>OX424463.1:0-2816252 GCA_949152455.1 Lithophane leautieri | reverse complement strand
TAATAAAAAATACAGACAATAGCTGCTTAGTCAACTCGAAAGAGTCATCTTTTTCAAGGAAAATCGTGCTTAACATATTGGGAGCTATGTTTCTTTTTATGCAAGATACCTAAACACACACTTTTTCCTTACAACAAATAAGTACCTAGTGAAAGATAATTTGAGGCATGTGGCCTCAAATTATCTTGTAGCCAAGTATTAACTTGGCTTTAAATTAGTGACACATTACATGACTGCAGTGTAGATAGGTAACAGAGAACCGAGCAAAGAGTAGGTACACTTCATCTTCACGGTGATGTTTAAAAGGCTAATAATAAAAGCAAGATACCCCAATCTGCCAAGCCTTTTCCCAACCATGTTGGGGTCGGCTTCCCGTCTAACCGGATGCAGCTGATACCAGTATTTTACATGGAGCGACTGACTCGCGTCATGTTCCGCTACTTGAATCGGAATCGAGTAGCGGAAAATAACGCGAGTCAGTAGAATTAAACTACTGCGGTTTCGCTGCTATGGTTTCGCGGCGGAGGTGTGCTACCGGCGTCACATTTCGCTCCACTTTCACTCCACTTTTCGTATTTACCGAACACATGTAATAATAATCTGTACTATAATAATAATAATATTATAAAGAGGAAAGATTTGATTGTTTGTTTATTGGTTTGTTTGTTTGCATTGTAGGCTTCGAAACTACTGAACCGATTTGGCTGAAAATTTGTGGGGAGGTAGCTTAGAACCAGGAGACGGACATACTTTTCATCCCGTTCCCGGTAGGGAAGGTAGGTAGGGTAGGGTAGGTAGGTAGGTAGGTAGGTAGGGTAGGGTAGGTAGGTAGTCAGGTATGTAGGTAGGGTAAGTATGTAGGGTAGGTAGGAAGGGTAGGTAGGTAGGTAGGTAGGTAGGGTAGGTAGGTAGGTAGGTAGGTAAGGTAGGTAGGGTCAGGTAGGTAGGTAGGGTAGGTAGGTAAGGTAGGTAGGATAGGTAGGTAGGCAAGCGTGCCGTAGATAAGCACTTAGGGCTACCCGTGTGAAGCCGGGGCGGGCAGCTAGTATTATTATATTCCACACACAAACTGCCAAACACTACTCCAAATCGGCTAACAAAAAAGGAAGTACCATTCACCAAATAAGGCCCGGCCCACACGTGTCCACTTTTTATCGCCGAACATTCTTAACGTGACCATTATTTGTATAGTTGAGGTAACGAGCCTTCGCGACCAATTGGTCGGTTATTGGAAAATTGTCCGGAATGCGTCTGCGCACCTAAGCTGGCTATTAATGCTTATCTTTGAATGTCATATTCATTTTAAACACCTACAGTTAATTTAAGATCGTTTGTGGCAACTCAAGTCATGCATTCTATTGTTCAGGGCGTTTTCTTCTGATAGTCTGCTTTGAAAGTTGTGAAGAGAGTTTTTGTGACTTGCAAAGTTAGGACTGTAAGATGGCTCGTGACGTTTTATAAACATCAGTTAATATTGACTGTTAAAATTGCCATACTATATTGTTGTACGGGCCGTAATAATGACGTACCGCTGGAACTATAATTTATCGAAGTAATAAGCTATATTTTAATATTTTTTAAGCTTTCACGGGCGCATTACGGTCTATCCACAGATATCAGGGCTGTGCCCGGGACATTGACGGACCGTTCTTCGTAAGGACTCAAAGAATAATCAGTGTCTTACATTTTATATCAACTCGTTCACACAGGTCCGTGTCCGGGCCGGCGCGGCGCGGCGTTCGACGGGGCTTCAGTGCCTGCCCTGTGTGTGCCACGGCCCAGGCACGTTCCGGGCACGGTCTTGATATGTGTGGATACACCTTTATACAATACCTACCTCTGTGTAAGTAATATTCGGTAACTATCACTATCCCGAAGTATTTTGGTTCTTCTGAATAATTAATTTTATAACTATCAGCCCCATTACATAATCATTAAAGCTATTCAAAATGGTTTCCACTAGAACATTTTCGGCACCCACTGCAGTATTCAAGCAGAAGCGGTCAGGCAAAGCTGTCAGTAATTTAGCAATGGCCGACCAAGTTGGACCACTTTGCCCGTTATGTAAATATATATATATTTATATTCCTCCAGACTGTATTTTGGCCACGGTGGCCAATCTCAAGGTAGATTAGCCTTCGGCGCGGGAGATAATATTATTATAGTGCACAAGTGTGTGCGCAGACACAGGTACACTCTCTCTTCCCTCACTCTCATAAAAACAATGTATGTATGTAAATACAGCAATAGAAAATACCAATTAGATAAAAAGATGACAATAAGAATTGTCCGCTGACCAACTTTACAAGTTCAGTTAATTTAAAAAATACCAAAAATTAAAAAGAATCGCTATAATTAAAAAAAGGTCCTCATCGTTTGAAGTTCAAAAAATTCTGATTAATTTTCTAATTTTTTGACGAATAAGTCACATTGCCAGTCAGTTATATTAATAGGGTCCTAATTTTCCCATCGTATCCATTGAAGGCTGTAACGATGAATCTAAATCTATCCATCCAACCATCTCAAAAATTCCATATTTGCACTCAAAGCCAGTCGACCTTTATAAAATCCTCTCTATCAAAGCAAAACTCCTGACATTTTAGTCTGTTTCACTTTGATGCTGGCAAGCTCCATTTGCAACTTACTGCCTTATGCATTTTGGAGAGGAAAAAACCGGCCAAGTGAGAGTCGGACTCGCGCACGAAGGGTTCCATACCATTATCTATAAAAACGGCAAAAAAATCATGTCTGTTGTATGGGAGCCCCCCTTAAATATTTGTTTTATTTTAATTTAATTATTTATTTTTAAAGTGAATATATAACTAAATATCCATCTACCTGTTTCCGTTATCAATATCGAGCAAAAACGAGCAAAAAAATCACTTTTGTTGTATGGGAGCCCCCTTAAATATTTATTTTATTCTGTTTTTTAGTATTTGATGTTATAGCGGCAACAGAAATACATCATCTGTGAATTTCAACGGTCTAACTATCACGGTTCATGAGATACAGCCCGGTGACAGACGGACAGACAGACAGCGGAGTCTTAGTAATAGTATGTATGATATGGAAATTAAAGGGAAAACCGTGCATCAAGACATTTAAAGAAAAATTATTGCACCAGCCGTTGTAAAAGGATCGCTTACGTGAGGTGCTTTTCGTGAAGAAAACACTTCAAAGACACCTTTGTCAAGATATTTTTGTAAAAACTGCACCGTAAAAGTTATGATGACGTCGGTAAAATCCATTTTATAACCCTAATGGAGCAAGAGAGTTGCGAGTTTCTACGGGAGGTGAAACAATATTTATATTTGCTTTATGCTAACTGCAGCACGCGTAGCATGATCAACGAAGAAACAGATTTTGTCGACGGGAGAATAGACAAAATGACAGATTGTGATTGTTTACCTGTCATTTTCTCTATTCTTCCGTCGACAAAACTCGTTTCTATGGTGGTCAGGCTACGCGTGCTGGTCTGTACTTTCGTAAACTAAAGTACAGTCTGCATTTACAAGCAAACCTTGGTTGCTGCGTTGTTTGTTTTTGCAACTGACAGTCTTTTTGTATTGTATTGCTTTTGTTTTGATTCTTGTGCCACATATGAAATAAATGGGTACAAAATCAAAGGTAAACAAAGACAAAGTCAAAGTCAAATAATTTATTTCGCATAGGAACATAGAAGGCACTTTTGAACGTCAAAAAAAACAAAGAAATAGAACTGATTCTAGTTGCCCCTTCCAAAAGGTAGTTTTCGTATAGAGAAGAATGGGCAAGCAACTCCACCGTTACTCTTTTAAAAATGATTTACAATATTTTGTATACATCAATTACATAAAACGATGCACCTAGAATAAGGTTACTGTACCACAATAGGTAAAAAGAATTAAAAAACGAAATTGTTACCCTTCATAATATCCATAATCAATAAATGACAGTAAACTCAAACCATTTATTTCAAATAAACCAATTACAGGCACTTTTGAATTGTCAAGGGGTCGGTCAGTCCGAAAAATGAAGCTAGTTGCCCATTCTAAACCGTAGGTTCCTATGGAGAAGAACGGGCAAGAAACTCCACGGACACGATATAGACGTACAATTTTATTTAAGCTAGTAGTCAATTTGCTTAGCAATTAGTTTCTCTGAATTTACATACAATAACTGAAAATTTTAGTACGATCGCCGTTCCCGGTGTTTTGAGCTCCTAATATTTAGCAGAACTTTGCAAGCTTGCATTTTTAACGAGATGGAGGAGCCTGACGATTTCTTTAATTGTTCTCAATCCCTCTGCCGTCGAGAGTTGGCATTGTGCCCATGCCTTTGTATAAATAACTCAATCTTAATTGCACTTAACATCGATAAACTTATTTTCTACATCTTCATTAAGGAAACACAGATTTCATAGGAAATCAATTTCAATCATGAATAAAACCAAGAAAGCATTAACTCCATGGTCACGTTTTCACAATAATACAAACATTATAATAAAAAAATCAGATTAAATTGAAATAATTAAATTAAAAACAGAACTCATTGATACATGCGATCTTATTTTTCCCAGATAATGACACAGATGAAATATTAAAATTAGGTTTGCAAGCCAATAATGACCAACTTGAAGCCAGAAAGCCGTAACTACACGATTGTGCGTTCGGAATACAACACATAAGACCTTATTCCTCCAGAATGTACAGTTCAAATGAAATATGAAAATGAGGTTTTAAGAACAAATATTTACACGTCATTGGCCTTCATAAACGTAGTTTATAATGTATAATTATGTACGTACGCCCACGTAAAGCTTTTTGTTGATTCGAGAGCATGAAGTCATCGCCTATATGTATTAAGTAAGTATGTTTATATACGCCAACACATCATTGTTACTTCAGTTATTTAATCAGATGCTCAACGAGCCTATTTATTAAAGAGTTATGTAAATCGATTCTGTACTTTATATCTTTTTTACTTCAAATATTGAGTCATCACAGAAATGTCCTTAGTGCGATATGGTTGTAAGTATAAGTGGTTAATATTGGTAACCATCAGCAAATTTGGTTTGTAAGTAAATAAAATTTGGTTTTTTTTAAGGTTTATCCACCTTCATATAATTCATAACTATTTTGAAAAATCTTAAATAAAATATACAATCTTACACTAACATTATGTACAAGTATAGAAAAGGAAAAAATAAAATATAAAAGGAAATTAGTTAAGAAATTATTGTACTAGAAGTCAAAAAAGATCAAACATGTTTAATCTTTTTTTACTTCTAGTAGCATTATTTCGTTTATATTTTTTCTCTCTCTAAAAGTCACATACGTAACATGTTCTTCAAGTAAAATTTGCGTAAATTGCAAAAATATTTTTACTATTCTATATGTGCTATTTTTACTCAAGAACATCACAACCCTTCCTTACTCTCCTGCAGTTGGGTAAAGGACATTATATTTTGCCAGCTGGCAATCCCATTTGCCGTCCTTTCCAATCTTGTATTCCTTTCACTACACATCCGACCTTCGCGCCGGAAATATTGCATGTCGTCATGTCCTCTCGCCTCCGTTTATGCATCTGGTCAAATTTCCTTCATGACCGTGGAATTTTAAATGAGAATTGAAAAATATACGATCGTCCTTATATTTCGGAGTTTCAAGACGAGATGTACTGAAAATGAGTTTGGCAGTCGTGTAACTTTTCAATAGACTTAAGTAGTTCTATTTTTGATTTTTATGACGTAAGAATGTTATTATGAGACGGGTAGATAAAGTGCTCTAACATACGAACAAAAATTGAACACTCATGAAAGCTCAAGAATTAATTTCACGGTTCCAAGAAGCAAATTGATTTTACGAAGAAATGATGGCAGGAACACCATGATTTTCCAGGCAAAAAATAAGCAACAATCATATCATTGTACTTTACCTCTTCATCAGTCAAAAATATAAACATCCCATACTTACAAAATATTGTAATATTACAGTCATTAATGTTCCAAGTTTTTTTTTAAATCTCGAAGTCTAATTTGAAATTTTGTTTGTTTTTTCAATTCGGAGTTTGAAATTTGCACCTGTCAAATTAGTCTACGAGATTAGAAACAGACTAAAACTTAGCCTTCCATACATTTTACCGTTAAATGTAAAACGGAAGACGAACTTAATTAACAAGCAGGATTATCTAAACTACGGTAAAGGGTATTGTATAATACCGTTTTGAGCCATACGATTATTCGATTAAGTCATAATCGATATCGCTCGGACACTGCATGTTGGGTATTCCTAGAGAAGACGGTAACTAATATTTGAAATACATGTTTATTATGCTACTAGCGACCCGCCCCGGCTTCGCACGGGTGCAATGCTGATACTAAATACACTACAGAAAAACTGTGAACGTTGTATATAAAAACATAGCGGCCCGCTCCGGCTTCGCACGGGTATAAAATATATAGCCTATGTGATTAAAATCGATTCAGTAGTTTTGATTTATTCATTACTGCCCGTGGCCCGCACGCGTTAAATTTGGAGTAAAACAATCCCCCTTTCCCTATACCATGAAGATTTCCTGCTATCTTTGGAATATCTAAATTCATACACTACATTTTTACTTATTTACTTTTTACATTTTTAACTATTTATTTTATTTTTACAACATATTACAGAATGTCTTTATAAACAACGTTCACAGCTTTCTTGTCATTAGACAATACAAACATGTTTTCTCTGGAGGTCACTCTTGAAAGAGCGACATACAGTTGTCCATGTGAAAAACAGTCAACGCTCAAATCTAAGCCTGCAACGTTGAAGGTTTGACCCTGCGATTTATTAATGGTCATTGCAAAATATGTCTTTACCGGAAACTGTAAACGTTTAAATTGGAAGGGTAAATCCGATGGTATCAGAGGGATTCGGGGAATCAATACATCTTCTCCGGTACCACATCCTGTGAGTATTGTGCACTCTATTATGAAAGTTTTCAATGATTTTACCAGCAAACGCGTGCCATTGCAAAGTTTAGGTGGATTCAGGTTTCTTAATAAAATAACAGGACAACCTACTTTCAACACCATTTTGTGAGGAGGGAGTCCAGACGGGTTCAAAGAATTTAGAAATTCTGTAGGAAAATGAACAGCTTCTTCCAAATCGAGAACAGTATCGACCGAGTAGTATATTTTCGTCGGCGCATCAATCTTTGAAAGAATCAAGATATTTACTTTATCTACTTGTTCGTTAGTTGGTGACAGAATCGCTCTTTCTTTAAACCACGTATTGTCTTATAACTTATGTTATCAATGTCAGGATAGACATTGTTGACTAACTCTTGGATGTTGTCTATCAAAACGCAAAGGTTTTCTAGGTCAATCCTTCCCTCACTTTGTGTTGCAATTTTTAAATCTGTAATATCTTCGAAAATATTCACTTAAATCATACGGTGTAAAGGGCCATATAGATCTATATTAAATGAACAATGTATTCAAGGTATTTAATTGGTTAACTCAGACCAACCAAAATAGAAAGACGGATCACTACGTACATCAAACGTGTAGCCACAAAACTATGCTCCTGCAAGTAAACACACAGGCTCACGCACACACCTACACAAAAACTATGCTCATCGCTCCTAGTACGTCACGAGTCGTCGTCTAGTAAACTTCAATAAAAAAAATTGAATTATGCTTTCTTGTGTAGTGAAAACTTGTAAAAACAATAGCAAATCACATAAAAAGTCTCACGGAATCACTTTTCACATGTAAGTACTTCAAATAACATCGTTTCTTAATTTAGTAAACTATGAATTTTAGGTTACTTGGAACAAAAACCTGAACGAATGAACGAACGAAAACAGTGACATTTAAAGTGCGGGGGTTGCCATAATATGATTTGAAATTTTCCCGTTCGATATTTTTTAGTTCGAGTAATTATATGCCTGTTTTTTATGTATTTAATATTTTAGATTTCCAAGTAATATTGAAAATAAAAGTAAATGGATAGTAGCTATAAGAAATAGTCGGAATGATCCAGAATGGCTTCCATCGAAAACCAGCGTGGTTTGTTCCGATCATTTTGATAATAATGACCTTTATTCAACTAATCGTGGACTTCGCCGTGTGATCAAAACCGGATATCCTAAAAAGGTACATAAAATTTAAAAAACAAAAATGAGATTTTATCAAAACAGTAATTAAACACGAGACTGTATTTTTTATTTTATTTTAGTTAGTTTCTCAGCTTAGACTAGCTAATTTAAATACTACTGTCCCAAATTTTATTTTTTCCCAAATTGCGGACGCTTTTTCCGTGCTTTCTATATTCAGTGATTTTGTTATCGTGGTCTTCTTGAATTTAATAAAGTTGATTGTAAATATAATTAAGTACCTATTTTATTTCAAAACAATTTACTTAATGACACATACCCACGACGATGTTATGATTTACGCTTCAACAACCTTATAACTTAATTTTTCTATAATTTACAAACCAATTTTTTTTTACATTCAATTGATAATTAATGGATAGTTGTAAGTGAAAGAGCGGAGCTCCTAACACAAGCAATTCTTGATTAAAAGGTAATCTCCAAATCATGTATGTAAATGCACTTTGTACTTAATTGTTATTTTATTTTGCGATGTAAAAAAAAATGGTTTTGTTTCGGAATCCTTCCTAACAATTGAAGTACAATACCATACTCAACAATATCTTACTCGTACAATATTATCCTACCCAAAATATTATTCCCCAAATTATAGGGAAAAACTTTAACAAATGACAACCCTTTTTACACAAACATAGATAAAAAGGTGGCATCATTTTTGATGTTCGTAATGCTCTGTCTTTCTATTTTGGTTGGTCTGAGTTTACAAGCGATAGTTTGCTCTGTTTGTATGTTTCCGGTTACTCCAACTGTCATCCATTTTTAGCACTTCTTGGCATCTGATTGAGCTGAAACTTGGCATACGTATACAACTACCGAAAGATTTTGAAAAAAAAAATCTGATGGCGCTGGTCTGATGTTGGGGCCGGAAGTTGGGCATAGGAACTTCTCAATTAATCAAGATAGCACCATCGTGTTTGAACTCATTGGTTTTGTATCAAGTGCTTTACACTAGGTGGTGTTCAGAGTCTGATGATGGAGCCGGAAGGTGGCCATGGGAAAACCTCAATAAAAAAAGATAGGTACCATCGTGTTTGGACTCATTGGTTGTGTATTGACAAGTGCTATTTACAATAGGTGGTGTCCAGGGTCTGATGTTGGTGTCGGAAGTTGGCCATAGGAACTCCTCAATCAAACAAGATAGTAAACAAAATCGGTTGTTTTAAAACTGATTCTCGAGACATCTATTTATCATAGTGTATGGATAACATAGTAATAAATTAGGTTAGGTTAGCTTAGGTTGGATCTCTTACGTAGACGTTCATACAAAGTTATCGCGGCATGTATACCTACCTAATGAGAAACGTCAACACGGCTTCTAATGCCGAGATCCGACGATGTACGATTTTGCGGACGGACACCGACGAGCCCGGACGACAGACCGTAGGAAGGTGGACGTGATCGCAGATATCGGAAGCGGCTCGGTGGGCGTGGCGGTCTGTGGTCGTCTGGCATGCGTGTCCGTCCGTCTGCAATATTGCCGATCGTGGGATTCCACCATTAGATTGAATTCATAATTGAGGGTGTCGTATAAGAATAGTTCGCATAAACTTTGATTTTTATTGTTAAGATTTGTTTTTTTTTTATTCCCACAGTAAACAAAAACATGAAATTAAAAGTGGGGTATACCTTAACAATATGTAGTTTGGTTTTTGTACACAAACCGGGTCAGATTACGCCCAATGACCTTTCAAACTAATATTTTAGATTCAAACTTTCGAATGCAGTTGCATCCTGAGGAAAGACTTTTTTATTTCAACTACGTAGTAATGTTATCATTAATCAGTAAAAAACCGATCACAAAGGCCTTATTTTTTGCTTAGAACCAAAACAGTGCAGAAATGTTGTATGAAGTCTTATTGATGCACAGTTTTTCATTAATGCACTGTTTTTTATTTTTCATTTAGATATAAATTTACCACACAGGTTTAATGCCTCCCGTTAAGTTTAATATATTATGTACGCATTAGGCCTCATTTACGGAGACGCCGGGCGTGGCGCGTCGCGTGCAGCGTGGCGTTTCGCGGCGAGTCAGACGTTTTTTCTTTTTACGGTGCGGCGGTGCGTGAAGTGGCACTTATCATCGCACGTGTAAACACAAACATATGGCAATATACGATGTTGTTCATAGAAATGCGAGACGGGAACATAAGAGTGGCGGTGCCCGCCGCGAAACGTCAAGCGTGTAGCGAAGCACGTAGCGGGCAACGCTGTGGCGCAAGCGGGGTACTCAATCAAACCTATTAGTTTTAGATTAGAGAGAGATGGGAGCGCACGTGTCGCAAATTGCAACTTGCAAAATCGATCATATCGTACTCCATTGCGACGGTGATTACGTCTCCGTTATGCGATTTCCAAATAAGACTGGCAGAAGGTTCCACCGCGGGGATCGCTTCATCGAGAATTGCCATCCGCGGGCTCCGCCACAAAAAACGCTCCTTTTCAAGCAATCGCGTGTATAATCGCTTCTCCGTAAACGCACTCATACAACGCCATATGTTTGAATTTAGTACGGGCTGCGCCGCCCAACGCTACGCGCCTCCGTAAATGAGGCCTTAGATCAAAAAGATACTGGCTGAAAATAAACATCGGCTGAAGAAAACCGAAATGGTGAAAAAAAAAAAACAAATGGGGCGCTTCTTATTTAAAAAAATGTAACTATTTCCATTTTTAAACTTTTCTTGCTAATATGAAGTAGTAAATTTTTCGATAGCGATATGAATTCATCTTCAGAAAGTATAAAACAGCTGCAAATTAAATTGTTACAACCTTTTGCCGCGAAAGTCGCGGGATAACTTTGTTTTCATTGAGTTTTTATTTTGAGTAGGCATATTTTATCACGGTATGTAGATTGGTAGTTGAAAGAAAAGTAGAGTACGCACCTTGCTAAAGTGAGTAATTAATGCACTCGTGTTAATTTAGTGCTCCCACATGCGCTCGGGCACCAACATAACCCTCGTGCATTAACTCACTTTGCGCTCAATGCAACAATCTCAGACCAACAAAAAAAGAAAGACGGAGCACGTCATACATCAAACGTGTAGCCACAAAACTATGCTCCTGCAAGTAAACACACAGGCTCGCGCACACACCTACACAAAAACTATGCTCATCGCTCCTAGTACGTCACGAGTCGTCGTCTAGTAAACTTCAATAAAAAAAATAGAATTATGCCTTCTTGTGTAGTGAAAACTTGTAAAAACAATAGCAAATCACATAAAAAGTCTCACGGAATCACTTTTCACATGGAAGTACTTCAAATAACATCGTTTCTTAATTTAGTTAACTATGAATTTTAGGTTACTTGGAACAAAAACCTGAACGAATGAACGAACGAAAATAGTGACATTTAAAGTGCGAGGGTTGCCATAATATGATTTGAAATTTTCCCGTTCGATATTTTTTAGTTCGAGTAATAATTTTAGATTTCCAAGTAATATTGAAAATAAAAGTAAATGGATAGTAGCTATAAGAAATATTCGGAATGATCCAGAATGGCTGCCATCGAAAACCAGCGTGGTTTGTTCCGATCATTTTGATAATAATGACCTTTATTCAACTAATCGTGGAGTTCGCCGTGTGATAAAAAGCGGATATGCTAAAAAGGTATATAAAATTTGAA
This sequence comes from Lithophane leautieri, assembly GCA_949152455.1. Classification (NCBI taxonomy): domain Eukaryota; kingdom Metazoa; phylum Arthropoda; class Insecta; order Lepidoptera; family Noctuidae; genus Lithophane; species Lithophane leautieri. The sequence goes on along the minus strand of OX424463.1, from coordinate 2,804,488 downwards.
AAACAAAAATGAGATTTTATCAAAACAGTAATTAAACACGAGACTGTATTTTTTATTTTATTTTAGTTAGTTTCTCAGCTTAGTCTAGCTTATTTAAATACTACTGTACCAAATTTTATTTTTTAGATGTTATTTCTATCGTCCTACGTAATTGCTGAAAACTCAGTTTCACAAAGTTCTGGCTGTACGTTTGTTCAAATATGTCCTAATTCTTCATTTATCTTCTTAAGGTTTTAATCAAAAGCTGCCATTACTCGTGTAATTTTTTTTTGTAGGACTTACCAGACTTTCCTCATGTAGCCATTGACGATAGGGCTGTATGTAAATGCACTTTGTACTTAATTGTTATTTTATTTTATTTTGCGATTTAAAAAAAAATGGTTTTGCTTCGGAATCCTTCCTAACAATTCAGGTACAATACCATACTCAACAATATCTTACTCGTACAATATTATCCTACCCAAAATATTATTCCCCAAATTATAGGGAAAAACTTTAACAAATGACAACCCTTTTTACACACACATAGATAAAAAGGTGGCTTCACTTTTGATGTTCGTAATGCTCCGTCTTTCTTATTTTGTTGGTCTGAGTTGGTTAAGGATTAATGCTGTATTGGTTAAAATCGCTTCGAAAATTAGCCATTATATGTCGTAAAAAGTAAATGACAAAAAAAAGTTATTGTGGGTTATCCATAAGAGATAGACATATACCATCACGGACTTTTCTGTAGACATTTTCAATGTGTACAATACTTAGTACATTATTTTTATAAAACTCGTAGGGTTCAGCCTGCGTTTGCAATGTAAGCGGAACAAATGTAATTATTTACGACATCACATTAGAAACCTCAAAAATAACAGTACTTCTCCACTATTTAATGGATGTTATTATACATATAAACCTTCCTCGTGAATCACTCTATCTATTAAAAAAAACCGCATCAAAATCCGTTGCGTAGTTTCAAAGATTTAAGCATACAAAGGGACATAGGGACAGAGAAAGCGACTTTGTTTTATACTATGTAGTGATAATCATGTTGGGTTACTTATGCAAACAGGCAGTAAACCTACCTGAGATGCTAGAAAAAGTAGCAGTATAGCAGCGATACCGGTAAATGGAAAAGACAAAAATGTACAAAAGGTTTACTCCACGTTCAACCAGCACAATCTTTACCCCTGCCCATGTTGAACCCCTTTTTTTTTTTTGAGGGTGGAAATCTTCGAATGACTTCTCCCGCTCTGGGCGGAGCGGAAGGGCGTGTCAGACTTTTACTGACTAAAACCCACCCGCGTTCCTTCAGTTGCCTGTTGCCAAGGTCCCGGTATCCCTTTCGGACTTTCCCGCAACCCTGGCAGGCATCGGTACTCAATTGTGCTGACATCTCTTTGAGGCGCGCGTGGAACACGACGCGCCATCGACCCGGGCCTGGTCCCTATCGGACGGCGAGCTACCCAATGCTCGCCGTCCGCAAGCCCGCGCCTATGGTGGCCGGGAATCCGCCTGGGATTCCCGATGCAGGGCGTCTCCAGCGGCGGCGGGTAGGGGCGTGAGGGCGCAAACTTTGCCTCTCCCTCACGCGTTCCGCCTCCTCCTTCGCGAGCATTACTGCTTCGCAGAAGGAGGTGACGGCTTCCCATGCCCTCTCGCTCCGTACCATGGCCTGGACCAGGGCCGGACGCGAGAGTTCATTGCCGCCAATCGCCTCCACGAGGACACGGCTGTGCTCCGCCCAAGCAGGGCATACCTCCACCATATGCTCCACCGTGTCCTCCGGGCGATATGGCCATTGGTATTTGTCTAGCTAGGACATTGCTACCCAATCTATTACTATACTCTATGCATTGCATGTTAGGTATTCCCAGACGGGTGGTCGTTATTATGTATTTGTAGAAGGTCAGTCTTTACAGGGTAAAGTGATACAGTTGTTTATAAATTATGTGTTTAGTTTGGGTATTCAGACAAGGCTCACCTACCAATCTTACACCACATGGGTTAGGGTAGTAAACAAGCCGTAACTCCACATGAAGAAAACCGTCTCCGCAGCACTATGGGATTTGGTGACCCGTTGTAAATACGGCTGAAGTTGCCATCGTTCTTGTGCTTGCGATACTGGAATTCAACGATGCTGCTTGGCGGTAGAAATAAGTATCCCGGGATTGGTTCTCCAGACGAGCCCATTTTAAAGGAGCTCAGTAGAGCTAAAAAAAGCTACGATAGATCTAAGGATCTCGTAGGTTTTTTCTATGCGTCTAGTGGGCCTTTTCCGTTGTTTTATGGACCTGAATAGCTCACATTATCTACGCTCTATGCTATTATTATAAAGAGAAAATGTTTGTATTTTTGTATGTAATGAATAAACTCAAAACCTGCTGGACCGACTTTTCAAATTTCGAGTTTCCATTTTTTTTTTACATTCTTTCACCTGTCGAGTGCTACCTATATTATCACTGAGTAACATAATTATCTATACATATATATAATATTATAAATTGAAGTCGCTTTTCGTGTTTGTCTGTATGTCCGTGTTGTTCATCTCAACCATGCAACAGATTTTGATGAGATTTTCACTATCGTTTACAGAATGTATTCCGGAAGGTTTATTTATGTATAATACGTTAATATTAAAGTTACATATAACTAAGAAATCCCGATGTTTTGTCAAATCGTAAAAACTGTTCGAAGCAGGAGTGGGTCGGCGAGTAAGCTAATTTATAAAGATATCACGCGGGTGAAGCCGCTGGTGGAAGCTAGTTCAGCATATAAACCGACCACTGTTGACTAACCTACGATAGACACGATATGTTATTCTGTAAAGGAAAGCATAAACCACTGAACTTTCGACCTTGACTGAACTAATGTCAAGGCTGGCTTATTTTTAGGTGTTAGTACTACAGGAAGGGGTCGTTTATGTGAGTAGCCCGACTACGGCTCTTACATAGCCAATAGGCTATTAGGGCGAAGACGCTGAAACGGATATACGGACGGATAGTATTTAAATAGTCGGTCAAGGTTCTGGAAGGTATCTTTTCTTTTTAGCCTTGTTAGACCAAGGATATGTGACATTAGTTTTGTCTATTTAATTTTCTCTAACTTATAAGGAACTAGCGAGATTTCTTTGTTATTTATAAGTTTTACACTGATACGCATAAACCATCCGGAATAAATTCTCTTAAGGTGGATGCGCCAAGGTAGCCCGCGAAATCCAAATTTTCTTACGTTTTTTGCAATTGGAGGTCAGTGTCAGGTTGTATGTTGATTTAAATATTATTATTAGCGGCCGTAACAAATATGGGTTTACAGAATTATAAACATTAGAATCAGCAATACAACTTTCTAAGTTCATATAAGTGCATTGAATGACTATTTCATGACACAACCTGACACTGACCTGCAAATTGCAAAAAAATTAATAAAATTTGAATTTCGCGGGCTACCTTGGCGCATCCCCCTTAAGATGGCACGTGAAAAACGTCATCAATAGGTACCCGTTGTTTAGAAGTGTAAACTAAACTTCGCAAAGGACTGCCTCGTTGGTCTAATGGTGGCAAGCGCTACTGCCGAGTAAGTCCTGGGTTTGATTCCCAGTTCGGTCAAAGTGTTAGGTATTGGGTTTGCCATCGGTTATTTCTCAGTAGCAGCCCAGAGTCTGGATTTAAGTCCGGTTGATAGCAATAGGCTCGCCCCCTGTTATATGAGACTTAAAAACATAACTGGTGAATTGTGGGTATACTATAGGTACCTACACCTCTGCCTAACCCTTCGGGGATTACAGGCGTAATATTATGTATATCAATTAGCTGTAAGTACGTAATTAATATTTTAGGTTCGTCATTGCTACATAATAAGTTTAGTATTTTCAATTCCCCAAATTTATATCAAAGTGTTGATCAAGTTGACAACACTGCTCGTCCAAAAATAAAGACCGATTGGTGTGGGAACGGATCGCGGCGACCGTTGGGGTGATGCCTTGAATATACACGCTTCAATTAACATCGAATTTTGTACTAGACACTCGTTTTAGGAGCAAGAAGATGTTAGAAACATGAAATTAGTACATCTAATTGTGTCGATGCCGCCAAGTAGCATTAGTGCTTTGCGACACGAGTACACGACGCAGCGACGGCGCCGCCGCCGCGCCACCACCGCGGCAACATGACACCGCGACAGTGCCGCAGCCGCGCCGCCACCGCGCCGTTTCGTTTGATTAATTAAAGTATTATAAAACGCGTGCACTTTTGCAAGCAGCCGGCGATCAAGCGGAACGATGCGGCGGCGAGTGGCGGCGGCGCGGTCGCGGCGTTGTGTCGCAGAGCACTTATGTTTTTTTTTTGTTCGTAAGTGTACTTGGTAAATATAAAAAATAATAGGGTGCAAGTAAAGATAAGGTGCTTGAGTTCTAAAAATATTTCTTCCTAAATATGAGACCACCGCACAAGCTTCCTCTAATAAATGAAAAAGAAATTTAAAAGTCGGTCCACATGAGTATATTGCACAAAAATAATTGCTGGGACATTTATTTTTGATGCGAAAAATCGCTGTTTATGGTAGTGTGCAACGTAACGAACGCAAAACATTGTGTTTATGGGTGTATGCAACGGTTCAGGGTTCGTGGGGGTATTTAAAATTAAGTAATAACATTTAAAACTTGCTTTCTAAAAAACGTCGAAAAAAGTTGGAACTTTGACCTTCAATATCTCCGTAGCCAGATGGCTCCTACGTATGGTCCAGAACAAAAAAAAAAATTGATGGGAATAAAAAAGGACTTTTGGCTCCTCCTTTTTTGTAGTCGGTCAAAAAATATGGCTCCTTGTACGACTCCTCTACAGCCAAAACCTCTTCATAAATTCACACGATACCATCTTCAATTCCACAGTAAAGATATAATCTAGTTAATATGCCTTTGCGAAATTATATCAGCCTTCACGAAGGGAATCCGTTTTAAACAGAGCGTTACGATTAACTGTTAATCATAAACGTGTTTATTATGAGGTCTTTTTATAGCCTTTTTAAAGGACATGCATTGTTGGCCATGTCCTCTAAAAAGGCTATTAAAAACTCAATAGGTTTGTGTGGAACTTGATGTCTTTTATACAATGGGTTAAGTAGGATTGTGTTGTTATGGTTGGCAAACGACCCCTAAAACATTTGGATCTAAATGTAAACTTATGTTAAAAGTAGTCCTTTACTATGTTTTTTTTAAATAATTTATTTTAATTATGATATAACGTACAATATTATATCATCATCATTATAATTATAATTATCAGCCGAAGTACTTCTTCTTTTGAACGTTTGAGTATAATCAAAAGTTGCAGAATTGTTCTGAATTTCTCGGAACATACTGCAATGCTGCAATCGAGAAAGAATCCCAAAGAATTTAAGAAAGTAAAAGTAATATTCATTATTATTCAAAAGAACAACACATTTATGTGCGCATATATTATGTGAGATGTCTTATTCCCTCAAAACTCAGATTACTCATTAGCTACAGTCCGGCCGTCGAGAGGATGCGTTCTTGACACATGTCAGTTTCATACTAACGAATATGTGTTTTGCGACTTTGATCCTTATTACTACTAGATTTTGTCGAACTGACAGGTTTCAGGAACGCATTCTCTCTATGGTCGGTCTGTAGTGTCAAATTCTGTACCAACCTAACCCAAAAATGTAAAGTCAGTCGATAGACACTTGACTTCCAAGCTTAATTATTAAGCTAAATATTTAATTAAAATCAGAATTGAAGTAAAATTAAATAACACTAAATAATTGAATTGTTATTGTTAATATGAAATGCTGAAATAAAATGTATCGAATAAATCTGTGTCAATTTTGATGATGTGTAAAATTAGCAGTGTTGCATTCGACTTCAATAATTACCTTGTTTTACTATTATTGTCTTCAAGTTTCCCAAACTAGTAAATTCTTTATTCTTTATACACAACTGATCTGCAACCCGCTATTAAATTAACGGCCGCTAAGAGCCGGTGGTTAGCCATAATAACCAGCACATGTGAAGTTGTATAATATTACACTTAAATGCTATAATTTTATGGCATTTAAGTGTGCAGCGTAGAACTTTCTGCCGGAGTTTTCATGTGATATTTATATCTAATAGCCGAAATATGACCTGGAAGTACACATTATTGTTATGGATGACTGTAGTTGATACTGAAGTTTCGTAAAAGTTATTTATACTGCTTAAATATTCAGAGACTGGCCCCTTATTTTACGCGAAAACTTCTTTGGAAGGGGCAACTAGAATCAGTTCTATTTCTTTGTTTTTGACGATCAAAAGTGCCTAATTGAATTAAATTATTTGACTTTGACTTTGATTTATTTAATTTAAAAATAAGTACACCAACAGCATATATTATACATAAATTAATAAAAGTTAACAGTTATAAGTTTATACTAATTACAGGCGAAACACATTACCTTTAATATTTAATGATATTGACTTGCCAGCCTCGAAAATGCAACCCCGTAGCTACTGGAGAAGCAGATCCTTAGTACATATCTGTTTGCCTTCCTAAATCAAAAGGTATTTACTTATTGAACGTAAGAAAATAATAAACATTATGTAAACAGTATAGGGTGTAAAAAGACCCATTAGGCCCGTTGTACACACACGTTTTTCTTGTCGTGAAAAACTACGGTTGATTCGCTGGAAATATTTTTTGTGTGAAAAATAGCAGTTTATGGTAGCGCACAATGTAGGTAACGCACGCCAAAAAAAATTACACGCCATAATAAAGTTAAGTTAGAACACTTAAAACATGAAAACGTACAGCGAATCGCCAGTTTCAGCCTGACGTGGACAAGCTGCTCAGTAAAAAGTGATTTACAAATAACTACGAGTATGTTGCCGTCATACGGTGAAAGGCCGTAACTACTTCAAGAGTAAATTACAGTATTGTCTGGAGTGAAGTTTCAAGCTCAGTCGATAGTTTAAACTTCAGCTTTATGCATTTGCGGCTACGAATTAAATACAGCTTTAGCACCTAGATAGAAAGATAGAGAGTTGAATGCTGTAACCGGCTCTATATAAAAAAAAAATAGTTACTGCGTTTCACCGTATGATGGCAGTATAATTAATTCTACAAAAATATTGTTGTTACTTATTACTATTTATTTTTGTATATAATAAATACTCATAAAATAAGTTTTTTTTGACGAGATCACAATATTATGAATGCTAGAAATGGCACATTTTTGCAACTTGCTGCAACCTTATTATTATATTTAATTTATTTTAAGTAATTAATATTCAAAACGCAAGTCATTTATTGTTATAGTTAATGTGCACGTTAACCACGTTAGGCCAGAGCACACACCCTATCAAACTGATCAATTCCCTTCTTTGACCTTTAAAATTTCCGTAACCAGCAGGTTCCAGTACAGAAAATTACCATAATGACGGGAAGAACATCTGACTCTCGGTTTCGTTAAGCGTTTTTTTACACCTGTTATTATACAACAACTAACTATTTACACTAGGTATTAAATTAGACAACTAGTTGTAGCTACATATATACATACAGGGCACTTGGACGTCAATAGGCAGATAATTCCCAATTAATTATCACCATCTATGTCTCAGCTCGTCCTTCGCCGGTCTGTAATTAAATCCAGCAGGCCTTGAAGCTCGATCTACTCTACTTCCGACATCCGCTTGACCTTTCACTTTATATAAAATTAGAAACACTTAATTTATTATTAGATTTCAGGCTATTTATAGTTAGTAATATGGTTTTTTTAAGTTTAATTTGCACTATTCGAGATATCTCTTTTGTTAAATAGTAATGAAACAAAGTTCCTTTTTGTGTCGTATGTGTGCTCTGAACTATCATTTAGAGAATTAATTCAGGAAGCAGAACTTTCGATGTTTTGTCGCCATATCAGTATATCGCATCCGTGTGACGCAGAGGCGGTTCGCTAGTAGGTATAATATTCTGCCATCATACGGTGAAACGCCGAAACTATTTATTTAAATATAGAGCCGGTTACAGCATTCAACTCTCTATCTTTCTACCTAGGTGATAAAGCTGTATTTAATTCGTAGCCGCAAATGCATAATGTTGAAGTTTAGATTATCGACTGAGCTTAAAACTTCACTTCAGACAAAACTGTAATTTACTCAAAATTAACTTTGAAGTACTCGTAGTTACGCCTATCACCGTTTGACGGCAGTATTATTAGTACCTATCTGTTTGTATATTTTTCGGAAACAAAAACTTACCAATGAAAATATTTTTTATAAATTGTCTGAAATATAAGATTTGAAACACACACTTTTTTGTAAAATACAGCCTGTACTTAAAAAAATATTGCACTTGTAACAATAATGTGTGAACTGTGATAGTGTGAGTTAATTGATTGTTTCAATACAATGCTAGTGATGTTGCTATGTTTAGCAAAATCACAGCACAGGTCAGTTGATAATACTTAAGTACGGACATAATTTACGCATATTATTGGTTGATATCACCACAGAGGTTAAACAATGATGTCAACCTTTACTAAATTGGAATGCCAATAATAGTGTGAAGTATACGAGGAAAGTCTAAGTGTGATTTTAAAGGCGGTATATGATATGTCATCAATTAGGAGTTTTCTAATTATAGTTTTGTGTATTTCTGGTAATTAACTAAATTGATAGCTCGTGGCTGAGTATTAACAGCCGCAAGGGTCGAACCAACAGATTAAGCTACGCTTGCCGGGGCTGGTCCATGGATGGGTGACCATCTTTACATACCGAGACTCCCCCGTGCCTCGGAAAGTACGTTAAGCCGTTGGTCTCGGCTGCCATTTGTGGATCTTTGACAGTCTTTACGGGTCGTCAGAAGCTCGGAAGTCTGACAACCAATCTTGGCCAAGGGGTATCGTATTACCCAGTAACCGGGTTGTGGAGGTCAGATAGGCAGTCGCTCCATGTAAAATACTGATATTCAGCCGCATCTGGATGGACTGTAAGCCGACCCTAATATACGCTTACAGTCTAACTACTTCCGACAAGGCTAGGCAGATTGATTAACTGAATTGATAGCAGTTTTAAGAATGAGTATCGAAATACCTCGTTTGTCAAAATACTATGAGTAGCTTAGGACTTATGAGGGAACAGAGGAACGTACATAATAGCCTATTAATATCATAACCCTCCTTTAGCATTGCCGTAGTCGGGTAAAAACACAAGAGTGTAGAAAAGATATTGTATGAAAAATATGATTGGCAAATGTTGATGCAGGCCATGTGGCAAATGTGAACAAATCTTAAAAAAAAAATATTGAGACCCTTTTTATACTGATAATGTCAATTGTTGAAACTAGGAACTCGCTCCTGCTTTGCACGGCTTTAAAGACTGGATGAAACATTGAGATTTCTTACTATTGTAACACATAAATTTTTCGGAATAAATAAAATGTACGTCTTAATAACTGTAACTTATGTTAAGTTATTTTGAAGCCATACAGTTCACGCCTCACAAACTCCAACGGAACTAACATTTGCTGATGCTTCAACCTCGCCCAAGTAACACTTAACACTAATTAAATGCAATTTAAAAATATTTTAATTAATACGTGGCCTCTATCTGGTCATGTGTGAAAGTTATTTTAATTTTAAAGAGTTTGAACCTTGTATAGTAGTAAATTACTTGGATGTACCATGTAGGTACCTCCCCAAGCCGGATGGGTGAATGATTTGAGCCTTCTGATAAGACACCCTTGTAGTTTGTTACTCCAAATAAAGGCTCGTGCGAACTGGCGCGATATCGCGGGCACGACAAGGGTCGCGCGGCCTGTCGCTCCAGTCTGTACGAGCCTTAAGACGGCTTACTACGGCCGAGGTGGGACGACGGCAGTGGGACGAACGCGAATACACGGTCTTAAGAGGAAATAGGGTAGGTCTCCTCTCCATACAAACGGTCTTGCAAGTTTTTTCTCTGGTTTATGACCTTAGAGCAATGATTTTTTACAGTAAAATAAATATCAACTAGTTCTATGCCCCTATGTTTTCCGTTTTGATGATACATTATCTTTAGAAGCACTAGAACCCTCAGAAAATGCTTAAAATTGCCTGTTTAGACCGCTGTCATCCGAGGCCTATTGTACAAATTTGACAACTGTTAATGAAAAGAGGAAAACATTGGGGCACAGTAAATATCCTTCTTAATTTATTTATAAAATATCTTTCAAATTGGTCCAATATTGGAGGAGGAAATAGACGAGAGCCGAACCTCGAATTATGACTTTTTGTATGGAGAAAAGACCGACCCTATTTCCTCATAAGTTGTAAGAAAGCCAACATAAAGTACGTACGTCTCAAAACTTGAACACAACACCTTTAATCAGGGCTCCTATTCAAAGAGCAAGTAAGTCTGGGACCAGCATAGTTTTACCACTAATTGTGAGCAAACTTAAGGAACTATCTATTGCACTAGAAGGTTAAGTTTTATCGGTAAAGAGGTTGTAGATCGATATAAATACTGGCTAGCACAGTAAAAAAATTACCAACGCGATCAAATAATAGTGAAATAATGTCGGTAACAACCGAAACAATGATTTGTTTGACAAAATAGGAAAATCTATACAATAAACAGTAAAGAAAAGTCGCCGGCTATGCAAGAATTCGTGTCGTGAACTTGAACTCGTGTACAACACACATCAAGCTATACATTTCCAATATAAGCTGATCTCGCATTGTATAGGATTTCCGTACAATGTGTGCACTGCTTCAGCGCTGACCAAGAAAAAAATCTTGTCTGCGTTACACCCGACGCGCAAAGTTGCTGAGGTGCGGAAGGGGGGCGGGGAGGGGGCGGGGGGTTTTCGTCCCTAGATCCGACAAAATTCTTATCATGTTTAGATGAATAAGTCCCATCTGCAGCAGACATGGTGTTTCTTAGCATGCACAAGCGGCCTAAGTAAGCCAAAAGTGTAGATAATAAGCTTCAGTTTGCTGCTTGAACATAGCTTAAAACGAAAGGAAGTCACCCGGTGAAACAAAGAGAATTTTTAAAAGAGATTCACAATTTTATCGTTTGAATAAAATCATACTTGCACGTATACTTTTATTTCCTACTGCATTTTTAATCTTCAGTGCCTAATAACCATGAACAAAATTGCTTTTTCCAAAAAAACTTTTACAGACATTGTCTGTCCGTTTTCCAGCGTTGTTCTAAAACTATGCAACTGGGTCACAGGCCACTAACTGTATCCACAAAAGGGGTGTTAATAGTGCTAGTAATTTGATAAATTACTTTTAATTTGGATGCATGATGCGGTGCTGTTTTTATGTTACGAGAATGCTGTAGAGTTTGGAAACAATGTTAAAACAGTTGTTGCTATTTTCGGCTCAACTAAGGGAGAAGTTCATAATGCTTCAAAAACAGCATACAGAATTAACAAACATGAGATATGTATGAAACATGAGTTGTGTAATATGTTCCCGGGATGATGTTTGTTTTACAAAAAGGAAATTATTAAAAAAAAATTGTCTACTTTGTACTCTGGACGCTTATACTACTACCTTTTGGAATGGGCAACTAGAATCAATTCTATTTCTTTGTTTTTCATTGACGTTCAAAAGTGCCTTTTATGTGCCTATTTGAAATAAATTATTTGACTTTGACTTTGACTTTATAAAGTTCACATCTTTCTACTTTATTCTCACATATTATGTACCTATCTATATGTATTCTTTTAACATGGATAATGTAAACAAAATTTTAAAACTAGCTGATGCCCGCGGCCCTTACTCGAGAACCACTCAATCCATTAGTGAAAACAGCATGAAAATCGGTGCAGTAGTTTTTTAGTTTATCGCGTACAGGACGACAGACAGACGCGGCGGAGGATATAAATGTAACATTTAACATTTTATAACAATACTTTTTATTTAAAAAAGTGTCCATTGATATTCTTGCTCGTTCTTCTTCATATTACCTACTACGCTTTGGAATGGGCAATTAGCTTTTTATTTTGTGAATGGACACATCCTTGACAGTTCAAAAGTGCATGTAAATGGTTTAATTGAAAAAAAAATGCTTTGAGTTTGAAACAAATAGTACATTCGCTGAAAGTTTTTCTTGCACATATTGAAATAGGCAATCTAGAGTGCACTTGACCATCCCAAATACATACTTATAAATATAGACTCTTTAATCCCATACATTAGTGCTATGACCTCACTGATTTGGATAACGTCCGCGACGTGTCGATTGTGCTAATCCCTCGGATAGTGGTGACAGGCCAAGCTACTGATAGGGTTGGGCAGATAATATCAGAATACCTGGATAAGCTTTTAATTTAGATGGTCTTTTTGGCTTTTAAAAAGAATTCTAGTTTAGAATCAAAGGCTGGTTTCATTTAACAAGAATTACAATTTTTCTGACACTGTAAGCAAGCATAATCAACATAAATATAGTTCCGAAGACTCTGTGGGAGGGAGGTGTGTGTAAAACTAGTGTAAAAAACCGTGACTTCTAGTCATACTATTCGTTCATGCGGCGAATTTTAATTTTATTCAACACTATCTGAAACTATAGAATTTCATACATTATCAAAGCTACTTTTAATAATATACGTAGCTTATAAAGTTATATATAATCCACATAGAATAAATGGAAGTTTCAGGAACATTGTCGATATAAATGTGTAAAGCACTACATTATTGTACCTGTTTTGTGGTCACGCACTGCGTCGTTGGATACCACAATTGGGCCTTCCACAGCTGACCACGATCGACCACGATCGACCATAATGCAACCTCGTCCTGAATTATTTTCGTTTTTCAATCGACTGTCGTTTGTTGGTAATAATGGGTATAAATTGTATTTTGTTAGTACTGTGTTTGCTAGTTGTACTTATACATTATTTTACACCAACAATATACAATTTATACCATACCACATTTATTTATAAGTTTTTTAGATGCAAGTTATAGGTGTAACTCAAAAGCTGTAAGTTTAGAAGACAATTTGGTGACTGCATCTCTTGATATATATTGTTATGTCTGCTGAGAACGAAATGCTTTCCGTTAGAATATTCGAGATTTATAAAAACACACTTTCTTAACGATCTAGATTAGGTAATAAATAAGTTGTAAACTTGTAATAAATTCTATTCTACTGCCCACATCTTTCATCTTCAAGGAAATACAACATAATGATGCGATTCAAAGACCACCATTGTAGTCCTTATCGCACGACAATCAATTCCAGACAACCTTTATGATCTAGAATATCTAGATCACTAGCACAGACTGACATTCAGAAAATAGATCGTCGCTATATTGAATGAAATCCATTCCCATATACAGCACATGTAAACTACATGCCGCTGAGTAGCGTAGCAAATCATTAAACAATGCACCGACTAGCTTAACTTGAAACGACGGGGTGGCGCTGCTGGCCAAGGCAAAACGCGTCGATCTGTCAATCCAGTACATTTTTAAGTTTTAGTTCTCTAAGTTGCCGTAGTTCCAGTTATGTTGGTGATGCAAATGGGCTCGTTGATTGATGCGTTCCGTACGCAGATAGCCGTGGCCGATGTAATTCACACGACAAACATGGATTAAATCATGCTTGAGATTTTGTGTACGGTAATTTGTTGATGGGAAAATGCTTTGATGTGATTGAGGTAGAAATAAGCTTGTCAGTCAAAGAGGTGGTAAGTTTTGTCCAATGAATGATTGGTTATCTGCTGCACTTCCATTCACGGGTTTGTTCCAGGTTTGTACAAACATTTGCCTCTTTATTTGTTTCGGGCCTGGGTGTTAGACAAAATAAATGTGTTGTTCAGGTATTTTCTTTGTTGGCCAACATATTGTCCCACTTCTGGGAAAGGCCCCTTTTTCCTTCCAAACCTCTCCATTTTGTACGATGTCCGGCCATGTGGTTCAGGATATGAAAGAAATTATCTTCTAAGGAATTAAATTACACTGTCGATAGCGCCATAATTATGATCCTATTTCCATAAGTGGGTTAGTTGACGTTTATAAAGGCAGTCTATGCCATACATAAAACTATAATCACCTAGAAGGCTCCTAGATGACTATATAGTTTGATGCTATCAGTTTACAAATTAATACTGCCCATCCAATTAATTCCTTAGTCACCTTTAACGGTACTAAGGCGTTATTCATAGTCGAGACAACCATGTTTGGCTCGAATCTGTAGGAGCCCTAATTGAAAGGGATACCTAAGGTGCCTATAGATGGGCTATCAATAGGATTACTGAGAAACTAATCCGATTTCCCAACACGTCTTGAGGTGCCATATATGGTTGGAGACGGGGTAAATGTCGCTTGATCTAACCCTGATAAAGTATTGTTCGTCCTGACAGATATATGATCTATGAACGCGTTTAAGAGTTATTGCAGTAAGGTAAGTTAAAATTATTATGTGGGATGATTCGTTATTTATAATTATTGCAAAGTTGCCGTAATTTTCGGCGTAAATTCCCTAGGCTTTTGCATTTGCAAAAGTAACACTCTGATTAATAAATAAATAGTAGTCCAAGCTATCATGTTCATTTTGGAGCCGTATTGTTTACCATTTTTTTTAAATTATGAATTTTATACCTAAATTGGCATAATTAATACCTACTAATTATACAGTGACTTCGAAGACATGTAACGTCTACCAACCCGCATTGGGCCCGCGTGGTGGATTACGGCCCACTCCCTCTCACCGAAAGGAGGCCTGTGTCCCAGCAGTGGGAACATTATGGGCTGATTATGCTTATGTTTTACAGTGAATTCTCCTTTGATAATAGCCAAGGTACTTGAAATAAATCATATGTCTTTGACTTTTCGATAAATCATATTAAAACTTTTCAATCTTCCACGGCGTTTAATTCTTTTCTTTTTCAAATCGTTTAGAATTGAAAGTAGTCAAAAAAGTCTGCACCAAAAAGGTATTTTCACAAAAGTTAAAAGTAAAAGCACATTTGAACAGTTCTCTAATCGGTCGGGTGGGCCGTGACGTTCGTAGCGCACACGGTGTCAAGCCGGTTTTCCGTCAAAGTGCTCGAGTTACGGATTGGCCGGATCACCGGCGTTCGTCCGGTTCGTCGGACGGCTTTCCAACGAGTCCGCGTAGTGGCGCGAATTGCGACTGTTTGCAGTGCTTGTTTCTGTGTTTAAACGAAGCCAATGATAAACTTGTCCAGATATCTACATCTAGATACTGTAGTGGTAGGACGATATTTTTGAAACTTAAAAAATATACAGGGTTACTGGTAACTCGACGTATTCCTTGCAGGACGTCATAGTAGGGTTAAAATGCAACAAATTAAGCCACCAAATGTTCTACCGAAATTCAGTAGTTTTTGAATTAGTTAAGAGTTTTAGTTTTTAATGAAAAATCCCAGATTAAATCATTTGAAACCAATTTAAAAATGATTTACGGCGCGACTGTACTGAAATTTAAGTTATTATCATAGTTGACGCCGTAGCAGACCGTTGTTAATAATTAAAAGTTCAATAATGCCTAAAACTTTGGCAAATATCACTAACAAAACATTTAATTTTTTGTAATTTTTGCTATTACTTCAAAAACTAAAACTCTTAACTAATTCAAAAACTACTGAATTTCGGTAGAACATTTGGTGGCTTAATTTGTTGCATTTTAACCCTACTATGACGTCCTGCAAGGAATACGTCGAGTTACCAGTAACCCTGTATATATATATATATATTCCGAGAGTAATTGCGTTTCTGCTAATTGTTTATCCAGATTGAGCCACTTTAACAGATTCCGCTTTTTTTATGCGCTGGAAATCGTTGAAAAACATGTCAGCTACGTTTTTATCAGATTGCTCGTCATACACTGCGGTTTTTGAAGGATTGTGTTTATGTACTTTGAGAATAATGAAGTAACTTTATTTTGCGTTCTTTTTATGGTTATTTTATACTGTCTAAAGTTATCACGTAAACATTGAAGATAGCCAGTGATCGTTCCGGGGAACCTTGGCTATCGTTTGGCTATTTAAAGAAAAGAAAGAGAGAAAAATGCGTTTGTTGGCATTGTAGCAGAAAAATACACCTTAAAACTATAAAACATAAAACAACCATTAGAATGCCAAAAGGGCCTCAGCTCAGCATAATGTCAGATGGAACCACAAAGCAACCAAAGCATTTGCTGTTATTAAAACTGGATTTTGGTATTCGCCGATTAAGAAACAAAACCATATTTAGGGACGTAATTGCTACTTATACAGGCTGACTTTGAAAACATGCGACAAAATTTAAATTTAATTTGTTCTATCCATCAATATGAACAACTTTTACAACAGGAGCAACTTGAACTCGCAAAAAAAAAATTGACCTTGTTGTATAAAGGTATATCCGAAAAGATACCCGATTCAACCATTTTGTATAAGAAGGTCCATTTTTTTTTTGCGAATTCTTAGTTGGTCCCATAGTAAAAGTTGTTCATATTGATGGGTAGAGCGTCCCCTTAAATTTTGTCGCATGTTTTCGAAGTCAGCCTGTATAACTTTGATTATGGTTAGAGAACCATCTGAAGTCAAGACATACTTACTTACTTACTTATACTATAAACTCTGAATCACTTAGAAGTAGAAGCTTCTAACACATAAAAGCATGAAGGTATTACTTCATTTTCCAGTTGATTGGCAGCACTAGTTGTCTCATCACAACATTGAAACCTCCATACAATTTGTCCATCTGTTTGTCCGAATGTAAAGGTAAATAGCGCGAAATATCAGGCAATGTAAAATCGCAATCGAAAATAAAATCGAACAGATAAGCCCAAAATAAAATCCGTATTTAATTTCAATGCATATTTTAGCGATAAAATCTCGTTACGGTGCAACGGTGTTGTAAAATAAAAAATAAACAGTCATCTTTTTTTTTACTGCACAAGGTGCATTTTTTTACATTCATACGATGAAATAAAGAACACATTTTTTTTAAGAACCCATTTTTTTTTAATTCATATAAATTATCTTTTATTAGTTTCGTGATCGATACGAAGGAAAAAAAATCAAGTTCTCTGAATCTAAACGAAGGTGCATAGGCAGGTTTGCATGAACGTTTGAAGTTTGTTACAATCACATCACATTGAAGATAATAAAATTCGACGCAGCGGAAAAATGTTTCAAATTATGGATGAAACACTTTTCCCCGGAAAAACCATAAAATACCAGACCTACAAAAACCCTTCAGACTTCATACCTACAATACCGTTTTTAGAGTTACTTACCCGAATAGTGAAACGAAGAGTGCCAAACGGAACCCTATTACTAAGCCTCTGCTGTCCGTCCCTACGTTTGATTGTCTGTCAGCGGGCTGTATCTCATGAATCATATTAGGTAGACAGTTGAAATTTTCACAGATTATGTATTTCTATTGCGGCTATAACAAATATGAAATAAAGTTAATAATAAAAGGGGGTCCCCATACAAGAAGAAACGTGTGTTTTCGACGTTTTTTGCTCGATCTTAATACGGTACGAAACCCTTCGTGTGCGAGTCCGATTCGCACATGGCCGGTATTATATTAAAAAGAGTTGCCATGTTGACAAACCATCGATCGTCCCATTTCAAGTTCAGTAACACAGCACTATTAATAGAACTTTGCATTACCCATGAGTATGGTGAAAGTTATCCCCTGATATAGAAAGCAACCGTGACCGATTGTTAATACGGGCTAATTTCCTTTGGATATAGTTATTAAATTATGATTACTGGTATTTTCGCTTTGAGTTTCGTTTTGTATGGAGGTTTGAAAGTGGAATGTGGTGGTAAGTCACGTATTGATTACGTGTATTGGATAGTTCAGAGATCTACGAAAGAAAAAACTGTTACTGACTCAGTTGGTCCAGTGGTCGCAAGCGCTACTGCTGACCATGAGGTCCAGGGTTCGATTCCCGGGTCAAAAAAAAAAAAAATTTTTATTTCACATGAGCCTAAGCATGGGCACTTATGAAACGTCAGAAGCTAGGTCGAGTAAAGATCCCTCGTAAAATTTGCGGAACGGTGTCTCTATTCCAGCATTATCAGGTTCTTATAAGCTCATGTGTAGGTCGAGCCTATTGCGGCTTATGTGTCAGGTATTGACTCTGCCTTTGACGAATAGTGCGTTTTGTTTTTTTTTTTTCGTGGGAAGTTATCTAATATCTTCTCCCACTCTGGAAGGAGCGGGAGGGCGAGTCCGACACTACATAAATCGGTATCCTTATAACATAAGCATCTCATTATTTTCATACGGCAATCAAAACGATTTATGCCCAGATTGGGAAGCAATTAATACATTGATGTGTGATGTTACTATTTACATAAATATGACTAAGCAGAAGTCAAAAATCTTGAGTTGTTTGTCAGAGTTGTTGTAAGCAAAGCATTCATAATTTTTTCATTGTTTTATTGTTTACATTACATAACTTATTTAAAACTAAGTCTTTATTTAGGCTACATATTTTTTCTTTAGTTTTAAGTTGGCTTGTGAACTATACATGTACCTAGGCTTACAAATTAGCATATTTTAGTTCATGTGGTGTTTACCTTTAAGTAATTGTTACACTGTTCAAAGTTATTAAGACGTTACCTTTTATCAAGATGTTAGTGTAAGCAATTGTTGGTGAACCAAATAAATAAATAAATAAATGTTGGTTCTATCCATTTGATATTGAATATTCTGTATAGTCCAAACAGGCTTCGCATACGTTGCTACCACGGAGTATAGAGTAAAGGTTGCTACCTTCGGGCGTAGTGTTGTGTAGATTGCGTGCAGAAAGTATTGGTGTTACTATATCTAGACGCATCTTAGAACTACTCGCACCTATTGTATGTTTGTCATTTTTCACGCCAACAACATAGAGGCTCAGCCTTACCAAAATCATCTTCATAATACACATAACGAAAAAAATTAAGTAATAAAAACTATAACCCAACTACGACTAAAAAGCTATAAACAAGACACCACAGGCAGACAAATTAAAAATCCGGAGTCACACGTGTTAGGGCATAAATCGAACAGATTACAAGAGTTAAGAGTCACAACAGCCACCGTTTCTGCTTTAACCGTATTCAGAGAAATCTTGCGACGTTCGTCAGTAGATCGTTGGTCCACCTTGTGGGAGGCCTAGCCAAAACAATTGAATCATTATTTTGTAGTATGAATATTTGACAGTGTCCATCTTGGATTGTGTGTTACTTGATTGGTCGATAGATATAGGCTACCACACCACCCTAAGGTCGAATGACTCTTACACTTCTTATGATGACTGGATATATTTGTATATGTGACAGTTTCAATTATTTCAATTTACTGGTAATTGTTGCCAAAAGTGGTAAACAAATAAGAGGAAATAGACTCGGTCCCCTCTCCATACAAACGCTCTCGCTTGTTTTCTCTCTGAAAAATCTCTCTTTTTGCACTAAAATAAATATCAACTAGTTCTATGAAGCACTAGAACCCTCAAAAAATGCTCAAAATTGCCTGTTTAGACCGCTGTCATCCTGCCTATTGTACAAATTTGAGAACTTTAATGAAAAAAAAAAACACATAGGGGCACAGTAAATATCCTTCTTATTGAATTTATAAAATATCTTTCAAATTGGTCCAATATTGGAGGAGGAAATAGACAAGAGCTGAACCTCGAATAACGATTTTTTGTATGGAGAAAAGACCGACCCTATTTCCTCTTAACAGTTCGACTGTATTTACCGACTCATCATATTTTTGCAATAATCTCAGCTACTAAAGTAGGTGACGAATTCTCAGTCGCCTTCAACTTTATCCTGTGAGACCTTCCGATTGGCATTATAGAACATTAAATATCACACGCGCTGAGTCACCAAGGCGTTCAAGTCTGTACTCAACCATGCGGTGAACTATTTCTCGAATGCGAGACGCATTTTCTCTCTTTTCGAATCGCATGCCGTATGAGATTAAATGGCCGAAGGATTAGTGTTAAGAAGTCTATTTTAGTGCTTGTCGATTCTTATAATCGCTTACCGGTAGTGAGCCATAGACTTACGACTATTTTTAGTACGCGTGGTGACTTACCGGTTTGCCAGATGGTGTCAAAAACAACTGAATTTTTCTCTTAAGGCACGTGTTACGATAGTGCTCCAAAAAAAAATTGCCTAAAGCTACCATATTTTTTTTAATGCTGTTTTCACTCCCGTTGTACTGGCAGTCCTAATTGATTCCATTGAACATTCTACGTCCTACCTACTCCTCCCATTTCTCGTCACATTTGTGTCTCAAAAATGCATGTCTGCACCATCCGGTGGCACCACAAGCCGCAACCTTGGCTCCTACGCAACCGCCGAACGTCCCCGTATTAAATTAAACATTAAACTACAAAACAGGTACAGTCAGAAGATTCACATAATCAAGGTACAGAGGTGCGGTAAAGTGCTGGGTGACACATAATAGGGATGGGTTGTAACAGGTTAAACACGATATCTGTTATCACTGTTACTGTGACAAAAAAATAACAGATCCAAATATCTGTTATTAAATCACAGCCTGTGATTTTTGACGATAAATACGTATTTAAATCTCAATCGAATATCTTCTTTATTTCTTTTGGTTTAAAGTCAAAAATTGTATCTGTCTGTTATTAAATCACAGCTTGTGATTTTTGACGATAAATACGTATTAAAAATCTCAATTGAATATCTTCTTTATTTCTTTTCATTAAAGTGGAAAATCGTATCCAAAGTGTTAACAGTAACAGCCGCGGTAACAGTCTTGTGGATCTGTTATTTTAAGTAACAGATATGTTTTATTGTTAGGAGCAACTGCTATCTGCTAATTTTTAATATCTGTGATTTCTATCTGTGACGATAAATACGCCTCCCGCCTAACACATAATCAGGAGCCGTAAGAAACTTTATACCTACCATTGTTCTGTTTCGCAAAAGGGATGGTGCTATTGCATATGCCATGCTATATGCCAGGTATCGATGTTTTTTTGTTGTAAACGTAGCATCATATTACTATAGAAAATACAGAATGAAGCACTGCAAAAACTCGTAGCGTTTTTATTACATAGAAGACGTCGCGATTTCGTAGCGCACTCGTAGCACTGTCGTGGCGTTTTATCGTAGGTTAGTCGTAGCGTTTTCGTAGCGTTGGCGTAGCGCACGTAAAGAAGTCTTTAGCATGGACGTAGCGTATTCGTAGCAGTCTTCTTTCGTAGCGTAGTCCTTGCGTTTTCATAGAATAGTCGTAGCGTTTTCGTAGTAAAGTCGTAAAGTAAAATAAAGTAACGGTAAAAGGTAAGTCACTGTATCTATTTAGAAAAGAAAAAGTATCAAAGTGGGCCTTCTGTGCACTCCTACTCTGTGATCAAACCTCAAACCGGTGACGTAATTCGATACAACAAGAATTAGTTGTTTTCGCAAAATGTTGCTATAAATATAAATATAGTGGAATCTGCTTGTTTGAAACGCAGGACTTGTTTTGTCGTTAATGCCAAATAAAATGTTGTTTTAAGACTATGTTGGTATTTTGTAGTGATATCGCATTTAGTATCATGTGTGAGACAAGTATTGGGTTTGCATGATTACGTGACTCTGGTCGCGCAAAATGTTTTTATATAAATTCAGAATGTATAATTTTGAATCAATACTGAATAGAATGTTATAGTTTAGAGACACTCTACTTTTAATGTTTTTATAGAATGGGAAGATGAAAACCGGCCAAGTGCGAGTCGGACTCGTGCACGAAGAGATCCGTACCATTGTCTATAAAAAAACGGCAGAAAAATCAACATTTGTTGTATGGGAGCCCCCTTAAATATTAATTTTATTGTGTTTTTTAGTATTTGTTGTTAAAGCGGCAACAGAAATACATCATCTGTGAAAATTTCAACTGTCTAACTGTCACGGTTTATGAGATACAGCCTGGTGAAAGGCGGACAGACAGACGGACGGACAACGGAGACTTAGTAATAGGGTCCCGTTTTATTCTTTGTGTACGGAACCCTAATAAAAACGGTTCATACTTAGGTATGACAGTCAAAGCCCAGCTCTTTATCCCTTTGGTATGTTGGCGATGCTTCGTCAAAATCAAAGTCAAAGTCAAATAATTTATTTCAAATAGGCACATAAAAGGCACTTTTGAACGTCAATGAAAAACAAAGAAATAGAATTGATTCTAGTTGCCCGTTCCAAAAGGTAGCTTTCGTATGGAGAAGAATGGGCAAGAAACTCCACCGTTACTCTTTTCAAAAATGTTTACAATATTTTGTATACATGAATTATATAATTATATGTGAAGACCATGCACCCACAATAAGATTACTGTCCCAAAAAGGCAAAAAAAAAAAAAAATGTAGCAATGACAAATAAATCAGTTATGTGATAGGTACATGGTGCTCACATATTTACAAACATTGTAAAAGTATACGATATTACAATATTCCTAACATCTTTACAAGTAATACTAATAAATCAGTGCGTGATTCCAAGCAATCACAGAGTGTAAAAATCTATGACATACAAATAATAAAATATACAACTAAATTAGCAACCAGCATAGATTACTATTGTATATAGCAACCAGTTTGATTTTGTCCAGACTCTAAATTGTCCTATGGAGCAAGACCAGCATGTTTCCAAGCATTCTTATCTTGGATATAATCCTCTAATTTGTAATAAGCTTGTTTACAAAGTGTACTTTTTATATGAGTTTTAAATTTTCTTTCATTTAATTGCAATCGTCGTTGATTTATTTAATTTTTGAAGTAATAATGAAATCAAACTGCATGTCAGACCGGTACACAGATTTATTCTTTGTACCTAATGCGAAATGAGCTGGATAAGGAAGGAAAATTATGCTCTAAAACTATATTATCCATATAAATAACGAAGTAGACACACAATTAGGCGAATTCAACAGTTACTTGTTTTTGAAGCTGCAAATTCATAAGTGTGCAATGGAACTCAATAGTAAAATAACAATTTTAATTAAAATAAAGAACAGTTTGTGATACTCAAGTCGTCCATTGCTTACCAGTTAAGAAACTTATATCCTCCAGACCGAATTTCGGCCATGGCGACCAATCTCAAAGGAGGCTAGCCTCCAGCGCGGGAGATATGCACAAGTGTGTGCGCAGACACAGGTGCACTCTCACTTCCCTCATCATAGTCCGATGGGACGGCAATCAGACACGACTGGAGCGAGATCAGGCGTAGGACCAACGACTTTACGTGCGCACCGAACTACGGTGGTATCACACCACCAACTTCCAAACTCCGGGATGTTACTAAGAAATTCCAAATGAAAAAACCCAATGACACTTTGCCCCACCTGGGAAACGAACCCTGGGGTAGAATTATGAAGTACTAGCTGCGCCCCGCGGTTTCACCCGCGTAAGTCTCGATCCCGTGGGAATATCGGGATAAAAAGTATCCTATGTGTTAATCCAGGTTATAAACTATCTATTTGCCAAATTTCATCCATATCCATTAAGCCGTTTTTGCGTGATTGAGTAACAAACATCCAAACACACAAACGCACAAACACACAAACTTTCACATTTATAATATTAGTAGGATTAATGCCATCATTATTCCACTGCGAAAACGGGTTGGCGCTAGCGGCCTTGTCTAGCTCCGTCTCTCTCTCACACTGGAAAAATGGTGACATTAATACATCAAAATACGGTACCAGGAGTGCACGCTCAGCAGTCCTGCTTGCGATCCCGAGACCAACGCAGTTACATAGCCGAGGTAAACACTATTTGAAAGGGACCAGTGTCCTGCCGTAGACTGACAATTATTATTGTTTCATGAGTTTTTTTTTGGTTATTCACAGCTAATTCGTTAATAAATTCACTGAAGCCGGACGATTTGCCGTATGCAGAAGGATAAATTAAAATATTTTTCCTAAATTCATCCTTCCTATTGTTTAAAGAAATCAACATGATTTCCTATATTTTTTACTATATATAATGAAGGCTTTTTATTTCATAATTGTCATCGGGAGTTAGTCATTCATATGTAAGTATTACGAAACATTCAAGAAAATAAACATCTGATCTTGTCTGTAAAACTTACAAACAAATTCATGCTATCCATACAAATATTATAAATGTCAAAGTAATGCTGTTTGTCGATCTATCTGCCTGGCTGTCTATCTATTACTTTTTCACGCCGTAACGGCTGCAGAGTGCAGAATTGGATGGGGCACACAGATAGACCATGACCTGGGTAAGGACAAAGGATACTTTTTATCCAGGTAGTACGTTCCTGTGGGATGATTTAAGATCTACACGCGAGTGAAGACGCGGGAAAAAGCCAGTCAACAAATACAATCAACGTATTTATCACTCCCGATAAAGAAAATTTGAAATTGAAATTTCAAATTCGAGAATGCCCTGTACCCTCTATATCACGGTAGCTCACAGGTTGCAAGACTGTCTAAAGCCTCTTTCGGGGACTGTATTCTCGGTTTATGGTAACAGACGTCTACTGCTCGTATTCCTCATGTTATGCTAACATCGAGAATAATATTTCTGCTTTGTTATATGCTTACTGTATGCTGGGGAAACACGGCATAGAAAAATGGTGAGGAATATAAATTTTGTTTGAAAATCACAATAATAAAGACTTCAGCTTGTACACACGGCTACACATCAAGCTATACATTTCCAGTATAAGCTGACCTCGCATTGTACGGAAATCCTATTCAATGCGAGATCAGCTTAAACTGGGATTTATAGCTTGAGGTGTAGCCGTGTGTACAGTAAGTCACACGTTAGTGGTAACAATTTTTTTGAACTAAAACGAATCGTTTTTCTTGCCCATGGTAAGTTTTTTTATTGCCAGACTGGGCTTATAATAAATAGATTCGTAAGCTAATTTTACCAGTGATAGCTACTTTCATATGGGAGGATCTAATTGCTAAGCAAAGCTTTGCTTCATTAATGGTTAAAATACAAGAGTCTTAATTCGAACCAATAACGGTCCGTAAATTATAGAAATCGGCTATTAGTCACGTTGGACCAGTATCCCAGGCCTTAAGATTGGTAGGACGCTCTATACGTCAACAGACACGCATGCATTCACTATGCCAACGAGGCACTCAAAAGTAGTCCGCATACTTCATCCGTGCCGATACATACATTTCATGATCCATCATCTCATCCCGTTAGCAACAGCCGAGATGGTTCTAACTTGGCATTAAGTTAATACTCGTATCGCTTGAGCAACACTGTTAAATAAGTACACAGCTCATTAACCGCGCCGTTAGCGTCAGTTACTTGATTTATTTCGTATTAACTGCGGTTTTATT
Organism: Lithophane leautieri; assembly: GCA_949152455.1. Classification (NCBI taxonomy): domain Eukaryota; kingdom Metazoa; phylum Arthropoda; class Insecta; order Lepidoptera; family Noctuidae; genus Lithophane; species Lithophane leautieri. The sequence goes on along the minus strand of OX424463.1, from coordinate 2,779,207 downwards.
ATATTATTTATAGGTAATTGAGACTTATGCGGAGAGGTAATCAAGATGCTTAGAAAATAATAGTAAGTAGTGACCGACGAAAGAAATTTGAAGGTTCCTTTAAATTACCGCTCGGTACTCGTATTCGGTCACTCTAAATTGCGATGGAAAATAACACGTTAACTTTTTTAACATACCAATTTGGCTCATAAAGCATAGATAATTTTAAAGTTTATCATAGAAGATGGGTAACATTCACAAGTAAAATAACATATCGATTACTTACCTACTTGAGTAGTATTAATTAGTAGTGAAGTACGTAGTAGTAAAGGCCCATTAAGTTAATTAAAAAAAACAAACTAATTATCGTTTACAAATTAGTTTGTGATATAGGATCTAGACATGACGTATACGAAAGTTGAGCAAGTGTAAAAGAATACGGAAATGCGTGAAGTCATACCGAAGCACTTTTCCATTGATAAATGCAACTTTAAAGTAACCAGATACAGAACAGGAAGCGACAATGCCAGTTAAGCGCATTTTTTTGTTATATCGTGGGCGACAGGTATGCAGCAGAATTGAATGCGCAAATCGATCTGTGTGTCGGCTTCATGACGATGGCATTCATCGTCGAGAGCCTATATATATACTGGTTGATAAAGGATCTTTCTAAAGTGTAGAGTGACAGTCTCACCTGAAATTGTGTCTTGTATGTTTGTATTTTGTAATTGTGCCCGTAAACAGTAGCTGTGATCCTCCCTATTACCCCCACATAATACATTTATGATATTTTTATGACTGTTAATGCCTTGTATCCTAACTAATACTATAAACGCGAAAGTGAGCTTGTTTGTTTGTTTGTTGGGCTTTCACGCTAAAGCGGCTGAACGCATTTAGATGAAATTTGGCACATGGATAGACCATGACCTGGAATAGGACATAGGATACTTTTTATCCCGATATAATAATATTATATATGCGAAAGTGAGTTTATTTGTTTCTTACGCTTTCACACTAAAACGGCTGAACGGATTTAGATGAAATTTGGTACATGGGTAGACCATGACCTGGAATAGGACATAGGATACTTTTTATCTCGATATTCCCACGGGATCGAGAATTATGCAGTTGAAACCGCTATGTTGGGGTCGGCTTCCAGTCTAACCGGATGCAGCTGAATACCAGTATTTTACATGGAGCGACTGCCTGTTTGACCTCCACGACCGAGTAACTGGGTATTACGATATACCTGGGTAAGACGGGTTGTCAGACTTTCGGGCTTCTGACGACCCGTGACCACTGTAAAAGGTCCACGAATGACAGCCTGGACCTAAGAAATTAAATGCTTATGTTAGTGTATTCAAATTTAATTCATCTTCTAATATTGCCATACAATAATTTCTACAGAAATAACTTAGAAAACAAATCACTAAGTTTGAGCTTAATCTTGAGAGCAATCAAAAAGTTTTGAGTGCACTCTTGTTTACAATATTTAACTTAGAAAACTATACACACCTCTTGATCGTGGACTTACTGCTATTAAAGTTGTCTATAAGTTTAATGATCTGTTGATTTGAGGGTTCATTGAACCTTTGGCATTTAGGTATGAAGGTCACACGACCATTTATCGTATAAAACGAACGTTAACCATAGAATACCCTGTTGGGTATTCTATGACTAGTCTATAGTGTATCATCTATGATTCTATGGTTAACGTCTTAACTCAGTTCTACCAAATCTGTTGATTTGGTAGAACTGAGTTAAGAGTTACGTTTTAGGGCTAAAACAACGTAGGCTGAAATTCACTGCTTAGTATCTTACTTCCTTACATAATTATAAAACAAAGTCCTCCGCCGCGTCTGTCTGTCATCCTGTACGCGATAAACTCAAAAACTACAGCACCGATTTTCATGCTGTTTTCACCAATGGATAGAGTGGTTCTCGAGTAAGGTTTTAGTATATAATAACTGACATCCATGCGGGCGAAGTCGCGGGCATCAGCTAGTAATATTATAAATGCGAAATTTGAGTTACAAAGTAGGTAATTAATATGTTAGTTACTTCGTTTGTTGATTAATTAAGTAACTAATCGTAAAGTTATTGGAATTGGTAATAATCAAATGATATTTACAGGTATTTTACCTGTAAATATTCTTACCTGTAAATTAACTATCTTAGCTAATATGATAAGTGGGTTTGTTTGTTTGTAACGCTTTTACGCTAAAACTGCTTAAAGCATTTGGATGAAATTTGGCACATGGGTAGACCATGACCTGAGTTAGGACATAAGAAACTTTTTATCCCGATATTCCCACGGTATCGAGACTTATGCGGGTGAACCCGCGAGGTGTAGCTAGTCTTCAATATTTACAAAATCTTATAGCATCTATCTTTATCTATACTTACATAGTATAAAACAAAGTCGCCTTACGTGTCTGTCTGTGTGACCGTTTGGATCTTCAAAACTACACAATGGATTCAGATGTGGTTTTCACCATCATTCAGAACAATTATTCCGGATGGTGTATGCTTTTAATACATTTATATTTAACTTAGTTATAGCATAAAAATTTCGATGTTCTGACATGTCATTATTGGGGCGAGTCGCTAATCCCTAATAACATGTACAACCACGCAATAAATAGACAAAGCTTTATAAATTATAAGATAATTAAATATCAACATCTAACAAAAACTCTAACTAATAAATAACTTACACAAAAAAAAACCACTTCCAAACCAACTTCCCTCCGCATGATTCAGAAATTGATCTTGATTTAATTACCATACCTGCGCACACGCATACGTCTCGTTCAATGGCTCCCCTGAGCCGTGACTCCCTTGCATCATTTGTATGGCAGGTGGGCGAGCCCTGATTTGAGATATGCACTGCAATGCAGGCTTCCCTTCTTTATTGCACATGCCTTTTATTATTTTTCAAGGCTACTTGAGAAGGACTGTAATTATCTATGCACCCGGTTTTTGAATTGAGAATGTGAGGATGAAAACTTGTCAAACTCTACTGTAGTAGGTATTACTTAAGGCGATTGCCAGCGCAATTCAAATTATATTTGCAAAAAACAAAACGCGGGCTATATTGAAGGAATCACCTTAAATGATAGTGTATTTGCCGATGGTGACAAAGTCGATGTTTCTCCATGAAGTTCGATAGTACTATTAGTTATTAGTCGATATGGCAGTTAATATAGTTGATACAATCAGCTTACGATATTGAAATTCTATTCAGAAGCTAATGGAACACTAATGTCGAATTTCTATTGTCATATCGAAAGTAAGAATAAAGGCTCCCACAGACAGGCGCGACGCGACACCGGTAGAACAATTTTCGTGAAATTATTCCAAATGATTGTTGTTTCTCCATACCATACCAAAAGTTCCTCTCTATTGTTAGTACTTTTAACAAATATAATTAAGTATTTTCAAAGGTCTAGTTTCACATAGTCTAATTGGCGGATAAGTAAGATTATCTAATTGTTTGTAAGACATAATAATATTATGTATGTTCACAGTATTGCTCGCAGAGTCAAGAGTTAATATTTGCCCGCAAAGGTTGACTGGTAGAAAATTCCTAAGGTTAAGTCCGCCTCTTTACATTTGTGTGCTAATAGTATTAAATATATAAATAATATTTTAGATACCGATAGTTAATCTTATTCCCTGTCTACGGTACCTACACCATAAATGAAGAGGCAATTTGCTTTGCAGCTTACTAACGCTAGTGGGATTCGGAGTTTTTCCGAGTATGTGACTACGAAAAGTCAAATGCGAAACAAATGAACGATGCTTTAAAATTAGCTTTTGTTTTTTGTTTACTTTGTTGTCTCCCAATCTGTACCTGGCAATAAGGACAAATAGTGTGATTGATTTGGGCGTTATTTGCCGAATAAATAGCTATGAGTCAGTTGCGAATAGTATTCCTTCACAACACCGTATTATCTTTTTGCAGTCATCAAATTAGACTTTGAAGAACTCGTTTCTTTACCTTGAAGATTTTATAGTATTCTTTAAAAACTTGTAATCGAATGATTTTCTTGAGAGAAACAGGATTGGATATTTTAATCTTTATGTTTCGATGCTTAATTATTCGGAGGAAAATCAATGCCAATGGGGTAAAATAAAGACTAACTTTAACGTTGCAGGATAGCCTTTACACTTTTACTGTAAGTGGTGGATATCTTCAAGATTGTGCCGGAATATAGCAGTTCGTCGTGGACGTGGTATGATAGCGGCGCCCCCGACACCAATTCTGTCATCAGAAGACAGTCGCCACGCAACCATCGATGCGACGCGATGCTCTGCTAGAGTGACTATCTTCTGATACATACTGACTGACTGACTGACTGACTGTCTTCTGTCACTAGCCAGTGTCACTCAGTGTCAGTGTCGTATCCGACCTCTTCGGTGATTCCAGAAATTTTGTAACATAACTAGACGACGTCGCCACTTCCTGCGCCGTCAACTTAATAAGAGTGGTTAGAGTTTTGAAATCGATTATTGTGCAGAGTCTCATAGTAAAATTGTGCATTTAATTTCGCGAATAAATAATTCATGCAGCAATTTTAATTACTCAATTAACCTAAAAGCAATTATGAGATGTTATGTTTAAAACAACAAAATAAACTGAGAGAATTAATTCGTTAAACGCAACAGTGGAACTCTCATAATTATAGTAAAAAATAAATTCCAGTTATAATGAAGTGAATCGGAACGCTTACGATTTTATTGGACAGAGAACTGAATTTTCCAATTCAAATTCCGAACATGACGCCATGTTATTATTTTGTTTTGAATAAATTATGAAATGTAACGTTATAATGATCTTACATTTTTTGCTACTTTGAATGTGGTTATTATAACCAAGTCTTTTTTCCAAAGAGTAAGAAGGAGAAGAAGACTGAATATATTTCTTACTTTTCTTTCAACTCAACTCAGAAAGTACTTAAGACTTTTCAAATCATATGCAGTACTTTCTGAGTTTATCTTGGACATTACTGACATCGATGGAGGAAAACATCATGGGGAAATATGGACTTGTGTAGTAAATATAAGTCTGAAAACGCCAACCCGTCTTGCACAAGCGTGGTAATCAGCTGTCAGTGTCAATATTCCACAGAAAATAATGACACTGACAGCCCTTAAACGTAGCTTATGTGCTGATCGCGTTCGGTTTCATTGGTGAAGTCCACCCTTAGTCTCATAGTTAATCTTGAATCGGAGCCAAATATGTGTACTAAAATGATAATAATTCCTTTTTATACCGTGTCCTTGTTTCCAAATGGAATCGCTACCTACTATATATTTCCTTTATTATCGTGAATGGCTACTATAGCTACATTTGGACTAACAACATGCTATTGGGGACTCCTCACCTGCCAAGAGCCAAGAGTAGTGGATGTAGTGATTATGGTAATGTCCAGGTCCGTTACAGGCTAGTACGAGCAGTTTGTTTAAATGGCTGCTGAACAAAATAGGGTATTAAGTACGCTCTTTAGATGTCCAGTAGTGTGTAAGAGTGATAGCGTAATAGTGTGCGAAATATTTAGGCCCGATCCTTTGAAAACTGTTGCCAGTTTGGTGTTTACAATTTTTATCCATTTATGACTACGGCAAAGAACAAATATGATTCAGCAGTCTATGTTGTATGAATGTTCGTTCGTTCTCCTAAATAACTATTCTTTTTATGCTAGAATTTAGACCCTCTTAGCTGATTTGGACTGAAGAGAGAAAAAACTTTGTAGTTAATGTGCAATTCAAATTGTAATTGATAGAATTCAAAATGGTAAGACTTCCAGCGCTGGACTAACCTGAATAGACCACGTAGTCACCACCACCACCACTTAAGGATACCTACATGTGGAGTGCAATAAAAGTATTAAGTATTGAGTAGATTAATTGAAAAATTTAAGCCTGAAGAAAGAATGAAAATGAAGATCAAAGGCTTACTAACACAAAACAATGCCTCTTGTACATTTGCTTAAAAATCTATTTTGGCTATACAGACACAGACTGTCCATGATACAAGTTTGTATGAAAAAATATTTCATGCTTCTACATGAAAGGGCTTTGATTTGTTTAGCAGCACGTATAATATAAATGAAAGCTAAAAGCTAAAGCTAAGCTTTTATTCAGAAAAACATTCCAGGAAATAGTCATTTAGTCTAGTCATACCGAAACTCCTCCGTGCCTCGGAAGCCATTGGTCCCGGCTGTTATTCGTGGATCTTTGACAGTCGTTACGGGCCGTCAGAACCCCGAAAGTCTGACAAGCATTCTTACCACGGGGTACCGTATTGCCCAGTTACTGGGTTGTGAAGGTCCGATAGGCAGTCACTCCATATAAAATACTGGTATCCAGCTGCATCCGGTTAGGTTAGGTTAGATTTTACCTTAACATTACAAAGTATAATACCCAAAGCTATTCATATTGAATGTCATTTTATAATATTTTTTTCCTTATTTTGAGGTGATGTGTGAACAAGCTGGCAGATTAACAGACGAGCAAAAGTTCTGAGCCATTGCAATTAATATAAAAATGAAATATGTAAGTTGGTATCGCCAAATTAAGCAAAATTCTTGTTTATATATTATTAAGTACTATATTTCATATATTGTAAAAAATTCAATAACAATCGAGAGTTTGTGAAATAAAATACAGAAAATCTCCCTTTTATAACATCACAGTGGGATGGATTATCTTACGCGAAAACCTTTCCTTTAAAACGTTTATAAGATCATAATGAAAAGAGAAGCTAAACTAGATGAGGGATCATTGACCAAAGTAAGGTTTTAAAGTAACATGTTGCCTCATTATGATATCATATCCCTTATAAACGAAACGGAATCCGATGTGGACTCATCACAACTTATGTTAGGGCTAAACAAGGCGAATGATGTATTATTTGAAGGCATAACATTATTCGGAATGTGATGTGCTATTATAAAATTTTGATTTCTGTTTTCTGATATCCGATTGCCATATATCACTAATCGTTACGTAAATGTTTTTTTGTCATATAAAAAAGAGTTTTTCTTGGCTAATTGTTAATTGAATTTTACGATTGTTGGCATACCAACAACTATGAATTTGACCTGAAAGTGGAACTGTCAAATAAAAGAGACAGAATTTCAAGAAACAGGTGATGATGCCATCTCACGTACTGAATTAATTAATTGTTTTCATAGTATTAAAAGCTTTTATTTACTTGGTTGAACTTTTTAGTACCTGTATTGATTTTGGGCAACTTTCTCTTGACAACTAGATACAATATGAAAAATATTATTTCTTAGTTACAGAACATAAGAAATCTTTATCTTAGTTTTATCTTTTCTTTAATCTTATCTTATTCGTAATTATTAGGTAAGACTCGCTATGTAAGCAGAGATCTTGGCCAGTTATATCAGTTTTTAATCTATTATAATAATGTTCTAGCGTATGACACTCGTGGGTTGCAGCTGAAAATCAGCGTCAGGTGGTACACTTTGTGTTTCCATCTGGCATTATGCTGAGCTGAGGCCCTTTTGGCACTGTAATAACTGTTTTCTGTTTTATAGTTTTAAGGTGTCTTTTTCTGCTACAAGGCCAATAAACGCATATTTCTTTCTTCTTTCTTTCTTATAAATATCAAGCAAGGTCTTCGTAAATTAACCCCTTTACCTTGTTAGGTGGCTTTACTGGCATGTAGATTGTATGTACTCTACTTATTCTTAAGAAAACATGAAGCTCTTTACCTCAGCTATACATTTATATAGAATTCAATCTGCCTAGCCTTTTCCTAACTATGTTGGGGTCGGCTTCCAGTCTAATCGAATGCAACTGAATGCCAGTATTTTACATGGAGCGACTGCCTATCGGACCTCCACAACCCAGTAACTGGGTAATACGATACTCCTTGGTAAAACTGGTTGTCAGACTTTCAGGTTTATGACGACCCGTAACAACGATTTATATACATATTTTTATTCAATTCGGCTTACGTAGGTCGTAATTTGCCTCATATCTTATAACAATAATCTATAAGTACTAATATTATAAATGTGAAAGTAGTTCTGTTTGTTGTAAGCGCTAGTGCTGAGCATGAGGTCCTGGGTTCGGTTCCCGGGTCGGGCAAAGTGTAATTGGGTTTTCTATCTTGAATTTCTCAGTAGGAGTTCGGAGTCTGGATTTTTGCCCGGTTGATGGCAATAGGCTCGCCCTCTATTACATGGGACTTAAACATAACTGGAAAAATGTGGGTGTACTATAGGTACACCTCTGCTACTTCAAATAACATAACATAACAGTTCCTCTGTGTTTAGCCGTTATCTTTTGCTGGCTGAACGGATTTCGATGAATTTGGGGCTCGGTTAGACCATGACCTGGGTTAGGAGTCACTTAGGACAGAGAATACTTTTCTATCCCGGTACTATGTTCCAGTGGGATAATTTCAATCTAAGGGCAAAAATTAGTTTTGAATAAAGCATAGTTTGTGAAACTTATCTTGTACTTAAATATAGTTTTTTGTAAAGTTATGGTGTGAGTAACGATAACGTAACGTTTTCGACAAAGCCGTATAAATTAGCCATAAACCAAAGATATCAATGTTAGAAAGCTATAAAAGGCTGGTAACTTATTAGCATATATTTTTGGGCTTGTAGTTCTGTTATAAAATGTTGGTCTCAGAATGATGCAGACTATGCTTGATCGATCTTAAAAGATTATTTACAACTCTATGGTAAAAACCTAATATCAAAGCGACGAATATAGATACTACAAGTATACTTATGTGTAGAAGTAAGTATCCACCTGGATACCTTCTTCATTTTGTTATGAATTGGGATATTTTTAAGGTCACATTTGAACAGAAACACTTTCATATTCTTTATGAAATGAAATGAAATGAATTTATGTGTATTCTGTTAATAGGATATCGGAACCACTTTTGCACGTCATATTAAAAAATAAGCTAGATGAGGTCGACGTTTCCTATCTGACTACTCTGAGAAGAAATGCCGAAATAAACTAATTAAAGACATCATCTTGGTCGGGCCATATGAGGACCATGTATATTAGCGTCTTGTATGCAGGCTAAAATTCAATTGAAAAAAAAACAGCCATGGCTGCGGTCGTTTGTAAAATTGATATTGTTAATTAACCAAATGTTACACTTTCACTAACCTGACAGTGCATCAAAGTGACAACTCATAATAATAAGTTACCAGAAAGTTAACCCTCCATTTCTGAGACATATTATTTTAATCTGTAGTTAACACACAGCCTCTGAAAGTCTCATCAACACAAAATGATTACTAACACGCTGTTAAATATATGTATTGATTAACTGAAATAACAACACTCAAATCAGTCGACAATCATGAGATTTGAGAATAGATTTTTTAATAATTTATACTTTAACTTGAGTCGAGGTAAATCTCTATTGTTCTCACATCAATACAGATATCTTTGTTATTGTAGTAAAGTTTACTACTGTAATAATTATTTATTTTAATCGGAAACTAGATCAGGCCTTTAATATTCTACTCCTTCAAAGCGAAAAGGTTATTTCCACCAAGAAAACTAAAACAGTTCTAGCTAACACGTAATTAGTTCCTGGCTAGTTAATTCCTTCCTATGTTCATGTAATCTATTCTTAATGGTCTCTTACCAGTTGCAAGACCATTATGTTCGTTTAGTACTCGGAATTTTAAGTCGCATTCCCTTATATGTCTGTATGTATGGTTCATGGCCATCTACAAAACTTGTAGAACATTTTATGCTAGATAAAAAATGGTTGTCAAAAAAATCTTGGAGCAGGAAGGCTATGTATATTAGAGATTTTGTGATACAGCTTTTTAAAAGCTCTGTGTTTATATTATTGGAATTTATATTTACTAGCATAATCGTTAAAAATAATGTCTTCAAATAATGTTGTTACAAAAATAAACTCAACAATACATTTTATCAGTCAATTTATTGATAAATTAACAAAGCAAGCAACAGCACCGAGCCATATTAATTGTCAATAATTGATAATTAATATACCCAGCCTAGCATTGAACCTAATTGATAAACGACCGTGGGTACAGGCATAAAGATTATTATCATCAACGATAACACGGTATTGCCAGCTCAACTAATATAAATGAGGCAAGATAATGAAAAAACCAAAAAACATATGTTGGACCACACTTAATATTAATTATGTAAAAGTTAAACAGAGCATTACTCATCAGTTCATCAGTTACTCAAATTGTAAACAAAACAATAAATCAAACATGAATTTTATTAATCAATTAATTAGCGACGCAAACGTTAGTGTAATTTATCATTTGTTTGTAACCCTTTCAAATCAGCAGGGGGACTGTATCCGAGGGAAATGTCCGGCCTTCAATGGTTTCGGTTTACCCAATAAACCTTGCGACAAGATAGGGTTAACACCAAAAATTTTTAACTCAACTTGGCAGTAATGTCAACAAAAAAATGCAGCTCGACGAATATTCATATTATGTTCAAGCTCTCAAGATGAACTTACCATTTCAGAGAAAGCGCTCTTAGGCCTTCTAGCCGGCGTTCCATTCATCCTGCTACCGGACACGACTTAACAAAACAAAACAAACCGACCAATCCGATCGCACTCAACTTTTTCACGGACACTTGTAGAGTTCACCACTGTCAAACTTTAGCATTGAACCTTCGCAAACTTTTCTCAAGAAACTTGTTTTAATAATGACTGAGTTATAAGTTATAACCGTTAGAATGCACTTAATTTAATCGATGACTTCATACAATTACTTGCTGATAAGTTATCGAGAAGTTGTGACTTGAAACCGGTCGTGCCGAACGAGTCGTCGGCCCCGAGGTTCGAGAGAGACTGCCGTTGAGTGCCGCTTGCCGACGACTCGCTTGCCAACCGAGGTGCGTACAAAACCACACCGGGCCTGCATTTTTTACGCGCCGGACATTGGGTTAACTATTTTGGAGGTTAAGTTTCAAATACACGCGGTAAACAAGGGTTGGATATTTAACACTCCATTATAAAATAACAAAACTGCGTTATAGTTGAACAATCAAGACATTCAACAATGCCACGAGTGTTTACTTACTACAGCTGAAGCGAGCACACATGATTCACTTAAGGCATGTTTACACTCTATATTTAGTTGGTCGCCGGTTAATCTTGGTTGCGCCTGCGACGATGACGTCACTGGCCACATTTTTATCGACAGATAAAGGACGGCAATTATTGCGATCTCAAGTGGCGTGACTTCTGATCTTGTATCGTGCTGGTCACTAAACATAATTCGAGGAATTGTTATCATTTACTTTGTTTGCGAATTCTTTAATTAAAATATAATTTTTTGATAACAATGAATGAGCGTGTTATCTCATATCTGAATCAGTGGAATAGTTAGAGTTTGGGAAAGTTTATTTTTCTTAAGTTTTTTTTATATTCATACACTTAATTAAAAAAAGACGTGCTAAACAAAGTCTGCCTTTTATTCCTTAGAGAAGTATAATTAAAGAGTTTATGGTTATGTCATCTACTAAAATAATATTCTGTTTATTTAAAAGTCATATCATAATCAGGAAAAAAAAAAACTAATTTGCATTTATATTTTATATATGCAGGTGCCTATTTTCTTGTTTAACCTTGAATAAAAATACATAAACAAGTTTTAAAAGCACTTAGGTATTGTAACAATATTTTGGTTCTGTTTAAAAAAACACAGCCACTAAACGGCTAATTTAGAATGAAAATAATAGGGTGCTAAAGTACATGATAGATAGTTACGTATAGCATAAGCATGTGGCGGTATCTACATCGCCACATGCGAACTACGCATCAAAGATCTGACATCACACAAAAATCCTGCCGTCACATAAATCCTGCAATTAAAGTTTACCGAGCAATGGAAATATATACAAGAACCCGACATCAATCGTCGGGCAGTTGCCCGCCAGACACAACACCCGTCTGGTCGGAGGATCCTCCCTTTTCTATGGTGGATGAGTGAACTTTACACCCTGTTCCTCATACCCCTAAAAGCATAATCAGCCTATAATGTTCCCACTGCTGGGACACAGGCTTCCTCTCTTCGAGAGGAAGTGGGCTATAATCTACCACGCGGACCCAGTGCGGGTTGGTAGATGTATCCTATCTATCATGTCTTCAAATTTTTGGTTCTAGGATAGTTACGTATAAGTTTTCAATCATCTTAGCCTTTTCCCAACTATGTATGTTGGGGTCGGCTTCCAGTCTAACCGAATGCAGCTGAATATCAGTATTTTACATGGAGCGACTGCTTATCTGTCCTCCATAACCCAGAAACTGGGTAATACGATATACCCCTTGGTAAGACAAATTTTCAGACTTTTGGGCTTCTGACGACCCGTGTCGAAGATCCACGAATGACAACCAGGACCAACGGCTTAACGTGCTATCCGAGGCACGGAGCAGTTTCGGTATGTAAAGATGGTCACCCATCCACGGACCAACCCCGGCAAGCGTAGCTTAACCTAATGGATCGACCCGTTCGGCTATTATTTAGCCACGAGCTTCTTACGAGTTACGTTGTATTTATAAGTTGAGTTGAGTTTTTGTGCCCGGTTGATGGCAACAGGCTCGCCCCCTATGACATGGGCCTTAAACATAACTGGCGATATGTAGGTGAACTATAGGTACATCTCTGCCTAGCCCTACGGGGAATGCGGGCGTGATGTCATGTTATTTGTTTATATTAATATCCTTAACAAAAACAGTATAAATAAATCACCTTCCGACTGATTGTAGACAAAACAAGTTATATATTACATTATATAGCTAATAGTAACTCGTGATTATACTGTCCATTATGTCTAGACGTGGAATATATTATAAAGGACATTATGTGATATGTTGTTTACATTTATTTATTCCCTTTATGTTGTGTGGAGGACGTGCATTGCTTTGCGGTAGCGCCACCTCATTATAATTTTCCAGGGTTAATTAGGACTAATTTATTGGAAGGCATGCTTCCACTTTCGGCCTGAATATTACTTACCATCAGGTGAGATGCAGGCCAAGAGCTGCCACACACACACACAACACACAAACACACCCCCCCACACATTTAGAAATTAAATTAAAGCTTAGTTAAATAATTTTTAGTTTAGTTTTTTTTGTTTTATCTCTTCACCACTCTTGGCTGACTGGTAGAGAATGCCTGTACCTTTTTTGAGTGCGATTAAATAAATAAATAAATTGCAGTAAATCTTGTAATATTTTTTTTCCATTCTTCCTCCATGATGGATGATAGATCGATATGGTCAATTTATACATTGTGTAGCAATGCGTTAAGAGACACTGTCTACCTTTTCTCATGCATAAAAGCATCGATTTATATTATTTGATATACATAGGTTGCACTTTACAAGAGACTCATAGACACACAACTTAGCTCAGGAAATCCCAGATATTTTCAGCTAAGGTTCGTTTTTTAATTCCGTAGACTAATTTGGCAGGTGCAAATGTCAAACTTCAAATTGAAAAAAACAAACAACAATCATTGAAATGTCAAATTAGTCTATCTATCTGCCTAGCCTTTTCCCAACTACGTTGGGGTCGGCTTCCAGTCTAACCGGATGCAGCTGAATACCAGTATTTTACATGGAGCGACTGCCTATCTGACCTCCACAACCCAGTAACTGGGTAATACGATACCCCTTGGCAAGACTGGTTGTCAGAGTTTCGGGCCTCTGACGACCCGTAACGACTGTCAAAGATCCACAAATGGCAGCCGGGATCAACGCTTTACCGTGCTTTCCGAGGCACGGAGGAGTCTCGATATGTAAAGATGGTCACCCATCCACCGACCAACCCCGGCAAGCGTAGCTTAACCTAACGGATCGACCCGTGCGGCTGTTATTACGTAGCCACGAGCTCCTCAAAATGTCAAATTAGTCTACGGGATTAAAAAACGAACTTCAAATTATTCTATTGTCAAACAAGCATCTTAGTAATTTTTCAATACAAACAGCAACTAAGTCATATAGATGCAAAGGTGCAACATCCAGCTAAACCAAATACCTATAGCAGTGCAATTATAGTACTATTGGATATTGCTGTTTTTGCTGCAAACCTATAATTTCAATGGTCATTTTATATAGAGATGTTTTCGTTTTAACAATGAAGCTGATGTGACATTGACAAACTGCATTCAAAGTTGCTATCATTGAATAAAAACTTTTTACAAAAAAATATGTTTTTTTGTTGTTGTAAAAAGTCTTTATTTTTCACTTTTTGGTTGTAGTAACTACTCCATAAAAATTGCTTGCTATGTAAATAACAGTGATGGAGTCAAATAGAAAATCGTCCACATATACGAAGTGCGAAAATACGTAATATTGAAGCTAACTCAAAAATTACGCAAGCAAAGTAAATAAAAAATTATATGGGACCACCTCTGAAGCATGACCTACCAAACAAAAAAAGAATCATCAAAATCGATTCATATTTGGCGGAGTAATCAAGAAATATACACAAAAAAAATATACCCTACAGACGAATTGAAAACCTCCTCCTTTTTGAAGAAATCGGTTAAAAATAAGGATGTTGCTACCTTTGCACCTATATCACTCCTAGTAAGGTGCCAAGCCATAATATTTTGGCACCAAATGCAGTCACAAAGACTGTTCCCTGACGTGAGAAGTTCAGTTACCGATTGTTATTCCCCGAAGGCTAAGTGCCTGGAATCTGACGCGTTAGGAATGCATAAGTGCTTATACAAAACAGCTGATTTATACAAGGACGGAATAATAGCCTTCGTGATATGAATCGAATACATTATGGGGTTTTATTGATGCTCATTCATTGAATATTTAGTATGAAATACTATGGGACATTAGTATACTTGTAATCGGTGAATCTTTTTTTTTGTTCCATGAGACGTCACGGTTTAATATTGAATGTGAATGGAATAAAATGAAGAGGCAAAGGAATGCATCATCTGTTGTAAGTCAAAATGATGGATATCTTGAAAAAAGCCCCGCCGTAGTTGGTGTGGCATGTTATTATGAACATTACCTGTGAGTTCTTGCTTGTCTGTTTTTCTCATTTTAGAGAAGCATTTGTTGAATTTGAGCCAGAAATCCATGAATGGTTTGTTTTTCGGAAAATAAAACGACTGAACTGTGAATAAAATTCACATAGTGTAGGGCATCTGTTACTCTACCTGCCAATAACATGTTCTCTGACAATAAGGCAGCAAACAATTCGACATCTGATTGAAAAACACGATATCAATCGAAATACAATTTGGAATTCTGCCCACACCGCATCCGAGCCACCTTGAACACAAGTAACAAAACGTCGCCAGTTCGCAGGTACGACGCCGACGTCCGCAAACCAGTTGACGATATTCTAATAAGCCGGGCGATGTAAAAGTAGCGGTACTCGGCGCAAGGGTGACGGGTCCAGGAATGTGTAGGTCTTGTGGAGCTGTGAACCAGCTTTCTGTTAGAGCAAGGCTGCGCCGGGTGTACTGCAGAGGGTTTACTCTGCATGGTTTTAGAATAAAACCTTAGTGCTTTCAAATTGGAGGCACGTTTAGGAGACAAACGTTAGATTTGTATTAAGAATAGGTTAAAACAGAGAACTGGGGCCCTGCGAACTGTCAGAAAATATTTGTAAAAATAATTATTATCAAATACGTAGCTCCTTTATAGGAATAATATCTCCTGCTATCATAATACGGTGTTTTATTAGTACCGTTACCGTAGGCTCATCTCCGAGTTCTACAGTACTGAAAAGCGTTTATTGAGTTAAGTGGATTTGTAGTAAACGTGTCGTTAATACAGGTTGCTTGAAGTTAAGTAGTGTTTAAACGTCTCTTATTAATTTTAAGCAATGTTAAAAATAAATTCCATAGGTATTTTGTGTTACTGCCAGGATTGGGTCTTTGGCCTTCAACGGAGACGGTCGTGCCCGGGACGCTCTTTGTTATTTTTTTATGATAGTGGCATGTGGCAAGCCTCGTTTGCCAGCGAAATCGAACTCTGCAAAATCGGTATTTTATCGGGTGGTGCGTGTTGTGTAATGTGTAGTTTTATGGATTATTTTTAATGATAGTGAGTTTTTAAAGTGATAGTGGTGTTTTCTTTTGGTGGTGGTGGTGGTCGCCAAGTGTACCTGCAGGCTAATCTGGTGAGATCTTTCCATATTACAGTGACTTGCTCCTCTCTGCAAGATACACGCCATAATTCCGTCATTTTAAGTCACTACAGGTTTAATTGGCTAAATAATGTACCCAACTTTAAGATATATTGCGTAGGTGATTGTGTTCCAAAATCGTTATTGAGTTCAAGTGACCTTTTTTTTTTTTGTGAGTGGTCTGTGATGCTCTTATTGTCTTGGGCACGCATACCTAACGGCTTTGGAAACAAAATTCCGCAGCCCCTATATCCTTGCCAGATGTGGGCGCCCGCGCCGACCCTTAGGCCGCATAGCAATTGGTATTTTAACTTTTAAGATACTCACTATTTGGGTATATTATAGAATGCCACAACGGGGCATCTCAACAAAGCTGACAGTGAAAGTGTAAACTGTAGATTGTGTAGAATATGACATACCTACTTTGATTTCATTCACTCAAACTGCTGTCTGAAGGTGCAATCCTTGTAAAGGGCTTATTACTCGAGCTAATTTTAAACAAATATGACGGATGGCTATCAAGTTTTAACGCTTTTTAAATTTACTCTATCCTGGGCGCTATTTTCATTTACAAGAAAGGGGTCGCAACAAAAAGCTGATGCTGCAATGTTATTGGTTGATGAGCATGGGTAAGCGTTACATAGTGGCCGAACGCTGCAGGCGGGAATAGACCTAGCGATGCGCGCCCGCCATAGTACTATCGCGGAAAGCCAGCAAAGGCGCATGGACGCTATTATAGAACCTGGGCGGTAACAGAGGTGGTCATCTTGTGCGCGGGATTTTGTTTTAAAAGTAGTTGGTTATGGGTGTCGGCGATGTAACTATGAACAGAAAAGAAGAATTCGGGTGACGCGGGTCGGGATTTTTGTCGGGGTCTTATTAATTACTTGAGCCGAATAGTGCGCTTTTAACTCCGAACTATATTATTTGCAATCGCATCAACCCGAGGTGAGCAGCGGCGAGCTACAGATTGAACTTGTACGGCGACGGAGCTGGACATAAACAACGAGGATCGGGCCGATCGCGATCTGAACAGTGCTGCTGAAAACGCATCAGAACTAAGAAGAAAAGAATCGAGAAAGCAGTTTAACCCCGCCAAAAGATTCACCGGTGAAGCTGGACTTGAACCATCCTGACAGAGAGAGTCATCATGAGAGACTTGATTAACCACGCTAGGAATAAACCAAGACAAAAGTAAATGCACGAAATCTTAGAAGTAAAAACTGTTACGAAACACATCAAGAAACACAGGACGTGCTATCTCGCACATGTTCACAGACGCGGCAAACCACACCTTTTATATGCAGCAATGCAGTACTAGGCCAAATCCAAGAGAGTAGGCTGACCGATTTACGCATGGAACGACAACCTAAGACAGGACATGGCGTGCTTCAACAAGGAAATCAACTTCTGGATGGACATGGCTGAAGACCGATACAAGATCATGAAAGCAGCCAGCGAGATATACAAGAAACCTGAAACGGACAGCAGCGAGTCCTTGGACAAAGACTCAGAAAACAGCAAAGTGTAACACAGCACAGCAGGGAGATAGAAAAGAGCCGAGAACGAAACATATCTCCGCCAATGGATTCAACGGTGAAAATGGAACGGAGCCAACTGGCGGCGACGTCGTAAAAAGATGCCCATCCTTAGATAAATAT
This sequence comes from Lithophane leautieri, assembly GCA_949152455.1. Taxonomy (NCBI): domain Eukaryota; kingdom Metazoa; phylum Arthropoda; class Insecta; order Lepidoptera; family Noctuidae; genus Lithophane; species Lithophane leautieri. The sequence goes on along the minus strand of OX424463.1, from coordinate 2,761,384 downwards.
TACCCGTCTCTCCACTAGTCCATTGCTTACTCAAGGATGCATATCCGGTAGGCTCGCAAATCCTTCCATATCCCGACGGGCACGGTCTATTCCCTACCATTACCCGCGCCCCCCGGTCTACTCTTTGATATGCAATGGCTTCTGTAACCCCATGAACCATGAGGCTCCAGGGGCTAGTGCAAATCCTGGGGTTCATTCGATTTATCGAGTCTGGTTAAGCCACGCTGGGGTCGGTGCATTTCATTCATTCATTCATTCATAGGTATTTTGTGTTACTGCCAAAAAATATTGCAGTGTGCTGGTTTTATAGATATGCAGAGGCAGAAATAGTGGGCACAATATGACTTCATCTTTGTCACTGGGTGATTGACGTGAAGGATGGAACAGAGGAAGACAGTAAGAAGGACTGGGTATCAATTCATGTTAACTTGAACGCTATGACAATACATGATAGGTGTGATTTTCAAGTGTATCTTCGAGGCATTTCTGACGACAGCGAGACGATAAGAACTACATCAAAGTTTAGACTAATAACTGAACTGAAAAGATCTTTTAAATAGAGAAAAAGTTTATACAAAAATGCCTGACCATTCTGGGCATTACTTAGAAATAGGCCAAACAAGTTGCATCCTAAACCTGACTATCCTAACTTCCTAACTATCCTAACTTATATCGTCAGTGGAAAGGCGAAAATGCTAAAGCGCCAATGGTACTTTTGGTACCATTTTGGCGCTTTAGCATTTTCGCCTTTCCACTGACTATATTATTAATGCGAAAGAGAGTTTGTTTGTTTGTTTGTTTTTTGGAGACATAGGCCGAAAGTATTGACTAACCTAAAAATACTTAACTAAACATAATACAGGCGACGCAGACGCCACGTATACTAATGTGTGTTCACAAATCACAATACGTGACGCCACAATTTGTTTGTTACGCTTTCACGCTAAAACGGCTGAACGGATTTGGATGAAATTTGGTACAGAGGTAGACCATGACCTGGAATAGGACATAACATGCTTTTTATCCCGATATTCCCACGGGATCGAGACTTACGTGGGTGAAACTGCGGGGCGCAGCTAGTATAATATTATAAATGCGAAAGTGAGTTTGTTTTTTACGCTTTCACGCTAAAACGGCTTAACGGATTTAGATAAAATTTGGCACAGGGGTAGACTATGACCTGGATTGGGACATAGGATACTTTTTATCCCGATATTCTCACGGGATCGAGATTTACGCGGGTGAAACCGCGGAGCGCAGCTAGTAGTTCATAAAGCTAGCGAATATCGCGTTACAGTTAATAAGCGCATGGTAAAAGCTCTGTAGAAAGTACACAACTTTCTCCCAACAAACTTGTTTCTCCACTAGATACTTGTTGCTTGTTGTATTTGAATCTAGACTTAGGATCGGCGTGGGTGAGGGCGATTAGTCAAGTGTTTTGTGGATAATAGAAAGATTAGATATTATTGTAAAACAACAAAAAAACACAAAATCCTGTAGTTACTATTAAATAAGCAATATTTGCATATACAATGCGTTTTTTTTTAAATCCCGTATCTCTAAGGTATTAATGAGATCATGTTAAAGAATCAACTAGAAGAATCAGCTAGAGTCATCGGATTACAAAAAAAATACGTTGTGTACCTATTTGTAATGACGTTCTCGAAAACTGCTCTAACCATTTGGATGAAAGTTGCAATAGGAATACGGGGCGAAAAATCGATCTAGCTAGGTCTCATATTTGAAAAAAATCGTTTTCTTCGTATTTTCACCCGAGCAGAGCTCAGTTGCCCAGGAACTAAAGCTTAAATAAGGAACAATCAAGGTAATGTAATAAATAACGATGACCCTTACCATCACGTAGAGTGGAAAAAAGTTGAAGGACGAAAAATAATGCTGGCCAGTTTGCTATGCCGTGTGGTTTTGAATCCCCATCTTTAATATGTGATACGCTTTTTTATCAAACCTTCTTTTGGGATATTAACATTTGGAAGTTGGAAAAGAACATGGCCATTCTATAATACAATTTATCATACCTGTACAATGTTTACTGTACCAATTACTTTTACCATGGTTGTTTTATCTTTAGAGGAGCTCGTGCAGCGCACGGGTTGATCCATGAGGTTAGGCTACGCTTGCCAGGGTTGGTCCGTGGATGGGTGACCATCGTTACATACCGAGACTCGTGTCTCGGACTCTCGTGACTCTCCGTGTCTCGGAAAGCACGTTAAGCCAGTGGTCTCGGCTGTCATTCGTGGATCTTTGACAGTCGTTACGGGTCGTCAGAAGCCCGAAAGGCAAATTGATTGGTTGTTAGAATCTTTACATTACCTACTTACACGATTCATTTAATATGTCTAATTCAATTAACAATATACAAATTTTAAGCACAATAATGGCTTTTCAGATTTTTATTTTTTAAATGATCAGCCCTTTCCCTAGCAAGTTATTTAATCAGATGGTCCTTCACAAAACCTTGGCATTATAATAATCTACTTAATCTATTCCCAACCCCTATCAAAACAACCTACAACTCACGAGTCCCCATAGATACCCTTAAGGACAAGCTACATGCTACTAACTCTGTTGGCGTGACCTTAGCCCCCTCGTGGCTAATTGTAACTATTTTTAGATCGTTAACATGAACCCCGTGAGTGATGGACGAAATGCGACAAGATAGGGTTGAAATATTTATGTAAGGGTTGTTTGTTCTATTTTATGTTACAGGGAATGATAATTAAATAGGGTGTTTTAGTGGTATCTTATGTGTAATTACGTTTGGTTATAAACACAATATTGTTACGAAAAACCAACAGAAAGCTTGTAAATGATGACTATTCATGTATTGCTATCTAGTTTAACGAACTTTTCATAAAATAGCTTTTTGTCACGTTAAGGTCATAGATTTGTTACATATTATGTATAAAAATAAACCCAATGAAAATGATGTCATAAAAACAACATATAAACAAAGTTGTAGCAGACCTACAAACTACCAAAAGATAACCCAAAGACAAGTTTTGATTTGTATTTGTAAATTAGCTAAGGCCCCGGTATGCGTTGAAACACCTTCTTTTTTGTTAGGACCCTTTGGACACAATAACTTGCCAAACTTTCATCACAATGGGCCGACCCATTTTCGAATTTTTGAGAGAGTAACGCATGGCAATTGATTTTTATATATTAGTAGCTGATGTCCGCGGCTTCGCCCGCGTGGATGTCCGTTATTATCTACTAAAACCTTCCTTGAGAACCACTCTATCCATAGGTGAAAACAGCATGAAAATCGGTGCAGTAGTTTTTGAGTTTATCGCGAACAGAAAGACAGACAGACGCGGCGAAGGACTTTGTTTTATAATATGTAAGGATATCAGAACCGGTTGAAATGGCGGGGCTTGGGGGAGGCCTATGTCCAGCAGTGGACGTCTTTCGGCTGAAATGATGATGATAAAGTAATATGTTTATAGATTGCTATGTTACCCATTCCCTATTTCAAGAACCAAGACATAAACTACTTATTACCTTCCAAACATTAATTTGCCACTTCCGATATTTCGCCAAAGGACTTTAGGGGCTCGCAAATGACCTTAAGGTCAACGTTAAACACCCCGACCTTGTCCCAAGGTCCCTATTAACTTGTCCCGAAATATAGTATATATTGCCTGCCGCAGCATTCCTAGTTAATTTATGACGAAAATCCGACACTCTGCACAACATGGACGTAATATTTTCATCATTTACGCTCCAGTTAAAATGTGGTTTTGGGAATTGTGGTGTCGACAATGCAAATAAAATGCCGTAAACAACTGGAACATGGGGGACTCATAAAAATGATTATGCCATTGCAGCATTTTTCAGAAGCATTGCTGGAGCTGCAAACTAGTGAGTAGTTTTATGATCTCTACTGAAGTCTCTGTCTTTGGCAGTGCACTAGTTGTGCTCTTAAACTGAATGCCTTCTTCCTTTATATTTCTGTTTCGTAGTTTTTCCTTTCACGAACTCGTTATCAGGTTTTAACCTTCACCATCCTACCAAGTCTTCCAAGGAACTGCCAAAAACTGCTGATTGTACTTAGTCGTGTAGTTTCTGCCTACCCCCATAGGAAGAAGGCTACATTTATGATAATAAGTTATTATTATTATTACATTTAAGTTATTATATTTAAGTAACTTATATTTAAGTAATTATATTTAGAATTTATGTTATGTTATATATTTAGTTTAGGTCGAGATGAATAAACGTTTTAGCACGTGTTTTTGCTTAGATATATTCCTGTCTCTTTTTGTACGTATTTCTGGATAAATTTATACCTACTTATCTACGTAAATTGCTCATCCAGACTCATAAAATCGAATAAAGCGAGTTGAAGAAGTATGTAAGGATCCCAGTGGTAACGCCCCGACTTATGAATTATAGGTCATTGGTTCGAACCCTCGCAGGCGCTTTACTTTGTGAAGGAAAACATCGTGGGGAAACCGACGTGTTCTAGAACCAAAACTTCGAACACTTGATGTGACCAACCCGCACTGGGCCCGCGTGGTACATTACAGCCCACTTCCTCTCGAAGAGAGAAGGCCTGTGTCCCAGCAGTGGGAACATTATAGGCTGCTTATGCTTGAAGATCGTAGCAGGTGGCGTTCTGTAGTTTCTGCCCCAAGGGAAGAAGGCGAATGTTTATGTATGTATGTAAAACGAGTTTGCTGCATTTATTTGAAATCACAGCTAAAGAAGTTCCTAAGTTCAAGTTGGTATAGGAATAAAATCTTTATATCAACTTCTTCGTAAATCTTGATTCTTTAAACATAATTTGCATTGCAAAAGTAAAACTTAGTTCAGTTGAACTTGTCTAAAGCTAACAAGAACAATATTTTCTTTAATAGTTTAACACGAGAACATTCAGTTTACTTCAAAAACCACATGATTACGCTCTGTTTGATCATTATTTCATGCATTTCAATAGAATATTTGTTTTATCAAAACTTATTGAGGCTTGTTTTTTGAAGTTTTTTATGCAAACTTAGAACTTGTGTAACAAAACACTGCTCCGGGGCCTCGCTCAAACAAAAAATCGCCCCCTCCCCCCGTGTTCATTTAGGACAAGGGGAAGTGGACCGATGTTTCTAAATGGTGTTGCGATCAAAAGATCGCGTACACCAATGCCCGCAATACCCAACAGGGTATCAAAGTGACCATCCCTACGTCTAAAGACTACAGGGATCTCACTAGACTCCTCCGCTCCAGAGGTGTGGCATTCCACACCTTCTCCCTACCGGAGGAGAAACAGACTCGCGTGGTGATTAAACGTATCCCACGCGAACTCGCCACATCCGAGATTAAAGATGATCTCATTTCACAGGGCATCCCCGTCGACGAGGTTCACCGCATGCATCGCGCTCGCAACGGCGAGGCGTTCGACATGGTCCTCGTGGTCTGCCCCCCCTCAGAGGCCCGCCTACACCCGATATTCAATGTCAAAGCCATCTGCAACCTGATGGGCTTTGACATTGAAAAACCCCACAAGAATGCCACAGTCGGTCAATGTCACCGTTGCCAACTGTACGGGCATTCACAAAAACATAGTTATGCCACCCCCAGATGCGTCAAGGGCCTGGGTGAGCACGGCACGGCAGAATGTTCCCGTCCCAAAGACCGCTCGCTCTGCACCGAGCCGCCTAGCTGTGTGCTATGTGGCCAGTCAGGGCACCCAGCCAACTACCGTGGCTGCCCCAAGGCCCCCAAAGCCCCCTCCTCCAAACTGGCGAAGCGTACAGACGCTCGCCAGTCGAGGGAAGCTCCCTCCGCCTACAAGGCCCCCTCCGCCCATATCCCAGAGAGGCTCAGCCCCCAAAGGCCTAGCCCCTGGAACCAACTCCATCACCAGCAGGCTTTCCCTGCTTTAGGGTACCCCAAGCCTCAGTTCCCCCCACCCTCTCGCGTCCCCCCCCCCCCCCTTATGGACCCCCGTCTTCGCGCTCCTGTGCCCCTTATTCGTCCGATTCCTGCTCTAATAGCAGCGCGCCCTCACCCCCCTCCCCAGGCGGCCCCTTTCGATCCATTCAATGTGATCACCTCTACCTACATGACCTTCCTCACCCCACGCGCTAGGCAAATGGCCAACGAAATCGTTGCTGCCCGAACTGCCAATGACGTAGGTAGGATACACCAAATTTTCAATGCGTATCCAGAGATTACGCAAGATATGTCCTCCCTAGCCAACCACCCTACCCCCCATAATGTCTAACACCACCGTAGCTAGGTTCAAGCCCCGATCCCTTAACTTAGGATTTTTCAATGCCAACGGCATTCAACACCAAAGAGATGAGATCGCGGAATTCCTCCGCGACCATCAGATAGATATCCTCTTAGTACAGGAAACATTCCTCAAACCCCATAAACGGAACCCTTCTATCGCAAACTATCGTATAGTTCGCAACGATAGAACTCGTTGTCACAAGGGCGGCACCCTTATATATTACAAAAAGGAACTCTATTGCATCCCAATAGATCCTCCCTCTCTCTCTCGGATAGAAGTCTCAGTATGCCGCCTAGGCATGTCCGGCCATCAGCCGATCACCCTAGTCTCTGCTTACCTCCCTCCCTATTCCTCCGCCACGGAGAATCCCCAGGAATTCTCCAATGACTTCACCGCCCTACTCGGCTTGAGTGACTCCGTTATTATTGCGGGTGATCTCAACGCTAAACACCCGGCCTGGAATTGTTCCACTACCTCCGTTAGAGGGCGACACCTGTTCGACCTCTCAAACTCCCATAACTTCGATATCATCGCTCCGATGACTCCCACTCATTTCCCCCACGAACCCAGTCACTCCCCCGATATCCTAGACATGGCGATCCTTAAGAACGTCAACCTTAGGTTAAACTCCATAGAAACGGTGCACGAGCTCACCTCTGACCACCGCCCAGTAGTCATGAAACTGGCCCCCCGCATAGGTCTCCCCGACCCCACCCAACCCCCCGCCACCAAGAAGGTAACGGACTGGAGGAAAGTAGGCGAATTGCTGAAATCCAACACGTCCCCCCAATTGGACTCTATTCCCGAACAGTTCGATTCTGTCGCAGACACGACGGCCGCGATCGACTCGCTCACGGATCACGTACAATCGATTTTGAACGATTGTTCAAGGCAAGTTCCAGTGGTGGACGACCACCGCTTCAAATTGCCGGCCGATGTGCGTGATCTGATGACCGAGAAGAACGCGGCCACCCGTGCCTACAGCAATTTCCCATGCTCCGCTAACAAATCTCACATGCGCTGCTTACAGCGTAAAGTAAGGACACGCATTTCTGAGTTGCGTGAAGCGGGCTGGGCCAAGATGCTGAGCGATCTCGAGCCCACACACCAAGCTTTCTGGCAACTCAAGAGAAATCTCCAGTCCCATCAGGGCGCTTCCATGCCCCCCCTAGTCCGTCCCGATAAGACCATAGCCTTTGACGACTCCGACAAGGCGGAATGCCTAGCCGATAGTCTCGAGGCTCAATGCTCGCCTAGCTCACTGCCTGTAGACCAAGCTCATCTCGATGAGATTGACGCTGAAGTCGAACGCAGAGCATCTCTCCCCCCCGTCGAAGACCCCGATGATCCACTGCCCCCCATCACTCCTGATGAGGTGCACGAGATTATCAAAGGTCTTAAAACGCGTAAAGCCCCCGGCTCAGATGGACTCACTAATAGAGTGATCCAACTTTTCCCCGCTCACTTAATAATGCTCTTGACCATCATCTTCAATGGTGCTCTCGGCAATAATATCTTCCCCCAGGCATGGAAGGAAGCCACCGTTATAGGTATCCCCAAACCCGGCAAGTCCAAATCCGATCCCTCTAGCTACCGTCCCATCAGTCTGCTCAGGGTTCTCGGCAAAATCTATGAGAGGCTTATTTATAAGCGTCTCAGAGACTACGCCGAGACCAAGGGTCTCATCCCGAACGAGCAATTTGGGTTCCGCACCCAACACTGCAGCATCCACCAAGCCCACCCTATAGTCGAGCACATAAGCGAAAGCTTTATGCGAGGCCTAATGGTGGGGGCGGTGTTCTTCGATATAGCGAAGGCGTTTGACAAAGTCTGGCACAATGGCTTATTATACAAGCTATACCAACTCGGTGTGCCCGATCGTCTCGTGCTCATCTTACGAGACTTTTTGTCAAACCGCACCTTTCGCTACCGCATAGAGGGTGCCCTATCCTCACCCCGTCCCATTCGCGCAGGTGTCCCCCAGGGGTCTGTCATATCCCCGCTCATCTTCGCGCTGTTTACTAGCGATATTCCCAAAAGTAGAAAGGCACAGTTGGCTCTGTTCGCAGACGATACGGCCATCTACTTTAAGGCCCGTAGTCCCGTTACGATTCGCGACACTCTCCAAACCTCAGTCGACAAGCTCGGCGAATGGTTCAGGAAGTGGCGAATCGAGGTCAATCCCGATAAGAGTCAGGCGGTTCTCTTTTCCAAACCGCGTACGAAACCCACCCTCCCCGAGCCCATCACCATGTTCGGCAAGCCGATCCCTTGGGAGAAGCGAGCCAAATATCTCGGTGTAGTCCTCGATGACCACCTCACTTTTCAAGAGCACATAAAGCAGGTTCGCTCGCAAGCCGCTTTCGCTCTAGGTAGGCTTCACTCCGTCCTAAATGCACGTAGCAAATTGTCACTTAGGTGCAAATTGCGTATCTACACTGCGTGTATCCGTCCCATCATGACATATGCCGGTGCCGTCTTTGCCCACACTAGACCCCGCCATATTCATAGGTTACAAACCATCCAGAACCGATTCCTCCGTAGAGCTACTGACTCCCCCTATTATGTCCGTAACGAGATCCTCCATCTGGACCTTAAAATCCCCACGATAGCTCAATTCTTAAAACGCCTCTCTAAGCGTTTCTTTGACTCCGCCGCCAAACATCGCAACCCACTGGTTGTCGAGGCGGCCAATTATACCCCCTCTCGCATTAGTCATACCCGCCGTCCGAGGCATGCTCTCACCGACCCCGACGACCCCATAACTCTCCTCCAGGAGAGCAATAGGGCCACCAGTACGGTTCTTAAAACCAGACGCCGTCCTTCATTCCGACCTCGACGTCGAGGACCTCCTCGACCGCGACCCCGATCTAACAGGATGACGACTCATCCTACTCCTCCCCGACCCTTGTCTGTCGACGGTGAAGCGCCCGCACAGGCGGACGCTGAGCCGCCAGTAGTAGTAATAGTTAATTTAAACTCCCCGATCCAGCCTGTCCCCACTAGCTGCCCTCCCCCCAGCGACGCCCTAAGCCGAGGTCCGTACCCCACAGGGGGTGCCCTTAGCAAGCCGTCGTTTAGTTTATAATTAGTTTTAGATTAGTTTTTTAAATGCCCCTGGCTGGAGGCGCTTTGAGTTAGTATCATAGCTTAAAGCATCTTCGCAGGACAGTCCGGTTAAGTAGATAGTACCCTTTGTGGTAAAACCTACGAGATGCCATTCAAAAAAAAAATAACAAAACATTCAACAACGAGTTCAATAAGTCTTGTTTCAGGTTCATTATTGTGCCTGTATTTTATAAGTGAATAGCAATCCTTACATATTATAAAACAAAGTCCTCCGCCGCGTCTGTCTGTCGTCCTGTACGCGATAAACTCAAAAACTACTGCACCTTTTTTCATGCTGTTTTCACCAATAGATAGAACGGTTCTCGAGTAAGGTTTTAGTATATAATAACCGACATCCACGCGGGCGAGGTCGCGGGCGTCAGCTAGTTAGTTATATAAATAACTGGTATGACATCTGTGAAGGAAAACTGGCCTTACCTAAACTAAATAAAGAGAAAAGGTTTGACTTTTTGTATGTATGTTTGTATGTTTGTTTGTTACGCTTTCACGCTAAAACGGCTGAACTAATTTGGATAAAATTTGGCACACGGAAAGACCATGCATGACCTGGGTTAGGACATAGGATAATTTTTATCCCGATAAAACCGTGCAACTAGTAGTTAATACAAATCTGGAATCACCAACCCGTCTTGAGCAAGCATGGTGATCAATGTTCGAGCCTTCTCTGTACAAGAAGAAGCCTTTGTCCGGCAGTGGGACAGTAATAGGCTGGTATTATTACTACTTAAATTTCTTTATTTCAATTTGAATACATATTATTTACATTTTTTAATACTTGACGGCGCTTTGATATTTAAAGTGTTAGATACATTTCATAGATGTCGCTGTTAGTAAGGAGTGTCGTGTAAATGAATGACATGTGTCTGCTACGTCATATCCGATGACGTGCCACTCTGACGCAACACCGAGCGCTAGTGCGCAGTGAAGCTACGATTTACTGGCAGTATGATTGGAGACTCGGTCGTGTTCGCACAGGCTCGCTACGCGTTCGGTGGAGTGTCTGAATTATTGTGCTATAATTAGTGCCTCTATTTTCTTCGCCCGATAATCCACGCCTACCTTCAATGAATTCAATTAATACAGCTGATGAGGGCCTTCATATTTGAAAAAAAACATCAATCTCATTCGCAATCTGTCAAAAATACAATAAATTTACCAACATTTTTGTAAAGTTTGACAGATTGCGACTTAAATGTGAACGTTTTTTAGTACGAGAATTGGCCTTCTGTTACACAGGTTGGATGTTAAAGCCGTGGCAATGGCCGGCGAGCACTACATCCAAGTTGATCGCAGTCACTAGGCTACGGCACATCACAAAGAGACGATCAGTAGAAGTATAATTATTTCCTTTATTTCATAAAGACACTTAATAAATCACATTTTTAAATATTAGAATATAAAAATATTTAAAATATAAAATATCCATCCCATCGGCATCAGGATCAGGGTCCAAGCTGCCGGTAGTCAGAGAGAGAGAGAGGGCTTGATTCTTGCTTTCTGAATCAAGCCCTTGACCCAGCCGTGCAACGAGAGCCTCCTGAGATGTTGGTCTAGGCTCTCCGCTATTAGGCCATTGACCGTAATGATTATCGGTACAATGATTGCAGAGTCGTTACGTTAGATTACATTATAGTAGTTATCATTATAAATGTCTGCAAGGAGACAGGTCTTGAAAGATTAATACTGTCAAAAGACTAGACATTATCGAAAGCCTTACGGAGTTTGTACAAGACCTATTTGGTATGCCACGCCTCTTCAGCAATCGTAAAAAGCAAGTACCTAAACTATTCGAAGCTTAGAGCCGCCAGCACCTCACTCTGTCTCGTTCTCACTCAGGCCGCGAGTAGTATGGTGCGAGCGAGATAAAACGTGAATTTGAGCTGACATAGAGGCACTTAAGTTATTTTACCAAAAAAAAACAAAGTAGTCTAATTCAGCAGCATTTGAAAAAAACAATGACAAATTATGGTAAATTACTAACACACATGTTATTCCATACTCTCAGATCAATTTGAAATAAATTGAGTACCTCGGTACGCTGTGCATACTACACTATAATTACCTAACTATTATTAGGTTTCAGAACGTCGACCTCAACTTCAAGCTAATTTACTTTGCCTAAGTAATTAAGCTAACACCTGTATATTGTAGTATCCCAACCGTTTATTATAGATATAATTGAGTCGTGTTTTTAGCAAAGTCATTTGGTAAATGGACTGTATAATTTAGGTTGGTTTAAGTTTTATCAAATTATTTAATTCATTACTATGTTGCTTGTTTTGCAGTTTGTGTTTTATGCTGTGAAGTAAATTAGGTAGGAAGACTCCGGCCTCAGATTGTCAGATGAAATATGAAACGCAATATGTAAGTACTTAAGAGTCAGGCCGTCGAGATAATGCGTTTTGGACACCTGTCATTTTATTATTTATTATATTTATGTAATACTTTAAGCACACAAATGTACAGAGGCGGACATAATGCTATAGGCATTTTCTACCAGTCAACCTGTGGGTGATGTAGATAAACAGTGGTAGGTGTAATAACTAAAATTGTGGAATAAAGACATTTATTTAAATATAGGATACAAATATACCTAACAAAAACTGTGAATATATTAGTTATGTATAAATATAAGCACAAATAAATACATGAATATACTAAAACAAATAAGAAGAATGGGAAAACACTAACGATGTGATGATACTGCCAGCTTCTTTCAAAATTTGCTCTCGAACTAACGATTATGTCTACTAACAGTTTCATACTAACGATTTTGTGTTTTGCGAATTTGATCCTTATAGTTACCAAAGATTGTCCAACTGACAGCTGTCAGGAACGCATTATCTCGACGGCCGAACTGTAGAGGTGATACTTTCCAGTACCTAATCTAATGAAAGAAGAAAAACTTAAAAAAAAGCCCCTAAAAACTTGCCTTCGCTTATTAGAATTTAAGGCAGCCGGAAATCAACGTCTACCTCGAAGTCTGACTTCAGGCTACTTGTAGGTAGGTACCCTAATCCTGCCAGGGTTGCGGGAAAGTCCGAAAGAGATACCGGGGCCCTTGGCAACAGGTAACTGAAGGAGCACGGGTGGGTTTTAGTCAGTAAAAGTCTGACACGCCCTCCCGCTCCGCCCAGAGCGGGAGAAGCCATTTGATGATTTACCACAATAAAAAAAAAAAGGTAGGTACCTAATCATAAGTTTCAAGACCTTAACAAAATCAGAGTCATTATTTTATTCAAACGAGGCTGAGAATCAACACTTTTTGGAAAAGTGTAAAAACTTTACCTGGGAAGAACTGGCGTAACAAACTGAATTCATAGGAACCTCTTAACAGGAAGATAAATAAAAAAATACAACACATTTATCGACTTAGGTGTAAAATAAGTTAACTGATGAACTAAAACCAGCCATAAGACTCACGATGGCCAAGTCTCCAACTTAAAATCCACTTAACTCTTCCAATCTTAGACAGACAACCGAAAAAAAAACATATCTCCGTACCCGCTATCCGCTGAGCAAAAACTAAGTAATGTTCTTTAGATGTTTACGCTCCGGCAGAGCTGTGCGCACGCGCCGATCGGTCAACGTAACGGGACTGTATGTAGCATGCTTTATTGGAGTGATACTATGTAACGTTGTAACTAGCCGAGGCTAGGTTGATTGAAAAGCGGAGAGAGGAATATTATAATATTATTAAATTAAAAAGTTTACAATTAAATAATAACTAGCTATTCGCCCCTGCTTCGCACGGGTTTTAAGACTTGACAAAACATCCAGATTTATATAATGTCTGTTATATTATACACTAATATAAACATACTGAATGTTTTAAGTAGATAAATTAACAAAATAAATGGTTTGCGCATCCTTCAAACTAAACGATAAGGGAAACTCGCACTTTTTGATATAAGCCAATATAAATCAATCTGCCTAGCATTTTCCCAACTATGTTGGGGTCGGCTTCCAGTCTGACCAGATGCAGCTGAATAGCGCTATTTTACAAGGAGCGACTGCCTATCTGACCTCCACAACCCAGTTACCAGGTAATACGATACCCCTTGGTAAAACTAGTTGTCCGACTTTCGGGCTTCTGACGACCTTTAACTACTATCAAAAATCCACGAATGACAGCTGGGACCAACGGCATATCGTGCTTTCCGAGGCACGGAAGAGTCTCGGTATGCATAGGTCCACGGAACATTCCCGGATCGACCCGTGCGGCTGTTATTACTTAGCAACAAGCTCCTTTTTGATTTTAATAATGTTTCGATTTTAACAATAATATATTGGAAAGATATGCCATGGTCACAATAAAATAGCCGAGTCGACCGTCTCCACACGACCTCAGGGTCAGTTGAGAGGAACGCCATATTGGAGTATTTGCAAGCAATGGGATAACCCTTCTCAATTTTTATAGTCCGTTGTGATTTTAAACCTTTTATTTTATTGTATGTTTGAAGGTCTGAAGGCTATGATGCACTTAACATTGAAAGCATAGAAAATGGAATTACAATATAATATAATATATGTTCATGAAATATAACTGATAGCAGCTATATTTCATGAACATATGTCTGTTAGTGAAAAAATTACTCGAAATCACTAATTCGTTGTTTCAAGAAATTCCCTATTGCTCAGCAGGACCACGTAGGTACCGACGTCAAATTCCGAGACTTCTTTATATTTTCCGGTGAATACGGATTGCGCGCATCTCATATCATAATACCGACAAAAACATAAATTGTATCGTACGAAACTACTGTATTTCCACCAGAATTACGAAATCACCTTACAGTTTAACAAGATCCTGCTAAAAACAATCATTTACACGTGTTAACATAACATAACATCATGCCTGTATTTCCCAGAGGGTTAGGCAGAGGTGTAGGTACCTATAGTACATTAAAATTTCGCCAGCTATGCTTAAATCCCATGTAATAGGGTGCGAGCCTATTGCCATGAACCAGGCAGAAATCCAAACTCCGGGCTACTACTCAGAAATTCCAGATGGTAAATCCCTATAACACTAACATACACGTGTAACCTCTTAAACACCCAAAAATATCGAGCAATTATCTTTCCAAACCAAGGGCTCCTTAAAATAACCTCAAGGTGCAAATACACGTAAAGCCAAAGACCCTAATTAAGATGCAGGATACACCTGCGTTAAAAAATCGCACCTGCCTTCAAATTATGGCAGAATTACATGTACATGCTTCGTTAAAATATACGGCTCGAAGGACCATTTGAGGCCCTTTTTGAGCTACGGATTACGAAGCGTTTTTGCTCGACCCCGGACGGTAACGAAGGGTAATGGTTTGAGGTACGTGCTTTTTAGCTTTTTGGTGTACTGCTTAGTTGTATTTATCTTTTTTTTGTGTTTACATTCCACTCCAATTTAACTGTACTCCATTTGAAATAAGATTAGACATTTAAATAAACGTTTTTTACAGTCCGTACAACCGATTTTGACTTCTAAAACACTGTCTTGAAGGAGTTCTAGAACAGGTTTTGGTACCTATAATCTGTCTTTGTTTTACCCTATATTTTTTTAGGCTACTACAAACCTCCAAATGCTTAATCAAGATTTATCAACAATGATAATGAATGCTACCTAATTGCGTAAATTATTTTCGTAACAGATTTAAGACTAACCCGTTTCATTTTGACAGTTCAACAACATTCATTGCGTTATTTACTTTGTCGAACAGATTTTTTTTCGATCTTATTTAGCAATGGATTAGACATTTGTTTCAAATCGATTCAGATTGTGATTGATCGTGTAATACGCAATTAGGGTACTGATTACAAAAAAAAATACTGTAGGGGAGAGCCAAAATTTAACCAAAATTTGTTAGAACCCACCCCGTTCTAACAAATTTTGGTTTATATTTCTAAGCACAAGAAAAATTTCTGCATTGTTTTTTATCCATACATTACACATGAATATATATTCAGCTATAGTTATTGCAAAATATCGTCGATAACGTACATAATTTCCGCATTCGAGTCCTATTTATAAAGTCAGAAGAAGTTAATCGTATGTCCTATGTATTAATTAGGTTGGGTTATTAACTTTAAATTAAGTAGGTATTAACTTTTCCATCTTTCAAAAAGAGATGCGATGACTTATGCTCTGTCTATTCGTCGATAAAATGGCCTTCGACTAGGTATTGTTAGCCAGGCTAGCAACACTAATAACCCAAACATTTCAATTTAAATATTCATAGGTTAATCAAAATTAATTGTCATGACCTATTCAGGTGATTTATAATGCTAGCGATTAGATATATAGCGGTAGATTCTGATTCGTGGCACACTTTTGATATCAAAACCGATTCAATCTGCCTAGCCTATTCTCAACTATTTTGGGGCCGGCTGCCAGTGTAACCGGATGCAGCTGAATACCAGTATTTTACATGGAGCGACTGCCTATCTGACCTCTGGGTAATACGATACCCCTTGGTAAGACTAGTTGTCAGATTTTGGGCTTCTGACGACCCGTAACGACTATCAAAGATCCACAAATGACCGCGCCGGGACCAATGGCTTAAAGTGCTTTACGAGGCACGGAGCAGTCTCGATATGTAAAGATGGTCACCCATCCACGAACCAAACCCCGGCAAGCGTAGCTTAACCTTATGGATCAACCCGTGCGGCTTTTATTACTTAGCTACGAGCTTGATATCAAAACAGATGAATAGTGTTAATTTTGTACGTCCTATAATCAGCGGACGATCAAGACGCCTCCAATGATACCTCATTAGAAGTTATTTATTTATTTAAACTTTTCGCACTCAAAAAAGAGGTACAAAGGCGGACTTAATGCCTTAGGCATTCTCTACCAGTCAACCAAGGGTGGTGAAGAGATTAGATAACAGAAGTTATGAGGGAACAGATGAACATACATGCATACCGGTCAAAATCATAACGCTCCTTTTTGCTTAGCCGTAGTCGGGTAAAAACTAAAACCCAACTAAGACAAAAACAACAAACAGATGAACATACACAGCCTGTTAAACTCATAACCCTCCTTTGAATTTGCCGTACTCGGGTAAGAACAACAGCACTTGCATAAAAAATCAGGGGGCCTAAACCGGCCAAATTAGCAATTCCTCTAAAAGCAATTCATTTCCTGAATTCCCAGTTGTCATTAGCAATTCCTCTAATTTGACAAAAAAGCAATTCATAATTTGTGGACCATTTTACGAATCTCCATAGAAAACTGTCAAACAGACGAATTTATTACACGCAGATCATTATTATGAATTGTCAGTTTGTGACATTTTACGAACGTTCATAATATTTTCCTATTATGATTCTGCCAAAGTAGCCGTTTTAAGCCCCCTGAAGTCCTTCCATACATGTAACTTCCTTTAACACCATAAGTTATCAGATTGTAGCCGGTGGTGTAAGGAAGTACCAAAACTCTGCAATTAACTTAGCCAAGTTAAGCTTAACTTAATAAGCTGCGGTGACGTCCAAGCAAACTTAGAGCTGCGATCAATCTTAATTTTTTTTTTTCTTTAATACATCATAAAAAAATCATCTCTTGTTGAGTGGAGTATGAAGTAGTGAGGATTCTGTATTAATGAATGTATAAAGTGGACGGGATTTTGTGCTGCGAGTCGCGGTTGGCCCTCCCCTTAGATTGACATGGTTCTAGTTATTTTTAATTCTAGGTGCATCGTCTTCACACATATTTATATAATTGTGTATACAAAATATTGTAAAACATTTTCAAAAGAGTAACGGTGGAGTTTCTTGCCAATTCTTCTCTAAACGAAAACTACCTTTTGGAAGGGGCGACTAGAATCAGTTCTATTTCTTTGTTTTTAAAGTACAAGAGTGCCTTTTATTTGATTATTGAAAGAAATTATTTGACTTTGATTTTGTACTTTTTCTCAGATACCATTTGCAAAGCTACGATTTCTTAGAAGAGCGGTGGCTGTCATGTGATAACCGCCCGTCATGATAATCTGAAATTTTCGCTATTATTTCACATTAAGGT
Organism: Lithophane leautieri; assembly: GCA_949152455.1. Classification (NCBI taxonomy): domain Eukaryota; kingdom Metazoa; phylum Arthropoda; class Insecta; order Lepidoptera; family Noctuidae; genus Lithophane; species Lithophane leautieri. The sequence continues at coordinate 2,743,988 of OX424463.1, read as the reverse complement.
GTCAAAAAAGGCTCTGTATTTGGACAACCAATATTCTGTGGCCGTTCACCGCTTTTTGGACACCAAATGTTTAGATTGACACGTTTCAAGTTACTATGTGTAATTTTTTTCAACAACCGTTTGTAAGGCCTCTCTACGGCCTACGGTTATATGGAACTTGGTCGTGCACTTTTTAAGAAACTTCATTGTGGGCCTTAGAACTAGGCTAAAAAAGAAAGAAAATTAATTTTCATCAAAAGTTTTTAAAAATATGTTTTTGGTTATGTACCTGTTCCGGACCAGAGGGTCTTCTCTCTAAGTCCGTCAACAAAGATACGGGGCCGCCTGAAAGTAGTTGATCCGTCAAAACAAGTGACAAATTATTTTTTTCGGACGGACATTAACACATTGGGATTAGGAAAAACTGTCAAATCGTGTTCACATTACTGACATCAATCAATCAATCAACTCAGCCTATTTCAGTCCACTGCTGGACATAGGCCTCTCCCAGGCTGCGCCACAACACCCTGTCCTCCGCCTTCCATATCCAGTCTGTCCCAGCTAACTTTTTAAGGTCGTCGGTCCATTTAGCTGGGGGGCGTCCCATACTACGCTTGCCGATACCCGCTTATCGACAAACGTAGTGTGGGACTCCACTCTAGGACTCGTCTGCTTCACCGGCCATCAGTCCTTCGACAAACATGGCCAGCCCACTCCCATTACTGACATCGGTGTAGGAAAAACATCGTGAGAAAATGTGGTCTTCTTATTAATAGAAGTCTGAATTGCCAGTACGTCTTGAGCAAGTGTGGTGATCAATGCTCGTACCTTCACTTTGCCTTGTAGTGGGACAAAATAGGCTGATAAGATGATGATATTTCCGTAACGGAAGATGATGATGAAGCTAGCCATTTATTTGACGGGAACCGGTGTTTTCTTTGAAGGGCAGAACCATGTGAAATATACAGCATGTAACAAAAACCCTGTCAGATCCAAACGGGGGCGCCTAGGTACGACGATAACATTACTAAAAAGTAATTTAAAAAAAAATACAGAAAATACGAAAGTTATTAGATTACTGTTTAAAATTCACGTTTTTGGTATCAAAATTACACTAATCCTTTCATATTATAAAACAAAGTCCACCGCAGCGTCTGTCTGTCTGTTGTCCTGTACGCGATAAACTCAAAAACTACTGCACCGATTTTCATGCTGTTTTCACCAATGGATAGAGTGGTTCTCGAGTAAGGTTTTAGTATAAATAATAATCGACATCCACGCGGGCAAAGTCGCGAGCATCAGCTAGTTTCATTATAAATTAGCAAATTTTCTACACAGGTCATAAGTTATGACTTGTAGATACCCGCTTTATACCGGCCGCCCGAGCCCAGTAAAATAACCCATTGAAAAAAAAGGGTTTTTTTTTTTTTTTAAATCCACTTCAATGGACTCTCAGTATGATTCTTAACAACACTGTCACGGATCGGACAGGGTTTTTGTTACACGCTGTATACAATAACGATCAATATATCACACCCCCAACAAATAAAATGACCACGTCACACGCACGCCATACTACGCCAAAAATTAATTATTTCGTCACAAAAAATATGCGGTATTTCGCACAGTGTTTTAATTTTCCAATCCTCGAACGAACTTGTACCCAGCCCAACTGGCTTGTAACCACCTAGCCGTTATGGACATCATTTCCCAGTGGACTAGCAAAAAACGTAACTCGGGACCACCATTTTAATTTTTTGCTGCATCAAACTGAGTTGATGAAAAAATACGGGGATCGTTTCTGCTAATATAAAGTATTGTTTGGTTATTTTTTATCTTTACCTACTGTTTTTGTATTGTTCGAAGTGTGTGTTCTCTCTCTATTCTAGTAAGTAAGTAAGTAATATTTATTTTGTAAAACATGAATACAGTATGAAGGTCTTATAATTAATATTAGGTGGCTACATATTTTGCCATTCATGGCGTACAAACTTAATTGCACTAGACAACAATAACAAAAAAAAATATTATCTACAATGTTAAAATTTAAATTGAATTGAAATTACAAAGTCATGCAAACATTAATGAAATGTAGAATCAAATAAACAAGCAATAATAGTGTGCTTTGATGTTTTAGCAAAAGTTGTGTTTCTTACTAAGGGTGGTCCACTGATAACATTTTTTTAGGTTTGTAGAGATTCGTACTTTATAAGAGACCAGCTTCCGCCCGCGGCTTCGTCCGCGTGGTATCTCGATAAAAAGTAGCCTATGTCCTTCCCCGGGATGCCATCTATCTCCTTGCCTTTTATCGAAATCCGTTCAATGGTTTAGGCGTGAAAAGGTAACATACAGACAGACAGACAGACAGACTTAAAAAATATATACAGGGTGTCCAGTAAATAGCACGACATACTGCACAGGGTGATAGCTAGGGTCACTACCTATCAATACAACACAATATATGTTCAGCAAAATCTTACGGATTTACAGTTTTACAAAAATTTCCGATTCGTTCTGTGAAAATTATAACAAAAAAAACTATTTCTTCAAAACTTTCTTGTTTTTGGATAAAAAAAAAACTTATAATGAGTAGAGTAACCTATTCACGAATAATTTGATGTAAAAAAAGTTCTAGAAAAGGATTTTTTCATTACGAGATACTTAAAAATCTGTTTCAAGGTAGAGATTTTTCGATATTTCGGAAAATTTTGTAAAACTGTAAATCCGTAAGATTTTGCTGAACATATATTGTATTGTATTGATAGGTAGTGACCCAAGCTATCACCCCCTGCAGTATGTCGTGCTATTTACTGGACACCCTGTATAGCACCGATACAGAATTTAGTATTTGAATGACAAAGCCATGAAGCTATACACGAGCATTCCTAACATACTTTAATATTAGGACATAAGGATTCTGTTGCATCAGCGCCGACTGCTCCGACACAAGGCCTCCCTTCGTTCTCGTGGCTAACTTAGTCATCAATAATGAACATAGCAAGCTATGCCATTCTAAGGTAATTGTTGCTTATGATTTTATCAGCTGTTTTGTAAGCTAGTACCAATTTGATCTACAAGTTTGAATACATAGCAGTTGTACGAGTATATTATGTGGTAATTCTCTAAAAACCTAATTAAATATTTACGATATTATTTCTGCCTAGCCTTTTCCCAACTATGTTGGGGTCGGCTTCCAGTCTAACCGGATGGAGCTGAATACCAGTATTTAACATGGAGCAATTGCCTACCTGACCTCCACAACCCAGTAGCTAGGCAATACGATACCCCTTGGTAAAACTGGTTGTCAGACTTTCGGGCTTCTGACGACCCGTAACGACTGCCAAACGTCCACGAATGACAGCCGGGACAAAGGGCTTAACGTGCTTTCCGAGGCACGGAGGAGTCTCGGTCTGTAAAGATGGTCGCCGATTCACGGACCAACCCCGGCAGGCGTAGCTTAACCTGATGGACCGACCCGTGCGGCTGTTATTACTTAGCCACTCATGAATGTTATTACCGAGCAAAGCACTGAATTCCTAATATTAATTACCTACCTAGTCATTTCACAGGCGTATAATATTCATTACAAATATTTGCCAAGGTCTTTTCCCTTCGCTGTGCCAGATGGACATAATGGTGGTGCTACACGGGCGAATTTGGAAATAAAGGTGGTGTTACACGGGCCATTTAAATTACAGAATTCTTATCGCCCTTGCTAGAATTGACAACAAACAATTTTGATGTATGCGCAAATGTCAATTGATGGGAACTTCCCAGTAGGGTTTGGTTTAACTCAAGCACTAAGATAGGACAACGTGAGGTTCTTTATAAAAAAAAAACACAAATAACGTTGGCAATGCATCCGCAATCCTCTTGGAATTTGAGGTGCTGTATTATGACGTTTTAATGTCATTATGATTCCACTGCGCGAGAAAGACGGAGCTATACAATGATTCTATGCACGAGTCCCATGGCCGAGAGCACCATACCTTTTTTGGACTGGAATCATGATAGCACAATATGGCACCTTAATGTATCCACGGGCGGCAGTAACCTCTTCTCAACGTTTCGCTGTCAGCCTGTTTCCAAAAATAAGCTTGCTAACGACGCTAAGCGACAAAGCAACAATCTAAGAAGTTGTCACAACGGGCAACTAAAAATTGCCCGTGTGTATACTGCAGCAATGTTTCGCGAAAAAGATGGCTAAATTATACAGATCAGGGTATGACCTCATCGCCTTTTTTGTTTCAGCTTGTTCTGTGGCCGCAAATTGTTGTAAACCAGCGGATTCAGATGAATTACTGTGTTTATGTTATTCGTTTTTTCACACAGTGATCATCTTGATGACTAGTTTTATTTTTTATTTCTGATGTCAGTTTTAGAAGAATTCTTTTTATTTTGGTGTCGCTTTTATAAATTCCTATAAGTGCTATTGAGGAAAAACAGAGAATGTAGGTACACGTTTATTTATACGACGTTGAAGATTAACCTGACTGCTAATTTCAAATAGGACCTACCTACTTTTGCCTTTTTAAATTAATTTAGAGGCAATTTGAAGATGCAAACAAAGTAGGTAATTATTATATAAGTATTTATTACTTCTTTTGTTGATTAATTATGTACCTAATCATAAAAGTTATTGGCATTGGTATTAATCAACTGATATTTACAGTTGTACCGTTTAACTATATTAGCTAATATTATAAGTGGGTTTGTTTGTTTGTTACGCTTTCACGCTAAAACGGCTGAACGGATTTGGATGAAATTTGGCACATGGGTAGACAAGGAGGACAAGGACAAGGACGGTGGCTAGGTATGTACATAGGATACTTTTTATCCCGGAAGTAGGTACGTCCCCGTGGGATGATTTACGACCTCCATGTGGGCGAAGCCGCGGGCAAAACCTAGTACCTCAACAATAAATATCAAGATTTAAAGATATAGAATTGCAAGATGCATGACAGATTCATCCCAGAAGTTGGCAGATTCATCCCAGCGCTAACTTGCTGGATTCGTTTTCTCCTCCATCTGTCGTTATTTCTCCTGACTACGTTAATTTTGTTTATATGTATGTATGTATCTATGTATGTATTAATTAGTATTCATTATTTTTCGAGTTATAATATGTATATCTTATGTTGCACCTACCATGTATGTCTCTGCATCACCCTAAGGTTGACTGGTAGAAAATGCCTCAGGCATTAAGTCCGCCTTTGTACAGTAGTTTTTTTACTTGTGCATAAAGTTTTAATAAAAATAAAATAAAATAAATTAATTACAGCCACCTTCTCGTAAGTATCAGGCCTATGTCCAGCAGTGGACTGCGACAGGCTGATTGAGTTGATTGACCCGTATCAGTACTTAATAAACATTTAAGGAAACAGTTATAATTATATCACGCTCATTCGCTTATTTACCTCATCATCATCACACATTCAAAATAGTCAGATCACACAATTATCAGAAACCGTAGTAAAGATAAAATAATTGCCACTATGACGTGATTCTACGCGACAAGCCTAAGGCTAGTCATACATACATGCGTGAGGACGTGAGGGCCACAGGAGGGAAGCGGGAGTGTCGCGGGAGGGGGACGGGAGGTCGTTCGACGACCCGCGTAGGTGGCGCGGTCCAGCAATGTGCAGCTTTTAAATGCGACACGCTATACCTTGCGGCGACTGTGCGTGGAATCACTAAACACACGTCTGTGGGGGGTGACGGTGTGTATGTTTGACATACGACACCGCGTTTTAACCAGAGAGATCATCGTCGACCGACCGAACGTTGTAAACGCTCAACGGTTATGACGACTGCGGAGCCGAATCGTGAGTTCAAACTTCACCCGTTGACTTGAGGAGTGACTTACTCCCAGCACTTGTCTATGCATATTGTAGCAGAGAGAGTAGGTGACGTCCAGAGTTTGATATTGTTAATTTTTTTATCATGGACCTTTTTTTTTTTTTGTGGTTGTGAAATCATCCAATGACTTCTCCCGCTCTGGGCGGAGCGGAAGGGCGTGTCAGACTTTTACTGACTAAAACCCACCCGTGTTCCTTCAGTTGCCTGTTGCCAAGGTCCCGGTATCCCTTTCGGACTTTCCCGCAACCCTGGCAGGCATCGGTCCTACCGGACCCCGTCAATTGTGCTGACATCTCTATTGTGCTGACATCGGATTGACATTTGAGGCGTGAATGAAGGTCGGATAGGATAACCTGTGTGCTTAATTGGCCACGAAGAAGATAGTTATTGATGGATGGCAGGAAAGGAGCATTTTTTACAGTCATATTAATAACCTTTACTAGCTTTCGCCACTGGCTTGGCTCGCGTGATATCTTTATAAATTATAGCCTACTAGCTTCTGCCCGCGCCTTCGCCCGTGTGGTATGTCAATAAAAAGTACCCTATGTCCTTCCCCAGGATGCCATCTATCTGCTTGTCAAGTTTTGTCGAAATCCATTCAGTGGTTTAGGCGTGAAAAGGTTACATACACTCATACTCATACACTCACTCATACTCTGCGTCCAGCGCTCGGTATGGCAGCACGTCGTGTTCTGGTTTGCAATTGGTCAATCGTCATCTTGAGGATGCCTCGTTGAGAGGTGAAACACGTGTCGATTGCTTACAGGGTTTTTTATGACTCTTGAAGAATAGTTAAGCGGAATAGGTTACTAAATATATCTACGTCTATTGTAGGTTACATACAGACAGACAGTTACTAACGAATTTATCATATTAGTGTGGATGATAATCAGTGATGGCATTCTGTGATAATATAGCATTCTACTGAAGAAATATTTTTTTTTGAGTTTATTCATTACAAACAAAAATACAAATCTTGTCTCTTTATAATACTATTAGTGTAAAAAAAAAAGTTAGATTTCAATAATAGGTAGGTAAATAATATAGATATTAGCTAGGTTTTTGTAGCTAGCTCCCTCACAGAACTAACCTCATCTACGTCCGACCATCAAAGGGTTTTAGGTAAAATGTTCATGGATTACCCAGACGGTCTAATATTTTCTGGAGATTCGAGGTCAGACACAATATTCGTGAGATTTCCTCCAGACAGCAAAATGAAAGCTCGTCGGTAGGTACTTACTTAGGTTCTTAATGTACAGTTGAACAAACTATTTGGTTTATAGGTATATGTTCACCATTCCACTACACCTCGGAAAGCACGTTACCTTGGAAAGACTGGAGAGGTTTACTATTGCCCAGTAACTGGGTTCTGGGAGTCGGATAGGCAGCCGCTCCATGTAAATAATAATGGTATTTAGCTGCATCCGGTTAGACTGGTAGCTTACTCCCACACAGTTGGGAAATTTGGCTTGTCAGATGATGATTACACCGCCAATACTTTATCATTTTTATTGTGCGCGTGTAATAACTTTTTAAGCTTAAGTAAAAAACTGACGTGGTCTAAGTACATACACTGACAACATTGTTTAAAAGTATTTGCATGTTACCTTTTTCAGCTGCCTGTATACCAAATTGCTTGTTTGACTGTACATTGTGGATAGCTACTGTTTGGGCAAGTTCACCACAATGTAAGTTTATAGACCACTTATTGAGACCTTTATTGAGAGATTCCCTTCTGATATTGTCAGTTCTAACTTTGTCCGGATTAACTGATAATCATAATGGTGCTGGTTTTGAATGCATTGCATCGGATTTTATATGAATAAATAACAAGTATGTAGGTAGCTAGGTACACACGGCTACACATCAAGCTATACATTTCCAGTATAAGCTGACCTCGCATTGTACGGAAATACTATACAATGCGAGATCAGCATAAACTGGAAATGTATAGCTTGATGTGTAGCCGTGTGTACCAACCCAGAAATGATGATGTAGCCTGGGTAAGGTAGGTGAAAGTCAAAATTACAAAACAAAACAAATAATATACTTATGTTATTATTTTCATGTCATTTGGTTTGACCTGTTACAAACTACGAAACCGACGTTTTTGTCCTTCATATTGCACTGCCCGAATTAAATGCTTATGTTTTATCGAAACTATTAAAAACTAGCTGTTCCAAAGATGTTGTCCCGTTCAACAAAACAATAATAATTCATATGATTGCCAGGGTTGCGGGAAAGTCCGAAAGGGATACCGGTACCTTGGCAACAGGCAACTGAAGGAACACGGGTGGGTTTAAGTCGGTAAAAGTCTGACACGCCCTTTCGCTCCGCCCCGAGCGGGAGAAGTCATTTGATGACTTCCCAACCTCAAGAAAAAAAAAGCATACCCTCTTAGTGGTGGTCGTTATTAACGCCATCTATTGGCTAATAGCAGAAATAGAATTTAGTGCCATCTATGGGTAAATTGTCTAATCTTAAACGAATAATATTCTAAGTAGATGGCGCTACCCTACAAAACGTACCAACTATTTTTTTCTTAAAAACGTACAGAATAAATTAATTCGGTTTTAATTAATGAAATGTATTATTTCCTTATAAAATCAAGGGTTTTTGTTTAAAAATTATAAAATGAGTGCGGTGTAAAGCTGACGTCTTTAATGCATAGATGGCACTGTATTGTTCAATCTTTTTTCTGAATCGCGCTATGGTTTCGATACAAGCTTTTGGTTAGGTGTGGACAAGACTGTTAAGTATTTATTTGTCATTGTATGTATAAGATTTCCGTACAATGCGAGGTCAGCTTATATTGGACATGTATAGTTTGTTGTATACCCGTGTGTAGTATACCTGATTATCATAGGCCGTAGGTGTATAAGTTGGGCACGCGTCAATTGCGGCGATAAGTCCCCTCGTTGAGGAGTGGCTAGAGAGGCGCCACGGCGTCCTCACCTTCCGCCTGACACAGGTCCTCACCGGACATGGTAGCTTCGGGAGGTTCCTGTTTAGGATTAGGCGGGAAGAAACGCCCGGGTGTCACCACTGTGCGGATAGCCCGGAGGACACGGTGGAGCATACGGTGGAGGTATGCCCTGCTTGGGCGGAGCACCGCCGTGTCCTCGCGGAGGCGATTGGCGGCGGTGACCTCTCGCGTCCGGCCCTGGTTCAGGCCATGGTACGGAGCGAGAGGGCATGGGAAGCCGTCACCTCCTTCTGCGAAGCAGTAATGCTCGCGAAGGAGGAGGTGGAACACGTGAGGGAGAGGCAAAGTTTGCGCCCTCACGCCCCTAGCTGCCGGCGCTGGAGACGCCCTGGGTGTCGGGAATCCCAGGTGGATTCCCGGCCACCATAGGCGCGGGCTTGCGGACGGCGAGCAATGGGTAGCTCGCCGTCCGATAAGGACCAGGCACGGGTCGATGGCGCGTCGTGTTCCACGCGCGCCTCAAAGAGATGTCAGCACAATTGACGGGGTCCAGTAGAGGGTTGCGGGAAAGTCCGAAAGGGATACCGGGACCTTGGCAACAGGCAACTGAAGGAACACGGGTGGGTTTTAGTCAGTAAAAGTCTGACACGCCCTTCAGCTCCGCCCAGAGCGGGAAAAGTCATTGGATGACACCCAATCTTCAAAAAAAAAAAAAAAGGTTTGTAAGTAATGGCTCACAAACGGGCGCGATATCACGAGCGCGACAAGGGTAGCGCTGCCTGTCCCGCCCGCCATATCGCTTCAAGTTGCAGGTTTCTTAATTTTTTTTTGGTGTTTTATTTTGTTTGTCCGATATGTTCTAATGACTAAATTAGGGAACGGTTTTTTAAATTAAAGTAGCCAGTTAGTACTTACGTACTTGGTGGAAAGAAGAGAAAACCAAAGTGTACATGAATCCGGTTACAAATAAGTAGATTCTACAATTATGGTTGTTTTTTGTTCATTATAAGACTCTATTCGTATGTGAAACAGTTGAAAGTTTCTTGACACTCATCAATATCACCAACAACGTCATTCATATCAAAATGCAAATATTTGTTTTTTATTTACCTAACCCAGTGACTGATTTAGCATAGCAGCGCGCACAAAAATGCAAGGTCCTCGCTGAGATACATTACCACTACACAACCAGAACCCTTATTTTCAGATTTATAAGGTTGAAATTACTTAGTAGAGGCGCTAGTGGTAAGTTTGTAAGAAAATCTGTCTTATCTTCTTTGGATAAAGTGGGTTATTTTCTTACAATGTTACATAAAATAATATAACGTAGAACAGAAGACTCAGAAGATTCAGTATCCATTCCCTTTTGCACTTCTCCCAATTTTTTTGGGGTCGGTCATCTCAATAGTCGCCCCCTTTCTAGCCATATCACATTTCACAGTCCATCCATCGTTCCTTTGGTCTTCCCCTACTCTTTATTGCCAGCATGAACATTCATACTCAAAACTTTCCCTACGTCATTTTACTGCAAAGAAATATATTGGAGCTAGGCCTCCAGACAGGGCAAAATTCGAGCTTATTGCTCAAAGCTATATTTAACTATCTTGTTGGTCTCGCCAGCTTTAGCTATGGTTACAAGCGCGATTGTAGCTGAGCGTGGGATCCGAGTTCGTTCCCCAGGTCGGGCAAAGCGCTTTATGGGTTTTTCATCAGGCAAATCTCTGTAATAGCCCAGAGTCTGGGTTTTTGTTAGTGGTAATATGCTTTCCTCCTATTATTTTTAGACATACACAACATTACCTACTGGGAAATTACGGTAATTGAGGTACCATGGGACGCACGTGGTAACAAAACCAGTAGGCATCTTGGCCTCATATTCTCTTGAAACTCGGTACTGCGCTGGGCCAACTCAACTGACTTGCAGCTTGCAACCCGTTTCTATGTGGTTCTTCATGCATTCTTTATCAAAATAAATGCTTGCCCAGTACATATCTAATGTCCGTGGAGTTTTTTGCCCGTTCTTCTCCATAGGAACCTACTACGCTTTGGAATGGGCAACTAGCTTCGTCTTTCTGACTGACCGACTCCTTGACAATTCAAAAGAGCCTGTAATTGGTTTCATTGAAAAAAAATATGCTTTAGTTTGATTTTGAGATTTCATCATCATTCTCCTACCCTTAATCCGTATCTCATTTATTTGGTGTCAGCGCAACATGTTTTTGTCACCCATACTTCGTCTTAGTCATATTAGTCTTTGAGTATGATGTTAAATTATTGCATTATTGTGTGGAGTCGCTTTGCTGCAGTTTTTCCTTAAATGTGGTCACACCGGTATCACTCTGCATGTCTTTTTTTATAGTCTAGCTTTAATACAAATCTAGGACTCATTTTGTACAGGAGTCACGTCTAGTTAATATCACTGTCGTAAATCTAACGATGCTAATCGTAAAAGTGAAACTTAGTAACCAGAATTATACTGGACTGAGCAGGTCTATGACGCAAGCGCAAGCTCTATTTCTTGCCTAAGTTAGAGCACACCAGAGTTAAAATAGTTTTGTCTGTAGTTTGGATTTTTGACTACACAGTGTTTTTTTTTTCAACTGGCACGGTGTGTGGAAATCCGTATACAAAAGAAATATCTAAGAGGAAACTGTCTTAGGAACCGATAACAGTAAAGCGATCGAAGGTCTTTCCACTGTTGCCAGCTTGGCGAAGAAAAGCTAGTACAATATTTTTTTTGCATTTTGCCTCTATCGTGTCGTGTGACTCCACGACCACAGTGAGTCATCCTAGATCAGCAAAAGGTGTTGGATCGAATTGCATCTAATAAACTTGATCTATTCCTCGTTCCTGCCCATACATAAGCGCGTATCCTCACCCAGCCAATGAATTTTGATCCATTTAAAATATCCCCATTCAAAACAATAATACTCTATTTGAATCCAGCGCCATCTCAGCTAACATAAATATTTAATTTAAAGATTTAAACAAATAAATAATTGAAATATAAGCGTTTGTCAAGTGTCGGGTGTCCAGAGATTGATTGTCAAATGCTTTTTTTTTTTGACATCGAATTTTCGCTGTCGATGTAGATGTTAGAGTTGCATCTGGCCATGGAGTTTCAGTGATAAAACCCCATGGCCAGATTAAGAAATAATAAAGATATTATGTACCTATTTAAAAAAAAGCTAGTCACAGGTGTTACGCTCGCCACTAAATTATAGGCTACGGGAAAGTATAAGATAATTAAAGAATAGTGGTCCATTTCTGTTAATTTATGTGATTCCATTACTACAACTGTATTAGGTACTGAACCGACGGAGCCATTCTTAAGGTGAGTATAGACTAGAGCATTTACTTATAACAAAAAGTCGAGCACTCGCCGTTTTTTAATTTTATCGAACCGCACTTCGAACACGTCGCTAAATGTTTTGTTACAACCTGATTTTAAAAACCAACGAACGTATTTGTGTTACATGTTATCAAGGACAGGCACGAGTGCGGGCGATGCGGTATAAGGTGCGCGAGCAGAGGGCAGGACGTTACAATGAACGCAAGGTAGAAAGAAATGTTACAGTTAAATGAACACTCGCCGTGAGCATTACGTCAAACGTAGCGTCGAGCATTCGCAGGAACGTTACATTACATGTGCTTTTTTTAAACTGAGCTTTTGCTTGTATTGTACCATATGTAAGAACATTACATGGAAATGCTCGACAAATGCTCTAGTGTATACTTTCATTACTCCCACAGAGAAAGTGTCTAGGTTAAATTTAATTTGCCTTGTTATGATGGAGTGGTTTTCAGTACTGCATAAAGCGAGATAATGTTTGAAAAAAAATCGCAGTTAGTGACACCTTACCATTTCAGCAGCAATTGCGGCGACATCAAAGAGTCGTTGTCGTCGTTACATAAAACAGTTTTATTTTAATTCTGACGTAAGAAATCGCATTGCGTCGATAGGGTGGCCACGCTTTGTGTTTATTATATCGGGATAGTGGGTCAATGAAAGTATCCTCCAAAACTGCAAGTCAACTTCATCATCTGCCCAGCCTTTTCCCGACTATGTTGGGGTCGGTTACGGATGCAGCGGCCAAACTCAAAACCAAAGTATTTATTTCAATTACATCATTTACAGGCATTTTTGAATTGACACAGGAGTCAGTCAATTTGAAGGATGAAGCTAGTTGCCCATTACAATGCGTAGTAGGTTCCTATAGAAAAGAATTACGGGCAAGAAACTCCAAGGACACTTAAATTATACTAGTATTTTACATACCTAATATAAAAACCGCAAATAGGTACCTAATGAATAAAACAGAAGAAGTAAATTGTGATGCCGCAATTTTTTTTGTAAATCTCGATATTTTTATCCACCGCTTATATTATCGTATGTTTTAAAAGTATCCAAGTGAGGAATCAAAAACTTCAAATTAGAAAGTCAAAGAAAGAGTTATTATGTACGTAATTTAAATAATAGTCGTCAATTTATTTTTTTGCCACTTTTAGAACCATTTATTCAACGTCCGTCTATTGAAGAAAAAATATGTGCACTTTCTCCGTTTATTATTCCTTTTTTCAAGTTGTAAAAAGACATGAAATCATGGTTTTATTTGCTTGCCAAATATTTGTAAATGCTAAAAAAAAAATCTAACTATGTAGGAAGGTAGGTATAATTTTTTCATCATGGTCCAAACATATCTTACTTCCTACTATCCTACTATCCCACCAATCCTACTATCCTGCTAATATCCTACTATCCTGCTAATATCCTACTATCCTGCTAATATCCTACTATCCTGCTAATATCCTACTATCCTGCTAATATCCTACTATCCTGCTAATATCCTACTATCCTACTTCCTATCCTACTAATATTATAAATATGAAAGTTTGTGTGTTTGGATGTTTGTTACTCAATCACGCAAAAACAGTTGAATGGATTTTGATGAAATTTGGCAAACAGATAGTTTATAACCTGGATTAACACATAGGATACTTTTTATCCCGATTGTCCCACGGGATCGAGACTTATGCGGGTGGAACCGCGGGGCGCAGCTAGTTTTTTAATATGTTAGTTGATAAGCTCTTCTCTTGCTCTATCCGCGAGACAAATATCCACCCAAATTCATAGCCACCTTCAACCGCCTGCACTCACACGGATCGTAAATGAAAACGTTTCGTTTCATCACACGTAACCATTGTTATTGGAACCCAAATATACCTACTCTTGGTCTATAAATATTGGCGCTCAGTTGCATTTCTTAGTCAGCGACCTTGCATACATTGTAGTTGACAGTAACCTACTTCTGGAGCTGATCTGCTATTTGAAGTGATGAAGTCAAGCAGTGATGCATTGTGGTAACATTGATGTTAATTGTGTGGAATGAAATGTCGTGGTTATTCTGATTAATTGATAATTGACACGTGTGATGACGAAAGGCAATAGGCATGTTAGGTGTACAATGGAGTCTTTTAATAGGAACCCTTAATAGTAAATAGCTCATCATTAGAAATAGGCGCTGGTCTATGCAGCAGGTCGAGCAGTGGTGGCCCAGTGCTAACGGCCGCGACTTACAAGTCGCGGCCGTTAGCTTACTTACTTACGGGTCGTGGGTCAAGCCGGCACTTTACTTTGTCTAAATATTTCATCACCACTGCTCTCAATACGGTGAAGGAAAACATCGTGAGGAAACCGGCATGTCCTAGAACTAAAAATTCGAAGACACGTGACATCCACCAACCCGCACTTGGTCCGCGTGGTGGATTACGACCCCCTCCCTCTCACAGAAAGAGGAGGCCTGTGTCCCAGCTGTGGGAACATTATAGGCTGGATATGCTATGCAGCAGACGGTGACAGCTGCTGACTTGCGAATAGTGTGTTCGATTTTCGTATTTTTAATAACGTTCGCATTCTGATATCACGTCTCAATCTGTCAAAAATAACTTAAATGTTCATGCATTTTTGACATGTTCGACGCTGAGATAAAATAGCTACAAATTTTGAACGTTTCTAATTACGGGAATTGGCCTCATGGTGTTTTTGCATATCAGTTTCTGCGGAAAAACGGTGAAGGCTCCATTTTTCCCTTTCATTATCATTAGGTAGGTAAACAGTTTCAGTTGAGATTAAGTAGGTGCTAGTGATACTTTGAATAAGTTTAAAATAAAAGTTAGTAGCGTTAGTTTATTTTGGGCAATTATATATTTTTTTTCTCATTATTTATACAAATGATCATTTTACCACCAAAATTACGCTTTACCGGTTATCTTCGACACTCTGTATATAAACAATACCGCGGGGAAACCCAAGCTCCCCATATCTTACGTATTATGTTATGAACTTATGACGGTGTCGTTTTCAAACGTTTTCAGTGTCCAGTTACTTCGAAACAGAGGTGCGATAATACGCTTGCAACGCTAGCCATGTGATAAGCCAATGTGCATGTACAAACTGTAGCGGATAATGCATTATTAATATCGCATTGTCAGTTAAAAAAGTAGTTAAAAAAAAAAAAAAAAAAACGGATTTTCTATCGTCCCATGTCACCTTTCAGTTTTGTTAAATAGCCGTCTGGTGAACCTATAATTAAATTGAATAAAAGGTTTTAAAATTAACCTAGTCCTTAAAAAACCCCCTCATTAGAGTAATGGGAATGAGAGAATATGTGAAAAATAAGAGGATTCTTAAAAAATGAACAATATTTCCGCTTTTCTTTCAGACAACCTACTTGATTTTCAGTGAAAGATTTTTCAGTAGGTAAGTTGGCAACGTCACAAATAGCCTGCCAAATATGTTTTCATTAATTTGTCAATATTTGCGAATGAAATTATTAAACATCGCTACGTAGTGCACTAAAATGTTGATTATAAATTGTCGCGTATACACACCGCGAGACCATTCAAAATCCAAACTGCGCCGATAGTTGAAAAGTAGTTCCCAGATAAAGCACTAGGAAATGGTGAAGGGTTTTGGGGGACTGTCTTATGTAATTTTGACGCTCGAAAAGTGCTGATTCTCATCCTAGTTTGAATAAATGACTTAGGGTTTTTATTTTGAGTATTTAAACTACGGTTCGTTTAGTAATTATTTTTATACTTTTCACTATAAATGAATATTATTATTTATTAAGAATTATAATTAACTGCAGGTACAAATAACAACGTATACGAAATTAATTAATAAAAGAAAATAAGTATAAATGAAAAGCGCTTTGAATTGTTTACCTACATTATGTATTTTCAAAAATAATTCAAGGATAATAATTATTCATGTTTATTACAGTAGTTTGCACAATATATTCAGAATAGGTTTAAACGATTCTAATCATGGATTGGTTTTTACGATGACGTTAATCTGTTGCATAACAGGTAAACACTTCTGTTTTCGGCCACATTATTAGGTATAATTGAGCTGACTTATATATTTAATCATTTAAAACATGTAGAAACTTACACCAATATCTCCATTATACAATAATTATTAAACACATATTTTCCTCATGATTTCCTTTGCCGTTTTGAGAGCAGCTCTTAAAACGGCAAAGGAAATTCATTCAAGACTTCATTACCACAGCAGCTGTGGTAATGAAGTCATGCCCCTTTTTCCCTAAAACTTGGCAACACCTAAATGATAAGCGCGCTGTTGAATATTTTCCAACCTTCAGCGCTGAGGCTAGCTTTGAAAATCCAACAGCGCCATCTAGTTAATGAAAATGGGCATAAAATATACATAGTTAAGTGCTTGCCTGTCTGGCATCGAACCTAAGACTGCACTCCACTCCACGGTCAGCAGCTAGATAAGTGATTCAGTCAAAATATTTCAACAGATTTCAAGAAGACTGGCGTTTCAAAATTGCTGAAAACAAAATACATTTAGTATAAATCGTAACATCGTGAATTCGTGAGTGTTGAGAGGTATTGATGGTCTGGTAGGCGATCTAATACGTGGAATGATTTCTTCTTGCACTTTTGATAATCTGTTTGAAAATAGAGAGATCCGGGTTTATTTAAAAAAAAGTATGTAGGCACATAAATAGATCTTGTAACTAACCAAAATATTGAAACGAAGAAAGAGAGTATTTTTAACCGACTTCTTCAAAAAGGAGGAGGTTCTATGTTCGTATGGATGTTTTTTTTTTGTGTATGTTCATCGATATTGTCGCCAATTGTGAACCGCTTTACAAATTTCTTTTTTGTTTTCGAAAGGGTATACTCCCCGAAGTGGTCCTATATAAATTTTATTTTGCTTGAGAAGTTTTTGAATTAGCTTCAATAATTACGTAGTTTTCCCACTTAGTCTACGTAGATGACATTATATTTGCCTCCGTCACTGTTATTTATGTAGCAGGTCGTGGTATTCGAA
This sequence comes from Lithophane leautieri, assembly GCA_949152455.1. Lineage (NCBI taxonomy): Eukaryota > Metazoa > Arthropoda > Insecta > Lepidoptera > Noctuidae > Lithophane > Lithophane leautieri. Next base: position 2,726,859 of record OX424463.1, on the reverse strand, counting down.
TTTTCGTGGGGTAGGTACCACAACTAAAAAGTGGAAAAACAAAACTTTTTACAAAAAAAAAAACAGCCGACTTCCAACTTTTGTCTTTTTGGAAGACGGTTGTTTTTTTTTTGTAAAAAGTTTTTATTGTGCTTTGGGTTTCTTGAGTTTCTTTCTATCCGTTGTAATTGTAACAAACTATTGAGATTAATGATTTAGATACTCCTGCTAAAATGTTAAAATCAAACCTAGCTACGCCTTTTGCCAATTCAATTTAAAAAAATGCAGAGGGGAGCTACCAGTTTTATAATATCAATCGTCATAATTATTATTATAATCCTTTTCCACATATAAATCTGTAATTTTTATGGAGTACATAACAAAGTGTAATCTACTCTATTCTATTCTACATAGATTGCAAAATAATAACACAAGGCAATTCGCTTTTCGCTCGCTTGAACAAGATTTTCATCACAATTACATGCGTTTATTAACAAAAGTATGATTAGGAAATCATACTGAAATTAAAAATTACTCATTCATGAGTTGGCAAATGTTGGCCCAATTTTCGTGAAAATATTCAGGTCGAATGGAGACCATCCATCGTTCGAAACGCTTGTGAGATGACACACAGAGTATCATAGAGATTGTGTCTGACGGATTTATTATTTTATTTGTTTACTTTGGTGACTGATTCTGGCTTTGGGCGTATCAAAGACGTGACTAAAACTATGGCTCTATTATGGGGTTAAGTAATTCTCAAACTCAAACTCGAACCATTTCTCTCTGCCTATCTAACCTCCACAACCCAACCCACAAACTCAAAATATTTATTTCAATTAAACCATAAATAATAAATTAAGTAAATATTGGTCAGGACAGTGAACCAACCACTGATGGAGACGTGGACTACCCTAGATAAGGGCGAAAAAAGGAGCTGAAGTAAATGAGGTAAGTCCTTTTGGCCTCTTGGTTGACCCTCTACCAGTTTCTCTTTTTTTCTTTTCCAGGAGGAATTGATGAACGCTTACGAAAGCACTATCCGTGTGGTTGCAGGTAGTGCTTTTGTCAGCGTTCCGTTTGGTCGACTGATTCGCGCCGTCGACACGATAGAAAAATCAAGCGTTCGAAGGGAAACTGTCACAACTACTGGGTATATTTGACAGGCGGACCGGTGACAGCAGTTTGTTGTTATTTGCAGACAAGGAGACGTTGCTAACTATCTTCTTTACATTATCCAGAGACCCATAATCACCTCCTTTGATTCTGCCAATGGCAAGGCGGTATTTTTACCCGACTACGGCGAAGCAAAAAGGAGGGTTATGATTTTAACCGGTATGTATGTATGTTCATCTGTTCCCTCATATCTCCTAAACAACTCATCACAATTTGACAAATGAGGTATTGTTGGAAGCGTCTTGATCGTCCGCTGGAAAAATCTGGAGTCACATGTAATCTGTTCGATTTATGCCCTAACACGTGTGACTCTTTGATGTCTTGTTATACCTTTTTAGTTAATTAACTTTAACTTCATCATTATTATCAGCCTACAGCAGTCCACTGCTGGACATAGGCCTCTCTATTGCACGTCATTCAACTCAATTCTCGGCAACTCTCATCCAGCTGCTACCAGCCACCCTGCGAAGATCGTCGCTCCACCTAGCCTGAGGGCGTCCTACCTTACATTTGCCGATTCACGGTCTTTTATTAACTTGTAACTTGATATCACATAGTTATGTAAAATTCTAATTGAAAAAAAAAGTGAGTTTGATATAAACTGGCAACCTTGTGTAGGGCCGTATGTAACATTAAACATAGTATGTGCCGGCTAATAATGAGTCTTATCTGATTATTATTAATTAAGTATTAATTGTCAAGGCTTAGATATGACGTGTGTGGAGAGAGAATTTATTATATTTTACTGGTTTTTTTTTACATCGTTTTGTACTGTAAAAAAAAACACAATCTGTATGGTCCCACTGCTGGGCAAAGGCCTCCCTTTTCTTTTTCAGTTCAACTCTTTTTACGCTCTCAACGCTTCTCAACGATTTTTATAATTTTAATTACTGTAATTGGTTTATTTATTGTATTGTTTTAGTAATCTCGATCTTGATCCAATATCGACCAATCCCTCCTATACGCGTCAAGTTCGTCCCGATAGTTAATTAATTAATTAATTAATTAAAGATGACCAAACGAGCCTAGTAGCGACGTAGCAGTAAGATCCTCTTTAGGAACAAAATGGCGCATTATCAACGTCTGAATGAAATTGGTGACCCTCTCCTATTCAGTTAATAGTTTGAGTTTGCATTAATTTAATTGATATCACCTCAGATAGCTAATTGATTCAGGCGTGACTTTGCGGAAATCCATTATAATATACTATAGACGTAGATATATTTAGTAACCAATTCTGTTTACGCCGGACGCGTCCGCGTTCAGTGCTCGGTGTGGCAACATGTCGTGTTCTGTTTCGCGTCTGGTCAATCATCCTCCTGAGGATTCTTCGTTGAGAGGTGAAACACGTGTCGATTTCTTACAGGGTTTTTTATGACTCTTGAGGAATAGCTAAGCGGAATCGGTTACTTAATATATCTACGTCTATAGTATCTGATATCACCTCTGTGGGGATAGAAATCTTGTGTATCCATTTTACCTAACGACGCTCTAATAATTATGTCAATCAATTAAGTCACCCTGACTCTGTTCACAGCCGGGAATGCCTTCCTCAAATTGTGTCACTCAGTTTTCATATCTTGCATCTACTTTTATGCATCTGTTTTCAGGGTTACAGTTTTCTTTATATTTTATTTTATTACTGCATATCAGGAACTAGCTTCCGCCCGCGGCTTCGCCCGCGCGATATGTTGATAAAGAGTAGCCTATGTCCTTCCCCAGAGTGCCATCTATCTCCTTGCCAAATTCTGTCGAAATCCGTTCAGTGATTTAGGCGTGAAAAGGTAACATACAGACAGACAGACAGAGTTATTTCGAATTTATAATATTAAGTATGAACTTCTACGTTTTGCAGTTACATTAAAACTAGCTGTGTCCCGCGGTTTCACCCGCATAAGTCTCGATGTCGTAGGAAAATCGTGATAAAAAGTATCCTATGTCTTAGTCATAACCAACCCATGTGCCAAATTTCATCCAAATACATTCGGCCGTTTTAAGGCTCCCACAAAAAGGTGCGACATCGCGGGCGCGATAAGGGTTGTACTGCCTGTCGCGCCCGCGATATCGCGCCAGTTTGCACAAGGTTTTAGCGTAAAAGCGTAACAAATAAACAAACTCACTTTCGAATTTATAATATTACTTAAGGATAACATGAAAATAAAATAATGTTAATTTACTTTCAGTATTTTCAGAAGTTTATAAATAATATTTTACTTTCCAATTAATTTTGTGAGAAAAGGTTCGTGAGAAAATATGTGTTTATAGAAAAATATTTCTGCCAATTTGCTTAGCATATTTTAGGAGAGCCTTCTGGGAATCAGCTGATCCTTGCTATCTGACTAAACCTAATAACTGATAATGTATGGTGTCCTATCATTTATTGATTACGGAGTGTGTAATTTTTTTAATTTTTGTGAAAGTTTTTCAACATAGTTCTATGTAATACGTAAGTATTTTTTACTAACAATAGGAATGTAAAATTCTGGAATAAAATTATCCTACTAATATTATAAATGATAAAGTCTGTGTGTTTATGTGTTTGGATGTTTGTTACTCAATCACGCAAAAACGGCTGAATGGATTTGGATGAAATTTGGCAAACAGATAGATTGTAACCTGGATTAATACATAGGATACTTTTATCCCGATATTCCCACGGGATCGAGACTTACGCGGGTGAAACCGCTGGGCGCAGCTAGTTTATAATAATTTACCGCTCCAAAATGCTGATCACACCTGTCAACAACCTTATTTTAAAACACACCGGTAGAAAAAGATAACAAACATCCCACTATAAATCGATACATCGATATATTGTCAGCGTCAAAAGCGCACCAGCTGATACCGGCACAGCCCACTGGGACAACGGCAAGGATTGCCTGAAGTGGAAAGCGATTTCATGGGTTTGCTCGCGGCCGAGCGGCGGTCGGTGCAAACTGTCAGTCGACAGCACCCAACCGCGGCGCGAACACGTGCCTACACGCTCCGTCTCACACTTCCCGACACAAACAACGTCCAACAAATTCGCGAACGATTTTTTGACACAGTTCCCTAGTTTTCCAACTGATTGTGCTACATTAGTGTTACCGTGCTGTGCTTTCGGCAGGTTCGGCGTTGCTAAGGTAAATAGACCCGGCACTAATCCGCAAGTTATCGGACGTTTAGTGTGATAAGTTATCGCTTAAGAAGGAATTTACTATTGTTTTTAATGTATGCTTGAAGTTATTCAAAATTCAGTTTCAGTTGACTGTTTTTTAATGTAGGAAATTGGAACTTTCATTCATGATACACTGATTATGATTACCTGAAATTAGTTTTTCTCGGATATAATTCTCAGTAGAAATCGGAAACCTGAAGATTACTTACAATTTTTCAGTCATGAAAATATATTATTTTCATGTATTGAAAAATTTAAAACTTGATGCAAGAAGCCGTGTATTCCCCAAATAAATCTCAAAGCAATTAGAAACGAAAACAATGCCAATTAAATATCCAAAAATAGCCGAACTCATTAAAACACGCGAAAACGATGAAAATAACGATGTTTATTGAACAAATCGGCCGCTATTAGCATAACCAAGAGCTGCTAACAACAAGTTAGCGGTGAGACCACCTGTTACAGACAACTCGCGGAAAGATGCTACTTTACTTCAAGGAGTAATGGAGATCGTGTAAGCAAATATGACAAGCATTATCTTAGATTCTTTCCTTACTGTTGTGGTGACGGAGATGTTCGGCGTGGTAGAGCAACATTATCTATAAGTGGCAGCCGTTGAGAGAAGGATACCTTTAAGATGAAGGCGTTTGCGGTTGTGATAAATGGGATCTGTTTTTTTTTAATTTAAAGGCCTTTAAGGCTCCCGCAAACAGGCGTGACCTGACAGTGTGACGTGAGCACGGATATCGGATATCTATGGACGCGACTCTAGTAGAACCATTTCTATGAAAACTTCATAGAAATTGTCCTACTAGAGTCGCGTCGCGGCCCTCGTGTCGCACCTTTCTGCGGTACCCTTTAACTGGCTCAGGACTGCAAAAGACTGCGGAGAAGCGATCGATTTATAAATCTTAGTTTTGGTGAATTTGCTATCTTGTGAGATTCAAATTGAAACCCTAGACTAGAGCATTATTATACTTCTTGTATTTTTACAAGAAACAAGTCCTACGCGACTGTATTTGCGTAAGACATGTGGTTTCCATATTTCTGTCGCTAAAACTTTAATTACAATTTACATACTGCCCCAATAAAGCTACGTGTTTCTATTTCCGACTCTGATATTTTCGGCACATGATAGATTATACATCATAGTTTTGTTATCATATCAAGTACATATTTCAGAAAAATAATATATGCAAAAGATAATATTATGCAAACAAATATGATAATCAGAAACTATAAAGATATGCTGGAATTTTAATAAATACGGTTCACAAGGTGCTTCCACCTTTAAATTGTGCATTGGTCTGTCAAAAACTGAATTTATATCATCGTGATGCAAAAATATTTGCATGTTTAATATTTATGCACGCCATTCGTGTTATTTCATAAATTATTGTAAACTTCAATTACCAACGAAATACTCGTTATTATTTACAAAATATTAGATAGAAATAAGTAAGCCTGTCATTGAAGAATTAAATGTGTATCGCGGAGAGGCTGAGCGGAAAAATGCCCGCATGAATGAGACGAATCGATCGATTCAATACTTGTTTCGCAAGAACCGGTAGATACAAGAATTTTAGCCGTATGATGCCAAATTAGTAGAACCGAATACATCTGAGGATTCTGAGCGCAAGAGAGTATTCATGACACATAGTGCATTATAGATAAATTGCTTTAAAGAAGCACAAATTACTGCTATTACTAAAAACATTAAAAATGTACTGGTGAAGTCACAAAAACATTTTGTGAGACTTAAAAATGCAAAATATATTTATTATAACAGTAAAATATTTATGTACGTTCCTCACCGGTTTCTGGCTTGCATCGACATTTTTATTTTCAAGTCGTATTTCCTGAGTGCTCTCAATTTTGTGATGTTTGGCCGTGACTTTGACTACGTTATACTGAACAGAATTTCAATATTTGCAGAATTTAATGAAGGAGTAAATTTTCTTTGGCATCTAGATTTTAGGACATGAGTGTTGATATGTCTGATGTCACAAAGATTAACCATGACCTAGAAGTCATGGTCAATCTTCGTATAAATTTTAATCAAAACAGCTAAGGAATTTCTGCTTAATTGGTTGATTTATTAACTTGAAGACATAAATACGAGATCCTATAAAACGATTTACCGACGATCTTTGGGATGCTGCTGAGAACACTAATAATAAATGAAGAGGTAGAAGCATACTATCTTAAAACATAGCTGCTATCCACCCATCTGAAAAGCTCTAAAATAACATTTTTAAGACACTCTTGGGAGGAAAAGCTTTTACCAGTTTTCTTTGCACAAGACATTTTATATTCTACGAAGATTTCAAAGTTGAATTTCTTAACGTTAAGGTAAAGTAGTTCGCTCAGACGGTGATGTCATGTGTTATGTATTGTCAGTTGTGTGGATATGTAAATATGTATCATTGTGTAAACACGACGTTATCTCCATGTGAGTACTTGTTCCAACAGTACTCTAGTTACAGTTTAGTTCCGAGGCCTTATTAATGAAGGATGTGTCTAGTTTCTTGGTATAGTACCTACCTATAATTGTTCGTCGGTTTCGGGACAAATCGTTTAATTATTATGGGTTTATCCCGTCTAATGTTACACTTTTTTCGTCAGACCTACTACTGTTATGAAAAATTTCATGGAGTTATGTTACTGACAAGTTAGATGACTTACCAAAGGCGATAATAGTGGATGTTCTGTAATTTTAGTCTAAAACACCCTCTTGGTTTGCCTTAAGCCTTTGTGATATTACTTGAACACTAGGAACAATAAAACAAGTGTTGTTAAGTGTGTTTCTGAAATCGTATTCAGATAAAAATAAACGAATTCCAATCTGATTCAATTCCGCACTTTTTACACTATTTGCACCATTTTCAATGCCAAATGATTCAATGCCAGAATGCCAGTGCAAACTGAGTGTGCAAACCGAAACTTGGCACGAATTTAACGAGAGCATTATTAATTGTGATAACACTTTGAGAAAGTCTGGAGCAACTAAATGGAACAATATTATTATACCAATCTAATAATAAAACCATCCGAGTGGAAATAATTGCGAACGCAAGTGAAAATATTAATAATGGAAATAGAATACCGAAGTAAGAGTATACTTACTTACAGTATAGGTAAAGTGGAGCAGAAAAGTGCAGTAAAACTAAAAGCCAGGAAGTATGAAATGAAAGTGAAACTCGCTAGAGACACGACCATAGAGAAAACAGTGTTTGTAGCATTTATCATTACTTTGGATAATGACAAGACTATACTAAAGCAAAGTCTTTGCGATTTTGTTCTCACATTTATAGCTATCAAAACCTTTTTAAATTCCTTCTCAGAATAAGTTTTAAGATAATTTATTACATTTCAACAACTCACTTACAAACTATTGTTTGACTTCCAAGACGATTCTTAGAATGAAATAAGTGGGTTCTTTTATAAGGTATCATATTCAGATTTTTAAAGTCATCTTCGGTTATCATTAGCTTTTTCATGATTTATCGCTTTGGTACGTTATCGTCGTTTTGTTGATCGACAGAACAGATGGCCTTTATAACTAGTCTTGTTTTAATTTTATTGGTTTATAATTTAAACAAGTTTGATGTTGAATTCTAACGCTGAAGGATTAATTAATATGATTGGAGTTTATAAGCACGATATAGTATCGTCTTGAGAGGCAAAGGAATGTTTATGATCCACGATTAAATAGTTTGTTCGTCGCGGATGTTAGGAAGAAATATTTGTGTGATTTGTGTCCAGTTCAATTTATAATTGCAACTCATGGACCGTCCGTCACTAGTTGGAACATCTAAGTTATAAATACTTACAATATCGAACCAATGTCAATATTTTCAGTGATAATGGATGTTAATTTCAACAACGATAGTTTTAGCTTTGGCAAATTCATTATCCTCGTAAACCTAACCTACCCAGTTAAAAGGTATGCAGTCACCTAAAATTACAAAATTAGGTCATGCTACTAAAATTGATTGATCGTGTTACCCAGGTGCTTTGTTTCAGAGTTTAGAGCCTCCATTTTGCGTCATGTCGTGTTTTCTCTTCCCCTGATGATGTTATGTTTCGCCCAACATTCTGCGCTGCAGTAAAAATGAGGGACTCCACAATATTGTGACATTTGCGCACATTAATCTTTGTGCTGGCAATGACACAAGAATCCATTGCATCATATCGCGTAACTCATAGTAGTTTATATTGGCGTGACTACTATTACTGAGTAACGTCTACAAAGCGTATTGACTTGGTCTTCTAGTTTTCTTGAAGAAGTTGAAGTCGTTAGGTGCAAGGATTTTTGTAAGAAAGATTGTCACGCAAGAGCTGACTATCTCATTAAAAAAAAAGATGGATTTGCCAGGATGAGTCGTGAACAGTGATTTACATAGACCAAGGAAGTATGACACAGAAAAGAGGAGACCTATACTCAGCAGTGAGTGGAACAAGGCCTTCAATGATGATGATCATTCATATACAGTTTCAGTACAACGCAAAACATCTTAAAAATATACTAAGTTATAGTCTATTTGCAAAATATTTGACAACTTTACTAATAAAAATGAGAATTATAATTATGAATTATGTTTACAGTTGACACCCGAAAATTAGTACGGCATTTACAAACTGTTATGAGTAATCGTTTCAGCTTCAATCTTGCAAAACGACGGTTATTGAATAAATTTTCACAATATCGTCTGAAGTTCGAAGAGTTAATATTATTTGTGAGGTTTTAACGGTGCAAAATATGAACGTTGACTCGGAACACAGTCGAGAATTTCTTCGAATAATGAAGATAATATATTCGTGTATACGTCAAAAGTGCGAGAAATCGTTAATAAACGATTTTGTTTGTTGAAATGGTCACGGCACGGTACCGTTCAAGTGTAGAGTAATTTAAATAAAAAAAATATGTACCGCGTATTTTACCTAAGTGAAGAATATTTCTGTGGTTTGATTATGCACAAAATCTGCCGTAATATTGGTTTTGTACTGACATTCATAATATATCAACGATAGTAAATATTGTTTAAGTCAAATAAAGCATTAATCTAATTCAAGCAAAACCTTTTCTATCTCCATTAAATTAACATCTGTCGCAGGCTTTATTATCATAACTAATAATATTATAAATGCGAAAGTGAGTTTGTATGTTTGTATGATAAGGTTTTACGCTAAAACGGCTGAACGGATTTGGGTGAAGTTTTTACTGATTTTGATTGATTTTGTCTTAAGCCTGCTGGGACGAACTAGACGCTTGTAGGAGGGATTTTATTAATATCGTCTTAGGATCAAGTTGGGTAGAAAAAGGAAGGAGAGGCTTTTGTCATAAAGTGGGAGAATACAGGCTGTTAATGAACCTGTTACTTCGCTAGGTCCGATTCAAAATTTTATGGCGGCTCGAAACAATGAGGCGAGTCTCTGCGCAGTAACAAATTCACTAGTTGGCGGGGGTGAGGGGTGGGGTACTGCGCAGTCAGAAGCGTACTTCAGAGGCCCTAGACAAAGTGACATTCTATCAGCGATAACGATGATGGAAAAGGCAAAAATGTATAGGACTGACATAAGCTATCGAAAAGGATATGTCAATCCTGTTGAAAGTCGTTGAAGGAATACGAAACGCTTTCGAAGCGATTGTCACTTGTCTAGGCCCTCAGAGCCGCCATAAACTTAGACGCGTACTATATGAGTAGAATCACCTAGTATCTAATTACCTATTACCTTAGAGCGAGTACAGAGCAAATACCTTTTCACAATAATTACATACTGAACTAATAATTCATAGAAACCAAATAATCAAAACAATGAAATCAATAACCACACGTAGCCTTTGAGGACTATTAAATTTTAACCCTTGAATATTCTATTAACCACAAGCAAACAGTAGGCTTGTTCCTACGAAAGCAAAATTAATAATGAACTGAGAAATAACCCACAATATTGGTTACATTTTAACGAAGGGCGTAGAAAATCTGTGTCGTCAATATTACCTATGTTTGAACTATGTAACTGACTAAATAAAACCGCCATGTAATGTAAGAGCATAAACACGGTGAAGGTTGCTTATGTAATTTATGTAAAACTTTGGGTCATATTTAAAAAGTTTTTTAAAATGAAATTGTTTCGGTATTTGTTTCACTCTCTTGGCGTAGAATGCCCCACTGTTCGGAAAAAGGCTCCATGGGCATACGAGACCGTTATTTCTATGTTTTACATATATCGGTCAGGTCTTCATGAAGATATTTATTTACCAGTGCTTCCTAAGTAGCCCCGTTTGTGTTCATCCATTCTATGATTCAGACCTATTTGTTCTGAATCATTCTACATACATCCCGCCCAATCCAATAAAGCTACACACTAAGTTATGTATTTAGCAAAAACTCATTGGTCAGAAAGACCAAGCGCAACTGCAATTTGGAATCGAATTCCAAGTTGGGGGAATTTTATGTGAATTTGCCTAAGCTTTAGTCTGTGGTTGGACACTTTGGTCAGTCTAATGTAGGTATCCACTAATAAGACCTTAGCGAACTTTATAATATGGCAACACAAACACTTCAAATCGGGGATCGATTCCGGAACGAGGTGATCCGGCAGTTATCCAAAATTGTCGACATAGCTCACAGAATATAATCAAGCTGAAGTGCCAATGGGCCGGCCATATTAGCCATAGAACGATGACAGTTGGGGTAGACCTGTTCTTCAGTGGAGATCGCGAATTGGCAAACGTAGGGCGTGAGGGCGTCCTCCCTCAGGCTAGGTGGAGCGACGATCTTCGCAGGGTGGCTAGTAGCAGCTGGATGAGAGTTGAATGGCGTGCAATTGAAGTGGCCTTGGTCCAGCAGTGGACTTCTATAGGCTGAAGTGAGCAACACTTCAAACATCGCCTTTATTAGTAACAAATATGCAGGCACTGCAAATAGTGAAAGAGTAAAACTACTTAATACAAAAAATGCAAACAATTTTATCAAACATAACACTATGACATATCACTTAGCAACACACTCAAGCTTATCATATCGGAACTTGTCAAGAGATCAACTGATAATTATATTTTCATAGAAGACAATCCTTTCATGTTGTTATGTTGGTATATCCACGCAAAATACGTATAGAGAGACCGAAGCCGTTCTATACCTATACCTTTAACTCTGCCGGGCAACTCTATTGCATTAGTTGTGACCGGGTATTCAAAACAAAATTCGGTCTAGCGAGTCATATTAGGGCACACGCTAGGAAATAATTATCGAAATCGATAAGGAGGACTATATATGTATATATCCGCGCTATTTTTGTATCAAGGGATGAAAATCCTGTATATCGATGGCCCTACCGAATAAACGTGCAAGAGTTCTTACACTTTTTTTTTTTTCATTTTTCCATTCTTTTGCCTATCCTGCACCTACTTAATTTTTTTTAAGAATTTTATACTCAAAACACGCCTATTATAATAGTGAATTTCTTTATTCTAGGTAAATAATTAATTTAAAAAATACAGGAATAACAGTTTATGCTTTTATTACATGCTTTTTGAGTCGCCAAGTACACAAGAATAAACATGTTAAAACCTACAGACGTTTGAGAAGATTTCTGATTGTCTTCAAATTTGGGTAATGTCTTCTTACACGTTTATTCGTGTAGAAATGTATGAAGATTTTATTAGTAATGATTCATCCCACAAAATGGAAGTTTGAATATAGGTAAATAGGTTATTAAAATTAAAGTATTGCATTGTCTCTTACTATAGGGGGGTACTATAGGGGGGGAGGAGGAGCTCGTGGCTACGTAATAACAGCCACACGGGTCGATCCATCAGGTTAAGCTACGCTTGCCGGGGTTGGTCCGTGGATGGGTGACCATCTTTACATACCAAGACTCCTCCGTGCCTCGGAAAGCACGTTAAGCCGTTGGTCCCGGCTGTCATTTGTGGATCTTTGACAGTCGTTACGGGTCGTCAGAAGCCCGAAAGTCTGACAACCAGTCTTACCAAGGGGTATCGTATTACCCAGTTACTGGGTTGTGGAGGTCAGATAGGCATTCGCTCCATGTAAAATACTGGTATTCAGCTGCATCCGGTTAGACTGGAAGCCGACCCCAACATAGTTGGGAAAAGGCTAGGCAGTTGATTGTCTCTTACTATAATTATTTTTTTCTAACAATTGTGTTAAAGATTCAAACATTAATATTCTTTGCATATTAGTTTAAGTTCATAGCTAGTAACGGTAAAACAATAAATAAACAATACGCGATAAATTCTATTGCAATCGTACGTAACATAGAAAGGGGTGCGGGGGGTAAGATGCGAGTGAAATTTAATTAGGTGACTAGCTCGGAAGGTCAGTCTTGTTATAAACTTTTTAGGGAGAGTAAAAGTGTAACATTACAGTGCGTTTTATTCGTTGTGTATCGTTACACGAATAAACGTGTAATGATATATTACTGTGACCTAGTCATGCAAATTTCACAAGAGTAAAAAAATTAAATAGTTTTTCATGAATTTCTTGAAACTCGTTGATGTTTAAAAAAAAAGTAAATATATAAATCTATAGTTTATTTTTTTACCTATAATTCGATTATACATCATTTATACCTATTTACAATGAAATGAGCGTTATTGAAGTTCAAACGTTTTTATTTTTTGCTAAAAAGTTGTTATTTTTCTCTTACACGTTTATTCGGTGGGGCCATCGATATGTTGATAAAAAATGTTATGGATTTATAGGTCCTTGTATTGAAATAGAATGTACTATCTCATACCGGGAGTGGAGTAAGACATGTTGAGGAGATTACCTATAATATGTAGTATTCATATACACACGCTTTTTTATCATTAGGGAGAAATTACAGAACGCAACGTGCAACTATCTTAATATACTTCATTTGCTTCGTCTACGCCCACTCATCTGATGGATTCCGTTTTCGTTTGCGACCTAACTATGCACCTGACTTTTTGAGAGATATCATCACTGAGATTAGTTGGTATAGCGGACTTGACTGCCAGTTTTCTCTCCTCGTGGTTATAGCCTATTTCCAACACTAGTTTTAAAAAATATGTACATCTTTTCAAACATCCTTGAAAGTTACATTATTTCCTACACAGACTTCTACTGGATATACATTACTATTGATTGCGGCTGTTGTCTACCGTTTTGTGCAATCGGTTCCAAGGTAGGTGACCGTCCACGCGATCAACTGACCCTGAACTATTACTTATTAGACGCTTCGGAATTCCTTAAGTTTTATGCTATTAGAATCCAATGTTTAAAATATACAAAGATTAAACAGTGTCTGTAGAGTTTGTACCCAAATATAAATGTACCTATATATATGGCCACTGTGAAGAATCTATTTAATCGAAAGCCTTATTCGGTGTGGCCTTGAAAGAAAAATAATAATTGAAGAACGACGTGTAAAAATAAGAATAGACAAGAATTCTTACTATACGTTTTATTAAAATTTAGAATGGAAAACTCGTTTCATAATAGATTAGTGTGTTTTAATCGTTTTATTTTGTTTTTATTACCATTTTGTAATATTTCTGGTTTTATTTAAAAATAGTAACATTGTAAGAAGAGAATATTGTAAATAGCTTGGATAGGAAACCAATTACTAAAACTACTAATTAATAAACGTAACTACATCATTCGTCATAGACGAAACCGTTAAAAGTACCAGGCTGTCATAAAATCTAAAGGGGTAATCCCATCACTAATCCTCAAACTACAATAGTGATGATGAATCATCACATCCTTAACAAGCCTGTATACAGTTACCACTGATATCAAAATCAGCCCATTTGCAAGCAGGGTACTCGCAATGACGTAATTATTAATGACGTCACGACTCCAAAAATCATTCCAACAGCACCGTTAGCTGTCAAAGTAGATAATTGATTTATGACTGTTTGCGACATTGACTCGAATCAACTCATTGATGACTATTTAATGAAGGTTGGTTTCATGGTACTGTCGTATGTCCGAGGATAATGATAGAGAATGACCCGTATAAAGAAAATATCCTTTTTCTATAGAAGTAAAAGATTTTTCCGTGAATTCAGATGGCCAGTTCTCTTAACCTAACTAATATTATAAATGCGAAAGTGTGTTTGTTTGTTTGTTACGTTTTCACGTTAAAACGGCTGAACGGATTTAGATGAAATTTGGCACAGGGGTAGACCATAACCTGGACTAGGACATAGGATTCTTTTTAATCCTAAATTCCCACGGGGTCGAGCTTTAAGCGGGTGAAACCGCGGAGCGCAGCTAGTTTAAAATATAATGTTGTGATTTAAATTGCAATCTCATCTCAGCGATACTCAATGTCAAAAAGATGTAGGTAAACTGGAGTCTGTTTTTTAATCTCGTAGACTAATTGAACATTCATAAAAATACGATAGTTGAGCCTAGGCCTTTTACCGAATTTCACGATAATCGTTCGAGTTGTTTAGACGTTAAGGCATACAAACAAACGAACAGTCAAAGTTGGAGTTTTAATCATAATGTTCGTCGTTTAACTATTAGATCACAGTTTATTTACTACCAACATTCTAATAAACAAAGCCTTGAATTATTCGATTGTTTCTTTTAGATAATATATCCGATTCATAAGTTAATAACAGTGCCGTATTTTATCAACGAAATATTTAGTGTTTAGAGCAGTCTGGCTACGGCAGCCAAGATTTTTTTTTAATATTAGGCTTTCCGCAGTTTGGCTGTTGCTAATTGACTGCCCAGTGCGCGTGGGCTACAGTGCTACAAGGATCTTTTGGCGCTTGAATTAAATTGTCAGGGGGGTTGTTGGTAACATTTTTGAAATTGCCACTGTCATCGAACAATCAAGATGGCGGCGTTAGTTCCGATTTTGGCCACGCGCGCCAAAATAACCTTAAGGGGGTTGCGCTATAAGGTAGCTCACGAAATTACATTTTTCTAAGGTTTTTTTGCAATTTGTATGTCAATGTCAGGTTTTATCTTGATTAAAATATGATTCGTGATCGTAACAAATATGGTTTTACAGAATTAGAATCATTAGATACAGGAATACAATTCCTTATGTTAAATTTGAATTTCGCGGGCTACCTTGGCGCATCCCCAAAGCGTTTTGGAATAAAACGATCCCATATAGTAAAGTTTTTATTTTCTTTAGAGTGCCATAGACTCTCAAAGCGCTTGTACTGCACTTGACGAATTCAATTGAATTTCTGAGTAACATCAATTGATTGGTTGACCCCCCAATTGGTGACGCGACACCATTGTCGTGAAATGAGACTGTTATTATGATATATGATTATGACACTTGTGTGGATAGTTATTGGGATGAAACTTAGAGTGACTGTCCTTAAAAGATAGCATTTTTTAAGGTTACTTACCTTTTTAAACGATTTCAATCAGTATCGCACTCGTCAAGCAATTAGAACTTATATTGCTGGTTTAATAATATTCTGAAACCCGATGAAGAAGAATTCTTAAAAAAACATATTTTTGAAAAAAAAAACAGAATGCAACGTAAGACAAACCATTCAAATCCAACTTCTTTTATATATTAATAATATAATATTCATATTTATTCAATTTTGTATTTAATATTTTTTTTAACAATGATGAATATAATATTCTATAGGTAGGATACATCCCAAGGTACGGAGGGCCCAATGAACCCAGACGTAAATACTTATATGTATAAGTAATTTTTTTTATCAATCACAGTATCTCTGTTTGTAAGAGATGACAGATGTCACAGCACAATATCAAAACTGTTCCAAACGCAAGGAACAATAAACACAGCCACATACGCACAATAAAACCTAACAGCTCCCATTAATTTATTAGAAATCCCTTCTCGTGTTCCAATACCAACAATATTGCAATACAACACCCTAGAGACTGGGCCATTCAACAGTGGGCCATTAGTCGCCAATGTCCCGTTTATGTTGACATCCGGACCTCTAGCATCAACAGATGTTGCTGTCCCTACAAACGGTGCAATTGTTCTAGTAATTTTGTGCGTCGTGTGCGATTAAGTTTATCGCGTGACTTTGATAATTTACCTCTTTTACTGGGTATTTGTGTATTAGAATATATCAGGAACCATTAGATATGTTAGATTAGGAAAGGTTTAAAAGGGTTTTAGGTTTATTTTGGATTAAGATTTTTAGATTAGGTATTTTAATCCTAGCTATGTTTTGTGCCTGTAAAACTATTTCATAGAATCATAATTTGAGAAAAATTATCGAACGTAATATAATTATTCTAATTAAAAAAAATGAATGGAATTTTTCCTGAGCAGCATGTTTATAATGTTCTAAAATGGACGTTCAAGAATAAAAATAAACGAAGAACCATAGATCTTTAAGGGGGATACAACTTAATAATTAATAATGGTCATGACAATTCAGTTACGCACGTGCTATGCGACTCGTTACTCTAATAAAGTGAATTTCTATTGTTAAATTCGCCAAACAGTCACCCCCCTAAAGCCATTAGCTGCAAAATATATAATCCGCATCAGCAAAACCGCTGCAAGTACTTGACGCCAAATGTTGGTCGTATTACTTTAGCACCCTCTGAAACCCCTCCCTTCACTTCCCGTCCCTATCACTAATGAAATCATTAAGAATGAAAAGTGAACAATCACGTCATGATGTTAAAAGAATTCTATTTCATTCGTGTCGTTTCACCATTTACCCAAATGCAGACTACCTTAGCATCGTTTGTATGGTAACTACGTATCAGTGGCAATGCAATCGTGCCTGATGTCTTGCCGGTATTGTTTTGTTAAAACTGAGTGGTACTCATCTGCAGCACACTATCCATGTGCACGAAATGGTCTTAAGATTCTTGAATCAATTGGTCTTTCCCGAATTCAAATGCCCTTTACATCCGTTTTGTAACATTGGCCAAAGAGCATTAGTATCTAATGCTGTCAATTTTGTCAAAGAGTCACCGTATAAATCATTATCCTCGGCTTGCATTCACGCGACCAGTTCTGTCGAGACAATTTGCCACCAACTGTCATCAACACGGCTTGGCACCCCTCTAGTGATAGGACATCTGTCCTTCTGTCTATTGTACATAAATCACGCGGTTCCGATCAGCTGCCAGAGTGTGAACTTGACACGCAAACCTTTTTTTGTTAACCTTTTTTTTAGTATAGAGTTGCATTTGTTTTTTCATAATGTCGGATCTAGTGACTGTTCGAATAACGATGTTGCCTGCTGCCAAATTGGTGCAATATGTCTTATGTCAAATATGGCATTGCGTTTACTTTCAGTATTAATAATATTCATTTTAATGTGAACGGCATTTAGAATATTTTTGAATTTGATACTATATTCTTGGATTTGACAAGGCTCATATTTAGCATGGGGAATTTACTGGCCTGTAGCTATAGTAAAAGCAATTATTTAGTACCACTAGTATAAAATCACCATTCACACTAAGATACAATTAATAAAATATGAGTATTGATATAGTCAAATAAAGCAGCACCACGCATAAAATCTCAAACATTTGTAACATGATCTTCCAGCTTAAGAGTACAAAGCGATAATTTCATCTCACTAAAACTTACAAATAGCATAATGCTTCTATTGTGAAACTTAGTACTTAATAAGCAACAAACACAATCCTTGTAATATTCAATTACCTTCAAGAAGTTTCATCCCTCCATAATTTTCCATCTTTAGTACCCACTGAATTCATTTACGAGATATTTCGAAAGTAAGTTTAAACTTAACATTCTAATTAACTAAATGCTGTAAATTAATTCAAAAGGAGTGAGTAGCCTAATTGAGTAACAAACTTGTAGGTAAGGACCATCGATTTCATTAGAACAACGCGGCGACAGTAATAGGACATTCGACAATAGGCATATTGTCGAATAGGCAAATCAAACATGACAAAATGAAAGCGATTCTCATTACGTAGTACTATAACAGGTGCACCATCGTGCACCGCTGTTGGTGCAACAAGAAAAACGAAAACCCGCACAAAAAAACGAAAGAAACGGCAGGTGTTTTCTACCTAGTCATGAATGGACTTAGGTATGAATATAGCACATTGAGTTATGGAAAATAAATCGTTTACGCAGTTACGTCGACCTATGTCGTAATTTTACGGAGTTAATGCATTCAGAGAAGACAAATCAATGACAGTCTGGCGCGTTTGCAAGTCAATATATACTTTTTCATTGAGAATATAAAACTGAATTGGGTAACGCTAAAGTTATCAATGAAACTGGTTTATACTTTCATACTTTTATTTTAGGTAGGTACGACAGAGATCTAGGTATGTTTTGTCAAGGAAAATATCAAAAATATTTTACAAAGTTTTGATAATTATTGTCCTCAAAGAGAATTGTGTGGCTTATGTGACGAAAACCACAAGAAAAATTAAAAGGGTTTGTAAAAAATATTAATAAATATTTCTGAAAATAAAGGTATGTTCTGAACAAAAAAATATTAATCCTTAACCTTACTAATATTATAAATGCGAAAGTAACTCTGTCTGTCTGTCTGTCGCGCTTTCACACCAAAACTATTAAACCGATTTAAATGAAATTTGGTACACAGATAGTCTAGAGTCTGAGAAATGACATAGGCTACTTTTTATCGACATACCACGCGGGCGAATCCGCTGGCGGAAGCTAGTAAATAATATATACGTGTATATGAATGATGAATGAAATAAATAAATGAAGTCTTTCTCATCCTTACGTAAACCTGCCTGCAAAGTATAATTATTGTGAAAAACCAGAGTTTACTCAAAACAAATACACAAGTTACATCACTTACCAATAAACAACAAACAATGACAATAACTCCTAAAGAAAGTTTTCTCCACGAACAGGATGTGGTACAAAAAGCTTACAAAAGGAATAACATCTCTCCGTATTTTTTCACTAACCACAATCTCATTGAAGATCATTCATTCAAAGTTTCTGGACCACTACCACAACGTCCAATATAGCAACATAATAAAAAAAGTCCTTTCAATTCCGAAAACCGCGAACGATGCAAGAAAAAACTGAATGTTACCAAAAACAGTCGATGCTATGAGACCACAAGGCTGTATAATGCCTTGCCTTTGCCTCACGATGGTCACGAATCCCATTGTTTCCTTGGCCAATAAAACATCAAAGGGACTCTGGTGTATGCCACTTTGAACTTTTTCATTGCTTCCTGTGTTGTTCGATTTTTGAACAGGTGGTGTTTTTGTTTTCTTTTTTTGGTTTGCATGTTTTGGCTAAGAACCGGGAGAAGGTAAATTTAAACTTACCTACTTAACTTTTATACCTACGATATTTTTACTTTACGGTTTATTAACTTCATACGTTCAGTTCCTTCAATAAAATTATTTAACTACTTTATCTTATGTATGCAAGTTGTATTTTATCGCTATGATGATCTTAGGAACAGAGAGCAGAGTACTAAAATTCTTGTTTATCAATTCCTAACCTTTTACAACAATATTTTATGGCTCAATAAAAGAGGCAATATAATTTGATCCCAGTCATAATGTTCGCAACAATTTTATTGTATTTATTTATGAAATATAGGTAATTAATGCAAATCCGATTATGATCCGGAGCACAGACACGTTGCGCTGTTTCGGGTCACTGGCACATCCGTTAACGTCATCTTACTGTCTCACCTACTAACATATCGCACTCCTAGATCTAAACTGAGACAACTCAAAATAGGTCATTTTTCAAGAGACGATAAAAACGTATATCTGCCTTTTTTGTTTGGGAAGTTATACAATTTTATTTGATTCTAGATAATAAATAGCTTGTAAAATGTCACTGTATATGAACTGGGGCTAAAATTCAATCTTGCGTATGATCACCGAGCATTCGAATACAAACATAACGCAAAATTAACGATTTTTGAGTTGTCTCAGTTTAGATCTAGGTGTGCGATATGTATAACTAACAAAAATGGTAAAATAGTTTAACTTATGTTTATGAAATGTCTGAAATTGATTTAATAATATTTAAAACAAATTTTAGAAACACTAAATGATTTCTGAAAACGAAATGATTAGCTTTAGCTGCTTTCAGTGTTTAAGTATGCCAAAATGTTCTTCTTTGATAGATTCACTCCCAATACTACAGGCACATGAAATATTTCTGGTTTGTATTTAGTGACAGGCCTTCCCTAAATCAATCAATCTGCCTAGCCTTATCCCAGATAATTTGATTTCGGCTTCCAGTCTAGCCTGATACAGCTGAATACTAGTATTTTACATGAATACGACTGCCTATCTGACCTCCACAACCCAGTAACTGGGTAATACGAAACCCCTTGGTAAGACTAGTTGTCGGACTTTTGGACTTCTGACGACCCGTAACGACTATTAAAAAACCACGAATGACAGCCGGGACCAACGGATTAACGTGCTTTCCGGGGCACGGAGGAGTCTCAGTAGGTAAAGATGGTCACCCATCCACGAACCAACCCCAGTAAGCGTAGCTTAACTTGATGGATCGACCCGAGCGACTGTTATTACTTAGCCACGAGCTCCTAAATGTAAATAAAACGTAAACCAACAGGCTACAATACAGAAAACTTGTAAGGAGTCCAATAACTGTACATTTAGTTCTCGTGCTGTTTACCCTAAGATAGTAATAATCTTAAGCCTGAATCGCTTCCGTGAGGAAAGGCATGTCCAAGCCTCTTGTACAAACATTTGGCTTAGGAGACAAGCTTTAGTTTAGCTTGTAGGCGAGTAAAATAATAGTGGAGATGATAATCTTAATCCCTAATGTGTGGTCGGAGGTCGTAGCTCCGGAAATGGAACAAAAATATACTTAAACATACTCATGCGGCAGATTTTGCGAACTGATTAGGAGCGTTAATTTTAGAAACGGAAAACGGAACGAATGACAATTTTTTTCAAGTGTAAATTTTTTCTTAACATTAGACAATAGTGATCTAAAGGCTCCTACTTACTTACGCAAAGAATAGCAACAATAAAATTTAAATTTATTTAAGTACCTACCTAACATTTGTATGAAATACTGTTGGAAAATCTTGATGGTAGCTCATTGTGCGCTTAAATGTACATATTTATATTTCCTCTACATTCAGTTTGAGTCTAAAAAAAACAAAAGGTAAAAAAGTAGACAGATAAAAGTTACAAAAGGAACACACTCAAACCTTGATGAGTTCGCTCATTTATTTTAATAAAAATAAAACAGCATAACTTGTTCCAATTACAAAATTTTAATTTCGAACTGTGAATGAGAATGAATCACGCGGTGACTCGGTCGAACTTCATTCATTCTTTAGAGTTATTTGTGTTCTTAAAATGTGTTACTGGGCCATCTTTGATGTTTGATAGCTGATATTTATTCCGAAGAACTATCATTGACAAAGACACTGTTTTTTTCATTATGACATAATTCTGCCATGATTAATGAAGGGCTTGTGCAGAATGCTAAGTCAATAAAGAAATTATTCGGGAAACAACTGTATTTCATGGCTTTTCGCCAATTTTCTGCGAGCGATTTACAGTTGGAAAAAACACACGTGACAATAAAACTAGGGTAGCCTCCATTTTCTTATACCTACCATGTGACAGAACAAACTGGTTTCGGCCACTTCAAAGAGATAATGGATACAAATAAAGAAAGCGTGTAAATTGTCAGCCATATTGATAAAATTGCATATTTTTTGATCGATGAATGACTATAATATTGAGGCTTGTCCGCGATAACCTCTAAAGTATAATACTTTTCTTTTTACCTACTTAGATAATACCACTTCAAAAATGATATTAAATGTAAGTATCTTTAGACTCGATATGATAGGCAAATTTATTAACATATTTTTTTACTTTTTACAGGTAAACACAAACCACCAATTGGCGAGAAATCCGGCGTAAAGTAAGGCACCAATTTCAGTGAAAGGGTTCAAATTCATAAGTTATCCAAGGGGCGCAATATGAAAAATACCGCCAGCTCCCCATTGGCCTTCCCATGCGACAAATCCTGTCACTCGGTCCTAATTGTGCTCGTCGTGAGAGGGCTTAAGAGGATAAAGTCTGCTCCAAAAGTATCTGATGGCCATGTAAACAAATCCTATTCAGATTAAATTCTTATACAATTACCATACTTAGAGAATTTGTACAATATTCAGAAGGTTTTGTAAAATAAATATATGAATATGATCATTGTAAAACATTCAGAAGGTTTTATAAAAAAAAACACTTTATTTCAGACAGCTACAAGATCCATAAATTATAATATGTCACCAGTTTTCCCAATAATTATAGTTCGAATAACATTAATAAAAAAAATATAATTATTTTGATAAATCATCGGCGAAGATTGGGGTTATAAAATTAATCTTAATTGTCGGATGAAAAACATCTTTTTCAATTAACAAGTTGATTTAAAATTAGAATTTCGGGTAAGTAACACAGGTAAGTACAAATCTGCATCCACAGACGTTTTCTGATCCATTTGTTTACATTTTCACCAGATACTATTGGAACAGACTATATGGCGCTCTTGAGCTTTTTACTTTGTAATTAACAAGCTCTTCTTGACTTCACTGATGATAAAGGCTCCCACAGACAGACGCGACGCATCATCGATAGAACAATAACTGTGTCAAGTTTTCATAGAATTTGTTCAGAGTCGCGTCGCGCCTGTTTGAGCCTTAATGGTTTTGTCATTAAACAAATAACACTAGACGACCATCATAAAAAACATAATTCATCGCCGGCGGTCGCTATGATCACCATTACATGCTGCACTTACTGCTCAAGGTCGGACTCATCATGCGTAGGCACACATAAATGGCTGGTTTTATGGCTGCAATAAATGCAACCCCAAGGCTGGGTGAGATCATTCGGCGAAAATTAATTGTGTGAAAGTTAGGTGTTAAGTTAGAAGAGGTAGCGGGGCGATGTCACAGCGGTGGGATCTGCTGAAGGGGTGGAGGTTTATCGAAAAAAAAAAATCCTCATGTCCCGACGTCACTTACTTAATTTCCTTTGCAAACAAGACCATCATCTGCCTAGCCTTTTTCCAACTTTGTTGGGAACGGCTTCCAGTCTAACCGGATGCAGCTGAATACCATTATTTTACATGGAGTGACTGCCGATCTGACCTCCACAACCCAGTAACTTGGTAATACGATACCTCTTGGTAAGACTGGTTGTCAAACTTTCGGGCTTCTGACGACCCGTAACGACTGTCATAGATCCACAAATGACAGCCGAGACCAACGGCTTAACGTACTTTCCTTTGCAAACTAGACCAAAAGTATAAATAACAATGATGCTAAGTAGAGACAGATCTGTACATACAGTCGACCGGACGCCAGTTGTTAAACTTTGACCATGAGCTGGGCTGGTACGGAGTTTCAATAGGATATAAGGCTGGCTTATACTAGTTTTGGTGGAAGTGCGGATTACTGCACTTCAAATATGACAATGAATGTTCTTTTCTTTTTAACCCCCGACGGAAAAAGAGGGGTGTTATAAGTTTAACGTATGTATCTGTGTGTCTGTCTGCGCCATCGTACCTGCGAAACGGCTGAACCGATTTTGACTTTTTTGGTTTTGTTTGAAAGGTGACTTGATCGAGAGTGTTCTTAGCTATTTATAAGATACTTTCTTTCACTCGGGGGTTTTCAGAATTTTTAATTTAATTTAACTTGTGTTTGTAACCATCTCCAGCATCGGTTCTTTAGATTGGGCTTATACCTTAGATGATACAATTCTCACCAAAACCATATCAACAATCACATCAGTACCATTCATCACAACAGCCAAAACATCACCAGCATTCCGCCGCTTCACTCCTCTGACTTGTACCACACCCACTATTGTACAGTACAGTGTCACCACCGGCAGATTTACGAGCGAGCCCCACATGTTCTCATTTAATAGTCACTGGTGACATATTTGCACTATCATCATCTATTCCAACACTTTACCTACCAACGTTATTATTATTTGCAGGTTTTAATTGAAATAGCTCCGTTTATTAGACATAACGGATCACGGACGGTACTTTATCTGCTAGGGACATGTAAAAGGAGTGGTTGATCGTTTCTGTTATGTTAGTCTTGTTATCTTGTTAATTTACTATACTCTGGTTTTCCATGGTCTTTTTCTCAAACATGCTTCGAAATTCGAGCATTATTTTGACAACCTTCTTCGAGATAAATCAAAATTGCTGTACTGGTAAAAAACAAGTGACGATGCGGCCAGCAAAGTTGGTGAACAAAGGTGAACAAAGAAGAAACAAATTAACTGTTGGAGTATAGCAAAAACAAATCGATCCTACTTCAACACTTGCACTGTAGTCTTTCCCTTTCTAACTCATAAATATTATTTTTTACTATCCGAGCCCACCCTTACCACTTGACTGAAATCCTTACTTATTCTCAAAGAGACTGTACTATACTTTGAGCCTTGTGTGGGATCACACGTCTCTCATAATACTAGTAAAGCACACCTTCCAATCTATAAAGAAAAGGATAATAAACGTATTATTGAAATCCTTAAAACAGTGTTTCCTTTGGTGTCCAACCATTAACCCTAACATTATCATATTGACGCATGAAAAATGATAGTTATTCGTCATTGATTCTGGAATTTCTATTTAATTTACTCAGTTTGAATTTCCGCGCGTTGTTTGAGAAAAGTACTATACAAGCCTTGGCCGCAATCAGGAATTGATGGACGATCGTGAAAATGAGGGCAGGCCGCGACAGTAATGTACTATTATGAGTGGAAGGGTGAGCTGAGAAGTAAAGAGTCATTTAGGGCTTGCTCTTTGAAGAAAAACACTTTTTTGAGATCACAAATAATGGTATGTGTCAAACTAACAAGCTCATCATCAACCAATATATAGGCAGATTTTCATATGATTCCGAGCAGCCGCTACTCCACTGCTTCTTCCAACACTTCAAGTTAGTCAACTTTAAAACCTCTCTAGACAATTGTCGTTGGCACTGCTGAAACGTGCTCTCTCATTACTGTTTATAGTGTCCTTATTTTAAGCTTTTAGTTCAGTGACATTATAATCCATACGTGATAACCTTGCCCCAGATAGCCATGGACAAGGAGCCACGGTGCTGTGATTCTTTTAAGACTATGTTCTTTGTTTTTTTGTTTAAATCTTTGCTTGCTCAACTCTTTTTGGTCAACAGGACTAAGTCGCTCCGTGTGGATTTCTTATAATACATAATTATTAATTCACCATTTTATAAATATAATACAATATAATACAGTAACTATCTTCTAGGAATACCAATCCGCACACGATAGCCTTACTGTTTCTGACAACGAGAATGCTAGTTTGTATCTTTTCAATTCTTTAACATCAAAACCAAAGTGTTACTAAGATTCTTTGATTTAAAGATTTCATCAGAGTTCAAAGGACATTTTCTAGTTGGAATAAGGCTCATAATCATCCAGTGCACAAGGGCCGTATTACGGAGGAGGTATTATAATGCCATCATTATTCCACTGCGAAAAAAGGATTGTGCTATCGACATTGTATAGCTCCGTCTCTCACTCACACTGGAAAAATGGTTTCATAATACGGCCTGTGGCTTTTTTTTTAGGGTTCCAAACCCAAAGGGTAAAACGGGACCCTATTACTAAGACTCCGCTGTCCGTCCGTCTGTCACCAGACTGTATCTCATGAACCGTGATAGTTAGATAGTTGAAATTTTCACAGATGACGTATTGTTTTATTAACCGACGAAAACAAAAGGAGGAGGTTATCAAGTCAACCGGTATATATATATTTTTTTTTTAATGTATGACCACGCATAACTTTTTAGTGAGTTGTCCGATTTGAAAAATTCTTTTTTTATTGGGAAGGGTATACCTCGAAGTTGGTCCCATTTAAAATTGGAAACTATAATCCACCCCTAAAGGTAGAAAAAATGGGGTTGATTGATTTTTCACCAACTGAATTTTCAACTGTGAACCGATTCTGTTGAAATTTCGCACACATACATAGTTCTGATGACACAACCACTCATCATCAACTCCAGGTCTTTAATCTGGAGTAACCCCCTGGAGTACCCTGGAGTGGATGGTAACACAAAAGCGAAAAATAAATAACTTTAATTTCGGAAGTCGGTGGCAAAAAACGAAAATTGAAAAGCGAAGACACCGACTTCCGAAATTAAAGTTATTTATTTTTCGCTTTTCAGTTCTTTTTTCGTCGCGTCGGTTTAATTTTTAAACTATCTTTATAATATGTCAAAAATGTCGTGGGTTATACATTTACTCAGTCGGTAGCTCAAATTTTGTATAATACTGTAATATGTAACCGTTTATTTTCCCAAACAAATAAAATAAAATTTCCGTTGCCGCTATAACAAGAAATACTAAAAAACAGAATAAAATAAATATTTAAGGGGGCTCCCATACAAAAAACGTGATTTTTTTGCCGTTTTTATAGATAATAATACGGAACTCGTGCGCGAGTCCGACTCGCACTTAGCCGGTGTTTTATTTATATTCTTTTTTACCAGACTTTGCGTCAACTCATACAAGCATTTCCGTCTTTCTTTTGTTTTTAAAGATATTAATTTCCCGCTATCCTCACCAGCCAAGGACCACGCACCAAAACAGTTAAACACCAGAAATACCAAATTCTAAACGGTACCAAAAGAAAAAACCTAATGAATATTAAAACCAACTAAGAAGGTAAAGCGTGACATTTTTATTTAACTAGTAACCCTTTCAATGCTAAGTGCATCTGTGTCAATACGCATTCGTATGGGACAAAAGATTGGACTAACATTGTTAGGTACGTTACAATGTTAGTCCAACCGTACGAAGCTATGCACATTATATTGTATTCTATTCTAATGTTCTGTTTTGGGAAATCTTCGGTTAAGCTAAGTTCGTTTTTAACCGAATTCAAAAATAAGAATGTTCCATGATCGTCAGATTTTTTCAAAGCGATGCTGGGGCATTAATTTTTATGTAAAGGCATTATTTGCATGATTAAAAGAGAGAGCTACCTAAGTCGTGTGGAGATTTCATAAAGACGTTACTAGATTTAACACTTAAATAATTAAGAATTGATGATTTCCTGAATATAAACTATTAACGGATTAGAAAAACAATAAAACATTAATTGATTGCCAAAAATTCTCGATACATAGACATATTATGCGGTGTCCCACAGGACATGATGAGAATCAACCGTTTAAATTAATTTATAACCATAACATAATTATTACAAATTCACGCCATGTCCATAAAAGTAGCAAAAAATTATGAATCTTACAACTAATTGATGATGTCAATATAAAATTCCAAGGTTAACAATAAAATGTTTACTGAAAGGTAAACGCATTGTCTTCCCATCCCACGTTTCATCATTCTAGTAAATAATAGTTGCCTACACGCACCTTTTGAAGGCAAACGAAAATACGCACAAAGATACGAAACAAAAACACCCATTGACACCTCTGAAGGACTTGTCAAATTTTGAAAACCATATTAATTCGATCGTTGAAGAATTAATAAGCATGCGAATATGATCCTTGTTACTTTATTATAAGGTGTTATTAAAAATTGATAGACTGTCAATATAAAAGTGCAAAGGTCAACTCGTTGACTGCCACTGTCATGTCAAGTTCACTCAATTTCGTAATCGATGAGTCAGCTGTCATTTATGTCATATTCACGTTATGTCATTTTATAATATCATTCAATTTATAAAATACACGTCATCGTGAATTTTATAGTTCATCCGTGATGATTTAATTTGCATAACGTTTCCATTTTCGTTTTAAATTGTTCGTCATGAATATTGATGAAGGTAACTCATGCGTTTAGCTCAACGGTTTCCAGATGGAAATACATGAAAATGAGAATTTGTAATAAATGTTTTACATATCCATGGAGGACCTTATTTTTGATCGGGTTTTTGACGTCGTTGAACAGTTTGCTAATTAAAAAGGTTTTAAAGCGCGGATCACTTATTTTTAAGCTTGTAAGGGGTAAATGTTAGAATATGTATCGTTTCTAAAGCTCAAAAATTACGTGGGTGTTTTATAGTTTTGCATTCAACAGTTAACATTATTTAGTACTTATAAAAGGCGAATTATACTGGTGTACTCGTACTCATTAAAATTCACTCAGAAAAAATGTAATGCTTTAATTAACGGCTTAAACTTAATTACTACCATCCAAGCTGTTATACCGGTATAATTTACAGCAATTACTGCTGCTTCTTACATCATTATCACACCTAACATTCGCCGACAACATGAATTACAAAAATGTACACCGAAAAGTTATGTCCCCTGTCACCATGAAAGGCAAATATTTTCTCCTGCTTCTTAACAAAAGATGTATGTCAGGGCATTGTACTAGTGTCAACATGTCACTAGTGTACTAATTAGTCTCGAGGTGACGAACCGACTGACAGATTGTCAGTATTCTAGTGAAAGTGACGACATATTGCATCACTGTCAAAACTTATTAGGCCTTTGTGAAAGATAACTTTTATGAACGTCATTAATTTTAGAACGAATTTTACGACGCCGGCGTTCTAGGGTTATTATGGGTAATTTATAGATGGATAAATTTAGTGCGCGCTGATTTATGTGAGTATTTTGAGTTTTTGAATTTATTTTAATGACAGCGTGACATTATACAAGTCAGCGTAAAATAATTTAAAATGCGGATAATTAATTTACTACGTTTGTTTTTCTTTAGTTAAAAATATACCTCACACCTTGAACTAAATTAAAAGCTGAAAAACCGAACATAAGCTTCAATTTATTTTCACAAAAAGCTCAATCTTTTATATTCTAAAGTTATCATTAAACAAAGAGTGAGCATTTTCAATAATTAAACGATTGATTTATTAATTGTAATTGCATCTGATGATACTACCTACCTACATGAAGCCGTGACCCACAATCGATGACGTCATGGAGGCCTGACGGACCACATGACTTATGTTACACACGGACGAATAAATCAGCAAGCCTTGCACACTTGCACCTGTTGTGAAGATGATGAATGCTCAAATTACAAGCAAAATTAAGTTTTTACGAGCTTTTGTAAAGGAGGCAGGTGGTTGTCGTAACTTTAAGTTTATGTAAGGGGAAGAAGATTAATTTTGTTTTTTTTTTTCGAATGCATCCAACATTTAATTTATATTATGACATCATTATAGATATTGTTATTTGTTCTAATACTTAATCGTAGTTTTATGGCTACTTCTATGGTTTTAATCATAATAAAATGTAATTTACCTTACCCATTTCTCCTAGACAAATATTTATTACAAAAAAACATAAACAATCATTCAACATACAAAACTTCCGCGATGACAATATCTACGCCACCCAAGTCGAATTTTCGTCTTGAGAAACGATTTACACAAATCTATGACATAAATACTCTGTTTCCGGGAACGATAATGGTAAATAAATAAAACATTTCAATCGGTCTCGTCTATATATAATAGTAACGCATAATTTGTGTCCGTTTTTCTGGATGTATGTTCCGGATTGGCGCAAAGACGGATGGATGTATTTTAGCACACGGATAGCTTATAACCTGGGTTAACATACCCTTTGTGTTAATCCAGGTTATAAACTATTTATGTGTGTATAAACTTTGAATAGAGGATAGTACGATACCGAGGGATAATTTCCACCCTCCATGCGGGCGAAGTCGCAGGCAAAAGCTAGTGCTAAATAAATAAAACATTTCAATCGGTCTGGTCTGGAATAAATAACTTTTTGCTGACGGTTGGAGACACCTGTCCCATACTCATTTATCTTTGCAGTTTCACCGACGGAGAAGATACCGGTGTAATGTTGTGTTTTTTTTACTTTAGCTGACATGTGTGTCGGAGTTTCCTTTTAATTAAAATAACTGGATAAGAGGAAGTGTATTGTTTTTTTTTTTGCGGGTTTTTATTATCTACTTAGCGGTCAGATTCGACGATGTGCTATAAGCAGGCGGTTTGTTTATTAACGCGCGTATTTTAACACACGTTAAAGATTTTTTTTGTTAGTGGACGGTATTAATTAACTATTTTTATTGTGGATCTCACCGCATTCCTCGCTCATCTTATTTGCGTGGAAAACTAGGTGCGTCATAATAATGATATGTTGTTCTATATTAAAATACTTGGGTGTCTAATAAGTAACAATAAATTATTCTTAGCCCACATTAAAATTTAATTACTTTGTGTCATTAAGTCAATATATTCTCTTCCTAACCTTCAAATTGTTTTATTTTATTTAAATACTTATAAATCATGTCCAACTGGAATGTATTCCGAGTCAGGATTCACACCCATTTAATACAGATTATACAGACAGTAGGAAACAAACACTAAAACCCAGCATCTTATATTCAATGAATAATTTATTTTATTTAAATAAAATTATGGACCAATATTTAAGTTTAGTATGCTGAACTTATTCATAGATATAATTCGCTAAATTAATTACCTAATAAGATAGTTATCAGAACACGTTTAATAGAAAAATCATTAGAATGTATTAGTTAGATTAAAAAAATAATTCTACGCAGACAAGAACCGATAATTTACATGTTAAAGGATTTGAAATTGCTATTTAAATACATATTTTTTAACCACAACGGGGAAGCTCTTGGCCTTCCTCTAACCTGACTTGATTTTATTCCACAACCAAATGAAATCATTTAAAAAATTTAACCAAGAGGGACGAAATAAGATCATTCAGTGCAACAAAACCATTCGGAAAAATAAATGTAAAACTAATGACTTCATTACGCTCAACAAAGATCGGTCGCCACACCACCCTTCCGTATGTCGCGCACTAACTCATTGTTAATCTATTCTAAGC
The DNA here is from genome assembly GCA_949152455.1 of Lithophane leautieri. Classification (NCBI taxonomy): domain Eukaryota; kingdom Metazoa; phylum Arthropoda; class Insecta; order Lepidoptera; family Noctuidae; genus Lithophane; species Lithophane leautieri. The sequence continues at coordinate 2,695,687 of OX424463.1, read as the reverse complement.
TGATGGAAATCTAAAACGTTTTATTTATCGTATAATTTGTGTTACAAACTAGCGTATAATTCACAATGGGCCGCCTGGATACGTCATGTTGTGACGAGAATAGATGAACGAGTGAAGCACTAGTACCTATTTATAATAGGAGATTGTGATAATGGAATAGACTCTATTCCAACTAAACCTCTCTCTATTCAATAGAGAGAGGTTTTGTGGAGCTGATAACTGAATGTCAGTATCGAAGAAGCAACAGAGAGAAAACGGGAAAATAGGAGAGAGAGTCATAAAATCAAAAGAAAAGCAGTAATAAGTAATCCATTACCTAACTCAGATGAAAATACGTTTTTTTTTTTTTCTTTGAATTGATAAAGCAGCTCCTGCATTGCTATTCTGTTACCATCTCACCGTGAAAACTTAGGTGAAGTGAGTGCGGAGTGAGCTGTCATTGTCATCGATACCTACTGATGATAAGGCAGTGACAGTTCACTTCAAGCTCACTTCACCTAAGTTTTCACGGTGAGATTTTTACAGAATCGACCGGCAGTTCTTTATCGGAAAATTTATTTGGCAACACACATTGATGAATTATGAAACACTTCATGGTCCAGATTTTTAAAAATAAGGTTTTTTTTTTCTTCATAAAGTATCACATGTGATACGTTAACCCTACACCTGCGAACGTACATTGTTGTCACTAGTAATTATTAGCACCCACTGTTCAGTCATAATTAGGATATGAATATTGCAGTTATTACAATACATTATCTACTTTACTCACATATTCAGCCACCTTTGGGATAAGCAGAGAAGTCTTATATGTGTCAGCTTATATTAATGAAATGTCGTTCCATTCAAGCCTACTTGACATTTTTTAAACGTAAAATGCTAAGCCTTAAATGACGTTTAAGATGACAGTTGCTAGAAAAGTCATTTTAGCGAAAGATTTGACATAAAAAATAATGTACGTAATAAATGTCTGTCTTTCCTAATTTATAAGATGATAACTAACAATCCTTGTGACGGATTTATAGCGTGAAATGGTGATAATAAATAAAACAATTTGAATAACTTGTCATCTGAAAATATTTTGTTCTATTATTTCAGCAAAACATTTTTTAAATTACTTTTTCTTCAAACGTGTGCGTATTTTTCGTTACTTACAACCTAATTTCGATAGGTGCTGAGCACCCTAAAAATAAAACGTTTGATTAATGCCTTTTTTTGTGAATGTCAAATTGACATTTAAGAAATCTCAAATCTTTTTTTTGTTAACAGTACGACACGACAGTAGTCAAAGACACATGTTTGTAAAAAAATTTGGTTGTCGTTTTTTGCGATCAGTATTATCTCAAATAGGCCATTTTGTAACACAATCGCGTAACAGAGATGCTTGTTAACTGACAAAAGGTTGTTTTTATTGGCAAGCTGCGTGTTTCTGAGAATCTATTTAATTTCACACACACAATTTGCTCTTGACTATTTCATTTTATTAAATGTTTGAAGCTAATAATCTTTGATTGTTTCGTTTTATTTCTGCGTTCGGACACGCTTGTTAGTGTTCTGGGAAAGTGTGTAGAATTAAATTTAATAGTGAAAGCGTTTCAGTAAGGAAATACCACAATTATTATTTTTTTGTTGAGATTTAACATTAATTTAATTAGACCCACTGCCGAATCTATGACGTAGGTATTCAAGAAACCATTAACCGTTACTAAAACTTTGTGCTGAACTATTTAAGGCCCGTCCAGACTGGCGCGACAAGGGTTGCGCTGCCTGTCGCGCCCGCGATATCGCGCCAGTCTGTACTAGCTATTATATCCTTCCAAAGGTTGTCTGTAATAGATAGATTTTAGCGATAAGACCGCCCATTGTGTCAACCTATGTAAAATTTCCACATTTATATCTGTTATTTATGGTGTGCATAATAACATGAATTAAATATGAAACAAACAAAAACAAACCCGAAACTCACCTCTATTTTCGCTAAACATTCGCAAATTATTACCATATTCTAAAACTGAAACATAACAAAGCTACATTTTACCACATCTCTATTTGTCTGAGTCCTAATTTACATAGCGTCAAACGTGGTTGAGCTGTAAACCATTACTCATGTGGTCGCAGCCTTATTTACAAGTTGTCTGTTTACATCGTAAAACGGTGACTAAGTACTGATGCACGGTACTTAAGATAAGATGCATGCAATTTGTTACAACATCCTCGTATTGTTATAAATCTGGGAAGATCGTATTTATGTAGGAGATTATGTTGCTGTAAGAATATTAATGATTTTCTGTCAATTCTGTTTGCGAGACACTGACTTGTTGCAGCATGAATCAATGATGATCTTATGAACTAACGAAAGCATAATGTTACCCCTTTTGAAAAAAGCGTTGTTATGCTTTTTTTTTTAAAGGGTTGATGTACAGGCTTATTTAAAGGGTTGATATTTAGGCTTATTTAAAGCGTAGAATAATTAACAGTAGGTACTCCTCATTTTTTAGAAAACGATTAGCTACGTGTCTGGTTACGTACTTCGAGAAAAGAGTTTCAATATTTGTTTATGTAAGTTAAATTAATATTATTTACATTTACATTATGTAACTTATCATACTAAATTAACTAAAAAACTAAAACTAAAAGGACTAACTAACTATACCAATAAATATAAAAACAAAGGGACCCTTAGTCGTCGAAGTATTCATCCGCATTTAAAGGGTTGATATTTAGGCTTATAGATTACTTTAGAACTTTTCATGCCGCAAGTGTAATCGTGTATTTTAGGAAAGGACAATAAATACTTTTCTTTACTGATTGGGAAATCATTTATTACTAAAAGTGGTAAAGAAGCAACAAAATTAATCCTAAATTAACTTATTAAACTAAACTTACTAAATTAACTAAAAAACTAAAACTAAAAGGACTAACTAACTATACCAATAAATATAAAAACAGAGGGACCCTTAGGCGTCGAAGTATTCGTCCGCATCGCTGTCATCCGGAAACGTGCCCAGAAGACTGGCAGCATTGCCACGTTGAATGGCAATGCTAATTCTTTGGCCAAAGAACAAGCCAGCCCTCTGGTCACGTGAAGTGTCGACCAATCGGCGAGAAATTTCCTTAAAAAGGAGACGCGCATTCGGGCCCCATGACCCGAGCGTCTCGACCCCAAACGGCTCAACTGCCAACGGCTTTACTGATTTATGTTGAATATCATCTACCTATTGTTAATATGTCGAGGTTGCAAACCAAATCTTTAACATTATCAAAAAACTAAGACGTTAATGCTATGACATTGTGGCTGAAATTACTAATGTCCCATTACTATGCAAAGTAGCGCCGTATAAACTGTAGGAACATTTCACAAGTTGGCGAAACAGCTGCAACATTGTGACCGTTATCGTATCTTCCAGGACATCTCGTCACCTTGCAGGTTCCCAATATGTCGTGCTGCACTCTTTTGTGCATAAATGACACTGATTTAAAACATATCGAAAATTTCTTCAGTCCCAATTTTAGTGTTATCTTGGGTACACTGTGCAACACATTTATGAAAGTGTATGGTGTGTGCAAGAAATATAATCATTAGTTAGTTTTTAAGTCAAACTATATTAATTAAACGGAACTTATATAACTATAATCTAATATTGTAAATGCGAAAGTGAGTTTGGTTGTTTGTTACGCATTCAACGGATTTGGATGACATTTGGTATGGGGATACTTTGAACCCTGGAGAAGGACATAGGCTACTTTTTATCGACATAGCACGCTGTCGAAGCCGCGGGCAGAAGCTAGTAATATTATAAATGCGAAAGTGGGTTTGTTTGCTTGTTTGTTACGCTATCACCCTAAACGGCTGAACGAATTTGGATGAAATTTGGCACAGGGGTAGACCTTGACCTGGAGAAGGACATAAGATACTTTTTTTTTATCCAGATATTCACACGGGATTTCAGAGATTTTTGAATTTTCATCCTGGCTCGCATACGAAGTCGCGGGCAACAGCAAGTATTATATATTTTTAATACTCATTAATTCACTCATTTTTTTAAGATGCACTGAACAGAATCACTTACGAAAACTCTTTGACATTAATTTGCAGATATTAAAGACTGGAACGTTATTTTCACGAAACGTTGTCACACTTCAGCGCTCTATTCACAGTTTCGCTTTATTCTAGACTCTAGAGTGACACCAGTGCTGAACGGATGACGGAAATCCATCAAACATTAGCAAAATCTTCAAAAACAATATTTTTCTAAGACAAAACAAAATTAGAACTAGACCAAGAAAAAACTATAAGTCACACGCTTACGTCACATTGCAAAAAATCGTGACAAACAACCAGTCTACCCATTGCATATAAACCAAGATTTGTCACAAAAGATTACGTGATGTGAGTTGCATTTCCATACAAATGAATAATAATTTTTCCCAAAAAATTACTGGCCATGATAATGTAGGTATCTGACTGGACGTATAAACGACAATTATTGCATTTTTTATTAGCTGTAATGACAACGGTGATGAATCTTTTTAGGCTGTGTCTGACAGTTTGGTGGTTTTATGGTGAAAAGGAGGTTTGTAGGTTTGATGGGGTTTATTTGTTGACATCATTGAGCTATTGTTTTTTTTTTTTCAGTACCATAAGTGTATTTTTTAACCTTGGAAATCTGTTTAAAGATGGGAATTAATCTGTGTTAGTCAATTCAGAATCACGAACGAAAAAAGTGGCTATAAGGGGTATATAGTTCTAGAACTAACATGCTGAATCCACCATTTTAGTTTTCGTGGAGTTTCATGCATTGACACAATATTTCCAAAAAAAATATTTGTAATGATGACATCACTCAAACTGTAATTTACGAGCCCATTCAGCATTGTATTATAATTCGTTTTACAAGCAAATCCAACATACTCGAGAATTAAAACAAAGATCCTTTATATTTTCGTCATTCCTAGAATCAAACCTTTAACTAATACCTACTTCTATTTGAAGGGATTCTCAGAAACAGTGACTACACGTTTAAGCTCACCTTACACACAGAAACGTTACCTTGAGGTGGAACCCTGAGCAAAATAAATTCGTTCCCTCTTTGTAGACTGAATCCCGGTGAGTTACAGTAGTGAATACGCCCAAATTTTAGGATATAATCTTTATAAAATCAAATATTGGGCTTTTGAAAAAAAATATGTTCATTATTAAATTGTCTATCCATTAGTGTCAGTAGCAAAATAAAATAATGTTTACTTTACGAGGAGATGCATGATAACAAAGATTATTTCTCATTTTTATGATTTCGTTGGAAGGAAAAAAACAAACACTTAGTCCATAAAAAAAAAATGCACAATTTTGGAATTAAGATTATGTAGAAAAAATTATTTTTATTATTTGATATTTCTTTTTAAATAACAAGTAGATAGCTCCTAAAAACTATTAAAAAAGCGGCTAGAGTGGCGTTTTGCTCAGGGTACCGCCTTAATGTAACCCAAGATCAGAAACACGTAGTTACATAAGGCTGGGTATCCAATCAAACCCAGTACCGATAACAGATCTACTGGAGAACCTTATAGATCGATCGACGGGGTTCTGTCTCCCGCAAATAGACAAGTTGTCCGTCCAGGCTTGGAAAATTGGGGGTGGTCAGACCAGGTAGCTAACTGGAGTAGGGATGAAATTCCTATCCACTGCGTTCCCGTATCAACTGTGTTCTCTGCGCAATTTCGTGATTGTTGTGGCCGTATTTAATCAAACACAAAGTCTACTATTTCCAATAATTGGTCATTATGAGAACCATACTAAGACAATGCCATTTCCGGTGTGCCTAAGTTCGTGATCTCCTAAATTCATAATGGTCGTTTGATAGTGATGTGTTGTAATTGTGGTAGAAAGTAGTCGTCTAAAAATTACTATAATTAATCAAATATATTGGCCCTTAATAATCTCAGGGAGATTAGGAGACATGTTTATTTAAAAAATAATAGTTTTTCTTGAAAATTGTATACGGACTATAATTATATGCTATTTACTATTTATTTATTTTATTATTTATGTACACTGAGTAAAATACATTAGAGATACGACATAATTATAATATGAGTACAAAGGTACTGCTTATTTCTTAAGAAATTTCTTCCAGCAGACCTGCGAAACACAAACTATTGACTTGTGTGTTGTTTATACAAGACTACTAAATACGATTTTTTTTTCAATGAATGTACGTCGTCTGTAAATCATAATGACGCCTTGAATGAGGAAATTACAAAAATTTAAAATATCATCAATTACAGAGTTACAGAGTCAATGATCGGCCATCCTAACACAACTTCGTTAGCAGACTTGGTCCTTTGACGCGAACTCAATGTACGAGTATACCCAGCTTTAGAATTGATCGCTAATCCGCACTTTGAAGGGAAATCTTAGGAAACCCGCCTTTGTAACATAACTATTCTTGACATGTATGTAGCCTTGATTACTGGCACTGGTGAAGGTATAAATGAGGATCATTATAATATTGTGGATATGTATCCTCAGAGATGATGTCATCAGTATGACATAGCTCCATGATATAGCAATTACATCAACGCTTTATATTCTCACGAAGTTTTCCCTCACGAGTTGGGTACTTGTCAGTATAGCAGTGATGTTAATGAACTACTTAAATAACTTGGGTTTATCATTGCGATAATTGTATGATATTTTATAAAAACCAAAGAAGTATTGTGAAGGCATACTAAATAAAGAAGAACGGGAACCAGAGTCAATGAAAAATCTGCTATCGTGGATAGTTTCAACTTTTGTAAAACAATTGATATACACTTGCATGGCTAGACAACAGAATATTAGATGTATTCTAAAACCTGACTCTCTAAATAGAGCTCTGAATCCTTTTCAAGGGATATTGCCCCGAATCTGGGTTTGTCACGTTTATTGAAACCCTCTTATTGCATTTTTCTGTGCTTGTTTATAAGGGTACCTTTCCTTTTGAGGACGGCTTTCTATTGCTCCAGGGTTAAAGGTCAACCAAAGCACGGAATCCAACTATCCACTAGCTGTACCATTACAACTATTTCTAGATTCACGTAACTAAGAACATATCGTAAAGTTCCGTTTATGCTTACGGATACTCCGTGCCGATACAAGCATTAGCCTTTCAACAAATGGCTCGACATCTCCTTAGTCACTGTGTCACTGACTCATGCACTTCGGGATTACAACAGTTTGCAACAACTTATCATTCTGCACGCAGATATGTATCAGCACAGCTTGTGTATGACTTGAATTTTACGTTGGGTACGTGATCAATGTCAGTTTGAAGTTCGTGAGTATTTTTTTTAATTATGGCTATGAGGTTCTCAACGAAAGCAAGGCTTCGTTGCGCTTTCATCCCTTTGGTGACGTTGAAAGCAACTAGCGTTTCATCTTTGTATGTATAACAAAATGTAAGGTAGTCGTTCACTAGTTAAAACGTACATACTGCGAATCGGTGATAAAAAAAATCGTTTGCCAAATATTTTTTCTTTCACTACATTCACTGTAGTAGTTTTTAGGGTTCCGTACCCAAAGGGTAAAACGGGACCCTATTACTAAGGTTATGTCCGTCTGTCCACGGCTTAGCTCAGAGTCTGTTGGTACTAGAAGGCTGTAATTTGGTATGGATATACATATAAATCACGACGACAAAGTGGTAAAAAAATCGTAACAAAAAATATTTTTTTTAGGCTACCTCCCCTATACGTGAATTGGGAATGCTTTTTTTTTTTCTCGTCAATCCCATGTTGTGGGTTATTATTTGAAAGGTCGTTTAAAAATAATGGGAGTTTGTGAAAACCATTTTTGGATTCAGGGATCCACTTGCGAAATATTAAGCTTTAAAGAGCAAATTTTTTTTAGAATCAAGTTTCTCCCACCCTTTTTTTTTTGAGGGTGGGAAATCATCAAATGAATTCTCCCGCTCTGGGCGGTGCGGAAGGGCGTGTCAGACTTTTACTGACAAAAACCCACCCGTGTTCCTTCAGTTGCCTGTTACCAAGGTCCCGGTATCCCTTTCGGACTTTCCCGCAACCCTGGCAAGCATCGGTCCTAGCGGACCCCGCCAAAAGTGTTCCCCCCTCCCTGCCACCTAAATGGTTGGTTTTGGATATGTGAAAAAATTCACAGCAGTAGCATATATAATGAAATTAAAAGCAAAACTATCACCGCTACATAGTTTTCTCTAGTTAGCGAGTAATAAAGGACCAACTTAAATTTGCAGTTGCAAAATCATGTTCTCCGATACATTCTGTATGAGTGAGGTACATGTTTTTAAATGTGTTTACTGAATTTATCAAGATGTACAATTTCGGTTAAAGATTTTCCTCGTACCAAAGGAATTAGAAAACTTCAAGGTACCCGTCTCTGCCAAATTGACATTTGTGAATTGCATGAATGTCAAATAAGGCAAAGTAGCATTTTATCTCTTTGGCACTATTGCGAATGACTTGATCTACGCTCCCAACACTAAAGGGCCAAGACATGATATCTCATACCTGCGAGCATTTTACGACTGACGTGTGCCATACGGAACAAAGAGTGTTTGGACAATTTCCATAGGAAACTCGATAATATTTTTGGCTGACGAAGGTGAAATGACTGTCATCGTCCTCCTTCAATTTATTTGGAGCCAGTGCAGCATTGTCAACTTCTCATCTCTTCTCATCTTCTCAGGTACATATCTATTAGCCGTCATCTCAGAAGTCATCTCCATTTTAACTATTTAGCTCGTATCATCTTTCAAACCATCTATATCAGTCTTCCTAGAAATATGTGTTACTGTGACTCAGTCACTTCAAAAACTGTTGACTAAAAAGAATAAAGAAAATGTGATACATCTTAAATATTTGACTAAACAACCTACTAATGAAATCGATTGATGTCAAATCCAGATGTTATTACGATTATTAATACGATTTAAATTTATATCCGATGAAAGAATACAAGATCAAAGTAGATCAGTACTGTCTTAATCCGATTCTTGATATTATTTTTTAAACGCATTTTGTTTAGATTTGAAAAATATTGTCTCGATGACTCCCCGGCTTCTTTTTGAATAACGTCCAATAAATAGGTTATACTATTAATTTCATTGCATGGGAAATAATATATAAGTTTGTTGGGAATCCACAAGCTTAACAATGTAGCTCTTTCACGGTTGAGCTCATTCATAAGAAGGTACTAAAAAGAAGTTATGAATAAAATCATTCATTAATTTGAATGCATAATTGCAACTGTCTTTCAAATCCAAATAAATGACAGTAACACAAACATAATCGATGTTTCTAAAACAAATCACCCTAAAAACAATATCATTATCATTCTCCTGTACTGATGCCAATTTATTTATGATCGGCGCAACATATCTTTTTCTTCCATACTTCTCTATTAGTCGTCATCTCGGTAGTCAACCCCTTTCTAGCCATAACATCTTTCACACATTCCATCCATCTATCCATCCTAAAAACAATATAATCACCATTTATTTACATAACCAATCACAACATTAAACATTTCAATTTCCGGGCGTATGAAGAGATTTATAAATAATTACCGTTTGACCTAGTTGCGGTGTATGGTGCATTATTACACCATGTGATGCAACATGCGCAGGAGTCACTTCCTAGTAACTCGATACACCTTGTGTTTGGGCCCTTTGATCTGAGTGATGGACCTGGATGTGGATAGGAATAAGAATGTTGGTATTTTTGGGTGATTTGTGAAGAAATAATTGTTTGAACGGAATGTCAAAATATTTGAAATCGTAGAGAAGTTTTCTCTGCACGACTAATAAAAATCAAAGGATTTGTTTGGATTGATTGAATATGCTAAATTGAAACACAAAATAAATGTTCAATCGTTTGGTATACTTTAATGACCGAACCGATTTTAAATACGTAAAGACACACAAGTGTGAAAATGATTATTGTTCCTCGCGCAAAACGGAGTTCAGAAAGAGAATTTATTGAAGTAAAAGTATAGCTAAACAATGTGACGACTTTGTATAGGTAAAGAAGATTTATTATTATACATTTTTGAGCTCGCTATGTATCCACATATTTCTTTATTACGAACAAGTGCATTAAGAATGATGATAGCACGTGCCAATGCATACAGAAGGCTTCATTATAATAGTTTTATAACATTTTATTGTTTTCTAACACAATACGTATTCTAGTCATAAACACGAATGAAATTAATTTCATTATAATGTTCCATCGTTTTCTACTGAAGTTTCCTTTAAAATACGGCCTTATCAGATTGTAAAAGGGATTGTAGATACCCCTAGTGTAGTTTTGGATATCTACTTAGCTCTACTCTAGTCATAAAATTTCACTGTTGAAAAAACCCGTAAATCAAACAAAACGTATAAAAACAAAACTGTTAAATATAATTTTCATTCGATATTGTCTTACTTATTTTAATTATTTTACTTATTAAAATTTGAATAAAACATATTTACATCATGGTAAAAAAACATATCCAAAATCACATACTTAATTAAATAAGTGCTCGACAACTTTAAAATTAACTACGATGAAACGCGTTAACTTTAACCACGATCAATCATAACTACGGTTAAACTGACGTGATGATGTCACACCGTATCATGAACGAGTGAACATGTTCATTCATTCGGATGATCCGTCACCGTTCATTCATCATCAACTTGAAGGGTGTCAATCGGTTTATCAATTTAATTATATTTGAGGTCAAGTTTGATGTGGTTTGGGTTAACTCTTATTCTCATGGTAGTCAGTTGATGGATTAATATCAAGTTAAGAATTAAGATACTTGTCAAGTTTAATTGAAGTGACGATTATCAAACAAACCATTTTTTGTTTTTAAACGCACCCGCTTCTTACTTTAGTCAATAAAAGTTAACTTAATTGATAGGCTTCAAGGTTCACTTAAAGGGCTGTCATAGTTTTTAAAACCGTAGAGTGCAATACCACAGATGTTTATATACCCTTACTAATGTTTCCGAAAATTTGCTATCTTAGTAGGAATCCGACAAAATTCCTATCGCCGACATTTTCTGTGCCCTGGCAAAACCTGTCAAAAGATAAATTCAAACCAAGAAACTTTAATTATTGGACCAATTATTATACTAAAATGATCAACACACACTTCGATGTAGAAATGATATTACAAAAACGACGTAGGTATGGAAAAAAACACTTTTGGTATTTCTTTATCCTATATCTTACATTCACTAAAGCTTTTATTCCAATATTTGTTCCTGAAGAAAACCACTGCCAACACTTTGGATCGATATTACCCAGAGCTAAACCTTTGAAAGGAGTACTTACCTTCCTTACTTCAAAAACCTTGCGAAATATTTTCCTTTTATCTTTGAATATTTTCCTATCCCTGGAACTGGAGGCTTATAATATTGTATGAACACAGTATAAGGTTAAATGTTTTCTTATAGGCCTGTTTGAAGATGAAAGCATTTTCTACTGAAAATTACATGACACACGGCCGGCATACTATTTTAATTTATGTCAGATGATGGACGCTATGCAAAGGATGCATCTTATGCGGCCATAATCCCGTGACTAACGAGTTATTGCACTGGAATGGACCATCTGCCAGTTCCGGTAAAATAGAACTCATGCATTCTTATACAATGGAATCTCAACTAATATGGGACCACCCAAGAGAATCTACAGTAACTATAGCTATTGGCATAACAAAATAATTAATGATATCAGTACCAACAAGATCAACACCTTTTACCGTCCTCAAAATCGATATATTTATTTAACAATCCCTTTCTCTTAAGCAAAGGTGAGCACCTTCGAGTATTTCAAGCAGCTTTATATTGGGAAAGCCAATTAAATTTACCCTTTCGGCTTATCGGGTTAACCCGAATAAATTATGAAAGTGCCATTGGCGTGTTCACACATTTATGCGATTAATATGTGCTCGCGCGGATATCTTTCGAGTTACGATATGCCTTTAGCGATCTGATTATGGAACTCGATTATTTTACCGTTTCTGTTGAAGATAATAAGGTCTGATAAATCTGTGGCACCAAAGGCTGGTTATCTAGTAGCTGTTATAGTTTCTCCTTTATCGTCTGCGTGGTTGAATTCTGATACATTTTGTGTAATAGCATCTATTTTATCTTTGTTATAAATATTTTTAGAATCTTAATCAGTACTGTCTCACTTTGTCCACCGATGATCTTGTGAAAGCCGCAGGAATCCGATGGATGCGGGAAGCACAGAACCGGTCGAAGTGGCGGTGCTTGGGGGATGATGATGACTGTCTAACTACTGGTTGATAGTCTTACCACAGTCTGCCGCTCTTTTCTTGGATTTGCCTTTTCTGACTAATTTGTCATAAACTCATCAAACATCAGTGTTTCATTCTTAGATAACCCAAAAACATCTCATTGCTTACTATTGTTTGTAATTATAAATAAAATAGACGCCTTTGTTACCTAATGAAATAGGATTTCCGTTACCTTGTATCCTTAAGTGCTTTGGTAAGATGTGGTCGTTAACTATTCTATTCTTTTCCACTTTTGCAATGTTTTTGCAAAGTATCACGTCATTAAGTTGGCTAACCTCCAAAACCCACACCTATGCTACCTCACTTACTCTTACTAAAACTAAGGAAAATAAATCGTATAATTGAGTTTGCTCAAGGAAGATTTACGAAACCACGTCAGAACAAAGTTCTCTATTTCTGAATTGATCGTACTGACATAAACATTCACTGGTGTGAATTTAGATTAGACATAACTGTTCCAAGAACGACAAAGTAACTAGGAGTAAGCAAAGAAGTAGGTACAGATAAATATATTCCATAATCAGCCTATTGTTCCCACTGCTGGGACACAGGCCTCCTCTCGACGAGAGGGAGGGGGCGGTAATCAACCACGCAGGCCCAGTGCGGGTTGAACGATGACACATGTCTTCGAATTTTTGGTTCTAGGTCATGTTGGTTTACTCACGATGCTTTCCTTCACCATTTTTGAGAGCAGACAAATATATAAGATCATACAAAACTAGTTTATTAGTTTTTTCTCAAGCATATTAGCACCTAGTCCAGGGGGGGGGGGGGGTTTATAGTCATTATAATCCTTTAAAATCTACGAGCGTAACTTGTTAGCCAAAACGTCAAATATACGAATCGCATTAACATCAATCAATAAATTACTTATTACGTTTTTACAATATTTTTTGTTCAGATTATTGAAAAGAAGTTCAAGGTTACGCTAAGATGCTCGTGGATCGAGTAGTGAGTAGTAAATTGCTAATAGATTACTCACAAAAAGGAAATGAGGTTTTATATTTTCGGAGTGTTATATCCTTCTCAGCCTGACAGCTTCCGAAAGGAGGTAAATATTTTGGCTCCTTTGATCTTTCAAAGATATAACACGTTACAACGTTAATATTGGAAGGAAAGCGGTAACATTGAGGAACCTTTCAAAGAATATCTGAAGAAATCTGAAAACAATGAAATATAATAAGAAAGGAAATATATACAAGTGATCCCGAGGACCTTTGATTCGGCTGTCAGATAAAATAAACTACCAAAACTTTCTATAAACATAAATGACTGAAATAATGTAAGAAACACATATTGCCCTTTAATAAGTGTACACTCTGGACATAAAATTAATTTGATTGATAACACGGTACCTGTTTCATCTGGGACCGGTTGCTTTGGCTAAAGTTCAGCATACAGTTATTGCACTACAGAATATTGCAGGTACGATACGATGTAAGTATCAATAAGATGATTTGGAAAGACCTGCTTCTTAAAATTACCTGTTGATTCTAAGCGTATCTTTATATTTCCATCAATCAATCAATACGTCTAACGTAGTTGTCTGCACTAGTTTAAACTACTTGATTATATGAGTGTATCAAATAATATAGATAATTATGCTAATATGACAAAATTAAAGCACTTACATTACAATCATTATATTATAGATTCATAATATTATTCCATTAAAAAGTTAACTCAAATTAATATAAAATTTAATAGTTTAATGGTATCTATGAGATAACGCAGTGGTTACGATGAGAATACAATTATAAGACTGGTGATGAATCTATTTTTAAACATCTTGGAGGTCAAATTTCATTTCATTAGCAAGAATTAAAGGTAATGAAATAGTCACAGATAAAGTAGAAACAGGTAAAGTTCATGGTAATTTAGAAGTTGTTCATGATGTAGGGAAATCTCGTTTTGAGAATATTTTGTTACTACTATTGATTCGTGTGTTTTATAAAACACACTTTGAATAAGGATTATTGACGGATGATTTGAATTTTGCTCAGAAACACTAGTTTCACACACTTTGACAAAAGAGTTTCATTATATTTTCAAAGTCAAAGCTGTTGCTCCTTATACACACTAACGATGTTATGCCCAAGACAAAACACAAGCAAATCTGGTAGTCTTAATTTAATCCGAAGACTTCACAATAGATTATGACCGCAAAAATAAAGCATTGAACTCTATACAAAACTAACATTGATAATGCAGTACACGTTTAAAGTATTGTAAAAAGAGTTTTAAAAGACATCCTGGTTGGCAATTAGATGGCCGGCGCCACAGAGGTCGATGGACAAATAACTGTAATAGAAACCAATGTTCTATCTTTTGAAATAAAAAAGAGACACTCCTCCTGTCTGTTTTTAGATTAAGGAAATACTCTCGAGGCTAGACAGGTTTAGTTGTAGCAAAAAATTTCTTTGAACTTGTTACCACGTGTCATAGTCTACATTGGCGAGTTTGATCCTTGTTGGTGTTTGAATAATTCGAAGATCATGAATTATTAAGTAATTACAACTGATTGAATGATATTGATTCATAAAAACAGGGCGAAGAACTTCAAGTTATAAAACATCTCTTTTGTTTACGTTGAAAAACGTACGTTCATAGATAACGAAGACAGAGATCTACTTCGACTATTATGATTTATCAACAGATAGGCCGTAAAAAATCCACCATAATTTCGACAATTTCGCTAAATGGCCGTGAAGCACCAATAATTATAAGCAATATGCTTTATATTACTCAAAGATAACTGTTTATCCTGACCCCGGAACCAGGTAGAAGATTATACGGCGTGTGCCAAAGAACAGTGTTTAGGCGTGATGCGAAAACGTGTTCCATTCTGCTACTTTGATTACGGGATGGAAATTGTAGGAACGATTGGATGATACATCTGGATGTATCAACGTCTGGACGTTGCAAGATTAAATTACCTAAACGATGGTCTGGGAGTTGATGCTAATGCATGTTTACCTTATAAAATTCGTTCGCTAAATCTGTTATATCTGTTATATGGAGGATGTCTTATCTATAGTTTAGATTTTAATCAAAATACATTTAAATAAGAATTAAGATAGTGTCGCAAAAAATATAAGGAACCTTTCAATATGCGATAATATCTGCATTTTTATGTAAAACTGGATCTATTTTATTGGTTTTCCTGCTAAAAAGCAATAAAACACAATTTGGCAAACCAAAAAATTCCTTTGAAATGACAAAGAAACGAAAAAGGATGCGAATTCCACTCCAACTTTAATATTATTATGCAGAGATATACCTCTGAACACAAACAGAACAATTCCATTGTACGGAATCCGTTGGAATTTCACATTCAGAATTCATAATGTCATCTAGATAAACCAAATCTAGTTTTAGTCTAATACTAAAATATAAGGAGTGAAGCAGCAAAAAATTTACGTAATGTAACTTCATTAAACCGGTTATGTTTGCAGAATTAACGTTAACAAAAACAATGAAAATGCTATATTCATAATTGTTGTACACATGACCGTAACTTTTGAGTTCATGGCCGGAAGTTCCAAGCTTTTTTATATTTTTATCAAGAGTTTCTTGTCTGAGGTAATCTTGTGAATGAATTAAATGATACTTTGATATTTGCATTTGATTGAAAGAACTCGTTTAATAATCATTATTCTTTAAAAGTGTAACAGAGTCCATCTTTATCTTCATCTTCACTACGTTCAACCATATGTAATGTATAATCAGCAGTTTACTCGTCTGTTGGCTTGTCATGTAATAATTAAACCTGTCCTTTCTCTTAACTAGCATACTTATCCACACTTATCACACTCATCAACACTACAAAGTGAACGCTAATAAGTTTTTCTCAGCCGACACGATCGCGTGACGATCATAATGAAACAACTAGTACTTACATGGGGGATCCACAATTATCCTAACGGCTGCTAGTTTAACTGATATAATCTTCCTCGTTCCTTAATTTTAATGATGGCTACTTAATGGGATTTTTAACATCACAAATTATATGATAGGCTCTACCATGGTGGGTGAAGCTTCTACGTTTTGTTCGGTTTTATGGTCAATTATCGTGTAAATTGATGTGTATCGCTGTTTTCTTGTGGTGGGTTTAAAACAATTATGTGTGTAGGTGTCCGAGTAATTAATAGTGGAATATATTGTTTTGTAAATTATTATTTGTTAAGTTAGCAATGGTAAATAGTATCAATTTGTTAGTAGTTATGCACTTTGCAATGAATAATGGCGTTTATTGGAATCGTTGATTACCGTGAATAAGATAAGTATGAATAAACTTAATTATTGTTTTATGATTAACGTTCTGCGGCAAGTTTTGGTTAATATTAGCTTTTAATCATCCCCCGGCAGAGAAAACGCCTCTTCTCATCTTTAACCGCCTTCTGGGGTAGTCGGGTAAAAAGAATCAAAACAGTTTTCCACATTCAGAATATGGTTACATGTACAAGTTGCATACATTATTGATAATTAAAGGTGGTATTCCGGTAAACTACGTGTCAAAAAGTAATTTACATACCAAAACAACAAATTACTGTTGATTTCTGGTAATATGCGTGTTTTAACTTAATTTTCGAGCTTTTTACTAAATTAGAAAGCATAAATGCGTTTGTTAACACGTCAAAAACGTATTCATGTTAGTGAAGTCATGTGGATTGATGGCATGACGAGTTTTGTCAGTCACTTCGCGTCTGTGTACCTATATCGTTTTGCATAACTTAAACATAATTTGTATTTAAATTGAAATTATGAGCGTCTTCTTTGCTTGTGAATGAGTTTTCGTTATAAATAAGTGAATTCATCTGGATTATGCCTCGGGCCGTTATATTCAAATTTTGTGTTTACGTTCTACAACTGTTGAAATGTAATTGGTTGCAGTTGATACAGAGAATATATTACACTGTCACTATGTAGCTAGTCTAGATCTGGGATAAGCACTCCAATGTTTTCCAGTTGTTCTGTAATGTGATTTTAATCTTTAGTAAGTGTAAGTATTTTGTTCTACTTCTCCAATTTTATCTGCCAATTCACCTTTCTTATGATTTACATTACTTTTTATCATCGACCCATTTTCGATTGCCAAAAATTATCTGTTACATCATAAATAATCTTATTGCGTTTCTTGCAAATGTCAATGGCATGTGAAATTAATTGGACAGAGGGTATTAAACTTTAATAACAACTTCGGTTATATTCGTGAATACTCGGAATCTCAGATTTCTCGTTTTAATCCTTGCGTGTTGATCCATCGTTGACGCATATAAATATGTATTCAATGTTTTTCTTTTCGTTTCAGGTAAATGTTCGAGTGTATACATTGTGAGACACGATATAGAATTGACAGGTATTTAAGAGAAACTTATCCGCTATTTCTAGGTACGTTGCTCTCAACAGCTAATTATCGGATTATATCGCTAAGCAATTTATTACTTACTTATTATTGATAAGTATTTTCTAGATAACAATCCTCCGCAAGAACATTGCTACAAGTATTTTCTCAAACGCCCTCACTGTCTTCTCATACCTATATAAACACTGTTATATTAAAAAATTGTACAAACCGATTATTTTAAAAAGAGTACCTATCCGTGGAGTTTCTTGCCGGCTCTTCTCCATAGGAAACGACCAACTGGAACCGTGCACCTAGCTTCTGACGTTTCATAGGTGAGTGAATTTAAAAGATATTCATCATCTGCCTAGCCTTTTCCCAACTATGTTGGGGTCGGCTTCCAGTCTAACCGGATGCTGCTGGATACGAGTATTTTACATGGACCGACTGCCTATCTGACCTCTACAACCCAGTTAATGGGTAATACGATATCCCGTAGTAAGACTGGTTGTCAGACTTTCGGGCTTCTGGCGACCCGTAATGACTAAAAGAAAATTTTAAAGAAATTACTGACTGGAAAGTCTTAGTAAAAGAATTACGCATAACACGAATCGGACTCCAATGCTTATCAGTATCACAGTTCATAATTTCAACGCATAAAATAATAATGAATTGGCATTCTTTAAACCAATGGCTGGTGTCACAGGAAACCCATACATCATAGCACTGCCTGTATACAAGTGGCTTGTTTCGTGTCCCATTACGAACCGTAAGTTAGGCACGTGTAATGTAATTGTACTTAGTAGACGTACAATTACATTACACGTGCCTAACTTTATTAGGAAGTTGTCTGAGGAAGTATCCCGTAGAACAACTTAATAAAACTTTATATCATAATAATCTACTGGCTCGTTTGTCTAGTGGTCGGTAGCGCTACAGCTGAGCATGAGGTCCTGGGTTCGATTCCAGTGTCGAGCATAGTGTTATAGGGTTTATCATCTGAAATTTTTCATTAGCTGCCCGGAGGCTGGATTTGTGCCCGGTTGACGACAATAAGCTAGCCCCCGTCACATGGGACTTCAACATAACCGGCGAAATGTGGGTATACTATTCTGCCGTCGTAAGAAAAAGGGCACAACTAACATTTAAAAAAAAATTGAGTTATATACATATTTAGAATCAGAAAAAAAAGACACATTGCTCAATTTTTTGTAGAATTATCACGCATATATCAACAGTATTTTTTTTTCTTTTAATCAATAGGTTTCCACACTGAAGCAGAATATGATAAAAACTTTAATCCCAATTATCTCAGTTTGACCAAAATGATAGATGTGTCCTTCTCTCGTACGACGGCAGTATAGGTGCTCCTCTGCCTAACACAGAGAATACAACCGTGATGTTATATGTTGTAGTGAATGGTTTTGTGGCGGTACCTACATCGCCACATTCAAAACTACGCATCAAAGACCTGACGTCACACAAAAATCCTGACGTCACAAAAATCCTGCATCGCGCAATTAGAGTTTACCGTGCAGTGAACATATATACAAAAATCCAATATCAATCATTGGGCAGTTGCCCGCCAGACACAACACCCGTCTGGTAGGAGGATCCTCCCTTTTCTATGGTGGATGAGTGAACTTTACACCCTGTTCCTCATACCCCTAAATTGGTGACCCCGAATATGAACGTCAACGCAGCCTTCGTGCAACTACTCCAGCGTGACGTCATCATCATCACTCCCGCAAGCTTTCAGTGAGGCGAGTCACACAGCCAAGCCAACACCCGAGGCGTCAGCGGGTATCCTGACCACCAGCATGCAGCGAACGCGCATTCCTGGTCATCACCCGCATCCTCATCACCCCGACCCACTGGGGAATCACCTCAATCAACTCAATCAACTCAATCAACTCAATCAACTCAATCACCACAATCGCCGCAAACAGTTCCGACCCACTGCGAACAATGCGGCACCCGGTTCCGACTCACTGGAACCACAACTGGCACTGGCAAGCATCGCAAGATACAAGACTCAGCCCACTATCGACCTTCGGTCTCCGGAGGGGAGTGATGTGGCGGTACCTACATCGCCACATTCAAAACTACGCATCAAAGACCTGACGTCACACAAAAATCCTGACGTCACAAAAATCCTGCATCGCGCAATTAGAGTTTACCGTGCAGTGAACATATATACAAAAATCCAATATCAATCATTGGGCAGTTGCCCGCCAGACACAACACCCGTCTGGTAGGAGGATCCTCCCTTTTCTATGGTGGATGAGTGAACTTTACACCCTGTTCCTCATACTCCTAAAGTTTATAAGATAGGAGGGAACAGATGAACATACTTACATACATACATACATACATACCGGTCAAAATCATAACCCTCCTTTTTTCTTCACCGTAGTCGGGTAAAAATAATATGGGTCTACCTTGACACTATCTGTAAACAGGTCTAGAAAAACACGAAGGACCACCTAATATTACTGCGTAACGATGTCATAAGCCTGCCTGTAAGTTTATCTAACAGTAAGTAGGCCGCGCGGGAGCACCGCGGCTGGCTAGCTGCTGTTCATTATGATAATTGTACTTCAATTAGCGCGGGCTTTGGATGTTGGACGGTAAAGTTAGTTCCTAGGCTCTATCCTTAATTAATTAATAGAATTTAATAAAGCCTAAGGTTTTAGCTTTTACAATAGGATCAACATTTTCTGTACTTTATAATCCTGCAGTTATACTTAAACTAGCTGCGCCCAGCGGTTTCACCCGCGTAAGTCTCCAACACGTGGGAACATCGGGATAAAAAGTATCCTATGTCCTATTCCATGTCATGATCTACTCATGTGCCAAATTTCATCGAAATCCATCCAGCCGTTTTAGCGTGAAAGCGAAACAAACAAGCAAACCTACTTTCGCATTTCTAATATTATAGTTAGGATTAGGATTAGGATTATTGAATTTCTATTCATAGAAACTTCTAGATACTACTTGTTCAATTACAATCATAATTTTGCACCTTTGGGGGTCTTCATTTACCAATAGAACTGTTACTTAGTAGATAAGTGAAACTGATTGAATGACATCACTTTCGCAAAGCATTTATAAAGTAGAGCAGGTTCTAGTATACAATACAACATGTTGTACTGAGATTGAAGACATAAAATCACGCCTGTATTCTCCGAAGGGTTAGGCAGAGGTGTACCTATAGTACACCCACATTTCGCCAGTTATGTTTAAGTCCCATGTAACAGGGGGCGAGCCTATTGCCATCAACCAGCACAAATCCAGACTGCTACTGGATTTGTGAGATTGAATAAATAAGTCATTTTTGGTTTGTTACTAAACAACCCTGCAGATGAAATTCACCCCAGATTACGGTATTTGGAAAGATAGGTTTTAAATCATTGTTCATAAGACAAATGAACTATGCCTATAGTTTCTAGCTCATCTTAGAAGATGAAGGTCTTGTAAGTATGGCGCCATAAAGCATAAATCTGATAAGTAACATCAGCTTTTGATCGGCGCCGACACATACTAGTTGACACACTTTGCTAGACAAGGAAAATATCACTAGGGTTTACCTAGATACACTAATTTGTCATCAATACGAAGATCTATATTTAAGTTCAAGTATCACTTACAAAAATAAACAGCACTTAGTAGATAATTATAGTATCAACCGTTTTATTTTGGTATCTCACTATCTCTTGGCATAATTCAGCATAATACTTGATAACATGTAATCGGTCGTTTCGTTTCTTAACTAGATAAATAACAACATTTTAGTAAACAAAAACTTACCACAAAACATTTAAAAAAAAATTGACCGACTTCAAAAAAAACAAAACAAAAAAGGACTACTGTACTAAAACCAAACGACAAAAGTACTTCTTTAATAATAAGAGAAAAATAAAAAAATAACTTTAATTTCGGAAGTCGGTGTCTTTGCTTTTAATTTTAGTTTTTGGCCACCGACTTCCGAAATTAAAGTTATTTTTTTATTTTTCTCTTATTATTAAAGAAGTACTTTTGTCGTTTGGTTTTAATACAGTAGTCCTTTTTTGTTTTGTTTTTTTTGAAGTCGGTCAATTTTTTTTTTTTAAGTTTTATTATTTTTCCATTTTTTGTGTAATTTGATTTTTGTAATCACCATGGGTAGACCAACTAAAGGAGCCTATCTAGTTAAGAAACGAAACGACCGATTACATGTTAGCATGAAGAAAAACAGAATTAAAGAGACTAATACTGCTGAAAAAGAACGCCTATCTAAGAATCGCACACGGAGTGCTATGTCCGGTTCCCAAGAATCACCGTTAGCTCTTCATGCTAGGTTATCTCAGATGAGAAATTACATGCATTCTCATTTGTCGCAGGAGTCGCCAAATGATAAGATCTGCCGACTCAATCTTATTCAAAAACGATTAAGTGGCGAGTCGTCTGAACAGCGCAAGTATCGTTTAGATGTTATACGAAACCGGCTGGCTAATGAGACTCCCGTGCCTTCTCAAGAATATAAGGGTGAACACTATACATTTGCTTACACTGTATAGTTCCCCTCATCATCATATTATAAGGTGACCATAATCAGATCTGTAATGTCACTTACAACCTATATGGTTGCAAAGTTCTTATCAATATAAATGAATTAAGTCCAAACACAAGGTAATTACTGTGAACCTTTGAGGAGTTCCGTTAATCGTCCTTCGTCTTCATCATCAGACCCTTAACGACAGTCACAACCCATCCAAGTGTAAGGTTCTTATCAATACAAATTAATCAAGCCCAAACACAAGATATCTGCTGTAAACCACTGAGGAGTTCCCTCGACTGTCTTTTGTCTTCATCATCAGACCCCTAACGACAGTCACAACCCATCAAAGTGTAAAGTTTTTATCAATACAAATTAATCAAGCCCAAACACGAGGTATCTGCTGTAAACCATTGAGGAGTTCCCTTGACTGTCTTTCGGCTCCATCATCAGATCGACTCCAGACCTTCATAAAATTGTAGTGCTGTAAAATACTTAATGAATAAATTAAGGAATGCACTAGTTGCCCTTACGATTTTTGAAAATTCCCCTCGATTTCTCTAGGATCCCATCATCAGATCCTGACTTGGTGACAATGGGACCACCTGAGAAGTATAAACTTTTGAACAAACAAAGAATTTTTGAAATCGGTTCACAAACGCCGGAGTAATCGGTGAACATACATAAAAAAAAAAAAAAAAAAAAAAAATCATCCGAACTTAGTACCTCCTCCTTTTTTGAAGTCCGTAAAAAGGGACAAAGTTCAGTTTTGGTTTCAGACTTTTCAGAATGCAGAAAAGTGAAAAAAGTTGCGCCATATTGCTTTTCATGTCAGTTGTAAGACAGGGTTTTAAATAAAAAGGTTATTTTTAACGATATATATAAATAACTCATGAATCTAATTCAATTATTTGTATGAACGAAAGATATAGTTACCAACATGATTTTATTTTATAAGTTCGCGAAAGCAATAAGATTCGAGAAGTAACAGATTTAATATGATGTAGATACTTTAGTAATACAACGTGTAAATATGAGAATGTAGATTGTAGGTGCCTATTGAACAGGATAATAATATGGTGTGACGTCCATTTTTAAAGCAATGAGAAAAAAAATCATTCCATTTCCATGTTATATTGTTAATGCAATGGCTTTTTATTTGTTTAGCTGTTTTATACTGGCAAACATGGTGTTTTACTTATTACTAGCTGCACCCCATGGTTTCACCCACGTAAGTCCCGATCCTGTGGGAATATCGGGATAAAATGTGCCAAACATACAAATCCGTTCAGCCTTTTTAGCGTGAAAGCGTAAGTACCGAAAAAACTAATAAACAAACAAACTTACTTTCATAAAGTTAGGATTAAGATTAGTTAGGTTACTGGAATACCGTCTCGTACATAAGCGTTTATTTTATCAAGGTTATTTATTTATTATTAATAATATTAGTTTGTCTGCGGGAACGTATTATACAAATACCTAAAGTTGCTGATACTTACTAACTACTTAAATTATGTTAGTAATTTATATTATATCAGAATACCGTAATAATTTTTAAATCCGGGGACAGTAAAGACACCAATAATTATAGACCCGTATCCGTGCTGCCGGTTTTCAGCAAGGTGTTTGAAAAGGTGATGCTGAATCAAATGCTCAATCATTTTAACACAAATAAAATCCTTCACGATCAACAGTATGGATTCACCAAAGGACGTTGTACGACCGACGCCGGTGTTACCTTATTAAGACACATTTTTAACGCGTGGGAAGAGGCCCAGGACGCCATAGGAATCTTTTGTGACCTCTCCAAGGCTTTTGATTGCGTCGATCACGAAACCTTACTGTTGAAACTTGAGCATTACGGACTTGGAAAACTTGCGCTCAGTTTAGTAAAATCTTATTTAAATGATAGACAACAGCAAGTTCAAATAAACGGTATCAACTCACTAGGTTTAAAAGTAAAAATGGGTGTTCCACAAGGCTCGATTTTGGGTCCTTTCCTCTTTTTAGTATACATTAATGATCTACTCCATTTATTAAAAAATCAGCCACACATGGTGTTATTTGCTGATGATACTTCCTTAATTTTTAAGGTAGATAGACGTGCTACAAATTTTGACGAAGTAAATAACGCCCTACTGCAGGTCCAAAATTGGTTCACTGCTAATAATTTAGTATTAAATGGGAAAAAACTAAGTGCATCAAATTTTCTTTGCCAAATGTCAAAAGTAGGGATTGCGAGATTGTATTGAATCAAGAGAAACTAGAGTTCGTCGATAAAACTGTTTTCCTGGGGATCACGCTCGACTCAAGGCTACAATGGGGTCCTCATTTAACATCTCTTGCAGGACGGCTAAGTTCAGCAGCATATGCTGTCAGAAAAATCCGTCAATTTACTGATGTAGATACCGCGAGGCTAGTCTATTTTAGTTACTTTCATAGCATCATGTCTTACGGTATTTTACTATGGGGACGGGCTGCAGACATCGAGTCTATCTTTATTCTGCAGAAAAGAGCGATCAGAGCTATTTATAATCTCCGCAGGCGCGATTCTTTAAGGGAACTGTTTAAGGATATAAACACCATGACGGTACCTTGTCAATATATCTATGAAAACATCATACACGTAAGAAAAAATTTACATCTTTTTAGTAAAAGAGGTGATAGACATAATTATAGTACTAGAAATAGGGACCTATTAGTTCAACCAGGTTTCAGACTAGCTAAAGTAGACTCATCTTTCATGGGGTTCTGTTTAAAATGTTACAATAAAATTCCTCCCCACATACTTCAACTGAATGAGTCGAAATTCAAAACTTGTATAAAACGCACACTATGCAGGCAGGCATATTATAAGTTGGAGGATTACATCTCTGATAAGAATGCTTGGCTTAATGCTGGTCCTGCTCCACAATCACAACTAACTAATTAACATTCGAAAATACTGTTGGAGCTGCTGAAGATCGGAAGACCATCTTGCATTGTATAAACTCAATCTCCTTTGTATTATATAATTGCATAGCACAGGTGTGAGTACTATGTACTATTGAGCTACCATTTACCGGGTAATTTGTCTTTCGTTGACTTGAATGTGCCCTGGCGACTGGGAATGTCATGCTCACTGAAATGTCTCGCTGGTGGTGGCGCGTGTGTCGGATCATTTAGCTCCCTTCAAAATGGTTGAGCTGAATGGTGCTGATCCATGCGTCATGTTCGTGAACGGGCGCCGTCAGTTGTGACTGGTCATCTCTTAGCTGCCATGGCTTATTTTAATTTTTGAATTGTTTTATGTAATAATTGCGGACGCTTTTAACGTGCTTTCTACATTGTTCTCACATGTATAATTTCAACATAAATGATGTAACCCACATATTGTAACAATATCTTGATTTAAAAGAGTGTCCATGGAGTTTCTTGCCTGTTCTTCTCCATAGGTACCTACTACGCTTTGGAATGGGCAACTAGCTTCATATTTCTGACTGACCGACTCCTTGACAATTCAAAAGTGCCTGTGAATGGTTTAATTGAAATAAATGCTTTGAGTTTGAGTTTGAGTTACCCGCGAAATTTCGCGTTGTTGCATAACTTTTTAATTAGTCGAGATTTTTAATTCATATTCTTTATGGCACCTCTTTAGGTCATGACCTATCTGAATATTTGGCCTAGGTCTTAAGGGGGAGTCATGAAAATTGATTCGCCGTTACAATGTATAGTAGATGGGTTGTATGGGTGGTGGTGGTGGTGGTTTGGGGTGTACTAAAGGTACACCTCTGCCCAACTTTTCGAGGAATACAGGCGTTAGTTAATGTTATGTTAAGTTTTTTATATTCCCATTAATTTAAATCCTCATTATCTAACGTCATTGCCTGCCATCTTGACACGATTACAAACAATCTGCAGCACAATGTAGGTGAGTAGTTACACGGTTATGTGTCAGCAAACAAGATAAGAGCTTATCAGTCGCCTACTAGATACACGATAGGATTGCGTTAATTAGCTATTACGACACTACGAGGAATTTTGTGTAAGTGCAGTTGATCTGCGACTGGTTTCCGTATTCACAATTGAATAGTTTTAGGATGTTATTTTAAATTAAGAGGACAATTAGAAGGGTTTTTGATTTTTGGTGAATGTTGAACAGAAAATACAATAATCGGGATGCTTAACTTTGTCTACCTTTAGAATTAGTTCTTGTTCTGCGACCAAGTGATTTTTTTTTTATTAGCCTGCTCTGTCCCACTCTTTGGCAAAGGCCTCCCTCCACTCCTTCCATCTTTCGCGAACCCGCGCCTCCTCTTTCCAGTTTTGATGGAACCTATCCAGCTCGTCCTGCCATCATTGGACAATTCAATTATATTTATTGCTTCATTAGTTAGAAATATCTGTCTTCTCATAAAACTAGAGGAAGGCAATGTATTTTGTAGCATAGGTACCCAACTTTATGGTCAAAACGTTGTTAAGCGAGTATGGTAATCAGAGTCCCACGGCTTCGCCCGCGTTGATGTCGGTTATTATTACTTATTATATACTTAAACCTTCCTCGAGAACCACTCTATCCATTGGTGAAAACAGTAGGTAGTTTTTGAGTTTATCGCGAACAGACAGACAGACAGACCCGCAGGCGGACTTTATTTTATAATGTGTATTGATAGTGATGAATCCTAAACGTCATTGTATGCAAATATGTGACGCGTCATTTGTCTAGACTCTAAAGACCTTGCGCATAGCTTAATGTAACCAAGCTTATCCTAGCTACAGCTTAGCCGCAAGCGAAGCTGGCTTATATTATGTGTGACGTCAAGATGGTACAAAAACGATTATTCAGTATGATGAATGAAATCGTTTAAACGTTGTAATGGATTCTACTGCGCAGAAACCGCCTAAAAGATTTAAGTTAGAGATACATGATAATTATAACATTCTGTATTCTAACTGTCCCACAGCAGAGCTATGGCCTCTTATCTTAGAGAGAGTAGACGAGTTTTAAGAAATTGATGTAACACATAACATTACGTAAGAGTAGGGAAGACCAAAGAAACGATGGAAAGACTGTGTGAAAGTTGATATTATGGTTAGCAAACGGGTAAATAGAGCACAAGCTAGAGATAGTACTCGTAAGAAAGACTTACCTTCCACAATCCAACAGAAATTGAACGTTATTCATCACAGTCCCAGAGTTCAATCGGTCTTTTTATACATCAAGTTGCCGATAGAATTCAAAAGCATTAACAGCATAAACTTATTAAAAAACAAATTAAAGAAGTATTTATTGAGAAAGGGCTATTACGGTATCGATGAGTTCATAGATGACAAACGACAGTAACTATTAATTGAATTGTTAGTTATTATTTTTGTTTATATATAATAATGAATTGTATATACTATATAATGAATTTTAAATTTAAATGCAATGTGGGTGATTATGTAATTTGATTGTCTACTTTAATATTTTCAACACAAAACTCAAACTCAAACTCAAAGCATTTATTGCATTATGACTTACTTATGACTTACTTATGACTTACTTATGACTTAATTATGACTTACTTATGACTTACTTATGACTTACTTATGACTTAACTACTAAGATGACGTCTAATAAAGAAATATGGAAGAAAAAGACATGTTACGCCGATCACAAATAAATTGGCATCAGGACAGGAGAATGATAATGATAACATATCATAACTGTTTTTGTGTGTACCATAGTACACCCATATTTCGCCAGTTATGTAGAAAAACGCAATATTACGGTAGGCGGTGTCCCTAATATTGATATAATTATAGTTAATTGATTCAGGAGTGACTTTGCGGAAATCCATTATAAAATACACGCGCCCTCTTCTCTGTTGCCGGCACTCGGCGTGGCAACACTTCGTGTTCGGGTTCGCGACTGGTCAATCGTCATCCTGAGAATGCTTCGTGTCGATTTCTTACAGAGTTTTTATGAGTCTTGAGGAATAGTTAAGCGGAATAGGTTACTAAATAATTCTACGTCTATTGTATTTGATATAATTATCTTATGCTTAAGACGGTAAAATAGCTAATAACACAATAAAATAAGATTAGCCAGTCAGCGATGTTAGTAGGCACCGGGGCTGACTGCCCAAGGAATACAAAGATGGTCAAACGGTAATATATCGATTCTCAGTAACATTTACAGTACGGCCAGGTCGACACACAAGTTATTAAATCTGCTAGAGGCTGCTAGCAACCGCCGTATCTGAATATGTAATAAAGATAAAAGATAATTATAATCCTGCTATCTCAAGCACACTGCTAGTAATTATAATATGTAAATTGCATCACATACACACACACAAAGCGAGGATGATTAGTATTTCGGACTAAACAGACAAGGGATGTGGGAATGTTTGCATGTGTTTGGGAATGAATGGAAAATTGGAAATGCACTTTAGTTTAAAGCTAATTGTTTTGAATTGGATTGTAATGGGAATAGTATTGTGGGTGCCGTATTATGAAGTATTATTGCCACCATTTTTCCAGCGTGAGAGAGAGACAGAGCTAGAAAAGGCCGATAGCACCATCCCGTTTCCGCAGTGGACTAATGATGGCGTGAATACTTCATAATACTACACTTGTAGGTATATGAGGATGGCAGTACTGACCAACTGACATTGCTTAGGAATGTAAAAAATAATTTACACATATAACCTCACGCCTTCTTCCCATGGGGATAGGCAGAAACTACATAATGCCACCTATAACTATACTTACATTATTATATTATACTTACATACTCTTTTTGCCTCATTTACGTTCAAAAAGTAATTTACTTCTGGTTCAAATAACTTTTTGTGTAAATAGTTTTTTTTAGTACGTAATACTAAATTGCTTATCTTAAAAATAACATGCTAATACGTACATACAAGTTAAGGCTATATTTTAGTTTTCAATAAACTGTCCTTTTGTAATATAAATCACATGGACTTAAAAAAAGTCTAGGCTCAAAAATTTTATAAGAAATTGTACTGAACAGTACAAGAAATTACTCTTGACATTGACCCAATTGTTAAAATCGTTACACAATATGTATAACTGATAGTATTAAATATTCATGTAACTGATAATAGATTCTCCAATCTACATATTAGTCGCACTTACTGGCTAGAACTACAAACAATCGACAATGTCAATGTTTCTATAGAGTGTAACCTTCATTTCCGCACAACGTCTATATCATCATCATCTCATCATCTTCCTGCCCTTGTCCCGTGTTACTCGCGGTCGGCGCAACACGTTTTCTTCTTCCACTCTCCCCTGTCAACCGTCACGTTATCATTTACTCCCTTCTCTTTCATATCATTCCTCACACAATCCATCCATCTTTTCTTTGGCCTTCCTCTCCCGCTCCATCCATCAACACAACGTCTATATATTTCTATACAATAGTCTAGTAGTATAAAAGGCTATAGTTGTCGCGTTATATCATGGCTACAGCGGTCATTGACCCATCAAAATTTTCTAGCATTTTATATTTCAAAATCCGTTTACGACCTGAATCAATATACAGGGTTATTTGTAAAACACCAACAACCTCTTAAGGGGTCATTGTACTCATAATTATGAACAACTTTTAATATGGAACAAACCAAAAATCGCGAAAAAAAATCAGCCGTACCCTTCATGTATGTTCGCATAACTCGTCAAAACACAGCTGTTTTTTTCGCGATTTCGTGTTTGTCCCGATAGTAAAAGTTGTCCATAATGATGAGTACAATGACCCCTTAAGAGGTTGTTGGTGTTTTACAAATAACCCTGTGTATAGTGATCTTCAACATATTCCAATAACAAAAAACCATACAAATATAATTTATTGTTTTGGTTCTATGGAGAGATATTAGGGAAAGGGCAATGGCCGCTATAGCCATGCTAAAACGCTATAACTATAGTAATACTTAGTGCTAACATTTGGACAAAGCAAGATCGATGTGATTGTGTCTAGCGTTGAATGGGATGAGGTAATGCCCCATACAATCATATGAAAGAATCAATTAAAAGAATTCAAGGACTCTGCATTATTGCAGTCTCTACATTTGTATATGCATCATCGTCATGACTAATCAGTAAACAGTTAATACAGAACACTCCCTCGGACGTAATAGATACGTTAATGCTTTAATGATTGCCGTGAGGGAAATTATCCTAATCATAGAGCTTGATAAGCAATTGGTTGATTACGGCACAGTTGGATGTTATTACACTACATATTATAGTTCAAATAGTAACTTAAATCCACTACATGTCACAGTTATTTGTGAGAACATTTCTGGCTAAGACCACACACATGGACAAACTGATAAATATCACTTAATCAAAATATATAAAGCGCCAGAATATAAGATCAATACAACCTTAAGAATCTCTTAATAGCCCCATAACTACACAAACATACAATTAATATTTTCCAACATAACAAATGTAGAAATGAAACCAATTATTTCCATGTATGGCTACACTATAATTCAGCAAATAATGATTATGTAAGAGACAGTAATTATGCTAATTTTATTGAGATGACAGAAAAATGCGATTAGTCACAGTCTCCGCCCACTTGGACTACTAAATATGGATCTTTAAAACGACCGGCGACCTCTTTGAACCGTTTCGCAAAACGATTTAGAATTCTGGTTGTTTATGTAAATGTTGAATGTTTTACTATTGGTTCCGGATTTGTATTACCTCATAATATAAGAAATGCAATCGAAGATGAATAAATTATTGTAGATGAAGTAAAACAGGTAGTCAACGTTGCTCCAGAAGTAACAAACGTTTAAAAAGATCATAAATAATGTTATTTATGATGTTTTTGACCGTTTGCTACAAAAAAAAAACCAGCCTAGTGGGAGTCGGACTCGCGCACAAAGGATTCCGTACCATTATCTATAAAAACGGCAAAAAAATCACGTTTGTTGTATGGGAGCCCCCTTAAATATTTATTTTATTCTATTTTTTTGTATTTGTTGTTATAGCGGCAACAGAAACACATCATCTGTGAAAATTTCAACTGTCTAATTATCATGGTTCATGAGATACAGCTTAGTGACAGACTGACAGACAGACAGCGGAGTCTTAGTAATAGGGTCCCGTTTTACCCTTTGGGTACGGAACCCTAAAAATTACTTGTGTAGCGTTGCTCGTCAAAATGATCAGCTGATGAGCAGCTGATTCTTTTCGCGATTTCAGTTTTGGGTCCCATAGTGAAAGTTCTTTATAATGATGGGTACAATGACCCTTTAAGAGATGTCGTGTGCAAAAAGATACACCTTATATAATAATGAGTGTCAACCAAACATCCATATTAATTCCTACCAATAGTTAGTAAAGTTATATAATAAATAGAGTAATAACTACAGATATAATTTCGTTTATTACACATGAAGAATTAATGAAAGAGCACAGTATTCCTCGGATTTATTACAAAAAGTCGTTACACGTAACCTTGGATCAGAATATAAAAGAAATTGACAGATTAATCACATGATTCAGTCCTTGCAAATCATCAATTGAAAGAATCAATAATTGTTCATACATATTGGAATCATGTCCAATAAAATTTGAATGATTTGAATGTCAGTCTGCCAATTTCGTTTAGACTTTTCACTTCGCAGGTCAAACACCAATCGATGCTCATAAAAACCAAATACCAATTGATGCTCATAATAGACAGTATTTAATCGGTACAGTATGAAAGCGTAATTATTATAATTTTATTTAGAATACCGATACAGAAACGTCTAGGTATACGTAATCAATGGCCCACCAACACAGTAATAACTCTTCATAGAAAATCAATAAAGTTTGACAACTTCGTAATATTTATCATTTCTCAAAATCTTATCTCTCAATCATCAGTATTATCATACAAACGACCACTTACGTACATCTGATAGCACACTCCACTATAACGTTCAAGGAAATTCTCCCAACATGGTATGACCACTGAATTTAAAAGTTCCACAAAGTTGGTACTTTACCTATAAAATCCGTGGTCTACTTAAATTGTTCAGGTGAGATGCCGGAGCCGTTTAAAGACCGCTGTTGACTGACTTACAATAGATCAAGAACTTGAATAAAATTCCGCAATATTGTCTCAGAAAAGACAAACTTCGACTGGATCTCTGCAAACTTCGGATCTATTGAGACCGCGTTTCGTAACTTCTGAATAAAGCGCAAGAGAACCGATACTATTGAAAATACTGGCAAGAACAATAATGTTGGTTTACAAAGAGCTATTAAGTGAGACCTGACA
Organism: Lithophane leautieri; assembly: GCA_949152455.1. Classification (NCBI taxonomy): domain Eukaryota; kingdom Metazoa; phylum Arthropoda; class Insecta; order Lepidoptera; family Noctuidae; genus Lithophane; species Lithophane leautieri. The sequence continues at coordinate 2,663,202 of OX424463.1, read as the reverse complement.
GGAATTTTGCACAGACTTAGAGGTCTTTGTAATAAATTGAAAATGGAATAACAATTAGAATAATAACGAAGAAAATGCAAATACTGCATACAATAAAACGGCTCTGCACCTTGCTGCTAGACAAGCACCAAGGCTAAAGGTCTTTTTTTTTTTGACTTTAGGAAATCATCAAATGACTTTTCCTACTCTGGGCGGAGCGGGAGGGTGTGTCAGACTTTTACTGACTAAAACCCACCCGTGTTCCTTCAGTTGCCTGTTGCCAAGGGTCCCGGTATCCCTTTCGGATTTTCCGGCAACCCTGGAAGGTTCTAGGTCCTAGAACCTAGAGCAGACAAACGATGAAAAACATAAGAATGGAGATCGTTTTCAAAGTATTCTGTTTTACTTCTTGGTGGGTCATAATCATCATCATTATCACTATTTCAGCCGAAAGACGTCCTCTGCTGGACATAGGCCTCCCCCAAGTACCGCCACTTTGACCGGTTCTGTTCTTCTCGCATCCAGTGGATTCCTGCGGCCTTGACCAGGTCATCGGTCCACCTTGTGGGGGGCCTTCCAAGGCTACGTCTTTCGGTATGCGGTCGCCACTCCAGAAACTTTCGGCCCCATTGGTCATCTGTTCTGTACCCTAATGGAACTTCTTAATAAATCAATAAATAAAATGTTTTGTTGCTCAGAATTTTCTTAGACATTAGAATCACGAGATGACGAGTGTTGGAGAGGAAGTGCATGGTTTTCTTTAAGTTAGTTGCCTGTTAATGCAGGAACTGTTGTTATCATTATATCAATATTCCTAAGACAATTCTTTCTAATTTCGGCACATCAACTAACGTTGACACGCTCTCCTTCACCACTTTGCAGATATTTGTCTAAAACATTTAGGCAATCTATTTGGATTACTGCAAACGGCACAATAGGTACACCAAAATACTCTACACTTGACCCACATTCTCTATGAGTTCTGAACTATAAGGCAAACAACATGTATTCTAAACACGGCAGATGACTTAATATCACCGACGTCCTATACGTAAGTACATACGCGTTCTATGTACTTAGAGGCGTTGTTCCGAACAGACTAGGGGCACAAAATATGTGTTGCTCATTATGTAGTTTGTATGCTCTGGTGCCATAACGTGTAGCAGATAATTTGAGGCTGGAAATAACGAAACATGAGTGCTGTAGGTGGGGCATAAATCAAATCAATCAAATCAAAAGTGATTTATTCAAACTAGGCTGAGAATCAGCACTTTTCGATCGTCAAAATTACATAAGACAGTCCCCCAAAACGCCCACCCTTCACCACTTCCTAGTGCTTTAGCTGGGAAGAAGAAGTGGCGCAACGAACTCCCCAGCAGCACAGTTGTCTGTTCAGTTAGCTGTCTGTTCTGTTCATAACATAAAGACCGAAGGGATGAACCCATTAGAAACAGAATTTGTAATAATTGGGATATAGTTAATTGATTCAGGCGTGAATTTTGCGGAAAGCCATTATAAAATACAACAGACCTAGACATATTTTTTAGTAACCTATTCAGCTTAATAACTATTCTTCAAGAGTCATAAAAAACCCTGTAAGAAATGCCACACCGAGCGCTGGACGCAGAAGGCTCTGCGTCCAGCGCTCGGTGTGGCAACACGTCGTGTTCTGGTTTGCGACTGGTCAATCTTCATCCTGAGAATGCCGCATTGAGAGGTGAAACACGTGATGATTTCTTACAGGTTTTTTTTATGACTTTTGGAGAATAGTTAAGCGGAATAGGTTACTAAATATATCTACGTCTATTGTATTTTTTTAATTGGGATATGTGGAATACTCATGCTTAACAGCTGATTTGGTGAATTGTTGGTTGGACAGAAGCAGCTGCCCACCTAATTGTCAGAAATTACTTTAGCCACCTTTTACAACAATCATTTTAGTCCCGCACCACCTTCGGCTTCTCAGTCAGTAGCGCCATGTTCTAACTAGATAACTTATGTTAAAAATAATTTTAATATGCTTTTGTCCATAACCGCAGATAATTATGAAAGTTTAGAAGATAATTATAAAATTAGTCATACTTTTCTTATAATCCTTTTAGTACTTATTCTGTATTCAAACATCGTATTTAGTCCTTGGCCAAATGATTTGATGTTTGCAGCGAAAAATCGATTCCCTTATCAAAGTTTATCGGAGTTACGGCCATTGTATTTTGCTATAAACAACTTAATGTTCTTAGGAAATTGGCACACATTACTCACATACCATTGATAAGTCATCTGTTTCGTCCTAGACTGTTTCTAAGAACCGCATTGTTGCTATAGGTTCATTGATCTTTGACAAGTCAAGATCTATTTTAGTTAGACTTTTCAAAAACCAAATATATTATGGTTACTGGGACTTTTACAGTTTTTGGGAAAATTTGAATGTTTTTAAAATACTTGTTAAAATATTTTAGAAATAATTTAATATACTTTATATTCAAAAAAATTAATAATATCAAACATTTCTGATGCCCTAATAAAACTTGCATCAACGAAAAGAAACTTATTATTGTCAAAAATTACGTACCTATACAATATTTCATTTTTCATCTAACTCTCAAAATACACCGTTATCCGTTAGTTATAAACTTATACCTTACTTAGGTATATAATACAGCCGTATAATATGGAACTATGCGTGTGGGATAATAGCTTATTGAAGTTAGTAAGTAATTAGATATGGTTAAGACGCCATTGATGTCGGCTGACCTAAATACAGGGCGTAAAAAGACTGAGGGAAAGTCCGAAATGTGGGAAAGTCCGAAAGGGATACCGGGACCCTTGGCAACAGGCAACTGAAGGAACACGGGTGTGTTTTAGTCAGTAAAAGTCTGACACGCACTCCCGCTCCGCCCAGAGCGGGAGAAGTCATTTGACGATTTCCAACCTACAAAGAAAATACCTTATTATACTTCTATATATTTCCTATCTCACACCCGACACCAGTCAATCCAGACCTACGTCAGTTCCATTCACTATCTCTTCATCATTCATTCACGTCGACGCGGATGCATGCACTGACACTGACATAATATTTCATTCATCAATGACATCGTCCGTCTCGTTAGTACAGAGGTCAGTCGGTTATGTAAACATGCGTAAAGTAATGTTAAATGAGAGCTTTAATAATTAATATGAGTTATGTGTAGTAATTAGTAGTGCTTTGATCATTGATGAACTGAGTTGGACTGTCATTGTACAAAGCTGGATTTAGATCGTTCTTAGGGGTTTCAACAACCTCTTTTTCGTTTGCATCAGGTTATATCACCCAGGCTATATCTGTTGTGCTGTTGCTTGAATTAAATGAATCCTTACATATTATAAAACTAATCCTCCGCCGCGTCTGTCTGTCGTCCTGAACGCGATAAACTCAAAAACTACTGCACCGATTTCCATGATGTTTTCACCAATGGATAGAGTGGTTCTCGAGTAAGGTTTTAGTATATAATAACCGACATCCAAGCGGGCAAAGTTGCGGGCATCAGCTAGTAATAAATAAATATAATCTTCATCTCCATAGCTCCATCTTCTCCTTTTTTATCAGCACTATGAATTTTATTACCACTGCACGCGTTGCATGACTACCATAGAAACAGGTTTTGTCGACGGAAGAATAGATATTAATGACAGATTGTGTTTGTTTATCTGTCATTTTGTCTATTCTTTCGTCGACAAAACCCGTTTCTACGGTGGTGATGCTAAGCTTGCTGTTTTATTCTTTTAGACATAATCGCCTAGAACTTAGCTTTATTTTATTTTTATTTCATTTTTGGTAAGAAAAATGGTTCCATGGTGTGATCAAAATCTTCCTTTATCAACACATTATCAACAGACTATCGAACCTAATAATTCAATATGAAACCTAAACATATTAAGCAATGTTATGACACGTTAGTTAAATATGCTCGTAATATTATAACCACGTGCGCATGAGTTTAGAATCGATAAATCATTCGAATCACAATCGATTTGTGTCACACGTAACTACTTACATAATACTGATAAGTAGCTTTAAAAGCTAAACCGAACTTTATTCTAATAAAAGTAATAAAACTATGTCTTCTTGGAAAGTTGAAATAATTATTAGGAAGGCTTCAAATTACACGTGATAAAATGTTACTTTGAATTGGGAAATCAAATTATTCATATAACAGAAGATTAATGATAATATTTTTTAAGGGAATGTTTGTAACCATTCCATTAAAAACTATTATGTTATTAAAATAAAAATTATATCATTGATGAAAGCCTTAAAGTCCATGCATTTCCTTAATTTAAAGATCAGACCCTGAAGTCCTAGAAAAGAAAAAGTTGACCTCGATTCCACCTTCGGATTGATTCGATGCTACGAGGTGAGTCAGGGGAACGAGAAATTTCACGCGGATGAAGTCGCGGGGAGGAGCTCGTGGCTAAGTAATAACAGCCGCACGGGTCGATTCATCAGGTAAAGCTACGCTTGCCGGGGTGGGTCCGTGGATGGGTGACCATCTTTACATATCGAGACTCCTCCATGCCTCGGAAAGCACGTTAAAGCGTTGATCCCGGCTGCCATTTGTGGATCTTTGACAGTCGTTACGGGTCGTCAGAAGCCCGAAACTCTGACAACCAGTCATGCCAAGGGGTATCGTATTACCCAGTTACTGGGTTGTGGAGGTCAGATAGGCAGTCGCTCCATGTAAAATACTGGTATTCAGCTGCATCCGGTTGGACTGGAAGCCGACCCCAACATGGTTGGGAAAAAGCTAGACAGATGATGAAATCGCGGGGAGAAGCTAGTGTTAAGACAATAAATATAGCTGAAAAGTAAGCCTACATGACATTTTATACAGTAGGTAACATCTTTTATTTTTATATTTAAAACATTTTATGATAATAAGTAGTGTAACTTTAACCGGTAAGCATTCTAACTTAGCTATACGCGCGCTCCGGCTGGTTGTGTATCGGTTAAAACAATACGAAGGAAAATCCGAAACTGCAAATGCTAACTTACTGCATTCAACATTTCAGAATCTAGACCTAACGTAACATTACATGCATATCTAAACACAAACAAGAACAATTAGCGTAGCGACTATTAAAACAGTCATTAACACGAACAGATAAACGCGATATACACTAATAAAGATACTGCAGTGTTTTGTTTACAGCTTAGATGATAAGACGGTGCATTCCGCATCGAGAATAGCCGTATCTTTCTTGCTTTGACACTTTTCTTGACCCCTATTGTATTATTATCAATAGAATTACGGATGTGGAAACATCCGTAATCTATTGATAATAATACAGTTGAAAGAAGGACTCTTAAGAGGAATGCGGTTACGTGGTCGTTGGCGATCATTCCATGCTAACATATTCTACAGTTTTCTTCCTGGTGTGTAGCACCCGTGACTATAAAAGACCAAGAAACTCAACTATCTATTTTTCTTTCAGGTAAGAATCGGCCGATGTTCTTGAGAATCCAGTCAGCTTCAGAATCTGCCCGCACAATAGTAACTCAAATGAGGTAAAGACTATAGCCTAATTGTAACAAACACTAAATTATAAAATAACTAGGTAATGCCTGCGGCTTCGCCCGCATGGATAACGGTTATTATATACTTAAACCTTACTCGAGAACCACTCTATCTATTGGTGAAAACAGCATGAAAATCGGTGCAGTAGTTTTTGAGTTTATCGCGAACAGGACGACAGACAGACGCGGCGGAGGACTTTGTTTTGTAATATGTAAGGATAATAAAGTTAGAATTATATGTATACCTATTCTGATTCCTCTCGCACGTAAGTCACTATTAACTGCTATTTTATAGGCAAATAGCCTATTCATCTGTCTCTGTCGAAGATCTATTGGAATCTTTAATTTCCCGTCGTCGACTTCTAATCGTTCGCTTGCTGCATACAAATAGTCCAAAATTTCGGAGACGCTGCGCATACACATGACGCGATTTACAGATCGATTCGAAAGTTTAAACGGGGATTAGCAGATGAACATTAAGATAAATACATCACCGACGATATCTACAAAGATCTAGAAATCTATGAGATTTTTCTCGTATCAGTAAGAATTAAATGAGATCAGCAAAAGAAGAAAATACGTTTATTTTCGGTAAACAGGACGCAAAGAAAGAACACAAACCTACTCGAAAATAACGAGATGGGAGGGAATATGCGTCTTATGAATTGAAAAAGTCACATTGTGCTTACTAGGATTAGATAGTCACACCACCTTCGCCGCGGTCTGCCTCGACGACGATGTCCTCCTTCAGGCGTCCATTGAGTAACGATCTTTGCCCATCTCTCCGAATGCATTCCCACTTCAACCTGACTGTTTCTTCTCCAACATCCGCTACTTGAGTTATGGAGCGCAGGGTGGTGTTTCTAACGCGGTCTGTTCGCTATATATACATATACAACGTGTAACAGAATAAGCGCAAGACCTGAAAGTAGTTTGCTCAGAATCGGCTTCTGAATCGATTTCCGTCATTATTTATATATGTTAATTTTCATGAAAAAATCTTTTATTTAACTGAAATTAGAACCACTGCGTCATAACAAGGTAATAAGATATTTTATTTTTGGAAATTTAAGCCTTATCTCAAAGGAATAAGCTCTATTTAAATGCATAACCAAATTTGTAATACGCTCATAGCTATCCTATGTGTAGGACGCGTTAAATAAAATAGTTAATTTAAGTTGTGGTTTAATTAAATTAAATTACAGATATTATTTTAGTCTTATAATAATAATTAATATTCTAATTGGGGTGTATGAGCTCTTGCGTTTATTCCGTTAAACGTTATATACAGAACATAGACCGCTCTAGAAAAGCTGTGAAATTAGTGTCTCTTAGACAAGGCGCCTCATTCCAGAGCATTTTACTAGCTCCACTCTGTTAAGTGGAGTCCAATTAAGACTGTCTATAAACTGTCATTGTCCATTGCACATTATGGTCAGTCGTTTGAAAACCATAAAATGCAATGGCGTCAAAACATGTCTATTAAAACGCAATATAAACCTGATCAACATGAACATAAACTCTATATCATAATGTTGTGGTTATACGGCGAATAATTGCGTTCCTTCCCGCTCCAAAACCTTGAATTACATTGTAACGAAATTCAGTCATAAAATGGGAATGTGCAAATAATTTTGAGAAGATTATTGTGATTGACCGGGATCTACGATACGACACGGCGTGACACGTCTAGATTCAGTGATCTAGGTAAGTCACAAAAAAGTGGTTAAATCCAGCAACAATTAAGTTTTGTTTATTTGTTTTTTCACTTCGTGTCAATGATTAGTAGGTATAAGTAATTTGAGGCGGGGATTAATTAAGATTATTTTCTAATTAATACCAAGAGACTACAGCGTTTATATCTTTATCATGACCTCGTTTTAAAAATCGTGATAGTGTTTCTTATCAATTTGCCTGCATTAACTCTATGCAACTGCTTGTTGATAAGGCAAAACAATGTTATATTACACACATTTGACATAAAAAATAAAAAAACTGGCAAATTATAACGCATTAGCCTTCTTTCTTCGCCATACATCTGGTTCTTGTTTAAAATAGATCTGTATTTAGTGCAACTTTCTTCCTGACATCAAACCACTTGTCAGCACCTGTCAGTGGTCATTCAAGCGCATTTATTCTAGGATGCCATTTCGCGGTAGCCTTGCTCCATATAACATCTCTTACGAATGCGTTTAAATCCAATAAAAAATAAACAATAGAATATATTGTTATTTTTAAAATACGTAGCTACTTGCAACACGGAATGAACTAATCTGCATTATTCCAGTCTGCACAGCTTTCGCCAGCATTTTACTGCAAGATAATTATCAACAGCTGCTGTCACGGACAGAATATTGCCCCGTATATTTTCGCTTTTGAAAACAAAGGACTGTTGGTTATCGCTGCATCTGTGGCAGAGACACTGCCCCATATCCATGGGCTTTCTCCACCGTACTGGTTTAACTCGGCTGTAGTATTTCACACTTATATCGCGAATCCAAACAGCTTTATAGTGGAAACGATTCTCAGTTTATTGTTATAATTATTTCACGAAGTGAAATTGCTAATTGAAATAATGAAAGTGAAAGACGGTAAATTGCTTATAAATTCTCATCAATTTAGGAGATAATTTAATTAAAGAATTTCATGCTAATTTATGCGGCAAGTGGAAACTATCGTTGAAATAAAGTAGTCTCTCTAGTTGGCAAATAATATCCGACATGTTTTTTGCGATAAACTTGGTCAATTTATTTAAAAACCTTGACTGCGTTTTGGAACTAAGGTAAACATATAAGCGCTTTTGACACCGGAAATGTATCAGCGGGGAAACGAAGGCGATCTAGCCGCGCGTAGGCGGTCGGTCGGGAGGTCAAACTGTCTGCGCCCACGCTTGTCTTTGTATACGACCCGCCACGACTTCTGTCATGTCATTTTCATATTTCCGAAAAAATACGGGGATTTGTGTGTGAGCAAATGTGATACTTAAGTGGTGTTTAGGTAGGTGATAGATTGCCTACCTATAGTTATGAATGTCATGATAAAATCTACGGATTTATCTGTTTTTATTTGTTGAGAGTGGACCCATTTTCTTAACTAGACTAAAAAGAGAAAATTTTAGCTATCTACAAAGACAAAACCGACCATAAAACTCGAAATGAACATGTGAAACTTATTTTTATCTAATAAAAATATTCACCACCAGTTTCAGAAAGTGATGCCTAAAAACTTAGAACAGACGAGTCTCGAGAAAACGCGTTACGAATAGGAAAACAAAACTTGTTTACGTTTTCACTTTCGCCGTCAAACTGTGGTGTCAAGAAAACCGCTTACATTTTTTACCTTAAAAAAATATGGTGGAGCTTAAATAGAAAAATAATATTTCGTCATTCCAAAAATAAATCGCAACGAACGCGGGCTAACAAAATTGAAGTGTTACATGGAATGCTGTAACGGAATTCCAAAATTAAATTTCAAATAAAGTAGGTATCGGATATGTTGCCAGCGCTAATATAATTTTCCAGTGAAGCCGTTATGCAACGATTACATAGGTGCGTGTTTTATTTAAAAATACTCTTGTTTATAGTTTAAATACTGTTTGTTGCAACTTTGTAAATGAAATATTTTAAGCGGTTAGTAACACTATTGGCCTTGACTCATGTAGCTTAATAATATCCGATGTTATGATTGGCTTACAAGGGAATCTCTGTATTTTTGTTATCTTATAAGTCATAAATATTTGTGAACAAAAACGGTTTGTTTCTCTGAGTCATTGTATGTTTAAAAAAACTGATAGAAGCAGTTTTTTCCTTCCGATTGGGAATGACGAATACGTTCATGAATGCTTCTCTTAAAAGCGTACGTTAAGTAGCTAACAACGATTTATCTTTTTGACAACATTATGTGAGAAAACCACGTGGCCACATATCTTTTTTACAGACATATAATTACTCAATTATTTCTATTACCGTCTCGCAGAAGGGCATGAGCCATTCAAAAACAAAAAAAACAAAATCAAAAGTCATTTATTCAAACTTAGCTGAGAATTAAGACTTTTCGAGCGTCAAAATGACATAAGGTAGTCCCCCAAAACGCTGGGAACAAGAAGTGGCACAACAAAATCCCCAGTAGCACAGCTGTCTGTTCAGTTAGAAGCTCTGGGTCACACCTCTTCTTCCTCTTCTCTTTCGTCTAGTTTTCCACTTTCCAAATCCAGTCTACCATATCTACCTTCTTCAGGCTCTTTAGGCTTTCCATAACCCTCATCGTTCTCTCACTTCCCATAGTTCATTTCACATAAAACACCTAATGTATCTAATATCTCCTTGAAAGCATTTAGCACAGTATTGCAATATTTACTGCACAGTTAAGTGATTTCCAGTCTATTTCGGGTATCAAAGGAAAACAGTGAATCACCTGTATTGCATGCACGAATCACAAACAACAGAATGAGGTTGTCGCCAATAGAATTTTGAATTATGATGTGGTATTAATAGATTCTGATAGTTAAAGCAAAAATAGGAATTATTGCAGCCTAAATATTACCTGGCAACACTTCGGAATGGTTGACGTAAGGTTCAATTTTTATCTGCTTCTTCATCGCTATTTCAACCTATAACCGTCAAAGCAGTAGAATGTATTATTTCGTGTTACGTAAATGATACATGATTTATTTCTGTAAGTAGGTTTGTACAAACACTTTTACACGTCAATCTCATTTTTAAAACAAGATGAAGTCGGGGTTGCCTATCTGACTACTCCGAAAAGAAAGGCCGAAACAAACTCAGAGGTCACAGTCTCTTTTAAAGTCCAGATATAATCTTGGTCAGATCATGTGAAGACAATGTAGATTGGTGTCTGAAATGGTCTTTTGAGGAAAGAACCACACAGATTGAGTGGACCTGTCCAGTCAGTGCACGCATTTGTCAGTAATCGTGCAGCTCAACTCCGAATTTAAGGAGCTGCTTACTCAAACTGTCAAACCATGATTAATTAAAACTAAGGAAAAATAAAAAAGAATAGAATGATCCACATAGTCTTCACATTTACAATAATCAAAATAATATAATACTTTACAAAGTAAATATTCATATCATCGTTTAGATAAAATGTCAATGTGAATATAAAAATCCGGAAATAATCTTGGTCAGATCATTCGAGGACCATGTAGATTTGTGTCTGAAATGTTTGAGGAAAGAACCACACATATTGAGTGGACCTGTCCAGTCAGTGCACGCATTTGTCAATCATCGTTGTCGTGACTTAGGTAATTAGGACCATTAGGAATGTCAATTATGTATGCCTATAAAGATGGATCAGGTTCATCAATACTCTACCTTCTTCTTTCCTAGTCTATTATCATCCACTCTACGATGGATACCTATACTCTTTCTCCCTCTAATCATCCTCATCATTTTCACCAACCATCGCCACTGCGCTTTTCAGTCACATTTCCCTGCGTTTTCATTTATCTCACGCCATTCTAACCTATCTGCTTTGATATTCTTATCAGTCTCTCTATCGTGCCGGATATTTCGCCATTTCCTAGGAGTCCCGGTGTCTACCAGAGACACAATCACACAATCTGCAATAAAATAAGCAAGTTGATAACTATACTTAAAATTCTCTACCTGCCCGTTGTAACAGTTAGAATGTAACACGCGTTTACATAGATGTTAGGATAAGAATGCTAATGTTTACGGTTTTCTCAGAACTTTTAAGTACTTGTGTTAAATGTCAACATTGTGTCTATAAACCGGTTTACGTAAACACTGGACTTAGGTTTTATAGATAACAACATGATTAATTCTGTACCTATTGTAATTATTAGATTAGGGTAAGCATTTGATTGTTTTCTGTCTATAAATGGTCGTAAAAGTCAAGTGCTAAGGGCAACCGCAATCACGATATTGTTTAAAATTTATGCAAAGATATTTATCACTTACATAATAGTTTCTAGGAATTCTTACACATTTAAATACTAATGAATAGTTTTAATCATCGTACTATGAAAATTTGCATAAACATTACTCGGCTATTATTTACGGCACAATTTCTCGAGGGTTTTAATCGTGCATTGCGAACGCAACATTATCCAAAATAAACACGAAATTTCTGTTCATCCAGTAAAGTTGTTATAAAGGTTATTTAATTTGTGCTGAAAACTGCATCATCTTTGCCCAATATCGCACAGCAACACACGTTGCCTTGTAATTATTTTAGCTTCGCCATCAAATGTCTAAAGTCAGCAATATGCCAAAACAGTATGCAACAGCTCACGCAATACAAATAATGCATTTAGATCAATTTACACCAGTGCAAAGTACTGGGCAGTCGGCTAATCTAATTTTGGGCAATGCGGCTCGAATTACATTGGGCAAGGAATTTTACGGGCACGCGTATTGGAAAAGAAAACAATATCACCGTTGAAATGTGTGACGAAATAATACGGAATGTTTTTTTGGTTTTTATTGTATTATCAATGATCATTGTTAAAATGGCTGTATTGCGGCCTTCAATATCTTATCATCTTAAGCTTCTATAAATTAATAGCTATTAGTGCGCTCTCAGCAATTTAAGTAACTAGTGCACACGATTACCAGAGTCCCTTGCAACCACATTATTATACCTATACATTAAAAGAGCCTCCAAGATGCGGGGTAACCGCATCGTAAAACCGCCGTAAAACCAACAAAAAAAAGTTACCAGAGAATTACCAATTTTCACGCAGTTGAACCATGATGATGCTAATCAAGTATTTGATTTTCGAAATACTATTCTTGCATTCCTGACACTTTTTATATTTATTTAATTATGGGATTTTTCCACCAACCCGCACTGGGCCCGCGTGGTGCATTATGGCTCCCTGGCTGTCACAGAGAGGATGTATGTTTCCCAGTAGTGGGAATGTTTATTATTTATTTATTTATTAAAACTTTATGCACAAGTAAAAAAAAATACTGTACAAAGACGGACTTAATGCCTGAGGCATTGTGGGAATGTTACGAGTATAAGCCGATTATGTTTGTATGTTATGAGACACTTAAATGATGACAGGTTTTCTTCGGAATTCCAAACAATATGTTTAGAGGAACTTGAGCTACTTGGTTGGTTAACCACAAATCACAATGCACTACGAATCGTAGACACACTCGTAGTGGTCTAGCACAATAATAAGACCCTAGACTTATATTTTATAATATGTAGCATTAAATTTTCTACATTTGTATCTGTATTTTTATGGTGTACATAATAAAGAGTATTCTATTCTATTCTATTCTATTCTATTCTATTCTAGACAGTCATCTAATTTGTGCCAATGGCGCAACTTACAACTATCATTTGTAGGCAATACAACAGCTCGGTTGAATCAATCGTGCGCAGCATTCCTTACTGCTGCAAACTTTATCTTCGTAAGTACTGTAGTATTGTTTATAAGATTTCCTTGTGGCCTATACTTATAAAAAGGCTCAGCTTTCAGTCCCGTCCAAGGAAAAATCAGGAATCCATTTTAATTTTCTCATCTTTTCAATGGTACATGTCACTTCTAAATCATTTGACTTCTGAACTAATAAGTAACAATAGATTAACAAAGGCTTGAAGTCCGTTTAACAAAAATTAGGGGTAGTATTATGAAGTATTCATGCCATCATTATTCCACTGCGAAAACGGGATGGTGCTATCGGCCTTGTCTAATTCCGTCTCTCTCTCAAACTGAAAAAATTGTGGCATCAATACTTCATAATACGGACCCTGGAACTGAATGTGACGTACCCAACCATGAGAGTAGCCAACCGAAAAAATAATAAAAACAAAAGTCAGTTGGCAGAACAATGTTCAAAAATGACATGATGTCGTTAATCTGTCGCTGAAGTTTGTCAATAAAACAATTGTGAATTCGGCCGTGACCATCAGATAATTTTGTTTGAACATCGATTTAATCACGCTGTCTACGAGTATCAGATGCTGGAAGATACTTAATCAAGATCTGATAAAAGATTCAATAAGAGTTTAAATAAACTAACGGTACTAAAATGACATCGGTTTTCGTCTTTTTTAGTTTGGGCGTTTTCCAGCCGCATTGTATTTTCTATAATGAAAAAAGTTCATTAGTAATGTCTTTGTTGGCCCCTTTATTCCTAATCAATTTTCACCTGAAAATAAATTTGCCCACAAGATGGTGTGCAGATTGATTAAGCAAGACTGATGCGCATGCGTCTCAATTATTTACTAGACACAACTTACCGATTCACATAAAAGGCAAAAAATCATTTAGCAAAAACAACAATTAATTAGTGTCCAAAAACAGAACCGCGAAGAATCCCTCATTCAGTCACGACACGCCCCAAAAATAACTCAATTTTTCAAAACGATGACGAGGCTCCAACTTTTGTTGCCATAAATAAATATTTATTAAGAAAACGGGCAGTTTTCTCCAACCTCCCAACCCAAGGCGGCCTTGAAAAGTCAAAACCTGTTATTTGGAGCCACAGACTTATTTATAAGCTCATATAGAACCTCGCTGACGTTACATAAGCCGCCTGTGTCTGTTTTTGTGCACATTTATCAAGAACCGCTAATCCAGATTTCGTGAGAATTTATTTAATTCCTCTCTCTTTCGTTTTATTTATTTTTGTTATAGCGAAGATTTTCATTTTCGTATTTTCTGGTTTACGACGGCCGTGATTTTGTCCGTGAAAATGAATTTTCTTTGGAACAAAACTAGAAAGCAGATCACTTTCAAACTAAACATCCACTTTACTTTAGAAGTAATCCAAGTATTCTCCTGAATCACATAATAAATAATCATCATCATTTCAGCTGACAGAAGTCCACTGCTGGACATAGGCCTCCCCCAATCACCGCCACGACCGGTTCTGTGCTTCCTGCATCCAGCGGATTCCTGATTCGAATTCTATTAAATAAACGTAAACAGCTAATCATAAACGGAGAATTCAATTGCTAATAAATGACAATTGCATTATTTAACCCGATTGTCCTTACATTTGTTTGTATAGCAGATAATGCTTTTATCCTAACATGTTTTTTTTTTATGAGAGCAAAACAACGCTCATTCAATTATTTATCCAGTTCATATTATGAGTAAAAACATCTCATGCATACCTGAACCAAACAAATCGCGTGACACAACAAAAGTATAATCTCATAATTGCTTATTTAAATCCTCGCAAATTGAAACAGCACCCATTTTAGGTATGATTTGATTCATACATTGTTGATCGCCTGTTTTGGGTAGTGAAACCAACCTTAATCCTAGTGCATGAAAGAAAGTAGTTCAATGAGGAAGTATTTAGATCCGTTTGGTTCTAATCTATTACAGTTCAGTAACTACGACCGTACCTTCTATAAAAATATAAAACGGATTTTCTTTCTTCAAAAGAAAGGTACTTCAGATACAGACTGTAGTCTGACCAAAGGAATTCGTGATCAAGAACGCTAGATTTAAGTGGTTTCCGCTGCAAACTTTTCATCCCATCCGTTGAACCAACATTTACAATTTGAAAATGGAAACGCATCGCGTCGATATGTGGATTTCATCAGTAAATGTTTTTACATGTATTTTTAGTCGAAATCGTATTCCTAAAGGGAACAATATTTTGCACGATGTGTGTGTATTTTACAGATTGCAAAATCCATTTGTAAATTGCAGTGCACGAAAATGATAGGCTGTCAAAAAGTTTGGATATAAAATACAGCGGTTGTAAAAACTCTAGAATGTTTTGTTTTTACATTTTGTTTGTCATTTATTTTGTCGGACCTTTTATTTCTGCAATCAATCACAGATTGATGCACGTTTTTTATTCGATATTTTATTGTTTCAAAGTTTTGAATGACTAGTGATGTCCATTCGACTACTGAATAATTGATTACATAATAGTTTTTCGTCTGTTACGTCGTGTGTGCAACAACTAAATCTAAAATGTGACTCACTAAAGTGTCAAATATTTTGCCAAGAGCACTATTTCTATCGACAAAAATATTAGCACTCATCGTATTGCGAAAGACCAGTCTTGATACTTGTCTGTAATAGTTTTATGAGCCCTAAAACGTCTTAATTAAACATTTAGTATTACGTCAGAACTAGTGACCGTGGCGTTGATTTGTTGAAAATAAAATGCCTACATGAGGTCATCATTTCCTACAAAAAATATTAAGTTTTACATAAATATGTATATCTGAAACATTTGATGTGGTGATTACAATATTAATGTAAATTATTATTAAATAAGTATCTCGTAATAAATTACACTTTTTAACATAAAACCTGTGGAATGTTTGCTTTATAAATATTTAATAAATTACCTTAATTAAATAACTATTACGTTTATTTTGGTGACTCGGGTAAAAATAATAAGACGTACGAGTAGGTACATAGGCAACATTTTATTATTGCCCTACAGTTTATGAATCCTGTAATCTCAGCCGTCAATCCTTGAATCAAGATTAGTGGTTATCATACATAAATTAGGATCATCGGAGGCTCCATTCACAGGCTCTTCGTCCGGCTAATTAATTTTACGGCTCCCGTCCGCCATTCACATATACATCGTAAAATTCGCAGAACAACGCGAACATCAAACATAAATATTTAGCAACGGCTTTGTACAAATTAATTTATGACCAACAACGCTTTGATACTCATCTTTTTTTCTTCATTCATCAAGGCAAAAGAATCTGTAAATGAAGACATTGATATCACCGGAAATCGACCGCCATAATGACCTAAATTATACGGCATATTAATAAAAATTATGGAAATCATTCATTCACTAATAAGCCAATCAATTTGATTCGATAATCGATTAGTTTGATGGTAATGTTGCTATTGGTTAACAATGAACGATCGTTATCGTTCAGTGAACGACCGACACGATTCGATTTATAAAAAATATTTTCGGGTGGTTACGTCAGCTGGCCCAGAAAGCCGACCTTTACGCGGCTATTATTAATGCGAGCGTAAATTTAATTGACATAATATACAAGTTTCAGCTCTGTGTTTCTCTCCAATATGTAATAGCTTCCAACCTAGCCTTCTTAGTGATCAGAAATTACACGGATTTTACATCTCGAGTGTTATAATTCACATGAAATCTTGATAATGTAGACTACCTCCATGTTACGTACATTTTTTCAGGCTTTAAAAAGAATATCAATGTTGACGGATGCTGTAGTAATAACATCTTATCTTTCTACGTCAGCGAATTAATAATAACGGGTACCTACTCGTACTTACCTGCTCTAGTTTTTTCAACTGTTTCTACATAGATCACTTAGCGTCACACATAATTCTATAAAGGTATATATTTTTCCGATAAACCCATTAGATATATATTTTTCCCAACCCAATATAAAATAATTTATGAAAATATTATGCAGAGAAAACAAATCAGTTTAGTCGATTAAATTATCCGTCATTAAAAGTCGATTTCAAATCGATTATGGATTTAATCGGATCTCACGATCGATATGGGGCATTTCTTAAATAAATTGCTACTAATTTCCCTTTGCTATCAAATCAGTGGAAGTTTCTTTCATTAGTGGACTGACTTTCGCGGATTACAATTGTCTTGACAAGCTGTTAAATGACTTATCGATTTCGATCGGATATTTAATTAATTGACAAAAATCGATTTGTATTTATTGTAAACCGGTGTGTCCGGTAGCCGGCCGCGTATTTGGATCGTGTATTAATTATTTTACTAGTGGAGATAAATGGACAGATTTTTTGTTAAAAGTAATCCTGTTTGAGGTGTTGCTGTGCGAAATGTAGCGGTAGTCTTGCCATAAACCACCTTTATTAGTGTTAAAAATAACTCTTTAGTGTACACATTTCTGTCTTTGCTAACTTTCTCGGTTTGACTCGTAAGTAATTAAAATATCAAATAATCTGTTACAATGAATGAATGAATGAATGAACGCTATTTTTTTCTGCTCATCTACGACTGTGCAAGTATGCAGTGAAGCACAGGTGATTATTTTATTTTCTTAGTTCCTATTAATTAGCTAAACTCTCATTAGAGAAAGTTATTTTATTGCCAAACGAACGCAATGACATTCCAATTATATAACAACACGTAATTGATGCGTTTTATATATATATAGTAAATTCTTATTCCAGACAAATTCAATAAAGGCCGCGATAATTTCCTTCAGACGTGTTTAAAACCAGTAAACACAATAACAAACTGCTTCAGAATCTGATCTGCAATTTGTTTATCTTGTGTAACAAAAAATATACTCTCAGTCAATTAAAATCGTTACCTGCATTCCAATCAACGCTATTTCTATTTCAAATAAATAAACCGCTTTATCCGGAAGCGAATAAGAAAAAAGAATTAAATAGTTAATTGCGCGAAAATTAACGTCAATACTTCATTCAGTAGGTACTCCCTGGATATGCCATACTACACAATAATTCCTAGATAATTCCCGCCAAGGTCGGAACATCGGGTACTATTTTCGTATTAATTGAAATAAAAATACAAGTGCTTGGTTGTAATGTGGCCATCTGTTTAGATTTTTTGAAGACGGCTCTAATAATTCAGTTAAATTAATATTCGGTATGAGACGCATGTTTTAATTAAGTAATTAAATATTTTTATGGACGTGGATTTTATGTTCGCGGATTTTAGGAAAATTAAGGCCCACTATTCAACGTTTTTAATTGAACACAATAACAGGTCTAAAATGTGTTCATGGTTTAGTCTTTGCCGATAATGTAATGGCTGTCATAATTGAAAATAACTATTAAATCAAATAAAGAAACTCAAATTACCCTATGTCAAATTTTCAAGTTAACACACTCCTTTAATAGACAAAACCACGGATAAACCAATGATGTTTGATTTGTAAGAAACAATCATACATTAACAGCTTCTTACTCAAAATCACACTTAGATAAGAAAAACGACACTAGTAGACAATTACCCATTTACACACAAGTGAGTTATTTAGCAAACAATGAAGGCTGACGCATAATGTCAAGCAATTGTGATTGTCCTAGGGCTGATAAAAATAATTATCTAGAAATTGCCTTTTGATCTCTCTAAACTGGTTACGAAGTTTTTTACAGTGCTTTATCAACAATGTATGTTAGAAGAATACTTAGACAGTATTTCATATTATCAGTCACAGTCGCAATAGAGTCACAATTTATCTCTATTTAGATATGTCACACTCGGACAATTGCCGCATCTCTGTCGTGACGTGACATTGACAAAGCGTGGCACTAAAGGGGCCTCCAAGAGACGTAACTCAAAAAATACGTGTGGCGCACCCTCGGCAGACATCCTCGCTACCAACCTTCCTAAATGCGGCTATATCTTTACACTACGTTATCTTGCAAGCTCGTACCAACACGACACGACAAGACGCGAAATAAAAACAATTTGAAACTGGTCGTTGTTCTAATCGTCGCAAGCGGTAGGTACTGCTAACTTGAGGTCCTGGGTTTGTTTACCAGATCAGGCAGTGTTATTGGGTTTTTTCATCAGAAATTTCTCAGCAGCAACCTGGAGTCTGGACTTGCGCCTGGTTGATGGCAATTGGCTCCCCGTATTATATAAGACTAAAGCTCGTGGCTACGTAATAACAGCCGCACGGGTCGATCCATCAGGTTAAGCTACGCTTGCCGGGGTTGGTCCGTGGATGGGTGACCATCTTTACATACCGAGACTCCTCCGTGCCTCGGAAAGCACATTAAGCCGTTGGTGCGGGTGTCATTTGTGGATCTTTGACAGTCGTTACGGGTCGTCAGAAGCCCGAAAGTCTGACAACCAGTCTTACCAAGGGTTATCGTATTACCCAGTTACTGGGTTGTAGAGGTCAGATAGGCAGTCACGCCATCTAAAATACTGGTATTCAGCTGCATCCGGTTAGACTGGAAGCCGAACCAAACATAGTTGGGAAAAGGCTAGGCAGATGATGATGATTATATAAGACTAAAACA
Organism: Lithophane leautieri; assembly: GCA_949152455.1. Lineage (NCBI taxonomy): Eukaryota > Metazoa > Arthropoda > Insecta > Lepidoptera > Noctuidae > Lithophane > Lithophane leautieri. Next base: position 2,643,700 of record OX424463.1, on the reverse strand, counting down.
TAACTGACGAAATGTGGGTGTACTATAGGCACACCTCTGCCTAACCCTTCACCAATTACAGGCGTGATGTTATGTGTGTTGAAACTTGTCCTGTTGTCTGTAAAATGTCTGGCCACCACACAATCGGTAGCAATCGACTCGGCGCCAGTAATTTGGGGCTATTTATTACTGGGCTTGCAAATGACGTGACGTATTTTATTGGATCAACTGCTATAATAAATCTAATACCCCACCTATAATGGTGTCTACGTACCATAGTGTTACAGTAAATAGTTTTTTTCAGCAATAACGTTGGTTACACGTTAGTAGGTGTGTACTGATGTTTCGTAGACTTGGATCAAAATATCGTTATGAAAAAATCTGCAAAAATCTTGACTCTAATTGACCAACATGATTCAAAGACCTCAGATACAAGTAACAAATAGTAGCTCTAAAACAGAAAGAAAGAAAAATAGGTTTATTTGTCACAGAAACACGTGCATACAAAAAGATGATAACAGTACTTAATCATAAATATAAATCATAGAAATATGAGATGAGGAGTACATAAAAAAGAGAAAAAAAACAAGCTGGCCGCTGCACGTCATGACTGTGACAAAAAGGCTTCTACTCAGCATGATGCTGAGCTATGGGGGACCCACAGCACAGCGCTGATTTTCAGTGGTCACCCGAAAAAGACGTACGGAAATCAAGTCAGGTTCAATGATTTGTACATAAAAAATAGGAAAAAAAAAACAGTACTTAGGATATAATACAACTTTAAGTAAAACGAATTAAGTAGGTATATGAATAAATATTATTAAACAGTTAATATAAAAAAATCATCCGCAGGCATCACTGTGCGTACATAAATAATGTGAGTACCTAACAGCGATGACTTATGCGAGATAAATTTCGAGTAAACAAAATTAATACCCAGTGACACATTCTTCGAAATGAACATCCAAAACATTGTATTTGGCATCGGCTTTAGTACCGGTACATGCTACTGTGAAAATATAGTCTTGATACGCCAATGATGTGGGTATAAATAGGCATGAAACTCAAGTCGAAACTGCCGTGTCCCGATTTCGTTATTAAGCCCAGTACTGAGTCCACGTCAACGTAGTTTATATTACAATTTTATGACTCAACCATTGAAACGAATTTTGGCCAATACGTAACCGTAAGCCCTGGTGGGTTCTATGAGCAAAAAATAAATAAACTGTTCATACTAAAACTAACAATTTGCCGCAAATCATATTTTATATGTTTACACAGGTTTCCACTATCATTCAAAGCTCATAATACGTTATTTCAAGGGCTTCATTTCAGCTGATAACCTATTGGACAGCTTACACAAACATATTACTGTAATATTTTCATATTTCTGTAAAACATCTAATAATTTGTTAAATAAAAACGTATGCTTCAATAAATCACTGCAATAGTTTATTTTTTCGCGAATCAAAATAGATTTCGGACCAAACTTATGATTTCGTAACGTGCCGTTGAAAACTCGTAGTTATAAATAATTGAGTGAAAATAAACTATGTGTAAATTAGTAAATGCCTTACTTTAAGATTGCGTGGGAAAACGATTGAGTTTGGAGACTTGCTAACAACGTTAGAACATTGAAATTGATAGCCATTCATTAGCGAAGGTCTAGACATTATAGCTTTTAAGAAGTAACAAAGAACCTTCTGTTCTGAAATGGCTAAGAGTTAAACTAAACAAAAGAATTTGTTTCTTAACTACATGGTCATGTAAATAAACCATTAAGCCAGTTTGTTCAATAATTTGCATACAAAGTATCAAGAAGTTTTGTATGTCTTAAATTATTTGAATGAAGGGGCTCTACCAATAATTGAAAATCGAAAGAATAAAGGCAATATGAATAAAATCCCTCATAAAACATACCTACATAGATTACGTTCTGTGATATTTACGCATGGACAATAAAAATATTGTCAATCTTACGTCACTTACATTAACGCCCGCTGATCTTAATATGTTTTATTGCTATGTTTTAGTGAGCACCCACTTCTGCCGAAACTTTCTATACTATATTAACGAAGAACTAAATGATCTAACAACGACGCTTATGTCTTTAGCAAGAAGGGCGAGAATACAATACACTACTAATAAGTTTGGCAACTCAAAAATAAGTTTGTTGGTTGCAAGGATTGTAGGTAGGGGCAACAACTAGTCTAGAATAATTAAGACACTTGAACTTGTGGCGGTACCTACATCGCCGCCACATTCGAACTACGCATCAAAGACCTGACGTCACACAAAAATCCTGACGTCACAAAAATCCTGCATCGCGCAATTAGAGTTTACCGTGCAGTGAACATATATACAAAAATCCAATATCAATCATTGGGCAGTTGCCCGCCAGACACAACACCCGTCTGGTCGGAGGATCCTCCCTTTTCTATGGTGGATGAGTGACCTTTCACCCTGTTACTCATACCCCTAAAAAATAAAGTCGTTCTTTTAAAACTGTTTAACTGATTTCAATAGGAGTGGTTTTTGAACTTTTTAATGATGATTTAAACTCGAAGCCAAATCTTAGACTGCCTCTATTTAGATTACCATCGACACACTCTGAAGACAAATTATTTAGAGCTACTACTAAAATACTGTTCCTTGTTTTAAAATATTGTGGTTTGAAATCTTTTAAAACAAAGAACAATATTTTCAAACAAGGAAGGTCATTATAATATCCAACTGAGGTTATGACGTATCTGGCATAACGGATTTGACATTAATGACAGATTCTTATCATAGTTCTGTGGATGGATGCAACAATCTTCATATTAGTAACGCGTTAGAAAACAGTGTGGCCTGAGAAAGTGTAAACCTGACACTGAAGAAAATTGTTCAGTAATGACGCAGTCGTTAGATGATGCACCTAGCATTTGTACTCTGGAACTAATTTAATGACACAATGCTAGGCGAGCTTTATAATTTTCAAGCTGGAAATGGGTAAAAGGTTTTATTTAGAAGTGAGAAAATGTGGGGTTTGCCACAAGAGAGGCATATACCCAGCAGTGGATGAAGTCAGTTTGTCTCAAAAACTTTTAAAACAAAAAAAAAACAACCGACTTCCAACACTAAACAAAAAGTGAAAAATAACTTTAGTTTCGGAAGTCTGTATCTTTGCTCTTCAATTTTCGTTTTTTGCCACGGACTTCCGAAATTAAAGTAATTTTTCACTTTTTTAGTGTTTTATTTTGGAAGTCGGTTGTTTTTTTTATTTGTTAAATGTTTTTATTTTTCACTTTTTAGTTGTGGTACCTACCCCACACAAATTCGAATACCACTACCTGCTATGTAAATAACAGTGACTGAGTCAAATAAAATATCGTCTACATAGGCTAAGTGGGAAAAAACGTAATTATTGAAACTCACTCAAAAACAAAATTTGCGAAAAATCTGCAAAATTTCTTTATGCAAAATTTGCAAAATTTCAAAAACTACGTTAATAAAATTTATATGGGACCACCTCTGAAGCATGACCTACCAAACAAAAAAATAATCATAAAAGTCGATTCATAATTGGCGGAGTAATCGCGTAATATAAAAACAAAAACTTACAGACGAATAGAGAACCTCCTCCTTTTTGAAGAAGTCGGTTAATAATGATGATGATGATGAAAAAAACGTAGTCCATGGTATTATGAGTAAAACTTATGTTGCAAACCAAAATACACATAAATGTTGGATCCCATTGATCAACTGAATGGCCTAGGTTTTTTAAAGGCAGCCAATTGTTGCTTTACAACAGATACAAAGTATCTTAAATTACTTGCTGTTGACTTACTTATAGGTACAATATCTACCAAAATGTGTACATGTTCATTTGTAATTTTATATTTATTGTCACATCTATCAAATAGAATTTTCCTGGCCTCACGGTAACTCTCAGTAGACAAGGTGAGATTTTTAAGAAAATGTTTTTTTTTTTTTTTGTTAAGATCTTAAGATTTATGTAGGTTTTACATAATTGAAAAATAAATTAAAACTACGACAAGCTTGACAAAACTGAAGAATATTGGATCCTTAGTCTCATAAACAAATAAAATTAAACAGACCTATCATTCATTTAGTCGTTGGAAAATATCACACCCACACAAACCACCTCTAAGACCCACTTGCACCACAAATCACTAAAAACGAATTTAATCGCTAAACGCTATCGCTAAACGAATTTAAACACCGCTCTGTCTCTGCCATCTTCATTTGATTGACAGAAACATAATTATATTTTCAATACGATTAGCACTCAACGCATTTTGGATTTGTGGTGCAAGTGGGCCTTAATCCCAGCTACTCAATCGAGCATCAACCCTATAACCACCGCAGCGTAAACCCAAAAACGCTGCGGTAATAAATCAAGTGACCACAAGCGGGGTCTCTCTAATTTCCCGCGTGCTAATGGTCCCGCTGAATTATGTGGTCAACTGAGTAATTATGTGTAAGCATGTAAACAACATAAATTAAACAAGCGAGACGTAGGGCGTTGTTATTATTGCCAGTTTACGGTGACTTTTATGTTGCGAAGTATTGAAGTTTAGGGGAATAGAGGTGAATCTGCAATGAAGAAAGATAGACTCCTCTTACATCATCATTTCAGCCGAAAGACGTCCACTGCTGGACATAGGTATCCCCCAAGCATTGCCACTTCGACCGGTTCTGTGGTTCCCGCATCCATCGGATTCCTCATACATCGGGCTTACTAACTAAACTCAAACTTCGACTTGTAGATCAATGAATTAAAAATTACAAGAATAAATCTGAATTACCTCAAATGTTCACAAAAATCCTAACTTATCCTAACTAATACTATAAATGGGAAAGTGAGTTTGTTTGTTGGTTTGTTTGTTACGCTTTTACGCTAAAAGTGCTTTATCCGTTGGAAAATTTAGGAAAATGTTGCTTGATACAATCATAGAACAATGTGAATAATTATTATCAAATCTCTTTACTGCTCCTTAGCAATAGCTGTAATTTATGTGTATTTTATTTCGTGCACTTATCTATCTGTCCGACTTGCACTTTATCAATATTATCTTTGTCTTTTTGTGTATTTGTGGAGAACGTTGTTTGTTGCACATTTGTATAACGCATAAGGTTCTATTTACTTGTGAAATATAATGTATAATTGTTTGTTCTTCCGAATAAATAAAATAAAATAAAAGGGCTGAACGGATTTGGATGAAATTTGGCACATGGGTAGACCATGACCTGGAATAGGACATATCTGATACTTCTTATCCCGATATTCTCACGGGATCGAGAGTTGCGCTGTTGAAATCGCGGGGCGCAGCTAGTAATTAAAATAAACAAAGAAATAAACATTTGTTCCTTTAAAATTAATAATCCTAAACTCTTAGAAATCAAAAACCTGACGACTCGCCCTACAGACAGGAAAATCCCTCGACGAGTCGTTTGTACAGTTCTTGTCCTTGAACAAAGAATATAAAATTCAGAGAAGGCACTATTTGTTCAGCGAACATTTTGAACAAGACGGTCTAATGGTGTGTCATGATTCTCTGGAAATTCATATGGAAATCCCTACACAAAGGTTATGTATAATTATGTAATACACTGAGATGTGTCTTGCTTTGAAAACGACTACTTTACGCATTGGAAACATTGAAGAATGACTTTGGCATAATAATTACTTGCGGCATTATGAGTTAGGTATAATATTTTTACAGTCAATCCATACCTTAGGTGATTCTGCTGTTTTCTATATTTAACCATCCGTTGTTAGTGAACATTACGTCTTGTTGTTATGTTCAAGACGGCCTTTTTGTTAGTAAATAAGAAATCAGAATACAACTCTCCAAGTTTTGGCACTTTCATGAACTTAGAGAGTTGTATTGCTGATTCTAATGTTTATGATTCTGAAAATCCATATTTTTTATGGCCGCAAATCATATTTAGATCAACATACAACCTGACACCGACCTGCAAATTGCAAAAAAACATAAGAAAATTTGAATTTCGCGGGCTACCATAGCGCATCCCCCTTAATACATTATTCTCATCAAACCAAATGCCAACCTCTATCGATTAAAATCAAAGTTGAATTTCTGCAAAAGGGAATCAAGTTAAGAAATCGTAAGTAAGTACTTCAATAAACACGGAATCAGGAATGCCGCTTATCTATTCTTGTAGAGATAGTTTGTACGATTTCCCAATCGGAGCTCGCTCTTATCGGCAGTTGGACTGATACATTAGATGTGTCTTGAAGGTGGCCAATTAAGTAAAAGTTGTATTGAGCTAATAAAAAGCTGTGTAATGGAGATCAATATTGGGAGTTATTGAGAACTAGTTTTCGCCTGAGTTATGGTCGGAAATTATCCTACGGGAACGTACTACCTGGATAAAAAGTATGTCCTATGATTTACCTGTGTGAAAATTTCTTCGAAACCCGTTCAGGCGTTAAGGTATAAAAAAGTAACTGACAGACTGAGTTACTTTCGCATTTTTTTATAATATTACTAGCTGCGTCCCGCGGTTTCACTCGCGTTAGTCTCGATCCCGCGGGAATATCGGGATAAAAAGTATATCCTATTCCAGGTCATGGTCTACCTCTGTGCCAAATTTCATCCAAATCCTTTAAGCCGTTTAAGCGTGAAAGCGTAACAAACAAACAATCAAACTCACTTTCGCATTTATAATATACTAGCTGCGCCCCGCGGTTTCACCCGCGTAAGTCTCGATCCCGTGGGAATATCGGGATAAAAAGTATCCTATGTATTAATACAGGTTATAAACTATCTGTTTGCCAAATTTCATCCAAATCCATCCAGTAGTTTTAGCGTGAAAGAGTAACAAACATCCACACATCCATACTCACAAACTTTCACATTTATAATATTAGTAGGAAGTAGGACTAGTAGGATTAAGTAAGGATATACGTAATGACCTAATTACAAAAGAAACGTAAGGAAAGCTCGTTATGTAAATCAAAAGATTCTAAAGATATTCAAATTGCAATTACTTGGTTTCTCAGAAGGAGTCTTGTAAATTGTTAATGTACGCGTATGTCCTGTATTTGTTTATTTTTACAGCCACCACAGAACACACGAGAAAGTTCTCGTTACATAAGTAAAAGTTTCTTAATCAAATAATTTACGATGTATTTTATTTCAAAAGTTTATTGCTAAAATGACAGAAAGAATTGAGAAAAGTGGGACGCGGTTGTTAATAAAACATCACGAGTTAAAAAAAAAGAAAAATTTAAATCATGCGTAGTGTCTTAGTCCACATGATGTGTAGGTACGTTTTTGTAATAAATGGTGGGAACTGAGGCCTTCAAAGTGTGTGCCATTTTCATTTATGCAGATAACATTTATCATTATTTTTTCACACCTTAACTTGGATCGACCCTACACTCTTTCATCGTGGTCTTTTTCAAACACTTTTTGTAGATTTCCGCTCTCAATTTGGGCATCCATTTGTAAATAAGTCTCGTTATAAGCAACAGCGCAAGAGTGGCTATGATTGCTGAGAAACGTTACACGAGTTCAAACACTAGGCCTTCGCATAAGTCGTTAAGGCGAATAATTTTTATGATGTCGATGGCATTCAGTGAGAAACTACTTATTATTAGCTTTAAATCTTCGGATTTACATTGTAAGTAGGAATAACTTTTTAACGTTTTTATGATCCTGGTAGTACCTAAACGTTCCAATTTCAGCACATTTCGAGGACACAAAATGATAAAGTAAGTATTCAAACACAGAAGCAATGCTGCTTAGCCTTTTAGGCACTTTTCCTAGTGACAGCAATGCGGACGAATTCTTTAATGCACTTTAATGATTATTTCCCCCTTTTTTATATACTTGTACATATTATTATTATTTTAGAGATAGATGTATATAAATTAAAGAAAAATTCAATAAAATATTGTTTACAAAAAAAAAAAACCTCACAGAATGGCTTAACATCTGTAGTCTACAGCAGTCCACTGCTGGACATAGGCGTCTCCAATTGCCATTGAATTGCCCCTTCATTCTCGGCGTCTCTCATCCAATTGCCACCAGCCACTCTACGAAGATCGTCGCTCCACCTAACCTGAGGGCATCCCACTATGTCTTCTACTTTTCGTATGGTTAGCGACTAACCTGTTGTCAGAATTTTAAAGCCGCCCATGGGATTCTAACTTGGCTTCAGCCGGGTTTCCTCCCGATGTTTTCCTTCACCGTTTTTTAAGCAAGTGATAATTATACATACGCACATGAATCCGAAAAGTCAGAGGTGCGAGGCTCTGGTACGAACTCGAGATTTATGACTTGGCAGTCTTACGGTCACACCACTAGGCTATCACTGGTCCTTCATCCTACCTTGTAATAATACCTTGTTATAACTTAGAAATAAGCACACCATATCATTCTACCATACATTACTTAATTAATCGAGCCACCTTGTATCAAAAACATACTCTTTATCCGTAACACCAAACTCGGTCCAAAAGACCAATTGGCCACGAAACGCATATCATAAACAATTTCATCATCATATTAGCCTACCATTTAAGATGATAAAGACATACAGCTTACAGCAAATACGTCGTATAAAACCAATAAATCTAATTGACGTTATTTAAATTTTGACATTATATGGAAGGTTGCTTGATTTAAGCGATTTAACGAGACGTCCATTTAATTCGGATATACTAAATAAGAAGGTCAGTGATATTTAGCGAAGTGGAAAGTGTTAAAAAGTTAACTGAAATAATAATAATAATGCTGTGAATACATTCACAAAACGAGAAATGTCAAGTTGTCAACGATTGCAGAGGAAATAGCTAAATAGCATAAAACTTGTCCGAAGCGAAGACGTGACGACGTTTTGGTTGCACTGTCTTTTTATTTGTTCTTGAGAACACTACTTACTAATCCTAACTATATAATATTATTATATATTAAGTCGATATAATATTATATACTAGCTGATGCCCGCGGCTTCGCCCGCGTGAATGTAGGTTATTATATACTAAAACTTTACTCGAGAACCGCTCTATACATTGGTGAAAACAGTTTTTGAGGTTATCGCGAACAGGATGATAGACAGACGCGGTCGAGGACTTTGTTTTATAATATGTAAGGATTATAATATTATAAATGCGAAAGAGTGTTTGTTTGTTTATTTCTTTGTTAGTCTTTCACGCTAATACGGCTGAAAGGATTCGGATAAAATTTGACACATGGGTAGACCATGACCCGGAGAAGGACATTGGCTACTTTTCATCCTTGATCGCAGTGGGGCAACAGCTAGTATTATTATATTGGTGGAAATCGCAAACCACTCTTTTATTTAAGAGTCTTTAAAGTCGGCTTAGTGCCATAATATTCCTACTTCAGAAATACTGCGCAAAAAACACAAATCTGCACGTTAAAAAGATTCCTTACGTAAATCTTGAAACGAAATGTGAAAAGCATAAAATACGTAAAGACCAAGTTTATTATACGTAACAAAAATGAGCTTCAACATATTCTCTTTGAAAATAAGATGGTAGATCGTGTATAAAAGTAAAAGAAATGGAGGGAAAATATAAGGAGTTTTCTCTAAAGTGAACAAAATGAATCACGTCGGATTTTTCCGTCAGTAAAACGTGGATAATACGGGATATCAATATTAATGTTTCGGAATCCGTTTTAAGATAATCTGAAATAATAGAGTTTGAAGGTTTTTTCACAATATTTTTTTTCTCACGTAGAATGTCGATTTGATGAAAAGGAAGCATGCTTCAAAGAAAATGAATGGCCAAATAAATAGACAGATAAGAGGTTTGTTTTAACCGCTGATGATTATGATAAGTTTTCACATTATTATTATAAAATGTCAAATTGCACCACATTATTGGTTTTCTAGATCATATAGCAGAAACTGAAATGTGAGTTTTAGCTCTATTCTGTGATTACAATGTAAAGGCTGATAGATTTCCTATCACATAATGCGATTGATTCATAACACTGTCTTGCTATTTGACAGTTCGCAGTCCTATGAAGGACACATTCATATACAGTCACCAAATAAAACTTCAAACCAAAGTCTTCCAAGAACTCGGCACCAAAAACCCACAAATCTTACATTGTAATGACGAATTTAAGTCACAGTCAATAAATTCGTCAGTAAACTGACACCACCTACGTGTTGACGATGATGACGTCACGTCACAGAACAACATTTTATGACAGACCCTAAAATAAAAGTCATGTAATGCCCTTGAAGGTCGTGTGTAATGTCGGATGTACTGGTCAACTGGTAATGTTCGTAAATACGTCATGGTAGGCACAATATTGTGTATTTTATTCTGGGCGGATGTGTAATGGCAATGTGGCAAACAGTAACTAAATATTGCAGAAGGAAATTGTATCAATAAAGCATAGAGACAGAAATAGCCAAAACTGAATAAGACCCTATTATTATACTCCAGGAGGCCGAAAACGGCCACATTAGCAATTCCTCCAAAAGCAATTCATTTCCTGAATTCCCAGCTGTCATTAGCAATTCCTCTAATTTGACACAGAAGCAATTCATAATTTGTGGACCATTTTACGAATCTCCATAAAACACTGTGAAGCAGAGGAATTATTTCGTAATATGAAATGTACACAGATCATATTATTATGAATTTTAAGTTTGTGACATTTTACGATGACTCATAATATTATTTTCCTATTACGATTCTGCCAAAGTAGCCGTTTTGAGCCCCCTGTAAGTTCATATAAGTTATAATAGCTTTGGTATAACTATAGCTGAATAATTGGTGAAATAAAGTAAGTTTGGCATATACAAAAAAACATGGGCCTTAAAAGGAATATAAAATAGGACGAAACGGAAATAAAATAATTAAAATTATATTTTGGGACAAAGTAAGCATATTACTGTTTGTACGACTCAGGATTTTTTGAATATAGGTAGGACAAAACTCAGTGGGCCAAACGAAGAATTAATTCTGAAATATGTATACTTAACGGAGATGCTCTCATAAATATAGCTCTCATAGTTTGCGCTAATAATCATAAACGTAGCTTTATGAAAATTCACAGCAAAGCCGATAAATGCATAGCTAATCGACAAAATAAAAGCATTTAGCGTACTCTTTAAATATATATGCAAAAGCTAGAGTGAACATCTTCTGTTCACCTTCGTTCCATTGTAGACCTCAGTCCACATCCATCGCTTTCCATCAAGGGATATCGAGGTCAAGCGCAGGCCCATGAGGCAATAAAATAAAATCAAAGCACAGATTTTATATGAAATATTACTCATAAAACAAGCAGATAATTTTATTACGTAATCAGTGCAGCAATAATGGCACTTTCTTATACAGATAACAGAAGTGCTCTATCACCGCGATTTACGTACGTACCCTTGAGAATTGGGTCAAGCATTGCAAACGATACTTATCCAATCATGAAAGAATTATCTGTACAAAGTTAATATAATATGAAACGGACTTTTAATACCATAAGGATCTAAATTCCGTTCATCAATTTTATTTTAAAGAAAAATTTCATTGAAATATCGGTGTGATAACCCTTAAAGCCTATTACATAGTTACATGCAATAGGTATCTAGTTTCAAAAAGCGGTATATATGGAAGAATAAATTATACTTGTAAATAACTACACCTAATATTTTTTATGAGAACCAAATGTGATAAAAAAATTATAAAATGCTGTTACCTTTCGCAGACCGATGTAGAAGGAAAAAAGAACATTTAATAAACGTCACCACACAGATGCTCAAGCTCTTTGTTCTTAACACACTCTTCACCCAAAAAAATCCCAGGTGGAACCTAGATGGGTTCCGTAGTGTCTTTGAAGTCTGCTTTATTTTTTCATCCGCATAACATACATAGATGTAACGTAACGCAGGCCGACTGGAAGCGCCAGTTGCCGTTACAAGTGTGGACCGAGCGCACCTCTCCAGTTACGAGTGATTCAAGTGATCTTTTAATCTCGAGTGATCTGGGGAACAGAAATAGGGGTTCTGAAGTGGCGCCTACATATTTTCAGATGAATATTTTGTGATATAAAAAAAAAACTTGTGTTATTATTTTATTTTTTGGTGAGTCTGTTCGTTTTTTCTTTCTTATCTACAAATATTTCTTTTTTAACGCTGATAATAGTTTTTATGGCGGGAAACAGGATTATTACTTTTTTTTTCTACATTATTATACTTACTTAATTGCTTAATTAATTTCATATAGCAATAAAACTGTAATGTGTAAAATGAATGACCCCTCAATTGTCAGTTATCAACTTAGTTGTTGGGTTATCTTAGCTCTTACACAACTATCTTCTTTAAATTTTACTTGAAACTAATAATAATAGACATTTAATCATAAATCGCACCCACAAATATAACTCGTGATATGGGTCGGTCATTGCCACAGATTAAAAAGTTTGCAATTATTTTTTGCCAACAGTTTTTGTATGTGTAACGCCTCTTTAGTAATCGTAGGCATTAAACTGACATGACAGTCGGCTCATCTGTCAGCGTAGGCGTCTTCTACCAGTCATTGATATCGACATCACAGAATAAATAAATGCAGAAGATCCAATCGATAATTTTAATTCAAGCACAGATTTTCTCTGCATTAGGGGAAGACCAAAGAAACGATGGATGGACTGTGTTAACGATGATATGGCTAGAAAGGGGAGTGACTACTGAGATGACGACTAATAGAGAAGTATCGAAGAAAAAAAAGATATGTTGTGCCGACCACAAATAAATGATGATTGGCTCTGCAATGTTTTGAAATGACTACATTTTACATACAAGTTACCTTTAGGACCATTTCTTTCTACTTTATCTCATTTTATTTTCTCAAATTCAACTCATTTTCCAAATTATGGAAACCCTGTCTATTCTTAGTGATAATGTTGGACTACTGTTCTTTCTTATTCTGCCATGTGGTGCCATTTATATATAACTTTGTAGGTACTATCGAAACGAGTAAAAAAAACGCATTTAGCTTATGTCATACAATACGATTTAGCCATGTCAATGCCATAGTATAAAATTACGACCACTCCCATACATTCTTATGGTCAATAATATTCATCATAATCAAATACATTCAAAATTCGAATCAAACGTCAATAAAAAACAATCATGTCCATAATGTTTTGATTAAATTAAACAATCAAAATGTTTACGAATAATTAATTAATTGCGGATGTGCCAATCCCACACATTTTTACTGACCTACAAAGCCTACCATTGCAATATACTAATAAGGCCTAGCTAATTGGAAAAAATATATTATTTTATGATCTTTGTAATAAACCTTATCGATAATTTTGTCCGTGGGTTTCCTTTATTAGAACTTGGCTACTCAAGGATGCATATCCAGTATGGCTCGCAAATCCTTCCTTATACTAAGCGGACACATTCCATATTCTTAAAATTATCGTGCCACTCTGTCTACTCCTTGATATGCAATGGCCTCTGTAGCCCCATGAAACATGAGGCTCCAGGGGCTAGTGCGAATCTTGGGGTTCATTCGATTTATCGAGTCTGGGTAAACCACACTGGGATTGGTGCATTTCATTCATTCATTCCTTCATTCCTTTATTAGAACGAGCACTCAATTACTCGAACTTCGGTAACAAAGCTAACAATATTAATAACTTAAGTGCAAACATACTGTATCTAAATCTTGGCTGGCCAATAGTTCAAAACACACATAATCACAATTAATCCACTTGTTACTACTGTTTTGTTTATCTCTTCAAATAATCTAGTGTCATCATACCATCACGTAAATAGTGCTAATTTTTACCCGACTGTGGCAAAGCCAAAGAAGGGTTATCGTTTTAGAGCAAACAACCGCCGCGATCAATAAAAGCTCCGGCAAGTTTATGAACAAACCACAACACAATGATAGTTTATAAGTGTGAACGTATATCGTTAAGTAAAGTCAGAGAAATTAATAGTTAAGCAATTTGACTACCAACTTAAATTATTCAAATAACGACTGTTATTTTTTGACAGATGTAAAAAATCCTATGTAAAAATTAAATACATACAACTTTCAAGAAATACACATACACATGGCATATAATATAACAACAATAACATAAATATAATACATTGACATACACGCTGATTACCCAATTCGATGCTAAGTGGCAAACACGTTAAATTGACGAGAAGGTGTCAATTTGTTTGACAATGAATTTCCCTGAGTGCACTTCCTGACATAACTTAAGCTTAATCCAAGAAGTTCAAAAACAAATGCAAAGCTCATTTCCACATCTCACAGTTCCACGTAAAACGTATTATTTACAATATTGTTTTCAGATTACAAAATTTCAACAACTAGCGTTCGTGCTACAACATAACTAAAGTGTATCCAATATTAATATTATGCGTGAATAGAAATTGCGAAAACTTGAAAGTTGTATCCTTGTACCTAGTGTTGCCCAAATTCAGTCTTGGTCTTGCAGTCTTGGTCTTGTTCTTGCGTTTTTGCAAGACCAAGACCAAGAACAAGACCGCGTATTTTTAGCAAGACCAAGACCAAGACTGACCGTGCAAGACTTGAGCAAGAACAAGACATAGCCTGCAAGACTCTTGCGTCTTGCAGCTAGGACTTAGCGCTATTTCACTGAGTAGTTAGGTGTAACAGTTCGGTGTATAGGTAGGTACGCTTAGGAATTCTATGAGACGCAAAAAACTGTATCAAAGAATATGAAAAACTGGACCTATGCGCATTACGACTAATACCATAAACATAACGAATAAAAAAATATCTATTAAAATCAAACTGAGTGCATGCATAGTTATGTTTTAACCATCGGCACTTTGATAATGCGGCATCAAAGGTTTTGTACTTACTTCTCAAAGAAATTTGCCGCTTTTCGGAAGTACATGGTTATGATACACGGCGGCTTCTTTTGAAATCTAAAACAATCGTTGCCGCCACGCCGAAATCATAACATTTGTGACACTATTTGATTGCCGCCATAGGGCGTAGGTATACTCATGCAAAATAATTTTATTAAATTTCTTATAAGTTGAGGGTTCAATCTCTTTCTAGACAGATAAGTATTGTTCTTTAAAATACAGTCAAGTTATTGTAATTAATTTGTTTTTTTACATGTTTTAGCAAATGTAAGCTTATAAATCATAAATGTTTATTAAGAAACAGTTACTTCCATGGAAAACGACATATAGGTCAGTTGATTTTTCGAATTTCTTATCAAATCTTCAGTTATTTATTAATCTGCTTGATCTTTACTATGGCTATGTTAATTCAAGCTCACAATGTTCCAATTCTAATACGTTTTTCTAAGATTTAAAGTAAACTTTAATAAATAGTAATAGACTAATAGGTAATTGCAAGACTTGCAAGACTCTTGCTGCAAGACCAAGACCAAGACCAAGACTGGGAGCGCAAGACCAAGACCAAGACCAAGACCAGGTGTATTGGCGCAAGACCAAGACCAAGACTGGCTAAGTCTCGTCTTGTTCTTGCATTTGGGCAACACTACTTGTACCTATCCTTAGAAGTACATTACTTGTAAGTTACATAACCGGATCATAGGCGTGACGCTAATGATACCCAAAGGGCTCGGCATCTATCATATCTGAACATAATTATGATATGATGCGTGTTTTTGAACGAGGAACATATTCCAGGAAAGAAGTATGCGTAGGAGACATTGTTGACGACATTTTTTGCATTTGCTTGTGGTCCCATCCAGTATGAATACGCTCTAGTGTCTTTGGCAATCATAAACCATGACATAGCTTTATTTTCCTGAAAGCCGATTTTCGCAGACATTCAAAATTAGACTCTATCCATTAGTGATTAAACCTAATCATAATGGCCTAATCCTGAGTGATAATATTTTTTTTTTTTTTTAAACCATTTATGTACCATTGAAGAAGTTCATATCTATGCACCGTAAGGACTATTTCTGCTTGCAGCGCTCGGCTGTTATAGAACTGGGGCGGTAACAGATGTGGTCATCGTGTTCACGGGATTTTGTTTTGAAACTGCTAAGATATGAAGTTCTTCGATAGTACCTACACATAAATAAACAGACAAGAAGAAAGGAACAGAAAAATACGTAGAAAAGTGATGCTTATTTCTAAAGAAGATACCTGCTTTGGTGGAAGAGACATTTCTCTTCCAGCATACCTGCGATAAGACAGAGGATTAAAACCGACGTAGACATCATGTGTAAGAGTAGAAGAGATAATAAAATACATACTTAAAATTTAAAAAACAACTAACTCATCATCTTCCTGCCCTTGTCCCGTGTTACTCGGGGTCGGCGCAACACGTTTTCTTCTTCCACTCTCCCCTGTCAACCGTCACGTTATCATTTACTCCCTTCTCTTTCATATCATTTCTTACACAATCCATCCATCTTTTCTTTGGCCTTCCTCTCCCGCTCCATCCATCAACACTTATATTCATCACTTTTTTAGTCACATGCGTTTCCTCCCTCCTCATCACATGCCCATACCAGGCCAAACGATTACCTTTCAACTTTTCTGTCACTGGCGCCACTTTTAAACTTCCCCTTATATACTCATTTCTTACTTTATCTATTTTCGTCACGTTAAAAAACAATTAACTGATTAAATAAAACACAATAATTTTATAACATTACTAGCTGCACCCCACGGTTTCACTCGCGTAAGTCTTGATCCCGTGGGAATATTGGGATGAAATCTAGGTCATGGTCAACCCATGTGCCAAATCCGTTCAGCCGTTTTAGCGTAAAAGCGTAACATACACACTCACTTTGACATTTTTATGATTAAAGTTAGGATGATCGAAAAGAAAAAGTTTTGCACATCATATGTAAAATATGCATTAACAAAGTAAAAACATACTGTAAGTACGATATTATATTCCAAAATAAATACTTAACGACACGATACTCTGGCTTCTAACACCTGTGTTAATATTTCAAACAAAAATACGACAGGAATAAACAGTTCTCACCAAGATCGTTTCTAGATAAATAAGGCACTAAAAGTCGCAGACTTGTAAGCATATAACTAAACCCTTGCAGTGTAAGTGTGAGTTGCAGCTTAAATTCTAACTAAGCCCATTCATATGCTTAATCCAAGCTTACTTGAAATGAATTGGTATCAAGTGCTTCATCTTGAAACATGTGGTATGAGCAAGTGTGCAATAAGTTCTATTTCCTTTTTTGTGAGCAATATTTTGTAATGGTCATTGAAGTTCTACTATGGATAACTTGGAACCACTTGGAAATTTTAAATTGCATAATTAATACAGAAGTGAATTTAGCCTCAAATCTTTACCCTATCATAGTAGTTTGTGTCTAGTGTAGTTTTTCACACGAAGGCTTTTATGGCAATTAAACCTATCAATTTTTTTAGAGGTTGTCTGAGTTTGGTGGTCTTGTCAATAGCAGAATTATTTAAAATAATTTATTTGTTAAAAGCTCACCCCATCAGTACAAAAGTGCGACATTTATCAAAATATATCTACAACCCTCAAAGAAATAATCTATACAAATAAATAGATGCATTTATAAAAGATATACACCTACGGTATACAAAAATAACAAAAAAAAAGATCATTTAAATTTTTGTTTGTTTGTCTGTCGGTTTGTTTGTTCCGGCTAATCTCCGAAACGGCTGGACCGATTTTAAAAGGACTTTCACTAGCAGGTAACTGATGTTGCTGACGCTACTTTTATTTAAGAAAAAGAATTAAGGTCCACGCGGGCGAAGCCACGTGCAGCAGCTATAGTATTCAATAATATTATTAAGACATTTATTAAAACATTTATTGTAATATACTTGAAGCCCACCACAACGTTGTGGTTGACTAGTACTGCATATTTTCATCCAAGAATGTGATATTAAAAAAAGACCTCATCTATTATTATGCAGCAATGCGAGCCTAAGAAAATTCTTTCTAAAAATATAAATTATCCTTACGCCATTACAAGCTCACCTCACCTGTGGTTTTCTGTGCGTATAATGTTACATGAAGGACTCAAATCACTGCGTCAGCTAACCACCCACCTGTGAAATGTTGTAATGGATAATTTATATAGGTACCAGTTTATTTTATCTACTATGTCCTGCAATTATCAATTATTATATTACTCTAGAGTTTATAAAATTGGTTAGGTGCGGGCATGGACTCATAATTTCCGTAAGAGAAAAAGCTGCGAAACGTAAATATTGAATTCCTTTTGAAACTACGGAAAGGACCACAATTAATTACTACTTTGCTGACAGTTAAAGTTATGTTCAAATCATCCTTATCCTTCCATATTATAAAACAAAGTCCGCCGTCGCTTCTGTCTGTCGTCCTGTCCGCGATAAACTCAAAAACTACTGCACCGATTTTCATGCTGTTTTTATCAATGGATAGAGTGGTTATTGAGTAAGGTTTTAGTATATAATAACCGACATCCACGCGGGTCAGGTCGCGGGCATCAGCTAGTATCAAATACTAAAATTTTCCCCAGTTCCAAAATTATTCATAGTCCTAAACAAATGATGACCCACATATTCTATGTCTAAACTAACGTGGACGATATTCGCGCTTTCACCCAACGCACCTCGACGTTCGGCGGTCACGAACTATCTAGCGAAATAGTACGCGGCTAAGGGTTACCTCCCTTTGACAACAAGAAATTAGTACCACTATTATGATAAACTTAAGAGCTGCAGGAAAATCTGTCTTCATTTTGTTGCTTTAGCAGGGAACGCTACTGCGCATGTCATAGACTTGAAGTAGTCGCCTTATCGGTGTGAACAGTGAGATCCACAAGTGATGTGTGTGTTGCTTTGACACTAAAAAAACTTATTTGTACCATGAACCCATCTCATGAGCTACTGGATGCATCTGTAACTTACTCAAGTGCAGGTTCTTGCTCTTCGTGGGAACAAAATTTTGAAAACACAAGGAAACAGCGGAACTAGATTAATGTTATTTCATAAACTTTTGACATTCCTTTGGTTCAATAATAACTACTAAACTTTCGTCTGTAAAGGTACGCTCGCTGGGCTGTCAGCCAGTCACACTACCTAAATGCTGGCTGTCTTCTCTTTTCATCACTGCAAATTCATATTCAAAATATTTTGTTTCACATATTGGCACTTATGAAGGTCAGAAACTAGATCCTCGGTTCCAATTGGTCGTTTTTCTGCATAAGCTTAGTTGTATTCTTATTTACATAAGCTATATTAAAAAAGAACTTTAAATTTTGAACTCTCTCACTCACCCCCGCCGCCCACATGTAGTAAAAAAAATTAAAGTAAATAAAAACTAAAACCAACTCTAAAGGTATAAACAAGACACCACAGACAGACAAATTAAAAATCCGGAGTGACACGTGTAAATCGCACAGATTACGTGTGACTCCGGATTTTTTGGGGTTATAATATATATATTTTTGGAATATGCTAATTAAGCCCTTTCATTTGATACCCAAAATGGAATGATAAAAATAAAAAAAATTTGTTCTTGACTTGAATGTCATCTAGAGGGCGCCATTTTTAATGTGACGTCACAACGTCCTATAACTAGCCGACGATCAAGACGCTTCCAACAATACCTAATTTGTCAAATTGTGATGAGTCGTTTAGAAGATATGAGGGAACAGATGAACAAACATACTTACATACATACATACATACATAAATACCGATCAAAATCATAACGCTCCTTTTTTCTTCGCCGTAGTCGGGCAATTAACAAAACATTCTTCTGCAATAAACATCATTTTATTAAACTCTCGTCTCTATTCGATCACACCATTACCTTACAACCCTATCTCAATGATTTATCGTGCACTTTGACAGTAAAATGAGACTATACATTACCCGATGCAAGGCTCCACAAAGCTGTAGGGGACTATAACAGAGCATTTCTCTTAGAAAGTCTAGCTAAATTATATTCAGTATAGAAACGTTCGAACAAAGGGCTTCAATTGTTAGGACTCGTGTATCTAAGTTGATTTATAGGATTATTTGACAACTAGCTGATGCCCGCGACTTCACCCGCGTGGATGTCAGTTATTATATACTAAAACCTTACTCGAGAACCACTCTATCCATTGGTAAAAACAGCATGAAAATCGGTGCAGTAGTTTTTGAGTCTATGGCGTACAGGACGACAGACAGACGCGGCGGAGGACTTTGTTTTATAATATGTAAGGATATAGTTAAGAGTACCTACTGTGTTTTCATAAAACAGCACAGTAAGAAGATTCAAATCTTCTTAAATTTGTTAGTTTCTTGCATTTATACTTGCTATATTTAACTGACCGGTAAGCAATTGAAACTCCCGTACTATCGCGAATATGACACTGAAGTTTTTCATCGTATAGAGTAAATAACTTTCAGATTTTTACGAAGAACCAACCGTGTATCACCAAAATTAAATGCTACCGAGCTATCTGGGCAGATACCGCGTTATACATCGCAATGAATAAATACGGACTTTACTCCGGAGAATGTGCGCAGGAGCTTCACGACCTGATCCCACCATCGCCCTTTTACGACCGGAATACCAGACGTACTGCGTTGCGGGAAAGTCCGAAAGGGATACCGGGACCCTTGGCAACAGGCAACTGAAGGAACACGGGTGGGTTTTAGTCAGTGAAAGCCCGCTCCACACAGAGCGGGAGAAGTCATTTGAGGACTTCCCAAAAACAAAAAAGGGTACCATCTGCACTTGGTTAATATCCCGACCACAGTCATACTCAGCGCTCCTCCGCCACATTTATTATGCGCACAGCCAAGTGTGGAACTCTCTGCCAGCATCTGTGTTCCCTTCCAGATATAATCTATCTACCTTCAAGCACGAGTGAACAGGCATCTTCTAGGCACGCTCGTTCCATCATAGACCTCATCCATCTCTTTACATCAGGCTTGATCGAAGTCAAGAGTAGTAAGAACGGCAATAAAAAAATATCGAAAAGGATTGGCTCTAGCCTCCATTTCGACCCTTTTTCTCCACTCCTATTAAATTAACCAATAAATTTTGCAATGAGCTTTAACTGTTAAACGATAGGATTAGTATAAATTCAAAATGGACAAGGACCTACCTATAGAAAAAATACGTCGTAATTAATACCGACGCGACGGCTTTTTGTTAAAAAATATTTGTTGATCCAATAGATTAATGACTAGCAAATTGAATAATAATATGTTAGTAGCAACGAAGGTCTAAACTCATTAACACATAAATAGTGATAGATTATTATTCTGACCTGACTCGTTTGTCTTGTGGTCACAAGCGCTACTTCTGTGCAAGAAGTCCTAGGTTCTATTCCCAGGTCGGGCAGTGTTATTAAGTTTTTCCTTTAGGAATTTCTCAGTAGCAGCCTGCACTCTGGATTTGTACCCAGTTGATGGCAATAGGCTCGCCCCTTATTATATGGGATTTAAACATGGTGAAATGTGGGTGTACTATAGGCACTGCCCAACCCTTCGGGGACACAAGGCGTGATATAATGTTTATGTTATTATTATTCTTAGCTCAGCGTTATTGAACTCGAACTAAATTAGCATAACATCGGCGGTGACTTCAAAGCTAAGGCAATTTCATGCTAAACATCATGATAATTTAGCCTCAGGACTAAACGCGGCTAGTCTAAATAATAACTTATGTGTATGTGAGCGGTGATTAATTTTAATGTTATAATTATAGCTATGATATGTTATGTACTGTTATTAATTAGTAGCGAACGCATGTAATATATGAGTCGTGTCTGTATTTTCATTGAAATCAATTGTAGCATAATAAGATTAATTAGCAAAGAAAATATGTCATGGTAAACAAATAAATTAAGACAGCTATATAAAGTTTGGAATGAACGAAAATCCTTTTAAATGAAGATTCAATATTGAAAATTTAGATTTTAAAAAATCTTGAAAACAACTGTAACGAATAGGCCACTTCTAGGTAATAGTGGACTATCGTAGACCGCATCATTGCTTACCGAGCGAAACGCAAGTTTATCATTAAAAAAATATTTCTAAAGAGGTTAAATATCTATTCATCTTAATCCTACAAATTCGTACTAAAGGCTCCAGCAAAAAGGCGCGACGCGACGGCGCGGCGCTACACGACTCTGGTGGAACGATTTCTATAAAAACTTCACTGAAATTGTTCTGCCGGTGTCGTGTAGCGCCGCGCCGTCGCGTCATCAAACAAACATTCATCCCCTATTAACCCCCCTTTAGGCGGTGAAATTTGTAAAAATCCTTTCTTTGTGCTAACTTTGGCTATACAAGGAACTCTTGTGCAAAATTTCATGCATCTAGACCGAGCAGTTTAGGCTGTTCGTTTTCTGTCAATGAATGAATTTAAGATTTTTATAAAGTAGATTAAAAATACGAAAGTAACTCTCTGTCCGTTACCTTTCACGCCTAAATGGCTGAACGGATTTAGATGAAGACAAATAGATAGACCATGACCTGGTTTAGGTCATAGGATACTTTTTATCCCGTTAGTGAGTTCCGGTGGGATAATTTCTGACCTCGAATCGCGGACAAAAGCTAGTAAAATGTCTGTGAACTGTCTTCAATAGTATTACGCAAAGGACGATTGTATATAGGATGTCTATAATTATCTAGTTCTAGCCATTAAACGCGTAACAGTTATGAAATTAGCGCACTGGGTCAGTTAGCTTCGTAAACCTGAACTAAACACAAGACAAAAACGTGTGGGTAGAGTTTGGCCAACGAGCAGTGGCACAAGGAAATGGCGGCTTTCAAAAATTTCAGCTGGCAACATGAAAATACTACAGTCTGAAAAAAAACTATTTGATACCTACTTTTTATGTATTTTTATGTTCATTAGTTTGCTGATATGAGTAGGAACGTAGGATTATGATAACATTACAGACTATATTAAAATTTCATGTTGCCAGCTAAAGGTTTTTTAATGCCGCCATTTCCTTGTGCCACGACACGCTTGCCTCTATGTCCGTATTGAAATACTGCATCTTTCTGCTTTTTTGTTAACTTTTTTCTAGGATTTATTGCAGCCAGTAATTTTATGCCAACGCAAAAAGTCATAACATCTTTTCACACGAAACAAAACAATAGGAACTTTTAACAACGATGACTGCCAGACAATCTTTGGATGGAACGAATAACATAACATCACGCTTTGTATTCCCGTGGGTTAAGCAGAGGTGTACAATAATAATTTGGACATTGGACAAATGCAAAGGGGGCCTGCCATACAGTCACATAACTGGCAAAATGTGGGTGTACTAAAGGTGCACCTCCGCCTAACCCTTCGGGAAATACAGGCGTGATGTTATGTTATGTTATGTAAATATTTACATTTCTTGCAAAATTATCATGCACTGGTTATGAACACTACACACTTGACCAAAATTGAAACATCAAGCTCTCTATAAAACAGATTAGATACCCCCACATAATTAAATCCACAGTGGTATTCGTAAATTAACTGAGACTTCGTAATTAGGTTAGCAGAGACGCTGCTCTCTAGTCATGAACTGAAACCTAGATCCGAGTCATAAAAGTCTGAAACGCGTACGTTAACTGAATTACGTCCTCTATAAAAACGGGCCAATTAACAGTTCCGTTATTTGAGTAATTGTTTTCAAAATAAACTTGTTTAATTTTGTCTTTTCAGAGTTCCCAAAGGGTGACCCTATAATAGTATTACCTTCTACTAAAGAAAAGAAAAATAGGTTTATTTGTCACAGATACACGTGCATACAAAAAGATAACAGTACTTTATCATATAAATCATAGAAATATGAGATCAGGAGTACTTATAAAAATAAAAAGTTGGCATCTGCACGTCATAACTGTGACAAGAAGGCTTCCACTCAGCATGATGCTGTGCTATGGGGAACCACCACCGCACAGCGCTGATTACTAAACCTCGGTCGCCGTTTGTTTGTCTGTCACAGGGCTCTACTATAATAATACCATTTTATTATTGTCCCACTGGACAAAGGCGCGATCAGTGATTACCACGCTTGCTCTAGACGGGTTGGCGATTTCAGACTTATATCCTAACTAATGTTATAAATGCGAAAATAGGTTTGTTACCAAAAGCTAATAAACTAGGTCCAGGTTTCCTCACAATGTTTTTCCTTCACCGATGACTGTTGATAAACTCAAAAAGAGATATATCTTTATTCAGCCAGCCGATTTTATTACAAAATATGTGTAACTATGACCGCTGTCATGGTAAAAAAGAACAAAAAAGGGTTCCGTACCCAAAGGGTAAAACGGGACCCTATTACTAATCTAAACTCCACTGTCCATCCGTCTGTCTGTCTCTCTGTCTCTCTGTCTCTGTCTCTGTCGGTGTATGATGCATTTATGTATTTCTGTTGCCACTACAACAACAAATACTAAAAAACAGAATAAAATAAATATTTAAAGGGACTCCTGCCATACAACAAACGTGATTCTTTTGCTTGTTTTTATAGATAAAGGTACGGAACCCTTCGTGCGCGAGTCCGACTCGAACTTGGCCGGTTTTTTTATTTTACCATTTACCCATTACGGCTAAGTGCGTACCGACCGCTGGACTTAAGTCCGACTCGCACTTGGCCTTACGTTCTAACTAGGTTACAATTTGATCCGCCTTCTCTCCTGGGTTTTATTAAAATGAAGATGGAATTACTCCACAGGGCTTCTCTGAACTAGGGTGTTTCTCGCAAAACAATCTAGACTTTACTTTGTTTTATCTAACAATGATAAACGAACCATTCACAGCTAAGTATAGCTATTTTATTAAATATACTTTTTTATTTCTTTTTGTTCTACAGTGTTTTCGTACGGTGGTAACTTTTAATTAGCCTTGTTTTAATATCTTCTCTTGAGCTGTGGTTTTCTTGGGAGGTAAATACACCAGTCTATTGCCCTCTGTAGGATTAAGACAACAAGAAAAGTCCGCGTAACGAGACTTGGTCGAGAATTTTGTTGAATCTTATGTAGGCATTATGAAGGTGTTCTACCTTGTCACATAATATTCGACAAAACCTTGCTTTTGTCGTCTGAATTATACAAAGAGAGCAATACACTGAAGTTTTCTCATCGTCTATCAAATGGAAACTGGATATGTAAGCATTTAATTGCAACCACTGACACAATAATAAAACGTATATTTCAAGGGTCATTGCTCGTAATACGAGCATACTCATAGTGCTTACATTTGCTTAATAAGCACATAAGTTAGTCGTCCAGGTGCTTACAACGTACCTCAATAATGTAGTCAAATTACCATAGTGAGCATTAATAAATTGTAACTTGAAACAGTGTTAATTTGTAATAAGAGATAATTGAAAGTGTCATAATAATAATCAGTGGGATATACATGACGAGGAACTCGTGAAAGCTGAGAAAGAGAAACAAATAAAATATCTCGCCTTAGCACACGAGGTTGTTGACATGTGGAATGTGAGCTCGGCTATCATTGTGCCGATTGTCGTAACGGCCAATGGCCTGATGGCCGAAAGCCTCGACCAACATCTCTCGAGGCTCTCGTTAGGCGGTTGGATCAAGGGCCTGATTCAGAAGGCAGTACTCCTTGACACGGCTCGCATTGTGAGGAGGTTCCTGTCGCTGCAGCCCTAACCACCGGTAGCTTGAACCCTGCTCCCGACACCGGCGGACTTCTATTTTTTATATTTTTAAATGTTCTTTTTTTATATTAGAATTTTAATTTAAGAAATATTTAAAAATATAATTACCTATATAAGAAAGAAAATAAATAAACGAAATCAGTGGGATATTATGATCAGGTTTTGTAGTGTCAATGATCAAGTTTACAATTTGATCTTACATTTAAGGTAGCGCTAATTAGATGCTTCAGGTACATTGCAGTGTTATCGGTATTAAATAAACCGATACGAGGGAAGCCTTTTCTTGAGGCTCGGTTTCTTGAAACTATTAGCTGATGAAAATGTGTCGAGAAACAAATTCCTTATTTCATTAATTAGGTATATACTTTTGAATAGGTATTTATATTAGGTATATACTTTATTTCATTATTTAGGTATATACTTTTTCCAAGGCTGGACCGGGCTGGGGCCGCCTTGAGGCGGCTCCTGCCCAATCTAGGGGGTCCAAACGCCTCCTGCCGGAGGCTCTATGCGGGGGTCGTGCGGTCCATGGCCCTTTACGGGGCACCGGTGTGGGCGCGTTCCCTTAGGCTGCGGCCAGCCCGCCGGTTGAACGCGTCCGAAAGGGTCATGGCCATTCGGCTGGCCCGGGGATACCGCACGGTCTCCCGTGAGGCGGCGAGCCTCCTTGCCGGATTACCGCCATGGGATCTGGAGGCGAAGGTCCTCGCGCACATCTGGGAGTGGCGCGAGGAGGTGAAGCGCCGGGGTGTAACTCCGCTGCCGCGAGAAATCGCGGCACAGCGGACAGAGCTCCGGCAAGATCTCATGGCAGCATGGAGAGTGCGATTGTCGCAACCCAGTGCTGGGCACGCCACAATAGCGGCGATAAGTCCCCTCTTTGAGGAGTGGCTAGAGAGGCGCCACGGCGTCCTCACCTTCCGCCTGACACAGGTCCTCACCGGACATGGCAGCTTCGGGAGGTACCTGTGTAGGATTAGGCGGGAGGAAACGCCCGGGTGTCACCACTGTGTGGATCGCCCGGAGGACACGGTGGAGCATACGGTTGAGGTGTGCCCTGCTTGGGCGGAGCACCGCCGTGTCCTCGCGGAGGCGATTGGCGGCAGTGACCTCTCGCGTCCGGCCCTGGTTCAGGCCATGGTACGGAGCGAGAGGGCATGGGAAGCCGTCACCTCCTTCTGCGAAGCAGTAATGCTCGCGAAGGAGGAGGCGGAACGCGTGATGGAAAGGCAAAGTTTGCGCCCTCACGCCCCTAACCGCCGCCGTTGGAGACGCCCTGGGCGTCGGGAATCCCAGGCGGATTTCCGGCCACCATAGGCGCGGGCTTGCGGACGGCGAGCAACGGGCAGCTCGCCGTCCGATAAGGACCAGGCCCGGGTCTATGGCGCGTCGTGTTCCACGCGCGCCTCAAAGAGATGTCAGCAAAATTGACGGGGTCCAATAGGACCGATGCCTGCCAGGGTTGCGGGAAAGTCCGAAAGGGATACCGGGACCTTGGCAACAGGCAAATGAAGGAACACGGGTGGGTTTTAGTCAGTAAAAGTCTGACACGCCCTTCCGCTCCGCCCAGAGCGGGAGAAGTCATTGGATGATTTCCCACCCTCAAAAAAAAAAAAAAAAAAAAAAGGTATATACTTTTGCGGAAAATTAATCGTATTAGAGCATTTTAGATAACGTTATCCATGACTGCATAATTTACGCTCACATTTTGTCGACTCATACGCGGAACGATATATCAAGAATCTATGATACGCCAGAGATAATATAGATTACGTGACACACATATTTTTATTCAAATCATCACAGAATTTGCATAAAACAACACGAATATTATTCCAAATAATAATGTCATTTTTCTTTTGTTTCAGGTGACATTTTCTACATTCAAATTGAAACCATATCTCGAGTGTTTAATTCCGAAATGTCATAAGTCCTAACTGTCAAATAGTTTTTTTTTTGTGATTTGAATATGAATTCGTGCAGAACTATCCAGTGAAAAGTGTTGGTTGTGTGTGTTTGTGAACTAGTGTGACGTTGATACAAAATGGAAGCCATGGAACGGAGAGGAAAGGTGGCGGCGATCGGTGCGCTCGTCTTCATCGTGTTTTGGTCGCAATGTGAGTATTACCTATCTATCTGTTTTATTTATTACTAGCTGCCCGCGGCTTCGCCCGCGTGGATGTCGGCTAGTATATACTAAAACCTTCCTCGAGAACCACTCTATCCATTGGTGAAAATAGCATGAAAATTGTTGCAGTAGTTTTTTAATTTATCGCGGACAGACAGACAGACGCGGCGGAGGACTTTGTTTTAGAATATATAGTGATTCATCTTTTCAAAATATGTCCGTTTCAAGTTCATTACGTCCCTGACCCTGTTCAAAATTCTGTCTAACCCTTATCCTGTATTTTTAATTTCACCACAATAAACTAAAATTAGTTTCGCATAATTTAGGATTGCACAGTAAACCCAAACTCAAAAAATCTCTTATCCAAAAAAGACTTGAGAACGTCGTATACGAAAGACCCCCAACGCCAACAGTTTCGCAATGACTAACGTTAAACAGCAATACGCGGTGCAAGAAACTACTAAAACACAATTTAATAACGCGGCCATGCATCCCAGCAACATAATTTCCACTTCCGTTGTGCATATAAAAAAATGTAAATTATTCTAATCTAGATAACAGTACAATCTGCGCTAGGTCACATGCTTCCGCAATAACTCACGGCTTCCGTGCTAACCAACGTCTGACCGGCTTTACGATAGTTAAGCTTAACGAGACATCTATTTTAGCAAGACGTTAGAGTTTTAGCGCCGTTCCACTTTCAGATAGGGTTAAAACTAGTTCTACTATTGTGACCTGTATGTCTCGCACAGTTTTAGTTCACAGTTTTAGTAGTACTTACTCCTGTAATGTTGTTATCATTTTCGTGTTGCTTACGCAGTTTTATTTGTGTGTTGGTCTAGTAAGCGCTATTGGTGAGCATGAGGTCCTGGGTTCAATTTCCAGGTCGGGCAAAGTGTTATTGGATTTTCCATCAGGAATTTCTAAGTAGCAGCCCGGAGTCTGGATTTGTGTCCGGTTGATGGCAATAGGCTCGCCCCCTATTACATGGGACTTAAAACTTAACTGGCGACATGTGAGTGTACTATAGATACACCTCTACCTAACCCTTCGGGAAAATACAGGCGTGATGTTATGTGTTATGTTTGTAGCTATACATTCTAGACCAGAATATAATTGACTTACAAAAATTGACTAGTACTTAACTTTAGACCGGCAGATATTAACAGAATTTAATAAACAAGTGCATGTCGAACCACGCACATTAAAGGGTTCCGTAGTTGGGATGAATTTATCCAACAAACTTAACATTGTAACTACAAACTTAAGACAACTGCAAATTTGAGTTGGTCGATTATTACTCGGTAACTTGTGGAGCATACTTAGCTGTGATAGTTTTCCTTTTAATTTCGTTACATAAACTACTGCTGTGAATTTTTTCACATATTCAAAACCGACCATTTAGCTGGCAGGGGGGGGGGACACTTGACTCTAACATAAATTTGCACTTTAAATCTTAATATTTCGCAAACGGATCCCTCAATCCAAAAATAGTTTTCACAAACTCCCTTGGTGTGGGGTATTGTTGGAAAGGTCGTTTACATTATTTTTAAACGACCTTTCCAACGATACCCCACACCATGCCATTGACGGGAAAAAAATAAACATCCCCACAAAAAATACTTTACGAATTTATTTTTCCACTTTGGCGGCGTAAATTATATGTATACCCATACAAAATTACAGCTTTCTAGCACTAAGAATCTCTGAGCTAAGCCGCGGACAGACTGACAGACGGACAAGGTGAAACTATAAGGATTCCTTGTTGACTACGGAACCCTAAAAATGAGTAGGTACTTCAACCACTGAGACGAACAGCGTAGCGTCATTCATAAACTCTGCGAAGAAATGGATACTGGTGATAGTCACTTTGCGTAAAAGTCTTTGGCGCTTCAGAATTCATGAATAAAAGCGCCGATGCAGACCGAAATTACTCGAGAAAATCCGAAATATAAGCTCGATTACCTAAAGCCATCCATAAAGATGGAACTCTTTGCAGGTATAAAGTATGATTAAACGAGAACTTTTAAAGCGCACATACAAAACTCAACGGAGATAATGCGCAAAAAATATATTCAAAGATAAAGATTCATATTATAACATAACATAACATCACGGCTGTATTCCCCGAAGGGTTAGACAGAGGTGTGACCTTTAATACACCTACATGTCGCCAAGTCCGCATTAAAAGGAGGCGAGCCTATTGCCATCAATCGAGAACATCCAGATGGATAAACCCAATATAATTTTGCCCGACCTGGGAATTGAACCGAGGACCTCGAGTTACGTTTCCCAGTAGCGTTTACAATCACTAGACCAACGAGGCAGTAAAAAAAAACATATTATTATATATCTATTATAAATACTGATTTCCAAGTACTATATTTGACACTACGGTTTATGAAGATTAAACGTCTCATTTCACCCATTTGACGAATAAATTTGTCATAGAGTTGCAATAATCGACTCTCTGTACAGTGATGAGGGGATCATCAGTTTTGGTGTGCCACAAGGTAGTATTTTGGGTCCTACCCTTTTCTTACTTTACATAAATGATCTGTGCCGCCTATCAATACCTAACTGCGATATATTCACTTATGCAGATGATACGGCACTAATCATGTATGACAATAGCTGGGACAGCTGTAAGCTGAGAGCGGAGCGGTCGCTACAACGAGTGATGGCATGGCTCGCGGCGAATTTGTTGACCCTCAATATTGAAAAAACCAAGGTTGTTCGCTTCACTCTCCCTCACACGTGCACACCTCCCGCGGGTTCTAGTTTGATAAAAGCCCATACTTGCCTAAACTCTTTGGATCTCAGCCCAAATGCTTGCACTTGCTTAACCCTATCATTGGTTCCAAGTACCAAATACCTCGGAGTCCACATTGATGAGCACCTTAGCTGGCGCCCCCATACTGAAGCACTCTGCTCGCGTATTAGGAAATTAATATATATTTTCAAAGAACTCAGACACTCAGCTGATCGAGAAACTCTATTCCTTGTATACCAGAGCCTGTGTGCTTCTGTTCTTACTTACTGCATTTCTGCATGGGGAGGAACCAGTAAAACCCACCTAATTCAGGTTGAGCGAGCTCAAAGGGCAGTCCTAAAAGTTATGCAGTTCAAACGCAGAGATTACCCAACTGCCCTGCTCTACTCCGAGTCAAAGGTCCTAACGGTGCGCCAACTGTTCATTCTGCATGCTGTTCTACACCGTCATTCTTTGCTTCCTGTGGACAACAAAATTTTAAGGAAACGCAAAGGTCATCCAGTTTGTAAATCTACTCAATGTCGTACTTCTTTCCGGGGCCGGCAGTTCGGTGTCCTCAGTGCTAGAATATATAATAAAATCCATTGTCTTCTCGATATATATCCTCTCACCAGAAGTAAATTGAAAACCAAGCTTACCAATTGGCTGCAGGAATTGTCTTACGATAGCACCGAACATGTCCTTGTAGTTAACTCGTAGTCCTTCAAGTCATTTATAGTATACCTTCCTTAATCTGTTCCCTATAAAATGTAATTTATGCGTGCACCTATCTTACACACACACACTCATAAAGCATACATACACTATCACACACACATACTGCACACACACCCCCTCATTTTACTTACTTCCCACAGCTCTGTACTTGCCATAACTAACAGTGTATTGTTTTAGTACGTCCTGACATTGTTACTCGGGGTGGGGACCTGGTGTCCTATAACACAGGTTATTAGCCTAGCTTAGGCACCGGTCTCCCACAATATTTGTAGTATATTTTATTATAATTACTAAACAATATCTTCAAGTTATCTCTAAATATTGTGGTGAGAAATAAATGATTTTATTATTTTATTATTATTATTAATATTATACGAGTCATACACATTTAGATTGATACGATGTTCATGAACATTTCCTTTCTCCTCGTGGTCAAAAAGATTATTGGTGAAGATAAAGATTTGTTTCCTGTCAACACTTGGCCAATTTTCCGTTTGTCAATAATATGTTTGCGTTGGTATAGAAACTTGTTGGATGTTAGTATGATTTTCTTTTCCATTAAAACTGGTAAGTTTTCAAGGTGATACTGTATTGATCATCACTTTTTTAACCATCGTTTATCTTCTCATTTACTGTTCCTAACTACTGTTTATTCTTAATACGGATACGGACCGTCTCTAGTCTTCATGCAAATATGTTGTTGTCATGTTATTGTTACATTTTTCAACGATTAGCATTGCATTGTCTACAAGCAATATCTTCACCTATACCTACGTCTTTTTATTCTCAAATTCCTTCCGACGAAACAAAAGCAAATCGTCCAATGACGTCCCAAAAAAAACTCAGTTCGTCTGGTTTTCGACCTTGGTCGAGAACTTGATCGCGAATGTAATCCGCCCACTATCTTAAGACTAATGGAAGGTACCAGCTACCGTTCTGATGGTAGATAAGAGTAACAATGGCACATCTTTCAAGAGTTGTCATAATACTGTCAATGGTTTGTGGGCCGAAAATGGTCAAACCACTTTGAAGATTGTTGGTTACGTAATATTTGGCGAGAGTTAATGTTTTAAATGTTGTTGTATTTCCTGGTATCCATACAGATGACACAGGGTGGGAAGGACGTTGTGTAGTATCAACAACTAACGAAATAACGAAAATTAATAGCGATTGTCTTTTTACAATCCTACATAATACCGAGTTTATGGAAACTCAAGGGAGCTAAAACATTATGTATTACCTACTAACATAAGCCATGAAATCCATTAAAAAAACTATCCTACTATTTATAGGAAGCAGGATAAACATTGGAATTCTTTGCCCTACATTAAAGGAATTTAATAATATTTCTTATCGGTAGTCGTAACTCGAGTACCTAATAGTGCCAATAATACTACAGACGATAAGGCAGACTTTATCAATATTAATTATTTAGACGAAGAAAGGAATTCCCAACGGAAATTCAGGAAGCCATGAATCATTCTAAATGAAAAACCTGGGATATTTTTTTACAAATTTTTCGCCTCTTCTAAACATTGGTCTTCTAATTGAATATTTTAGTCATCGGGGACGTTAGAAATACAAGTACTGACTCGACTGTTCTAGCTGTAAAGGCTGTGGAATTAAACCTCATTTGAACAGAATAAGTTATCTCATCTCGGTAGTGGAAATAATTCATGCATGAAATACTCTCTCGTTTATATAGGTACGTAGTTCTAAAGTTGACGGAATTGTTAATTTTATATAGTGCTGCGAAAGTAGCAGTGGCTTATTTCAAGCTCGTATAAATTCAGCAGCAGTTGTTTAAAACAAGAGTATAAATGAAGATGATTACTGTTCAGTTATAAGAACATTAAGAGAAAATGGTTTTGAAATATAGAGAGCAAACTTGAACTGCAAGCTTTCTTTGAAGATGTTTGAACGGTAAAATTGTTATTGATGGAAACTAATGACGGTAAAAGCGGTAGAGTATTTCAAGCTTTTTAAAGTAGGCTATAAATTCGTTGTTAAGTTTTGGCAAATAAAGGGTGCACTGCATCTTTATCAAATAACAACTTTCGTCCGGCATTAGACATAGGAACTTAATATGCAGAGGAATCTAAGACAACCCTTTTTATTTGTCCGTGGTTAAATCGTCATGGATACCCTCCGTTCTCCCAAGACGTATGTCGAACGTTATGTCGAACTCCTACCGACTAAAACCCCACTGCTCCTACTACTACCACGAGTTGCGGGCCCGGGAGATACTTGTATATTCGCCGCACCCCCGACTGGTATCAGCCCGCCATGCCTAGCTGGCTCCATCACAAAGTGCGGCCAATCCCACGACCGCACGTCCTCCTATGAATGCGCGCATGAAACACTGCGCACCACCTCTTTGATCTTAGACAACCCTAAAAAAATACTATAACTTTTATTGTATCTCCTTAAGGAAGGAACTCATGCAACCTCTGTTATCAACTTCCAGGCAGGATTGTCGAGGGTCAGAGGAACAACACTAAGATGTCCTACGTGTGTCCACCACAGTTCATCAGGTTGGGACACAGCTGCTACTTCTTCAGCGAGAACAAGGCAACGTGGCAGAACGCCCTCTTCGCATGCACGGTAAGTTTTAATATTAAACTGTCTATTGAACGTAGCCATATTGAGCCATAAAGTTGGTAATAGGGTATAAATAGAGCAAGACACCTTTTTTTTTTTAATGGTGGTATCATCAAATTACTTCTACCGCTCTGGGCGGAGCTGGGAGCGCATGTCAGACTTTTACTGACTAAAACCCACCCGTTGTTCCTTCAGTTGCCTGTTGCCAAGGTTCCAGTATCCCTTTCTGACTTTCCCGCAACAGAGCAAGATACCTAAGACGATTATATATTCCATTGACCATAATATATTGGAAATCACATACTTATATATTATTATTGCCTTGAACTTATAGTACATTACTGTCGCGGCCTGCAATAAGGGAATTGATGGACGATCGTGAAAATGAGGGCCGAGGCGAAGCCGAGGCACTCATGCGTGAGTCCATCAATTCCTGATTGCGGCCAAGGCTTGTATAGTACTTTTCTCAAACAACGCGCGGAAATTCAAACTGAGTAAATTAAATAGAAATTCCAGAATCAATGACGAATAACTATCATTTTTCATGCGCCAATATGTTAATTTATTTCTTCTTTGTTCTATTTGCAAACCAATTCGAAATTTAAATAAAATCTTTGATAAGTTACCTCCTTGGTTGCCGTGTGTTCAAGTAAAAAGTTCGTTCCATTTTTAAATAACACGACAGATATGAGTTTTCATAGTAATTTATTTGGCCGCTAAACACGCCAGATATGGATTTTCATAGTAACTTTGCTGGCCGCATCGTCACTTGTTTTTTACCAGTACAGCAATTTTGATTTATCTCGAAGAAGGTTGTCAAAATAATGCTCGAATTTCCAAGCATGTTTGAGAAAAAGAAACTAGTCAAGCATACCGCACGTGAGCAAAGCCGTATATATCTACAAAGAGAAAATGAACACGAATATATCAAAACATAAACATAACTCATAATTATATGCGACGACACAAAAATAGTTTACATCTTAATTTAAAAAAATTGTAATACGTCTAAATATTTTATCGATTTAACCACAAGAACTCATTAAAATTTCAACGCAGTTATACTAAAAATACTCCAACTTGGTATTCCACAAACGGAATGTGAACTCAAAACCTTCAAGTCATAACTTATATCAAGATCCTAACCGTTTAAACGTACAAAATTATGTAGATCACATAATAATTTTATTACAACCATCAAAACTTTATAATGTACCTGAATCTTAATAACTTGATAAATATGTTAATTACTTTCCAAATGAGACTAGTTTACATTCAATGAACCCAGTTCTTTTAGTTCATTTAAACATCATTGACATACATTGTGAACTAGGTTTAAAATATACCTTTTTTCGTAGATTGTTAAGAAATGGGGCCTTTTTGAGGATAAATCGATTAACCTACAAAAATCCTACAGAAAAAACTTCAGTTTATTTCTAAGAAGAGGTTAGTCGAAGTCTAGATTGTGAAAATATTAATCAGAAAAAAAACCCAGTCAAATATGTCTGGTAGCAATAATAATAAATACTCGTAAATGACCGTGCTGATTTAGATATTAGTTAGAATTGGCGTCGCGAGATCTGATTTAGATCTGACCCCTGACCTCAAGATCTTTCTATATTAATTTAATTATTAAGGATATGGAAACCGGTCATGATAACGTCAAGGTTACTAGTATAAAAATCACCAACAGTTTTAACCAGCCAGATTAAAGGAATCATAAACAATTAAGCTTCCTCCAAAGTAAAGCTTATAGTTTCATTTTCGCTAGTGCAAGACAGCTGATTATTTTGTCGAACTTCTATTTATAAACTAGCCTATAATATATTTACTATGCATTTCAAATGATACACAGGTTTTATACCAAAATAGTGCCAATGTCCTCTTAAAAAATACAGCCAGGCGAGTGTGACGATCAATAATAATAAAACACCTAACGTTGACTTCACCATAATATTCATTTGTATCACTAATTAAAGACCCATTAAGATCAACATTAAATAGTGTCAGAACAGGTACGGTGGTTATAAACCAGATGAATGCAATATCAATTAAGTTTTTACATTCCTGTGGCTATATATGAATGATGATCTCCTTTGATGGGGTATATCTGTAGCGGTATTCGTTTTGGTATGCGTATGGATGTCGGTATGAATTCGATAGAGACGTAGGTATTGGATTTAAATCCAATATTATTTATTTATTTTATTATTTATGTCGGTACACACGGAAAAATACACAGAGATACGACATTATAAAATGTGCATACGTTATCAAAGCTTGTTATCCTATTAAGCTTCCAACTTGGCTCCTTAATATGCTTTTCGCTTATGAAAGGTGTGGGTCCAATAGTGCAAGGGGCGGTGTTCCAACCATTGGGTTATAACACTTTAAAAGCTCCAGTACCCATAAAGCCCACGCTACTATTATCCTACGGTGCTTTGACAAACATATGCCACATAAGAAACTAGTACCAATGTACCAACATGAATATTCCCATGGCCAGACGACCATATAGCGGCAATAATATTAAGCTGCGTTAATAATAGTGGGACAATAAAGACGGCGGCTAGTCTATTGTCTGGGATAACATTATCTAAGCCGTTTTCCTTGATCGGTTCATTCATTCCATCACTTACATATGCGAGAGCATAAACATTTGATGAACCAACGAGAATAACAATACCTATGACCGTTGTTTTTTTTATCATTAGATCCACGTCTATAAGGTTATTGATTTATCGACCTTAGTCGTGATTGATAAAAGCAAAATAGACTCTGCTAATGTTATAACAAAAGGAAAAACCTCAAAAGAAAAAAACGGAACCCCTATAGGATCACTTCGTTGTCCATCAGTCTGTCTAGACCCATTTTCTCAGGAACGCGTGGAGGTATCAAGTTGAAATTAATATCAAAGTCAAAGATAGATCCATGGTGCCTTGGAGTTATTAATAAAATACGTTCATTTATGTGACATATTTTGATACTCGCAAATAAATATAAACCTATAGGGTACTTCCCGTTGACATAGAATCATTAAAAGCAGAAGGCAAGGTCTCACAGCACAAGTAAAGGAAAAATTCCGTAAATCGTTAATTTGTAGTTTTATCATACATTTTTTTATTTTTTAGCGATT
Organism: Lithophane leautieri; assembly: GCA_949152455.1. Classification (NCBI taxonomy): domain Eukaryota; kingdom Metazoa; phylum Arthropoda; class Insecta; order Lepidoptera; family Noctuidae; genus Lithophane; species Lithophane leautieri. The sequence goes on along the minus strand of OX424463.1, from coordinate 2,606,726 downwards.
ACTAGCTTACATTTGCAGTTGGAGAATTGACCGTAACGGGATAAGGGAGAACATGTTTTTCAACCACAAAGTTATGTTTGTTTTCAAATTGGATAAATTCATCTCAACTACGGAACCCTTCTTTGTGCGTGGTCCGACACGTTCTTGGCCACTTTTTCTTTCTTGATCTGCATAGCGCTACCTTGTGTCTTGATAACCACAATATCGAGTTTAATAACCTCAAACATTACGTCGTCATTTTTTGTCAATCATTATGCTAATGTCTTCAACGACTCGTGTAACCAAATATTATCTCATCATCATCATTGACGCCTCTATGAGCGACAAACTAAACTAGTAAAGATATAAATTTGGAATAACAATTATATTAATGCTGTAGTGGCCACCTGTCAAGAGTTTGATTGGAATTTATGGCTAGCTCTAAAACCAAGTGGATTGTCCTTAGCTCTACGCTCACTTGGACGGCGCTAGCTCGCGTACATGTGACCGAGGCCTTGACATTACATTTTATCGGTCGGTATTATGTGATAGCTTTAATTTGGCTCGAGGTCAGTTCATTAAAATATTTTTGCGCGTTATTGCGGCGTCCGTCGTTTTCTTTTGAAATGAGTGTTTTGGTCAACTGTGACCCTGGTGGAATAACCTGTTTCTTAAAATCAGTTGCGACGATGAATTTTTTAAGAAAATGAACTGTCCGAGCAAAATTATAAAAAAATAGTAATGAGTGTGTTTTTTCTATAATATATACCCCTTGTTTTTTATCTGTCCGGCGAATTTAAAGTGCTCGAAATAAAAATGCCTCAATAATTCTTGCCTCGTCGATGTAAAACTTTTCTTAAAGGTATATTTGAGAAATTCTAACTGATTAATTCATATAGAACTTCCTTTACCTCTCCGGGCATACAAACTGCAGATTCTGCATAGATAACTCCTCGCATACATTTCAAGTTAACTCTCCCACAAACTATAATGCACTTATATTAGATCTGGGTTAACCGCAATGGTCTTACGGGGTCGATGGATTTGAACCCATTTGTGTTCATGCGGGTATCTACTATCCACACACTGGTTTATCATGGGAATTAGTTAAATACATTGTTGTTATTGTTTGTGCTTGTTCACCATGCATTATTCTCTGTGGAGACTAACTCTCTTTCATTGATAAATGACCTGTTTTGAACCAAAAAGACAGACTTGTCTGTACTAAAATGACCAAGTAGAGAAATATAATATAAGAATAAGAATCAACAACTGACAATAGACTCGCCCCATGTTATGTAAATGTTACATGGGACTCTGTCTAACCCTCCGGGGAATACAGGCCTGTGGTATGTTACCTATGTGAATCAACAATGAATATTTTAACTCTGACATTTTATGCCTCATTTAATTATAAATGAGGCATAAAATTGTTCAATTAAAATTTACAATTTTAAATGTAAGGCAAATAGTAAATAAGTCGGTAGTTAGGTATGTCAATAAACATAATGGTTTTAAATATTTACTTTTCTCATATTTGAACAAAACTCATTATCCGTCTACATGGTTAATCGACAAAATACAATTTTACGGCTTTATTAGCTTAGTAGCTGAGAGCTTGGCTTCCGGGCAATGGACAGGATATTCAATTCCCATACGCATGAATAAAAACTATTTGAAGCTTATTAAAATGAAAGAGTAAGGTTCGAGGTGACAATATTGCGTATATCGAATGTACGAAATTGAGGCCTAGTGTTAAGCAAGCATCGACAATTCGACACTCACTCATTAGAATATCGACTTATTAAATAAACAAAACGCAAGCAACTTGTTAGAGTCTATTACATCACGCTCGTTGGAACAGTACTAGAGAAAAGTTTGTCAACCCACTTGAAGTTTTACTTACGTACTTTTTGCGAGATATGGAGAAAATCAAACAAAAACCAGATGAGCTGTGTCTCCACCCACACCCGTTTGTAATACTAGCCCCTGCTTCGAAAGTTTTTTACGATTTGACAAAACAACGAGATTTCTTTATTATATTTAATATAAATGTATTAAACACATAAACTTTCTAAAATAAATGCTCTAAATCATGGTTAAAACGCTTCAAAATCCATTCTGTAGTTTAGAAGATCCAATCGGTCATACAGACAGACAAAAAAAGCGACTTCATTTTATAAAATTTTCTAAATACATTCCGAAATACGTAGGAGTTTACTAGAAAAAAGGGCGGGTAGAATTCGCCAGATTCTATGTTATCTTTCAGCCAATGTTCATCACAATTTGATCTGTTGTATTACTGTGAAAAAAAAAATGTATCAAAAAACAAAATCAGAGAAAGGCAAGACAAGCAATCATAATAATATTATTAAAAGACCTAAACATCAAACAAAAGCCGTGAACACTTCATCATTCTACGCTTAAGCTTGACTAGGTACAACCATTGTGCATAGCCTTAGAACCTTAGAATCCGCGAGGATAATGCATTATCGTGACGGCTCCGCACAATAGCTCAGCGGTCGCACTATCTTGAGCAATATTGTGGCGATCTCCGTTATTGTCTTCACGTCATTCGTAAGGAAAATAGGGAGGATTATTATTATAATAAATAGCATTTGAACTCGTATAGAAATCTTGTGCTTGAGGTTACGCGAATAAGCATTGAGTCAATTCGCATGACTGTTTTCGTCCATAGATACATATATCGAGCGAGCTATCTCGATCTTGCGTGTGACGTGACATTATATCAAACTCAAACTCAAACTCAAAGCATTTATTTCAAATAAACCAATTACAGGCACTTTTGAATTGTCAAGGGGTCGGTCAGTTAGAAAGATGAAGCTAGTTGCCCATTCCAAAGCGTAGGTTCCTATGGAGAAGAACGGGCAAGAAACTCCACGGACACTCTTTTGAATCAGAATATTATTACAATATATTGGTTACATCATTCATGTTGAAATTATACATGTGAGAACAATGTCCGTCCGTAAAAAGATAAAAAAGAAACAAAACAATTCAAAAATTAAAATAAGCCGTGGCAGCTAAGAGATGACCAGTCCCTACTGATGGCGCCCGTTCACGAACATGACGCATGGATCAGCACCATTCAGCTCAACCATTTTGAAGGGAACTTAATGATCCAACACACACGCCACCACCAGCGAGACATTAAAGTGAGCATGACATACTCTCAGTCGCCAGGGCACATTCAAGTCAATGAAAGACGTACCTAGTAAATGGTAGCTTTAAAGTACTTAGGTAAGTACATAGTGCTCACACACATGTGCTATGCAGTTATACAAAACTAGTGAATACGAACCTTAATGATTCACTTTAAACTTTCAGAAAAAGTTACTAGAAGATCGGTTTTTTCACCAACATCCATCGTTAACGAGTTTTCAAAATTATCCACACTGACACAGGTGTGACACAAATATGTTTAGGCTCGCCATAGTGACAGTTATTCCATAGAGTCCATACGTTTCCAAGTATCCATACCCGCTTCTCGACTTAGTTCGGAACAGTTGATATTTCCATACGAATGTGTTAGAAATGGAGCGATCACCTCAGGTGCCGTCGTCAACTGCCAATATGATGCAAATTCGTCTCATTTCATGCCTCTTGGAACCAATCACAACAATATACTGCGAATAAATGGAATGTCAAACAAACTTATTGTAGTTGAAGATTCTACTACTGTTGAATTGTGTGTTGAAGGAAGGATATTGTTTTGTGACTTTCATTCTACTGTGCTGGAAGCAGGCTTTTGCAGCTAAGTTTTAAATATGTCATGTCTGTGCCACACATGGCAAAAACTTTTGAAATGTCAATGTATTCAAAATTAAATCAAGAGGATGGTTTGACGTCATTGGTAACAAAACCAGTTTGTTACCCTCATTGATTTCAACTATACAGGGTGAAATTTTAGTCGTTTAAATCCTCTTAAGGGGTCATTGGACTCATAATTACGGAAAAAAATCTGATTTTTTTCGCGATTTTACGGTTCGTCCCATAGTGAAAGTTTTTCATAATGATGAGTACAATGACCCCTTAAAATGATATACTACGCTAGGCTAGCTCAAGGTCAAAGTGTTAACACCGACGTGCAGTCGACTGTACTGCCACTGCACCATTCAATTGGTTACAGCATTTAGCTAATATCTAAAGAAATCGGTGATAATATTACATCATATCATATATATCATAATAACATTCTGTCGCTGAGATCCAAAATTTCAGATTTTGAGATCTCAACGACAGAATATTATATATGATATTCTTGCATAATTACTAATTAGCATTTCGTCGCATGAAAATGAAGATGAGTCTACGCAATAAATTCCACCACATCTTAATGTTCTCCACAATTCCTATTGTTCTGCAGCAGAATGTTAAGTATTTTGAAACTCGGGAGTTAAATTATTTTCCCTTCTATTCTATTCATTCCATACACAATTAATCATTCAAGAATAATGAGCTGCATATTGTAAATTCAAAACACAACAGACTAATGGCTGAGGACTTTCGCGACAACTTTCGCCAACATTCGCAGAAAGCTGCAAAACTTAATCTTTGCTGCAGTTTTGTTTTGTAGGGTTGTCGAGCAACCAGTTTTTGTACAGACTCGGACGATGAGTGATTTGTGAAGTTTTGTTTAAAAAAAAATGTTTTGGATTAAATTAGTGAACCAAAATTGTCTATCAATAAATTTGTTTGAAAACATATCGCATTTGTTCCAGACAAAATATTGCAGTGTACGCATCAAGGGCACATAAAATGATCTTGAAAAAAAAAAATATGACACCTTGTAGGTACTACTGACACTATCACTAATTTCTAACAAAGGAACTCAAACGCTTTACGACCAATTTTATTGTAACCTCTAAAGCATATTACACGAATTTATTATGCAAAGCTTCCGTGCCTCTTTCACCTTTGTGCTACAAATAACCAGCGCGAGCGCCGGTCACGATCAGAACTGCCTAGTTATCAGTTAAGTCAATACGCACTCCATTAGGTGTGCCTACACCTAATGGAGTGCATATTGGCTCAACTCTCTTGAATGACGTCAGGTTCAAGTGTTTTTAAATTAGAATAGTCTGCTTGTATTGTTCGATATTTTGTTACGGTGTTGGAGACTATGGAACTGCCACGCTTTTCATCACTGGGGGCTTTAGAAGTACAAACGAGTATGTAGACAATAGGTCAAATGTTACTTTTGGCAATAAACATAAAAGCATCAACAGATCCTGCCTTATATGCCAAATCCTACAAAATTAGCAATATCCTTAGAGTAGTCAACAACTCACGTAGGTATAGACACCCAAGTATGCTCCTTGGTGCCACGAAGGTTGGCGACATAAATAATGACTGATTCATGACTGATTCCACTCCTCAAGAAACACAGCATTGCGCACCATGCATGCATAATACAACTGGAAATTAACTACATAATATCTTGTTAATGGCGCTAAAAAAAAAACATAAATCAAACAGCCCGTTGAACAAACAATAATTAATTTAATTAAAAGCGGTAATAAATACTACATACCAATGACACTGTTTTCGCTCCGACAATGTAGCTTGAAGAATGCCCGCATACTTCAGTAATAACTGTCCACGTTGGGTCATGGAAAGTGACCTGCTTTATATGGTCGAGGGGGAACTGATTGCAAACGAAGGGTTCCGGTTCTACAATTTGTGTTTTTCATTGTCGAATTTTTTTGGATAGTAGGAAATTAATTTTGGCTCGGAAGCCTTGTAGTTGTTACTGGTTGGCCACGACTTTATTATCTGAGCCTGAAAAGCATCAGCACAATTGTAGACAGCGAAACAGCGAAGTTGGCTGGATTAGCTTGACTAGTAAGGGTAGTGTAGTCTAGTGTGTGGCACAAGGAAACTTTTCTCTCTTGACCAAATGTTATCAATCGTCGATAGGAGACTAGACTAGTGCGATCAGAAGGGCAACTTATTCTGATAAAAGCCTTCGTACATTCTAACAATATGCTAGGCAAAATTACATATACATTGGCCTGTTCATAGCATCCCATAACATATGTTGTAATATAACAATATCTATAAAATATATATACATACGAGTATATATGCCTAACAAAAATAATATGTACATTCTTCATTTATATTCCTCGTTCTAAATTCCTCCAATATTTCCGTCAGATCCCATAATCAATTCAACCGCTAGAAACAAAGATACTTTTGTTTTCAACAAGTTCATCTGACCGATATACACAGCTGTACCTTCAACGTTTGTTTGTTAGTTTTATACAAACATACTCGTATTTTGCTATTAGCGGGATGAGTTATTGTGACTGGGTTATGAGTGTGACGGCTTTTTTATTCTTTTGCTTTATTTCGGACTGTTTCTAAGGTCTTCAAGTCTTCAGTTGATTTTATTTCTCTATTGCTAAGGAAACTTCGCCTGTTTCATGTTGGGTTGATGTTTTGCATTCTTGCCGTCGAGAATAGCTATTTATAATTATGTAGTTATGTTTATGAAAAAAGTAAAATTGTATTTTCTGATTTCATTTTTTTTTCACAGTAAGTATGTTTTTTTGTCTTTTTGCTATGTAAAAAATATGTTCCGACGTATCTAACAATTTACACCTTAGAACATCGAAAAAGCATTTAAAACTCAAAATCGAGCCAAGAATATTTAATTAACAGACATTCTGTAGAAAAATACTATCACGGAACGAAAAACAAGAGATTCCACGTATCGGTTTGTTTACAGCGGCAATAGCTGATTATATCACCGAATGTTTTCTTTTAGATTGTAGACCACCCTAATGCGCGTGGGCAAGGTAGTCTACACCAGGGATGGCCAACCTAAGTAACCTACCTATGTTTGCGGCAACCGTACCTACACATTTCGTCAGTTTCTACGGAAGTTGCAATGTTTTGAAATATTCAACCTAAAACGTTTTTTTTTTAAATAGTTTTGAAACTGAAGGTAAAATAAATCCACTGATTGAAAAGTTGAGCAAACATTCTAAATTATTTATTTAGAGCGAAATTCCCCTTACAGACCAACTGTACCTGCATGCTCGGGAATGTTTACTATTTATCTACCGAAACCATTGTCCAATTAGCGTCATGTTATTTACTGAAACTCAAATCCATTTGAAACGCTAACTGTTGAGCGCCCCTGATCGACAGCGATCTTGTTTACGTTATCTCCAAGTAAATTATTTGAGGGTGATACACGTGCTTCGGTGGCTGTTACTAACATGTGCTGCATTTATGTGCATTCAGTGTTTAGGTCTAGTATAGTAAACACTATAAAGTGGCCTTGTTTATATAAAGTGTTGCACAGAGGTAGTTGTATCTAGTGCTAAAAATATACAGAACATTTTATTCTTGTATAAATATATATAGCACAGACAGGTTTGTCTAGGTATGTTATTATTAGAAAAAATATAAATAGTTCTCTATCTCAACAGTATCGTAAGCATGATTTCAAGTCTCCTAGACTGTGTTTTCGTAGGTCCCTGTTGTGCCATCTCACATGGGTTGCCACAACCACAACGGTGATCCAAAACTATTTGTTTGTTTGGTTTTTGTGAAGTGTCAGTTCTTACTAACATAGTTGTAAGTCTTACCGTGCGTTTGCATTGACGAAACATTACAACAAAACATGTTTAAATCTCTAGTTCCTGTCAAAAATTGTATGGAACATTGACAGAAAATAGAGATTTCAACATGTTTTGTCGAAAATGTTTCGCCAGTGCAAACGCACGGTTACTAACCATTTTGAGTAATAATACTGTGGCGGTATGTATATCGCCACATGCGAACTACGCATCAAAGACATGACGTCACACAAAAATCCTGACGTCACATAAATCCTGCATCGCGCAATTAAAGTTTACCGTGCAAAGGACTTAATTATATACAAGAACCCGACATCAATCGTTGGGCAGTTGCTCGCCAGACACAACACCCGTCTGGTCGGAGGATCCTCCCTTTTCTATGGTGGATGAGTGAACTTTACACCCGGTTCCTCATACCCCTAAAATACTTCAATAAAGATATATAGCTATTTTATTCAATTCTATCAATCTACTAAGTACATCGTAGTCGACTCGCGATAACGTTGAAAGTCGACACTATCCTGGTAATTTATAGTATTCCTCACATTTATTTGAGTTTAAAAAAGTTCCTTTTGAGCCTAAATCTTGCGACCATCGATCAACGTCCTCAAGTAACGTATCCATATTATATAGAACGCAAAACTTTAATGAGTTCAGGTATTTGGTAACTTATCTAATGTTCGCATAATGTATTACTCAAGTTTTCCACTTAAAATGTAAATAGGGTTCCTTAAGTCACTTAACGAAAGTTATATCGGTTGAGGCCATAATATCTTTGTATTAAAACTACTATTTTGGTAGCTTTAACACTACCAAAAATAGTAGTTTCAACACACGAAAATAAACGGTCTCTACCGACACCGTTTTTTCACTTAAAGTATGTAATTATTACGTAAAATAATGCTTGAAAGTGTCAAATCATGAATTAGGTATTTAATTAACTCTTTGACTGAATTTTTTTTGGCATTTTCTGCAAAAGTAAATATCCATTACAGCGCCATTCCAAGACCTAGAAACGACTTTCAGCAGTATAAGTCAGCAGTATAGTTACTAAGCCAGGTTAAAATAAAATTTGAAACATATCACCGTGTAGGCGGGGTGCGTATACGCACAATACCAACGTTCAATGTACTACGTCATCGCTGAATTCCATAATTTATTTCTGTCTTATTTACGGTATGCTGATACAAACATGCTGTAACAAAGAGTTGTTTTTAACGAAATCAAGGACGGACTTATGAAAGAGTTGGTAAGAAAATTGGTTATCGGCCGTTGAATGAAATAAATGAATTATTTATTTCAAGAAATTCTGATAAATACGTCATACAGGTTTATTTAAATAACCTATACTGTCCTTGAATTTGAGTGTGAATACGATAGATGAACTAATTGACCTGCACGCGTAGCATGACCACCGTATATAAATGGGTTATGTCGAAGGAGGAATAGAAAAAACGACAGATTGTGATTGTTCATCTGTCATTTTGTCTACTCTTCTGTCGGCAAAACCCGTTTCTATGGCGGTCATAATACGCGTGCTGTTCCATAATTATACCCCGAACACTAAATAAATAGGCGTTTGGTACTATGAGAATATTCAGAAAACCACTGCAAGTCCCAAACTAGGCACAGCCTCTATCTTGACGTCACCTCAAAAAGCTAATGCTTTTGTATTCATGTATCTCTGACTAGGTATATGTATTCAAATAGTATATAGCATAATTTTGGAATGCGTATATAAATTCAGAAAAAAAAAATTGGTTTATATTAACGCTCTTACATACTGGGGCGATACGTCGCGCGGCGCGACTGCGCCGCATTGTTCGCCGTGAGAAATTGTTTTGTTAAAATTCGCGTCGCGCGACGAATCGCCCCAGTATGTAAGAGCCTTTAGCCATCATTAACCTCTTACTCTGACAAACCTAACCTAATCCAATGTGAACGCCTAAACGCCCGAGTGCCCAGATATTTAAACCCTCGTCAAATCAGTAATGTAGCATAGACCACGAAGAATTATAATGAGCAACTAACTGCCAAAACAGCTGTTAAAGAACAGTTTAATATCACGTATGTACTTGTTCTTAAAAATAGTTCAGAGAGAAAATGCTTGATGCCAATCTTTGAAATTAGGAGTGTGAGGACACATAATAAAACTGAAACGGTGTGTGGACCTCATCATCATTGTCACTAGCCATAGAAGTGCTCATAAACACTACTTTAAAGATAATCTTTTATTAATCTTTTTCTGATGCGTTTGACAATATCCACCGACAACCCCTTCTGTAATTGTATCTGTCACATTACTTGCAAAGTATTTAATAGTCCGTACGGACAGCAGGGTTGGTAGTCAGGTTAACCGCCCAGGGTTCTCCAGACATAACACACAAAGGCTCCTTTAGATGAACCCAAAACTTACAATGGACAAACCGTCATAGAAATGCTACGCATAACTTTCATTTCAAAACCGCCGCCCCAATTAGTGGGGACCGTATGATCTGGTTAGCTCTGCCCCACAAACAACAGGAAGAGTCGTAAAGTTTTATCGATTTGTGGTACGTGCCAACAGCATGGTGGTTCCAGGTACCAATATGGGAGCGAGCCAAGTCATGGTGGCGTCAGCTTCCTTAAACGAGCCGTGGTGGTAGGCATGTTAAGGTTTAAGGTGGATCTAGTTACTTGTCGTCATGGTTACCTGGTATCTTAGAGGAAATATGAATTTTGAATCGTAGATTCACACCAATTTTGTTCAGTAAGTGAAGGAGTTGGCAACAGCGTTCCCAGAAAATGAGAGTATCCCCGTCGCCAATCTGTTTTCCAAGCTTCACATTGTGAATTTCTTCTCGGAGTTTCTTGCTATCTCTTCTCCATAGAAAACGACCAATTGGAACCGTGCATCTAGCTTCTGACGTTTCATATAAGTGCCCATGTAGGTTTATGTGAAATAAAATAATTAAATTTTAATATTTTTCCCCGAACTTTTAATACTCTCGATGAACAGTAGAAAAGAAGTAACAAAATACTATTAACGTTTATGAGCAGATAGGATGAAGATTGTCAAGTTTATAAAAAATCATATTGTTCAGACAGAACACAATCGTGGACAGAGAATACAACGTTCAGCAAAACGTATGAAAATTACAGCATCAAAAAATTGCAGGATGTCGAACCGTTTAGAGTCCTAAACTGCTCGGAAAGCAAAACAAAACTGCAAAATAAACAAAATACGAGAAAATCATTCACTTAAACATTAAACTACAGCCATACAAAACATTGGAGGTCAAAATAACAAACGCGTTTTTACAAACACTTGTATGCATAACGAATGTCACTGTTGTAGTGATTAGTTTTACATTAAATTGATAAATATATTACGATAAGGCAGCGATTAGTTCTTTATAAACAGCTTCTGGTAATAGGTTTTTTATTATATTGTTACTGTGAACAGAAAATGTCAACGTTAGACATATACCTACCTGCCAGGGTTGCGGGAAAGTCCGAAAGGGATACCGGGACCTTGGCAACAGGCAAACGAAGGAACACGGGTGGGTTTTAGTCAGTAAAAGTCTGACACGCCCTTCCGCTCCGCCCAGAGCGGGAGAAGTCATTGGATGATATCCCAACCTCAAAAAAAAAAAAAAAAGTCATATACCTAATAGTTTATAGCTTACGCACGATTCTGTTACGCTTGAGCATAACAGAATCGTGCGTAACCTATAAGCAAAACTCGCTCAAAAAGCTAGTACACTAGAGTGTACTATAATAAGCAAAACTCGCTCAAAAAGCTAGTACACTAGAGTGTACTAGCTTTTTGAGCGAGTTTTGCTTACGTATATTCATCAATTTGGAATTTTTAAGCTTGATAATTAATTCTACTGAAAAAAATTGACTTTTGCCGAGAGTCATAAAGCACCTCATGGCTCCTTATAAATAAGTTACAGTATTATATCTTGGCAGTGACCTTGAAATAATTACCTACCAATGGGCGCTCGGTAGATAAACCTTCCGCGTCCGTGCGTAACTGCCGCACCTCGATACCGTTGCGTACTGATAAACACTGAGATTTCGAAGCGCGTCGTTTCGGCCGTTTTCTGTTAACAATACTGTTACTTATTTATACTGTGCTCATGGTATCACTTCAAAATATCACGGATTGGTAGTGGTGGTCTTTTTGCTTATCAGACAAACGAATTGATTTATTTTATAGAGATAAACATACCATTCTAAGAACATCTTGCGTTCCTTTTTGCCATCATTAAATAAACCCATAAAAACTAAAATGTTATAAGTGACAGCTATTTCAATCGGTCAATTGCTAATGAAATATTGTCATAATTCACCTCGCTTGGCAGATGTTCCAGATATTATTATTTAAGGACACGGCTGGCCTTACTGATGTCTGTTGTTCCCTGTGACTTCGTGATGATATTCCATCAATTATTAAACCCTTTCATAATGCTGGTCACAGTTCTGTTTATAAATAGGTACAAATCCAGGTTCCAGACAGTCTAAATTTACCCAATAATACTTTTTCTGACTCGGAGTACATTCCCAGGACCCCACCCTCAGCAGTTGGGCTCTTGACTACTAGACCAACGAGGTTTAACCAACGAGAAGGTCATGAACTCATGACCATCAGTAATGAAAATGAATACAAACAAACTGACATTCATTTTCTCTCACGACTACTCAGAATTACGTAATGTTTATATTATGTAACGCTCAATGGTAATCGGTGAACGAGAATTAACATTAAACTCAATAATGTGTTGCGACGTTTACTTGCCTAGAGTCAATTATATTGACCTAGTGACAATTTTTATTGGATCCACTTGTGATATTAGATTCGAGTAATTAGCTTAAGCTTCTTACTTCGTGATCAAAGCTCCTTGAATTATTTCGAAGAATTACTGTGTCTGCTGGCGAAACTACAGGCACATGATTTAACAATTTTGACTCCAATCTCAGTAAAAGCGTTGCCAATTCTCTTGATGCTAGATGGCCATATGCGGAGGTAGCCACTCTTCCTATGGCAAGCAGCCGATCAACTGCCTTTGTTTAGGTACCTATAAAACTACGAGTACTATACAAAGGATAATGCAGGTGTTATCAAAAACACAATAAGACAAGATGCAATCACAAATCATAGTTTTACTGTACATCTCTACTCAATTCGTCAAAACTCCAATGATTTCGCGCACATTTCGAAAAGCTTACAAGCGCGTTCTTTAGTGACGTCACAAAAAATGGCGCCTCGGTTTCTCGAGAATCTCCCACTTATGACACATCTCACAATATAACATCTCCCATCCGACATACGTCACACATGAGATAAACGATACATAAATGCAAAACCGATGTTTTCTTTGAAAACCGTATAGCCGCCCACGCAGAAAGCGCGTCACTTATACTATTTTCGCGGACATTAGTCAGTGGTGGCCTTCGCTATCTAATTGAAATACATAAAATTATGCAGTCACTTGGTGCAAAGCGTGAGATATAGCGGTAGAAATGGCCTAGTTATTATCTCATCGATATTTCTAAGAGTTTTCGTCATCTTAATAATTTTATAAATGTAGCAATCTTTTATGATACGAGAAGCATTCGCGATGGCTTGATTTAACTTGCATTCGATAATATTTTTTTTGTAATTTTATGTTACTAATTTCTTGTATGTTATTTTCAGGTAAGCATCTCTTGAAGCTCAACGCTACGACATGGTAACGTAATAGCCTAGTTATAATCATTCAATTATTTTTCTCTTGTGAACTGTCTGAGCTTCTTTACCTTATTTGTATGACTCTCCATTCGAAAAACATTACCTATGGCTATTCTATCCATAATTTTGAAACAAAACAATACTATATAAACATATTTGACTCCAAAATAATACAAAAGAATGGCAATCAGCCCATCTGCGCAAATATCTGTCACAGTGTATCGCCCTCGCTATCTAGATAGAACCTCAGCCAAATTAAGTGTCGTACTAACTTACTAATACAAAATGGTCTTTGAAAATTGATTACCTACATACCACGTTAGTACTACATTATTTTGTGACTCCTGCATGTTCTACCAAATCCCCGTATTAACATTATTGTGTGTTCGCGCCAGTCAGTGCCAGTACCGTTTATGGGAATTTGCAATTGACTTCCATAACTGGAAACTCTGAAGACGATATGTATGGGAATTCCGCGCTCAGTACAAGTTGATGCCAACTTTTCACACATTTTTGGGCTAGTCTTTCGCACATCCATTTAGGGCGCTAGATAAGGTCATTCACCTAGAAGGGACCATTTTAAAATAAAAACAACGCATTCTTCATTACAAAATAAACAAACGTAAAAATAAAAAGTAATTTAGTCATGATAAAGAAAAACTAATTCGAAAAACGCAATATGCGTTACCTAGCACCCAAAAGATACCACTTGATGCATCAACCACTCCACATTCAGAAATCAAACACAGATCGACAGTCAATTGTTTATCACTAACAACTCCATCAAGTCTATCAATGTAACTATTCCATCAATGGCTGTCATCAGCAATTCATTTCCCAGCAACTACTCGTTCATCTCACACTTGTACCATGAACGTGTCACATTCTTGACTTGTCCCATTGAGATCAATTCAATGCTGACATCATCTGCCGGTGCTTGCTCAACACCTATTAGTGTGGACATTGCTTTTCCAATTGCCACTGTGAGGCCTTGTTCATACGCAATGTACTTGATAGTAGTCGCCTATAGATATGCAATCGTTAATTCGATTTTTATAGGTCTGGTATCTTCGTTGGGCTTAACTCCGAGCTTGAGCAGCTTCTTCGGAATTATATTTCAGTTTATTATGGTATATCTTTTATGTGATGTTATATCCTTCATGAACATGACGCATAGAAACTAATGATCAGCTATAGCATTATGCTCTTCACTTTGTAGCCTTACCATAAGGGGTTTCAACTTTTAAAGCTTGACAAACACAACGTTGATTTCTATAACTTTATTAAAATTATCAACATGTTCAGTAATTATCATATACCAATATTCAGAAACAGAATTACCATTAGGTATTTAGTTTTCAGTAATTCGTCTTATGCAGTGTTTCAACATTTCGGGTCGTGTAAACTGCAACTGTATAAATAATTTGAACTAATTTTATAATACTAACATTAACTACATTTACCACTTACACAATTATAATAAATGTTAAAATGTCTTCAGTAAAACAGATGTTTTGCTAATATTCAAGACATTAAAGAATAGCGCAAAAGTTTAAAAGTTTAATGCTGATGTGCATTTTACGTACGTTATGCAATGGATTGATTAAAATCATAAAGATACGCGTTAAAAGTCGACCTTTAGTTAGCAAATATGGTATTGATAACGACGTCTGTTACCGATATGCCGCGATGCCATTGCTTGCAATATCGTAAGATAGAAAGATACAATTATGAAGAACACCAGAGTTAATCTATTTGCTGACAAATTCAGATTACTTTAAAACAATTGAATTGAGACATATAGGTGATAAGGGGAAATGGGAAAGTTAACTTTCTTACCGAAAAGACGGGAATCCTACCCCATAACACTTAAATTTCGAACAAGCTTTTTACTCAAATGCTTTTCATTTTATTTCTTCTAATATTTTAAACATATCATAACCATAATAATCCAATAACTTAACAATTTAATAGCTTAAATTAAAATACACATTATCTTACTAATCGCGCACATTCCTCCGTGTCTGATGACGTCACAGCCCACCTCACTGATTGCACAGATGTGCCGGCGCACCGCACCGACACACATTCGCGACATTGGACCGACCGATGGACGATCGTGTACACTACACTACCACCATTGTATCAAGCTTTTGTTGACATAACGCAGATGTCATGCTGTATTTAATTTCGGTTGTAAAACAAAGGTGTTATATTTTTTTCTTCAGATTAAGTATTGGAATATATGCTTTAAGCTAAAGTTACTATATATATGAATTCATTGTACCCCGCTTTCCTGGATGCACGACAAAAGCTTCTACTCTAAGAGAAGAGAAATACAGATCATGATGATGTTGGTCCATTGTCGTACTAAATTTGGTTGATAATGTTACAATTTTATTAAATACCTACACAAAAGCACGTGATTAAAATTATCTTTTGTTTCGATAATATTTTTGATCCCTACTCATAAAACATGCCATAAGCGGTCATTAGCCTTATACTTAATATATTTTTCATCGCTATTAAGTCTTTTATTAACCTGTTTGGTTCTAAAAAAATATATGAAATTATATCACAACACTCCTTATTGTTTTCTTTCTCTTTCTTCATAATAGAAATATTTGTTTATCATCTCTGTTACTTCTAGAATTAATGTGGCATTTAATTTTAATATTGGCTCTCGTCAATTCTTAAGTCGTTAAGTGGTTCATAAAATTGATCGGTCATTATTTTCAGATGATTTTATGTTAAAAGGCATTTATTGTCTGCCAGTGTTTGTTTTTCTCATTTTTTGTTTGAATGTCTTCATCTATTTTCGTTGCTTGTATAAATCGATTTTTCCAGATCGAACCAGTTTTGTCTCTATTTTTGTCTGGAACTGTCCGGATGCTACTGTTTTATTGACTCGGTGGTGATCATCTCTGGACTCCTGTGCTTTAAGCTCTACATTGGAAAAGATAGTTGGTATCTTCTTTCTTTTCTCTAAAACTAGGTTTATTTATTATTTATTTATATATATATACTTTATTGTACACCACAAAAATATATAACAAAAGGAAAAAAGGAAACACTACAAAATATACAATGAGCGGCCTTTGGGCAGGTTTTTATATTAATTAACTTTTAGGGCAGCAGGAAATATCACAAGAGCCTGCGGTGCTTGATCGCCGTTATGTCATTTCTCACATTTAAAAATTGCATCTAGAATTCCAGACTCTACCCACGCAGTATATTCAGCTTAGTCTACCAAAATGATAAACTATAACAAATGGCAGTAATAAATAATATAAATTGGCTAAACGAATATTGACATTTTATTGCTTGTTCAGACGTCTGCAATGAATACGACCTCGTCGTCACAAAGTTTAAACTAAATAAAAATAATATCTGGGCCAGCTTACGGTTAAAGTCAATTGCACCCAATATCTAATTTTATTCATCCAAGGTTTGCTGATGAAGTGCGAAGGCCACAGGATCTGACTCATGGGCTTCTGAATGAAATATGGAATACCATTTGACTTTAATTTATAAGTTCATGAAGGGCCTATAAATCTTGTTCTTCTGTCCAGCGATAATAATGTTCGCAATTTGCTGCGGCCCTATGGTAGAACATGTTGTGATGGACATAAAGTGATGCTAAATTGAGTTTCGTACATTGGTTTTAACAATACAATATTCATTGAATTGAAACGAAACAAAACTCAACTGGATTTTGGAATTACTTTGGCTAAATCATAAAATATTTTATAAGATAATCTATCTATCAAAAGGTCCCTGGTAACAAGGCAATATAAAACGAAGCTATCAAATAAACAACAAAGAAACCAAATCCGTTCTTAATCGAGAAAACACAAAAATAGACCCGATAATGACTAACTCGTAGTTTTGGAAACCTTATTCTAAATCACTTCACAGTTCAGTTGCGACTCTTTTTGCACCGCCCAGTGAACTGAGCGCTTCTAATTAAAGCTACGACTTCTAAATGAAGACCAACTTAGAGGAGGCATAAAAACAAAAGCTATCTAGACCAGTATAACGCACACAGAGTAACAACTAGCATACAGATAGAATGATATCAAGCATAGACTATGTGATCTGGTGACCAACATGAACTATGCTGCATAAGCATAAAACACTTTGGTCACCAGCCCACGGTACTGACACTACATAAAAGTTATATGTCAATTCAAAATCAAACCTAAAGCATTTATTTCAATTAAACCATTTACAGGCACTTTTAATTTGTAAAGGAGTCAGTCAGTCAGAAAGATATAGCTATTTGCCCATTCTAAAGCGTAGTAAGTTCCTATGGAGGAGAACGGGCAAGAAACTCCATAGACAATCTTTCCAAATTGCTCCTATCGGATAACCAAAGTAGTACTATTGAAAATAACAATAGGGGGAAAAATATCAGTTAATATTTCTAGATTATTCGTAAAAACCTTAGGGAGACAGAGATGCATGGAATGCTGTGTTTATCTTTTTAATGACTATGTCAATGTCAGTTATTTCTCTGTGTCTGTGACCGCGTTAGTCAGCGTCAGTGAATGTATTGGCTGAGGACTCGTTAACAGGTTTCCTTACATCTCAATCGGATGACGTGTGTTCCAAGTTCTAACAATAGACTGCATTCGCAATACTGAGAGGAATGCTTATATAATACATCTGAATGTTCTATAATGAGAAAAATGTTTCACAACTGACGTATAATCTGAAGATGACGTATTGGATTTGGTGATAAAAACAGCACACCCATGCGTGTAGCTGCTAGACAGAAATAGTAAATTACTGTTGCGGCCTGCAATAAGGGAATTGATGGACGATCGTGAAAATGAGGGCCGAGGCGAAGCCGAGGCACTCATGCGTGAGTCCATCAATTCCTGATTGCGGCCAAGGCTTGTATAGTACTTTTCTCAAACAACGCGCGGAAATTCAAACTGAGTAAATTAAATAGAATGACGAATAACTATCATTTTTCATGCGCCAATATGTTAATTTGTTTCTTCTTTGTTCTATTTGCAAACCAATTCGAAATTTAAATAAAATCTTTGATAAGTTACCTCCTTGGTTGCCGTGTGTTGAAGTAAAAAGTTCGTTCCATTTCTAAATAACACGACAGATATGAGTTTTCATAGTAATTTATTTGGCCGCTAAACACGCCAGATATGGATTTTCATAGTAACTTTGCTGGCCGCATCGTCACTTGTTTTTTACCAGTACAGCAATTTTGATTTATCTCGAAGAAGGTTGTCAAAATAATGCTCGAATTTCCAAGCATGTTTGAGAAAAAAGTTTATTGTAAGTAGTTCAAAATACATTTATTTTATTGGAGCTGTCTTAACATTGTGCCGCATTCAAATTATAAAGGCTACTTTTCTCAACGTTTTTATCTTCTCAGTATATTGTTTGATCAACAAACCGCACCTTTAAAATAAAACCGTTACTAAACGAAATTATAAAATTTTACAATTTACGCATGGAACGACAACCTAAGAAAGGACATGGCGTGCTTCAACAAGGAAATCAACTTCTGGATGGACATGGCTGAAGACCGATACAAGATCACGAAAGCAGCCAGCGAGATATACAAGAAACCTGAAAGGGACAGCAGCGAGTCCTTGGACAAAGACTCAGAAAACAGCAAAATGTAACACAGCACAGCAGGGAGATAGAAAAGAGCCGAGAACGAATCATATCTCCGCCAATGGATTCAACAGTGAAAATGGAACGGAGCCAACTGGCGGCGTCGTCGTAAAAAGATGCCCATCCTTAGATAAATATTACCCGTGTCTCCACTAGTCCATTGCTTACTCAAGGATGCATATCCGGTAGGCTCGCAAATCCTTCCATATCCCGACGGGCACGGGCTATTCCCTACCATTACCCGCGCCCCCGGTCTACTCTTTGATATGCAATGGCTTCTGTAACCCCATGAACCATGAGGCTCCAGGGGCTAGTGCAAATCCTGGGGTTCATTCGATTTATCGAGTCTGGTTAAGCCACGCTGGGGTCGGTGCATTTCATTCATTCATTCATTCATACTAAACGAAATTATAAAATTTTACAAGAGAGCCAATATTAAAAAAGTCACCGTTTTTTGTCAATAAAATCTGAGTGCAGGGTTCTATAGGACATTTAATGAGGTCTTATTATAGATCTCTGTTTACATTATGACACGTAATTTAGGAAAGTTATTTTTTTTTTAAATAGATGGCATTGTTAACTCAATTCATGAGAATTTTCGTTTAGTAACGGTTTTACTTTAAAGGTGCGAAACGCCTACGAAGATCACTTACTCACTTAGCTCTCAGATGATCGTTAAAAGCTATCGACTCATCAGTTGGAAAACAAGCCTTAAACGACTTTCCATCATACACCTACATAATTACGTATTAAAAGTTCCTATTAATTTGCTATCGACAATTTTAATAGAGCTAAGTACTAAAATCTAGATCATAATGAGCGTTTTGCGAACCTTGATAACATATTTTATAAAGTTTATTGGGCTATTAAACTGATATATATCATACGTTGCTCAATGCGTCTACGACTACAAGATGCAAATACTAGTTACAAATGAGAAACAGACAAACCGACTAGACAGTGTTTGGTGCAAGTTATAAGAGAACTCATTCAGGATTTTAGAAATAGGATAGTTGTTAAACGCATGCCTATCAACAATAATAAAAAACGGCCAAGTGGGAGTCGAACTCGCGCACGATGGGTTCCGTGCCATTATCTATAACAACAGCAAAAAAATCACGTTTGTTGTATGGGAGCTCCCTTAATTTTTATTTTTTTATTCTGTTTTTTGTATATGTTGTTATAGCAGCAACAGAAATACAGCATCTGTGAAAGTTTCAACTGTCTAACTATCACGGTTCATGAAATACAGCCTGGTGACAGACGGACACACAGATAGACGGATGGACAGCGGAGTCTAGTAATAGGGTCCTGTTTTACCCTTTGGCTACGGAACCCGTAAAAACAACAAAAGCAGAAACATTTTCACCGATCTGTTAATAATTTGCTTTATTAGAATCAAAAACAACGTCTTTATGTCATTCACACGCATATAGGCAATGACGTTAGCACAACTTAAATAAACCATCTGTCATTTAGTGTGAAGATCATTCATCGATGCACTTTTCCATCGCGTCTTTTCGTCCTTTATGTAACTCGTCTTTCGCATAATTATCTCATGAACTGCCCACCTCGATACATATCTACGCAGTCACACGTCGTCACAAATCTTTTGCTTTACACTCATTCCAAGAACCGACTTGCGTTCGCCTGTACACAATGACCGATGGCATTGGCACGCCAGCTTAAATGTCTGAATTGTTACACTGATAGTGAGTGCTCTGTAGCTATTCGTGCCACCCAGATATAATCATGTCAGGTGTTCCGGAGTAAAGGATGAGGGTATTAATTCAGATGTTAATTTCAAAGTGGCTCATGCATCTATTACTTTATATAGCATGTGTTTCTAAGAAAGTGACGCATCGGTTAGAACAAAAACATGTATTCTGCAAATGTTTATACGCAGTGATAAAATAATCTGGTTAGATATCACATCATTTAATCACAAATTTTTCTAAACAAATTATATATAATAAAGGATATGTATATATATATCCTTACATATTATAAAACAAAGTCCTCCGTCGCCTCTGTCTGTCGTCCTGTACGCGATAAATTCAAAAATTACTGCACCGATTTTCATGTTGTTTTCACAAATGGATAGAGTGGTTCTCGAGTAAGGTTTTAGTATATAATAACCGACATCCACGCGGGTGAAGTCGCGGGCATCAGCTAGTAGTTTATAAAATGGTATAGTTTCCTTAAAACATGTATTCTGAAGTGTAACTACACGGTGATTATATAATTATAATATGTGGTTATCGTTACCCTAATAATTGCAGGCACCTGCAGTTTATGTACCGAATTTAATATATAAAAAACAAAACAATATCTTCCAATTATATACTCGGTCGGGACCGTTTCATATAACAATACTAGAGATCCAAATACTTACAGAATCCCGATAAAGTTTTAAAAAACCTCGTTCGCATCCCGTCCTTAAAAATTCTGTGATAAATAACCCAACATAATTCCTATGATCCTCAATTAATAAACACCCACAAGTAATTTGTACCGACAAAAACTTAAGAAGTAAATATAGATTTAATAATCATAGCCGAATACACAACAATAAATCATAAACGTATCACACGGAAGCTTCTGTACCATGTTGTTATTAATTGGGACTAAATATAGCGTTTAGTTAGCCATTGATTTATTTTAACTTGGGTACATTCACCTATGTCTTTATTTGTACGTGATTTTATAGCTGCTTCTTTAAATATAGCTGGTAGTTGATCGTAAATTTATTTCTAAGGTAGGATGTCGTTATATAGGAGAAAATTTACTTTCGTTATGTTTGGGGCATCTTCTGGACTGTAGGTAATTATGGACTTCGTTATCATAAACATCAGCAACTTCGTTAATTAATTTCCGTTTCATGTCTTGGCACTACATTTTTCTTCCCTTATCCGTTAAAAGCTAGGCAAAGCCGTGTGTCCTTACCTTTATTTTAATTTCTTTGCCATGTTTAGCAATTCAAAAGATTATCTACACATCTATTTCTTTTAATGTATCTTCATCTTTCTTAAAAATAGTAAACATCTGTTATTTTGATTCGTCATCCATCAGCACGATCTGCTTCATTGCATTTCTATCAGCGGCAATTAAAATTCCACACAATCATAATGTAATTTCAATTAGTTCGTTTAACTTCAGTCAAGTGAAGTGATATTTCACTCTGGCTGCACTAAATCAATTAATCATTAACGCGTCAATTAACGCTTATTTAATCTAATGTCAGGCGTTATAATGATGTACAATTTTACGGTATGTCATAATTAAGATTTGAAATTATAATGACGTAATTTGTGAGTTTGACTTGACTTTTGTCGATAGAGTGAAAGTTATTAATTATTGTTAGGTGTATTAAATGCATTTCATGATCAAAAAATTTTTTTGTTAATATCTCACGAAGTAACTTTGATTTTGATCTCTTCATTATAATGAAGGCTATTAAAAGCATCACCCATGAAGTAACGAGTTTCCTACATTGTCTTTCATTTGGCTATATTACCGTAACTAAGAAACCTTCCATTCCATTGTTACAAAAATAAAGAAAACGTTTATCATAATCACTGTAACCAACATAAATTATTTTATAGACGTAACCAACCCGATACTAAAGGCAAATAAAGAAAATACTCATTGATAAAAATAAATAGTATTGGAGTTGCTAAGAGCATAAGTATAGAAGTAAAAACCGGCGCAATGATCGCTGAGAAATTGAATTTGTTTCCATGCCAGTGATTATTGTGCCTAAGGCAAGTGAGAATAGCGATTAGGTAGAAAGAAAACAAATTGATAATCAAGAGAAACGAAATGGTCATTAGTTTCTGCTTACAGAGGCCCTAGTGTGACCGCGTTCAGCGCTCATATTGGTCCTTCACCAGTGAAGGTCAGTGAAGGGCCAATCGGAGCGCTGAACGCAGTCGATGCGTAATGTCGAGATGGTTAAAAGAAACTCACACTAGGGCCTCTGAAGAAGTGATATTGGCCAAAAGGAAACGATTTTGAAATATATTGCATCGATATAAGAGAGAAACTACATCGTCAAAGTGAACATGGGTGCTTACAATAACTATGTATTTGCTTGCTATAACATTATCAAGATTAATATCAACAAAATGTACACTATTTTTCTCATAGTGCCCCCTAAAAAGCAAGCTGATAAATATATTCTTAAAAATCCTCCTAATATTGTTTTCCGCCCACGCGCTCCGTCTGCAACATGCACCAACAATCGTTATGCAATTACAGCCGATAGATTCGACCGTGATCTTGATCTCGTTCGATTCGATTACACTGTCAATGACGATCACATGTCCGATTCGATCAATCGATTCTTATTGCTTGTTTATCGGAGCATTGTTCGGTGTGTCATTATTCGGTGATGGTTTAACGATGTTTTGAAATGTGGAGAACATTCCAAAACATCGATGTGTGGTGAATCGATTATTTCTGTTATGTGTGGTATTTTTATCATAGTACATTTATGTGTAAGAAGATGGACGAGGGCTGCGCGTGCTATGAAGGAAGTTCTAGATTTTGCTTTCGATTTCATTTGATAACTGTTTATAACAGAATCATTTAGTCGTTAAGTGGCTTTAGAATAAATTCGTGAGATTGACATGATAATAGTCCCCTATGGAATGGTAGAGCTTTCTCACTGAAAGCATTTATATTTTGACCGAATTATATAAATCCTTCGCGACGAAAACACCTAAGCAAGGCATTCGCACAAATTATTCTTCAACTGAACTACCTCTTTGCCTTGCTTGACCTCTAAAGTTCACCAACCCACTCATCTCCATCAACATCCACTTACAAAAACCGATCCATAATGTATGAAAGAAGACGCTTGCTGGCCGTGATCTTGCTTCATCTCATTTCGCATTGCCAGTCACAACGGTATGTATGATGTATTGTCTATACCATATTATAATGTAAAATTCACTATTTAATTCACCAGACTGACATATGAGACGATACTGATAGAATTGTAAGCGGAAATGGGGTGCGTAAGTGCGTATGTATGTATTGTATGAATGAACACATTGTAGAGGATGACTGTAAGATGGTTGAAGATTTCTAAAACGTTTCTAAATCAGCCCATTTGTAGACTAAGGCGTTATTTTAATTTAAATCTGGAACATAGCTTATATAAACCCATCAATTATGGATATGCGAGCATCCTAGTAACAACCTTAGAACCAATAACGGTCTGTCATTCAATGGGATTCTGAAGGTAACTACTATAATTCAGAACTTTACTAAACGTATACCGCATCAAGATAATGATAGCATAATCAAACAAACAGTTACTTCCAATCATTCACAAATCACAGGGTACTATCAACTTAAATGATATATCAATAGAAAGAATGCCTTGCGCCACCATCAATTTTCCTCAATCAAACCCATACATTTTGATTGCACCACAACTTCTTCAGCTTATAAATATTCATAACGATCTAATACCAAAACTGTTCCTATTTACATGACAACCATGGCTGTCTATCACTCTGCTATCACAATAGACTGTGCGCATGATAATACTCCAACGTATGTCACTTTAGACGTTGTGTGCGTGTAATCCGAGATTACAAGCGGCTGAAACTTCATCTACAGAAACGAAAAACACAGGAATTTAAACCTTATGGTAGGCACGATGAAGGTGATGGTTAGCGGTGGTGATGGCAAAATAAGTTGGTAAAAATGCACATTAAGGTGTAATTCGACGAACAGGCATTGAGTGAAGTGTTGGATATTTTTATTGAGGAAATTTGAAGCTAACCACATTCGAAATATCTTAATATGTGAGCTACGGGGAGGTATTGAATAGGATCGCATAAAATTTCGGAATGTGTAAGCATTCACTTGATAAGACAAAAAAAACACATTCCGCATATAAGTATATATATATATATAACTGACTCGAAAGATGGGGAAATGGTGATGAGTAATTCATTAAACATAATAGAAAGACATTAAACAATTGAAATAATTTCCAATCTAACACCGGGAAAACCGCAAATAAATCAATCAAATTGTTAATAAAACGCAATATGTGTTCTGATTGCGGTCAATGATTTGTAGTGAACAATTGGTGGCAAGCAATCACAAAATTTGCCTAATTCGTTGTGAAGATGCTCTAGATTGATACTGCAATGTCTGTGATGTGTCTGAGCGGAGATATGAGACCATTCTATGTGACCCATTGAGATATAAATAGATACTAGACTTTTGTGAATGAATGCTTGACTAATTTTAATAGTGGGTGGTCGACCAAAATATAAATATAGTACATAAACAGTGGTTACTATGATAAATGGAATAGAAATTAACATTCCATTCTCACAAAGCAAGATCTGTCACTACGTTACTCACATATCTTTAAATAAAGTCTTGCACGACCACAAAATCGGTTAATGTCAAGTAGATGTTAATGTCCTATTTGCAAACATAGATATTCATCTGCAAAGTGAACTAAAAGCAAACTAGGACTTTACAACCAGACTTTTAAGACTTATTTTATTTAGTTTACTGGTAAAAACTATATGAAATTTTAATTTAGACTCCTGAATTAAACATTACAGTTCTAGATTTGCTCTGTCTTCAGCTGTCTCTAGTAAAATAGTGGTTTGCTTCAAAGACTAAAGAAACTAAGAGTTAAGATTCAAGCGGCCTACTTTGCTAATTCAGCCATAAAATTTTAAACGCACACTTAACGTGGTACTATTAACAAGAGCCAGGTGTTTTAATGTAAACACTAACTTTAGAACTATCAGCGAGCAGCGTAGTGTGGCGCATACTAATTTAGTCCTACTAAGTTTATAGGAGAAACGACAAAAGTTTACCAAAATAAGCCCTGAGGCTCTAGAGTCCGTGGACATAATAAAGTGGTACAAAAATATACAGAGAACACCGAATGGATAATTTTGAAACAAAAACAGTTGAAGCTTTTCTTTGACTTGCTGAAACATCTCACTTTAAAAGAAGAAGTAACCAAGCCATCTACCATTCATCTTGAAGCAATAATGGTACTAGTATTCTTATCAACATAGAAAATGTGACAAACCCAACCTTATGTCTCAATACATAATCAAATACCACTAATCCACCTTGATCTCAGATCATAGGCAACGTAATTATCATCCGATTAGCATATCACTGTTGTGTCTCGAAATCGATAGGAAAATGAGGTCATCGCAGTCAATGGACAGGACGAGCTCGCAAATTGTGTGTGTAATAGGGCAAGCTCATTGAAAACTGGACGCAATGTCAAGAATTGTATGGAGTGAATCATAAGCAAGTAGCGGGCTTACCAGAAATGGGCTTGCAATAATGGAGCAAACTAATATAATAGCTTACAAAAATACAATTCCTACAATCAGGAAATAGGTTTTCAAAAGAAACGCATGAAAACATAAACGTCAACAAAAATATAACATCATGCTTTTAATCCCGGATGCGTTTAAGGAAAGTACTTTACTCGCATGTAAAAAAAAAATAACTAAACAATACCCAAAATAATTAAAAATAATACGTATACCTACTGATAATTTTAACATTTTTATCTAACAAACAAACTTTATGGTGGTGGTACCATTAATAGTTGATCATCAATAAGAATTATGTAAATGATACAAACAATATCCAGCACTGAAGAAATCAAACAAAAGAAACGTTCAAGTCACTATTCTACCAAAAACTAATTAATCTTACACCACGCACTAACCTAAATAGCCCTATAAACACCCACGAGAGGCGCCAAAGTTGACGCCATCATGGACAAACAGCGATAATCATGATAAATAGGTCACACCACCATTGAACAAGGTGATACTATGGAAATTCACATACAATTGAACAAATTAAAAGATGACATCTGCGATCCTCTTAATTGTAATCGGCGTTAGGAGGAGCCTCTATTAAGACTTGATTTAGCAGTATATGAAGGGTCAGAATAAGATTGATCGTGTATGAAACTCAACTGGATAATATATATCTTCAGTGAATTGGATGTGATGTGTAGTCCTTGATATTAATAGGGCGTGTAGTAATCTTCCCACGAGTGTCGTAAGATTTGGGAGTTGGACTCATTATTGATAATACCAAAGAGTATGAAAATGTCAGGGGTGAAGAAGTACTGGCGGTATTCTCTTTGAATAAAATCAAAAACCCGTTAGGGAGACTATAAAATGAAGTAGACATCAGTATAAACGGAAATGCAATATTGGTAATATAATTTTAAGGACCCTATAACATTACATAACGCCATTTAAAGTCTAATATCAAATCCGCCGATGCTAATAAATGTTAAACGAAATCGATTTAGCATATCTGATACCTATAAAAACGAATAGTTTTATCAACGGAATCGATGACGATGATCCTAAACGCGTTATCGATATATTATCGTGAATGGGAAACACTGAGTATATTTATGGTCCATATAAGTAGCCGGACTTCAAAGGAGTGGTATCAGAATCACGGTACATCAAAGAGATAAGTAGCTATCTCGGCGGAACTATGTGAGGAATTAAGCAGACGCAAGACAGCGACAGATCTGTCTGCTATATGAGAAACTGCTCTCTTTTTGTACTTTGGCAGTAGAAAGCAAGATCGTGTTATAGGGCTTAATAGGATTAAATGTTATGTGATGTGCGAATTTATGATCTCTGAAATTGTAATTGAGGAATGTCGTCAGTCATCTGCAGTAAGCTTTTCTGTTTCTTGCGTGTACATATTTAAGCAATAATGTCTGTCTTATGTATTACTTCACCGTCTTAGGTTGCAGCCATTTAGTTCCTAATCATTGAAATATTTTCTAAAGGAATGTTTGTATAGAATTTTATGACTTCTGAATTTACATTTCAGAGCACAGGGATACTGGTTTGTCTTTGAATTTCTTTAATTTAATGTTATCGCAACATTTTTATCAAGGTATGCTTTTTGTCTTTATTTTCCGATTCCCCGGTCTTTCATATTGTCTAAGATAATGTCTAAGAATGTCTCTTTCAAAACTTGTAAAAGTGTTTCAGTGAAATCATTGACATTCAAAATAAATATTACGATTCGTGACGAAATTAAAACAACATTCATGAGTCACTTTCTTGTTCAGAGATTGAATCATTCTGAAATATGTCTGCAATGTATTTACATGTAATCATACATTAAAATAGAAATGGAATATTATCTAAAACAAACATGGTTGTAGGTATTATTTGCTCCTTGAATCTTCGGATCGGAATCCCTGCTATTTGCGGCGGAAAACACGCGTTATCTTCAAAGCCTACACAGAGATACCTCTTCCAATTTATTATCGACTTCGGAATCATCTTTCTAGGTGAATTCAGAAAATAGCTTACAATTAGTACCTACCTAGATACTCTTCTTAGTTTTTATGCTTTTTTAATGACTAATTTTTCTTGAATATCTATCTAAAGTCACCCCAGCTCAACCATATTATACAACTCTGTCATTTATTGATTCTCACAATAAAATAGCTTTATTAATTGCCCACACAACGACTTCTCAATGACACTATAATAATGCGAGTTTTTATTCCATTATAATAATTCCTGAACATATTATATTCTACTGGTCCATAACAAGAACCCAGTGTTAGAAAGCACTTACATGCTCTTAGCCCAGTAATAAGAAAAGTCCATTTCAGCTCTCCTAACTACGAAGACCTTACTGCTTCTCAAATATATAGCCTTTAGTACCAAAAGCTATACACTTAAATAGCAACCTTAAGCCATAACGATAAAGTTGGAAGTGCTTCAGAAGGATAAAGTAAGGATGTGAACCAATAAAACTGAAAAGGAAATAGGCGTCTATGCTAAGTCATAAAGTTTAGGAGCATGTAGCTAGGAGCTGCCTTAAATATCGGATTTTCTTCGAGATAAGATTGTAATTACGTTTCCTGCATCGTTTTATGTCGAACTTCATCATTAAAATGAACGAGAATCATTAACTCGCCATATATGATAGAAGGTTTATCGGTATTGAGATGCTGACACGAGTCTTGTAATGACTTCGAGAGCAGTTATATTTTTATGGATAAATAATATTCCTTATTGGTTATTTGTTTATGTTCAAATGATTTCATATTTATGGAAATCTAGACTTCTATAATGACTTAATGAGTTACAAACATAAAGAAGCTAGCGTGTAAATGCTTATTTCAATATGCAAAATAAAAACCTATCATAATATGCTCCGTAATATGCAGTCAGAATACTATGCATTTTTTACAGTCTTAAAACAAAAAGCTCTCTTCGGCGCCGCAACGCACGACATTGCAAATCACCACAACTACATCCTAACTGTACTATTTTAAATAGGAAAGTGAGTTTGTTTGTTACGCTTTCACGCTAAAACGGCTGAACGGATATGGATGAAATTTCGCACAGGGGGTAGACCTTGAACTGGAGAAGGACCTGGAACTTTTCTACTACACTACTTTTTACCTGAAAATATCCAAAAAACATTCCAAATTCAAGGTCTCGGCTGCCGTTAAATATTTCACACGTATTCAGTATTCAAATATACTTAATACAGAATATTCAAAACG
This sequence comes from Lithophane leautieri, assembly GCA_949152455.1. NCBI lineage: Eukaryota > Metazoa > Arthropoda > Insecta > Lepidoptera > Noctuidae > Lithophane > Lithophane leautieri. Next base: position 2,577,187 of record OX424463.1, on the reverse strand, counting down.
TAACTGTACAAAATTAAATCAACATTATAACATCTTATTTAAAAATTACCAAAACATTCTACTATTTAGCTGAACGGTAGTACGGAAAGATTCGGGTGAATAAACATTAGTTCGTGCTGTAAAAAAAGATTGCATTACAGTACGTAACCTAGTTGGCAGAGGCTGCCTGTCACAATTTATATCATCGTAATATATTATATCCCACGCCAGATCTCGGCAAACGGGTCCGTCACTAGTGACCGGAGTCGATTTTGTGGTTTTTAGATTTGTATGAGTAATTCATGGAGGTTTTAAAATTCATGAACACACTGCTAATATTATACATGAATACAATAAGGAAAATACAGTGCAAAAACCACGTAAAATATTTCTTGTTAATTCAGGATTTTTCTGAGTCTTAGCCACCATCTTTCGATAACCACTATCTTGTATCAGAAAGCTACAAAGTGTATTCAAAGTAACCTTAAATATAACAAAACTATTATCTCCAGCTCCTACAGATAATCCAATATTCATCAATTTAGATCTAAGTTTAGCAACAAGGAAATCAAGCTGTCCTTCAGACTCTAAATTAAGATCTCAATTAGTGACAAACCGTACTGATCACATAAGATATCGCTAGTTAATCTGAGGATCAGCAGAACCAGGTACATGAAAGTCGTTGGACAGCTGCCAGGCTTCAGAACACTGAACTTGGCTGCAGCTCTTATGTTTCTATAAATTAATTGTAACTAGTACGTGAAGGAATTCGATGGTCAACTTGTAAATTCATTGTTATTTGGGGAAATGTGACTGTTGGCTATAATTAGCAGTGCGGTTTCTGTTTTGTTTACTTTTCGAAATAAGAATGATAATTCAAATCATCCGTACATAACGCTGTCTTTGCTGTCGGGTAAAGGCTCCCGCAGACAGGCACGATGCGAGAGTGCGACGCGATTATAGTAGTACAGTTTCTATGAAAACTTTATAGATATCGTTCTACTGCATGCCTGACTGCGGGAGCCTTAATAAGGGTTCCCAACGAACGCACAAGGGCTTCTTTAGTACCTACTCATAATTCTATGTGGTGTTGGTGACCCATGGTGATAAGCAGACGGTTTACTTTAGTCAAAAGTTAGATCAGAACGGTTGTAACTGCTTTTTTTGTTTCCCTGCAACTAATCAAGCTATAAATAAACCCGTATTCAAAATATTACCTACCAGTAACGCAGTATAACCTATTTCCAGTAACGCTTTCAAGACCTATCCTAAAACTCCATCAATCTGCCTAACCTTTTCCTAACTATGTTAGAGTCGGCTTCCAGTCTAACCGGATACAGCTGAATACCAGTATTTTACATAGAGCGACTGCCTATCTGCCCTCCACAACCCAGTAACTGGGTAATACGATACCCCTTGGTAAGACTGATTGTCAGACTTTCGGGCTTCTGACGACCTGTAACGACTATCATAGATCTACGAATGACAGCCGGGACCAACGGCTTAACGTACTTTCCGAGGCACGGAGGAGTTTTAGTATGTAAAGAAGGTCACCCATCCACGGACCAAGCGTAGCTTAACCTGATAGATCGACCCGTGCGGCTGTTATTAATTAGCCACGAGCTCCTCACGGGTGTATAATATAATGCTTAAGTTTTGTCGGGAGGACGTATTAGGGTCCGTACAGTTTGGTACAGCCGACAGCAAAATAGAATATATATTTTGCCATCCAACTGTACCGAATCGTGACGAATGACTCGAACATGTGTGTACTGTAACGCTTGAGAGCGTTAACTTATGTGTGAGGGTGTGTGTGAGGAGGTAATTTCCAAGAGGGAGAGGTTTCAAGAGGGCTTATTCAAATATTTAATTTTATAAGAGACGCGTCCACAAGCCCTCCCTAAACAAAAAAGCACTCCTAACATATTTCAAACCAAATTGCTGCAACGTTCGAAACTCACGGCTGTCCTGTCGCCAGCCTGTACCACACGAGGTTGCGCATCGCATACAACCTCACAGTACCACGCTTAACTGTCAAACCAACGACGATACGCTTAAATTCATCTCACCCACTTTATGGTGAACACGCCATGCTCAATAACCTTCGGGCTAAATACAACCCACTCGGACTGCAACGCATCAGACCCACGTCAGAGTGTCTAGACGGATAACTAATCCTTCGGAATAACTTCAGACTTGTGTTTAAATGCTTTTACACTCTTTATGAATTAGTTTCCTACTCAATGGTGATTAAAGTTAGTAATATCCAATCGTCCATGCCAATTAGCAAAATTTTCTATCACCTTTTTTTTTCTTGATATCTAATATAACATTTTCAACTTTAATTTCTTTGAATTTTACGTTTCACTATCGGACAGCATTAAAAAAATCGGCCAAGTGCGGTGGTTTGAAAACTTCATACGGATACGGAGCTTTCCAAGCTCCATCTATCCAAAGCCGATCTTATTTGCCTAATCCCTATGCGTGCGGCACAGGAATTAAACTGTCAAAACAAGGAAATGTCTGAATTGATGGACATTCTCAATTCCTCACCGACGCATATAGCCACAAATCAATAAATTCCGAACGCACACGAATGAAATCGGTAAACTTCCCTAAACGCTGTTTCCGACGTTTATGCGCACTTTATCTTAGTAATGATATTCGCGCGTTTAATAAAATAAATATATTCATTTTTAATAGCCCTGTGCGTCTTTTGAGGACAGATGTCGAAAATAAATATTCAAATGTGAAAACATTTAACGTTTCTTGAATGTGTGTTGATAATGACATTGAAATTAAATCGACTCATTTTTCTAATGTCTCTTTCTGTTTTATTTTCAGGTAAGAATTTCACAAATGAAGCTGGAGTTTGACACAGCTGTACGGTGACGTTACAATTTAACAAAATTTATAAAAATGACATGGAACTTGAAGTAGTCTTAAAATTAATTTAGTAAAAGGTCGAAGAAAATCTACTAGGAACGGTTACAAAACATTTTTTTCTTTATGAAAAAAAAAATCCTTGACTGAAAATTGAAACTACTTAAATGGTCCAACAAAGTCCAAAAAAAATATTGTGTATCATTTACATTCCAATTTTATTAGGTAGATACATAAATCAATTTTGACTCATCTACTATTTTCACTTGAGTCATTGTAATAATTCAGTCTGCTTACTACAGTTACATCGCCATTATTTTAAATAGATTTCTTTCGCAATGCCTAAAAGCACTTAGTGCATGTAAAACTTCTGCAGTGAAAAATGGATGATCTGCTCAATGTCTGAATGTCAGTGTATCCTTGAGAAAATGAGGCAAAAACTGCACGCGTGGGATTTTATTTATTATTTCTTAAATGTAGGTCAGATTAGATTTTAAATTAAGAACTAGAATGTACTTGCTTTTGTTTTTTACTTCAAAATGAATTATTTACTGTTTTTTTTTAAATATACACATAAAAAACAAAATTATACCTAATTATGCATTTTTAGCTAGTTGATTGCCTAGTTTGTCTAGGTCGCAAGCGCAACTGTTGAGCATGAGGTCCTGAGTTCGATTACCGGATTGGGCAAAGTGTTATTGGGTTTTTCCATTAGGAATTTCTCAGTAATAGCCCAGAGTCTGATTTGTGCCCGGTCGATGGCAACAGGCTCGCCCCCCACTACATGGAAATTAAACATAACTGGCGAAATGTGGGTGTACTATAGACACACCTCTGCCTAACCCTTTGGGGAATACAGGCGTGATGTTATGTTATGCTGATTGCACGTCGCACATGCGCAACTGAAGTACTATACCTCCTTCGTTAATTCTAATCGTCTTCCGCTTAATTTAGTACAAAAAAAAAGGGCAGCGATTAGATTGAGATAAGGTGTATTTTTTTTTAATCCTCCAACGTAATGTCAATAAAAAAATGTTTATTGCAACCCACCACGTGCCAATATATTGCATAGAAAAATTGCAATTATGTAGTAGTAGCAAAAAGTAGTCACGACCGCTAAACACCTTCGTATAAGTAAGTCGTTCAATCAAGTTTTAAACTTGTAGTTAATACAAATAACTGGACCACATGTTTGTGCCATACAAGGTAGTGATGGATTAATTAGCATTCGCATTCATTGCTAGCATGCGAATGCACATGAAATTTAATTGCGATATTCTGTGAAGTGCTAAATGAATTTTTCGCTTCGTACTTTTTTATACTATCATACGTCAGGGCGTGGACGCACGCAGCGATAGCGTTTGCTCTCCGTCGCACCTACGGGAAGTCGGGAATACTAAATCTATCGGTTTCACGTGACCGTGACCTCGTTCGCGAGTGATTAACAAAATTCACATACTTCATTATTATTAATTATCGTCATATTAGCTATTAGCATAGCAATAGCAATTATCATACTTAGACCCAAGAATTCACATGTCAATGAAATTAATGCAAAATCGCATTAATTGCCATTACTAATACAAGGAAGAAATAGCAATGAGTTTTATTTACATCAATAATAGTAGCGAAAGAGAGGCTTCAAACCAGTTAGGTGTGTACAAGTCAATATCAATCTATTGATTTAAATTTTTGGACTTATATGGGCCAAGTCAACGTGGCGCAAAAGCAGTAAGATCGATGCTTTCGAGATGTGATATTGGCCGAGGCCACTTCGTATACCATGGCCCGCCATGAGGACGAATTAATCCATACTCAAGGAACTCAACATCATCAAGCGGTTATCTACAATATGCCAGGAGCGTGCCCTCAGCTTTTTTGGACATATGCGTTCACCTAAGCATGCACCTAAGCATACTGGGCCGGGTGGAATTGAAACGCGCTCAAGGCAGAGCACCGGCAAGATGGTCAGACGCGATCAAGAAGGCTCTTGCAGGCAGCATTTACCAAGCGGTCCACAGTGCAGAAGACCACTTATCTTGGAGACGCGTCGTATGTCGTCGCGATCCTCAGCATTGAGAGAACAACGATGAAGAAGATGGGCCACGTCAAAATCCTTCTGAAAACAAATGAACACGTTCTGAATTAATATAGGTATCAGTGCGAGCAGAAGACTGAAAATGAGTCCTCCAGGATACTGAAAATGTTGCGGGAAATTCCGAAAGGGATACCGGGACCCTTGGCAACAGGCAACTGAAGGAACACGGGTGGGTTTTAGTCAGTAAAAGTCTGGCACGCCCTCCCGCTCCGCCCAGAGCGGGAGAAGTAATGTGACGATTGCGAAACCTAAAAAAAAAAAAAACCTGAAAATCAGACCAAGTCCCCTTCCCCTAGGCTAAAAAATTAATTCTTTTCACCTCATAATTCTCCTTCTCAGTATCTCACCAGCTTATTATCCATTCGATTTTATAAAATATAGAATTCAATAAATATTAAACCAACAATAATTGCAATCGATCGATTTACAAGGCTTGGCGTGATAAAATTTTAGTGCTGTGTTAAAAAACACATGACTAGTTGGCTAACGTAAGACATACTGTGGGCTGTGGGCGATTGTTGACATCATTATTGTGGGCTTTATTATTATTTGGTGAACTGTGAACATTTCTTATAGTTTCAAGATAAGTTACGAGAGGAAAAATATAATGAAGATGTTGCGAAATTGTTATAGATTTTTTTTTGAAATAATATTTCAGAAACTGCTAATATTATTGTATTGGTTTGTTTCACTTTTTAACCAACTTCTTCAAAAAGGAGGAGGTTCTCAATTCGTCTTTGTGTGCATGTATGTTTAGGTCATGCTTCAGAGGTGGTCCCATATAAATTTTATTAACTTTGCTTGCGTAGTTTTTGAGTTAGCTTCAATAATTACGTATTTTTCCCACTTAGTCTATGTAGACGATATCTTATTTGACTCCGTCACTATTATTAACATAGCAGGTAGTGGTATTCGGATTTGTGTTGGGTAGGTACTTACCACAACTAAAAAGTGAAAAATAAAAACTTTTTACAAAAAAAAACAACCGACTTCCAAAAAAAAACACAAAAAAAGTGAAAAATAACTTTAATTTCGGAAGTGAGTGGCAAAAAACGAAAATTAATATGCAAAGACACCGACTTCCGAAATTAAAGTTATTTTTCACTTTTTTGTGTTTTTTTTGGAAGTCGGTTGTTTTTTTATGTTTTCTTTAAAGAGTTTCCATAGCTTTCGTTAAGTATCAAGCTCTAGTTAAACTACTGGTGGTTTTGACTGCTTGATAAAACTACTTGGATGTGCTAAAGTAGCCCGCGATATTCAAATTTTCTTAAGTTTTTTGCAATTTGCAGGTCAGTGTCAGGTTGTATGTTGATTACAATATATGATTCGTAACGCCTTAAGACGACCGATATGTTGGCAAGCGAGTGATTGTAATTATTTATAATCAGTACCTACCTCAAGAAATACAGGGGTTCAAATATCGTTTAACTGCAAGTTAATACTCGCAATCCTACTTTTGATCACCTTTTTTGTCCTCCAATCCTTACTGAAACTCAGTAGTAAGACGACAAAGATGGGTGAACATTAGTCTCTCCGGGTGATATATACGGTCATCCCGGACTTTTGTTCTCCGTCTGAAAGGATGCGAGATGTGATCCACTCAATTTTAGCACTGTAACGCGAAAGTGGGGTTTGTGAGTGTTGCCAGATTTTGTAGGTACTAAGTTATTAATAATATAGTTATGTAGTAACTGAGGAGCTCGTGGCTAAGTAATAACAGCCGCACGGGTCGATCCATCAGGTTAAGCTACGCTTGCCGGTGTTGTTCCGAGGATTGACCATCTTTACATACCCAGACCCCTCCGTGCCTCGGAAAGCACGTTAAGCTGTTGGTCCCGGCTATCATTCGTGGATCTTTGACAGTCGTTACGGGACGTACGGGTCATCAGAAGCCCGAAAGTCTGATAACTAATCTTACCAAGGGGTATTGTTTTACCCAGTTACTGGATTATGGAGGTCAGATAGGCAGTCGCTCCATGTAAAATACTGGTATTCAGGTGCATCCGGTTAGACTGGAAGTCGACCCCAACTTAGTTGAGAAAAGGCTAGGCAGATTGATAAGTTATGTAGTAAGTAACTGAAAAATTAAACGAATAACCTGTAGAATTTAGATTTACAAAGATATTCAATAATATCTCTGAGCAAAATGTAAAAAAAAACAGCATTCAGATATTTACCTAATATTGTATTCAGCTTTTGTATCCAACTTCTGTTTTCAGTAACATACTCGTAGGTAATCAGCTCCATTCCCTACGTCACAAAAATGGCTATACACGAACACGGCTAAAAACGGCTGTGTAAAAAGACTCTAAACCAAGCCGAAAGTCACTTGTTATTCCCGTCATTGCGATAATTTTTTGTTCTGGACCATCCCTGGGAACCTTCTGGTTACGGAGATATTGAAGGTCAAAGTTTCAACTTTTTCAGGCGTTTTTTAAAGATAGCAAGTTTTAAATGTTATAACTTAATTTTAAATACCCCCGCGAACCCTGAACCGTTGCATGGGCCCATAAACACAATGTTTTGTAAACAGAGATTTTTCACACCAAAAAGAAAAGTCTTTTCCCAGCAATTATTTTTGTGCAAAGTTACTTAATTTGATGTACAGAATGCGTAGTTGACGGCTATATGATGGTCTTTTTACACCCTTTTTATATATTTTTTTAGAGTTAAATCATCAAATGACTTCTCCCGCTCTGGGCGGAGCGGGAGGGCGTGTCAGACTTTTACTGACTAAAACCCACCCGTGCTCCTTCAGTTGCCTGTTGCCAACGGTCCCGGTATCCCTTTCGGACTTTCCCGAATATCGGATATTCCCTCAGTCATTTACGCCCTGTATTTAGGTCAGCCGACATCAATAGCGTCATAACCTTATCTAATTACTTACTAACTTCAATACGTTATTATCACACACGCATAGTTCCATATACTGCGGCTGTATTATATACCTAAGTAAGGTATAAGTTTATAACTAATTCCGCTCCTAACCAGTTTTAGATGCAGGTGCGTTGGTGGCCGTTCAATTTATAAATAGGTAGGCATTGCATTAGATTCCTAAGCTGTTACCTAGCTAAATTGTCTTTCTCCATAACTAAACTAATATTATAAAGATAAAATATTTGTATTTTTGTTTGTAAGGAATAAACACAAAAATTACTGGACCGATTTTAATAAGTCTTTCATCGGTACAATGCTATAAAATTATCACTGAGTAACATTGGCTATTCTATACATATTATAAATTAAAGTCGCTTTTCGTGTTTGTCTATATGTCCGCGTTGTTCTTCTAAACCACGCAACAGATTTTGATCAGGTTTTCACAATCGTTTAGAGAATTTATTCCGGAAGGTTTATATTATGTATAGTAACTTTATACCTAACTAAGTAATCTCGATGTTTTGTCAAGTCCAAAAAACCATGCGAAGCAGGAGGAGGTCGCTAGTTATTTAAAAAAATATCGTGCAGACGAACCCGCTGGCAGAAGCTAGTGCTAGATAAAGGCATTATTGACTTTTGTTATGATAAAAATCATAAGTTGTCCCACGAAAATTGGTCTATAAAGTGAGCTGTCAATAGTGTCAATCCCTATCATCTGCATTACTATTCTGTAACCATCTCACCGTGAAAATTAGGTGAAGTGAGTCCGGAGTGAGCCGTTATTGTCATCGATACCTACTGATGCTAAGGCAATGACAGTTTACTCCAAGCTCACTTCACCTAAGTTTTCACGGTGAGATTTTTCAGAATAGGTATGCAGTTTACTCATAATATCATCTTAGTTTTTCTTCGCTTAACCACAGATAATATACCTAACACTAGACTAAACTAATAAAACGAATGAGCATGAAATAAAACGTGCACTTATCTTTGAAGTGATAAACTACGGCAACAGCTAACGAATAGTCATAAAAGCTAGACAGTCTCATGATGCGGTAAAGCTGTAAATTCCTATTCGAAAACATCAATTACATTTGTAGAAACATCATAAAAACACAGGACTTACAAAGAGGATACTTACATCGAACCTGTAAAAAAAACTTTAAAACTTTTTGGAAACCTAAAAGCATCAAAAATAAAAGCACGCTGTTTTTGAAAATCGAGACGTGTATTCGACAAAACATTCTAAATTCAAACCGAGCATCAAGCAATAAACTTTTCTAAAGATGTACCATCTTCCACGGACTGCACTTCATTCATTATCATTTCACTTTTCGAACAGTTTCCACATGCAATATTACTAGGAAAAGCGTAATAAAACATTGTACTAACCTCCAAACACGTTAACTCACTTACATTGTTTTTGTAACACAAATATCTTCAAAGCCAAGGTTGGCCGAACCGCAAACGGGCGTAGACGTTTTAAATTGCTTTAAGGTTCCTTTAGACGTGGCCAGTCTATTGATTAGTAGAGTGCAACACTATAGTTTCGAATACGATTTAAATAAACATTTGCTAAAACATAAGTTATTAACTTATTAGTCTAAGTAGATACTTCCCAAAAATATAAATTTACATTGTGGAAACAGAGTTCGGAACAGAATCTTTAGATATGGAAGCAATCGCCTCTCCTAATGTGTCCCCTAAGTTTCTTAATTGCCTAAAGTGCAGCAATTTTACTTTACTGAAAACGTTTAAACGTTGACTTAATAATGACTTAAACTTTGCAACCTCTATTTTTGGGGCCAAAAACTCGCACTCTCCCAAATTGAAACGAGCCTTTAAAAGTTTAAACGGTGCATCGCCTAGCAACAAGCTCGAGTACCCAAAAAAGAAGAAACAGCAATAATTTACAGCTAACCGTATGGTATTCTTATTTTAAATGCGCTTTAGATAACAAAGGAAAGAATTAGAGTAGCGAGCTAATCCTTGACCTTTTTGGATGCGTTCCAATTATGATTAAGACCAGTTCCTTTAGATTGGTGGTTTAGACGTTGGTTTTATTTTTTATTTGAAATATTTGTGGTGATTATACTCGTATGTGTCGTCAAACTGTCTAGTCTGTATTCCAGACTGTCATCACGGTATTTTACCGTATCTTGACCCATTATGACAGCAATTTAAATATCAGTAAACGGTATCTTGTAAATAGGACCGGATTTGGAAAGGGATAGGTAATATGGTAAACTTCAAATGATACTTATGCGGTATATTGGAGACGGATAATCGAAATATTATAGTTATTACAACTGTTACCCTACAGTATTGTAAATAATCAGCCGTGAATGGCCGACAATTTATTGTAATTTTAAAAAGTTAAAAATAAATCGACATTCATTTGTCTCCTAACCTTTATCGTATGTTAGTTACTTCTTTTTTCAAACATTTTTTATTATTTCTGAACGCCTCCCGCGTTCGTTATGCTCTAAACATTGCCAGTGTCATGACTGCACAGACAAAATAAGTAATATTTATGGTTATGGCTTCCATATTGTCGATGACGAATTCAAAGAAGAACATGACGGACTGACAGTTACAAAACGATACTGTAACTTTTACCGATATTGTAAAAATCTTGGTTTGTATTCCACTAAGTCTTTATCGCAATATAACATTGCAATTTGTAATCATATTCTTGTGCGTGTGCATATTACCTGATGATCAAATCAATGATTAAATATACATATAAGTACACTATGGACATATCTGGTTTGGATCAAGCATCCTTAAAGAAAGAAAGAAAAACGTTTAAGTATTTGGCACAGTACCGTAGTAAGCATGGAACACATTTGATCAAATTAAAAAGAAAGTTTTGTGTGCCTCTAATGTCTATGTTATCTGATTTGGTTTCCGAACTTAGTCCATCATCATTCCAACCAGCCCACCTCCCTCTAGAAGCAGATTAGGTCTCCTAGTCTGTTCAGAAATCATCGGCAAAAGATCTGGGTGACCCGAGGGTTTTATGAGTCCCTCATGGCCGCGATTATACTTCCGATAATAGCACACCACACCCATACAAACAGTTATGGATAATATCCTTTTAACAGGTAATTTTAGGGGCCATTAAGCCTATGTCCAGCCGTAGGTAAACGTTTATAGACGGATAAAACAGGTACCCACATATTGATTTCAATAGCAAGCGCACGCAAAGTAATTTCAAATCGATTTTCAATAAACAAAAATCGTTATTGGCAATGTGCGAACGGCATTCCTAATAGAAACTATAAAAATATGAGAGGTCATTGAACTCTTCTCTAATATTCCTATTCTATATTCAAAGCACCTAATTTGATTGCCAATAAAATGGCCACCAGTTTGATTGTAAAACGCGGTCAAATTCATAACATTAGTGTTTCTTAGTCATGAATCGTTTAGATGTTTTATCTACCCAATATGGCTATAATTTCCAGTCTGCTGTAATAACTTTTAATAATTCCTAATATTGCTGTCACTATAACTTTCATATGCCCCAATGTTCTATTCACCGACTAAAATGAACTAACAATTATTGTTGTCTTTTAGCAATAAAGTAAAAGATAGATAAAGTAAAGATAATTAAAAAGAATTTTCACAATTAATATGGCCAACCAAATTTTTTATTAAGTATATTAAATTATTTTTTCAGTGTAGGTTTATAATATATAAAAACATAATTAAACTACCGCAATTTGAAAGCGTTTCTAGAATAACATTAACCATAGATAAAATTCTAGAGCTTTATATTATCGTGATAAAAAGCTCCGAGGCGCTAACCAGTTATACCTTTTTACTGCAAACCTTGTGCTCTTTCCCGCGTGAACGTGTTAATTTAGCACGGAATGTAGGCAATAAATAGGGCTCGGTAATCATAACTTAGATTATAACTATTAGAGATCAATTATGAGCTAATATTACGTCATGGCATTTATGATAGCTCGCAGCATCTTTATGATGTTACTACATTATTAATTGTTTGAGATAATGTGATATGTGTTCTTGTCAATTGATTTTATAAGCAAGAGGGATGAAATAGGGAGAACAATAGTCGTCTGTGTTCTTCAATAAAACATGAGCGGATTGTTAGAGTCAAACTATTATCATTGGAACTATGCAACTCCTAACTTCTCTTACTTTTGGAGTAGTATACTTTCACAAAAAACATATAATGCTTTTGCCAATACTCCCTGGTAACAAAAATAATGTTATGTTTAACAAAATAATTCTGGTGTTTCTGGTATTTAATAAACCGCAGTCGTAAAGATCACCCATGACCCAACGGTATACCACGAATAAACATGCAAACCGTATCTTGTTCTCAGAATAGTAAGTGAACACAGTTGGTTAGAGCGGCTCCTTAGTAGTATACTATTTGCGAACTAGCACAATTGACAATAAACCACTGGGCTGATGACTTCATTGTCAACAGCTTGACGTGGGGTAATTACGTTCTAAAAATTCACTAATGACTTTGATACATTAAGAGTGACAACCGTGGTAAAGAATAGGTCAATTTTATAATTTTGAGAATGTCAGATAATCAAACAGCCATCAGAATTGGTGATCAAACGGTCTTAACAACTGATAAATAGCCCGAAGTCATAAGTATTATTTGAACAGTGATTCAAAAATTTGGCTTCAAAGAATTGCTGACAATAAACCACAATCGTTTCTGTGAAGCCAAGCAGTTAAACAAGGCAGATTAACCCAAGGTATTTATACCAACAGGAAATATGAATGATTTAGAGGACAATCGGTCACACACAAATCAAAATTGCATAATGCATAATAGCGATAATCACAATTGTTCTGCCATGTAGGGTAACAGGCCAGGGCTGCGGGATAGTCCGAAAGGGATACCGGGGCCCTTGGCAACAGGCAACTGAAGGAACACGGGTGGGTTTTAGTCATTAAAAGTCTGACACGCCCTCCCGCTCCGCCCAGAGCGGGAGAAGTCATTTGATGATTTAAGTAGGGTAACATAGAAGAACAATATGTCCGGCGGTCTTGTTTTAGAAATAAAAACTGTAAATGTAAATGAATATACTAAGAGGACCACAAGCTTATACATATAAATCAGTAAAAAAAAAATCACTTTGCACTTATTATAGAATTCTAATCGTGTGTAATATCCATTTTCTAAGAAAAATTTAACTATGGTTTCGGCCTGACAATCAAAACTAATTGAATTCTTCTAAAACGCTTTGCCAAACAGTCTACAACAATATTCCTGTTTACTCTCGTGTAATACTAGAAGTAGTTACATGAGTAACAATTGTAAAATGTAAAGCTGTTGATACAATAGCAATTGTTGTTTTAAATATTGGATCACTTCTCAACTAGGTTGTTGCCAGGGTAAGGAACAACAGTGAGCTAGATTGGATTTTTGTTTATTTAAAGAACGAGCCATTATTTTGGATACGGGAGCTAGTAAGTAACTTGCCACAAACGTGGGTTAAACTTGAAATAAATCTTGTTTCCTTCTGATGCTAATTTCCGTAATTCAAAAAGGCTTACATTTTTTGGCCGATTGAGACTGAGATTAAAGTGCAAATGTTCTTAGGAATACTTAGTAATAGGGCCCGTCCGTCCGTCCGTCCGTCCGTCTGTCACCAGGCTTTATCTCATGAACCGTGATAGTTAGACAGTTGAAGTTTTCACAGATGATGTATTTCTTTTGCCGCTATAACAACAAATACTAAAAAACAATAAAATAAATATTTAAGGTGGCTCCCATACAACAAACGTGATTTTTTGGCCGTTTTTATAGATAATGGTACCGAACCCTTCGTGCGCGAGTCCGATTCGTACTTGTTTATTTTCATGTTTATAACCTTCTTCAATGAGCTCTCATTCCTTTTCTATGTGAGAAGTGGCCTTTGTCCTATGGTGGGACAACCCTGTGGTTGTCCCACCATTATTTGTTTATTAGTTTATTCTTTTATTTATATTGTCATGATTCACGGCTCTTCATTCCTAGAAGAATTGCATTCGTTCTAGTTACAATTTTAGGTTCATCGTTAATTGCTCTATTTCATGTTCAGTTGGCAAATACTCAAGAATAGCTAAAACAACAATAAACAATGCTGTTTGAAAACATTGCTACAATAACATAATTATTTTAAGACCACACACTTGTTTCCAAAATTGCTGAGATTTAGGTCAGAATCCATCAGTCACGTTTGATCAAACATGCTTGACATTTCAAGGCACTTGAAGCAGATTCTGAAAATTCCGCAAACACTTATAATAAAATGAGAATATATTGCCTCGTATTATGCGTATATACATTTTTAAATAACAAAATCAGCTTTATTGATATTAAAATTAGTCATCATCTGCCTAGCCTTTTCCCATCCATGTTGGGGTCGACTTCCAGTCCAACGGAATGCAGCTGAATACCAGTATTTTACATGGAGCGACTGCCTATCTGACCTCCACAACCCAGTAACTGGGTAATACGATACCCCTTAGTAAGACTGGTTGTCAGACTTTCGGGCTTCTGACGACCCGTAACGACTGATATTAAAATTAGTATTGTTTAAAAAAAAATGTAGGTAACGTGCTATTAAAAAAAAAGACGATTTTCAAATTCAAATTTTCAAATTCAAATTCAAATATTTATTGCAAAACACAGTACATATACGCATTTCCAGGTGTTAAGTGAATGCGCAGTCCACTGCATTTACCAATTCAGGCATGTAAAATTAAAAATTATAGTTAGACAATTTCATAAAATCCAATTAATCGGTTATATAATGTCATAAATTCGGCAGAATAGTAATACCCTGTGCAATAATATACATTCAAATTAATAAATAGTAGTAAATAATGTCACAAATTCAAATTATAAGTAATGTCAGAATAAATAATGTCCAAATAATTAATGAACTTACCAATTTATAATTTAACATGCATTGTAATATTAAAATTATTATTGAAATTAAAAATATATACTAAATAAACATTCAAATTACATTATATAATTGCATTTAGATAGAATTAAGCTTAAATAAATCGGTCATTTGACATATCTAATTATTATTTATTTAACTTATCTGTTAAAAATTCACCAATGGAATAGTACGCTTTTTTAAAGGTCTGTTAACATTCTCTTGAACTTGTTAACATCCTTCTCAAGTCTTACAGTCGTGGGTATCATATTATAAATTTTTGGAGCCATGCCCAGAAAACTTTTTGCATATAATGCTGTTTTATGAGGCACAGCGTGAATTTTGTCCTGGTGACGTTTACTAGTCAGGGCTTCAAATAAATACAAGTGTTTTTTAACGAACATTGCTACTTCAAACGCGTATAGGGCTGGAAAAGTCATTATTCTTAGGTCAATAAAGTGTGGTCTACAACTGTCAGTAGTTTTTATTTGGCACACAGCTCTCAAACACTTTTTTTGTGCCTTAAACACTAGCTCCCTATCTGATGAATTTCCCCAGAATATTATGCCATAGCGTAATGTAGAAGACACGTATGCATGATATGCAGTCAGTACGGTTTCGCGGCTTGCTGCTTTACTGAGTTTATGCAAAGCGTACTGGAACTGATTTAGTCTTTTTATTAAATGTTCAATATGATTACTCCATTTCATATTCTCGTCTATATAGAGTCCCAGGAACTTTGTGTGCTTTGTTTCTTCTATCGTTTTGTTAGCGTATTTTATATTAAGTTTATCTTGATTTATTCTTTGTTTAAATGACATAATATGAGTTTTATCTAAATTTACATTAAGATTGTTATTATTTAACCATGTTATTAACCTGTTTAGATTTAGATTTATATCCATTTCATGACACTGTGCCTCCCTATTTTGTGCTGTGAAAATAATTGTACTATCATCAGCGAACAAGGTCATTGGATGTTGAATAACTCTTGGCATATCGTTTATGTATACGAGGAACAATGGGGGGCCGAGGACGCTACCCTGAGGTACACCAAAGTTCGTTTTTCTTGGTTGTGAATGGTACGTTAGTTCTAATTTTGTCTTTTGGCAAATCTTTGTTGTACTCGTTATTTGATACCTATTTTTT
Source organism: Lithophane leautieri (assembly GCA_949152455.1). Classification (NCBI taxonomy): domain Eukaryota; kingdom Metazoa; phylum Arthropoda; class Insecta; order Lepidoptera; family Noctuidae; genus Lithophane; species Lithophane leautieri. Next base: position 2,561,272 of record OX424463.1, on the reverse strand, counting down.
AAATACGATTCAATTAATTTTAATACGTTGCCCCTTACTCCATATTTTTCTAATTTAGACAAAAGTATATTAAAATCTACAAAATCAAATGCCTTGGTCATATCCATGAACAAGGCAGTCGTCGGTGTCCGTCTGTCCATATTTGTTACCACTTTATTTACAAGGCTATATATTGCCATATTAATATTTTTGCATTTTCTAAAGCCGTACTGTTCTTCCGCAAATATTTGATGTTTTTCAAGAAAAGGATACAGGTTATTTATTATAAATGACTTTTTCAAATTTTTTTGAGAAAATTGGAATTAACGCTACAGGTCTATAATTCTTAGGATTTTGTCTGTCATCTTTCTTATATAGTGGTTTTATTATAGATATCTTTAATTCTTTAGGGTATGTACCATTTTCTATGCATAAATTTATAATAAAACTGAGAACAGGAGATATTTCCACAGCTACACTTTTTATTACTTTAGTGATAATCTCGTCATAACCTGCACTATTGGTATTTTTTAGGGTTCCGATAATTTTGTGTATATCGATAGGTATTGTAGCAGGCATAAACATTGACTTAGCTGTGTTGGTAATAGATGATTAGTCAGGATTTTTACTATTACTTAGCGGTTGAACTAAATCAATATAATAATTATTGAACGTTTCTGCAATTTCTAATGGATCCGTTATCTCTTTGTTATTGATAATTATTTTAGAAATATATTCTTTTGGACAGTTTAATTTATTTTTATTTATGGTCTGCCAGGTTGCTTTCATTTTATTGTTGGAGTTATTTATGTAAAAGTTATTTCTTGATTTTTGTGTGAGATAGATAATTTTTTTGAGCCGATTAGTGTATGACTTTAGTTTTTCTTTATTTTCCGGAGTTTTATGTCTTCTTAATTGCCATAACATGTCTCGCTTGCGTTTACAACACAATTTGATACCTTTTGTCACCCAGTTAAGTTTCTTTCTAATAGAGATCCTAATTTTAATTATGGGGAAACATAAATCATAGAAAAGTTTAAATAAATTGTTAAATTCGTTAAAGGCTTCATCAGGGTCCAGACATTCATAAACGTTATTAAAGGTTAGGCTATGTATAGCATTTTTAAATTTGTTTATATTTTCCAAGCTATAATCTCGCTTTAGTGAGTACCAATGAGTAATTGTATATGTTTTTTTTTACTGGACATTTCACGATTTGTGCTGTATGATCAGATAAAGCCAGCTCTAAAACCTCACCTTTACTGCCTCTAATATTATGTATAACATTATCAATACATGTACCACTAATTATCCGAGTAGGTTGTTTAACACTCAATTTCAAATTATAGTTCAATAATAGATTTACGAATTGTGATGCAACACGTGTTTTTTTTAGAGTGTCTATGTTAAAATCACCACATATCACAATTTTTTTATTGTTATTGGTGCAGACTTTTTGTAGTATTATCAGTCTTTATTATTCTTATATCTATTATCTATATTCTTATTATTATCAGTATTATCAGTTATAGGCCACTAAAATGCGACATAAGATCAGTATTTTAAATAGTTGTCCACTACAAGCTCCATGGAAAATGCAAAACCTGCAACTTCCTTGAAAGGTACCAAGTCTCTCGAAATGACCACTAAGTACTTGGCACGTCGCCAAATAACAGTCACCAATCGCCACACCTCATTATTATTTCACAGAAGTGTCCCTAATTTAATTAATTCCTGCCCACAAACGAACAAGCAATTTCGCGCAGCCCTCTTAATGAATACAAATAGAAATTACAATAAATTTTGGAAATCCCAACAGTACGTGGTAGTATATAGATCATAAAAATAGTCCCTAGACCTACATCCTTGATTAATATGCTTAATACATAACTTGTACAATACTTTGGCTGAATAACAATCAAAGGTTTAGGTAATACGCTTAAAGATAATAAAATTTCGTCATTAGGTGACGTGTCAGTAAAGCACCATGACTGACACAGCGAGGTGACATCAGATTATTTCCTGCCACACCTTGAGAAAACTTCTAGAGTTAATTAAAGCTTTAACAATGATGTAGGTGTTGGTATTAGAAATGATACAATCGGAGTTTAAATTGTATGACAGATAATAATCAACACTGTCAAGATTGCGAATAGAACACTCAGTTACCTTCCATGGGTTTCGCAAGAGGAATCTAAGAGATTAATTGGCAATAGGATGAACGACTAACCTTTTACTATTTCAATCGTGTCATACAATGCATAACTGTTCCTGCGTAAATTCACAGTTAGAGCCTCGCTCCAAGTATTTATAGATGATCTTTTGTTACAGGATCGAGATAGTAACCTGACAGTACCAGCGCGATGGGAGGATAGGAATCTTCGCAAATACCTCAACAAACCTGACGTCGGTACGTATATTTTAACTAAACCAATAATGTTTCATTTACGTCAGAGTATGACTACATCTCTACTTACACAAAAAAATGGTAAGAGGATAAAGTTTGGCAATAACAAGGTTCTTGATCCCTGAATGACACACTTAAACTGCCGCAAGTTCTTTATGAAAGTCAAATGATATAAACTTTTGCTTACACATTACGAAATTATGAAGGACTAACTGCCTAAAATCGCCAAGTTTTCGTCATTTCATAAGCTTGTGGTTTGGACTTGTAATATTTGCTTAACACACTAAGGATTTACTGAAAAGGTAGCCGTCTTTCTAACGAGTATATTTTCAAGAATTGTATAGATCAAACCATATCATCTGCTTATAAATTCGCCCCTTCGAGCAAATTTTTATTTATAGAATACATTTTCAATCCCTCTTACTAATTCTGCCTACAGTCAAAGCAAGCCGATGGATCGGAGGCATCTTCGACTACGGGGCCAAGTCTTGGAGGTGGGGTGGAGACCTGCGCAAGATGCACTACCAGTCATTCTCCAAGATGAAAAAGATGAGCGCGGAGGATCTGAAATGGCACTGCATCGCTATGATGCCAGAGCTGCTATACAGGTAACTTTTTAATTCATTTTAAATAAAAAAAGACCGGAGTCAAACCTTTTAATAGCGGGATTTTGTTGCCTGACCAACTAAGTCCTCAAAATATGAAAATGGATTAAGACAGGGATGCTATATTAAGGCTATGTAAAGTACGTATTACGTACGTATTTATCATAATAAAAAAGAATATAATTATAGGTCATATTAAAATCTTAGAAAACATGTTATTTTTGATCATGAATAAAGTTTTTGGCAAGTTTTTAATTCGGGCCATACCTATTATTATCTTCGTAAGTTTTGCTTCGTAACAATTGCAAAATACAATAAGCAATAGAAAACTAATATAATATTTATTAGTTTCGAGAAGCAATATTGAATCGTGACAAACATAAGAGTGTGGCCATTCAAGGATACCGCCGGGATTTTGGTTAGAGCCTAAAGCTCTGGAATTCAACTTAAATTACAAGAGCCGTTTGGGACATACTCAAGTTATATTCTGTGAGCGATTTATAAGTATCCAAGTTAAACTTCTTGATTTCGGAATACCCAATGGTCCGTTGCGGCAAATTCTTTACGTTTTTTGAATTTTTCCTTATTGTTATTTACATAAGTCTTGGAAATCAGATTCTCTTAGATGTCATAGTTTTCTAAGTCGTATCATATATCAGTCAGACTTGATACAGACATACCCTACCCATGGAAAGCTTATCGATTAGTAAGCGTAGACGCCATGGACCCTGCCATGAGAAACACGAGGCAAATCAGGTTAAATAATAACACTTATTGCCAATCTCTCGACATCAATAATACATTGACGTACATTAATGTCACTTTATAGATCTAAATTATTGTTTCAATAAATCGTACTTCAACCTCATTTAGCCAATCTGTTAAGAGTTAGTTGACAGCTACATTTTCCATTGCTGCACTCTCTTATGCCTTGTCCACCATACGACGCCAAACCCGAAACGCGACTAACCATTGAGCGTTCCTGAGAAAAGCAATAAGTTTTACGATTCCGTGGCTTGCGTTGGTCTTTTGTCGGTCTATGACGTCATCTCACAATATACCTACTATATTTAGCAGTCAGTTCTATGGTCGTTTTAAATGTCGAAGGCCATGGTGTTGGCGCCTTATGGAGTGATGATCATCGGTTTCACATGGGAACAAAAGTAGCTGTTTATGACACTATGTAGGTCAGAATCATGATGAATATAAATGGGACACTTATAGATGCTGTCCTTTATGTTCTATTTATAATCACGGTTGTAGCTAGTGTTTTGCAGTAAGCTGGTGTAACCCCTTTTTTATTCCCATTGTATTCAATATCAATAATTCCACCAGCCAGTAAATATCAATATTAAATTTTCTTCCATGACCCCTCACATTTTGACCCAAACATTCCTCAATAACTCATTGATCCATTTAATCACTATCAACGCTAATTACTTCAGGTGGTCGCCGCGCAACTGCATCGAAGCTCGTCACTACATCTGCCAAACCAAACTTCAGAAGGTGCCAAAGGCCAAAGTGAAGGACCTGCGTCGTCGCTGGCAACGAATGGGCAAGATCAATGAAATCACTGCACCAAGCGTCAGCAGGGAGGTCAACGATCCCATGATGATAAATGACGTCACTGTCAACCCCATACCTAACCCGAAGTCATACGATCTGCTACCGAACCCACAACATCACCGAATAAGTCAGAAGAGACATGGCCCGAGGTCGAATGCGATTCCAAATTCGAAGTACGATCTGAGACCAAATGAGTTGAAGAAGAGATCGAGGCCTTTAATACACAGGCGGCTCAAGAGACCGTTCCCAGGGTAAGTTTATCATAAGAATCTGATATACATAGATAGGATTTACGAAAGCAATTTAACATACAGGACCGTTTCAAGCAGAAGTTTGTATTAAGCTCGTCTCAAGCTTTCAACTTCAGTACAATCAACTATTTCCATAATAGGTACATGAAGTAAAATATTCGGCCATTACATAAAGAGGTTAACGGCCTATATCGCAGGTTTACCAAAAAAGTTATCACGTAAAATAAATACATGGCCCATTAATAATACTTAACGTTTGGCCAACTTTCTCCATTACCAGACCAATGGCAATCAATTTCTCAGAGCACGTACTTTCGAACAAAAACACATTAAATGTACATTTATGGCAAACATAGATCAAATTAACTGCAATCGTTTCTGCCTTATCTACCAATATTTGGAATGGACGAATAATTGGCTATTGCTATACCAATATTGATGAGAGAGATGGTGAACAGAGCTTTCCTCTTGTCGATAGTATTGTTCTGCCAACTATGTCGATCGTTGAAAGCTTGGCACTCGCAGTACATTGTACAGATGTGTTGCTAATCGGTTTTCAACAGGTGGACTGGTCTCGCCTGTTTAGACGGTCACCCGAGTTATACGCAAACCATCAAAGCAAACCTAATGTCCAACAGTTACTATTTAGTTGCAATACGAAAATGTAGACATTCTCTTAGGAGTGCCGCAGGGAATAAACTTAGGACCTTTTAGGATCTGGCCGCGGCATCAGACAAAAGTGATAAAATAGAAGCTAATGAATGGTTTTTCATTCCAGTTACACATGGAACCGCCGCGATCCCGAAGGCTCATACCAGCGTAACGCAGACCTTCTCCGCTCCGGCCACACCGGGCTCACTCCGCAACAGATTAACGCCCACCTCGCCCGGCTGCGACATCTGCGCGACAAACAAGTCGCACGACGCAAGCGACTGCGCGACGACGACTGGCTGGAGAACGAACCGAGACAAGCCCTCGCTCAAACACACGCTAGAACTTATACGGTCGACAACAACATCAGCGCTCTTCATCCAAAAACCATCGTCGAAGAATTCAACATGATGGCGTTCCCCCATCACCCCGCCGGTCCACCCAAAACGAACCGCACCTAATCGATTCGATTCCAATGATCGTTTGTTTCGATCGTTCAAGAATCGATTATTCCTCGATAATCATTTAAGTTCCTCGCGATTTTTCCGAACTATTTCCGACTTCGCTTTTGTTAATATTTATTGCTGACACTTTTCGATTGTTCTGCTTTTGCATTTGCTAATTGACTATTAATATCAACTGAGTGAGGATTCGGCACCTATTGATAGAAGAATCAATATTATACCATGTTCGGACGTAGCAGAAACTCATAGCGTATAAGTAGCTTCAGTTAATTGTCTGCTAATCGTTTCGTCATTTCGATATTATTGAAAGCCTACATCGCAAAGTGTCATAGCATTGTTCTTCTTCTCTTCTTTCTAGAGTAGCCAGAACTTACGACCTTGTCTACTCCAACTTTACAAATTCAGCTTTTTATCCATACTTTAAATAACTGCAATCCAGTGTGCGTCTTGTCAATGTAGTTGTAGTTACCACTCTATTGCATCTGTTAACTTTTAGTCATTATTAAATACTTCATTTTCAATATTGTGTTATACATTAATCACAGACTGTGCAACAGACTTTTCTATATTTCTCCAAAAATCTGAATCTTGAAATCTGTTGACAAGGTGACCAATTGCTTTTTACAATCTTAGTCTGTCTCTTCAATGGATACGAAGTATTAGGACCCTTTACACGAGACAACATAAAACATGTTACTGCCATCGTAGGTAGCGTTAAATGTTGATAGATCTAACTATGTAAGGGAGTAAGTAAAACGATTATTATCTTAAAGTTTTTAGATGTAAGAACATCTATTTTTATTTTATTATTATTTTGTTTGTTTATATTCCACACGTTTTTAATATTATGGTTTCTAATGCTGTGCTTTTAAATTAAGTGCGTCGTGGTAATCTGTTTTATTTTTTGTATTTATAATGTACTAGTCAGTAAGTTTTATGAGAAAATATAATTCTAGATAACTAAAATGTTTAATCTTATCCATAGTTTCGAAAATATTTAAAATACCAATAATACTTACAAAAATATTTTCGATGTAGGCACTACCAACATAACTTGTTGGAACATTTCTTAAATTTGAATCAAATACTAAATTAATTATTAACATTTTCTCACTGATTTTTAAGTATCTAAGTATATTTATTAAAGAATAAGAAATTAACAAAAACAGTGTCGTACATCATAATTGGCATTTCGAGTTTAATTAGCTAAGAAAGTTTACGTTCCAATATGTTTGTTATTTTAGTTAAAACCTAATAAATTAATATTTTTTTTACTAAACTGCCAGTTAATGTAGTCCTCGCATTTATGAAGTAAAAATCACATTTCTTGTAAGTTTTTGTAAAATATTGTAAGCAGTCGTAAAAAAACTTATTTTTATCGATAATTATATTCAACACTCTCTGATTGTAATTTAAAGCAATATCGTCCGCTTAGTTCAGCACTTATGTTCAATCTCATTTAGGTACTAAATTGGAGTGCTGAAGATTATTTCCCTTTATCATTACCGTAAAGATGCGAACTTTATTTCTCCTACTTCACACAATCTTTGAAAGTGCAATTTGGCCAAGAACTTTTAAATAAACACTGGGATTCTTTGAAAAAATTGGTTTTTAGCTCCCAAAATACCTTTAAAAGATATTTTGAACTAAGCCGGTGATATCTAATTTTTTTAGGATCGAATTTTGAATACATAATGTTAGTCACATTTTAGATTTACCAACATACATCAAATCGACATAACATTGCACCCAACATATTATGTGCGTGTTGGATCGTGCATAGCTGTAGTAACTTATGTTCTTAGATTTCGAAAAACTAGTCTACTAGTAACTAGTGACGTGCTTATTATAGTATTACTACCATACCTCAAAACATGTTTTCTTGAAATAAAAAATAAGTTATAAAAAATCTTTAACATCTCTGTCTAATATGTTTGTAGCAAGTAAGTCCTTACTTACAAAAAATATCAAATTCTATATTTTGATCTGTAAATACTACTTAATTGTAAATTTAGTAGTAGCAACACCGAGATACTGTGAATTCTTTTTAAGCAAATGGAGAACTTATTTATAGGAACAAAATAACTTCTGTATCTTAAGTATTAATGTTTACTTATAACTATAAGGAAATAAAGAATCATCCGTATTTATTGGTTTTATTTTCATCATTGTTACCGCTGGACATTCTACACATTTGTCGTTCAACGAAGTAAGGAAAATGATAGCACTATTGTTTTAGATCCCATGTATTTATTAATACCAGATGTTGTTATAAAATCTTAAACATGTGAAAAACTTTTTACTTTTATTCTGCATAGAAACAAATATTTTCAGGAGAAAGCTCAGTTGAAACACCATGTACCTACTACCAGATCTTGAAATTCTCACTGAAGTCGAAATAGTTAGTATTAAGCAACATGCGAGACCTAAAGGCTTCAGCTTTCATTCCTGTAACTATGCAAATTAACGTCAAACAAGTAAAATCATGGACTGAAACTTTTGAAAACTATACTGCCATCTAGTGTCGAGTAGCAGAACTAAAATCTTTAAAATACTTTACTAATCCTCTTTTAATCCGTCAACTACACAAACAACTTGCTATTAGTCAAACCAACGTTTCAACGGAACCACAGTAAAAAAAAAATGCTAAAACTTAAATAGTGGGACTGAAAAGTACCGCGGACGTAGTTTTTGCTTTACTCTACAGATGGCGCTAGCAGTAAAAGCTTGTTGAAATACGAGAAAAAGGAAGGGAAAGTCTCCCAATAAAAATATTATAAGCAAGCAAGGGAAAGTCTCCCAATAAAAATATGATAGAGTTGGTAGATATTATATGCGTTTCATGTGAACGTGAATCGACTATTCCAGCTTGTTTTCTAAAGCGAGATTAGAGAAGCTTTGCAGCATGTTGCAAATTAAATTAATTAATTAAAGGCTTCAAGCCTATGAAATTATATGGGAGTTACGTAAAAAAAAATATTTCGCTGACAGAGACTCACCTTAGATCTGTGCAGAACTTCAGAAGACTCGAGAAGGTTTATAATTAGACAATGCGATTAGATTATACGATAATCTGCCTAGCCTTTTTCCAACTATGATTGGGTCAGCTTCCAGTCTTACCGGCTTTAGCTGAATGCAATAGATTATCCTATAATATTTGAAACAAAAATCGATACATATTTAGGTAGGTTATGTTTTCTAAATCTCAAAAGTCAGGTTCAGTAACCAGATAAAATAAATTAACTCCAGCAACTTAAGCTACTTTCAAACCACGCTTTATTACACCAGAAATAGGTTCTCAAACATAAAAGTTACTGATAACATATCATACAATTATACGGGCCGTAATTTACAGAGTCTGTATAAAAATAGCCAAATAGCCAAAAAAGTAGTATAATAGCCAAAAAAACATCATAAATCCGCGCGGATCAACGACCCATTGACCGAATCAGCGTAGTTTCCACCTCCGTTGGCGAGATATTACGATACCGTTACTATGGTTACCGTGGACAAACAATACAGCTAGAATCTTACCCATAACGTCAAAAGAAACTTTGTTAACAATAATTTGTATATTTCCAAATCCATTGCTATGTTTCTCCAACAATTTTCACAAAACAGCCAATGAAAATACGCAATGGATTTTATATGAGGAGTTTCATCGATGGATTTTCTTTTCACAGTACAGATGTGAATCTAGTTAAGCATCAAAAAACACGCGAAAATATATTTTCAGTCATTGTATTACGGGTTACGATATAATCAATATAAAATTGTAACGAGTAACGCTTTGATTAGGATATAGAACTGATGTGGTCAATTTGAATGTTTTTATTGTGCTTTCACATCAACTTATAGTCACGCTATCACTTCAATATCATAAAAGATATTTAAGCCGTACATAATATTCTTTAAGATTCAATTCTTTTGAACTTTCATAGTCTACAGCTGAACATGGGCCTGCTAATCAAAATCTAAATTGATCATCGTGATCGTAAATCATTTTAAAAGAGTAACGCTGCAGTTTCTTGACCATTTTTCTCCATACGAAAAATACGTTATGGAAGAGGTAACAGATTTTTTTTTTTTTTTTGTAAATTTTGTCGTTCAACAGTGCCTTTGTGCCTAATTGAAATCAATGATTTGACATTGACTTTGTAAGAGCATTCTCCGATTTATTTTAAACCTACTGGCGAATGGTTGTTAAAACATTATAGAAGATTGCCTCTGTCCGTCTTTTCGTCATATTCCCATGCCATATAATCCCATTTCTGACCCTCGTGATAAACCTTGAAACTGCGAAAACAAAATCATCAACAAGTTAGATACCAACTTACCAATTAATTCTAGGCTTGGTTTCATGCAACTTTGATTGCGACATTAGTACCCTTATGGTTTTCTTTATTAATGTTATATTGTATAGGTAATATTAAGGTTATATTGTTTTATGTAAATATACCTATATGTATTAGTAACAATTTAAGTCCAACCCGCCTGATTAAAACATACTACACAGCTTACATCTAAAGTTCAGGTTTCATTATAACGTTTTTCTTCAACGTAAGATTACTTTAATAAATTCAATTAACATTCCAAAAGTGTGTAATGTGTGTGTGTATTAAAAAAGTTACTGTGCTGACAATTTACAAGACTTGTTATAAACAAGTATCGCAACTTGTTTGTGGGTGTAAACTCGGGGTGAATCGTCCCTACAGTCTTCAAACCAAAACAAAACACAATCAAATCCTTGTTGCCATGCCATTCAAAAGCAGAACTTACATAACATGACACTTGTAACCTCGACGCGACGTAGACAAGACTATTTCAGTCCCATTCTGCATAATGCCGTCCACAAGTTAGTACCTACGACGAACCAGCTATCTTGGTTATTCATCGCATAACTCCTGCCGACTGCGATTAGTGTGCTTTTACTTAACACCTTATTTAGTCAAGTATGTAAATTAGATACTCGTAAATAGAAAAACATAAATGGAAAACAAAATTTGAACTTTGTTTTTTTTGTGCTTTGATTCAAATCATGAGGCCTAAAAAAAGCAGAAAAACCGTGTTGAGCTACAATTTAAAAGAAGAATGAGACAGTTCCGACACAAATACTATTGTAAATTACTGGGGCTGCCTCATTTTAAATACATTCTAGCTTTTGCCCGCGGCTTTACCCGCGTGGATGCCGGAAATTATCCCACGGGAACGTACCTACTTCCGGGATAAAAAGTACCCCTACATTCTAACCCAGGTCATGGTCTGCGACGTATAAAAAAATGTACTTTGGCACCTGGGCTGACCTAGGTAATGTGCCTCTGTACGTTTTTGTACGCCTGGGCGTCGCAAGACGCTTTGCCGTTCGCACCGCGCGAAAATTCGCTGCAGCGAATGTCCCGTAGCCAAGCAGTCGAGTCTCTTCAAAATAACGTCATATTTCCGATTGCCATCTAGCTATGAGGTGAGTACGCATCGGTTTTTCATTTGCATTCTTCAGTCGTCACATACAAAGGCCATCGGTCCTCTTCAGAATCAAAGACTAGGTCATTACTATTTGGTGCTTGCCGACGTAAAAGCAGTGTTAGTGACCGCCTCTATTCACTTTCAAGCAGAGCCCCAATTCCTCCTCGAATGATCTCGCTTACATCCCAAAGCAAATTTAAATGCCAATCTTCTATTTCCCACCTCATCCCCTTCAATCAACCTCTATCTATGCATTAATAACTGTTGCCCGCGATTTCGCCTGCGATCCAGGATAAAAAGAAGACTATGTCCTTTTCCAGGTCATGCTCTACCCATGTGCCAAATTTCATCCAAATTCGTCCATCCGTTTTTAGCGTGAAAGCGCAATAACAAACAAACAAACTCTTTCTTGTATTTATAATACTAGCTTTTGCGTGGCTTCGCCCGCGTGGTACGTCGATAAAAAGTAGCCTATGTCCTTCCCGAGGATGCCATCTATCTCCTTGCCTTTTGTCGAAATCCGTTCAGTGGTTTGGGAGTGAAATGGTAACATACAGACAGACAGAGTTACTTTTGAATTTATAATATTAGTATGGATTAGCTAGAATTACCAACCAGATACCTCTTACGTCAAGTTTCTCACACGCAAGACATTCTTCTCTCCACCCTACCTACACACTAATTGCACTACAAACATGACCTTATAACGAAGCGATATGTAGGTTACTTCGCACAAAACGCCAGCGATTAGCCTTAACATACGTAGGGGGCAGCTCTGACCTAAATACGCGTGTGAAAGCTGCGTAGTATGTAGAACATTGATTCATGACCGACTTCTTGAACAAAACTGTTGGGAAATCTGATTTATGCTTGGAATGTAGCTGTAGGTACCTAGAGACTAACACACTTAAACCTTAACTGTGATTGGAACCTCATTAAGAACTTCACACAGTATACGAACCAAAAGCGTTCATAGAAATTGGATGTTCGAATCGCATTTTGGTGTGCAGTAAGTATCTCTGAAGGAGAATAACAAGTTAATAAATTATGTTCCTATACTGAACATTATTCATCTCGCTTTGGAAGTCAAGGTGTTAATTTTTAATTAGGATTTCAAGAAATTAAGGTGTCATATTTCACAATTCTAAAAAATAAGTAGTTTCGGTTAAAATATTTTGTTTCCTTATTACCGTAAAACCGTGTTTATCAGTTGTTTAACCTAAACACCTTTTAAACATGACATTTCTTTATGGAGTTTGACATAAAACTGACACGCGTTGAAAAAATGTCTAAGTTTTTGTGGTAAGGCCCTTTACGTTTAATGATAGAGGATAGTTTAAGACCCTACATCGCAATCACTAGCAGCTAAACTACTAACGGCACCACAAAACGTGTCAGAGTATTTGCATAAGCAAAAACGGTAGCATTTTATTCTATTATCGCCTCGTGACCGATATGGATCTCGCGTGATAGACCTATATACAGGGTAGCAGTAGTCCTAGGACTATATCATTATCCTATAAAAGAATATACTTACCTACCTTATATAAGTTTTACTAATGCCACTGTGTGTTCACGCTGATGTTTTAGGAAATACTCAGCCGTCCTATACATTTGGGTCGAGTATTGAAGTTTTGTATGGGACAATTGATATTTTTTCGCAATTACGATGTTGGTCCCATGGAGAATGTTGTTTAGTTGGGTGGTTTGTACCACACTCATAAATATGACCACACCTTCCTCATACATGCTCTATTTAAATATCCTGTTTCACCATATCCGGATAAGTTACCATTAAATTATCTGGAACATAGTTTTATACAACTGTAGCGCTATTCTGTGATAATGTCACCGTGAAAACGTAGGTGAAGTGAGTTGTCAGTAGTGTCAATTCTATTGTATTATGCTAGCATCAGTGGAATGACAGATCACTTGAAGCTCACTTCACCTAAGTTTTCACGGTGAGATTTTAACAGAATAGATCGACAGTACTGTGTATTTTTATCTGTTAGATAGGACCTATTTGGACACTAGGAAACAGGCCCTTAATATCTGGATTCACCCATCTTGCGCAAGACTTAATTAAACCCGTAGCGTAGGCATTAACATCGTGTTTGGCAAACGAGTAGGTGTTTGCTGTATGTTTGATAGACCTCAGGATAGTGCTGCTTTTACTCTGGATAAAAAAACAAGGTAAAAGGTTTCACAACCCAGTATTAAAAGCTTACTCATAACTGTTCTGGAAACTTAGTGTTAATCTGATATTATGCCATGTGTTAAATTAAGGTCATAGGGTCCATAACTGATGCTTTCATCGCTGGCCTATGAGGTCACGATTCACGCCTTCTGGGACCTGTTCGTTTGTGGAAAATGTGACAGAATAATTTCTTTAGGCGTGTCGATTTTGAACTCTTTGAATACTAGCTTTGTTTCTGTTGCAATGGAATAGAACTTACTTTTTACCATAACTTAATCAATGATGACGGTGTGTGGAGTTAAGGAGAAGAATTAAGGAGAAAGGTCAACTTTGTAAATAAATATTATACGTCCAGCTACGGACGGATTTGATCGAAAAAATCTAAATAATGTTTCTTTGATCCGGAATACGAACATAAACCACCAAAACTCATCGTGCTAACCGCCTACTAGTTCAACAGACACGAATCCAGCCATAAATATACATCTACTTACATAAATCTAACAAAAGGAAATACAAGAAAAACCGAGCAGACCAATTTTCCACTGAACTGACGCAAATTCAGTTCAATGGCATTAGAATGTTCCACGCAACTGATTAGCTATGCATAGGGGCTGTTGTGAGCGATCGTGAACGTCGCCACGAACGCTTTCAAGAAACCGACAGGTCAATGGTACTCAATCCTTTTGTTTTAAATACTGTAGTACCTACCTATGTATTGGAGCGGCAATCACCGATCGAAGAAAGCCCTGAAGTAGTCAAGTTGAAGTCGGTGGAAGCTCCTCAAAATTTAACAAAAGGATTTATTTTATTTTATACTAGCTGATGCCCGCGACTTCGCCCGCGTGGATGTCGGTTATTATATACCAAAACTTTACTCGATAACCACTCTATCCATTGGTGAACAGCATGAAAATCGGTGTAATAGTTTTTGAGTTTATCGCGTACAGGACGACAGACAGACGCGGCGGAGGACTTTGTTTTATAATAGGTAAGGATTACAATTTATGTTGTTTACTTCTTAGTTTTAAGGAGGAGCTCGTGGCTACGTAATAACAGCCGCACGGGTCGATCCATCAGGTTAAGCTACGCTTGCCAGGGTTGGTCCGTGGATGGGTGACCATCTTTACATACCGAGACTCCTCCGTGCCTCGGAAAGCACGTTAAGCCGTTGGTCCCGGCTGTCATTTGTGGATCTTTGACAGTCGTTACGGGTCGTCAGAAGCCCAAAAGTCTGACAACCAGTCTTTCCAAGGGGTATCGTATTACCCAGGTACTGGGTTGTGGAGGTCAGATAGGTAGTCGCTCCATGTAAAATACTGGTATTCAGCTGCATCCGGTTAGACTGGAAGCCGACCCTAACATAGTTGGGAAAAGGCTAGGCAGATGATGACTTCTTAGTTTCAAGTAATTGGGAAAAATTGCCGTGTGGTTTCCCTTGTCTCGTTTTGTTTTGTAACTCAGTTTGTATACCAGTTGTTTAGGTTATACACCTTTTAATAATGCACGATGTCCCCAAAATTGTCATTAGACATACGTTGAACAAGTGTCTAAGTTTTTGTGGTAAGGCCCATGGGTCTTTATATCATTTTAATTTTGCCACAGGTTTTTTCATTCTAGCACCACTAGTTTTATATTTTTATTTTTCTGCGTAATCATTTATATTTGAGGATGCTGGCTTACCTGTAATTAGCGACGATGCATATGATATATTGTATATTGAAGCTACTGGTAGACCTTTATTATTAAATAAATTAATCTGTTCTAGCAATCGCGTCGTATCAGTGCTGAAGAAGTTGTTACTAAGTCATCATACGTTTGGCCATTCGTTTTTATTGTGTTGTATTGTATTTCACAACGTTAAATGGCAACCTTCAACAAGGTACTCCGTCTGACGGTCTGACTGGAATTCAACCAGTGACCACACATCATCATTAATTGCCTAGCCTTTTCCCATCTATTTTGGGGTCGGCTTGTGATCACTTACCAGGTGATATGTATGCATGTAAAAAAAACATGATCGATAATTTTCGTCGTCTTGTAATTCCTGCAGGTATTTTTTAAACATTTTGGACTATTTACTGTTAGTATCGTTTGAAGATTTATACAGGAAGGTAGGGACTTATTTATAATTTCTGCTAAAGTCAGAGCTTGAGCACCGCTGGTTAACCTCGTGGTAATGAACTTGTGATATTGAAGGTGCCTGAACTTAGATAAACGCCACGATATGATGAAGGTCTTTGTGGCTGTTCCAAACTGTATAATTAGCCTTACTTAACTTAAACTTGTACTTAGCACTGAAAGTGGATGTGTTAATGTATACCTACTCAAGTTAGCTATTTGTGATTCGGTTTTTACATAAAGAACGTTCTTGGTGGGGCTTAAGATTTTTATTTTGTGATAGAATTCTTGAGAACAAAAGCACCAATATTAATAAAATATGTTAAATTTATTATGAAACCATCGTCATTTGAAATAATTATCTTTAAACATAACTGACGAGGTGTACTTACTATTGGTACACCTCTGCCTTACCCTTTTGGGAGTACTGGCGTGATCTTAAATTGAACCTTTCCGTTTTGTAAGGAAAACACGTGTTCTCAAACATATCTAGCCCTTCAACCTAACACAGAACCGACGCTTTGAAATTACTCACGCGCCAAATACCGACTTCAAAGAAAATATTTGCATACATATAGATACAAGAGGGAAATGCAACACATCATGCAATCACAAGTAACATCTGTTTGGTACAATCGATATGGGTCAAGGTCCACTGTCGAATTATAATAAAACTGAATCGTAACTTCCACCCTACAATCGTCCGAATCAGCGTGATTCACCATGATCTCAGGAGAAATAGTTGACAATCGACCTTGCTTTGGTCACATGGTGGAGGTCACACCATCAATAGAGATTGAGAAAATGTATAAAATGTTTATCGATAAATGTCGCTCATCTATCTATCAATTTACGAATTACACGATCACTAAATCTGATCAAGTTACGAATCAAATTGATGGCGTAATCTCTGACAACTGACCTGCGTCCTGGCAAGTTAATAATGTCATTTTTCGAACACCAAGGAGCGTATTCTTAGTGTGATAAAAAGGACCTATTTCGTTACAACTGACAGGTGACAGGTGATAGACCGACAGTTTACAACATTCTTATATGTTTCTGCTTTATTACCAGCACCCGTCCTGGTATCTTGCATTTCCAATGAGCAAATGACATCCTTAGACATGACATCATAGGGCAATTTATGGAAATAAAGGTAAATATAACAATGAGCCCAAGGACAGAAAATCAATGGCTGAATTCAGCAAATACACCAAGAACTTGTCAAAACAACACTTTAAACGGAACAAACAACTTAATTCGAGCCAAAATCTATTCGGAAGTTAACAAGATTACCACAGAGTCGCAAACTTTATTGGCAGAGGATCGAGGTGACCCTGAGAAAAACTTTGGCTAACCTACTATTTGTGCGAATACTTCTTTTTCTCATATAGGTAGGTATTATTTGAATATTGGACTTCCGATTTGATTTCATAGTCCATTATAATAAGAGGGGTGAGCCTATTGCCTTTTACTGGACATAGATCCAAACTCCGGGCTGCTATTGAGAAATTCCCTATAGAAATAGATGTGGCTAGACCAGGACCCGCTCAGCAGTCCAACTTTCGAATACTAGCCCAACGGGGAAGTCACTCGGGATGTTCTTCAAGTAATTAATCAAAATATAATCAAGGAAAGCGTACTCAGATTTTATGACTAAATCGATACAAAAGTACGTTATGCGCCAAGGTTGTTTGGCATAAGTATTACGATCGCGAATAAAACGATGATAACAGGGTATCGCTGATTGATTGATTGTGGCATTATTGATAATGACTGTGCATTTCATGGGCGAGCTTAATCAATTAAGTGTAAATAGAACTATGAGAACCCTGCAAGTAAATAGTAGGGCAAGTTATGGCTCTGCAAGAGTAGTAAGAGATGACTCAGTTTGTACGTCAAGTTAGGGCGTTTCGTGGGACTATGTTATGTAATTTTGAAGTTCAAAAAGTGCTGATTTTCAGCCTAGTTTGAATAAATTACTTTTGAGTTTGAATCCTTTTTTTGTGTCAAGATAATAAAGCTTTTTACTTTTAAATAATCAAATTCAGAAGTTACGAAAAACGGAACATTTATAACATCAGTTTTTCAGCTTCATTTGACTTTTGATGAGACTTCAGCGCGCAAAATTAGAACTGTTGCGTCGAGTGAGGTGCAAATACACGATGATTTGCTTCAAAAACAATTTATTGAGTTTGCTTGTGAATTGTGCACGACCAGTCGAGTGAGTTCGAAATGAACTTTGCATATAATAGCCTTACAGGGCAGTTACTAATAGCATGATCTTTGTGGTCCATCCATTAGATTGGTTATAACCAATCAGATCAATCAGATTGGTTATAACCGACATCCTATGGGTCAACACATACGAGACAAGCAAATAACTAAAGAAATGAAACGATAAACGAAACTTTTTTTTCTTGTTCTCGAACCTGAAATCGATCACCCATGTAATCCATTCTCGACGAATATTTTATAAGAAAGTGTTTCGAATGCTATGTTTAAAAAAAGACCTTGAATAACTTTTAAGGTGGAGTGAATGTATTAGCAAAAGATGTAACGGCTTATATAGTAATCAGGTAAGGCTTTACAATAATTACTACATATTTCAATGTGAGTAGAGGTACGCGACGTTTATGCGGCGTTTACGCGGTGTTTACGCCGCGTCTGTACAGAGTTGTCGTGGGCCTAAGCAACTGCAGTCGTAAATGCAATAGGACATCGCGTAGGTAGTTACCGACTCTATGTTGGCTACGCATGACAAACGCCCCAGTACAAAGACACTTTTCAGGAGCGGATTGGTTATCCAACGGAAATTTTCTGCTACTCACATGTTTATATGGCCATGGTTTAGTATCCATAATGTTTTTTTGAAATGTGTATTGAATGTGTATGTGATTTTTGAAAATTTACCATGTGTCCCGTTATCCCGTAGGTTTCATATTTATCTGTATGTACGGTGAGAACAATAATGTGTTCCTGTCTTTATCTACTGATACAATATACACACTATCGTTCTCTCTTTCAGCCGTCATTCAAACGCATGGAAAGCTAATAGATTATGCTTCAAAAAGCAAAAAAATAGAAAAGCAACGTCACATTTTTTTTACTTCAAAGAATCTACCAAATTCCGCGAACCCGCACTGGTCCCGTGTGGCCTGCGGCCCACTCCCTCTCACCGAGAGGAGGCCTGTGTGCAGTCCCATTATAGGCTGATTATGCTACTTCAAAGAATACTTCTTTTCTTTTCTTTTCGTGTGGTTAGGACTAAGCTGGTAACAGAGTTTTTAAGCCGCCCGCCGGAATATCTCTTAGGCATTGGTTTCCTCACGCCTCACACAGGATACTAAACATAGGAGATTTTATTTCAAGATTTATCGATATTTTAGCACCCATGCTACATGACATATCCTAACAATTTATTTTATAGGAAGTTGAAAGCCACCTATTTACCAATAGTTTCACGAATCCTTTATCAAACACAATTTATATAAAGCCACGTAACCAACAGTTCGATGCACACGGTAAACAATTACTTTGTAAACAAACCAATAGGCGATATTTATTGCGACAGGAAAAAAACTATTTCAGTAAATTGATGGCCAGTCTAACAAGAGCCGTGGAAAATTACCACTGACCTCAAAATAGGGGAAGTTTAAAGGGTTAGTGCGGGACAGAGGGGGTTAAGTTGTTTTGGTTACCAGTGGTCTGCATGACAATAACATTGGTCAAGGATTTAGTTATTTCATGGAACAGAATTATTTTTTTCATACGTTAATATTAAAGTTACATATAACTAAGAAATCTCGATATTTTGTCAACTCGTAAAAACCGTGCGAAGCAGGAGCGAGTCGCTAGTTATTTTATATAACAATAGAGGCTAAATAGCTTTTATTTTCATTGAAAAAACAAATGTAAATCAAAGCCAGTCTTCTAAATCTACCTAGCCTTTTCCCAACTATGTTGGAGTCGGCTTCCAGTCTAACCGGATGCAGCCCAATTCCAGTATTTAAATAGAGCGACTACCTTTCTGACCTCCACAACCCAGTTACTGGGTAATACGACACCCCTTGGTAAGAACCCTGGTCTTCTAAACCGTGGTTTCAATTAAAGAAGCAAAGTTTAAGTATAAGCATGAGTGACCACTATGAAATTTGAATTCAGAATGTGGTGTGTTCTTGCTAGTTGTCACATAAAGGTAAAAGAAAAAACTTCGTCTGCTTACAATCGAACCACAATAATATCACAATTTCCACACACAGCAAGTCTTTTCCAGTTTTCGTCGCTCCTCGTTCAGCCGCGGTGGTTACCGAGGGTGGCACGTGGCCAGCGGTCAGTATTCGCCCCGCGGCCGACCGGTGCACGCCATGGGACACCACTGACCACTACCATCATGACTGACGACATTCCAGGTGACTGTGTTCTTATTTTGAAATTAAACGACGCCATCATTGTTTAGATGGCGGGAAATTGACGGTATGTAGAAATCCATGGATTTATTGTGATTTTATGTATTGGTTTGGTTCAGGGTTTGTTAATATTTCAGGTCGTAAAACAGACAGGTTGGAATAGTATTTACCTGTATTCGTTTTTGTTTCTTATTATGGTATACGTATAGATAGATGTAAGTTACGTCTCCAAAGTTGTTCTTATACGCAAACTGAGGTCTTCAAACCATACTGCCGTGTTAAAATTGCTAGTGCTTATTTTATTCCAGGTATTTCAATGCAATCTTTTGTAAATGTCGTCTAATTCCACTTCTCCTTGTATAAAATGTCGTTTTTACCCATAAGTAGGTAGGTACATGTTTACATGCCAAATAGATTTGGCTCTTTTCCTCTCCCAAACAACTGATTGTATCTTTATCTAACCATGGGTTTCGCAAGACTTGAATGTTGGCGTATCTTCAACATACATATCTCGTTGATTAGAGTGCTGATTCAAAATCTAGCAAAGAACAAAGGAATTTCGAACTTTCATTACACACTCATGCATTTCATTGTTCTCGGTACAGAATCCAACGGTAATGATGGACGGGTAAAAAGCCTTTTCAAATTGGGATTCATCTATTTCAATGACTTGCCAATCAATTCATATACATGTCAACCCGCTGAGAAAGCTCCAAAGTGAACCTAATCTGTTAAGTATTGCGAACTGATTTTGCTTGATGCTTTTATTAAATGATTGGTTCACCAAACAGATTAATAAAATCAGTGATAAGAGCTCATTGAGCAAGGCTCGAAAGAGCCAATTATAAAATCGTAGGTATGCTAAATGGTTGAAGTCATCAGTATTGAGGCAATCACATTAGGACGTTAGCAGCGCGACAGTAGCGCGGCAGAAGCACATTGCTTCAAATTATAAGAACAGTACGTCTGTCTGTCTGTCACAGCCAATTTGCTCCAAATACGGTAAACATATGTATTTCTGTGAATAATGTGAAGGAATGTGCTTCTGTCGCGCTACTGTCGCGCTGCAAACGTCCTAATATGAAAGCGGCCTAACTTTATTTATTTTATTGTCTTGTTTATGTTTCCAAAAGTGCAGTTTACTAAGTCCATTTCTGTTCCCCAAGTATAGTATCCATAGAATCCTCATGGCATAGAACAGTACTTAACCCCTGGAAGCGAGTCCTTCCAAAATTCAACCCTAATTGTTCAACTCAGGATTCACATGACATAAAACTTGTATTCCTTGAAGTGTTTGGCAAAGGTATTACGGAATCCACTAGAAAAAGTGACATTATGTTATCACATAATGTCACTTTTCCTATGCCTCCTTGACTTGACAATAAATGTTTGCTAATCACAGTGACTTCTAGGGACCCTAGCTTATATTATTCCTTACTAAATTTACTACTAACCCTGTCTTTTCAAATGTTGTTGCCCATTTACCTACTTCTACAACCCAAGCCTCTATTAAAACGTCGTCTAAGAATTCAGTAGTAGGTTCAAGGTTCACCCCAATTTTGGAATTGTAGAATATTTGAGCACCAGGTTGACGTGCCCTGGCATATAATTACGGAATACTTCTCATTGGTCGAACGTGTTTTATTTAACTACATGTGTATGGCAATAAAAATGATATCGATTTAAGAGTTTTTCTGGGTCATAATAGGTTAAACTGTGGTAGGTGTAGGTAAGCCGAGTTTTAATTGCTTACACGTACATATGGCTACACATCAAGCTATACATTTCCAGTTTATACTGATCTCGCATTGTATAGGATTTCCGGACAATTCGAGGTCAGCTTTCTGGAAATGCATAGCTTGATGTGTAGCTGTGTGTACCTAAATATTTTTTGTTTAATTATTAGGGATAGGTATTTCTGTATTCCTAACTTTTATTTATTTAAACTAAATGAACACGTAAAAAAAAAAGTACCGTACAAAGGCGGACTTAATGCCTGATGCACCCCTGCCTGGGGTACCTCTTCTCTCACGTTCACATAGTTTAGGCCTTGTGTGTGAGCCATAGAAAAATCTGAAACGGCTATTTTCACTATCACCCTACACCCCAGAATATTTCTACGTAACTATTTACAGTTCCTTGTTCTCCTAACCAATCTTAGATGTAAAAATGACGACATTTAAGTGAGACATCTCAGTGAGTCATCAGAGTGAGTATGATTGACTCCAGTCAATTATTTTTCAACATCTTAACTGATTCTCATATCCGTCAGCTCTAACATCTCCGTAACGAGCTCTCTTATTAAACCTTTAACCTTCTACTCGTAAATCTAATTAAACTTTTATTTACAACCAGCACACAATATATCACTAAAATCACCATACAAAAAGCTGTACATTGTACAATTTTTCCGCTGCCATGTAAAGTAATGCAGCGATGTTGACGCGGCGTGCATTCTGTGTAATTAACATAAAATAATAAAAATACAGTGACGTCACGCTATGCCAGCCAGCCTTGCATGTGTTGGTACGCATAACTGGTGCACTGCACTCAGGTACCTTGGCACATGTAGCTATCTATTTGTTTGAGTATTTCCCAGATAATGTTGGTATGTATTTGCATGCCACTGAGTGCTTAAAGTTCCATAGTTAGCAGCATGCGGTACGTCATTGACATCAAGTCTTTTGCAACTGAACCGTTAGAAAGTTACCAAAAATAAAGTCCAAGTCAAAGTCAAATAATTTATTTCAAATAGGCACATAAAAGACACTTTTGAACGTCAATGAAAAACAAAACTTATCAGTAAAATTAACAAATAGGTAATTTTACTGATAAGAGACCGATTAATCGCAAGAGGAATTCAAGAACAACATTAAAGGATGAATTTATGAGACATGAACAGAAAGATACAATTGTACTTGTATGGTAAAAACATGCATTTAAATACCTAAGAGTCTGAAGTTTCCAAGCGTTTTTCCACACTTATGTACCTACTCAAATTTATTAATAATAAACATCACGCCGGGTGGAGGTAACAGCGCGCACGGGTTGAGCAGAGATGTACCTATATTACACCCACATTACGACAGTAATGTTTAAGTCCCATGTAAAAAGTGGCGAGCCCATTGCCATCAATCGGGCACAAATCCAGACTCCGGGCTGCTACTGAGAAATTCCAGATGAGCAAAACCCAATAACACTTTGCCCGACACTGGAATGGCACCCGGGACCTTATGCTCAGCCGTAGTACTTGCGATCACTAGACCATTGAGGGAGTCATAATAATTAATTAATAAAAATTAATTAATGTAAAATTTCTCCAATTTTTTTTTCTGTTTTTTTTCCTATTTAAAATTTCTAAATTGATGTCTGTAATTTTTATGTGTGTATAATTTTTATGGTGTACATAATAAAGAGTATTCTATTCTATTCTTGTGTTGTTAAATCTCATAACAAGGTCATTTGACTGGATATTATTATTTTGATAGCTTATCATTTATTTAATTCAACGTAAAAAAAAATATATACATACATAACATCACGCCTGTAATCTCCGAAGGGCTAAGCAGAGGTGCACCAACAGTAGAAACTAAAAAAAAAATTTTTTTTTTTTCGATCTGGTGTTAGGACCTTCTGGCTAAGTAATAACAGAACGCTTGCCGGGGTTGGTCCTGGATGGTTGATCATCTTTACATACCGAGATGAGGAATCTCGTGCCTCGGAGAGCACGTTAAGCCGTTGGTCCCGGCTGTCATTCGTGGATCTTTGACAGTCGTTATTGGTCGTCAGAAGCCCGAAAGTATGACAGCCAGTCTTACCAAGGGGTATCGTATTACCCAGTTACTGGGTTGTGAAGGTCAAATAGGCAGTCGCTCCATGTAAAATACTGGTATTCAGCTGTATCCGGTTAGACTGGAAGCCGACCCCAACGTAGTTAGGAAAAGGTTAGCCAGATTGATATTAACTTATATTTCGTGTAGGTATGGAATTTGCAAAGTGTTGGTAATTTTAGCTCTCTGTAGGGTACTTCCAAGGCTCACGAAATTCTAGATCTGATAAGAGTAATTACTTAGCCTGGGCTGTCAGCTAAGTGTTTTATTCGAAGGCCGAAATTTACATAACTATTGCTCGTTGTTATGTCCCGGTGCGAAGTAAACTGATTGAGATATTATTCACGCTTTGCTAAAAGGTTAAATTGATGACATATCCAAAGGATACCTATATATATGTGACCTGGATATACCTTTATATATGTGTCGGTACCTACATCGCCACATATGAACTACGCTTCAAAGACCTGACGTCACACAAAAACTTGACGTCACATTAATCCTGCATCGCGCAATTAAAGTTTACCGTGCAATGGACATATATACAAGAACCCGACATCAATCGTTGGGCAGTTGCCCGCCAGACACAACAACCGTCTGGTCGGAGGATCCTCCCTTTTCTATGGAGTATGAGTGAACTTTGCACCCTGTACCTCATTCCCCTAAATATATGTTAATATATTTGATTAACTATCGTTGGTCAAGTGGTTGCAAGTGCTACTGCTGAGCGAGAGGTCGGAGAGGTCTTGGGTTCGATTCCCAAGTCGGACAGTGTTATCAGGCTTTTCCATCTGAAACTTCTCAGTAGCAGCCCGGTATCTGGAATTTGTGCCCGATGGTGGCAATAGGATCGCCCCCTTTTACATGGGACTTAACTTGTTATTTTGCACCAATGACAAACCCATTTTTAATGGGTGGTGTACCCATGTCTGCCTAACCCTTCGGGGAAACAAAGCGTGATGTTATGTTATGTCCAAAGCCCAAAGGCTGGTATGGCCAACCTATACAATGTCGCCCATGCGCATGTGACCGCCCGTAATTTTCTGAATGTTCATGAAAAAATGTCGCAAATAAACTTCAAAAGGGGGGGTCTATCTATAACATTTTTCGCATTTTTTTTTGTAGCTTTTCTGTAGTAGATTACAAATAATGATTAAAAAAGTCGTGCTATGGAGACAATTTATGGACATACACTAGTTTTTTTTAAATTTATACACAATTTTTTACCGAAAAAATGATTTCGACTCCGTTTTTTTTTTTCGTAGTCGATAATTTTGAGTAAAATGTTAATTAACCTGTTAAAATAACTCATAAGCTTTTGGAAATAATAAACAGAATCCAAATCGACCCATAAAATTCGGAGATGTGTCAAAAAATAGAAAGCAAATCTATAAACTCAACTTAAAAAGTTAAAAATTGAATAACATGAAAAATGTTATAGATGGACCCCCCCTTTTGAACTTTATTTTCGACATTTTTTCATGAATATTCAGAAAATTACGGGCGGTCACATGCGCATGGGCGACATTGTATATTTTGAGTTACCTGTATATAAAGCTTTTAACAAAGTTATTCTAGTTTTCACTTGATTTCGATGGTCGACCTCGTAATTTTCCATTAGCCAACGCCTTACCGCATCCCAGTCGCGAATACGATAATTGAGTGAATAACACTAGGCAAGCGAGCATCATCTTCGATCACATGTTCACCGTCAGGAGAGCTTGTGGTCAAAACTTCTACGGAAAAGGATCTTTTGGCGCGTGGCAAAAAACGGAACTGACTGAAATTCACTTTATCAAATGTTCCTTTGTTGTTTACCAACAACGCGCGTCTGTCAATGTCATGCAGGCGCCAAAAGATCATGGGATTTTTTTCACGTTCTAAATTCAAACGTCGATACCAAACTCCTTTTCATAACCTGCGTCAGTGTGGTACAATGGAAGTAATCTCCAATTAAATCTAAGGACTGACCCAAGGGCATACGTCGGAAGTTACGTACCCAGTGTTAATGGCTCTTACATTTCAGGGTTCCGTAGAAGGACTAGGAAAGAAGGAACCCTGGGTTCGCTTGTATTTTTAACTTTTCAAACGCAGTATAAGGATAAATTCAAGGGAAACTTTAGAACAAGATTTGGCTAAAATTATAAAACATCCACAATTTTCAGCTGACCGCAAATGTTGAACTTTACAATAATATCCTGATGAAATGCGCACAAACTTAGTGCTGTCAGAACTTTGTTACTTAATTACTAAGTTTTTGCCACGGAACCCTGTACTGTGCGTGGTCCAGCACGCACTTGGGCGGTTTTACTTTCGATGCCAGTAACGTACCGAGGTACTACATCATTTGGCCATGCGGTGACGTCATTCATCATGACTAATGTATACGGCACTTTCTATAAATAGCGAGGTGATTTTCATTGTAAAATTACAGCACTAGGTACCTGTTTTACATATTATATAAATTAACTTTTGAAAAGCTTGAACTATGAAATATCACACTGTAGTGCACTGAAAATGACTATGAATTGCAATAATTAATATCGTAACTCTGAATATTTAGTTTTAGTAGTCAAATAAGCATTTAGAGAGTTTCCAAATGGTTTTACGAGTTTTTTTTTTTTTCAATTACGTCATTTCCATGGCTATGACGTCTGAATGACAGCTGTTGCATCACACAATTACGATGCGAAAATAGTAGGTATGTACTTATCATAAGTAGGTACATAATTAAATCCTGTGTTCTAGATTCTTAGGCTAAGGTAAAGACTTCACTTATGTGATTATCATAACAGTGACTCAAGTAGTGATGATTGGTGAAGTGCCGGTATATTGACTATGGCTTTATATGATTTCTTGATAAGGGTAATATGACTATAGCGTTATAATGACAAAACAAGTACCAAACTTAAGTCATACTTTGGAAGGAAATGTGGTCTGAAGTATGTAGATTATTTTGTCAATGTTAAAACAACACTTATTAGGTGCATATACATAATATTTGCATTGTAAGATAAGATGAATAGCAACTTACAAAAGTGTGTACTTACTTAGAACAAAAGAGAGAAAATTTCATAATGCTACGACAATGCTACGACAATGCTATGAAAATGCTACGACAATGCTACGACAATGCTACGACAATGCTACGACAATGCTACGACAATGCTACGACAATGCTACGACACTGCTACGACAATGCTATGACAATGCTACGACTAGGCTACGACAATGCTACGACAATGCTACGACTAGGCTACGACAATGCTACGACAATGCTACCACAATGCTACGACAATGCTACGACAATGCTACGACAATGCTACGACAATGCTATGACAATGCTACGACAATGCTACGACAATGCTACGACAATGATACGACAATGCTACGACACTGCTACGACAATGCTACGACAATGCTACGACAAGGCTACGACAATGCTACGACAATGCTACCACAATGCTACGGCAATGCTACGACAATGCTACGACAATGCTACGACAATGCTATGACAATGCTACGACAATGCTATGACAATGTACATTGTCGTAGCATTATGAAAATTTTAGCTCGTAGCAGACCGCTACGACCCGCGTAGTGGACTAGGAAAAAAATCGAATAGTAATAAATGACCACGGGTTTGTAGGAAAGAGTAGTCCGTACGTTGATTTTCTAGCGAGAAAGCGGTCACTGAGGAATGAATATGGAGGTTTGACATATTTTCTATAAAAAAACTGACAAACCGCAATTTGTATTCCTCAGATAAAAGTTATCTAAAGATTAAAAAGTCGGCCCTTACTAAAGTTAAAACATTTGTTCCTCAGAAACGGGCGCGGTGTTCACATTCGGCAAGTCCCACTTCGCCGAAAATGAGCCGAGCCACTTCTTCATCAAGAACGACCCTATCGTTGCCATTTCCTGCGGCGACGAACACAGCGCTGTCATATGCCGTAAGTTACATCAATATTTCTTATAAAATCTGCAACTAGCAGTCACTGGCATGAAGTGGCATGCACAGATTATACAAACACAAAACAAAAGAGGTTTAGCGTCCTCATCATATCAAACCGCGTGCAGCCTTCTTTATGCAGCGACTTTCATTCGAAAAATGTGCATGCAAGCTGCTGCGTGTAGCCGGAGCTTCAAACAGACTAATTACGTAAATGGTGAAGTTCTAAGTTTAACATGGTCTAGAGAACTGGAACCCAACTTTCACATTAGCCATTGTCCACTCTTATACATAGATCTAGGTATATAAATATCTTCGTTATTTTTTGGTTGGTATATTGGTGTGTGCTAGCTGACATATGGTTAATAATTTGATTTATGTTTCGTGTTGCGTATTGTAAATGATTTTGCACACTATTGTATATAATTTGCGCCACTTCTTCCCAGCTAAAGCACTAGGAAGTGGTGAAGGGTGAGCGTTTTTGGGGGACTGTCTTATGAAATTTTGACGTTCGAAAAGTGCTGATTCTCAGCCTAGTTTGAATAAATTACTTTTGATTTTTATTTATAGCAGGTCAATATTAGACGAAAAATTTAATGCCTTGCAATTTTGTGTGTTTACTGTTAACTGTCACTCTGACCTGCTCGACACTTTACCTGGCTCTGCAAATGTAGGTGGTAGAGCCACTGAAAAACATTCGGCCACTATTGCGTCGAGTGCCTCTTGTGACATTGCGTGTTCTGGTCCTATTGTAAACACAGTCCTCGATCTTAATGCCCACTGTTTATTGGTTTACAGTAGTTATCAGTATCAATTATTATGCCAATGTCAGACTAAAGACACAATATAAATATATTAAGAAGTCCAGCCCGGGGTAAGAAACATACTACGTCACAAAGCACACAGTGCTATTCGAGAAATATAAATACATACTTGAAATCCTAGAAAGCTTCCTATTATCTATGCTTTAACACTACTAAAGTATTGGTGATTGAAACAAAAGTTACTAACAGAGTAGCTAAGCCACTGCTTGACTTTTTTTGTAATTTTTTTTCCGTTTTATTATTTTTCGGGATAAAACTATCTCGAAACCGAAAAATACTCAAGACGCACAGAAGTGGTTATAGAACCTTTGATTTTAATCTCTAACCTCCAGTAATTATCAAATGTGTTTTTCTAGAGAATGGCCGCGTTTTCGTGTTTGGGGGCAACGCATGGGGCCAGTTAGGCCTCGGCCACAAGGACGAGGTCACGCGGCCCAGCTGCGTCAAGTGGCTGAAGCCGCACAGAGCACTCTTCGTGGCCTGCGGGAGAGCACACACTGTGTTTGTTACAGGTAACAATGTTCAGTTGTTACTGTTGAATGCAATAAGAATAAGTAGGTACATAAGTAGTGTTGATTTTTGTGAAACGGCGTTTATTCTCCACCTCCGTCAAGCGTCATCGAATCGAATCCGAGAATGAGATAACGTTGGCGAAGTAGCAAAAATAATACTTACTACAGATTGACGTGTAAAAGTGTTTTAAAAGATCTACTTGCAGTAATAAGTATCATCATTTAATTTCGGTCCTCTCAGTTATTTTAAAGAACCTAGAATAAAAATTGGCCAAGTGTGAGTCGGACTCACACACAAAAGTTTCGTACCACAGTAAAATATTTCACACTAGGTTTAATACTTTAGTAATAAAAAAGAAACACGTCTTGTATGAGGATCACCTTTAATTTTTAACTTCATTTTATTTTTATTAAGGATTAGAAATAGAAATACGCAATCTGTGAGAATTTCAACTGTCTACCTATTACGGTTTATGAGATATAGCCCGCTGACACACAGGCGGACGGACGGACAACGGAGGCGTTGTAAAAGGGTTCCGTTTGGCACCCTGCGGGTACGGAACCCTAAAAATCACTGTTATGCAAAATCAAAGGCAAGATAACTGAAAGAATAGCATTCCATGTCCACCATACGTCCAACAACTGAGCGCATAGAAATTGATATTGCACGATATTTTTTGTCTGTCTTTGTCTTAGAATAGCCAGTAGACCAATGTTAAAGTAAACTGTTTCTTACCAGACTCGAACGCGATCTACACGGTGGGCTGCAACGACGAGGGTCAACTAGGCACCGGCGACCTGGAACACCACACAGTTCCGCAGTTCATAGAGTTGGAGGGAGACATCGGGCCCATCAGACAGCTGTCAGCCGGCAGCAACCACACCGCTATACTTACCGGTAAATCACTCTAAATAAATAAAGGAAACGTCAAACGGAGACTAGCCAAGTCAAAGCATTTATTTAAATTGAGGACCAATTTCACCGATGCAACTGATCGCTACATGAATCGGATTCGCGTACCGGAACATGACGCGAGTCAGTACAATTGAACTACTGCGGTTTCGCTGCTATGATTTCGCAGCGGAGGCATGCTACCGGCATAATTCAACTGGATCGCGTCAGGTTCCACTACTCGCATCCGATTCGAGTAGCGGAAAATGACGCGAGCTAATTGAATTGAATGGTTTCGCTGTTATGGTTCGCAGCGGAGGTGTGCTACCGACGTGAACGGGTTGCTTAAAGATAAATAATGATTAACGTCTGTATAACAATAATTTCTTTTACTTTTAAGCGTCCCAATTCTCACTCATTTAATGCATTTGCACAATATTTCCTAGGTGGTAACTTTTAATGAGATTAATAAAAAAAATTGGACAGGCTTAACTTATCAGTCTTTTTAATTATAAATCTAATTTTATTACGGTTTTTTTTCTAATATGTATGATTCTGCAAATAAATATAGTTTCTGAACGAATAGTCCGAAACAGATTCTCACTTCTGTCTCTTAACTATAAGCAAAAAAGAAAGAAAGAAAGAAAAAGAAAGAAATTACGTTTATTTGCGGCAAACATGACGCAACGTTTATGAGTCAGGGAGTAATTTGCTAGTGTTACCGTCTTCGTCCTCTCCACCAGATGACGGGCGGGTCTTCGTGTCTGGCTCCAACACTGAAGGTCAACTAGGACTGGGCGAGGACACCAGGTCGTGCGTCAAGTTTACCGAGCTCAAGTTTATGGAGAAGATCGCTTTCGTCGAGTGTGGATACTACCATACGGTGTTTATTACTGGTTAGTAGTGTAAGGAAATAAGGTTGAATAAGCCGACATAATCAACTCTCCCACTATTACTACCGCAGATGAGTAAAGTTTAAATTCTCATTCATTCGTTCATTCATTCACTGACAGACAAAGCACCACAAAAATATGACAAAAAAAAAAGATAAAATTGAAATGTGTGAAAATTTCATGCTTCTCGACAAAGGCATGAAATTTAGCACAAGATTTCCTTTTGTTACGCAGGATGATTTGAACGGGTTTAATAAAGAATGACAGTTTTTACCGATGAAAATCCCGTCGAGCGCACGGTTGGAAATAATTTAAGTAGTAGTCGACTAGGAAAAATCGACCTCGTCTAGTTAAAAAAACTAAAATAACACTATTATACACAAAAATTTAAAAGTGTTTTTAACCTATTTACAAAATAAATATCATTTACTTTATCATCATTTGGAAAAGAATTTGTAAAACTTATTCAGGTAACAGTACTAAAACCTGTCATAATACAATGATACAAAAAAATATACAAGTAGGATCGAACATTGTTTTAAGCCCCTTTACAATAAATAACAGCGGCTGCGGTGATGCAATCATCGAAAGACTAAAGTGTAAACATCGTAACTCGGTCGGTCTACGCCGTAGCACTTTGCTACGAGCTCATTTGCATTATGCATAGTGATAGCTACGCAAACCACAGCCACTTACCACATTTCAAATTACCTATTTCTATTTACTGGCAACATGTGAGCTCATTCATTAAAATAAGAATTTATATTTTACACTTATTTCTCATGATATATTATAATATAACTAAAACTATATCACGGCTACAACGATCTTACTATGACTATCTACTTGTTAAAAAATGTAAGAAGAAAAAAAAACAATATTTTCATTTACAAACTTGTTAAAACAATTTAGGCAGATGTCTTTGAACACGTTCGGCAACACTAACTTACCTCGTGATTTTATTATTGAGTCATTAGCAAACCTATATAATAGCAATTCATGTTTACAATGTTAAAGACCTATGAATGACGGCTCCCACATAGTAAACAAAGTAATTTGTTTTTCTTTATTGCTAAATCATCAGTTTTTTTTAAATTTGAGGTTCTTAACGTCTGTCGATAAAAATATCAAATAATTATGATCATAGGAATGTTTACAGAAACACGTCTTTATGTATTTAATTGTATCTCCAACAGCAAAAGGCGCAGTCTTCGTCACCGGAGACAATGAGAACCAGAAACTGGGTGTACCAGACAAACCCACCACAGTTTACGTCCCAACAGTCTTACCACTAAGCATCCCGATAAAAAGCGCATGCTGTGGCGCGGCCCACACCTTTCTCCTCTCCATGGACGAGTCCAAGATTTTGTCCTTCGGGTCCAACGAGAAAGGACAGCTCGGACTTCCGAAGGAGGTCGAACATGTGACAGAACCTACCGAAATTGACATGGAGAAGATGTTCGATGGCTATCAGCTGAAACTGGTTGCATGTGGAGCGATGCATACTGCATTTGTGACAGGTAATATTGATTTTGATGTAGAAAACTTTTCGCAAGCCGTTCACTGTTAGTAGTCGTAAGACACGCTGTGAGCGGCAAGCCTTTCTTATGTGATATTCAAACGTACATCGAGAACGTCCCATTAAGTGTTTGTAAATCAGTGATAGAAATTAAATATGCATTACTTTCACTCTCTACCGTGTGTTGTGTCAAAATACTCTAAAGAGCGAGTGAACGGTAAACAAATAAAAGTTCAACAGTTACAGTTTGACCTGAGACCTTTTCGTAAACACAACTACGTACGTACGTGACTAATATTTATTTAGACACTTAGCTTTTCACTGAATATTAAGGAAATGACACACATTTCATTTCTTTAAAAGCCCCATTCCAGCTCATCAAAACCGGGCATTTATTACTGGCACACATTCGATACCTAATGTAATTGGCTCATTTTCATTGTCACGTCAACATAAATACTATCTAAATTGCCCTCGGCGGGGCGGTATGATCAGTATTCGATTACCATTTGTCGTCGCTGGTCGTATAAAACTTCGTTTTACATTGCAGACAACGGATTGCTTTACGCCTGCGGCGAGTCCCGGCACAATAAACTTTGTTTGGAGGAAATCGACGATGCCGACAACGCGAACGAAGCAGTCCCTAATCAATACACACCTAAGCGGGTCACCGCTATGAACGGGCACATCGTAGACAATGTGGCCTGCGGAGGGTGCCACACGTTACTCACCGCCACCAAGGGCTCTAACGCGGACTTCACTAACAACGACTTCAACGTAGTCGACGAACAAACTAGACAGATCTCCTTAACCGAACTCCCGCCGCTACAGAAAGTACCAACCATGAACAAATCCGAAGAACACTCGCATGTAATCGAGGACATCACGAACTCTAACGTTGACGTGCACAACACCGATAACGTGAATGGAAATGTGAACGAAGAGTCCGGATCGATAGATTCATTAGAGGCCAACGTCAGCGGCTCCCACATAGTAAACATAAACGACCTTGAGAACGAAAATGGAAGCACGCATGACGTGCCCGATATCAACACAGACGCGATTAGTACGCTTGCCTCTAATGGGGAAACTAAAGTCTCTGAGGTCATCGAGAGTATGGACACGATGGCCGATAAGGCTGAAAGTAAAGTGGAAGAAGTCGTTACGAATGTTACTGACAAAGTGAAAGAAAAAGTGGAAATTGTTGAGGAGTTCGTAAAGAAAGCTGCTGTGGTTCCTCCCATTGTGCATGATGAAGCGAAGAAAGTTCTTGACATACCGAATAAAATGATAGAAATAACGAACTCACCTCCACCAAAAACACCGATATTACCAGAACTGCTTCACGTTCCCGACTTAAGTCAGATAAGTCCGGTTCTCAGTAAACACAGTGACGATGGTCAAAAAAGTGAAGCAGGACAATCTGAGAATGAGACTATACCTTGTGGATCAGATAAGTCTAGTCCGCATACAGGTAAGACTAAGACGCAAGCTGTGATGCCTATTGTCCGGAGTGAAGACCACATTGATGTTCCTGAAGACACAGAGCATAACGAGGAAAGTGACGTTGTAGTTCACAAAACTCCAGAGAAAGGACGCTTCGCGCGAATGTTTCAGACGATCAGAGATAAAGAACATTCTTGTATGGGGAAAGGAAAAGTTATCGAAGAAAAAGTTGTTGGTAAGTTTTTTGTTCTTGGAGTTGTTTACTTTACGTTGTTTACAGCTGTTACTGCATATTAATCTATTTATAAATAGGAGGGATGGGCCGAACGTGGTTTGAAGCGAATACGAACTTCAACCGAACATTCGGTGAAAGTAAAAATTTTGGCCGATCCTCGGTCAAGCTTTGGATTTCATTGGATTTTATTGAATTTCATCCAAATCCGTTCAGCCGTTTAAGCGTGAAGGCGAAAGAATGCAAAAAACATTAACCAATTATGATAAGTTAGGCTGTATGAATAGTTCTCGTTTTATTTATTTTTTTGGGTGGTATATTGGCGTGTGCTAGCTGACATAAGTATGGCAAATAATTCGATTTATATTTTATGTTACGTAATGTAAATGATTTTGCATACTTTTGTATAGAATCAATTGTTTCTAACTGAACAGACAGCTGTGCTGCTGGGGAGTTTGTTGCGCCACTTCTTCTTCCCAGCTAAAGCACTAGGAAGTGGTGAAAGGTGGGCGTTTTGGGGGACTGTCTTATGTAATTTTGACGTTCGAAAAGTGCTGATTCTCAGCCTAGTTTGAATAAATGACTTTTGATTTTGATTTTGAGTTATTACTAACAAATAAAATAAAAAAATAGTATTTTTTATGATTGGCCATTAGTTTTTATACAAGCTATTTCAAGGTTTGGCCCTGTGTGTAATATAAAATTTATAATCTATCCCATCCTTCACAGTTCACAGCCTTTTAGTTTATTTAGAACTAGCTGATGCCCGCGGCTTCGCCCGCATGGATGTCAGTTATTATATACTAAAACCTTCCTCGAGAACCACCCTATCCATTGATGAAAACAGCATGAAAATCAGTGCAGTAGTTTTTGAGCTTATCGCGAACAGACAGACAGACAGACGCGGCGGAGGACTTTGTTTTATAATATGTAAGTAGTGATAGTGAAGCAGTTAACAGTGAAGACATTTCTTTTCAGAAAACGTCCACAAAGGCCTGGACACAGCAGAGGACAGTATCCACAAGGTGGAGGAGACCGTGGAGACGGAGATCAGAAACCAGACCAGCTCCAGAACGTGCACGATATTATAAATGTTTTGTCTTCTCTTATGTTTAGCTTAAAAATAAACGTTTTTATTATTGCTATTATTTCACTCTATTATTCTGACTGACCATACTTTACGTCACACTATTTTTCTAGCGCCCCCTTCTTTGTCATAGGTCATATTTAAGTGACCCTCTCCTGATTTGACCTCACATATTCTGCCATTTTAAGTTAAACCTTGTGTAGTAATTACAAGGCTTAATTTAAAATGGCAAAAATATTACTCTAT
Source organism: Lithophane leautieri (assembly GCA_949152455.1). Classification (NCBI taxonomy): domain Eukaryota; kingdom Metazoa; phylum Arthropoda; class Insecta; order Lepidoptera; family Noctuidae; genus Lithophane; species Lithophane leautieri. The sequence goes on along the minus strand of OX424463.1, from coordinate 2,525,726 downwards.
TATTGGTATTATTTAGAGTCAGAATTGAAGTTTAAAGTTTTTAATGCTTTATATTTATACATGTGACGTCACGAAGCTCACTCCACACACGATGTCATACTTTGTTGCCCCCTCCCTCCCCCTTAAAGTGTGCCGTAATTTATGGATGCACCCCTGGTCTAGTGGTCGGAAGTCCTACTGGTAAACAATAAGGTCATGAGTTTAATCCATATCTGTTAGTAGTGATGGATTAATTAGCATTCGCATTCATTGTTAGCTTGTGAAAAATCATTTAGCATTTAGCTAATGAAATTTAGTTGCGAAATTTCGTGAAGTGCTAAGTAAATTATCGCTTCGTACATTTTCATTTTCATTAAAAGTGCGAATTAAAATGAGCGTTCACCATTTTAATTCGCACTTTTAATAAAATTTTCATACTTCATTATTATCAATTATCATCATATTAGCTATTAGCATAGCAATAGCAATTATCATGCTAAGACTCAATAATTCACATGCTAATGAAATTAATGAAAAATCGCATTAATTGCCATTACTATCTGTTAGTGTTATTAGGTTTTTCTATCAGATCTATTCTTTTGCACCAAACTACCTGGACTCTAATGCACTTCCAATCACAGTCTGAATGACTTTGAAGGATATTGATAAACCATTGCCTATTATCTTTTCAAAAAAATTGTATGCCTAACAACGTAAATAACGCAATGAATGTTGTCAAAATGAAAGCCATTGCTACTGTTAGTGTGTTACGCAATCACCCCGATAACAAAAAAGGAAAACTACTTGATAACAACTATATAAAATACATGTTTATTAACTAAACTTTGTACAGTCGCTAGCACATCAAGCTACTATACAATCTGTCATATTTCTTTAGTAGATTTTAAACTTTATCGCTAAAGCATTAGGTTCAAGGTTGATTGGGAAAGTTTGACAGTTTCGGGAAGCTTGATGTGCTGGCGTCTGTAATTTATGGCACATAACATACTCTCGAATATCACAGAAATACCGTAACTGCTACGGTAATAATACATTACTACTTTATGATTAACAATTATAGTGGTACAGTTCGATTCAAACTTAATGGCGGCTCGGAACATGAAGCGAGTCGCTGCGCAGTAACAATTTTATGTGTCAGCGGGGGTGAGGGGTGGGATACTGCGCAGCGAGTATCTAAATTCCGAGCCGCCATTAAATTTGAATCGAACTGTACGGTTAGAGACAAAATACTTATTACACATCATCTTAATTGACACGAAATTATTCGATACATTATATTTCAGCATTTCTTATAACAGTTAGATATGTTCAGAGATAATATTCTTTTAACTTCACTTGTTCCGATTTTAATTAAATTACATCAATAACTAAGATTTAAAAAAACTTAAGTTTTAGTCGACTTTTTTGCCGACTGCCTACCAATACAATTATCCATTTTATACTTATTATAGCACTTATCGTAATAAAAAAACTTAAAAAGAGTACATAGATGCAGACGAGTTGTGTTTATAAAAGTTTATCCTGCAAGGTATTCGGAACTGTATCCGCAGCTTCTTGCCGATCTCAGAGACTGCTTTACGCTTGGTACTGCGCATCCAAATAGCTGGAAAAATTAAGTATTTGATAGAATAGATACTAACTTTTCGGCAGAAAATGGAACAGGAACGTACGGGCTTACGGGAACGCACTACCTGGATAACAAGTCAAAGTACCCAGGTACCATTTATTGCGTTTCATCATATTGTTCCTGTGCCGTAATATTGGCTCCACTGTTAAAATAAAAAACAGACCTATTAAACTCGCGACAATCTAAGAAGTCCGTTTTGACAGCTAGAAAAATGCTTAGAGTAGTAGCGATGAAAAAAAAAAAGTTGGTTTCTTATAAACTGATTCTCGAGACATCGATTGAACATACTTAGAGAGTTTGTAATCGACGACTTATCTACATTGATTAAAACTGATTCTCAAGGCATAACGTTCTATTATATGTACGAGAACGAAACGTCAAAACGGACTTCTGAGATTGTCGCGAGTTTAGGTAGCGTATTCGTATTGATTGTACAACAGTGGAGCGAACATTACGGCATAGGTACTATTTGATGGGATAGAACGCACTCTCTATCCATTTATTATAAGCTAGTGTAATGTCAAAATCAAATTCAAACAATGTAGTAAATTATTTTGAAACTCACCGATTTTGTTCTTGTCTCTAATGTTGACGACAACTCCGGCTATCTCGTCCGAATGCTCGAAGGTCTCTCCGATCAATAGCAATACCTGTAAATTTATATAAATGAGCTTATTTCTCCATTTCCAAAACGTCCTCATAGACTTTCGAAAAGTCAGATTCCAGTCAGAGTCCCAGTCAACGCTACAAGGTATTTTTGGAGCGTGGCCGAAATCGGAACTAACACCACCATCTTGTTTTGTCTACCAACAACGCCCTTTTGTCAATGTCATTCGAGGGTCAAAAGATCCTTACAGCACTAGACCACAGAGTACATTATACTATTACTGAAACACTAGACCCACTTACAGTCCGGCCGTAGAGAGAATGCGTCCCTGACACCAGTTAGTTGGACAATTTCTAGTAGTAACAAGGATCAAATTCGCAAAACACAATCGTTAGTCTGAAACTGACAGGTGTCAAGAACGTAATAGCCCGACGGCCGGAGTGTAGGTCCCTTTACCGTCGCATACATAAAGAACAAGGCATTCATTAAACTCTACGTTAGTTATTTATTCATACCTATACACATAAGCTATGGCTCATGACTAGTCATGACTTTAACATAATAACTCTCTGTCGGTGGTGACGTCAACTGAATGAAGTAGGTAGTTATCATAATGATTTCGTTATTAATACCGTTTTAAAGCAGTAATCATCGCGTTTGCACAAGTAGGCTGAAACAATTGGGTTCCTGTTTATTTATGACATAATGTAACTAAGGTTAGTTAGTTTACATTACCACTAAACTGTGCTAACCTAACCTAACCTAAAAAAAATGCTGTAAATCTATACAGACATAGCACACCACCACGCCTGTATTCCCCGAAGGGTTCGGCTCAGTTTTACCTATTTATAGTACACTCACATTTCGTCGGTTAGGTTTCATTTCCATGTAACAAAGCGAGGCTATTGCCATCAACCTAGCACAAATCCGGGCTCCGGGTTACTACTGAGAAATTCCAGATGGAAAAACTCAATAACACTTTTTCCGACCCGGGAATCGAACCCCAGGACCTCATGCTCAGCAGTATGGTTTGCGACCACTAGACCCACAAGGCAGACCGTACCTACTTAATATGAACTAACATTATAATGTGTACTGTAGACTCCGAGGTGAGCCTACGGTACCGGTACTAATAAAACACTGTATTTCGAAAGTATAATTATTCCTATAAAAGGAGCTACGTAATTTATATTATTTTACTAATATCTTCTGGCACCCGCCCTGACAGCTCGCCGGGCCTCTGTCCTCTGTTTTCACCTATTCTTAATACAAATGTATCTCTTAAGTAGTCTGTGATACAAATCTAACGTTTGTCTCCTAAACCAGCCTTCAACTTGAAAGCACTAAGGTTTTATTCTAAACCCTGCAGAGTAAAGCCTCTGCCATACCTACATACCATCTATACATATTATAAATTAAAGTCGCTTTTCGAGTTTACGCAACAGATCTTGATGAGCTTTTCACTTTCATTTAGATAATTTATTCTGGAAGGTTTAATGTGTTTAACGTTAATATTAAAGTTAGGTACATATAACTAAGAACTCTCGATGTTTCGTCAAGTCGTAAAAACCGTGCGAAGCAGATCGGGTTGCTATAGTTAGTTAGGGTATGGTAAGGGTATCCCCTGTTTACCTACCGCGTCTGACCAGATGGAATCCATATGCACAGCCTTGGAGCCATCTAGCATGAGTAACAACCGACCACCGTTCTTGTTCGCTACGTCCTCCCACATCGGCCGGATTCCCTTCTTAAACACCATGTAGTCTTGCCCAAGCTTCAGCTCCGAGGGTACCTTCATGTGGTGGTACAAACTGTTGGAACAAAATACCACAGCATGTGTAAAAAAAAACCAGTCTTTAATAAAAAAACCTGCCAAGTGCGAGTCGGAAGTTCCTTAAGATCGAGCAAAACACGTTTTTTGTATGGGGACCCCCTTTAATCATTAACTTTATTTAATTTTTATTATTTGTTGCTATAGCGGGAATCGAAATACACAATCTGTGAAACCCTAAAAACTACATTGAAATCGGTTTATCCGTTCGGGACCTACGATGCCATAGACAGATATAGGCTTCAAACTTAGAACACCTCCCTTTTTGCGCTATACGGGTGAATAAGATTGGCAAAAAAAGGAGATTTGATGAATAAAAAAGACATGTTGAGCCTGCCTTATTTTTAACCGACTTCTAAAAGGAGGAGGTTCTTAATTCGACTGGATGTTTTTTTTTTAGATAAGGGCTGGATGATTACGATTTACGATGCATGATGATGCAATTCACATAAGTACACTTACCACCAATAGTCTTCAACCGTGTCAAACGAGGTCAGTTCAACTAAATTGGCTTCCCAATTCTTCTCGCGATTCGTGAACATCCAGAAAGTCCACTCGTTCTCTAGAGGATGCTTTACGTTGTCAGCTGCGATCAACATTTTGTCGGAAGCCGTTGTGGCTCTAAAATGATTGCATAAAGTAGGTAAGGCAAGCAAGGCACTGTATGAGAGCTCTATTCAAGAGGCCAAGTGCATGTCAGACTCACGCACTAAGGCCGAGATCTATAAACGTTGCTTATCAATACAGTGGTGCCGATTCTGTTGTTCACAAACTAAACTAAATTTAAGTTCAGTGCATCTTTTTCTTTCTATTCCATTAAGAAAAGGACAGAAGATAAATTTTAGTTTAGTCCTGTCAAATTAATCAGCGCCTGTCACTACTCCATAAAGTTTAGACGTGATTAAAAACTTGCCTACTAAAATTACGTCAATTTACGTCAGGCGTTGATTAATTTGACAGGACTAAACTAAAACATATCTTCTGTCCTTTTCTTAATGAAATAGAAAGAAAAAGATGCACTGAACTTAAATTTAGTTTAGTTTGTGAACAACAGAATCGGCACCTTTGTCTAACCGTGCGTTTGCACTGGCGAAACATTCAAGACAAAACATGTTGAAATCTTTATTTTCTGTCCATGTTCCATACAATTTTTGACAGGAAGTAGAGATTTTAACATGTTTTGTCTTAAATGTTTCGCCAGTGCAAACGCACGGTTAGCGTTATTCCTGTCCGTGTCGCACAACTGTCAAACTACGAGTACATGATAGGGAGAACATGCCAAAGCACGGTCGAGGTAAGTAACATTTTAAGATCTCGGTCTGACTCTGAACGAACGTTCTAATAAACAGGAAGCTGAAACACTAACACAGTGCGACAATGTTTCTAATTAAATAGCCTACACATGTGGCGAAACTTAAAATTCCGCCAAGTTTAACCTTGAACAGTCGGCCCATAGTCGGCCAAATACTATATACACGATAATTACACCTTTTAAGAAATCCACGTAGGAATCGAACCCACAACCCGTAGTACCTACAGCAGTGTATCCACTAAACACTTGCTCTATCCGAGCCTTCCTAAAATTATTTTGAATAGGTAACTTCTTTTTGTTTCCAGTCTTACCAAAGGCGTATTGTATTACCCAGTTACCGGGTTGTAGAGGTCAGATAGGCAGTCGCTCCATCTAAAATACTGGTATTCAGCTACATCCGGTTAGACTGGAAGCCGACCCCAACATAGTTGGGAAAAGGCTAGGCAGATTGATTGAACTTGTTTATGAAAAGTTATTTGTTTTTTTTCATAACTGACGAAAGCGAACCCTTGCACTGAATGAACACGGCTACACATCAAGCTATACATTTCCAGTATATGCTGACCTCGCATTGTACGGAAATCAAATACAATGCACGATCAGCATAAAATGGAAATGTATAGGTTGATGTGTAGCCGAGTGTACATGAATAATATTACCTCTATATTATTATAAACTAGCTGATGCCCGCGGCTTCGCCCGCCAAATTATATACTTAAACCTTCCTCGATAACCACTCTATCCATTGGTGAAAACAGCATGCAAATCGGTGCAGAAGTTTTTGAATTTATCGCGAACAGGACGACAGACAGACGCGACGAAGGAGTTTGTTTTATAATATGTAAGGATTATTATCCAATCGTATCGACAAGATTCTGTAAATCTACTGCCCTATTGCGTCTCTGCTTAAAAAAACGATTATCCTTCACGTTAAATTTTTACAAATAAACCCAGGAAGTTGGAAATAATTTACACATATTATCTGAAGATCTTGAAAACTAAATACGAAAAGTAGTTACTAACTTATTAGTATAACATGGAATTTGGTTTATTTACTTACCGATATAACTGTATCTCACAATAACGTAATATTCAAATAGACACAATTTATAATATGTATTCATTTACTTCTTCAAGTCGTATGAATCACGATGCATTCGGAAGCCCCGAATTCGTGTAGTCAGAGTTGCCAGCGAAGAAAAATAATTTTTATGGTAGATAATATTAACAGTTTAGTGGTATTTATTTCTTAGTATAGTTAACTGCACGACAGTGGTAGGTGACCCTTCGAACTACGATAACAGCACCCATAAATAAGGCATCCGCATAATACATCCGCGCTTCATGTCGTAACAGTGAAGGCTCACGCAAATATGGGCGAGACGCACTACGTTAAATGAACAATCGCACAGGACACTACACAGGCAGGCCACACCAGCTTTTTAAATATTGGAATGTGTTGCGTTGCGGCCCAATGCAGTTGCATGCAATAGTGTCATCCTAGCGCGGTCAATGTCAAATTGTTACCATGTGGTATGTGGGTGAAGTGTGGTAGAGACCGTAGGAGTATAGGATGCTATTAAATTATTTACTTAGGAACAAACTTATCCAAATTTTTCTAATTATATTTCTTATTATTTTTCGTACAGTACAGTCATGTGCAAAAATATGTATACACTCAGTAAAATTTAATAACGATTTTCTCGTGGAATAACGATTGCAACTTTGAGATGATACCTATTTCATAATAATATGGGTTTCAAAATACTATGTTCCTTATAACATAAAATTACACTCAATACAGTCGGAGAAAATCACTTTTAAAAGTTGCTAGGTGTATACATATTGGTGCTTGTGACTGATCATGTTGTTTTAGCTATTTTCAGCTGTTGGCAGAATCTAGAACATAGTTTAAAACCAGTATCAACCATGTATAACTGGAAAAGGAAAATAATAACGCATATTAAGATTTTCATATAAAATGGTATTTAATGTTTTATGGTATACTTGCATCGTTGAAATGCTGTTACAATATGACCGACAGTAGGCAGTGTTAAATCAAGCCAAGTGTATAGAATAACATAGTTAAAGGTGCTAAATGTAAAAATATGTTATTATAATACTAATAATTTATATCCTGCAACCAACAAGCTAGCACATTTCGACACAATTACATCTATAGATTACAACTAATGCACACTTTCGTACAAAAGTCAGACTTAAAATTTAACGTTTTCTAGCCACAGACGTAACATGCACGTTATATTAAGATAAATTATGTGAGACAACTCCTTAACATCAAACCTAAATATCATACTCCTGGTAGCTAATCAATGGTTAGAAAACAACAACAACAATGTACGAGATAGCTCATTATATTGCTAAAACATCTCATCTTACTCACAAATATTGTTTTTAATCACTATTCCTTTTCTCGAATTCAGAAAATCGAATTAACTGAAAAGGAGGACAACTCAAGAGTGCTCAATGACAGATGACAAATCGACTAAATTCAATGCTACAATCGATTCGAATCGATTTGTCAGCCGTGTAGCACTCGCCTGTCATAAACAACATTCTAAAGACATTTTACCTAGCCACCCCATACCACTGTTTATATCGAGTGCACGAACGTTGAGTAGCAACTAAACAGTGTATAGATTCTTAGTTGCCGAACTATGTTTGACCATGGTGTCGCGATGGACTTGGAAGCCTATTTTCCCGTGGATACCCAATTGCTCTTTAATTTTCCTGCCGATTTCGATGTTAGCGTGCTGCTTCGAAGTGTCAGCTGTCCAAACTCCTGAAAGGCGAAAAAGTATTCATATAAAGTTTTTTAAACTTGATTTAAGTCCAATAATTCTTTGAGTAGAGAATATTAGGTGCAAAAAATAGTTGATGAAGAAAAGAATGGCCTGCATAGCTGTTTTCTTAACATAATAATTTACTCATAAAATCCCAACCCTATTTACAAGATACTCGTAGTTAGAAAATCACATTAAAGCTGTGATTTTTACACGTTAGCTACAGTTCGATTCAAACTTAATGGCGGCTCGGAACATGAGGCGAGTCACTGCGCAGTTACACTTAAATGTGTCAGCGGGGGCGAGGGGTGGGGTACTGCGCATCGAGTAGCTAACTTCCGGGCCACCATTAAGTTTGAATCGAACTGTATATTGCATGCAATTAATTCCCATGCAATATATTCAAGGCATATATATCAGCTTCAACATTAGAAAAGGCAGTACTCACCAATTTTATCGACTTTCGCTCTAACGTTAACGACGGCGCCGCAAATTTCTTCAGAGTGATCGAAGTTTTCGCCGATAAGGAGGAGAACCTGTGAACAGTTGAATGAAATTGAATTATACAGATGACAAGAAACCTAGAATGAACCTGCAGATACAATGGATGAAATACAATACTTTTATTGCAAAAGTTTACCAGGTGATTCCCATTATAGAGTTATTTATTTATTTATTTTATTAAGTATGTACACACAGTAAAATACATAGAGATACGACATAATTATATGTTACATAGTTATGTTAAAACCTATTTTGTTTATAACAAAGTACTTAACAGTTATCACAGCTCCATATAGATTCGGATTCAACTTTTACCGCTGCCTGTCTGGGTCTGGGTCAAATTAGTAAAAACAAACTATAGGGTAGTTCCTAATAGGTACATTCTTAGCCACTGAAGTTGTTCTAAAGCTAGTCTCTAATTATTTTTTTTTTTTTTTTTACAATCTCTGCAATACCCTTTTGTTCCAGTGAAGAAAATACATTCGATAATTGTTAAAAATTGCGCGCAGCGTCGCGTCACTTTACGTTGCGGTCAGAACTGACCCTTAGGAACACCTCCATGTAAGCTATGTGACAAAATCGGCGCGAGCAAATTTTGTCCCTCATCCCCCACGAAATTCGCTTCAGTTTGGCCTGATCTTAGCGCAATTATTAAAAAAAAAAAAATGGTAAATCATATACTAAGTCGCTACTAAGTCATCTACAAAACAGCTCGAACAGCTTCCTGAAGGTATTGTCCGAGCGGTGGGATCTACCCCTGTTGCAGAGGTGGATGCAGCTTCATAGTAGCGCATCCCCTCGTATGATGTAATAATTTTGATGTAATAATTTTGTGTGTTGTTTTATTTTTATTGAATTCATTTTGGTTGACATGTGTAATGAAATTTAATGTAATGGACCTTGTCTGAAATAAATAAACTACTGTAATATAAGTAAGAGCACATACCACATCTAACCAAAAGCGGTCCAAATCAGAGTTGCGCTGCTTCTTCTCAAGACTGATAAGCCACCTGCCTCCCATCTTGTTTGCGTCGTCCTCCCACATGGGGCGGATGCCTTGCTTGAAGACAGCATAGTCGTGGCCTTGGCGCAGCTCTGACGGTAGCTTGATGTGGTGATACAGTCTGGAAATAAGGTCATTGAATAAATTTGTGTCTTTACCACACTATCCACTGGCACCAGTCATTGTGTGACGCTTCAAGAGGCCTCTGCTCAGCACTGGCTTTGTTTTGGCTAAATTATTATTTTATTTCTCAGGGGCATCTAGACCAGTGGCCTCAACATGTCAATTGATGGTGATAGATTGGTGGTTGGTGGTCTTGGCCCATGATAGTTTCTGTAAAAGTATCCATTTGAGATATCTCTATTATTATAAACTGTTCAACTACAAAGTGCAAATAATGTTTCTAGTGGGATTTGCTTATATAGAGAGATTATCATGTTATGATGACTTATAGTTTTGCCACCCATATGTTAAGCGCCAAGTTTGTGTACCTTGAGTTTATATTTTAACAGATTTTTTTATGAGACTGCAACCTCATACCAAGTAAATAACAAAGACAGAGCGCTGCGAACAATACTGTGAAGCATGCCAAAACTACACCTCCGCTCTGTGCATACACGCTCGGATGCACACATATAAAATCAAACTATACTTCACTAAGTGCACACATGTGCACAAGTCACTTTTGACAATGCTCTGTCCTTGTTTTTCATTTGGTCTGACACAGCAACCTGTAGAAAACATGTCATGTCAGTGTTGATCACACTTTAATACTATTAAATTTATTCATAAATGAATGTTTTTGTTGTTTCTGACACCAAAACATCAGTAATTTCCCATCAACAGTAGTTTAAAAAGAAAATAATGTTTTGTTGTTGATTTTTCAAAATTGAATGTTTTAAATACTCCTGTATGTAGCTTTTGATTGAACTACAATGGAAATAACAAAGCTTGATGTAAGTTTGTTGTTTACAATGTTGTTTGCAAATCCAGTCAAAAACAGTCCTTATGGCAAATGACAGTGTCATCATTATTATCAGCAAATAACATGATATCAATACAAATATTACACACATAGATAGGAAGCTTCTGCAGATTACTGCACCTCATTTTTAGCAACTTACCTCCAGAAATCTTCCACCGTATCGAATGTCGTTAATTCAATTAGGTTCTCCTCCCAAGTCTTGTTCCTGTCGTTGTCGTAAAACCAAAGACTCCAAGTGTTCTGCAGAGGGTGCTTGATCAGAAACTCCGGCGGGACCTCAGCATTAGTGGTGCCTTTGGTCTCTGTCGTCGCAGACCCCTTGAACACACAAGTCATTATACTTTATACTCTAATCCTAACCTAAAAAAAACTTATCAGAAAACCTGATAATTAAGAAATATATTTAAATTAGAGTATAATTAAGCTTTTATAACCACTTTATGGTTATGTAAATCTAGTAAACTAGCTAGAAACACTGCAAACGCGAAACAAATGCAACAGTGAAAGTTAGTGCAGCCACATCAGCATACTCCGTAAAAAGTAAAGGAAGTATGATAAAAAAACGCCTAATAAGGGTGGACGCTGCAATTTACATCACAATTAATTATAACTACCCACCTCTACTTCTTCAGTAGTATTTCCAGCCATGTCACAACTCACAAGAATCTCACGATGCAATTTTTTTTACAAAAAAGAAAGACAGACGGATAAAATGTTGCAAGCCTGCAGGCTTATATTTTTTTTCTAGTTTACAGCATTTTGACAAGGCCGACTATTTTAAGCCAGCATTGCTCGTTTTTTTTTTTTGGCACTTTATTTAGGTTCATTTTTATCATTAACGTTTAAGCATCATTATTAATAAAAATAACCAAAATATTGGTGGTAAAACAAGTGAGCCTGTACCCTACCATATATATTACTTTACTCTATGCTGTACCCTCAAGTCGAATAAATAAAAATCGTTTTTAATATTTACGTTTTGCAACCCGAAAATAAAAAAGTCAGTCAAATGGTCAACCCTCTTGAGTACTAATGTTCTGTGGGTCAACCACAGTCAACCATGAACCATGACCGATTGACAATTGACAAGGATGCCAGAGGGAAAAACTTTATCGTTATCTCAGCAACTCGAATGTACCGTACTGGAAACTAATGATATTCTTCAATCTCGATAACTTCAAAATCATTAAAGGGGTGATAGACGTGCGAGCAGGTACGCGTACTTATGGCTCGGCGCGCTCACTCAACCGTGTGTTCTGTGTCATGCTACGTACGCGGACTTTAAATCGTTGAGTAAGTTCGTCGGCGATCCAACAATGAAATTATGAACAAGCTTCAACTTAAAAAGCGCGTACTTTACGTACGCACGTCTATCACCCACTTTAGACTTCTCTCTCCAACCAACCAATCGTTTATACAAAAAGAGCATTTTAATCGATACAAATATTTTATAATAGCAACACTGCTGTAATATCAAAATAGATCCTTCAAAATCAATTTGCCATTTCCTTCAATTTCAAGAGAGCGAGCGGCTTCGTTCTTATTCCTACTTTTGGATTTACCGGTCCCGTCCAACTAGATATTCTCAATAAACAGTGCAATTAACGTTGAATAGTTGAAAATGTCTGTCCAAACGCTTCTACTAGACTTCTCGGTCGACCCCGCCCGCCTTGGAGATGAAAACGGCCAAAAAACAGTATTCGGGCAATTGGAAACCGTGTTGAAAGAATACATACCGAATCTTATTTTAGCCACCGAGTTAAAACTGGAAGGTGGTTCCCTGAAGCTATTGACTGGCAAGAAGGGCACTACAGTGTCCGTCAGACTATTCGACCGTGGCCTTGTCACTGTAAACATTGAATATTACAAGGAAGAGAACGAGGAACCATTAATTAACCTCAAGGTAAGCGGGCCGTGTGATGTTTCATTAGCAAAATATGTGATAGTATAGCACTCTATCGAACCAAGTATTCATAAATCGGTCTATTTCAATTACGTACGACGCTGAGCGATCTTTGATCCTAATTTCAACAAATGCGGTTGCAAGTCGAATATTCTTAGCTTCCAGAATCGATTGATTTTTGTTTACTAATAGTTTTGACTTAGTAGTTCCTATTGAAACTATAGTATCAATACTATGACCACCAGCTGTAGTTTGTTTACCAAATAATGTAAACAATAATATTTAAAACATTAAATTATTGGTAATTTTCCAAGATGATTGTATTAATTTATTTAAACTTAGGATATACAAGAAGTAATTTGATTATTTATTTAAACAAATATTTCTCCATATGAATGCTAATAGTATTTTTAAAGATCTGATAAAGTGCCATTTGTTTTGTTAATGCAAACAACTGAATACTATGCTGCACTTACTGAATAATATTTAATAAATCATGCAGTTCATAGCAGTAGTCTAAAAGTATACACAAATAAGTGATACTTAAATATTTTTCAATAAAAATACTTGCCGTGTTATAAAATGCTGAACAATGGTTCAGAAAAACTAATTTTAATTTCTAGTTGATATGCATTGGCCCTTCTAAATTTTATTTATTGCCAGGATCTCCATATTTATTGGCCTACAAAGGGTTGATGACATATTCAGAAAAATAAATATAAATAAAGATCATAGATACCTATGTGAAGGTTGAGCGTATAAATTTATTTTCTAGTGCTCTAAACTACTGGAAAGTTCGGTAAGAATGTCATTGGACTGCGAAAGGGTAAAATTATTCCCGGCAATCAAACGGGGTTATAAATTTGATGTTTATCTCACTAGTTCAGGTTAGCCACTGTACCTGTTCTATTTATTCATTATTACCCCTTTATTTAACTTAGTTTGATGACATTACCCTTACGTAAAATTTTATTTTTGGTGTTAGCTAATAGCTATACTTTATGTTGTTCTTTTATTAAAAGTTCAGCTTTAAAATTCTACACCCATATTATTATGTTTATTTAAATTTAGAATTATTATTAATAGGAGCACAAAGCACGTTATATTATATATTATGTGTCTATCTTATTCATTTATGTCAGCATTATCACTTTAATCAGTCTTGTAGCACCTATTCAATTTTCATTTACAGGATTTAATTTTGATTTCATAGCCATAAATCTTTTTCTTCTTGATGAAATTTGTATCTTTAATATTCAGTATGATTTATAATTTTATATTTTCATTCAAAGACCTGTATAACTTGAGTAAGGAAAAAATCGAGAAAAAAATAGTTTTACTGCTATTTGGTGAATGACCATAAATCAGTTTATTGACTACTTCTTACTCCAGGGCTTATTTGAAAGGAAACAATCATTCAACTCATTAACAGATACTGCACACCTAATCAAATATCACACACTAGATCAATTTGTTTACTCCGTTTCTTCCAACTTTTCCCGCACTGACACTTTTCATAGAATAATCATTCAAAAAATGCACAAATGCTTAAAAAATTTCACAATCATAGAATAAGACTATGCTTTGTATTCCCACCCAATTTCCATATCTAACAATTCAGTGCATGTTCTCTACATTTTCTTAATAGACCCAACTAGTAGCAAACTAACGAATCTTCCAGTACCCTAGGAGACGCTCAACCTAACATTTTTTGGCCTAAAATTTATAAAACTATGCATGTTAGACTACCTGCATTCATTTTTTTGTTTTTCCTTCTTTATGATTTAATTTTTTCAATAGTCGGCGAGAGTATTGGAAAGTCAAGTGAAAAAATACATCAATATTATAAAATCTCAAGCTTACGCGCCGCTAAAGCGATGCCTCTTTGGCAGGTATTACCCAACCTCAGGTCAGTGGTATAATTATTTTATATTTTGCAATGTTTTTAATAACATTTCAAGTGCACTTTTAGCACTTTATTTAAATCATTACATAAAGTAGTAATTTTAATTGCAGACTTGATTTGAAAGTTAAATAAAATGTCCCATCTGCTTAGAAGCACCGTATTCCAAAAGATGAAAATAGGTTTTAGCCTCTACACTTGACAGAAATTTGTCTCTATACTTGACATAAATGGTCATGTTTGTGCTAACTTTTAAACCTTTCTCCCTATCCAGCATTTTAAATAAAAACTTTGTTACACACTATCTTCAATTCTTCATCATTATTTGAAGAAATTATTAGTTTTGTGTATCTGCTTATAACATATTTAAAGTAACATTGAAATTCGCAGACGAACGCCTATTAGAGTACGACATCGATGCGGTCATATTCGACGAGCAATCGCCTTTCCAAAGAGTCCAGATCGTCCATTCCAAAACTCTTGGCAATATGTTGGTGCTAGATGATTTACAAAGTAAGCTTGCTGAACAAACATTGAAGTTGGCATTACACTTGGCGTATTTGTTCAAATATTCGTGTTATTTGGTCAATACAAAATAAACCTTATTTCAGTAATGGTAAAGTTCAATTTGCAATAGCAAATTAACGCGAATATTTGTTGAAATACTTGTACCAACAGATAAGATATAAACCTATTTTGTTTGCTTTCAGATATCTCAGAGGCTGATCTCATTTATACTGAAACTTTGATGCAAAGGGGCAAGGAGAGCTATGAAGGGAAAGAAATTGTGATCTTAGGTAAAGACCTCTTTTTTAAATCTACCACTCTCCTGCCTAGTTTTAACTACCTCATAAAACGTCACAGCTTAATGGTCAATTACTTTCTGCACGCGAATTATTCACCTCTATTTATGCCAAATTACCTCACCATTTGGAGGGCGATTATGACCCATAGTACCTATTCTGCTTTATTGGGATGGTTGCTAACCAAAACATTGGATAATGGGGCATGGTTGCATTGGTAATGCATGCGTTAATAGTCCTGTTAACCCTTTGACCGTCTTGTTACTCACCGAATTGTCACTCAGACGCCAATAAGTTATTTGAAACGGCAAGCATCAAAAGAGTTCTCTTTATTGACATATTTATAGTACTTTGATGAGGGTGATGTTGATTTTTCGTTCTATATTTTTATAGCAAGTGATTGCCTCCTTGATCTAGTAGTCGCATGTGCTACTGTTAAGCATAAAGTCCTGGGTTCGATTCCCAGATCGGGCAAAGTTTTATTAGTAGTCTGGATTTGTGCCAGGTTGAAAGCAATAGGCTTACCCTTTATTAAATGGGACTTAAACATAACTGGCGAAATGTGGGTGCAAGAACTGTAGATACTATACTTGAGCTAATCTCATAGTTGTAACGTACTTTGAATTATTCCATTTTATCCGTCGTTGATGCAATATTCAGGTACTCGGCGTCGTCGTAAATATATTTGAATAAGACTTACGATTACTTACATGTTTCTTGTTATCGGACACCTACCTTCTGCCTACGTTTTGTAATTGCACAACAAAATACTATGATTCTTTTTCCTTTGCAAAAACTCGTTTCAGTTGCATTTTGCATACAGGGTGTCTCTTTCAAAATTGTATGAAGTTCTATTAACATCTTGACCGCTTTGTTCCTTTTTTCCTTTCATATGTATAGATATAAGGAAATCAAATCAGACATACAGATTCAGCCATTCGTATAGTCAACCTCATAATTGCTTTACCACGTTTGTCAAAAACTATTAGTAAATTTAAACTTCATGGTTGAAAGTAGTATCTAATTGTCACATTGGGCCGAAAGCAAAAATAAACCTTGACGGTTAATTTAAATTTTTCAAGCACACAAATGTACAGATTGGATATAATGGCAAAGAAACTTCTACCAGTCAACCTTTGGGTGATTCAGAGACAAACAGTCGTAGGTTTATCGTTTATTTTGTTATAAATTTATACTGTATAGATGACGTACCCAAGCACACCCTATTTAATCCCTTAAGGGGATGAATTTTCAAAAATCCTCCCATAGTGCTTACCTTCGTTATAAAAGGAACTCTTGTGCAAAATTTAATTCTTCTAGACCTGTGTCTGTCAATTAATTAATTTTAGATTTTTAAGAAATAGGTAACATGCAAGTGACTTTCAACCTAAGGAATAGGATGGTAAAGCATTTAAGAGGTTGATTATACTTTAACCCCATGCATGCGGTTAACCGCTTACAATCTAACAGGGGACTAATTGTTTAAAGGTGGCGGCGACGGGGCTCTGTTATACGAGCTCTTAAAGGAGAAACCTAAGTACGTTTGGATGTTGGAAATTGATGAGGTCGTGATGTCCGCCTGTAATAAGTATCTGCGGCCCATATGCGGGGATGTGCTCGAGAGAAGAAAGGGACCTAATTATGAAGTAAATTATTTTATGTACACACGGCTACACATCAAGCTATACATTTCCAGTATACGCTGACCTCACATTGTACGGAAATCCTATACAATGCGAGATCAGCTTATACTGGAAATGTATAGCTTGATGTGTAGCCGTGTGTACAGTCGGACAAGCTATTTGGTATACAGGCAGGTTATTCGTTTTTTCACTACACTGCTGATATTAATTTTTATGTCTGCGTTTTAATTTTTTATTTATGTACAGTAGTGGTACATAGGTGGAGTTAATGCCACAAGGTATTTTCTACCAGTCAACCTTTGGTTCAACTTTTTACGCTTCCGTCATACTTCTGAGTGATGTCAAAAAAATTTACTACTCAGCAAACTCGCAACATTGTTTAAAAGTAATTGCAAGTTAGCTGCTGGTATACGAAATAAATTGTTCAACTGTACCTTCTCTTTGCTATTTGTAGTATTTGCGGGATGCAAAATAACAGTATCAGTAACTTTTTTGTTTGTAAATAGTTTACTCGGAAAATTCATTTCAAACTGTTAGTATCGTTTGAAGAGGATTATGGCGAATTTTCAAACACGGGAATATAAAATATAGTTGCTTTAAATATGATTGCATGTCATGCTGGAAGTAGTATCTAATTTTTTTATTAGTCGTGAATCTAAAATTTAATAAAAATACTATGACTATGAAATTGAGATAAGTTATCAGGGTGAGGAAATCCTGGTTGGATGTCCTCACCCTGATAACTCATCGATGGGTCGATGCAGTAGGTTTTTTCTTCCATACATCTCTATCAGCCTTAATCTTAGTTTCAAAACTATACCTATCTAGCTATGGAACCATAAAAATATATTTTGATTTATTGCTTAACTTTTATTACAGTTCAAAATAATATTATTATTGTTTTACATAAAATAATCAAGTACTTGAGTTACTCACGTTTTAAGGTGAGGAAATATAAGTTCACCTAGTTGCTATATCAGGATTGTGAGTCATTTCAGTATTGCATGCGATACTGCGATAGTTGGGATGGGCCAAATGACTGTCACTGGCTAGACAGTTTTGTAAATATAGCTACTCCACTATTTATAGCCAGTGGTGTCAACTCATAATATAATATCTAGGTAATATGAACTGCATATGACGTAAAACGGATTTTGAATATTCGCGAGCACATTACAACAGTTTGGAGATCACGAATAAGAAGCATGGATTATGTTTTTAGAGTTTTAAGACTGTACCTCAATAAAGGCTCCATTTTTAACCCCTATAGGTTCACTTTATTGTCCGTCTGTGAAGAACCTTTTTCTTAGAACCGGGTACAGAGTGCAAATTAATACAAAATACTAAGGTTTGCGGTCAGAAGTCAAAAATACAAGCTTCCAAGTCAACGCAATCAAAAGATACGATCAGTTGTCACATATTTGTATACTCGCAAAACCATTTTCAATCATCTGCAGTGATATTGTGCAAATACCACCAACTTTTCGTTTCTTAGTTGTTGGTATGGATATTGGATTCGGAACTCTTGTTTCGCGAGTCCGACTCACACTTTGGCGTTTATCTATATTCGAAATAAGTTATATCTGTGTTACCGTGCGTTTGCACTGGCGAAACAATCACATACAAACTTGTTGAAATCTCTATTTTCTGTCAGTGTTCGATACTATGTGTAATGGAGATTTCAACATGTTTTTATGTGAATGTTCAGCCAGTGCGAACGTACAATTAAAAAACACGTTACAATAGTCAAAGTCAAATAATTTATTTCAAATAGGCACATAAAAGGCACTTTTGAACGTCAATGAAAAACAAAGAAATAGAATTGATTCTAGTTGCCCGTTCCAAAAGGTAGCTTTCGTATGGAGAAGAATGGGCAAGAAACTCCACCGTTACTCTTTTCAAAAATGTTTTATAATATTTTGTATACATGAATTATATAATTATATGTGAAGACGATGCACCTGCAATAAGATTACTGTCCCACAAAAGGCAAAAAGAATTATAAATGGAGCAATGACAAATAAATTAGTTATGTGATAGGTACATGGTGC
This sequence comes from Lithophane leautieri, assembly GCA_949152455.1. Classification (NCBI taxonomy): domain Eukaryota; kingdom Metazoa; phylum Arthropoda; class Insecta; order Lepidoptera; family Noctuidae; genus Lithophane; species Lithophane leautieri. The sequence goes on along the minus strand of OX424463.1, from coordinate 2,506,750 downwards.
TCACATATTTACAAACATTGTAAAAGTGTATGATATTACAATATTCCTAACATCTTTACAAGTAATACTAATAAGTCAGTGCGTGATTCCAAGCAATCACAGAGTGTAAAAAATCTACGACATACAAATAATAATATAATATGTATAAGGAGTCCTCGGTTCATTTTGAGCGACACAAATAACACTTCAGTTACGTCTCAATTCCCCCCCCAACTTTCCGAGTAGAATATTCGATCAACATACTCAAACAAACAACATTCCTCTAACTCTAAACCTGAAATAAACTATTCCAGGTAATCGTAGAAGATTGCATGTTGACGGTGAACAAGTTCATCACTGAAGGCAAGAAGGTGGACTATATCTTCGGAGATCTGACGGACATTCCCATCTCGGAGTCTGCGTGCGGGGAGCTGTGGGAGTTCATGATCACCATACTGAACTCCTCCTTCAAGATTCTCAAGCCTAATGGGAAGTTTATGACACACGTATGTACTTTTTTTTTAAATCTTTTCAGGTATTTTTCTTAAGCCACTGCTGTTACAAGGAAAAAGTGAGATGTGTAGAAAGTTCCTAATCTATTGTTCTGATGTTACTTAATAAGCAAATAAGTAACACTTTTTTCCCACGAAACAAGGTTTTTGTTATCTTTTTTTAAATTACTTTTATGTTATAATGTTAGCCTAGTCAGAAGTTTACTTGCTGGGCATTAACAGGGTCATGGACTCATTCGTTTAGTCTCATCGCACGCGTCTGCGGTACCACGCACGATACGATTCCCATGGTGCGTTTCGGTGCGGGCTGATCAGAGTGCGCCCGCGGCGAGTGTATAGCATCAAAGGGAATGTACCCAATCTCGAACGCACCGCGACCGACTTGTCTGCGCTACCCGGCACGTACACCATCCCACGGTCCGTCGTCCGGGCTCGTCAGGGTCTGTCCGCAAAATCGCAGAACGTCGGATCTCGGCATTAGTCTGTAACTTTGTGTACACTGTGCAATCAATATTAAAGGCCTACCCTACCTCAAATTGCTTAGCATGATCCTCCGTTATGCCGAAAATACTGCAGCATTAATTTTTAAATAAATGTATGTTAAAGTTAAGGATTCATGCTACGTATTGTCGAAATAAAGACGTGTCGTAGTTCCGTAATGTCGAATTAAAATCTTGTCGTAGTTTCGTTTGTCGAAGTTCAGTTGTAGGGAAGAAAGGAGATACGTCGCGCATCACCATCTCACATTCCCCACTTTTCTGTTCCAGGGCAATGGAGCTACTTCCCCCGAATCTCTGGAGCTGTACGAACAAGAGCTCGCCAAGTTGAAGCCACCGGTCAGGTACACGAAGAGCAAAGCCTTCGTGCCGTCCTTCCTCGAAGACTGGTACTTCTACCATATAGCCTTCGAAACCACCGACAACGGGGACGCTTAACACTACACCAAAGATAACACAGTATCCACATTTTTACTAAGTCATATTAATGCCATATTCCTAGGTTTAAACACCACACATAATAAGTATAAAACTATATCCGGACTAGGGCACATTTTTATCGGCACAAATTCTTGGCGACAATTCGCCTTGCCAACTATCTTGAATAAAACAAAAATGTTTCAGAAACATCACCCCGACACAAGTTTCAAAACATGTGTCGCCATTTGCGCCCTAATGCGGATACAGGAGACGATTTCTATGAAAGAAATTGACGACCACTTTGTTAAAGAGTTATTTTGTATTATTAAAACCAATGTTTTCCTGAATGTTAGATGTGATATACGTTTTAGCAGCTCCGTAGCGGCTAAGTTGTGCGGAGTTGGCACACCATACGGTATTGAGGTAGCGTGTACGGTAGGTTGTAAGAAATGTAGTCACACTACAGATTTTTCCGTATTATTAGTATTAGTTGGAAGTTTACTGTTATTTGTATTGATACATGCTTGTTCCTTTATTTGTTTTATGGATAATAAAAGTATTTTGACAAAATTTCGTGTTAATCATAAACTAGCTGCGCCCCCGCGGTTTCTCGGATAAGTCTCAATCCCGTGGGAATATCGGGATTAAAAGTATCATATGTCCTTCTCTAGGTCATGGTCTATCCATGTGCCAAATTTCATCCAAATCCGTTGAGTCGTTTTAACGTGAAAGAGTAACAAACGAACAAATTCACTTTCGCATGTATAATAATAAAAGTTGGGATTTCAAAATTAGTTAGGCATGTATAAACTTTAAAAGCTTTAAATTATTGTTTTCTATTTGACCTAGAGTTCAAAATAGCACTATAAAACTGCTCTTTATGGGATGGACATAGATGTTAGGGTTAAATTAGTCAAACATCAAAGTTAATCAAAAACAGAATGAAAATTTCATAATTCATATCTTTATAAAGAACATTTACAAAAAATTACAAGACATTTTTACCTTAGATACTTATTTATGTCTGTTTCTATATACTTTGTGATCACAGTACAATATTAGCATAAGTGGAAATGATGCGAAATAAAATAAATTTAAATACATTTCTTATCTGTAATATTGTTCTTTGAATAGGCTGTCTGTAACTTGCAACAGAAATAGCAATTTTATTGTCAAAGTTAACTGAAAGCTGCATATTTCATTAACTGACGTATATTGCGCAGTTTATGCCCGAAACTATTCAAGTAACGCTGATTCTGTAGGGTAACCACTAAGCTAAACTAAAAGTTCGTTTATTTCTCTAAAGACTGGAAGCATATCGTTGAATTTCAGCGTGTCATAGGCGGCATAACATCATTTAGAGGTCTCGTAAAACCTATTGGGTAGTATGCACGTATTACATAACCTGAGAACCGCTGGATTCGGGAACCATAGAACCGGTCGAAGTGGCGGTGCTTGAGGGAGGTCTATGTTCAGCAGTGGACGTCTTTCGGCTGAAATGATGATGATGATTACAGAACCTCTCTCGAGACTTCGAGCATTAAATACAACAAGTTTTAAACTACTTGATTGATTGAAACTAGTTTTAAGTAATGCTGGAGTTTTGAGCGAGCGTCTGTAATATGGACCTTATAAGTTGCCTACAACAGCTGTTACTAACGTCATGTCTGGTAGAATTTACAAGTATAAGATGACAAAATCTACTATAGCTATTGAGAAAATGTAACATACTTAAGAAGAGAATTTCAATATTGAGAAATGACCAATTGGGCCAAGAAAATAACATCAAATTAATGTTGTCCTTATAACCTCACACAATGACGCGTCATAGGATGACGTCATCAATTCCCGATAACCTGGACATTCAACTGACGTGTCACTTGACCAACAATTTTGTACTTAAATTGTTAGAAGAATATTATATTAATAGTTAATTCTTGTTTGTTGCTGGCGAAATGTGGGTGTACTATACGAACATCTCTGCCTAACCCTTTAGAGATTACAGGCGTGATGTTGTGTCATTGTTAGCAAACGTAAACGAGGGTATTCTAGAAAACTTATCTTGTACTTATACAAAAGCATGAACTGCGCAAAACATCATCAGTTTGTTTTATCTTACATGCACTATTTGGTAAACAAACATGTTATGAAAACGAGGAGATTTTGCAACATTTTCATACTTTATGTTAGGTATACACATCTTAACCTTAGCAAGAAACGGTATAAATTACATTGAAACCTGTACAGAATAAACAGCTTTTTTTAATAAAAATAGGTAGGTTTAAGTTGTAGGTATGTTGGTACCTTCAAATACGGTGTTAACCATATTTGTTTACCAAATAAGACAAGTAAAGAAAAATAGACTTTAACAATATGCCTCATTTAGATCTTAATTCAGAATCATGTGCATACGATAATAATACGTAACATGTAATATATGTACAACGCTAGCTACTCTGCTTGCCGTAATCTCGCGAGCCTCTGCGTGAGTTCGTCTTGTTCCTGAGACACGACGGTCGCCGTGCCCACTGATGTGCTTGGTACGCCTGATGGCAACTCCATGTTGAGTTCCAAACTGAAAAGGGTAGGTTGAAAAGTTTGATAATTATAAACTTTAAAGTTCATTTTCCAAAAGTACCATTTTGGCGCTTTAGCATTTTCGCCTTTCCATTGACGATTATGTACACAAGTAACCAATTTGAATGCTAGTGACAACTTAGTTTTACTCACATTACTAGCTAATCATTTATGTGAATTACTGTACGCAAAATAAGGCCTATAATCAGGGTTACATTGATCAGAAAATATCATCATCCGAACATAGTACCTCCTCCTTTTTTGAAGTCGGTAAAAATAGTAACCTTGCATGAATAGTGCCTACCAACATCAATACATTCAAGCCTTATTTGAATTTAATCAAAATATGATACTCTAATCCCCAAGATACAGGTAAACATCTAGTTTGGGAATCACCTTTTTCAATCTACTACTGTAAATTGTACTTGTATGAATTTGAAATTTTATAAAAAGCATGATATCCTTAGCTCAACTAATAAGTGGAACACAATCAGTTATGCAACAGTAATCGAAAATAACCGACCCCAACATAGTTGGGAAAAGGCTAGGCAGATGATGAATCGAAAATAAATGTGCCTATAAAATAAGAACAATGCATACCCAGCTTCATCCGCAACTTGTTGCAACAAGTTATCAACATCTCCCTGAGGCACTGTGGTAGTGGTAGTCTGTGACATTGCATTCTCCATGTATGAAGACTGCACATCCAGATCTTCAAACTGACTCTCAAACTTGTCCATGAGTGTGGATATCTTTTCCAGGTTCATTGATTTCATTGCTGCATCCATCGCCTTTACTACACCCGCCATGGAGTTTGTGACCTGGAATCAGTTTATAGGTGAATTAGCTCTGCCCATGTTGTTAAATGAAAATGAGCGGACTCCTTCTTAAAAGATTGGCCCAAAGTTGCAGAAGATCGGGAAAAGTGGAAGTAGGAAGTGGGACGGGGGGGCTTTGCCTTGCAGGGGGTTAGTACAGGCTCATAATAATGTTGTCAAAAGCCAGTTTCTAGCAGTACATTGAAAAGTGTTGAAGAGAAGCATTGGAGAAGGCTATACTAGGCTAGGCTATTTCTATACTAAATAAAATTTTATAAATCAACACCTGAATTATTTACTTTTTTTTAAGATGCTAACTGATAAGTAATGATTGTAATGAATCATATCATTGAATACATAATTATATACTTTTTTTTAAAGACATGAAATTTATTATGTCATTGCTCTATCTTCAAGTTTTAAGAGTATTCAAATAAAAGTAGCATCATTTGTTGGTCACAACATACTATTCTTTTTTCTGTCTTGAGTGATCTGGTTCTTAACTAACAACTCTGCCTTGGATTACACAAATTTTTTTGGACATATTTAAATTCTTTCTTAAACTATCCCTGAAAATTATCAACTTTTGGAGATTGGAGAACTCACCTTCCTAGTTGTAAGTGCCGTCTGCACTCTGCTCGATACTGCATCAACTCGAGCCGACATTCTAAGATAATTGAGGGCCTGATTCTTCTGTCTGATGGCATTTTCTGCGTGTATTCTTGCTCCCTCCAAGTTACCCTTCTGTATCGCCTTCTTAGCTTTTTCCTTCTCAAGCTTTTCTTCTTTTTCACATTTTTTAGAGTTTCGTTCTAACTCTTTTACAGCAAATTTTAAATTAAATAGGTGTTCTGTTAAAAGTGAGTTAAGGATTTATTTTTATAAAGATTCTATTTTCATAAAAAATTATGCCGCAAAAAACCTAATAAACATACTGTAGTCTTATTAGAACCCAAATGTTAATTTTACAAATCTGTTAATATTAAAAGAACTTTGCATTATGGTAAGTACAAAAATTTACTTCACTATTGTGACACATTTTTACTCAGGATTATTAAAGTTCAGACTTAGGGTTATTGATACTAGAAATAAGTCTCTTTACTATGTTGTCACTACTTGAATGAGTTAGGGTATTTTTCAAGTTATAAGCTCTGTTATGAATGGTAAATCGATGAAATCTACTTTTAGGTATTACAAGGCCAGTAAAAAATTGGGGAATACCTAAAAGATCCATGGATGATTGTAAATGACGATTTAGTTCCAGTCGTTTTGAGATAAATTTTATGCTGTGAAATTTTAATCCTGTATAGCTGAAAATCCTAACGAAGTACCAAAAACTTATGATTTAAAAAAGGATACTTTCCATAGCGGATGACGACATTTCGTTCCCCAGTTTGACGGCTTATAAAATACTTTTAACACAAAAACAATAGGCTCTTGGACCTATCAGATTAACACTAGGCTAGGCACAGCCTTTATTAATTATAAAATGATTAAGGAGTTGCAAACTAAGGTTGCAAAATTAATTATTTAGACGATGACTCACAATCAGTCGTCAAAACAATTTTTGCTTATCTTTACCTGTCAAGTGTCAACGTAAACTAGTGTTGGACCACAGTTGTGACTTTGTGACCGGTTGTGATCATGTTGCCCATTGCGTATTGATATTGAATTTTTATTATTTTTTCGATAGTGGTTATTCATGTTGCAGGTGAAGTTTACCATTTTACCGTAGTTTTTTTTATCGAATAGCTTATTGTATCTACAAATACCAGCAAAAGGTACATTTTTCAACTGCTGAAGGCTGATATTCTCATACAGTTCGTCAAGGAAATTCAAGAATTATCTATGATTTCGATTTTTTAAAGTTGGTATACCTGATTATAACAACAAGATGTCAAAATAAAATTGAATAGAGTGAAAAGTGCTCGCTGCCGGATTTTATTTGGAAGTGAGAGAATCGGACAGCGTCAAATAATCTTTAATATTTATAGAAATCCTGCAAGAAAATAAAATAGAAATAACTGTTTAATAATTGTAGTGCTTCCGCTGTTAAAGTTTTAATATTATTTTCGTTTTTTGCTTCATTTGTGACAAAGGCAGAAATTCCAAACATAGTATTGGATAGGTAGAGGACATTCGCTGGGCGTAAAAAGAAAATGGCGTGTGCTACTCTAAAAAGAAATTTGGACTGGGAGTCCATGGCGCAAATGCCTGCTAAAAGGCGAAGGTGTTCACCATTTGCAGCCAGTTCTAGCACAAGCCCTGGAATAAAAGTTTCTGAAAGTAAACCATCGTCATTTGGAGAATCCGTTAGTGCACCTGTGAAACTGACCCCAGGTTTGTTTATTTTTTTTATTATTGCTTCAGGTATGTAATGGAGCTTTGCTAGTTTTATAGTTTCTATAAATAATACGCAACAATAAGTGTATATTTAATCAGCTGTATTATCTAACGCAATTGTTTCCACTGCATCATGAATATTTTTATCGCGTTAGAGCGAGATGAGTGATGCATGAAGACCGTTGCGTGGATTTTTTCATGTCCTTTTGTTGGTTTTTGTGTTGAATTCCCAGCTCCAAAGTCATTGCGGTGTTAAATTGTGGGTCGGTTTTTACTGAAACCAGAGTTTTTTGTATGTTTCATGCAGTTTTTCTGACTCAGATTCTGCCTATTCAACCGAAATATGGACAGTACACGCAGCGCAGTCTGCTTTTTCTACGTTACAGCAAATTACTAATTAACTGGATGACTGGACAGATTCAAACAAAGCAATTAAATGCATAAGTGGGCTGTTTTATTTATAAGTTGTCAATTATTATTGCATATTCATTTCAATACATATTGTAGGCTCTAGTTATATGATATTCTTGAACACATAGAATTCAGTATGAAGGTTAAACTGTAAGAATGTAAATAATGACAGAATGTGCATAAAAAATAAACAGCTGGTTATTTATTTTGTATTTGACATTATATTTAATGGTTATCTCAAATTCATTAACAATGTTATTGAGGGACTTAAAAGTCTAGTAAGGTGAAATTGTCCATAATCTGAAGTGTTAAAAACGTAACTACTGCAATTAAGTTACATGAATGGGTTTACAAATATAAAAAAAAATACAAGGTCCTTCACCAATACCAGTGAACAGAATAACAAAATATTTTATTGAATCTATTGTGATTAACCATTATGTATGGTAAAATTAATCACCTCAACAAAAGTAAGCTTGCATTCATTTTTTAAGGTTATTCAATTTGTATACAAAATATTTTATCATGCTCATTATTTATTCAACATTCAAGTTGTATCAAGATAATAAAATCTTGGTAATCATAAACAAACTAAACTTTTTTTGTTGTCTTCAGTTCTCTATCCCCTTACCTTTTTTTGTTGCAATGACAAGCTGTATTGATTATTTTCTACCTGAGCCTTCATAATTCACAATTATGGTCATGAATATGCTACCATAAAGTGTAATTGATTACATTTTCAGTAATATGTTTTTTACTACGAATATTTTACTTTGTACCCAAGGCATTATTTTAATTTATTGCCATGATTTGGTTCCTCCAATAATTAACTTGGATAGTTTTTCATTAAAATTGGAATAGGTTTTATATATTTTCTGGTTGAGCAAAAAATTGCTTTATTTCAATGAACACTAACAATTCCTTTCTGTTTTGAGCCATCATAATTCATTGTTAAGGGGTATTTCATTTATTTAGCTTTCATAAAAAGTAATGATTGCTTGATTTTTTCTGTGAAATGTTGTGTTTCTTGAATTGATTTTAACTGCTTTTAACTATTCTTTGACATGGGCCATAGTTTTCGTCTTTTTAATAAACTTCTAAAAGTAGCATAGGTTTAATGTTCACAATTTTCTTGAAAGTAATTTTATAGTTAAATTGATAAAGAAAAAGCCCCATTTATCCAAGTTTTATCATAAGGACACAACATAACTCATGATGGACTGTTACCTACTCTTAGCTTTGTCAGATAATTGTTGTTATTCTTTCAAAATGGCATTCAAACAATCTCTTAACACATGCAGTCATTCTGCAGGTACTATCGAGGTCTAAAAATGTTTGTCAGTTTTCAAATAAGATTCTTTACCACACTGTGAGCAGTAAAGTCCAAAATGACACATTATTGTCTTATAATGACATTTAACAAAGAAAATAGTTTTGAATTTTGAATCATCGACCTTGTGACATAGATGTGTGCATGCAATTATAAGCCTTAGGGTGGTAAACATTCTCAGACCGCGACTGTACAAGAGGTCATTAATTTTGACACTGATCAGTTGACACATCCAAGTTTAGCTACATTCACATTCCTTGCATAGTTCATTTTATTGTGACAACTATGTTGGCAACAACTCACTATAATAATATATTGTTATTGCTTATTTTAAAGTCTTTGTCAATTCTTACCTGCCACCATACTTCTGAGATTACAAGATGATGTGTAGTTTGGTACATTTTCTAGAACTGAACTCTCCTCTTCATTGCATTCCACAATAATTAGCTTACACTGCTTAGACAAAGCTCTAGCCCATCTTTAAGGATTAAATCTTCTCACCTCTTCACATAACTGAAACAGTTCAGTTGCAATAAGGTTTCAATCTAAACAGCACTTTTAAGGTGGTTTCTGACTATGCTATAGCATATAGCATTATAGTTCATAGCACAAAAATATCGCTCGCCATACATTTATTTAGAACTCGTTTACACTTTGCTGTACTATATATTATTGGAAATGTATGGAAAGCGATATTTTTGTGCTATATATTATAGCATAGTCTGAAACCACCTTTAGTATTCTCTACCGCGAAACGCTCGCGTCAAGTTCGTATGTCGAGCGCATTCTACTGCTACGAGCAATACAAACTAGCTTACAAGACTGAAAGTACTCAAACTTAAACTCAACTGCATCTAAACGCATTCGCTCGGCGCGTCATGAAATTTCGTGAATTAGCTAACTGAGGATAATTAGAAATAGAAATAGTTAATTGTCCTGGTAATACACAGTAAGCACTTTCATAGGTTAACATAAGATAAGACACAAAAGTATTATTTGGCAATTGGCAGTCGCCCCAAACTAGACAGTTACTCTGTATCTTGGGTCTCGGAATTGACCTACTGTATCTAGCAATTCCATACCTAACTTCTAAAACCGTTCAATCTTCAGAGCGCATGGCCCAGGAGATATGTGACGAGATTAAGCGCCTGCACCGTCGTCGCCAACTCCGGCTGACCAATGCTGCGGCGTCTTGTTCCTCATCAAGTGGCTCCGAAGGCGACTGCTCACCGCCACATCGCTCTTCACACAACAGCAGCCAGAAGGTTCACAACCGTGCCCTCTTCACTTTCAAACAGGTAAGTTTATTTCGCTACTTCTGTCTCATCAAATTCATTCATGATCAAATTTGAAGACATAAATCCCAATGTAAATCTTGTATCTCATTGTAACATAAGTAACATTACGCCTGTATTTCCCCAAGGGTTAGGCAGAGGTTCACGTGCACCTATAGTGTGTAGAAGTTATAATGATTGCAATTAATACTTTACCTAGATAAGAGTTATAGCTTGTCCACTCGGAAATTATGCGCCCCACTACCCCATTTTACGTACACGGCGACGTGGCGTGTACGTAAAATGGAGTAGTAGGTGGACAATCCCTACGTTGCTATGGTTACGTCAATCGTGAATGTCCAACTTATAGCGTAGTCTCCTGTAAAGGAGTGACGCCTGCCGCGTACAGCGTCTTGCAATTTTCAATTACAAAATTACAATGCACATTGTGTTTAAAAGAGTTGTTGATATTTTCTAGTATTTTTAGTACTTTGGTAACTTAACAGCCCATCAATGTGTGAGTAATGAATTTTCTTGTCTTACCTAAAATCATTAAATAACACTGCCTCGTCACATGTATACGCACTCATACCTATATCCCGAAGCAGCCTCACGGTTTTTATAAAAATACTTTGGTATATAAAAGTATGTAAAACGTCGACCGGGACTTGATCTGAGCCCAAAACTTCTTGTTCCCATAGTTTTACTAATAGACATAGTCGTTTTGTTACTAAAACAAATTTATTGAAGGATAATAGACCATCATTTTGCTGCCCTTGTCCCATGTTACCTGGGGTCGGCGCAACACTTTCTTCTTCCATTCTCCCATGCCAAGCGTCACGCTATCATATCCCCCTTATTATAATTCCTCACACAATCCATATTAACTTTGGCCAAGGTTTAGTAGAGCACAATAAATAAAATATGTATAAAATGATGACTAGGTACATAATACAACACAAACACACACACATTTACATAATGATTTTTAAATTTATATCTGTTATTCATATTGTGGTGTGCATAATAAAGATTATTCTATTGTGTGACGTCCCCAGGTGCGCATGATCTGCGAGCGGATGCTGCGCGAGCAGGAGGTAGCTCTCCGCTCCGAGTACGAGTCTGCGCTCAGCACCAAGCTTGCCGAACAGTACGAGGCGTTTGTTCGCTTCAATCTCGACCAGGTACTGTTTTTTAAATATATTATGTGTTACTAGCTTTTGCCCCCAGTTTCGCCCGTTTGGAGGTCGGAAAACATCCCACGCGATATATGAACAAAGACATTGTCTACCTGTGTGCTAAATTTTATCGAAATTCGTTCAGCCGTTAAGGCGTGAAAAGTTAACAGATAGACAGAAAAGTTAATTTCGCATTTATAATATTAGGAATTCAGTATGAATTACGTTCTTCAAAGTCGCAAATGAGAATTGTATGCAAGGACAAAACACTATAATTAGCAGTCTGTTATGCATCCTGATTATGGCATGTCGCTCGCAAGTTCGTTGTAGCGGTCTACAAGGAAAGATAGAAAATAAATAAGTACTATCTTTCATGTTCAATAAAAATACTTATACAATAAGTTATTATTTGTATGTGTAGCATGACCACCGTAGAAACGGGTTTTGTCGACGGAAGAATAGACAAAGTGACAGATAAACAATCATAATCTGTCATTTTGTCTATTCTTCCGTCGACAAAACCCGTTTCTACGATGGTCATGCTATGCACGCTGATCAGCTAGCTAAATGTAAGCCTCAACCCAAATTTTCTTCTATGAGATGTTTAGATGTGTTGAGCAAACACCAAAAAACGAATATTTACGTCATTCATTAATAACAACAACTATCTTCCAGAAGAAAAAACGCCAGTGTTTTAAAAACGTTAACATAGCTAAAACATCATCACTTTATATTTATTAGCAACCTACTCAACAAAAACGCAAGTATCGTATGGATGTTGACTAAAACTATAAGTACTAAAAAAGTTGCCTCAATAAAGTTTCATCAATTTATATTATAGGACCAAAACCGTGACGAGACTATTTTACTAATAAAATGGCGGTCGTTGATGAGAAGGAAATCCATGCGTGACTTTCGCTACCTTGAATCAACCAAAAATAAAGACAGTAGGTACTGTCGATATGGCACAAGCAGTTTTAGAAAAAAAAAAAAACGGATTGCTGACAGCTGTCTCAAAAATTTAAATGTGCCATATCAATGGCCACGTGTAGCAAAAACATTTTTTTTTATCACAAGTCTTATCTTAGCTAAACTGGGAAACAAAATAAACTAATTTTATCGCAACGTTTTTAACGTTGGTTCTTTATTTGAACCGTTATCGGCAGCGGATGCTGATTGACGATAACATTGAGCAACATTCACACACTCTCCTTATCAATTTAAATAGACCGCAAGGTGTCGAACTTTTGTTTGAAAACTATTAAGAAATAACTTTAGAGGATTTATGATATTCTTTCTTTTTATATTTCGCTACGGGCCTAATATAAAATAATCACGAATATAGGCGTTAGTGTTGACTCACTCAATATCGTGTTGTATTTTTTTAAAGAAAGTAGAAGAATGAAAGATTTCAATAATTATTTTACATTCAAGTTTGTGTACTTCTACAACCTATAATAAATTAATGTAAATCAGAATACATTTGAACATGTAACATTTGTGCAACAGGTGCAGCGCCGACCCCCTCCCGCGACCTGCATGTCTCTCGGCATGGACGCCGAGCACCACATGCATCAGGACCTTGTCCCCAGCTGTGAGTACACACATGCACACACACCTTTTTATACTAAAAAAGTCTGTCGACAAAAACAAAAATAATTTCGACGATGGAAAAGCGTTATGTTATTGGCTCTAAAGTGAACTCAACATATACACACACATTTTTATACGCCGGCTGTCCACAAAAAAATATTGGACGAAAAAAAAAAGCGTTTATTCGTGGCGAAATCCTTATTCAAACAAAATTTACTTCTGCCAAACTGCAAAGCAGTTTGTTGGCAGATGTAGCTCCCATATCATAATTTTTTTATATTTAAGTATTTGTGTACTTTTCCATAATACGTACCAAGCATACATTTACCGCTAAACATTACCATACAACCAAACACACATATTTGATTTATTCCATTCCAGCACCAAAAACCAATACCACTGGTACTCGTTAAAACTCACATCCACACCTACTGCCTTCCTATCCGAAGGAAATGCATTACATTATTCGCCTTAGAAGAGAACTCAATTTCTTGGTTATTTACGTAAACTCGTCAGTATGTTGTGAAATTGCTTATTCACGTTGATATAGTTGATAAAAAAGTAAAGGCATATTATGCGGCAATATTTTATTAAATTCTAACGATATGTTTGTCTATTTTCAGATCTGTCCTAATACAACGGAGTCGGCAATGCGGTATAATACTGCAACTATATCAAGACAAACATATTTTGGTATATGTGAATATTATATGCGGGAGTAAAGTATCCTAATGAATCAAGACATTGTGATTGCTAGTGGAATTTGACGCTGGCTAATATTGCGAAACATTTTCACTCAACAGTACAGTATTAATGTACATTAATAAATTGCCCACCATGTTTAATTTTCAGTTCAAAGTTTGTCCAATAGCCTTAGACGTCGCAATATTGCCCGCGTGAGATTCCACAGTTTAGTTCATGCCACATACACATAATTAGCTTTTAATGCTTTAGGTAAGGTACGCTGGATGATTGTGTTCATAGACTGAGGATTGATGACGCCGAGTCGAACCACTTACAGCCAGATAGAACACTATGTAGCTCTGGCCGAGTGTTCGTATAATAAACGGGTTTGTTAACAGAATTATGTCGATAAAACAGTTACGGAAGGCAAGTAAGTATACACTTGTATTTTGTATATTTTCTAAAGTAACATTACGGAACCTGTAGTAAGTTATAATCTACAAGAGTAATAAATTCACGCAGAGTGCCTCTTAATCATTGTCCTCAAAAGTGCGAATTAGTTAGCCATAATTATTTTTGATTGATGATAATTTTTACTGTACTTTTCTTTATAGTGTTGTCGAATTATAGTTATAGTTCGTAAATTATATTTAATTTGATTGTATGTATAGGGCGCGGCGTAGGCCCGCCCCCCCCTAGCTCTTATGAGAGACGGCCTCTTGTATCAGACAGTTCGGGATACCTTTAGTACTCTATATAAAATGTATTCTTATCTATAATGGCAATCTCTAGCCAATATTTAACTACTACTGAATTTATTTCCTCGAAATTAACTCACTGATACATGGCTTTTAGAGAATGATTAATTAGCTTTATTTAAATTTTTAAGTTATTTTTTTCTTCTCAATAATGTATTTGATGATATTGCGTCGCTGTCGACGAACACTGTAACCGAGACAAGCACTCGACGAAACATTATTGGGTTTGTTTTACAATAATTGTTTAGTTAGTAACTTTTTATTGAATACAAAAAACGATATTTGTTACCAAGCATTATTCAATAAAAAATAGGATAGGACTTTTTTTAAATTGTATTATCAGCTCTTTATTGTAGGTTATTGGCGATTAAGAACTGAAAATAAATTAGCTAAACACCCATTATAGGATTTTTTATTTTTCTTCAATATCACAAACATGCCCAACCCGATATAGATTTGAATCTTCATATTCCATTATCAAGGTAAGCAGCACAGAAATCGCCTGACTAGAGATTTAGTCGATTTTTACCCGACTATTCCAAAGCCAAAAGGAATCGTTATGATTTTAGCAGCCTTATGTACTTGACGATCGTTATTTAAAAAAATAGTACCTAATTGTACCACTTCTTTAGTATCTCGTGGGATCACAAGTTATTGCAATAGCCCGCCACACACCCGCCATTCTGACATTCTTGCATTTTTGTGTAGGTATCCAAGATTACTGAGAAGTCAGATATAAAACATGCATGGTCTCGTCCGGTATTTTGTGGTTGTCTGGCGGCGAGATATGGGCGGAGTACGTTGTTGTAATATTGTATACAAATATTACAATGTTTGTAAATATGTGAGCACCATGTACCTATCACATAACTAATTTAATGGTCATTGCTCCATTTATAATTCTTTTTACCTTTTGTGGTACAGTAATCTTATTGTAGGTGCATCGTCTTCACATATAATTATATAATTCATGTATACAAAATATTGTAAACATTTTTGAAAAGAGTAACGGTGGAGTTTCTTGCCCATTCTTCTCCATACGAAATCTACCTTTTGGAATGGGCAACTAGAATCAATTCTATTTCTTTGTTTGTTTTTCATTGACGTTCAAAAGTGCCTTTTATGTGCCTATTTGAAATAAATTATTTGACTTTGCCACCACGGGCAAAACCTGGATGAGGCTGGCACAGGAGCGTGGGGATTGGCAAAAGAAAAGAGAGGCCTATGACCAGCAGTGGATGAAGTTCGGTGATGATGCTGTGTTTTGACCATATTTTCAAGATCAATTAGATCTGTCATCTTACAGGTTTGCTCGATTTTTGACGATCGTAAGCCCACGTTGGACGGGCGCTTATTTTACCGCGCTCTGATTTACAACTCTCGACGTTGAGCCGAGCTTTGAGAATCTATTAGAGGTTTGCACCGGAGAAGTGAGTACCGGAGAATAACCGGTGATTTACCGCTAAAAGTAGTCGATTGAAATAATCGGTAATTAACCGATTGATCTCCGGTGATCGTCGCATCTTATTTTTTTTATATTATAAAGTTACACAAATAAAAGAGACGTTCAACAATATTTTTTTTATAATTATTTAACATTCATGACAATTATTTACATTTTTTTTTTTTTTTGTTAACCAACTTGTGTCTTTCGAATTAAGTTAATTATTTCAGTCATTAATTCAAAGCGGTCTTGTTCGTTTATGTGATTCATTTCACTAGCAACTAACTGGCCAAATAATTTGTTGCAATGTTCGTGGTTATTTTTGTAATTTTCTGTTTTCATTGCTCATTTCATTACTATGGGTTGCTTTTTTGAAATATTTCTAGCACAATCACCTTCTGGTTCTACGTCAGAAAATGTCATCCTTTGCGCATATTCTTCAAATAGATCTAAATAGAAAAAAAAATAGGTAAATAAAAAAACATAGATTGTATCTTGCCTACGTTTATAACAAAATCGTGAACAAATTTAGCTTACCTTGAGGTTCCATTTTAAAAGTTTTGAAAATTTCTTAAATCAAAATCAGCATTTGTTATCTTTAAAACGTTTTTTTTTTTTAATAAATGGTTATTTAAAGTATATCAATTGATTATTCTTATTTCTTCATTTTTTATGTATAAATTAAAAAAAGAAAGAAAATTTCTTTATTCTCCGGTGACCTCCGGTTTTTCACCGGAGATTGCCCAATCACAGGTGAATTCAATCGGTTGTTAAAATCTCGCTCCGGTGCAAACCTCTAAATCTAATAGAGTGCTACTAACTGTCATCTATTTATAAAATCGAGACGGATGTAAACATCATTTTGTTGATTTGTCGATCGACAAAAGTGGTCGATACGAGGTGGGTGATTTGCTCGATTTTTGACCATTGACACGTGATCAAACAAAATATCTGTAAGCAACAGACGATCAACATCGTATTTTTTTCGATTGCCACTAGATCGTTATTGTTGATCAATACCTACGTGATGATCGATTTAACCTTCATACATTTTATCAACAATACAATACCTAGAGCATAATTATCGAGCAAATCCGTAGGTGACAGAAGTTACTATATAAATTCATGCCATGTCAAAGCAAAGCAGAAAATTACAGGAACGCCACCAAGATTATTACCATACTTATAGTACAAGTACTTTTTATACCCCGCTTGGAGGCGACACCTCTTTATTTTGTGAATGTCAGAAACTTGGATCGTGGGTGTATTTTTCAGATGTGGTCGAAATATATCTAAAAAAATTAGTACCAAACTGTACCACTGATAAATAATTAGTCCTATCTCGTGGGATCGCAAGTTATTGCAATAGTTAGTTAGTTAGTTTGTTATTACACCCGCCATTCTGACGTCAGCTTAGCGGGTGTCTTGTGTAGCCAAGATTACTGAAAAGTTAGTTATAAAACATACATGGATAATTAGTACAATTGGTACCATTCTAAACAAAAATTCGACAAATTCAAAAATTCATGAACAGCCATTCCTAGAATGTTCCAATATTTTGTTTGTTTGATACAAAAAGCCCACGACCAAAACCGCTTCGCACTGTTTTACGGCCAAAACCTAATCAATAGATTTGGTTATTCTGAATCCAAAACCCCTATTTTTCTGAAATTTTCCACGTACTGATTAGCAAATGCTACAATTTGCTACTAATTTCTTAGATACTTACATTTTGACCCAGATGTGAGAAATACACCCGCGATTCTGACATTCATCTTTATAAATATTTATTTTAGCTAAGAGCCTCTACACTTCAAAATGATTGAGGTGCTAAAAGCCTAGAAGGCTGGAACTTTTGAGGGGATTTTCTTATAGTTGCCAATTAAATAATAATCCTTATTTATATTTACCATTCGTTCCAATTTCCATTCCATTCTCGTAAGTCATTCATTCTGTGAACGATTTATTTTGTCATTGTCATTTGTATTCCAAAGTAAAGGTGTTATTGAAAATATTTTTGTAATTTCTCTAATTTCTATTGTGTGCGTTCTTGTAAAGCAGATAAAATGAGTTTCGACTATGCTAACAGTGGCCAAGAAAAGGAGGACCGAAAATATTACGATCGCAATAAAGGAGACGACTTGCAAATATCCAGAACTGATATGAATATGTTGATAATGAATTATTTGGTAACAGGTAACAAATAAAAACACAATATTAGATTGATTTACGTGTTGTACTCGTTTCTTCAACAATCCTGGAACATAACGTGAAATGTGTGTCCGTTTATCAGAATCGATTCTAAGGTGGATCTTTCGCAACAAAGAAAAAAAACAACGACACGTCCGTTTAGTAAATAAACTAGAAAAAAGAATCGTGATAGATTGAAGTGGTTTTTAAGTTTCTTTTCACAGCACATAGTAATGATGAGGAGAAATGCTAGACACACAATTTATTGTATGAAATGAAAATAAGGTCAACAAAATATTCACTCTGCTATCTCACCTAGTAGCTGCACCTTCTTAGACCTTCTATCAATATGGATGTCAGGCCACAAAAGTTAATTAACATATTTGTTGCTTAAAAAAATATTACATCAATATTATCTATTTATACCAATAACCGTCAACAGCTTTTGAAAAGTAATGGGTGCACACTCTGCTTATCAATATACTAGTATATTGGGTGATACTGATAAACTTTGTTCTTCTCAGATTGCATCCTTTAACAAAAAACTGATAATACCTACTACTTTGACTGATTGTCATATTAATTTATATTTGTTTATGTAATCCTGACTAATATTATAAATGCAAAAGTGAGTTTATTTGTTACGCTTTCACGCTAAAACGACTGAACGGATTTGTGTGAAATGTGGCACATGGGTAGACCATGATCCGGAAAAAGACATAGGCTATTTTTCATCCTGGATTGCAGACGAAGTCGGGGGCAACAGCTAGTACATAATAAGGTTGTTTGTTTGAATGTCAAAAAGAATATCAGACAATAAACAGCAGAATTCTATGCTATAACATAAACTCACGCCTTCTGCCCATGGAGGTAGGCAGAAACTACAGCACAGCACCACCATTCTTACATACTCCTGTTGCTATTTTTTACATTCATATAAGGTCATACATGCATGCCGGTTGCGATGACTATGCAGCTGACCACAATAACACCCAAGCATGCCTATTAGGTGACAATATTGCTAGAAAATTTAAGGGTAATGCTTGACAATGTTTAACTAGAATATTAGCAGTATAAGGGTCAGTTTAGACCGCGACGTGAAACGACCAAACGATGCGCGTACTTTTTAACAATTATCGAACTTATTTTCTTCACGAAAAGGTATAATATTTCAGTGCCAGTGTTGACACGTGTCAAAGTACGTTGAGATGCGCGGTGCTGGGCAGCGCGTGTACCTTATTGTGTAGTAAATAAATTCGATATTGTATCGGATCATAAAAACTGACCCAAATGTACCACTAGGTAGGCTATTGCTTCCAGCCACAGGATAATGTATTTACGTTACATTGGTGTACCAACCAATAGCTTTAATTTTTACATGTTCCCTATGTTTATGTAGGCAATCAAACCTGAACCTTACCAACATATTTCAGAGGGGTTCAAAGAAGCTGCAATTAAGTTCCAGCAAGAGGCGGGATTACAGGAGCCTGCACTGTGCAGCTCACTTGACGAAAGGATCATGATCCGTGAGGCTGTGCAGACAGGTCGCATTCCTGATGCCATTGCCATGGTCAATGCCTTGCATCCAGAACTGTTGGACAATGACAGATATTTGTATTTTCATTTACAGGTAATTTTATGAAATGCAATGCATGAACTTTGAAAACTGTTTTTTTTTAATTCATTCTACATTCTATTTGCTCATGTAAGAAAAACGTCAGGAAATGATTGCCTTACAATTTTATATTGAGAAAACACCTGGTATTTCAACTATGCTAATCATGGTCTACTTTTGGGGTGTTTATGTGAAAACTGCAATTTAACCAGGATTATTACCTGGTTAAAAACCAATTACAAAAATTAGATAAAAAAATAGCTGTATTTAGGTGGAAACCCGAAAAGTTAAGGGGTAATTCTTTTATCAATGGCCCCTAGTTCCGTACATCTAAATTACATTTTCCAATTCCAACAGCAACTCCAGCTCCTGGAGCTGATTCGCGGGGGTCGAGCGGAGGAAGCTCTGGCATTCGCCAGCGCGACGCTTGCCGAAGCTGGTGCTAATGATCCCAATGCCCTGACCGAGTTGGAACGGTCACTAGCCCTGTTGGCCTTCCCTGATCCCCATGCGTCGCCCTTCGCCGATTTATTATTGCCGTCGCATAGTCAAAAGGTGAGGGTTTTGGATTACTTTGCCGTTTGATACTTTCGGTGGCAGGAAAAATTGAACAATACTAAACTTGATCATGTACAGAAGATCCTGTCAGCCGGTAAGGCGATTATCATACTGCATCTGCCGCCCCGCGCTCCATTGCGTAGCGCGGGGCGGCAGATTTATCGTATCAGTTTGTATAGAAAACACAATCTACGCTCGGGACATTGCAGGGCAAACCACGCCCTACAGTGAAACCGTTGTCGAATTACTAAGACATCACTTGTAAAGCCAACTGATTGGTTGAAGCTAGTTTAGTAATACTTGGGTCTTGAGTGTGGTTCTGTAAAAGCGCCATGTAGCTGCCGACGGATCATGAAACGCGACTTTCGCTGCCAAAAAATCTACTTTCGACTTTATATCAACGTATAAAACGTTGATATTTTGTTGGCAGTGAAAACCGTGTTTTGGCAGACTGATGCGCGTTGGCATTCAATTGAAGGTTTATTTCTACTATTGATACTTCTGTAATAATAACAAGACTTACTGTAATCTGCTGTTACAATGCTCATTCTCCCAAACAGATCGCAAGTGAACTCAACGCCGCGATACTAAAGATGGAGAACCAAGAGTACACAAACCCGAAGCTATGCAGCCTCCTCCGCATGATCCTGTGGTCACAAAGCGAGCTCGACAAACACAACATCAAGTATCCCAAGATGACAGACCTCGCCAACGCCACTATAGAAAAGCCAAAGTAATGTGTAGATCCAAATTGTTATTTTATCACCTCCTTACGCTTATGGTGTCTTTCAATCCATTCATGTCGTAGGCAATCAGTGTTGTATTAAGTTTGTTTTATAAATGTTTAGTTATCAATAATATTTAAGACGTTTTTAATTTATCTGTCTGTTACTAGTAGTTGTATTCAATTTTGATCTAGATTAGTAAGGTGTAACTGAAACGTTTTGGAGAAAATCTCCCTCTATTTATATCTTCATGACATTCTTAAATAAAATCGAATGTACTTAGTCATAGATTCTGTGATGAATAATTTTTAATCAATTAACATAAATATCATGCTGTAGCTAGGCAGTCAATAAAAATGGATTTAACGACACAGAATAAGCACGAGTCCTTAGTCTAACAAAGTTTGGAGAAATAGTTAATTAAGACTTGAATTTATTTAAATTGACAATTATCTAGAAAGATTTAATGTATTGTAGATATTGGACAATTTTAGGCATGGCCGGAGACTGTGATCTGCTGCTTCCACCGCCGATGACTGCAACAGAATAAGACAGGACAATCAAACTGTAAGACATTACTACACCACTAGCATTTTATCAATTGTAAGATTTGGATAGACATCTTGTTTTTACGGGTCACTCGAAAATAAAACTAATATTTATGGTAATAGGTTAGACGTAAAGTAAAATTGTATTTTAACTCTTAATAGGATGAGTATAGATTTTATTACGTATCACTTGCGTGTGTTTCCGAACAATCTACAACAGCACACTACACCACCTTCTTCATACAGTTGTCGGTTATAACCATTGTTTCATAGTATCGCGCGGTTAGCTCCACTTTCAACTTTGCTATTGTAAAAGTTTTAACATTGGACAAACATGAATTAACAGCAAAAAAAAATCTCTGTAATTTAAGTATTTTATATGTAATATTTAGAAATAAAAATATTAATTATTAAGGAATATCAAAGTTATTTTATTTCGTTACATAAAACAACAACCTTAATTAAAATAATTTGCTCACAATTTTATTATAGTATAAATAAGAATTTTATTCTTTTTATATCATGTGCACAGTCAACGACAATGCAATACAAACATCTTACAAGTTTATTTGTTTATAAAAGCTGTCTTTCTTATAATATGGGTTATCGCAAAATAGTTTTCACAAACCCTATAGGGCTTTGTTAATAACAAACCACCCTATAGGGTTTGTAATGAAAACTTTCAGTCCTGAAAGCAAAGCAGATTTTAGAACGAATAGTATCAATCAGTTTGAAGTTTTTTGAATATTGTATTCAAATAGTAGGTTTTATTGTTTCATTGTTACATACCTTAGGCCTTACGCACCCTTCGCATCCTGCGTAAGCGCCGTATCAACCCGACACGATAGTTGTTCGGGCTCTTGAATTCATATCAGTATACATACATACTCGTGCCTTCCCACGGGGGTAGGCAGAAACTTACATACTCCTTTTGCTTGTTTACGTTCATACACGCTCGCTGGTTGCGAGTACTATGCACCTGACCTTTCAGACATCATTATTAGAACTGAAGAATTATTACATAGTGGCATCACTTAATGTTTATTGGAATAATCATATAACATACATTATAATATATACAGGGTTACTGGTAACTCGACGTATTCCTTGCAGGACGTCATAGTAGGGTTAAAATGCAACAAATTAAGCCACCAAATGTTCTACCGAAATTCAGTAGTTTTTGAATTAGTTAAGAGTTTTAGTTTTTTTATGAAAAATCCCAGATTAAATCATTTGAAACCAATTTAAAAATGATTTACGGCGCGACTGTACTGAAATTTAAGTTATTATCATAGTTGACGCCGTAGCAGACCTTTGTTAATAATTAAAAGTTCAATAATGCCTAAAACTTTGGCAAATATCACTAACCAAACATTTAATTTTTTGTAATTTTTGCTATTACTTCATAAAACTAAAACTCTTAACTAATTCAAAAACTACTGAATTTCGGTAGAACATTTGGTGGCTTAATTTTTTGCATTTTAACCCTACTATGACGTCCTGCAAGGAATACGTCGAGTTACCAGTAACCCTGTATAAAAAATTATGTACCAGAAACTACCTAACTAAATGTCGCTGACTGCACAATTGTTAAAGAAGTAATATTCAGTCTACATTTCGTTACAATGAAATAACTCTGAATGATTATGTAAATACATTTGTGATTGATTCATCTCATCAAGCATTGTAAAAAAGTCTCTATTCCTATTTCGCAATCGTGCTACGTATGGGACGCGGGAAAGGGCGTCGGGTGCCTGCTTGAGTCTTCGGTAGATTGGCCTGATGCTGCGCACCAAAGCGTTGTGTGAATGTCACCAACCCAGTACGTAGTCCAACGCTTTGGAGATGAGGCCAGTCGACCGCTGTGGAACGGGTGCGTTCGCGATAGGCGTAGGGCAGAGTGAGCGAACTCCTGTTTGTCTGAAAACCCAAAGGAACAAAATTAATGTATCAATGTAATGTACTTTGATAGAGACTGACCTCTTGACTTTCTGTGTTGTTGAGTAGTCGGATATGAAAAACAAACTCACCAAGTTAAAAAAAAAGATGTAGTTAAGTCTTTACTGAAACTATTCGCGCGGTCGCATGAATTAGAAACTGGTATTAATAATTTTCAAAAAAAAAAAACGTATTACGTGTTTTTGGATTTTTCGAAAATAACCCGTAACTGCGTGAAAAGGGGGAATAGAGTTGGTACGAGATCTTATTCCTTCAGTAAAAAAACCTGAAACTTGGCAAAAAATAATAATTTTATGTATGTAAATAATATAGATCATAATTATCAATGTTCTGAAACTACTCTTTTAAACAGGGCGCGGCAATTCTCTTTTCAATATAATTAACTTAATAAATGATCCAATGTAGGGGTTGTTAAAGTTACGAAATCCGAGCCGACGATAAATTAGTCAAATATAACATAACATCTATGTACCTCTCAGGCGACGTGATGCCTGGACTGGTAACACCAATTCTCGGTGGCTCCTTGCATTCAACGACGCC
Source organism: Lithophane leautieri (assembly GCA_949152455.1). Classification (NCBI taxonomy): domain Eukaryota; kingdom Metazoa; phylum Arthropoda; class Insecta; order Lepidoptera; family Noctuidae; genus Lithophane; species Lithophane leautieri. The sequence goes on along the minus strand of OX424463.1, from coordinate 2,482,797 downwards.
GACCATTACTCCGGGTAGTACTTGCCGACCGCTGAGCGACATTGCGCGCTCCTTCTCAGCCCGAGTCGCGTACCGTACATGAGCCCAGTTGCCTTGAGTCGGGTATTGTTTGTCTGGAAAAAGGCATGAACAAATTACTATTAAAAATTCAAAGACCACTAGAAAAAGTACCAAAGCAAAAAGTGTAATTTAAACTTTAATTTTTGCACTAATGCACAGCATTTGGTATGATGCAGGTGTAATAGATGAGCGCTTCTAGGATGCAGGGGTTTCAAAGCAGGACAGTTACTAAATGAGCATACTGTTTGTTTGTGAATATAATAGAATACTTCTAGCATAAATGACGGTTATGAAAAAAAAAAAAAACAAGTCTCTTCAAAAACATATGGTACTTTTGGTGGAAACAAAACACAACCAAAAGCTAAAATTTATCAGAATTGACAAAATCAAAATATTTTATTTCACATAAACCTACATGGGCACATAGACAGACAGACACACACAGACAGATTGGACAGATTTGATAAATCAACCAATTCTGGAAACTAAACATAAATCTTACCTAAAATAGCACCACAGTTGCTGAACCTAGCCAATACTGTATTAGCAGCATTTGGTGGGAATCCAAACACAGTCACCCAGTACTCATCATGTTCTTGGCAACCATCTTGCCATGGTGTTGCCAAGGAGTGATTGTGTACAGAATTATTCCCATATCCATTCTGAATCATTGAATTATTATTGCTGTAAAAAGTATCCTGGAAAAGGGATTTATTCATAGATGGCTCATTGCTTTTTATAGTGTCAAACAGGTCTTCTATGGGTGGTCCACTAGGTTTGCTAGTGTAGGACATGTTTGCGGTGGTTGGCATGTTGGAGTACATGTTTGGGGATGTAGGCATGTTCGGGTACATGTTCTGCTGGTTGTATAGCACCTGCTGGTGCATGGATAAGTTGTGGCGGTAGGCCTTCTGATCCGGTGTTGATGTTTGACTGGGACTTGTTGGGGAACCTGTATGAAATATATCATTTAGATAGACATTTAGTTTAAAGTTACATAATAATTAATTGGGTGGATTTCTTGCAAGGGATTACATGTTGCATCCTAGAATCCTGAATAAAACATAGAATTTGGAAAGAAAAAGTCCTGCTTGAATGATAAGCATGGTGATTATATCTAGAGTAGTGGCAATAGTAATTGATACTGAAAGCTAATTTTTAGTTGAGGCTGTTTTACAGGACAAGAGGAAGTTTATTTGCAATAAAAAATAATAAAAGCTCAAGACGTCTGGGTAAGGAGCATAAAAAACATTGGGCTTTCCAGGGTTCCAAAGGCGAAATTCTGGAGATTTGACAAATTGGACAGTAGCGGAAGGAGAAAACAAGGGTTCTTGGAACTAGCCCTAGTCAGGGATATATTTCTACTGATATCCTTTATTTATAACTTACCGAAAGCAAGACTTCTGCCCTTTGTAGGGGACAGACTGTTTGTACGGGGAGTCGTTGGAGGATTTATTTCCCCCAGAAGGAAAGGCGGCAAATATCCCACGTTCGGGCTGTTAGAAGGAGAGTGTGTCGGACTGCCCAAAGTCATTGGCTCCATTTTATGCTTATATTTGGGCACTATATTGTAGCTTATCACTTATTTCGAACTTTAATAGCCGTTGGTAATTTTATTTATCACTTTTTTTTAACGGCTGACACGCTTTCTTCTTTTGGTTGACAGCATTTGGCATTGACACTTGACAGTAAAAAAACAATCGCAGAGAGTGACGTTTACGGTAATTATAAATGCAAACAGTCAATACAAAAGACCGATTTTATTTTGAAAAAAATTGCCATAGGACCACGTTGTTATACCACAAGATACCCCGAAGATATTCACTTATTTACAATTTTTATTCAGTGTCAGGTGCTCTGAACATTTTTATTCTGTTCTTGAACGAATCACTCAATAAATTCGCTTTAATTGGCAACATTGACTGATATTTGTCTGTTGTCAAAATAATAGTTAAACAAACGAACATGGATTCTTTGGCTGCAAAGCCTGAGAAGTTTAATGCGTTTAGTAGTTATGCATTCGATAAAGTAATATCAAATACTCCCAGAAACATGTCAGCTAATAGTAGTAATATCGTTCATAAGTTATTTAATAGAGAGGTAAGTTAAAACTCCAAAATAACACAAAGTTCGGAAGCTTCATCCTGTGCTTATGCTTTATTTTTTTTTCTCGAATATGTTTCTCTATTTTATGTATGGCTGATTGAACGGATACAATCATTTCACCGGAGATAACTTTTTATCTTTGAACTATAATCAAACTTATTAATTGTGATTTCTTTTAATTAGATATAAATACAAATTTGCATGAATGCTATAATTACTCGCGACAAAATTCAATAATATTGGGCAGAATGCTATCTCGTCTATCTCGATGACTTTTGATAAGTACCTATGTTTTTTTTAGTGTAGGTACTCAGCAAATTACATCTGACTGTTGACTGTTTCTTAATAAATCATCTGTGGTGTAGGTATTTTAGTTTTGGGTTAAAAATGAGATGACCTCAGAAAGGTTTTTGCCCCTAAATTTCATTAGAACTAGAAGCCACTTTTCATTAAAGTTGCCAGCTGTATTATTTTAACTTTATTTGAAATCTTGTGGCTTGTTCTATACAGTAGTGGACAGCACAAGCCCACCCAAAACCATTAGGAAAATGCATCAAGACTTGGCAACCAAGGGTGAATGAACTACTTTAAATAAATTGGATAAAAAATACAATTTAAAATGACCTATATCTATGGGGCATCCTGATTAGCTAATTAGAAGGCTAATCATTTTATTCCTCTATTATGATATCATGTTCATGGGTATTTTAGTAGTACTGTTAAACCATTTTGTGATACAGATTACGAAAATAATTTAGTAAAAATAAATAACAAGTTTTGGTCTTTCTCAATTTGAAGTATAGTATAACATTCTAGGAATCCAAACCAGGCCTCAGCCCTAATAGGTCAAATTAATTAATTATAATTAATAATACAATAGAATTAATTTTATTAAATAAAGATTGAAGAGACAACACTCGATAGGCCTTTTAAATGCCAATAACAATTAAAATTCTATTGTGTGTCGTTAATGACGGCTGGAGGTCTAACTAGATAATTATCCTACCTTATGTCTAAGAAGACTTGAAAATAGAACGATATTGAAAGAATACCTTAGTGCCTAAAGTTTTTACAGCAGGTTAAAAATCAAATGTCATTATAATCAAGGAAGGCTGAGAATCAGCAGTTTTCAAATATAAAAATTATATAAGACAGTCCCCCAAAACACCTGCCCTTCACCACTTCCTAGTGCTTTCATTGGGAACAAGAAGTGGCGAAGCAAACCCCCCAGCAGCACAGCTGTCTGTTCAGTAAAAAAAGCTTGATTCTATACAATAGCAGGTATGCAAAGTAATTAATATTATGATCAGTTCTGTGGGCCTGCATTTGTAAGCAATGTGCATCACCCCTTGTATTCCCAGTATCTCGTCCAGCATACTTAAATTTGCTTCTAATATAGTTGTCATGAATTTGATATTCCAAGTATTTATAATAAACTAGCTGCCCCGACAGACATTGTCCTGTCCAAACAATAGTTCATACAAAATCCCATATTGTATTTTCCAACCATCTAGGGATCCACTCAAATATATGTACAAAATTTCATCCAAATCGGTCCAGCCGTTTAGGAGGAGTAAAGTGACTAACACACGTACAGAAAAATTATACATTATATAAACATAATGTCCCAGGAAATATACATCATATTCAATCTTTGAAGCGGAAAATTGCCATAATCACATTAATCACTCAAGCAGAGTGGTTATTGCAGTATATTATTAATATAATGGCAGATGCATCTGCCAGCTATACTTACAACTTATGTAAATTATTTGATACAAGTACTTAAAATAAACAATAACAACAAAAATGTATACAAAAACTCATAAAAACCTTTTTCATTCTAGACTTTTGGTGGCACATCCAGAAAAACGAATGACAGGGGCCGCAAAGTGTTTGAACGCATCCCACCACGACTCCGTTTCTGTCTCATGGATATTGTGCCTGTTCGCTACCTCACAGAGCATGTGTTCATGGGCTTCTCTCAGTGCGGGCAATTCCTGCTCAGTTTCACGTACAGCTGTAACACGCAGCTGTACTTTAGAGACAGTTCTAAGTTCACGTAAGTATCTTTAGCAGTTGCTAATTTATGTTTATCTAAAGTTGGTACGCTTTTCCCTTCATGCAATTTTATATTTTGAAGCAAATGCGAACGTCCGAACGTCGTCATAAAATTATAATTAGGGAATTAGAATTAATTATGTCCAATTAATGTAATTACTTGCGCCATCCAAAGTAGGTATAAGTACAATTTACCTCTAACATTGGTGTACCAAAACACAAGAAGTGCAAATACAGATCACTGCTTCTCATTTAATGATATTAGGTAATTTACAAACGAACCTTGAAAATATTACCAATGATTTATTTTTAGATATGAGGTAATTAATAATCTGATTAGGACTAATAGGTACCTACAGCTATCTGTTCAAGTGATAAAATAGTAAGCAATTGAAATTAACTGCTTGCTTGTAAAAAGCGCGGTGCGGCTTGCCTTTATGCTGGGGCTACATTGTCGCGTTATCGCGAACCAAAGTTCGCGCGCTCTCTCCCGTACACCGCTCGACGTCTCATTGAGCAACAAAGAGCGCGCGAACTTTGGTTCGCGATAACGCGACAATGTAGCCCCAGCATAAAGGCAAGCCGCACCGCGCTTTTTACACGACTGCCCAAAAATAGAGCAGCATTTTTCATATAGGTATCTACTAAATTGGTATTACAGCCCAGGTAGTCCCAGCATGAGTGTGCGATGGTTCATACAAAATGTACGCTAGTGAGGTAGAAGGATTTTTGCGTTGCGGTGCGGCCCGCAATAATGTACGTCAGACTTTAGCCTCTTTACTTGTGCTAATCTCCACTTTCCTATACTAGCCTTATCCTCGTTCCACGTGAAGAGTAGAAATCTTTGTACTCCTTATTGTTTGTAAACTAAAGGTCCCATTCTCTCGCAGCCTCCACTTTCTGTCGTGGGTGCCCGGCCGCATCGTGCGTCCAGTGCACAGCGTGCCCCTATTTGGCGACGACTGCGTCGATAGCAAGGTCACAATATCTATGGCGCAGTGGAAGCACAACCCCGCCGTCTTAGTCGTCTATGGTATTGCGTAAGTATTAATTAAACTCATTTATTCAACCTCATTTTCTTTCGTGTTGGCGTGGAGTCAAGGCTTAAATTAAACCATACATCACAATCACATTGATTACTATGGACTGTAATTTGATGATTTACAACTGAAGATGCTATTGTATCTAATGAGGTATAATTTAATGGGAAAATTATGATACCTATATGTGAGGACGAAGTTAAATACATAATTATATGTTGTTCATGCTAACTTGACAGTACTATGAATTGCTTACGCAATATATCTTACTAGCTCCCGCCCGCGGCTTCGCCCGCGTGGTATGTCGATAAAAAGTAGCCTATGTTCTTCCCTGGGATGCCATCTATCTCCTTGCCAAATTTCATTTAAATCGTTTCCGTAGTTTTGCCGTGAAAGCGCGACAGACAGTCAGACAGAGTTACTTTTGCATTTTATAATATTAGTAAGGATTATTACCTTCCCTCAATCACTAGAAGAATAAAGGGTTCTTGTTTTTCTCATCCCAATGTTTTCCAAACAAAACATCAAATCGATTCGAACGGCTAATTGTAGCAAAATGGCCCACTCCTTTATTTACAAACATTAGGTACCTACATAGCTCTTACTGTACACATTGTTCGCAGAGATTCCTGTTCAGAACGCTCCCACCTCAGTGTAATTGGAGTTCCTCGTTTAGGATGTAGGAAATGCGCAGCTTTCCCGCGGGATGAAGGTAAGACATGCCATTCAACCTCGACTCTTCATTTGTGGCTTTTGTGAAAGAGACACCACAATTTAGCCAAATGTCTACACTTTACAGTACCCGGGCGTGATGAGTGACAGAGAACGAACTTTTTCTGACACTCGATGTGTCATATTTGCGAACTATAAACTTTCCAAAACCAATAAAAATGTGACATACAAAATTCCTTTTTCAGAAGATCTAAATTGGGGCAAAAGATGCCTCAAACACAACTTCGCGATCCACACAAAGTTCTTCTGCACATCCGACTCTAGCATGTACGAGCCAGTGGTCCAGCTGGCCTACTCAAACCAAATCATAATATACACAGACTTTATTCACATACTCGAGATCGACTTCGTGAAACCAGACCAAGAGAAAACTGAGAGGGAGGCAGAAGATACCAAGAATTATTTAGACAGGGAGGAAGTTAATTCCATAGATACAAACCCTAGTACGCCGGCTTCAGACGTTTCCGCAGCTTTTCAATCACCTAAATATCAGAATAACGTCGTCCAGAATATTCTAGCAGATTTCTCAGACTTAGAAATGGAGCCGTATCAAATGTCTAAGCCCGTACGCGTGCCTGATGTTATGGGGCAAGAACTTTGTATTCAAGCATCTTCTATCTCTCATAATTTGGTAGAAGAATGGGAGGGACCATCGCCGTCCATCAGGACGTTAATCAGCCCACCATTGCGATCCCCAAGGCGACGCCCAGCAGAAAGCATGTCGCGTTTCAACGAAACACACAGGATAATAGCCGAGAAAGCGTACGAATTCGTAGAAGAAGCCGAGACAAAGTGCGAGAAACTCAGCATGTTTAGGAAACGAAGGCTGGCCGACAAGAAGTACGAATTTTCTGAAGACAACAATGAGAACATCGTCCCGTTTAGGGTACTGAGGAGTAATAGGAAATACTTCATTGGTTCGACAAGTAAGAGTCAGGGGAAGCGTGCTAAATCTCCTGGTGATAGTGTGGTGTTAAGGGCTCACAATCAGATCAGTAGACCGCCGTCTCCGACCACTAGTTCGGATCTAAAGAACCCTGGGCTTTCGACCTTAGAGTCAGATCACAACAGCGAATCAGAATACAGGGTAACAGAAATGCTAGACGATGGCTCTCTTAAAACTATAGCTGTGCACGATAATACCTCAAAAACTCTTTCTGACTGCCCAGTAAACGCGCAAGACCCTTACTTGGTACACTCGGAGAACTCAAAATGTAGTAAATTCTTCACTCGATACTTTGTGGAAAGTGATGATGAGATTACTTCGATCATTACGGATTCGGAGGGTGAGTAACTTTTCCGTAATTATAATATTTTTAGAGATAATTTTATCTATGTTACATATTTGTCGAGTTGATGTATTTTGATAGTATGCTCGGTTATCGCGTGACCTGTTTAAAATTTCTGTTGGTTTTATAATTAAGATTATGAAAATATTATGTTTCCATCTACCATCATTTTCAATCTCATTTTTAAAGCTTTAAAACAACTTAGATTTTGAACAAAGAATAGGTGAAACATCCACCTCATTTTACCATTTACTCTTGCACAATTTATATATCAATTCATTCATTAATTCATTTCATTCACACACACGTCTTCCTATTAAAAACCTATAATACTAGATTGATAAAGAATTCATCTCATTGTTTATTATATTACACCATTCACAAATATTTAACACAATAAAGAAAACAGCATTACGTAACTAAAATATGTAATTTTCTCCTCAGACGACTGCATCTCGGGCTACCACGTAGCGCTCCCGCTGTCAGCGCAGGGCGCCGGCTACGCAGGGCTGCAGGGCGTGGGCTCCGGCGCGTGGGAGCGCCTCTGTGGCGCAGCCCCGCCCCTACCCCCCCTCACACTGCGCGCGCATCAACGGTCTTTAGATACAGAGCTACTCTGTAATGAAGTCTGTGAACGACTCTGCAATATAAATGGGAAAAAGTTTATTTATTGCTTCGATTGGGGTTGTCACGTTATTGATGTTTGTCAGTCAAGTGGATGTTTGTCTGGGGTGAGTTACATCGTAATACATTTTTTCCCCTGTTTGTCCCTGTTTGTAGTCTATTTTTAGTGGAATCTTTCAAAGGTGAACGGCAGGGTTGTATGGGAGTTTCATACACCTAATAAAATATCGTGTTTTGGGATATTTTTTGTTTTAATTGGTAGTCAATACGATAGGCAAGCCCTTTTAAAATTCTTAGATTTTTAGAAGTTGGGACCTAAAAGTTATAACCAGTTTTATTTTTAGGTTATGTCCCAATAAATATTATTACGTGTAGGCACATAAACATTGTTTTGGTGAAAGAGGATGTTCTAGATAGCTGGTGCTATCTTTGTAGGAGGAGGAGTAGCTCAACTCCACGTAAAAATGGCCAGATAATTTGCTAAATTGCTCAGATGCAGTTACAAACCACAATCCAAAACAACAGCAAAGAACTGAAGTCTGAACAGAGACTTGGAAAGATTTTCCTAACCTGTCAATAAAATAATTGCCAATACAAAAAAAAACATTGATGGCGAAAATAATTCCTATCATTAAATAGTTAATTATTAAGATTGTAACCAATAATTATTCATTGTAAGGTTTAATGTGTAATTGGTTAATTATATTTACTGTTATTTTTATTTTTAAATAATTATTTATCATTTTGAGCCTCGTGATATTTTACAAATGGCAACTTCTAAAAACATAACTACGTTTAGTTGCGTTTAGTTTAAGATTATATTACGTTTAATTACTTAAATCTTTTAATTGATATAATTAATTAATCCGGACTTCTAAAAATACCAATGTTACATGAAAATGAATGGTTTAGTTGCCTTAATAAGTGGTACAAATTCTATCACAGAACAACAAAAAAAGTATGTTGTACGAATTCTGCCGTTCGCCTTTAATACTTAAAAGATGACAGCACAAATATATAAAAACGCCGCCAAATATTTTGATATCCTTTTTGGCGAGGTTGCTTCCATGCGTATTTGAATACAGGAAATTAGCGAGGATATTTTTGATAAAGTGCAAATAATTAATTATTGTTTTGGGCAGTATTTAGACTCTTCATTCTTTGCAATCTTACAGCATATACATATAACACCATTTCTTTTCAGTTGTGTGCTATGTGGATGTGGGCTAGCGACAACAGCACCTCTACAGCGGAGTGCCAACCTTGTAAAGACATCAGCGCGGGCTGCCTCGTACACCGGCAGCAGTATGCCGCTGAGGTAATTACATAACTCTACGCATTTACGTAGTACAACATAGGTGAAAGATATGTAGCGGTATCTACATCGCCACATGCGAACTACGCATCAAAGACCTGACGTCACATAAATCCTGCATCGCGCAATTAAAGTTTACCGTGCAATGGACATATATACAAGAACCCGACATCAAACGTTGGGCAGTTGCCCGCCAGACACAACACCCGTCTGGTCGGAGGATCCTCCCTTTTCTATGGTGGATGAGTGAACTTTACACCCTGTTCCTCATACCCCTAAAGATACAATTATTCGTGTGGATGGAGTTATGGAACTATGGAGAAGTGTCTTGACGCTGCGTGACAGCGTGAGCGTGCGTGACCCATCGCCGACCGTTCGATGTCCACCGCGCACAGGATGGATGGAAAGCAGCATAAGAAGTAATGTTTTGCTCCATTGGTGTAATTGCTGTTTGGCATTCCAGTGGGAGGATCCTAACTTATATTATAAATGCGAAAGTGAGTTAATTTATTTCTTTGTTATGCTTCCACGCTAAAACAGCTGAACGGAATGGGTGCCAAATTTCATAGACCATGCCATGTTTAGCGTGGAAGCGTAACAAACAAACTCACTTTCACATTTATAATATTTTATAGTTAGGATGTGAGTAAAGTTGACCCCACCATCATGTGGGATACATATACATAGCTAGGAAGAGGGAGAGAGAAAATGTGAGTAAAGTAGGTTCATATATTAAAAAAAAAAATCGTTTGTTATCTCAAAAGATATTCTTACATTTCCTTAAAACGAATACAAGTAAATTAACTAACAAGGTTTTGTTTGTCCACAGTGCTTATTTGTATGGGACCTCGTGAGCGGTGTTTACAGAACTGAGAGAGTTTCCATGACAGAAGACTCCAGTCAGGAAGGCAGCAGAGGTAATAAACATTCGTATTTAATTTTTCACTAAGGATTTTTGTACAGATTCGTTTTTATTATTTTGAGAGCACAACAAGATCGTTGCACCATTTTTTCTCAATAAATACTTAAAGTACCTATGTTAATTAATAAAATGTAAACATACAGTCAGGCCGACTAGAGAATGTATTCCTGTCACCTCTTAATTGGACAATTTCTTGTAATTTTACGAATCAAATTCGCGAAAACATATTCGTTAGTATGAAACCGACAGGTGTCTATACGCCATTTGAAATAAGATTCGACATTTTAACAAACCTTTTTACAGTCCGTTCAACCGATTTTGTCTTCTATACCTTATGAATAAGTATGCCATTAAATGCAAAAAAGGTTACAAAATACCAACTATTTACTGCACCTGCCATTTGTCATGCCACTAACGCAATAGAAGTCAAAATCGGTTGAACGGACTGTAAAAAAGGCTTATTTAAATGTCTAATCTTATTTCAAATGGAGTATAGAACGCGTTCTCTCGACGGCTGAACTCTAACGTAAAGAATATACAAGGTCTGCACCAGTATCAGTGTTATGTTACTTTTATCAACAATTTGACCTTTCTCAATGGTTTTCCGTATGTCCTATTCAAAACCTTGAATAATAATCAACTTCAAAGAATATAAACGTAACTGGCGAAATGTGAGTATACTATTACGTCATCACACGTCTGCACAACCCTTCAGGGAAAATAAGCGTGATATTATGTTAATCAAATAGTAATTTAAATGATCATGTGATGTACAGTTCCAGGTGCGGACAGAGCTCGGGAGTTAGCTAAGAAGCTGGGGCCGATCAACATGCCGCCAGGCAATGAAAATAGATTGCTTACTACATTAACAGGTAATATTGAAAAACTCATTAGAGAAACACCTTTTATTGAAGTCGGTTAAAAATGTAGAATGCTTTGTCTCTGGGATGGCTATACATCTGCAAAGTCTCTGGTGCTTCAGATGTCCATAGGCCGTGTACCTACTATCAAGAGGGCCGCTTACTACTTTGAAATAACGTTTAAAAAAAATGCGGGGCAGTCTTTGGGGACTGCCGATAGGAGTGAAAACTAAGCAAAAATGCGTAACCTTAACGTAATTCAAAAGGTAGACGGTAGATGGCGCAAATTACTTCAAGCGTGACGATGACGCGAGTTCCTTGATTTTTGTTCACCCAAAAAGTGCTCAACGCGCCTAAATAAGTTTTCACTTCAAATATTGCAATTTCTAACTTTTGTTTATTGTTCTCGAAACTTAATATGTAAACTCTAAATTCATGAGAACTGCCTTCAATGCGTGCGCGCACAATATTCCTTAAATTATGGAAAATCTGCTATGAAATTTTACCAGTCATATCAATAGTCCCCTTCTCAATGTCCCCGGATAATCATACGCACGTCTATTTTCCTCCCAGGTCGATCGCTAAAAAGACTGACAGATGTCGACAACTGCATCGAAATCACAAAGAATCACCCAGACAGCTCGGAATCAGAATCATCAGCGGAAGAAGACAGCGACTACGACTGATATTCTAGAAGCATCTATAATGCATAATGTTTACCTCTTTGGTGAGAATTTACGAGGTTGAAGTATTATGGAAAAGTCTGTTATGAGACGCGGAGAAGTATCTACATGGAGTGCTAACGTGACGGGCGTTTTTTTTTTTTTTTTTCATTTCTTAGCACACATTAATTGTCATAATGTCGCGATAGTCTTTATTAAAACGCATCTACTGTTCCATAACGCGTTGAAAATCGGATAAAGTTTTGTCCCTCCCAAAATGTATAAGTATGATGTGATAAAATCACACAAATTGAATGTGCGTATTTGAGTGCTTGCAACCCCGACTATCGTTGGCACACTGGCCTCCTACTTTGCGCTCGCTTAGCACTCCATTGATTCTTTAATCCGTGTATATTTGTCACAAAAAGAGAACAACGAAGGGAAGTGTTTGAAGCACTTATTGTATAAATATTTGTCTCCTTAGGAGTGTATCAAGACAGGTTCTTAGAAATAAATCGTTTTAGTGTGTTCCATAACGTGTTTCTCAAACTTTTAGTATGTTTTCTCAAATGATTTTGTCTTCCTCTTTTATAGTCATCTTTTAATACTAAATGCTCATTACTGCGGGGATATCAAAGCTATACAAGGTAAAAAGTTTTTGGTATCCAAAAGTCGTCTTTGATCGTTAAAAAAAGGCCAAACTAAAGTCAACCCCTAGTAATGTGCCGCTAACCTTATTCTTTGGATCTTTTTTCACAAAAATGTTTAATATTAAATACCCTCTCCATTTTGAACTACAGCCGTAGCGTGATATACAGAAAAGAAGTTACTAATACAGCAACTGGAATACTTTTGTAAATAAAATGTTCGCAATATTAACATTAGAAAAATTTCAATCGAATGATAATATTTGATAATATTAAATCAGTCTTAAACATATTAAAAAAAGAATCATTTTTGAATATTTTCGTATGGAATTTTACTTCAATCTTTACGTCTAAATACCGTAATCGTAAACTTCTTGTTAAACTATTGTCGTTGTTCAAATTCTAATATGGAGTAAAAATGTTTTAGTAGTTGCATATAAATTGGTGTTAATAGATCTTTCTGTGTATAAATTAATAAAACATTATGGTCGCTTCAATTGTAATTGTTCGTGAAGTATGCAATACAGCCCTGTATTGCATACTTCACGAATTACAAAGTTACTATACGAATGCTCCAAAACATTACTATGAAAATATAAGTGTTAGGGTGCGTACACATTGCGTATATTTATTTCATCTTAACGTAGCTTGACATGTGAAATATTCGCGTGCTTTTAAAAATCTTCGCGTTTGGCATGCGTGTGTACGCACCCTTAGGGCTGGTCCAGCACCCTAATTGCGTAACACACTATACATCAAAATTTGAATCATTTTAAAGGATATTGCAAAAAAATTGACTGCTCAACAACGTAAATATCGCAATGAATGTTGTTGAACTGTCAAAATGAGCTATTGCTATTGTGTGTTACGCAAATTACGCCGCAGATTATCCGCATGGATACACATTTTCCTGTAACTTAACGCTGTCTGACGCTCAGAAACATCTTTCGCTAGAGCGGGCCGAAGCAACATCATCATACAAGCAATATCTAGGTCTGGCTCAGCCCTTAGAATAGCAACACAAATTGTCGCATATACTCAACTGGCCAATAACGGCCGCATGATATTTCAATAAAACTGTATATAATTATAGATTTAAACGTAAATGTATGAATTAATTTATGAAATTGGTTGTAGTAGTATTTTTAGAGTATACAGGGTTATTGGTTATAAGAGAGCTCATTTACAACCAACTGATCACTTTTGGCTCCCATGCAAATGTCAAAAAAATCCGAGTCATTCGACATTTTATATTTTTACTAGCTGAAGCACTAAGTACCTACCCTACATACCCTCCTACCCTAGGGATATGAAAAATAGATTACGACCTATTCAAAGACCTACCGAATATACATATAAAATTTCATAAAATCGGGCAGGCCGTTTCGGACGAGTATGGCAACTAACACTGTGACACGAGAATTTTATATATTAGATTTTATTCATTTTAAAATATAAAATGTCAAATTACTCGAAAATTGTTGACATTGGCATAGGGGTCATCAGGGGTCATTTGGTTGCAAATGACCACTCCTACATGCCCTCGGATTACCGACGTATAACCAATAACCCTGTATGTCCAAGTTTGGTGTCTATATCCTGTTATCGAGCGAGTTTAGAGCTCCTGGCATTATCGATAACTATCTAAAATAGCTAGAGGGTTTCCTTGTTTGACTATGAGGCCCTAAAGGCTTGGGTTTTGATACTTATGACAGAACAAATGATCAAGTACTATAAACATGTGAAATGCTATCGTTCCACAAAACTCGGAAGTTATTGTTCCGTAATTTAGTCATATTCCATCATGGCTCATCTTTTTGAAGTGAAAACTTCTTTAGGCGTACTTTGCGCTCTGTCGAATCATTAAACATAACTGAAACGGCACGCTCGAGTCGGTGACGCTGAATCGGGTATACTCGGCTCCGGTCGGTGACGCTGAATCGGGTATACTCGGCTCCGGTCGGTGACGCTCATAGACATAGACTGAGCGTTAGCCTCACAAAAGTGACCACTCTCTAGAAAGAGACAAATCGATTGTGACCCTATGTAAAATTTCTTTTATGTCTGTAATTTTTATGGTGTACACACGGCTACACATCAAGCATTACATTTCCAGTCTATGCTGGTCTCGCATTGTATCGGATTTCCGTACAATGCGAGGTCAGCTTATACTGGAAATGTATAGCTTGATGTGTAGCAGTGTGTACATAATAAAGAGTATTTTATCTATTTATCTGTGTGACCACTACCGCTACCGGTTCTACTACTAAAGACACAACTCAACTAGGTAATGGCCGCGAATTCGCTGTATCTCTCGTACTTTTCGATCTGTATTTACTGCACATCTGAATACGGAACGCTCAGTCCATTCTCTATGTTTTGGTGACGCTGAATCGCGTATACGGCTCTAGTCGTAAGTTTTCACTTATAAAGTGAGGTCATAAAGCACACATCTTTTTTAATTACGAAAGATAACATGAGGTTTGATAGCAGTTATACGATCAGGGAGGTCATCAGGCTTTCCACCAAGTAAAGTATCGCTATTTTAAAACTCTTAAGTCTTTATTTCACAATACCTCTACCAATATAAATCTGATGCAAATGTCGATGTCTATGTACTACTTTCTACTGCATTTATATACATATTATTATGTATAAAGTTATTGATTATTATATTACGATAATCATCAATGATATTAATGCGTAAATGTATTCAACGAATGACCATTAAAAACGGATTCTAGCACATCTGAATTCGATGAATTATGTATGATGGCAATAAGGTATAAATGGGCTTGGGCAAGAACTATTTACTTCTAATTATTAGAAGTAATTTAGAGTGATATTCATATGTGCTGGAATTCAGTCCTAAATATGAACCTCGGCTCATAATAAGGTTGTGATTGTTTGAACGTAGGTTTGTTAAGAGAAGTGCCTCTGAAACTTGATAACTACCCTCCAATTTATCACACTTCTTCCAGTCTTACTTGTATTTATTGTATCCGGGAATCTTCAAGATAGTCAACCGTTTCCTTTTCTTTGTGTTCAAAGCAGGCATTTGATTATTTTATGGAACTATTTGGCTTCTTATTTTGAATAATGTAAATATTTTTTTAATCGTGAAGATATTCGATCTCGCAATACTAGACTTTATGAACTATGGAGGGTGTACATACTACGTAATTTTGGAGCAAATATGAGGACACTGAGTACTAGTGTATAGAAACTTAACCATATTTGTCTAGCTGTATTAAATTTACCAGTACAGTGTAAAATAAATGGTTGATTTCATTCTTTGCCAGTTATATTGATGGCGATAATCTTACTGATGTTTTTAATGTCTAAATATGAATAGAATAAGAGAATGTCCTATACAGTAATATCCCGAAGTTGCAGAAACCGAAGACCAAGCAAGGTTTTGCATTGTGAATCTGGCAAGTAATAAATTATTCAAGTATAGAATATGGTGCCAAAAGCGGGAATAAAAGGTCCAAAAAGCGACCAAAAGCACGAAAACGAGTTGTTTAGAAAAATTATTGCATAGGCCATTCGAAACTGAATGTGTAATATATTTATCTCACTAATTGGTGAGCAGTTGTGAGCTCTAGTCTTAAGAATCGAAAGATAAACACTAGTGTATAATCAACCGCTCCAAGCCAGAGGCATTCTGAAATAAAACTAAGCAATATAACAATGGTTGTTCCACATTATTTTCGATCATCTTATCTCAAATATATCGATACCTCTGGCCAAGAATGTGCTATACACCCTTTGAGCCCAGAGGTACCGATATCAGAGGGCCAATTCTCGTACTTAAAAAACATTCACATTCAAGTCGCAATCTGTCAAACTTGTCAAAAATGTTGGTAAATTGATGGTTATTTTGACAGATTGCGAATGAGATGCGAATGTGAACGTTCTTAAAAATTACGGGAATTGCCCCCCTCTGAACTTTAAAGATTTTATTAATCAGCTTACAGTAGTGAGATGATTGCATTTAATTTTATTTTGTACCTGTCGACAAAGGCACTGACAGTGTTACTTGCCATCAAATTGTATTATACTATAGATAGGTATAAAACAATGCATGATGTAATAATAACATAAATAAAAAACTGCTGTTTTATTCATGCCTTTTTGTACATTTTACAGATTGGGGCCAGAATAGTTGAAAAAAAAAAAATTATATCCACCAAACACATGATGTGAAAATTTTCAGGAAATTAATGCAGTAAATTAATTAAAAAATAATATATTTACAACTTGCAATAAATATTTGAAGTGTGATTGTATTATGTACAAAAATCCTCAATCCACTAAATTCCTTATTTTGTCAAATGTATTTAAACTTTAAATAGCAATCAAACCATCCAGCAATTTGTCAATACAAACATGCAGTTTGGTCAAGTACAATAGTTAATTCTACAGTACTGATTCAAGATCTAGTGCCAAAGATAAAAGAGCTAAGATTAGAAATGACAGAAAAGGAAATGAAGTGATAATAGTTAACAAATTATTAAATAATAGTTAACTGCTATATCCTCAATGATGATCACTTATGATTATGCTTATGATACATGAAACTATGAATGTGGGAACACTAGTGAGTAAACAAGTCCATATTTTCACAAATTTACACAATATACATATAGCAACACTACAGAATTTTTACAGATTATGTACTTAGCTGAAGCTACCTAGCTGTGTAACAACTTAAATTACCCTTAATTAATTATAAAATACAGGTAAAACATTAAAAATATTTATTAATGTCTGGAATTATAAACTGTATACATCATCACACTCTGGCTCAATCTCCATTGGTGGGCTTCGGCTTTGGCCATTTTCGTCCAACATGCAGTCTAATGATAGCCTATCGAGATCATCCCATGATAATTTACTGAATTTTTCTTGCACAATTTTGATAAGCCGGTTAGCAGCAGTTGTTGCTTCCGCTTCTGTCATGCCATACATCTTCTTGAAATACTTCACAGAAGCCTCCAAAAGGGTATCAGGCTTTTTAACAACTAGGTTCAATTTAGTACCATCCTTTATGGTGGGATATGCTTCAACTGTTTGTTCATCCACTAGTGTCCTACCTAGTAACAGCAATTTCTGCTCCTCTACTGGAATCTTTAACTGTTCGGCAATTTGTCGTTTCATTTCGGATATTTGTGTGGTTGGAAGTACCTAAAGCAAAGCACAAATATTATATTTATACGGACAGAAAGTACGATTTCAGTTCCAGCTAATATACTTACTTCCAAGCAACATTCACCGCCTTGTAACTTTTTAACGATTACTTTCATTTTGGATAGTATCAATAAAGATCTAGTTTTCACGGAACACTGCGTGTAAATTACAAAAATATTAATTCAGCAGCATGATCAATGACAGACAAAAACAACTAAAAAAGCTGTCAATGACAGCCTGTCATGCATTGTGACGTTGTACTTATATCATCCAAGATCTTAAACCTAAGTGTCGTAACGGTATTTCATTTACTCTAATGGATTTACAAATCTTTTTCTCTTTCCAACAACAACGCTGCAACGCGCCCTAATGAATTGACATTTGACAATGACGTACGGTAAGATTTGACGCCTGATTCTGTGATGGGTCGAGAACTCGAGATCGAGAGGAGAAGAGAAGAGGAATATTCTACTATTCTCGGAACGTGGAGAGTATACTCCATAACATTAGAAAAGTATTTTATTATGAGTAGTATTTTATTCGGTCGTTTCTTTATTTGTATTCGCATAAAAGTTGTCTTGTCGGAAAATTAGTATTTACAGCAGTACATTTTATATTTTGAGTATGCTCATAAGTAAATTTTTTTTGGAACTTTTGTTTCTCGTAAATTCTCTACCAATAGTATATTCTCACGAATATAACAGCTAAGTTATGAAAATATTCTCAGAACATTAGTACTCAAGAGGAGCTGTGCAATAATATTTTTTGGGAACCAAATGGTGACATGAGGCGAGTGTGAGTGAGAGAACATGCGTGAAAGTTCGCAGAGCCTACGTTCAGACCTGCCAAGTTATATCGGCCCTATTGTAAGCGAGCGTAGCAATTTACAATTTCACAGCAATTGTGCGTTTGCACTGGCAAAACATTCACAACAAAACATGTTGAAATCTCTATTTTCTGTCAATGTTCCATACAATTTTTGAAAGGAACTAGAGACTTCAACAAATTTTTTTGTGAATATTTCGCCTTTGCAAGCGCACAGTCGTAGTATCTATAAGTAGTATGTACGCACAGTAGAGTGCGTTTCACCATATAGTTCCTATGCCGTAATGTTGCCTCCACTGTTGTAGGACCAATACAAATACGCTACGCGACAACGGAGCTACCTGATAAGTCCGTTTTTTAAATTTAACAGTAGAGCCAATATTAGGACAAGCGATCTATTTGATGAAACGCACTCTAACTGTGCGTTTGCACTGGCGAAACATTCACAACAAAACATGTTGAAATCTCTAGTTCCTGTCAAAAATTGTATGGAAGATTTACAGAAAATACAATCACAAGTCACTGAACAAACCACAGACTAAGGTCCGTACTACAGAACCTCACTCAAGACTCAAGCATTACTTAAAAATAGTTTCGACCAATCAAAAGGCTTTACCCGATTTTAATTATTGCTTGAGCTTTGAGCGAGTTCTGTTATGCTGTATTAGGGACCTAAGTAGGCACAAGAGTATACACTACAAGCACAGACTAATTAGACCACGTATCTACAAGTAGGTATTACATTACTATACGGTATCGTATAAACTGAACGCGCCCCTGAGCTTGACGATAAGTTTAGTGTTGCCAGTATTATTGATTATTTGTATCATCGTGACCAATTGTTTCCAGTTCCAGTCACACTCATCAGCTTTGTTTTACGTACTGCTGGGTATCCCAGCATCAGCAACTGCAGCAGCTGGGTAACCATGTTTTCTCTTTTCTGTGGCCCTTTGTGTGTAATAGGTACACCAGCTGGGTGTCTGCTGGCTGACTACATTATTAAAATAAAATAATATTCGTAAACAGGTTTTATGTACAATATGTGAAATAGAGAATAGCCGTCTAGATTTCAAAATTCCTTTATTACCATTAGAGTTAATAAAATAATATTATATGCAAATGTCAACTGGTTTTGATCTTCAAGCTTCAAGTTTCGTAAATAAATAATTACCAAGGTGATATCTTACTGCTTTGGATGAGAAGTCGAGAAACACGAAGTTTTCCGATTCGTAAAATAATAATAATATAATCAAAATCTTCGACATAAATATGAATACAAAAAAAACGGTTGAAATAGTTGAGGATTATCGGAATAATGTGATATTAATTTTTGAAGCTGACTGTCTCGAAGGTATTATGAAAAATAATTCAAAGTTTAAACACAGTAGGTAAGGTTTTTGTCTCCTTAAAACTTACGGCTTAGGGCACGGACAGACTTGTACTTGGCATTGGGAGCACTGACTGGGCAGGCAGACACGCATCACATTATTATACAAATGTACCTATTATAAAGTGTGCAGTAAGTGACTCATCAACTAACAATGAGTTTCGTTGATATCCAACTACCTACCAGGTACCTACTTTGTATACTCATTATCTTGCCCTTAACCCAATTTATTTGGAATCGACGCATTATATCGTTTACATACATCAAAATAATTTGTACGTTATTTTAATACTTTTAAGAGTAGCCCATGAACGTAATATACAAACGGGTAGCCCCGTAGCCTCTATATTTTCGCCGGCTAACAAGTCGAGTTTTTGTTATTGTTGTTGGTAGCCGTAGGCTCCAACTTAAAAAAATGGTGTTTTGAATGTATGGTAGTTTTTAAACTGAATCTGCTCTCATTGGAAAAAGCGGGAAAAACTGTGTAGTGTGTACACCATCATACATCTGATTCTTGACGATCTAACATTTCTAACATTTTTTATATAGTTTTTGTCATCAACTTAACCACAATTATAGTGGTGAGTTGGTGACTTTTCCACAAAAACCAGATTCAACTTTAAACATTTTCGAAATGGTGGAGCTCACCGTGCGTTTGCACTGGCGAAACATTTACGACAAAACATGTTGAAATCTCTAGTTCCTGTCAAAAATTGTATGGAACATTGACAGAAAATAGAGATTTCAACATGTTTTATCCTTGAATGTTTCTCCAGTGCAAACGCACGGTCTTTCATCATTACTATTACCAACCATTTTGTAATTTTGTGTAGGTAACTACTATTTAACATATGGTTGAAGTTAGAGGGATCTTTAGATTATTCCTATTAGAAAATGAAAGTAAGTATTTATTTATTTATCACCTTTAAAACAAAATAAAAGGAATACCCTACTAAATACTAATAGTAAATTAGTAACTATTGAAATCACTACCTTAAAATTTGGCCGGGGTGTCCGTAGCCTAGGAAACGGGTGCAGCTACAAGACAACAACATTGATAAGTCATTTCTTATCTTGTTACATAAAAATTGGCAAAAGTAGCTGTACATAGAGTAAATATTAGTAATAATAACATATTCGTGATTATAACAATTAAAGAAACTAAGATGATTTTGACAGTTCGAGGTATGGATGGCAGGTGGGTTTAATATATTCTCGTAAAATTAATTCGCTGATAACCTGAAAAATGGGTATGATAACGTTAATATTAGTTGTCAAGCGCGTTAGGAATCATATGCGTGCTTCCCGGATCGGGGAGCGTCCTAAATGAGCTCCCCCTTGCTCCCAGGCGCGTATCAATTTTATCATAGTTATCGGGCAGAAGGGATACGGCGGCGGTGCCTGGTACGGCGCACGACCCGCTACGACTATTCACCTGCGGAATTAACTTTCGGGACTTATGTACTACGCAATACATAGGGGGGACCGACAATCTGCGCAGCTAACAATATCAAGCTCCTAGAAATGGTTTATCTTAGTAAGCTTACATTGTGGAATAACAATAAAGTAAATTTTTAGAATGTACTTATACTTTTTTCTGAATAACTGTGTTGCTTGGATATTAATAATGCTCACAGAAAAATAAACATCAAGGAAACACAAAGGAAATTTATAAACTAGCACTACTATTATATAAACTTATAAAACTACTTGACTTTTTATAAAATTAGTAAACATAATCTTATTTAAATTATTCAACAATAGACATCAACACTATAAAACAGATCATTACATCTGATACTTATTATAAAAATGTCAGTAAGGCCAACAATACAATAATAATAATATAAACAAAACAAAATATCCAGTCATGCATTACCTATGGTGGTACATGGCAGGTGGTGTTACTGAACCGTGACAAGGCACCTGCAGCCACCCCACTGTCCCTATCACTAAATTACACACACCACCTCTAGCAAGCCCACACTACTAAACATTAAAAACAAAATTCTCACAGAAACAGTACCAAACATGACAGTGAACCAACCAAGCACATAGAGACCGTTGTTTGATCAATACTTGATGTCATACAAACCAGTGTAAAGTCACAATAATGTGTTACTGTTGTGTTCTAGTGATATCTTGTTGCAAATATTAATTTTCAATCCACAATGTCTGAGATGGGCTTTGAGAATGTCTTCTATTTAGAGAGTGAGTGTTTTTGTATAGTTGTTTTGTTAAGAGTGACGGTGCGGAGGGACGGATGAGGTGTTGCCAGGTTACGCTCCACGGATACTCTCCGCCCTTGCTCCCAGCAGATCAATAACATCTCTATCACCTGGGATGGTGTTATGCAATAATTCAGATGATTCATTTTATTTGTATTAGTGGAATAATATGATGCAATGCTTTTTATGCTTATGGAAGAATTTAAAATTTCTTTTTGACTGTTATGAGAATCTTTCTTTACCATTTGATGTTGATATTTTGCTGCTACACAGTAAATGTGTGACTACTGCAATGCATATTAACAAATGAATAACTGATTACTTTAAACTCTGAATAACTAGTATTCCCAATAATTATGATGAGTATTTTACTAACATTCAGCTATGGAGAAAAATTTGATAACAATCTGTTATGATGTTAACACTAAAATTGTTTTTTTTTTGGGAAAATAGAGTAAACTTTATGATCTACCTGCCTGCATTACAAGTAATTGCAAACTGCCAAAGGGGGTGAGTTACCCTACTTTGAAATGTTGCCAATTAGCAGCAGGTATGGTTTTCACTATAATTAGGGGATTAAGGCTACTTTAAAGTTATAGTTAGGTATGTAAGTTTTGAACATTTAAATGGTCTCTTTTGTAAGGTATTTTTAAACTGGAAAGTTTAATTAACTTGTTAGGGATAAGAAAATATGACTGATATCAATCCCCTTTTTTTTTGCTGTAATGTGGTTAGGTATACTATTTTTATCTGTAAACCCTATGAAACAGGGAAATAATCAAAATCAAGCAGAAGAAAATGTAGTCTTTTCTTGGCAAAATATAATTTTCTTTTGCGAAGTTAAATCAAGGTCGCCTTGAAGCCTAGTTTAGCTATACGTAGAAGTTCTAGATCTAGTATATGTCTTCGGTATTATATAATCGATTCTAATGCTACTTTTCCTTAATCAATTTTATTGAAACCAGTCCCAACGATGTTTTCTTCAGACTTTGAGTGCGCCGGCGACGAGGTACTGGTGGAGTCGTCGCCGCCTGCATCACCAGACATGGCAGCGCGGCTCGCGGCTCCTGCACAGGTACTTAATATCCACATACTTCTGAGTATTTAGGTTAACTCTCTGAAAGTTTAGTATGTATCTGCTTACATTTGAAAGTAACAGGAGAGATAATAGCGTCTAACATTGTAGTAGCGGACTAGCGGTCGTTGGGGATGTACTGGCGCCATTGTTATTCCTAGAGATGTATTCCTCATTGTCTCTTTCGTATTTCCAGAAGGTATTACCAGTCACGCTAGTATAGCCGGCTTCTTTTAAGCCTAATAGAGTCCTGCTACGCTAAGCTACCATCGTAATCATATGGAGGTAGGTAGGTATCAAGTTGTAAATTATTGCGTTGATGAATATTTTAAGGTAATTTCATCATACAAGAAATAAAAATAATTGCCTAGAGTATATATATAGAAACCTAGAATTGGAGAATACCTAGCATTTTGTGCTGAGTAATCATGAGTCGACGCAAGGTCACGGGTTTTAATAACACTCATACATACGTACCATAGTTTGTATATAATTTCATAACCTGCAATCGAAGTAGGTAGGTACCTACTACACAAAGTGATAATGAGTCAGACACACTTGTAAAGCGATTACCTACCTATTAGGTGGGGGTACGAATTACGATAAATAACTATCGTTCATTTTATACTTTCTCTCTTTGTCTGTGTGCCTTTTCCTTACCATATTGGGGTCAAATACCAATCTGGGGTTTTTTCTCAAGTTGTCTAAAATACAAGTCCTCAGTGCCTAAATTAGATAGGTCTGAGAAGATCTATCTGTCGGCTTCCAAAGCCCTAAGTTAGCAAGAATAAGGTAGGCATACAGTGAGACCGATTTTCACAACTATCGGTTTTCTGACTATCCGTAACAACTGCTAGATAAGCATTACATTTCATTGATTGCTGTTTCCATTTCTTCACGATCGCAAAGGTCAACGACATAATTCAATGATTGCTGTTATGGTCCTCTTTCGACACTCGGAAAGATACACATTTCCATCCATCCTGCATATTAATTATCTCCATATATTTCGTCCCCTATATAATTGTTTTTGTACATAGGGTGGCGCGGGCGGCGGTGCCTCGCCGAGCACTGTGCGTGAGCTCATCGTAATACCGGAAATACCCGACTCCATACATTTGCAGCACGCTATGCAACAGGTAAATATGGTACGCACGTTCTAATGGCAGCAGAAAGGTTCAAAATAAATCTCCGAAATATCGCGGAATACGTATTTACACATAGTTGATTAGTTGTATCCATAACAAGTTCTATGTGGCTGTTAGATAAGTACTTACTTATAATTTTCTCAGTTTTAAATACACCGAGGGGCATAATTCCAAGCCTCGTGAAAAGTGCACGACTTTCTTAATCTTAACCTCAGACCAAATAAAAAGGAAGACACGGTGGAGCATACGGTGGAGGTATGGCCTGCTTGGGCGGAGCACCGCCGTGTCCTCGTGGAGGCGATTGGCGGCAATGACCTCTCGCGTCCGGCCCTGGTCTCCAGGCCATGGTACGGAGCGAGAGGGCATGGGAAGCCGTCACCTCCTTCTGTGAAGCAGTAATGCTTGCGAAGGGGGAGGCGGAACGCGTGAGGGAAAGGCAAAGTTTGCGTCCTCACGCCCCTAACCGCCGCCGTTGGAGACGCCCTGGGCGTCGGGAATCCCAGGCGGATTCCCGGCCACCATAGGCGCGGGCTTGCGGACGGAGAGCAACGGGCAGCTCGCCGTCCGATAAGGACCAGGCCCGGGTCGATGGCGCGTCGTGTTCCACGCGCGCCTCAAAGAGATGTCAGCACAATTAGCGGGGTCCGCTAGGACCGATGCCTGCCAGGGTTGCGGGAAAGTCCGAAAGGGATACCGGGACCTTGGCAACAGGCAAATGAAGGAACACGGGTGGGTTTTAGTCAGTAAAAGTCTGACACGCCCTTCCGCTCCGCCCAGAGCGGGAGAAGTCATTGGAAGATTTCCCACCCTCAAAAAAAAAAAAAAAGACCAAATAAAAAACCAAGACAGAGCGCTGTCAACAGTGACGTGAGGCCGATTACGTAAACATGTGTGCACTTAGTTTGGTGTAGTTTGATCGTAGTGTCATTGTAAATAGTTGTAAATGCATGTGTGCTAGCGTGTATGCACAGAGCGGAGGTGTAGTTTTAGCATGCTACACTGTATTGTTCGCAGCGCTTCGTCTTGGTTTTTTATTTGGTCTGAGATCTTAACAAACGAAACCGCTAGTTATTAGTTAAAGGAGTCGGATGGCCTGAACCGCGAAGCCTATAGCCTATCCTGGCCTTGCTTGGATAAGTTGGATAAGCTAACTTTCAATAGCTTAAATTTCAACGCAAATTGCATCGCAGTTCAATTATAAAAAAAATCCGTTACGTTTGAATTTATGCGCCGTCATCAGTCTGTGACTAATGAAAATCCTTCGAAGATTTAAGCTTCGTCGAATGTGCGATTTGAGTTTTGTCGAATCTACTAAAAAACTTGAGAAGTCTCCAGCGATGGTTGAAATGGTCTGATAACAGCTGATTATAGGCCTGTCCAGGTGTTAATATCTAGATTATCACTATCTCAACAACATAGCCGCCTGTCCTCAGGTGTCGAGTACGGTGGTGGAAGTGAATGGCGACAGTTCCGGTCACTCCAGCCCCACAGCGGAGGGCCAGCACACTTACATCACTGTAGCGAGTGAGTGTAAGTACCAATACAGTTATTTGAATGACTTCTTCAGTGTAGTTGTGACTTTTTGAAGTATGCACCATTTTGATTGATTCCAGAAGGCAGGTTTATGATCAATCAGGCATTCGGACGACAGTAGCCAATGTTTTATTAGGTGGCCAATTTTTGGTATTTTAAACTCGACCCAAACTTGATATGACTGTGTATTCCCGATCAGACAAGGAATCCAGCGTCTCTTCTGTCAAAATAACCCACACCGCTATAGGCGTGGCCACTCCAAACTAGAATTAATAAGAAGCAATTGCGAAGCCTTCAGGTTTCGATACAGTGTCCCTGCTTGCCATAAGGTGGGCCAAATATTTGATTGCCAACAAATAATGTTTAAAAAAAATTGACCCAGCAGAATACCCAGAAATTATGAGATTGGCTTCAATATGTAGGAAGGTTGATTCGTCACCGTGACTGCCAGTGTTTTACCTGCCTTCGAGAATTCTCATTTACTGAAATTCAATATTATTTTGATTTGTAGTTAGCACAAATAGCAAAAAAAAAAAAATTGATTTATTATCTATGCACTTTGTTTTGTAGACATTTTTACATAAATATTGTAATGTCGAGCATGAAATATTTTATGTTGCACCATTTTATTTTGAAGCACATTTTTATTTATGTATTTGTCGTGTGGATCGTGCAGTGCAAGGCGCATGGGCTCAGCCAGGATCCCACGTGAAGATTGAGGAGCAAAGTGACCAAGAAAGCAAGTTTTTCTTTTTATTTTGTTTATGCTTCTCATCTTAGGGCGACTCACCAATGAAACTGAACTTACTGAACGCGATAAGCACATCTATACCGCGTTCAGGAGCTGCCAGTGTCATCATTTTTCTAGAATATTGGCACTGACAGCTTTGAACGGGGTTGTTTACGGTTTAACAGCATGGCTAATGACCATGGGGACTACACCTTTGCTATTAACATTGGTATGAGGTTTGTTATGCTTAGATTAATTACTTTATAGTTTGCCCAAGGTTGCTTGTGTGGTTCATACACAGACGATTACTACAGCCAAGTATAATTTCTAATTAGTAAGTTTGAAGTATTCTCTTTTAGAATACTCATCCATCATAAAATACAACTTTACATGTCACTATGAATATAATATCATTGATTCACAATTAATAACATAAAAATCATTAATCACTCATGGACAATAACACAAAATCATTATGCTAACTTAGTAGCCAATTTCTATTTAGGACTTTGGTATTTACATAATCGGGGCATGGGACAGTTAGGAATTAACTTATAAAGTTGAAGATGGCTAAGCTGCGTACTAACCGGCTATCTTAGCCATTCACAGGTTCGATACCTTATACCAGTCTTAAATCATGTTCACTAATATTCAGATAAACAAAATTTTACCCATTAGGAATTTACAAGTACTGGGTAAAATCGACCTCATGATTGCGTTATACTAAGATTAATGTCACTTTGCGTCATAAAACAATAAAGCCTTTAGGGTGAATTTCACTAATGAAACTGAACGCATTCAGCCCGTTGATCAAGATAAACAATCTTCATAGTAACGTCGAACCCACACTCGGATGATGGAAATGGAACTGCTCTTTCTGTAACACTACTGATGTTTATCTAAACCCCGTTCAAAAGCTGTCAGTGTCAAAATTGTTATGGAAAATTGACACTGACAGCTCTTGAACGCGGTTTAGACTGCTGAACGCGTGCAGTTTAACTGGGTTTCAACCTTAGTGAATTGTAAATTTTCTGAGAATTGTTCTCAACAGTGGTAAAGCAATGAGGTTGACTAAACTATGACTGCTTATGATGACAAGTCTGATGTTTTAGTGGGTGCAAACACGGCACGGTATGATGTGAAAAGGCTGTTCACGTGAGTCCCGGAGATTGTTGCTAGGCGACCCCTAAGAATCATCACTATATCCAATAAATCCTCAATAATTTTACCTTTGAGTTTCTACTTCACTTGTCAAAGTTGGTCACAACACGCTCTTTGTGAGAAGCCTTTGATGGACAACAAACAAACTACTTAGATTTCACCCTCTGACATCATAATGTCTGATTATCTCCTACCTGTCAGGATTGATGCCGGATTAAATCTACCCCATTTGTTAATGATTTTTTTTATTGGAAATTGAATTTTGTTGCCTTGACATAAGAGTGTACAAAATATAATAAAGAGGAATTAGCGAAATACAGGTTTCCGAATCAGTTTGAAGAGTACGAACTGGTTGCAGGTGCGGACGGACATGTTTTGATATTTTAAAGAAGCGATTATTTTTATAATCTTTGTTAACCACCGTAAATATTCATTTTTAGTAATTTTACGGTAATTACTTATTGTAGTAGTGGGTGGGGGAGTTTGTATACAATATTGCAAACGCCCGCAACTAATTGTATCAGAAAATAATTCTATCATGTGGCGCTTGCGCATACAGCGCGTAATAGCCTCACTGAAAGTAGAAAAACTATAATATTATAATATAATAAAATCCTAGAAACTAGTTTAAACATTTGCTAATAACTTAAAAAAAGAAACAAATTAATGAAAATAATAATTTAGGTACTCACGTCGTAGTACGATTTTACCTGTGAAATATTTTCCAATTAGTTTAAAAGGCGCGTGCAATCAAATCAGATCAAGTTACATGCAATTTTAATATTACATTTTTCGTCCAATTTGCACTTGATACCCTGCAGATGCAAACAAAGCATAATTGCAAGTGCCCCTACGGATTATCTACCTGACTGATCTCTATCAATGGGTGCATACATCAAGGGGATGATCTCGCTCATTGTCCACCTGTGCTGGTTACCTCTGACGTGCCGCCGGCCACGCGCCGCCGCCGCCGCCCCTCCCGTACATTGGGTGCTTCTCTTTTATATAATTTTTATACCGATATATACATGTCTGCTTGGATGGCTCCAAGAGAGCTCATACACGATTTTATTGTGTTTTATTGCTTCTTATTGGGAAGGGGATTTATGGATACTTTTCATTATATTTTTGTGTTGAAGATGTCTGTGATTTTGGAATATGAATTTGGAAGGCAGAAAAATATATATAAAGATGTTTTTTTTATGCTTCAAAAAAGGCATTAAAATCTCGGTTGCTATGTCAACATCATTAAAATATCACAGTTCTAGGAAATCATTACGGGACTGACATATCAATAACCTATTTTACGAACATCTTATTCCAAGGACATTTTACCATTTTTTCCGCGAATTCATTAGTATGTGTATGTCTTGGAATATTTATTTCTTCTTTTACATTTAGAACATAATTATCTTTTGATACATTTTCTTACATTCGGCGTATAGTAATTATTTAGGCTTACGTAATTAAATTAAAATAATGTAGGAGTATAAAAAGGTGTTATCATTCTTATGATTTAAAAACATTCTGTTTTTTTTTTAATTCGACTCTTAGGTCTCTCCATGCCCCGCCAACACCAAATAAATTGGAAAGACAGACAATACGGATGATAGTTGATAATAACCAACAGCTTTGAACTCAACCTTCAACGCCCACACACTGTCCTGAACTTGCTAACTACTACAAGTACAAACACACATAACAAAAGGGAAATCACAATTATATCGCTTACGTATATATTACAACGTTTATAACAGGTGGGGTGGGGTGGGAATGAGATGAAACTATATGTAAGAAAGAGAAGGGAAACAAGAGACTGGTAATCGGGATGTTTTGCGGGAAGTGTAGGTCCAGCAGCGAGTTGCCTGGGAGATCTCTAAGAGCATGGAGGTGCCTCGGTATCGGTCTTATTACCCCTGTGAGTGAGACTTGGCCCTTATCCTTGGCCCTTTCCTCTGGTCTTTGTGTCCTTAAGTTTGAGTGAGGTGGTGCTTCCAGTCGGAGGTTAAATACTTCTAGGAATTACAGTGCTGGGAAATTGTTTCAGTTGGGAAAGCTTTCTTTGTTGTTCATACTTGCATCCGGCTTAACTTGGTTCTTTTAAATTACTTGTTTATTATTTGTGATCTGTCTAATTGCATATCAATGCTATCCAATAATAAAAGGGGGCATAACAAATGTTACTTAAAGCTTCTTTTTTTTAAAATGGGGTCAGAGGCTTCCTTGAAGTTTTCTTTGTCAATAAATATCGTTATTTCCTGCAGGCGAGGGCGGCAACGGTGTCAACTATCACGTGCAATATGTTACGGAGCCGCAAGAGATCTACACACAAGGTCATCCGACGCATATGTGAGCGAACCTGCATTTTATTATTAACTATCTGACTGAATTTCCCAATTTTTCTTTCTTAATTCAGACTATTACGAACATTATAAAACAATGTCCTCCGCCGCGTCTGTCTGTCGTCCTGTACGCGATAAACTCAAAAACGACTTCAACGATTTTCATGCTGTTTTTACTAATGGATAGAGTGGTCCTCGAGTAAGGTTTTAGTATATAATAACCGACATCCAAGCGGGCGAAGTCGCGGGCATCAACTAGTTTTAAAATATAAGATTGTCAAATCGGTCCAGCCATTCTCAAGTGATACGTTTACCAACGAATAGCTTTTCATTTTTACCCGACTACGGCGAAGCAAAAAGGAGGGTTATGATTTCAACCGGTATTTATTTAATATAGATTTACTTATAATATTTTAAAAGTGTTTTCAAGAAACAGTCGTAACTTACCTACCTACTTAGTTTCCGAATAATTTTTGGTGCTCCACAAAAATAATCTCATTAACTCTATCTCCCAATTTTCTAAGAAATATTTAATGAAATCACACCGATTTAAGGCATGATAATTTCAAGTTGTGTAGTTGCCGCTTGTTGCCGGCCAAGAACTCCTTGTTGCTAATCTAAACAATCCTTTGTTGTGGAAACCCAGATATTCTTTACCTCTGCAAAATTTCATCTAAATGCCATCTGCTGCCGGAAAACTGGCTATTATAGACTTCATTAGTTTCCTATTTTAAATTTTTTGAGAAAAATCAATTTCCATTTTATTTTCAATAAAACTGCCGTTAAATAAAAATTCCCTTATCACTTCAAGATTTCTTCTCACGACTCTGAGTCCGAGAAAAAAGGATTTCCTTTTTTTTTTCATTGGAACTGCCGTTAAATATGAATTTCTTAATCACTTCACTACTCAAAATCCTGAGGCCTAAGTTTAGACTAAAGTTATAAAATTCCATATATTTTCACAGGGATTCCTTGCGCTCCTATCCAGTCTACGGAGTGACGACTGTGGGCAATGGGACCAGCGCGGAAGGCACGTCTGCAGACAACGGCTGGGGCGGAGCCTCTTCCGCAGAATACACCGCTTATGGCGTCGTGGTGAGTAATACTTTTACGACTTTACAAACCATAAAGATTTTATTATTTATTTAAGTTTAATATTAAAGTGAATAAATTCGCTAAATGATGCTGAAAACCGCATCAAAATCTTTAGAAGAACAACGCGGTCACACAGACACACAAAGCGACTTTAATTTATAATAAGTATATTCCCGCGGCTTCGCTTCCGTGGTATATCCCGCAGAAATCGTGTATTTTTCCGGTAAAAAGTATATTACAGGGTTTTTTATGACATATATATTACAGGGATTTTTTTGACTCTTGAGGAATAGTTAAGCGGAATAGGTTACTAAATATATCTACGTCTATTGTATTATTTAAAGATAAACAATTTTGCATTTATTAGTACTACTTACTAGTAAGATAGTGAAGGAAGCCTAGGCTTCCTATACATGACGTCGGAGCCGGACAGGGGCCAGACAGAAAGATGAAAAAAAATCAGAATAATATCTCAGAATGTGTGTAAAATCTACGCGCGCCGGTACGGCTCCGGCGTCATGAACAGGCCTATGGTTGGCAGCAGATACGAAAATTGGGGAATTTATTAGTAATATTATTCTTTTACTGAACGTCTGACGGAAAACGTCTCGGAAACGCCCCGGACACCTAAGTATTTACACCCTCAAATTCACCCTGTTTACTTATACATTCACGGCTGGATTCAAGCATCTTGAACGTGTGAAAAGAGCAAACAGTTTTCGGTATCCTTCTAGAACCGTAATATTACGAGTTTCTTGATTTTTTTTTAATACGTGTAACTATGGCCGCTTAAAAATAATAAAAATAAGGTTATTATAGTTATGGTGGTAGTTTGTGCGCGGGGCCGATATTTTTCCTCGTCTATACAGCAAAATATAAATAAATAATCTATCTTTACTTTAACTTACTTATTATTAGAATAGCATTATTTCGTATCTTTATGTATTTTACTGTGTGTACATTACATAAATCATAAAATAAATAAATAAATAAGAGATTTTTCGCCAAAACACATCCTATTTAGAAAACAATCTATATTTAACAGGAAAATTTGTGCCTTATATAATATCTACCTCCCTCCCCGTATTTGTCTGCCTCATGGTCTAGTACCCGTAAGGGCTACTGCTTAACACCAGATCCTGGGCTCGATTTCCGGGTCAGGCAAAGTGTTTTTGAGTTTTTCCGTCTGGAATCTCTCAGTAGCAGCCCAGTGTCTAGATTTGTGCCCGGTTGATAGTAATTGGCTCGTCCCTTATTACTTAAGAATTAAGCATAATTGGTGAAATGTGGGTGTACTATAGGTACACCTCTGCCTAACCCTTTGAGGATTACAGGCGTGATGTAATGTTATGTGCATTATTTCTGTTGCTTCACGGAAAACATTGCCTTTACGGTGAAGATACGTTTTGAGGGCTGCCTATTGGTTATTTTGGGAGTTACAAACGTGTCGTTCTGAGAAAGAATAGGCTCATATTTTGTCGGCCAGCGTTTTCAAACTGACGTGAGTTATTTCATTATTTTTTGCTTAGCAATCAGACATATTTACGCTCTTGAATTGGTCAATTTCCTTTCGAATTTTTGCTGTGCCACAGTTTTCTTCCCGTGTAAAAATATGAAAGTATTTATTATTTTTAGCCTATGTTGTCCCACTGCAGTATCGCTGTTTACGGTAGTGCGCAACGTTGTGTTTA
This sequence comes from Lithophane leautieri, assembly GCA_949152455.1. NCBI lineage: Eukaryota > Metazoa > Arthropoda > Insecta > Lepidoptera > Noctuidae > Lithophane > Lithophane leautieri. The sequence continues at coordinate 2,450,071 of OX424463.1, read as the reverse complement.
TGGGTGTATGCAACTTAGGGTTCGTGGGGATATTTAAAATTTAGTTAAATTCTTAAAATTTAGTTATAGTCTTTAAAAAAAACGTCTGTAAAAGTTGGAACTTTAACCTTCAATATCTCCGTAACCAGAAGGTTCCTAGATATGGTCTACAACAAAAAAAAAATGACTTCTGGCTTCGTTACGCGTCTTTTTACACCCGTTATAATATATTCGTGAAAAAGTCATTCTCTAAGGTAAAATGACCTTAGAGAGTTGTATTGGTGATTTTAATGATTATAATTCGGTAAATAAACATTTGTTACGGTGGCGAAACATATTTTGATCAACATACAACTTGATACTGACATGCAAATTGCAAAAAACCTGAGAAAAATTGTATTTCGCGAGCTAATTTAGCGCTTGCGTTCCTTGAGCGTGTTGTCACAGCCGTCGTTCCGTCAGGTGGCGGGCGACGAGGCGGAGGCGCCCGCGTCGCCCGCCACGCCCGCCGCGCCGCGCATGCCGCCCGCCACCGTGCAGTGGCTGCTGGAGCACTACGAGACCGCTGAGGGTGAGTCAAGTGAGGAACTGTCTTGTCATTATTACTAGACTAGGACGGGACGAAGGAGTGACGACTGACGAACTGTCCCACCGCCGACGAGGAAGCGACTAACTATGGACTATTTTTTCGCACAAGAAACATACAAAAAATTTGTTGGTCCTACGTCACTAAACGAAAAATATTATACTAGCTTCCGGCCGCGGCTTCGCCTGCGTGGTATTAGATAAAAAGTACCGGTTGTCCTTACATACGGTACTTTTTTATCGAAGGAAGGCCTGGGGAAGGCCCAAGGATGCCATCTATCTCCTTGCCAAATTTTGTCGAAATCCGTTCAGTGGTTTAAGCGTGAAAACGTAACATACAGACAGACAGAGTTACTTTCGAATTTATAATATTAGTATGGATTAATAGTTGATCGCTGAGTGCTTCCACTGCCAGCGAGTACTCGTATGCAGCAGCGACAAGAGCTTTCAAAGATAGTCATGCGCATGCGACACTCGCTTGGCGGGCAGAACACTCGCTTAGAGACTCATACTTGGTACATACGCACACTCGCTGCTCGCCAACTCGTTTTAAGTTGCTAACTCTACTCGCTTGTCGTTAATCGTCGGCGGTGGAACAAGTGCGTAATTCTCGTAATCGCAAACGCGATTGCTGAGCGTGTCCTAGGTTCAATTTCCTAGATCGGGCAGTGTTATTGGGTTTGGCCATTAAGAATTTCTCAATAGCAGCCCGGAGTTTTGAAGTTGGTGGTCTGACAGCACAAACATACAGAATCACGACAGATATGGGTTTTCATAGTAAAATTCGCCTATTTGCATGTATTCGACCAGTGGTATACCATTTTAGATTTATCGTGTAGAAATTCCAAGCATTTTTGTGAAAAACTATTAAGGAAACACCAATTGATATTATTCAAATAGCAGGTTTGTGTCTTTCGATATATAAAGACAAAAAGGCCTCAAATAAAAAAAAAATGCCTATATTCGACAAAGAATTTGTTTACTTTTGTTTTTTAAGAGTCGTTTTCATTCAGTTTTATATATAAAACGCAAAAAATATGCTAATCTTATTCATAAGTCATAAGTCATTTATCTATTTTTTTTCTTTTCAAATTCAACATGAATACTGTAGCTAATATACTTTTTAACAATATAATTTAAAGAGTGTCCACGGAGTTTCTTGCCCGTTCTTTTCCATAGAAACGTTCTACACTTTGGAATGGGCAACTAGCTTCATCTTTCTGACTAACCGACCCCTTCAAAAGTGCCTGTAAATGGTTTAGTTGAAATAAATGCTTTGAATCAAGTTCTCAGGTCGTCTATGTAACCTAAAAAATGTTCGCCAGGCGTTTCTCTTCCGCGTTCAACACTGTACGCGCACTACCTCCGCCACTGCGCGACCCACCGATTGGAACCAGTGAACGCGGCTTCCTTCGGCAAACTTATCCGCTCCGTCTTCATAGGCCTTCGCACTCGAAGACTGGGAACTAGAGGGAACTCCAAGTATCACTACTACGGGATAAGGGCGAAGCCCGGCGTGGAACATGACCATAGTGAGAGTGATTTGAACGAACAGCAGGATAATGTGGATGATAAGACCGATGTGCTGGATCATCAGGTGAGTTGATGTTGAATACATTTTCCATTTTTATGAATTGTTATGTAGAACGTGTGAAGACAACTTGTTATAGTTACGGCAATCTCGATGTGTTTTTGACTTGAAATTAGGTATTACAATGAGCTTTTCCTTTTTTAAACCCCGACGGAAAAAGAGGGGTGTTATAAGTTTAACGTGTGTATCTGTGTGTCTGTCTGCGCCATCGTAGCTGCCAAACGGCTGCATCGATTTTGTTTTTTTTTTTGGTGTTGCAAACAAAACCAATAAAAGGCGATCAAGTCACCTTTCAATAAAGGTGACTTGATCGAGTGAGTGTTCTTAGCTATAAAACGAAAAAACCTTTATTAGATGCTTTGTTTTTGTTGGGGGTTTTTTAAATTGAATTTAACTTGTATATGGATTAAAATATTTTATGTAGGAGTATGATTCAGCTCAGACGTGACTAAGTATAGTTAATATTCACCACGTGGCAGAAGACCGGCGCCTATCATGAAAATTACGCGACTTAATTTCAACCTGATATCGATGCGTAACGGCCAAAAAGGGATAAGCGTCATTTTTTGCGGAATCGACTTATACAACGTGTAACGTTAAATGCGCAAAACCTAAAAATAGTTTGATCAGAATAACGAGCAGAATCAATTAAAGCACTTTTAAATATAGGTCACATTTTTCAAAAAATCTTCATTAAAAAACGTTACCGTGTCTATTTATTAATAGGTCAAGCCATCACATGCGCAAACCCGCCAAAATAGGTAAACAAACACAAATTGTTGTCGACCAATTTAAATTTTCTCATACGTGGGATAATAATAGCTTTTATTTCAATGCAATCTTCCAAATCTAAAACAGCACATAAAACCTTTACAATTTTTTAATATTTTTTTTTCCTCTGAAATAGGTCAATTGAATTAAAAATCAGTTGGGGTGTCTGAGGTTTTGCGCCTTTAACGTTACACGTTGTATTATATGTTATAGGTAATTTAAAATGTAGGCGTTAGCATACTACATCTACATATAAACTGTCCGTCACGTATTTTCCATAGACGTGTCAACCTTCATACTCTATGCTCATACTATATCTTTGATTTTCTCGCAAAAGTTCTGAATTTCTTTACTTCTTGCGTAAAATTTAGGTTTCCATTCTATTTCGTTCCACATTTTTTCGCTGTATCTGACAATGGTACGAGTATGTCTAGAACGATGGCTAAATCCGATCCAGCCTGTGCCTTGCAGTCCTTTCACAGCGACGCCCAAAGCCGAGGTCCGTATCCCACAGGGCGTGCCTTAGCGTGTAATAACTTAGTTTCAAAGGTTTATGCCCTGACTGGATGCACCCACAGGAAAGTCCGATTAACACTTTGAGTGCCCAGCACCCGACTTACGAGTGCAACGATAATTCTTTCGCGTGCCCACAATTCGCCTCGCGGGTCGTACATATATACAACGTGCCGCTACAATGGCGACATTAATATAACACACGTATCCGATTTCGCGTATTCGTTTTATGAAAATATTTGAATTTCATTAAACGTTATTATTTATTGATTTATTTACAATTTTCTAAATTACCATCTTGGAGCAACCTGTACTTAAAGAACTGTAGCGAAGAGGTCATTTGCCGGGGTCACGGATCATATGTAGGCGAATAAAAGGAAAGCCGCGCAATTTCTTAGAAATTATGCCGCCGACAAAGGATTTTACCGATAGAACGTAAGCCAGCTGGTAGGTAGCTTCATGAATGAATCTTTTACACAGAGTGATATCAATATTGGTTATGCTTTTATTATTTAGATTGTTTGAAAATTAAAAATTTTCATTTTTTTTTTTAATGTTTACTGGCCACTAGCCCTACCCGTGTATTAAATTAATGTCGCCATTGTAGCGGCACGTTGTATATAGCTATAGGCGGCGCGCCGCCGATGTACTCGACTGACCAATTGTTATAGATATATGAGACACATTTTATGGCATGCTAATTTGTATGCATTCTATGTACTCGTACTTGGCAGTGAAAGTGTTAAGCAGCTGACAACCGCCTAGGATGACCTGCGAGAGGCCGTTCATAAAAAAAAAAAAAAAGATGGCTAGAAAGATCTGATACATGATAATAGCTAGAACGGGGGTGACTGCTGAGATCATGACTAATTAATATGCAAGAAGATAACAAGCACCGCCGACCCCAAGTATATTGTTAAAAGGGCAGGGGAATAATGATGATATTTCCCTACATTGTACAGGAGGGTAGATCCCGCGAGCGCTCCCGCGACTCAGCGAGCAGTCCGACGCACACGCACCGCCAGTACCTGGGCTCCGTGTCGCCGCCAGAGCCGCCGCCCCTCACCATACACCCACTGCCCGACGATGTGCCGCCCGAAGCACTCAATGCGTTGAGGAGACATCACAGGTAAAATACACTTATTCGGCATAACGATAATTAAAGAGCAATGGCCATTTTGATCTAAGAAAAAAGGATTTATAATAGACTAGCTGTGCCCCGCGGTTTCACTCGCGTAAGTCTCGATGCCGTGGGAACATCGGGATAAAAGGTATCCTATGGCCTATTCCAGGTCATGGTGTACCCCTGTGCCAAATTTCATCCAAAGCCATTTCGCCGTTTTATATTATATATTGAAATTTTTCTTTTGTAATTTCTGCGTGCTATTTCATAATCTTTATAATTTTTTTTGTGTTTATGTACTCTACATAATTATATAATGTAATTTGAAGTGGTTAACATTTTAATTTAAAATGACAATGATTAAAAATATACCATAAATAATGACAATCCCAAAAAACATTATGCGTAAATATACACTTTGTTTAAAAAAAAAAAAATGTATTATCATGTTACGTTTATGCTTTTTCATTGATTGAGATTGGCGCGCTTAGGTTCTCGTAGGCCCGCGTAGGCTCTCGTAGGCCCGCGTAGGCTCTCGTAGGCCCGCGTAGGCTCTCGTAGGCCCGCGTAGGCTCTCGTAGGCCCGCGTAGGCTCTCGTAGGCCCGCGTAGGCTCTCGTAGGCCCGCGTAGGCTCTCGTAGGCCCGCGTAGGCTCTCGTAGGCCCGCGTAGGCTCTCGTAGGCCCGCGTAGGCTCTCGTAGGCCCGCGTAGGCTCTCGTAGGCCCGCGTAGGCTCTCGTAGGCCCGCGTAGGCTCTCGTAGGCCCGCGTAGGCTCTCGTAGGCCCGCGTAGGCTCTCGTAGCTCCGCGTAGGCTCTCGTAGCTCCACGTAGGCTCTCGTAGCTCCGCGTAGGCTCTCGTAGCGCAGCGGAGACTTGTAGTGTTGCGTAGTCCCGTAGTGTTGCGTAGTTCCGCATGGGTAGTTGATTTATTTCGTGTCGCTCAGGGATCACGGCGCGGAGTTCCTGTCGGCCGTGGCGGCGCTGGACACGGGCGCCGTGGAGCGCGCGCGCCGCTCGTTCTGGCGCCGCCCGCCCGCCGCGCTGTGCCGCCGCGTGCTGTGCCGCCTGGGCGCGCGCCGCGACGTGGCCGCGTGGCTGCGCGCCGCCGAGATGCAGCTGTACCAGCGCGCCGTGGAGCTGCTGCTGCCCGACGTGCTGCGGCCCATCCCGCCGCAGCTCACGCAGGTCCGATTCGTTCATTTTGTGTTCTGACGGTTCACTTCGAATTCAATATATAATAAAGGTAAAAATGAATGAAATAATCCCCTCGGCAGGCGATCCGCAACTTCGCCAAGAGCCTGGAGGGCGCGCTGTCGGCGGGCGCGGGCGGCGCGCCGGGCGCGGCGGCGCGTGCGCAGGCGCAGGCCGCGGCCGCGCTGGCCGCCGCCCTGCGCCGCTACACGTCGCTCAACCACCTGGCGCAGGCCGCGCGCGCCGTGCTCAACAACCATCTGCAGATACACCAGGTAACGACCTATATTGTTTATCCGTTGTCGTTAACAAGCGGGCTAAGGCTGCGTCTTATGTAAAATCAAACATCGCGCAAATAAACGATCAGTCGCGTGCATGTGTCACTTTTTATTCAGAACTGTTTTGCGTTCAAGTTCACCGAACAAAGAATTCGAACGATCGTCGAAAGTCTGCTCTGCCCTGCGCTGTGTGAACCTGCGTCACCTGCGCTTCATAATTTTGTTGCAATCGTCTATTTGTTAGTACTAACTAGGACGCGAACGTGTCTGTGTAGCTGCGTCGCAGCGTGCGCTCGCGGCCTGTGTCTGCCTCACCTGCCCTGCCCTGCAAAATCTGTACTGTGCTGTGCTACGTCTCAGCATACACCTAGCCTAAGTTTCGGCCGGATAGGAAAACGATAATAGACGCATGTTATTAGACAAAAATTGAAAAAAAAGCACGCGCATTTATAACGATCGATTAAAATGTTGTATGATAATCTCGTCCAGATGCTAGCGGACCTGAACCGCGTGGACTTCCGCGTGGTGCGCGAGCAGGCGGCCTGGGCCTGCTCCTGCGCCAGCGCGGCCACGGCGCACAAACTGGAAGCGGACTTCAAGGTACACCTATTTCCACACCACCTGCTCGGTAATGTCAAATTATATGCCATGAAAACCTTACCTAAAGTAACGCATTAGGTACCTCGGAAAGGTGTGTAAAGTACAGTATTCTCTTCCGAGATAAAGGTATACCCGTCTTGACAGAGCTTGATTTATTATGGCGCTTGTGATATAAGACACTTTTTATCCCCTTGGTGAATAATCTAATACTTTATAATCTCGCAAAATAAGAACTGGGGCCTCAAATTGTATTGCTAAAATAAACATCATCACTTGTGTTCTGCAGGCTACATTAGGACGAGGAGCCTCTCTAGAGCAATGGGCCGGTTGGCTGGAAGGCTGCGTCCGGACCGCCCTTGCGCCACACGAACGTCGACCCGACTACACCGCGCGCGCGCGCCGCCTGCTGCTGGACTGGTCCTTCTACTCGTCCCTCGTCATCAGAGAACTTACTCTCAGGTATAATCCCATATTTTTATGTAAATAATTAAATTAATTAACTGAGATGCTTCCTAAGAAAAATTTAATAACGCCTCGTCACCTTTTTAATTAGTGTATCAATAAAAATGTCCTTAAATTAAATTAAAAAAAATATTTCATTAATACTAGTAATTTTGCGCCGGTTAAGATGAACCTGCGCAGGTCACTAACCGTACCCTAGATGTCGACTAAGCCCAGTATGCCCGTGTCAGGTCCGCGGCGTCGTTCGGCTCGTTCCACCTGATCCGCCTGCTGTACGACGAGTACGTGTCGTACCTCATCGAGCGCCGCGTGGCCGCGCACCACGACGCGCCGCCCATCTCCGTCATGCAGCGCGCCACAGTACGTACACGGGCACGGCACACGTGCACGCCACACGTGCACGCCACACGTGCACGCCACACGTGCACTGCCACATGCCGCACCAGTCTCGGCTACGGTCACTTCTGTTTCTGACGACTATAGCTTACGAGCACAGCTTGGACACCATAGAATGCTATTGTGGTACAGTACGACACAGCTTAGATGTAGCTTAAATTTGCATTCATTTCAATTTTACGAATATTTAATTATATGACAATGACAAGTTATTGTTTGCGTAAAAATCATTTTCACCTAAAGCCGTGTACTGACCGGTGTTACGGGGTGTAATGTAACATGTTACAAAGCAAGCATTCGTGCAGTCAGTACGTGGAAACAAGCACGAACACGCGAACAACGAGTGCATGTTACACGGAGTTTAGAACACGGCGTAACGTAAAATGCTCGCTGCGAATGGTACATTACGCCCCGTAAGGTCAGTACACGGCTTCAAACAGTAATAAAAATTGGAGATTTAAGTTGTATCCTACTTTAATAGTATTGTATGTTGGAGGGTGGTTTATTCTTGAGGTGATTTCGTATATAATATTGATAAACGACACCTGCTATGATCCTTAAATACTCCTATTCCTCGCCTCGTTTACGTTCGTGTGTCTGGTCATACACGCACGCCCGTCTACTACGCACCTGACCTTTCTGAAAACATTTGCAACGTAAAATTCGATCCCATTAATCATGCTCATGATTCTTTATAGGAACAAGATGAAGAAGATATCCCAGAAGAGCCGCCTCGCGAGCCGGACGATGACGAGCAGGAGTGGGAGTGGGACGACGACGAGGAAGAAGACGACGAGCCGGAGTGTAAGAAGCAGAAGATAGCTGCCGAGTAGGAGCGGGAACACTATGATGTATGGACGAGAGATCTTAGGATTATCTGCAACTCTCTAACGTAGAATGAGGAGTCAATTGCATAAAGATGAAAACGCTTCATGAAATTCAACAACGATTTTCTCATAAAATATTGATTAAAATAATAAGTTGTGTCATATTTGAACAGTTGCATCGAAACTATGAGAAAATAGTTTTTGAATTTCGCTTTATTCGCCTGATTTACACGGTGTTATTTAATTGCTAGTTGCGTGCAAGTCATTTGTTGGTTCAATTGTATTGTCATGGCATAGGAATGAAACTTGCATCGTGTAAATTGGGCTAAAGTTTATAGTTTTTCAATGCGGCTGTACTGTCAACAGAAGAGGTAAGAAACCAGGCAGCTATTGTACATTGTTATACCAGTTTGTGCGTTATGTTAATTTATGGCTGGTTACTTATCTTTTTTGTTGATTGTACTTTATCAATAATGAAGTAACGACATAGTAATGTGTTCGTCTATAGTGTCTCCCATACATGGTTCATGTCCCATATTCGTGGCAAATAGGCTCGCGAGGCGTTGTTACGATTTCTAAATATTAGTTTTTATAGTACTGCGATGTACTTGAATATAATCTCTCAGATAAAAATCATCCTGGATAAGAGCCATGCCGGCGGTGGCATGGCTCTAATTCAGTGCGTCACTTATGATGCTGATATTCGATTGCATCTAGATAAGCCTAGAAAGTATTTATTCCACGCATTGCTCATCGATTAGTGACAGCGATTTCGCGTAGTCACGCACACGTCGTCGCGTAGGCTTTAGTCTATAAACATTCTTCAAATAGGGTTAGCTCGGAAATTGCGTAGATTCAAAATTATGAGTGACCCTAACTGGAAAAGTAGCAGAGACAGGCCTGCTACACTGCACAGGCCGGCCGGTATTGTACATTTGTCGCCCGGTGCTGATTCATGCCGATCCGAACATGAGGGTCCCCATAATATGTTATGGGATAAATATATTTCACTATAGGTACACCTCTGCCTAACCCTTCGGGGGTTACAGGCGTGATGTTATGTTGCTACAGTAATTAGTGCAATATTCGGGCGTTGTGAATATTTCTATGGACGATGACATTAAAAATGCTAAAAGCATTTGCCGTGTTAGGCATAGCTAAGTAATATAACCAGCAAATTAAAAAAATCAATGCTGTTGCATCTACCATTTAAAATGTGAGTGAATTTCTGAGAATTGAATAGAACGTTTCCGCCACATACAATAATATACAATTGTGATCATTTTAAAAGTGCCCTAATAGACGTCCCATATTCAGAATAATCTATCTAATAGACAAAAGGAAAAATAATCTGCTACCAACTTAGTTGTGAAATAAGGACGTCTGTTGATACTTTATTAAAATTATCATCGAAAATAATAAAAAGACTCAAAAAATTACCACTATTGCCTTCTCGGTGCAATTACATTATTTATAAGTAACAATAAATAGCAAAACCATAGTTCTTGTAGTTATTATAAAACTGACCCAGTTTTGTTTGGCTTGTAAAGCTAAGCGCACATTATAGCCGCGTCGCCGTCGGGCTGCAGCGCATCGTATTTCAATATAAAAAACCGCGGTGTCTTGTGGCGGTTCCTACATCGCCACATATGAACTACGCATCAAAAAGACCTGACGTCACACAAACACCTGACGTCACGTAAATCCTGCATCGCGCAATTGAAGTGTTTACCGTGCAATGGACATATATACAAGAACCCGACATCAATCGTTGGGCAGTTGCCCGCCAGACACAACAACCGTCTGGTTGGAGGATCCTCCCTTTTCTGTGGTGGATGAGTGAACTTTACACCCTGTTCCTCATACCCCTAAAGTCTGACCTGTAGTGTGCGATGGTTCCATACAAAATATAGGAAAGTGACGGAAGGAGAATTTTTGCAATGCGGTTGCGGCCCGCCCAAATCTGCGTCAGCCTCTACATCGCATGACAACCAATAATTGTTCTTATTATTTTCGTGACAGTTGACAGCTAGTCAAGAGTTGAACAAGTATTCCAGAAACTGAGGGTACGATTTTTATTCACCCAAAAAGAAAAACTCTACTGGTAGGAAACTCTGGACTGGAAACGTGGTAAATAGCAAAGATTTAAATCGTTACATTTGCCCTTACTGTAATTAGGTCGCTAGAAAAAGTGTCCATACTGAGAAGAGTGAGCTCACACATCCCGCATGGAACGACAGATACGATTTTCAGTATAAGTGAGCGACAGACAACAGTATTCAAATGTAATTGTCATTTAAACAAAAACGTGATTTTCTTTTGTAGCGGTCAAGCGAATCTAACGATTTAAATCTTTGGTAAATAGGACTCACTAGATATTTTGTTTGGGACCTGTGTCCAATATGTAGTGATAAGATTATGACATGAACGGTATTGGCATTTGTAAATAATGGCAAATGAGGCTTCTCCGCCATTGGATATCAAGGATGTGACAGTTATGTTATGATGGTTTATAACATAACATCAAAATATATGAATAGATTTTCTGGTCATACGGTGTAATATAGATGTTGGAAGTATTTATCATTGTAAATATGAAAAAAATTGTTTCCCATTGTATGATAATGTCGAAGCACAAACTTAGTTTTCTAATGCACGTCTCAGGTATTGTGTGAAGTGTATTCAGAACTTATTATAATGTATCATATTATCGACATAGCATGTTTTTCCTGCGATTTGTTGATAATAAAACCTCCACAGAGTAAAAAATAACCTATTTGGACTCCCACTTTGGCCACCTGGAGCATACTTATATTTTGTAACAAATCAGTGATGTGAATGTTTTTTGTGCTGGTAATAATATTCTGTGTCGATAAAGTATCTATATGAATAATGATTATTTAAAAAAAGGTAAATAAAAATAAAGAGAAAGTAGCTTTCAAACTTGTAGTGTACTATAGCGTAGTGGGCGCCTATACAGGGTGAAATTGAATTCATGGGCATCCTTTTAAAGGAAACAAAATCTGCTGTTCCCTACATTTTGACGAGCTATGCGAACAATAAATGTAGGGAACAGTTGATTTTTTTTCGCGATTTCAGCGTTGTTCCCATAGTGAAAGTTGTTCATAATGATGAGTACAATGACCCCGTATGAGGATGCCCATGAATTCAATTTCACCCTGTATATGGGAGTAATTTTGTAAAATCAATGATTACAAAATAGGTATTGTAAAGATTGTCTTTCTCTTGATATTTAAATTTTTCATGTTTTTAAATCACATTTTACATTATTTCTCGGTTCAGAATCAATATCTCAATATTTGTTGTGTGCCGCTCAAACTACGATTCGCTGCTAATTCTTGATATTTATTGGAAGTGCATCATTTCAATGACTGTTACTACTTTCTCTTACTTAGTTCCTTTTATGGAGACTTGTAATATATGTAGTTAAATGTAATTATTATTTAAAACTTACCATTAAGATGTTTGGTCAAATTACAGAACCAAAGCTTTTACATTGCCAGAGTAAATAAACAACTACTATCAAAGGATACTGTATATAATGAATATTTAGAAGCGTTTTAAGTTGAAAAATAAGATATGTTTAATTAAGTATACCAAAGAATGTTTTTCTTAACTTTGCTTATACATTGTTTATAGTAGCTATTTATGCAAAACAGGGCTTTTCTGGAATTGGTCAAAATTACTTGCATTTATCTGCACATTTATATTGAAAAATCTTGATAAAAAGATTTGTATTTGTACCAGTCGACGACATAATAATATTTCTACCTCTATTATTTATTTAGGTGTGAATATCAAATTCCACCACTATATTGTGTCCCTTTGCAAGAGCTATCTATCTTTTAAATATTTATGAAAGACGTCACCATTCAATTAGTAAAATATTCCTATACAAGTGCAAAATTTTAGTTAAATTGTATAAATGTTACCTTTCTATGGCCTAAGTCACTAAGTTTATGTTAGAGAATGTTGTTTAATTAAATATAAGAATAGTTAAGTAGTATACGAATTAATGTCACTATAATGTTTCGGTATTACCAAAGTACGTTGCAATTTCAGAATATACAGGGTGGCAGGGACGTCGACTAAACCTGTTACCATGGATTCAGTACACGATTCCTGGATTATAATTTCGGGCCACAGCGTTTAGTCTTGTCTTAATATCAGTAGAAGACAATATAAATGTGTTTTCTATTAAGCATTTCCGGCTGAACTTGCATTAAGTAGGTACCTAGTTATATTTATTTTAACAAGTTTATAAGAATCAATAATGTTCAATGCAGATGACTGCCTTCAACGTTGCCTTACGATACATACCTCCGATTGCTACGTTGTTTGGTATACGCGCTATAGGTTGTGTTGCACAGCAAATAAATATAACGTGATGTTGTGATTCGTTTCGGTTTAGTGGGTAACTTTGTGAAACTGTCCATTCGAAGTGTATCTTAGCTGAGAGGAGTATTTATTACGATTGAGTGACAATAGTACTGCTCCGTCCGGGTACAAATATCTGTAGTAAACCCCGGACGGCATTCCAGTGCCTGAATATCTTAAAATTAAAAAGAAATAGTTTATTTAAAAAAAATATAAAGTAGACATAAACAATCATCAAATTGCCTTTGTCGGTTAGTAAAGTATTCACACACAAATCTTAGTTATTTTAGTCTTTTATTATCGAAAATGTTTATTCATATTTTTGCATTATGTATATTGCGGAATTGCACTTTAAAATAAGTCAATGTAAAATGTCACTGTGAATATTACTCGAGCCTGCCGCCGTATTGTCGCGCACAGCTCGAGTAATGTTCACAAATAAATGTTTGTACTTAATGAAGACCATTACTAAATGTAATCGATTAGACGTTAAGATATCTGTAATGAGTGTCTTTATTATACAGGCGGACTGTAGCTAAAATACTTCTTATATAACTCCATTGAATAGCATTCCCATACAAATACCCACATATCTATTGTTAGTTAACTTTTACATGGACGTTCAAATGGAGAGTTTAGGGATAGTAACGTTCGCATTCTGAATTGATTCACTATGAATGTAGAGATGAGATACATTTTCGTCAGAGCGAATCTGCAAAGACTATAAACATGACAATATAAAATAGTATTCTTTTTCAAAATTGTCAATTGAAAGTTAAAATGTTTAGCTACAGTAGTTAGTCTGACACATGAGCTTAACATTTTATACCGAGTTAGATAAGGGTCTATCGATTTGTTCTATTATCAGATGTTTAAAATTGAGCAACGAATACTATGGGCTGCATTCCTGTTATAAAGATGCCTGGATACTGTAATTCGAAATAAGTAAATTATATTTAAAATTATTTGATATCGAAATGAGACACCAAAACCGAAAAAAAAATCTTTATAACTTATTTGTCCCGTAGACATTATACTAAAATCTTGAAATAGTTTGATATCGTCATTATCTAGTGATCATTGCGCAGGAGTGCACCCCACTACCCAAGGAGCGATGTGTTAGGTAAGTGAATATTTAATTGTTGTAATAATATTATGACTGTAGCGAGGGACTCTGACGTTTGTATGTACCGTGGGACGATTATGTGTCTGAGAATAAAGCTAGTCATGTGTTTATATTGCTGTTTTATTTACTATCCTAATTTACACACATAATAAGAAATTAAGGGCTAAATTAACTCTAGTAAATAAGAGAAGATGAATCAATGTGTTTAATTGATTTACTTTCCACAATAAAAAGGCAAAGGTGTTTTCAAGAGTCGTCGTGAATCATTCTAGCGCGAAGACTCGGCGACTTAGCCACCGGAGCAGGCCGGCCGGGTTATGAAGAGGGTTCAGCACCATAGACCACATCTACACTGCGACAAATTATACAGATTTCCGAAGAGTCCATTTTGGGCACGTACCGTGATACAAAAGCGTGATTTCACTCAACCAGGAACACGGAATATATTCAGACTTTACGCCTTCAAGTGGCAATACTGATAAATAATTTATGTAAGATTGTAGTTTTGTGGGAGCCTAGTATTTGTTGTAAAATAAGTGCTCAAAAGGTCTTCAACGAGACCTTATGTGGTTTATGGAGAGGAAACAGAATGAAACAAAATGTTTGTTCTCACAATAAATATTATTTCAACACTCCGTTTACCCTAATAATTTACAAGTCTTGGCGACCGCAGCAACGAATCCTAATTAAAATAATATTTACAGAGAAGCTTTATATTATAAACGTATGAATTGCACTGTGATGCACTCATCCTCACTAGGACACACATACGAATCACATATACATAAGATATATGAACAGTACAAGTCATAGAGAATATTCATTTTACCAACCTTTAACTAAACGCTCTTACTCCACAACTTGACTTTACCGTACGTAATCCATGGAAAGTAAAACTAACATTGCAATAGCGAAGTAAATCTAACAAATAATGTAATCTAATTACACACAAAACTGTCAATTTAATTAAATACAAAAAATATCAATAATATAACATAGTATAATTATAGTAAAATATTTTACTAAAAATAGCAACATTAAGTTCTAGGTGCCGGTAGTAACAGAGTACATTCGGAATGAATAAGCGTGAGCCCAAATCACCAAGAAATGGAGTAAGAATAAAATGTTCTATAATACAAAATGATATGAAAACATCGATCGCAATAATATCAATTTAAAATACATCCAACATGGTAAAGGAATGACCGAACGAGTCCCAGATCTGAAACATGTTGCGAGAAATCAGAGCGTCGACAATCAGCGAGATGCCTCATACAATAGACGGTTCCAATGTTTTTATTTTATCCAAAATATGACGAATTTCTTTGGTTTTAACAACTAGCCTATTGCAACCTAACACTATCGTCACACGACCTGTCCGGCGACATGCTGTAACCAGTTGTTACTGTTGCCCGCGTGGGAGGTACACACTAAGAAGTAAGGCGTCGAATTGACGTTGCTAGCGTTAAACTAAGCTCTAACTAAACCGAGAGAGATATTTGAGAGGAACCGTGCGATGCGTTGCGGTGAGCGAGTGCGGCGGGTTCAGATGGCGAGGGCCGCGGAGCGCTTGTCTCTGTTCTTGTTGCGGGCGACGGTGCGGGCTTTGCATGCGGCGTTGTTCTGTAGATGCTGGAACAGAAAACCATGCAATTATTGACTTATTTATCTCTGTACCATCGTATAACAAAAAGGAAAAGAATCGAAAGGCCTATTAAATAGAAACCGTTGCATAACATTATTTCTGTTGACGTCAGTTTCCCAATGATTACGGGGCTTAACTATGACAGATCAACACTGTAATGTAGATAAAAAAAAATCTATCAACATGATTTTTTTAAAGTTACACTAGTGTAATAATATAATTTTGCCACCAGTTCAGTAAAAAATATTGTTATGTTAGGTTTCAATTATTTCGCAACTGCCATAAAGAGTACATTTCGGCATTCATGGACAAGGTAAGACAATAAGTAAAAGATAGACATTATGGTTAACAATTTACCTTGAATATTCCTATGAATTAATATTGCGAACATCCATTTATCATGAAATACGAATACACGCGGTGATTCAGCACATTGTTCCGGCAGATTTAAGTCGCTAGGAAAAGATGGCTGTTTGCCATCATAATTATTTACGTTATTGCATTTGACCTTGCCAATTTTTTGTGTTCTGTCGGTCTTAAGGTTTACTGGTGTGTGAATTGGACGAGATAATAAATTGTGTAGATGTTTGAAAAGTGAAATTTATACTACATTTTACTAGAAGTAGTTGGGTTTGAGTTTTCATTTCGAAAAGTGAGTCTCAGAATTGAAACGCCCATGAAAACCCGATGAGATGAGAACACATGACCATCATTATAAAAGGTCCGAATAAAAAATGTTCAAAATGTAGTCGCTTTTCTGTAACAATCAATGTCAAAATGTAATTTTGACATTAATTAGAATGTGAACATTTAAAAAATACTGGAATAGCCCCTCTGATCATTCGGTAAGTTTCATCAGGAAGCGGCACAGCGACATACCCGCTGCAGCTTGTTGAGCTTCTTCTGCGGGCCGCTGTCGAGCGGCGGCGCGTCGGCCAGCGCCAGCGCAGCTCGCAGGCGCGCGGCGCGCGGCGCCAACACTTGCAGCGCGCCGCCGAGCGCCCCCGCCAGCGCCGCGTACGCCGCGCCGCCCGCCCACTGGGACCACGACGCGCTCTCGGCGCCGATGCGCACTGACATGGACGACACCTCGCCCTCCTGGAACGGTAACGATGCTAGCGTTAGATCATTCCAACATGGGATAGCTCGATGAGTCTACCACTGTCTTGTAAGCGATGGCTAGTATCGTTGTGCCCCTTTTACAAAAGATTATTATTACTTATCGTTGCGCGTTTGTACGAAATTTTCTCAGTTTAATTACCTACACCAGTCCCAGATCGACATTTGCCACTCAAAAGTGTCTTCTTTTTGGATTCTCCTAAACTGGTTATAATTTTTTCACCTCACAAGCTCGGAAAGATTCTGTTTATCATTCGAAATCTGAGTTCAAAAGTGCATTTTTACCGCTATCGTGGAAAAACTTTTTAAAATTCGAACCTTTCTATTCAATCATTTTCTATACCGCCGGGTCCACTGATAATGCATGAATATTTATTTCATATCAGTGCGCCAACCTCATTTTTAGAATAATCGCACTGGCTAGCACGAAAAAAAATAGCTCAACGCGCCTAAAGAAGTTTTCACTTCAAAAAAACTCTATTTTATTTTCTTCTATCAATTCAATTCACTTTCCATCATTTTGAATTGTTTAGCAGTGCTGAGTTAGTGCAAGTGATACAAAATGCCAAATTCAGCTTTCTTCTGAAAAAATTACGCGAAAAGTACATAAAAGCGTACAATATTTGTTCAATGGATGAAGACACCTAGCATTTTCCTCGCTGTAGTGAGATGAAAAGTTGTGTATTTCACTCGGCAGCAAATCTCAGCAAACCTCGCATCGCTCAGGATTCTATATTAGACCCACTCGCTTCGCTCATGGTTCAATCCTAGAATCCTTCGCTTGCTCAGGTTTCAATGCAAGTACTCGCGCCAAAAAACAACTTGCATAACAAATAACTATTTTTGGTAATACAAAATAGGTAAGTACTTCCATGGCTGTAAGATCACATCGTCGCGCATCTGTACATTATACAAATTAAAACCGCTTTTGATGTCCATCTGTATGCCCGCTTAAATCTTCTAAACCACACTATGAATTTTGATTCGGTTTTCATCATGATTTAGAGGATTTATTCTGGAAGCTTTTTATATACAGCGTGGCGATTAGGTTATCACATTAATTCAAACCACGTATTCTATATTACGTATTTTAAGCATACATAAATAAAATAATTAATAAAAGTTAACATTCTACCCGTGAGACCTTTTTTTCCCTTTTAGTATTTAACAACATCATGTATTGCATAAAGAAAATCACCTGACCAATACTAGTAGGTCAAAGACCCGTGGCCGGCGTAGATAGTTCAATCAAACGATGTAAGACGATGCCATTCCGAATTACTTGGAATTACTAACAATTACAAAAGACGTAAACAAATCAAGCGAAAAATGTCCTTACGGCTAATAGTTTAAGGCGTTCGCTATGCGCAAAATTAAAAAATAAAGGACCTCAGCGGGGAATAAAAAGCATCTGCGATAAATGTTCTTACTGCTAACGGTCTACGGCATAAATCTCTACGCGCGAAATGGACAGGGAAGGGGGTGTGTGTCGTCAAATTTCGTATTTTTTCGGCGGGCGGCGTGTGCGATTGTTTGTGTTTTGTGTGTGTGTGACTCACTCCAGTGCCCGCGCCGTTGTCCTTGAGGATAGTTCGTTCACGACAGCAGTTGCCTATTTGCATTTTTTTGGTGTTTGTATTGAGGACGTTTTGTTAAGATTCTTATTTTAAGAAATGTCCGTAATAATATCATACGACGGACGGTGTCGATTATGCATTCGGGTGCGCGGCGGACATTTCGAAAATTTTAAAATGTTAATTGCATAAAGTGAACTAAGTGGAGGTTTTAAAACTTAATTTGTGATTACTTGGTAACAATACCATAAAGTTTGTGTTGATTTGTTGATATCAACTATTACCAACGCCCCGCGCGTGAGCGCAAGTACCTACCCTCCGCTAGTCTCACTGTCGTGTGGCGTGTGCGCCGCCCGCCGCCAAGCCGCCCGCGCCGCGCGCCGCGGCGTTGCCGCTTTTACAGGTCAGTAAACTAATAGTATCAAGGGTGGATTATTTATTGCCAGTTTTACGCTATTTAGTTTGTTAGAAAAATTCAGTTTTCTATTTTTAGGTCTATTTTTGCTTTTATTATTTTAACAGACTGGTAACAACTTGTAATAACCGCTGTACTATTTAATGTGATAACCTAATCGCCACGCTGTATACTACATTAACATTTTACTTAGATATAAAGCATAGAAATGTCAGTGTTTCACATATGTCACCATAACCTATGCAAAGCAGAAGCGGGTTGCTAGTACATTATATGCAACGCACCTCGAAGTACTTCAGGATGTCCCTGAACGTAGCTCGCTGTATCTTGCGGTCTCTCTTGGCGCGGAACTTGTGCGAGTCTCGCGCTAACTCGGTGAGTCGCGGCAGTAGTAAGTCCACCTGTGCTGTGAGCGCGTTGTCTGTGTTGTCGTCGTCGGTCACTGTCTCGTACGCGATAGCGAGCGCGCCACCTGCTGCCATGCGGACCTGGGGGACAGACAAATATGTTTATAAACCAATTCATTAGGATTGTCGTTGTCTCGTGTTAAATAAAAACTTAGGTAAATTACCTCAAGTGATACAGCTTCTAACAACTCCCCAAGCTTGGCAAAGCTGGGCGCCTGGTTGTTGAGCAGCGACAGCGCGTGGTTGGGCGACAAGAGCGGCAACAGTAGCGCCCAGCCGTCCAGTGCGGCGGCGTGCCACGCGCCTTCTTCTACGGCTGCGCCCGACACCTTCACACTGCCGTCACCCTGGGGAGATATTAATATAAATTACTGAAACCCGCTATAACATAGATTTCATCAGCTCAAGCTTCGGATGAGAGCAAAGTGAAGAGTTCTCGGTTTGGGAGGAGAGATTCACTTCGGGTCGCTAAGCCAAGGTAATGATTAAGTTAACTCATAGCTACTCGAATTTGAGCCATTTATAAACCATACAAAACAGTTTAAATTCCATGTAAATATTATTTTATATCAAGTTAAAATTGGCAATAGCAATGTTTTGTTGATTGGTACGAATTTACAATTTAGGAAAAGTAAGAGACATTTATTTACCTTGAGATAGCTGCCGCTGAAGATGGTCTCGTACATGCGCATGACCTCTAAGATCTCAGAGAGGTCATCCTCCATCAAGTAGCACAACACGGCCAGTGATGAGCAGCACTGAAACACACAACACATTATTAGACATAGAATCACATTACTTCTGTTATGTGAGTTCACAGATCGTTACGTTTTCCATTTTGTTTAGTGGTCCTTTTGATTGGACCAATAATTGTGGTGAAATATGACCCTATCGTTGATAAAAAATATACATACCTATATGTAGCTCATTTGTGTGTGTTTATATTGACGGATGGAGCAAGTATACTAAACATTGTGGCCTATTTTTCTTTGACAAAAACATACATGTAAAAAAGTAGAAGATATTTGTATAGTGTCTGAATAGCGATGTTTACCTCAGTGCGTGCGTCGAGTGAGGCAGACTTGTCAGTGGCGGTGGCGGCGAGCGCGGGCCGCACCTCGCGCACGAACTCCTCCTCGCCTTCGTCGCCGATCTGTGGGTAGATAAGCGGATGAATAATTAGTGTTTACAAATTAGATAAGTTGCAGTTGATGGAGGGACATCAGTCATACATAGTCTGAATATTGCGGTAGATTAAGAAGAAGAGCGTTCAGCTCGTTACATTTTCGTGAAGTGTTTGATCTGCACGCGTAGCACGACCACCGTAGAAACGGCTTTTGTCGACGGAAGAATAGACAAAAATATGACACACAACAATTTGTCACATCAATTTTTTTTCTGTTGAAAAAACTTGTTTCTATGGTTGTCATGCTACGCGTGCTGCAAGGCAGAGCTAAAATAATATTTTTCAGCACAAGAATTCATTCTGCAGACCCAAAGCTCTCATAGAAGATCACCTAGCAGTAGAGAATGACAGTAAAACCGAAAGATATGTTAATCACCTGTAAAGCCAACAACGGTGCAATGGCCGCGGCTGCCTTCCTCTCCCCATCCTTCCCTCGCCGCAGTGCGCGCGACACATGGTCGGCCAGCGTGGCGCGGTGAGCGGTCAACAAGCCATCAACCGCTCGTCGCTGTAGAGCCGCGCGGAGTGAAACGAATGCGCCCGCACGTGCCGCGTTCGCACGTGCGTTTAACGACTCGATTAGTTCTAGGACCTTCTCTTCGAATTTCTCCTGGATCTCGTTTTCTATGGAAAGGGAATATAATTAGATTATTTAATTATAGATTGGCAATTTACTGTGGTGATTAATTCTGCCTTCTCTGTCTGAGAAGAGACCTTTGTCAGGGACAGTTGCAGATTGGTATTATTTCTATTATAGATTGGAAAAATTAAGGTTTTTTCCCTAGGCAGAAGGTACAGCGTGCACTATGAAGAAAAAAAACGAATGGAATATGTATAAATTTCTGTTTTGCAACCTATTTCACACTTGAGGAATATTTATTATTTAATGTATTATGCCATGTCATCTTCAGTTTTAATACGCAATGTTTCAGATTTTAATAAATGGTTGATCCGGTAATAATCAGCCGCCTGATTATTTGCAACATATCACTACATCACAAAGATTGTTTGTTCCTCAATAATCATTACATCACCTTATTCCTAACTAGCTGAAGCCCACGACTTCACCCGCGTGGATGTCGGTAATTATATACTAAAACCTTACTCGAGAGCCACTGGATCCACTGGTGAAAATAGCATGAAAATCGGTGCAGTCGTTTTTGAGTTTTCCGCGGACAGGACGACAGACAGACGCGGCGGAGGATTTTGTTTTATAATATGTAAGGATAAGGTTTACTATGTTTGAGCAAGGTCTTTAATCAGCTATTAACGTCTACGGATATAGTATGGTACATAATGTCTGTTATGTATTGAAATTCCATCTGATGGCAAACGAGTATCGCGCGCGCTCATTGGTCAAATCAAACAGCGCGCGCTTCCCCGGCTTCCTGTTATACACTTCCGTCCCTTTTATCTATTATGAAGTGCTGTAGTAGCAAACGCACCTGTTGCTAGTGAGTAGATACATATGTAGTTATATACCTATATTATACTGGGATATTTATATTGTCAATCTACAATAATTAGATTATAAAGAGAAAAGATTTGTATTTTTGTTTGTAATTAATAAACTCAAAAACCGACCGATTTAAAAAATTCTTTCACCTAGTAATAATATCAGGATATAATTTATAAAGACATTACGCGGGCGAAGCCGCTGGCGGAAGCTAGTATCTTATACTTATGATGAGCAAGATTATTAAGAGGCTGTTTCACTGTCCAGAATTCCAGATAGGAACTATCTAGCAGAGGAACTCTTTGAAACATCATTTTTTGTATGAAATTTTCTGACAGTTATTTTTACAGAAACCTTTTCATAGGATGTCAGATCTGACTACTACTCACAAAGGAATTTTTTTCGAAGAGTAGTTCTATGTATATGATGTGTCACTTCCATTTCATCGTAATTATAAGCATGTATTTTCTTTATCAGCGCTTTTACAAAATATACCACAACTTTTCAAACTTGATAACGTGACCTCAATAACGCACACACGAGTGCACACTAAAACATTAGCATTAAGTAAAGAAAACGTTGTAAAGAAAATGGCGGTCGAAACTCTGTATATCGAATCTTCTACAAGTACCTAAACAAAATCTTAAATTCATTCACTGACAGAAAACGCACAGCCTAGACCTCCTAACCTAAAGTACGAAATGGACAAAAGTTCCATATACTATCAGGCGTGGTCCGAGGGGGGGGGTCCTGGGGGTCATGACTCCCAAAATCATTAAAGCTGTCGAGAGAGAGACTGAATGATTTACGTGCTTTACTAATTAAAAACTGTAGGTACTTGAACCACAGTGACCACGATGGGCATATTAAAAAAAAGTGTTTAGAGTACTTATCAATTAGGTAACCATTTCCCTAAAAATATTGCTCGGCACCTTTGGTGATACCCCCCCAAAATCTTGGGCTGCGACCGCGCCTGTATACTATAAGGTGTATCTTTTCATACACAAAATCTCTTATGGGGTAATTGTAGTTACTCATCATTATGAACAACTTTTACTATGTGACCAAATTTGAAATCGCGAAAAAGAAACCAGCTGTTCCCTACATTTATGTTCGCATAGCTCGTCAAAACGTACGGAACAGCAGATTTTTTGTTTTGCGATTTCATCGTTGGTCCCATAGTGAGAGTTGTTCATAATGATGAGTACAATGACCCCTTAAGAGATTTCGTGTATGAAAATATACACCTTATATTTAGAAGTAAGTAAGTAAGGAAGCAAGGATTTTTGAACTTTAATCCCCTAAAGGGGGGGTTAGGGAACCTTTGTATGGAAGCTCGTCATTTTTGCCGATGGGATAACACATCGGGCACATGGCTTGTCGTTTCCATACAAGTCATACACTAACCACTTCTTATAAATTAAGACAGACTGGATAGTCCTATTTTTTAATACTTGTTTGTTTTCATGGATTTCTTAGTTTTAAAGTTTGTTTTTATTGTTTTATTTCCTGTGCGTGTCCCGAATAAATTATTCTTTCTTTCTTTAATAATAATCGTAGAACATAAACAGTACTGCAAAATATTACACAGAACATTTGGTACGCTATATCGTCATTCAAAATAGGTAACCACTAAACTCAAGGTTAGTCGTAACCGCGCCCAGACCTAACATTAGTTGATAACCTTGAAACACCCAATCTCGATAGTTGTGAAGATCAAACTTGGCAGTCTTGCCACGTGAGTTTATAATTAACATTATTTGTGTGTGAAGATAAAATAGTCTGAATTGTGAATGTTATGACTAGAATCTATGTACACACTAGCTTCCCCTCGCGTGGTATGTCGATAAAAAGTAGCCTATGTCCTTCGCCGGGATGCCATCTATCTCCTTGCCAAATTTTATCGGAATCCCTTCAGTGGTTTAGGCGTGAAAAGGTAACACACAGACAGACAGACAAAGTTACTTTCGAATTTATAATATTAGTACAGGTTATAAATTAAAGTCGCTTTTCGTGTTTCTCTGTTTGTGTGACCGCGTTGTTGCTCTAAACTACTCTGCTCTGAACTTGGTAGGCGACCGGCAGAGCTGTTTAAAATTTGGTAGTGAACCATCATCTACACGGTTGTAAACCACCAAGGTCACCTCTGTCGGGACGCGGTTGGCGACCGTGTAGAAGGCACTTTATGCATACCTACAGTAATATTTAACTTAAGTAAGTTTAGTCAAGTCGTATAAAAACCCTGCGAAGCTGTGGCGGGTCGCTGGTACTATAATATACCTAGCACGTGGTATATTGATTCTTGTCACGTGTTTGTTACACATCACGGTAAAAGATTCGCAACTATAATTTGAGTTGAATTTTAGCCAATAGTTTTATGTTTTTGTCACACGAGCATGACATGCTTGCTTGAATGCTTTGCTCGTGTATAGCCGTCATAACCTATCAAATTAAAATGGTGTTTCGCACTGGAGATTCATTTAAACGAAAGTCAAAGACTTTGGAACTCTACTCATTGGTGATTAAGCTTATTAAACTTCCCTGACGTGTTAGCTAAATTCTACCTGACTTATCGTTTAACCCCTAAACTGGCGACTATTAAGAGGAAATAGGGTCGGTCTTTTCTCCATACAAAAAGTCAAAATTCGAGGTTCGGCTCTCGTCTATTTCCTCCTCCAATATTGGACCAATTTAAAAGATATTTTATACATTTTCTGAGGATTCTAGTGCTTCTACAGATAATGTATCATCGAAACGGAAAACAAAGGGGCATAGAACTAGTTGATATTTATTTTACTGTAAAAAATAATTGCTCTAAGGTTATAAACCAGAGACAAAACAGGCGGGCGCGTTTGTATGGAGAGGGGACCGATCCTATTTCCTCTTAAGACGGAAGATTAGACCTGATACAAAAGAAAATTGCATTATTTCGGTCTCACTCATCGCATGGTGATATAAGCTTGGCCACATCGAATGCTGCCACTGTGACGAAATATTATGCACGTGTCACAAATACTCTGAATGCAGCATGACAATTCCACACATTAAAACTTGTCAAAACATACAGGTAGGAAAGAAAGTTAAAATGCAGTAAAATGATGTGAAATCTATTTAAAAAAAATTGAAGTTTGTAATGTCAAAGTAACAGCTTTGACTAAATGCGTATGAAAGTATATACGGTGCTTATTATAACAAAATAAAAAAATAAACAATTTTTAAAATTTGTTCCTGCTAATAACCGAAACGGCTGTACCGATTTTGACAAAAGTACGATAGTTGGGTACGGATCTTAACAGAGCTTCTGCAAAAATGGCACATATTCCTTAGGTAAGTACTCTTTTAATTCACAATTTGTTTGGAGATTAAATTACATTGCAGTGCTAGATGTCGTTTCGTAAATTAATTTAATAATAACTAGCTGTTAGCTAATTAACTAGTTATTTTCTTGTTTTAATATTAATTTAGATTTAGGGCCATCCCAACTATAATTATCTACTTTAATGGTTTCTATATTTAAAATACCTTTTGCGGTAAATAACACAATGTTATCTAAGATATTTCCTATATCAGTTTTATATATTAGCATTACATTCTCGTGAATTGACGATAAGTTTTAATTAACGTTGTAATGTCAATATCGTCAAGTCTATGTTCAAATAAAATATTTTTCCAGGAAAAATATTGAAAGAATATGCTATATCTGGAAGGCTGATGAAATTAAACCAACTTCACTATCTGCAGGTCCAATTCATGGGCTGTTCATAGTTCGTTTATTATAACAAACTCGTTGAAGTATACATAAATAAACCACAGATATTTAAATACTCACGCCCATGGGGATAGGCAGAGACTACAGAACGCCAACTGCACTATCCTTACAAACTTCTTTCTCTTCGTTTACATTCATACATCTGCGGGGTAATTCCATAACACACATAAAATGACAATTGATCGCAATGGGTTTCATTTTGACCGTTCAGGCACGTTCTTTGCGTTACTTACGTTGTTGAGCAGATGATTTTTCTCAGAATTCGAATACAATTTTTTTTTTCAGATGATGAAATAATGGATTAGCAATTTCCTTCAAAACTGTCAGTGTGTTACGCAATTAGCTTGCTGGTCATATAGACATACACGCACGCCGGTTGCGAGTTAGCCTTGCAGAAAAAATTTCGATATTTTTAGCCGATATGTATTATTTCGATATATCGATATAAAATATCAAGTATCTAAAACGTATCAAATACGACATATTTCCAATAGCAACACCGTCGCCACTGACTAAAACCGCTGGAATTCAGAGCCGTAAAAAGTAAACTTTTTGCTCGCTTGGTATAAACATGAATAAAAAACAAATACAATTGAACTTCACAAATATTTTTATACTTAAAGTAATTTAAAAAAAAAAAAATTTCACCGATATATTGTTTTTTTTTTCAATATATCGAAATCGATACCTATTGATATTTTTTTTTATATCGATGCGATATGTTTCAACATTTTTTGGCACTTCTTGCATCCCTATTGCGAGTTCTACGCACCTGAACCTTCTGAAGAACATCACCAATAAGGTCACTGTATGTCCTTCTTGCTTGGGCGTCCCCCTCACAGGGTTTCCACTCACATATGCCTTGTAAATACCTTTTCTCAGTCGCATTCAATGATCCTCTCAACAAGATCACTCCAACTAAGCTTAATCTTTCTCATTATTTCCACAACATCTTTTACACCTCACCGTTGCCTTATCACATCATTCTTGACTTGAAGTATGTATATCTCAATCAAAACTAACTAAGCGCGTACTATCGATAAATCTGTATACTAACGGGATACGTCATTGCATTGAAGCAAACCAGAGATTCGTGGACGTCACATAGATCGTTGTATTGTATCTATTGCGTACAATTTTTCTCCCTGTAATGGCGTCATGAAAGCCCACGTTTTTTTGTGTGACGTCACTAGTAAGTAAAGGACATCGATGTCTTATGTCACCTACCCCACCTATTTTCTATAGAGAAGGATGTTGGACGATGCAAGTTGTGTGACGTAAACGCAAACGTAATGGCATCGCGATAACACTGGACTTGTAAAGAATAAATTGATTTAATAGCCTACTGAAAATTCAGGTGGGTATTCATGACAATTTGGTTGAGTTATACTCATAAGATAGCAATTATGTGACCTATTTGGTATTTTTTTTTAACCATGTATGGCCGCTGTACTGTGGCGAGTTAACGGGAACGCCCTTTGTCTCTCTCAATTATATTATGAGGAAAAAAAAGGCAGATAAGTAATACGCGCCGCGCACTGCAAGTGGTACACACGGCTACACATCAAGCTATACATTTCCAGTATAAGCTGAGCTCGCATTGTACGGAAATCCTATACAATGCGAGATCGGCATAAACTGGAAATGTATAGCTTGATGTGTAGCCGTGTGTACATACGTCAAAACTTGGCTAATTGGCCAAGTTACATGTCGTGTTGTCTCCTTTTTGCTCCCGATAATTACGACATGTCTACCTACTTCCACGTATCTTACAGTGTGAGATTGTGCCGTTTTTAACCGACTTCTTCAAAAGGCAGGAGGTTCTATGTTCGTCTGTTCTTTTTTTGTTTATGTTCTTTGATATTTTCGCCAATTGTGAACCGATTTACGAATTTATTTTTTTGTTCGAAAGGGTATACTCCCGAGGTGGTCCCATATAAATTTTATTAATTTAGCTTGCGTAGTTTTTGAGTTTGTGGCAAAAAAACGACAATTGAAAAGCAAAGACACCGAAATTAAAGTTATTTTTAATTTTTTTGTGTTTTTTTTGGAAGCCGGTTGTTTTTTTTTTTGTAAAAGTTTTTTAAAGATCGAATGTTGGGCCGGTAACCTATCTACCTCAATAATATAATTGATTTACCTCGTACTCGTACTTTTCAAACACTTCAAACTCTAAACTTAGCAACTCTTTGTTGTCACCACAACAAAAAAAGTTGCTATGTTTAGAGTTTTACTTATTTGCGCTGTTTTCTTTCCAAACGGTCGACGGTCTTCGCTTACACGTGTTGGAACTTGGAAGGGAAACCATTTTCAATCCTACATCGTACGTCATAAATAACTGCCGTAGTTAAAAGCTATTATGAGTTCTGCTAACTGTTTCCATGTTCAGTTCATTTCTTATCGATCTACGGTTATTTGATACATCCCATTTCATAGTGCATTTTTACTTTATTGTAAGATCTTTGGTAATTTGTTCGCTATGTGGTAATAAAATAGTTTAGCTTTAAAAAAAAATTACTAACGTTAGCTGGTACTTTTTAAATGACGAAAAAAGAAGGAGGACGTTCTCAAGTCGACATGCATTAAAAAAAAAAATTACTTCATAATTTAGGATAAAACTTGATAACTAATACTTTTTATTTTCATATTTTTATGTTAAGTTACACTGGTATTGATTAAGTACTATTTATTAGTAATTTTGAGTTTTGAAGTAAGTATAGGTACTATTCCTAATACCTACGTAATCTTTATTAGAAATCGTATAATTTCTATTACAAAAGCAATATCATAAACGTTCCATCAATAAGCCATTAGTGTCGGCAACATCAATGTTATATATTATGTAAATGTACAGTCACGGACTTTAATTGATGAGCCACTTGGCGCTGTTCGTATTTTACCCGTGTCATGCAAATCGGGCTTGGTCGGTTATACTCGTACATCCACGAAAAGTCATGTCTTCGTATTAAAGAAGAAGAAAATTATATTTAATATCTTTATCGGTTGGTTAACCTGAGAGCCAGAACTACAAACTTGACAGCAGAGCGACTACCCAAAGTCAACCAATTGCAGGTCTAGCAACCGTAACCTAGCGACGATTGCTTTAGCGTAGCCATAGTAACGGTAGCGTACGGAGAAACTTTAATTAGTCATTTCGACAAATTCTAAAATCACGCCTTTCACATCGACATTTAAACGGTCACTGTCTTCGGATAGGTTTTCTGAATTATCGAGTTAATGAGCTCTGATTCTCTGATTCAAAGGAGGTCAGTATCACATAGATTGGATAAACATTGTATTTATTTGTCATTGAGAACTTTAGTCAACCTCTATGGATAAGACTATTTCCGATTACTAGCAATTTGTCATCTTGTTTACGAGCATGCGATTTGAGTTCGTGTTTCATCGTGTAATCTCGTGAATGTATGAAACTGCATAATTGAAAAGTTTGAAAGTGGCTCATCAATTAAAGTCCGTGACTGTACCTATGTGATTGGATTTCGAACAATCATCATTCATAACATTATATGAGTCAAAAGTACCATGTTCTTACTAGGTTAACGACATGGCCTTTCCATTTGTGTTAATAAGTTCAAACAAATAACCTAATGAGCAAAAATTACAACATTTTTGCTCATTAGGTTATTTGGAGAATGGAACAAAAATTATATTACTTATTAACATTTACTGCTTAAAAATAATAATTTATAAAAACTATTAATATAGAAAAGACTTATACATATTTAGGGAGCTATAAATTTAGTCCATTGATTCCTAGAATCACTTGAATGGGCTCAATTGGACTTTATAATAAAAGATTAGTGGACTGTATTAAAATAGGTGTAATACCACAATTCACATATACAACGTGTATGGAAGACAGTACAAAGAAATGCCCGTAGTGGAGCGCGTCTGTGAGCTTAGTGGTGTGGCGTGCGCGCAGCGGTCGTTCGTAGCGGGTTCGGTACCCCGAGACCCCGCGCTTGCCCCGTAGTGTATCACGCGCATAGGTGATGCGCCGACAAATAATATATTGTATTATTATATTGTTTTATTTTATAATTATATATACAGGGAAATCAGGCAAGTAATTCTCCTGTGAAGAAATCTTCGATGCAAGAGTGTGGGCCGACTAGGAAAATGTACCGATGTGACAATGTTTATTTTTGTTATTTATTATTTGCTACTGTGGCGGTATCTACATCGCCACATATGACGTACGCATCAAAGACCTGACGTCACATAAATCCTGCATCGCGCAATTAAAGTTTACCGTGAAATGGACATATATACAAGAACCCGACATCAATCGTTGGGCAGTTGCCCGCCAGACACAACACCCGTCTGGTCGGAGGATCCTCCCTGTTCTATGGTGGATGAGTGAACTTTACACCCTGTTCCTCATACCCCTAAACTACTTACAATTTACATCAGCGAGCGTCACTCAAATTGCCAAGTTTTTATGTAACACTTGGACTCACGAAACAAAGTTATTAAGCTATCAATGTGGAAGAATTATTAGCACCTTATAAATGGTGTCTCTTGAAAAATATTTGGGGATCGTAATATTGCTTCCCAGCCATATTAGGCTATAGCTTAAGAGGCCACTTATAAACATCTTTTAAGTTACCTACCACTCAAAAATTTGTTTAAAAGAGGACCCGAAAAAAGTTTGAGTATCATTGCTTCGGTTAATGAAATGTTTAAGACCAAAATGTTTTGTACCCGTACCAAAACCGAGTTGATGTGATTCGAAATTCTATTTCATAAACATAGAGAGCAAACTCACTCAAATTACGATCGACTGAAAGTTGATGGTCCGCCAATTTGTTAGAATGCTAGCACATTGTTGACTTTAGCACAATCCGCTGTTAGGTGGCCCTGGAGTTACGATAAGATTGTGCAATATCCACCAAAACGATATTCAATACTAACCCATAACGAGTACCACCGTGATATTGCACATTATTATTGTTATACCCACCAAAACGATATTCAATAACCCTTAACGAGTACCTACATGACATTGCAGAATATTATTGTTATAATATTACCACCAAAGCGGTATTAAATAGGTACCACAGAACATATAAAAGTTAAATACTAACCCATAACCTACCTACATCATATTGCACAATATTATTGTTTGTTTAAAATCCACCTCATGACCATTATAATGATATATTGCATTTGCATTGATTATGTTCTGTGTATAATATTTACGCGGATTTTCCTTAACATTACGCGGATTTTCCTTAACATTAATGACGAAGCGATGTATTTTTAAGGTGCCTACAGATTTTCTCTATTTTTCACGATCGACACGTGTGATCAAATAAAATCGTGGAAATATGCAAGCCATACACGATCGACATAATACCAAATATCGACGAGCAAATCTGTAATAAGATCTTACTGATTGTCAAAACACGGCATATCGAAAGACAATTACGATTTCGATAACGAATCATCATTGTGTGAATTACGATTCATCTCAATTTAAGAAAGGCTTTTTTTGACCTACGGGCTTCTTATAGTTGGAAATATATTTACGTTTATCAGGCATCACTTCCTCTTCGGTCGGCTCTTGATAAGGATAATAACGGTAATTATAATTAGGTGTTTCTTTAACAGGCTCCACAATTTTCTCCTTTTCATGAACTGGTCGTGGTCCACTCCATTTAATGTCCCTTTGCCTCCCTGGAGAATATAATATTGACGGTATTTTTTAAGCATACAAACAATAAGTTTTACTAGTAGATTAATAAAATGTCGATATAATCCCCACATATTACCAGAATTCGATTCGAGTTTTGAGTATCCGATGGTTTAAATATGATTGGATACGCAACCTATTTTTTTTTTTTGCTCTTGAATTAAGCTTGACTCTTGAAGGGAATAAAACTTTGGAATCATTAAAAGTCGAGGCAAATGTATACAAAATGCCACTTCATTAACAATGTTTCAATTTCAGAAGTGACGTCGTGGGTCTGTTCATTAGTTCAACGACTTTTCCGTGACCATTTGTGCCAATAAAAGTTAAATGAATAAACCTTACTGGGATGTATTGAAACATTGTGCTGCTGGCCTAAGTCCTAAGATCCATACCAAACTAACTAAAACTGAATGCACTGAGTTTGAAATGCTGTAAGAAAGTCAATTATTGTCATATCGATATTTTGTTCCTCTACTAGTAACGTGTATGATGCATTACATTGGATCGCCTGATGCTGCAGTCCAATATCTATAGACTCTGTCCTGATGATCCGGTTTTCTCCCGTCTTCCTGCCCCATTGTGTGCCACTTAGCTTGCCTGCAGAACAATATGAATGTTGTCAGTTTAAGCCGAGGTGCGATAGCCTATAGCAGCCAGTTGCTACATTTGAATTCGAACACCAAATAATATCAGGACTTTGATCTGAGCAATGCTAGAGTGCAAAATACCAAGGCCATTGAAAGCATACCATCGAAGTGACAGCGAAGCGACTCCAATTTACGGATAATTTTGTGAAACATGTGTTTTCAATGTTTTCAAGTTGCGCAAGCGATCCAACATTATCTCGGCAAACGATATGAGTAGGTTTTAATTCCGGTACTAATTGGATCTTGTATGAATGTGATTGAAAATCCAATTTCAAAATATGGCACTTGGTTGCGCAATGTAAAATACGGCATTATGCATTGATAAAATGTACACTTGCTGTACATTTTCCTTACTTGCTTCTGACTTCCGCTGCTCTTTGGTTCTACTTTCATGGTCCTTCACCCATCGCTTGATTCTACTTGTATTCGGACACTTGTCTCCCAGTTGCGTGACTTCCTCTTGCATCTTCTTGAAGTACAAGGCCTGAACAACAAGGGTCGAACCATGATTTATGTAATATTGTGAAACACAAAACTCGCGTTGTTCCTTCGACCAACCACGATTGTCCCATTCCAGACGTTCCCTGGCGACTGTACTTGGTGATTTCGGTCGATCCATGGCGACTGGACTTAGTGGACTTCCGAGCGAGACTGAGTGAGGAACAAGGTAAAAAGATAAACATAAACACCTTCCCCCCGCCAGGCCGCAAGGTCCCCCCGACCGGTGACGCATGAGTTTGCGCGGGAACTCCGAAGATTAGATACGATTTTTTTATATTGTGAAATTCTCACATTCATTGTCTACACGTTTGTATCTTATTTATTCATCGTTTGATATGGAAAAGTAACATATGTTTATACCTCCTTCTTGCATTGTTTATCGAATGCCGTCGTGACCACGTCATGGTTTTACAACTTTCTCCTGAAAAGTGTTCCTCCAACAGCTCCTACTATGAGATATATTATTATGCAAGTCTCCAGAGGTGAGGCGTTGGTTCAGCGAGCGTATTACGATTTTTCCAGTGACAGTTAATTCGAGTACGGTACGTTGTCTCCTGCTATACTGGCTATAAAGTCGAGGAAGTATAATTATTATATAAATAGGAGCTTAATTTACGATTTATTGAGATGAGTCGTAATCCATACACATAAAAACTACACCTGTAATTAATTGAATCCCTTACTTGGACTGCAATAACTAATTATCAGGAATTACAAATGCTTTCTGTGGAATCTTTAATAGCGTGTCGAAGTGTGTGCTATTTATATTTTGAATGTTTTCTATGTTAATGTTAATCTGTATCGGTCGGCAGTAGCCAAATACCACAAGACATGGTTTGGCACGGTTCTTTAATAACTTAAAACACATTATTTATTTTTATTCTACCTATCCTAAAACGGAACTTATTCTAATTAATTCTATCTGAATCTTAAATTCATAAGCCTGTAAAACCGCATGTATCGTAAGATCTATCGCTGTAACATTTTGGTGAATGTCAAGGATACCAAGTTGATTTTTCCAGCACAACTTATATTAAAAATACATGACGAATTTTAGTGGTGGAGGCAAAACTGAAACAATATGACGAAATTTGTATTATAGGTTTCATTTTTATAAGTAGTCTCGATACGATACTAGACGACGAACACGTGCTTTTCATCAGCACAGGATACGATTCATTTATATTCACACACAATGAAAAGATGTTATCTGAATATGTGATGTGAGATACGATGATTGGTTATTTTATTGTTGACAGACGTGAGCATAAATATTATACTCTTCTGGAATATTACAATTGGCGTTTTGGCCTTGCCGTATAGCTGCCGTTTTTGAAGTCAGAAGGATAACATTATAAATGAGATCTTCTCATAGAACACTAAACATTCGTGATGGAATTACCACTCTTCGTGAATTGTTACAACCTTTGCAATATTCAATATGTTAAGTACAAACTGAGAGTAGTTGAGTACAAATCTAACTGGTTTTCTTTATAATATCCTTAAGTAAGCCTTTATGATTGTGACATTCGCGGGTAACTATGCTATTACTTTGTGAGCCACCGTTTTAAAACGGGTAAATGGAATTAAGTTTTTCATTTAGTTTATAATCGTTGCTACTTATTTTTATAGAACCAACCTGCTCACGTAGCGTAACTTTCCATAACATCGATTCGTGTCGGCGTGTGTTTGCAATGTGCTGTATCTCCATCTTTTTAAGATTAATCCTAATAATAAGTAAGACACAGGGCCTAACAAACTGCACCACAAAAAAAAAAACTCCTCTTCTATTCTGGAAGACATTGTCCGAAATAATACTCCAGTATACAAGGTGTTTGGTGCATCGTATACCAAATGAAAATGGCGGATAGCAGGGATCACATGCTATGTTCTCAGGCTCCAAAAAAATTTTTTGGCCCCACGGGGTATTTCAAAACCAGATGAGGAAAAACGCTAGATGTTACTTGCAAGTAATTTCGATTTTGGTAGAATCGTACAACATGAAACATAAGTACCTTTTTTTTTTTTACTTAAGGCCAAAAGCTAACTTTAGGGATCTTTCAAAAATAATAATAAAAATTCCCGAGGGGCCAACAATTTTCTTTGGGGCCCAAGTATATAGCCCATTGCCCCACCTATCAAACATTTTTCATTTGGCACCCGATGCACCAAACTTCCTGTATATCGTAGGGCACGATGGCTAGGGCGGTCGGTGTCCCAAGATGCTTGCACATCGATGAATTGCTGCACTATAACTTACATATTACAAAAGTAGCATAAAGCTCTATCCACACAGTCCCTTGTCAGGGCCTTTCAGAAACCCGCACTTTATGCAAAATGTACGCAATCAATATTTTCCCGACTCGACGGGATGCTAATTCCGGAAAGCCGTAACCTTGAAATGTGTGGATGGATCCTACATGCTTCCGTAAATACCTGCATCATCATGGTTGCTCTTGAGGTCTGACTGGGCCGAAGTCTCCGAACAATTGTCGATGGTCATATCGATGCCGGCATCCTCGTCCGAGGAATAAGCCTGCTCTGTTCTTCTGTGCTCTGAAAACGTCAATTATATCGTTAATTTGTTGATGCTGTTACATAATGGGTTGTCAATATTGTCATTAACCTAACCTAACCTAAACTATGCCATTGAAAAGACATTAGAGACAAGCACGAAGGGCCTGCTTTTAATTTTTTGGTCTGAACAAAAGTTGTTTAGGTATTCCTGCCAGAATTTCCCTGGAGTCTGGAATGTGGGCAATAAATTTTTAAAGGCTCTCTACATTTAATAAGGTTTTAATACAGTCATCGGGAAAGTTACAGTACGCCCACCCCTACCCCCGGGAATACTGGCGCGGCGTGACGTCACGTTTTGCACCCACTCAAGGTTACCGCTGTGTTTATAGTGACGTCATTCGTCAGTGCGACGGCGACGGCATTACCGGGAAACATGAGTGACACGTGGTGTTTTATGAATGTTGTAACAGGGTGAAGATCCTAACGACAAAGCATCAAGATTTTGCTAAGGGTGTAGCCAAATTGATGTCAATGTAGGTATTATCGGCGGCTCACTTTAAACTACGTCGAAACTCTTCTCAATCTTAATCAATGTGACCTGAATAAGACCCATTAAAAACTCTTTCCACGAGTATTCGTAACAATGCGTGTGTTCGATCGGACTGAAGATTACCGCATTACAAGGTCCAATTCACGTTCCCTCGCGGTTACAAAGTTATAGTTGTATGTCGCTGCTTTGAGACTGAGTTACAAGGCCTTGCTCTGACCTTGTTAGGGGGTCCTTGAGTTCATAATGCTGATGCATAATGGAGGCTCTTTCTCGACATTTAAAACATTGCATAGTTGTGCGTTATTTTTAACTGGGAGAAAATGTCTATTGCTGTTCGCTGGAGATGGGTATGCCAAGGCCAAGGGCCATGTCAGAATGGTCCGAGATATTGCTAAATAGCTTACACACATACACACAATATGGAAAGGAATGAAAAGAACAAAAAAGATGATTGCTAATTAATTTCATATCATATCAAATGGGCGATGCCTATTAATATTGAATGTACTACTAAGTTCTTACTGAATATAAATTTTACACAGTTAGTATTAAAAATCCACACATAATATTAACATTCCTAGCTGCAACAGAGAACTGTGTCAGTGGGGCACCATTCACATTTCACCATCTGACATTACTTACATAACATTCAACCTTACTTATAAAATAGACTGTGTGAATAAAGTGTATAGGAACTTCTTGGTTTGGTAATTGGGATTGAAACATATCAATGCATCATTATTTATTATTAAACATTTTAGCCCACCATGAATTTCATGATGGCCCAGTGGCCTGCAATGTCAGGGACATACCAATGTGACTTTTTCAATTGATATGTATGAATTTATCTTGGACATTAGTAAAATTGGTTAAGGAAAACCTTGTGCAGAAACCTGGAAATATAGTTCATATTATAAATCTAAAATCGCCAACCCATCTTTAGCAGCAGTATAGCAGTATATTATTATTATTCATTAGTCATTCCATATTTTGTGTTCTTTTATTCCTTTGGTGGTTCATATTCTATCATTTGAAAGAGTTACATTTTAATAAGCAAATACAAATTTTTGAGGCATTTTTATGAATGCGAAATAAAATATTATGGTAGGTATTCTTGTATTTATAGGTACTTAATAGTTCACTATGCAGATAGGTGTTATATAAAGAAACATGTAAAATTATACACAAACAGTTTCAGGCTGAGCTGCTATGAATGACATAATATTGAGTTTGACATTGAAAAGTATCACATGAGGCCAAAATATGTTTACATAATATTAGCCGATAAAAATGATAAATTTTTGGCAGTTAGGTTGCTGGCGAGTTTGTTTTTTACATAATTAAGTAGTTGCGCTTGTTAATTTTGTGTCCTATTCAGACACTAAGCATTTATTGAATATTTTTCATTGATTAATAGAACCAATTAAACTAGAAAGCCATTATAAATTTTATTATCTTGTCGTCCTTGGGTCAGTAGGGTCACCTTAGGGGCAGGGAGAAGTACCAGTTGAATATTATTATGTAAATTACATCAAAATGTGGAAGCTAGATTTAAAAATAATACTAAGTAGATTATATTCACAGATACTCGTTTAATTATACATTATGATGATTATCATGCATCCCATCTCCTGATCTACTTAGAGCAAATTATTGATAAAATTGATGGAAATTGAGACAAAAACAAGCATATGTTGAATGATAACTAATTATTATTGTGAGCCAAGCATAATTGCAAAGTTAGCAATACTCATTCACTACAATTTAATGACAAAGTTAAACAGACATGTTTGTTTTCCATTCCAGGAACTAAATTGTTATGTAAAATTATATAATGTACCTACTATCTAAATGATGCTTCCAAGGCCAATCAGTATCAGTGAGTGATAAACAGTACAAAAGCCAGATTAAGTCATGTTTGTCTGTATATTTTGTAGACAAAGCATGACCACATAGAAGTGTGACATGTGGGAACGTTAACGTGAAAGTAATGGTTGGGCTGAGAAACGAGAGGAGCCTTGCGGAACCCGTGATTATTATACATAACAAAGTTTATCACTAGAATTTGCCAAACATATGGTGCTAAGCAGCCCTCAGGTTGTTGGCATCTAACGACCGTGAGCAAATATACGTAAACGTCATACGTCCCGCGGAAAGTCCGTCGTCACAAGGTCGCCGCGTGATCTCATTCTTGGCGGAATCCGAGCTCCATGCATCACATAACCAAACTAAATACGTTTTTCACAATAGAGTGAATTAAAACTCACCGTATTTTCCTTTCTTCTTTCCTTTAGGCATTGTGGATGATGTCTTTTTCCAACGAATGTAACTTGCGATATCCGTTAATTTATATTCACTATTTATTTGAACTAAGTATCTCACTTAATCAAGACGGAGAAAAGTTCAATATATCAGTTCTTGTGGAACGATTTGGGCACTGAATGTAACATAAAACTAAAATTTCAGAAAAACTTTTTAACATGTTTAACCGTGTAACATGCACACTCTAAAGTACTCCGTGGGTTTGCGCAATGCGCTGTCACTTTTTGTGAGGTGGGAGGTGGGAGAAAATTACGCCATCTTTAATTTTAGTGTTGCCATTGCGTAAGAACCTCATTACCCTATTATTTAAAATGTGCACTATTATTTTATTAAAAAAGTGTGAAAAATTTGTTTCTTTACAAAACTCAAAAAGAGAAAAATACTAAGGATCGTTTTACACCTTAGATTCAAAAAAATATTAAAAAAAAAAAAAATACTTCCGAAATATACCCATAGTTAGTCATAAATTAATTATAGTGGTAAGCTTTTTAGCGCGCGAGCGTCATTTCAAACTCAAAGCACTTTTCCAAGAAAAAAATTGATGCGTCAGAGTTAGTAATGTCCACAATAATATCTTTGTGGAATTTTTTTGAAACTTATTGCTAAATGTATTTCATAATTGCGTAAATTATAACCAACATTGATGTTGCACAAAAAGCTTTATCAATATTATCGTTCATGGAATGTGCAAATGAAATAGAAGTTGCTGGCGCACATGAACTCTGGCTGTTATGAAAGTCTATGATTTATTTTTGTTGTTTTGGTTACAAAATAATAGACTGGAACACCTCGGTGAAGTTAGCCGCACGATTTCATTATTCTCAACTTTTGTTAATGCTAATCGTTAGGGAACGGTTAGAGAGAGTTAGAGAGAAAAGAAAAATCATTAGAGAGTAATTAGTTTTATTTATCAACGATTTTAATTACTTTTATGAAATTGGCCCCCATTCCCGCAAAAATGGACTTGGACGTAATTTTTTTTTAAATATTGTTTGATTATCGTTAGAGAAAGATAGAGAGTTAAAAAAAATCATTATAGAGTTAATATTTTAATTGAAATTAAATTATTTCTGAGAATGCGTTTTTCCCTAGGACCTGAGCAAGTTAAAGTTTAAAAACGGGCCAACTCGATAGGGGATAGGGCAGGGAGGAGAGGGAGAAAGGTTAGTAGATCTCCCCACTGCCCCCCCCCGGAGATACAAAGTTTTTTTGAATGATTTTTAAATACGACCTTTCTCATATGCTGGGCCCACACCAACGCACAGTGTGTATCGGAGCTGAGTTGCGGTCATGTCTCGTTTATGTGTCTATTAAATAGATCTAGTCATGATACAGCCTTGCCAAAAATACCGACTGCATTTTTTTGCTTAGTTATTTAGATATTAATTTTTCAGTGAGAGGGCAATGACCTTAAGAAAATCTTAATTTCAAGATTACTCAAAAATATTAAACTTTAGGGTTTTTTTAGAATTAGAAATGATGTTGCAGGATTTCATATATTTAAATATTAAATGAGAGGGTTGTGGCTTTAATTATTTAAGAGTAAGAATTTTTTTTCTGAATTTCACATATGTATTTTTTTAAATAAAACTACAGCGATGCAGCATTTTATTTTTTTCTAATAATATACTCACTAATATTACTAATCATATTCTATAATTTCACAAACTAAAATCATGCAGCAAAGGAGATAAATCGTTTCTATGTATTTGAGGAATTTCTATGGAAATAGGGTTGTCAATTTTCGTAATAAAAAATCATAACATAAAATTCAAAAGTATTATTTCATGTTGTCATCATCAGAAAAAGTTAAAGTTTCTTCTGATGGCAGTGAAAGGGGTTCATCATCTGGTGCCATTTTCCTGGTATCACCAACCATCTATGGATCTTAGTGGTAACTGATCATGAACCAACATTTTCCGTTGATGGGCCGCACTTTCGGGCCTCGTTTATAAGCTTCTTTTTCGAAAATTTTAAATATATCTAGATAAGTCAATGCTTCGGATCGATCGTCGCTGCATAATTGGTCTCCTAGTATATTAACAGGTACACCAGGAGAGTGAAGAGTACCTATATCTACCACTCGCTGACCAACATAAGGTTTGGCGCCCTCATGTCACTCTTGCACTAAGTCACTCGGTCGAGGCCCGAGATGTACATCCCCCAATAGGACGGTTCAGCTCCTGGTGAGGCAAAGCAGTGCCATGGGTCTTTGCCGGCTCCATGACGCCTCACCTCCGCTTCTCCGGACATCGTGTAAGAGTATTGGGTTTTAGCATAGCTTAACGAGGGCCCTTTCCCAATACAACACGATGTCAATCAACAACGAAAATTGAAAAAAAATAATGTTACAATCACTTACTTTGTTGACAACCCTAAAAAATCTTAAAAAATCGATATCTCTGGAACAAAGCCTTTGTAGCGTCTGATTTTTTGTATGAATATTCATATAAATGTACAAAATATAAATACACTGAAAGATGCGACCATGCAAAGTTTCACCAGAAAAATAATAATTAGAAATCATATTAAAAAAAAAAATTGCTTGTAAGAGCTTGATTAATTAGTTATTTATACGATAATTTGTTCTTTTAGTCGTAATCTATTATACCACGAATCAGTTTATAATAAAATAATAGATAGAATGGAAATAAACATTTTTTTTGGTTTCTATGGACAATTCTCGATTTTTTTAATTTCTCAGAAACTACTACAGATAAAGTCACGGGGATTTTTTTAAATGCTATTTCCAAGTATATCTTTTTAATAAGCATTGAAAATGATGATGACCGCAACTCGGGTCCCATAACACACTGTGCAACGGATTCTAACACAATATGGCGCAATATATGTGCTGAGTTAGACA
The DNA here is from genome assembly GCA_949152455.1 of Lithophane leautieri. Classification (NCBI taxonomy): domain Eukaryota; kingdom Metazoa; phylum Arthropoda; class Insecta; order Lepidoptera; family Noctuidae; genus Lithophane; species Lithophane leautieri. Next base: position 2,409,541 of record OX424463.1, on the reverse strand, counting down.
ATAAGTAGACTGCTCACCACGCATATAACTGTGTGAGCGAGGATCGGCACAGAATCCTTACGCGCGCCCGATTGGAAAAGGGCATCGTAATAAGGAACCAACTGCCTCCTGATTCTGACCAAGTCAAGTCGGTGGGTTAAAAACGACCCGACCAGCTCCCGAGAAGCCTTTTGCAAGTCAAGACCAAGACCTTTTGTGTGTTTTGAGCATAAATGATGCAATAAGTACCTAATCAAATTGAAACTACCAACAATATTTCGTATTCTTATTGATTGCAGGGTATCACTGTTAAATGATCGTTGATCAAATACACAACTTTAGCACTCTTATCTACTATCGTCCCTCTGCATCATGTATCGTATGAGTAGTACTACTCACGGTACTACTCGCGCTCACGGTGTACAATGAGAAACCTAAGTGTTGCCGCTTCATTCAATGCAATAATTCTCGCGGTAAATCTCTTTGATCTGCCCTAAATACCGCCACCGGAGTTAGCACCCAACGTTAAACGTCATGTGAATGCCGTTGACAAATTCTCGAGGTAAGTTGTGGTGTGGTACACCAACCGTTAACGTCTATTATCGCGATAATCCGTTGGTGTGGGCCCAGCATATGAGAAAGGTCGTATTTAAAAATCATTCAAAAAAACTTTGTATCACTGGGGGAGGGGGGAGTGGGGGGATCTACTAACCTTTCTCCCTCTCCTCCCTGCCCTATCCCCTATCGAGGTGGCCCGTTTTTAAACTTTAACTTGCCCAGGTCCTAGGGAAAAACGCGTTCTCAGAAATAATTTAATATCAATTAAAATATTAACTCTATAATGATTTTTTTTAACTCTCTATCTCTCTCTAACGATACTCAAACTATATTTAAAAAAAAATTACGTCCAAGTCCATTTTTGCGGGAACGGGGGCCAATTTCATAAAAGTAATTAAAATCGTTGATAAATAAAACTAATTACTCTCTCACGATTTTTCTTTTCTCTCTAAGTCTCTCTAACCATTCTCTAACGATTAGCATTAACAAAAGTTGAGAATAATTATATCGGGGGCAAAATTCACAGAGGTGGGCTAACGTCACGCTCTTAGAAATGATTTAATATCAAATAAAATATTAACTCTCTAACGATTTTGTGTAACTCTCAATCCATCACTAACGATTCGCAAACGATTAAAAAAATAAAATTACGTCTAAGTCCATTTTTACGGGAAGGGGGGCCAACTTCACATGAAAAATTAAAATAGTTTTTACATAAAAACTAATTACTCTCAAACGATTTTTCTTTTCTCTCTAACCCTCTCTAACGATTCTCTAACGATTCATAATAATGAAATCGTGCGGCTAACTTCACGGAGGTGACTGGAACGTTGGGCATCGTATTTGGGCATGGAATCTATATAATGTTTTGGCGCCTGAATGACATTGACAGGGCGTTGTTGGTAAACATTATGTTTTGTGAAATTGTCACGAGATCAAAGAGTAAAGTAACTACATATATCACGGGATTCACAGAGTACCTACATTTTTCTCGCCACAGTGTGCTTTTGGGTAACACGTATGTGCAGAATAATGGCTGTTTTTCGGTGATATTGTGTTTATTGTAACTTGTTATTGTGTTTGTTTGTGTGCCGTCTCGGTTTGTTTAGTGCTCGTTTTTAGGGTTCTGTACCCAAAGGGTAAAACGGGACCCTGTTACTAAGACTCCACTGTACGTCCCTCTGTCTGTCTGTCTATATGCCACCAGGCTGTATCTCATGAACCATAATAGTTAGACAGTTGAAATTTTCACAGATGATGTATTTCTGTTGCCACTATAACAACAAATACTAAAAAACAATAAAATAAATATTTTAGGGGGCACCCATACAACAAACGTGATTTTTTTGCCGTTTTTATAGATAATGGTACGGAATCCTTCGTGCGCGAGTCCGACTCGCAATAATTGTTTCTATTGTTTTCAACTTGCACTGTCGACATAAAAAGTGCTTCAAGGTATAATAATGTGTGTGCCGATATCTACATCGCCACATGCGAACTACGCATCAAAAGACCTGACGTCAAACAAAAATCCTGCATGCAATCAAGCATGCGGCGAACGCGCATTCCTGGTCATCACCCTCAGCCTCATCACCCCGACCCACTGGGGAATCACCTAAATCATCGCAATCGCCGCAGACATTTCCGACTCACCGCGAACAATGCGGCAGCCGGTCCCGACTCACTGGAACCTCAACTGGCACTGGCAAGCATCGGAAGATACAAGACTCAGCCCACTATCGACCTCCAGTCTCCGGAGGGGAGTGATGTGGCGGCATCTATATCGCTACATGCGAACTACACATCAAAGACCTGATGTCACACAAAAATCCTGACGTCACATAAATTCTGCACCACGCAATTATAGTTTGCCGCGCGATGGAGATATATACAAGAATTCAACATCAATTGTTGGGCAGTTGCCCGCCAGACACCATACCCCGTCTGGTCGGAGGATCCTCCCTTTTCTATGGTGGATTAGTGAACTTTACATCCTGTTCCACATACCCCTAAATGTGTTTGATTGGTTTCTGCGGGCATATTGTTATTTCGTCATATTCATTAAACAGTCTATTATAGGTAGATACACTACACTATATTATAACACACACCACACACACTACACGATATTATACTATATTCACCATTATGTACTATTTTACTTCATGTAGATCCTAATGAAGTCCAACCCACTATTTAAATAATTTCCTTTTATTTAAATAACTAATAATTTATTTATTTTATTTATCTTATTTTCTAATTACCTATTTATTTATTTATATAAATATTTTCCTGACTAGAGATTATCTGCTATGTTCTGACTATTAAAGATAAGATAGGTAAGATCATTTATTTGTCCAAAACATGAGTATACACACATGGCAAGCAAGATGTAACAATTAAATTAGATTACAGTCATATTTTGCCTTATCGGCGTACAAATATAAATAGGTAGCTTATTACTTAATAAATGAATGACTTTGACTTCCCATCAATTGAATCTAGCTTACCGACTGTACTATAAAATTTTCAAGTTAACTTAAATAACATCACGCCTGTCTTCCCCAATGGGTTAGGCAGAATTGTACTTATACTAGTATAGTAGTAGGAAGGTACTTTCAAGTTGTCTCGGAAAATAGCATCTAATAGATTTTCTTTAGATCTTAAACTTAGGTAGGTATCTAATTTCAAGCGGAGCTGTACGAGGGGTACAGAGCGGCGAAGACCGCCCTCCAGGCGGAGATCCTGCGGGCTAGGGCACTGGCCCGCGAAGAGACGCTGGAGACTCTGAACAGAGACCCGTGGGGACGCCCATACAAGATGGTGCGGGAGAAACTCCGCCCATGGGCTCCCCCGCTGACGCAGAGTCTCCGGCATCAGCTTGTGGAGGACGTGGTGAGCGCTCTGTTCCCTTCGAGAGGGGAACATACCTCCCCGCTCATGGCTTCGCCTACTGCGGTGCTCGATGCGGACCACACCGCCGACGACGACGACGACGATGCTCCGGAGGTGACCGAGGTAGAAATGAGAGTGGCGGTACGAAGGCTGAATGCCAAGAATACCGCCCCAGGACCCGACGGCCTACCTGGGAAGGCCTGGGTTCTGGCCATGGAGGCTCTCGGGCCTCGACTAAGAGGTCTCCTATGCGCATGCATGGAGAGGGGCCAGTTCCCACTTCGTTGGAAGACGGGGAAACTGGTCCTCATTAAGAAGCCGGAGCGCCCTGCGGACTCTCCGTCCGCTTATCGGCCCATCGTGCTGCTCGACGAGGTGGGCAAGCGCTTTGAAAGAGTCATTGCAAACCGCCTCGTCGGGCGGCTGGTGCGGGTGGGGCCGGATTTGGCGGAGAGCCAGTTTGGTTTCCGCAGAGGGCGCTCTACGGTGAACGCCATCATGCGTGTACGGGCCCTCACGACGGGGGATGCTGTGGCCCGGGGCGGGGTCGTCTTGGCAGTGTCACTAGACATCGCCAACGCCTTCAACACCCTGCCCTGGAGTTGCATAAGGGAGGCACTCCGGTACCACCGGATGCCGACCTACCTTTGTCGTGTGGTCGAGGCCTATTTGACGGACAGGGCCGTCGTCTACCCCGGTCACCAGGGAATGTGGAACCGGCGAGAGATGTCGTGCGGTGTCCCACAGGGATCAGTCCTGGGGCCGCATCTGTGGGACATCGGATACGACTGGGTGCTGCGCGCCGACCTCCCTAGCGACGTCAGCGTAGTTTGCTACGCTGACGACACGCTGGTCCTGGCGCAGGGGAGGTCGCACCAGGCGGCGGCCGATCTAGCGACACGCTGGGTTGCGACAATCGTCAATAGAATCCGGCAGTTGGGACTCGAGGTGGCCTTGCACAAGTCCGAGGTCATGTGTTTTCATTGCCCTCGGAACGCGCCACCGTCGGATTCCCAAATTACGGTAGGAGGGGTTCACATCGGCGTCGAGTCGACGATGAAGTACCTAGGACTCGTCCTCGACAGCCGGTGGAACTTCGTGGAGCATTTCCGACGTTTGGCTCCAAGGCTGGACCTGGCTGGGGCCGCCTTGAAGCGGCTCCTGCCCAATCTAGGGGGTCCAAACGCCTCCTGCCGGCTCTACGCGGGGGTCGTGCGGTCCATGGCCTTTACGGGGCACCGGTGTGGGCGCATTCCCTTAGGCTGCGGCCAGCCCGCCGGTTGAACGCGTCCCAAAGGGTCATGGCCATTCGGCTGACCCGGGGATACCGCACGGTCTCCCGTGAGGCGGCGAGCTGGAGGCGAAGGTCCTCGCGCACATCTAGGAGTGGCGCGAGGAGGTGAAGCGCTGGGGTGTAACTCCGCTGCCGCGAGAAATCGCGGCACAGCGGACAGAGCTCCGGCAAGATCTCATGGCGGCATGGAGAGTGCGATTGTCGCAACCCAGTGCTGGGCACGCCTCAATAGCGGCGATAAGTCCCCTCTTTGAGGAGTGGCTAGAGAGGCGTCACGGCGTCCTCACCTTCCGCCTGACACAGGCCCTCACTGGACATGGCAGCTTCGGGAGGTTCCTGTGTAGGATTAGGCGGGAGGAAACGCCCGGGTGTCACCACTGTGCGGATCGCCCGGAGGACACGGTGGAGCATACGGTGGAGGTATGCCCTGCTTGGGCGGAGCACCGCCGTGTCCTCGCGGAGGCGATTGGCGGCAATGACCTCTCGCGTCCGGCCCTGGTCCAGGCCATGGTACGGAGCGAGAGGGCATGGGAAGCCGTCACCTCCTTCTGCGAAGCAGTAATGCTCGCGAAGGAGGAGGCGGAACGCGTGAGGGAAAGGCAAAGTTTGCGCCCTCACGCCCCTAACCGCCGCCGTTGGAGACGCCCTGGGCGTCGGGAATCCCAGGCGGATTCCCGGCCACCATAGGCGCGGGCGTGCGGACGGCGAGCAACGGGCAGCTCGCCGTCCGATAAGGACCAGGCCCGGGTCGATGGCGCGTCGTGTTCCACGCGCGCCTCAAACAGATGTCAGCACAATTGACGGGGTCCGGTAGGACCGATGCCTGCCAGGGATGCGGGAAAGTCCGAAAGGGATACCGGGACCTTGGCAACAGGCAAATGAAGGAACACGGGTGGGTTTTAGTCAGTAAAAGTCTGACTGATCTGTCAGCTACCGAATGAAACCACCGTTGCGATTGGATGCTAGTTTATTACTGTCATAGCGACACAACATAATGGTAATGGTGCAGGCACGCACACATACATACACATACACATCACTCCCCTGACACTATTTTCAAAAATGAAGAACTAAACATTGTTTATATTATTATATAAGTAGGTAGCAATAACAATCTTACTTACGGAACTACAAACAACAAGAGGCTGGCACACTCGGCTAGTCGCACACCACATCATTCGTTATCATCAAATTACAGACACGTGTTTCTCTTTACATAAAAACTGAATCTAGATATTCAAATGCGTGGTGTGCGGTACTATTACAGTTTAAACCTTATAATTAATCTTACGTCTACAACTACGAGTCGGTCGTGTAGGCTGTGATTCAACAGAACGATCACCACAATCTTCCACTTCTTGATTAGTGTCAGCATTATTATGATCGATAGCATCGACTTCACTTTGTGCCTCAGCGCACTCATCCTCCTCCCCTACATCATTTCTCTCGCTTTCTACAACCTGCGATTCAATGACAGAAGGTAATGATTGTGGCGGCTGCGCATCCGCCGGTGGTGGGGAGTGTGGGCGCGGCGGTACTGACTGCGTGGGGCTCACGACATCAGCACGTGGGCCGTTCGCCGCGCTAACGGTTGCACCTGTATATTTCCTTATCTGGTCAATATGCCTTCTACAGTTTACATTATAATCCTTAACTAATAATTCGAACATGCGATTTCCTATTATTTTAATTTTTTACCTAAAATCCATATCTCTTTCCTAGCTATGTACCATTTTAACCATACCCTATCGCCTAAGACTAGTGTGTTCTTTTAGATTTTAAATTATCACCATTAGTTTCATTGTTATGACTATCTTCTAGTAACAGGTCCAGCCTAGATGTTATATTTCGGCCAAACATAAGCATTGCTGGGCATTCGCCCGTTGCACAATGTGGTGTATTGCGGTAATCAAATAAAAATCCTAGCAGTTTTTCGTTAATCAAATTTTGTGGACTGTTATCGGTAATAATACATTTTATCATCTTCTTGCATGTTTTTACAGAATTTTCGGCCTGTCCGTTACTGGAGGGGTGATAAATTGGGGACGTTATATATCGTATACCATTCATTACGCAAAAATGTTTGAATTCGTTCGACTTTATTTTTACATCATTATCGGAAACTATGACGCTTGGTATACCGAACCTAGAAAACAATTCCTTTAATTTCGTTATAAGCGCCCGACTTGAAGTACCGCAACTCATATGTAAACACTCCAACCACTTGCTATATGAATCTACGACGATCAAGTATACATTTTGATTTATAGTCATGTAGTCAATGTGCAAGCGTCGCCACGGAGATGAGTCGCGCGGCCAGGGCGCAGGAGGCGCGCGCGGCGGCGCAGCGCGAGTGCCGGCACACGCATGGCATGCGCCCACCCATTCCTCTATGTCCTTATCGATCGATGGCCACCAAAATCTACTACGAGCTACACTCTTTGTTTTTACCACGCCGAAATGACCCGAATGTAGTTCTTTTAATAACCTATTTCGGTACACCGCTGGTATCACAACTCTGTGACCTCGAAAAATACAACCATTTTCAACCTCTAAATCCGTTTTGCAGTTAAAATAAGGCTGAACCAGTTTACAATTAATTTTACTCGGCCAGCCGTTCTGCATGTATTGAAACACTGTTTTTAAAATGTCGTCCTTGAAAGTTTCTGTTTTTAAATCGCTAAAAGTTAGCGGCGCGACGTTAGCATCTAAGAAATTGAGGAAAGACAGATCATTTTGTCCTTCCGTTGCACAGTCAGGTTCTGGTAAGGGCGAGCGCGACAAATAATCCGCCGCGACATTATTTTCACTTTTAATATACTGCACGTTATAATTATATGCAGACAATATTATCGCATAACGCTGTAACCTCGATGCTGCCATGACTAAATACCTGTTTTTTTTCCGAATATCGATAGTAATGGACGATGATCAGTCTTAAGGATGAACGGGTCCTGACGTCCATACAAGTATTGGTGAAAGTATTTGACAGCAAAAATAATGGCTGTCGCCTCTTTTTGAATCTGACTGCCCTTCCGCTCCGCCCAGAGCGGGAGAAGTCATTGGATGATATCCCACCCTCAAAAAAAAAAAAAAAAAGTTAGGTATCTAATAGGAAATTGAGTTTACGTAGGCACAAAAATAGCAGTTCTTTAATAAAAAGGTCAATGTTAAAGTACTTGATTAGATATGATAATATGATGATGATACATAGATTATGTGCTACCTCTACCTGACATTTGGATAAAGTATCCGAAAATGCCATTGAATTCAAATTAATTATACAAAATATTTAAATTAAATTAATAATTCATTAATTTAGTCATTTAGGCTGTTACTTACCTATGTTTATTTTTTATTATTAAGTCCCTGTTATCATAAATTAGTCGTAATAAAAAACAATTTTATAGTTCGAAAGTAACATTTTAATGTAAAGTAATAATATTATTTAATTAAAAACCGATCTGATATTCTTTTTTTTGTTTTAATTGATACTTAATTGGAATAACACGCACATTACACACGCGCACGCTCTTTAGGGTGCGCGCCGCGGCTACGCCACGCGGGCAACCGTGAGGCTACTTCTGGGTGGTCCGTAACCTGACACCGAGTGGACCACTTAAGATTATAACGACGACAAGTTTTAAGTTTTGTAGCGGAAGTGTTTACAAAACATACATTAAATTAAAAACATACAAAATATAGCTGTTCTTTGTAAAAATGGTTATGTACAGTTTAGCTTGGTAAAATATTGTTAATTTTAATGTAAACTAAAACGAAGGGGGTTTTTTTCAATATACCGTCAAATAAAAATAAATAGGAAAAAATTAAGAATGTTTTTATGCTTTTTACATAACTACTATGATTTGTTTTTTGGACCTTGGCCGCAACCAGGCATTTATGGAATCACGTATGTGTGCCTCGGCTTCGCCTCGTCCCACATTTTCACGATCGTCCATCAATAGCCCAGTTGCAGGCCGCAACAGTAATGTGTTATCCGTTAGCGTGGAAAGAGTTTTTAAAAATCGAACCATTCTATTCACTAATTTTCTATACTGCCGGTCCACTGATAAGGCATTAATACTTATGTCATGTCAGTGCGCCAACTCCATTTTTAGAATAATCGCACTGGCAAGAACGACGACTGCATGAAAAAAAAATTGCTAAACGCCCCTAAAGAAATTCACTTCAAAGCTTCTCCATATTCATTCATTCTATTGAGATACACATATCGAGAGTCTAATGTTACGATATCTTAAAAAAAACTAATTCAAAAATTATTTATATGCCAGTTGATTCTTTGACATGGTCTCATTAATACCCTAGAGTTATGAGATATCTTTTAGTTAAGGGATATTTAAAATTTAGTTTTTTGAATCTTATTTTTCGTTGAATACATATACGTCATGTATAATAATAAAATAATATTAATTAAACCATACAACCTTGTTTTCATTCCGTCTTATATTAATTAAAGTATATTAATACTGTCCACATTTTATTTCATTGTGTGGTGACACTATCTATTTTCATAGGATTACTAAAATATTATCTCAGCCAAGAGGAAAGCAATGCACAATTTTAGCATTCTATTATTTAGTAGAAACTTTTTACTAAAAGATAAGTGCACTAGACTTTCTGATATTCCTTTCGTGAAACAGTTAGCACATCCACGTTTGTCAGTGGAGGTGACGATTGAGCGACCAGTTCTGATAATAGCTATCTTCAAATTACGTCGACATTTCTGCTCCATTTATTTTTACAAAATGTGTTAAGACTTTTACTAAAACGTTATGTCGAAAAAGAACGGTTTTATTTATTTAATTCGGAAATATATTGTGTGGCTCAGGCCACACAATATATATTTTACTGTCACGGACCACAGTTTTGTACATTTTTTTTGTCTTTAATGCTTTTTGGCCTGTTATTTAGTAAATATCTTTACAAAATCTTTACTAAATGTCTGTAATCAAAAAACCTTCATTTTTAAGATACTATCTGAGATCTGGCTGATGGTCTGTGAGAACTGAGGGCCCGCACTTTAAGGGCTGTAGTTTTTAATATATTAATTTACAAATTCCCAGATTCGTTCTACAATTGTTTTAAGACTACTACTAAATCATAGGACTTTTTTTGCGATTCCCAGTTTGGTCCCTCAGTTCACACACACTTATAATACACTGGACCCGTAGCTCCAACTATTTACTACTACTATTTACCGACAATTACTGAGATTCAAGGTTCCGCGAAAACCTATTGTTTCACGGAGCACCGCCGTGTCCTCGTGGAGGCGATTGGCGGCAATGACCTCTCGCGTCCGGCCCTGGTTCAGGCCATGGTACGGAGCGAGAGGGCATGGGAAGCCGTCATCTACTTCTGCGAAGCAGTAATGCTCGCGAAGGAGGAGGCGGAACGCGTGAGGGAGAGGCAAAGTGTGCGCCCTCACGCCCCTAACCGCCGCCGCTGGAGACGCCCTGGGCGTCGGGAATCCCAGGCGGATTCGCGGCCACCACAGGCGCGGGCTTGCGGACGGCGAGCAATGAGTAGCTCGCCGTCCGATAAGGACCAGGCCCGGGTCGATGGCGTGTCGTGTTCCACGCGCGCCTCTAAGAGATGTCAGCACAATTGGCGGGGTCCGCTAGGACCAATGCCTGCCAGGGTGGCGGGAAAGTCCGAAAGAGATACCGGGACCTTGGCAACAGGCAACTGAAGGAACACGGGTGGGTTTTAGTCAGTAAAAGTCTGACACGCCCTTCCGCTCCGCCCAGAGCGGGAGAAGTCATTTGATGATTTCACAACCGCAAAAAAAAAAAAAAAGGGTTACGCAAGGGTCGATTCTGAGTCCGGACATACCCTTGTGGAATTCCGAGACCTATCTCCTTCCGATAGACGTAGATAGTAGGGATTTAGGGAGGCACTAACTGCGTACGTAAGTAAAGGGAATAATAGGAAATTGATAATGACACAGAGAAAGAGGTACTTTACGCTGCTTTATGCCACCCCCACGTCTGCCATGCTTATTACAAGTTTGGTGGTTTTAAATACAATATTGTTAATAAAGCCATTGCTATACCTACCTTGCTTCATAAGACTGCACTTAACAAATTATTGGCAAGTATAACAATGCTGTAAATAATATGTTTTATACTTTAGTGTTAGATTGTATACTATATGACCCGGTGTGAACTTCGTACCACGTGAGACAAAATTTTGATGTTTCTGCTGTTTCTTTGGGTTTTTTCTTTTTTCGTAAATCACGCCAGTATTGAGGCGAACAAAAGAAAAAAAAACTATTCAAATCGGTCTTGCCATATGAATTTATATATAGATAGATAGATAGAAGATAGATTTGTCATTAATTAATTGAATAAAAAAATCACAAGTATTAATAATAACCCAATAACAAATAATTGTAATGTTGATCAAGAACGCATAGGAACGTAGTCTGTATTGATCTAGAATTTGTGAAAGATTCGGGAACTCATAATAAAATTGGTCTCGGTTGTTAATGTTATGGTATGGTATAGTCACAGATGAATAAGTACGGATGGTTCACTCCGCATTTGCGTATGAAGCTACAACTTGCGAGATAAGTACGCGGCGGATCCGTCTTGTCGGGCCAATTCAGTGAGTGTAACGTAGTCATAAGATATAAAAGTTACACGTTAGAAAGAGAGGCAACTTCTTATAGGTGAACATAAATGTAGGTAGGTAATAAGCGCTGTGCGACCTGAATTACACTTTATTGCGTCGTAGCAAGAGTAGCTTTTTACTTAAATGGTTTTTCGGAGAGAACCATCTGTACTCATCTGTGGTATGGCATAACATAAGCATCGGAGACTAACTAAGTGTTCCCGAATCTTCGAGTCTCGAAGGGGTCTGATAACTCTGATAGTGATGTTTTCCTCATAAAAGTACCACGGACCGTAAATTTGTATATTTTCTTTCGAGCTTAAACATATTTGATTTCAGGGCAAGGGCAAGCGGTACCTCTCCAGTTCCATAGCTTTTGTCATTGGTGTTTTAAAATACTTTGGAGTCCCATTAAAATGATGGGAAACGGTTCTTTATAAATGAACTGGGGAAACTTTACAGGCAGTTTCGGTATCTAATACCAATAAAACGAAAATAAAACGACTTATTTTATAGTATCGTAATTGCAAAGTACCCAAGCGTGCTCGTGAAATGAACTGTGTTTACTTAGAAATATGAATGAATACGTTAAAAAAAAAAGCCATTAGATATCTGTAACGTTCCCCCGGCTAATTGAAAAATACCCTATAGATTATTTTTAACCGAGTTCTTCAAAAAGGAGGAGGTTCTCAATTCATGTGGTTTTTTTTTTGTGTTTGTTACGCGATTACTCCGCCAAATATGAATCGATGTTGATGGTGGTCCCATATAAATTTTATTTACTTTGCTTACGTAGATTTTGAGTAAGCTTCAATATTACGTATTTTTCCCACTTAGTCTATGTAGACGATGTTCTATGTGACTCCGTCACTGTTATTTACATAGAAGGTAGTAGTGGTAGATGGTGGTGGCAAGGTGGTGGCAATTTGATGATTTCCCAAACTCAAAAAAAAAAGGTAGTTGTTGTATTCGAATTTGTGTGGGTTATGACCACAATTAAAAAGTAAAAAGTAAAAACTTAAAAAAAGAAAAAAAAACAACCGACTTCCAAAATAAACATAAAAGAGTGAAAAATAACTTTAATTTCGGAAAACGTTGTCTTTGCTTTTCAATTTTCGTTTTTTGCCACCAGGTGTTTACACCTATTAACTGTTAGGTACTTTTTAGCGAGCTACCATGTTTTTGTAATCCCCCAATAATGGCAATAAATTATGGAAAAAATACTATATACTTATGTACTTAAATAATATCTTGAAAAAAGTAAATAACTAATCCTTCATTTTGAAAAATTAAATGCAATTTAGCGCTAATTGTCCACAACGTTGTTCAAGCACTTTAGTCTTGTGGTTCAAGTCTCTATATGGCCTTATAACTTTATTAATAAACGAGAAAGTCCGTTATTATTAAATGAGAACGACTAAAAATAAAATGCCATATTTTATTGTACCTATTTATTTACTTATTTGGTAAGAGCGCAGATTATTATTCCTACTTCTCCGTAGAATCCTGCTCCTTTCCTCCTTTTTATGTTTTTTAGCTTTTATTCTTTTTAGTGACCAACATTGTTATTCTGTAACTATCTCACCGTGAAAACTTGGTGAAGTGAGCTTAAAGTGAACTATCACTGTCTTGCCTTAACATAAGTAGGTAGGTCTCGACAACAATGACAGCTCACTCCACGCTCACTTCACCTAAGTTTTCAGGGTGAGATGGTTTTCAGAATAGCAAAACAGGTTTTTTTACACGAGTCATTAGGTCCAGCATTGCTATTCTGTAACTATCTCACCGTGAAAACTTAGGTGAAGTGAGCGTGGAGTGAGCTGTCATTGTCATCGATACTTACTGATGCTAAGGCAGTGACAATTCACTTGAAGTTTACTTCACCTAAATTTTCACGGTGAGATTGTTACAGAATAGCAATGCTGTTTACCTACAGAATCAATATTCAGTAGTACACTGCAATTAAGTGACATACCTACATTAGATTTAATGTAATCTAAAATACCTTTAAATTTTAGTTCATTCTACGTAGTTATCTACAGCCCTTAGCTATTTAAAAGTATTTATGTATGAACACAACCGTGAATCACTAGAATAAAAACACAATACTTATTTATCATTTAACGCGTGTCGTTGGTTTATCGCTATCACATTTAGGCTCGTCAGCGAAATTACAAACAATATTGTAGATAAATGGTCGTATCGTAGCACAGGGGGTCTAAAACGGCCACATTAGCAATTCCTCTAAAAGCAATTCATTTCTTGAATTTCCAGCTGTCATTAGCAATTCCTCTAATTTGACACAAAAGCAATTCATAATGTGTGGATCATTTTACGAATCTCCATAGAAAACTGTCAAACAGATGAATTATTTCGTATTATGGATCGCACGAAGATCATATTATGAATTGTCAGTTTGTGACATTTTACGATGATTCATAATATTTTCCTAATTATGATTCTGCCAAAGTGACTATTTTAAGCCCCCTGTAGTGGTGATTTTGTTATGCCGGTGCTACATTGTCGCGTTATCGCGAACTTTACTTCGCGCGCTCTGTCTTGCACACCGCTCGACGTCTCACTGAGCAACAGAGAGCGCGCCCAGTAAAGTTAACGCGACAATGTAGCCCCGGCATTAGGAAAATCTTTAGCGTTGATGGTGCGAAGTCCTTCGGCCCTCTTCGCTCTGTGCCAGCTTAGGTACTTAAAACGGCGCACCTGCTCGCCGATGCCACACGCTCCGTCACCGCGCGCATCAAACTATTTTTGGCAAGTACAAGAGTTTCTGTCGAGTAGCGACATTGGTGACCATGAAGCAAGGGCTGCTCGTGTTTCTCGCAATCTGTGCTTTTGCCATCGCCATGGTGCCTAAAGGCAGGGTGAGTAGCTTTTTTTAATAATCAGCTTATAGATAAAGTGTGCTCTTAGATTGTCGAGTTCGTGGTGTTACAGGCGAACGGTTTCAATGTTGGGTGTTTAGATAGGTAAATACTTTTCAGGGTGTGAATATTTAGAAAGAAGTGTTTAGTGTTTACCGACTTCTTATTGATGTGGACCACAACCAGTACCTACGGACAAAACATCAGTTTCATTAGCTTTTCTTTTATGAAATTCAGTTGCATCTCACCTTACATGTGACACTGATTTGATTCTTAAATTTCTGAGATTGCTAACAACTTCCAATTTAAAGTAAGTATATAATTATGGACGAATTTGGTTAGAAGATACATGTGTATAAAGTACCTACTAAGCTGCACCGTAATGACAGTAGGTAGGTACCGAATGTACCTAGACGAAAACTTTCTTCATAAAAACTTTAAAGTTGTGTAAGGTAGGCATTTGTAGCACATCTTGTCAGACTACAAACTCAATTAAGTACAAGAAATACACTCAGGGTGACCACACTTTATAGGTAGGTAAGTACATTAGGCACAAGCAGCATGAGTGTGTTTGAATACGTGTGTCGTACTGTAAGTAATAAATATTGGTCAAAAATCGGTTATCTCACTGATATATTATTTTAATTGTGGTTCACTGTAATCGGTGATTTTTAACCGACTTCTTCAAAAAGGAAGAGGTTCTCAATTCGTCTGTATGTGTGTATGTTACGTGATTACTCCGCGAAATATGAATCGATTTTGATGGTGGTCCCATATAAATTTTATTTACTTTGCTTAAGTAGATTTTGAGTAAGCTTCAATATTAGGTACGTATTTTTCCCACTTAGTCTACGTAGACGATGTTCTATGTGACTGAAAATGTGTGTGAAATTCGAATACTACCTGCTCTGTAAATAACAGTGACGGTTATTTACAGAGCAGGTAGTATTCGAATTTGTGTAGGGTTGGAACCACAACTTAAAAGTGAAAAAAAAAAACTTAAAAAAAAGGGAAAAATAACATTAATTTCGGAAGTCGGTGGCAAAAAACGAAAACTGAAAAACAAAGACACCGACTTCCGAAATTAAAATTATTTTTCACGTTTTTTTGTGTTTTTATTGGAAGTCGGTTGTTTTTTTTTGTAAAAAGTTTTAACGTCATGTTTTTTTAAGAAATCGTAAAATCAACAACAACTCTCGGTGCTGTAAACATGTGTTTGTTATTTAGTTTTACATATCCGTAGCTCTACTTAACTGGCTTTATACCTACTTAGTACAAGACTTCAGTTTTTAACTAAGTACAGTCGCCGGCGCGTAACTTGGCAAGAGTCGTAAATGCGCAGAATTCGTTTTCGCTTGTTTTTCTTAACATGTTCAAAAATTATTTAAGGCATTACCTACGTCACGCGTCTATTATACTTTTTATTGCATTTATTCGACTTTAGTTTAGAAGCGCCCATCTATAAAAATCTCAGAGCGACACTAGCGCCGGTCTTTTTTTTTTTTGAGGGTGTGAAATACATCAAATGATTTCTCCTGCTCTGGGCGGAGCGGCAGGGCGTGTCAGACTTTTACTGACTAAAACCCACCCGTGTTCCTTAATTTGCGGGAAAGTCCGAAAGGGATGCCGGGGCTCTTGGCTGTTGCCATGTGCCCCGGTATCCCTTTTGCACTTTCCCGCAAACCTCAAACATCAACCCTAGCGTCGGTCTCAAATTGTTTCACGCCGTTTGTCCACCGCACCGTGAACAGGGGGCTTAAAATGGCCACTTTGGCACAATCATAATCACTTTGGAAAATACTATGAATCATCGTAAAATGTCACAAACTGACAATTAATAATTATGATCTGCGTACAATTCATAATACGAAATAATTCATCTGTTTGACAGTTTTTTAAGGAAATTCGTAAAATGGTCCACAAATTATGAATTGCTTTTGTGTCAAATGTGGCCGTTTTAAGCCCCCAGAACGTCAAAGAGAACAAAATGACGACGCCGAAGGAGCGTCTCCCACATTTTTTTTTTTCCTGTATTTTAACTAATAAATTAATAATAGAAGTAAGTACCTACTTATAGGAAAATTTATTTATCGTTCCAGCGAGCCGTTAATACTGAAGAGCATAAGAAAATACCCAAAGGAGAGAAAACGGTGTGCGAGCGTCAGACACCCTCCGCCTGGTATGTTTACAAATCACATGACGTGAGGAGAACAGCATTCAACCCACAGGCCACTCGAGTAAAAAGATTGACAATACGCTTTTAAGAGCGTTAAATTAACTTGAGTTGTACATCGCGCGAACCTGCGAGCAAGCATGTTACTTCTCACCGCCAACGCACTGCGTTCCCGGTCTATATCCTCGTCGTCCTTGAGGTCACCCGTCACAATATGCCCTAGATATTTAAATTTGTCAACCAGCTTCAGTGCAACGCCATTGATGTATACTGCAGGCACATGGGCAGGTCGAGGTTTCCCTGCTTTGAAGATCAACAGCTCGCTCTTTTTGGAATTGTACTAAAGTCCATGTGCTTCTGCATATAGCTCACAGATATAAAGTAGTTTCCTCACTGCACTTATCGAGATACCCAGCAGAACCATGTCATCTGCATAACTAATATTGTTGACACAGGTACCATCGATATAGCATCCGACATGAGTGCTGCTGAGTCTCTCAAGTAGCTGGTTGACGTACAAATTAAACAGAAGAGGTGAACTCAACCCACCTTGTCTGACGCCACATTCCGACCTGTAATGGTCCGACAACGTACCGGCCCATCTCACCTAGTTTTTCTGGTTTGAGTATCAGTATCTGAGTAGGGAGATGGTATCCGCCGGCACACCCGCACCTCCTAGTTTATCCCACAGAAGGTCATATACAACAAGGTCAAAAGCTTTCGATAAGTCAAGGAAGCACGCGTATCTTCCTCTCCTTATCGATCGCGGTCTTCCTCTCAGTATAGTACCTGACAGTATGCTTTAAGCTCAGAATGGCACTATCAGTGGACAATCCTGACCTAAAACCAAACTGAGCATCATGTAACACAATCATGTTGTCCACATGTTGTTCGAGAATGCCATTTAGCAAACTTTCAAGTACTTTGGCAGTTACAGTCGCAAGCGAGATGGGCCGATAGTTAGTTTTGTCAGACGAGTCACCTGTCTTATTTTTATTTAACTATCGATACCACTATTTTACGCATGACCGACTCAGGTAAGTATGAGTGACTTAAGTAGATATTGAAAAACATCTTCAATACTCTTGGCAGATGCACACCAGCATATTTAAAATGTTCGATGCTGAGACCATCATGACCAAGTGATTTTCCCCTTTGCATATTTGTAATAGCTCTTGATACATTTTTCACGGAGAATAAAGTGATATTTGGTTTTCTAGTCACGATGGTCCCGGGATCACTATCAGCAGAGTACTCAAGGACGACTTGCACAATAAATTATTGCCCGAATAAATTAGCAATTATTTTATTATCTGTTACACCGTCGACGCTCACGGGGAAACCAGTTTTACCAGTTAGTATGTTTCCAAAAATTGCTGAAGTCCTTTTTTGTATGATTTGAAGCAAGAATATCCATTCTTATCTGGTCTTGTCTATCCTGATACCACTTTAATTTAGACTTGAGGATCTTTCGGATTTCCACCATTTCATAATAAACATTACCGCTAGTCGGTTTTCCTGCTAGTAGCCAAATTTGAAATTTAATTCTGGCTTCTCCGTGAGCACCTGCGATATATTTGTTCCACCCCGCAACTTGTCTCTTTCTGCCGGATTGTTTTTCAACAAAACTTTGTATAACAGCTCTGGATAGTACATCAGTTATATTCATATATAGTTTGTCCAGTATTACGTAATGATCCGGGTTACGACAGGATGAATCACAACAATGGTGTAGTTCCATAGGAAATCAATGTCACGGAGTCCAGAATGACATATTATGTCATGATATTTATTCATCTGTTTTTATTGATGTATTGCGACAATATATTGAAGTATTTGCAAATGGGGCTCGATCTGATTTGCAATCTTGTAAGAGCCGTAAGAGTTGTATTAGGTATTGTACTAAGGAGGATTTTAATCCTTTATATAATTGTAAAGAATCTGAATTACACTTTAACATGAGGGTCCGGCTTTGGGCTAGGCGTACGGTAGGTTCAGATTTGATGACCCATTTGTGATGGAGCATAGGTTTTGTTACCGTTTTTTACAAAAAATTTTTGCTGATATAAAAGAACCGGTTGTTGATATACTCTTGAGACCCATGAATGAGTGTTATGGTAATTGGACTATGGAGGTGTGTATGTGGTGGAACGATTTCCTACGTACGGTTGGTTTAAAGCGTAAGCAGTTGTATTTGTATGGTCCGTCTAATGTTGGGAAATCGTCATATATTGAATGCTTGATTGCTCGTGTTAATATGAAGTATGTTTTTTATCCTGGGGTAGGTAAACTTTTTATGCAAGGGTTTCGGGAAGGATATCGTAATTTTTTTTATTTGAGGAGTTTTCTTATAGGTTTTGTTTTCCTAGTATGTTAAGAAGATTATTGGAAGGTCGTAAGTATGCTTACCCTGTAAAGTGTGAAAGTGATATGATTATGGCATTTAAGGGTCCTATTATATTTGTGTCTAATGAGTTGGATGAGAGTATGGATGATGCATTAAGAATCGTCTTTTGTTTGTTAGTGCCGCAGAAGCGTTTAGGGAGGCGATTCGGGCGTGTGTACCGAAGGTGGAGGAAGACTCGCCCCCGTGGTCTCAAGAGACAATATCTTTATCGTCGGAAGACGAAGCGTCCCCGTCGACGTAGGCGTTTTGCTTATAGTCGTGGCCCTCCTCTTAGGAGTATTATGTCTGTGCCTGGGCGTGTTATGAAGTATATTTATGCAGGAGCTTCTATACAGCAAGCGTCTTGGAAGTTTGGATTGTCTAATAACGATATACATTATAGTCTTATGCCTTTTTTTACCTTATTTGCCATGGGCAATAAGAATGTTGGTTTATATTTACAGAATCAGTATGGTATGATGATTATTAATAAGGTTGAATATTGTTTGTCTAATTTAGAATTGAAAAGGTATTATGATATGGGTAAAGTAGATGTTGTTAATAAGCACTTTAGTGATTTACGTGTTGATCCTTTATTTGCTCAAGATAGCTTTGATGTATGTACTTATATTGTAGCTAATCATGCTTCTTTTGGGACGCCTGAGTTATCCGGTTCTTATGAAAATATGAACAGAACTCGTTTGTCTAAGAATTCCACTATTAAGTGGACATATTATCCTAGATGTAAAAAACGTGTTGAGACTTCTAATTTAAATTCTAAAGCTAAAATAGATGAGTTAGTTATGTTAATGCAGACTCCGGATGTTGTAAATAATTCTCATGCTGGTAAAGCCTATATTGGCCAAATGGCCCTAACGATATACGATAACTTCGAAATTAAATGTCCGATTCGAATGAATTAAACAGTATTTTACTGCTACATACATACCCTTGATGTTAAAATTATTTATTTGAATAAGAATTAATATTATGTTGATAAAACTCCTTCGCAAATAATGCATTAATTTCGAACAAAGGACCATGACCAGATTCCTATACATGCATACTGTTGGGGTTTTCTTCGTCAGGTCGTTTATGTGTCAGCGTCGTGGATAGAAATCAGACACAAGGCTCCTTTGGATAATGTGTTATATCGGTTTTTACAATGATTGATGTCTTTTCACAAAATTATAGTTTAGCGGTTAGAAATTCGCGTGTGTTCGGTAGTGTGTCACCAAAACAGTGAAAATCCGCAGCGCGTCGCTAGTGTCGCGCCGTTCTGTTGCTCCTTCCCCGCGTACCGCCTACGTCCTATCGGTCGGTGTTATTTATCGCCAGTAGATGGCGCTGTGGTCATCAACATGCCGGCGGCCTTGGAAACACCAGGTTCCAATGTGGCTGATATGCTGCTCGTTTGATTGTCGTCCGGATGCAGGAGCGGGCAGATTCTTGGATAGGATCGTCGAATAATACCCGTCGCTGTTTTGATAGTTGCCACGCGTGAGATTCCATCTTTGCCGGTGAATGTGTGTAGCACTCGTCCGAGGCGCCACTTCAATGGTGGTAGGTGATCCTCTTTGATTAGGACGAGGTTATCAGGGGCAAGTGTATCCTGGTTGAGTTGCCACTTCGTCCTCTTCTGGAGTTCAGAGATGTACTCGGTTGACCAGCGTTGCCAGTAGTTCTGTCTCATTTGTTCCACGCGATCGTATCGCGGCAGTCGCTGCGTAGCCGTCACGGTGAGGTCCCGACTGGCGGATGCAGTGAGCGGCCGGCCAATCAGGAAATGAGCAGGACATAAAGGAAGCAGGTCGTTCGGGTCTGTGGACATTGGGTACATAGGTCGGGACTTGAGGACAGCTTCAATTTGTGCCAATACCGTACTCAACTCTTCGTATGTGAAATGTGCATTACCTATAATGCGACATAAATGAAATTTACAGACTTGACCCTTGCCTCCCACAAACCACCAAAGTGAGGCGAATACGGCGGAATAAATGTGAATTTTATGGAGTTATTAGTTGTGAAATTTAAGACATCATCTTTTAAAGAATTTAAAAATGTTGAAAATTCCTTTAAAGCTCCTACAAAAGTCGTGCCATTGTCAGAATAAATCTGCAAAGGTTGGCCACGTCGAGAGATGAAACGTTTCAACGCCAGCAAATATGCTTTAGTAGTAAGACTTGTAACCAATTCTAAATGTATTGCGCGCGTAGTAAAACATACAAAGAGACAAATATAACATTTCGTTAACTTTGCCCCCCTTCCGGCACGATTCAGCATGAACAATGGCCCGGCATAATCCACGCCACTACGTATGAATGGATACAAATAAAAATTAAATAAAATAAAAATGAACATTAAAATTCATATAAAATTACATCAAAATTCAATTTAAATTACCCTCTTAATAAAGGATCTCCACAGAGGAGAAGAGATCCTATCTGCTACAGTCTTCAGAATTCCGTTGCAGCTGCCACGCATTCTGCAGATCAGGAATACAGTTTTCTTGCGTATGATGGCATGAAAGCCATCAGTGCGATACAGCGCAAACATCCCCGAAGCACTACAGAAGCGAGGCAGCCCCAACAACATCCTGAAGATGTTTTTGTATTGGACGCGCAGGACATCCAGCGATCTTTTGGTGTGACTGACCCACAGATTCCCCGTATAAAAGCTTTGACAATACGCCTTAAACAGCGTTAACTTTACTTCATTAGAGCAGCGAAAGAATCTGCGAGCCAGCATATTACCTCTGACCGCTAAAGCCCTGCGCTCCCTCTCAATATCAAGATCGTCTTCAAGACAATCGGTAATTAAATGCCCCAGGTATTTAATGTGTTAGCTTATATCATAACAACTCCAACGACATAATTATGTTTATAAACACTTACGATAAAAAGTTTAGAGTTAGGTATCGTCATTATAATCTTAAGTGGTATCTGGTTTCGAGATCACCCAGAAGTGATGTCAGATGTGCATTGCAGTTGTACGTCGTACGTCATTTTCGCGGTGCTACTGTGGAGGGGGTTATTCTTTATTTTCATTGTAGTGAATTGAAACAGCGACTAAAAGCCGAGCAAAAATTGAAAGAGAAGGCGGATAACGTCGATCAGCTTCCAACTCCCGATAATGCGGATAAGACATCATCATCCAAAGCTGAAGAAGACATCAGTCCCAATGAGTATTGTAAGCTACGAACTGCTGCTGTTGCGGCTCTCAAGAAAGGTTCCAAAGAAGACGACCCATACCCCCACAAGTTCAATGTTACAATATCTTTAGAAGATTTCATTGAAAAGTACAACCATGTAAACAGTGGTGAAGTTCTTGACACTGTTACACTGTCTGTGGCTGGAAGAGTTCACTCTATTAGAGAGTGTGGAGCTAAACTCATTTTTTATGATTTGAGAGATGAAGGTGTTAAAATACAGGTGAAGAAATAATTCAATGAGAAAATTATATTTTACAGTTCATGACAAAACTCTTGGGCGTGACCTTTTCGGACATTATCATTTTATCAATACTAATAACACAAATTCTAATATTCCAGGTTATGGCTAATGCAAAAATGTATGAATCAGAAGAAAAATTTGTAGCTGATACAGACAAGCTAAGGAGAGGTGACATTATTGGCTGTGTCGGACATCCTGGCAAGACAAAGAAGGGAGAACTGTCCATTGTACCCAAAAGTATTAAGCTGCTGTCTCCTTGCCTGCATATGCTGCCTCACTCACACTTTGAGCTTAAGGATAACGAAACCAGGTTTAGGGAGAGATATTTAGATTTAATTTTAAATGATAGGGTGAGTTTATTTTGTGTTTTGAGCTCATTACTGTAAGTTGCTTCTCAAGTCAGTGTGGTATTCTTTTCCTCCACAGGTAAGACAAATCTTTTACACTAGAGCAAGAATCATTACATATATAAGGAAGTTTTTGGACAATATTGGTTTCCTTGAAATTGAAACTCCAATGTTGAACATGATCTCTGGTGGGGCTATAAGTAAGCCCTTCATCACACATCACAATGATCTCAACATGGACATGTACCTGAGGTTAGCTCCCGAACTGTACCACAAGATGTTAGTAGTGGGAGGTCTGAACCGTGTTTATGAAATCGGCAGACAATTCCGAAATGAAGGCCTTGATCTGAATCACAACCCAGAGTTCACTACATGTGAGTTCTACATGGCTTATGCAGATTACAATGACCTTTTGAATATAACAGAAGTTATGCTGTCAGGAATAGTGAAAAGTATCCATGGTTCTTATAAAGTAAGTTGATATAAAATAATTTCACAATAGTTTACCAATTTGTCTCATTGTATTTTGTTTTTCAAATGTATATCAATTCATTCGCAGTTATTTCTTTGATTTCATAAGTCAAACAATAGGTTATCAAACATACTCTTACTACAATGATAACTCCTAGACATACATGAAGGGAGTTGGCCCACATCAGCGGTATTAATTGGATCCATGGTCTCAATTTCTAAGTTGCACTTTGTAGGTAGGCGTGGATTATCGGGCGAAGAAAATAGAGGCATTGGTTATAGTACAATAATTCAGACACTCCACCGAACGCGTAGCGCGCCTGTGCGAACCCGACCGAGTCTCCAATCATACTGCCAGTCAGCATTGCCAACTCCAAATAACGGTTTACGGTATTTTCAGTTTAAAATTACGGTAGATTTTAAAAAAAAACGGTAGATTTTAAAAAGACGTGTAAATTAAATTGTTTGAAAAAAAATAAAAATACGCTGTTTCCATACATCTAAACTAGTCGGAATTTGACAAAATATCTGTGTAATCATGATCATTTTTATACATTTCAGTAAAAACAATTTTTCCACCATTAGAAAGTGAATTTAATGGTGAAAAAAATGATTACTTTCCATTTTAATTTATTTGCACAACAGATTCACTTTCAACGCAGATTTATTACAACGCAATTACGCAAAGTACATTACCTGAATAAAGAAAGTTGGTAATAAGAAAGGTTAAGAAATCTGTCAAGTAGGCAACTCTTTACTTTGTAAGTGTTATATTGGTTCAAACTATTATCTATGGTTGGGAAATTCCCCTTAGTTCACTGCTATTTAAAATTTTGCTATATTATGACAAAAAAATACGTTCAATATTCCATCTGCCCAATTACAGTGTTTTTTGACACCGTAATTATATTACTACGGTAGACGGTGAATCAATGCTGAATACGGTGGTTCTACCGTAATTACGGTGCAGTTGGCAACGCTGCTGACAGTAAATCGTAGCCTCACTGCGGACTAGCGCTCGGTGTTGTGTCAAAGTGTCATGTCATCGGATGTGACGTGGCAGACACATAATTCATTTACACGACACTCTTAACTAACAGCGACATCTATAAAATCTAACTAACACTAATTTAAATATCAAAGCGCCGTCATAAAGTTAAATGATAAATAGTTCATATGTGTTGAATCATTACCCGACTACGGCGAAGATTTTTAATCTTACCATGTTGGGTATCAAACGAAAGGGCACAATTAGTACATTTAAAAAATACATATATTGCAACCCCAAAAGAATTAAAAAAAAAAAGTAATAAAAAGTAAAACCCAACTACGACTAAAAAGGTATAAACAAGATACCACAGACAGACAAATTAAAAATCCGGAGTCACACGTAATCTATTCGATTTATGCCCTAACACGTGGACTTGTTTAGGTATACCTTTTTAGTCGTAGTTGGGTTTTAGTTTTTATTACTTAATTTTTTTTTTATGAAGTGATTCACTGTAATCTAATTACGATTATTGAAAGCTAAAACATGATATGAATGAAATTCTATTAATACAAATCAATTGATCTGCCTAGCCTTTTCCCAACTATGTTGGAATCGGCTTTCAGTCTCACCGGATGCAGCTGAATATCAGTATATTACTTGGAGCGACTGCCTATGTGACGTCCACTATATATGAATACTAACAGATAATTTAAATTATATTTACAGGTTAAATATCAACCAGATGGGCCCGAGGGCAAAGAGGTGGAGTTAGACTTCACTCCTCCATTTGCCAGAGTGCCAGTGATGGCAAGCTTGGAAAAAGCATTGAATGTCACACTACCACCAGCTGATCAACTAGACTCACAGGAAGTCAACCAGCTGTTAATTCAGTTGTGTGAGAAACATGAAGTAAGTATTACTGAACATACAGGTATTTTACACATACGTGCCAATAAAGCGAGGCAATACAAACACAGTTTCCCCTGCTGAATGGCTTTATCCTAATATATGGTCCACCACTTACTTACACAATTTCTATATAATAAATACACAATTATTTCTAGGTTGACTGTGCACCACCATGGACCACAGCTAGACTACTGGATGATTTAGTAGGGGTGTTCCTTATAGAAAAAATTTCTAACCCCACTTTTATATTGGATCACCCCCAGATCATGAGTCCTTTTGCCAAGAATCATAGAGATATCCCTGGTTTGAGTGAAAGGTAAAGCAAAAAATTCTGATTATAACAATTTTTTAGTTTTATTGCTCTATTATTTTATGTATTGGGAATTGTTACTCTCACACAAAAATATTGATGTTTCCTTTCAGATTCGAACTATTTGTAATGAAGAAAGAAATTTGTAATGCCTACACTGAATTGAATGACCCAGCAACTCAACGGGAGAGGTTTGAACAGCAAGCCAAAAACCGAGCTGCAGGTGACGATGATACTCCGCCGACTAATGAGGCCTTCTGTACTGCTCTTGAGTATGGCCTCCCACCTACGGCCGGCTGGGGCCTAGGCATTGACCGTCTTACAATGGTGCTCACCAATTCAAATAACATCAAGGTAATTTTATGAGAAGTGAGGTGGAGAAAATATACTAGTCAATATATCAACTTTTATTACACAACTAAGTAGAATGCGCAGCTATGCACTTGCTTCGCGTCTTAGGGCTTTTATCTTACTTACAATATTCAAATATTTGCAGATGATGAAAAAATGGTTTCAGATAATACTGTAGTTGTTATTTATTTCAAATATATTTCCTTTGTTTTCAGGAAGTAGTGCTGTTCCCCACTATGAAACCTGATGACCCCAATAAACAATGCTGAAGGAGAAAATGCACCAGTTGAAGCTCCTGTTCAAAATGGTGCTTAGGCAATTATATTATTTTAAGTGTCCAAATGTGTGAAATGTAATATTTAACCTGTATGACTGCGGGCGGGCCGCGCGCGGACCAAAAACTATTGTAGTTAATTAGAAAGTTCTTGAAGAATTAATGCAATATTGTACTAACACTGATTTCCCTTTTCATAAATAAATTATTTCTACAGCCTTACATGACATATTATAAAACAAAGTCCTTCGCCGCGTCTGTCTGTCGTCCTGTTCGCGATAAACTCAAAAACTACTTCACCGATTTTCATGCTGTTTTCACCAATGGATAGAGTGGTTCTCGAGGAAGGTTTTAGTATATAATAACCTACATCCACGCGGGCAAACCTACGGGCATCAGCTAGTTTTTTAATAAAATAAAGTTTTTTTTTACCCGACTACGGCGAAGAAAAAAGTAGGGTTATGATTTTGACCGGTATGTATGTATGTATGTTCATCTGTTTCCTCCTACCTTCTAAACCACTCATCACAATTTAACAAATGAGGTATCGTTAGAAGCGTCTTGATTGTCCGCTGGTTATAGGCTATGTGACGTCACATTAAATAAAAATGGCGCCCTCTAGAGGACATAGTCAGGTACTAAAAAAAATATGTCGTACCATGTTGGGTATCAAATGAAAGGGCTCAATGAGCACATTTCAAAAATATGTCGTGGCGCGAGACGATGGTGTCAACTCATACCTCGTTCAGTTCTTATCAGCGTGAGACGAAGGCGTCAGTCACACCTCGTGTAACTCTCAAGATCAATGTGGTCTTTGTTAGAGCCAAGAGCTTATTCTGTTCGATTTATGCCCCAACACGTGTGACTCCGGATTTTTAATTTGTCTGTCTGTGGTGTCTTGTTAAAATCCTATATCTCTAGGGTATTATTGAAATGAAACCATGTCAAAGAATCAACGGGCAGGTTTTTTTAAACATTTTTTTCATAGAACAATAATTCGACAAAATCACGATTATTTACGTAAACCACTCCCTTACGTGAAAAAAATAAAAGTAATAAAAACTAAAACCCAACTACGACTAAGAAGGTATAAACTTTTTATTACGCGATGGCTGTGTATTTAGCAAATCCGATTTCGATCAGGCTAGGGCAAAGTAATCACAGTTATTATTTTTTCATAGTCACTTTCAACTTCTTAGGGATTTAGGTAATAGAGGAGTAAGCGAAATTAAATAACATTATTTATTATCTACACCAAAATTGCACGTACATTGGCGAATACTCATGAATGGACAAAAAATAATAATATTTGCACTGGAATTAACTATAAACATAGAAGGAACATAATTGATAACATTAAACATAAAATACTTTATCTAATAAACACAAAATACTGAGCAAAGACAAGCGTCCTGTAATGACAATCGAACCATTTTTCACATCATTCTCCTTTTTTTTTCGCAATTGACCTACATCGTTCCACTTCGCCTTCTGCTCTCTCGAACCGTATACCTTCCCGTAACGAAACTCTGCACACTGCACTAACATTGTAAGTGGTACACCCATGTAAAGGTATCGACTACTTTTCTTCTTCAAATTCGTTGAACCTCTAAATTCTTCCAACTCTGCACCATTGATGTACCAGCGGAGTTCTGAGTCCGGAGCACCTCGACAGTACGCTTGGATCATGTCTCCTTCTTTATATTCTTCAGCTAATCCTTCCAGCAACGGCCTCCGGTGCTGGTGGCCGTGGACTTCCATGTGCGCTGTCCTGGTTGCAAACTTATATGGCGGCACATCCCTCTCGATGTCGCACCGGTACAGTCCGGTGGCTTCCTCAGTCAGGGCTCCTAGCTTCAGCTGGCAGGCTACAGGTCCGCACGTTAGCATCTCCACTGTCCCAACTCCAAGGATGGGGAAGGAGCGAGTGCTGGGCGCTGCACCAGGTCGATATCTGAAGAACTCGTTGGCGCCTTTGAACCAGCTGAGTAGCGTGAAGTTGGCGTCGTATCGGCACTCGATCTCGACTTCCTGCTGGCCGGGTGCCACGATGTGGGGCACGTAGAGGTACGTGATGTTGAAGGTCCTAGCTCGGGCACCAACGCACGCGGCGAGGAGCATCGCTAACACCAGCATGATGCCAGGACGCGCGCACAACTCGCACTGCGTCTGCGCCCTAACCTAACCCAGCGCCGCTATCGCGCTCTTAATTAAACAGTTTATTAAACTCTGACACTTAACCGTTGGACAGATAAACGGATCCCTCATTGACAAGAGTATTTTTTTCACGAAATTTAATTGATAGACAAATTGGTTTCGCTGGGGGTGGCTGAATTAACGTTATAGGCAATTATTTTATGGGGACCCTCCTACTTTCTATTAATTAAGATGGGGTAGGTTTTTTTTGTAACAGTAATATCAATTTAAATAATATGAACGTGCCGAATCTATCTTTCACATGTTTAAGTAAAATAAAACTTATGGTAAGGATGCAAGTTTAATGATATTATCGATAACTTATTATTCATCTATATTGTTGGTCTGGAACATGAATATCTAGATGTCCTTGGTAAGTAAAACAGACGTTATCGAAGACCAAGATAATCTCCTGCAAGTGGGTAGGTCAACAAATATAAAAACGTATTTTGAAATTATTGCAATGACATAAAAAGGTATTCCCAGCATTTCCCAGCTGTTATCCTTGTGTTACACAATCTAATAAACTTATATAGAAATTAATAATCCTGCCAATATTTAAATAGGTAAATAACTAAATGTTACGAAAGAAAATTGTAGCTAGTTCTATTGCGCCACTGGAAGAAAAAGTTTATAAGTAGCACTGACGGGTTAGAGGCACCTCCCAGTTCTTAGCGAATTACGCACAGAGTGTGTCATCCAATTTTACCAAACGAGACTTATGAACAAATAAAACGGGTGATATCCGTTGCACTGAGATTTTCTTAGAATAGGACTGGCAGAACTGTTGGTTTTACGAGTATTGGTTTTGATAGTGCTCTTTAATTGAGTCTCAAGAAATATTTCAATTAGGACATTTTGAAAACTAGTTTCTTTCTAGATTTTCAATGATGACCTGTGAATTGGAGTTTAGTTTCGTCTGTATTGCAAAGAACAATGACTCATTAACTTATCTTTCCATTTGTTTCGGTTTCAGTCACGTTTCTCTATTCGGTCTGCCCATACCTTTCAGCTGAAGTCTATACACAGACTTCTAATATAATGACAGAACCGTATTGACTATTAACCCGGGGCGTTTGCAGAATAATGGCACCAAAAGCCCTAGAAAAAGCATCGTATTTCAGACGTACAGCTGGTGTCCAAGGAGTTTTTCGAACTGTACCAAATTGCTACATACTTATTATTGTGCCAGTACATAACTAAGCCAAATAAGATTTAAAAAACTTTCCCCTGTGGGGTCACACCAAACCGCGTCCGTATACCCACGCGCGCATCTCGGAAACAAGACATTACAATTTTATTACCAGTAATCATCTTAAGTGTTATCAGCCTAATTGAATAATGCATCGGCATAGTGACCGCTGCCGGCTCTGTTTTGCTAAACAACGCTATCTAGATTGTTTTGGTTGGAATTTTACTTAACTAAAACGTTGGCGGTTTTGACCAGACATGTTTGAAGAACAGTAGAAAAGAAAAGACAGTCGGTATGTTTTAACCGATTGTTTGACAGCTCAATGTTTAAAGTTGCAATAAAAAAGGAAGTATTCTTGTCCTACAATGTTCAATTAACACGTAATTAGTAATCCAATCAGCATCGCAAGAGCTATCGAAGCAGCCAATAAGGGCGATCAATTAAAATGAGCATCAGATTTAAGTGGCTGGACTAATTATGGAAACAGTTATCCCAGTACGTATAATGATGGAGCTACCGTGACATTCTGCACAAGGTCTACTGCAATTCTGACAAATGAGTTGTAACTACTGTAAGTATGTACACAGCACACAGATAATGATCTTTTGAGACTTGCCATCTGCAGTACAACCCATTTGAGTGTCTCTTGTGTGTCTTTGTCAGCCCTTAGTTGAGATACATGGGTCATGCCAAAAGAAATTAGATACTTTACCTACTACAGATACTAGAAAAATTATGAAATTTATTCTTTATTACAAGTAAGTATCGATCTTTTCGAAGGATTCACCCTGAGCACTTATACACTTTTCCATACGTCTGAACCAATTGGAAAATACCACTCTTCCACTCTTCTTTAGACAACTCAGCAATCTCGAAATTATAGGCAGTCGGTGTATTCTTTGCTTTCAAACCTTTTCCCCTTTAGTTTTTCTTTGTTTCTTGGAAACAGGTAAAAAACACAAGGTGCTAGGTCATGAGAATATGGTGGGTGAGGGAGGATGGAAAAGCTTTTTTGATTAAAAAAATCGAGTGTTCTGGCAGACGAGTGGGGCACCGCATTTTCGTGGTGCCCGAGAAGGTGCCAGATTCCTGACTGCGGTCGCTTGTCACACCAAGCTAATATTACTGTTCGAGCACAAACTGTTTCAAATATATCAATAAACAACCAGCCTATAAGATAGTGAATAACTAGCCAGTGTCAAACACATGAGTAAAGAGTATCTAACTTCTTTTGGCATGATCCTCGTATTTCAGACGAAACATTTCTGTGCATTTAGGCAACCAAATGTATACCTAATCACCTTACGATAAGGTCAGGTAAACATGCAAGTATCTTTATAGCTTTACGATCTAAAATGAGTAACACTATCTTCAGTTTTCACATTGAACTTGCCACAGCATCGGTTTAATCATTCAAATTGGTGGATTTTCACGTCCAGATAGCTTAATCTTTTCAGTGTGCCGGGCTAATGTGTTGCTGACCTTATATGCATAGGTATCTAAATATATTTTTATGCTATTTACTATTCGATAAGATAAGATGTTATTTTATATACATTCTGAATGACAAATATAACTTCGGTCAAGAAGATAATAGTGACTGACTAAGATTATACTCGTACATCTAATCTGCAAGCGGCCACTGCAATATATTGGGACACATCATAATAGGTTTAAAAAGTTTAGGATGGTCTTACGAGGATTATTTTTTTTTAATTTATTTAATTCTAACTTTCTTAGCTCATTGCAGTTTAGGAACCAGCTATCTAATTGCGTAACTCATTTTCGTAAACGATTAAGACTAATCTGTTTTATTATGACGGTTCAACAACTTTCATTGCGTTATTTACTTATTTGAGCAGATTTCTTTTTCGAACTTATGAAGTAATGGATTAGCAATTTGTTTCAAAACGATTCAGATTGTGATTGATCGTGTATTACGCAATTAGGGCGCTGTTTCTTATCTATTTGTGGCACATATTTTGAAATAAGTATTTTTATCCAAACTACGGCTTCATCTTCTTCATGCCGCTAGCACGACAGTTATTCATATTTTGGTGGCCAAAAACTTCGTCACTTCCACATCGTCATCGGTGGCAGCGCAGAGGTCACTTTGGCTGAAAATTTTGGGGCACAGAGGGCAGGATAAGTGGTGGACCATAGTTTACGACACAGCTCCACACTCTCTGCTAACATTGGGATAATTATATAAGGTAATCAGACTTGTTGGGCTTTCCCTAATTCGCTAGTTGCTAGCTCACGTTGTTTACGAAAAAAAGTAGGTAGGTATTATATTTAAGTATCATACAGACAAACTGACCAGTATTAAATGTGTCATGTTGATCAAATTGCCGGATGTAACTAAGAGCGTGCTCGACGAGAGCCCCTCCAAGCAAATTGTTTTTAACGATACATTTTAATAGTAACCTCTTGAGGATCGGCTTTGTATTGTTATTGTGTTACTTATTATACTGACTGCTGTTACTATCCTACACTGGCCGTCAAAAAAAGTCTGACAACCAGTCTACAGTGCAACGTGGTACAGTGTTACCCAGTAACTGGATTGTGGACGTCAGATAAGCAGTCACTTCACTCCATGTAAAATAAGGTTAGACTGGAAGTCGACCCCAACATGGTTGGGAAAAGGCTATAGGGCAGTTGATAATTCAGGTAGAGCAATCCAGTGAGTGGAAAGACCATTTTCTAATCTGTTTGTTAATCTATCAAAAAACATAGGGTATACATAGCTTCGATCAAGAATATTCAAATATATAAGGTGTAAAAGCTGTGTTAAAGCTGTATGGGAGATACTTGGGATACCCGTTACTGTATCCTACCTTATTCGTTCTCGGTATGGTGGGCTACTACAAATTAGCAGTTAGGCGTGAAGTGGTACTGGCAACGTATATTTTTAAAGTTTTAAGAGGTAGTATACAAAATCCAGGTATACTATCAGAAATAGGGTTTAATTTACCGGACATGTACGTGACGCGGCGGCGCAAGCCGCAGCTGCTGGTGGTGCCGAGTGCGCGCAGTCGCGCATTAACCTGCTGGGGCGCGCACCGCTGACTCGTGCGCTGCGCACTCTCAACATGGTGACGGATATCATAGACTTATTCACCTGTACACTGGGTGAGTTCACAAGGGCCACGTACTGTGTGGCATGTAAGGTATAGTTAAGTATATTTTAAGTTACTTTGTCGCATTAGATTATTATTATCTGTAATGGCAAAGGAAACATGGTTAAATAATAAATAAATAAATAATATACATGCACCGCTATCGGCGCAAATAGAGATCTCTGTACCTATTTCATTTATAACACCTATTTTTAACGAATTAAAACTTTGACTTTACATAATAATATTATGGTGTGGGCACATGGGTCGAACGTTTAGAAGTAGGTAACCGCTTACCCTGATACTTGAAATCGTATAATCCTATAAACGTCTGATAGATGTAAATTGCAGGCATGATCACGTTTCCGACGTTTGGCTCCAAGGCTGGACCGGGCTGGGGCCGCCTTGAGGCGGCTCCTGCCCAATCTAGGGGGTCCAAACGCCTCCTGCCGGAGGCTCTATGCGGGGGTCGTGCGGTCCATGGCCCTTTACGGGGCACCGGTGTGGGCGCGTTCCCTTAGGCTGCGGCCAGCACGCCGGTTGAACGCGTCCCAAAGGGTCATGGCCATTCGGCTGGCCCGGGGATACCGCACGGTCTCCCGTGAGGCGGCGAGCCTCCTTGCCGGATTACCGCCATGGGATCTGGAGGCGAAGGTCCTCGCGCACATCTGGGAGTGGCGCGAGGAGGTGAAGCGCCGGGGTGTAACTCCGCTGCCGCGAGAAATCGCGGCACAGCGGACAGAGCTCCGGCAAGATCTCATGGCGGCATGGAGAGTGCGATTGTCGCAACCCAGTGCTGGGCACGCCACAATAGCGGCGATAAGTCCCCTCTTTGAGGAGTGGCTATCGAGGTGCCACGGCGTCCTCACCTTCCGCCTGACACAGGTCCTCACCGGACATGGCAGCTTCGGGAGGTACCTGTGTAGGATTAGGCGGGAGGAAACGCCCGGGTGTCACCACTGTGTGGATCGCCCGGAGGACACGGTGGAGCATACGGTTGAGGTGTGCCCTGCTTGGGCGGAGCACCGCCGTGTCCTCGCGGAGGCGATTGGCGGCAGTGACCTCTCGCGTCCGGCCCTGGTTCAGGCCATGGTACGGAGCGAGAGGGCATGGGAAGCCGTCACCTCCTTCTGCGAAGCAGTAATGCTCGCGAAGGAGGAGGCGGAACGCGTGAGGGAAAGGCAAAGTTTGCGCCCTCACGCCGCTAACCGCCGCCGTTGGAGACGCCCTGGGCGTCGGGAATCCCAGGCGGATTTCCGGCCACCATAGGCGCGGGCTTGCGGACGGCGAGCAACGGGCAGCTCGCCGTCCGATACGGACCAGGCCCGGGTCGATGGCGCGTCGTGTTCCACGCGCGCCTCAAAGAGATGTCAGCAAAATTGACGGGGTCCAATAGGACCGATGCCTGCCAGGGTTGCGGGAAAGTCCGAAAGGGATACCGGGACCTTGGCAACAGGCAAATGAAGGAACACGGGTGGGTTTTAGTCAGTAAAAGTCTGACACGCCCTTCCGCTCCGCCCAGAGCGGGAGAAGTCATTGGATGATTTCCCACCCTCAAAAAAAAAAAAAAAAAAGGCATGATCACGTACGTCTATCATAAATACCAATTTACTAACCATAGACTAGTAAATATGTCAATCATAATATAGTTTTATTAAAAACACGTGACAAATGCATCGGTTTTAGAGTTGCACGTTGTAGACAAACACTTGCCCTCATCTACACCTTGATAGACTCATCCTGTTAGTAGTTTCGTCACCTACCATGCAGGGGACAGATTAGAAATGTCTATAACATATTTTAATTAGCTCACTATGAGCTTTATCTCGGATATTATGCGGGATTGAGCGGGATTCTTTAATTATTGTAATTACCAGTCGCTTTATTTGATTTGATTCGACACACTACTTCGATATAATTTTTACCCGACTACCCTATAAAAGGTGTATCTTTTGATATACGAAATCTCATAAGGGGTCATTACACTCATTATGAAAAACTTTCACTATGGGACCAAACCTAAAATAGCGAAAAAAAAAATCTGCTCTTCCCATCATTTATGTTCGCGTAGCTTGTCAAAATGTAGGGAAAGGCTTTTTTTTTTCTTCACGATTTTTTGGAAAATTTTACTCTACTTTAACTAAAGAGCTATTGTCGTTATTCCAGGAGAAGAATAATGGCTAAGTAAGGAAACGTGGTATGAAAAAAAAAAGCAGCTGTTCCCTAAATTTATATTCGCATAGCTTGTCAAAATGTAGGGCACAGCTGATGATATTTTGCGATTTTTCGGAAAATTTTACTGTACTTACTCTAACTAAAGAGTAACTTGTGAGAAGACGTGGTTTAATTCTCTTTGACGGTAACAGACAGCAATGTGATATAGTTTTCAATCTTCTTAATAGATGGCGTTGAACATTTACGTCACGTATCTGAATCGCGGTGTTAAGACTCTCCGCTGTTGAACGACCCTCGCAAAATTCTGTAAATAACTCATACTTACCTGGCATAGGGG
Source organism: Lithophane leautieri (assembly GCA_949152455.1). Lineage (NCBI taxonomy): Eukaryota > Metazoa > Arthropoda > Insecta > Lepidoptera > Noctuidae > Lithophane > Lithophane leautieri. The sequence continues at coordinate 2,374,620 of OX424463.1, read as the reverse complement.
ATACCGTGATCAAGAAGGCGGTTCCCCCAGGGCGAGGCCTTCCCATTGCACTGCGGTTGGGTTGACCCCTGCGATTATCCCTAATGCGGATAACTCGGATGCGTAATTTTTGATAGTGGGGACTGCGTACGCGCCGTCCCCTCAGAATTCTGTGTGAAAGTTTAACTACTGAGTCAGTAGTTTATCATTATGAACGAAGGCCATTCTATTGCTTGCTTACTAATGCTAGGACATTATAACCTTTAGAAGTAAATATAATGTTTCGACTTCTCTATTGCATTCACGGGTTGCCTTCATGCTTCATTAAATACTACAAACAATATTCGAGGTGTTGTAACGTGAATTTCAAGTATGTGTTAGTGTAGTATTTCAGTATTATACTATTATAGCAACCCGCCTTCACACGTGTGCATTGTAGGTATTTACTTTTATGGCGATATGTTAAAACATCAAGATTTCTGTGCTATAAAATGTTAAATATGAATGTGTTATAGAGGTACACCTAAACTTTCCGGAAAAAAATCTCAAAAATGATGGTGAATACCACATCAAAATCCATTGTGCAATTATGAAGAATTAAGCACAGACAGACACGAAAAGCGACTTTGTTTTGTACTATGTAGTAGCAGAAGAAACTGTATAGAAGCTTTCGTTAGAAAATAAATAGTAACTCGCATCGTCACAACAAAGTACCATTTCTCTGAAACTTAGGTATTTAATGCTACTACCAACGCCACCTATTGGCAAGTTGGTAAACTAGACTTCAAGCAAAACAATGTCCGCGTTACTCAAAGTAGTTTAGAGTTCAAATTGCTCGTTTGAATTAAAATATGTCTGTAAATTTTCTTTAATAAACGAGCAAAATTACTTTAAGAACTTTGTGTGAATACTTTATTTTAATTATTTTCTACTTACGCGCGATTACGGCAGCCTACGCGCGACTACGAGAGCCTACGCGCGACTACGAGAGCCTACGCGCGACTACGAGAGTCTACGCGCGACTACGAGAGCCTACGCGCGACTACGAGAGCCTACGCGCGACTACGAAAGTCTACGCGCGAGTACGAAAGCCTACGCGCGACTACGAGAGCCTACGCGCGACTATGAAAGTCTACGCGCGACTACGAGAGCCTACGCGCGATTACTGGAGCCTACGCGCGACTACGAGACCCTACGCGCGACTACGATAGCCTACGCGCGACTACGAGAGTCTACGCACGACTACGAGAGCCTACGCGCCACTACGAGAGCCTACGCGCGACTACGAGAGCCTACGCGCGACTACGAGACCCTACGCGCGACTACGATAGCCTACGCGCGACTACGAGAGTCTACGCACGACTACGAGAGCTTACGCGCCACTACGAGAGCTTACGCACGACTACGAGAGCCTACGCGCGATTAGGCGCAGCTACCAAAGTATTAAGTAGGTAATTAATCTTATACAAAGAAGCATAATAATTACTATAAAACTTCAAATCATGTTCCAAAAGACAAAATTCGATTAGGGACTGATAAATTTACTCAATAAAACAGTTTGTCGTTGCATGAGGTCTTGCATGGACAGGCTAATTGTTTATGGGTTTTTCTATCAGGACTTTCTCAGTAGCAGTCCAGGGTCTGAATTTGTGCCTGGTTTATGGCAACAGTCTCACTCCATATAACATGGGACCTAAACATAACTGGCAGAACGTGCCTGTATAACCTTACCCTTCGTGAAATACAGGCGTGATGTAATGTTATGTTATTATGCAATACTTGTATTACAATTTTGTTGTCATATCTTCCAAGTTCCGGCGCTAAGACATGCATCAGCGTCTGGAGGGATGCGCGGGGGCGTGGTAAGGGGGGAATTGCTTGGTATGTTTAGCCACTAACAGTCCAACTTGTTTCTCGCTCATTGTCGTTCCGAAGTTCACTAAGTACACAGTCACCATGTATCGATCGAAATCGATAGCTAGACGCGGGTGGTCCAATGAAGAACGCGAGTTTTGTATAGAGCAATATTATTTCAATCGTGAGAGTCTCGCTGCTGTTAAGCGCTGCTACTGGGAAAAGTTCTGTGACCGAAATGGGCTCAAGAGGGACAGGTGTCCGACTTCAGATCAACTTAGGGCATGGGTGATACATGAAGAGAAGAGAGCAAGTAGTTTGATGCAGCCGCTACCCGACCAGCCGCAGAAGTCAGAGTCAGGTAAGGAGAACGTACAGCTGCGCATCAATGCGCAAACATTCGGCTGAATGTCATATTTTACATTGCGCTACAAAGTGCCATATTTGAAAATAGCAATGAAAAAGAGAAAATTGTGGAGCCTATTGTAGAAGAACCTCATTATAATTACTATTATTATCTAGAGCCCATCGAAGAGGAAGTGAAGCTTGATAAAAGTAAATACCTATAATATTTTACAATATTTTAACTTAGGAAACCCGTTGGTTACAAAAACCTTTCATAGTCTCTGTACATCTGTCTTTTTGCACAATGCTCTTGAAAATATCTCGTTACTTTGCATTTTTATACAAGCGCTATATTTATCAAAATTTTACTAGAATATTTTTTTTAAATAAAGCCTGAACGTCAGTTTGTGATGATTACTCATCCAACGATCCAACACACTACAAAAGATATCACGCTGCGTCATGCATGTCAACAAGGAAAAGCCGCGTAAATAATACACCTCGCGTCTACAATATCAAAGTCAATAATAATATGGTGCAATATCGCGTATTGCTTAATATTGTTTTTCGTTAAGGATTAGTATTGAATATGGTTTTGGTGGTTATTCTACATACATAAATTCACGCCTTCTTCCCATGGGGGTAGGCAGAAACTGTAGAACGCTACCTACTATGCTCCTTACATACCCCTTTTGCTTTTTTTACGATATATACCATTCGTCTTTGGTTCAATTGCACAATATTACTGCGACTCGAGTGATCAAAGATTTATTTTCCTAAAACAACGTCGTTTTATGAAATCACGGTTTCCTTATTTTAATCTAAGGCGTTGTTATAATATTACCTAACTGATCCACTGTTGTTACATGGTGGTAAATTTTTATTTCTCAGTGTAGTAAGTAAGTAGTTTTAATAATTTTTTATGCCGCGAACTTTCTCTGAGAGGGTCCTCTAACTATTCTGGGCACGAATGTTACAAAAATTCCTAGGGGCACAGAGTCAAAAAACAATCTAACAAAAAGTACTAGGCATGAAGAAAATCAAGAGGGCCTGCAGTTCTTTGCATCCACCACCAAAGGCTTACCAATCGCGTGCTAAGCCATGGGGTGCTATCTGACCTGTGCTTATTTTCTTAATCTGTGTGTACATTAGGATAGACAACTTATTACTTTATTCTTCGACACATATTCATCCCACGGTTCATTTATTTGTTTGCTTTTAATTTACCACCAAAAATCGCATTAATAAAAACTTTGACTTTGACTTTGACTTTCACTTAATCTAATCTCCGTTGCTCATCTAATAATAGAACAAATCGATAGACTCTTATCTAACTCGGAATATAATGAAGCTCATGTGTAAGACTACTACTTAACTGCAGCTAAACATTATAACGTTCAGTCTACACTAATATGAATTTGGGAATCAGAGCGGGAAAATATTTGTATTTTTGTTTGTAATGAATAAAGTTAAAAACAACAGGACCGCTTTTAAAAATTCTTTCGCCAGTGGAATGCTTTATTATCACTGAGTAACATAGGCTATAATTTATCAAGATATAATGCGGGCGAAGCCTCTGACGGAAGCTAGTAGACAATAAAATAAAAAAAATTGAAATTGTCATGCTCTTACGAAAATATAATATCTCATCTCTACATTCACAGTAAATTCATCATTCAGATTGCGAAGATTATTTTCTTTATTTCATTAACATATAATAAAAAATAATTACTTATTACAAATGTGTTTGACTTAACTCGGGACCCTAGGCTCTCGGACCTTTGAAAGACGTACGAGGGGCCGAAGCCAACTCGCAGACGCCCTTTTTAGAAATTGCTAATTATTTGAGGCAGCAACCTATACCTGATCGCACTATGCAAGTGCACCCAAAGGACAACCCCTGGTTGGTTCTGTAGGATTATTGCAGGATAAGGAAACAAATTGTTGGATTATGGGTTTGGGTGGCTAAAGTAAACTGGTTATCTAGGACTATGGAAAGACTACGGCCCCTGCCTGACCAATGTTTTATATAAAATACATAGATAAAATGGCAGGGGGTGACCACACTCAATAATGGGTCTCCGAAAACGGTCGCTAGAGAAGTGTCGTAACGACAGGAGTTTATGAGGAGTGGAGAGGTATTCCACGGCTATCAGGACAATCCCGGAAGTACGGTCAAGATTCATAGCAGCATCTTATTGGAATACTTCCTTCCTCCGAGCACGTTTGCTCTTGCGAATCTCCGCTCAAGCCGGCCAATGAAGGCAAGAAATACGAGTAGGAAGCCAGAGATGAGGAACAAGTCATCTCTCTTGGTCTGGCCCCTCATCCTAGACCTGTTTCGGCTGAGTAAACTAAAATAAAACAGCAAACTGGACACTACAAGTAGTAAAATAAGTATTTACTGCAACAAAAACTTTCTCTAATGATATTAATTTTGGTACTAAATTTAAAAAAAAACATCTACATTGATGTCTACGAACAACCAAGCATTTTTTGGGTAGGTCATGAATTTGTTTACTTTTGAATATATGATTAATTACTATAAAATTGCTATAGGTAAGTACTATGTATTATTATTGCAAAAAAAATATAAAATTCGATTACTTATAAATCCTCCTGAATAAAAAAGATTTCACTGTTGTATATATTAATTGTGCAATACATTAATGTACTTACTTCAATGTCACAACATTGAGTATTACCTAGTCTTTCAAGTACCCGCGCAAAGTCATGACGTATGCGTCAGCGACTTTTACCAGGTATGTTTATGCGCTAGCTTCTTTCTCGTCTCGCTTTGTCAGTCTCCCTCGGAAGTTCACTAAGCACAGTCACAATGGATCGACCGAAATCGAAATCAATAGCTAGGCGTGATTGGTCGAAGGAGGAACGCGAGTTTTGTGTAGAGCAATATTTTTTAAATCGTGAGAGTCTCTCTGCTGTTAAGCGCTGTTACTTTGAAAAGTTCTGTGATCGAAATGGGAACAAGCGGGACAAGTGTCCGACTTCAGATCAACTTAGGGATTGGGTAAAACAGGAAGAGAAGAGAAGAGCAAGTAGTTCGATGCAATCGCAACCCGAACAGCCGCAGAAGTCAGAGTCAGGTAAGGAGCAAGCTTCCGTGTCGGCTCAACGTCAGCCAGATTCATCAATAGGTACGCAGATGTTCGGCTGAATGCCGTATTTCACATTGCGCTATCTGGTGCCATCATTTGAAATTTGACTTAGAATTAAATTCGTTCAAGATCAAAAAGTATCTTCGCCGTCACTTTGATATGCTATCAATGGCCTTAGTACTTTAAACGTAGTGTAGTTGTACGGCATTGCTAAGTTCAAAGACATGCCATTTATTATTTGGTGTTCGAATACAAATACATGGCTGCTGTAGCTGTAAGAAATCGCACCTCGGTTTAAACTGACAACATTCATATTGTTCTGCAGGCAAGCTAAGTGGCACACAATGGGGCAGGAAGACGGGAGAAAACCGGATCATCAGGACAGAGTCTATAGATATTGGACTGCAGCATCAGGCGATCCAATGTAATGCATCATACACGTTACTAGTCAGGTAGTAAAATATCGATAGGACAATAATAAACTATTATATTCTACAGGGAAGCAACGGGAGATTAAATGGAGTGGGCCTCGTCCAGTTAATGAAAAAGAGAAAATTGTGGAGCCTATTGTAGAAGAACCACATTATAATTACTATTATTATCAAGAGCCGGTCAAAGAGGAAGTGAAACCTGATAAAAGTAAATATATTTTAGCAAAGTAAGCCGGTTTAAAAAAACCTTATATAAGTAGTGCGTTTTACAACTGTCTTATTGCGCAGTACTTTCCAAACTTGTATTGTTAGAAAATAAAGTCGGAATATTAGTATACAGATTGTGATGATTAGTCATAACAAGATCCAACACACAACAAACAAAAAAATATCGATCTACGTCATTTGCCAAGGAAATTCCGCGTAAATATTGTGTCTCGACGTGTGTCAAATATGGCGCAATATCAAGGTCAATAATATTGTGCAATATCACGTGTTGGTCAATTTTATTGTTCGTTATTAAATACTTAATACTTTATTGCATTCCACAATGTATGTGCTTAGGTGGTAAACATTTGCTTATGAACAATCGTGGACCCTGTCGAGTACAGCAAAAGAAATAGAGTAGGTAGAACTGACTTATTATTGATGATAATTTCATGATGATTACATTGCGCAATGTTACTGTAGGTCTAGTAATCAGTGAGCTAGGTTTATTTTCCTAAAACCACGTCGTTTTATATAATAACGAATTCCTTTATTTTAATCTAAAAGGTTGATAATAATACGTTTAAGTATTAAATGCTAGATAATGCTTCTACGCGTTAGGTGTTTTTCTTTCAACTTGTTTACACACAAACTGTGAAGGATATGTCGTTGACCTAGGAAGCGCATTGCGCCTCTGACTCATAAATGTTATGTCATGTGACCACGTTATGTATATTGACCGACATTTAATCGAATACATTCACACGTGGATTGATGTCACACAAATAGCTTAGGCATCAGTGACGTCATCTTGAGAAGAAAACCTGACCTCATATTTTTTTTTTAGTTTGTATCAATGAAATACGAGATTAAGTATCTCGTTGTCATTGGATCTATTGATTGTGTATACGCCGTTCGTTTGGTTTGAGATAATATATCTTTGGAAGGATCGTATCGTACTTATTATCGCGAGAGTGTTTATTTTTATAATGCTAATAATATTTGTCTTTTCCATAGAACAAGTCCTTCAAGAGAAATTTGAAGAAAAGGTCTTAGAATTAGTAGAGTCGCTGAACGCTCGCGGGCACGCAGCACGCGCGAGTGCATTCGTTTCACTCCGCGCGGCTCTACAGCGACGAGCGGTTGATGGCTTGTTGACCGCTCACCGCGCCACGCTGGCCGACCATGTGTCGCGCGCACTGCGACGAGGGAAGGATGGGGAGAGGAAGGCAGCTGCTGCTATTGCGCCGCTATTGGCTGTACAGGTGATTATAATCTGATTAAGATTCATTAACGGTCATCCTGCCAGCAATACAGATGACAGCTACATTTATACAAATGATTTCCAGACTTCGGTCTAATTTACCCTCAACTTTCGAGCCAGTTTTCTTTTCGGGCTACCGTCTGCAATGACAGCGATCCTTGATTATGTAATGAACCATCGGCTTATACTTAATATGCTACCCACAGATCGGCGAGGAAGGTTGGGAGGAGTTCGTCCGCGAGGTGCGGCCCGCGCTCGCCGCCACCGCCACTGACAAGTTTGCCTCACTCGACACACGCACTGAGGTAAACATCACTATATACATATATAGCCTAATGATAAATAAATAAATAAATATACAGTTATTTGACCACTTTGTATCAAAGAAAATGTTCTGTTTGTCTCCAGGAGCCAATGAAATTACGTCTTTAAATAATAATGTGTTGTGTGTTTCAGTGCTGCTCATCACTGGCCGTGTTGTGCTACTTGATGGAGGACGACCTCTCTGAGATCTTAGAGGTCATGCGCATGTACGAGACCATCTTCAGCGGCAGCTATCTCAAGGTAAAGTACTACCCATGTAATGCAGGGTGGCTCGTGAAATGACGTCTTAAGAAAAATGTCAAAAGCCTCTCCCCATAGAGTTCCCGAAATACCCCCAGCGATTACCTTCAGCTATTATTTATATTTTTGGAGGATAGATAGTTTTTTTTTTTCTGAAGTTCTCACTTGTCCTTTCTTCACTTTTTTTTTTCTCGTTTTGTTTCGCATTTTTATTATTATTATTTATTAATTCTTATATCTGGTCTACGATCGACCAAAAATATTATCTGTCTGAACATCAAGTGACTAAAACTTAGCTCAAATGGAAAATTTTGGCTAGACAAGAATCGTTCCAGATTTTCAGTCTTTAAAAAAAGAAAAAAAGAAGAGTGGCTATAGCAATGACCCCAAAGAAGTTTAAAAACTTCCATGGACACTTACCCTTTCAACGTAATACAAATAAGTATTTTTCGGCACATTATTTGGTAAAATCGCAGTTTGAACATGGCGGGAAGGGCAAAAACACATTTTTTACAAAGTATTGTTGTGTGTTCCCGGTTTAAATAATCCATTTTTCATTAATTTCCTTGCATCCGATTAAGCTGATTTCCGGCATATGTCGCGTTAAAAATATATTAGCCACTCAGAGATGAGGTAAGGAGGATGACGATGACGAGTTACCAATGTAATAGAGTTTCTTGTTATTTCTCCCAGGATGACGGCAGCGTGAAAGTATCAAGCACGGTCGTGGAGGAGGGCGCGTGGCACGCCGCCGCACTGGACGGCTGGGCACTACTGTTGCCGCTATTATCGCCCAACCATGCGCTGTCGTTGCTCAACAACCAGGCGCCCAGCTTTGTCAAGCTTGGCGAGTTGTTACAGGCTGAGTCACATGAGGTAACTTTCTTATATTATTATTGTACACCAGACAACGATACCCTAAGTGAATTGTTTCAATAAACATATTCGTTTGTACCTCAAGGTCCGCATGGCAGCAGGCGGCGCGCTCGCCATCGCGTACGAGACGGTTATAACTGACGACAATTCAGACAACGCGCTCACAGCGCACGTGGATGTCCTACTGCCGCGACTCACCGAATTAGCGCGAGACTCGAACAAGTACCGCGCCAAAAGAGACCTCAAGATACAGCGAGCCACCTTCAGGGACCTCCTCAAGTACTTCGAGGTACGTTGACAAGCCAAGCCATCACCTACAAGACATTGACAGACGGCGACCAGTCTAACCGCTGGCATAAATAATGTAGACTTGACTGAGTGCTTATAAATGATAGATTAACAATAGCTAGCTAGTTGATAGCTGTAACAATCTGATTTAACGCCAACATGAGTCATCTTCCAGGAGGGTGAAGAGCCCTGCATATCAGCTCACATCGGCGCCGAGAGCGCGTCGTGGTCCCAGTGGGCGGGCGGCGCGGCGTACGCGGCGCTGGCGGGGGCGCTCGGCGGGGCGCTGCAAGTGTTGGCGCCGCGCGCCGCGCGCCTGCGAGCTGCGCTGGCGCTGGCCGACGTACCACCCACTGAGATGGCGCCTCAGGAGAAGCCTAATAAACTGCAGCGGGTATATACCTACACAATAATTACAACTTTTCATTATTCTGTTTCCATGTGACACGCACGCAGAATAGTAAAATCGTCAGGCTATATAGTCATTGATCGTCACCGATCGAGAGAATGAGAGGGCGATGCGCTAGTTATGACCTTATCTATCAGTTTTTTTAGAGACTAGCAATAATGGGTTCTTGGTTAATTGGGACATAGAAAACCACAGAAATTAGATGTTACTTAATATTGAGATTGTCTATTCCAGCATCTACAAAACAGAGCGGCATGCAAGGCCCGCAACTTCACCCGCAGCAAGAACAGAGACAAGCGCTCCGCGGTGCTGGCCAACTGAACCCGCCACACTCCCACACCGCACCACATTGCACGGTTCCACACAAATACCTCTTTCCGTTTAGTTCCAGAGCTAATTTTAACGCTAGCAACATCAATTCATCGCCTTACTTCTTACCCCTTTATTCATAAACGATGCTTAAAGTTAAGTAATGATTAGAGACTATTTAACCATACATTTTTGACATTTGAACGTCACTTAACTTTAATCAGTTAAGTTGTGTCACCTTCCGAGCGGACAACAGTAACAACTAGTTACAGCATGCCGCCGGACAGGTCGTGTGACGATAGTGCTATGTTACAATTGGCTAGTTGTTAAAGAAATCCGTCATGTAAAGGATAAAATGTTTAAGGAACCGTGTTTGTATGAGGCATCTCGCTGATTGGCGACGCTCTGATTATTTATCGCAACATCTTGGACTCGTTCAGTCATTCTGATCATTCTATTTGCGATGTTGATGTATTTTAATTTGTCATATATACTCGTACAATATTTTCTTTAAGAAAATTTAATTCATTGAATTGTTTGGTAATTTGGGCTCACACATATTCATTCCGAAAACGAATACCTACTATGTTACTGCCGGCATTTAGAACTGTTTATTAGTCAATGTTACCATAAAATCAATCAATCTACCTAGCGTTTTCCCAACTACGTTGGGGTATTCTTTTAGTCTAACTGGATGCAGCTGGATACCAGTATTTAAACATGGAGGGACTGCCTTTGACCTCAACAACCCACCTACTGGGTAACACGATAACCCTTGGCAAGACAGGAAATATGTTTTTATAATGCTACTTAGGATATCAATCAAGACTCAGAGTGAGGAGCTCGTGGCTACGTAATACAAGCCGCACGGGTCGATCCCTCAGGTTAAGCCACGCTTGCCGGAGTTGGTCCGTGGATGGGTGACCATCTTCGCATACCGAGACTCCTCCGTGCCTCAGAAAGCACGTTAAGGCGTTGGTCCGGGCTGTCATTTGTGGATCGTTGACAGTCGTTACGGGTCGTTAGAAGCCCGAAAGTTTGACAACCAGTCTTTCCAAGAGGTATCGTATTACCCAGTTACTGGGTTGTGGAGGTCAGATAGGCAGTCGCTTCATGTAAAATATTGGTATTCAGCTGCATCCGGTTAGACTGGAAGCCGACCCCAACGTAGTTGGGAAAAGGCATCTGCCTAGGCAGATGATGAGTATATTAATGAAGACTGGAAATACGAGTATGTTTCCATAATGCTACTTAGGATACTGTGGAGTTTCTTGCCCGTTCTTCTCCATAGGAACCTACGCTTTGGAATGGGCAACTAGCTTCATCTTTCTGACTGACCGACCCCTTGGCAATTCAAAAGTGCCTGTAATTGGTTTATTTGAAATAAATGCTTTGAGTTTGAGTTTGATCAATCAAGACTGGACATATTTTACGTTATCAATCAAAATCAAAAAAAATCAAAATCAAAAGTCATTTATTCAAACTAGGCTGAGAATCAGCACTTTTCGAACGTCAAAATTACATAAGACAGTCCCCCAAAACGCCCACCTTTCACCACTTCCTAGTGCTTTAGCTGGGAAGAAGAAGTGGCGCAACAAACTCCCCAGCAGCACAGCTGTCTGTTCAGTTAGAAACAATTGATTCTATACAAAAGTATGCAAAATCATTTACATTACGTAACATAAAATATAAATCGAATTATTAGCCATATGTCAGCCAGCACACGCCAATATACCACCCAAAAAAATAAATAAAACGAGAACTATATAATCAATCTACCTAGCCAGTGTTGTGTGTCCGTTAATAGACGAAGTTTTTGTTAGATTTACTTCGCCATTGCAATGATTGTTTTACTTTGTATGGATTACGTACGGTAAAGTCAATTTGATGAACAGGGGCGTGTCGTTAAAGGTTGATAAAATGTATATTCTCTATGACTTGTACTGTACTGTTCATAAATGTGAGATCTAAGTTTTTGTTTCAAATTTATGTGTTTTTTTTTTAAATAAAGTGGCATGTTGTCTGAATACAGCTTTATCTGTGATATTATCTGTATTTAAAAAAACATAATGAAGGATTGATCTCTTTTGAAAGGACTTGACACTTGACAGAGTATAAGACAAGCAAGATAGAGTAAAACCTAAGAAGTTAATTTTTTATTGATATTTTAATTATACGAAGTTAAAGTTATTTTCAAGTTTCATTTTGGTCTGCACCCCTAAATTGACAATAACACTAACCCATGCATCCTCACTATTAATTTGCAACACTTTAAAGCATTCAATCCGTAATTAAAGATAAACCTTATTCGAGATACAGCTGGTGGAATACAAGCGAGCGCCCGACCGGCAATGTTTGTATGAAAATCCATATCTGCCGTGTTTAGCGGCCAAATAAATTATTATAAATCTTATCTGTCGTGTTATTTAAAATGGAACAAACTTTTTACTATTAGACATGTCAACCAAGGAGCTAGGTTACCTATCAGAGATTTTATTTTGGCTTGCAAATTAGAACTATTAAAGTGAAGAAGAAACAAATGAACATAAATTGGCACTTAAAAAAATATCGTTGTTCGTCATTGATTCTGGAATTTATAATTACTTTACTCAGTTTGAATTTTCACGCATTATTTGAGAAAAGTACCTACTATACAAGCCATGGCCGCTAACAGGCATTGATGGAATCACGTATGTGTGCCTCGGCTTCGCCTCGGCCCACATTTTCACGGTCGTCCGTCATTGCACCAGTTGCAGGCCGCGACAGTAATGTACTATTGTTATTTTTAGGGTTAACCCGATCAATGCCACATTATCTAATATCTTTTATTTTCAAAGGTAAAAGTACTTGCACTGCGCCGCCTTTTAAAGAGTACCTACATAAGAGCCACTTTGTTAAACACAAATGGAAGAATCATGGTGTAGTAGCACAGACCACAATGCAGTAAGGAAGCCATGCGACAGAGTTTTCTACTCACTAGATGGCGTTGAACATTTACGTCACGGGTCTGAATCGCGGTGTTTAAGTTCTCCGCCGTTCAAGGACCCTCGCAAAATTCTGGAAAACTCAACATCCCCGATTACTTAGTGGCAGTCGTGACACGGCGGCTGAGATCAACTCGATTACAGAACACGTACAATTCGTATCGCGGGAAGTTCCAGCGATGGACGACCGTCCGAAGAATCGCAGGATTAGTCCATTACCGAATGACGTGCGTAAACTGATGACCGAGAGGAACGCGGCTGTTCGTGCCTACAACTCATTCCCCTGTGCGGCGAACAAAGTCTTCATGCGTCATTTACAGCGTGCTGTAAAGAGACGCGTAGCGGAGCTACGTGCCGCCGAGGATTTGACCCCTGCGAATCCTGCGAATATCCCTCATGTGGATAATTCGGATGCGTAATTTTTGATACTGGGGACTGCGTACGCGCTGTCCCCCAAGAATTGTAAATGCACGTGTAAGCCAACTGGCTTATCACAATTTGGCTAAGAGGATTAACGTTCATTTGAGTAGGTAACTATTTTGCAAAGTAAATAATAAGTAGACGAGCCAGCGGCGCCGGCGTCTCAAGACTTGAAGCTAGGAATGCTAGGATCGTGATAATCAGAATCCAAAAAGCTTGTGTTGATTTTATATAATGGATGTGTTAGCTACTCTTATCGATCTTTAGTTTAAAATTGTATTATGCTGCATTATAATTATGCAAAAATAGGAAATTTTATGGGTATCAATAATAAAATAAAATAAAATGACACAGAACTTTTGGATACGATGTTTCGATGTAAATAGTAACACGAATCGCCTACAAAATACCATTTCTCTGTCCCAGGTACTACCCCCGGCACCCAGTGGTAAACTTCTAAACTAAAATAGAGAAAAGACAGCATGTGTTACTCATGCAGTATAGGGTTAAGACTCATAATCCTGGATTGTATTTAATGGAAGTTTTACTGATACTAGTCAGAAGGCGCTTTCGTGAAACACATTCTTAGAGTAACAATCTTTGGAATTACGGTCAGTTCACACCGAGACGCGACGCGACGCGCACTTTTTTATGATCCGATACTATATCAAATTTATTTACTACACAGTAAGGTATACGCGTTGCGCAGCATCGCGCACTCAGCGCCCTTGCACTGAAATTATACCTTTTCGTGAAGAAAATAAGTTCGATAATAGGGAATATGCATGTATTTTTTATATTTTTTTATTCGACAGTTTACATCGCTAAATAATAGTTAAAAAAAATTCGACGCTAAAAAAGTAATTTAAAGTACTTCAATTTTTTTTTATATCTAACCGACCCGGTCTTTTTAAACGCCCACCATTTGGCGCGCTTGGTGTGGTGACGTTACATTCTATGAAAGCAAACAAAAAGTTGCACGCTGAGAACGAAAGTGATCTATCTCAAAGTTTTTGTAAAATGAGTTAAATAAACGAAATGACTCAAAAAGTACACTTTATCACACTTATTAAAAAACAGACCATTAATGTTCAGACAGGTTAAGAGGGCTTTTCGGTCTCTTTGTCTTTAATATTAAAAAGCTATTCTAGAATGAATAGAAAATGTTAAATCCATCGAACACATTTTATTCTATTCCTAAAAATCGTAAATGTTGACTTGAGTCACTTTTGTTATCAGCTTGCGAAGTGTCAGTCAATGTCAAACACTCCTACAAAACTCATTGACATTTTGATTGTTTTGCTATACTGTTACGTCACATCCGCTCTGACCAATAGCGTCGTTTTTCAAGTATTAGAATTTCAAACAGTTTTTTGGCACTTTTGAAAAATTAATTTCTCGCTCAAAAAGAAATATTGTTCAAAAATATTGATGGAAGCCCACTTCTGAAGTAATATAGTTTATAAAAAAAAATACGTGACCCTTATTTGAAACACATGCATATTCCCTATTGTTAAAAAAGTGCGTGCAGTGTCGCGTCGCTTCACGTCGCGTTCTGAACTGACCCTTAGTTATCTTCTTTTCCGATAGATTAAGGAGAAAGCTTCAGATAAGCCCGCGAAATTAAAATTTTCTTACGTTTTTTGCTATTTGCAAGTCAGTATCAGGTTGTACGTTGATCTAAATATGATTTGACACTGCTGCGCAGCAGTGCCGTCGCAGCATCGCGTTGCTTTGTGCGAGTTTTCTATTCACTAGATGGCGTTGAACATTTACGTCACGTTTCTGAAACGCGGTGTTAAGATTCTCCGCCGTTAAAGGATACTCGCTTAATTCCGTAAAGCACATCATCCCCGATTACATTGTGGCAGTCGTGGATACGACGGCTCCGATCAACTCGATTACAGAACACGTACAACTTGTATCGCGGGAAGTTCCAGCGATGGGCGACCCCGACCGTCTGGAGCGTCGCAGGATGAATCCGTTACCGACTGACGTGCGTGAACTGAAGACCGAGAAGAACGCGGCTGTTCGTGCCTACAACTCATTCCCCTGTGCGGCGAACAAAGCCTTCATGCGCTATTTACAGCGTGCTGTAAAGAGGCGCGTAGCGGAGCTACGTGCCGCCGAGGATTTGACCCCTGCGAATCCTGCGAATATCCCTCATGTGGATAATTCGGATGCGTAATTTTTGATACTGGGGACTGCGTACACGCTGTCCCCCCAGAATTCTAAATGCACATGTAAGTCAATTATTATTGGCTTACCACAAGTTTGGCTAATAACGTTCATTTGAGTAAGTACCTATTATGCAAAGTAGATAATGGGTAGACGAGTCAGCGCTGAGCGGCAACTTGCGACTTTGATTAAGCGTTTATAACTTAACATGATGAGCTAGGATCGTGTAATTTGGATCCAAAAAGCTTGTGTTAATTTTAAATAATGCATGTGTTGGCTACTCTTATCGATCTTTACTTTACAATATTATCATGCTGCAATAAAATTATAAAAAATATGAATTTCATGGGTACCAATAATAAAATAAAATAAAATGACACAGAACTTTTAGATACGATGTTTCGATGTAAATAGTAACACGAATCGCCTACAAAATACCCTCTGTCCCAGGTACTACCCCCGCCACCTAGTGGTAAACTTCTAAACTAAAATAGAGAAAAGACAGCATGTGTTACTCATGCAGTATAGGGTTAAGATTCACCTCACAATCCTGGAGTGTATTTAATGGAAGTTTTACTGATACTGGTCAGATGGCGCTTTCGTGAAACACATTCTTAGAGAAACAATCTTTGGAATTAGTTCTCGTCTTTTCCGATAGGTGACGTCGACCTCGTAATTACTTTGTCACTTTTGGCTGCCATTGCATTACACTTGTAAGTTGCTTCCGAAATTTATGTCAGTGAGTAACTTATGATTATGAGAATGACTGCGTAAGCGTAATAAGAAGAAATTACGACAAGCTACAAGAGAGTTTACATTTGCAAAATTATCGTAGGTTAATTACGTAAGCGATTTTCATGAGGAAAACTTACAAGTGTAATGGCACAATTTGTGCACTCGTAGGAACTTTCGCTTTGCTGTTATAGTGGATGGCTCACGAAATAAAGTCGCACAGGTGGGAGTGGAGTGCACGAGTGCGATTTACGACGACTTTGCTATGCATGTGGTGAAGAGGTAGCTATCAGCACTTGGTTTAAACTTTAGACAGTTTAAACTTCAGGGAATTATAAGAGGACAGCGCGTACGCAGTCCCCTTTACCAAAAATTTTATTATTATTATTATTATTGCCGCAATTACAGAATCGAGAGAGATTGATACAATGGCGGGGTATCTTAACACCGCGATTCAGAAACGTGACGTATATGTTCAACGCCATCTAGCGAGAAAATTGACAACTCAAAAGCGTGCTTTTATTGAACTGTCATCACATAAACCGACGAAAAAAGAACTGAAAAGCGAAAATAAATAACTTTAATTTCGGAAGTCGCACAGTGGAACGAATGTATGGGAGCGGTTGGACGTAGACATGTCCGAAAAATAAGAGTAAAATTATGACAAACTAATGATGCCATCTTATTCGATTACTTAATGCCTTCATAAATTGTGGTGATGAATTTCTTCATAACTCCCATATTTCGGGAGTAATTTGAGAAAATGTGAAATTTTACTATGAAAATGAGTGTATTGAGCTCTCTCCCTCCTGATTCCGGGCTTGTTTCAAGTAGCGGTCTCTAATATCGTAATGCTATTACTAAGAGCTATATTTAATACTAAGACACATAGTGCGCCAAATGTGCACTTTCTGGGATAAAAGGAAATGAAAATTTAAAAAAAAAAACGTTTTTTCCCCATTTGTATTTACTTTAAACCGCAGACAGACTTATTAAGAGGTCTATAAATATATTATATATATACAGAAATATATATTAACAAAAATATTCACAAGAACTGATGAGAGTATGACTTTTAAGTAAGTTGATAATAAATTACCTAGTTTCATTAAAAGTACAATAAATAATTAAGATGTAAGCTCTAATTTACTAAGTTACACATTTTAAAACAATAACATCATTTAATTATCTTCGTCATCATCATCATCATCAATTAATTCAAATTCAGAATCGATGTCCGCTAAATCATTTATGTTAACAAATTCGATATCACTTTTCTCAGAATCCGTAAGCTCATAAAATTCCTTAAAAGAAGATTTTTTTACAAACTTATTTCCTTTTGGACGGATACTTGTAACAAGTGGATCAGAAGACAGTAAAAGATTGTGCATAATATCTTCATTGCATGAGATACTGCTATGCTTTCGAGAATGCCCCTCTCTATATTTTCTAAAATCTTTATTTCTAGCCTCAGATGCCTCTTCGGATAGAAAACCAATGGGCACAATTGACATGTTCTGAACTATGTCTGGCCCATGCATTAAAATTTTATGAAGTGAAGAAGGCATATAATACCATGGGTATAACTCCACGTAAAGCTTAGCAGTATCAAAGCAGAACTCTCGGAATTTAGTTACGTTGATCTTCTCTCCTGATGAAATACACTGCAAGATCACACAGATTTTTCTTAAAAGCATAGCATCTATTCCGGTCAGTTCAGCAGATTTAGTGTAGTTTTCAAAAAATCTCCTTGCCGAGTTGCCATTGTTGGTGGATCCACTGCCTTGTTTCACAACATCGAGAAGTAAGCCCGTTTCTCTTCTTACAGCCTCTTGAACTCTTTTCTTCCTGTCATCAACTTGCCTTTTTGCTATATCACCCCTTACTTGCCATGATTTTATGTCTAATTTGTAGGAAATGTGTAATAAGCATTCCATTGAGCGAATCCAAGCGTGAAGGGTGCTTAAGCTATATTTATACATGTCCTCGTTTGCGTGTTTATCTTTGATTAACTCTAAATTATTCATTTCTTTAGGACAAGCCTTGCATATGTCACACACTGAAGCTGCTGTATTGGATATAATGGAATGAATTTTACCATCAATCATTGTCAACAGCAGTTGGTGTTTGACACTAATTCCATCAGTGATGGTGGATGGAGTTAAGGCTTCAATCTCTGCTTCGATTTCAGCCATCTCTCTCTGCACATTTTCTTTGGTTTCCTTTATAAACTTAAACAATATTGGCCGGCAAAATGAAGTGGAAGATGGTCGCTCGTTTTCCCAAATTGTTACACCTTTTGAGACGAGCCGCAGTGGTACAAGACTAATCATAAAATTACTAGCAAGATCGATTTGCTCATCTTCACTCGTCCTTTGATGATAAATGCTTTGGCTAGATGATCCGTCAAAACCCCATTTGCTGGTCAATACGAGCTGTTGATTGGGATCAACAGGGGTTTCTAACGACCTAATAAGTCTTCTTGAGGTTAAATCCATCAAGGCTTGTAATTTGATTTTTGCAGAGCTCTCTGTAACTGTGAGATCTTCTTTGGCCGGATAGCACTTAATTTTTTCTTTAACCAACATGTAGTAACTCGGGTATTGAAGAGCTCCTTCTTGAGTGTTGAAATCCCGAAGAGTGTTATAGCGCCATTTCGATAAGTTCATCGATACATAAAGAGCCAATGCCTTCAAAGGGGATATTTCCCGTACCTGAATTGATTTACCTTCAATGAAGGCTTTGATTTTTGAGGCCTCTTCTGGATTCTCCGTCAAGTATTTCATAACATAAGCTGTATCGCTTTGTCCTGCCTTTTGAAGCGCCCTTTCGGCCGAAAACATAATTTCAGCGCTGCTACTGCTGCATGAAAGACTATCTTCAGTGGTGCGTCTTCTTTTTTGCCGGTTACTAAGGTCCTCAAAAGATTTACGAGGACTAGGATGTGTACAAGTTGAAGCATCAGATTTAGCAGGAGAAATTATGGGCTCGATGACGTCACTTATATTTTCTGTAGAAGGTTCCATATTTTCATTCTGTAATTCCGGCCATTGAATTGCAGCCTGTAGCCAAATCTCATGTTTCTTCCGAAACTTATCTGTGCTTCTTCCAGACTGTGTCCATTTTGCATAAATGCGGTAGCAAAATCGACGACACCAGTCTTTTAAACTTGTTTCAGCACTTTCACATAACTGAACACAACTGTTATCTTTTAAAACACTGAACAAATAGTTAAAGTCGCGTAAATCTTTATGTGCGCGTGCGCATAAAGCAACGTGAATATCAAGATTTGTATTAAAATTTGGAAAATACATTGCGAGATTAGCTTGGATACAACGAGGTGTAAATCAACACTGATTTTAAAGTTACTAATAGTGACCTATTTATATAAAATCCAGGTATCCCAGGTATCCTTTGTTAAATATTGCAAGGTAATTAGTTATTGTGATAATTAGTAAATGATGCATGCTAAATTAGTGTATTAAGAGCCATTTAGTAATTAAATAATAGCAATGTTCTTATCAGTAATCATTAGTGCATCAGTTTTATATGTAAACCTTAAGTCCCTAATTATATATCCTAATTAGCTTATATCTTCTCTAATTGGCTGCTCAGAAATGTTATTGTAATAAGGTAAACCTTTAGAAAAACGGTTTTAATCAACAAAATAAACAAAAAATTAAAAAATTGTGTTATAAAATAAACATCACTCTTTATCCCAGAAAGTGCACATTTGGCGCACTATGTGTCTTAGTATTAAATATAGCTCTTAGTATTAGCATTATGATATTAGAGACCGCTACTTGAAACAAGCCCGGAATCAGGAGGGAGAGAGCTCGATACACTCATTTTCATAGTAAAATTTCACATTTTCTCAAATTACTCCCGAAATATGGGAGTTATGAAGAAATTCATCACCACAAGTTATGAAGGCATTAAGTAATCGAATAAGATGGCATCATTAGTTTGGCATAATTTTACTCTTTTTTTTCGGACATGTCTACGTCCAACCGCTCCCATACATTCGTTCCACTGTGAGTCGGTGTCTTCTCTTTTCAATTTTCATTTTTTGGTACCGACTTCCGAAATTAAAGTTATTTATTTTTCGCTTTTCAGTTCTTTTTTCGTCGGTTTAATTTTTTGTAAAAAAGTTTTTTATTTTTCGCTTTTCAGTTACCATTTTCTCCAGGGTACTCCAGGGGGTTACTCCAGGTTAAAGACCTGGAGTTGATTATGAGTGGTTGTGTCATCAGAACTATGTATGTGTGCGAAATTTCAACAGAATCGGTTCACAGTTGAAAATTTAGTTGGTGAAAAATCAATCAACCCCATTTTTACTACCTTTAGGGGTGGATTATAGTTTCCAATTTTAAATGGGACCAACTTCGAGGTAAACCCTTCCCAATAAAAAAAGAATTTTTCAAATCGAACAACTCACTAAAAAGTTATGCGTGGTCATAAATAAAAAAAAATAAAAAAATGAAAACAATATACGTGTCGACTTGAGAACCTCGTCCTTTTTTTTTCGTCGGTTAAAAACGATCGTTGACCGATGGTGGTGCTGACACCCATACTGGCAGTACATCTTACTAAGCTGTCTGTTATATCTTACCACCAATAATATGGCCCAGCAATAATCTTTGATATTGAAGAGATTAAGTTGGAACCTGTAAGTATATTCAAGCGATACTTGTAATATTGGGCTATAGCGGCCGGACCCCGCTGAAAATGTTGCTAACATCAAATTATTGCAATACAATCAATCTGCCTAGCCTTTCCCCAACTATGTTGGGGTCGGCTTCCAGTCTAACCGGATGCAGCTGAATACCTGTATTTTACATGGAGCGACTGCCTATCGGACTTCCACAACCCAGTCACTGGGTAATAAATTATACCCCTTGGTAAGACTGGTTGTCAGACTTTCGGGCTTCTGACCACCCGTAACGACTGTCAAAGATTCACGAATGACAGCCAGGACCAAAGGCTTAACGTGCTTTCTGAGGCACGGAGGAGTCTCGGTATGAAGGGATCGACCCGCGACGGGGGCTGTTTTTACTTAGCCACGAGTTCCTCTCTATATCTAATTATTGCAATAAATAATTCAATTAAACTCAAAGAATTTCTTTCAATTAAACCATCTACAGGCACTTTTAAACTGTCAAGGAGTCGATCAGTAAGAAATATGAAGTTGGTTGCCCATTCCAAAGCGTAGTAGGTTCCCATGGAGAAGAACGGGCAAGAAATGCCCGGTCATGGCGTCCATGGACACTCTTTTAAATTATATTTTTATGAATCTCGTAGCCTCCTCTAGAAGCCTCAATTGCTTTTGTAGGAGTATTTAGTACCTAGGGGGCACTAGTGCCCGGCCAAGTCGAGCAAAACAAACAAACAAAAGCACAGCCGTAACATCTTTTCTAGAAGCCATTCAGGAAATTTTCGACACCCCGAACTCTGAAGTTCCAGTGATCAAGAGTACTTATTATAACTAGGTATATTCCTAAATTACATTCAATTTGAACCTAGAGTTTAAGAACTATTGCTGGTTCAAGTTCTTTAATTTTGTCACTGACTGACTCACTGATCATCAAAACTCTAAGGTACTTCTAGCAGACTAACAAGCTTCAAATGTTGAACACAATTCACACACCAAGGAAAAATTCAAATATACCACAATTGGGACTGAAATTGCTGTACATTTGAATTGTTTTCTAGATATACTCGTACAAACTGCATAAAGTCACTTTGTAATCCTATATCAATAATATGCAATTACAAAGTTATTTTTCAAGTTCATGCAATTTTTCGTCACTTACACTAGTTACCTAAATAGATAGAAGAGAGTACGAGCAGTCCCCTTTATCAAAAATTGTTCGAATAATCCACATTAGGGATAATCATAGGAAGGCGACCCAAGACCACTACGACGTGCTCGGTCTCGTCAATAGCGGGCGCACCGGGGGAAGGGAGGGGAGGGAGGGGGTTTCACAGTCTGCTGGCATAGTGTGTGTATCGACAACTACTCAGTGTCTCCGAAGTAAGCTACTAGATGCGTTTCCCAAGTTTTGGAGTCGCAGTAGGCCTGTGGCTGGGCCTTAATCCTTTCGCCGACACGGTTAACTTCGGCCTTCATGGTCGGGCATCGAGTTTCTTGCCACTTTTTACGTAAGCGTTTCTTCTTGGCTATCATTTCTTTTAAGTGGGCTGGTATGGGATAAAGCACTTGTTTCTCATACGGCAGCCTCGCTGGTATTGTGTCCATGATTATCCAAGGCGATAAGCTGACTATAGTACCATAACCATAAGCGGAAATCGCTACGTCCCCGTCAGGGGGCGTGGCGAGTGGGGTCGGGGCTATTTCGTAAACATGTGTGCACTTAGTTTGGTGTAGTTTCATTGTAGTGTCATTGTAAATAGTTGTAAATATGTGTGTGTGAGCGTGTATGCTTTGGTGTAGTTTTAGCATGCTTCACTGTAATGTTCGCAGCGCTCCGTCTTGGTATTTTATTTGGTCTGAGCTGGAACCTATCAGAATATTGAAACAATATTTGCACAATCTGCAGTTATTAAGTCGTCAACATAAACATAAACAAATAACCCTTTTAAGCATTCGCAAAACACTCATTCTACAATTTCCCCTTATTATATCACAAAATAGAATTATTAAGACATTGTGCATCACCGTATTACTTTCGATTCTTCCTCGTTCTCAAACTCTGACACACAGAAACTTCCGTGTTGTCTGTACAAGTTTCCACTGGACAGAACTGTGCAGTGTGTGACGACTATTCTCTAGCTGGAAAACGTAACTCGTAAGACACGACACGCTATGTATCGTGCGACACGCGAAGAAGGTTGGAATAAAGACAGTGTTCGTATTTCCATTGGTCGTGATAAACGGAGTGCTTGCAAGGAATGATCGCGTTTCGCACCACCCATTGATATGGCGTTAAAGCTGTATAAATTAGCTGTTGAAAGCAATTTGTAACCCTTTAATGATTGTGAGTAATTCATCAAGTTTGTTACTCTGTTGGAGTATTTTTGGGTGGGGACTTCCGAAGTTAATGCCGTTGTTTTTTTTTGCATTTTTAACCCCTTTTTTACCCACTAGGATGAAGTAAACACTCAGTGACCGTGAGGTAATGTCAAGATGATGAAGAGAAGCGTTATTCTGCCTGATAATGAGCTGTCTTGTATATCTCAAGTGGTGATTATGAAAAAAATAAAAATTATAAAATTAAAACCCAACTACGACAAAAAAGTCAATTAACTAAAAAGGTATAAACAAGGCATCATAGATAAACAAATTAAAAATCCGAAGTCACAAGTGTTAGGGCATAAATCGAACAGATTACGTGTGACTCCGGATTTTTTTTGATGTGACGTCTCTTTGCCGATACATCATTTGTCAAATTATGATGAGTCGTTTAGAAGACATGAGGGAACAGATGAACATAAATACATACATACATACATACTTACATACATACATACCGGTCCAAATCATAACCCTCCTTTTTGCTTCGCCGCAGTCGGGTAATTAATGTAGATTTGATCGTTGGAAGCGACATACAATCAGCCTCAAAAGATGTAAGCATTCATTTAATTGTATATAATCTGTGTTCCATAATATCCATGTGTTGTCACAAAACATATTACACATTGGATACTTAATTTTAGCTACACATTGATGCTGTATTAAATCAAATGAATTTTTGTCGATGTATGTATCTTATTGAGTCTGACTGTACGATTAAATTAATTCACAATGGTTCAAACGGATAAAAGTCGCAATGGGATGTAGACGGAGACTGCTATACGAACAAAAAACCCCGAAATACTACTAACATGTGCCTCAATCAGAGCCTAAGTTCATATGAAACGCCATAAATGTCTTATGATCCTCAATCCACCGGTAGACACACTCCAGTAGGCATTATGTAAATCTTACAGTTCTGTGTTTGTGCTTATAATCTATGTATTAACAAGTTTCCCTGTAAGTTAGCTAGTCGCCCAAGTTCCTATATAAATGGTAATGAAGTCGGCTCGGTTGGGAATCTGGTTTTTTATGTGGTGTTTTTCAATTTATCCCATACTTTTATACTGCATTATAAAAGTTTTCCCGTTTATCTAACTGTGATCTAACGATTTTGTTTTTAGTACAGTGAGTCTGTGTTGGTTTTATTGTGGCTGCTTGAGATTTTTTGTGTGGTTTGTGATTATGCAAATATTTTGTGAAACTAAGTAAATAATATATTGAGTAGGTATAGATACTTGTAGGTATTAATTCCCCTGAGTTAGATGATAATCGATCATCATCAGCTTATAGCAGTCCACTGCTGGACATAGACCTCTCTTACACCACCCCGCGATGACCGTCGCTGCTCCTAGCCTTGAACTATTATTTGAATAAATACCTATGCTAAAACGAGTACCTAACAAATTTTTTTTAAACATGGTGGTAAGCTCTTTGCCTTCATCTCACCTGATAGTAAGTGATGATCAGGTCGAAGGTGGAAGCGAGCTTCACCCGGAATCCTCAACCACAGAGGAACTGGTAATTTTACCTCTAACTGCTGAAACAAAACAATGCTGTTAACATTGTTGTTATGGCGACAGACTTAGACAAGATGATCGTGGCTACCTAGCCAGGCGGACTTAGAACAAGCCCTACCACCAACCAGAGAACGATAAGAGTGTGCTATAAGAAATAAACTTTTTTAGTTAATTGATTCAGGCGGGACTTTGCGGAAATAGTATTCCGCTTAACTATTCCTGCACTCGGTGTGGCAACACGTCGTGTACGGGTTCGCGACTGGTCAATCGTCATCCTGAGGATGCCGCGTTGGGAGGCAGGGTTTTCTCTTGAGGAATAGTTAAGCGGAATAGGTTACAAAATATATCTACGTCTATTGTATTTTTTAATCACAAGTTAATGAGTCAGCAGTCATTAATATCAGATTAACATAACATTTCAAGAGAATTTAACCTTACCAAACAGAGCGTTAGGTACTATTGTACAATCTCTTGCACCAAAATTGTTTAAATTCATACTTGTATGCAGTGTTTGGCGCGTGAACCCAGCAAGGATGTGCTCAATTATTATGAATGCAACTATTATGAACAGTTTATGAATAAAATTCACATACACGCGCCATTATTTGCTCATCTTCCGTTTCGTTCTACGACAAACTTTAGTTTTGCACGCGAAGAGCTACAAATGCTAGGTACAAAGATTTAGCGGATGCTAGAAATGATAATGGTGCGCACCGAAATTGTGTGGTGTGCAGGTGACGACATTTCTAGGAGCATAAAAGTTTTGTAAGTAAGCCATTCTTTGAGTTGATAGGTACCTAACATTAATAGTTTTAGGGAATTACGAACTACATTCTGTACGAAAAATCTTTTTTGATCGCATAAATACCACGTGAATAGCTATTCACGTGGTATTTATGCGATCAAACTTGCTTGAACAAAAATAACGAGTAATAAATAATAATAACAATATTTTATTTTTGTAAATGTCTTTTTATAATGCTTTTATAAAAATATTTAAAAATATAATTTATAAGTGTTTAAATTTAATAAAAGATTTTTTTTTTCCTTAGCCTATAATGTGTCGCACTGCTTGGCAAAGGCCTCCCCTTTTTCCTTCCAAATCTCTCTATTTTGTGCGATGTCTGGCCATGTTGGCCCCGCAAACATGATTAGATCGTCACACCACCTTCGCCGCGGTCTACCTCGACGGCGCATGTCCTCCTTCAAGCGTCCATTGAGTGACGATCTTTGCCCATCTCTCCGGGTGCATTCGTGTGACGTGGCCGGCCCACTCCCACTTCAGCCTGGCTGTTTTTTCTCCAACATCCGCTACTGTAGTTATGGAGCGCAGGGTGGTGTTTCTAACGCGGTCTGTTCGCTTGACACCTAATATGCTGCGCTCCATTGCTCGCTGGCAAATCTTGAGTTTGGACTTCTGTTGTTCAGACCAACTTTGTGCACCATAGGTAAGGACGGGCAGGATGCACATATCGATGAGTTTTCTTTTCAATGATAGGGGGAGATTTCCTTTCATATGTTCTTTAAGGGCCCAGTAGGTCATCCAAGCATTATGGACTCGTTTTTCGATTTCTTTGTCTTGCCTGTTCTTGAAAGACACTATCTGGCCCAAATATGTATACTCATCGACATATTGCAACACATCTACCTCAACCCTACGTTTTGTGCTGTTGGTAATAAAGGATTTAAAGGAATAAAATAAAATCATAATTTCATAACTCGAGTTAAATGATGATTAATAAAATTAATAACGCAATAATGACAACATCGTATTAATAAAGAAAGTTTCTATTTAATAAGTGTCCGAAGGGCCAAGACGAGCAGCCATCGCTTTTATAGCGTTTCGTGTTTCTACAATGACTTTCAAAAGAATTGACATAAGCTTTTCAGTCGCTTATGTGGATCCCATACAGTTTTGACTTTTCCATCATCGTTATTGCTCATAGAATGTCACTTTCTATTCTACACTGTATAACACGGGTGTGTAACGGTTGATATAATAACAAAAAATCTAACGTTCACTTGACCTAATTTCAGTTAATATACTTTTGTTTAATATAACGATCAGTTGAGATAATGAATTGTTGATATAATTTCATTTTATCTAATTTCTTATGATATAATAAACATTTCCTATAATGCACATTTGACATAATATTCATGTAGTATATTATTCATTTACTATAATATTCATAATCTCTAATAACTTTTAATATAACTGAAATAAGATGTAATATTTATGTTATGCTATGTTATGATTAAAAAAATATTGTACTGTTTTTTTTTTCTTCGCTTTATACCCTATACACCTACCACCCTCAACTATTGTAACCAGTAGAAATTGGATGCAATCTGGACTTTAGGGCACCCCGATTTTTTTATAAACCATCCAAAAGTAGGAGCCCCGCGAAGCGGGGCTCCGTCGACCAAGCCCACCCTCGACCATGCATTGAATATTTTAAGATTTGGTTAGGTGCCATTTGAGTTAGGTTAGAACTGTGACCATTAAACATGAAAATTAGGTCAAAAGAACATTAGGTCAAATGAATGTTATATAAAAAGAATATTATACATATTGAAAATTATATAAAATGAACGTTATACTAAATGTTTTATATTAAATGAAAATTATATCATATGAAACATTAGGTCATATGAAATTAGGTTATATGATTTTATAGCATATGAAAATTATATTATATGAACGTTATTTCAAGTGAAATTAGAGCATTTGTTATTATATCATACATTACACACCCGTATAACACACACGTATAAAACTACGCCCACCACATCTAGTCACTACACCTCCTTTTCCCCGCACAGGGATGAGTTTTCTAAAACTTGCCCGACTGTTTGTAATTTTAAAGTAGAGAGTTACACGTACACCGGCTTTTATGAGTTTTGTTGTTGGTGAGTCTGAATGCCGGGATCATTACGAGCGAGCGCGGTCGTTCGACACGATTGATAGCACTTCCAGACTTTGTGATCGTTGTGGAATTGATGGTATTATTTTGATCTTGGGCGGTTTAAGAGGTTGTGATGAGATCTAATATGGCCGGATAAAGGATATACCATGAAATACATTATATAAAAAAGCGTACCGAGTCTAATTAAGAGACAACAAGATATAACAATGATGTATATGAAAATCAACGCTGTGCTGTGGGTCCCCTTAGCGCAGCATCATGCTGACTGGAAGCCTTCTTGTCACAGTCATGACGTGCAGATGCCGATTACTTATCTGTAAACTCGTGATTTTATATTTGTATTGTTTATGGTTAAAGAAATTTATTTCTCAATAAGAAATTACAAGGATTTCACTTACTTGGGAACTCGAAACTCAAACTCAAAGCATTTATTTCAATTAAACCATTTACAGGCACTTTTGAATTGTCAAAGAGTCGGTCAGTTAGTCAAAAAGTTGAAGCTAGTTGCCCATTCAAATTCGTAGATCTCTATGGAGAAGAACGGGCAAGAAACTCCAAGGACACTCTTTTAAAAATGTATATAGATTTTACAAAATCCTGGGTACATTTTTGTACTTAAAATATAGTATTAACTTTGACATACAATGTTTTTCTTCATAAATAATCACCAATTTAATACGCAACATTTCATTTCACACGCAAACAACATTGACCAAACACAAAACTTTTCAATCCACCCGCAAAATAAACAATTACCGTGGTCACAAATGTTCATAACAGATAAGGAATGCGAACCCAGTGCCACAATAAAGCAAAGCAGCAGTAGGGCTAGTTTTTTACGTCAATAATGTTTGTTCATTTAGGATGTGGTTTTTTAATTTAGTTTTGAAAATATTAAACGAGTTCGCATTCTTTACCTCTTTAGGTAGCTTATTATATTGCTGCACTCCCGCAAAAATAATGCTGATTAATATTGCTGATTAGTTATCTTTTTGTATGTACGTGTTTTTGTGACAAATAAACCTATTTTTCTTTCTTTTATATACTGGGACTGCTAATATATTCGCAAAGCTTAGGTCAGCAGCCTCGAAAGATCTATCCAAAAAGTGTTAGCTGTTGTTTTGTATTTTAAACAGGAATTTTCTGTACTTTGTTTTGACACAAATTTATTAGCATACGATATCCTGGATCTCGGACCTAAGGAAAGCCAGTACAACATAAATAAAAAAACTTTGAAACTTGTTAGTTTCCAGTTACAAGATAGAATAAAGAAAAATATAATGCGCGTGAAGTTCTAAACTGCCATCTTGATTTACGATGTAGCCAATTAGCTACGCCGTGCTACGATGCGCTACGAGACGCTACGAACACGCTACACAGTGCTACGTAGTCGCTGCAGAACAGAATAGATTGCGTAGCGTAGCATAGTTTGTAGGTATGTAGCTAGAGACTAGGAGACTGCGGTTTAAATAACTGAGTTGAGGTGATAATGTTAATTATTTTAATCAATCTGCCTAGCCTTTTCCCAACTCTGTTGGGGTCTAATTCCAGTCTAACCGGATGCAGCTGAATACCAGTATTTTACATGACGCGACTGCCTATCTCACCTCCACAACCCAGTAACTGGGTAAACGATAGCCCTTTAGTAAGAATGATTGTCAGACTTTCTGGCTTCTGACGACCCGTAACGACTGTCAAAGATCTACGAATTACAGCCAGGACCAACAGCTTAACGTGCTTTTCGAGGCACGGAGGAGTCTCGATATGTACAAATGGTCACCCATCTACGGACCAACCCCGGCAAGCGTAGCTTAACCTGATGGATCGACCCGTGCGGCTGTTATTAATTAGCCACGAGCTCCTCGTGTTGTTATGTTGTGTGTTCAATCAATCTGCCTAGCCTTTTCCCAACTATGTTGGGATCGGCAACTAACCAACTATGTTATGTTGTGTGTTGTTGAATGTTAATTATATTAATGAGGAACAGAAATAAATTTATGGTAATAGGTGAGTTGTTGGTGTGACGATGTAATCATGTTTGCGGGGTCAACATGGCCAGAAATCGCACAAAACAGAGAGATTTGGAAGGAAAATGGGGAAGCCTTTGCCCAGCAGTGGGACACAAGATAGGCAAAAATGACTAAATCGGCTATATAAAGCTGCTTTTGAAATGTTTGTTGGTTTAGCTCTTGTTCTTCTTAGGTTTTTCTTTTGACATATCCAGTTTTGTCATTCGAACGTAACTATGATTTTAGTAATAAAAAAAACTGACAACTTAGCACGTCAGGTTTGTAAACACTATTACCATAGTTGGGATAAAGTTCTAAATCCAAAAATTATTCCAGGTTTAAACCTGGGTTTGAAGATAATCCTTGTTTTGCAATGAGACGGTTGAGGTTTACTTTCTCAGGCGAAACATTGTTCAAAACTTTTCAAATTACACATTTGCCTCTAAAATGATAATACCTCGTATAACCAAGTATCTGTGCTATTCAAACACACATTCTTACCATCGCAGGAGCGGCGGCAAACAGCCCGCCGCGTCAGCCGGACATCCGGTCTGCGTCCCCCCCCCCGGCTTCCTGCCCCCTCCCCCTGCCACCCCTTTCCGCCGCTGACGTCACAATTAATCTTGGGCTCATCTTCCGGTGCGGACTGTTTTTCTGTTTTATGCGTGGCTGGTCTGGTTTGTGGAGAGATTGAAGGTTTCATGTGGGTAAGCCTTTTAGTTTAGTTGGCAGTACGGAGTAAGTGAGTGTACGGGATTTGCTTTGATTCTGTTTTGCGAGTTTTTCTTTGGTTTACAAAAGGATGCTCAGAAGCATTTGTTGCGGCTTACATACAGTAATTCAGGGCACGGTGTAAGCATGTGAGTTTTGTGTTTTTTAAAACGATGCATCATCATCATCATCATTTCAGCCGAAAGACGTCCACTGCTGGACATGGCCCCAAGCACCGCCACTTCGACCGGTTCTGTGCTTCTCGCATCCAGCGGATTCCTGCGGCCTTCACCAGGTCATCGGTCCACTTTGTGGGGGGCCTTCCAACGCTACGTCTCTCGGTACGCGGTCGCCACTTCAGAATCTTTTGGCCTCATCAGCCATCTGTTTATTTATTTATTTTATGATTTATGTATAAAAGTTAAAGAATACATAGAGATACAACATAATTATAATATGAGTACAAAGATACTGCTTATTTCTCAAGAAATTTCTTTCAGCAGACCTGCGAAAGGAGAAATTTAGACAATAGTGTGTGAGAACAAGAAGAGAAAAACATGATTATGCGAAGTCTTAACTAATAATATTAAATATACCTACACGTATACGCAAAAAATACGAATTTATATACGCAATGTGGCGAAAACGATGCATGCAACTTACCAAAGTTAGGGAATGATGTTAATGAATTTAGGCAGAGGTGTACAACTACACCCACATTTCGTCAGTTATAAACTGGCGTGATTTTGTTATGTGTGTGGTAATATTCCGCATATTCTGGTACGCTCTAATCTTACGAATTAAATATATAACTTTGCCACCATATGCTAAAAAAGCCAAGGAGAAAAGTTCTGCTAAATACTGCAAGCAGTACTTTAGGAATTTTGGCTCCGAGCCCGTAACACCAAATGTTAGCTACGTTTAAAACGTTTTTCCTTGTTAGCGTTTTTGGTTTATTTATTCTTGACCCGATAGTGCTTGGCTGAGGTAACCTAGCCATGGTCAGATCTTTGAGTAGTCAGTTTTTTTCCAAAGTTGAAGGTAAATGGTGTCGATCCTTTTATACATTAATTTATATACATTTTAATAGGCAGTCGCTCCATGTAAAATACTGGTATTCAGCTGCACCAGGTTAGACTGGAAGCCGACCCTAACATAGTTGGGAAAAGGCTTGGCAGATTGATTGATTTCTATATACTTTATTATATATCAGAAAAATATATACCAAAAAATAAATTAAACACTACAAAACATACAATGGTTGACCGTCGACTATATATAATCACTTTCTGTTTATTTATTATGTTCTAAAATATAGCATCTTACTGTTAATGAGATAGAAGGAAGAATTGCAGCTTGCTTTTAAGCGGTATTCTCTCAGGTGGTTTCTTTTGAAGTTTTAATTCAACTCAATTTGCAAGCTCAATTTTTTTTCATTCCTATTTTATCTGCCCGTATTTCTTGCCTCCGATTCGGGACACAAAGCAAAATCGGGCCGCTCTCATTAAACAAAAAGTTACATTAAACCTACTAACTTCAAAGGTCCCCTTTTCCTGTGTCTTATCCGCTGAATTTAGTATCAATATTACCCGTACCTCCCTTGCGGAGACTGATCACTTTTCCTTATCTCCCTCGATTTCCCATCATTAATTTTTTGCCGTGCCTCTTCTCAAACGTTTCCTCTCGGCAATTGATTGTAGCCAATCAGGGCGATGACACTCATTTATTTTACGTTGCCAGCAATTTATTGTTATTATCGTGATAATTTTTTGTACGAGATAAAATTTCTGGTGAAACGAATAAAAGGTGGGTGAAACTTCATGGAAACCAAACAGTTTTAAGGAAAGTGAATGTCAAGTTTCTTAGCGTACTTGTTATACCAGGATTAACTGAAAAACGGCCACGACCACGGCCAGGGAAACGGATACGAATCGCGCACTTGGTCGGCTAGTTGGCCGTTGTAGTTTTACCTGGTCGGTGCGACCACTGGTCGTGCTCGTGCGCGAGATCTCTAAGGGTCATTGTACTTCTAATTCTCATAATTATGAAAAACTTTAATTATGGGACCAAACATGAAATCGCGAAAAAGTCATCTGTTTCCAACGTTTTGTCGAGTTAGGCGAACATAAATGTATGGAACAGCTAATGGTTTTCGCGATTCCAGAGTTGGTCCCATAGCAAAAATGTTCATAATGATGAGCACCCTTTGAGAGGTTTTCAGTTATTTATCAGACAATTATAAATCAGTACATTATAACTAGCTAAATAATTTTCGTAACTGGCATCATGTACCCTTGTATTATTGTGTGTTATGTTTGTGTTGTTAACAGTAATTATAAAAATATATCTTTTAAGCTTTGACAGGCGAATCGCTAGTCTCATAAAGTGTTTGAAATATAATGAGTTAATGTAACTTAGGATAACTGCATTTTATTCTTTGTCCCGTTTAAATAGAGATATTTGAAAATGAAAATCAGTTATCAGAGGAGCACAGAAATTAATTTTGACGAAGTAGTGACGTTAGTAGGTAATAAGAACTATAATTTTTTATATTATAAATCGGTTGAACGTCGCTGAACGAGATACAAGAGAAGTTTTATTGTTATTACGTCTGGGGGCGTAACCCTCAAAGTGTTAATTTGACTTGAAAATACACAAGACTGTTAGAACTCTGGCAAAAGTTACGATCACTTCAATAAAGTAACATTGCACACGAAAACCAAGTATTAACGCGTTAAAACGCTTGACCCCGCAGTTCCACAGGAAATCGCGGCATTAAAATAAATAAAACCCGTATACGACACTAACTGCCCGTTGACAGTTTGCCAATCTTATATAGCTTTTATACAACCAACTTATATGAACGTCGTCCAGACGTATAAATATCCAGCATTTGAGAGAGCCAGCATTTGTTAGGAATTAATAAATTCTCCCACACTGAATGGTCGGCGTGGCAACTTCTAAAGCGAAGTCGTTAGAGCAAAAGCGATCGCATAAAGTACTCGAATAAAAGCATCGAGAGCTCGGAATGTTTCGACTTCGGAAATTCCGAGAAATAACTATCGTCTCTACAGGCGGTTGTAGAAAACTTAGTTATTTCAAGTATTTTTAAATGGTGGCGCAGGATTTTATAGCTTTCTCTCTTTTTGATAGTTGTCCGCGATGGTCGTTGGAACAGAAAATATCACGTCATTTCTTCTTCTTAAGACAAGATTAAATATATGAGGTTGATGAATAGCAGCGTCTGTCCCGACATGGTCTTATATGAGATTCGACTTTAACTTTACAGTCAACCGCAGTTTGGTTCTGACAGCGTCAATAATGCGTAGCAGTAAGATGGTTTTCGTATTTCAAAAATGTTTATACTGACGTGCGTTTGACCGTACTTTGTGGCTCAAGACAACGGCCAATAGAAAAAAAGTATTAGGACTATTCTATCAGTGAGTAGTGTCGTTTAAGGGGTGGTCTATACAAGTAGTGATCGCTAACAAACTCATATCTCGATTGACTTTGACTGAGTTTGATACCGAAAAGAGATTGAGACCTCTGAGTTTGTTTCGGTGTTTAGATCAGAGTAGTCGAATACGAAACACCGACCTCATCTTGTCTTTTAAAATATTATTGACATGTAAAACCGTTTTTATACAACTTCTTAAAAAAATAAAAATCATATTAAATCATAATTTATTATTTGAGCTCAACTTTTTCGGGATTTCAAACTTAGAACAACATCAATAATTCATTATTTTAAGACCTCAGGTTTGTCTTTCCTTTTTATCTCAGCATTTCTGACGAAAAACGCAGACATTCCAAACAGACCTTAATGGTTGGAACTGTAAACTGCATCATTTGACAAACGACAGTCGAGGTATCTGATTTGAAGCCAGACGCGAACTAATCACGTCCCGCGGCCACCAGGTGGCGTATGTGTGTTTTAGGAGGTGGACATACAAGGATAACAATCATGCGTGAAGCGTGATGGCGGTTCACGTTAATTGCTTTGAATATTGCGCATAGGAACGGAACTTTGCCGTCAAAGAGTATTTGGGCAATATTTACAAACGCGAATCTTCGTAACCTACCTCAAATTTTATCTCGCTCGCACCGTGCTACTCACGGTCTGAGTGAGAGCGAGACGGAGTGGGGTGCTGGCGACTCTCAAGTCTTGAATAGGTAATTGCTTTTTACGGTGAAAATAATGGTAATATAAAAAAATATATAAAACATAAGACCTGCTTTATAGTTAGTTCAGTTATTATGCAAACTTTCATGATCAAATTTGAAGTTTTTTTTTAATACTGGTTTTGAATATAGGTTTGAAGTTTGTTTTAGAGGTAACTTTGGGTTTTTTTCTTTCCAGAAAATTTTATGTAATCGTTTTTTTGCAAAACATAGAACCTAGCATCAGTCCTCAACTTTAAAATATATTTATTTCAATACGAATGCTGTAGTATTTTCGGCAAAACGGGGGATCATGCTAAGTAATTTGAGGTAGGGTACGCCCTTAATAATCGATCACAATGTCTTTCCTTTTGACAGTTCAGCCACGTTCATTGCGTCATTTACGGTGTTGAGCAGACGAATCTTTCCAACCTACGAGTATGAAGAAATGCAATAGGAATATCCTTCAAAACCCTCGGATTGTGATTGAAACTGTGTGTCGCAATTAAAGTGTTGGTCTGTAAGGCGTGGTTATGACAACATAAATATCTACAGTTTGCTATTAGGTAAAATGTCTTTGTAAGCTAAGAAGCGAGAAATAAAAGTATTAATTTTTTTCATGTGTCAGATGTTGTATGTAACAGAAAAGACAAAACTAGGTGGAGAAAGAAGACAAGAGAAGCTGCAAAACAAAATAGGTAAATCTGAGGCCCTAGACGAAGTGACATTCTATCAGCGGTATCGATGATGGAAAAGGTAAAAATGTATGGGTGATTTTCAAAATTTCTGTACTTTTTGTTGTGTGAAAACGTCTGCATGAATATTATCCAAGAAAAATGCACTGAAGTGTTCAAACTAGTATTATTATCCTTGAGCAACATTTTTTCCAGATGGGTTTCAACATTTCAGATCATAATATTAAGTAATAAAAAAAAAAATATATGTTTACTTCTTCAGTCCTAAAATATTTTCATATAGCAACCTCGTGTCTCTAAGCACAAGCGCGTAACAAAAAAATACATAAAGAAGAAACTTCTCACATATTTACATGTTCTAGTTGCACAATATCTTTATAACTCTGATTATGATGTAAATTATATAAAATATAATTAATAACCTAATGCATAATAATAATAACATTGTTTCAATATAATGTCTTCAATTTCGTTCATTTTTGTTATTCTTTATTGTAACAATAATATTAATAGACATTTGGGGTTTCAACTGGCAACATTCTCCATTTAAAACCGCCCAATCAGATGACAATAGAACGTCTGTCCACTATTTTGACAGCGGGTGCCACTAACAAGAAAAGTGTGTTTGTTCCTGTGCTGTGTTTTTTCAACAATAAATCTTTCATTTTGGTTGTTCAGCTATAAAAACAACAGTAAGGCTATCTATTATTATTTTCAGGTAAATTTAAAGAATAATTGTGACCAACAACTAAATAAAAACTAGATAACTCCAATAAGATTATTTCTAACCTAAAAACTTTTGAGGTTATAAATCAACTCATGATTTATTTCATTTTTCTAACGATTTGTTACCATTTTTTGTTCCGTAACAAAAATAATGTAACAAAAATGAAGTAAAGCCAATTTCATACAAAATTATTATGTTAATATATATTTAATTTGATGGAGGATGCTTCGTTTATTTATTTTATATACACATTATTTTTAAATATTTCAAAAATAAAATAAGTCATAAAATATTTAATAATGTAAATAATAGTAGCCCACTAGTATCAGGAATACGTACAACATCGTAAAAATCGACCTAAAAGATGTAAAAGATCAATTTATAATGAATAGTATGGTAATATAATTTAGTACTATTAACATTATAATCACTAGAACACCATAATTATATGAGAAGTACAAGAAAATTTACAATTTTGTTATGTTATACGATACGATAGTTTCTAAAGTTTATAACTTATCATAGTAAGCCACTGTTGATTATAGCGTATGTGATATAGATACTGTGTTTTTTTATTTGTTTTATTAGTAGCCTTTTCAAAATAAAAGTTTTGCGGAAAAATAATTCCCTTAACCATTATTTTTGTAATGACGTATTTACGGTTATAACCAATTTTCAACTCTACGTTCCTCGACAAAATGTTAATTTTGATTAGGCTAGATATTTCAATAAATAATTTAAAAAGTGTTAATATCCTTAAGAAATACACAATTTTGAGACTGATTTTATGACTGTAATTCAACAGACTGATTATATTATTAATAAATTATTAAAATGCGATATCGATGTTTTAATTATCTTCTGTGAAATAGCCCTAATATTTCCTGTTTGTTATTTTTTTGTGACATTGTTCATTTTTGTAACGGTACTCGTTTTTGTTTCACTTTTGTAACTGTACAAAAATTTTGAAAATCACCCGTATAGGACTGACATAAGCTATCGAAAAGCTTATGTCAATCCTGTTGAAAGTCGTTGTAGAAATATGAAACGCTTTCGAAGCGATTGTCACTTGTCTAGGTCCTCTGAACTGTTTGGAAGAAGGAGATGTTGGGTTTAAATTGACACATAATGAGAATCTATTTACTTTTTATTCGATTTATCAGCTTGTTAACGTAAACGCATTCAACTCACTAAACTGAAAACAGATGACACATTTCAATCTCAAATTGCGCTGAAAATAAAGAATTGCGATCCATTAAAGCCCCTTCAGAAACCCATTTGCAATCGTTTGGGACAATGTTGTTAGATGCAGATGCGTCGTAATTGCATTCTCCAGTGTGTTATCTCCCTAAGCGCTGCCAGTGGAGTGAAAAACACGCTTGTCAAACTGTCTGCCGGACCGATGTCGGAAACGCCGGTCTGCGCCGGACACACGGGCCGTGGAACATGACAGCACGGTGTAAGATATTGTTTTGATTGTGTATTATATTTTGTGCTGGGTGAAGTATTTACTGTGTAAAATGGATATAGAGTTATAAGAAATAGGCGCGAGCAATTTAGATTGATAATACAGGGATTTTAGTCATTCATAAATAAATACAGATCTTTATTGAAGACCACACGACACATAAAAAAAAACAGAAAAATATAAACAAATATACAATAAAATGGCAGACATACATAATAAACTCACACCTTTCTTTTCTTACATTATAAAATCAATAGGATCATCTACGGGTATTTTAGTCTTGGAATTTTAGCTAACTGATAATAATACAATTCTGACTATTCGTTGGTGTAAAATTACCATTGTGGTAATTTTTTCTTGACCGGCGACGTGAGCGATTCTGTCGCTCCGTGTTTGAGAATACATTTTTCAGAGTACAATCATTTCATCACACCTTAAAAATCTTTACTAAGGAATGCTAAAACAAAAACGTTTACCTTATTTCTGACATTTCATAAATGCCAATGTACACACGGCTACACATCAAGCTATACAATTCCAGTTTATGCTGATCTCGCATTGCATAGGATTTCCGTACAATGCGAGGTCAGCTTATACTGGAAATATATAGCTTGATGTATAGCCGTGTGTACCTATAGCTGTACAAGTTTCTTTTGGCGCGTGGTTTAATTAAATCGGAACGAACGATCCATCTTGTTTTTTCAATACATTTCATAAAACTGACCAGTATGTTTACCTATATCTCCCCCTTGTCAACGTCATTCGAGCGCCAAAATGTCTATTGTAGCAGTGTAGGTTTGTGTGACATAAAATATTATGAACTGCAAACTTTTCAAAACAAGTGGCGCACCATTCTTTCCAGCAGTGTATGCCCCGAGCTGGCGGCTGCAGTAGCACGTAGCATGCACGTGACAGCTCAGCTTGACGCGGGGCGATATTTTTCTCAAACTACCCGCCGCCTCTACACCTGCCAAACTGACGTCCAATTCAGATACACTACTACTAAGAGCTTGCAGGTTTAAAAGGATTTTTTGGTGTTAGACTGGCTAGTTTAACAGCGGAATTTATGCGGCCATTTTTAAATTTTCAGTGGCTCTGAATCTGAATGTTTGCCTGGTTAGCAACAATAGACTAGCCCTCTATTACCATCTATATATTCATCATTTCAGCCGAAAGACGTCCACTACTGGACATAGACCTCCCCCAATCACCGCCACTTCGACCAGTTCTGTGGTTCCCGCATCCAGCGGATTCCTGCGACCTTCACAAGGTCATCGGTCCACCTTGTGGGGCCTTCCAACGCTATGTCTTCCAGTACGTGATCGCCACTCCAGAACCTTTCGGTATTTCCATCTATATATTAAATTAATCAATAATAATTATTATTTATGATTTTGTAACGAATGTTGAAAATTATGATTAAATTATAACTTTAAGTTTATTTTATTTAATAGAGGCTGTTTTAATGCACCCTAATTCACGCAGTGTATCGCAATCAAAACCAGAGTTTGTTCTTGTGAGACGTTAGCTTCGCACACAATGTAAAAAAAACCGTTATAGTACGTTTGCGGAATCAAAACTTTTGATTTCGTAACCAGCCAGTCCACAGCAGGGTTGCAACGTTAAAAATAAATAATTGTTGCTATAAAAATATAGCGTTGCCAAAATGTACGTACCCAGCAAAAAATTGCGTTGCAAAATTGAAGTGTCGCAAAATTAATTGAGTCCGGTTTAAAAAGTTTTTAACTGTGGAATAATAATATGTTGGTGTAGTTTTTGACAGGGACAGGGACAAGCTTTTCAAAAGTCTCACTCATTCAGCAGATTTTTTTTAATTACTTTTATGTCCCTTTCTGCTGTAGTTTCAGCTGCATGTAACTTTTTCATTCAGAGAAGCCTGAAGTCAAATATGTTTAAACTCTACATTTTATTTGGAAAACATGTTTTGCTTGCACTTTTTGCTGGCTTATGTATTGCTTGTCTTTAATTTAATTCTTCAAGGACTTTCTAATTAACTACAATAGTTTTTGGTCGGCGCGCGGCCCGTCCGCGGTCATACAGGTTAATTGTTTTTTTTTTTATTCACTACTGGGAAGTTCTTGGCTAGCATCTCACTTGATTGTAAGTGATGATCAGGCCGAAGGTGGAAGCGAGCTTCACCCGGAATCCTCAACCACACAGGAACTGGCTATCTTACATCTAACTGCTGAAACACAACAATGCTGACTTTCTATCTTTTTTTTTTTGCTTTGCAAAGCTGAAAACGCTTTCTTTAATATTATATCGGCTTGTAACTGTCCCACTGTTAGGCAAGGGTTATTTTCAAACAGAAAGTTTCAAGTCTTATAATGAGTGGTAAGATGAATTAGTTTGTAAAATAGAAAACAAATGAGGGTGCAAAAATATATTAAGCAACATTTACACTCAATTGTAAAGTTCTTTCCAAGAGCGAACAGTATTCTTCAATGTCAAAACGTTAGAGTAGAATTGGTTCTACGGTTAAAGTCAGGTTCCGAAACAAGGCATGGCACTTGCACTGAATTGTTAAAGTATTATCTGCATGTTGGGTATTCTTTCTATTTCGTATGGTCAGGAGTTTATGCCATGTAGAAGGTAAGCTGGTCAGTAAAGATGGTATCAGGTCTGACACGCGCTGTTACGGACGTACCGAATTCTCTTTACGCGTCAGTAAGCCATTTTTAATGCACCTCATTGTAATTTTATGCATGAAAAAATACAGGCAATGCAGTTGTGGCGGTATAAACACTAAAATTACTTGAAAAGTAACTCAATGACGATTTGCAATGACGAAATTCAGACACGCCGCGCCGGGCAAATACATTTCATAAACTAGTAGCTGCGCCCCACGGTTTCGCCCGCGTAAGTCAGGGTATCGGGATAAAAAGTATCCTATGTCCTACTCCAGGTCGTGGTCTACCCCTGTGCCAAATTTCATCCAAATCCGTTCAGCCGTTTTAGCGTGAAAGCGTAACAAACAAATAAACAAACAAACTACCAATAGCATTAGCATATATAATATTAGTTAGGATTAGGTTAGTTAGGATACCTCATGTTTCACCTACCTAGATTTCTATTTTGTCGTATCAGCAGAACGATACCTTAACCCAGCTAGCTGTGCGGCAGAAACAAGTGAGGACCACGTAGTGTCCGTCTACGTTATGCGGTCACGTCCCTACATATCGCAGGGAATTTATTGCCACTACTAGCCCGCTGCCGATTCCGGACGGAATTGTTGGAAGTGTTCGATAACTTATACATTGAAGTCTAGAAGAAAGATGACCTAATTTATTTTGTGTAGAGTTATTTTGAGGTTCGGTTCAAGGATTAAGGCTCTTACATGCTGGCGCGAATTGTCGCGCGACGCGACGCCGCCGCATTGTTCGCCGTGAAGTATTGTCAGAAATTGTTTTGTTAAAATTCGCGTCGAACAAGCAATTGAAATATCAGTCATCATAAAATTCTAGATATCATTTACTCGTATTTCTACGATTACTAACATGACACGGTTATAACTTCTAATGATTACTATTAAACGGGTTAAAGGCGGTTACACTGTCGATGTTTGCTTTAGATTCCCACGTTACGACCCTACAGCTTCCGAGTGATCTTTGAAACGTGAGCTTCTGACTATTTATAAGTGCCCATGTAGGTTTATGTGAAACAAAATATATTTTGATTTTGATTT
Source organism: Lithophane leautieri (assembly GCA_949152455.1). Classification (NCBI taxonomy): domain Eukaryota; kingdom Metazoa; phylum Arthropoda; class Insecta; order Lepidoptera; family Noctuidae; genus Lithophane; species Lithophane leautieri. The sequence continues at coordinate 2,333,704 of OX424463.1, read as the reverse complement.
TGAATACAGATATCGTGTGGACGATCTCCAACGTAACACAAATTGCGAGCCAACTGCGCACGGTATGTAAGCGTCAGGTAAATGTCTCGATGTCGCCCGCGGCTCGCGTGTCCACAGACCTCGCTAGCTACTGATGACAGCCGGTGTAGGAATTATGTGTGTTTACTTTTAAAGATGTGTATTGAGTTACGAGGAAAACTCGAAGGGATAAGTGCTGCTTCGTATTCAAAATCATGTCACTTGTGGAATGCATTGTAGTCATATTTATAGTACTTAGGGTTCCGTACTTCCGAATGAAAAAACGGGACCCTTATAGGATCACTCATGTGTCTGTCTGTCTATCCGTCTGTCACAGCCATTTTGCTCCTTGATAAGGTCATCACAATCTTACGGTGACTTTGCATACTATTTCTGAATATTTGCATGCCATCACTAAATGACGGAATGTGTCTTTGCACTGAATTTATTAAATTTAATGCATTTTAAGCAAATTCATCGGTTTGATTTTGTACTAACAACGAGCTCTAGCTCTAATACTTACCTCAGATTAAAATTACTTAACAGTTTGAGGGACACTAAACGTTAATAGGCGTTGTCTTTTGTCTCGTTCAGTGTCCTTGAAATCCAGTCTGTCACTTTGCTACTCTGCTAATTGCCTAACTTATTTTCGTAACCGATTACGACTAATTTGTTTCATTTTGACAGTTCAACAACATTCATTGCGTTATTTATATTCGTGTCAGCCTGAGTCGGGTAAAAACCGGTAGTGATTTTTCAGTGTTATTTATTTATTTATTTTATTATTTATGTACACACAGTAAAATACATAGAGATACAACATAATTATAATATGAGTACAAAGGTACTGCTTATTTCTTAAGAAATTTCTTCCAGCAGACCTGCGAAAGGAGAAGAAATATGAAAGAAATGTAGACAATAGTGTGTGAGAACAAGAAGAGAAAAAAATTATTATGCGAAGTCTTAACTAAAAATGTTACTAAATGTTACTGTAATTTACAAGACGTTCTGCTAATAGGACCATTTGCTCATAGGACGATTTGCGAATAGGTCATTTTGTTAAAGTGTCATTTTGATTATGGGTTGTTTTGCTAATAGGACCATTTGCTTTTAGGACGTTTTGATAGATACGGAGGGGTTGATTTTTGTTTCAGTTTTTTTTTCCAACTTATGAAGAAATGGATTAGATATTTGTTGCAAACCGATTCCAATACTGTTTGATCGTGTATTACATAATTGGGGTGCTGGGCCTGTAGAACTGCTAGATTCTGGTAGCCAGCCAGCGTATAAACTATTTTTGTGTGTGTGTCTGTGTAACCAAATAAATAACTGTCGTAAACTTTACATTATTTACTTGAAAATAAGAGAAGGAAAACCTCAAAGAAATGCTTTAGGACTGTTATAAAACTTATGACTCATATTTTCATTTCAGTTGTTGCAAAACTTTCTGTCTATGCCTTCGAAGTAAAGGAAATACGTCATAGAGAACGCTTGGGCTCGCGTGACAACAATGGCTGGTAGATAGTTAGCTACTTATTGCGTGGAAACTACACAATAGGATGCGTAGGATTTGCTGTCGAGGACCACAACAATCGACAACATAGAGTAATAATGAAAGGTGGGACTTACTATCAAAACACACGGTTGAGATTTTTGTGACGTAATTGGCTGCATGTTAAGTACCTTATTATACTGTAGATCACTTTCAGATTTTGTACCTTGCAACTTGTTAATGGGCCTCGTTATCGTGTCATTAATAAAGGTCCTAAATATTGTCAGGATCGGTCGTAAAAACCAATGAGGCTACTGAAGTATTTACCTGTCAAGAGATGTTAGTAGGTGATTCATATTTAGATGTTATGGCGATCAGTATAGTTTCTTTACCACAGTAGGTATAGTTAAAAGTATTTTCTTATATGGAACATAATGTTATGGCTTCGTACCAACTTCGTACGCAAGCACCCAACCGCCCATAGTAAGAAACTGTCATCTAAATACGTCACACGGAAGCCCGAGGCTTTCGTTACGTCACCAGCTAGTTAGCTACTTGGTCGCAACCAGCCCTCACAATATTTATAGAGATCGGGTAATGCGCGCCGAGGGCTATGTCCAAGCTATTGTCGCAGGCAGAGAAATATTACCTGGAAAGTGTGGTTAACATGCTAAGTGCTGATTGCAGAGATTAGGTGGGCAGGCGACAGTTAGCCGATTAGTTGTCGTGACAAACATATAGGGCTACTGGTTTAGTTTGTAGTTTGTAATTTTCATGTGATGGGTACTTATGTGAGTTTGTCTTCACTTGCGGTAGTGAATAAGTAGTAGTTGATTCAGAATGATTATAGGGGGATGCGTTAAGGTAACCCGCGAAATTCAAATTTACTTACGTTTTTTGCAATTTGCAGATCAGTGTCCCTGTTGTATGTTCATTAAAATATGATTCGCGACCGTAACAAATATGGCTTTACAGAATTATAATCATTAGAATCAGCAATACAACTCCATCCGTTAGAATAATCCCCAAATGTCATGATTTCATTAAATAGTCATTTACTAGGATTATTTAAGAACTTAGAGAGTTGTATTGCTGATGCTAATGTTTATAATTCTGTAAATGCATATTTGTCACGGTCCCGAATCATATTTTTTCAACATACAACCTGATATTGACCTGCAAATTGCAAAAAACTTAGGAAAATTTGAATTTCGCAGGCTTTGAAGCTTTAGCCTTAAACGGTTTTTTGTAACTTTTTTCTATGGTTTTGCACAATTTTAGTACTAATGGACTTCAGGTGATTCCATGTCATACGTTGTAATGAAATATGGCTTGCATTTACATCCAAAAGTACCTTTTGAAACCTTTGTTTTTCATAGTTACCTATAGTCTCAAAATCCTACCGCGTCGTTGGTTAAATTCCGTGATCTAAAAACCAACGACTCATAAACGAATCACAACTCCTTATAGTTAAAAAAAACCCGATCCCCGACAAAAAGTCAAAAAACTTTCAAGTGAAACTCCAAAAGTTGGATAATACGGGCGAAATATAAATAAGTCGTAAAAAGCCCAGTTCCTGAGGTAAATAAACACGCCATCGGAGAAGGTTGAGCCTCGGTTGGTAAGGTGCACCTGTGTACAAACACCCGAACTTGTCAACGAGGACTGAAGTTTGGAGGGTGTGTAAACGAATCGGAAGTGATCGGGGATCTTCGGCTGTGGGGAACGGTTTTCAGGTTATGAGTACCTTGGGGTTATAGGGAAAATTGTTGCAATATTTTTCTAAATAGGTAACCGTATTTAGAAAAATATTAACGTAACAGTGACGTCTGTATTTCTCGAAGGTTTATAACATCCATGTTTCGCAAGATATGTTGTAAGTTTTACGTAGCTTGGCACAAATCCATACTCCAAGCTTGTTCTGAGGATTGAACCGGCGCACGATCAGTACCGCTATTCTCTAACTAACACCTTAAAAGATGGGAAACTGAACAGCACTTTTAATTCATACAACATTTCCCACACCTGGTGCCGTATTATGAAGTATTAATGCCACCATTTTTCCAGTGTGAGAGAGAGATGGAGCTAGATAAGGCCGCTAGCACCATCCCGTTTTCACAGTGGAATAATGATGGCGTTAATACTTCATAATACTGCCCCTGTAAGCTATAGATTCCCTTTAAATATCAACCACAACCGTGCAAAAAATGTTTAATTTATCGCTTGAAGTTCAATTCACTTCGCAAGGGGCGCCAGTGTGACGAAACTCAAAACAACATACAATTTATTTCCACATATACTTATAAGAAATACCAAATCCGTTTACGTAAACAGGCTCGGAACTGGAAACTTTGGAAACTCAAACACGCGTCGAATATGCGAAGAAGCGCCAAAGTTTTCACAGACAAGCGAACTCTTTGAGTTGTTTCAGATATATTGCCTACGTACGCTTCTGAAGTTCGACTATACTGCGATTATCCGAGCAACGTGTTAATGTACAGGGTGTTTTGTGAGTACCTACTTATGTTTTAAAGAACTAAGTTAAAATTTTATTGATAAAACATGGTTACAGGCAAAACGGTTGCTTGCAGAGTTCTTTTTCGGGATATTATGCATGAGGTAAATTTATTAGATTTATTTATTTGTGCCTGAGAAACGTTTTCACGGATCATTTTTTCAATTTCCCTGATGTTTCCTATCGAATTGAGTATACCTACTTAATAGCTGTAGTTACAATAAGTTGTATCTGGAATCTTTGTATTAATCACATCAAATCATTTTATTCCGGAAAACTAAGAGATCCATCAATTGTTAGTAAAGTGTTTGCACTTGAAATACTATTATTGTTAGTAACTTGATTGAACTAAAGATGAATCCACTCTTGTTTTTATATGTTCAGTAATCCAGACCCTTTGAATATTTGGCCCATTGACACATTACGTATTCAATGCAGTCAATACTGAATGATTAATTTGTATGTTTAAGTCAAATAACGTACAAATTAATTATTCAGTGCTTTAGTCAGATGCTCATACACACGATGGCAATATTAATTTCGAATAGACTATCATAAGGTCATTAGACAAAATTCACATTCTTTTCTGACTTATTTCATTATCATCATAATTACTGCCAAAAGACGTCCACTGCTGGAAATAGGCCTCCCCCAAACACCGCCACTTCGACCGGTTCTGTGCTTCTCGCATCCAGCGGATTCCCGCGGCCTTCACTAGGTCATCAGTCCACCTTGCTACCTCGCCTTCCAACGCTACGTCTTCCGGTCTGACTTATTTGTGAGGGCGTAAGTTTCATATTTCGTTCAGGACCTTATTTAGTTCGCTTATTGAGGATTTCACATTTTATTTGAAGAATTGCCTGCACCCTATAACCGTTTTCAACCGGGTATACTTCGAAAGTTTGAATGTTTATTACTCAATAATGTAAAAATGGCGAAACTGCCCTGCGGGTAAGTGCGTAATTTCTACAACATTCATTGCGTAATTTATGTTGTTGAGCAGACGAATTTTTCAAACGTAATTATGAAGCAATGGACTTGGAAATTCTTTAGGATTGTGATTGAAAGTGTGTTACGAAATTCGGGATCTGTAAGAACATAATTATACGGTTCCTATTGGCCTTCTAAAAGGTTCACTGAAGATCCTAAAAACGTGGTAATCAAAACCTAATCCATTAATAAAAGTCACTATCTTCGATACACGAGGCAGTATCCTCTAACAATTAATTCGCGGATATTTTTGTGGCTGTCTGTATCTACTTGATTGATAACAAGCACTTTTCCTCTATCATGATTAATGGCTTTTCCTTGAAATTGATACTCTTCCGACCGATAAGATACGGAAATAAACTTATCTCTTGTGTATTGTGTGTACTGAGCCTTCGTGATTCTCGGGTAACAAATTGTTATGACGTAAAAAGGCATAGGTAGGGTACTGTGAAGGGATGAGGTGTTAGTTTCATGTTGACTGGAAGCTTAAATTATTTCATCACCATTGCTCTCAAAACGGTGAAGGAAAACATCGTGAGGAAACCAGCATGTCCTAGAACCAAAAATTCGAAGATATGTGACATCTACCAACCCGCACTGGGCCCGCGTGGTGATGGATTACGGCCCACACCCTCCCACAGGGAGGAGGCCTGTGTGCAGTAGGAAAGTTATAGGCTGATTATGATGATGATGATGTGAAGAAAACTCTGACAACAGATTAATGATTAAAAAAAATAAAAAATAAAGTTTAATAGGTAAAATACGTTAAAGTATATGGTTATAAAGTTAGTAGGTAACCAGGGGGAATGGCGCTCACCGGGTAATGGCGCGCACCTCTATAAGTCTATGAAAATGGTGCTTAACAACATACCACCACATGTAAAACGGGGGAGGGGAAGACCTCTTAACACGTAGCGATGCGCAGGGGCAGTCAGCTCGTGGCAAGCGACGGTGAAGTGCGTTTAACAAATTTTCGTCGCTATCTTTTTTTTCGGTAACTTCAGAATTTTGATATTTATGAAATTGTTAATATTGCTTTCCTAGGTACTTAATCATTCTACGAGTATTTTATGATGAATTATTAATTTTCAACAATTGCTTTTCAATGTTTATTTAATTTAAAGTTAAATGCAAAACGACTGGGTTATCCCGCTCACATGAGCGCCATTACCCCTTAGTGACTTCTTATTTTATTATTATAGACATGCCCAGAAAGACGAAATGAATTTGGGCGATGAAAATTATAGCAAATGTATTATTTTGGAAAAAATTACGAGATGTGGTATCGCTGTGCAATATGTGGGCTGTGGTCTCATGCTACATGTTCTGGATGGGATTCAGCAGAAGGATACATCCGTGATTTATGTGCTTAACTATAAAATCTTATCATTATTACTTCCCTCTTTGTCATTGTTTACCTTTAAAAAAATTTTCGTTGCATACGTTGCTATATTTGTTTATTGTATAAGGCTGATCTCAGGTACAAATAAAAATATTTGATGCCATTTTATGATTATAGACTGTACTTTAATTGTATACTTTGATCTCATGCTTACTTGCTAATGATAATGGATCTTTCTTGTTATATTGTAAAGAAAGAGATTTTGGCGTCAGTACCCCTTTGCCTGAGCGGCATTACCCAATGACAGGGTTATTTTTTTAATGTTTACTACTGCTAATCATTCTAAGATAAATACGACTCCTATTAAAAAGTTGATTATTTAAGGTTTATGTTAATGTTCTAATTTTTTTAATAAAACAAATAATTTAAAAATCATGGTGTGTTTTCCTTAACTGAACGCCATTCCCCGTATTTACCATAACTAAGTTAAGTTATGGGTCAGTATAAAAAGTAACACCGATATATCTACAATACGTGACTTAACAACATCCTGTAGCTCAAGTTATGTCATTACTTTGAGCAAAACATACCGACTTTAATCTGATCCCTTTGCTAAATAAGTGTTTAAGCTGTTAGTATGGAGAAGTTAAGAAGTATTTGTTAATTTTATGTCTCTTTCCAACACGCTTTTAATGAGTTTTATGGTTCTTATTCGATCCAAGACATTTTCATTGACTTCTTGTAAATGTGTACTTATATGACATATCATTAGTTGGTAATTAAATTGTAAGGAGTTCAAGACTGAGGTAAAGTCTTCGAGAATATCGTTGATTTTTGTAGAAAATATTGCAATTTTCGCCACGTTTGGAATACTGCGTTTACAAACGCATAACTGTCGTGTTTTAGACATCCGAGAACGTTTGTTTGGCATTCTATCAGAGGCCTGAAAATCTCCGTGTACAGTCTAGTATAGGCCGTGGGAATTCGCTGGATGCGATAAGCACAAAATCGGTCGAAGTGGCGGTGCTTGGGGGAGACCTATGTCCAGCAGTGGACGTCTTTGGGCTGAAATGATGATGATGATGATGACAGTCTACTAACGAAACCCTTAACCATACTTAGAAACTTGTCATACCTATTAAACGATGCAAATGGTGACATCAAAAATGTGTTCTCGTCGTCAATAGGACTTTTTGTAGGAATTATTGTTTGGACAGGACAACGTCTATCGGGTCTGCTGGTTTCACATAAATATGAACATAATATAGAATCTAACTTATACTTTCTAAACAATAAAAAACACAAAAATGCCTTAAGGATACCTACATAAACATATATACTAACTCTAATAAACAATCCTACTATCCTACTAATATTATAAATGTGAAAGTTTGAGTGTTTGGATGTTTGTTATTCAATCACGCAAAAACGGCTCAATGGATTTGGATGAAATTTGGCAAACAGATAGTTTATAATCTGGATTAACACATAGGATAGTTTTTATCCCGATATTCCCACGGGATCGAGATTTAAGCGGGTGAAACCGCGGGGCGCATCTAGTGTAAAATAAAAACACAACAAACAACATTAACATTATAAAATTAACTAAATCTAATATTTAAGTAATACATTCTTAGTCGTACTCGCGCGATCGATCAAGTACGCATAATGGCGTATTCGCGCGACTTTCGCTTTCGGTTAGGACACAAGGCTATGGTTTGTCGAGAAAATACGTTTGACAGAGCGAGGCGAGTATTTTGTTTAGCAGCGGTGGCGGGAAACGAGAAAAGTGACAGAAATAGAAAAATCTTTTCGGCATGAGAGTTGTTCATATTCGCCCTGCTGGACATTTATGTACCTAATTTAATTATTCCTGTATGTAATATAGCCTCACATACCCATATTCATGTTCCAGCAGTAGACAGACACATTTTAATCTCCGCTGTCCCGTCTGTAAACACTCGAGCTTCACATAAAGGGTGGTTCACACAAAAAGCCCCCTGTTTACTCTGCTAATTGAATTCATTGTAGTACAAATGATGTTTAAAGTACCACGTTTGTGCTCGTTTCAAAGAATTATCTTTTTAAGCTCAAGATTAGACAAAGGATTGTTTGATTGGATTATAATATTGTGGGGGTTTTAATAAATGAGTCTATGGGGTTGTAAGGGAGTAATGGGCCGTTTTTCTAACTTAATGACCGACTTAAAAAAAAACAAAACAAAAAAGGACTATTGTACTAAAAACCAAAAGACAAAAAGTACTTCTTTAATAATAAGAGAAAAATAAAAAAATTAAAAAATAACTTTAATTTCGGAAGTCGGTGTCTTTGCTTTTAATTTTAGTTTTTGGCCACCGACTTCCGAAATTAAAGTTATTTTTTAATTTTTTTATTTTTCTCTTATTATTAAAGAAGTACTTTTTGTCTTTTGGTTTTTAGTACAATAGTCCTTTTTTGTTTTGTTTTTTTTGAAGTCGGTCAATTTTTTTTAAAAAGTTTTATTATTTTTCCATTTTTTGTGTAATTTGATTTTTGTAATCATGGGTAGACCAACTAAAGGAGCCACCCGCATGAAGAAAAACAGAATTAAAGAGACTAATACTGCTGAATAAGAACGCCTATCTAAGAATCGCAAACGGAGTGCTATGTCCGGTTCCCAAGAATCACCGTTAGCTTGTCATGCTAGGTTATCTCAGATGAGAAATTACATGCATTCTCATTTGTCACAGGAGTCGCCAAATGATAAATGATAAGATCTGCCGACTCAATCTTATTCAAAAACGATTAAGTGGCGAGTCGTCTGAACAGCGCAAGTATCGTTTAGATGTTATACGAAACCGGCTGGCTAATGAGACTCCCGTGCCTTCTCAAGAATATAAGGGTGAACACTATACATTTGCTTACACTGTATAGTTCCCCTCATCATCATATTATAAGGTGACCATAATCAGATCTGTAATGTCACTTACAACCTATATGGTTGCAAAGTTCTTATCAATATAAATGAATTAAGTCCAAACACAAGGTAATTACTGTGAACCGTTGAGGAGTTCCGTTAATCGTCCTTCGTCTTCATCATCAGACCCTTAACGACAGTCACAACCCATCCAAGTGTAAGGTTCTTATCAATACAAATTAATCAAGCCCAAACACAAGATATCTGCTGTAAACCACTGAGGAGTTCCCTCGACTGTCTTTCGTCTTCATCATCAGACCCCTAACGACAGTCAGAACCCATCAAAGTGTAAAGTTTTTATCAATACAAATTAATCAAGCCCAAACACGAGGTATCTGCTGTAAACCATTGAGGAGTTCCCTTGACTGTCTTTCGGCTCCATCATCAGATCGACTCCAGGCCTTCATAAAATTGTAGTGCTGTAAAATACTTAATGAATAAATTAAGGAATGCACTAGTTGCCCTTACGATTTTTGAAAGTTCCCCTCGATTTCTCTAGGATCCCATCATCAGATCCTGACTTGGTGACAATGGGACCACCTCAGAAGTATAAGCTTTTGAACAAAAAAAGAATTTTTTAAATCGGTTCACAAACGGCGGAGTAATCGGTGAACATACATAAAAAAAAAAAAAAAAAAAAAAAAACAATCATCCCGAACATAGTACCTCCTCCTTTTTTGAAGTCGGTAAAAAGAAGGAAATTCTGCTTTTATTTATACGATTGTCGTGAAAAGTAAACGGGAAGCAACTTATTCCTTCATCGACTCTACGTCTTCGATTCAACCAATAATATTCGTTCCCCAGAATCATTGCAACCTCCCAATTCAAACACAAACAAGATATAAAAACTTCGCTGTCCAATACTAAAAGTAAATAAAACCAGTCAGTTCAGTAAGTTTGCTAAGAAACATAATAACGCTGAAGTTTGGAGCGATCGCCTTCGCCCGTATTGACCCACTCGCACGGCTTTCAGCGCTGCAGCCGCTTAAATAATAAAATTCAAAGTTTTTATGTTAGGCTGCGTTGTTCTATAAAAAATGTCATTTATGAAGGATTCTTTTGTTAGATTTGGTGCGGGATAGAAACTTTTCCGTGGACATATTGCGAATGGAAAGGATGGATCCTAAGATCGCGTCCTAACCAAAAGCGATAATCGCGCAAATACGGGATCATCGCGTTCATATGTCAGGTGTGAAAAGAGTTTTTAAAATTCGAACCTTTCTATTGAATAATTTTCTGATAATGCATTAATACTTATTTCATGTCAGTGCGCCAACCTCATTTTTAGAATAAACGCACTGGCCAACACGAAAAGAAAATCGCTAAACGCGCCTATAGACCGCATTGGTGAATATGTCTTTATCTAACGGTATTTATCCAGACCAGCTAAAAAATGCAATTATACGACCTATATACAAATCAGGAAGTCATTTAGAATATGGTAATTATAGGCCTATCGCAATATTATCTGTTATCGATAAAATAGCCGAGAAAATTATTGTAGGACAGATTAGCGCGTTCTTAGAACAACACAACATATTATGTGACACTCAGCACGGTTTCCGGAGAGGGCGCAACACTGTCTCTGCCTTGTTGGGATTTTCAGATTATATTAATGATTGTTTAGATTCTGGCAAACAAATAATAGCGCTATTTATTGATTATAAAAAAGCGTTTGACACTTTAGACTATTATATCTTATTACAGGCAATGGACGAATGCGGAATACGTGGCCCCACAAATTATTGGTTTAAAAACTACCTCACTAATAGGAAAATAAGCACAATTATATCCCGTGTGGCTGGGAAAGAGGCGGATGTCGGTTTGGGTGTGCCTACTGGATCGGTGTACGGCCCTGTACGATATATAATGCATGTGAACAGTGTGTCAAATGTCGTACGTAATTGTGAGGTGTTCATGTACGCTGACGATATGTGTCTTGTTTACGCCTCCAAAGATATGGCTGAGGTACAAAAGTGTATTCAAGGTGACTTTGAAAATATTATCAAATAGGCACACGACAATAGAATTTTATTAAATCTCTTAAAAACTAAATGTATGCATATTCACTCGCCATATAATCAAAAAGCTAAATCTGTAAATAATGAATATCTCACAGTGATAGGACATACATAGGAATGTTTGCATAGAAATAAATGTAATTGTAACTGTGCGAAATTGGAGTACGTAGATAAATTTAAATATTTAGGTCTAATAATAGACAAGAACTTTAACTGGAAATTACATGTAAATGACGTTTGCAATAGGCTAAGATCCATGCTAAGTAAGTTTTACCAATTAAAAAAAGGAATTGAACAAACAGACGTTAAGAATTGTATATTTTGCACTTGCCGATTCGCTGATAAGCTATGGACTCCTTGTGTACGGGCGTACTTTTATTACATATTTAAGAGATGTTAAAGATATACATACAAATAAGACTGATAAAGTTTCTGGTCAGTAAAAGTGTTAAAGATAAGTGCAACAAAGAGTATGATAAGCTGTTTCCCATCTGTAAAGTATTACCCGTAGATAAAAAAGTAGATTATTTGGTAGGTATAGAATATTATTATAATGAAGAGTATAAAGTTAATGTTAAAAACAAGTACAACACACGTAGGGTTAGAGAGAACAAGCTGGTCCAACCACAGATAACAAATTATTATGGCAAGAGAACATCTAAGTATTTGGTACCTAAAGTGTTTAACAAATTAGATTTATTAAGAGAAAAAGAAAAAAGATGTATAGGATCACTTAAGATAAAATTAAAAAACATTATACAGGATAGCAAATAGAATTAAAAACATTGTTAATATATAAGTAGTATTTATGTGCGTAAGGTTGGTGCATTGTTATGTAAAAGAGCGCCTCTCGCCATCAAACGTAAAAGTTTGGCGAGTTTAGAATTAAGTAACACCTCTGTACCATAATAACATTAAATAAGTAATTAAAAAAAAAAAGAAGTTTTCACTTTAGAAAGAAAGAAAGAAAGAAAAATTGGTTTATTTGTCACAGAAACACGTGCATACAAAATAGATAACTGATCAGCAATATTAAACAGAATAGATCTACTTAAATACAAATATGAGATTACGAGTTTACAGATAGATAATCGGCAACTGCACGTCATGACTGTGACAAGAAGGCTTCCACTCAGCACGATGCTGCGCTAAGGAGACCCACAGCACAGCGCTGATTTTCAGTGGTCACCCGAAAAAGACGTACGGAAATCAAGTGAGGTTCAACGATTTGTACAAAATAAATTAATAAATAAAATAAAATAAACAGTACTTAGAATATAATGTAACTTTAAGTAAAGCGAAATAGATTAATAAATATTATTAAATCAGCAGGCATCACTGTGCGTACATAAATAAATAATGTGGGTACCTACGTGAGAATAAAAAACCTTTAACTTTCTTCTGTATATTAAATTCACTTTCCATCATTTTGGTTTGTTTAACAGTACAGAGTTAGTGCAAGCGGTACATAATGCCGAATTGAGCTTTCTTCCGAAAAATGTCGCGAAATGTGCATAAAAACGTATAATATTTGTTCAATGCATGGACACCTAGCATTTTCCTCGCTGTAGTAAGTTGTGTGTTTCGCTCGGCAGCAAAGTTATTCTGCATCTCGTAACTATGAAACCCTCACATCGCTCAGGATTCTATATTTGAACCACTCGCTTCGCTCATGGTTCAATCCTAGAATCCTTCGCTTGCTCAGGTTTCAATGCAAGTACTCGCGCCAAAAAATAACTTTGCAGCCTTGCATAACAAATAACTATTAAAATGCTAGATTTTTCATTTAGTACGATCACCTTCCGAAACCGTTGAACACTTTTGAATTTTATCACATTGAATTCATTTGTTGACGAGCCACATTTTGGACGTCAGTATTGGCTTCGTGTAGGTTATATGACAAGGTTTAAGTCTGTTTTAATTATTGATGGTTAAGGTTTTCGTAAGTCGAACGGCCGTCACAAAGCCAATTGAATAGATCGAAAGTATATTAAAAATTAAATCTATTTAAGAAAATAAGTGACAGACATAATTTTAATACTAGAAATAAAGATAAAATAGATCAACCATTTTTCAGATTAGCTAAAGTACAAACATCTTTTATTGGTTACTGCGTTAAATGCTATAACAAAATACCTTGTGATATATTGCAATTAAATGAAAGAAAATTTAAAACTCATATAAAAAGTACACTTTGTAAACAAGCTTATTACAAATTAGAGGATTATATCCAAGATAAGAATGCTTGGAAACATGCTGGTCTTGCTCCATAGGCCAATTTAGAGTCTGGACAAAATCAAACTGGTTGCTAATTTAGTTGTATATTTTATTATTTGTATGTCATAGATTTTTACACTGTGTGATTGCTTGGAATCACGCACTGACTTATTATTATTACTTGTAAAGATGTTAGGAATATTGTAATATCGTATACTTTTACAATGTTTGTAAATATGTGAGCACCATGTACCTATCACATAACTGATTTATTTGTCATTGCTCCATTTATATTTTTTTTTGCCTTTTGTGGGACAGTAATCTTATTGTGGGTGCATGGTCTTCACATATAATTATATAATTCATGTAAACAAAATATTGTAAACATTTTTAAAAAGAGTAACGGTGGAGTTTCTTGCCCATTCTTCTCCATACGAAAGCTACTTTTTGGAATGGGCAACTAGAATCAATTCTATTTCTTTGTTTTTCATTGACGTTCAAAAGAGCCTTTTATGTGCCTATTTGAAATAAATTATTTGACTTTGACTTTATTATTATTATTTAGAAAAAACTACCTTCCGCCAGCGGCTTCGCCCGCGTGATATCTGTATAAATTATAGCCTATGCTACTCAGCGATAATATAGCATTCTACTGGTGAAAGAATTTTTAAAATAGGTCCAGGAGTTGATTAATTACTAACAAAAAAAAAAAAAAAAAAACAATCATCCCGAACATAGTACCTCCTCCTTTTTTGAAGTCGGTAAAAATACAAATATTTTCTTTTTATAATATTAGTGAAGATATGAAGCTACACGACATACAAAACGTCCCCAGCTTAAATGTGTCCCAATTATTTTTGATGGTTTCATTGATTTGAGCGCTATTGAATACAGATTGTTGACCTATTAATTAAGCAAACAAAATGGAAGTTTTTTTTCCACTATTTTTCCATCAAAATCCTCGTTCAGCTTATACGAAACGGGAGAGCGGTGTAGGTTAAATTGAGGTGCCTATTTGGGGATTTATATCGCGATTCCGTAGAACCAGGGACGATGTAAATTATTTCGAGGAACCAGGGTTTGTCAACCTTGTTCCAAAAGAATCCGCAGTCATTTAAGACGGTTTATATTCACGACAGTCTTGTTTATCAGAGGGGTGCAATGTGTTTTAAATTCGGTTTACATAATATATGTTTGTGTAGATTTGTTAAAATTAACGAACTTTCTATACTATTGGGCGGTTTTTGGCTGGTCTTAATGGTTTACATAGATGGTGGTCGAAAGTTTAATATAAGGAAAATAAAGTAAAAAAAAAAAATTGAATGCATGAATTAATAAAAACATTTATTGATTAATCGGTTGAAGGACACTGAACGAGATACAATAGAAGTTTTATTGTTATTAAGTATGTCAATTAGTCTTCCTAGCCTTTTCCCAACTATGCTATATATTTATATAGATAAGTATATGCTTTATGTATATGTGTATTTATTGTATATGTAAATGGTACACCACTGACTACCTGCAGTATTATCTCTCCTTCGCGCTTTAATCCATCCAAAGGTTGTCTGTAAAAGATCGCTTTTAGCGATAAGACCGCCCATTGTGTCACCCTATGTTAAATTTTCTACATTTGTATCTGTATTTTTATGGTGTACATAATAAAGAGTATTCTATTCTATGCTGGGGTCAGCCTCTAGTCTTACCAGATGCAGCTGAATACCAGTATTTTACATGCAGCGACTGCCTATCTGACCTCCACAACCCAGTACTGACTGTGTGAGGCGTTTAGAGTCCCGCAAAGTGTTAACACATTGGACATTTGGTCTTCAGTAACAATTCAGTTGCGATTATTATTTTCATAAGGAAAAGGTTTTAACAGCCAGCTGACTGAAATGTTAACTTTCACTTCTGATGATAAATGACGTGTGTATTCTATCATTATTTGCTTACACAGCTAAAGTAAAAAAAAACGTAAGCGTACCGTACCGTCGTATCTTTATGTAATTTACTGTGTGTACATAAATAATAATAAGATAAATAAATTAAAAATATTGAAAGTTTTCATGGTATTTACCTTCTCATATTCTATGAACATTTCGATTTTAAAGTGGCTTAGATGGCAGTGATTTTTAGTTTCACTATTTAACATACATTTCCTAAGGTTTTATAGTATTTTTTTTATTTCATATACATTGAAATGCTTATTTACAACATACAACACAACTTTGAACTTACTGTTTACACTAACTATACAAATAAATACAAAAACAAAAGGACACTTCGCCGAAGTACTCGTCCGCATCGCTGTCATCCGGAAACGTGCCCAGAAGACTGGCAGCATTGGGTTTTATAAACTTAATTACCATTAACAAAAAAGTCCTCATTATTGCCTCGCTTCAAAAAACCTTCAGTTTCGCAACAATGAGCGTATACACATTCCTTTGGGACAGGCATTCTCACATCACCGGTTCACGCCCGGCCGGCCTGATGGCGGTAAGCGTCAGGCGTCAGTTGTCAGGCGGCAGGCGTCAGGCCCACTTAGTGCTGACGAGGGAACAATGAGACGACTTGATGGACGCAGCTTCCGAATGCTTCCGAACTTGACTTCGGGTCTTGAAGAAAGGTAAAGGAAAATTTATGGTTCGTTTGGTTTTAAAGGTGATGACTTATTTCTAGGGTATTGTGGTGAGATAACTATAAATATTGCACGTTTAACGAGTATAATTTTTTCTTTATTTATAAATAAATAGCTGATGCCCGCGACTTCGCCCGCGTGGATATCGGTTATCATATACTAAAACCTTACTCGAGAACCACTCTATCCATTGGTGAAAACAGCATGAAAATCGGTGCAGTAATTTTTGAGTTTATTGCGTACAGAACGACAGGCAGACGCGGCGGAGGACTTTGTTTTATAATATGTAAGGATAACTGAGGTTCTTAGTCATGGACTACAATCTAGCCTAGTAGTCTAATAAGAAATTTAACTGTAACCTAAGTAATATTTTACGAGATAGATTATGTTATAACAAAGAATAGTGTCAATTTGCACTTTTACACAATTTCGTAGCACTTTCTTAGGGTCTGATAGTTGATGAAAACACTTTGCTAATGTGTTACATGTATAACACAGCATTGTTTTTTTATTTATCCACTACACTTACTCAAATGGTTTAGTTTTCTTTAGTTTACGCACTATGTCTGTATTGACAAGTGCCTCGACATCTACATGTCGGTGAAGTCTTTGTTCGTGGGCTTCAACAACTTTTTGGATTTTGGAGTATAATATAGAATGCGACATTTGGATTCAATTTACATACCATCCTCGCCTATTGAAAGGGTTTCTCGAGTTGCGGCAAAATAAAAGACATAGGCGTCATCTCCACAGAGGAGCGAATCGCAGCGAGTCTCGCCATGCCATCAAATTTAATAGAAACTCTTTGAATCAATCTCCACATGGCGATCATATCATCGCGGCGATAATTTGAAGGAACAGCGTGACTAATAGCCGCGATTCTCTCGTCTAATGGAGATGGTGATTAAGAACGAAATACCCATTAGACAGCTGTATATTTAGAGTTCTATTTTCAACTTTTCATGTTTGGACTTTAAAAGAGACCATGACTACTGAGTTTGTTTCGAAATTTCTTCTCAGGGATCAGTCGGATTTCACACCGAGAAGCGATGCGACGCGCACTTTTTTATGATCCGATACAATATCGAATTTATTTACTACACAATAAGGTTCACGCGTTGCGCAGCACCGCGCATGTACTTTGACACGTGTCAAGCTTCGCACTAAAATGATGCCTTTTCGTGAAGAAAATAAGGTCTATAATTGTTAAAAAGTACGCGCGGCGTGGCGTCGCGTCGCTTCGCTTCACGTCGCGGTCTGAACTGACCCAAAATAAACATCTTTTAATTTAATAATCTTTTGGTCATTTAATTTCTAAAACAATCTACATTTAACGAAATCACTAAATAGAATATCTTTAGCTTTACTAGAACGACCACATTTTATTTTTATACCGCTGTACGTAACTACTATGTTTGTTTTTGTTTAAAAGGCTCATACTTAGACAGATTTACAGTGAAGTTTCATTCTATACACCTTCGCGCTATTATGAAAGTGTCGTGGACCATTGTGTAAAGGTGAAAGACGTTTTAGGCGGCCCAAACCGTGAGTATTCACACGTCGCTATCACATCCGACGGCGAGACGAGGAAACAATGTGAATATTTGATAGGTACATTCGAGCTTTTTCACTTGACTTGCTTTAATACGTTAGCACGGACCTTTTTAATTATATTTACTACCACATCATCCTAAAGGAGGTAACATGTTTTAAACAAGTTTTTTAAATAACATTCCTAGGGGGCTAAGTCGGGTAAGTATCCGCGATAGAAACTCCGTCCATGGAAGCAATCGGCAGTAGGTACCTATCCATTCGAGAGACTGCTGCAAATAAATAAATAAATGTGAGAGGGGAGCACCTGGAATCCCGCTGAAATAAAGGTCTATACTAAGATTTGGGATAGCATAAGCATAATCAGTGTATAATGTTCCCACTGCTGGGACACAGGCCTCCTTATCGTGGGCCCTCACAGTGGCCATAAACGTGGGCCCTGATTCAGAAGAACTGCTTTTATTTTAAAACGGTGAAGAAAACCATCGCTAGGAAACCAGTCCTTGAACTAAAAAATCGAAGACATGCGACATCCAAAAACCTGCACTGGTCCCGCGTGTTGGATTACGGCCCCTCCCTCTAGGAGGAGGCTTGTGTCCCAGCAGTGGGAAAATTATAAACTAATTATGCTTTTATTTAAGTTTAATCTTTGAAGCAAAGATCGAGCAATGAGCTGAGTTGCTTTGGGCTTCTTATTAAACTTTACAATCAAACAAACAATTATTAATTATACTGCCAATATAATTAATTTACATCATATTGTAATTAATTAACTCCTTGATGTTAGTTGACAAATAGCCGTAAATTAACCGATAGTAATTACCTGATGGATTGTTTAGATCGTTAATTAATGCAGTAGGTATTGTTATTGATACTGATTGGCTTTCGATTATGTGCAACTGTTGACAACGGAAGCAGGGATATGAAAGGGCATTTGTGCTTTTTCATAATAGTATTAAGTACATTAATAAATACCTTACCTTTACTACTAGTATGTATGTTTTAGTTATGTAATAAAGTGCGACTTCGTAATATTGAGATGGAACTGAAAAACGGTGACATAATTCGAGGTTTTATTTATTTAGTAGGAACATGATTTAATTTCAATGCTGAAAAATTAGGAAAACGCAATCATTTTTGATGATACCAGGCAAGTGAAGGAACACGGGTAGATTTTAGTCAGTATAAGTCTGACACGCCCTTCCGCTCCGCCCAGAGCGGGAGAATTCATTTGATGAATTCCCAGCGTCAAAAAAAAAAGGTGTCAATTTAACTAAATTACATTACCAATATCTCCGAATGAAATGGTAAAATAATGAACATTTCTGATACTTAACAATTTTTTTATTAAAAACTTAACCAAATCAGAAAATACATTAAAAAAACTTTTCACCGCCTCTGAAAAGTTTTCAACCGTATTATCTCTAGTAATCACAGAAATACCGTATTTCTACAAAGGTTTCGCCACTAGACGCAGAATCCTGGCAACACCGCCCCAACTTTCGGCATTACCACCATTATCTCGAATTGAATCATCTCGATTGCATCAAATTTATAACACCGCTGATCTTCGAGAAGTAGTTTAACTTAAAACACCTTTAATCTTAAGATTGGGATCTGTTCCCAAAGCTGAGAATGAAAGAAAAGATGGAGTGCATTTTCTTTGTTACCCCGTGGAAATAAAGCCGCCAAAAACTGTTGGGCATACTTTAAAATGATGCTCAAGTAAGGATCTCAATTCTTAACGGACTTATTCAACTTAGGAATGATGTAGTAGAAAATAAGTGCAAAGTTATTTATTTGTATAATACTTTATTGTACACCATAAAAATACATAACAAAAAATAAATCAAACACTACATGAAGTCGTTTAAAAATATACAATGACCCGGTTTTATCGCTTTCCGCGATCTCTTCCAGGCAATCTTGGAATGGACAGTGATTTGCTGGGACATAAAATGGGACTATAATGTAAAGTTATGTTTTTAATTTTAATGGATTTTCTAGTTGCAGAGTAAGGTTTATTTTAAACGTACTCATACACCTGAGGGGCAATTCCCGTAATTTTTAAGAACGTTCACATTCGCATCTCATTCGCAATCTGTCAAAATAACCATCAATTTACCAACATTTTTGACAAGTTTGACAGATTGCGACTTGAATGTGAATGTTTTTTAAGTACGAGAATTGGCCCTCTGGTCAAACAGGGCTTCCAATATTTATAAATCTAAAACCAAAACAAAGGATGACGATAAAAATCAAAAACAAAAAGTATTTATTTACGAACACCACGAAATAGCCACGAATAATTTAAAAAACAAGCTCTATTCCGGAATAAAAGCGACGTGTTCCATTTATAAAAAATCACCGTCTCCAAAGGTCCCCTGTGAAAAATTATAACGCGCAGCTTACATTTTGTTGCCAGAGGAAAAAAATATGTTTTTCCTTTGTGTTTGAGACGTAATATTTCAGGAGAATACGCCTGCCCGTCACGCCCGGCGACTGCGAAATATTCGTTGGTTTAACCTAAAATACATTATTATTAAAATGTTAGAAATTGCATCGTATAATTTGACAGTGATGGCCGTACTATGAATTCTGTTGGGAGCGGGTGTAATAATGGAGTGAATTTTCTGGAAGGAATTTTGAACGTTATGACTTTAAACAGTTTTTATTTCGAGCATCGGTGAATAAATATGGTTATAGGGTGTATGGGGTTGCTGATGACTTTTTTGGTGAGATCGCAATTCGCCGCCGTAGATTTTCGTGAAAAAGTTTATGAAGACAACAGAATGAATAGAAACAGATAGTGCAGTAACTTTTTTTTGTTGTTTTGCACTTTACTTTGTAAGTATAAATTATTTTATCACCACTACTCTCAAAACGGTGAAGGATGACGTCGTGAGGAGTCCTAGAACCGAAAATTTGTAGGCAAGTGACATTAGCCAACTCGCACTGGTCCCGCGTGGTGGATTACGGCCCACTCCCTTTCACAAAGAGGAGGCCTGTGCCCCAGCATTAAAGGACAAACTCCTGAAATCAAACCATCTCACAAATAATCTAATCATCTCTAATTGTCCAACAAAATTACATTTGCGCCACAATCTCCAAACATTTCACATAACGGCCGCGGTAAATCTTTAAAAATCACCGTATTTTTTCATGACGTTGACTTTTGAAACAAGTTGAATTCGTAACAAATCAAATAAGGCGTCAGAGGCTCTCACAATGGACTGACTCATTAATGAAATTAACCGACCTAATTATTCTTATGACAAGAATAAAAGGAAAAACTGTGAGTCGTGACATTCGCCGGGCGTTTCGCTAAATAGCTGATGTTTTTGCTTTGTTCTATAGAGAATGGGAGGAAATGGGACATCTCTATTGGTAGAGATATTACAAGTGTATCTGATGGAGTTGTTATGAAAAATTATAAAGGGTGGTATATATGTATGTTCAGCGATTATTCATAATTAGAGTTAGAGCTAGTTTTTTTTGACACCTCTTTTCTTGTTTTCTTTTTTTTTATCAGTGCGGTACATCTCTTGTCCTGCATCGCACCTGATGGTAGGTTTATTTTTGATAGTAGGTCTTCGCAACGTCTGATAGGGTAAAATAATGAAAAATACTGTCGGCCTTGAAATTTAAAACGCCTGGAAACGACAAAACCGTTCCAGATTTTCAGTTAATAACTCCTAAATGATTTTTTTTCCAGCTGAATGCTAAAAAGTCAAATTTCATTTTTATCATTTATTTCGGATAAATATTCAATACCTTACTTACAAATAACTCCATAACTCATCAATCCATAAGCAACGAAAATGACGTCACAGAGTCCGCCGTAGATGTCCGTTCCGGCCAGTTCGGCGTATAATGGTTTTGATATATCGAGGAGAGGCGTCCACGTCCGTAGCTCACAAAGGGCCTCAATTCATTGTCCCGGCGCCTGCCTGTGACAAACCCACGGAGTGTGGCCGCGTCGATGTGTGGACCCACGAGGGTGTATAAGTATCTTAGTGTCCATGCTGTGTGATTTTGGAGACAGAATTGTGAGATTGAAAGTAATGATTTGAATTTGGACTGCATTAATTATCTTATAGCCTATAACGTTTTTGATATCAAGAGAAGAAGTGTTTTTCATAAACGCGAATTAACATATCTACGTTGCTAGTTACATGGCGTTGTCTACCGTGAGAAAGAAAGAAAGAAAGATTAGTTATTCTGCACAAACAAAACACACACACAACAAAAAAAAGACAAAATAAAAAATTATACAAAATTAGCCAAAAGCCTCGTATTCAACCAATAAAAGTGTTGCGACAACGATTGGCAAATGACAACAAATAAACTTAATCACTAACTTACATCGTACGCGCATGGTTTGTCTGCTTTCGGATTGTTTCTGCTACAAATGTGGGTAATTTTCTTTGTCTTTACGTTGAATAAGGTTGCACCTTCTCGTCACACTGTGAGATTGCAATATTTTCGTCGCAAATTATTTATCTAAGTACACACGGCTACACATCAAGTTATACATTTCCAGTATAAGCTGACCTCGCATTGTACGAAAATCCCATACAATGCGAGATCAGAATAAACTGGAAATGTATAACTTGATGTGTAGCCGTGTGTACATATTCAAATGTCTTCTACGTCACGACAGTCAGTTATTGCGTTGACGCATGAAAACAGCACAATTATACAAACTTATTTTCACAGTATTGAATATTTATCCCTGAAATGCCGTGAACGTAGTATCCCTACCACAAACAGTATCAGTACATAGTAAACGGTCTAATCTGGCAGTTTACTCGCATCGACATAGTTCGTGAATTACCGCGTTCCCGTCCCATTCCCGGGATTATCCACACGTGAATCCCGGGATGTTAATTATTAATTTATACACTATGTCCCTTTTGTTATGGTCATCATTTATGTATAAGGAAGCTCCTTCGGTTATTAGGTGGGAAGATCGCATTGAGATCATGTGTGAGCTGATAGTTTGGTAATGTAGGATAGTAATATTCAGAACGGTTTATAGAATGTGAAATTGTGAATACAACTTGAAACAGATATGGGAAGGTATTACATTATTTTTCTCAGAACAGATGTGTATATTTGGCGAACTGTTTTAAGGTGAATGAAAAGTATACTGTAACAGATTTTTTCGGGTTTACCGAAGATTATTATGATCAAATATAAATAACTAGCTTCCGCCCGCGGCTTCGCCCGCATGGTATGTCGATAAAAAGTAGCCTATGTCCTTTCTCAGGCTCTAGATTATCTGTGTACCAAATTTCATTTAAATCGGTTCAGTAGTTTTGGCGTGAAAGCGCGACAGACAAACAGACAGAGTTAATTTCGCGTTTATAATATTATAAGTAAGGATTCAGTGTCTGTATCTACGATGGTACGATGCGAGCAGCACAGAACAAAGAACGGTCGAAGTGGCGGTGCTTGGGGGAGTCCTATGTCCAGCAGTGGACGTCTTTCGACTGAAATGATGATGATGATGAAGTATCGGCACTTTATCGACAAAATAATATCTGGCTTTCAATTTAACCAAATGCATCTGATTTAATATAAATGTGCAGTTAATAAAAGGAACAATGATAATGCATTTAATTTAAATTACCGTTTAGTATCATTAACCTGTAATTAATTTCCGTTTACAATAAAACACCGGAAACTATTAAAAACGACCGAAAAATAAATCAATTGAATAACAATACAATTTACAAAATAAAACTCCCGTGACGTTAATGTAAAACAGAGACAATCCACAAAAGAGTGCTGGGACACGCCCGCTCAATCCCGGAATGTTCCCCTTGACAATACCAGCCCTATAACGTGTCATATTATTTCAACCCGGGACGTTTTATTCGTAAATGATTTGCGAGTAATGTCTCGGTCTCACGGGATAAAACGGAATGGAACGGCACTACGCTGTAATTTTTTTAATTATTTATTAATTTGGTTCGTGTAGGTTACTCGTTCAGTAAATGATTTCAATTTTATATTTTAATATGAGTGTAACATGCTAAATGTAAGAAAACGCTGAGCTGGAAAACGTTACTTTCCCAACAAACAGACAAAGCTATTCACTTCCACATGTAAATATGGATTATTTTAAAAACCGACCTTAAAAATATTATTCGTACAAAATGCATTTTCTATTTGAATGTCACTTCCACACTCCATTCTAAACTGCAAAACTATTTCGTTAGTTCCTAGACTGAGTAGAGACACTCGCTTCGTAGCACAGAACTTCACAAAAACTACAAGAGTTAGCACAGTTTTATACTTTTATCTCCTCCCAACTTGCCAGTGTCGGTAGCATTGAAACAATAATAAACATAAACAAACGGATATTTCTACGACTCCAGTAATCGTTGCATTTTATTGTCTACCGCGAAAAGATCCAAATCGTTCTTTGTTTAGCAACTTGGCCCATCAAATGTCGCTAATCCGAATAGTTGCCAGCTCCTGGACTATTTGTTACTGCTACGCTGCTACATCGCTTTGACAGGGATGGTGAACCTTATTGTGAATTTAATGCTGCAAGATAAATTAGGCAATATTTCTTTTGATTTTAGTACTACTACTACTGATTAGAGTACTACAAGAATCTTTTGGTGCTTCAATGATATTGACTCTTTCCAGGGGGACGTTGTTGGTAAATATTGAGACATTTTTACGTGGTATTGTATTGAAAAAACAAGATGGCGGCTTTAATTCCTATTTTGGCAATGCGCCAAAAGATCCTTGTACAACTATAGGTACATAATACTGCCAATCTTAACCAATCGTCCACTGCTGTCCAGCATCCAGTCTGTCCCAGCCGCGTTTTAGTTGAACGACTGCCTAAGGTTCACCATCCCTGTACTATGATAAAGTTTTGATTAAGTTTCACACAAATGAACATAGTTTTTCCGCCTGTTTATCACCGTATGGATGGGGTAGAGAAAAATGGCCGCTGCGAGTTCGGCAGTTCATTTAGATATAATCAGTTGTTCTGCGAAGTTGTGAATGTGGACGATTTATCTATTTTTGTCACTGTCTTGGAGTTTTTGGATCTTCTTCTGTCTATCAGTGCAAACTACTAATTGATAATAGCTCATGACTGCCTAGCCTTTTCCCAACTATGTTAGGTTGGTTTGAGCTGAATACCAGTATTTTAAACTGCCAATTTTTATTTTTTGGAATTCGCAAGTCATCAAATGACTTCTCCGCTCTGGGCGGAGCGGGAGGGCGTGTCAGACTTTTACTGACTAAAACCCACCCGTGTTCCTTCAGTTGCCTGTTGCCAAGGGCCCCGGTATCCCTTTCGGACTTTCCCGCAGCCCTGGCAGGCATCGGCCCTAGTGGACCCCGTCAATACACTGCCTATCTGACTTCTACAATCCAGGTCACACGATACTCCTTGGTAAGACTGATTGTCAGACCTTCAGGCTTCTGACTACCCATAACGACTATCAAAGATCTACAAATGACCGCCGAACCATGTAAAATGACTATATAGCCAGCATGGTAAGGTGAATGCCTAGGGAAACCCGGACTTACAATTAGTGTCTCCACTCGTAGGGAATACACTCCACTTTGTGGTCAAAATACAATATTCGAGCTTTTGTACACCAAGTACTCTGTACCTTTTAAAATCTCCTCTCTTATCGATAGCACGTATTTAATAGTACCTATCAGCCAAGTATGTCACCTCAGCAACAACGCTTTCGCTGGTATCAGCTCCTCTCGAGCAGATTTCTGTGCACCCACGACAAGCGAGAGTCTCTTACATGACATTCATACGAGTACCTTGTGCAAATTTATTTCTTGACCATCTTGAGTTCGGAAACGCTGTAGAGCTTCAAAAGTAATAATAGGCAAGCCTCGAAAGAAGGGGAAGTGCCTCAGAGAATAGAAGAAACCAACATTAAGTTCGTTCTTTTAAAATTCTCTTGAGATATTTTTTTTGCCAGACGCTCCCAAAATCTTGTCGACACGATCAGTTCATGTTTTACGTTTAGAACCCGTGCGAAGCTTTCGGTAGCCCGTGCCGCCGGCTATGGCTCGCCACAATTGTACCCACGCTAGGGATGTCCCTTGTACCATTCATGTAGCTTTTGTTATAAGAATATTGTACCAGAGATTTGGTCGTTAATTTGTGTAAGAGACTCGTGGGGTCGAAGTATATGGTTGCCGCAGGATGTTGGTTGTCACTAATTTGTGGGTTGCGGGTGGTTGTTTGCAATTTATTTGTTACTTTTTCATGAGTTATGTAAAAACTGTTGTATCGTAGCAGTTGTAGGTACATGACGAAATAAGGTTTAAATAAAAACATGGAGTCAGTGACCTGTGCGTTGCTAACGACGACGATGGAAATGGTGAAGTTTTGGGCCAAAAAAAAATTAAATACGGTCGTGTCAGTGACACGAATAATAAGAATAAAAACCTAATAACATCTGCCATGCTTGCACGACGGCATCGCAAGTAACTACAGTGGCAGACCG
This sequence comes from Lithophane leautieri, assembly GCA_949152455.1. Taxonomy (NCBI): domain Eukaryota; kingdom Metazoa; phylum Arthropoda; class Insecta; order Lepidoptera; family Noctuidae; genus Lithophane; species Lithophane leautieri. The sequence continues at coordinate 2,307,457 of OX424463.1, read as the reverse complement.
TTGGTCAGAAATGTAACGTATTTCATTAACTAAATAAATAGTCTTTTATTGCAGGCAAAATAAATATATACAAAAAAAAAATTGAATAAATAGTAAAACATTAAAAACAAAAAAATTTACATGGTGGTATGTATCCATAGTCCTCAAAAAAGGTATACTATCATCAATAAAAAAAATCTCGAATGTTTCTAGTTTTGGTTGCAAGTAGTTTAATTACATACATGACAAATAAAAAAATAGCCCTTCAATATTCCTTCAATCCCGTACGAATTATGACGAAGCGTGCCTTAAAATATCAATAGCTATAGAGCAATGTTAACCCCTACCGCTATCAACAGTCAAAACTATTAGAAACTTGAGCAATTACAGTCGGACAGATGTTTTGATATCAATCCTCGATTTGATATTAGACTTGCTCCTAACCCAGTGTTGTTTTTACATGAAACTTCAGTTATTGTTATTGGTTAAGTTTGATTGGTTTTACAATTTGTGGGCAGCTGGGCTTTGAAGTGAATTTGGTGTTTAGTTATTATTATAAATGTTATGATAATTTTAATTTTAGCAGATGAAAATTAACTTCAAAGCTTGTGCTTGACTTTCAACTGTTGGTCTAGCTTTTAAGCATTTTTGATGAACTTTTGAATTTAATTTAATTCAGCCTCGCGAGCTAGACTCATTGACGCACAGTGAGTGTAGTTTTTGTAGTTCAATTTTAGGCCAAACATATTATTTGAACTTTCCGAAGAAGAAACATTTGGTTATAAAATAATTAGCACACAGTTTTACCAGGTTTAACGTCTTGCCCACCTAATGGAAAGTGGTTGCCACCTTTAGACATTTTCAATACTACTGAGATTCGCCGCCGAAATGACTCACATTCGTCAGTATAGACAGATTATTTTTTACATAACATAAACATAACAGCACGCCTGTTTTCGCTCGGAGGGTTAGGCAGAGGTGTATCTATAGTACACTCACATTTTGTTTAAGTCCCATGTAATATGGGTTGGACCTATTGCCATCGACCGGGCAGAGTATTTTTTATTTCTTATATTTTGATCTTCCTATTTCCCATAACTTCGTTAGCCTAGTCAAAGCTTCATTTTTCAAATTATCTTCCTAAAGTACTCATCAAACCCCCAGTGAGCAATTCTAAGCTTCTTAAAGCTATAAAACACGATCCTCCCACACAGACCACAGGCGCTGGCGCTCGCGTGATGATCATCATTGCTGATAAACGACGGCCATCTCATTTAATTGGACGCCAGCCATTGTCACTCTTTTGTTTCCAAACGATTTCTATCTATACTTAATTTATTGCTCGGTAACTATGGCGGTAGTTGACGCTTGTTAGTGGATGTTTTTTAAGTTTTAGTGGATGATGGTGTTGAGATGTTGGATATTCGGAATTTGTTCACGGTATTCGTTTGAGTTATCAGATTTGAAGTGATAAAGGAGGTTGTGAGATCAAGTCTCGTATCGAACAAAATTTTGTTTGAATTCTAAATGATGTAAAAGTATCTAGTAGGTATTATGACAATGTTTGACATATTTTGACCCTATGCTACTATCTTATCGAAAGGGAATACAACCAACTGCAACCATTGCAGGATTGAGGTGGAAGTTAGCGAATGCATTTTGCAATATCTTGCGTAAATTTATTTTGGCTCATTCTAAAAAATCACACTTGACTAGTTATGGGAAATATTATAGAGTTCATATATAGAATCGAGGGACCTCTTAAAACTGCCATGGTTGAGGTCACATTTGAAATATCGGGAGACCGATGACGCGTCGCTGATTAATGACGATGCGACACTTTCCTGTGACGCTATCGTGGAATAATGCTCTATAAGTACACAAAGTACACTGACAGTCTAGGACCTGTTTCACCCTGTCAGTATTATGGAACAGAATTTGTACGATATTATCTGCTAGATTATACCGTAGCTTGACAGGAGATAGTTAAACAAGTCATAAAATATAGATAGCTAATTGATCCAGGCGTGAAGTCCATTGTAAAATACAAAAAACACAAAACACAGCGAATAGGATACTAAATATATCTACGTCTATTGTATTTTTATAATACTAGCAACCCGCTCCTGATTCGCACGGTTTTTACGACTTGACCAATCATATATGTAACTTAAAATTAAATATTAACGTATTATACACATAAACCTTCTGGAATAAATTCTCTAAACGATGGTGAAAACCTCATCAAAATCTGTTGCGCGGTTTAGCAGAACAACGCGGACATACAGACAAACACGAAAAGCGACTTTAATTTATAATATGTATAGATAGATATAGAAGAGTCTATGGCAAGATAAATAGTAGTTTATGCTTGACATGCTCTTCAAAGTACAAGCAAGTTAGTTAGGAAATTGAAAATGGAACAACTGTTGTTCTTCATTTGAAAAGTAATTAACCATGGAATACGGTATGGTTTTCGTCCCACGTAGTATTGTGCGTGCCTGTGTAGCAGGGAAGCGGTGTCCCGTTGAGTAATGACGTCACAACAACCCCGGTGACGTCGACACAAACATGAGCATGATTATGACGTGGGAGCAATAATCATAAAATAAAATGAGTAGGTTTTCCACGAACAGAAATTTCTTCTATGCGACCCTAGGTTTAAACAAAGTACAATAATCGAATTAAAAATCTCTGTCCAAAATAATTCAACTGTTCCCTAGATTTTGTTAAGTTCTGCGAACATAAATGTAAGTATGGCATATTTTTGTTCGTAATTTTGATGAGTACCTACAATAAGTCCTTAAAAGGCTTTCAGTTATTGCAATTACACCTTGATGTCATGTAGAAATGTACCTACATATCGTATTTCACTTTAATATGTGAAGATATTAAGAGCAAGTAGAATTTAGTAGCATTCTATACTGCACTGCATACGAAACTTATGACAGGGGCTTGCAACGTTTGGTGGATTTTAAAGTGTCAAAGTTTGAAGTGAGACGTTTCTCAAGACGACTTAGTTGAATACCGGATGAAGGAGTTAACAGTTTACTTACATTGTTTGAAGTGTTTTAACTACTACAATTATGCTGTAGCGTCGTAAAATTTGTCAAGTGAAGTAAGCTAGCAGCTGCGCGGCCATTATTAACCTGTATGACCGCGCGCGGACCAAAAACCATTGTAGTTAATTAGAAAGTCCTTGAAGAATTAATACCAATTTTAATTACATAAAAATATTTTTTTTACATTTATTTTCAGTCATTCTTGAAGGCTGGTGAAGAATATAAATGGTTGACGAAGTTGTTTAGATGTCCGTATAGTTGATATACTGTAAAATGTTGAGCACCCCTGGTACTTTTACTGGCAGTCCACAATTCCCGCGGACGTGGACGAAACGTGGGCATTACTCTAATGTTCGACACTTTAGTTCGATACCAGGGACAGTGTAGCCTGTAACACATTCGCTTTGCAATAGTGACGTGACAACCACGTACCTGATATTCACACTATTTGGACTATTTATTTAAAAAGTTGAATAAATCCCTGGACTTTTTTGCAAAGCATCATCCATCAGACACTGGAAATGCTTCCTATACATACATAGGTACATACATACGTAAGTGCTATTCTTGGAATTTTGCGAACTACTTTTTCTGACTAATCCGAAACTGGGCCCGCGTGGTGAATAACGGCCTTCTCCCTCTCAGAGAGACTAGGCCTGTATCTCAGCTGTGGGAACATTACTGGCTGATTACTAAATGGTCTACTGTTCCAGTAATTAACAACCAATTAAGTCCTTAGAAAAAAATATTAAATTTTAAAACAAGCTTTTTTTAATGAACCAAAAAGTACTAAAAAAATTGTGTAGTCCCTTCGTGTGGAGTCAATTCTGGGTGTAGAATCAGATCAGGCATCATAAAAAAAATGCATAATCTTCGAAACTCAACCAACTTGTAAAATTTCAACTCCGTAGGACCCGGACATGAGGAAGTGGTTTTAATTCAGCTTGCAAGATTTCACTAATACACACACACATATACATACTACATACATACTCAATACATACATACTAAATAACTAACAAGGCAAGTTAAAATAATAAAAGCATGTAAAAACATCAGCCAAAACTGTATGTGGAATTACTGGTTTCTCAAGATAAATGCAGTGTATCTATAGCAGTCATAAGGTACCATCGACCGAACGTCAGTGGCAACACTTTGCCCTTGAGCTTGTCCCGGTGTCTTGCTAGCTCAGCGCCTGTATGACCCCGCGCGGTACACCTGCGTACCAAAAACCATTGTAGTTAATTAGAATGTCCTTGAAGAATGAATTGAGGGAATCTCACCGGTCAACGTTGATTGGTTGATGGTAAAACAATAAAAGCCGACTGAAGATAATTGTTCATTGCATGTTAGTAGAACACTACGGCACTTTACAAGATTATAAAATTATGTCTATTATAATTATATATTGATACACGGCACTTTACAAGATTATAGCAGAAGATTGTAAAGTTATGTTTATATTACAGACAGCAACTAGCCTCAGCAAGCTCTAGAGATGAAGTGTGGAACAGACTGGAAATGATAATGCAGTGTGTGGCGTTCTGAATTTGAATTGAAAATCGAATGATGATGTGGCCTACCGTAAAAAGGATTGCCAGCAATAAGTATGGAAGGAAGGACCTCGTCACAAGTTGACGTAGTACGGAGTTTCAATAGAATAAGAGGCCAGAGGGCTTAAACAAGTGACAATCGCTTCGAAAGCGTTTCGTATTTCTACAACAACTTTCAACAGGATTGACATAAGCTTTTCGATAGCTTATGTCAGTCCTATACATTTTTGCCTTTTCCATTATCGTTATCGCTGATAGAATGTCACTAGGGCCTCAGGTTATACTTATTTCGTATATGGGCAAATCCAACGGTTTCAGTTTCCATCTCTAGAGCCAATCGATTATGACGCTATGCAGTACACTGCGCTGTTTGACGATTTATTACGTATAATGAGGCCATCTGTTACGTCACGGACGTTTATAATTAGTGCCAAGTGTGTTAAGTTACGGAGTAAATAGTGTGAAATGGCATAAGAGGGATGTATGAGATGCATGGTGTTACCGGATGTTGCAAGCACAAAAAAATCAAAGTCAAATCGTATTATCTATTATACTTCAGACAATTACAAGGCACTCAGCTTATGGTAAGGTATAGAGAAGAGTTTAAAAAAATAATTAGGCTGATATTTTTAAACACATTTTGAAATTCAAAGGAACATCGAATCAGGTCAGAATATAGCATCACATTTGTTTTTGTTGAATATGTAGTTAAAATGGGCCTTACCACAAAAACTTAGACACTTGTTTATTAGACACGCGTGTCTAATGTCAGTCAAACTCCATAACAAAATGTCGTGTTTAAAAGGTGTTTAGGCTAAACCACTGATAAACACGGTTTTGTGGTGATGAGGTAAGAACCATCTTCTTTTTGGAGTAGGCTGACATTCAGGAAAATTGCCTATATTTTGGGAAAATAAAGTCGTTTTGGGGTTCCTACAATTAGCTTACTACGCAAGCCCCTCAAAGATTAAGCAAGCAAGGGCTACACAGGAAGAAAATTTACTACAAATAAATAACAATAAACCTTAATAAACTGCTCCGTTGCTAATGAGAACCCACCAAACTACTCGTAGCATGCAAAAACTCATTCCGGCCCATATGCTGCTATACCATCAATTTTCATGGTTCTCCATTTGAATCTCAACTCTACTTTAAAAGACGTACGGTTGAAATTAGTTTCGGGGTTGGTAAAGAAACAGGTATTGATAGGAAAATATGGGTGTTTTGCGTGTAAAAGGACAGGTGGCAGAAGAGATAGGCGCAGGAAATGAGCGGAGGTGTGAAGACGGTACGGAAGGACTACCGGTAGGTACGTATGTAGGTAGGTGTGTTGAGGGCCTTGTGATTTGTTCCATGTTTGATATGATGAACATATGTGTGGTATGTATTGGATATGGGGCAAAGGTGTTTGCTATAAAGGTCTTACAAGACGCGGCTTTAGTGTGAATGACAGGGAGGCGCTTTTGGTAAACATTGTGAAATTGTATGGAAAAAATAAGAAGGCAGCGTTTCTTTCGATTTCGGCCGCGAACCTTGTAAAGCTAGGATGCGGATGGAATTATTTTACAAATCTCAAGGGTTATAGAAAGAGTAATAAATTAGTAAAACAAGCTAGAACGATCGTGATATGGGTGGATGGCGAGGGCTGTATTGAGAAAAAAACTGAGGTTTACATCGAATAAATAATGAGCATATAGTTTGTGTAGGTGTAGTAAACACCACCACACCTCCACCCACCCACCTATACTGCCTGTGGTTGTGTGTGGGGTGTGGTTTTTGTGGTGTGCAGTCGCTTCATGTAAAATACTGGTATTCAGCTGCATCCGGTAAGTCTGGAAGCCGATCCCAATATAGTTGGGAAAAGGCTATGTAGATTTTTTGAGGTGTAGTAAGAAGGTACAGAATAAAATGAAGCAAAGGATGCATCTAACCCTGTCGCTGTTAATAAGTTCACTTGATACTTAAAACTCCAAAGTTCTATATAGGGTGTCCTTGGAAGTATGAATCAAATCGAAAAGGGGCGTGCTAGGTCATTTCTAAAAAAAATTGTACCGAGAATATTTCGCGTATTCGATTTGATCCATACTTCGACAAATCCAGAACAGCCGCCTCTAAAACGTACCTTTACGTCCCTTTTATTACTCAAGACTTGGTAGACGCTGACGAGACAATGGCCGCCCCGCAACGGATCCGCTTAAGCGATCAAATCAGCTTTAAATATCGCTGAGTAATCAGGGCGGGGACTTACCGGATATATTCCGGATTTCAACGGCCGGACGCCGGAATAGAACGTTTCTACTCCACCCTAATATGAATTACTTTTGCTTTTTTACATACGGAGTTTTATGGTGTTTTTTTTTTACAGGTGTACTGAATAATAAAAGAAAAGAGGATGGTTTTAAGGTCGGTTTTGTTATGAAATGTTTAATAGGTGCTATATACATTTTATGGTGATATATGTTATCAAAAGCGAAAGAAGCTCTTGGCTAAGTAATGACAGCCACTCGGGTCGATCCATCAGGTTAAGTTACGTTTGCCGGGGTTGGGCCGTGGATGGGTGACCATCTTTACATAATATCAAGACTCCTCCGTGCCTCGGAAAGCACGTTAAGCCGTTGGTCTCGGTTGTCATTTGTAGATCTTTGACAGTTGTTACGGGTCGTCAGAAGCCCGAAAGCCTGACAGCCAGTCTTGCCAAGGGGTATCGTATTACCCAGTTACTGGGTTGTGGAGGTCAGATAGGCAGTCGCTCCATGTAAAATTCTGGTATTCAGCTGCATTCGGTTAGACTGGAAGCCGACTCCAAGATTGTTGGGAAAAGGCTAGTCAGATGATGATGTCATCAAAAGCGTATAAATTCGAGGAATTTTCTGGCTTGTACCTAACTAGGTCACCCAGATATTCAGTAATGGGATGAGAATGAGACGAAATTATAACCATGTTATAGGACACCATTCGAGACACTGCTAGTACTTATTAATGGTTTCGCAAAACAAAAAAAGATTAAGAAGCTTGATACTTAGATAACTGGAATTTTTAATTCGCTCTGATCTAATAAGTATAAAAGTAGTGGCTAATGATCCAAAAGCAATGGAAGACTGGATGAAACAAAAATTAGGTAATATTTTCGAGAGCTAAAAATGAATTGCAATTTTCCCGGGAAATGAAAAATTCCTAGCTTTTTACAATTACTCTGCGCTGGAACTAAAAGTTTAATCTTCAGCTTGGACTTTTTTTAATATTTTTATACTATTTTTTATTTGCTTGCATAGAATCCTATCTAGATACCGACATTTTTAACTATAATATTAATCTATTACCGAGACAACTATTGTCGTTTTCTAGTCTAAATTTTATGTCTTTTAAATTAAAAACAATATTCTTTTAGTATAACTCTTTCTTCTCTTTAATTTATCATATAAGCGATTTGATGTTTATATACTGTAATTTTAATTTGTATTTTAAATAAATATATAATAATTAAGTATGTCAAAAAGTTTATACCTATATTTAAATGGTATAAGGACTGTCACGTCTTCCTTTTGTTAATTATGTAAGTAAGTACAGCCAACAACTTTTATAAAAACTTTGAAATCCCCAAAATAAACACTTTATACATTTCCCCAGATCAGATGAAAATCTCTTCAAGTTTCTAAGTTAAACAATATTTTTCTTACAAGACGGGGGAAGTCATCACGGCGCGTCATGTCCCGTTTAGCTTAGTAAGCGGCTATTTATGCTAATAAGTTACGAAGCCCCGGCCGCAGGGAACAATTGTGTCAATTTATGACCTTCTGAATTTGGCGGGGTTGCCCTGATTTAACTGAGACGTAACGAGTTTGGTCCCGACGGGGGTGAAATATGTGCAGGTGGTGCTATGTATGCGTTTTGTGTCTTGAGTGTTTTCTACTGGCTGCTTTGATTTTTAAAGGTGAAAGTGTAAGGTTGAAGAAAGGAGGGTAAGAAAGGGGTAAAGTTGTCGGAAAAAATATCAAAATAATTCCTATCTACTTATTAAAAGTTTCCAAGTCATAAATCATGATAATTATAATTAGATGACTTGCTGCGACTAACTTGCAAAGTTGTTTCAATAAATTAAGAAAATGCACAAAATAGCATAAATATTTTATCATGGCGGGAATGGTTGGCGTCCTGTGGCATGTTATTTCGTTGATTTACTTCTTTTCATTTTTTGAAATATGTTTTTGGTTGCAATTAAGATGATCGAAACTTCTAGACTCAAAAACACCATTTAAAAACCTTAAATTTTCAATTTTACACCCCCACTATTCTTTTCCGGCAGCCCTGCAGTCTCATCCGAAACACACCCACCTAACTTTTTGTTGAAAAGCGAGATGGAAATGGAAATTGGTTGAAATTGTTTCCCGTTTCGTCGTGCTGTTCGGAACACTCCATCGTTTATTGGCCATCAATTCTTCCCCTAATTGGTTCGCGTGAAAAGTAACTTGGAGCACTAGTGCGGATGTAGAGAGAATGGAATCGGCAAGGAAATAATACAAAGTGTAACTAAAATGATGTTGGACCTGAAAACAGGAAAGCATCATTGTGAACAACTTTTACTATGCGACCAATCCTGAAATCGTGAAAACATAATCACCTGCTCCATAAATTTATGTTCGTATAAAGTATAGGGAACAGCTGATTTTGGTTCAGTGTTAGTAAAAGTCCAATACCATTTTAATTACACCTTATCTAAAAGTACAGATTTCAGAAAAAAAAAAAAACTGTGCTAACACCAGTGACTAAAAGCAATAATAATATGATTTCTCTTGTTTGATAAAGAATACTCGAACTGGATAGGTTTTTCTCAGCTGGAAGGAGAAAGTATTCTGAACTAAATAGTTATAGCATTTTGCGCAGTTTTTTCATCAAGGCTTGTGATAATAAGACTGTTTTCGAGAGTTCTATAATATAATATAGCTTAGCATTGTGCGACACTTCAATGACAGTTATGTGACATCAGTGCCTTTTAAGTCCCGTTCAATGACCATAAAAATGTCGCTTCCAGCAACACGATACCCATCTACCTAAAAGCCAAATCCCTGATTTTGAGCTTTGTCTCCTCAACTGTAAAGTGTAAATTCATTTGTATTGATATTGAAATTGTAGGTATTGCTTACAGCTTAATTGGAAAATTGTCGCTGCACCTAATTTTGAGGATGCACTTCAAGTAGATTAGGATAGCATTTTAATTATGAACTTACTGAAGTAATATTAAGTGCTAAGCGATGGGGTGTTAGGGTTAAGGATTTGGTGAATTCCAAAAGGGTTATACTTATCTATACTCCATTTGAAATAAGATTAGACATTTAAATAAACCTTTTTTACAGTCCGTTCAACTGATTTTGACTTCTAGCAAATTTTAATAGCTTTCTTGGAAATTATGGTTTATTATACATTCAAATTCAAATTCAAAATCATTTATTTGCAAACATGGGTAAACAAAAGTGCAGATGTTATACAGTAATAATTGTATATCACAATTTAGGTGACACCATATTTTACCTTTCGGCATGCAAAGTACGCATTAAAAACAAAAAAAAAAAAAATATTTTGAAACTAAACAGAATTTAAATTAAAATTAAGAATGAGATCAATCAAACTTGTTTAAAAATAAAATATGCTATAGTTTATCCTGCAAATATTCAGATACACTGTAATATGCTTTATTTATCAAAAAACTTTTCAGTTTTTTTTTGAAGATAACAGGCGATGATACCTCCATTAAGTATTTGGGTAGGTGATTGTACACACGGGGAGCCAAGCAAAATACACTGTTATTTAAAAGAGTTGTTTTATTATTAGGACAATTAATTTTATGAATGTGTCGTTTACTTTTATATTTTTCAAAGAGAGTAATATTAGATCTTACAAAATTAATAATTTCATAAATGTATATGCATGGAAATGTCAGTAATTTGAGATCTTTAAAATATTCTTTGCAACTATCTGTTTGTTTAAGTTTACAAATTGCTCGGACACATCTCTTCTGAGCCTTAAAAGCATCATCCTTATGTACCGAATGTCCCCAGAACATTATTCCATACCTTATTATGGATCCTACATAACCATGGTATGCAGACAGTACAGTCGATATATCGGCCATTTTGGAAAGCATATGTAAAGCATAAGATTGTTGATTTAGTTTTAGGCATATATTCTCAATGTGTGTTTTCCAATTTAAACGACAGTCAATATTAAGACCCAAAAATTTTGTATTTTCTACCTGAGTGACTTTTTTATTTGAGTATTTGATGTTAATGTCATTAAATTTTGGAACTCTATTGCGAAATATCATTATGTTAGTTTTATCTAAATTTAATTTTAAATTGTTAGCTGTAGTCCATTCTATAATTTTGTCGATGGCGTCATTAATATCTTTTTCAAGTGTCAATCTGTCTTTACCTTTAAATACGATGGTACAATCATCAGCAAAAAGAAATGTTGGTTGTTTTATAATTTTTGGTAAATCGTTAATGTATATAATAAATAACAATGGTCCCAATACACTTCCTTGCGGGACTCCTAAGTTCACATACCTGTTTTCTGATGTAAAATGAACTTCTTTATTGATTTTTGGGCATGTTCGAGTAATTTGGGTAAACTGCTGTCTATTGCTAAGATATGATTCTATAAGTTTAAGAATATTACCACGAACTCCATACATGGCTAGCTTCTGTAAAAGTATTTTATGATTAACACAATCAAATGCTTTGCTAAGATCCATGTAGAGTGCACAGACTGGAGTTTTGTTAGCAACATTAATCATTACTTTCTGGAGGAAGTTATAAACTGCTGTGTTTATGGTTTTATTTTTACGGAACCCAGTTTGCTCCTCGGATAGAAGATGTTGCGATTCAAAAAAATTATATAGTTTATTATGAATTACTTTCTCAAAAACTTTAGATAATACTGGAACTAAAGCTATAGGACGGTAACAGGACATTGAAAGTTTATTATCTTTTTTGAAAAGTGGTTTTATTAATGTAATCTTCAGTTTATCCGGAAACACTCCGTTAAATATTGCCAAGTTGATAATATGACATAGTATGTCAGAAATTTTTAGAGAAACTAGTTTCAATATTTGTGTTGAAATCTGGTCAAATCCGGTGCTGCCAGTATTTTTCATATTATTTATTATTTTTTGAATTTCACTTGGACTAGTTGGACTCATGAACATAGACTTTTGATTACGAGCTATTTGTATATTTATATCGCTATTTAAAATATCTCCTTTCTGGCTATCAATAAAGAAGTCATTAAATAGATTAGCTATAGTTAAGGGATTATCAATATCATTTTTGCCATCGATGCTTATTTTTTGAATTTCACTTTTAGGTAGTGTTACTGTAGATTTTTTAATAACTGTCCACGTCGCTTTGCACTTATTTTGAGCTGTCTGTATAAAATGTTTGTTTTGGGCTTTTTTTGTGGCATTTATAATGTGTTTTAATCGACCTGACAGAGACTTGAAGCTTTTTTTGTTTTCCTTTGTACGATTTAAACGATAACGCCACAGAAGTTGACGTTTACGCATACAGCATTTCTTTAGACCATTGCTTATCCATCTCGGTCGATTATGTGAGTTTATTTTCGTAAGTATCACTGGAAAGCATAAATAGTAAAATAAGGAAAACAGTTCAAAAAATAGGTCAAAAGCTTCGTTAGTATCTTGAGTCTCAAATACTTCAGAGAATGTGAGACAATTAATGTAGTAAATAAATTTGTCTATGTTTTCTTGGCTATAATCACGTCTTTCAATATACCAGTACTTTATTGAACTGCCTATTTGAACAGGGCATGTCAACAATTGGGCTGTATGGTCAGATAATGCCAACTCCAGGACTTTGCCAGTACACCCACATATATTAGTTAAAATATTGTCAATGCATGTTCCACTCGCTAATCTAGTGGGTTCATTGATAGATAGTTTAAGATTATTACAAGTTATTGTTTCCAAAAATGTTTTGGTTAAATAATTTTTATTTAATATATTTATGTTAAAGTCACCACACATTATAATTTTCTTTTTATTGCAGCAATATTTATTAAGTAAAGAGTTAAAAGAGTTAAAAAAGGTTTCTATGTCTTCATGTTTTGACTTTAGAGGACGATAAATACAGATCACAATAATGTTGTGCTGTAGTAGTTCTATACCAGAGCATTCTATGATATTTTCAAAACAGTATTTTTTTAAACCCTCAATTGGTTTGAAACTGTGAGTGTTTCGTACAAGTATACAAGAACCGCCTCGCCTATTTTTTCGAAAATTGGAGGATGCGAGAGTAAAGTTAGGTATTGTAAGTAAATGAGTATCTGTATGAGCCATATTATGTTCTGTGAAACATAAGATATCTAATGCGTTTTTTTCATCCTCAAAGGATGCTATAGATAATGATAAAAGGTCAGATTTTGCAATAAGACCGTTAATATTTTGATGAAATATATTAATTTTGTTATGGACGAAAAAAGTTATTATTTTTGTGACAGGTAGTAGATGTATTTTCCTTTGTATCTATAACTAACATTGAAGATATCTTTTGAGTGTATTTGCATATTTGTTCATTAACTAATTGTTCCAAATTATTAAAAACATTTTGCATTCCATAGTTGTTCAGTAAACCAGTGCATCGTGAAAACATGGTATAATCAATCGATAAGTCTAAGTTAGTATCAAATAATTTTACATAATTATATCTGTGATTATCTGAATACAGTAAATTATTAAAAGTTTCAACTCGATAATTAAATACCGATGAAAAGCTGCTACATCTATACGTAGGTAAGCATAATATAACATTAGTGTGTTGTACTGATAATATAGTTTCACGAATATTTACAATCAGATCAAAATAGTTAGTAGATTTTTTAAAGTCCTCATCACCAATAAGTATCATGCAGTAATCTTCTTTGGTGTAGTCTGTAAGTTTTGTATTTAAATTCTTGATAAGCGTCTGAATTCCGCAGTATGGTGTTAGATAATGGCATAATTGATAACTCTGGAACTTTTCCTCAGCAATTGATAGTAAATTATTATTCTTGTTACTGCTTATAAGGCATAATTTACGTTTATTTGGGCATAATTCTATCTTCATTCCTTTGGTTGGTTGTGTAGGTTGACGATTCGTTGGAGGCGTATTAACAGAGGTAGTACATTCCGGAGCCATGGTGTGGATTTCCTCTGAAAACTTGAGTATATTTAATTTCTTCAATTGTTTACAATTCTTCGGGGTAGATTGTTTGGGACTTATACTTGATGTATTTTCTATCATGTTACGTTTGGCGGAGATAATAATATTATTATTTGAGATGGTTTTCTTTAAATCCATATTTTCTTTTGACAGCTCATTTATTTTATCATGGGCAACCTTTAAATCCAAATTTAGTTTGCTAATTTGCGACTTTAGTTCTTGAATTTCTTAGTTCTCATAATCTGAGGTATTTGGTATGCTGTTAATGGTGCCATCTAGTGTCATGCTGCTTGAGTTATTTTCATTCACCGATGTTTCTAACACTGACCGATTACGTCTTGATCTACGAAGCGTTATATTACCAAGGAAGTTCATTTTAAAAAATTGTGAGAAATATTGTAACGTTATCACTCCTTTATAAGTTCGAAATAGAATTATTCCGTAAGAACATACAAAAAAAGATACTTTTCGTAGGGTTCGAACTCATGCACTGATTATTTAAAGTCAGTGCAAGTATGAACTAGGTCAACTTATCATCTAACAAGATAGTCAAAATTAAGGTTCATTTGCGTAATGTTTTTGAAAAGTTCGTTGGAACGACAGTTATAGAAACGCATTGTTTTTTTAAATTGACGCCGTTAAAATTATTTTTATCACTGAATGGTAATTTCAAATACTGACACAGTTCTATTGTACCAAGATTTTTCATTGAATATGAGGGTTGATATTAATTTTTTAACTTGTTTTATTAACACTTTATTAGCACAATACATAATTTGATGTGAAATAATGTTCACTTATTAAAAACACTATAAATTAGTCTACTGTATTAGTTTAGTTTGGATAACACTTTCACATCATCTTTACACTACATGGTCCATGTCAATACTAATATCAATAAAGAATAACTGTTTTAGACATTTTTAAGAATTAAAATTAAAAACAGTAAGCGGAGCGTAATGTTTACGTGATGGTAGCGCCATCTAGCCTAAACGTTTTTAATTTAAACCAAAAAATAGCCATTTTTAACTCAAACAGCATTATTATAACTACAGTTTTACGCCTTATTTACATTTTAATAACTGGGATTTAGCTTTCGAATCAAAATTCATCGATCAAGAAATAAATGTGAAAACAAAAGCAGAAACAAAAAATGTCAAAAGTTGCAACAATTTGAAAAGGAGTGTTTTTGTGTATCAAGTTTTTTCAGCCATTCCTTAAAAGAAGGTTATCGGCTATAAAGCTTTTATATTAAAAAAAAACTTTTTTTTAATCCTATTTATTTCGAAAATATATCTTGTATAATATAATGTTATTGCAATTTTAAAAGTGTGGTACTAAGTTTTGACGGCTAGTGTAGTATTTTATGGTAGTCATTCATGTTATTATTATTTATTTACTTAATACATCAAGCACAGAAGTGTAAAGAGGCAGACTTAATGCCATAGGCCTTATCTATGTTTGGGTGATATAGAGACAAACAGCAGTAGGTGCAATTACGAAAGGCACATATATACCTATTACAAATTATAAATATAATATAAATACTAGCTTCCGCACGCGGCGTCGCCCGTGTGGTATGTCGATAAAAAGTAGCCTATGTCCTTTCTCAGGCTCCAGACTATCCGTGTACCAAATTTCATTTAAATCGGGTTAGTAGTTTTGGCGTTAAAGCGCGACAGACAGACAGTTACTTTCGCATTTATAATATGAGTAAGGATGTTTTTTTTTTTTTTTTTTTTTTCCCCTTCTTGGCAATTGTAACGATATGATACACTTCCGCAAGTTTAGACTTGCACGAGTCTGCGTGACACCAAATGGCTCGAATACTTGTGCCTAATTCATCCTACACACGTTAAAAATTGGACTTGACCAAGTATACAATTTGGTTAAGTCCAATTTTTTGCAAGTATATCGCGGCTTGTGTTACCTGCTTTACGGATTGAAATCCCTCACAGAGCAATCATATTCTACACATTTAATTGCAGGCCTACGCCTCTTCGGAAAAAATGCGTTAACAACACAATTCAAGCAATTTCTTTTCATTAAATCTTCCCCTCGTTATCATTAAAAGCTTTCAGGCCAACAATGGGATCTTCAGCGACAAGAGAGTACAACACCTGTCCAAGCAATACTTCCCAAAATAAATTACGTAAACACCCGACAAAGGCCACTTCAATGCATTTAACAGATTGCGAACATGAAAAATCTTAGCACTTACAAAGCAAAAACATAATGCTGCAACCACCAGCTTAACTTGACCCTTGAAATCAAAGATGGTAATAAAGTTCGGAGGTCTTCTTAAACTGGGTATAACACGCCCTTGAGGTTCATTATTGTAATTGCTTTTTCGTTCAGAACTCGAAATCTCTTCACTTTCGAGTAGCTCTCGAGTTGGCAAGTGAAAACGTGGTAATTAAATTATTTTTCCCTCGTTAGGGATGATGGGATTAGTAAGGGATAATGGGTACTTTCGTTTGTTTTGTTTGACAATTTATGGTTTTTACTGGGTTATGATGATGATTATTGTTTAACGTGTCGTTGGGTAAAGACGCTGTTAAATAAAAACTTAAAAAAAAAAACGAATTGGCATAAAAATGTAGGCTAGGCGCAGATGGTCGATTTGCGTGAGTTTTCCTTACACTTGTGGCGGCATCTACAGCGCCACATGCGATCTACGCATCACAATGGCGTCATGCAAAATCCTGTATTACACAAGCAGTATTTACTGCAACGTCCCGACATCAACAACATCCGCCTGGTCGGAGGATCCTCCCTTATCTATTGAGGATCAGTGAACTTTACAACCTTTTCCTCATAGCGCTTATACGCTTTCAAAATAAATAGGCTAAATTGATACTAAACAAAATCTGTCATCTTTCTAAGATCACAGATTTTGATAACGATAGAACATCAGGATGTTCAATCGTGATTGTAAGGTGTGTCCAAACATTACGTGGCAAGAGCGTGGCTGCAATACGCGGCGTTTGCAGGACACATTTCCGCCACGCTCTAGTGTAGACTAAACCGACGAATGTTTGCGCGGCAGTACTGCGTGGCATATCCGAGACACGCCGCGCACTCCAGTTGGCATGAAAGAGGTTGCGTGTGTCGTAGCTCGCTTAAAATTCGTCTAAACACAATTAGTGACGAATGTGTGCTAGAAGCGTTCGTGCGCGGCACTCGTCCAAACACAGCGCGGACTATAGCCGCGCACTATTGCCAGTCCAGTATTAACAGTCTTAGCCGAGCCCAAATAAGCGTAATAAAGATTAATTCGTACTTAATCACTGAGCTGAAATAAGTTCGTATAACTAGTAATCTCTTGGGTGTCGTTGCAGATAGTAAAGTTTTTCTTTCAAACAATCTAATTGACGAATGTGTGGACTCCCTTGTGCCTATCATTCGTAACTGAAATATATCTAAACTAATATTATCAAGATTTGTACTTATTTTTGTTTGTAATGAATAAACTCAAAAACTACTGAACCGATTTTAAAAATTCTTTCACCAGTGGAATGCTATATTATCACTGAGTAACATAGGCTTTAATTTAAGTTATGAAGATGCGGGTGAAGCCGCAGGCGGAAGTTTTTAAATAATATGGTGTATAAAATGCATCTGTTTTCCAACACTACGCAGTTATGCTTTTCTCAAAATACAATAATATTCAAACCACTCTAACATCAGCAGTTTCTTAGCTATTTATGTTGATATGGCCTCAATCAGCTTCAATTTCAGGAACTGTGTAACAAGTAGGAATCAGAAGTAGGCATGACAACCGGGCTCAACAGTAGAACGTGTTTTCCGAGAGTCACGTAACCGCATCAAAACGAAAAACAAACAGTAAATTGCAAACGTAACATTAAACGTTACGTTATTATTTATCGTGTACGCATAATCGTAACATAAATAGCTCGTCATAAATAAGGCGGAGCACACACGTTACAGCAATCCGCTAATGCTGAACATAACCGTGGAATTATGGGCCCCGTACTGTAGACGATTTAGTGGTCTGTGTGGGAACGCCCTATGGCGCGTCTGTGGGCCAGTTGGTTTTTTGGTCATAGTAAAACAAACTTTCAGTGGCTTTGAAAGGTGGTCGAGGATCAAGGTTTCGACACGTAATGGGTTTTTGCATTTCCATACATTAAAAAATTATAATGGCATCATACCTGGGATGTTGGCTCAATGTGAACAGTTTGGCTCATTTACAGATGACCGCTGTCTGCAGGCAGTTACTTGCTGCAACACTGAAAAAACTAGTATGAAGATTCAGTATCACAGTGGATATTAATAATTCCCTGCAAACTGGTAGCCATGGGTCCTATGGGATTTCACATCGAAAAACGTGCTTCCATACAAACATCCACTACCTATTTAACTCATTTATGGGATGAATTTTAGAATTTGTATGATAATTTAAGATTTGTATTAAGCAGATAGAAATGTCTAACTTATTATGCTGACTCAACCAGAGATTAACCTACAACCATAAACCATCACTGCACCATAAACTAGAGATTCGCATAATGACGTCACCGTCTCCAATAATGTTCTTTGTAAAGCTATTAAATTATTTGTGTCGCCCCACGCGGTGTACAATTTAAGTCGAGCTAGTACCGATACATCAGCGGCACGGTACGGACTTGTGCTGCGTTTGCTTAAGGGCTTGTGCACATTTATGAAGGGAAAAATTTGGCAAATCCTATGCCAAAATATACATGAACAAACAACGAATATCAATATATATATACTAGCTGATGCCCGCGGCTTCAGCTAGTATAGCTTCAGTTATTATATACTAAAACCTTACTCGAGAACCACTCAATCCATTGGTGAAAACAGCATGAAAATAGCAGCAGTAGTTTTTGAGTTTATCGCGAACAGAACGACAGACAGACGCGGCGGAGTACTTTGTTTTATAATATGTAAGGATAGCTCATTTGAGAAATAATATGCATTAAAATACTATTGGACACGGTCATCATCAAAAAAATTTAGTGCTCTTGAGCGTTTGGGGTATTGTTGTACTATTTAGGTCTGTTTTCTCTCATTTAACATGTGTCCTACATGCGCCTCTAAACTTTTCAAATATACGGTGGAAAATTAAAACATTTCACTTTCAACGAAATTTTTTTGTAATTGTCGTGTAGTTTTTGTTATATGGAATATAATCTATGGTGCTGTCTATAAACATAACGTGCATGCGTAAATATAAATCCGGAATACGGAACCCTTCACTGTGCGTGGTCTGAAAAGCACAGGCCAGTTTTTTTTAAATATTTGGTTATGTTGAGTCCATTGCTTCCAAGATTTGCTTACAAGCACTGGACTTCTGTACACACGTCGAGCGCGTTCTATTATTATGTATATGTATATATAACAAAGCGGTATAGTCCTCTGTAGTGTTTGAGAGTTAGTGCTAACTAGTTTGTACTGTGTAATAATCAAATTATTATTCGAGAAACACAGACGCGTGCTGCAATATGTCAACATTACCAAGCTGTATTAAAGCCCTATGTATACCTTACATAAGGGGTTGTGTACAGATCTCTGTAGATAATATTCTCGACTATATATTCTAGTCTGATAATTAAAAAACATTGTTCAGTTTCTAATAAAATCTGTCATAACGTGCCAGGTTTTCAGCTTCGTAGTTTTCACTACACTTCTTTTAGTTGACTTTACAAACTATTGTTTTGAGACTCGCTGAACACTGAAACTTCCCGGAATCTATTTCAAAACAGTATCTTCCCACTCCATTTATTAAAATCCCTTTCAAAACTTCGTCTTATGAGTACATTCTCCACAATGTGTCCGTGCCTTAAGTTACAACTTGATGATTTGTTATGATCGCCTCGACTGCGCTCAGCGGGCGGCCAAAAACTGCATTACCGTCCAACTAAACCCCTCCAAACCAAAGTCAACTTTAACAACCAAACTTTAAGTCACATTTTCGAACATACGTTCTCATACACAAAATCGCAAAACAAACGAAACTAAACGTTGTTGCTGTTACAATTAAGGAGACGATAATGAATTGTTCTGAAAGTGACGTTTCAAACTTTAAAGCTTACAACATAAAGTTGAAGTTACTTTGTGTGGTGTTATTCTGTATTAAATGCAGCCGAGTAACATCTCTGTTCCGTATAATAATTTTTCGATGTTAAGACAAGGGTTAATAATTTATTCTATTTTAATCTGTGGTTGTTTGTGTTTTGTTGAATGGTTGACGGGGTGAAGTCTCCGAGATAGGAACGTTACGAGAACTTGATTTATTGAGTTCTGCTTTGTCTGTACGTTTTGGTGCCCTATCATTCATTACAACACTTGATTTTATTCATTTTTGTGGTTGAAAGATCTGTCAAATGCGTCAGCCATTACCTACAACGTTATGTATACCGTGTTTTTGTAAGATAAGTACTATCTTCTATAATAATAAAAATGAAATGCTATTCGTTGGTAAGCGCATTACTTCAGAACGGCTGGACCGATTTGGCAAATTTATGTTTTATAACGTTCGTAATAGTCCGAAGCAGGTTCTCACAGGTATTTTATAAAGATATCAAGCTGGCGAAGCCGCTGGCGGAAGCTAGTAATAAATAAGGCTATGATCAATTATACCTATATCTTTGTTGCACTATAACATTAATTAATGTAACACATACAGTACTGTATTTGTATTGACAAATGTAAATGAGCCTTAAGCACCATTTACACGATGTAAGTTTCTTGCCTGTAGCATAACAATAAAATTGAAACTACAAATGACTTGCAATGTCTAAACACTGTTTAAACAGTGTAACTTTTATTGTTCCTTCAAGTTATAGTATGCCACAGACAATTAAATCGCACCGTGTAAATTAGGCTTTATTAAGTGCGAGTTGTAAGATGCAAATACGAGAAATGGGTTGCTGTAATGTTCATACATAATGAACTGATGAGTCAGAGTTCCATGTTGGAAATAATTGATTCTGCAAAACCAATTGTTCAATAAGTTACGTTGACTTTGACAAATAGCTGCAGGATAACAATACACATTGCAAGTTTATTATATCAAGTTGAAAAGCGTAACAATTTTTTTTTTAAAATAAATGTAGGTAAGTTATGATGTAGATTTAGGTGCTCATACTTATGTACTACGAGTATAGTTGTAAATACACCGTTTTAAACCAAAATCTGTGCTTTAAAAACCGTTTTAGAATTTAAAACGGTTTAGAACTACGACCACGTACATTGATTACGCATTACATTAAAAATTAAGTTAGAAAAGCTAATTGAAATTTTTCACCATTTTTATTAATTTATGCGATTCAATTAAGTATATTAACTACTTTTTTAGGATTAGACTGAAAACAAACTTGTTATGCGTATTTATTAAAATATACATTTAAAAAATAAGTTTTAGGTAAGTATCAATAAAAAAATAGTCTGATTAGGTTTTTACACAGCTACTGCATATTTTTAGAATGTATTTTCTTGTAAATATGCATATAAAATTGTATAAATAGATCGAGATTATTTCTAAAAAATATTAGGTAATAGATGTAGTCCAGATCACTTCGTGTAAAGCCTTAGTGCATTCTATTAAAAAAAAAAACATTTTAAACCATTATTAAACCGCTAAGTGTGGTTTAAAACGTTTTAAACCAAAAAGACGGTTTATAACCAAATGGTTTAATACGTTTAAAATACGTTTTGCATCTATAATTACAAATAGGTCCCCAAATCTTGTTTCAAATGCTGGGAGATTGAGGTAACAGAACTATTGGAGTGAGAGCCTCTTTCATTTTTGACAGTTGGTTAAAAGTACAAATTATTTGCACAGAAATTCTCTTGAAAAGACATCACGATGACAATGAAATCTACTTTAAGCTGTCCAAAACGACTTCTTAAGTAATCTTGTAGCAAATATTATGCAAACCTGACATTGACATCATAAATTGAAAAGATTTATTGTCTCGGAGTTCCGAACTACGTCTGTACTCGTTCAAGTTGCCCGCAAAGTGTCACTATTCTTGCCCAACTATTTTTATATGATTTAGAAGTTGCCCGGGCAAGTTAGGACCATCCCGTTCTGGATTTATCCGGGTATGTTAAACTTTGACTGCGTTGTTCGATTTTCGGTCCGACTTTGTGCTGGTTTCTTTTGAGTAAATTCGTTCTTCATTTTTGTCTCTTTTGGTTTTTATTCAACTATTGGCGGCTTTCATATTTACTTGCTTTATAATAAAGTTTTGGGTTCAAAACATTTTATGCGTTGTGAAAGATACTGATGAGACCTTTGTGTATCTATGTCAATTATTTAAACTAAGTACTTCCGCTTTTAACGTAGGCAACCATGCGTACTTTTACGGGCATTGATTTCTATTTACTTCAGGACTGTTTCGATACACAGTGCTGTAATCACTCATTCTTGTGATATTATGTATGAAATTCCTTTTCACTAGAGTACATTTAAAGGTTAGTACTATCTTGAACTATGACGCATAATACTTACGCCATCTTTTATTTTCACATTACACCAAACTCACATTTCTTGGTACTTGGCAAGCACTAAGCTAAATATAATACGTAGTGGAATTCGCTTAAAACGCTACATGTGTACTTGTGTAGGGAAGATTAATGTTCCCAGGATTGTCTAATATTTTGCAGGGGCGCTGGATTTATTGCCAGCCGGTATTCAGTCCAGGTCGCCACATTTCAAATCCTATTTGCGGCTAATTGCTTTACTGCGTTGTCTGTTTATATGATTATAGGGAGTTAGGGAGAGTTATGATCGGGAAATCCTGGAGATGTATGCTGTAAGTGGGTTAGGAGTGTTCTTGGTAGAGTATGAGTGTACAAAGTGATTTTAGGTGTGTTTCTACGATAGCACAGATCTACTTTATGACAGAAGCTTTACATATCACATCACGCCTGTATTCGATTGTTACGAGGAGCTCGTGGCTACGTAATAACAGCCGCACGGGTCGATCCATCAGGTTAAACTACGCTTGCTGGGGTTGGCCCGTGGATGGGTGACCATCTTTACATACCGAGACTCCTCCGTGCCTCGGAAAGCACGTTAAGCCATTGGTCCCGGCTGTCATTTGTCGATCTTTGACAGTCGTTACGGGTCGTGAGAAGCCCGAAAGTCTGACAACCAGTCTTACCAAGGGGTATCGTATTACCCAGTTACTGGGTTGTGGAGGTCAGATAGGCAGTCGCTCCATGTAAAATACTGGTATTCAGCTGCATCCGGTTAGACTGGAAGCCAACCCCCACATAGTTGGGAAAAGGCTAGGCAGATGATGATCACGCCTGTATTCCCAAAGGGATAGGCAGAGGTGTACCTATAGTACACCTACATTTCGCCAGTTATGTTTGACTCAGGGGGACAGAAGTTGTGAGCTAATATTATTGAAAGAATTTGCGAAAGCTATCTACTGGATCATAGTTGATAAGTGTGTCTTTGGATGATGCAAATAACACACACATGAGTTACGAGACATGGCATTATTGTAGATGTAGACAGACACATCACATAATTTACTGCTTAATACCAAACGGGCCAGCTGCCAAAGCCGTCATTACGCAGGACAAGAAGTCTGTCATTAAAATAGCTATATAGCTATTATATAGATGAACCCTAAGTGAGCACAGTCCGAAGGATTTTGAAGGAAACGGCTAATCCATTGCTTCATATGTTTGCAGAATTCTTCTGCTCCACAACGTCAATGACGCAGTGAATGTGTGTTGAATTGTCACAATGAAAGGCATTGCCATTGTAAGTTAGCCCTGTTACTACCGTCCTGACTGGCATATTATTATATTTTTACCACAGCATTTTCCTTTTTTTTTCGTGTGGTTAGTACCACGACGACCACCACGGAACCGGATTACACGACCACGAGTAGTCGACCACAGCATTAGGCTGCCTGTCGGAGCGGGGCGAGGGAGTTATGCGGAGTGGAGGTGCGGACTGTGTGGAGCTAGGCCGAGTTCACGCGACGAGTAATTTGAGCGAGCGGCGGCAGCCGGTTTTTTTTGCTTCCCCGCTCCGCTTCCTAGCTCCGCTTCCCAGTTATGCATTAATTTTTAAACTTGTGCACTGAAGTGGAGCGGAGATTTTATGCAATTCCATTGGTTAATATTGGTACAGCTCCGCTTCGCTCCTCTCTTCTCCACTTCGGTGGACAATGCCCTACATCCTCAATCCACATCTACTCTTTCCTAACCCTATATAATGCTCCACATTTTCAATCTACATAATACAGTACAAATACCATCTGGATTCCATGTTTATTTATCTCACCTCTAATATTTAGCCCAGAACGATCTTTGTTTAATTCAATGAAGTCCTGGTTAAAACAGAATTGATAGATGTGATGTTTATGCAAGCTTCTTGCATGATGCATGCGAGAAAATGAGAATTGAAATGTAACATGAATGAGATACTGGTGCGAGTGCGCTACTGGAATATATGAATGACTGGCTTTTATCTGCGGCTTCACCTGTGTGGATGTCGGAAAATATCCCACGGGACCGTACTACTGGGATTATAGGTATTTTACTAAAGGTATGTTATGTGTTAATCCAGGTAAGTAATGTATTCATTCCGTAATACATTGTTTTCATATAACTCTATTGGTTTACGTGCCACATGTCAGTAAATCAGTAAGTGTCGGCATGATTTTTTCCGACATTTTCAACAAGTATCATCATATTTCAGCCAATTTACACAAAACCTTAACTTAAACGTTCCTCATGAATCACTCCGTCCATTGGTCAAAACTGTATGAAAATCCGTTCGGTACTTTTTGAGTTTACCGCGTTCAGACAGACAGACGTGGCGGGCCTTTGTTTTATAATTAGTGATGTTAGTATTGGAAGAAAGGTAAATGAAATAACATAGCATAACATCACGCCTTGTTTCCCCGAAGGGTTGAGCAGAAGTGTAGGCACCTGTACTAATAGTAGGAAATGAAATAGTGGTTTAATTTGTTAATTATTGTTTATGTGTTCGGTAATTTTTGGGTATCTTACGAATTTCACTATATCACCGAAATATCACGAAATAGGATAGCATGAACTAAAATAATAAAATGTTATATTTATTCTTACCTTAAAATTTTACATTAAAATATTTTGATTAATAGCTTCACGCGCGTTCTGTTTTTAATATTCCTGTCTGACAATTACCACAGGCTTCCATCACATAAAATTTTTCGCTCATTTCATCAAAGTTGGTAAGCCAATTTCGACGTTAAAATCACAAACAATTTGTTTTCTTCATAATACCATTATTCAATCTTTTCTATTTATTCCAAACAAGAATTCACTCTGTCTCAATAAAGATTAACTTTTTAATTCCCCCAGTAAGTTGGGGGCCTCGATCGATGGGCACCTGTCCCCCAAGCCCGATAGGCTGACCTTTCAGCGCTGTCGTGATAAATTGATTCTTTTGTTGATGGGGACCGCTCATCGTGCTTCAGCGATGGTGGAGAGGTGGATTGGCTATTGGGAGATAAAAGTAAAAAAAACTGACTACTACAGAAGTTTGGCAATTAATATATGTATTAATTTTCGACTAAGTCTCGACCTGTTTTGTAAAAGGTTCAGGAACATTCAGCTAGAAATATTATTTTTCTCAATGCTTTTCTGTAAAGCATTTGAATTATTATTACATAATATTCTTTTAGTACTGGTATATAGCGCCTACCTAAGTAATATTTATCACTGTTAACTGTGGTATCCTACAATGTTTGCTAAAATAACGACAATTTATGTATAACTTGTATGCTCGTAGGTACCTTAAATCAATACTTACTGTAGTTTTCTCTACGATGCCAATCTTCAATAGCCACACTATAATAAATTGAATGGCACAATTCTTTAGCTCGGAGGAATGATTATTTCTATAGAGCAACAACAATGGCCTCTCCACACAAAAGTCAATCCTAAGAGCTAGTTCAGATAAGAGCTTTTCGAAAATCTTTCGATTTTTACCCTGTAGATGAAAATATAGGTTTTTGGTTGAGTAACACAATCTTACCCAAACAAGATGCTACATTTTCCTCTACAGGGTTTTAGTCGGATTGACAAGACTAAGCATCATTACAGACCTAGCCTTTTTTCAACCATGTTGGGGTCGGCTTTCTGTCTAACCGAATGCAGCTGAATACCAGTTTTTTACATGGAGCGATTGCCTATCTGACCTCCACAACCCAGTTACTGGGTAACATGATACCCCTTGGTAAGAGTGGTTGTCAGACTTTCGGGCTTCTGACGATCCGTAATGACTGTCAAAGATCCACAAATGACAGCCGGGACCAACTGCTTTACGTGCATTCCGAGACACGGAGGAGTCTTGGTATGTAAAGATGGTCACCCGTCCACGGACCAACCGGGGCAAGCATAGTTTAACCTGATCGATCGACCCGTACAATTGTTATAAATTAGCGACAATCCCGTCTAAAATTAAGATTAAATAATAAAATTAATGTGCGCAATGGCAGTACCTATACTTAATACCTATTTGGTTGGTTTTGGTTATATTTACGTGCTATATATTATTTACAGCCGCTTGTGTATCTTGGCTGTATGTTGGAAAACAGGCTGATCAGATTAGTATTCAAAATATTTTATTTTTCATAAACCTACATAATACATGGGCTCTTATGAAACGTCAGAAGCTAGATGCACGGCTATTGGTCGTTTCCTATGGAGAAGAGACGGCAAGAATCTTGCAATGATTTGTTGAGCTCCTGCAGCTTACCATCCTTTTGGCTTTTACAAAATCAATACAACCTGAGAGGTATTTCTCAACGGCATGTGAAGCCAAGTCAGGGACCAATGGGCGGCTTTAAAATTCTAACATCAGGTTATTCACTAACCACACGAAAAGAAAAAGAATGAAATTCTCAGGTTAAAGGTAACCAGAAACCAAAAACACTCTTCAAACCTGAGTGAAATATTCCTTTAAAAATAAACAGTAATTCCATACACACATTACTTCAATTATATGGAAGCCCACTACTGTTTATTGGAGTTATAGAATATAACGGGTCTCAATAAAAATCCAGCGACTGAATGTCAATAGCCGTAGCAATAAACTAAATACGTGTCTAATAACCAATTATGTCATAAACATCGCCATAAGAAACCAACAGTGTAGAGATTATTTTATTACTCGCTTTCTTTACCATGGAGTAGGTAGAAATGGAGAGCACGTGTTCAGAAGCATAAAACCTACCCAACCTACCCTGATCTAGTCAAGTCAAACGTCTGTATACTCATTTAAAGAAGCAGCAATCATTCATCATTAAAACTAAAATCAATTCAATTCAACTATTTACAGGCACTGTTGAACTGACGAAGTTGTCGGTCGGTTAGAAAGATGAAGCTAGTTCAGTCAGCTATTCTGTCCTAAGGTGCGCGACACTCCTTTTATGACCGTTATTGTGAAGATGACAGTTCTTTACATTGTATGATGCACTGCTAAAGGTATTAACGATAAAATATAGTCAATCTCTATCAAAAACGTTATAAACCCACCGAAAATGGAATGACATTTTTTATTTTGTGCCTCAAATTTAGCTGTGAAACTTTTCATCAGGTTTAATGTCTGTGCTTTATGTATTAAGAAACTTAAATATGCCTTCATCTCAGCCTATCGCAGGGTCTACGCCCTATCACCCTGTCCTCCGCCTTCCGCATCCAGTCTGTCCCACTCACCTTTTTAGGGTGGTCGGTCCATCTAGCTGGCGGTCCTTCGACAAATGTGTATCAGCACTCCATATTCTCATTACTCCGTGGTCCAAACAGAACCTTTTAGCGACTGAATAGATTTTATAGCATGTATTGAGTGAAGTCGAATAAATTATGAGCCAAGTGTAAGTTTTATGGCGAGATATAAGGCTTTTGTGATTGAATGCTTGGGTCTTGCCTAATTGGTATTAACTAAGCCTTTGAGTCGGGAGTTCGAGATGTCCAATTATTTTTTAATATCTTGAGCAGCTCTTATGCATGGCGTCTTTAAGTTCCTTTTTTCATTGAAAACCTGAATTTAGTATAATGATCTATTTTGTAATTCAATTATTAAAATTCTGGTACGAAGTAGGCTTTTTGATTTTGAACCTATTGATGGTTTTTATACATGACGAATATGACTCTTACCTTTTTTTTTTTTTTTTAGTGTGGGAAATCTTCCAATTACTTCTCCCGCTCTGGGCGGAGCGGAAGGGCGTGTCAGACTTTTACTGACTAAAACCCACCCGTGTTCCTTCAGTTGCCTGTTGCCAAGGTCCTGGTATCCTCCTCCTCCTCCTCCTTTTGGACTTTCCCGCAACCCTGGCAGGCATGACCCTTATCCTAACTAATATTATAAAATGCGAAAGAGAGTACGTTTGTTACGCTTTCACGCTTTGAAATTTGACACATGGGTAGACCATGACTTGGAATAGGACATAGAATACTTTTTATCCCGATATTTCCACGGGATCGAGACTTACGCGGGTGAAACCGCGGGGCGCAGCTAGTTTCATTAATATTACGTAGGTAAGGCAAAAGTTAACGTTGAGCATAATGACTAATATTCTTTATTGAACAAAACCAGGAAAATTATGTTTGATACACACCAGGAAAATTATGTTTGATAAACAACACCAGTATCTTCAAAGATCTGAATGCAATTAAAAACTTTTCTCCATTCTCCTAAATGAAAACCTGCTTCGTTAGAACGATTTCAGTTGTAAATTGTACCGACATATGCGGGCCAAAATGGAAGAAAAACAGTCTGACAATTTGCACCAAACTTTGTTAACTGTAGCCGTATCTTTGTACACTGTGACGCAACTCTTAATTGTCCATTTTCAAACGCTTCCGTGTTCACTATTCAAACAGACAACAAACCCAACATGTTTTGAGTAATGGACTCTTTGTAAGAAACTGATACATACAAATACATGCTTCAATATTTGCTCAAAACACACAAAAAAATTATGCAACTATAGCTTTTAAACACAAGTGATAAAGGTGAAAGTGGGTTGATGTTATAGTGTCTATTTAAGAGTAGTTAGATTTTGATGTTATGAAGGGCTGTTATCGTTCTCGTGGGTACTATCATTCCAATTTAAATTAAGTTATCGAATAAAGGGGTTATTCGTGATACTTTTATGTTAGTCGTTTAAGGTTAATATTTAGTAAAACGGTTGCTGCATTGAGTTTTAGAATACGTCAATTTTCAGAATTTTGATAAATCAATTCAATATTTTATATTAAATTACGTTATGCATGTTATTAACGTTAAAAGAAACGAATCAGTAGTAAATAAAGAAATTAAATAAATATTGACAAATAACACATTTTATTGCTTCTTTTAGCACATTTGCAATTTAAAGAGGATTAAAACACAAGAATGTCTACAGCATTTTTATACAAAAAGCCTGGCACTATCACAAAAAAATCTGCCCCAGTTTTGTATATTCGGACAAAAATACCAGTTTTTCACAAAAGAATCAAGAGACTCCAAACACCCAGCCTTGACCTTCACTCGTCACCAACAACGACTTCCAAAAAGACTTTCACGACTTCAAATATTAAAGCCGAACACGTACGTAGACACAATAAGGTTTAATATCACCCTTTATAAACGTTCAGGCCGCTAGCGGTTTTATAGGATGAACCGTAAAACCGTAAAACCGGAACACTTAGAGGTCCCTGTTATCTACCCATCTAGCATATTGTGCGTTTCGGCGGCTTGTTACGATCTTAAAGTAGTCGTGGAATGTACGGGCCGATATTGTGTGCGGGTACGGCGAGATAAGGCGAATTGGATTCTGTATAATAATAATAAATTAAGTTTTATTGACATAAAAATGAGAAAGTGCATTTTCAATTGAGTATATATTTTGTACATTATATTAAACAACAAATTAATGTTTGAAGGAATTAATATCAGCCAATTTGGTGGTGGTTGTTTGTTAAAAACGTGAATATCCCATATAAGGATATCGATAAAATTAAATGTTCTTATTTATCAAGAGAAGTTTACTGTGAGGCAACTTAAGCATTAAAAAAAAACTGTTATAATTGATTATTCTAATGGCAGGTATTATTTATTTGATAATAGCTCATTTAAGCCAATAAACAGAGAGAATTTCCAACCAGAGCAGAGCTTTTAAATAGAAGACAAAGAAAAATTTTTAACAGACGTCTACATGCAGTACAGCTGCAAACAAACAGGACAGCTGACGTCACACAAAATCCTTGTAACCGCATCTGGGAAAGCCACAACATCCTCCCGTACATTCCACCTGATGCTTTTCCTGCAATAAAATTTGCATAACTACGCTCCTTGGCACGGGAGCGGCGTCTTATTAAATTTCCAACCCCTCCAAAGTCATTAATGGTTTGTATTTAACCACCTACCAGTGTTATCTAGCCATAAATCATAAGGTATCAAGTGTAATGGCCGTGCGTGGCTGGCGATGACTTTTATTGCTCCTTCAAGATGGCAGTAATCCCCGGATCTCGGGTTTCTCGACGCGGCAGGATTACCCCTAATCTTTTGTTTATACGTATTCTTTTTCGAGGAAATATTACGATATTAACGTCGCTAATTCGTCGCGGTTTTGTATTCGCGGTAGGCAATATATTACTGTTTGCTGGTAAGGTTATTTAAATGAGATTCTTTTGCTCAGTGATGGATTGTTTTCGCTTCTGTTATAAGAATTCTTTGGAGCACGAAATGTTATAAAAGCGTCTGAAATCATACAAATCATCAGCATTTTTTGTCGGTATTAAATTATTTTATTTTTATCCTCGTCTAATTTTCTTTTCAGTTCGATTCATTTTTGCATCGTTCCCTAAATAATTTCTTATCTTTAACTTCAGAGTTACATACACTATCAAATCTTTCTTTTAGTTATGAATTTCAATAGAAATTAGAAACATTCATATTTTTCCTAGATTCACGACAATGTGAACACGCGTTGATTAGGAAATCATTCCAGTAATTAACCCCACAATGCATTCAACTGATTAACATGATTCAAAGTGTAAATCTACACTCAAATAACGTTGATTTGTGATTGCATGTGTCACGCACATCAAGCAGAGTAGAGATAATAAACGACCAGACATCATTTAGTGTCACATTACACACTGACTGGACCAGATTGGCATTCATTAACATACGTCGGTCCCAACATGTCACCAATTGTGATCCTACAGTGTCTCGCTATATTCGGCACAACTTTAATATCAGCGGCAACTGTCAAGTGGCTTCCAAACTCAAGCTTCAAGTTACCAGAGAACTTCAAAGACAATAAACTTCCGTGTTCCAAACAGACAGTCGTGTTTCCACAATCGATTGCCGGTTCAGTCAAAATATCACCTGGAACTGAAGTCAGCGAGTTCATTTTACCAGAGAATGGCGATTTGATTTTAGAAGGCTTGTTAACTTTTGGCGACGATCCTGCAGATACCAACTGCACAGAAGGAAACGCTTATTACCTGGATAAAACAGAATCGTCTTGGAACCAAGCCGATGTTTGGAGCTCACCGAAGTTCAACAAAGCTACTCCTGACTCAGACAGGGTACCGTGTTTCAACGATGTAGTGGAGTTCCCAGCTAATACCAAATTTACTGTGACCCTGCCAAAAATGTCGCAATTTGTACAAGGTCTTTTAATTGGAAACGAAAGTTTTACTAGTAGACAGTTTATGCAACTTGTACATTTTGGACAATCACGTGATGCTACACAACAATTCGTTATGAATGAATTTATGAGCACCGGCGTTAGGATCGGTGAGTCTATGCCCTGCTCGATCTTGTTAGGGTGTGGATGCCAATTTATTCCATTGACAATTGATTGTGCTTCAAAGTTTTGTCCGAAGGCTCCGTGTGTGCATCCTATCAAGCCTCTTGGGTTCTGTTGTGAAATCTGTGGCGGCTACATTTTGTTTGATGCAGATGAAGGATTCGATATGAAAGCTTTCGGTGACCTTGTTGAACACACTGTTAATGTGTACGGGAAAAGCCGTATTGAATACTACGTTGGTTTAACTCCGGAAATTCCGGTAAGAAGAATTCAGCTCGTGGTGGTCGAGAAAGGTGAATACGAAGGGTTTAGTGCGGAAATGATCAATTCTATTAGCTATGCTCTCCACGATCGTTGGGTCAAAGGGCATAAGGTTGCCCAGATAAGCGGGAGTCCTTTGTCGAAGTCGGGTTTGGGCGGAAAAATCTTTGTATCCATGTTTTTCGCAGTTATTTTGACATTGGGCGCGTTGTACGTGTACTATTATAAAATTCCGGATCTAAGGTTCCCGATTGTTTCAAGAAACATGACTGGAAGTATATTTTCGAGGTTCGAGAGGAGGTCGGACAGTGTTGTGAGTTTGACGAGAAGAGATTCAGTGATCAGTTCTAGAAGTAATACCGGTTTTAGGAATCCGTTGTATGATTCTAAAAGGGGGCGTGTGCAAGTGACGGAGTCTGTAGTGGAGGAATGATAAACGCTACCGAATATTTTATTGTAAATTTTATAAATGTACAATAAACCTCACGTCCATTTTCGTTGTTTATTAACATTGACACAATGCTTTCCTTTCATAGCAGTGATGGAGTAGTTAATAAACTGTTACTCTGACCTGCGGTTGACCGTACAGTAGTAGTCGTAATAAAATATTTGTTGGCAAGTTGGTTGTTAACAATTACCTACTTCTTAGATAAGCAATGTAAATAAAATTGTATAACCTATTTAATTGTTTTTCATTACATTATATTATTGAAACAAATGACCTTGACTTTGTAAATTGAACCTTAGGAGCCGCCTCTACGACCGTTGAACTTAAGAGCCACTTTATACATTTGTAGACTATAAGATCCTAGATATTATATGGACAGCCTATAAAACATTAATATCCATCGACAATATTTTATGGTCTCTATTGACTTTGCAATAACTTTCAGATAATCACCTCTTAGCATTTTTTATGACTTCCGTGCTAACATTAAAATGTTCTGAGTGCAGTTATTTGCAGTACAGCAGAAACTTTCATGGACCTATAATATTGAAATATTCTGCCGTTTTCGGCGTACAATTAATATGGTTTGTAAAATTATGGGTCATCATTACATTAAGATTAAACTATTAATCATTAGAATTAGAATATTATGAATAATTAAAAAAAAATGAACAAAAGTTGTAAAAAAAAAATATACGGGATTATTGGTAAAACACCAACAACCTCTTAAGGGGTCATTGTACTCATAATTATGAAGAACTTTTAAAATGGGACCAAAAAACTCGTGAAAAAAAATCAGCCGTTCCCTACATGTATGTTCGCATAGCTCGTCCAAATATAGGGAAAACCTGTTTTTTTTTTTTCGATTTCGTGTTTGTTCCGATACTAAAAATGTCCATAATGATGAGTACAATGACACCTTAAGAGGTTGTTAGTATTTTACCAATAACCCTGTATAAGTCAAAATTTAATAAGGTCAAAGTGATAAAATTTATAGGCAATCATGTCAAATATTAGGTGGAGGAGCTCGTGGCTAAGTAATAATAGCCACACGGGTCGATTCATCAGGTTAAGCTACGCTTGCCGGGGTTGGTCCGTGGATGGGTGACCATCTTTACATATCGAGACTCCTCCGTGCCTCGGAAAGCACGTTAAACTGTTGGTCCCGGCTGACATTTGTGGATCTTTGACAGTCGTTACGGGTCGTCAGAAGCCCGAAAGTCTGACAACCAGTCTTGCCAAGGGGTATCGTATTACCCAGTTACTGGGTTGTGGAGGTCAGATAGGCAGTCGCTCCATGTAAAATAGTGGTATTCAGCTGCATCCGGTTAGACTGGAAGCCGACTCCAACATAGTTGGTAAAAGGCTAGGCAGATGAATGTCAAATATTAGGTACATTTTTCATTAGTAAATCTTCAGTCGAGTAATAACAGCTATAGTAGCTTCTAAAAAAGCGTCTCGACGTCGAGTTTTACTTCTGTACCCACGAAGTAGATCTTTGCTAATGCTCCTGGCCACTATCAAATAAAGAGGTCACATAATAAAATAGTTCTAATTACATATAATGATACGCCAGTGAATCACAGGGCACCGCCCGCGTGGCGCGGCGGGGCGTCTCTACGCCATATATAACGTCGCCACGCCGCCGGTATTATGTTGCGTGCATGATTTATGGTACACGGTGATGTGCTGCATGTACTTAGGTATTGGGTACGGATTTGGATCATAGTCTGAGGTGATAGTAGTTAGTTACTGACCTCAGGAGGCACGCCTTATATAATTGAGCTGACACTTCATCTGATGCTAGGCACTATCTATATAGATTGACAATATTAAAAGCTCACTTCACCTAAGTTTCCACGGTGAGATTTTTACAGAATTGATCGGCAGATATAACCTTTGCTTGACCAGATTTATGAACGTAAACGAAGCAAAAAGAGTATGTAATGATCGAAGCGTTCTGTAGTTTCTGTCTGTTCTGTACTATGTATGTATATAAACTTACAAACTAAAACAATTGAACATGACTTCCATGGTAAGAATGAAAGTGACAATCCAAGATAATGACAATTGCAATTAGATGCACTTAAAGACGATGTCTAAAGAGAGGTCGTCACCCAACAGTTGGACAGTTTAGACCATTTATAAAAGGTCAACGCTGTAGTGAGTTTGAAGAATGTTTAGCTTTGAAACAATACATTTTTTTCGTCAAAGGATTTGATACCTTAGAAAAAATAAAAAGGTCCATATTCACAATATATGTGCACAGATCAGCATAAAAGGAATGGGTACAGAAAGAGGCAAGGAAATAGGGCAAAATGTCAGTGGTGGTAGATGGGTCGCATGATAAAGTTATATTTGATTTACTACTCGTACAGTTTTGGGAAAAACAAGTTACGAACGCAGAAGAATGCCTTTTGGGGTGAGACGAGTTCTCCTTACGATCGAAATACTTTTTTTAAATTAAACCCTACTAGGTATGACCAAGTAAACTGAAAGTATTTAAGAGGACACACTTCTGTGCCTTCTGCGCTTTCAGTTTCAGCTAATGTCTACTAAGAGTGCGTTTCATCAAAAATTTCCTATGCCGTAATGTTGACTCCACTGTTGTAGGATCAATAAGAATACGCTACGCCGTCAAGGCGCTACCTAAAAGGTCCGTTTTTTAAATTTAATAGTGGAGCCAACATTACGGCAAAGGTACTATTTGATGAAACGCACTCTAGTTGTAAACGTTAAGTCGTGTCACTGTGAGACCTCACAGTAATGTTCTCAAAATTACTATGGATGCTACCTTATTACCAAAATGGCATGGATTTTTTACACTTCTATTCAGACAATTTCACAGACCCACAATTACTTACTTCTTTCACATTTTAACTATTATCCAACCTCATCAGCATGCAAAATACCATGCCCATTTCTATTTATGGAGTCATAAAGCCATTGATATTTTCCAAGTCCAACCAAATACCCAATGCCAATTATACCAATACATCTTGTTTTCTTTTTAAACATTTGCTTATTGTTGAAACGTCCTGATTCAGTATAATATGGCAAAAAAGGCTATACAATACCAACTGTCTACTGCAGCTGCCATTTGTCATGCCGCCAACGCAATAGAAGTCAAAATCGGTTGAATGGACTTATTTATATGTCTAATCTTATTTCAAATGGAGTAAAGTTATAAGCCTTATACGCTCTTAGTCTTTGGTTAGTGATGACGTTTGGTGAAATAAAGAATTAATTTATTTATTTATTTAAATCGATGGTTATTTAAGCTGCCAGTAACGAATGCCACCGAAACTTCGCAATACCCAACATGAAGGAAGCTCACCATCCTCAGAGCCTCGTCAAAGGGTTATGAAACCGAGTCTCACTTTGTTCGTCTTTTGTTCCTAATCAATAGTATCAAGTTGCATCAAACGACTCCAAAGACGCAACTGTCATGGCGGGTCGTTAATCATTTCCTTTTGGTGTGCGACGAAATGGAGAAAGGGCGACTTGCTTACCGTGATGTCAGTAAGTCTATTTAGTATTCGTCTTACTACCGTTTTCGGGTCGACCACTGGTTGGGGAGTTTACAAAGGATTACAAGATTTGGTCAATTTAATAGTAAATAACGTCATAACCCGTGAATGTCATCAGATTTAGTAAATTGCGGTGTGCATTATGTGCTGTGAAAAATCACAACACCTGGTGGGGCTAAAACTAAAAAAAATACCGGATTGAATCAATCAAATTAGCCTGACGCGGTTCATTGGTGGGCTAAGCAATTCCCAAGTTATTCTTCCGAAGGAGGTAGTTGGTAGTCACTAGAACTTAAAGTAAACTGGTTGCAAAGGACCGAGTGACGAAATATTTAAGCGCCTTATTTATTAATACTATTACTATTAACTCGATGCAAGTTTCCTGCCTGTGGCATATAATAAAATTGAAGCAACATGACTTGCATCTTCAAAACACTGGTTAGACGGGGTAACTCAGGTATGTCACAGGCAAGTATATCACGCCGTGTAAATCAGGCTTAAAGGTCTATTCAGTATAAGCAACTAGCTTCCGCCCGCGCAGTATGTTGATAAAAAAGTAGCCTATGTCCTTCCCCAGGGTGCCATTTATCTCCTTGCCGTGAAAAGGTAACATACAGACAGACAGAGTTACTTTCGAATTTATAATAATAATATGGATATTGCTGTCGCGCTCGGTAGCGATACTGCACCCTAATTGATACACGATCCACCAGAATTGGAATCGGCTCGAAACAAAATATGTCTAATCCACTGCTTCATAAGTTCGTAAGTAGATTTTTTTTCAAACTTATGAAGCAACAATGGAGTAGACATCTGTGTCAAACCGGTTCCAATTCTGACCGATCGTGCATTACGCAATTAGGGTTCTGGGGGCTTAAAACGGTCACTTTAGCAGAATCATAATATGAAAATATTATGAATCATCGTTAAATGTCTCAACTGACAATTCATAATATGATCTGCGTGCGATTCATATTACGAAATAATTCATCTACTGGTCTGCCATCTGGTTAGTCACTTTGGAACTAGTATCGCTACAGAGCCCGACAGCGATATCGCTTATATATCTGATAATGCCATTAACTGGAATAACCGAAAAAGTAGCATTTACCCAATACCATCACCACGAGTTCTCGGTAACAAATCGCCTGTTCACGACATCTCCTATATCATTGTTAGAGCTACCATTGTTTTTACCGATCGCCTGAATAGAATAGAATAGAATATTTTATTTTGCATAAAATATGGTACATAAAAGGTCTTAAATATTATAAGTCCTGAGTTATAGGTTTACTGTTACATGTCATCAGCACGATTTGTGGGACAAACGGATGCGTTTGACACGATGAATAGACATTCTTATTTACTTATTTATTATCCGACATTCTGTAATTGGGGCAGTATGATGAATTATGAATTGAAATGCTGGTATCGAATAACAAACACATAGAACTACAAATATTGAATTGAAAGGCATAACATGTTATACAAACATGACAAAGGAGGTTCGCCGAATAAATATTTCTCTCGAAAATGTATTTGAACGTGCTCAATAAGCATTGAAAGCTTTTATTGAACACGTTAATTATACCTATCATTATGTAACAGGACATATGGAGTAGTTTTTTGGGGCTTAGGTTGTGTAACTGGTGTTTCTTTCAATTTCTTGAAAAAATTTGCGATCCTGTTTTGTTGTTTGTACACACGGCTACACATCAAGCTTTACATTTCCAGTATAAGCTGACCTCGCATTGCACGAAAATCCTATACAATAAGAGATCAGAATAAACTGGAAATCTATAGCTTGATTTGTAGCCGTGTGTACTCGGTTGATGGCAATAGGCTCGCCTCCCATTACATGGAACTTAAACACAACTGACAAAATGTGGACGTAGGTACTATGTGGTACAATTGGCGGGGTCCGCTAGGACCGATGCCTGCCAGGGTTGCGGGAAAGTCCGAAAGGGATACCGGGACCTTGGCAACACGCAAATGAAGGAACACGGGTGGGTTTTAGTCAGTAAAAGTCTGACACGCCCTTCCGCTCCGCCCAGAGCGGGAGAAGTCATTGGATGATTTCCTACCCTCAAAAAAAAAAACTCAGAGCCTAACCCTTTGGGGATTACATGACTTTATGTCATGTTATATGTAGATTTCTTTGAAATACATTATTACATTGTCTCGTCCCGACGTTGCACTAATTTAAAATCTTCACACATGAAAGCCTATTTCACTTCAAAATTACACGGTCTCTTATTTCTAGTATCAATCCTTCTTGGTGCATTGTCCGACGACCGTAAACGTCACTTAAAAGCTATAAAATAAATAAACGTTGTACTAAAACTATTTCTGAGTAGCAACCCTAAAAACACATATATCAAAAGTGTGCTAGCAGCGCAGGGTTGTGCTTGAGCTCTATAAATCAGGGCTGGCGATAACTCATGGGAATCAATTGGTATTTCCGTGTCGTCGCCGAAAAGTTTCGCTAAGAATTGTTTGCAAGCTAGTTTTAGTAATTTGATAAGCAATTGTTTATGATCATAACCGCTGATGATTCGTCGGAAAGTTTGTTTACTGTTTGACGAAATTTGGTGCTTAGTTGGCTGTAACTCTGATCATCTTAAACACTAAACAGGCTGTTGACTTGTTGAGTCGATTGGATAGCCTTCACGCAAGTTGACATTCTTAGATGGACTCTTTAATTTTCTACAAACAATGGCCAAAGCGAATAAAGTTTCACTAGCGTTAGTCTCGATCCTGTTTGAATATCGGAATAAAGAGTATCCTATGTCCTATTCCAGGTCGAGGTTTACCCCTGTGCTAAATTTCATCCAAATCCGTTCAGCCGTTTTAGCGTGAAAGCGTAACAAACAAACAAACTCACTTTCGCATTTGTAATATTAGTGAGGATTTGATTTTTCCAAAATTTCTCTAGCTAGCCTATTTATGCTACAGGGAACTTGTAATACAAACATGGCATTATGAAAACTGCTGTATTTTACGATTTGAGTACCTCTTACCAGTCCATTCAAATTACAAGCACTCAATTCACTTCAAAACCTCATTCGTATGCATTAAAAACGTAATGGCCACCTAATAAATGCCTTTAAAACAATAAAAATGTGAATTTTAAAATTTTCCCAGTCTTTTTCACGTACTCGTATGCTCGCGACAGCCCTGTCATAAATCTCGTGGCATGTTTGTCAAGTATGGCGCTGGAACGCGCCCGGTCGCACATTTACGACGCACTATAAAGCACTGGAACGCGGTGCACTGACATTTGTGATTTTTTGGCGCGCTTTTGTGCAGAGGTAAGTGAGGGGAAAATGAGCTGTTTCATTTTAAATATGTAAGGTGTTAAAGGTTTGCATTTTCAGCGTTGTTTTGTGCTTATTTCGTTGTCATTAACTTGTAACAGGGATAAGCTATGCGGCTTAGTATTTTGGGAAAATTTCGAAGGCTACGCTGAAATACGGCCAGGATTTAAAATAAATAAGTTAGCTGCTTACCTATACAAAGTTTTTATTTATTTTATTTATTTATTTATTTATTAATCAGCAACTTGCACTAACAGTATAAGACACCTAACATACAAGTTATAGGCTATTATTAGACAATCATGAAATTAAAATAACACAAAATTTAATATAATTATACAAAATTAAATAGGATTAAACAAATAAAATATTACAAAATTAAATGAAATAGAATCGAAAAAGTAACAGTTGGAATAATATTGTTGTTTTATACAGTAAAAAAAATAAAGTAATAAAAACTAAAACCCAACTACGACTAAAAGGTATAAACAAATCCGGAGTCACACGTGTTAGGGCTAGAAATCGAACAGATTATGTGTGACACCGGATTTTTAATTTTTCTGTCTGTGGTGTCTTGTTTATACCTTTTTAGTCGTAGTGGGGTTTCAGTTTTTATTACTTTATTTTTTTTAAATTCTTTTGGGATTATAATATATATATTTTTTAAATGAGCTCATTAAGCCCTTTCATTTGATACCCAACATGGTACGATTAAACAATATTTTTTTTTTTTTAGTTCCTGACTATGTCCTCTAGAGGGCACCTTTTTTAATGTGACGTCACATAGCCCATGACCAGCGGACGATCAAGACGCTTCCAACGATACCTCATTTGTCAAATTGTGATGAGTGGTTTAGAAGATAGGAGGGAACAGATGAACATACATACATACATACATACATACATACCGGTCAAAATCATAACCCTACTTTTTTCTTCGCCGTAATCGGGTAATGAGTATTTAGTACCTAAATAAAAATTACTGAAAAAGATTTCAAAATTGCATTTATTCTGAATTTATCTCATGTCATTGTAATTTAACAGCAGATAAATTAATCACTACCTCACACTTCAAAACTGAACTCAATACCCAACAAATAAAGTCATAAATCGCTTGTCACAAAAAAGTTTTCCAAGAAATACATCACTTTTCAATCTAGCCTGTGTGCTGTGGCAACACGAGACTATTTCATTCACTAAAGGGTCCGTAATTCGATTACTGTTCGTCTCATTTCTCCCGAGATGTCGTGATTCGCCATAATTCGGGAATGCATGCGATTCAATGGGAATTTAAGTGAATTAAGATGTGTGGTGGAGGCGCCTTTGTTTATTTTGCTAGTGATGTGGGAGACATTGGTGTTTCAATTTGGGGCGTTGTTGTAATGTTTAATGTGTGGTTGGCGTCGTGTTTGCAGAAGGACCGGTTTCTAATAGATACGTTTAAGAACAAAGACTCGTAACTTATACCAAAATATCTTGTATGAAGCGTAGACAGCATTGTGTATGTGTAATTCTCTTCTTTTTAATTTCTTTTCTTGTAATTAGAACCACATTAATTATCCCATTAATTAGAATTCAGCTAATAAATAAAATTTTCAAGAAACATTACCTATTTCCAAACTTTCTTGAGGAATTTGTCACGGTTGTGTGGATAAGTAGGTATAGTTTTTCACAAAAGTAAAGGCTATACAGGGTTACTGGTAACTCGACGTATTCCTTGCAGGACGTCATAGTAGGGTTAAAATGCAACAAATTAAGCCACCAAATGTTCTACCGAAATTCAGTAGTTTTTGAATTAGTTAAGAGTTTTAGAGCTAAAAATTACAAAAAATTAAATGTTTTGTTAGTGATATTTGCCAAAATTTTAGGCATTATTGAACTTTTAATTATTAACAAAGGTCTGCTACGGCGTCAACTATGATAATAACTTAAATTTCAGTACAGTCGCGCCGTAAATCATTTTTAAATTGGTTTCAAATGGTTTAATCTGGGATTTTTCATTAAAAAACTAAAACTCTAACTAATTCAAAAACTACTGAATTTCGGTAGAACATTTGGTGGCTTAATTTGTTGCATGTTAACCCTACTATGACGTCCTGCAAGGAATACGTCGAGTTACCAGTAACCCTGTATATACGGCCTATGATTAACTGCAATTTACGGGAAGAAGCATTTAAGAAGCCCCGAAGGTAAGATCAAACGAAATTCAAAATTCAAACGAGCGTCTTTATCACAACCCTAGCTACAAACAAGAGACTGACGAAGAATCCTTTATCAAATATCAGGCATCAACCTAAAATGCCAGTGCTCGTGAATTGATGTCAGCAATTAATTCTCCGCGCGTTAGGTGGCGTAGTGAGCTGGTCTCCCAGAGCTCTCGCTAGATCCGCTAGACTTAGCGCGTCCGTACCTAGACTCGGTTTTGATTTATCATTTTGGTATTACTGAAGCCCGACTTGCATCTGGTATGTAGGATTTTAAGACTTCAAAATCAATGCCATTTTAAAGATGTCTGAAGATAGTACTCGTTTTCTTGTAACATCCTAACTAATATTATACATACCTACGAAAGTGAGTTTGTTTGTTACGCTTTCACGCTAAAACGGCTGAACCGAATTAGATGAAATTTGACACATGTGTAGATTATGACCTGGAATAGGACATAGGATACTTATTATCCCAATATTCCCACGTGATTAAGACTTACGCGGGTGAAACCGCGGGACGCAGCTAGTGTCAGATAAATATTCTTATGCTTGGAGTGGTTTTAATTCATATCATCAGTATTTGGAAATTGAAATCTTAACCTCTTGCTCATTATTCAGCGTTGGGCTATTGCCACAAGTATTCAATCAACAGGGATTGTGAAAAGATTATCGTGTCTTATTTAAGATGTATTCATTTTGAAAGAGAGCTTCTTGCCCAGTTGTTACGGCCCGGATTTACGAGTTGTAGGTCGTGGATTCGATCCCAGCCAGGCGATTTATTTTGTATAATAATTTCATCACCACTACTTTCAAAACGGTGAAGGAA
Source organism: Lithophane leautieri (assembly GCA_949152455.1). Lineage (NCBI taxonomy): Eukaryota > Metazoa > Arthropoda > Insecta > Lepidoptera > Noctuidae > Lithophane > Lithophane leautieri. The sequence goes on along the minus strand of OX424463.1, from coordinate 2,265,252 downwards.
AACATCGTGATGAAACCAAGAACCAAAGATTCGAATACATGTGACATCTAATAACCCGCACTGGGCTCATGGTAGATTACAGCCCACTCCCTCTAGAAGAGAAGAGGCTTGTGTTCCAGCAATGAGATCATTACCTATTAGGCAGATTATTACATTTTGAATCATAGTAAACAGATCGTGTAGTGATTCACACCATGTTTTTGCAGCAGGCAAACTAGTCGCTGTTCGCTGGTTAAAAAAAACCTGTGTCGACTCATACAGTATGTTAACTTAAAAAGGGCGTCCGGGTTAACCCGCAAAAATAGCGTCCATAAATGCAAAAAAAAAAAACATTTTTTAATTTTTAAAGTACTGAAATATTCTGTACACGCACACTTGTCTTTCTACGTTGAAATAAAAGTATGTGTGTACAAAATATTTTTTTTACGTATCAATTTAACAGTTTTTGAGACTATTTTACTTTAAAAAAATTAAATAAAACTTCTTTTTTTATGGTAATGTTTTTTTAGCATGTCTAGACGCTCTACTATTGCAGATTTACGGGAACGCCCTTCGTTATAGAGAACATACAGTTGTAAGTTTCTGTCAAGCACTTATGTCTCGCGTATCTAATTCGCCTGTCCTCAAATTAGGCCACAAGAGAGCCTTTTATGTATTTTTGTACATAGCCCGTACATTAGAGGACCATTGTGCCTCATTTAATAAGGCGAGTACGCTTTCCACTTGCCATATAAGGTGCCGTCGCACAAACGAGATTAGTTCACACGATCTGAGCAAGAATGGACGTTAGAAATAATGGACGTGGTATTTAGCTGGTTTAATGTTATGTAGATTGGTATCTACAAGATGGATTATTGTTTGCTAGTAGCTATGTGTTTTCACGAGATATTTATGTTATTTTGGCACGAAGTTATTTCAGAGATAGGACCATAGAAACTTCATTGAATTGAGAGTCCATTCAATAAAATAGAATTTTGTCCTTCTTTCCATTCAGGCCACCAGCTTTATTTGTATTGTTTAGAGTAAATATCTAATAGATCAAGAAACAACACACATGCTTTAAAAGCCTCTATCAGTCTAGCAGTATCTCTATTCGTTAGGTATTGCTATCTCTGTTCATGAGTATAGCTACAATAATGAAAATATTCACAATTATTAGGCCACTAAACTGCAAGTTTATCTAATCAATAACGTATTTTTTTTTTCACATCTTAGTGAAATGTTTAATATTACCGACTCCATAACTTCATACCACAACAATGGTAAATTATCTCAACTCGACACACCCGTACGTGTTACTTTTTTGTTTGTCCAAATGATCGCGCCATGTTACTTCCGTTCACTCGTCCGATTAGTGGAGCCAGTGCTACGCTGATTGTACTCGCCGAAAGTGGGCAGTGTAAACATAGCATGTACGATAATTTAAATGAATGAGTTGGTGATTATGGGATTTTAATGGATGCTGCTGGCTGCGGCTTTAGTTGTGATGTTCGTTAATGTACAACGGAACATAATGTATTAATATTTTGTGGCTCCTACATACATTTACGGTAAAGTTTCATAGCTGTATCATGACTTTTAATCAGAGATTTATCACACTTTACATTGAAGTTCTTTTTTAATTTACGAATTGTTTAAATGTGTGTTACAGTAGTAGTACGATTTTTGCCATATCTGAGAAAAGTCTTAATAAACTTTTCTGAATCCGGGTTAGGGTAACTATATTATAGTGCTGTTGGCCTAAAAGATTTTTTGGCAGATCATGGTCTTTTTTAGTGGCAATCTAACAAATAATTCCTTAGACCGCCTTTTTTGTAATGCTCAAAGTCATAGCCAGCCCTGTGTTTGAGAAGAACTGCACCAAAAATATAACTTATGTATTAATATTCCATAAAAATCGCCTAAAGCCCACCTCCACACACTCAACACGTAATACAAAAATCCTCTCCGTTTAAACCAAGCCCCTCGCGACACCGCGCGACAGATGTTCGAGTGTCCTCGTCTGAAGAGCCCTTAACAACTGCGGTCGACTCTCCACAATGCGTGCGCTGATTACCGCTGCGTGCGTGTGAATGCGCCTTTACGAATCTAAAGAGGTTTTAACTTTTTTGCTACTGTATAAATATCAATGGGGAGGTTTTACTTGTGGAAAATTGTACGTGGGATTTTGAGATTCAGGGTGAAAATGAAATACTGAGGAATGTCTCAATATTCTGGTGATAATCCTAAGTGTGAAAGAGATAAGCAGTTGATACCCTAAATCTACGACCTCCAAAGCACACTGCATAAGATCATCACCATCATCATCAGCCTACAGCAGTCCACTGCTGGACATAGGCCTCTCCAATTGCACGCCATTCAGCTCGATTCTCGGCAACTCTCATCCAGCTGCATGCTGCTGTTGCATCAGGTGCCAATATAGTATAAACGCTAAGGTGTCAGGATGGCAACTGAGGTGTTCTGAATTTGAACTTTGGAACCCTTCTCGTTCTATTATAAATGTTTCAACATTTTATCACAAGTAAATCTGTTTAAGTCTAGGAGTTAGCAGATATACAGTGGTATAAGTTACTTTTCTGCAATTTACGATGACAGTAAAACAATTAAAAAAAGAATGACATACCGCGAATCTCCAACACGAAAGGAGGAGCCATTCTACACAGGAAAGAAATAAATAACACTGAAAAAAAATTGCATATTTAACGGCATATTACACTGGCGATTTGCGAGTTTGTTTCCAGTGAGGCGATTGTTTAACGCGCACGCCACGTGTCCACAACGAGTTCGCCGCGGTTTCGTAACGAGAGCGATTGAGATGAGTCTTCAAGAGAGAGCGAGATAAGCGAGTGTATAAAATTATGCAAAGGTGGGGAACGTCGCGTAGTAGCGGCTACTTCGCTTCGCACCCGCGGACAGCACGTTCACAAATCGCTTCGCTGGAAACACGATCGCAAATCGTCAGTGAGATAACGCTCTTAGAGAAAAGACGCCTACCCATAGTACCCATACGCAGGTCTATAGATTCACACTACCAGCCCATACCATTATCCTTCCCCCACCAAAAAGTACTTACCTATTACCCATTTTTCGGCCATTTCATTAGTGCAAGCACTTACGAAGGCTAATTTATTTTTATTGTTCGTAGTCTTGACTAGCCGTAAAACTTACCTTTACTGGATTTATGCGCGAAGCCACAACCTCGGGTATAAATAAAGGGGGATGTATTGTACTTGTGCTATTGATTTTGGATGTAAGGCTGTTTCTTAGTGCTTTACAATGTTAAGGGAGATAGATGGGATCGGGGTGTTCCGGCGTTTGCTTTTTTTTGGTCGGTCTTTTCTCCATACAAAAAGTCATAATTCGAGGTTCGGCTCTCGTCTATTTCCTCCGCCAGTGTGGGACCAATTTAAAAGATATTTTATAAATTGAATAAGAAGGATATTAACTGTGCCCCTATGTTTTTTTTTCATTAATATTGGTCTGTACAATAGGCCTCGTATGACAGCGGTCTAAACAGGCAATTTTGAGCATTTCCTGAGGGTTCTACAGATAATGTATCATCAAAAAGGAAAACTAGAACTAGTTGATATTTATTTTACTGTAAAAAATCATTGCTCTAAGGTCATTAACCAGAGAGAAAATAGGCGAGAGGGTTTGTATGGAGAGGAGACCGACCCTATTTCCTCTGAATGGTTTTCTTTTGTTCTAGCATAGCTATGTAGAGAATAATTATGTCGCATTACCTATTCTAATAATCCAATCAAAGTGGCAGTGATTTGGGGAGGCATATATCCAGCAGTGGATGTCTTTCGGCTGAAATTATGATAATAATGATGACCTGTTAAGGGTCAATTTTTAGAAGGAAAAGCTCATCCCGAAGTGATACTTTGAAATAGAGAGAAAAAGCTCGGTTTTGTAGCCAAGTCAGAGCTCTGCCAGGAAAGAGCTTTCCCATAAAAGAAAGAATAATCAGCCTATAATGTTCCCACTGCTGGGACACAGGCCTACTCTTAGTGAGAGGGAGTGGGCCGTAATCCACCAAGCGGGCTCACTGCGGGTAAGCGTCACATACGAATTTTTGGTGCTAGGATATGCCGGTTTCCTTACGATGTTTTCCTTCACTGTTTTGAGAGAAGTGGTGATGAAATTAAATACACAAAGTAAAGTGCCTGGCTGGGTTCGAACTCACGACCTACAACTCGGTAAGTCGGGGCCGATACCACTGGGCTACCGCTGCTACAGCAAAAAAGAAAGTAATATTTGTAATCATCACGCTGTGACCTAAAGACGTATTTATTAAGCGTGCACTTGCTCTACTACAGTTAGCAATCTAAGTAAGATTTGTAGCTGTACCATTGACTTGGTAAGAAGACAGCAAGTTCAGGGGACACTTCGCCGTCCGATGAGGACCAGGCCCGGGTCGATGGCGCGTTGTGTTTCACGCGCGCCTCAAAGAGATGTCAGCACAATTGACGGGGTCCGCTAGGACCGATGCCTGCCAGGGTTGCGGGGAAGTCCGAAAGGGATACCGGGACCTTGGCAACAGGCAACTGAAGGAACACGGCTGGGTTTTAGTCAGTAAAAGGCTGACGCCCTTCCGCTCCGGGCAGAGCGAGAGAAGTCATTGTGTTGTGTAGATAACTTATTGGTTTAATATTTACGCGAAAAAACTTATAGTATCTTCTAATTCTCTAGCTTCAACACCAATTTTCCCGTATGAATTTCGCAGACAATTTCCTTAGTACCCAATAATTCACACTTAAGTCAAAACAATAATAAACTATGTACAAATGATAGATGATAATTTGTGTAAATCACACAGCGGCTAGCCGTTACTCAGTGTAATTGGCTACTATAGTAAATTATGTAAATCTCTAATACTTATGTTCAATTTACATAAGTATGATTTGTTGAGCAACTACTAATGTGACCGGTGGGCTAGAGGTCATACATTTATTAGTGGGAATTCGTAGGTGAAAACTTTTCGAATAACTCGTTTTTATTTCCATATTGAGGATACACGATAATTATGAGCTTTCACGAGTTATAATAAATACTACAATACGTCCAGTAGCGCAAAAAATTATGAAACTTTTCAAACTTGCTGAATGGCTAATTCATTTGCCAGGACACGATCTCGATCCAAAAATAAGAAAAAAAACAAATTGAAAATCGTTTATTGTCCAGGTAATACAGTAAGCAGGCTTACATTACCTATAAAAAATTAAAAAATCATTTAATTCAGATAACTTGATCCATACATTCCGATTTAAGATGTGGCGGTATCTACATCGCCACATGCGAACTACGCATCAAAGACTTGACGTCACACAAAAATCCTGGCGTCACATAAATCCTGCATCGCGCAATTAAAGTTTACCGTGCAATGGACATGTATACAAAGAACCCGACATCAATCGTTGGGCAGTTGCCCGCCAGATACAACACCCGTCTGGTCGGAAGATCCTCCCTTTTCTATGGAGTATGAGTGAACTTTACACCCTGTTCCTCATACTCCTACAAAAGATTTAAAAAAAAAAAAAAATATAGCTAGGTTATACAAACTATTTACCAGTGAGTCTGTATCTTGGGGTCGGGGTAAGACTTCCAGAGTGTAGACTAGAGAGGTGATTTCAGGTGTATGGTATTTTGTTTGTGTATGTGTGACTGTGTGTGTGTTTTCCTGTTTGTACTTATCCTCGAGAAGATGAATTTAGCATACTAATGACATTAAACGCTCAAAAACAATACGCAGTAGAGGTCTATTAATGGCCAGTGTCATTTTGTTCTTAATTTTCACTTTTGTCACAGTGATAACAAATGTTGGAGACCTTCAATCAATGACTTAGTACTTTTAATGCCACGGATGACTTCTATAACCCATTTCCAATTCCAAACTTCTAAACAGCCTCACCAGCTAAAGCAATCTTTTTCCAATCACGAAAAGGCAAAAACCCATTACGTCCTCATAACACGAAAAGCAACAAAAACACCAAGAAAATCTATTAGCAAGTCAAAAACCAATCTTCGAACATTATTATCGTGCGAGAGTTAGCTAAGAATGTTCGAGTTCGACGAAAACCGCTCGAGATCAAAATGCCTACAACAGCGAACCCACCTTATTACATCAGAAGAATTTTAACAAGATGCTAACTTGTATACAAATTGAATTTTCCGAACGCAACAGCTTGCTCCTTGTATACATTTAGTTTATCCAAAAGTTCAATGATTTTGTACAAAATTTGTTGGAACGAAGTAATTTTATTAAGAGGGGACGTTTTAAGTTGTTATCCAATTTGTGGGTATTTTGTTTTTGTTAATAGGTCCCGGTTCAATACCTCGTGAGGGAATTCGAGAAATGTTAACTTGTTACACTCAATTATGTTATGGAAGTTTGCGATGAAATTAATTGGCATTTAAATGTATTGGAGTGGTCTTAATTGTTATTTAGTTTTCCGTTTCAAGATCTGTTGCTGAATACTATGGAATATTCAGTACATTTCAGTTAACACACAGTGTTCACAATGTTGGTGCCTTGATTTCAGCGCTGGTAAAGTAACTTTCGTATGAAATTACGCGAGTTTTGGAATCAAACAAGTAGTCTTTTAAGCTTCAGAACAGAGCAGTGTACAGTACAACTATTTTCTTAATGCCCCTCGGTAAACTTCGTGTTTCGTCAGTTGTCCAATTTCTATCAGTTGCCCTTTACACTTGGTGCAGATCGGACACTGTTAATCGACTTCCAAGTCGGGACATTAAGAAAATAGTTGTACTGTACTTATTAGATCTTAGCTATATTAAGAGATTATACCACTGCTGAGCAAACGCCTCCCTCAAATTCTTCCAGGTAGTGGTTAGCAGTGGGATAGCGTAGACTAATTAAAAATAAGCAGTCATGGGGACTGCCGACAGAAGTGAAAACTGAAAACCTGATTAGCGCCATCTATATGCTATAGTAGAGCACTACGGCGTGAGCATGTCGGTGACGCGAATCCATAAGTTTACCCCCTATCAAAAATACTCAACGCGGCTAAAGAAGTTTTTATTTAAAAAAAAGAGAGTGTGAGTTTCATCAATTTAACCATCCTATGGATGTCCACTGGAAGCCAAGTCACTGAAACATTCAATAAACATCCCGAAATACAAAACATGATATAACACTACTAAGCCAACCGCACACACATTTTCATCTACAAACCCCTTACAAAAACACCCAAATCAAGTCCATAATGGGCATCATAACATGATATTACATGCGTACGGAGTATAAAATCATTATTAGTAACAACATTACAATGGTGTTCATCAGGTGGCTATAATTGTATCCTCTTGTACCATTATGGGGCAAAATTGCTCCCGAGAAAGTATGTCCGTAAAAGGCAGGGACTTTCTCGGAGCTATGTGGCTGTTCATGTTAGAATATGTAGTGTTGGCATTGTTTCTAATGGCTTTGTAGTCTAGTAAGTGCTGTAATGGAGTTTGATATCACAAACTATTGGCAAACTGTACTTTCAATACGCCCATTATCTGAGTAATCTTTGAGTTTCTTAAGATTGATAACATAATCATAGTGATCATTTGTCATTTAATTTTTTTTTACGTTTTCGCTTTTCATATTTACTATCAAAGTGACATTTAACAACAAATCAAATTGAATAAACACTTACCTTGGCATAGCAGATAATTCCTATAGTAACATTCCTAAAAGACAGATTTAAAACATCACCCACAACACCCGAACATATCGGGTAATCCTAATTTGGTATCCAATCTATCCATTGATTCATGGTCACTTACCATACACTCGACGCTAACGAATACTTATACTCAATCATTTGACATTGAACCAAATACCTCGTACTTTCTCTTTATAGGAAAGAATGGTCTGTTTATAAAATGTTGTTTTGGTGCTCCTGATATACATAGCATTGGGGGGGGGGAAGGGGGGGGGGTAAGGCTTGCTAGCTTTTTATTAGAAGTAATAATTATTTCTGATTTCAGAGAGGGTAAATTAAGCGAACAGTTTTATAAAAAAAGAGCATTTTTTATTGTTATTTTTAAAAACAGCGTTTCTGGTCTTCCTTTAAGTCAGAATTCAAATTGGTGAAGAGCTTAGATATTATCAATTTTTATAAAACACTGTTTCTCTCTTTTTGTTTCTCTCTTTTTCGTTTTTTGTCTCGTTTTTCTCTCTTTTTCCATTTGCAATCATGACCAAAAAACAGCACCATTACCTTTACACTTTAGCGTAGTGGGGCCGCTATGGAGAATATGCCTAGGTATTATATATTGATGCAAGAGCGAGCTCGAAAAATTTTCATTCAATACAAAGTTAGAGTCGCTATGTAAGCGTACTCTTACTGCTTTTGCTTTTGTTTGATTATAAAGTCCGTATTAGCGAAATATGTAGATTACAATCTGTAATGAAGTACGGAGATACCCTAAGGTCGATCTTTGGATTGAGATTCTAGTTTTTCACATTTCGGGGCGGGCGTTTGAACCCCCAAACCCCCTTCCCCCCTACCTACGGCCCTGCATAGCATGTCCCATACAAAACTTCAATAAATACCTACTCGACTCAAATACATGGAACGGCTGACTATTTCCTCGCGACACGCTGTTGGTGCCATGGAGAAAGTTGTTCAGTTTGATGGTGTGTAGGTACCACAACCTTAAATATTACCACATATTGCTGATACACACATTTATATAAAGATAGAATAAATTAGGGACACGTGTGAATAATTCGATAGGTCACATAATCAATGTCTACAGAACAAAGATACATTGCCACTCAGTAAAGACTGATGGCTGTTGTTTTATGAGTCTATGATAAATGAAATTTACTTGTTAAGGCACACAATATTCATACAAAAACTAAGAACAGAAAATAAAACTTAAAATAGTATTGTGCGCCTCATGGCTGCACCAAATAGGCCTTTATGACGTATTAATTCATGGCACCATTTTTCCAGAGTGTGACAGAGACGGAGCTCTACAAGGCCGATAGCACCATCCTATTTTCGCAGTGGAATAATGATGGGATTCATAATACGGCCCCAGTTCAGCATAAATGCCAGCCAACTAGTGCCTGGCTCTAGTTTTCAACTGGACCTTACGTGACGAGGACGTCTGAGGTGCTGATATTTAACTGTGAATTATGTTTCGAGGATATATTTATCCTTGGAATAATCTAGCAGAACACAATGTTTACAAAGAGACACATAGGTTTCAAAATTACTTGATTTTTTTGACAACTATGAAACGTAGATAAACAAATGCTCAAAAGTGTGATGAATTACATTTTGCTAGTATTTAATATCTCACAACCTAGCTCATGCTTCTAGTTGCAATATTTGATATCTCACAACCATACTAAGAGAAGGTGATATATTCCATTTGTAACATAAACTTACACACCTTCCATTTAAACTACACGGCACTTAAACTTACTCTAACTAGCCGTGTAAAGCCATAAAGACCTCACTCGTCACTCACCTAACAACCCCATAACAATTTGAAACAAATATGACCGACAATTGGGGGCTCTATTTAAAACAATACGACAGCGTCACCCCACAATTACTGTAATCACACAATTAACACGCGATTACGTGTTACATGGCCGATGTAAGTTGAACTGTGACGAAATGTCAAACTATACTCTGTTCATTTTATGATTACTGATTTGACACACTGACATATAGATATTTTAGAACGGTGCCAGATTTATTTGGCCATGATTATTTACTGTGCAAAGACAACAGAACATGATTGTACAAAAAGTAAAATTCACTTATTTAATTGAAATTCCTAGGTTGGTTAGTGAATGCTATTTACACTGAAATAATTACTCATGTATTTAAAGTAAGCGATTGGCATTTGTTTCGTCATGATCGATTGATATTGGTTATTTGTCTTAAATGTGCGTTGTTATTTTGGTTTCACAAACGTTATCTATTAATGAAAGGCGTACGTACGCTTTACCACTAACTCACCTGATGGGAAGTGGAGATGTGGACATTTCCAAATAAGTCAATGTTATCTTATCTAGCCGATAATTTTCTTCCACTTAGAATTTATCCTATACGAAACTGGCTTTGAATATACCCTAATTTCCATAATTTTTTTGACAGTTGTCTTTAAACACAGGGAGCGTCATCACGAAGGATCAAGATACTCTGGTTGTCGTGTCACACAAAATGTAACCATTAAGGTCCGGTTGTCAAGTAATAACCCTTTGTATGGTTGGTTAAAATCGCGAACCACGTGAAACCTATGTTACGTGATACACATTCCGAAGCTTTCAGCAATTATTTCACGTAGTTCTGAAAGTCGGAATGGTTACAGTCTGAAAGTGAGACACTTATGAGGTTCTACGCGGTGTTCATTATGATATTAGGGTAATGTGTAATGTGGTGTTATTATGGAGGCTTAGACATGGGGAAGTCGACAAATGAAGAGGTAATAAGATTTCATTGTGGGGAATTCTACGTCAAATAATTGGAACGCTTATGCAGTGCTTGTTCTACGTATTCTAGGAGTGATTGCGAATTTTTACTTTACCCCTATGAGAAAAATATGTGAGTTGTTGTGGCGTATGTGAGTGTGTGAACGTCTGATTTGTCCTATTTTTCTTTTTAATTCATATGGTAGAAGTTTAATTTAAAGTTTAATAGCCACTTTTCCGAAAAAAAACATCAGATATTCTACAAGGAAGACATCATTTCAATTTAGTGTCAAAGTTTATCGGGGTTCAGTTACACCGTTAAAAGATAGAAAAAAAATCATTCCCATTTCATTACTTAACAAATTGCTAATGCACCAACAGACAATCTGACAGAAATCACACAGATTTGACTTCAAAAGCTTTTTATTCTCGAAGCAACGCTAAAACGCCAATCCATCAAAAAGTTTTCTTCAATAAAAAGAAATAGGGGGTGAAAAAGGTGGAAAGGGGGTGAATTTGCATGCGTCATCTAAGGGTAAGTTTCAGGGGGTGGGTTATAATCAGAATCGTGGTGAGTAAGCTGATTGATAGACCACACCCCTATGTTTTGGGGGTGTATTTTTCAACCCTTGATTATCGAGGCAGTTCACTTGGCTTCAAGGAAATGGTTCATGAATCATTAGAGTTCAATGAATAGATTAATAGATTTCTTCATTTACAATGATGCACGGTTTAAAAGAGTTTTGCTATGGTTAATTTACTATAGAATCGCCTTAAAAGTATGTATGTCAGGAATAAAAATAAGATAATAAATTAATTTGACTCAGGGTAAGTTACACAATACAAGAACACAAAAATCTTAGTTATAATAACAGTATTGTGTGCCTTATGGCAGTGCCAAATATACTCAGTTCACGTTCAATGCCTGACGTTGGTTTTCAACTTGATTGGAATCAATCTAATCTGGATTCTTACAACATGTTCTCACAATACCAGTAGTAGTGGTGGTGAAAAGGGCCTTAAATATAATAAAAAGGTATTACGGAACAGTTGAAACAAAACGCCTCACCAAGTAACCAACATGTTCATTACCAGCAGTTGCATCTTTATCTGACAGATTCGCCCCATTAACCCCTGCCATCGCGACGGCGATAAATCAAAACGTCATCAATCTACGTTCAAAAGTGCAGTGGTGATTAAGACGGCACTTGAGGGTTATCATCGGGATAATTTATCGTTTGGTATCCGAGGAGTTGGTGGGTTAAGGTTTTTGTAAAGTAAGAACTGTATTAATGGTTGTGGAAAGAGTTGACCGTCTTTTGTTTTCTTTAGTAATCGGTTTGTGGTAACTAGTTAATCTGTCTTTGGGTTAATGATTGCAATGCCTCATTTTCTGTTGCAGTGTGTTAAAGTGTGTCTGGAAAAAATGTATATTTATGTTTATGAACCTCTAAAACTCCACTGAAAATCAGCGCTGTGCTGTGGGCCCCCGTAGCACAGCATCATGCTGAGTGGAAGCCTTCTTGTCACAGTCATGACGTCCCAGCAGCTGCTTTACGCTCGTAATTATATTTAGTTTTATTGTGTTTTATTAATTTGTTACTCGAGTTAATTATCTTTTTGTATGCACGTGTTTCTGTGACAAATAACCTATTTTTTTTATCTTTATAACATGTTTGTTTGATTCATGAGTGTTCTCTTAAATCATCATATTTTAACGAGTTCAAATAAACAGGTACATTGCTTATTTGTAATTTCTTTGTATAGCTATATACTTATTTTCGTTTTTGAGCCATTTACTTCTACTGAAATATGTAGAAAGGATTATTATAGCCCCGTTTTTTCGTAAGTAAAATGATGCAAGAAAACATTTGCAAAGACTGTCTACCTATTTATTATCACGAGTAAAAGGATAACAAAAAAACAGAATAACACTGTGACATACGCTGTATATAATTCAGAGAGCGCCGACTGAAGCCAGACGCGTTTTTCGCACAAAATCTAGCGAAGACTATGAAATACGTGTCACCATAAACTAGAATACATCAAAGACCATTATAAACTAGAAAACATGGTGAGGAAACCGGAATGCTCGAGAAATATTTCACGACAGCATGTGAATGCAAGTCAGAGGCCCATGGGCGGCATAAAAAGTCTGACACAAGGTTAGTCAATAACCACACCAAAAACAAAGAAAGACTAGAATACACATGTATATTCAAGTGGTGTAATAATTTCGGGAATATAGTCATTATTGAAGAGTTTTAGCTGTGTAGTAGATACTAAGCTTTCCTTCAAGGCCGCGTTAACACCAAACGTGTTGGTAGCCACCGACTGTGAGCGAGCGTAACGCCATTTACTGCTTTTCCATACATATTCACCTTTTCGTTCATATCGAACCGACATTATACGCTATTACGTGCTAATCCTAAAAGTCAGCCGCCGATTGTGCTCACAGCTGGAACTCACAATCAGCGACTGTTTGTCTATCAGTTTGGGTGAACGCGTCCTAACTCTTAATTCGAAAAGGTAAACTAACGCCTAGATACAGCAAAAGTGCGTATATTTTCAAATATCGACCATCGGATTGGTTTTAGATTCGTCCCAACCATTGATATAGTATCTCTCTTTTTTTTTGTTCGTGGATACATCGAGGTGGTGTTTTTAAACTACTGGCTAGTATGTCATGGTATTTTGGAAGAGCGTTCGCAAAAGTCCTCTAACTTTTTTATTTAGGTACTTCCTCTTTGTGGCAATACTCTATCTCTATGGTTTTGTTTTTTAGGTATCGGAATGTCGAATGACGTGTATAGCGTTCGATATTCGAAAATATGCTGCTGTGAATGAAGTGCGACTCAGTGTATCTTTTGTTTGTGAATATTTGAACTAGCTTTGGCCTTTTTGCAGACAATTATAAACTATCAAATCACTACTGTTTTTAAGAGCAGAACAGAAAATCTTTGGAACTTCTTTCTACTCATTTACCAATTCGGATAGTAGGTATACCTTAAACCTGCCAGGGTTGCGGGAAAGTCCGAAAGGGATACCGGGACCTTGGCAACAGGCAAATGAAGGAACACGGGTGGGTTTTAGTCAGTAAAAGTCTGACACGCCCTTCCGCTCCGCCCAGAGCGGGAGAAGTCATTGGATGATTTCCCACCCACAAAAAAAAAAAAAAAAAAAAAAGGTATTCCTTAAAACAAGCCGAAATAAAAGCAAAAGCAAAAATAATTCATCTCCATACCACTGCCACCACAGATAATTCAAAAATAAACGTCCATAGACATCCCAAACCGTCATTAACCGACCAAGCCAACAAAATTAAAAGCCATAATTTATCTTTATTGCAGCAATGCAGGGAAAAGAAAGAAAAAAGAAAAATAAAACACGGAGCTTCCCTGATCTTGTTTTAATTGCCGAAAAGGGAAGCGGTCTGGACGAAATTACCGAGTGGTACCGAGATGGTACTTACATTTAATTTCGCAAATCGGTTATATTATAGCGGTGCAACCCTCTCGGCTGAATTCTTGACGGGATGGAATGAACAGATGAAGTGTCTTTTAATGGATGGTAAATGAGGCTGGGATGTACGGTGTTTGAAATTATAGTTGATTATACTTTTGTTACAGACCTGTTTTATGTAAATATCTATCTTTATTCCAGTCTGATAGGGCCAGATACATTTGAATCTGTTTACTCATTTTATGATAAATAGTACAACGATCTTGAAGAATATATTAGAATAAAATAGATTGTAAATGACTCACTTGCTTGTAGCAAGAAGAGGATCCAATATATTGACGAAAAGCAACAAATAAAAACAACATAAGTTAGTAATTTATTAATTTATCTGTCATTGCTTACTTTTTAATACTTTTTACCTATTTTAATACTTAAAAAATATTTTTATTACTTACCTTTTATTTATTTTATCTGAGGTACATCGTCTTCACATATAATTATATCAATATATCGAATCAATTTTATTTTCTTGTTTTTAACATTCAAAAGTGCCTGTTAATAGCTTAGTTGAAAGAAATTTAAGTTAAAATACCGGGAAGGCATTTTTCTAAAAAAACTCCAGTGTTTCCTCCATAATTTTTGAAATACACAAATCTATGTCTTACTAAGTGCTTATCCACCTGTGAAATCTAGTCACATTTATCAATGAAACATAAACAAAGTTAGCTGTCCACAGCAGTAATTATCCTAAGCTGATGTTAATTTCACTCGTGTGAGCTTAAGTGACCTTTCATTATAGATGTCCCACGTTTGTGTCCTTGCTTAGAGCTCACTTAGTTCAAGTCTTAAGAGCTTACGAGTTGGGAATCTAAGTTGTGTATTAGGTGCTGTCATGTTGATAGAAGTTGTGTATTATATTCCATCATATTAATAATGTTGTATTAACTTAATTTAAGATTCGAAGAGCTCGTGGCTACGTAATAACAGCCGCACAGGTCGATTCATCAGGTTAAGCTACGCTTGCCGGGGTTGGTCCGTGGATGGGTGGCCATCTTTACATACCGAGACTCCTCCGTGCCTCGGAAAGCACGTTAAGCCGTTGGTCCCGGCTGTCATTTGTGTATCTTTGACAGTCGTTACGGGTCGTCAGAAGCCCGAAAGTCTGACAACTAGTCTTACCAAGGGGTATCGTATTACCCAGTTACTGGGTTGTGGAGGTCAGATAGGCAGTCGCTCCATGTAAAATACTGGTATTCAGCTGCATCCAGTTAGACTGGAAGCCGACCCCAACATAGTTGGGAAAAGGCTAGGCAGATGATGAACTTAATTTAAGATTCTGAGATGACTATTAATTGAACGTATATACAATAGATAAGACAACAGTCTTGATAAAAAATAACTGTTAACTTATATACCCTTGGGTAAAAATTAACTACGTAGACAAGTGGTCCGATTCGAACCCTGCCTAATACTTGATTGAAATATGTACACAATCATGTATTGGTAAAACAAGGACAAAAGTAGCAATCCTCGTATTATTATCGATTTTTTCAATGACACAACATAATAACCTGCTAAAATTTACCAATTAATAAAATGAAAAAAGTCACACCAAAGACCAGCCAGACGCTTCGTGGGGATCTTGAAGCATGACTTTTATGTAATTTTAAAAGATGATGGAAAATAAGCTGTTCTGGACTAGCCATTCCCATGGAAATCTTAAATCCTTTTTCTCAAGACGTTTCCCAAAAAGTCCAATCTCAAGTAGTAATTTAAAAAATCTCACAAATATTCTCCTCATTTTGAATGTGACAGGTGTTGGTGTGATGTCACGTCCGGTTTTTATTCCCAATGAGGTTGGTGTGCGCTGCATCTAAATATGAGCTGAAATACTTCTGAAATATGAACTGCAGAATACAAATGTGGGTTTAAAACCGAGAAGTTGATTGGACTTTTCTGGGGACGAAGTTTTTATTGAGACGACTTCTTATTTAAGAAAAATCTTGATAGTCCATCTGAGTGTCACAGCATGTTTGGTAAAGCCACCAAAAGCACTTTTTATTGATTTTATACTGCCGGTGTTTATCGCGACCTCCATTATTGATGAGGCAACTCTTTTTTCGCGACACACTTATTTAAAGTCATATTATATCTGCAGCTACCTATAACTATAATATTTTATGTATATTATGTATTTAATTACTCATTCTAAATACTAGTATAAAATGTAAGCGGCTGTATGTGTCAGTGTATCGGCGAGGCTACTCTTTTGTCGCGGCCCTCTGTCTATTGTCTATTTATATTAGTACTGGAAGGTGTATCATAGAACGTTCCTTTTTAATATTCTCTTGTTCTCTTGCTAAATACTACTTATTTAATGTAAAATACCTGTACTATGTAGGCTGTATGTGGCAGTGTATCGGCGAGGCTACTCTTTTGTCGCGGCCCCCTATCCATTGTCGGTGTCGAGCGACAAGTGCTTTTACCTTTGAAAGGACGACCCGTTCATATGTGGAGACTTGGACATCATGTGTGGAGTATATTAGCTTGACTTGTGAGTTGAAATGGTTGGGAATATAATAGCTTTTAATTGATTCGTTTAATTCTTTTAATTCTGTGGAAATTAATTGGAAACTTTGTGGTACTGGCTTAGTTTATTTCATGCCCTTTTCATGCTTGCATTTCTGAACACTCTGGAAAGCAGAACAGTTGTGTTTTAATCATTTTATCATGTTAGGTTTTTAGATCATACAAAGCTTAATTATGTTTCGTGTTATCACCGCGAGTTTGTGGTATTGGCTTAGTTTATTTCATGCTCTTTTCATGCTTGCATTTCTGAACACTCTGGAAAGCAGAACAGTTGTGTTTTAATCATTTTATCATGTTAGGTTTTTAGATCATACAAAGCTTAATTATGTTTCGTGTTATCGCCGCGATCGTTAAAATCAGCATTGCTATTCTGTAACCATCTCACCGTGAAAACTTAGGTGAAGTGAACGTGAAGTGAGCTGTCATTGTCATCGTTCGATACCTACTAATACTAAGGAAGTGACAGTTCACTTCACCTAAGTTTTCTCGGTGAGATGGTTACAGAGTAGCATTAATGCTGGTTGTAGCTTGTTTTTTATTTCTTTTATAGCCTGTGAATTTCTAGTTGCATGTAGTTTTTATAAAATTAAAATAAATCTAAGATTTTCAATTCAGTGGTTTTGTAGATCGATTTGACAATATAATATCCACAAAATTAATTAATTCAATCTTAGGTTTAGTTTAATACTATTTTCCTTATTGTGTTTCCTTCATAGAAAAGAAAACACATCCCCTCACTTTGAATGCACGCACACCGTACGTTCACATAAGGGAAACGTCTCGGGTTGTCACACGGCGAAATGGCCTGTCATCTCAGACAGCCATTGTGCGCACTGTGTAATATCACTCAGGGCTGTGTTTAAAAAATATATCTGCACGTGAAGAGCTTTTGTTTTGTGTGCTGATGGTAAGGGGTTTGTTTTTATGGAGTATTATCGAGGAAAAACAATTTTTTTTATTTTATCTTAAAAAATTAACGAACTATTATTTTTTCTCCCGAGATCACAAAAGCTCTAAAGCTCTTCTCTCTTTATTCCCAAAAGGTGTAGGCAGAGGCGAAAGTATAGCCCATTCACATCTTTTACGGAATCCTAATAAATCACACTCATGGGAACATATCAGCCTCCGGACTGCTACTGAGAATCTTCCAATAGTAAAATCCCATATCACTTTGCCGAATTGAACTTAGGACCAGAATGTGTGTCATGGACTATCGAGGTAACTTTTTCTATGAACGTGGACGAAGCAAAACGAGTGTGTTAGTATTATAGCACAAGGAGTTTTGCCTACTATTCTGAAACAAGTAAAAGGGTACCATTTTGTAACTCCATCAAAACACAATAACAATTTAAGGATAATATTTCAAGTCCTTTGCTTACTCCATTACAAGTAAACCGATACGCCACATAAAAATAGAACAATAACCATTAAAATCGCAATAATATGTAATTTATACCTATTATTTGAAAATTTTGTTCCATAAAAAAATAATTAACGGATTGTCCAACATTACCCTAATCCTCACCTTATTTGCTAAGACAGAAGGTTCTTTTTTGGTTGGGTGGATAGAGTTAAGCTTAGAGCTACGGTTAGCGGGCTATATCTGTATTTGCGCTATCCTTCGCGGAGGATGAGCAACGCGGGATGTCGGGGCATGTCGGGAGATGAAGGGGGATGTCGCACACCCCTTATGTTTCATTAACGACTCTGTCACATAGAGTGGGGAACGTTTAGATGCTTTAGAACAGATGTATTATGCTGAATATTTTTTTTAAATAGTAATATTAGAAAGCGTACGGACACCACCGGCCTGAATAAAAAATGTGAATTATGCTTAATTTGGTAAGATTGGTAAGATAGTTGGTGTCTGCA
This sequence comes from Lithophane leautieri, assembly GCA_949152455.1. Classification (NCBI taxonomy): domain Eukaryota; kingdom Metazoa; phylum Arthropoda; class Insecta; order Lepidoptera; family Noctuidae; genus Lithophane; species Lithophane leautieri. The sequence goes on along the minus strand of OX424463.1, from coordinate 2,246,879 downwards.
ATTCTACGTCAAGCGCGTATGGGGCGTAGGGATGGGAAAATCTATTATTTGGTCAACTCCCAAGCTGGCCAAGATCGATTAATTTGCTTAATTCTTCACTAATAGTAATAATATTAAAAGCATTGTTAACGAATCAATTAATTTAGGCTTCGTTAGCCCACTGCAACAGTAATTTAAATAATTATTAAAACTTAATTGGTTTATATTGTGATTGTATAAATGTGCTCTGTGCTTGATTGCTCCAGCAGGAGTTTTATTCAATTTAATTATTTACTTTCAGTAGTACAACTCATAATTTCAACATGAAAATAATGTTTTATAATAATAACCAAGTATTTTTTAACCTTCGATTTATTTTGAATATCTTAAATCTCTATGAATACCAGACTAGTATTGTCCCACTGCAGGGCAAAGGCATCAAAGTCAAAGTCAAATGTATTTCAATTAGGTACAAATAAGGCACTTTTGAACGTCAAAAACCTCTTCTCGAAGACGAGCATTGATCACCACACTTGCTCAATACGGGTTAGCGATTTCCGACTTATAATAATACTAGCTGATGCCCGCGACTTCGCCCGCGTGGTTGTCGGTTATTATATACTAAAACCTTACTCAAGAACTACTCTATCCATTGGTGAAAACAGCATGAAAATCGGTGCTGTAATTTTTGAGTTTATCGCGTACAGGACGACAGATAGACGCGGCGGAGCACTTTGTTTTATAATACATATGTAAGGAAAGGAAGTCCAGGTTTCCTCACGATGTTTTTCCTTCACCGATGTGAAAAATAAAATAATAATATCTCTCAAAATATATATAGTCTACACTTTCGGCCATAGAAATTAACCACCCCTGTCTATCTATCTTTTTCTAAGCGATGCGTATCGTATCCGTCGACACAATGACCCCGCGTAAATCTCCTAGCCCGGACACCGGAATTCATAAATTATGATTCACTTGCTCACTGAAAACCTTTTTTATGGTAACGCTTATTCGGTAAAAAAGGGCGTTTTTATTTTACCCGTTTGTCGCTTTACGTTCCTATTGAAGGGGATTGTACGTATTTGAATGTATAGAGTGTGTCCATCCTTGTTTGGGTATTATTTGTTGGATAAATTGTGGAAAAGGTTTTTTCTGATCTGAAAATTAAATGTAGGAAATGTAGTTTATTGTTTGTTTTATATTTTTTTAGTTTTAGTTATGAATTACTTTGTCAAAACATACTATGAATGTTGCAAATCTACGATTGTTTGATATTTAGAGGTGGTCATAGGATAAGTAGGTAGGTAAGTTCCACAAGGGAAAATTAAAAATAACTTACCAAGTTTCATGCTCGAAGCCGCAGGCAGATCTTGTATCTCATATTTAAACAGCTCGCACTAAAAAATAAAAAATACAAAGACAAGCCTTATAAAAATAAATTTTATAATTTCTGTTCATAACGTTGTTGTTATTATATTCCTCGGTGAAGTTATTAACAGCGGTTGTTTTAATTTACGCCGTGGAAAGGATAATTACTGGGTGCCTTTTGTCCAACTGACGTGTAATATCGCGGCCATGATGAATTGAGTTTGTTTATGGTATAAAGTTTAAGATCGTGATGCGAATCAAGCTTTAATTATGTGATGTTTCATGGAATCACATGGAATCACGCACTGATTTATTAGTATTACTTGTAAAGATGTTAGGAATATTGTAATATCGTATACTTTTACAATGTTTGTAAATATGTGAGCACCATGTACCTATCGCATAACTGATTTATTTGTCATTGCTCCATTTATATTTTTTTTTTTTTTGCCTTTTGTGGTACAGTAATCTTGTTGTGGGTGCATGGTCTTCACATATAATTATATAATTCATGTATACAAAATATTGTAAACATTTTTGAAAAGAGTAACGGTGGAGTTTCTTGCCCATTCTTCTCCATACGAAATCTACCTTTTGGAATGGGCAACTAGAATCAATTCTATTTCTTTGTTTGTTTTTCATTGACGTTCAAAAGTGCCTTTTATGTGCCTATTTGAAATAAATTATTTGACTTTGACTTTGACTTTGATGAAAACTTGTATTACATAAAACGTGTTACTAAGTAAGAATATGCAATTATTTATGGAAGAGTTTCAACAGTTTATCTTGTTTTTAGGACGTAGTTTTCATGGCTTGTTAGGCTGCTGGCCCATTTGCTTCTGCGGTACAGGGTAGATTTGATTAGAACAAATGTTTTTTTCTAAGGAACCCGAACTGGGACCGGTATGGATGTGAGTCTTTGTCACGACAAACGAAATCTTATTAAAATGATGCACCCTTCTCCCGGTACATAGGTACTTAACGTACTGAGGAATGATTCTGTAGCATCTACTTAATATACTGTTTCTGTAATAAAAGTAAAAGTAATAAATATAGAGGGATCGTGGCTAGCCGTACGGGTCGATCGAAGTTTAGGCTACACTTGCCGCGGTCGGTTCTTGGATGGGTGACCATCTATTCCATATCGAGACTCCTCCATGTATCGGAAAGCACGTTAAGCCATTGGTCACGGCTGTCATTCGTAGATGTTTGACAGTCAGACGCCCAAAAGTCTGACAACCAGTCTTACCAACGGGAATCGTGGTACTCAGTAACTCAGACCAAATAAAAAACCAAGACAGAGCGCTGTCAACAGTGACGTGAGGCCGGTTTCGTAATCATGTGTGCACTTAGTTTGGTGTAATGTTATTAGCTTAGTTTGGTGTTTGATTGTAATGTTATTGTAAATAGTTGTAAATGTACGTGTGTGAGCGTGTACGCACAGAGCTTTGGTGTAGTTTCAGCATGCTTCACTGTAATTGTTCGCAGCACTCCGTCTTGGTTTTTTATTTGGTCTGAGCCCAGTAACTGGGTTGTGGATGTCAGATAGGCAGTCGCTCCATGTAAAATACTGCCTGACACCCTGCTATCTGAACCAAATAATAATCCCTAAAAAACAAGATCCTTGATATATTCCAACAGACACATAAAACCACAAACATATTTTACGACCCCCAAGAAATAATGAAAATGTATTAGACAGTACACTACTTCGTCACCATTTTATTACTATGCAGACGTTGACACCCATTTATAACCCCATGTTCATATCTTACGCTGTAAATGTCAACAGATGCCATAAAACACATGACTGACTACGAACGGATAACATCTTGACATGAATTTTAGATCTGTAGTATATTTAAAAATCTATTTAATTCATTTTTATCTTATCCTAACTAATATTATTAATGGGAAAGTAAGTTTGTTTATTACGTTTTCACGTTTGAACGGTTGAATAGATTTCTATGAACTTTGAGAACAGGTAGACTATGACCTGGGTTAGAACATGGGATACTTTTTATTCCAGTAGTATGCTCCCGTGGGATCATTTTCGACCTACAGGTGGGCGAAGCCGCAGGCAAAAGGTGTCGTATGCGCTTAGTTCTCATGAACTTCACAATGGATAAGCAGTTTTCACAATCATGAGAATTTATTCCAGAGGATTGATTGATGATAATTGATTCAGGCGTTACTTTGCGTAAATCCAATAAAAAATACAATAGACGTAGATATATTTAGTAAACTATTCCACCTAACTATTCTTCAAGAGTCATAAAAACCCCTGTAAGAAATAGATACGTGTTTCACCCCTCAACGAGGTATCCTCAGAATTCCGATTGACCAATTGAAAACCAGAACACGATGTGTTGCCACACCGCGAGCACTGGAAGCACGGTTTTTGATGACTCCTGAAGAATAGTTAGGCGGAATAGATTACTAAATATATCTACGTCTATTGTATTTTATTCCAGTTTTTTTTTTTTTTTAACTTTCATATTGATCTTAGGTATGGAACAGAGATCTCGATGTTTTGATATATCACCGTATCAGGCAGATCCCGTGTGAAGCAGGGGTGGGTCTACAGTAGGTATGTGTTAAAATATTTTATGTGGGTATATACTTTCAATGCGCATAGTATAACATGTTCGTTCATGAAATGAGAGTGTGTTTGCATCGTCAAACGTCATAAAATTTACGAACTGTAAGGTTATTCGCGAGGAGTTTTTATGCGACATGGGTTTATAGGTTTCTTGTTTAGGTAGGCCCAAGTCCTTACTTTTTATGTTTGGTACTAATTTCATACCAACTTACTTTTAATGACTTTCATATCCAGAATAGATGACAAAATATTAGGTTCAAAGGTTCGGTTCGATACACTTGCAGGATAGATACACAGATCGTCTGTAGGTACTGTGTAATACAGTACAGACTTACCACTGCTTGGACGCAGGCCTCCTCTCTTCGAGAGCTGTAATCTACCACGCGGGCCCATTGCGGGTTGTCACATGGCTTCGAATTTTTGGTTACATGACATCACCTCACGATGTTTTCTTTCACCGTTTTGAGAGCAGTGGTGATGAAATTATTAACATAAAGTAAAGCGCCTGACTTTGAACCCACGACCTACAACTCGTAAGTCGGGCCGTTACCACTCGGCCACCACTGCTCACTGATTCTAGGTCCCTCAGGGTAGAAATGTATAGCAGTTTCATTAAAAAAAACAGCTGCTTCATACAAAAGTGCAATATCTACATGATCAAATACATTGGTATGGTATATGTGATTTTTTGTGACTAGATTCTAGACTCTAGAATCGTGTGCTGAATTCATGGTAACAGTTTGTGCGTTGATGATCCTTATATCCTGTAAAATAAACATTCATTTGAAAGCTTGGAGCTTTTGTAATTTAATAATAAGTTTCGCGAATAACTATTATGTTTGAAAAGGCTTCGTAGCCTTTGTTGCCTCAATTCAAATTGTAATTCTTCTTGTCTAACTATTGTTGAATTTAAAAAATAAATCGTCAAATATTAATGTAACTCCAAAAGTTAGAGGTTATAAAATTAAGTGTAACTGTGTTGTTCAAACTATATACATATATTTGATATCTATGCTACCGCGCGGTACACCTGCGTACCAAAAACCATTGTAGTTAATTAGAATGTCCTTGAAGAATTAAATAGACAGATATTTGATATTTATTTGTAACATCTGTTTATTAAGCAAATAAATAATTTGATTTGAAACATCACGCCTGTAATCCCCGAAGGGATGGGCAGAGGTGGACCTTTTTAGTACACCCACATTTCGCCAGTTATGTTTAAGTCCCATATAATAGGGAGCGAGCCTATTACCATCAACCGGGCACAAATCCCGACTCCGGGCTGCTACTGAGAAATTCCGATTAGAAAAACCCAATAACACTTTACCCGACCTGGGAATCCAACTCAGGACGTCCTGCTCAGCAGTAGTACTTCTGGACCAATGAGTATTACCTATGTTGCTACAAAAAACCATCTTGACTGATACGTGTCATATAAATATGTACGAAATAGCAATGTAAAATTGTCATAAACATTTTTATGTTAATCTATAAACTTGTCATGTTAAAAGTTTGGCAATGTTTGTAGATGTAACGGTGTTAGGGTTTGTACACAAAAATCGCAACGCAAAAATCAGCGACGGTACCCTAAGATTTTCGGAAAGCTTCTGCATTGCGAATTCGCATCGCGCCGATTCGCAGTTTTATGTACAAGCCCTTATACAGAAAATACAAAGCTTTCTTGTCTTCCTAGAAAAAAATACATTCATGCTCTATTTTATTTATTGTCGTGTCAGATACGATCTTGAGAAAGTTACATCATAATCGTGTTTTTTGGTGCTTTTTAAATAATAATTACTAGTTGTAAAACTGAAGAGTTTGTTTGTTTGAACGCACTAATCACTGGAACTACCAGTCGGATTTGAAAAATTCTTTGTATTTGACTTGCCAATTCTTGAGGAAGGTCTATAGGCTATTTAACATCTACGACCCTTACGAGCATAGCAAAAATAAAAAAGTCAGAAAGAACGCTAAGCGAAGATGAAGTAATAGCGAGGGACTTGCGATGCGACACGGTGGGTTTTATAAAAATGTGGCTGTTATTTTACTATACAGCATGTAACAAAATCCCTGTCCGATCCGAAAGGCGCACCTAGGTACTGCAATAAAATTACCAGAAAAAAATAAGAAATATTTTTTTAATTTAAAATAAAAAGTTACTTATTGCAATTTGAAATTCACCTTTTTTGTACTAATATTACCCCAATTTCATTATAAATTAGAATATTATCTGCAGAGGTCATATGTACTTGTAGACATCCGCTTGAGGACGGCCGCCCGCGCCCCATGTAAATAACCCGGTAAAATTCCCGATTGAAATAAAATGCAGCGGAAATGCGGATTTTATTTCTTTTTACAAAAAAAAAAAACACCACATAAATAGACTCTCCGTATGATTCTTAACAACACCCTCACGGATCCGACAGGGTTTTTGTTAGACACTGTATAGTGTATCTTATGACTTCCAGGCGAACGAAGTCTCGGACAGAAACTAGTCTTATGATAAATATTATAATTATTCTATCCACGCTGTTGTCTGAGACATAGTACAAAAATCAGGAACATCAATCATCGATCAATGATTGAAAAGCCTCAAAATAACCATGTCAATTGTACTTAATTCCCTTCAACCACTTCACAAGTTACAGCATTAATACTGAGATACCCACGTGATTTAAACTTAAGTGTTATTTAAGACTTCTTATATTTAAGACCTTTTATGGGCCATAATTTTATGCAAAATAAAGATACTTATTCTATTCTATCAAGCATACCTAAATTCCTTCTATTTCAATAAGCTTCATATTAACACAATATAATAGAATATAATACTCTTGCAACACTAGTAACAGTTGCACCAGTATTCCTACAATTTCTAATCCTGACGGGTATTGGGAAAGTTTTCACCAGTGAGTATTATACCAGATTAGAGCTGGGATTTGATATTAGTGGAGTCAGGCGAAGTTTAAGTGACGCTTAGTTCATTGGCATATTCTGATCCGATTGCTCGTGTAATTTAAATGACGTCTGGGTTTATTAAAAATCTTGCTCCATGGAGATGATCAGTTACATATTGATTTTTGATGGTCTGTTAAGATAATAGAAGAATCAATATCTGCCTAGCATTTTCCCAACTATGTTGAGTTTGGCTTCTAGTCTAACCGGATGCAGCTAAATACCAGAAGTTCACATGGAGCTACTGCTTATCAATTATGCAATGTAATGATGCAAGATAAGCTATTGAATCCGGACAGTAATTATTTGGATTTATGTCTGTAATTTTTATGGTGTAAATAATAAAGAATATCTTATCTATCTATACAATCTGCTGCTACAACGGTGACATTAATTTAACACACGGGTAGGGCTAGTGGCCAGTAATCATAAAAATAATAATAAAATCAAATAAAAGGGAAATTGAAAAAATAAAATTGAAAAAAAAAAGTTGGGATCACTCTGTGTAAAAGATTCATTCATGAAGCTACTTACCAGCTGGCTTACGTTCTATCGGTTCAATCCTTTGACGGCTTAATTTCTAAGAAATCGCGCGGCATTCCTTCAATTCGCATACTTTTTGCACGTTTTCATTGATGCGATGTTATGATCCGTGAAATGCCCTCTGCCGGCAAATGCCCTCGGCGCTACAGTTCTTTAAGAGTACAGGTTGCTCCAAGATGCTATTTTAGCAAATTGAAATTAAATAAATGAATAATAATGTTTAATGAAATTAAAATATTTTATTAAAACTAATACGCGAAACCGTATATGTGTGTTTAATTAATGTCACCATTAAAGCGGCACGCTGTATAACTGTAATCCAAAAATATTAAAATGTCACCAACTCTTCTTTATTTCTTTTAGTTTTGGTTTTGGACTTAAATTTTTATCTCCTAAAAATCAAATAATTATGTTTGAGGAGTATTTGTAACTCATATAGATACATTTATTATCTATAAAAATTATATATATAATACATTTATTTCCTAGCACGGCGGGCTGTGCTGGGGCGGTTGCTGCAGGTGCAGAAAATCTCAAACGGCGCAAATATAACAATCTTATTGGTATATTTTTGAGCCGTTTGGGGTTGAAACACTAGGGCCGTGGGGTCCGAGTGCTCATCGAGTATTTCGGGACATCGCCAAGCGGTTGGTCGACTCTTCACGTGACCAGAGGGCTGGCCAATTTCTAGGTCAAAGAATCAGCATTGTCATCCAACGTGGCAATGCTGCCAGCCTTTTGGGCACTTTTCCCACTGACAGCGATGCGGAAGAATTTCTTGAGCCCTTCCTTTATATATAGTTTTCCCTTTGTGTATAACGTTAGAATTAGATTGCATATTTTATTTAAAATAGTAACACCCGTATAAAAAATAAATGTAGGTTAGCTTACCTCATGTTATCTTTCTGACAAAAGAGTTTTGTAATTTTTCATGATTCCAGATGGAGATAAGGGCATACATTGCCAAGTGACAAACCTCAATGTGCATGTTACCCTTTGCCAAAATTTTAATTTCGCTAAAACAAATTCGTTAATGAATGTTCCATACAATACATTATGTTCGTAATCAGCGTTCCAAAATGACTATTTAGCCCCATCCCTTCCTTTTCCGAGTAATGATATATCTCTGTGTTTTTATCGCACATGTGTAACTGTGAATCATGTTAAAAAGTCCTTTTAATTACGCTACGAACATTTGCGAGGGATCCTGTATGAATTATATGCGTTTTATGAAAATGTTTTAGCTTTAATTTGGGTAAAATTCATTGGCAAGACCTATGTTTTGGTTAGTAGCCTATTGTTATTTTCGGGGAGGTAGAGAGAGCAACCTGAGGATTGTTGTTGACTTGGAATGATCATCATCTTTCTTAGGGCATAAAAAATAGTATGACTGAAAATACCTCAAGGAGAAAAAAAAAGCCAAGTTGTGTATCGATGCAGGTACATAAAAGATAACATAAATAATATGAAATAACTGTAAACTAGAAGCTACTGTAAAAATAACGAATCAAGCTAACTACAGTAACTAGGTCCAGTTTGAGATGAGCGGAGAGCGCTGCAGGGCAGATGAGCGAATGTAATTTGAGCGCACGTTTATTTTCTTTTAGTTGTAACATCGTTCACATCGACTAGCTATCTTATTAGACGGTACTTCGCCAAGTCAGTAGAGAATATTGCAAGTATTTGCGTACTTTTAACTTACAATAAATAAATGCCACAAAGTTAAGTTTATATTGAAAAAGTTAATTATTATTAGCAAAACTCACAAAATGGGAAACCAGGGATTGCTTCGAGACGTCACTTCAAAACTATCTCTTTTAATTTTTCTCGGCTTCACTAAATCTTTAATATGAATAAGCTATTACACTAATTAAAAATCTGCAATTATACTCTTCAAATCTGTCCAAGTCTTATTAAAATATTAGTAACTAACTGCGTTCCGCCGCGTAAGTATCCATCTCGTGGGAATATCGGGATAAACAGTATCCTATGTCCTAGTCCAAGTCATGGTCTACCCACGTGCCAAATTTCATCTGAATCCGTTCAGCCGTTTTGGCGTGAAAGCGTTACAAAAAAACAAACAAACAAAACCCCTTTCGCATTTATATAAGGGGGATGCGCCAAGGTAGCCTGCGAAATTCAAATTTTCTTACGTTTTTTGTAACTTGCAGGTCAGTGTCAGGTTGTATGTTGATATAAATATTATTAGCGGCCGTAACAAATATGGGTATACAGAATTATAAACATTAGAATCAGCAATACAACTTTCTAAGTTCATATAAGTGCATTGAATGTCTATTTCATGAAATCATGACATTTGGCACTTTCATGAACTTAGAGAGTTGTATTGCTGATTCTAATGTTTATAATTCTGTAAACCCATATTTGTTACGGCCGCTAATAATATTTAGATCAACATACAACCTGACACTGACCTGCAAATTGCAAAAAACTTAAGAAAATTGGGCTACCAGTAATGATGATGTTATGAACGCGAAGGCGAGCATCAGTATAAGGTACCTACATACTACATAGTGTAAATAATGTTAGTAGTAAGTTGTCCCGTTTACTCAAGCAGATGGATATTATGTTTACTAACCCGGCTTTGTTCGAAATCGTTCAGAATCTTTACCCTTAATTTCCTTCAAGGTTCCAAGTCTATTGTCCTTGGGAAGGAGCGGTAAACTTCGTTAGTGGCAATAATAGTGTTCAAAGAAGAGTGCCAGAATGCCATTCTTGACCGAAAGTGCCGTGAATATTTGAGGATTTTGAGGTGGAAATATATGGGAGAGTAATTGGAGCGGTACCGGTTTCTCATCATCATTATTTTCCAGCCCTTGAGTATCTCAATTTATTTGTGGTCAGCGCAACATGTCTTTTTCTTCCATACTTCTCTATTAGTGGTCATCTCGGTAGTTACTTCCTTTCTAGCCTTATCTATTTTCACACAATTCATTCATCGCTTCTTTCGTTTTCTCCTACTCGTATAGCCATCCACTTTCATACGTAAAACTTTCCTAGCGACATTTCCCTCATTCCTCCGCATCACATGTCCATAGCATGACAACCGATTTCCACACATCTTTTCACTCACCGGTGTCACTTGCGGTACCGCAAACGCACGTCGTGTTCAGGTTCGCGACAGGTCAATCGTCATCCTGAGAATGCCTCGTTGAGAGGTGAAACACGTGTCGATTTCTTACAGGGTTTTTTTTAAATATTATTCTGGCTAGAGAAATACTTAAGCGGAATAAGTTACTAAATATACGTCTATTGTATTTTATGATGGATTTCCGCAAAGTCACGCCTGAATCAATTGATTACCATACCTTGGCACCTAGGGTATGTATTATAATTATTTTATTTTCGTCAACGTCTCTTTTCTATGAAGTCTCGTTATCTCTCCACGTAGTTGTTTGTCAACTTGATGTCTAATTCACTGCTTTATTTAATTCAACATCTGCTTTCTTTAGTGCATAGCCTTGTATGAACACTTTTTAAAACAAATGGATATCAATCATAACTTTTCAGTTAGCGTGTCCGCCCCATATGCTCCCTCCATATGTTTCCACATGCCCACAACCGCGCCCCAGGCAGGAATCCGTTTGTCACCGGCCCTTTGACGAAACGTATTTAGGACAAAAAACCCTTTGCCAAGGAATGGACTCCTATCTTCATCTCGTTTGTTGTTTACCCTTGCGGGGTTTGCAAATAGACTCAGTACAGAGAATCCTTTTTAGTTGGAGCTTATCGTCATATTTTTTTCTGAAGTAAATAGGGCCTGGTTTTGTATATAGGTTTTTAGTATTCATAAATTAGGCATATCTTTGTTGGTCATATTTTCCTAAGTTGGGAAAATATACTTGTAGCATGCTGATGTTTTTTTTACCCAGACAAAAGGAAATACCTATACGAAAGAAATATACGTAAATTCAAGATCATGTCTAGGGTATATATAAGGTAAATAAAAATCAGTTTGGATTGTTTTGATAAAGGAGATCATTCACCTTTTTCACCAAACAAAAACTTTCATAAGTTAGTCCAAAATTAATGATCGCTGTAGCGGTCTCTTTATGGAGTATGTTTGCAACATTATCAGCAATTTCTTTAGTAACACACATCTAACACATTAACTTTAGTTATGTTATACACATTACAGCTTATAAATTAAGAAGTTTACTATCACCGGTATATTGCAGTGTTAATGTTAAGAAACTACATAGTTATTCAAGTTTCTTCAAAATAACTAGATAATTATATTAAAAAGAAAGAAACTAGGTTTATTTGCGGCAAACATGACGCTAAGAAAGGACAAATACTTATACGATTTTTTTTTTTTTAATTTATTTAAGGATTACCAACGAGATACATTACAATTATCTTTTACAATAATAAAACTAGTTCAATAAACATTATCCCGTAATGCAAACTCAATTACAGGTAACCACAGCTTACACATTATTGAGTACACATGCTCTGAATATATAACTAGAATTAAGAATTATTATTAAAAAAAAATATCATTAAATTCAGATTAACATTAAATATAAGATAAGATTCACATTATTAAATATTTACATTACATATTAAAATTTGTAGAAAATTTACTTGGTATAATAGTATAAAAATAGAAATTATACATTAAATTTCATTAAAAAATAAATTTATTAAAAGTGATAAATTGATAAATTGTTTAATTATTAGAATGATAAGTCAAATGTCCTCTAAAATAACAAGTTGGGGGAAAATATGCGCCACATTCACGCAAAACGGCCATCGCTCAGCATAATGCTGCGACCCTATGCGAGACAGAGCCCCAGCGCTGGTTTTCAGTGACAGCCGATATTGACTTCATATATTGAAAGTAAGACCATCCTCCTGAAGCAGATTTCCAATTCAACAAAAAATTCAGTATATCCAAAAGCAGTTTCTTCCCACCACGTGTTACCATTGATTCCAGTTGCCTTTTATCTTAATTTTCTCGAAAAGTTGGCATCTAGTACTGCAACTTGGACTACAGATACAAGTTGTAACAAGTTAGCCCGACTTAGTGGCTAACGTGCCGAGTTTAGCAGGTACGAGTAGCTAGGTAGTTAAGCTGAGTACATAAGGTTTGAGAGGATTTTCAGTGACGTGACATCTAAAAAGATCTATTAGGACGAAAGTCAGCAGTAATTGGGTAAATAAATCAATGGAGGTTGCAGTAATAATATATACTGCATACTTCATTGAAAACTGAGGAGCTCGTGGCTAAGTAATAACAGCCACACCGGGTCGATCTATCAGGTTAAGCTACGATTGCCGGGTTTGGTCGGTGGATGGGTGACTATTTTTTCATACCGAGACTCCTCCGTGCCTCGGAAAGCACGTTAAGCCGTTGGTTCCGGCTGTCATTCGTGGATCTTTGACAGTCGTTACGGGTTGTCAGAAGTCCGAAAGTCTGACTACCAGTCTTACCAAGGGGTATCGTATTACTCAGTTACTGGGTTGTAGAGGTCAGATAGGCAGTCGCTCCATGTAAAATACTGGTATTCAGCTGCATCCGGTTAGATTGGAAAACGACCCCAACGTAGTTGGGAAAAGGCTTGGCAGATTGATTGACATACTTCTTGTAAATTTGTCTGCCTCGATATTATAGTCACTTGTAATCGAGGCAGATTTATTCAGATTGTTTGAAAGGCAAAAAAGTTTTGTTCGAAATATGAATTGTTATGAACTCAAGACGGAATTCGATCGAATTCGAAACTGTACCAAAAAGGACTTTGTACCTACCGAATCTATATTCTTTCATTCGCTTTCTTATAAAATGCATAGTCTATGTGGTACCTACGCCAGTGAGTCCCACGATTTAGGTACCTAACTCTAGTAACTTTGATTGCAACTAAGTGTACAAGCGTGTTGTAGTTACTTACACTTAGTGGCCGAGTTTTACTTGTAACTATTATAATTCTAAGGAATGTTCTGTGCTGTGCTGAGTAATATATGTTTATTGTAATATAGAGATACTTCTGGAACACACACACATTGTACTTTGAATAAGTAGAATTTGCAAAACTTTTGACATTTGACCACAATTGAGCTGGTGGCCAACTTAGGGGGATACCTATTGATTTAAGAACCAGAAGTATATAAATTACTCAGATAAGCAGTCACTCCATCGGTCGAGGAGCCCGCTTCCGATTCCCAAACAAACAACGTCGTCATCGATGACGTCATTTCCCCCACCCCTACCCCCGTAGCGCAAGTCGCCGGTACAGTGCCCAGTAGCACTACCGTTGTTGACACCGCGATTTCCCCCTCCACCTCGACCGCCGCGATAGTAGCACAAGTTGCTCCGGGGCCTCGCTCAAACAAAAAATCGCCCCCTCCCCCCGTGTTCATTCAGGACAAGGGGAAGTGGACCGATGTTTCCAAATGGTGTTGCGATCAAAAGATCGCGTACACCAATGCCCGCAATACTCAACAGGGTATCAAAGTGACCATCCCTACGTCTAACGACTACAGGGATCTCACTAGACTCCTCCGCTCCAGAGGTGTGGCATTCCACACCTTCTCCCTACCGGAGGAGAAACAGACTCGCGTGGTGATCAAACGTATCCCACGCGAACTCGCCACATCCGAGATTAAAAATGATCTCATTTCACAGGGCATCCCCGTCGACGAGGTTCACCGCATGCATCGCGCTCGCAACGGCGAGGCGTTCGACATGGTCCTCGTGGTCTGCCCCCCCTCAGAGGCCCGCCTACACCCGATATTCAATGTCAAAGCCATCTGCAACCTGATGGGCTTTGACATTGAAAAACCCCACAAGAATGCCACAGTCGGTCAATGTCACCGTTGCCAACTGTACGGGCATTCACAAAAACATTGTTATGCCACCCCCAGATGCGTCAAGTGCCTGGGTGAGCACGGCACGGCAGAATGTTCCCGTCCCAAAGACCGCTCGCTCTGCACCGAGCCGCCTAGCTGTGTGCTATGTGGCCAGTCAGGGCACCCAGCCAACTACCGGGGCTGCCCCAAGGCCCCCAAAGCCCCCTCCTCCAAACTGGCGAAGCGTACAGACGCTCACCAGTCGAGGGAAGCTCCCTCCGCCTACAAGGCCCCCTCCGCCCATATCCCAGAAAGGCTCAGCCCCCAAAGGCCTAGCCCCTGGAACCAACTCCATCACCAGCAGGCCTTCCCTGCTTTAGGTTACCCCAAGCCCCAGGTCCCCCCCCCCACTCGCGTCCCCCCCCCCACTTATGGATCCCCGTCTTCGCGCTCCTGCGCCCCTTATTCGTCCGATTCCTGCTCTGATAGCAGCGCGCCCTCACCCCCCTCCCCAGGCGGCCCCTTTCGATCCATTCAATGTGATCACCTCTACCTACATGACCTTCCTCACCCCACGCGCTAGGCAAATGGCCAACGAAATCGTTGCTGCCAGAAATGCCAACGACGTAGGTAGGATTCACCAAATTTTTAATGCGTATCCCGAGATCACGCAAGCCATGTCCTCCCTAGCCAACCACCCTACCCCCCATAATGTCTAACACCACCGTAGCTAGGTTCAAACCCCGATCCCTTAACTTAGGATTTTTCAATGCCAACGGCATTCAACGCCAAAGAGATGAGATCGCGGAATTCCTCCGCGACCATCAGATAGATATCCTCTTAGTACAGGAAACATTCCTCAAACCCCATAAACGGAACCCTTCTATCGCAAACTATCGTATAGTTCGCAACGATAGAACCCGTTGTCACAAGGGCGGCACCCTTATATATTACAAAAAGGAACTCTATTGCATCCCAATAGATCCTCCCTCTCTCTCTCGGATAGAAGTCTCAGTATGCCGCCTAGGCATGTCCGGCCATCAGCCGATCACCCTAGTCTCTGCTTATCTCCCTCCCTATTCCTCCGCCACGGAGAATCCCCAGGAATTCTCCAATGACTTCACCGCCCTACTCGGCTTGAGTGACTCCGTTATTATAGCGGGTGATCTCAACGCTAAACACCCGGCCTGGAATTGTTCCACTACCTCCGTTAGAGGGCGACACCTGTTCGACCTCTCAAACTCCCATAACTTCGATATCATCGCTCCGATGACTCCCACTCATTTCCCCCACGAACCCAGTCACTCCCCCGATATCCTAGACATGGCGATCCTTAAGAACGTCAACCTTAGGTTAAACTCCATAGAAACGGTGCACGAGCTCACCTCTGACCACCGCCCAGTAGTCATGAAACTGGCCCCCCGCATAGGTCTCCCCGACCCCACCCAACCCCCCGCCACCAAGAAGGTAACGGACTGGAGGAAAGTAGGCGAATTGCTGAAATCCAACACGTCCCCCCAATTGGACTCTATTCCCGAACAGTTCGATTCTGTCGCAGACACGACGGCCGCGATCGACTCGCTCACGGATCACGTACAATCGGTTTTGAACGATTGTTCAAGGCAAGTTCCAGTGGTGGACGACCACCGCTTCAAATTGCCGGCCGATGTGCGTGATCTGATGACCGAGAAGAACGCGGCCACCCGTGCCTACAGCAATTTCCCATGCTCCGCTAACAAATCTCACATGCGCTACTTACAGCGTAAAGTAAGGACACGCATTGCTGAGTTTCGTGAAGCGGGCTGGGACAAGATGCTGAGCGATCTCGAGCCCACTCACCAAGCTTTCTGGCAACTCCAGAGAAATCTCCAGTCCCAACAGGGCGCTTCCATGCCCCCCCTAATCCGTCCCGATAAGACCATAGCCTTCGACGACTCCGACAAGGCGGAATGCCTAGCCGATAGTCTCGAGGCTCAATGCTCGCCTAGCTCACTGCCTGTAGACCAAGCTCATCTCGATGAGATTGACGCTGAAGTCGAACGCAGAGCATCTCTCCCCCCCGTCGAAGACCCCGATGATCCACTGCCCCCCATCACTCCTGATGAGGTGCACGAGATCATCAAAGGTCTTAAAACGCGTAAAGCCCCCGGCTCAGATGGACTCACTAATAGAGTGATCCAACTTTTCCCCTCTCACTTAATAATGCTCTTGACCATCATCTTCAATGGTGCTCTCGGCAATAATATCTTCCCCCAGGCATGGAAGGAAGCCACCGTTATAGGTATCCCCAAACCCGGCAAGTCCAAATCCGATCCCTCTAGCTACCGTCCCATCAGTCTGCTCAGGGTTCTCGGTAAAATCTATGAGAGGCTTATTTATAAGCGTCTCAGAGACTACGCCGAGACCAAGGGTCTCATCCCGAACGAGCAATTTGGGTTCCGCACCCAACACTGCAGCATCCACCAAGCCCACCGCATAGTCGAGCACATAAGCGAAAGCTTTATGCGAGGCCTAATGGTGGGGGCGGTGTTCTTCGATATAGCGAAGGCGTTCGACAAAGTCTGGCACAATGGCTTATTATACAAGCTATACCAACTCGGTGTGCCCGATCGTCTCGTGCTCATCTTACGAGACTTTTTGTCAAACCGCACCTTTCGCTACCGCATAGAGGGTGCCCTATCCTCACCCCGTCCCATTCGCGCAGGTGTCCCCCAGGGCTCTGTCATATCCCCGCTCATCTTCACGCTGTTTACTAGCGATATTCCCAAAAGTAGAAAGGCACAGTTGGCTCTGTTCGCAGACGATACGGCCATCTACTTTAAGGCCCGTAGTCCCGTTAGGATTCGCGACACTCTCCAAACCTCAGTCGACAAGCTCGGCGAATGGTTCAGGAAGTGGCGAATCGAGGTCAATCCCGATAAGAGTCAGGCGGTTCTCTTTTCCAAACCGCGTACGAAACCCACCCTCCCCGAGCCCATCACCATGTTCGGCAAGCCGATCCCTTGGGAGAAGCGAGCCAAATATCTCGGTGTAGTCCTCGATGACCACCTCACTTTTCAAGAGCACATAAAGCAGGTTCGCTCGCGAGCCGCTTTCGCTCTAGGTAGGCTTCACTCCGTCCTAAATGCACGTAGCAAATTGTCACTTAGGTGCAAATTGCGTATCTACACTGCGTGTATCCGTCCCATCATGACATATGCCGGTGCCGTCTTTGCCCACACTAGACCCCGCCATATTCATAGGTTGCAAACCATCCAGAACCGATTCCTCCGTAGAGCTACCGATTCCCCCTACTATGTCCGTAACGAGATCCTCCATCTCGACCTTAAAATCCCCACGATAGCTCAATTCTTAAAACGCCTCTCTAAGCGTTTCTTTGACTCCGCCGCCAAACATCGCAACCCACTGGTTGTCGAGGCGGCCAATTATACCCCCTCTCGCATTAGCCATACCCGCCGTCCGAGGCATGCTCTCACCGACCCCGACGACCCCATAACTCTCCTCCAGGAGAGCAATAGGGCCACCAGTACGGTTCTTAAAACCAGACGCCGTCCTTCATTCCGACCTCGACGTCGAGGACCTCCTCGACCGCGACCCCGATCTAACAGGATGACGACTCATCCTACTCCTCCCCGACCCTTGTCTGTCGACGGTGAAGCGCCCGCACAGGCGGACGCTGAGCCGCCAGTAGTAGTAATAGTTAATTTAAACCCCCCGATCCAGCCTGTCCCCACTAGCTGCCCTCCCCCCAGCGACGCCCTAAGCCGAGGTCCGTACCCCACAGGGGGTGCCCTTAGCGAGCCGTCGTTTAGTTTATAATTAGTTTTAGATTAGTTTTTAAATGCCCCTGGCTGGAGGCGCTTTGAGTTAGTATCATAGCTTAGAGCATCTTCGCAGGACAGTCCGGTTAAGTAGATAGTACCCTTTGTGGTAAAACCTACGAGATGCCAATCATAAAAAAAAAAAAAACAGTCACTCCATGTATAATACTGGTATTCAGCTGCATCCGGTTAGACTGGAAGCCGACCCCAACATGGTTGGGAAAAGGCTAGGTAGATGATGAAATATATAAATTACTAAACCTTGAGAAGATGAATAGCATTGTTGGTTTTGGAAAACAGTGTTTTGAAATTTTGATACTCTGTTAACAGAAGTTTAGTGATCATGTCATTCAAGCACTGCTGGGGTTCAAACGCACGCCCCACGTTTAACAAAGTTATCTTTATGGTCCTCAGTAGAAGTTTCGGCAGTAACAGCCACTTCTCATTAAGTGTTCGTCTGCATGCGTCACATAAAACTGTGGCAAGTACTTCAAATATTATGACGTCATAAAGTGCACGCGTAACTGGAGGGATGCTTAGTGCTGGTTACTACATTAAACGTGACGTTGTGACGCATCTCTTGCAGAGTTGTGACAACTTGGACCACTACAACAAGACGTAGTGACACTAAAATGTTAACAACATGTTACTGATTTAGTTTTCAAACCTTCGTTGGAGCGAAAGAGGTTCAAACTCATCCACTTAATTTCCTTATTTATATCCATTCGTAACTAATAATCTCATAAAAGGAATCGGGAATAAAATTAAATAATGTTGTTATTGTACATTACAATAGTCTTGCTAAGAAAACGCATATTTAAAATTTGAATATTATATTAATATTAATTATTCTGAAATTGTTGCTATCATCATCAAATAATTTCGTTGCCGTTTGCCGTTTAAGAAATGCTGTACTATAAACAATAAAATCAATGGGGTTTGTCACATAATATTGAAAGATATGAATCGACTGACAATTACCTACCGGTTCTTGCACAAAGTTATTGTTATTGAGTAGCCACTGTTACGATTATTTGTTCCTAAATTCAATTCATAGTAAACTAGCATATAAATATTAAGACCAGGAACAAAACCAAACAGGTGTGGCCGCTTCGATAGAAATATAACACAATGTAAATGATTTTATACGCTATTGATTGTAAAATATGGTTTCTTGATCAACAAAACCGACAGTTTGTATTTTAGTTCTGTACTAGCTGCTGCCCGCGAGCTGCTAGGAACTTTGTATAAACTTTAACTACGTTTTCCTCGGGATTGAGTTTCGAAATATCATATTTTCTTAGTGCATTTTTACACCAACTGACAACATGTCTACCAAATTGTATATTTTCTATATTCAGTAGTTTAGATAGTTCGTTTTTTATTAGTCAGAGAGTCAGTCTCAGAGACTGCTTTATATGGACTTAAAGTTTAATTTCTTGGAGTATTGTCACCCTTTGTTGGCAAAAAGGGTGGGGAACTTTAAAATTCCTTTTTCTCAGTACTTCATTATCATAATTCGACAATTTTGAGAAAGTATACTAGTGAAGGGGCTGTCTATTTTGAAAGGGAGGCTGTTGAAATATTCTTCTTAAGACTAGCAGTCACCTCTTACTGTTTTTTTTTTCATTTAAAAGCTTTTGCGTGTTTTCTATATTCCTCTGTTTCTTTATTTTCTTCATAAACAGGACCGGTTGATGAGGCGAATAGTGCGGTAAAAATAACATCTGCTTTTTGTATTCAGTGGATGTTGAAATCTTGTATTTGCATTAGGTATCCTCTATCTTATAAGTCTGTGAACTTTATAAACAAAAAAAATTACACATAACATAACATCACGCCTGTAATCCTAGACGGGTTGGGCAGAGGTGTACCTATAGTACACCCACATTACGCCAGTTATGTTTAAGTCCCATGTAATAGGGGGCGACCCTATTACTATCAACCTGGAACAAAACCTTTAGGCTGCTACTGAGAAATTCCTGATAGAAAAACCCAATAACACTGCCTGACCTGGGATTTGAACCCAGGACCTCATGCTCAGCAGAAGCACTTGCGACCACTAGATCAAAAAGTTTTTTTTTAAGTAATTGTAACTAACGTAACTGAATATCTAAAGTCACGCTTCACAACCTCACACTTAACTTACTCAAACCTATCCATTAAGAATAACATACCATTTCACAAACACAATGGCCCATAAATGTACCAATATATAAAGGAGTGGCCACTAAAAATCATCGAACAACTCCAATACAATTGGAAAGAACTTCCCAGCGAACAATTTTAAACTAGAAATCGATGTGCATTGAACGTCTTAACTTGTTTCGACTCGAACAAAAGTCTTAGAAAATGTTGGATTTTAAGCCACTTCTGCGATCTACAGGTTCTTTTGAAGATTAGGTCTCGGAATTTCGTTGAATGGTCTTTTTTCTACGTCTTATTTATTTATTTTATTATATATGTACACACAGTTAAAATACATAAAGATACGACATAATTATAATATGAGCACAAAGGTACTGCTTATTTCTTAAGATATTTCTTCCAGCAGACCTGCGAAAGGAGAAATGAGAAAGAAATGTAGAGAAAAGTGTGTGAGAACAAAATGAGAAAAACATGATTATGCGAAGTCTTAACTAAAATATTAAATAAACCATACCTGCACACATAACGCAAAAAAAAAACATAATTTTACTTAAATAAATACAGAAGGCTTAAATATATAAACATGAATATACTATAGGTACCTATATAATTATATACTCACAGTTAAGAGGAAAGATAATGCTCTTTTACACGAAATTTAAATGGAGAAACAGTGGAACAGAACGTCTTCTGGTTTTTAAATGTTCGTGGTAGAGTTGTGTTAGTTTTGTTTTTCACTTGTTTTGTCTTTTCCGTATAGGTTGTCTTTGTTAGCGCAGACTACTATTTTTGAGTAGTCTACATCTTCGAATTTATTTTCTATTTATAGTTGTTGTTTAATGTTCTCTGCTTCCTTTCTTTGACTATTTTGTTCAGCTACTGTTTGATAAGTGTCTGTGTATTTTCTTTATCTACTGTCTTCAGTTTCTAATTTTATGTCTGACTAGCTTTTGCCCGCGGCTTCGCTCGATTCTTCAGAGATCGAATATCGTCTCACGGAAATACTTAAGAAATGCTGGATTTCCTATACAAACTTTCATCCCCTATATCACCCCTTATAGGATTATTTAAAAAAGTAGCATATGTCCCTTCCCAGGATGCAATCTATGTCCTTATAAAATTTTGTCGAAATCCGTTCAGTAGTTTAGGCGTAAAAAGGTAACATACAGACAGACAGACACACACACAAACAGACAGACAGACAGAGTTACTTTCGAATTTATAATATTAGTATGGATTTTGAGGTTTCATTAGCTTCAGTATTTTTTTGCATCGGTGAGTAGCATTTGGCTTTACAAAGAGCTACACAACGTCAATCAACATTTTAAATAAGGTACCTACTAGACTACCAAAATTCATTTTACTTTCAATAACCATGATTCTCAAATGAGTAGAACTCAATACTTACTATACTGCTATCAAGTGCCATACCAACTCATTTTTCTGTCGACCTACTTCCAAAACCCGTCCCAATTTGACATGAAATCCTCCATTATTAACACACGAGTAATTAGAATCAAAGGTGCGTTAATTAATGTTAACGAACTCATTACCGAAGTTCTCGTTCATTGTTTGTTTCTAACTCGCACGTTGGGTGTAATTGGCGCGGATAAATATTGATGTATAATTAATGTTACCGATATATGGAACTGATGCTCTGTTCGTGTTTCGATAGTTGAGAGAACTGCTCGAAGAAATGTTTGCCTGGTACTTTGCAAATTGATAGAGGTGGAGGTGGATATCTCTGGGATGGGTTGGTGTTTATTTTGTTACTGACTTGAAGTATATTGTAACTAGATAGGTATATTATTATTGTTTAACTTTATATATTTCACGTATTGTTTTTACAGGTTACCTCTTATCTCAGAACTAATCTATAAAAGGCTCGTATTGTGTGATTCATGCCCAAAAAAAATTGGCGATTAGCTTTTTTTTAATCATGCCTGTGAAGTCTTGTTTTTGATATGTTTAATAATAAAGATTTATCAAAGCCAGTTTTATTTACACCCGTACATAATATAATATGTTGAAAACAACAGTAACTAAAAATCAAAAACCGAGCTTGCATCTCCCTCCGAATAGCTGAGAAAATTTGTGCGCATACCGTAATGTCGGGGGCTCGCCTCACTGCGCTAATAGTCCGTGACGTTATAAATTGCAGCAGGATGGGTAGGGGATGACGTAGTAGGTATAAACAAGTTTCGGTGGATGGGAGTTGTGATGTAGATGTTATTATTGTTTTTGGGGAGGTTAAAGATAGTTTTGGTGTCTATTTTGAATAGTGTTTTAGAGGTTTGAGGAACAGGTTGTAGAGTTCACTCATCCTCTATAGAAAAGGGAGGATCCTTTGATCAGACGGGTGTCGTGTATGGCGGGCAATTACCCAACGATTAATGTCGGGATCTTGTAGATATGTTGATCGCGCGGTAAACTCTAATTGCGCGATGCAGGGTTTTGTGTTACGTCAGGATTTGCAATTTGCATGTGGCGATGTAGATGCCGCCATAGTCCTAAAAATATTGTTTTGGGTTGTTTTGGTTGTGCAGCAGATACAAGTGATTTTTTATCATAAAGTTGGAGTAAGACTGCTGGTATCAGAGGTGCCTTATAAGTAGGTACACTCACATTTAGAACATGACATAAAATAAATAGTAGAAGATACTAAAAAGTTCACTAAAATCATTGTTTTTAGATGCAGTAGCAGGCTAGTAGAAGGTTCTTTTAGAAAAAATCTGAATGACAAACCTTAAATCAATCTGCGTAGCTTTTTTTCCAACTATTTTGGTGTTGGGGTCGGCTTCCAGACTAACCGGATGCAGCTGCATACCAATGCTTTACATAGAGCGACTGCCTATATGACCTCCACAACTCTGTTACTGGGTAATACGATACCACTTGGTAAGACTGGCTGCCAGACTTTCGGGGTTCTGGTAATCCGTAACGACTGTCAAAGATCCACGAATGACAGCCGGGACCAACGGCTTAAAGTGATTTTCGAGGCATGGAGGCGTCTCTGTACGAACAGATGGTCACCCACCCACGGACGAACCGGACCGTCAAGCGTAGCTTAACCTGATGGATCGATCCGTGCGGCTGTTATAACCTAGCCACGAGCTCCTCCAAAGCACGAGCGTTTCTAAATGACAAACATAAAAATCCAAAACAGTAGAATCATGGGCGGTCTAAACAGTGACGTCACGTGCATGGCATCACAATTTATGACGTCACGGCCTATTAGCGCCGCAGAGGCACCCCACTGCGCGGCGACTAAGTTGGGAATAGTGCAGTTGCATCGTAATCACATTTGTTACTGTGATTCCCGTAGTGAAGTGGAAAGTTGAGAAAATGGGGGACATTTTCACTGGAATTTGTAAGTGATTTATTGGGTGTAACGATTAATATTGAATAGATATTTAAAGCTCTCGTGTATAAATAAGACTCACGATACATCGTAAAATATTTGCAAGACTTAGAAATGTCAAGAAGGCTTATGTTAACGGAAAAAACAGAAAATAGGCTTTGCCCAAGTCCTTTGTCGAGTCTTTGGTCATCTAAACATGAAATGTCGGAAACTAATGCCTTGACTTCCAGAAGATATGAAACACGGTGCAACATTATGCACTAAGAGGGCCATGTAAAAGAATGATGATTAAAAAAAAAAAGTAGATACTCTATGTAGCTCAAAGGCTACAATGTATGTTCTGTAAATACCCATAATTACCTATCGTTCCACCGAGTACCAAACCCACACCTCTCCGTATCCTTGACAAGCAACAAGCTACGTATTTGACAGCTAGTCAAAGATTGCCCCAGCATTGAGCGGCACCCCACGCGGGCCCATTTCCCCTGCGAAAGAATGCAGCACTCAACGAGGATATTAAACTCAAATCATGCGGGAGGGGAGAGAGTAGCCGATGCATTATAGGACAGGAGATAGTAGAGAATGATTTTATCCTAACTGATATCGTAAATTGGATGAACATGGCTCCTAAAACACAGGCCTTTGGTCTAGTTTAGGAGGCATCAGTTCGCCATTTAATGTGACTCTATTGTACAATATTTTTGTAATCCTTGTATACTTATGTATGTCTGTTTGTACAAATAAACATTTTTATTTATTTATTTTTTATTAATTCGAAAGTAAGTTAGTTTGTTTATTTGTTTGTAACGCTTTCACGCTGCTACGGCTAAAGGGATTTGGAAGAGGTACATGGGTAAACCATGACCTGGATTAGGACGTAAGATTCTTTTTAGCCCGATATTCCCATGGGATTGATACTTATGTCGGTGAAACTGCGTGGCGCAGCTAGTACTGTACATTTTCATTAAAAATATTGTGCTACCGTTTTTCATGACTTTATTACGGTTGGTTATATGACTTTACAATCATATGTAACCAAATACATTTATAAAATTGATGCGTAGATTTTTTCGATGCTACATCTAATTATGTCGTCCTGTTTCTGATACTCAGTAAAACTAAACTATGTTTTAACCACCACATTTATTAAAGCATACCTTATTTGCATTGATGTTTTACACTTTAATCAGCAAACAGCCTATTACACTAGGGTATCTTTTTTTTGAACATCACGTACTTACAATTTTCCATAATAAAAGAGCTCTCTCTCCTAGCCTACATCTTGCAACAAACTTACCATTTCCGGCACTACTGAATGCAGCTAATGACCGAGGGTCAGTCCCTTTTGTCATCACCATTTAGGGGATGAGCGATATTGAAAACTGTAGCCTATTTCTATTCCATAGAGTAAGAAAAGAGTAGAAGTGAAACTCCTGCGCCGAGCGCAGTCTAAATCGCAATAGTAGCTTACATACACACGTTTATGATACTTTTATCACATATCAATATCATGCCTGTATTCCCCAAAGAGTTAGGCCGAGGTTGATTTAACACCGACATTTCGCCAGTTATGTTTAAGTCCCATGTAACAGGGGCGAACCTATTACCGTCGCATACCCATACTTTGGGTTGATACTGAGAAATTCCCAATAACAAACACTTTGGCCGACTTTGGTATTGAACCTAGAACCTCATTCTGGGCAGTCGCGCTCGCGACCACCAGATCAACGAGGCAGATTTGAATAGATGCAACACACAAAATGGATTGCCTTCATTCTTTCCCCAGTCACCGGCTGTGACTGTGGAAAGAATGAAGGCAATCCATTTTCCACAAATTGAGAAATTACATACACACTTATTTACATAACTACGCTTATATCGCAGGGTGATTTGGTTATTAAATCGGTGAAGAAAAAAAACTGGTTGAAATAAGTTAGGTTAGGATAGAACTGTGACCAATTGCGCGCGAGCCGAGCGAGCGAAGCGCGGAGCCGCGGCAGTGGCCGGCGAGCGCTAATTCTAAGTTGCTGGCAGATTTTTTTTCGCCATTTTCTAATGATCCAAATTTTCGCAATATCCCTCCAGGGTTTTCGCGAAAATACGAATTATCAAATCACTCTGCGACACATACAAACTCACGCCTTCTTCACATAGAGGTAGGCAGAAAATGTAGAAATTCACCTGCTACGATCTTTACATTCTCTTTTTGCTTCGATTATTGTGAAATTTTTAAACAAATACTTAGTGCTTGTTGTACATCATTTAAAAAATAAAATTTTGCGTACAAATTAGTTTAGATGGAGTTTACGTGAGTTTCACTTCTATTTATATTTCTTGTTCTATGCCCATCTCCATCCCTACTTGCTAATAGCACGTAGCTCTTTTGTTTGAGCCCGTTTGAGCCATTTGTTTTTACTTGACGACTGGTGACTGAAGATGGTGGTCATTGTGCGGTGTTTTTGAGTGACTTTCCAGTAAATGGAGGGTATTTGAATTTGATTTACAGCTATTGTATTGTGGAAGATGGGAAATGAATTGCTTAATGTTTTTTTACTGTTTAGGAAATAAACTTCTAAAACAAAGGATAAAATGAAGTCGAACATTATATTATAAATTCAAATCTAAAAATACCCCAGAGATTAACAGCTTTTTAGTACGGATTAATAATTCACCATTTAACATTTAATTTACTCCATTCTCACAAGAAAAAATAAACGCATTTGGTTACTTTTATTCGCTACTAGCTGTGGCGCGCGACTTCATCTGCGACCCAGAATGAAAAGTAGTATATCCTTCCCCAGGCCATAGTCTACCAATATGCCAAATTTCATCCAAATCTGTTAAGCCGTTTTAGCGTGAAAGCGTAACAAACAAACAAACTCACGTTCGATTTTAGTTGTATTTATTTTATCTACAGTAACTCAATAATATATTTTCGAGCCGTTTGGGGTTGAAACCCTAGGGTCGTGGGGTCCGAGTGCTCATAGCTTGTTTCATGAAATCTCCAAACGGCTATTTGACACTTCCCGTGACCCAAGGGCCGGCTTTTACCTTGGTCAGAGGATAAGCATTGCCATACAACGTGGCAATGCCGCCAGTCTCTTGGGTACATGACCAGCCGACAGCGATGCGGAGGAATTTTTCGACGCCATATTCTAGTTAATTGTTTATTTGTATAGTTACTTTTAATTTAGTATAAAATGTAAATAAAAGAAATATATTGAAGTTAAAAAAAAAATACATCTCATAATACATCTAACACTAAAATAATAATAATATGTACAAGTATATAAAAAGATTTAGAATATTAGTTAGGATCCTACATATAACCACTTCAGTTACTATTTTCACGGCTTGTTTTGTACTTTATGTGACAGGACATTACGTAAGTCTGTACTTATTCATTTACAATATCATATGAATAAAACATGACCCGAAACACCTTTTAATCTCAGAACGCACTTGAAATACGAAACAGTTTACTCAACGCAGTTTCATATTTCAGGAGTACCCACATAAATCTTATTGGAATTTAATATAAAGACTATGGCGGGCCGTAAATCCGGCCGTAACTTATTTATAAGTCGAAACCCCGCGGTTCAATGAAAGCTGTACATCATGGCTGAAAAGCCTTTGAACGGGTAGGTATTGTGGTGATGGGGGGAGGGGTAATTCGGGGTAATATGTTAAGAGGTTAGTTATGCCGTGATGAGGTAAATTGGTAATGTGTTTTAATGTGTGGTGGTTGGGTACGTTGCATGAGCCTTCTTGAGTTAGATAAGATATTATTCTTTTGTAAAACATGAGACCTATACACGGTGATTTTTAATTCACTGTTAACCTTCCAGAGGGTGAAAGTACTCATGATTATAACCAATTTTAACAATGGGAACAAAAACGAAATAGCAAAAAAAATAAACATGCGTTTCATACATTTTCGTCGAATAAATATTGCATTTTTGTATGAAACAGGTGACATTTTTTTCGATATTTCAGAGTTGCATGGAATTGGCTCCGGAATGCTAGCTACGGAAGCTAGTAGGTACTAAATAAATAACATTAAGGACCTGTTTCACAATTTCCAGGTAGGCACTATACTTCAGATAAATTAAACAATGGGACAGAAATTACATATTACTTATCTGCTAGATAAAGTCAACCTAAACATATATTTAAGGGTTAGTAAACAATCCATAAGTTTACCTTATGAGTTTCTCAGCTGCTCTATGATACTGTTTTAACATTTCTGTTCGTTTTTTTTAATCTCGGAAGCTCCTTAGCTCGCCCGTTGGTTTATGCAGCTAAAAACAAAGTGCTGAACAAAGTAAGTTATAACAAGATGTAGATTTCCGAGGCAGTGCGCCACCGTGACGGTGCATCAGAATGCGTCGCCCTCTGCCTGCCTATATTCACAGCACGAAGATCTCTGGCTTACTGAATGTGACAGAGTTGAATCGAGAAGGTGTTTTGGAATGTTGTCTGCCTGAAAAGATACTCTATCTTTACCAATGAGTGGTAAAGAAAATGAAATAGCTACTTAAGAACAAGGTTGAATTAAGGTGGAGTCAACTTGGGAAGTCAGATTTGTCAAACAGCTAAGGTCTTGTGGTCTTCGCCACTGACAAGGCTAGTCTACAGCAAATTTGAAAGACATCCGATCAAACGACAAAAAGAATAATAATGAGAGACGAAATTAAAAAAAGCATAAAACATTTTTAAATCAGGAAAAATTTACAAACGACAGCCCGCGAAATGGCTGCTGTATATATCGCAGGTTGATTTGATCATTCGTATTTTCGCGAAAACCCGGAAAATTTGAAAATGGTAAAAACATTTCTCTGTCTTAATGGAAAAAGATTGGGTTTTTGCAAACTATATTATAACATAATATTCTAATTGGGTGTTTGGTGGTGTGCGTAAATTCCGGGACATGTTGTAGAACAGCGACGGTTCTATACCAAGTAGCTTCAGGATAATCAATTGTCGATGTAAAGGATCAAACTGAAAGTGACGGAATTAATTGAAAGACGTCGTCGCGTCGGTTCAAACCTGGATTGCTCTGTCGAGTCAGCTGTGTGTAAGTAGAACGTAGATATAGAGACCGTTTAATTACTGGATAGTTTAGTAAATAAGGCGAGGTTACAATCCTAATCCTAACTAATAATATAAATGCGAAAGTGAGTTTTTTTGTTTGTTACGCTTTCACGATAAAACGGCTGAACGGATTTGGATGCATGGGTAGACCATCACCTGGAATAGGACATAGGATACTGTTTATCCCGATATTCCCACGGGATTGAGACTTATGCGTGTGAAACCGCAGGGCGCAGCGAGTTTATTATATTTTATTAGGGTCTTTCTGTCGCAGATAAGTACCTACAAGATTTTTTGGCATCAGTACATCTTTTTTCTTTTTAATAATCTTTAAAATGGTTTCATCCCAACCGCAATGCTTGAATTTCCTTCATGAGGAAAGCATTATGAAAAATTATAATAGAAAAAAGCGAAAGTTGCTACATGTCAATCAAGTACGTCTATTCTGTAAAATTCAAACAATAACTCGCATCTCACATCGCTATTCACTCTCACTTCGCATAAGGTTCAAAATGTGATCGGGTTCGAGTGCGAAGTGAGCGTCGAAGTGTGGTGACCTTACTGAATGCGACTTCTTACGTCATCTCATACTTTATCTGTCAAACTCGCACGGTCAATTTAGTTCAACTCGCTGACACGCTCGCAAGGGCAGCGTGAGTGTATCAACCGAGTTTTTAGAATGCCAATCAAGAAACTTACGGCGGATTCAGTTTCGAAGTTTAGAATGAGGTCTTACAGAATCACACCCAAGGACGCATTTACGGATGTACTGATATTTCCAATTAATAACACTATCTTGACGGTAATTGCTTATTGACTAACTATAGGACAATCATCAGCTGCACCCAATTAGATGTGACGTGAATGACATGCATGACCCCGACCTACTTAGGAAATGGCAGGACACTGATCAAAGTGCACGAAGTTGAAAAAGACAAATTCAGAAATATTATTACAATATGAGTTTCCAATTGTCTTTTCTATTTTCACTATTGTAGGGTGAATGAAACGAAAACATTTTTTTGCACAGAAAAAACTACACAAGACATCATATCAATACATCATTCAAACCAATAACGGCAAATGGCACGATTTTTAACAACGCGTTTATGATATTTTTGGGGCTGTCATGGCGTTGTATTGCTTCCACAATGTTTGCGGAGGCGCGCACAGACGATTTTTACGCCATAATCCGAAAAAGGACCGCCTTCATAGCCGGCCGGCTACGCGCCACCTCCAACGGTCTCCTGAGCGTGTTCTCAGATCGGTGGGACTCCCCTCTGCTGCGCCACTGGGTTAGAATCCATACCATTCGATATTTACTTATTATCTCCTTATTACTAACACTAGTTAATAAGTTATTTTGTTGATACTAACACTATGGACTCATGTCTGAAATAAAGAATTTTAATTTGAATTTTGCACTGTCTCGCAATCTGTGTCACACTCGAATCTAGTAGTTGTTTCTGTGCAAATATTTATTTCATTTCATTCACCCTACATTATGCAATCATGCAGCTTGCTACAAGGAAGTCAGAGTTTGTTAAAAAAAAAGCAGTAGACTTTTGGTAACTTAGTAGTTATTTTCAAAACCGACACATCTAGTTTCCCTGTTTCCCTCCACACGGTACAGTAGCCTGTACCTGCAACCCTCCCGCGCGACCCAGATTTTTATTTCACTACAGAGAGAATGAAATTGCTCGTAGTAGGTACTCGGGCTTTTTTTATTTATACATGGCAACACTTTGTTTTGCGTATTATGCTTGTTGAATAGGCATTGTTGGTAATAATGGAAGAACACAAAGCTTCTGTTCTAGTGTTAGTAAAATGGAAAGTCAGTCGTTGTAATTTACAGTAGAGTATTTTTCATTTTCTGAAAAATGGTGGTAGTAATTTCGGGGCTGAAATAAATGCTGGGTGGTTGTATTATAAACCGTCCTGCTTTTTATGTAGTTGCGTTCTTTCTTAAAGACAAACACATTATTAGTATTTGCTTTATATCTTGGAAATTACCTACGACAGCCCCATTTTATGTCCAGGCAAATCACTGTCCATTCCAAGGTTGCCTGGAAGAGATCGCGGAAAGCGATAAGGCCGCCCATTGTATATTTTGTAGTGTTTGTTTTTTTCCTTTTGTTATATATTTTTGTGGTGTACAATAAAGTATATATAAATAAATAAATAAATAAATTAGTATTTAGGTTTGTTAGTACCTTATGAGATGAGTGAGCAGCTCGTGGCTAAGTAATGACAGCCGCACGGGTCGATCCATCAGGTTAAGCTACGCTTTCCGGGGTTGGTCCGTGGATGGGTGACTATCTTTACATACCGGGGCTCCGCCGTGCCTCAGAAAGCACGCTAAGCCGTTACCACTGCGAAAACGGGATGGTGCTAGCGGCCTTGTCTAGCTCCGTCTCTCACTCACACTAGAAAAATGGTGGCATTAATACTTCATAATAAAGCACCTGAAATCTGTAACAAAAACTATAGCTTCACCTTCTCCTTAAGGCATTAAATCCAATGTAACTCAGTACTGTGATAGCAAACACGTCTATGGTTGAAACACTATTCACCATAAGAGCCGAATATGCAAAATGGATTAATTTGCAAAACCATTTGCAACCGCTTGCTGATCCTATTGAGCGAAAGCCTTTCAAGAGGTCCTCCATATACTAAGAGAGATATTCAAAACCCACCCATACATTTACATTACTCGCGTCATCATTTACTTAAATGAATGAGATGAAATGTACACGCGGCAATACAATTAAGTTGCTACCAGTAAACAACGAACATAGCATTACTGCATAGAAATTGCATAACTGCTTAAAAATCTAGCACAAGGCCCGCTATTTTTAACCGACTTCTTCAAAAAGGAGGAAGTTCTCAATTCATCTGTATGTTTTTTTTGTGTGTGTTTTACGCGATTACTCCGCCAATAAAATTATGAATCGATTTTGATGATTCATTTTTTGTTTGGTAGGTCATGCTTCAGACGTGGTCCCGTATAAATATTAACTTTGCTTGCGTTCATAACCAAAACAAGAGAAACATTTACCTAAAAAAAAAAAAAATGTGCTTGCGTAGGTAGTTGTTGAGTTAGCTTCAATATTACGTATTTTTTCCACTTTGGTAGACGATGTTTTAAGTGCCTCCATCACTGTTATTTACATAGCAGATAGTAGTATACGAATTTGTGTGGGGTAGGTACCACAACAAAAAGTGAAAAATAAAAATATTATAAAAAAATATAGAAAAAATTGTAAAAACTAAAAACAGACATCTGAAAATGATTTAAAAATCTTTACAGTTTTGACATTTTTTTTTGGGAAATAATTTTCTAATTATTAATGCAGGTAATGTTTTACCTACATTGATTACAAGTTCAATTGACACGTACCTAAGTGTTTATTAACAACAAAAATATCTCCTGTCTCATTTTGAGAAGTAATATGTAAATGGAACATAATTTGAAGGCCATTTGAACGCCTGTCCAGACAGGCACGATATCGCGGGCGCGACAAGGGTTCGCTGCCTTCCGCGCCCGCGATATCACGCCTGTTTGTGGGAGCCTAAACAACAAACAAGGCTACACACTTAACGATTCCGCTCATAGTACCAGATTACAGGAATTAAGGGACAAACAGATCGATGTCCGGTATTAGGGGGCTAAGGTTTTGTCTGACCATCTATTCGGCCGTGTTTACGGTCTTGAGCCGTGCCGGTATTGTGCACAGCTTGTCTCCTGAGCCGTGAAGGGACTGGCGTCTGTTATGCAAGCTGTGTCTGTCTGTGTGTTTGGTGACTTGATTTATTTCGGTTTCATGAAATATCCACTTTGAATTTAGATAATATTTGGCATATATTGGCTAAATAAAGTCAGGGTAAACGATGGAGAGATTATCAGTTACTAGCTGATGTCCGCGGCTTCGCCCGCGTGGATATCGGTTATTATATAGTAAAACCTTCCTCGAGAACCACCCTATCCAGTGGTGAAAACAGCATGAAAATCTGTGCATTAGTTTTTGAGTTTATTGCGGACAGACAGACAGACGCGGCGGAGAACTTTGTTTTATAATATGTAGTGATATATTATTGCGCTATCATAGAAATGCGCACTTAGCCTTGGTCCGTTTGTTTTTTTCCCTTTCAAACATTTGGAAGCGATGGAGGGTGGTTTTATTTACGTTTTTTTAAGTGCTATTTAATTATTTATCCTGACTCACTCTCGCATGTTGATGATTGACAACAATTTAGCCAGTTATGTGTTTCATCGCCATTAGTTTATGTGTTGAAAGTTACTCGAAAACGTTTCCTAGAAAAGCGGTGGCCGCCACATAACATCCGCAATTTACAGGTGAATGACGTCACTGATATGTTATTTATGAAAGTACGTTGGTGTTTTTCCCTAAAGAGCTTTTTTGACACTGTAAAGTCAATCCCCACTGCCATCATTTTCATGACCGTCACTGCGGCCGTTATGTGGCGGCCACCGCTCTTCCAGCAAACCGTAGCTAACGTCGTAGTCTGTTACCTAGCATATAATGTGGTTATGAAAAACTAACATAAAATATCTTATGAATTGCGTCAACAAAACCAGCGAGCCATCATTTCTTATCAAAATCTACCTTCCTCGCAATTTTACATTATCCATTACACTACACTTTTAGACCAAATAAAACACCAAGACAGAGCGCTGCGAAAAATACAGTGAAGCATGTCAAAACTACACCTCCGCTCTGTGCATACACGCTCACACACACACATTTACAATGAAACTTACACTCCACTAAGAGCACAAATATTTAAAAAAAAACCGGCCTCACGTCACTTTTGACAGCGCTCTGTCTTGATTTTTTATTTGGTCTGAGACTACACTACATTACATGTTTTACATTATAAAATATAAATATTATTTATTTATACAAAGAGGCAAAAAGATCCAATTACAAAAAAAAAAAAAATATATAATATATTATTATATTATATTCACTTACCGCATAACAAAATAAAATTCCTTTTAATCCAACCATGAAGTCTTTAACCCATCCTCCTTAACTCCAGACCAATTTCATACGATTCAGACATAAGATTACTCATGTGTGTGTAGGATTTCCGTAGGGAGGCTGTACGGAGCACGATGCATCAAAATTGGTAGCGGATGAGTCGGTCCAGTGCGCGATATTATGTGAGGGTGGTCGGTACCCGGAGCCTTATAAGTGATACCTATGTCTGCGTGTGTGATATACTCGGGTGGCTAAATTCGCAGAGATTTTGGCCATTTGCCTACGTGTCTATTTGGATTGGTTATGTGGTTTTCAGAACACGGTAAAGATTTTTCTTCGCCATGGATATAGTTGATACGTTACTGTAGACTCCGAGAGAGTCTACGGCACCGGATCGAGTAAAACACTTGATAGTTTAACTAATTATATTAATTAATGAAAATCAAGGATACATCTCATATTATATCACCCGTCATCCAGCCTCAGGCCGTCTCTGAATATCTTCCTATTCTATTTTCAACTAAATTGTTGGAACGTTCAAAACACACGGCTGCCCTCTAGCCAGCCTGTACCACACGAGGTTGCGCCTCGCATAAAAACTCCTTACATTACACATAGAATCAAAGTAACTGGTTGGCAATCTAAACTTTTTTGAATGTGACACAGATATAGAAAGGAAGAAAGTATTTATTGTGATTCGCACAGGAAGATCACAAACTAAACTAAACACACAATGATATAAATATACACAACTTAATTAATTATACAAAAAGAAAAAAAAAGAAAAAAAACAGAGCTTTGTTTCCATAGTGCTTCTATCTCAGCATGATGCTGAGATATTTAAAAATAAGTAAATACGCCTATTGAAACTTTTTTAGCAGCATAACTAGGTTTTAGTATGAAAGTTATACGCGTGCTAGTAAACTAACAGGATTTTAAACTTTGTCTCTATTTGTATGTTTATAGTGGGGTGACTGGTCGGACATAAATCGATTTTTCACGTGTAAAAACAACAGAATAAACATCATTTATCATTGAATCCATCGAACTTTCATCAACTAATTATTTCAAGCTTATTCCTGTATAAGATAATTTATCTCTACGTTGACGTCGTGGTAGGGCTTGCATGCTCATAAGAATTCTAGGTCTATGCCGGTAGAGTTAACTTTGCCGAAATAGGACTAAAGTCAGGAGCCAGACGAAGAGAGGTACATAAATCCGCAGAGCAGCTTGTGGTATCCTGTTGGGCAGTAGTGACCCTACGGACCCTATCTCCCTGGAGAAGTCTCGTTCCTCACCTTAGGCTTGCCTTTATAGGCTGGCTGGATTGAACAATGACGAGGAACAGAGCTCCCACCTCTTTTTTGCCTTTATTGGCCGACTTGGGTGGAGATTCGCAAGAGGAAACGTCACCCCTGCCATTTATCCGTGTAGGTATTATATAACATTAATCAGGCAGGGGACATAGTTCTTCCATAGTTTTAGGTAACCAGTCCACTATAGCCACCCAATCCCATAGCCCAATATGTTTTTTTTCCATGTTCTGTAAAAGTCCTGCACGAACCGGGAGTTGTCCTTGGGTGCACTCGCTTAGTGCATACAGGGATAATCGTCGGTTGGTGCCTCAACATTTAAAATGTCTAAGGGGCCTCTGCGAATTGGCTTCGGCCCCTCGTACGCCTTCCAAAGGTCCGGGACCCCAGGGTCTCGAGACATGTGAAAAACATGTGGCCATGTCAAAGACATTTAAATAATAGTAATCTTATCCATGTCGTAATCTAACCACGGATAGACCATTATACAAAGTAGTTTTCTCTGAAGATAAGTCTATGTAATCTGATAATGTTAGCACATAGCTCGTCGCTTTGACTACTCTCCCAAGTAAGGGAAAACAACCCAAACTTCGCAGAACATAAAAGTATTATTTACCTCACTAAAACGCAAACATAGAGCAATTCTCGCTAAAGTTACGCCACTACTTATATTTCACCTCCCGAGTATTTTCCAGGAATAAGTTGCGTCGCCGGCGATCCCGGCGGGTTTCCCTGAATTCCCGGGTTACGCCAACCCTTTAGATATATCCAGTATAGGGAAGCTCTGGAAATGCAGTATTTTAGTGAAGTATTTACTTGTGAATGGTGAGAATGTACTGTTTTGTGCTGGAGTTTCTTGTTCATATTTGTATTGTTGGCCGTCGGGAAATTGTTAGCGCGTGTGCTGTGGACTCTGGCAATATAACTGGTAGTAATTTTGATACATGAGGTTTATATCAATGGAATTAGAATAGGAATATCTGATTTATTTCATTCTAATACCAAAAACGAATACCACTGGTATTTGTTAAAACTCATATTTATACTGGTTGTACCATAAATCTTTGAACTTGTTTTGGTATTAGTTTAACAATGTTATCCATTCGGAATAGAAAATAAATATGAGTTGAAGCTTCTGAAGGCTTTATTTAACACGGGCTTCGTCTAGATTTAAAATGTTATTAAATGTAGATATTATTTTGACGTGTAAAAGTGTTTAAAAAAATAATTTACAGAAATAAAATATTATTTATATCATTTACATGCTTAGCTGAAAGATTTGGATAGTAGAGTTTAGAGTGAGTAAATACGAGTATACTTATTATCTCCTAAAAATTGTGTACATCAGTTCCAAAAAAACTGAGTACTCTAACTGAACTCGATGTTTTATAATAAATAATAGCCGCTCTTGTGTAGTAAGAACCTACTTTAGTGTACTGCAACTGGAAGACTGAAAGCTACACTGAAACAAAGCCTGCCGGTAGTCCTAAAGTGACGCAGTGGCTGGGTTGACTTTAAGTTAGATAATAATACATTTTTATTACAAAGCTATTCCGCATAATTTTATGTTCATAGGAATTACGTCATACTTTTTCGGTAGCTACGAGTACGAAAACTACATTATTTCGTTCGATGGGAAGGCAAGTTGCCAAGGACGATAAAAATCTGAGAGAATTTGTTTTGTTTGTTGTCTTTTAGATCAATAGTAAGACTTACTTATTTCTGCAGTATTTCATTAGAGAAAAGTTCCACTGCAGATTTTTCGAGAATATTATTTGGCCATACTACATAGTATCCGTTTAAAAACCGAAACTTAAACAGTTTAAAATACAAAATAAATAAAAACAAAGTGGATAAAAATAGGTATTTTTACAAAGAAAATGAAAATTTAATTTTGGTCCATACAAAAAAATACACAAAAATCAATGTTATCATAAACCTATACAACCAACAATCTTGTGCTAACATACTTTGCAAAGAGAGGGAATAAGTCAAAATTAAAAACGCGTTTCTCGTCAATTAATTAAACAAGGAAAGGGCCGGCTCTAAATAATATAAAGGTCGTTAGGGTGCAGCCGAAGCATCATTATCTACAGAATGGGGAGAGGTCCCACTGGGAGCAGGATAGGGAGAAATATGTCTTGTATCCACATCGTCAATACGTCATAGTTTAAAAACCTTAAAAACTTTGTGACTTCTTATAAATGAGAAATCTTAATTATTAATCTGTCTTTCTTTTGTTTCTTTCTTTAATGGTTGGGTATTTGTAAATATTAACGCGAATGCCGATCAATCTCTGAAGTTATATATACTGCGAATGACGATCAATCTCTGAAGTTAAACGTTGGTTTATATGGTCACTACGTAGATGGAAGAAAATTCTTCAAAAAGCAAGTTTAAGTCGCGGTGCATGTCATTTCTATTTCCATGACTGTGGTAATGAGTAGACAATGGACGAAAGTCCATTTAAATGAGAAAACCCAGCCGCCAAGCACTGGGGAAATGGGTCGACAAGCAGACAGCTGATTTATAAAGCACATATTGCAGAAAACACTAGGAAGTGGTGTAGGGCAAACGTTTTGGGGGACTGTCTTATGTAATTTTGACGTTGACTTTTGATTTGATTTTGATACGACGTCAGAACGTTTTACTAACAGCAATTGATGCCTACTAAAATATCTGGAAAACGCTCTCTCAAACATTTCCGTAAACCACTCTCCGCTATCATTAGAACCAAACTGTACATTACGGATATTCCTTTTATTTTTTAGACGAAGCAATTAAAACCGGGGACCTCTTCAAAGAGCGAAAAGGGGTCTAAATAAAAATTTAAAGAGTGATTATTGATACAAGGAATTAATTATAAGAACTTCATGAGGACTTGATAATCCTCCATTTTATAAGAGTTGTTTGAAAGAAAGTTTCAAGGAGGGAATCGATGTTATCGTTTCTAAAAGTAGGTACCTTAAGGCCGTTTATCCACTGGCACCGTCAACGGGGCGTTAACGAGAATGAGATGATGTCGCTGAAGTAACAATACATACATTTACAAGAGCCGCGTGCCCACCACACACCACCGGATGTCATGGTCGGTTCGAATAATCTCGTTTCTCGTTGACATTCCGTTGACGGTGGCGGTAGACAAACAGTGTTAGGCCAAGCCTAAGATGTTGAGACGAACTCGACTCCTACCGAGTGGACTGGCCGGTATTAGCAAAAGACAGAACTGTGTGGAAACGGGAGAGGGAGGACTTTGTCCTGCAGTGGGACATAACATGCTAGTTAGATTCGAGTACCTAGACGTTAGTAAGCAATTGCAATCTATTACTAAACATTCGTCAATGAATCCTAACTAACATTATAAATGTGTAAGTGAGTTTGTTTTTTTGTTACGCTTTCACGTTGAATCGCCGGAATGGATTTAGATAAAATTTGGCACAGAGATAAACCATGACCTGGAATAGGACATATGATACTTTTTATCCTGATATTCCCACGGGACCGATACTTACGCGGGTGAAACCGCGGGGAACAGCTAGTGTTGAATAAATAGTCGTAAACGCCGTTCTTTGCAGATATTCTGCTTACTTCAAGAAAGAAAGAAAGAAAAATTGTTTATTCGGCACAAACAAAATGCACATTACAAAAAAAAAAAAATGACCGACTTCAAAAAAAACAAAACAAAAAAGGACTACTGTACTAATAAAAACCAAAAGACAAAAGTACTTCTTTAATAATAAGAGAAAAATAAAAAAATAACTTTAATTTCGGAAGTCGGTGTCTTTGCTTTTAATTTTAGTTTTTGGCCACCGACTTCCGAAATTAAAGTTATTTTTTTATTTTTCTCTTATTATTAAAGAAGTACTTTTGTCTTTTGGTTTTTATTAGTACAGTAGTCCTTTTTTGTTTTGTTTTTTTTGAAGTCGGTCAATTTTTTTTTTAAAGTTTTATTATTTTTCCATTTTTTGTGTAATTTTAATGAGAATTAAAGAGACTAATACTGCTGAAAAAGAACGCCTATCTAAGAATCGCAAACGGAGTGCTATGTCTGGTTCCCAAGAATCACCGTTAGCTTGTCATGCTAGGTTATCTCAGATGAGAAATTACATGCATTCTCATTTGTCACAGGAGTCGCCAAATGATAAGATCTACCGACTCAATCTTATTCAAAAACGATTAAGTGGCGAGTCGTCTGAACAGCGCAAGTATCGTTTAGATGTTATACGAAACCGGCTGGCTAATGAGACTCCCGTGCCTTCTCAAGAATATAAGGGTGAACACTATACATTTGCTTACACTGTATAGTTCCCCTCATCATCATATTATAAGGTGACCATAATCAGATCTGTAATGTCACTTACAACCTATATGGTTGCAAAGTTCTTATCAATATAAATGAATTAAGTCCAAACACAAGGTAATTACTGTGAACCGTTGAGGAGTTCCGTTAATCGTCCTTCGTCTTCATCATCAGACCCTTAACGATAGTCACAACCCATCCAAGTGTAAGGTTCTTATCAATACAAATTAATCAAGCCCAAACACAAGATATCTGCTGTAAACCACTGAGAAGTTCCCTCGACTGTCTTTCGTCTTCATTATCAGACCCCTAACGACAGTCAGAACCCATCAAAGTGTAAAGTTTTTATCAATACAAATTAATCAAGCCCAAACACTAGGTATCTGCTGTAAACCATTGAGGAGTTCCCTTGACTGTCTTTCGGCTCCATCATCAGATCGACTCCAGGCCTTCATAAAATTGTAGTGCTGTAAAATACTTAATGAATAAATTAAGGAATGCACTAGTTGCCCTTACGATTTTTGAAAGTTCCCCTCGATTTCTCTAGGATCCCATCATCAGATCCTGACTTGGTGACAATGGGACCACCTCAGAAGTATAAGCTTTTGAACAAAAAAAGAATTTTTTAAATCGGTTCATAAACGGCGGAGTAATCGGTGAACATAAATAAAAAAAAAAAAAAACAATCATCCCGAACATAGTACCTCCTCCTTTTTTGAAGTCGGTAAAAAATACACACACACCTACTTCAGTCTGACCATAACCTTAGCCAATTTTCAAACAACTTTTGTTATTCACACTTATGTTATTTAGTTACGCAAAACCATCAAATTTTGAACATTGAATCGAGTAGCCGATTTTTATGATGGTATTAAACGAACCAGATCCTCTCCTCCACCATCAAGTAACAGATTACTTCAATATAAAACTCCTCAACAGCGTTTACATCACATCCTTAACAAATTATAATCTCTCCATCTAAGTAAAGGAGCTCATAAATGCTCGAGTTTATTACAGCGTGTGACGTCACGTTCGAGCCGCTCAGGCAATTTGTCAGGCCAGTGCGCGACTCGAGCAC
The DNA here is from genome assembly GCA_949152455.1 of Lithophane leautieri. Lineage (NCBI taxonomy): Eukaryota > Metazoa > Arthropoda > Insecta > Lepidoptera > Noctuidae > Lithophane > Lithophane leautieri. The sequence goes on along the minus strand of OX424463.1, from coordinate 2,206,495 downwards.
TCAATAAGCAACCAGCCAGGTGCGATATTAAACTGAACGCAACAAGTTACACTACACCGAGGTATAGGTAGGAAGCGTGCTTAGGCTTTTTAAATAATTTCTGTATCTATCGTTTTGCATTAAATAAAAGTGATTTGCGGTGCAAGGATGAATAGTTTGAAAGCATCAACAATGATAATTAATTGATTCAGGCGTGACTTTACGGGAATCATTTGGCACTCTGCGTCCAGCACTTGGCGTGGCAACACGTCGTGTTCAGGTTCGCGACTGGTCAATCGTCATCCTAAGGATGCCACGTTGAGATGTGAAACACGTGTCGATTTCTAACTGGGTTTTTATGACTCTTTGAGGAATCGGTAAGCGGAATAGGTTACTAAATATATCGGAGTCTTTTGTATTTTATCAACAATAATGTTGTTGGTGCACCGGCTGTATCACTCTTGGAGGCACTTTTAATCTTTGGCTCACATTGACTGAACGTTCTTGGCCTAATTTAATTAATTTAAGTTGGCATAATTTAAGTATTTAAGTATAATTGGCATAATTTAAGTTTGGTATGACTTGGCATAATTTAAGTTTGGTATGACCCCTACTAAATAGGGGAAATTTCGTCACTTGAGAAGTTCTTTGATTTTAAGTTTGAATAATTCAGGACTTATGCAACTGTTCCAACATGCCTACATAACCTTTGCGTGCAAAGACATTAACTGACTGACTAATACTACCAACAAGAAACAAAGAAGATTTAGCATTCTATAAATACCATTTCAAAACAGTACTTTCTATTCCTCAAATCTTCCCAAAATACCTCTCAAACATTATATGAAAAGAAAATCGTCTGTAGACAGTAACAGTGGAAAGTTCTTATACTTAAAGGCGAAGTTGGAACGAAATCCGATGATTTGGAAACGCTTTGCGAACTCCCGAACATTTTAAGTACTGTGTTCGTAAACCTATTAACATATTGGAGGCTCCAATTGTTAGGTGAAGCTTCTTGGATGTGTTCCGGCTTTTCTTGGAGTTATAGAGCGTGGAAAAATATAGATATTTATGGATGGGTGTAAAGTTGGTTTTGTATCGAAATCGATTGATGTCGCAATTTTCTTTTGCTACTCAATCTACATTACAGCAACAATATGTGACATGGATAATAGTTGATTCCTAGGTTCTTCGCTACTGGTCTTAAGATCCTTAAAAACCCGAATATTTTGATTACCTGCCAGACTGTTGATGGCATTATGCTTAAACAGGCATATGACCAATAGGAACTGGCATAGTTTCTATTTTGAAACCAGAAACATAATGAAAAGCTCTATCATTGTAAAACGGGGCGAGTATAGAAACCGAAGTCGTATCATGAATTCATGACTCGGTTTTAGTCTCACTTCAGACAGCTTTAAGTGCAGTTCGGACCCCTTAGTTCTACCTGAAAAATCGCCTTAGTCTATGGGTCATTTGCGGTAAAAGACTTTCTCCGTGCAAAGAATTTTTCATTATTACCTTCCATTCTGTTCACTTATTCTCAGAAACTTTTATATTCTCTGAGATCTCAATACATTCGATTATCCCTCTTTTCTTTTTATACTCAGTTCACAACATTGCAAGGTAAAATAGGCTTTACCTTAATGCAATGAGGTTGACATTGTTTTATTCCAGATTTGTGAGTTTCTGCTGGTTTGTGCATGTCAGTGACGTGTGACGTCAGCCGCGATTCTCTTTTGTTCGTCGATAATGTGTTGTGACGTCAGAAGAGGGACCACAGGATTTGTCTTCTCAGGGTATAATTTTAATTTCCTATAATGGACCCTTTAGTTTTCTCCCGGGAAGTTTTTGATGTTAGTGCATCCATGGGGAAAAAAATGTTTTTCTTTCAATATTTGATTACGAAAAAGGAATAAGTATAATGCTGGTTACTTTTCAGCAATATTCAGGACCATATTAGGAAATTATACTGCATTTGTGTAATTTCCATATTATGACATCGTTATGTAGTGTAGCTATCTAATTAACTGACGGTTTTAAATGCAAGCTTATCAGATTTACAACACAACCACGGTTATGACCCTTTCATTTTAAAACAACCGACCTTGTTCTTACTTCCTGCAAAAAAAAGCTTTTAATATTTCTTAATAAAGTCAAAATATTTCGTTTATAACAAGTGGCTCGTCTGAAGTTTTCTGAAGAATGTAAGGCAGTTGATCATCGAGTTTTATATTCATCCATTAATAACTTAACGCCGTGTACTGAGTGCTTTCTTATGTCTTAAACGGGAGGAGGAGCATTTTTCTTCCGTACTGAAAGATGGGAGTGGTACAAGGGATGTGGAGAAAGCGGAAAATGAGATAAACGCGATGACCAAAAATAACAATACACAATAATCTCTACACCACCCTTGGTTGACTGGTAGAGAATGCCTAAGGCATTAAGTCCGCCTTTGTACCTCTTTTTTGAGTGCGAAAAGTTTAAATAAATAAATAAATGAATAAACAATAAATATTTTAGTTGACAAATGAGATTTTATTAGGAACGCATACAAAAGGTTTCGACCAAAAAAACAGTTTGCCACCCGATACAGAGATAGTGATAGTATGAAATATTATTTATAAATATCCTCTAAAATCTGAGATAAAAAACTTTTGCGCCGGGCCTGGGTTTTTTTTTGTATGGGATTTGGGCCATCTCCTTTGATGGTTGCGTTCATTTTAACCTTGTTAGGGTATTTAGGTATTTTAGTGATGCTACAAACAGCTTTTGGTGTTCATTAAAACTGTTTATTTATCAGAAGAGTGAGGTTTAGAAAACTCATCTATGAGAGTATCCTTGACAAATTCAAAAGAGCCTGTAATTGATTTATTTAAAATAAATGCTTTGAGTTCGAGTTAATCTTCGGCACGCTTTCTTAGATAAGTAACTAAACCTTGGTTTCCGCGCTTTATCTGGAGAAATTCTGACATTTCTCAGATAACCAAAAAAATTAATATTTTACCAATTTTTTCTTTTTAAATTGTAACTTAACTTAACCTGTAACTTAACAAACAATAGTAAAATCCTCTACCACAAAAAAATACAATAGACGTAGATATATTTAGTAACCTATTCTGCTTAACTATTCTTTAAGAGACATAAAAAACCCTGTAAGAAATCGACACGTGTTTCACCCCCATCCATCCATCCTCTAGCACTTTCGCTCATCACATCAACCATACCCCAAGTTGGGGAGACGAATGACGGCGAATCAATTAGTTTTTGCGAAACTTTTTGTCCGTCGCTTCATTATCATCGCTGAATAAGAAAGATGAAAACGTCATGAATATATTATTTGGAATACGTAATTTTAATTTTCTTAGTTCAGTCCGACATTGTCCTTGGATGGAAAAAAAATGGAAGAGAAATGAGAGTCTTGTGTCTGGGAGAAAATGAACAGACAGACTGACATGGCGAAACTATAAGGGTTCCTTGGTGACTACGGAACCCTAAAAAGTAGAATAGGTGGGTTTGTTTTTACAGGGGAAAAAAGAAAAATACATTTTTTGCCACACAAAGGTACACAGGCTTACATTAAATTAGTTAGTAAAACTTTGCAGACGTGATGGGTATCGATATCTAAACGACCGATTTTAGTGTTGTTACTTGAATTGTGAGCTGAGTACAATAGACGTAGATATATTTAGTAACCTATTCCGCTTAACTATTCCTCGTGTTGACACGCCGAGCGCTGTACGCAGAGATCTCTGCGTCCAGCGCTCGGAGTGGCAACACGTCGTATTCGGATTCGCGACTGATCAATCGTCATCCTGAGGATTCCTTGTTGACAGGTGAAACATGTGTCGATTTCTTACAGGATTTTTTATGACTGTTGAGGAATAGTTAATCGGAATAGGTTACTAAATATATCGACGACTATTGTATTATATAATGGATTTCCGCAAAGTCTCGCTTGAATCAATTAACTATATTATGTATGAGTTGAGAAAATCTGTTTTCTGAATCTCAATGTTTTGAAATGTCACCATAACATTGCACCCGTAAGAAACAGGGGCGGGTTGCTAGTGTTAACATAAATTGTGAGGTATCTATTCCTCAACTTTTCCGTAACTCTGCGGCTGCATCATATTACATTTCTGCTTCCATTGAACTCGGTAAGCCTACTTATAAAGTCGAGACTCGGACGTCCGCACTCCGCGGACATAATCTTCGCGGCGTATTTTTGCGGCAGAATTAAAACAATGGACCGTAAGTCCACGTAATTTGAGGCCGCTAATCTAAAGCTCGTTAAACTCAACCAGAATTTCAGTGGAAAAAATGGAAGAAAGTTGCGCTGGATTTTGTGAAGGACTTTTTTTTTTGTAAAGGTTTGTTTTTACATATTTCTATTTACTTTTTATGATAATTATGTATGGTTTGGTTAGGGCCAGGGATCGCTTAGAACCATTTACGTATGACTAGAGGCCATCGTCAAGAATCTTTCTAGGTAGCAAAGATTTACTGCACGAATGAAGAAATAAGTAGCACACATTTATAAATACCGTTTAACTCAAGTTTAGCAGCGCCATCAAACTTTTTTAAATATAATTTAATATGAACTTAACACTGCAAATGAAGCACGGCCTCTTGAAACTCGTAAAAACAAAAATGTATTATTTTATTTCTTTTTAGAAGTACTGACGCACCCTTCGCGGTATGCGTTAAATGTTCTATGAAAGCGTTGTGAAATTAAATTTGGAATTTAATTTTGTAATTCGAATGCTCCGAGGTTTTTTGACGTCTATCTGTATTATTAGATTTAAGAATTTTATTGTAAGAAATGTTATTGTCGGTTGTAATAAATTAGGTAGGGAAAATGTTTTTCTATATCGAGAAGCATTCGTTTTTCTTTTATTGAAAAATGCTTCTTAAATGTATTTGAAATTTAATATTGAAAGAGGACAATATTAGAAAATACGAAATACTTAATTGTTTTGAGAAAAATCATTCCCCAACCTTTTTTACTTTGGGATTTCATGTCTTTTTAATTTTTCCAACAGTCATGGTTTTAATACATATTATTATGCAGTGAAAGCTAGTCTGCAGAAGGACTCGAGATTTTAGCACCAATTTGGATCGTATTCTTTTTCCAACAGCACGATTGAACATGCCAAACACCCACAGAACCTTAATTGAACTTTAAAACCAGAAAATCGAACACCCAAAAATTCCAAAGTACCAATTTTAATCTCGTTGCGCTATTCGAACTCGAAATCACTGGCCGCAGACAACGGCCGCTTAACAGTCGAAAAATGAAAAACAATTCCAATTTGGAACGTCAACCGTTTGAATTTGGAAGCGAGGCGACGAGGCGTGCGTCTGCATTGCGCGACGGAACGCACCCGGCATGCGGGGGTTAGCGGGATGTGGGAAAGCGTTTGGACTAGGTTTTGCACGTCATTTTCGGCACTATTAAATTTTAGTGTTTTGAAGTTTTGTGCAATCCAAACTGCGGCCGAAATAGCAAGGTTTTAGTTTAAGCGCTCGGTATATGTTTGCGTTTCCCTGAATTGGAATTTCGCATGTATTGTGTGGGCACTGGACGGCTTTAAATGTTGGCTTAACTCTGTTAATTGGTATATAAAGGTCACACGGTTATAAAACATTCCTGAGCTTCTTCTACGTATGTGACACGACACTTGGTCCTCCAATTCTCTGGTACTTTTAAAATCGTAACTTTTTCATTACAATATGCCATATTGACAATTATTCTTAGCTCAATGTAAGTTTCAGACGAGAAACGGTTGACTGCTTGCGTCTATGTTATTATACGAGTTTCAAGACGTACGGCTGTTCCAGGTGTTCTGTTATAGCCTTTATAGCTGCGATGTCTAAATGGAATGTTCTGGAAACCAGTGGTAAAGAGCTTTTCCAGGCAGTTGAGTTTCTAGTAACGTTGCTAGGAACTAGCAATATGTCCTTTACGTGCAGCTGTAAATAAGTGTTATAGGATGTCAAATAATGATGAGGTTCAAAAGAAATCGCATAATTGAAATGTTGCTATAAAATCATGAAATAAAATTACAAGATTGAACGCACATTCACTATCACATATTTGAATCTAAACTTTCTTATTGCAAATATTTGCCAATTAATAATCTGTGCAATAGAAAGCATACTCTAACTGCTTTCACATACGTTTCGAAATAGCGCACCACCAACTTCAATTAAGTCCAAACCAAAAATATTGTTAACCACTTCATTATCACTCATTAAATTCCCAAAGAAATCGCATACACGATACACTCCAAAATCGCCCCTATCTACAAGACAGAAGGTGTTATAACAGCGTGTGGAATTTTTATCATCGGTGGCGATCTGTGTCGGTCGGTCTACGGACACATGTCGCCTGTTCTCAGCAATCGGGCGGCTCATTTACTTTTATTGGCACTACATCGTCGCCTGGATTGACGGTGCTTCGTGCGTGTGCGTTGTGTCGCCATTCGCGGTATTTAGGATTTGGCTATACAGCTTGGCAAGCTAGGAGCCACAGAACGAAGTGCATATCATAAATTCCTTGCCTATATGAAAGAGTTTTCATCATTTTCCTACGTGTTATTCTCGGCATAGAACAGCGTCTCTTCTGTAGCTAGTAGTAGTTAAGAATCCAATTATTAAAAAACAGTATTGGGATTTTATTAAAGAATATTCAGAGCTTGGTAATTTGGAAGAAATAGAGCGTCCAAGGTTTGGTAATTACTTGCCTCATGCAGTTGCCATGCACTACTAAGATTATAAAGTGAAACCACTAAACTTAGAGTAGTTTTTGTGAGAACATGCTCTGGAAAATCACTTAAGTACAAAATTATTTACTTAATACTAGCTGCACCTCGCGGTTTCACCCGCATAAGTCTCGATCCCGTAGAAATATCGGGATAAAAAGTATCCTATGTCCTATTCCAGGTCATGGTCTACCTATGTGCCAAATTTCGTCTAAATCCGTTCAGCCATTTTAGCGTGAAAGCGTAACAAACTCACTTCCGCGTTTATAATATTAGTTAGGATTACGAGTATGTTACGTTTTCGCACTCATAAATTCGTACTAACAGGTGACATTGAGAAAATTTTTAGACTAGTATCTTTCGTAAAAGTTTACTTTTGAGCTTTTAAGTCATTGACACCTTGTAGTGGATGGTGTCGAGTTTTTGAGCTGATAAGATTGATTAGATTTGAAGTGCTGACTCCTGAATGTTTCGGCACATGAGAACTACCATCATTCAAACGCTGAATATTAAGCATACATATTATTTTGTGTACCCATGATGCGATTGCATAACGGACCTCCACAACCCAGTAACTGAGTAATACTGGTTGAGACTGGTTGTCAGATTTTTGGGATTCTGACAACTGCCAAAGATTCACGAATGACAGCCGGGACCAACGGCTTAACGTGCTTTCCGAGACACGCAGGAATCTCGGTATGTAAAGATGGTCACCCATCCACAGACCAACCCCGGCAAGCGTAGCTTAACTTGATGGATCGGCCAGTCCCGTCCGTTCTTCGGTGTATTATTATGCTAGCTTTACTGCTTTTGCTATAAGTGCTTCAAGAGGATATGCCGTGCCGTGTGACCCGTGCACACAGTACTTTAGCACTCACTATCGAATTACGTGGTGCATGTTACGGTCAACGCATAACTTTTTATTGCCACAGTGATAGCCGAATCAAATTCCACATGTCCTTGTTGCTCCTTTATACGGCTTATTTACAACCTATGTACTTTATTGACGCCTCTTTATGGCCAAATTAGAAAATTCATGGCATTGGACTAATAAATTTTTATTGTAGTAACGGGTTCGGCTGGCGAGGTGGGATATACTGTGGATGAGGGATGAATAAAAATGGCGGTAATAAGGCCGATGTATTTCGATGGGAGTAAAAAAAAAATAAGTAAAAAGGTTGGTATCTTTTGTTGGGACTTGAACAAAAAATGTCAATGAAAGCAAACAACGATAGTAAGTAGCGTACGTCTTATGATATGGAACTTCACAAGTTTTTCTTTCAAGACTTCTTATTAGAAGTAGGTACCAACAGTACCATCAGTATTATATATTATATTGTATTTGTACCTTTTTAATGCACAAAGTCGAATAAATCAATAGTTTTAATAGTAATGTTTTGGTCATAAATGATACGGCCTGTATCTCCACATTTACACACACACATAGCTTAAAAAAATATGTTTCTGAGACTGGTAATCTGATAGTTAATTTACAGACAGGATCCGATCTGCCTAGCCTTTTCCCAACTATGTTGGGGTCTAACCGGATGCAGCTGAATACGAATATTTTACATGGAGCGACTGCCTATCAGACCCGTCGTAAGACTGGTTGTCAGACTTTTGGGCTTCTGACGACCCGTAACGACTATCAAAGATCTACGAATGACAGCCAGGAACAACGGCTTAAGGTACTTTCTGAAGCACGGAGGAGTTTCAATATGTGAATATGGTTACCCATCCCCGGGCCAACCCCGGCAAGCGTAGCCCGATGGATCGACCCATGCGGCTGTTTTTACTTAGCCACGAGCTCCTCCTGCTATTTACAGACAGGATTATTGGCGTATAAAACCTTCACTCTTTACAAAATTCCTCTTAATTATTTCAAAACTACGATCTTACCACCTGGCTACTTACATACAAGGACGATAAAACACGACACGACGCGGTTAGCACTAATTCTACCAGCATAGCCGCCGCCCGCGGGACGCCTCGACACGAATTGTGTCATGTCTAATTAATTACTAAATTAAATCGCAACCGTCCGCGCTTTAGAGAAATATACTTACAAGGATGGTAGGGTATTGCTTGAATTTTCAGGAGTTGCATTCACCCTCAGCAGACTTCGTGTCTTTGACTGGTAAATAGCGAATATACGTAACTCATAGGTATATTGACACCGCGTAAAATAACTCCTTTTAATTAAAGATCACAGGGTATGAATTATTAAGTTTTTTCTGTTAACTAATACTCCATTTGAAATAAGATAAGACATTTAAACCAACGTTTTTACAGTCCGCTCAACCGATTTTGTCGTCTATACCGTAGGCATAATGATGGAATTAAGAGGAAAAACGGTTACACAAATACCAACTGTCTACTGCAGCTGCCATTTGTCATGCCACCAACACAATAGAAGTCAAAATCGGTTGAACGGACTCTAAAAAAGGTTTAAGTATTTAAATGTCAAATCTTATTTCAAATGGAGTTTAGGTATGTATTAAGGCATGTTCTAGAGCTTACTCTTCTTCCTCTTCCATCCCTTTATCCCAGTTCTATCTGGGTTTGGGTTTTTTCCTGACAGTGCCAGGACCCTCTATTCTGGGTTGTCATTGCAATTAGGTTCTGCGCTTTCATCTCCCTCTCGATACTGGACCACCGTATTATAGCGGGCGGTATTCTTCTTCCCAGGCATTTCGTAGGGATGTTCAATACAGTTTTTACTGAGAAACTGTCATCTCTTCTTGTACGTTCCCTCTATTCTCCATCTGCATCTTAGTTCTAGTGGTTACTCTGCAGTTGCAAAATCACTGAATAATGGTAATGCCAGCCTGTCTGTCCCACTCCAGGTCAAAGGCCTCTTTTGATACAGAAAAGGCACGAGCATCAATTACCAAGCTTGCTTAAGGAGGATTGACGATTTCAGACATATACAGAATGGATTTTTGAGATGGGGCAGTAAGGGTATCTACCTTAACCATTGTACCTCGGGAAAACTGTCTTAGGACACTGTCCTTAACTTTATGAGATATTTTGATCTGCAATTATAGATTTTGAAAAAAAAAGAAAATAGGCAGTTTTCACAAAAACTTTTTTTGATGCCAGTCGATCTTGTTTCTTCTAAGAATCAAAATACTCTATTGAACCAACTGAGGTTTGTGTACTAGAAAATATTATGACATAAAACTTTTTCTTCTAAGACTATTTTCGTGTAGCGACAACGGATAAGATAACAGTCCTTACTGCCCCATCTCAAAAATCCAGCCTGTGTATCATAACTAATATCAATTACCCATGTTTTAATAATAAACCTCCAACTGTCACTCACGAGACACAATAGAATTTTAACTGTATCATAACTTGCCAGCAGTAGTTTAAAACAAAACTTAACTAAAATAAAACATTATACCCTCTCCCATCGTACATAAACCTTTCATTCTGCCCGCCATTTTGTACATTGTAACAGATTTTCCGTATAACGACTAATAAAAATAAAGGATGTTTATTCTGCGATGTTATTTCTTACATACATTGTTTCAATGTGTTGAGGCGGTGTACTTTGTTTACAGTTTGTATAAGAATATTGGATGTTAGCGTGATAGACTGGATTTTGATTACAATGGTTTGAGTTTTTGGGTATAAATGTAAGTGTAACTGGACTGGCTAGCTTAGAGTGAAACTTTTTTATCCGTGGCTTCATTGCGGCAGCTACTGAGACCCTCACATGGCGCAAATACTGTAACCTTATGGGTAACTACAGTTTTGAGCCGTTTGGGGTCGGAACGCTCGGCCCGAGAGCGAGTGCGCGAATTTCTCACCGACTGGTCGACCCTTCACGAATTGACAAAGAATTTGCATTACCATTCAAAGTGGCAATGCTGCCAGTATTCTGGGGATGTTTTCGGATGACAGCGATACGGACGAGTTCTTCGACGCCTAGTTTTGTTTATGTGTCTATTTGTATAGTTAGTCATTTAATTTAGTATCTAGTGTAAATAGTTCGTCGAGTTAATAATTGTAAAAATAGGTTTTAAATCCATAAAGTTTAATACGTTTTTTCATACATACATACTCTAAGATTGGTTTCTGCCTGTAATACCAGTCTTACCTATAATGGGGGTTTGACTTCTCTTATCTTTGGTAAGACAAGATAGTGTCCTCTCCTCGCTGGATAGATTAATTGCTATTATGATAACATTGCAGCTAAAAGTGAGACTGAATCAATGATATAGGTACATCATCTGGTATAATGCGAAGGAAGCACGCATAGAAAGATCCTCGATGTGCAGACGGGTCTAACCGACCCAAGCCTCAAACATTGCTCCATAGTACTTTCGCTACCAACTTGGGAACTCCCAAGTTGGGACCCAGAGTAGGCCCGTTACCCCTATAACTTCCCCACAACATCCTGACATACAAAATTACCTCCAATCACGACGGAAATGACGTTAATAACTAAGAACATTAATAAACCGGCGGTTCGGTATAGGAACGCGTTAATAATGCAACTCTAACTGAGGCAGCCAGCTCGCGGTAAATAATTGAAGAGGGAAGCTATGGATTATGTGGACGGTATTGATCAGTTAGTGTAGCTAGACAACTTTGTATGGGACGCTGAAGCCAGATTTAGTAAAGTCAGGCTAATTAAAGCGGAATTGCGAGAAAGTCCGAAAGGGATACCGGGACCCTTGGCAACAGGCAACTGAAGGATCACGGTTGGGTTTTAGTCAGTTAAAGTCTGACACGCCCTCCAGCTCCAACCAGGGGGGGTGAATTCCCACCCTCAAAAAAAAAAAAGCTAATTCATTTTATGATGCAAATTAATTATCAACTTCAAGTGTCTGTATATTCAAATCAGAACTGTAATTGTATGAAATGGTAATAACACGGCAAATTGATTATCAACTTTAATTGTCTGTGTATTCAAATCACAACTGTCAGTCTATGATAGTTGTCTGAAATGGTTACAACACGACAAATTGACATAGGGTATCAATTTGCTCCACAAATGATTTTCCTGACTGTACAATGGAGTACTGGAATACTGCTGAACGAATACAATTTAGCTAGAGAACAGAGGGCCTAGACAAGTGACAATCGCTTCGAAAGCGTTTCGTATTTCTACAGCGACTTTCAACAGGATTGACAAGCTTTTCGATAGCTTATGTCAGTCCTATAGATGTTTGCTTTTTCCATCATCGTTATCGCTGATTGAATGTCACTTTGTCTAGGGCCTCTGAAACATCGATCACTTGTGCTAGATTAATGACGGCGAATAGGTAAGCGTAGGCAGGTAAGCGTAGGCGTCGCCCTCAGGCTTGGAGTGCAGATCTGCACAGGGGGTAGCAGGTGGTAAAAGTTATTATGCTCTCAACCAGCATCGCAATCGAAGAGGCAAGCAGATAAAGAGGTAAGCAGTGGGCTATTTTAGATTGCTGATGATGATCACCTAGAACATAACATAATTAGCCTATATCGTTCCGACTGCTGGGACACAGGCCTCCTCTCTACGAGGGAGTTTGCTATAATCCACCACGCGACCCAGTGCGGGATGGAGGATATCAGGTGTTCGAATTTTTGGTTCAAGGATATGCCGGTTTCCTCGCAATTATTTCTTCCACCGTTTTGAGAGTAGAGAGCCGAGATGATCATCATGCAATGATTTCAGAACTCGGAAATTACTTGTGAAAAGCTTCCTACATCCCAAGGGCATCGAATTCTTATTGATGAGCAGCAGGGAAAATCTTTTAGGAGAGTCGACGGGAATCAGTTGGTCGGAATTGATCGAATGCCAAGGGCTCATATTGCAGCTGTATGATTACAGGACATATTTATTAAATGTTAAGTGGACAAATCGATTGGCAAGAATGATGACAATGTTTAATGTATTCCTGTCTATTTTAACTTATTAAAGACAGTTTACGTGTATTATTTTAAAACACAGAGTATTAAAACCTTATCGAGAGTTGAAAGAATGAGTAATGATGAATTAGATGAATACAGATTCCTAGACGAGACACTGGTTTTAACATGACATCGAGCCTATTTAATAAAATACATCACATCGTTCATTCGAAAATCAAATCAACCACATCACAAATGCAATATGCAGGCACATGGCAATCACAGATTGCAATAATATGCCTGTGGCGCGTGAGTCGCTGACGGAACGAATGTTGCCACCATAAATATTATATTTATGTAAACTATTAACTATTACTATAATTAGGTTTTATTGAATAATTTTATTTTTTTATTTCTCTTGTTGTTATTGTTATTTTACTATATGCTGCACCGATTGACTTCGTCACGTCAACGCCGGCTGTCACTGAAAACCAGCGCTGGGGCTCTGTCTCGCACAAGGTCGCAGCAGTATGCTGAGCGATGGCCGTTTTGTGTGAATTTCGTGTATTCGTATTTTCTTAGCGTCATGTTTGCCGCAAACAAACGTGTTGTTTTTTTTTTTTTTCTAACCATAACAAGATGACTTCTTAAAATCCAAATTACCAGCGCATGCATGTCGTAATGAAAGTAATAGTAGGATAGACGAAAAAAGATAAAAAAAATTACAATGTTTTTAGTCTAAATCAACTCTGGAGACGCCACCCAATAAATCTGTTCTTTTAAAATCATAAACACGTTATCTATGTCTGCTATTTACCTAAAGACTAATTAAACAATAGTTGGATACGAAAAATAGTTATAAAACTAGCTAAATGGAATCAGCTGTTAAGTTACTATTAGTAACTGAAGCAAAGACAAAAAAAATCATATACTCCCAAATGACCAATTCCAATGAAGCAAAAACAAAAAAAGTACCATGTACTCTCAAATCGACAACCTTATTCACAAAATAATTCCTTTCCTCCGAAAAAGAAAAGGGTCCTAAATACATCACATACCGATCACTTATTCACTGGAACAAGCCGTTTTCCTCGGCCTTCGCGTTATTATAAATGTATAGAAAGCCGTGTCGTATTAAATATTTATCGGTACCAAGGTGTTATCCATGCTCCTTTTGTGGTCCTTTCGGATTACGTAGCGAGCCACTATTATAAGGTGTGAGAAGGGTCTTACTAGGTACCTCTTACCATTAAGATGGGGAATTATTTTATCTTAGTGCGCTTGAGGATGTGTGCCGGTAATAGGGCAGTGCCAACCCTAACATCTTTGTGTGAGGTGTGTGCCAAGGGCACGTGCCAAACTGCTTTTAAGGGTAGCTCGTAAGCTGTTTGTATTGAATTGTCCTTTACGGAAAAGAAGGTAAAAGTTTTAGTGGTATGTAGGTACTTTTAAATTAAGGTGGTCAAATAATATTTTACGAAACCGGTTTTGTGTAAAAAATAATTTATTTTGATCTCTGAAATCATATTAATATATAATTGGCCTTTTGCTGCGTAACCTTAATGTAAAATAAAATAATCATTTTCGCATTTAGGATGGTAGTGGGGCTACCCCGCTTCTGTAGAGCGTCAAGAATGTTTGCGGATGCGCATGTAAATGGTTTTTACACAACCATGCGCAAAAGGTGCGCTTCCATGGTGCGTAAGGGGTGAATCAGCTCCAACAGTATCCTAAGCATGATTTCAAGTCGCCTAGACTGTGTTATCGTGGGTCGCTGTTATGCCATCTCACATGGGTTGCCATAACGGTGAACCAATACTATTTGTTTGTTTTTGTGAAGTGACAGTTCTTACTAATATAGTTGTAAGTCTTACTAATCATTTTTGAGTCATATGTTACTTGAATATAGATAATTCTATTCTATTCTATTTTAGAATTTGGTCCCTTTGTACGGAAAAAATATTTTAATATCTAAGAGTATTCTCCGTTTCTGAATCACTATAAAAATAATATCGTCAGTACCTAAATCTCTCCTTTAAATCCCAAACCCCGATTTTCGTAAACCGCGCATGATATATTTATTTAATAACTAAGTTGCTTTTTCATTACAAGAAATGACAGCGATACCTATGCGCATATTCAAGTATCTTACCATTCATTTGCAAGTATGAAGCCTCCACAATGGACTGCGAAAGTAACAACATTTTCGGTACAATAGCGCGTAGACGAAGGATCTTGTCGAAAGCAAGAGGAAATCCGTGAAGATCGTCATGGATATAATTCACATAGCTGTATGAATTATTGATGGGCGCTGACGGGATGGGATTAGATTATAAATAAATAGGGTTCTGAGCTTTTAAAAATATATGTTGGGAATGATGTTGCGGAAATAAAGGGCATTTAGGGTTACGAGGAGTTTTATGTGTTCGGATATAATTTTTTTCCGTTATTGATCCAGAAAAGATTGGTAAGGCACTTAACTTACGGTACTACTGATGAGACTTGTTTTAGAAGCTTTTGAAAAAACATAATCAAACCATACCTACCGCGTCGTGTAGTACCTACAGGACAGGAAATAACGTAGATTTTGTTGTAGTCAGAAATGCACCATGTTTTAGTGACAGACATTTGAAATAAAGAAAAATATTTTACTTAGGACACGCACAGGAAATACAAACAGTAAAAAAACAAGCATTTAAAATTAACATATTTTTCTCAAACATGCTTGGAAATTCGAGCATTATTTTGACAACCTTCTTCGAGATAAATCGAAATTGCTGTATTGGTCAAAAACAAATGACGATGCGGCCGGCAAAGTAACTATGAAATTCCATATCTGTCGTGTTTAGGGGCCAAATAAATTACTATGAAAACTTATATCTGTAGTGTTATTTAAAAATGGAACAAACTTCTTACTTCGACTCATGGCAACCAAGGAGGTAACTTATCAAAGATTTTATTTAAATTTCGAACTGGCTTAGCAAATAGAGCTGTTTAATTGTAAAAAAAACAAATGAATATATTGGCGCGTTAAAAAAACATTTTTGTTCGTCATTGATTCTGAAATTTATATCTACTTATTTGTTGAAAATGAGCTCAAGTGACGAAAATGAATGTGATGAAAATGTGTTGACGCCACCTGAAATTCAAGAGGCGGCAAGAGCCGTAATAGAAAACTTATTGCCACCAAAATCTAAAGAAAAATATTTGAAAAGCTATGAAAATTTTGTTCAATGGAAGAATGAAAGAAAATCGAAATCCTTATCCGAAAACGTTTTTCTAGCATATTTTGGCGAACTCGCTAAGAAAATTAAACCCACAACGCTTTGGGTCATCTATTCTATGCTGAAATGCACAGTTTTAATGAAACATAACGTGAACTTAAAGCAGTATGCAAACCTAACTTCAATGCTCAAAAGACAATCGGATGGATACAAATGTAAAAAGTCAAAAGTTTTCACCACATTAAACGTAAAAATGTTCTTGTCTGAAGCACCAGACAGTGTATATCTGGACCACAAAGTAAGTTTTACTCTTGATACCTACTATTACTCTTTTTTTTGGTAAAATTACCTAACATCATTAGAGTAAGAATGTTGTAAGCTAACATCACAATTTTAAACGTAGGTACTTTGTTTTTGTTGCAGGTTATTCTTATTTTCGGCATTTTTGGTGCATGCCGATGTAACGAGATTACAAATATTGCTGTAAAAGACGTAGAAAATCACGACGGTGTGATAATTGTAACTCTACGTGATACTAAAACGAAGATCGATCGCACATTTGTGATTCGAGATGAACCAGCTGAAATCGTCCAGAAGTACATAGCACTTCGTCCCACAGATGTAAAATCAGACCGTTTTTCTCTAAATTACAAAAATAACAAATGCACGAAGCAAGTAATTGGAAGACACAAAATCGCCACAATACCAAAAGCAATAGCTACCTATTTGAACTTGCCAAATCCAGAATATTATACTGGGCATTGCTTTCGTCGATCTTCAGCGACTCTTCTTGCCGACACAGGCGCGAATTTAATCACTCTTAAAAGACATGGCGGATGGAAGTCAGACCGAGTAGCCGAAAGCTACATAGAAGAATCGATTGAAAATAAAAGCAGCATTACACGTAAAATCAACGAAAGTATCCAATCTCGACCCTCAACCTCCCATCTCAGCATTAAAACACAGAATCACACTGAAGAGACTACTATACAACAAACTTCGACGTCGTTAGAATTATCCCAAACCAACATAAGCCCCAGAAAGTCCATTCTAAGATTCAAAAATTGTACATTCAACAACTGTATTTTCAAATAAAATGTTCTACACAGGTACTACTTAGTTTGAATTTCCTCGCATTATTTGAGAAAAGTACTATACAAGCCTTGGCCGCAATCAGACATTGATGGACTCACGTATGTGTGCCTCGGCTTCGCCTCGGCCCACATTTTCACGATCGTCCATCAATGTCATTATTGCTGGCCGCGACAGTAATGTACTAATATCGAATAACCGAAAACGAAAAAAAATTAATAACGACTTGTGCGAGGCCAAAAAGGCTCTTAACTCAGCATAATGCTGCGATATTTACAAAATAAATATTGCAGTGCTGGTATTCTGACAGGGCCTCTTGTGATGGCACGGACACACCTGTGGTCCAAGACCACCAATTTGGACCAAGATGCTTATGCTTCACAAAGAGTTGTCAAAATCAATACCAAATCTACTTTACTCTTGATAAAAGTACATAGAGCATGTTAGGACATTGAACGTTCTCAAAAGGACCGCAACAAACATTTTCCGACTCCCAGCCTCACTATAACACTTCGATAATATCTCCTAAACGTACGAGAGCCGAACCGTCTCTATAGTCGAACCCATTTGCTAATTATCCGTCCGTCTGTCAGTTCACATTGTCATATACGCGATTGAGTCCATTCAATAATTCATAGTGTGTCGGATTCTCCATGTAAATCGTGCGGTTTCATGTGTCCTGCTGTTGGTTGCAACCGTTTTTGGTATTGTTTATTGAATATTCTATGGTGTGCTGTGTTTGATTGATTGTGTATTGTTGTGTAGAGAACTGCCTCGTTTATCTAGTGGTAGCAAACGTTACTGCTGAGCATGAGGTCCTGGGTTCGATTCCCGGGTCGGGTAAAGTGCTATTGATTTTTCCATCTGGAATTTCTCAGTAGCAGCCCTCAGTATGGATTTGTGTTCGGTTGATGGCAATAGGCTCGTGTCCTATTACATGGGACTTAAACATAACTGATGAAATGTGGGTATACTATAGGACAGGTACACCTCTGCCTAACCCTTCGGGTAATACAGGCGAGATCTTATGTAATGTTATGTAAAGACATAGAGGAATATAAAAAAGTTAATAAGATTGAAATTACGCAAGATCAGCATCTAAAATAAAGAGTCGTTTTGGATTTGTCGTGAGACGGTCCCAATTTTTTTTTTGGTTTCAATAACATGTCTTTTTTTTTTTTTGCTCTTGACATCGATCTCGCCTCATAGACTATGAAATACTAACGGTAACTTTCGGGCAGTCTCATCCCATCACTAATCATTAAGTCTGCTCTCAATTCTTATTTTAAAAAGGTGCTCGTATGTGCAACAAATTCACTTGAAAACCACGAATTATTATTGAACTTCTTAGATTTTCAGAAGTCTCTAGCTTTTGGGAGAGCAATGACGAATGACAGTGCTTTTACGGTTTCTAAATGCCCAAACAAATCTTTTAAGCTATTTTACAACTTGCATTTAATACTTCGGACATACGTGTGTCGTGAGTATTTCTTGGATTTATATGACAAAGCGCTGCCGGGTTACTGTTAGATTGGCGCATACGTGTGACATTAAGTCCTGGTTGTTGACAGTTGCTGTCACGAAAAAACAAACAAAGACGAATTCTTAATTCGAAAGTTTTAATCTTCCATTTTGTTATTTCAAAACGTTAGTATATCACAACTTATACAGTTACGTTACAGTCATATAATCCCTGCCAGTCATGCTTACTGCCGAAGACTACCTAAGTGGATTAGAGGGCATTAGCGTCGGATCAATAAGGTCCCAGTTCGATTCCCGCTCGCTACCGGTTCTTTTCGGATTTCTCGTTCGGGATTTACCTACCTATTTAGACATTTCTAGTTGGCCAGCAATGAAATTGACATGTTTATTTTAGTACGAGGCGGAAATTATTTGTGCTAGGGATTTCGGTGTTCTAAAATTGAAATGAATGCAAGCTTAACGTTTTGAGGGTATTACAGTATTTCAAGTGTGTAATACGGTAATATTTTGTGGTGGTTAAGCTGTGTTTATTATGATAGGACTTTATTAAATGTCGAGTTTATAAACTAAATCGGATCATTGGCTATTTAAATACATGTCATGTCATGTTGACTGACCACACGCAAACCTATTTAAAATATAATGACCCTCATGCATTGTATTTTTTTGTAAAAAATATTATTACTTAGCAGGACTGAGCTTATTATCCTGTGAACCTAGCGCCACACAGCCGCAGGGTGAGCACCTGGGTTTTCTTTCACTACCATATGGCTCTAAAACTTTCATTATCTTTGTTACATTTCACAATATTACGAAGTAGGAATAATTGTCATGCACCGAAACAACGCTAAAACTAGCTGGCTAGCGAGAAAACTAGCTAATCTGAAATCCACATGAGTGCACCGATAAATAATTACCGAAAATTACACGTAAAACTATCAATTTGCAAAGATGGCGGTGGGCCGCGTACTCGACTCCGTTTAACAAAAGACGCGCGATAAGACTTAGCTGGGCCGTTCGAAATTCAAAGTCTAGAGAGTACATATTTAGGTCCGTTTGCACCACCAATCACCACCCATCAAAACATAATTCTGTTTCTTTCATCTTCAAAATGGAACGATCATTATTTTAAACACAAACGAATTTCAAAAATTATCGTTTTGAACGATTTCTGGCAGTGTGGTGCATACGTTAACGTAAAATAAAATTTCAGTATCCACACCCAGTTTCATAGCTATTTCGAATAATTTCTCGTAAAACAAACATAATTAAACGAAACACTTCATTAAACCACGATAAGCAAAAAAAAACGAAGGTAATCAAAAATAAGCAAGCATTGCAAAAGAAATGCGTTCGGATATCTGAGGCAGATAAGCGGAATGGAAACTTGAGAGATGTTCCGAGCACTAAGGATTGGAGGTGGCGTATTAGAAAAATTTGGAATTGATTTGGGGACTTGATGGAGCAGAAGAGAACCCAAATACCATATTATGGTAACCGTCTCGGATGTGGTCCCTATGGTAAACACATCCGAGATTAAAGCTTGCAAATAGTGTCAATCTATGCACAGTCATGTCGTAGCGTTAAGGCCTCAGCCGAAAGACGTCCACTGCTGGACATAGGCCTCCCCCAAGCACCGCCACTTCGACAGGCGTTAAGCCTACTTCGCTTTAAAGGTGGGCCTTTCACATTATCATGTCTCTTAGAGCAATTTGTAATGATTTCTGGGATTACACTTCAAGAATTTAACGATAAGAGAAGGCTTTTATTTAACAGAGAGAGTACAGTACTTCCCTACGTGTATGTTTCAATACAGTCGATATTATCTTTGAGTGTCCATTAATACTGCAGACGCATGAATATGGATGACGAGTTTATAAGTAGTTATTTCGGTTGTACTAAAGTCTATTTCAAAGACGAATGTTCCTGACACCTTCCCAATTTCCACATCCAAGCCATTCGGAACACTTACACAAAATTTTCCTTCCAAAAATATTTGACGTTCCGCGTTCAAGCGCCGCAGGGGACCGAAACTGTAGACGGCGACCTATTTTAAATTTTTCCTTCTCAACAACTATACTTAACCGTGTTTATATGTAACTCTCCGATTTCCAATGCTATGTTTACGTAGCCGTGTTTCCCTACTTCAAAGTCCTTTCTAGAATGATCGCTCAAGATGCTCCAAGAAATAAAAGTTTGTAGATATATTTTATTTTATGTTCGAATAGAGTAGAATATTATGTGTAGTGTAGTTGTGGCTTTGTCGGGGCTTCTCGCTTTATAGAGTATATGAGTGGAATAACAATAGAGTGTATTTTCCTTTTATTTTACGTATATTTAATGGGCTTTTCTCTAGATAAAAATATTGGGCCAGTCAGCAAAGTTGGTATTGAAGCTAGTAAGCAATTCAAGGTACTTAATTTAAATTCAACTAAATTTTTTGTTGTCATTCATATTAAGATCTCAAATAGACTATTTGAAACATAACAACACTAAGCACACGAACAAATTCAATTAAGTATTCAATGATACATAACAGTACAGAATCACCTTTTAAACAATGGAAGAACAAAGAAACAATATCAGGAGAATCTGAGTAAATTGCCTTAACAACCCCAATTATCTTTATATCAACTAGATTACAATCTTAAAAGCAAACGGTGCGAGACAAAAACCAATTCAGTCAGCAACCTCTATTTCCTGAATTTCAGTGTCGCAATGGCCTAATTTCTATTCAAAGTCTGGACTGGCTCGTCCGACGTGACACGAATCGCGTGCGCAATTGCCCTTTATTGTGTTACAGCTGGTTTGAACTGGTTCAGGCCGGATCGGGGTGGCGCGAACTGGATCGGCCCGGTTACACGGCTGAAATGCGGTTTAGTGCGGATTTACTGTTTGTTAGTGCAGCAAAAATTGGGGGCCAGTTTTATAGAGGTGAGTGTTTTTTTGTGGTTAGTTGAAAGCTAGTGGTAGTGGGTGGATGAATTTAGAGTATTTGCTAAAACGAAACGAATTCGAACATGCGTCAGTAAATTCAGCCCGGGTATTTGAAAAAAAAAACCTATTGGAAATTTCATCGCTCTTTTATTTATTTTTCATCAAAAACTAAAGCTATGCATTTCGAAACTAGTTTCCCACTTCATATAGTGGTAGCTTCAATAGCACCAACAACCAGGTTTAACACAGAACCTCTCTCAATCCTTTCGCATCTGACGTAAGCACCACTTGGAATCAATCACCCACGTCTGCCCCCTTCACCAAAGAATCCAGTAACTCTTATAACAATGTAGCACACAATAAATTAAAGTTTCCTCTCAGAAACCTGAAGACCTCGAGAACATCTTATAAAGCAGTCTTTATATCTCAAAGGAGCGTCTGCTACCCGGTAATTAATCTTTCAACTCTCACGTCTTTAGTTTTAGAATGGTGGCTTGGGGTGGCGGAAGCGAGGAGCGGTTGGAAGTAGTTGTAGAACATTGTCTGGATTTTAGAACCTTATAATAATGAATACTATAGGTCTAAAGATGTGGAGAAACACGCCAATATGAAGCTGAATTTTCATTCTAGGAATTGATAAGTCATAACGTGTCTGGCTATTCTGTTCATGGCAAAGATGAAGACAATTGTCGTGAATGTGCGGGAAGTTGTACAATAGGCCTTAAACTATTTAATTCCGAAATGTAACGAGGAGGCATGTATCAAGTAAATCGATAGATACGAGTAATAGCAGATGCGGGGACGATAGCAGATGCTTCTGCAGAAATCAATCAATCTGCCTAGCCTTTTCCCAACTATGTTGGGGTCGGCTTCCAGTCTAGCCGGATGCAGCTGAATACCAGTATTTTACATGGAGCGACTGCCTATCTGACCTCCACAATCCAGTAACTGGGGGTAATATGATACCCCTTGGTAAGACTGGTTGTCAGAATTTCGGGCTTCAGACGACCCGTAACGGCTGTCAAAGATCCACAAATGACAGCCGGGACCGACGGCTTAACGTGCTTTCCGAGGCACGGAGGAGTCTCGGTATATAAAGATGGTCACCCATCCACGGACCAACCCCGGCAAGCGTAGCTTAACCTGATGAATCGACCCATGCGGCTGTTATTACTTAGCCACGAGCTCATAACTTCTGCAGAAATACGTTATCTAAATACAAACACTTACATGTTTTCGGTGCAAAACGCTCTGCCTTCTAATGAAGACACGGCTCTCTAATGTAACTATACCTACATTACAGTTAGACTCAAACTTTGCGATTCGAATATAATGAGTTTCATATCGCGAATGTGAACTTGAGGAGCTGAAAGTACTTAGGTATGTTATGCTAGGTTTGGAATGGAACATTCATTTTGTAACCATTACGATACGGAAATACAATTATGTGTATTATTACTAGCTGCACCCCGCGGTTTTACCCACGTAAGTCTCATAGATCAGGATAAAAAGTATCTTATATCATAATCCAGATTATGGTCTACCCATGTGCCAAATATCATCTAAATCCGTTCAGCCGTTTTAGCGTAAAAGTGTAACAAACAAACTCACTTTTGCATTTATAATATTAGTTAGGAGGGTTAGGATTAAAAATAATAATTTGATGGTGGAAATATTTATTTTGTATCATAAATGGCCCATGAGTTTATGATATCGTAGGCTTGATCTTAGAAAGTTTTAGTGTAATAGAATTTTAATCGAAGGCGCCACTGTTCTATGGTATAAAAAAAAACATGTTAATATCACATTGGCCATACGGTTTTATTATCTTACATTATTATTATTATTTTATTATCTTACGTTATACATTCGTTTTATTATCTTCCGTTATCTTACATTACAATTTCTGTCCTTTCTACAGTTATATTTTACAGTAAAAGCATCTAATTACAAATCATTATCTAATTAAGCACCTAACAGACTCGAACAAGACATCGTAATCAAGATTCAGAAGCTCATTGTTCAAGCAGCTTTAAGCGCTTTGTCTCGCTTTAAGCGCCTTGTCTCGCTTTTTGCACAACGCATCTTTTTATAGCATTCCTTTTGTTTTTCTACGTTTAATTTAATCTCATTGTTAGGACAGCTGCTCTCTAGGGAGAAAGAGAAATGTCACTTCTGAGCTTACTTAGTACGTCTGGGATGGCGTTAAAAAGTTTGGTTTAGACGTACTTTTCGGCTTTAATTTTTATTATTATTCGTTTCTTTTGCTCTAAGAAAGGATGCTCTATGCATTATGAAAATAGTGGCACCGTACACACTGGCGACAAAACCGTCTCATACTCAAAATGTTTAAAAGTCCTCATTGAAACTTCTGTTTTAGCACAAACCAAAGTTGTTATAATTATCTACGGACTCTTTATAGTGTATACTCAGACCAAAGAAAAAACCAAGACAGAGCGCTGTCAACAGTGACGTGAGGCCGGTTTCGTAAACATGTGTGCACTTAGTTTGGTGTAGTGTCATTGTAAATAGTTGTAAATGTGCGTGTGTGAGCGTGTATGCACAGAGTTTTGGTACAGTTTTAGCATGCTTCACTATATTGTTGGCAGTGCTCCGTCTCGGTTTTTTATTTGGTCTGAGAGTTTACACTGCATAAAAGCTGAATTGGCTCCATTGAAAAAGTTCTATAATTATATTGATTTCAAGAGATATAGGTACTACAGCTCTGTAAATAGATCACATCTGCAAAGTCGATGTTTTGATATAAATACCTGTAACCTGCAGGTCACATGAATATCTGCCCTAGATTCAATCCACCGCCCGCCGCCGACCCTCGCGGACCGGGCGCCGCTCGAGCG
This sequence comes from Lithophane leautieri, assembly GCA_949152455.1. NCBI lineage: Eukaryota > Metazoa > Arthropoda > Insecta > Lepidoptera > Noctuidae > Lithophane > Lithophane leautieri. The sequence continues at coordinate 2,182,315 of OX424463.1, read as the reverse complement.
CTATTTTCAACGACAGTTCTAATTGAATGCAGGGATGTGTTTCATTTGCACCCAAAAAATGTGTAGTTAGAAACTAAATAAGGTTTTTGAATCTCTTCAATAAACAGATAAAATAATTATATTTGTTTGATTTGTAGGTTGTGTGTATCTACATCGCCACATACAAACTACGCGTCAAAAACCTGACGTTACACAAAAATCCTGACGTCACATAAAAATATAAGCGACTTCCGCAGTTTCTGGAAGTCTACAGACAAACTTAATAGTAAACCGGGTCTACCTGTGAGTGTCAATGGTGCCTGTAACCTGTCGGGAATAGCAGACTTGTTTAGGGACCATTTTACCGTTAAGTCACCTTTGGCGTCGACACAGTCCACGAGCGATGATGGTTGTAGTGGCCGGGAAGTCAGCGTCCGGTTTACGGCCAAAGACGTGCGGCGGGCCATTAAATCTATGTCACGAGGCAAGTCTCCGGGCCATGACGACCTGAGCATTGAACACCTAAGGTACGCGGGATATCATATGCCCAGAGTGCTGGCGTTGTTCTACTCCTTGTGTGTAGGACATTCATACTTACCTGCGCCGATGATAAGGACTGTGGTGGTGCCAATTGTCAAAAACAAAACCGGTGATGTTAGTGACAAATGTAATTATCGACCGATTTCCTTAGCCACTATAGTCGCAAAGGTGCTTGACAGTTTGCTGAACACTCAGCTTGATAAACATCTACAGATACACGATAACCAATTTGGTTTCAAGTCAGGTCTCTCTACTGAAACGGCTATACTGTGTCTGAAGCAAACTGTCAAGTACTACACGGATAAAAATACGCCCATTTTCGGGTGTTTTCTTGATTTATCGAAGGCGTTTGATCTGGTTTCTTACGATATTCTATGGCAAAAATTACATCAAACAACAATGCCCGAGGTACTAATCCGTACTTTTAAGTATTGGTATGGGAACCAGATCAACGTTGTTCGGTGGTCAGGGGCGTATTCGACGCCATATAGGTTGGAGTGCGGCGTGAGACAGGGGGGGCTGACATCGCCGAAACTGTTTAACCTTTATGTGAACGCGCTTGTGGAGGAGCTCAGCAGCACACATGTCGGATGCCATATTGGTGGAGTCTGCCTTAACAATATTAGTTACGCGGACGACATGGTGCTGCTGAGTGCGTCTGTGGGTGGACTGTCGCAGCTGCTTGACATTTGCGAAAAATATGCTGGACAACATGGGTTGGTGTACAACACAAATAAAAGTGAGTGGATGGTCTTTCAGGCTCGGGGAAGGTCCCTAAGTCAAACACCTAAAGTTAGATTGAATGGCTACCCCCTTAGTAGGGTAGAACAATTTAAATACCTTGGGCACTTGCTAACCCCGGATCTGAAAGACGATAATGACATAGAAAGGGAGCGTAGAGCGCTGTCTGTTCGTGCGAATATGATAGCACGCAGATTTGCTCGATGTTCAAGAGCCGTCAAGATCACCCTGTTCAGGGCATTTTGTACGTCCTTCTACACGAGCGGTCTGTGGGTGAATTATACGCAAAAGCAGTACAGCGCTCTACGCGTCCAATACAATAATGCATTCAGGGTGCTGTTGGGGCTGCCTCGATTCTGTAGCGCTTCGGGGATGTTCGCCGAAGCGCGCGTGGATTGTTTTTATACAACCATGCGCAAGCGGTGCACATCCCTGGTGCGCAGGGTGCGGGTCAGCCCGAACAGTATCCTGAGCGCCTTCGCCCAGCGATTCGACTGCTAGTACATGTATCACTGTGACATGGTACATGTGCGGGCTAACGTGGAAATATTGTTTTAATTGATTTGACTTGTATTTGTATGGTATTGTATTTGAATTGTATTTTATTGTATTTAATTTAATTTAATTGTCTTTGTATTTAATTTATTTTATAATTGGTCCGTGTTGGCTGTGAATTAATAAATAATAATAATAATAAAATCCTGCATTGCGCAATTCGAGTTTACCGCGCAATGGACATATATACAAGATTCCAACATCAATCGTTAAGCAGTTTCCCGCCAGACACAACAGCCGTCTGGTCGGAGGATCCTCCCTTTTCTATAGAGGATGAGTGAACTTTACACCCTGTTCCTCATAACCCTAAAGTTGATTTGATCTGTAATGGCAATCTGGCAGGCAAAGTCTTATGTAGGCAACAGCATAAAAGATAAAACATTCGTACTGTCGTTAAATGCGAATGGGATAACACAAACTGTATGGGCAATAACAAGAAGCACGTCCAGACGTTCTATCAGCGAAAACGATGATGGAAATGTCAAAAATATATTACTGACTTAACCCACCGAAAAATTTCTGTCAATCCGGTTGAGTCTTCGTAGAAATACGAAGCGCTTTGAAGGCGATTGCCACTTGCCTAAGCCTTCAGGAAAGACAACATAATTATAACGAAAGACAGCATAACACTAATTATTTGAATTTTATTTCATAATTATGCTGCCATTGTCCATACTCTTTGTGATATCCCTAAATTCGTCTTTAACAACGCTATATAAGAACTTATTACGCACAACATACGACATTGCGAGATTTCCATTACATATTAAATCATACCCACAAATCACTGCTTTGCTTGATCGAGCGGCCACAAAAAGCCTTGAAAATAAAATAAAAAGAAATCATTATTATAATTATTATTCACACTATGTATGCAATTCACATTAGCATGATAATGCTGGGACCGCCCCTTATTGTGAATCATACCTGTAGGTATTCTCTAGTGTTGTACCTGTCCCGGATTTGGGCAATCCCGCGTTCTCTGGGTCGCCATTTTGAGACCAGACACACATACTAAGCTCGTAACAAGGTTTAAAACTAGGTCACAGGACACGCTCACGTGGGTCTAGGGAAGTTTATTTTCTTTAGTAAGTAAACAGCGCACGTTTCGATGAGATTAGGAGCCGATTCATGCTATTGACAGTGAGGATTAAAATTTGATTATTTTCTTTTGACCTGGTGTGAAAGATTTTTTGATTTGTTTGGCTAGCATGTTTTCGTAGGTCTTTCTTCGTATTCAAATCATAATGATTGATAACGAATTTCTTAGTCTATGGTATTAATATTAATTTCGCAAAACAAAAAAAAGGAATTTGGATTTTTGGTTAGTGACATTATATTGTATCAAAAGTTACTTCTTCTTACTACAAAATATTTTAAAATAAATATAAATCAGAGTTCTTTTTATTTTTACCTGACTACGATTTTTCTCTTACACCAATTTCACAGAAATAAAGCATAATTATACTTATAATTATATTTTTTTGGTTTTTATGCCTTTACTTTTAGATATACTTACGGGTATTATCATTCAATTGGCACCTTTCTTACATCACTATTTTATGAATCGCGACACTCACTTAATACTCCGTGGGTGTTATTTACACTCTGGTAGGACCAGACCAGACCAGTTAAATGAAGTCGTAGCGCCAGATGTATGACAGCTTACCATTGTCTTGAAAGCTCTCGATTCTTTGAGTACAGATGTCTGGGCGTGATTGAAATGCTTAGGCTTAATAGATATTTGCGAGAGATTTACTAACTGGTTTCGAGACTAAGAAATGAATATTTTAACATTTGTGTTGTGGATCAGTTACTAATTATTTGCTACCCTAAGGGTCAGTTCAGACCGCGAAGCGAAGCGACGCGACGCTGCGCGCACTTTTTAACAATTATTGAACTTATTTTTTTCACGAAAAGGTATCATTTCAGTGCGAGCGTTGACACGTGTCAAAGTACGCTGAGATGCGCGGTGCTGCGCAGCGCGTGAACCTTATTGTGAAGTAAATAAATTCGAAATTGTATTGGATCATAAAAAAGTGCGCGTCGCGTCGCGTCTCGGTGTTATCTGACCCTGATGGTAGCTTTAGCTTGCGCCGCTGTATTTTTTTTTAACTGGTTGATATTTAAGTTATTAGCAATTGCTCTGCAGATAGAATGTAACGTTTGTTTAAGTAGTTGCTTGAATTACGTAAGAATACAGGTGATACTTATGTAATTTGTGTTCTTGTATTTTTTTATTGTTGTTTTTATTTATGTGTTTATGTTATTTTGCTCTTGTAACATACAAAACTGCTCATCCATAATATCCATACTAATATTATAAATTCGAAAGTAACTCTGTCTGTCTGTCTGCATGTTACCTTTTCACGCCTAAACCACTTTTATCGACACACCATGCGGGTGAAGCCGCGGGCGGAAATAAAATATATATAATTTATAAATTACTAGCTTCCGCCCGCGGCTTTGCCCGCATGGTATGTCGATAAAAAGTAGCCTATGTCCTTTCTCAGGCTCTAGACAAATATTATATATAAATATATAATAATATATATATATATATAATATATATAGTAAGGATTATGTTATCAGGACATTAGAGAAAAATGTAAAGCAGCTGAGATTAATGTTTAACAATGCCTACTTACATAAGGAAAATGAAGTATTAAAACAATACGAACATGAAAATAAACTAGAAAATATTTGTTAGACAACAGGAAACACGTAAAACACACGAAGCTCATCGATATCAACCGAATGAAAACGGTATTGCAAACTCGAATCAAACAAAAAAAAAAAAAACAAGAGCTGTGTACCACCGTCATCAAACTGACGATTCGATCGCCAACCGACATTGCACTTTTTATTTTTTAGTTCCGATCACAACTTTAAATTACTATTGCAAACTAGTAACGTCCTATGCAAGTTTAATAGCTTCCAACAACATCGATACTTTTACTAGAAAACAAAACTAAAACCTAATATGTCGTTCCATACTTCTACTCAACATACATTGCCGATTTCGTCCACAAACTTTACAAGACCACTAATACAGAATCAGCAATGGATACGTTATAAGCGAAGGTTACGTAGTTGAAGAAATGTCATGGTACATCCTCGTGTATATTTGTTTTACGCAGTTCATTCAATCAATCGCCCCACTGAATGCTGATTGGTAAATAAGGTGCCGGTTTCCAATTTTTTTTGCAATCGTGTCCATATAACACGGCGTAACAATCTGTCAACAGCAATACGAATTTTTGTATAAAATATTGTATTATTCGGTATAATTATTATCATTGCTGAATTGGCATAAAACAATTGACGGTATTCACATTGAATAGAACTGTAATTAAAGTGTCGGTCTGTTTTAAGAGGTGATTTAGAATGTTTGTGTATTTCGTAATTGGTTTGAGAAGCTGTTTGACTAGGCGTTGAATTGTTTTGACGGAACAAAGGTTTTATTTAATAATCACGGTTAGCAAACGCACCACCAGGCCGTCCCAGATTTGCTATCTAGTACATCTGAGGCCCTAGACAAAGTGACATTCTATCAGCGATAACGATGATGGAAAAGGCAAAAATGTATGGGACTCACATAAGCTATCGAAAAACTTATGTCAGACTGATATAAGCTATCGAAAAGCTTATGTCAATTCTGTTGAAAGTCGTTGTAGAAATACGAAACGCTTTAGTTGTCTAGGCTCTCTGAAACGCCTAGGATTGGTAAACGTTGTGGAACTTAAAAAATTCAATTAATGTCTGATAGTCGACCAGACCCCATTCGGGAATGGAATTCCGAATCATAAGACTATCCTGGCCTTTTTCCGGTAGAAATACGTCAGATGGAAGTTATTTTCCTGAAGTCGAACCATAAATGATACATCGTATTCTAACTAACCTAACCTAACTAAAAAGTGGTGGTTCTCTACCTGATTCTTGTCATTTACGACTAAATCTACTAAACCAAAAACAAAACGCAAATCGGAAAGCTTTGCCACACAATAATATCTCAAATATTAAACCAGAATATTGTTACACGGCATCGAAATGTACGCTTTTATGGAATATCCACAAAGAGCCTCGATCGTTTGATCTTCAAATAGAGAGATTTTCAATTTACATCGTATTCTGGAAGGTCCTGTGAACGCGCGACACTATTATGAGACGCGATGATAGGAAACGATACGTTATTGCGATATTTTGAATCGATATTTCTATGAAAATCCAATAATGGTTACGTGGTAAACTGGCATTACTGGTAAACATGTTAGTATTGCAATTGCTGCTAAAACCAAATACTGGGAACTAATAAGCTGCCTTTACAATAGGTATCTGGGGGCTTAAAACAGTCACTTTGGCTGAATCATAATTGGAAAATAATATGAATCATCGCAAAATGTCACAAACTGACAATTCATAATATGATCTGCGTGCGATTCATATTACGAAATAATTAATCTGTTTAACAGTTTTCTATGGAGATTCGTAAAAAAGTCCACATAGTATGAATTGCTTTTGTGTCAAATTAAAGGAATTGCTAATGATAGCTGGAGATTCAGGAAATGATATCCTTTTAGAGGAATTGCTAATGTGGTCGTTTTAGGCCCACAGTTCATACGTTACGTTTATTGTTGGTTCTCATATAAGATTGATTTCTGCATTTCTCGACAGTTTAATCAAAATCCTCGCCAGAGCGATTGATTGGAGATCGATTACAGTTTCTTGTTTTAAGCACATAGGAAGAAATGCTATCTGTTATCCTGACACAGTCACCTTTTACGGCTGCCCCGTTTCAAAACCTAGTAAGGACTTAAAACGAAATTTTACAGGAGAGCGCAAAAACGTAAATAAGGTCAGCCTTGAAAAGTATTTATGTAAGGTAAAAAAAGTGCTATTGGTTGTATAAAATACTAAATAATGAACACATAGTATTATCAATATTTTAATATATGTGTATATTACATATTTAAAACCCTTTGGGGACTTATTAGATTACCAAGATTATGCAATAAAACGATTTTTTGTGTAAAAGTGTCCCTTACTAGGTTTCGAAATGGGGCAGCCGTGTATGAAAGCAATTAAATGAGGAAAAGGTGGGTTATTTTTGACCGGAAACCCGCCAGAAGTAACACGGACCCATTATTATAATGAGACCATGTTCATATAACTGAATATGGGCATCATAATGATATTATCGTTTTATCTCTTACATAAAATAAGTAGGCACGAAATTAGTGTATAAAAATCCCACGATTCGATTTTGTGAGTGAGCTTGAAATTTTTTTTAGTGAGTCTGTCTACATCAGAAATGAGGTTGTGTGGATATGAGCACTCGATATATGTGAAAACTTACGACTGGAGCCGAGTATACCCGATTCAGCGTCACCGACCCGAGCGTGAGCGGTTCCGAAAGAGCGCAAAGTGCTCCTAAAGAAGTTTTCACTTCAACTAATTGGTCTAAGTGCATTACGATTTCTATGATTGTCAAAATACCCTTAAAACCATAGTTCTCCCTCTCAACGCTCAAATTCGAATAGATATCGAATTTCCGCAGTAGGTGCCCGCGTGTCTTGGAGACGCCAAAAGGGATTCCCTCACGAATAAATAACTTGAATATTTTCAATAAAAGCCAAGCGACGAGACTAGTGATCGACGCCCACGATATTAATTCTTACTATACGTACATTCTTGTGTGTCTGACTGAAGTGCGGTCTAAAGAATTGGGGATTCAATGGGTTAACAAAAGGACAATGGTAACAAAAGGAAAGTACCATATATTAAAAGCAACCGATTTAAAAAAAATTGATGAAAAGGCGCTTATAAATCGCTGATGTATGTAAGTAAATAAGATACACCAACACTTGGTGTATCTTGTTTAGCTATACAACGTGTAACTGAATAAGCGCAAGACCTGAAAGTAGTTTGCTCAGAATCGGCTTCTGAATCGATTTTCGTCATTATTTATATATTATGTTAATTTTTCATGAAAAAATCTTTTATTTAACTGAAATTAGAACCACTGCGTCATAGCAAGGTAATAAAATATTTCATTTATGGAAATTTAAGCCTTTATATAAAGCCTATTTAAATGCATAACCAAATTTGTAATACGCTCATAGCTATCCTCGTTTCATGTTTAGTCAGGACGTCTATTTTATAAAAAATAACTAGGTGTGGTTTAATTAAATTTAATTACAGATATTATTTTAGTCTTATAATTTAATATTCAAATTGGGGTGTATGAGATCTTGCGTTTATTCCGTTACACGTTGTATATCTTTTTCATCTGAATATTTTTCAGGAAGGCTCAAAAACCGTTAGGTACTAAATACGATCAGTTAAATATAAGTTGCTTTATATTCTAACTATCCTAACTTATATTATAAATGCGAAAGTGAGTTTGTTATGCTTTCACGCTAAAATGGCTGAAGAGATTTGGATGAAATTTGGCACATGGGTAGACTATGACCTGGAGAAGGACATTGGACTTACCTTCTATCCCCTTTTATCCCGGAATAGGGAGATACCTTTTATCCCGATAGTCCCGTGGGATCGAGACTGGAACCGCGGGACACAGATAGTCATTAATAAAATTGTCATAATCATAAGTTATACTTAGATTATTATCATAGTTGAAACGTTTTCTATTTGTCAAACCGTTTTCTTGCTATTTCGCAAGCCGCAAAACCCTACACATTTAAATACATAGCTGTCTTACTATCTACCAAACTATTTTGAATATTGTTTTCCCTTTCAACTTCTCAGTCCTCCTTCATGCTTGACTGCTGTAACTATGGCATATTCATAAGTGTTGAATGGCATTTGTGGAAGTTCCTCTAGAATTCCCTTAACTTTACGACAAGTAACTAACAATTGGAGATAGTTACTATTGTTACGGTATTATGTTTGCTTCAAGTGGTTTGACGTTGTTAGTGTTTCTATTTTCAATGTATACGTTGGGATGTCTATCTGTTGCTATCGTTATTTGGTTGATATGATGTTGATCGTCTAGTTTGAGCTTATTTTTAACTTGGCTTGATGTGGGATTAACTGCGTTTTTATTAGTATCAGTTTTATTTTATTTTAAGTTGGTATCCTAATCTTAGAAAAAATCTTTAGGATTCTTGATTGCTATCGGCATTTTTAATCTCAATAGATATTTTGATGAGATAGCCGAAATTTACTTCAAAGGTTTTTAGCTGTTCGAGTGACGAAACTTCAAAAGCAACCCCCTGTGATACTTCGATTATAATTTCTTAAAGTTTTATTCTCATCTGCCTAGCCTTTTCCCAATCATGTTGGGGTCGGCTTCCAGTCTAACCGGATGCAGCTGAATACCAGTATTTTACATGGAGCGACTGCCTATCTGACCTCCACAACCCAGTAACTGGGTAATACGATACCCCTTGGTAAGACTGGTTGTCAGACTTTCGGGCTTCTGACGACCCGTAACGACTGTCAAAGATCCACAAATGACAGCCGGGACCAACGGTTTAACGTGCTTTCCGAGGCTCGGAGGAGTCTCGATATGTAAAGATGGTCACCCATCCACAGACCAACCCCGGCAAGCGTAGCTTAACCTGATGAATCGACCCGTGCGGCTGTTAATACTTAGCCACGAGCTCCTCTCTTAAAGTTTTATTCTGTGTATGTCTTTTATCTGTTTTGTTGGTTAAACTGTTATGCAACAGTAGTCTTTATGCCATGTTAACTTTTGAAACCTTATTATGTTGTATAGGTTCCAGGGTACAAGACGTCAACTTTGATTAGCGCCGTTAGGAACAATGTTTATGAGAGAGCAATCCACACACAAATATAAGTAATGTAACACTACAAACACCTATATGTGTCAAAGTAAGATGATAGAAGCCGTGATATAGTTATATATCTGGGGATATAGCTATATACCGTAATATAGTTATATAAAAGCGGTTCATAACTGTTGGAGTGCCCTAATTTTGTTACAGTGACCAATTTCGACTTAGTTCTAAAATTTACCTAACAACCTATTTGTGCCCTAATAGTTATATTACTAGATCGTGCTCGTATCATAGTTATATTCCTAGTAAGATGGTTATGAACATAACACAGTTTCATAAGACAGCTTCAGTATAATATTTAACGTAGTAACACCCTCACGGCATGTCTCTTAATCACCACAAAGTTGCGATGCATTTGCATTCTCCAAACTTTGCCTTCCATTGCGGGCTTGGTAGGAGTTACTCAAGCTTTCATGATTTGTCACCCCGCAATGCGCCCAGTATTGAGTTTGCCGAACTAACGCTCAACTTAATATCGAGTTAATGTTGTGTTCGTTCCCAAATTACTGCTTTTGATCGTTCTTAGTTGTGTTTAGATTGTAGTTTCAAGCTGAGATTAGTAAGCGAGTGATGTTGTTTTCTTTGTAGTGGAAATGATCTTCTTGAATGCAAGAAGACAGGAAGACAACCATACATCATGTACTTATGCTAAATTCGACTACTAGTCTGCCTAAGCCTTTTCCCAACTATGTTTGGGTCGGCTTCCAGTCTAACTGGATGCAGATAAATACCAGTTTTTTACATGGAGCGACTGCCTATCCGACCTTCGCAACCCGGTAACTGGATAATACGATACCCTTTGGTAAGACTGGTTGTCAGACTTTCGGGCTTCTGACGACCCGTAACGACTGTCAAAGATCCATGAACGACAGCCGGGACCAACGGTTTAAAGTGCTTTCCGAGGCACAGAGGAGTCTCGATATGATCACCCATCCACTGACCAACCCCGGCAAGCGTAGCTTAACCTGATAGATCGACCCGTACGGCTGTTATTACTTAGCCACGAGCTCCCAAATTCGAATACTAGTGTAGCAAATATTTCAGATAGCTTCAATAAAAGAGTTATACAGTTCTAAACATCTTCAAAATGGAACACATTCATAAAAGTTGTGGGAGGACTAGAAAAATTCCAGAGTTTTCTTCTTCCCACATATATAAAGAAATTAAGAGTATTCTATTTTGTTAGTGTCACAACAAACACCCAAAATGACTCAACAAATTCTCTTTAATGACTCTATTTGAATATTAAACTTTCAAAAATAAAATGTTTCGCCGTCAACTTTATAAGCAGTCAAAAGTGTAATAAAAAAATTCTACCACGGTTCACAAACTTGGTATTTCATGAATCTATTAAAATAAGTTTATGGGAGAAATGATGAGTTGTTCTAAAAACTCCATAAAAATGGATCCCGCTGTAAAAATGTTTTGTACTCATATTTTTACGATCTTTTGATCACCATTTGAGAAGCTTGTTTTATTATAAAGTAGCTCATATAAAACTATGGGTGCGGTGAATAATTTGATGGGTAAGATGATAAAATTGTTACTTCCCATGCTTATTAGGAAATTCATTGCCAATAGATGCTATGGCCGCTTCATAAGAAATTGTCAGCTGTTTTGTAAGGTACTTTCCGTGATAATCTTAGACTCAACGGATAAGTGACTTGCAATACTAGAAATATCGTGAGGATTGGTAACCTCCTATCTATTTGCGTAACATATTTTCGTAAACGATTAAGACTAATCTATTTCATTTTGAAAGTTAAACAACGTTAATTGCGGTTTTTACTTTGTTGAGCAGAATCATTTTTCTAACTTAAAAAGCAATCTTAGCAATCTTTTTCAAAACGATTCAGATTGTGATTAACCGTATCTTAAGCAATTAGGGTAATAATGAGCAACAGCCACACTGTGAGCTACCATGGTTTCCAATGCTCGTTACTAATACTTTTCTTTATGAGACATGCTCAATTATTTACGCCGATTGCCCACCGTTCTCTTCAAAAATTGTAATGCTTCTTCATACAGTGCTGACGGTCAAAAGTTACTAACTTAGCAATATTGGGAATCTTCAAATCTGTTCATCCTACGCTCCTACTATTTCCAATTCCTGTGTAGCTGGCCACAACAGAGCGATTAAAGCTAATCGTTCCTCCATCAATATATCAGAAAATCAATAATCATAGAACAGATTTCTACTGGCTTGTCATTAGCCGTACAATGGCGATATAGGAGCCATGGAATGTCAATATCTGAGCCATTGTCATCGCCCCACGGTTCTAGGGAGAGACAATAACGGGATGGTGTATAGATATATAGTTATATATTATGGTTATTTGTTGTAGTATATATGTGGTGGGCGGATGAAGATGAAAGGGAATGATTTTCGGGGCTTATGTGAGTTAAAGCAGTGCGGGTTGGTATATATCACAAATGTTTTCGTATGTTTGGTTCTAGTACATGCCGGTTTCCTCACATTTTCCTTCACCGCTCTCAAAAGCAGTGGTGATGAAATATTTTGAAAGCGCTTGTCTGGGTTCGAACTTACGACCTACAAATCGTAAGTCGCTACTGTTCCTTCGGCTCCGTTATTGGGTAGCGAGTCGGTAAACGTACAGTGCAAGCTTTTTAGTAAAAATCTGGGCATGAAACCAAATTTTCAAATAATATTACGCCACTATAATTTGTTGACTTGTCGTGGAAACCAATTACTGCAGTGAACTTCAAGACCACGACTCCACTTAGCATAGTTACCGAAGCTTCAAGTCAAGCTACATAATCTGTTGCATACTAGACTTATTCGATGGAGCTTGTAATTAATCTGCTATGACGTCACTGATATGAGGCTCTACAGGATAATGTGTTCAATTATCTTCACGCTCGACGCTTTGTGGGGACGGAGACAAGATATTGTGTTGCTGTATGGTATCTTGAAGCTTCATCATCAGACAAGATTGTAAACAAACAATGCATAGACAACTTGCACAGATGTCTTATCTACTATGGTTGATTTTTAGAAACTTTACGGGTAATAAGTAGCGATCTTAACATCTTTAGTTATCATGATTTAGCTTAGGGGGTCCATTGGTTCCTTTTGCTGCGTAAAGGTTACAATGTGTAAGGTTTGATGAAACATTTTTATGCTCCATCGCGGGAGGCCCAGACGGAGATGGCGGGCTGAGCTGATCTTCTTCAATAAGAACTGGTTCTGCTTAAATAGAGAGAAATGCAATTAGAATTGTGACGCATTTACCTTGCAGTGGGACATTACAGGCTTTTAATTACAGATTAGTTTGGCAACTAAGGCTTTACAATTTTACGATTCTTTTGCAATCAAGAAAAATAGGAGGAACATCCAAGCTAGATATCTGATTATGAACAGTAGGTAAGCTAAGTTAAAGGAGGAGCTCGTGGCTAAGTAATAACAGCCACACGGGTCGATCCATCAAGTTAAGCTACGCTTGCCGGGGTTGGTCCGTGGATGGGTGACCATCTTTACATATCAAACTTCCTCCGCGTCTCGGAAAGCACGTTAAGCCGTTGGTCCCGGCTGTCATTCATGGACCTTTGACAGCCGTTACAGGTCGTCAGAAGCCTGAAAGTCTGACAACCAGTCTTACCAAGGGGTATCGTGATACCCAGTTACTAGTTTGTGGAGGTCAGATGCTCCATGTAAAATACTGGTATTCGGTTAGACTGCAAGCCGACCGCAACATAGTTGGGAAATAAGTAAGTTAAGTTGATAAAACGAACATAAACCTTTTAATAATAGCTATTAAATTATCCAAACAATCCATCAACAAATAAAATGATGAAAAACTTGACACCATTATAGAATGATAGGTCACGACATGACGCCTATGATCATAAGTATATAACATTAGTCCCAATTACGTGTCACTAATGATAGACAATTTTTACCAATTCAATGGAATATACTTTGATCAAAGGACATAGATTAATGATTGTTTCATTAGATTATCTGTTGTTAGCCACATGTAGATAGACGAAGTTTTTATTAGGATATGTAATTGAATTAAGTTTGTATTGTTGTACTAGGCAGTTGTCCCACCGCCGGCGATTAACGAGTGGCGGGTAGAACTAGCAATTGACAAAGTGTTGGCGAGCAGCGAGTGTGTAGTTCCGATAGTTTTTTCGATAGGCTATCAGCGAGTGTCCGAGTGCGACTGGCGATTACTCACATCACTCGCTCGACCGCTGGGTGAACTCTCGGCGTGAGTTCTGAGCAATGATCGCTGAGCGAGTATTATCTTTGATAGCTCTTGTCGCTCAGCGACAAACTATTGGAGTGAGTCCTCACCGGCAGTATAATCAGTCAGCGATCAACTATTAATATAATTATGCATCTCTTTTATTTACATGAAAAGCATATCTATTGTACGTTTCTTGAGCGAGAAAATAGCCGATAGTTATTCGCTTCCTCGCTGCGCGGCGGGCGGTGGGACCACTGCCTTAGGGAGGGTAAAAAATTATTCGTGTGTGCCATGTTTTGTTAGTTTAGCTTTTTTTTGTAATCAGCTCATTCAAGTCTTCTGCTAAATACGGGCTAGTCAATGACAGCTTATCTTAATGACGACGGAACGCGATTGGCCGATGGATTCATCGAAGAAGACACTTCAGACCCACCGTACCCCTGGTGGTACGGTGGGTCTTTTAAAGTTAAACGATACCACTGGGTGAAGAGACCGTAGTGCTGTCCTGATGTAGATACTAGTTGGACAGGAAATTATGTACAGTTATCTCGTTTTAAGTTAATTATAAGAGAATACTAACTTGGTGAAGGTGATTGCAATTTGTTGCTGTTGCAACTATTGATTTAGCTATACTTGTTACACTTTATGGTGGGGCTCGTGGCTAAGTAATAACAGCCGCACGGATCGATCCATCAGGTTAAGCTACGCTTGCCGGGTTGGCCCGTGGATGGGTGACCATCTTTACATATCGAGACTCCTCTGTGCCTCGGAAAGCACTTTAAGCAGTTGGTCCCTGCTACGGGTCGTTACCGGGTCGTCAGAAGCCCGAAAGTCTGACAACCAGTCTTACCAAGGGGTATCGTATTACCCAGTTACTGGGTTGTGGAGGTCAGATAGGCAGTCACTCCATGTAAAATACTGGTATTCAGCTGCATCCGGTTGGACTGGAAGCCGACCCCAAAATAGTTGTGAAAAGGCTGGGTAGATTGTTACACTTTAAGATGAATGCGCAAAGGCAGCCCGGGAAATTCCAATCTTCTTAGGTTTTTTACAATTTGCTGGTTAGTATCAGGTTGTAAGTTGATAATGATATGATGCGCGGCCGCAACATACCTACCTATACGTATTTACAGAATAATAATTATTAAAATAATCAATGAAACTCTCTAAATTCAAATAAAGCTATTGAATTACTTTTTTTTATGAAAACATGACATTTGAGACTAATTCCAACTTACCGTATTAATGATTCTTATGGTTATAATTTTACTATCTCAATACATATTTCGTTATAGTCGACTGGATACTCGACTATAAAAATCGATACCTACCTTAAGGTGGATTTTTGCAAGCAAGCAATTTCTTAGTAGTTTTGATATCGTTACTGCCCATTGGACGGCTTTTATGAGCGCTATCTTAGAGCCAGTAAAAAGTTTATGCTGTAAGCCACACAAATGTTATATTCATGAACTTTCCCTCTGTATTCTTCTCCAATATTCTAATTAAGTCCTCTTTTTCAGGAACTTAACAAAGAGATCTCTCCCCTAACTGCATAACATAACACCATTTTCTTAGGAGTCTTCCCATCTATTATTAAAACGGAAGAAAATCGCCCATCTTACATACTTCTTTATATGCGAGTAAAACTCTTGGGGTGCATAAAATAACAATGTTGCACTGTTAGGAAGCTGTATTTACATTGTTCCTGTTTTTTTGTAGGCAGGTAGGTAGTAGTATTGAGAATCTCTTTTCGTGTCTTTAAAATGTGACGATAAATAACAAAGTGGCATAATTCGGAATATTACTTACCAATTCTTGCCAAGCAGCTTTATTGTAGTAACAGATATCAAAGTCAAAGTCAAAGTTAAATCATTTATTTTAATTAGCCACATAAAAGGCACTTTTGAACGTCAAAAACCAAGAAATAGAACTGATTCTAGTTGCCCCTTCCAAAAGGTAGTTTTCGTCTGAAGAAGAAAGGGCAGAAACTGCACCGTTACTCTTTTAAAAATGTTTTTCAATATTTTGTATACATCAATTATTATAATTACATGTGAAGACGATGCACCTAGTATAAGATTACTGTACCACAATAGGTAAAAATAATAAAAAATGGAGCATTGACAAATAAATAAATTAAGTATGTGATAGATAAATGGTGCTCACATATTTACAAACATTGTAAAAGTATACGATATCACAATATTCCTAACATTTTTACAAGTAGTAAATACTAATAAGACAGTGCGTCAGTTTAAGTAATCACAAAATCTAAAAATCTATGACATACAAATAATAAATTATACAACTAAATTAGCAACCAGTTTGATTTAGTTCAGACTCGAATTGTCCTATGGAGCAAGACCAGCATGTTTCCAAGCATTCATATCTTGGATATAATCCTCTAATTTGTAATTGCTTGTTTGTAGGAATATTTTTGATTGTGCAGGAATCCATCGGCAGCAGGAAACACTATCAGTGAAGTGAGCCACTTTATCTTACCTGGAATTGAAAAAATAGCTTTTAACCTAAAAAAAATTAAAGTAGAAACGTAGAAAGTTTATATTAACCTAATCTATTAAAACGAAACATAAGATTAAAAAAAAAAAAGATTTATTAAAATTCATAAAGTCCTTGGAACCCTGCTTATGAGTTTATGAGACATATCGCAGTACCCGGCACACCCCGCTATTACGACACACATAAGCCACATGGCCCATAGAGACATTGTATCACAAGTTCAGTAATGTTTCTCATTATTTCTGCTCCCCTGGTACTACATAAGTATGACTAAGTGTATGATACAGTTTCATGTCTGCGTAATTTAGTAGATTAAGCAGACAGTTAAGTAAAATTATTGACAAGTTGTTGAAACAAACATGGAGAAGAAATTAATAAGTTATGGTTGTGATTGTCATAAAACCGTTACTTTTACAGACTGCTTGGAACAAAACTTAGTACATAAATAGGTTTACAGTTGAAAGGGGTCCTGATTTGAAAAGCAGAAGTCATAATTATTTAGCCTGCCAAAAGTATAAAATAATTACATCATCGACTGTGATGTAAGAGAATTGGTCATTTTATTAAATTCTCACAATTCCCAATACTTATTGAAGGTTCGACAGTTTTCCAAATAAAATTAACGAAAAACAGACAAACTTCTTTCCGCTTTTGTTATTAATATGGATTCCAACCTTTGTGGTTTACGCGAGTTAATTAATGAAATACAAAACAAAAGGTTGTTATTTTGAAAATAGAAGGTTTGTCTATGATGTGGTTTCGTTTTATGTTGTGGTAACATTGCGGCTTTCTTGTTTTACTAGGAAGGAATTTATTTACTGTTCATATTGTACTTAAGCGGGTCCTAGGAATTCTTTGAAGGTTTACTGGCTGGATGGCTATTACAGTGTGCGGTTCCTTTAGTTACATTTTATTACTATTATGTAGGTACCTGTGTCACTTTGTCCAATGGACACCAAGTTTTAATTTGTTAATGCTGGGGCTAAATTGGCCCGTTATCGGGAACTAGACTGCGCGCGTTCTCTCTAGCACACCACTCGACGACGTCTCGCTGAGCAACAGAAAGCGCGTGACGTATACTTCGGGATAACGCAACAATGTAGACCCAGCATAACCATCAGAAGATTTTAAGAAAATGGCACTGTTTGATGGCGCCTGTGACAGCTTACAAATATGATTTAAAAAGTGCTTATCGATTCGATAAGTTATAGTTCCAGTGTGACGTCATTATTGCGGTCCCTACAACAATGTAGTATGGCATCTGTTTCCTTTAAAGGCTCTTACATACTGGGGCGACTCGTCGCGCGACGCGACGCCGCCGCATTGTTCACCATGAGAAATTGTTTTGTTATAATTCGCGTCGCGCGACGAATCGCTCCAGTATGTAAGAGCCTTAATTTGGCAGATTATTAAAGAAACTTCATAAAAATGGGCAAACGTCACAAACCATCTTAAAGTGCCGCCATCGTAGTAGAGTCCAAACTATTCAAAAAGGAGCATAATCGCACAACGGTTTAGAATCTATTTAAACCATTTTGCGATTATGAGTATGCTTCTCTGTAGGCAAGATAGGTGTTGAGTTCGAACGCCACTCGTTGAATTTATGATACACGTAGGTATGTAATATGTACTTAATAGAACAGAATATTTATTCAGTATTAGAAAAAAAAAGGTAAAATATTAACATAAGATCTTGGAAATAATTTACAAAGGTATTATAATGTTAGATGCCTGTACTAATATAAAACTGTGTCACAAGCGGGATGTCCAACAAAGATTGTAAACAGATTAATAGTAGGCCAGAGAAGCATGGCACAAAAGGAAGGAGACCTAATCTCGGCCCTACTCAGCAGTGGGTGGAAAAATGCTGGCAATGATGAGCATGTTGAATGTGCAATCCACATGGCTGGAAATTAAGAAAAACCTAATCAATTTAGCCCTAGCACGGAGCTAACAGATACAAACTTAACATCTGTTTCCAATCATTCGGTATGGTGGTGCCTTCGTATGGTTAACACTGAGATATTTCTAAAATTTCTTCTTATTTTCCCATCGCCTTGGCTGTTCCGCTGTGGTTTTTTTAAAACAAGTTTCAATTTGTAAAATAGGAATGTAATAAGCTTTCAGTATATTTTCAGATCGTCGAATAAGGGCAACCCATCTCTTGTCTTTTCAGTATGGCCAAAATATGCATGGCGATATTATTATCATTACGTTCCTAATTGAATTCAATTTGTTCAAGTTGTAAGTAGTCCAGAGGAAGCCTTACGAAGGAGACTTTCACTGCAACGGGCGCACCCCTAAACATTTACTACTACGACTAACAAAAATGAAATAAGAACTAAGTTTATGAATAAAAAATCAATTTCTACGTTTAAAACACATATCATAATATCTCGTTCGTCCCTGTTCATAATATCACATCTCATTCGCTTCTAAGCTCTTGGAAGAGTTGCATTCGTTGTAAGTGACCGTCTGCCGCGGTCGGGTCAAGTTGAGCCACGTAATATCGTAATGGAATGGATTCGGAAAGAAAATTCTTATAATAAGTATGGTTTCGTGGTTCAATGATGGCCGATTTACTCAGAAAAAAATAAATGTAGTACTAATTCGAGCAATCCGCAGGTCAAAAATCCGATGGTATATAATTTTCCGAAATTAAAATATCCTTTGCTGGGATTCAGGTTATCCTTACATATTATAAAACAAAGTCCTCCGCCGCGTCTGTCTATCGTCCTGTTCGCGATAAATTCAAAAACTGTTTTCACCAATAGATAGAGTGGTTCTCGAGGAAGGTTTAAGTATATAATAGCCGACATCCACGTGGGCAAAGCCGCAGGCATCAGCTAGTTTAAATTCAATCCTTACATATTATAAAACAAAGTCCTCAGTCGCGTCTGTCTTTTGAATTATAATACATTGATTTATTGTTATTTTATTTTTTCTGACGTACTTTGTTTTATTAAGACTCACGAGACTTCGTCCATCTTCAGCAAACTCCATTTCTCCCACAACTTTCAAACCAAGTCCTCCATTCATATCCATACTTAAACCGATACGATACGATACCAATACACTCACATACAGACAGACAGTTGCAATCTCCCTTCAAAGCGATATCGGTTTAATATAAGATCCAGATTCGATGCCCGTTCTAATCTTGTTTCACGCTACTCGGTACTAGTCCTTTTGCAACAGTTATGGAATATTTGTAAGTGTTTATGTGGTTAGATTGTACTGATTTAAGGGGCTTTAAAAGGCTTTGAGGGGCTCATGGTTTTAGTAGTACCACATGAATTTATCAGTTGATAGCTGTGGTTGTGTATCGTATGAAGTGACAGTTGAGACGTGTTTTCTCCTTATAAACGGGCAATCGATTGCAAATACATGGGGTTTAAGACCGTCAATCAAAATCAAAATATTTTATTCCTCACTAGCAACCCGCTCCTGCTTCGTACGGTTTTTACAACTTGACAAAACATCGAAATTTCTTAGATATACGTAACTTTAATAGTAACGTATTATACATACACATAGACCTTCCGGAATAAATTCTGTAAACGATGGTAAAACCTCATCAAAAT
Organism: Lithophane leautieri; assembly: GCA_949152455.1. Lineage (NCBI taxonomy): Eukaryota > Metazoa > Arthropoda > Insecta > Lepidoptera > Noctuidae > Lithophane > Lithophane leautieri. The sequence continues at coordinate 2,162,359 of OX424463.1, read as the reverse complement.
CTGTTGAATGTTTTAGAAGAACAATGCGGACATACAGATAAACACGAAAACCACCTTTAATTTACAATATTTATAATTATAGATTAACATACATGAGCACTTCTGAAACGTTTGTAGCTAGGTGCACGGTTCTAATTGGTCGAGAAGAGCCGGCATGAAACTCGACAGTAATTATTGTGGTAAGGTGGAAGTACTTGAAGCGTCTTAGGCCATGGTCCAACAAGATTTATCTGACAATCCGAATTAGGATAGCCATAACAGGAAGTTAGAAATCGCAGCCCTCAGAATTTAAGACAAAAAAAAAAACAGAAGAATGATATCAAAGTTTTTTTTTATTTTTTATAGAGTTATCACTTAGAACTTGGGTATTTACTATATATCTTATTCAGTTTACATAAGCACAAGCGGTAACGAGAATTTTATCAAAGGCATATAATGTAATGTTTTTTAAATAATTTGTTTACTGTTCACCAGAAACAATATTACAGAAGGAAATACAGTGGTCCTTTTTTTTTTTTTTTTTTGAGGGTGGGAAATCATCCAATGACTTCTCCCGCTCTGGGCGGAGCGGAAGGGCGTGTCAGACTTTTACTGACTAAAACCCACCCGTGTTCCTTCATTTGCCTGTTGCCAAGGTCCCGGTATCCCTTTCGGACTTTCCCGCAACCCTGGCAGGAAATACAGTGGTCCTGCATGTTGCTTGCGTGTAAATGAAGGAAAGCTTGACTTGACCTCCAATCCATTCAGAAGCCACATGATTTAGGTGCCGGAAGGTGGACAGTGCGTCATCATCAATCAACATTACGTAAGGCCGTCAGTAAACATGTTACGCTATTGTTACGTGGTCGTTAATGTCTACAGAATGTGTGCTATGACGGACTGTCTGATGTCTGCTGAGGATTGAGGTGACGAGTCTAGGTACCTACATAATGACTGTAATGATGATCGTTTTAATCTATTCTACAATTAAATCTTTAGAACCTTTCCACTCCAACGCCAAAACTAGTCAACAGCTCGGACAAGTAATTCGTCAATCAAGGTTATTTGTTGGAATTATTCCATTGCAATAGCTTTTCAAACCAAAACAAATGAATGAATCCACATTTCCAGTTTCAAATGAAATGTTTGCAATAAGTCCTAGACACAATTTACCTTCAATCATACGCACAAGCCATAAAACATAACTCGACATATACACGGCCGACAGTGCAAGCAATTCATTGATTCAAGCAGTGTACGCTCGCGACCCGTGTCCATTAGGCAGATGGATCGAAGGTATGCCGCTCAGATTTACATTGCAAATGGTCCGTCAAAGGTTGTCGTTGTTAGAATTTTATATTTAATTCACACGTTTTTCAAAAATTAAAAGCGGGTTACGTGTGGATAGGATAAAGAAGGTGCTATTTATAAAGACAGTTAGTAAATAATAACATAACGCCTGAGATCCCCGAAGGGCTAAGCAAAAGTGTACTTACATCACACCCACATTTCGTCAGTTACGTTTAAGTCCCATGCAATAGGGGGTGATTCTATTGCCATCAACCGGATATAAATCCGTACTCCAGCTGCAACCGAGAAATTCCAATTAGAAAAATTGAATAACCCTTTGTTCGAACTGGGAATCGAATCCGGACCTATGAGCTCAGAAGTAGTGCTTGAGACAACTAGATCATCGGGGCAGTCTAAATATTTTTTTTTCGGAATTTCGCATGTTCGGAAGGCTATATTTGTAAGTCTTTCTGTTATTTTAATTTTGCCTTTTATCTCACCGGATGTGTTTCTTTACTACAAAACTTGAAAGCGAAATAATAATAAAATCATAATCTAAGTCGAGAGCAGTGGTGGCCCACAGTGGAGAGCAATGGTGGCCCAGTGGAGAGCAATGGTGGCCCAGGTGGAGAGCAATGGTGGCCCAGTGGAGAGCAATGGTGGCCCAGGTGGAGAGCAATGGTGGCCCAGTGGAGAGCAATGGTTGCCCAGGTGGAGAGCAATGGTGGCCCAGTGGAGAGCAATGGTGGCCCAGTGGAGAGCAATGGTGGCCCAGGTGGAGAGCAATGGTGGGCCAGTGGTAACGGTCGTGGTTACGTCCGTGACTTATCAGTTGCAGGTCATAAGTTCGAACCCTGACAGGCGCTTGACTTTGTGTAAATTATTTCATCACCACTACTCTCAAATCGGTGAAGGAAAACATCGTGAGGAAACAACCGTGTCTTAGAACAAAACATTTGAAGACGTGACATCTACCCATTCGCACTGGACCTGCGTGGTGGATTACGGCCCACTATCTCACAGACAGGAGGCTTGTGTCCCAACAGTGGGAACATTATACGCTGATTATGCTAATCTAAGTACCTACTCAACTACTTGTGGTTAAGAAATAAAACTTCATTCCTGCAACATTTTTCTTCTTCAAACGGGCTTTTAATATACTTCGATTTTCTTCCTCCAGACAGAATTTTCCTAACGCAAAGGCAGGTAAATACATCCTATAATAAAAATATGATAACCAATATAGAGATTAGGTTTCCGACTCGTCTTAGATCAGATCCATCTTTGTCGATTTGCCTTCGTTTCGAGCCCTTCGGGAAATTCGATGCATTATCGATTTTCTTAGGGCTGGGAAGGGTGTTGTATCGATGTGTTTTTTCAAAATGGAGTGTACTCGTAGTTAAGTAAAAGTAAGAAAAATGTCAACACTTTCTTTAAAAAAAATGGCGTAGTTTTTTTGTTGGTCAATAAGCCATATGTTTGCTACGTTTATAAATGATAACCTTATTTTGATAATAAGAACGATTTTCGTAAGAACGATTTTATTAAGATAATATTTACTTCATCTTCATAATAAATTACATTATTAGTGATTATTATTCCCAGTTTCACAATCCATATTATAGCATACCAAACCGTTTCTCAATTGCTTTCGTTTCGAAAAATATATTTTTTATCGACGTTGAGTTTCTAACGGAATTTATCGAGAAACATAGCACAGCACTAAACCGCGCATCTAGGTTTACTGTTCACCGGAATACCTGAGTATATTGTGATGGATTTCAGATTACCCCGCATGTGAGTCTGGTCCGTAAATAAATTCCGAAGTTAGGTATTTAATACGATAGAGTATCGTCTGACCTTCCTCAGGGAAATCAGGCATCTTCAGTTTTGTTGCACTAGAAGGTGCAATTGCTGGTACATCTTTCTGTGAATTATTTCATTTTTCTGTTAGATAAAGTTTTGTAAGCATGAGATGATAGATGCTGGCTGTCTACAGAATTTGAAAAGAGAATAATGTGTAGAAAAGTGTGTGCAGAGATTATTAAATTGTTTATGGTTGACGAAGTTAATGACAAATTACCGTGACTCAGAAAGCACGTTGAGCTGTTTGTCCTGGCTGTTATTCGTAGACTTTGGCAGTCTTTACGGGTAATCAGGAGCCCTAACTACTAAACTAAAGTCTAACAACTAGTCTTAGCAATGGGTTTCGTGTTTCCCAGTAACCGTGTTGTGGAGGTCAGATACGGATGAGAGGTAGATAGTAGCTCCATGTAAAATACAAGTATTTAGCTGCATTCGGTTATACTGGAAGCCGACCCCAACATAGTTGGGAAAAGGCTAGGCAGATTGAAGTGAATGACAGATGGAAGGACTATGTGAACTGCACCTCAATATTTGTATTTCGGTATTAGGTACCTACATATCGTCATTACAGCATTAGATACAATAGACGCCGTTATTGCACGTATATTTCAATATATTTCGAGGAAAGCGCTCAAGCAGTATTTCCTAGATATCGACAATGGGGTTCACATCTCTATAACCGTACTATATTATAGTAGATTATAGCTGTACAAGTTGTGGGGGATTCCGCAGCACTCGGTTTGTACGCAATGCTTGGATTACCAAACACCGATTACGAGGGACAGGAAGAATAGAATATGATGTATGGATTGTCTTTCCTCTTATTTTTCTTGTTTTTTGGCGCAGGTCAAACGAAATACTTTTTCACACTATTCGTGAAAATGGATAAGATTACACTGTATAAACCATACTCCCTTGGTTTAGGTTATTAAATAAAGGTAAAAAAATCGTAAAAAGGGTTTTTATAGATGACTATTTTCTTGTTTAATAATACGTTATTATAACCAAATTAAATTTCTTTTTGATTTTTACGATAGTTTCCTCTTTTATTAATGTAAGTTAAACTTTATAATTTATTCATAAACTACTCTTTGTAGATGTAACTGCTTGAGTACAATGTTTTAGTTAGATTTATAATAATAATATTGTAATCATTTTACTTTATGCGTTATATTATGGGAAGATCTACAAAATTACACACTATTTATCAAAGAAATAAAGATGACAAATAGGTAGGTACTGAATAAATTAATAGACTTGGTTTTACATTAAATCTCACATCTTTTTGCGGTAGAAGAACAGCGTTACGAGACTATTTTTTTTAATATTCTATGTTTTTGATGGGATAAACTTATTTTCTTGTCAAATCATTTGATGAATTTAGAATTTCACTTCTTACGTCATTATTATTAGGCCTAACTAACTGCCAGCTAGTTAGTTAATCATGTTATAACCTACCATCTACTTCAATTTAACCCAATGATACATGATAGCTAAAAACAGTGCATCTCCCGTTCACAACAGCCCCTTTTCTAATAAGCAGCCATTACTGAAATTAAAGCATCAATCTCTTCACCGCGTCAATGGCTTCGCGCTCCTGAAAGATTTTGGGCAAAGAGTAAAAAATACGTGTGTTACAGAGCTGGCATTATGTTGACTCGATTTATGAGCCATATTTACTCCCTTGTTGGTCTAGTGTAGGGATCTGGTACACTTGCACGTAAGTTATTTCCCCGAAAGTGCTTTCGCGCAAGTGTTCTTTCCCGTAAAAGTCCATTCGCGGATGTGTCTTTTCCGGGACATGTCTTTTGCGCAAGTGACCTGTTAAAGAATGAACTCTAGACTAGTCTAGGGGTCTAGATTTTAGAGAGCAAATCAAGATTTAAACAAGTTGCAAATGCCAACTTTTTTTATGATTATGTCAGTGACACCCATAATTATTATTACAAAGCTTGCCCGATAAGTAACACCGGCGAGGTAAAGGTAAAGTTACACAACTTTAGGTAGTTTGTCTCCAGTTTGGTACTGTTTATAAATATTATATATATTTTTTCTTTCCTTTATACATATTAACGTATTTTACCATACCAATGTCAGCTAAACTGTTACCATACCACAGATAAGTCTGGAACAATGTGTTTCTTTTCTTAGGATTGGCGTTGATAGCTGCGACACAAGTTTTAACTTTTGCAGCTATCATCGTTACCATTGAAATTTGTTTTTGTTCCATATAAAAAAACTTTTACTTTACTTTTCTTTTTCACAAGTTCGAACCTAGCCAAATCATCCGAAAATGTTTCGATTGAAAATTAGGCTTTAGTGTCATATAACTTCAAAACTGTCCTACATGTCCTTTCTGTATTAATATTTCAATCTGCGTCACAGGTGAAAGTTGGTGGTGGTCGCCACGTAAATTCTCGTTTAAGGCAATAAACGCTTATTACGCTTACAGCTGCAGATTACGATTGCGTGCCTATTGCAGTGGGGCTACACAGCCCTAGGGCAATTGTTTGTGAAAATTTAAGGAAATACTCAGAAGCTCGGTTTGAGGATGTGCCCGGTACCTATAGGGTATTAGTCGCCTGTTCAAAGGAAGTTATAAGTCTAAACCAATATTATAATAAAAGTGTTCCGTGATAGTTGTCACGATCATTATTGTCACGAAGTTAGTGGTGTGAAACGAATGCAGGCAGACAAAAATATTTGTTTGCTAAGTAGGTACTTAATCTGCACGTGACTGGTACTACGAATCTCAGTAACAGTAACAGTAACCATTAGGTGAGCCTCATTTTCCTTGAATGACGTGATCCGATATACTTTAATTACACGTGCTTCTTAAAAATATTGAAACGATAACGTAACATAACGCCTGTATTCTCCAAAGGGGTTGGCAGAGGCGTACCGAATGAAGAACCTTACACAGGCGCTAGTCTTTAACTGGGCACAGATCCAGACTAAGAGCTGTAACCGAGGAATTTTATATGGAGAAAGACACTTTGCCGTACCTGGAAATCGAATCCAAGATCCTAGCTCAGTAGCCTAACGAGGTAGTCACCAAACACATGCAGTTCAAAAAGATATTGGAAAAATATACACACAGCATTGTTTAAAGAAAATATGTTTAGAAATCTATCAAAATTTAATAACATTTATTCCCTTTTAGCAAACAAAAGGTTTTTAATCTTCCCATCGGAGTCGCGGAAGCGGGAAAATTTACAAAATATCTACCCGCCTTTGTTTACCCCTGTATATTGTGAGTGACGTTATCTACTTGCTTTGTGTCCATCGCTTGTCAAGTAGTGATGTCACAACAATGTAGTGGTGTAGATTACGAAGTGTAAGTGAAATTAACTTCTGTTATCGTTCTGTTTTTTAGTAGGACGGAAATGGATGCATATGTGTTTTAGGTTAGTGAGGCTGGTTATCTTTACGGGTTTGTTCTTTGAACGGGTAGATGATACGTGTGGCACCAGGTGGGGTTGTTTCGGCAACATATAATACAGGATAATGTCAGGATTTAAAATAAAATAAAACGGTTTCGTTACTTGGGAAGGTTCTGAACGACTGAAGCATTGCGAGATGTCATTGTCCTTATTTTTTATTTTTCTGCTCAAAAAAAGTGACTTAGTAGCAGCACGTCAGAAAACTGTTCATGTGGTTAGATGTTCAAAAGGTGCACTGATGTCGTCGGTGAAAATATCAAAGATGGCTCCCATGTTAAATAAAGTCGGCGAAACATGACAGATAACACTATCATGTGTGAGCTTAAATTCGTAAATCCAAACTGAAAAACCAAATAAGAAAAACCCTTTGAAAATATTAAACACCGGTAAATATTTGCCAAATAAGGGGTGTACTCAATAACTGAATGGCAGATGAGACAATCGATGTTCGAAACCTTTGTTCAGGGTTGTATTGTTTTAATACAAATAAATCTGAATGGTCTGCTCTCGGCCCGTGACGGACCAGTGAATCCCAATACAGTAATACAAAATAAATTCTACTGATATCATTGTCATGTAAATTCAGGAAATGTGAGGAATTGAATATGACCAAATATTTGTTTATTATAATGTATGAATTTCGTTGTTTTGCGTTGATTCAGTATTCAGTTTAGGTCGATTTGTGTTGGCGTGGAAATTGTTTAGTTATGGTTGTTTAAATGAAAATGGTTTGGTAAAATATTACTTTTAGTGTTTGAAAAGTTTTGCATTGTTAAAACGCATTGTACGTCATGATAATTTCAATGAACAATTTAACATAACCAAATCCGCCTTGCAAATGCTCTATCTAAGCTCCCTTTTATTTTGCTTACATTATTTAATACCAATAACAGAAAATAATGCTAATTTTAAACATAAACACCGAAGCTAAAGTGACATAAATAAACGTACAACTGCCAAAAAAATGCCGAACGCCAACTGAAATATTCAAAAAATGGTGTTTGGAAACGAAACGAAATTCGAACTGGGAATAACAGTGCGTCCAACCGTTAGACTGACTCGTGAAATTTTAACTAGCCGCCCGCACTGTGCACTTTTATTTGCACTGACGTGCACGCTGGAATACGTCGCTTGTTTCGGTAAACTTTAGTTGCGGGTGCCCGTACAGTCAACAAATTGTTTTTGCTTACATTACACTGCGTGCCCGAATAATTGAGCAGTGAACACTTGTTAATTCATTGCGGGTGATAGACAGGTGGTAATGAGCGGAAGATATTTATAGTGTATTTTTAAGTTTAATTACATTGTGAGGTTGCGTTGCAGAGTACGAATCAGATGTTGGTATTTTCAGACTTTAAATATGTAGCTGGTGTAAGAGAAAATAATAATGTAATTAACTGCTTATTTTAACATGAAAAACGATTGTGTTTCCGAAAATTTTAACATCAGATTATTTCTGATACAGTTTTTGTTAATTTTTGATAAATAACTTAGGAACATTTTCTAAGTGGTTTTCAATCATCACTGTAACCTGACAACTCAAAAGTAATCATTTTACCTACTTGACAAACATTATCTCAGACAGATTTATCAACTCCCCATCATCTACCCAATACAAACAGTAAAACTTTTACCAACTTTAAATCCAACTTAAGAAAGCTCAAACATAAACAAAAGTAAATTGTCGAGGTAAGATAATGAAATTCATTACCTAGTATAAAAATAGCAAAATAAGCAGTGTAATGGCTTCAAGTTTAATAATGCAGTTTGAGCGATATCGCAACTGCATTCATAGACTAAGAAAATTTAATCCAACGGGACGCCGACTGTCTCCAGCTGAACCTGAATATACGAATGTGATAAAAGCTCTTCATTAAATCCACTGATTTTTTTTTTATGCGTAGAAGCATAAAAATAATCAGTTTATGTGTGAAGAGTCTTTCAATGACTACAACGTTAGAGGTCTACGACACAGTCATAGTTATAGTCAGTCATAGTCTTAACTCCATAAAGATAAAATTCACACTTTTTTTCTATTACACGTGTGTGACTGTGGACTGTGAAATGAAAAGTGGTGATCATCACAAAAAAGCACCTGAAACACCAATATAATAATAACATAACATAATCTATTTGCATTGTAGTGAATTCCTAAGAGAACCTTGTACCTAAAAAAATTGTTTATTCAAGACATTACTGGATCTATCTTCTAATTGGCGCTCATGTGTCTCTTGTAGAATGATCCAGGACTCCAGAGAATGTGAAAGACAATAACATTTTTCTCATAAGTAACACAAGAATTTCAAACATCTTTGCTACAAGAAGACTAATTGAAATACCATCTCCACATTTTTTCCGCGCTCCGAACTCTGAGGAAAGGCTAAATCTAGTAAATTAGTTTCATTATCACTATGTCCCAGGTGCTTCACAAAGCGCTTGTTTTTGGCGCGACCTCTCCCCTACCCCCACTACTTGCACCTCCCTATCCGTCTTAACCAGCTTTATTAAGTTGAACTCTTTAGCTGGAGTAGTTTTAAGTTAGTCTACGAGGAGCGATTAGTTACCTTTCTTTGTAAAGGAATTGAATAGTTTCCGAAGTTTTTTACTCTTTGTATTGTGTTAAATAGGAGCTTAAGTAAAAGATAGTGGAAATCGCTCGTGACTGTTTGCTGTTTTCGTTTAGATAAATGGTTCAGTTCGACTTTGGTTCTATTCAACCTCAGACTTGAAGCTCTGGCAGGGGGTTCGCTTTGTTAAAACTGTTGGTTGAATTTCAAGTTTAAATTTATTTCATTTGAAATTCCACTTTCATTAGGCTTTTAAACTTTGCCTTTAGAGTTGGGAAACTATTGGAAGACCTGTGCACCTGAAGTTTTAGCCATAGAGGTAGCCTAGTCGACCTGTCCAACATCTTAGGTAGGTTTGCCATGAAACAAAAGTTCTAGACTTGTTAAGTTCTAAAGAAAAAGGACCTTTTGTAACTTGAGAAAACATATTAGACTGTAAACTACTTGCTTATTTGCTTGAGTCTAAAAGATTCAGCTGCGAACAAAACTGTCAGTCTTCTCGAAAGTCAACCAATTCCAAAGGAAGGTAATTAAAGCGAAAAATATCGCACAAATACAACAATACTCTTAAAACCGTCACCCCAATCTTTTTCTGAAAACACATTACCGCGATAAAAACCTTATTAAAGCCTTAATTATTTCGTCAACATAATTAATCTTGAGCTCTTGTGCGATGTCCATGTTTTAATTAAATGACAATAACAGGGTATATTTAAAATTAATTTGGTCGCCAACTCGACATTATCGCAAGGCGAGGTGAGAGGACGCATTTATCAGCGCACACTCGAATGCTCTCGTGTAAAATTAAATGACATTTGACGTGTGGTGTAAGTTGTGGAAAATATGCACGAAATCGTGGAAAATTAAATAATTTCTTCATGCAATTAAATTTAGGCTTTACATTAGGTCTGTTTTAGTTAAATTAGTTTTGGTTAAATTAGCGCCTATGGCTATGAAGTATTCTTAGGTTGACTTCGGAATTTGTTTTGGAAATGGCGAATTTTGACTACTGAGGTACTGATGACTGATGGAGGGGACTAAAGTCTGTCATTAGGCGAACTGAGTACTACCAAGTACAGCTTACTGCCGCTATCGCTTCACTTGTACTTTGTACCATCCCCAAATAGCTGGTACAAACAAAATTAAATGCAGCGTTGAAATTCGACAATGCTATCGTAATTAGATGTCATAATTTACTGGAAGGGACTCGACGCCTCTTATGAATTTTACCTGGACTCAAAGGGATTTTGTTACGGACTATTTGTAGGGAATAATGGGAATACCACTGGTTTTTGATGTTCCGTCGTCGTTTATGTGATATTTAGAAGGTAAGCTAAATTATTCAACAGAATCTGGATTAGTCTTAGTATCTAGAAAGTTTTGCAAGAACAAATGAAAATTACGTCAAAAACGTTTCCATTTTTATTATCAGGTCTCGATTTTCTTGTCATTGCTTTGTTCCACTGGCGTAATAATGATGACATAACAATATGGTCACTAGGAGAAGGTTGTGCTAGTGAACATTTCAGTTTTTCTTATTTCAATTGTAAACAATACAAAAATTGAAAATCTATTCATCATCTGCCTAGCCTTTTCCCAACTATGTTGGGGTCGGCTTCCAGTCTAACCAGATGCACCTGAATACCAGTATTTTACATGGAGCGATTGCCTATCTGACCTCCACATCCCAGTAACTGGGTAATACGATACTCCTTGGTAAGACTGGTTGTCAGACTTTCGGGCTTCTGACGACCCGTAACGACTGTCAAAGATCCACGAATGACAGCCGGGACCAACGGCTTAACGTGCTTTCCGAGGCACGGAGGAGTTTCGGTATGTAAAGATGGTCACCCATCCACGGACCAACCCCGGCAAGCGTAGCTTAACCTCATGGATCGACCCGTGCGGCTGTTATTACTTAGCCACAAGCTCCTAAAAATTGAAAATTCTATTACGCCTGGAAAATATAAATACAAAAACTGAATTAAAAAACTTATCTCAAAAGATAGTTTGCAAATACCATTTACGGTGCAAATTTTTTTAAAGTCCAGAAATTGTCTTAGTCTCTTAGACAATGTCTGGACTTTAAAAGAGACTGTGAACGCTGAGTTTGTTTCGGTGTTTGTTCTCAGAGTAGTCAGAAAGGCAACACCGAAATCGAAAAGTATAAAAAAAATTGTGTTTGTAAACCTAATTAAAGAAGTAAATTTATTATTTATACCGTGTTTGTGTTTCAGAGCAAAACTAAAAAAATATATAAAAATTCTCTTAAACCATCTTGTTTTTTTATGTCCAGTATATTATAAACAAGCAGCTTATTTTTCATCCTTCCTCTGAAAGACTAGACACACAAACCAGACACGTAAACAAAAAGAAAACATTCAGTAGACCGACCAATAGCACTGAATATTTCAGTCTAGTGTCGGGACGTGTTTTTTTCAGTTCGACGGAGCTTTGTTTCAATGTAGACTAATACCCGGGGAACATGGGCTTTCTGTTGTAATACATTTTCCATCATAACTGTACAGTGGGATGTTTCAATTTTCATTAAAATGTCAAGGTTTGATGTTTATTTGTTTATTCTCGTATTTTGTTGTTTTGTTGTTGTTATATAATTGAGTTTTACTGGGTATTGTTGGTTAGTTCGTTTTTTAGACTTTGTTTTTTTTGTGTAAACTTTGGATGTTTTGATATTTTATTGAAATAGATTCTCTTGTTTACTTTGTAAAGTATTATATTATTTTAATTATTGTGAATGTGAAGACTATGTGGAGCTTTGTTTCTTTTCTTTTTTAGTATTAATTTTTCCTTAGTTTTAATTAATCATGGTCTGGCAGTTTGAGTAATTTATGCGGCCTAACCAAATGTCCTTTCTTTGGTACTGTTCGTCAAATCGTTGAGCTCCTTAAAATTGGAGTTGAGCTGCACGATTATTGCCAAATGCTTGCACTGACTGGACAGGTCCACTCAATCTGTGTGGTTCTTTCCTCAAAAGTCCATTTCAGACACCAATCTACATGGTCTTCACATGATCTGACCAAGATTATGTCTGGACTTTAAAAGAGACTGTGACCTCTGAGTTTGTTTCGGCCTTTCTTCTCAGAGTAGTCAGATAGGAAACGCCGACCTCATCTAGTTTTAAAAATGTGATTGACGTGTAAAAGTGTTTGTACAAACCTACTTACAGAAATAAAAATCATTTATCATTTATCATTTACTTGAATTACACTCTGAATTGAATTTTACTGTTCTCGTTGTCCAAAGTAGTTACGAGTTATCTGACTGCATACCAAATAGCTTGTCCGACTGTACATCAATATTTTGTAAGAGATAGGTACAGTACACTGCCTAAATTCGTTTTGATTGTGTGTGTAATTTAACTTTTTGAGTTTATGGCTTAGGAGAGTCACGTTAAAGGATTGGTGAAAATACTGAACACACTAGTAAAATTGTTTAAAGTAGTTGCAAGTTATCTGCCTGTATACCAAATAGCTTGTTCGACTGTACGTAGGGACGTGTAGGTACATGGTGTTTTTGGTCTGGTAAATAAAATAAACTAATTTTAAGCTTAAATATTAACTCAGTCCAAGCTCAGCTCAGCTTAGCTCAAAGACCCAAGCTCTGCTACACTTTTAACATTTTGACGTAACAAAAGAGCTCTATCTATATTCAAACAATTAAAAATAAAACGGAGTTTAAGCTTCAGCTCTTTGCATTCAGCAGACGTATTCCATCGAGTCTCTACGGTAGAGTACCCTTTACAAAGACTCTACTTTGTCAGTGTCGTTTGCTCTACATCTCATTTACTGTGTCTCTACAATTATAGAGAAAGGAAGCGCGCTGTTTAATATGCAAATTAAAATTGTAGAGCTTATGATGTTGGAAATTTTCTTGTTTTAATTTCTTTTTATTTTCGTGGGAACGTTATATAGAAAGGGAAATAAATCTCTATGTGAATTTTAAAGCGGTTTTATGTTAAGCTGAGGAGGGGAACGTCTATTGTATTAGTTTATCTCGTATGCGATTATGTAATTATAAACTAATTACTTTCTTCCTTACATATAATAAAACAAAGGCCTCCGCCGCGTCTGTCTGCAATCCTGTTGCGATAAACTCAAAAACGACTGCACCGATTTTCATGCTGTTTTCACCAATGGTTAGAGTGGTTCTCGAGGAAGGTTTTAGTATATAATAACCAACATCCACGCGGGCGAAACCGCGGGCATCAGCTAGTTTTCCATAAAATAACACATAACATCACGCCTTGTTTTCCCGAAGGGTTCGGCAGAGGTGTACCTATAGTGCACCCACATTTCGCCAGTTATATTTAAGTCCCATTTAATATTCGCCGAGCCTAATGCGATCAACCGGGCACAATTCCAGACGTATGCATTATTTATACCCGACTACGGCAAAGAAAAAAGGAGGGTTATGATTTTGACCGGTATGTTCATCTGTTCCCTCCTATCTTCTAAACCACTCATAACAATTTGATAAATGAGGTATCATTGGGAGCGTCTTGATCGTGACGTTAAATTAAATTAAAAATGGCGCCCTCTAGAGGACATAAAGTCATCATCATCTGTCTAGCCTTTTCCCAACCATGTTGGGGTCGGCTTCCAGTCTAACCGGATGCAGCTAAATATCAATATTTTACAAGGAGCGACTGCTTATCTGACCTCCACAACCCAGTAACTGGGTAAAACGATACAACTCGGCAAGACTGGACTGACTGGACTGACTGTCATCTAGAGGAAATAAAGTCAGGAACTAAAAAAAAAATTGTTTTATCGTACCATGTTGGGTGTCAAATGAAAGGGCTTAATGAGCACATTTCAAATATATATGTATTATAAGCACAAAAGAATAAAATAAATAAAAAAGTAATAAAGACTCCAACGAGATCCAACTACGACTGAAATATAAGCAAGACACCACAGACAGACAAATTAAAAATCCGGAGTCACACGTGTTAGGGCATAAATCTAACAGATTACGTGCGACTCCGGATTTTTTTTTTAGTTTTTATGTTTTTAGTGTTTATTACTTTAATTTTTTTATGTCATTGTGTAACTACCAATATTCTTCGATCATATATTTACAAGAACACCTGATCTAACCCTGTCTTCCAGAGACGCTATTATTATTAAACCCGAGATGTTGCGTTGTCAGCCTACATGTCAGTGTCAAAATGTGAGGAAAACCGACAACGAAGGGTGTAAACGCTGCGCCTTGACGCTGTCATCGCGGAGACAGACAAACATTCTGTTTTAATTGTAGTGAGTGTTTTGTATGTGCACTTTAGAAAGTATCAGGCTCACTGCTTAGATACTCGTAAGTGTAGGTTTAAGTAAGAGTATGTTTTGTTGTCATTAAATAATATATAATTATATTATATAGTCCTCTATTACTATTTACTATTTCGGCCACGGCGGCCAATCTCAACGGAGACTAGCCTAATACTAGCTGATGCCCGCGACTTCGCCCGCGTGGATGTCGGTTATTATATACTAAAACCTTACTCGAGAAAAACTCTATCCATTGGTGGAAACAGCATGAAAATCGGTGCAAGTAGTTGTGTCTAGAGGGCGCCATTTATAATTTAATGTGACGTCACATAGCCTATAACCAGCGGACGATCAAGACGCTTCCAACGATACCTCATTTGTCAAATTGTGATGAATGGTTTAGAAGATAGGAGGGAACAGATGAATATACTTATGTAAGTACATACATACATACATACCGGTCAAAATCATAACCTTCCTTTTTTTTTCGCCGTAGTCGGGTAGAAAGGAAGAAATAAGCAAGAAATAAACAAAATTCATAAAAAGGGAAGAAATAAGTACAAAAAGTCCGTCATTTAAAAAAAATCGATTTCTCAAATGCTATGAAAAGAGTGTAACTCACTTGTCGCGTATAGTAATAATATGTAATTGCTCTAATTTATCTAATAGAATAAATAAAATAGTTTACACGAGGTTCACATTCACCTGCGATCCTCAGTATTCTGAGTTTCAGTCATCATCATCCGCCTAGCCTTTTCCCAACTATGTTGGGGTCGGCTTCCAGTCTAACCGGATGCAGCTGAATACCAGTATTTTACATGGAGCGACTGCCTATCTGACCTCCACAACCCAGTAACTGGGTAATACGATACCCCTTGGTAAGACTGGTTGTCAGACTTTCGGGCTTCTGATGACCCGTAACGACTGTCAAAGATCCACAAATGACAGCCGGGACCAACGGCTTAACGTGCTTTCCGAGGCACGGAGGAGTCTCGGTATGTAAAGATGGTCACCCACCTATTCTGAGTTTCAGTCATCTCACTTTATTTAGTGTGTGGACCTGTTATTCATTGCGTAACACATAGAAAATGACAAATGATCACAGTGGGTTTTATTTTAAAAGTTCACCCATGTTCATTGCGTAATTTACGTTGTGGAATAAACAAATTTTTCAAACTTATGAAGCAATGGACAAGCAGTGTTCTCCAAAAATCTCAGATTGTGATTAAAAGTGTGTAAGCAATTAGGGTGGTGCTTGAATTATGTATGCCTTGAACTGTTGTTTTCCCAACATCAAAGACTCTTCGCCTAATCTAATTTCTAAGTTACATTTTTCTAGCCAAAAACTAACACAAAAATACAGCGGTAGCCGTATATCCGTGTTGGTGGCAGCATCTCGTAAACCGTAACGTATGTATATTGCGAGGAAGGTTAGTTTGCTCATACATTACTCGGAGGCTTGCCTTAAGCCGCACTCATAAAGCCAAATTAGGCGTGTCTTGACGAGTCATACGGGTTTGTAGGATGGTGATCGAGTTTGTTGACTGAATATTTACAACAAAAAAAATGACAACTATTAAATATTATGCTCTTATTAGCTGGCTAACTCTGTGGTACCCTGGTGTAAAAAAATATCGACACCCCTTTTTGAGGGATCATAATTACTCGTATTCTAATAGTCATCACAAAAAATAAGATATTATCTACTACGTATTACCCGACTACGGCGAAGAAAAAAGGAGGGTTATGATTTTGCCCGGTTTGTATGTATATTAGTATGTATATGTATGTATGTATGTTCATCTGTTCCCTCCTATCTCCTAAACCACTCATCACAATTTGACAAATGAGGTATCGTTGGAAGCGTCTTGATCGTCCGCTGGTTATAATTTTTTTTTTTTTAGATTAGACTTATTTATATCTTCGGAGAAAACGACGCGTCTTTCGTGAACTAAACAGTATAGGTTTGCTGTTTGTATGATCGGAGATTGACGAAGTCTTCCTTGATAGTTTGTGTAAATCGTGAACTTTCCATTTTTTTACACTAGAATCTATTCAGGACTCGAGTAATGCAATATACTGGAAATCAATAAAATAATTATAACAGTGTAATTAACTCAAAGCAGTGCAACGGGTGATATCGGAGCATTTTCCTCGCCATTCTTCAGGATCGTGGGTCACGTTCCCAAGACTTGCCTGAAACCCATAACAAAGCCTTTGCGTTTTCCAACACAACCCTCCACTCAAATCTCACCCTTATTTCCTGTACATAAGGTTGAACAAATATTTTTTTCTCTATACCTAATTATATTTGTCCAACGTACCTGTACACGTGTTTTGCTTAAGTTTTAATGTTGTTGGGCTTATTTCTTTGCTACGTGATCGCCAAGCAAGGGTTCTCATTACATATAACTCCCATTTTATAGGACAACTAACTATTTTGAGACAGTAAGAAGAGTTAATAAGGTTCCCGGAGTTTGACTATTCGTATTCTTGTCTGGAGTTAGGTGAGGCAAGATTAAAAACAACAGGGATCTGCTTTGTTTTTATTTTTTTGTAATAGCAATCACGCCATTTGGTTTAAATAGGTTTTTTTTTTAATTTATTATTTTTTGATTATTTGTCTTTTATATTTTGTGAATGTGAGAACGTTGTAGGCTCAGTGGACTGTAGATTTGTTGACCATCTTCTATTTTTTTAAGTACCTGGTACTTGTTGAAAGACCTACATTGTCCTCCCATGCCTACTAATAGTGTAATTTGAAAATATTGTAAAAGCCAATTATTTTTAAAAGAGTAACCGTGGAGTTTCTTGCCGGCTCTTCTCCATAGGAAACGACCAATTGGAACCGTGCACCTAGCTTATGACGTTTCATAAGTGCACATGTAGGATTATGCGTTTTTTTTTATTTTGATTTTTTAAGCATGCGCAACGACCTAACAGACGTGACGAGTTTTTTCCACACCTCGAAGAGAATGTAACAGGCTGTGTGTGGTGGAGTTTCTTGCCCATTCTTCTCCATACGAAAACTACCTTTTGGAAGGGGCAACTAGAATCAGTTTTATTTCTTTGTTTTTGACGTTCAAAAGTGCCTTTTATGTGACTAATTGAAATAAATTATTTGACTTTGACTTTGCATACCTACCTATGGCAGAAGTTACGGGTGGTCTGAAATACGAAAGTTAGACCACCGGACTTTGGTGAATCTAACATCGTTCCCAATTAATTTGAGTTGCTAACATTAACAGTTCTGTTGAGTAAAATACAGATATTTAGCAGCCTTTCGTTTGGTCTGGAAGACAACCATAATCATAATCATTTATTTTTCAGAATATGGTACATTATATGGTCTTAAGATTAGTCAACAGTATCATCACATTCTGCCAAGTGTGGCGTGCAAATATTAGGTACATACATTTATTACAGGATAGACACTATTAGGTTAATATTAGCATTAGCATTAAGCATCAACATCAAGCAAGTTGCTTGTGAAAAGGCTACGCCTATTTCTTTGAAACTAAAAGTATCATTATAAACTATGAATACTTTATTCTGTATAACCCCAAATAAATTGAGACAAAGCCAGGACAATGATTTATAACATTTAAATATACATCGAAATTCGATTCCTAAGCTCATTTATTTATGGTTTAAAAAATTTGCAAATTTGACAAGCATTCCGAAATTGATATTGCGAAATTTTATGGATTCATACATATTGTATGGCTTAGAATTCTGACGGCGGCAAGCGAAAATCTACAGGCCTCATCAAACGTATATTAAGCCGAATTAAAGGATTAGGGGTCGTTCACAACGAGTTCAAAGGCATTCTTGTGGGGCTTTTTGATATTTACGACAAGAAGTTTACTTATATCTACATATCGAGGGTTCACGGGCTATTTGTATTAAGCGACATTTTTGGAACTTTACAGGAGAGCATTTCAAAGTTTCATTTTTAGGAAAACAAATCGTTATAAAAAAAGTATTAATATTATTACAAAAAGTGTTCTATGTTGTTTTTCTTTATAAAAACCACACAATTTAGTCTAGTTTTCATTTTTGTAAAGCTGTTATTACCAGAAATAAATGTCGCTTCATACAAAATTACCTCAACTCACTTTTATTTAGAAACAGGTTAAATGATTCAAGCGCCATAAATTAATTATTATAGGTTCAGGAAAAAGGATTTAAGCAACACTCGGTGTTGTTTTAGTGTAAGGTTAAATGTAATAGCTACCATCGCGATAGTAATATAGAATCAGGCTATTCAGCTTATGCAGCTGAAGTATAGTAGTTTCAGACCAAAATGATTTATGTAGCACTTCACATTAAGTATTTATAATAAATTCCAGGTATAAATTCCACGTGCAGGCGACGAGGTGTTTCAAACGACATCAAGCATGGATTTCAGATGCAGGCAAAACGATTCAAACGCCCTATGTTGTTACGAAATTTATGTCAGGACAAATAGCTTAAGTCAAAATCACAAAATATTTGGTCTGTGTGAAGTCTATCTTTACTAAAATTGTATAAAATTTGTGTCGCATCAGTCAAGTCAGATTTAAACTAGACCTAACTTTACTTATGTTTCAAGAGCCAAAACAGTGCTCAGAATTGTACGAAACCCGGCTCATCCGACGCAGAAAAAATCGCTGATTCCGAATATGTATATAACTCAATATCGTCCTAGCTAAATTACAACAACAAAACAAACTCCTCACGAGTTAAAAAAATATACCAGGCAGCTTGTATAAGACAAAAAAAATGACCATTCTACAAGAATGCAAATAGCGAACACAAACTGCTGTGTACAAACCCTAATCCAAATTAAAGGCAGAGGGCATCCGCCCTTTCCGATTCCTCCGTCGCTGGGCGGAACTCATTTACCTAAAATTGCTCCCAATTTATTAGGATTCCCAGAATAATTCCATCTCGGTCGTGGACAAATTCGTAAACGCTATTTTGTTTGGCCAGACAAGAAATATTTCAGCGGTTTTTCTTTGGACAGTGAGCTGAATTTCAATTGGTTGATGAAGTATTTGTATTGTTGTTGAAGCAGAGTTAAGTGGCGGTAGGTATTTTTAAAATTTATTATTTATATTTGTTACTATTACAATTGTAGGGAAATATAACAAAATACGACACAGTCTTTGTATAGGTGTTGCGGTAAATTGCGCGGCAAGAGCGCAGCAGCAACACGCGGCGTTTGCAGGAAACCATTCTGCCGCGCTACAGTGTGGACTAAACCAAAGAATATTAGTATTGCGCGGCATATCCAAGACACGCCGTACTAACATTCGTTGGTTCAGTTGGCAACAGCAACAGAACTAAAATTAAAGCGGTTGCGCGTGTCGTAGCTCTGCGTATTCGTCCAAACGAAATTACTGACGAATGTTTGCTAGAAATGTTTGTGCGCGGCAGGTAGACAGAAGCGTTCGTTCGCGGCAGCCGTCCATTCACAGCGCGGCAGGCCGCGCGCGGCAGGCGCGCACGTAAACAACAAAGCTAAAGCTGCAGTATTAATGATGAATACGACCTTTAAAATTAAAACCTTTCTTTTCACTAATAAACAAGCAATTTAATGACACTTTTCCACTAAAGACTAAAACTATTTACACAAAGTTCTTATTTAGTGATTGGGCGACTCCAGGTATTCGTAAAAGCAGGGAAAATCTTTTTGAACTTTATGGCCTAAAGCAACATATGAATAATAATACAACCTTTCATCAGTATGTTGCAAAATATTCTAAAACTTTTAAAAATGTGTGCAAAATTGCTAAAGCTCTTTACATTAGCAATAAAATAAAATCAGCTGATGATAAAATAAAAACTACCTGGCAAATAATAAATAATGAAACAGGTAGGAAAAAACAGCGTAGTACTGAATTTAATTTAGAGACTGCACATGGCCCAATCAACTCGGATGTAGAAGTAGCTCAGGAATTTGAAAAGTTTTTTGGTAATATTCCAGTTAAAACTACTGAAGCTTTAAATTCCTCACCCGTGCTTTCTGCTGCCTTACTTAGAAATAATGTAAAGGCATGCCCTTTGGAGTTAAGGTTTCAGCATACAAACCCCCAGGCAGTTATAAAAGCTTTTAAAGATCTTAAAATTAAATCAACAGAAGATCTATGGGGAATGTCTGTAAAAGTCTGTAGATCTATCATCGAAACCATTGCGCCCTATCTAGCTTTCATATTTAACACCAGTGTAGACCAAGGAGTCTTTCCGGATCTCATGAAACACAGCAAAGTAGTTCCTTTGTTCAAATCCGGTGATAGTAAGGAACCTAACAATTATAGGCCTGTGTCAATTCTGCCAGTTCTCAGTAAGGTGTTTGAAAAGTTGATGCTCAATCAAATGTTACGTCACTTCAATAAAAATTCCATCTTTCATGAACAACAGTACGGTTTCACCAAAGGGCGTTGTACCACTGACGCCGGGGTTACCCTAATAAAGAACATTTTTAACGCCTGGGAAGAAGCACAGGATGCCATTGGAATCTTTTGCGACCTCTCGAAGGCGTTCGATTGCGTCGACCATGAGACACTTCTGCTGAAACTAGAGCACTATGGGGTTAGAAATACAGCTCTTGATTTACTGAGATCATATCTGAAAGATAGGAAAGTTAAAGTTCAAGTAAACGGCGTAAACTCATTGGGGTCTGAAATGGCAATGGGCGTTCCTCAAGGCTCGATATTAGGTCCATTCCTCTTCTTAGTTTATATTAATGATTTACCCCAATTACTTCTAAATCAACCGAAGATGGTGTTATTTGCAGATGACACATCATTGATTTTTAAAATAAATCGACGATCACAAAATCTTGACGACGTGAATAGCTCTATTCTTCAGGTCCAAGATTGGTTTACGGTAAATAATTTGGTACTCAATGAAAAAAAAACCAAATGTATTCGATTTACATTACCTAATGTTAGAAGTAGCGAATGTGACATCATATTGAATGGAGAAAAACTAGAGTTTATTAATGAAACAGTTTTCCTGGGTATCACGCTAGACGAGAAATTACAGTGGGGACCTCATATAAAATCTCTTGCGGGGCGGTTAAGCTCGGCCGCTTATGCTGTCAGAAAGATAAGACAGTTAACAGATGTAGAAACCGCGCGTTTGGTCTATTTCAGTTACTTCCACAGCATTATGTCGTATGGCATTTTACTGTGGGGTCGGGCTGCTGACATTGAATCCATCTTTATTTTGCAAAAGAGAGCTGTCAGAGCCATTTATAATCTATGTCGCCGCGAATCTCTCAGGGAACTATTTAAAAGGATTAATATTATGACGGTACCTTGCCAATTTATTTATGAGAATATTATGTATGTAAGAAAAAATTTAAATCTATTTAAGAAAATAAGTGACAGACATAATTTTAATACTAGAAATAAAGATAAAATAGATCAACCATTTTTCAGATTAGCTAAAGTACAAACATCTTTTATGGGGTACTGCGTTAAATGCTATAACAAAATACCTTGTGATATATTGCAATTAAATGAAAGAAAATTTAAAACTCATATAAAAAGTACACTTTGTAAACAAGCTTATTACAAATTAGAGGATTATATCCAGGATAAGAATGCTTGGAAACATGCTGGTCTTGCTCCATAGGACAATTTAGAGTCTGGACAAAATCAAACTGGTTGTTAATTTAGTTGTATATTTTATTATTTGTATGTCATAGATTTTTACACTCTGTGATTGCATGGAATCACGCACTGATTTATTAGTATTACTTGTAAAGATGTTAGGAATATTGTAATATCGTATACTTTTACAATGTTTGTAAATATGTGAGCACCATGTACCTATCACATAACTGATTTATTTGTCATTGCTCCATTTATAATTTTTTTTTTTTGCCTTTTGTGGGACAGTAATCTTATTGTGGGTGCATGGTCTTCACATATAATTATATAATTCATGTATACAAAATATTGTAAACATTTTTGAAAAGAGTAACGATGGAGTTTCTTGCCCATTCTTCTCCATACGAAATCTACCTTTTGGAATGGGCAACTAGAATCAATTCTATTTCTTTGTTTGTTTTTCATTGACGTTCAAAAGTGCCTTTTATGTGCCTATTTGAAATAAATTATTTGACTTTGACTTTGACTTTGAAAAAAATCTTTTTGTGAAATTGAATGTTTATGTAGGTACCTTTGATGATATTTTTTTATCATTTTGAGTAGGTACTAATTTGTTCCTTTGATCTTTTAATTAGGTTTTATAATATTTTGTCTTTATATGCTATGCTTACAGTTTTTGATCTTTCGGTCCCTAATTTATACCTATTTCCCCAAGTTTAAATCTGCTTTAGTTTAGTCACATATTATAACATTACGCCTTGCTTCCCTGAAAGGTTGGGCAGAGGTTTACCTAGAGAATACCACATTTCACCAGTTGAGGTGAGCCTATTGCCATCAACCAGGCACAAATCCAGACTCCGAGCTGCTACTGAGAAATTCTAAATAGACCAACCCAAAAACACTTTGCCCGACCTGGGAATTGAACCGAATACCTCATGCTTAGCAGTAAGCCTTGCGACGACTAGACTAACGAGGCAGTTAGTTTAGTCACGTCTATGTTAATCACTACTACACGATGTTCACCTCAAGTTAGAATTAAGTATAAACTTAGTGTACAAGTTTATAATGCTACACGTAGTACTTAAACTATGTAGTTGCTGTTAATTTTATCGCGGGTAAGTCTTAGATATACTTGTAGAAACGGCTGTTCTTGTGTTCAGGGATTAACTACCAAAATGGTAGTTTGAGTCTAGCAGCTTCTTCCATACTTGGAAGAAGCTTTCAAATTAAATTAACTGGCGAAACTTCCAACCGGATGCAGATGAATACCAGTATTTTACATGGAGCGACTGTCTATCTGACCTCCACAACCCGGTAACTGGGTAATATGATACCCCGTGGACTGTTTGTCAGACTTTCGAGCTTCTGACGACCCGTAATGACTGTCAAAGATCCACAAATGATAGCCGGGACCAGCGGCTTTACGTGCTTTCCGAGGCACGGAGGGGTCTTGGTATGTAAAGAGGGTCACCCATCCACGGCCCGACTGCAGCAAGCGTAGCTTTACCTGATTAATCGACCGGTACGGCTGTTACTACTTAGCCACAAGCCCCTCCAACCCAAGCCACCAACCCAGTTCCTCCTCCAAGTAGCGTCAACATTTAAATGATTATTAAAGGCGAAATTGGTACACAACTTTTACATAATTAACAGAAGGCTGTCTTTATTCAACCTGGAACACACAAACACATCCCACGTATGACTAAAAGTCCCCCGAGTCCCATTACAAGTTACCAAACACTCCTATTATACATTACTTAGGCTTAACTTTGAAACTATTAGCTTAGTTATTTAGTAACATATTAATTAATATACAAGGTTAAGACAACCTCACAGGTCTAGAGATCTCAAGCTCGAGTACTAAGCATAGTGTTCTGGGTTCGAACCTAGGATTGAGGAAAGGGATTCTATTCGGTTTTTCCATAAAGAAATTCTCTAATTCTGTTTGAAGTCTGGATATGTAATATCGTGCTCCATTAATGGCAACAGAGGCGCCCTCTATATTACTACATGGGACTTAAAACAATTCAAAATGAAGGCGTACCTATATACGAGTATTATAGGTACCTCTGCCAACTCCTTTGGCAGGGCTGGGCGAGCATTTTTTTCATATTAGAACACGTTGACGAAATTTTACGCAAAATGGTCAATGGACCTTAATATAATCACGCTTAGCAGAAGGATTGCCCAAATTTAAAGTTTAAGAAACATTTCGCGAAGTTGCTTTCAAAGAAAATAACTTTCTCATACCTCCAACAAAGGGCGTTACATATTCATACAAGCATCCACTAAACCCAAAATCAGTTCATACCCTTTGGGTCCCAAATAATAAACGAGCAAGAAATTGCCCCAAGTTCCGTACTGCGTTACATTATACCTCTAACTCGGCTACTCGGGCTATATGGTCGGCTATACCAGGCTATATGGGGCGGCCTGTAAAGTTAGCTCGTAATTCGTCGACTACCGTCCCCTTTAGGTCACGTTCTGTGCCCTAAATTTAAAGGAAAACACTCCAATAAGTTGTGCGCCAACTGTGTGGAGGAATATACGGAGAGGAATTAGGGAAGGAACCGCTAATGATTCCCGTTTTTGATACTGATATTTATAATTATAACTAAAAATACGTCATGGTAATTACCATGACGTATTTTTTGTTGGTCTTTAATTGCCACAGTTCTCAGTTACCAGTAATCTGAAACTCCTGTCAGTCTGAATCTATAAATATAACAAAATGCAAAAATTTGCTCGGTGAGTTTCGGCAAAAATGTTTCAACTGCCTTAGTATATCTAACGAAATTGTCAAACGGCTTGAAGTGCATTATGAGACTTCCCGTTTGACAAATATTTGAGTACCTTTGGCGTACTTTAGGCAGTCATAATTGTTATCAAACATGTTGACTGGCTGATCTTAGCATTTCTCGCTGTGGTTTTGTTACCACTGACGTGCGGCTGGAGAGATTGGAGTCGGCAGATTACGTCGTCAGATGAGTTACTCACGGTTATTTCTTTCATTTCACACCCTCGTTGTCATTTTAATCATTTTGCTTTGTGATGTGTGGTACATAACGCGATGCTTAAGGTGCACGGTAAAAGTCCAATGAGTTTATATTAGCATCATCTAAAATTATACAGCTATCATAAACTCATTGTCACTCATGTTTATGCAGTTCGTCTGAGTAAGGAGTACAAATAAATAAATAAAATTAATGTAAATTACTCATTGCAGCTTGCCTTTAAATGGACAACCCCACTACATATAGCATGCCATGTACCGTCTCGGTTCCAATACATATGCCCGTATATTTCCAAGTTTTATTACATCTTCGCTTTCAGTATGTACTCCTCATGTAACGCCGGCCGGTATAAAACTTCAGGAAAAATCGCTTAGCAACGTAAAATACAGTGTAGTAAAAGTTTAGACTTTTATAATAACATATTTGCAGTGCACCAGTTTGCACCTTTTAGTAATTTTTAGTCTTGCGAGTTTAAAATAAATAGTGTACCCATTAAAAGTGACATTGTTCATATGAAACTTTAAGGTTGAAGCTACACGGGCTTTTTGAGAATTAGGCATTTCCAGAAATAGGTATGTTTAGAATAAAAATGTATTTAGCTAATTAGTGCTTTTTCAAGCTGTTGGGCATTTTACGAATCTGGCATTAATCGACTAAGCCTCGATGCCACGGTCAATGGGTTGTCTGTCTACGTGAAGCTCGATTAAATACTTATAGGATGTCATTCAAATCCATCCATCACTGTTGCAAGAGCGATCAACACCGAACGATGATAGTAATGCAAGATGCGGCTACTCTTTTAACTTCTTATCAGAGATTTTTGAAAGGGCATCGATGAATGTTACTGACTCGGCTTTGTGTCCTCTTTTTAAAAGGAAAATTATTTCATTTAGCAATCATATTTTTAGGGTTCTGTACCTGAAGGATGCCAAACGGAACCCTATTGCTAAGCCTCCGCTATTCGTCCGTCCATCTGTCTGTCATCGGGCTGTATCTCATGAACCGTAATAGGTAGGCAGTTAAAATGTTCAGAGATTGTGTATTTCAATTGCAGCAATAAAACAAAATTTAAGGTGGTACATACAATAAACGTGTCTTTTATTTGGCATTTTTTTATTTGTATTATACGGTGGTACGGAACTCTTCGTGTGCGAGTGCGACTTGCACTGGGCCGGTTTTTTGTATTTGGTAACGCATAATATTATACTTTGATAAGAGAGCACAATTTTTACTTATTTTACCTGACCTGAAGTTCGGCATACATCCTTGTGACCCATAATGCACGGAGACGCCCCAGATTCTGTGTGTCTCTGTATTGTAACGATTACAAAAAAGCCAGGTACTTATTTAAGATTGTAAATAAACAAATCTCTCTGATTCACAAAAGAAAGAAAGAAACAAAACAAACACTCGGTTACTAATAAAATCAAAGAAAAACCACCGATTGAAAGTACAAACAAAAACAAAGGCACTTATTATCAAAGCACTCGATACAGGAAGAAAGTCATAAATTGTGGATATGTTCTCTATTGTGGACGATCCTTTGATTTAGAAGCAGGTTAAGTGTTCTAACACCCTCCAGTTACTTTGTTTTACGTCTTTGTAATTGTTTTATTGTAATACCTTTGTAGTGTTCTGAAGTAGATTATGGTGAAAATCCTATTGAAGTAGCCGTAAGAATTGACTGAAAGTTAATTAATTACTTTTTGCTTTACCCGCAACTTTGGTTATATTTTTACTGCTAGAATAGAAAACCTACTCTTTATTTTGCTCACCATAAAAATACAGTAATAAATGTAGAAATGTTACTTAGGTTGATACAATGGACAGTCATATCACTCAAATCGACCTTTTACAGACAACAGCGCTTTCTTTACTAAGTAGGTATTATTGTTGGTTATTTTATTGTTACTGGCGAAATGTGAGTGTACTATAGGTACACCTCTGCCTAACCCTTCGGGGAGTACAGGCGTGCTATGTATGATTAAATGTAGTGTTTTGAGTTTTAAAAACAACCGAATATGAAAGTAAAGCAGGGTTTAATTACGAAACATTACAGACAAGCTGCAACCCGCGGTTTCACCCGCGTAAATCTCGATCACGCAGGAATATCGGGATAAAAAGTATTCTTTGTCCTAGTCCAGGTCATGGTCTAGCCCTGTGCCAAATTTTATCCAAACCCGTTGAGCCTTTTTAGCGTGAAAGCGTAACAAACAAACAAACTTACTTTCTCATTTATAATATTGAGTTAGGATTCCTGAATTCTGGGTTCTAGTAGGACTCCGAGATTCTGTATGTTAATGTTACTAAACATCAATAATAAAAAAACCTGTCTTTTTTTCCCCATATTTAAACACTGTGATGCTAAAAGCGTGTGCATCAATCATAAAAGCGTGTGCATCAATCATCAATGACTGGGCGAAAAACTATTGATCATTATTTGTGTCACGCAATAGGAAATCAATGCTACCATCATCATCATTTCAGCCGAAAGACGTCCACTGCTGGACATAGGCCTCCCCCTAGCACCGCCACTTCGACCAGATCTGTGCTTCTCGCATCCAGCAGATTCCTGCAGCCTTCTCCAGGTCATCGGTTCACCTTATGCGGGGCCTTCCAACGTTACATCTTCCGTTATGCGGTCGCCACTCCAGAACCTTTCGGCCCCATCGGCCATCTGTTCTGCGGGCAATTTTCCCTGCCCACTGCCACCACGTTACCATGGTGATTGGTTAATTATGATACCATTATCACATGTTTTTGTCATTCCTGACAAGCTTTCTCATTACATTAACAAGGTACCATCAGCCTGCAATCATCATTACAATGTTTTACAACCATCAGACAAAGATCCACACCAACCCCGCCTATAACATTACAAGTACTAACAAAAACTGTCAAATCATAACAAGAACTTTAATTTTCACTCCTAATCAATCTCACAGGCGCTTTCTTATTAATTTCTGCGCTAAATCACCTTTACGATGGAAGCAAAAAGATTTAACCCATCAAGCAACGTTGCAGTTTTTACGGCATGCTACTAAGGGTTTCAAGTCACTGGTTTCTCGAAACTAGTGAGTTATGTGGAGGTGCCATCACAGGCTGTCTTGTTAGAGTCAGAATCAGAATTTATTTATTTGTAAGAATGTAGTTTTGTATTAAAAATATATATATATTAACACCTTATTAGGTGTTAATATTTTTTTAAGTTATTTACATTCTACCACAACTCAATTATGGTGTACAAATATTTAAATGTCATTCTTATATATCTAATTTAAATTAGTTTTAAGATTTGAGATTTACAATAAGTCCAATATTAATGAAATTATC
Source organism: Lithophane leautieri (assembly GCA_949152455.1). Classification (NCBI taxonomy): domain Eukaryota; kingdom Metazoa; phylum Arthropoda; class Insecta; order Lepidoptera; family Noctuidae; genus Lithophane; species Lithophane leautieri. The sequence goes on along the minus strand of OX424463.1, from coordinate 2,133,975 downwards.
AAATAATACAAAATAGCAACGCAAAGCAATTTAGGCAAAAAAATTAAGAACTCATTTAACAGTAAGCATTTAGGTTTCTGCTTATTTTTGTCAGGTTTTGAAGCAATCATAATTCCTCTAATTATCAATCAAATAAGTTCCACTATATCCAAAGTCGTTTGAGTCCAAAATTTGTCAGACTATTTTGAATAAAAAATAAACGAACGAATTTAGCGTAAGCTGAGGTTCCTCCCCTAAAGATCACACATCTGTAATAGAATGTAACGTGAAAAATCGCTCATAAAATACCATCATCTTTTCCAAACAAAACCCTGCAAGGCTATAATACAAAATGAACAAAAAAGTACAACCAATCAAGTCCCAGACGACTATCGTTCTAAAACCTGTGGTAGGGCTCCCTTAATCCCCCGTCAGCGAGGCGGGCTCCGGAACTCATTTACGGTGAAATAAAAAGGGGTTTATTACATATTTTTATTTGATGTTGGAAACTCTAGGATGGCTTAAACGTTACTAACTACAGATTTAAGTGTTTCAGGCGGCCATTGCTCTGTTTACAGTTAATTATGCCGGTTCTTGTATTGCGGGTATTCGTGAAAAATTATTGTTTGTGAGTCAATCGTGTTGGTTGAAACTGGGAAGTTAGATTTATTTCTTGACAGAAGGAATTTATTAAATTGGAACTAATACTTTTATTGACAAAATAATAAAGTTTAAAAGTAAGGAATACAGAAGATGTTCTAGTGGTATCTGTCTTGATTGCTGAACATGATCCTCAAGCCTCTCCCTCTCACAGAGAGAAGGCCTGTGTTCCAGCTGTGGGAACATTATAGGCTAATTATGCTATGAGCCTAAACTGACTGCTACCATGAACGTTCATATCGAATATTTTCTAATCATCACGTCAAGCTAAGTTTTTGGTGAGAGGACCATCTTGGTATTTTCATAAGATACCTACAAAGAACACAGTTGTGCATTCTCATGCCTACCTACCTCATAGGAAACTAATGAACATAACATATCATCACAGAGGTATACCTATAGTAAATCCACATTTCGCCAGTTATGTTGAAGTACCATGTAATAGGGGGCGAGCCTTTTGCCATCAACCGGGCACAAATCCAGACTCCGGGCTGCTACTGAGAAATTCCTAATACAAAAACCCAATAATACTTTGCCCAAACTGGGAATCGAACCCCATGCTTAGCAGCAGCGCTTGAAACCACCACACCAACGAGGTATTGAAGAAGTCATGTGTACTTAATAATATGGTTTCATTATTTCAGACAACAATAAAGAAAATGAAACCTCCACGTTCACTCCCACCACACAAAGTCAAAACAATGCTATTAAGCTCAGGCTACACAAATCACACTTTAAAACCATGTACAACATCTAAATTGAACCACCCCACGTAGTCTACAAGTTGGCAAGGAAATAGGCACATTAAGATAAACGTAGATGTTAATTTATTATTCGCAGTACATTGAATACGTCACGAGTTGCTACGGACGCTGTAACTCATAGGAGTGCGTAGTAATGTCTGCGGAGTTTGATGGGACTGAATATGTAACTAGCTGAAGTTATACTATGTAGGTACATATGTATATGGTTACCCCCTTCTCCGTTATAGCCTTATTCCGATTGCGTTATCATATCATTGAAATGTAAGTTAAAAGTAACTATCCGTCTATCTTACGCTTAACCTTTGATTGACCTTTTAAAGGCTTTTCCCCAACTATATTGGGGTCGGCTTCCAGTCTAATCGGATGCAGCTGGATACCAGTATTTAAGATGGAGCGACTGCCTATCTGACCTCCACAACCCAGTGACTGGGTAACACGATACCCCTTGGTAAGACTGGTTGTCAGACTTTTGGGCTTCTGACGACCCGTTATGACTGTCAAAGATCAACGAATAACAGCCGGGACCGACGGCTTAACGTACTTTCCGAGGCACGGAGGAGTCTCGATATGTAAAAATGGTCACTCAACCACGGACCAACCCCGGCAAGCGTAGCTGAATTTGATGGAGCGACCCGTGCGGCTATTATTACTTAGCCACGAGCTCCTTACTTTTAACGGTTTTTATCAATTAAAATTCTATTGTGTCTCATTAGTGACAGTTGGAAGTATATGTAAAAGCGTTTATATTTTTGTACTTTTAGGAATATGAGAAGAAACATGTAAAAGAAAGGCACTTCAAAGATTGTATTTATCATTTTGGCCTGTATCTTTACTACAGAATCGTGTTTGTGTCTTGGTTTTTTCCATATTCATATTTAATTTGCATTCCATAATGTAGATCAGGTGTTACAATGGCTTAAAGCTAAAAGTACAATTACAAACCCTGTAGGGCACAGCAAAAAGTATAAAATTAATTCTTTACATAAAAATAAAATTAAGAAATAAATTAAATAATTCAAGCCATTAAATAAACAAATTAATTAATTTGTAATAAGGTACTGGGAAAATATTGCTCAGATTCCACCAGTTATCATTGTAAGCAATCACCAATCCCTTGGCCAAATAATTTTGATATTCAGATAGCATACGACCTGAAGAGGTGTCATAAAGAATATGAATTAAAAATCTCGACTAATTAAAAAGTTATACAACAATTCGCGGCTATTCTGGTATTAAATATTGTCATCAGAACTACTCGAGTGCGCAAGATTCGATGTCAGCAATTTATTGGGTAAGATTTATATAGACAACTATCACAACCATCAATAGTTTTAAAGAGAATAAACTATGGAAACACAGTTCTAAAACTGGACTGATTAAAAACAAATAAAATAATGCCTTTTATAAATCGTCATCCAATTACATCACTTCTGAAATCCCAAAAAGTTGGTATTCATCAATTAAGGTATTAAATCCATTGGACAATAAACGGGTTCCTTCTCTCAAAGTTTACAGTTGCCAATTCCCATCGATCTGTAACTCGAAGGAAACTGAGTTCCCAAGTTTTGGGACTTCAATCCAAGATGATTGATAGCAGAAATGTTCTTGCTTCAAAACGTGGGTTTTCTCTCAGTAATTTTAAAGGGAGAAAGTAATTTTAAAGTTGGGAATTAATGGGAATAATTTTGGGTTTGCGAGGAACTAGTTGAGTAGTACTTCTTGGGACTAATTGATGGATGGCATTGATAGTTTAGGAGTAATAAGGACAGGTAGGTTTGACTTTATTGACGTGCATTTTATTCCTAAAATATAACATCACGCCTGTATTCCCCGAAGGGTTAAGCAGAGGTGTACCTATAGAATGTACACCCAAATTTCTCTAGTTATGTTTAAGTCTCATGTCACAAGGGGCGAGCCTATTGCCATCAACCGAGCACAAATCCAAGCTCCGGGCTGCTACTGAGAAATTCCTAATGGACAAACCCAATAACACTTTGCCCGACCTGGGAATCGAATCCAGAACTTCATACTCAGCAGTAGCGCTTGCGACCACTTGATTAACGACGCAGTCATAAAAAAACCTAGTATAGTGACACCAAAACATTAGCATTATAAAACTAACAGAATGTTGCAAACAACTCTGAAAAATTAAACAGAAAAAATAAAGTTTTCAACTTTATACAACACTTGTAACAACAGTACAATATCATCACTAATTCCCACCACAGTATCACCAACAAGTAACAACAAAGAGCTCAAAACACTCAACACTAGAGCTGCACCAGCTTAAACAGCTCCACAAAACATTTTGTGCGCAAAACTGCAAACTATGCACTAACAAAGTCAACGCTACATTCTTACCAACTAATCCGACGCGGTATGCTAACAAGCAGTTTGTACATCCAAAGATTATTAAGTAAGAGCAAAGCAGTGTAAGTGCTGTCATGCATAAAACGGTAAGAAGATCGAAAAGTTGGTGAAGCTTGCGATCTTTTATCCCTTTGTATGCTGGGTTGAAGTTTAAAGCAGGTAATGTGTAGAATTTACAAGGACAGTTTTTTGATATTTTTTCGGTAAAAGCCATCTTTACTTATTACTTGTAAGAAATAACAGTACCCTGAACAGGAAAAAACGTGTAGGGTCGGGGGATCCCCGGCAGGAACAAAGTTCCTTCTCATGTAAGGTTTAAAACAAAAGTTTCGCAGCCGCCATCTTGAATTTTCATTTTGACCGAATTCACACTTTCTCTCTCTCTCCGGCATGCAGTTTACTCAGGCCGATACAATTTTTAACCCCTGACGGAAAAACGGGTGTTATAAGTTTACGTGTGTATCTGTGTGTCTGTCTGCGCCATCGTAGCTGCCAAACAGCTGAACCGATTTTGATTTTTTTGGTTTTGTTTGAAAGGTGACTTGATCGATAGTGTTCTTAGAAATGAATATAAAAAAAAAAAACGTTTATTAGGTGCTTTGGTTTTGTCGGGGGTCTTTTAAATTTAATTTAACTTGTATCCACTCGACACTGTAACCACTTTCCTCTTTTCTTTCGTTTTTTTCTGCCAGCGTTCTCTATCTCTCTCTTTCTTTCTCTTTCAATTAGAAGAAGACAGTCGCAAGTATGAACTAGCTGCGTAAAAGTACTTCGTTCAAAAAATTATATCTGATTGGCCTATTCAAATTACGCGCCTGATTCATACTTACATACATAAACTCATGCCTTCTTCCTATGAGGGGAGGCAGATACTACAGAACGTGGTGGCATCCGATTGGCCCTTCACCAGTGAAGGCCAGTGAAGGGCCAATCGGAGCGCCGAACGCGATCGATGCGTAAAGTCGAGATGATTAAAAGAAACTCACAATAGGGCCTCTGCTCATACACGCACGCCGGTTGCGAGTACTACGCACCTGACCTTTCTGGAGAACATCACCATTAATGTCACTTTACGTCTAGGGCGTCGGGGACTCCTGCGCTTGATTCAGACACAAGTAATTTTCATTGTCTAGATGATTTTGAAGCAGTCTTGTAGGCTGTTACAAACTACTTATTAGTAAAAATCAAAGAAATCAGCAAACAAAGCAAAAATAAAGAAGCGTTATTCTTTAACATAATAAAAACTAAGAAACTTACACCATATCACAAGAAGAAACCCCATTTTTCCTCAAAGACCGTACATAAAGCTTCTCGGTACCTCGGTATTTATCATCTGAATGGCATGTTCTGCACACATGGGGACAACTAAACTGTTCACGTAATGGCACCACTAGCCTCTGTAATGGCACGCAAGTGTATCACTGCTTAGAATTGGCTTTTATGAAAATATGGCTGGAATGTTGTGTTAGGGGTTTTTTGGTCTTACAAAACTTATGACCGAAATATTTAAGAAAGAAAGCATAATGATCACTGCTGTGGTGAAGGTAAAGAGCACTTTCTCACAAAGCTTCAAGACCTCTCTGGATTTAATAGCACGATGTAGCTATACTTTGATGTATGCTACTTTAGTTGTAACCATAACCTTTCTTTACGTTAACAACTATACCCATACTGAGACAGGCATGTACTGACGGTTTGTTTAGTTTCTATTTAGTACGTAAATAGTTCTCTTATCCACACACGGCTACACATCAAGCTATACATTTCCAGTTTATGCTGATTTCGCATTTTATAGGATTTCCGTACAATGCGAGGTCAGCTTATACTGGTAATGTATACCTTGATGTGTAGTCGTGTGTACAGTCACGGACTATAATTGATGAGCAACTTGGCACTGTTCGTATTTTTGCCGTGTAATGCAAATCGGGCTAAGTTGGTTATACTTGTACATCCAGACATGGAAAGTCATGTCTTCGTATTATAGAAGAAGAAAATTATATTTAATATCTTTGCCGGTTGGCTAACCTGAGAGCCAGAACTACAACCTTGACAGCAGAGTGACTACCCAAAGTCAACCAATTGCAGGTCTAGCAACCGTAACCTAGCGACGGTTATTTTAGCGTAGCTATAGTAACGTTAGCGTACGGAGAAATTTTAATTATTCATTTCTACAAATTCGAAAATAACGCCTCTGACATCGACATTTCAACTGTCAATGTCTTCGGATATGTTTTCAGAATTATAGGGTTAATGAACTCTGATTCAAAGGAGGTCAGTATCAAATAGATTGGAAAAACATTGTATTTATTTATCATTGAGAACTTATTAGTCAACCTCTCTGGATAAGATATTTCCGATTACTAGTAATTTGTCATCTTGTTTACGAGCATGCTATTTGAGGCTGTGTTTAATCGTGTAATCTCGTGAATGTATGAAACTGCAAAATTGAAAAGTTTGAAAGTGTCTCATCAATTAAAGTCCGTGACTGTACCTCGGTGCCTGTATCTCTGCCATAAAATATTCTTACTCCAGAACCGATCAACGTGAATATCCATTCGTAATATCCAATAAGTCTAAAAGGTAATAATCCGTACCTTCTCAGATTCAATATTTTCCCGATACATAAAACAGCGCCATAGCGGTAGGTCCCTAATACCGCCAGGTGCGGTATGAATTCGCGATGAGTGCCAAAACTGTGAACTAGGGCGCTAACAAGGCCATTTAATTAATTTTTAATTGATTTGGAAAGTTCGTGTCGATGCGAAGTGCTGTGCGGCTATTGAGGCCGACGGGAAAATATTTTCCGAGATTTTTCTCGATTGGAGCACCAGTTAGAAGATTTTTTTTTTTTTCATTTTTGTTTTTGTGTCGTCGAGTTAGGATTTGTGATTAGTTTGAGATGAAGAAAAATAAATAAGTAACTAGCTTTTGCCAGCGGGTTCGCCCGCGTTGAGGTCAGAAATTATGACACGGAAACTTACTACCGAAATAAAAAGTATCCTATGACCTAAGGTCATGGCCTTCCTGTGTGTAAAATTTTATCGAAATCCGTTCAGCTGTTATAGCGTGAAAGGGTAACAGACAAACACAGTTACTTTTGCATTTTTAATGTTAGTAGAGATATTGGTGCGGGATAAACCTCCCATTAGACCACTTTCTGAAGAAGTATCTATAATAAATAGTTGAAGTGTCACTGGCCGCAAACTGTAAACTCCGCGATTGATAAAATGACTAGTTCTTCACCCGTGACTTCGTACTTTGCCCTTGGAACTTCGACGCCCCCTCCACCTCCTCTCAAGGGTAGTTTTGGGAAATTAATTATTTCTGTCTTTATTATTTCTCTAGACAAGTATTTGTGCCAAGCTTCGAGTTTCTAAACCCAAGGAATAAGATTTTTCATACTAACGAAATTCCCCCCTTTCACCCCATTAGGGGTAGAATTTCCAAACATATTTTTTTACTAGATCCCTACGCCATATAGGGAACCAACTGCCAAAATCTGGAATTTCGACCCTAAGCGGTTTGTCCTGGGCAATGATGTGTGGGTCCGGGCGCTTGCCTTCTAATATAAAGATTGATAGATTTTTGTTTTGGTGGACTGAATGCAGCTGGAAATCAGCTAAGCGAGCAATCTAGTGTTATAAAAACCCCCCATAAATAATTCCCAAATGGATCTCAAATTCATTATCCCAATATCATAATCTCTAACTGTCTATTATAACCACATATTAACAGTATTTAAGGGATTAGGGAAATAAGATGAAACACCAAGATATTTCGTCATTCATTTATATTACTTTGCCAATTTACCAACATCAAACTCAATATTCTCCACCATACCATCACATCTCCTATTCCACATAATATCACTATTTATTTAATATCCCTATATTTACGATAAAACTAATAGGTTACCTTAATTTACAGTAGATCTCCAAGCATTCCATGCCAATCCATATTTCAAACCGACACAGCCACTAAACACGTCCTACCGTCATGAGCGCCCGACCCACAAGACCGTTGTCGCGCCATTTTAACATTTCGAATCTCTCGGTGTTGCCAGTACAATCCAAAAACTACCTATGTATTAATAAATTGAAACATAACACTAGTTTTAACATTAATTTATATTAAGAACAAATATCTATAAACCAAGACATTTCATTAAACTATAGGTTCTACGTATTTCATTATCGACTAATAAACCAAATGCAATAAAACTACATCGCAATTCCATACAATCAAGACGTATTAATGCTTTACCAATAAGATATTAAAGTGTTGTACAGTAAACGAAAGATATAAGTATGCAGGATGCTAGTCGTCAAAACATTTAAATCACTAGTCTGAGAGTATCTAATTTTTTTTAAGTTCACTTGAGATATCGAACATTTGCGGCTATATTATCACATGCATTCTTCTTTGTATTAAATTATAATACAGTTCAGTGACTATGTGACTGATAACGCACAACACAACCAACACAAGCAATTATTTTGAGTATGTAAAAGTCTACAGATCTACGGATACTGTATGTGTTATTTTAAAGAAGGAGATCTATAAAATAAGCCATATTAAATGTTGCAAAGGTCAAAATCTGTACGCTGATAAAGTGACAGGCTTTGACAGCAAAAAGCTTTTTGACATTAAAGAGATTTATTACGTGCCTGCATACCAAAATCTTTTGCTGTATGTACAAGACATAAAATTGCACAAATACGACAGTTGCACCAAGATTATGATGTCCGGGAAACGTATATTGTGTGAAATTAACCGGACGAGGCCGTTTTAATATCGTTCTCATGATTACCGCTACAGAGACCGTCTTTGGCTGCTTTCCAACTAGGGTACCGTGCATTACTGTAACGACTTGTTCTTAGTGAAATATCGGCACTGTGCCTGTAGTGCGAATGTTTTAAAGGAGGTTGGGAGCCTTAATTTCCCCAATGATTTGGAGGAAGACAAAAATTTGCGCTACCGGTGCTTGTAATGCATTGCGAGTTGCAGCCGGAATCAGGTCACGGATTTGTTTGGTTCTCCTGGGTATAAGCATCTCTAGGTAAATAGGTAAACGGCATCTCTTTATTGAAATGTAATATAACAATGGAGTTTCAGGCGATGCTAGGATACATAGATACAGACAGATACAGACAGATACATACTAGTATACATTTTGTATATGTATACATTTTACATAGGGTGACGCAACGGGTGGTATATACATAGGAAAGAAAGAATAACGTTTATTTTACCTCGTTTAAGTTCATATATCTGCCTATACACGCGCGTTGGGTCATATCGCTATAAGATCTTTTAAAGAAAACCTTTGGATAGATTATAATTTTCATTACGTTTATGGTTAGTGAACAAAGTAGGTCAAATAATTACTTATTTTACAGGGTACCCACAGAAAGTCAGATGTATGTAGGTCGAGTCGTACTCAATAATTAAAAATCAAAGCGTTTATTGAAATTGGATCATTTAGAGGCACTTTTGAGCAATCAAGTTGCAAACTAGTTTTTTGATTAGGTTTTTCATGTGTAACTTGTTTCTTCTCGTTTTCCTGCAATATGTGGGAGTGATTCCGTGAAAAGAGACAGAAGTGTGTAACAGGAACCCGGGAAGCGCGCGCACTATTTGGTTTGACCAATGATCACCCGCGCTGCTAGAGTTTGCCATCAGATGATACCAATCCAATTTCCGAGAGCTTGGTACTGTCAGCCAAGATGTCAGATGTTACACATCTTATGCGACTACTGTAAGGCTAGCTCGTTTTTTTTTTTTTTCTATAAAATAATTAAAACTTTTTCCTCCAACCAAGCCAACCAAGTAAACCTGAACATCATTGTTCACTATCGAGCTAAGACCTCACCTATGAGAAACTCTACTGATTAAAGTTATCTCCTACGAACTGTGTCTTAATTAAAAAGTTCTCAGCGATCCGAATAAAATCTCACAGATTTCGTCTGATAGAAGTTTCTCAGTGAAAGTACTTTAATTAACGTGCGAACTCATTATTTCTTATTATTTAACTTTAACACTCTTTTTAGACCTTTTTGTGCGAACGTTTTTAAATAAATCGATTTTTATTTTTTTGTCTAGGACGTTAATTAAGTAGCTTTGGCTGGGTTTGATTGAAATGTTATTTTCATGGAATCCAGGGTTTTTTTTTCATTTACCTATATGGTTTCCCACTGCTGGGCAAAGGCCTCCCCTTTTTCCTTTCAAATCTCTCTGTTTCGTGCGATTTCTGGCCATGTTGGCCCATCATGATTAGATCGTCACACCACCTTCGCCGGGGTCTACTTCGACGGCGATATCCTCCCTCAGGCATCCAGTGACGAGCTTTTCCCATCTCTCTGGATGCATGGGTGTGACGTGTCTGGCCCACTTCCATCTGAAATTAAAAAACATAAAAGATTTAGTTTTCGTAAGTTTAACTTACGATAGACATTTTCATCACAAAATTTTAATTTCGCTTATTAGCTTCTAAAACCTACATAGACTGATTAAAAACCTAATTTCGATCTCCTAATAATCCAAATGATGGGATACGGTGGTATTCAGCTGCATCCAGTTAGACTGGAAGCCGACCCCAACATGGTTGGGAAAAGGCTAGGCAGATGATGGTGATCCTATATACGTATTAAAAACATGGACAACTATTTATTTTCAACTAGTAAACGGTTGAACTATTTTTCTCAAACATCAGACAGTTTCTCTCGTCTCGGTAGTAAATATTATCGCCGGCACCATTCAATGGTGGTTGCGGTCAAATTATATGTTCGGACTTTACTCTGGACGAGATGCATTCCTTGCATTTTCTGACGCTGGTCCATGTTGAGGGCAGAGCGGTTAAGTTTCGTTGATTACTTAGTTTTTATTTATTATGGGATTATAAACATCTACTTGAACATCGTACGTAAAACATAGGCTTAACAAAATATGAAAACGAATGCAAAATCTGATATTGATTAATATAGGAACCGGTTCCAATTGGAACCGTTCACCTAATTGTGAAATAAAATATTTTGATTTTTGATCAATTTAACGCAACTAGATTATAATTTTTTCCAAACTAGTTAGAAGATGAGGCCGTCTGGACATGAACAGATCACTAATGAAGACGAGTGTGAAATGCTATGCCTGATTGATTGTATTTCTAAACTGTGTTTACCTTCTTATATCTAATACATACTACACTACAATATACCATTTATAGCATGAGTCGACTAAAACCCGATCCTAATTTGATAAGCCTGACGTGTTGTAAAAAGTGGTTTTCAAGGGTTCACTGTAAAAAGGCTGGTAATTAATATAACAGTCAGTTCGCTTATAACTTGGCACATAATTTTAAAGTGGAACTTTTCCAATAAATGTAACGTGAACGAGGGACGAATGTCTCTGCGGTCACGGCTTGCATTGTTACGCGCCCGACGTCATTGATTTAGACCCCGTTCTGACCGGTTCTAGCCAGCTTTAAGCGGTTTCAACTGCTTTTAACCGGTTGTAATCTTTTAACCCGCTGTCCGCTTTGTTATTCGGATTGGAGGGTCAGGTGTGTGGGGTTCTTCAGAAGTTTTCTTTTGTTATTGATTGGAAAAGTAACCGGTTCCCTGTTTGTGGTTGAAGGGTTAAGGTTCTGTTTAGTTGTTATTTCAGGGTATTCATTTAGGGTTGTCTTGTGGAGGGTTGATGGGATGAGTGGTTTTAATAATTATTATTGATGTTTTGGTTGTTGATTTAAATGGTGGTGCTAGTAATTCTTTTGTAATTTTCATCACTAATAGGAACTGTTTTTTTTTTTAATTATCTGTAGAAATTACATAACTATAACGCAACGTTTGGTTTCAGTAATCCATCGTTTATACAAAAAGCTGCCATTGAAATTATCGCACAGACTTCACTGATTTTATTTCCAGAAAAATAAGAATGGATTGCCGTTACCCTTTTTACTTTAATCCGAAAATTTTAAGCTGCGGCTCAAACTTAATCAATGTTAAGCCGTGAAATAACTTTTTTGCACCACCGTATTGACAGACACTGATCCATTCCTATTTGTTTTCTACAAAAAATAAATAAGACGCAACTATAATTCGGTGGAACCCATCAAACACCTGATACCGTGTCCAAACTGCTCAAAGAACAAGTTTCTTGGGCAAGTGAAGAGACTACAGCGGAAATAAACTATACATATTATAAATTTGAAGTCGCTTTTCGTGTTTGTCTGTATGTCCGCGTTGTTCTTCTAAACCACGCAACAGATTTTGATGAGGTTTTCACCATCATTTAGAGAATTTATTCGAGAAGGTTTATGTGTATAATACGTTACTATTAAAGTTCAGTTCAGTCCAAAAATCTGTGCGAAGCAGGAGCGGGTCGCTAGTAATTATCTATATATATAAAAAATTGACCGACTTCAAAAAAAACAAAACAAAAAAGGACTACTGTACTAAAACCAAACGACAAAAGTACTTCTTTAATAATAAGAGAAAAATAAAAAAATAACTTTAATTTCGGAAGTCGGTGTCTTTGCTTTTAATTTTAGTTTTTGGCCACCGACTTCCGAAATTAAAGTTATTTTTTTATTTTTCTCTTATTATTAAATAAGTACTTTTGTCGTTTGGTTTTAGTACAGTAGTCCTTTTTTGTTTTGTTTTTTTTGAAGTCGGTCAATTTTTTAAAAAAAGTTTTATTATTTTTCCATTTTTTGTGTAATTTGATTTTTGTAATCATGGGTAGACCAACTAAAGGAGCCACCCGCATGAAGAAAAACAGAATTAAAGAGACTAATACTGCTGAAAAAGAACGCCTATCTAAGAATCGCAAACGGAGTGCTATGTCCGGTTCCCAAGAATCACCGTTAGCTCTTCATGCTAGGTTATCTCAGATGAGAAATTACATGCATTCTTATTTGTCACAGGAGTCGCCAAATGATAAGATCTGCCGACTCAATCTTATTCAAAAACGATTAAGTGGCGAGTCGTCTGAACAGCGCAAGTATCGTTTAGATGTTATACGAAACCGGCTGGCTAATGAGACTCCCGTGCCTTCTCAAGAATATAAGGGTGAACACTATACATTTGCTTACACTGTATAGTTCCCCTCATCATCATATTATAAGGTGACCATAATCAGATCTGTAATGTCACTTACAACCTATATGGTTGCAAAGTTCTTATCAATATAAATGAGTTAAGTCCAAACACAAGGTAATTACTGTGAACCGTTGAGGAGTTCCGTTAATCGTCCTTCGTCTTCATCATCAGACCCTTAACGACAGTCACAACCCATCCAAGTGTAAGGTTCTTATCAATACAAATTAATCAAGCCCAAACACAAGATATCTGCTGTAAACCACTGAGGAGTTCCCTCGACTGTCTTTCGTCTTCATCATCAGACCCCTAACGACAGTCAGAACCCATCAAAGTGTAAAGTTTTTATCAATACAAATTAATCAAGCCCAAACACGAGGTATCTGCTGTAAACCATTGAGGAGTTCCCTTGACTGTCTTTCGGCTCCATCATCAGATCGACTCCAGGCCTTCATAAAATTGTAGTGCTGTAAAATACTTAATGAATAAATTAAGGAATGCACTAGTTGCCCTTACGATTTTTGAAAGTTCCCCTCGATTTCTCTAGGATCCCATCATCAGATCCTGACTTGGTGACAATGGGACCACCTCAGAAGTATAAGCTTTTGAACAAAAAAAGAATTTTTGAAATCGGTTCACAAACGGCGGAGTAATCGGTGAACATACATAAAAAAAAAAAAAAAAAAAAACAATCATCCCGAACATAGTACCCCCTCCTTTTTTGAAGTCGGTAAAAATAAATTGCTGGTCGTTTGTCTCGCTAAAACTCGAGAACGGCTGGACCGATTTGGATAATTCTTTTTTTGTTGTGTTTGTTATTCTCAGAGCAAGGTTTGTACGTTTAGTAGGTGTAGGTAGGGTAGGTAGGTATGTAGGGTAGGGAAGACTTAGTGCTACCCGTGCGAAGCCAGGGCGAGGCAGCTAGTTATTAATAAATCATTTATTTGCATAAATTATGGTATCTATACAATGGAAACAACCAAGCCGAATATCCAAGGTGTTATTGAAGCAAAAATGAAATGATTTTATATAGTTTACTGATGGAACAAAATAATAATTACATGAAAGATCATTTAAATAAATACGTCGAAAGCAAGGCAATGACAGACAAAAAATAGTCCTTCAAGTAAAATATGATTATTTTCCCTCCTTTTTTATATACTTGTACATTTATTATTATTATTATTTTAAGTTTGTAAGTAAAAGTAAATAAAATGTAGGGAGTCACTAAAAAATAGAGTAGGCTCGACTGAATAAGTGGGATGAAAAGTTGAGACGACTCTCTCGCCAATTGATAATGCTATGTTGATGCTTGTGTGACGAAAAATGTGCGTTTGGGACTCAATTTCTCTTTCTCAGAACTCATTCGTATCACACCGCTAATCGCCTCTCACTTACACTCCAACCCACAAAACAGTACACAACAAGTATACATTACAGATTATATTTTTTCTAATACCGGTTACGCGACACCGCCGGTCAGTGTCGAATATAATTTTCCTCGTTAACTGGCCGCAATTCGATACCTATAATCGAGACCGAGTATCAATAACGGAAACCTTAGAAAGTCTACAAGAAATTGAAGGAACAGAAGGTTCATGTATACTTCCAATATGTAAGTAAATGGTATTACCATTTTAGATTGTAATGGACTCTTACAAATTGAACAGATGTAGGTTCTACCATTGTCATCAAGATTGTCTTTGAAATGGACCCTCGAAAAGAAATGAAAGACCAATATACCAACTTGCAACAATCACAATCTGAATCATTTTGAAACAGATTGCTAATCCATTGCTTCATAAGTTCGAAAAAAAATCTGCTCAAGAACGTAAATAACGCAATGAATGTTGTTGAACTGTCAAATAACACGGATTAGTCTTACTCATTTAGGTACCGAAAATGTTTTACGAAATTAGATAGTAGGCAGTAGACGACGATTAAATCCTAAACAATTAAATTCATTAAAGCCTCTTTTAAAAATAAAATACATAAGAACCTCTTTGATATGTTTTTTCAAAGCTTTATAGTAGAGAGAGTAGAGAATATTTAAAAACTTTATGTCAGTTTAGCGTACCTAAAAGTGAAAAAGTGTAAATTATAAAATAAATGTATAAATGTAAAAAAAAAGAAGCTACGTCTGCCAACAATCTGCTTTGCAGTTTAAAAGAGGTAATGTTGTCAAAAAATATTTCAGTGAATTACGTGAAATATTTTCCTTTTTTTATGCTGGGGGCTCGAAAAATGGGCGTCTCATACAACGTGCATGCTATATCAAAGGGTGCATGCAATATCTCAGTTAAGTCAGCGTCTGTCATAAATTACCTTATCAGGCCATAGTAAGGCTTCCTGTACGTGACGCCGAAGCCGCACCGGCCCGGACCGCATGTTTGTGTATACGAATGGGTGATACCCACGGGGCGGTGCGATGTATGGGTATCACCCATTCTCCGTCGCGTAGATTTTACATTTTCATTCTGAGATGTTCTGATTTTTTTTTCATCTTGCCGTCCGGCGCCGGTGCAGCTCCGGCGTCATAATAACAGGAAGCCTAAGAAGTGAACCTTTTGTTTTATCTTCCCGTGTATAAAGAAGACATTAAAATTTTACGCGCGACGCCTGTCAACTGTTTTATTTGCCGTTTATTACCACATATTAGGGCTAGCATGTTTATTTTTTCTTAAAAAGCACTTTTGAATATTTAGTGGCGATAAAATGTGCGATTATCTAAATTATTCGAGAATCGAATTGTGCTGTAAATCTGTAAATTAAGTGGTTTGTGTATTCTGGAATTAAAGTTGAGTCATAATATTTTCTCATTTTCATGTAATTTATTTCTCATTTATTTGCAGTTTATGATGATCTGGAGATGAAACAAATACCGGTGCTAAAAAATACAAGTACAAGCCATAAATGGGGACTGCGAAGGGAATGATTAGTATCATCACTCATCAGTATGACATTAAAGTATAAATGTCGTCAGTTGGAAAAAGACAGTGAAAATGGCCATCCAGCACGCGTAGCACATGACAACCATAGAAACGGGTTTTCTACGGGTTTTGTCGTCGGAAGAATAGACAAAATGACAGATTGTGATTGTTTATCTTTAGGGGTATGAGGAACAGGGTGTAAAGTTCACTCATCCACCATAGAAAAGGGAGGATCCTCCGACCAGACGGGTGTTGTGTCTGGCGGGCAACTGCCCAATGATTGATATTGGATTTTTGTATATATGTTCACTGCACGGTAAACTCTAATTGCGCGATGCAGGATTTTTGTGACGTCAGGATTTTTGTGTGACGTCAGGTCTTTGTTGCATAGTTCGAATGTGGCGATTTAGGTACCGCCACATCACTCCCCTCCGGAGACCGAAGGTCGATAGTGGGCTGAGTCTTGTATCTTGCGATGGTTGCCAGTGCCAGTTTTTTGGTTCCAGTGAGTCGGAACCGGGTGCCGCATTGTTCGCAGTGGGTCGGAACTGTTTGCGGCGATTGTGGTGATTGAGGTGATTGAGGTGATTGAGTTGATTTAGTTGATTGAGTTGATTGAGGTGATTGAGGTGATTCCCCAGTGGGTCGGGGTGATGAGGCTGCGGGTGATGACCAGGAATGCGCGTTCGCGGCATGCTGGTGGTCAGGATACCCGTTGAAGCCGTGGGTGTCGGCTTGGCTGTGTGACTCGCCTCACTGAAAGCTTGCGGGAGTGATGATGATGACGTCACGCTAGAGTAGTTGCACGAAGGCTGCGTTGACGTTCATATTCGGGGTCACCAATTTAGGGGTATGAGGAACAGGGTGTAAAGTTCACTCATCCACCATAAAAAAGGGAGGATCCTCCGACCAGACGGGTGTTGTGTCTGGCGGGCAACTGCCCAATGATTGATATTGGATTTTTGTATATATGTTCACTGCACGGTAAACTCTAATTGCGCGATGCAGGATTTTTGTGACGTCAGGATTTTTGTGTGACGTCAGGTCTTTGTTGCATAGTTCGAATGTGGCGATTTAGGTACCGCCACATATCTGTCATTTTTCTATTCTTCTGTCGACAAAACCCGTTTCTATTAAGGTCATGATAAGCGTGTAGGTATGCCTAGGTGGTCAGACAAATTCACTCATAGGGCAGGATAAAAATAGAGAATATAATGAACTAGAGAACTTTGATAGTATGATGTAAATATAACAAAGTTTATATCCAGCAGTATGAATGGTTATAAATGCTGACGCTAGAAAACAGGTAAAAGTCAAAGTCATAGGATTTATTTCATTTAATTATTTCAATTATTAAGTCAAAATATACAAGAAAATAGAATTGATTGACCCTTCCAAAAGGTTGTTTCATAAGGAGAAGAATGGGTAAAAACCTCCATAGTTACTCTATATTTCGGATACATTAATTGTATAAATTACCTACCAACTATTTGCTATTAAAATCAAATTCCTAACCCAATGAGAAATGTTTTAAGATACGGCAGATACCCACCCAGTGATACAGATTTGTTGTTATCTTTCCTATTACAAAAAGCATCGTGTGAACCAAATTAGAATACGTGTGAACTATGAAGTGTCTCTTACCAAATAGATTTTAAATTACTTCGTTTTAATCTTAATGTTTAGTTTCTTTTAAGGGCAGCACTATTTACTGTCTTAAGTATATCGACATGTAAAAGGGGAGCCTAAAGCGACCTTGGTTTGTTTTCAAAGTTCAAAATTATATTAGTAAACATTGAGGCGAGAATAACTGAGTTGAGATAGGCGTATATCCAGTGATGGACGGCAAACTGCAATCGAACGAGTTGATTGACGAATTAATTTAATAATTACTCAAAAGACATACGTACCTTGTTAAAACTAATCTTGTTTCCAATAATTTCTGTTGATCCAACAATGGCAGCAGCGCGGCTACCAAACGATAGGTCCAGGTCAAGACTTTGACAGACATATCAGTTCTAGGCCTTCTGTAATACCGTTATGTCTGCCATTTTCTCATAGTCATTAGCAAGAAGCGCTTCCTAAATATTAAGACAACTAGGTCTTGCGAAAATGATATGACACATTGTGTATTCAGTTTACGACCAAGCTACTGTCACACCACTCATCGCCATCATCTCTGCACAGACTTTTACAACTTTCTATGTCATTAATCGAAGTGTTTATGAAGACCTTCGTGCCCTCAGTAATATTGTGTTGACATTATGGTATTCGTATTGCCCATAATATTGTGCCGTTACTCTTTGGTTTCTATGGCGCGAATGTTGTAAGAGGTCGGTGAGGTTAAACTGGTAACTTGGTAGCAGTATCCACCGGTATACACCAGACGAATATGTTTTGCATAAGTATGTCGAGTTTCCAGGTAAACTAGACGGGCCTGGATATTATTGTTTGTAATTAAGTCAATCTACCTAGCCTTTTCCTAACTATCTTGGGGTTGTCGTCCAGTCTAACTGGAAGTAGCTGAATACCAGTATTTCATATGGAGCGACTGCCTTTCTGACCGCCACAACTCAGTTATTGGGTAACACGATACCCCTTGGTAAGACTAAGTTGTCAGACTTTTGGGCTTCTTCTTCTTCACGTTTCGTATTTCTTAAACGACTTTCAACAGGATTGACATAAGCTTTTCGGTAGCTTATGTCAGTGCCATACATCTTTGACTTTCCATTATCGTTATCGCTGATAGAATGTCACTTTGTCTAGGCCCTCGGTTGTTAGGTTTACGGACTTTTTATTTGTAGGTGCACGACTGTCAATTCTTATGTTACTTTTAAAGAAAATGATGTGCGGTACCCGTTCTCATTTCCGCAGGATAACCTGCACTGGTTTTAACGGTATTGGCAGATGGAATGATGGAATGATGGAATGTTCTTCAGTTTCCTTAACATTCCTATTGTATTTAGTTTGATGAGATTTATCTTGGTTTGACCTTCTTTGTGCTGTATTTAGTTATTATTTTATAAGTTAGTTGAGTTCACTTCTCGATTATTGCCAATAGTAACGTTATGTATGTGTAGTGTACGTGTGTGTTTGTGTGTTTAAGTATGTATTTATTTATATCATAAATGATATTTCCAGAGACTTGCAGCTTTACATACATCAAACATGAATGTAAAACCTGTTAGTTTTAGGAATAATTTTACAGCGTTTCTTGTATTGTTATTCATTATATTATTATTGGTAGAACCGCACAGTTTGCGGTTACGTGAGTTTAACAGTTCCGGGAACAATTGAGGAAGTGGTTAGAGTTAAGTTTTGTTTGTCACCGGCGTTAGTGGTGACTTGACAGAAAATTAACAATGTTTCGACAAATTGCTGTTTAACTTGTCAGATCTATTCCAAATACCATAATAATTCTGCTCTGCATAGCGATTATGAGAATAACCAGAACCGGAGAAAAAGTTTGTTGACCCATAAATTAATGATAAAACCCCAAGATGTTTTATAGACAGTTGGTTGCAGATCGCAAGATGTTATCCGGACACACTGTATATAATGTAGTCTTTTCCATATCACCAAGAAAGTTTTTTATAAGGTATTCTATATTTACTGCATTTTGTCTTTTTTGCGACGTCCACTAAAATACATGATAATGTGTTAATTTTACTTTCTAAATCACAATAAATGAAAACGTCCCAAGAAAGTGTGATGATTATTACTCTTTACTTCTCAGTAAGGGGCAGGACAGTATGTTGGATAATACAGAGTTGGAAATATTTTTCCTCTGTTGGCTCATTTCATTTGAAACCATTTCTGTTTCGTCCATCGTTATTATAGTCTCACTAACATTACACATAATCCGTGACGAATTCTTCATTAGAATTGCACGTCGTATGCCAATGGTTGTTTCGTGTTATGTCCAAAGAGACTTTGTTAGAATCAACACTTTTGTTTGGACGCTGTATTGTTTTCTTTGTAAGAGACGAGGAAGCTATAAATTTTAGTTGTATGGACCTTAGATGGTGAAGGTATAAGCTGAGTCAAATAGAAACTGTCTTGATCTACTCGGGGTTTTGAAAGCCTATTTAAATTAATCTGTTGTCCACTCTCGTGTCAACTGCAATAATTATGTTTAGTTATTGTTATTTTGGTCAACCAATCTCAATAACTAACTAGTTCTGTTGTTCGTTGCTAGTCCGTTATAATTCTGGAGCGCATATTATCAGACCAGAGGGCCTAGACAAATGACAATCGCTTCGACAGCATTTCGTATTTCTACAACGACTTTCAACAGGATTGACATAAGCTTTTCGATAGTTTATGTCAGTCCTATACATTTTTGCCTTTTCCATCATCGTTATCGCTGATAGAATGTTACTTTGTCTAGGGAGTATTTAGTGAAACCGACAGGCGACAGGTGACAGGCGACAATCCGACAAGTCCCTTTCATACATTTTCTGCTTTATTAACTTTGACAAAACGTCAATTTTATAAATTAATTCATTTAGAACAGGGATAAAAAAAAATTGACAGGTATTTTTTGCTATAACAAAAACAATGATTTAAAAGGCATTAAAGTTGGGGATTGGGGGCTATCTACGTCACAAGTCAGTATAAAACCTACCGACCAGTGACGTCATGCCACATTTTTACTCAATGTATTGCCGTAATATTTTGGTTACGTAAAACAAGACAAAATGGGTGTCCAATATTTTTTTTAATAATCTATATGACGGACAAAAAACTTTTTTTGTCGACCTCCCTGTTTAAAATAAGCTTACATTATATGAAGTCCAAATCACCAGTACATTTTTTGTTTTATTTTTAACACCAAAAAATTAATTACTTATATTTTGACAAATATTATGTCCTGAAACGTCTAATGATACAAAAATATGTGGAAGTGCCAAGGGTAGAGTAATAAGTATAAGTATTTAACGGCACACATCACTGCTGATCCATTTTGAAAAGATAATAACGTATTAAGGTCAACACAAACGAGAGATAATTCAAATACGTAACTGGGATTGAGAAAATCCGACAGGATCTAAAGCTCTCGAGTAGTTCGGAATCCCGGATATCCGGTATTAGCTGTGACCGTTATTGAGTTATTGCTGAACCAATTGTTTTGTATTTAATGTTTGTGTTCTATTCTTCTCTTAGAAGAGTGAGTAATGAAGTATTACATAATATACATAATTATGTAGATATGTAGCCTAGCCTTTTCCCAACTATGTAGGGATCGGCTTCTAGTCTAACCGGATGCAGTTGAATACCATTATTTTACATGGAGCGACTGTCTATCTGTCCTCCACAACCCAGTTACTGAATAACACGATCCGCTATACCTCGAAGAGACTGGTTGTCAGATCTTCAGGCTTCCGAAACGTAACGACTGTCAAAGATCCAAGAATGACAGCCGGGACCAACGGCTTAACATGCTTTCCGCGGGGTCTCGGTAAGTTAAGATTGTGACCCATCCACGGATTGACAGCGGCAAGTGCTTAACCGATCGATCAACGATCGACCTAGCCTTCCCCCAACTATGTTGGGGTCGGCTTCCAGCCTAACCGGATGCAGCTAAACAGGAGCTTTTACAATGTTCTCCTAAACTTCGAAGTACACTCCCACATCATTAAAATCTAACCACGTTTTAGCGTGAATTTATCGAAATTAAATTCAGGACTGTCCAGAACATTATTAATTCAAAGCCAGTGGACAGACAAGACTGGTCTCCAATTGCAGCGTTGGTAATACAGGAAATTTCAGGGCGGCATCTAGCCGGCGTTTCCGAACGACGCGCCGGAAATAAGCGGAACAAATCCGGCCATCACTTTCACGGAAATGTACGGGGAGTGGCGAGCGTGTTGGGCACTCGTTGAGTTTAGTTCATTAGAGACACTCACACTATGCAACTAATTAACATCCGTAAGACGTTACGAGTTGTTCGAACCCTGACAGGCGTTTTACTCTGTGTAAATTATTTCATCACCACTGCTCTCAAAACGGTACGGGAAAACATCGTGACGAAGCCGGAATGTCCTAGAAACAAAAATTCTAAGATATGTGACATCCGCCAACCCGCACTGGGCCCACGTGGTCGATTACAGCCCGGACCCTCTCACAGAGAGGAGGCCTGTGTCTCAACTAACATAATAGGCTGATTAAGAAAGAGCTGGGATACAAGCAGCTAGCTAGCTAGATTTGAAAATCCAGCTAAGCAAAGAATCTGAAAGTCTTTCTGAAATCTCCTTTTTTCCCATTATCCTTACAAGTTCGCCAACAAGTTTGACCCTAGTATGTCCCGTGCAGCCGCTCGTGTCAACACTACCATTGCGAGCCGCACCAGCTCAATAACACGGAAAATTATATCGCTTCCACAGAAAACAGCTGTGTGCCCGCTCGTACTGCTAGTTCCGAACTTGTAGTACATTACGTGCTGGGATTTTATTTAGTTGGCTTTTCAGTTGTCTAGATTTTCAGTGTGGGTTTCAGAATGTAGCTGCGTATATCATATATCGCATCCTTGGTCTCTATCCTTTATACCAGGCCGTATTTAACATAACTGACAACGCTAAAAAATGATCACGTATTCATAAAGCAGAAAACTATGAAAGAAACTTGTCGGATTGTCAGATTGTCGCCTGTCACCTGTCGCCTGTCGGTTTTTAGGGTTCCGTATCCAAAGGGTAAAACGGGACCCTATTACTAAGACTCCGCTGTCCGTCTGTCCGTCCGTCTGTCACCAGGCTGTATCTCATGAACGTGATAGTTAGACAGTTGAAATTTTCAGATGATTTGTATTTCTGTTGCCTCTATAAGAACAAATACTAGAAAACATAATAAAATAAATATTTAAGGGGGCTCCCATACAATAAACATGATTTTTTTGCCGTTTTTATAGCCAATGGTACGGAACCCAACGTGCGCGAGTCCGACTCGCACTTGGCCGGTTTTTTATTAATTGGCCCCTGGGTGTCTGTCTTACTACTTGTAGATATGAGTCTTGGCTTCAATGATTGATTGTTCTGACATGTGTAATCAAGAAAATAACCACGATAGGTACTTACTGAAAAGTTACGTTAACAATAAAATACGACAAGAGAATGGGTAACAGTATTCGTATGTTAAAGATGCTGTGATTGGTAAGCAGAGGAAAAAAATCTTGTATTAATAAATGTTCAAAATCTAGTTTCGAACTAACGACAATTTTTTTTTTTACGGTTTTAAATGTATGGTTTGCGTCGAGTTAGAATTAGAAAGCCTCTTAACAGGTATTCTGTTTCAACGAGTACTATTTCCTAGAAACCTTAAAAAACATAGAGTACAAGAAAAAAATACCGAAATAATTCTAAGATAAATCCATGAATATTTCGCCTATAACCTGATTCATTAATCCAGTAAGGGAAACACGATTCGTCCATTTACAAACGATAGTCGTCTAATGGACGTCCAGCGCGAAACATAAATAAATAGCATTACTATTTTGCGACAAAAAATAAGTGCCATCGTGTCCGTTAGAGTAGTCGTTTGTTTGAACTCGTCATTTGGTTATTCATGATTGAATGGCTAGCTAAATAAATATACATAACTAGTGGACCCGGCAGACGTTGTCCTGCTCGAAAAGCGCCACCTACCGGGTTCAATTGTATTTTCAAACCATCCAGGGACCCTCTCAAATATACACACAAACTGTCCAGGGACCCACTCAAATATACACACAAACTTTCATCCAAATCGGTCCAGCCATTTAGGAAGAGTTTGGTGACAAGAATTATATTTATAAAGATACTAGCTGCGCCCCGCGGTTTAACCTGCGTAAGTCTCAATGCCGTAGAAATATCGGGATAAAAAGTATCCTATGTGTTAATCCAGGTTATAAACTATCTCTTTGTCAAATTTCATCCAAATCCATTCAGCCATTTTTGCGTGATTGAGTAACAAACATCCAAACATCAAACACATACAAACACATAAACACACAAACACACAAACTTTCACATTTATAATATTAGTAGGAATAGTAGGATAGCCCTTTTAGCACAAAACCGGGCGATGTTTGAGGCCTTTGCGCAGCAATGGACGTCTTTCGGCTAGCATAGGAGATCATGGCTAAGTAAATAACAGCCGGACGAGTCGATTGATTTCTGTGGTAGCAACTTTTTAAATTCGTCTTGAAGAAGATATTTAAGAATCCAGTACTTTATGGTCTGTAATTAAAATGAGTCATAGGTGTTTGTAAATGTTCCCGTTTTTGCTCCGCACAGCTGACAGCTGACAGCCCTAAGATCAAATTATTATTTGGGACCAGAGCTTATTGCATGGGATGATCAGATGTGAACATAACTGTTGGTAAAATACTTAAATGAAAACCTATAATTATAGTAACAATAATTTACCATCAATACATTCTTAAATATTATGCATGTGTATATTTATCAAGATGATTATTTAATTAAACATAACATGACTACTAAATACATAATGAGTAAATAATAAAATGCTAGGTACCTTCTGAATCTATAAATTGTTTCAAAATGTGTTAAACGTAAAATTTATCTTATATAATGTAATGTAATTCAAGTTACCAATGTATAATTTAATTATAATATAATTAAATTTTAATCGACTTAGATTTTTAACTTTAAGTAATAGCTATGAATGTAACAATAAATTTTGCTGTGCCCTGACAGGGTCTACAACGGCTTTTAGCTCTAAGCTAACATCTTGTTTTACTTAGTGGAACGCAAATAAATGAATATGAATAAAAAGTGTATGTACTGTAGACAACTGACTATACCTTCTGGATTACATGCGTGTTGTTATGTTTGCTTTGAGTCACTGGTAAAATTACATATGTCACACCACCCAAGCTCCCCATTCATCAATTTGTTCATCAACCAACTGATTAGTCATCAGTAGCATTATCCCCTAAACTTCATTATCCCCTACCTCTGATAACGGTTATACCCCAACGGGTATAGCGTGAAGGTATTGCCGTATTGGCGATGACGGAGCCAGTCAGGCGTTAACTGATAGTAGCGATAAAAGTAATAGAGTTTGGGATTAACGTGGGCTAGATTGTTTGGCAAATATTATGGTGTGTGAGGTTTGATGTACTGTTTAATATAGCGTAGTGAGCCGAGTTCATCGAGTGATAGTAAGTTGCAAGGATATCAAAGTCAAAGTCAAAGTCAAATAGTTTATTCACATACACACACACTAACACACTCACATACCTTTACACATACACACACATGCACACACACCCACCGTCACACATACGCCTCAAGCAGTTATTGTATAATTTAAAATTGTTTAACTTTTGTTGCATATTATTTGTGTAAAACTACTGTGAGAAGACACTGAATCCTATAACACAGGTCACAACCTAGCGCAGGAGTCAGGGTTTCCATATATAAATGTAACATACTTTTATGTCAATAAAATATTATTTATTATTATTATTTAAAAAATTAAAGTAATAAAAACTAAAACCCAACTACGCCTAAAAAGGTATAAACAAGACACCATAGACAGACAAATTAAAAATCCGGAGTCACACGTGTTAGGGCATAAATCGGACAGATTACGTGTGACTCCGGATTTTTAATTTGTCTGTCTATGGTGTCTTGTTTATACCTTTTTAAGCGTAGTTGGGTTTTAGTTTTTATTACTTTAATGTTTTTAAATTCTTTTGGGTTTATAATATATTTATTTTTGAAATATGCTCATTACGCCCTTTCATTTGATACCCAACATGGTACGATACGACAATATTTTTTTTTAAGTTCCTGACTTTATGTCCTCTAGAGGGCGCCATTTTTAATTTAATGCGACGCCACATAGCCTATAATCAGAGGACGATCAAGATGCTTCTAACGATACCTCATTTGTCAAATTGTGATGAGTGGTTTAGAAGATAGAAGGGAACAGATGAACATACTTACATACATACATACATACTTACATACATACCGGTCAAAATCATAACCCTCCTTTTTTCTTCGCCGTAGTCGGGTAAAAATAGGCACATAAAGGCACTTTTGAACGTCAAAAATAACCAAGACAAGAAAATAGAATTGATCCTACATACATAGTTGGAAGAGCCAAAAGGTAGTTTCTTTTGGCGAAGAATGGGGAAGAAAGTCTTTTAAAATGTTTTACAATATTTTGTATATATTAATTTTTATCATGTAAATTATTTCGTCACCATTGCTCTCAAAACAGATGCGACCTAGAACTAAAAAAATATCGAAAACATGACATCAACCAACTCGCACTGGTCCCGCGTGGTGAATTACGGCCCACTGCCTTTCACAAAATGAGGAGGCCTGTGTCCCAGAAGTGGGAACATTATAGACTGATTATGCTATATTATATGTGAATACACCACATTTTTGTTTCGGTATTGTGGCATTTCACAGGTCCGGGATATCCTGTTGATGCCTCAAGGCCTCTAGCCAGGGAATAAAACTCATTAAAGGAAGCTCTCACTATTTGAATCAAAGTCAATAGTGATTGGAGCAAGGCTGTTGATGAAATTAACGCTGAGTTTGGGTTTTAAGGGTGTCATTCTCGATTGTTGTTTTTACTACAACTCTTCATAATGGCTTTTGTGGAAGAAACACCACAATTTTGAGAGTATAGCGTACGTAATCAATCAATCTGCCTAGCCTTTTCCTAATCATGTTGGGGTCGGCTTCCAGTCTTACCGGATGCAGCTGAATACCAGCATTTTACATGGAGCGGCTGCCTATCTGACCTCCACAACCACTGGTTTGTGGAGGTCAGATAGGCAGCCGCTCAGGTCCGCCGGTCAGATCGACCCAGCTAGTTGCTGAACTGGGTCGATACCCTTTAATAAAATTGAACTATCGGGCTTCTGACGACCCGTAACGACTGTCAAAGATCCATGACATACGACGACGTGTCTATGTCAGATATCGAGCTTCTGACGACCCGTAACGACTGTCAAAGATCCATGACATACGACGACGGGTCTATGTCAGATTTTTGAGCTTCTGACGACCCGTAACGACTGTCAAAGATCCATGACGTACGACGACGTGTCTATGTCAGATTTTTGAGCTTCTGACGACCCGTAACGACTGTCAAAGATCCATGACGTACGACGACGTGTCTATGTCAGATATCGAGCTTCTGACGACCCGTAACGACTGTCAAAGATCCATGACGTACGACGACGTGTCTATGTCAGATATCGAGCTTCTGACGACCCGTAACGACTGTCAAAGATTCACAATGTTGGACTACGTGTCTGTCAAGTAGGTAAGTATTTAAGAATTTTTGAATTTAAAAAAAAAACTAAGATAAGGTCCGACACGCCAGCAGCATTTAGTAAGTGCTGTAGAAGCGTAGAACAAAGATTAATTTATCAGTTAGGTCGATTACCTAGTTACCTAGTTTATTTGCAAATTAAAAACGCAACGTTTGATAGACATTTCTAACAAGATCTTGTGATAATTCATGTCACTGTGTCTCCAAACCTTCTGAACTAAATCTATTGTCGCCTCAACACCTACGATTCGCCCTTATTTCGCCAACATCCAAACATTACTTATAAATATTATCTTAACAAATATCTCGCCATGCCAAGAAAATATCTCAAATATTGCCGTTCAGTTGGAATATGACAGTTACACACAATAGCCGCAACATGCCTTGCTGCGGGCATTGTCGAAAATGTCCGGTTAAAGCCAAGTGACGGGCATTGTTCGAATACAGTATTTGTACTAGGATACTGTTATGTGGATAATGTAATAATATTATTATGTGTGTTGTGAATTTATGGTATTTTAGTGGGTGATTTGAAGGCTGTTTACGGAAGAGAAATCTAAAATGGTGAGTATATTGATAGGACCTCCTAGTGGTCCAAAGTAATATTTGGGATATTGTTGGTTTTGTTACCTACATAAATGAGCCTCTTTGTTATTTATTGGCACACATACGCTTGAAACCGGACCATAGAGTGCACGCAAAATAAGTCTGCGCGCGACTGGTGTGCTTAATTCTACATTGTAATATTTAAAATATTAAATCTTTATTAATAATTTAATTTTATAATTTAGAATTAATTAATCAATTAATATTATGATTAATTAAATAATATAAAAAGCCATCTTGTCGTTTATGTTAGGTCAAATTATGACCTAACATAAACGATAAGATGGCGACATATGATTGGTTCCGATATCAGCCGCGCGCAGCAATTTTTTTTGTGGCGGAAATAGATGAAAGTCCGTTTAATTAAAGACTTACTAGACTTTGTTTGAATACCAAACCCCAAACGACTTTTTTAGCTCTTTTACAGCTAAAACGGCTTTGCAGTACTTTAGTATTGTTTAGATTCCCTGGAAACAATAAGGCGATCTCGGACATAAATTCGCGCACAACTTTTTATTTAACAAAATATTTAGTTAAAATTAACATTCACGTAACAACATAGGTCACATGTGGTGTGAGCGTCCTTGATAATATATTAGACGTTGAACACAAAAAACTGTGAATAATGTGCCGTGTTCGCTGTAAAATGAAAGAAAAACATCAAGTCCTGTGAGTTGGGGCAAGTTGTAAGCGCTAGCGGGTGGAAATAGGGCAAATAATATAAAGTTTTAGGAAGTTAGCAATGTCCATTGGCTGAAACTTAAAGCCTTCTTTCGACATAGTTACTCCTAGGTGCTTTTTAACACAGTCAGTCTAAAATATCAGCCCTAGTTTGATTTACCTAGCTGGACTTTTAGTCTTACCGAATGGCTCCATATTTTGACGAGTTCATCAGCAAAAAAAACTACAGACTTATTTTCCTCTATAATATGCAATAATTTGATCAAACATAATGTAGAAAAAATTGGCAGTACACAGACACAGATCTGTCGTTTTAAAAGACAACAGCTAATTTTCCAAAAAGAGATTGTGGTCTATGATTTATGAAGTCAGTAATTGAGGTAAAGAAAATGGTGGTTTATCCATAATACACAGAATTCGGAAAAAAACTTAAAATTTTTGACTTTGCCTTGACTACACGCATGTTTATATTATACTAGTTGCGCAACTCGGTTTCATCCGCATAAGTCTCGATCCCGTGGGAATATTGGAATAAAAAGTATTCAATGTCCTTCTGCAGGTCAAGGTCTACCCCTGTGCGAAATGTCATCTTAATCCGTTCAGCAGTTTTATGAAAGCCTAACAAACAAACTCATTTTCGCATTTATAATATTGCTAGCTTCCACCTGTGGCTTCGCCTGCGTGGTATGTCGAAAAAAAGTAGCCTATTTCCTTCCCCGGGATGCCATCTATCTCCTTGCCAAATTTTATCGATATCCGTTCAGAGGTTTAGGCGTGAAAAGGTAACATACCGACAGACAGACAGTCAGACAGAGTTACTTTCGAATTTATAATATTAGTATGGATATGGATTATTATAGTTACGATTAGGATTTTAACCACTGACCTTTACAAAACACTACATCCCAAAATTACCTTATACGCTAAATCTTTTCACCTACCCCACCTTAATAAATTTGATATGTGGTAGCAAACTATCAGGCAAAGATAACAAAGTGCGCGCTTGCTTTATTTACTGGCTGGCTGGCTGGGTAGCTGGCAATGTATGGTGACAGTCTACTGATACAGTAGCTGAGTCATGAGGCAGAGGTATGTGTGTACTGCCTATGTGACGCTGACCTTAGGTGACCTGTGGCATGAAAGTGAATTACTTGTATCGAGGCTACGCTGAGCTAGGATGTAAGTAGGGGTCTTTGCCTGGCAGTGGATTAGTCAGTGCTGCTTTTGCGAAGTACAAATGTTACAGAATACTTTGATTTTCAAAATTGCCTCTAGGAACGATAATATTGAAGTACAAAATTATAATCAATGAAAATTGCAAGATGCCATAAGATGGAAGGGCAGAAGAGAGGAGGGTTTTACAGGTTATTTGATACTAAAATATGAGATTGATATAAAGCACAAAGTAAGTAAGTCATGAGAATAGTATTAGGAATACAGTTTAAAAAAAAAACTATCACAGTGTATTTTTTTTTTAACGCTATTCCACTGCTTATCAAAGGCCTCCCCCAAATCCTTCTAAGCATCCTTTTTCAGGGCCTCCTCGATCCAACCAGTGTATTTGGTATTGTTTGTTGAAATTATGTTTTCTTCTAGAAAAAACGCCTAGTACCATGAGAGAGCCTCAATTTATTATTAAACTCATTAAAAAACATAATTAATAAATTAGACACCAGCCATTTTCATCAAGAGAAAAAAAAAGAAGAAAATTTTGCTTTATTCTAATTTGTTCACGAACAACAATTCAGCTGAACCTCCAAGGAACAGGTTCATTAATAAAACCTAATTAATTTCACATTAAGTCAGTCAGATTGGATTAAGTGAACGTAGCTTAAACGAATTATTGGGGATTTGGCGAAATTATAGGGAAAGATGGCGGGAATATACGGGCGTGAATCTGGTGCGGGAAAGATGGCGGGAATATAGAGGCGTGAATCTAGTGCGGGAAAGATGGCGGGAATATAGGGGCGTGAGTCTGGTGCGGGATAGCTGCGGTTTAAATTTAACGCTGTACTATGCCCCAGCCAGTATAGCCAAGGAAAGAAAGAATAACGTTTATTTGGACACAGTTCATGAAACACAAAATACAAATAACAAAATAAAGAATTAATAAAAAAAATGTTTTTACAACAATAGTGTGTGCGGCTTCGCCAAAAAGGTTCATTTCAGCATTAATGCCAGACAGATACTGTCTGACGCTGGTTTTCTAATTAATCCATAAGGACAAGTGACGGGAAGTACATACAGTTTCAACATACCTAATAAATAATTATAATATAAATAAACTAGTAATAAAAATACATATTAAAATAATATATATAATTACAAAAACAAAACAACAAGAACGGTCTCAGCAAAAAACCTGTTTGTTTTAGTTATTAGAAGCCAAGGGGGACACCCCTTGGCTTTACTGCCTGGATCTCCACAACCCAGTTGTAACTGTGTAACTATATTATAGATATCAGACAGGCAGTTGCAGTCCATGTAAAGTATTATATAGTATTCAGCTGCATCTGTTAAGACTGGAAGTTGATCCCAACATAGTTGAGAAAAAGCTAGGCATATATATGACTATGCCCCCAGCAGTTTCGTATGTGGCAATAGGAGTAGAGACGACCGCGCAGGACGTTGTAGGCCCTCTGCGTATACTACATCCATTATCAGCACGTGTAGAAGGTCTGGCAGTAGGCCTTATCTCTACATAATAAAAATTAAAGTCACTTTTCGTGTTTGTCTGTATACCCGCGTTGTTCTTCTTAACCACGCAACAGATTTTGATTAGGTTTTCACCATCGTTACCAGGATTTATTCTGGTTTGTTTGGTTTGGTTAATATTAAAGTTACGTATACAACAATAACAACAACAACAATAACAACAACAATATAACAATAAACAACATAATACTTTTTTTTGTTATTTGTATTTTGTGTTTCATGAACTGTGTCCAAATAAACTTTATTCTTTCTTTTATATCTAAGAAATCTCAATGTTCTGTCAAGTCGTAAAAACCAGGAAGCAGGAGCGGGTCGCTAGTGAGAGATAAACTGATCACAACATACACCTCAGATCCATATTTATATTGTACCTCACCACACACCAGCGTCTAAAATAACAAAACACAACCGTATGTTTCCAAGCACGGACGGATTATTATCGATATCCCCGACTCGCTGTGACCCGAATATTTTTATAGAGATATCTCCATTGATTGGGATCTAGAGGTATGAAGAATTGAGTGACGTCATTCACGTCAGGCGCAGAAGTCAGATTTGTTACGATAAACCGGGAGAATGTTATGTAACTTTCTTTTCTTTTTACGATGCCCTGCATTCTGAATGTCACCCAATTCGTGGGTGCTTTTACAGATACAAATATTAATTGAGGTTACAGTGAGGGCGGGCTTGGATAGACGGTGGTGGGTGCCCTTAGAGGGGTCTATATGGAAAGCAATCAATCGACTGTGGACCCAAGTAGGCCGCTGTAAGCACAATCTAGCAAAATGGGGGATAATAGATCCCACAGATACCCAGTACGAGTGCGGTGCTCCTGACCAAACCATGACCCATATGCTGGAGTGTTCAAAGTGACCACACACCTGTATGATGGTGTGACCACCTACTGGGCCCAACTCGTGAATATAATACATGTTTTACCATCAACTCGAAAAGAAGAAACACAGACAGAAATCTCACGTGCATTACACTCAGACCACATTTAGTACGAAACACACTTTCAATCACAATCTGAGTGTTTTGAAGGGAATTCCTAATTCATTGCTTCATAGGTATGAAAAATTCGTCTGCTCAACAACGTAAATAACGCAATAAACGTGGCTTAACTATCAAAATGAAAGGCATGGCGATCAATTGCCATTTTATGTGTGTTACGCAATTCATCATCTGCCTAGCCTTTTCCCATCTATGTTGGGGTCGGCTTCCAGTCCAACCGCTTGCATCTGAATATCTGTATTTTACATGGAGCGACTGCCTATCAGATCTCCACAACCCAATTACTGGGTAATACAATACCCCTTGGTAAGACTGGTTGTCAGACTTTCGAGCTTCTGACGACCTGTAACAACTGTCAAAGATCTACAAATGACAGCCAGTAGCTTAACGTACTTTCCGAGGCACGGAGGGGTCTTGGTATTTAAGGATGGTCACCCATCCACGGACCAACCGCGGCAAGCGTAGCTTAGCCTGATCGATCGACTCGTGCGGCTGCTATTTGTTACCCACAGTCCTCTGGGTGTTACCCAATTACCCCTCTGATATTTTTAATTCATATTGGCATAAAATATTTCAGAATAGTGCAGCTATATAGTCAGCGTAGAAATATTAGTGATTCAGCAAGGTGGTACTTACCAGAGAGCACTGCGTGTGCGCCTCTGTGGATGCACCGAACGCTCCATAATTTTCTTCCCACCGAAAGCTTTCAAAAGAAATAGTTATTTTAGAACATTTATCTAAACAACAATCTAATATTGTTTTCCAAAATGTCGTGACAACTATATTTAACGATATTTTAAACACATTTAAATACAAAATAAACAGTGTCACGTGTCACATCAAAAGGGAACCGAACAAAAATAGTATTTTGAACAAACAGAAAAGTTTTGAATTTATTTTTAGAACTTACCCAACTTTCTTTTACAGTTCCCGCAAGCTAAACTAAACTCTACTCCTTTGAAAGAAGAAGAATTTAGAACGTAAAAAGAAAATTTCGTAGAAAAAGTCGCTTTCACAATTGACACAAAAGAAAATTAACTCTAACATAAGCACCTAAGGTTTGTTTGTGCTGCACCAGATAATTTGGCTGAATTTCGAAGGGATAGTTGCGCATATGCGTCGATTGTCAGCTGTTTGTGTTGACACGTCCAATCACAATGAGACATTTTAAAATTAATAGTTTTAAACAATGGATGGTGTTCTGAATTCGAATATTTGAAAGGCGTATATTCTAAGTGGATTGTAATGGATTTACCATTAGTCACCTTAATTTATTTATTAGTAAAGTAAATCCCATTTCCTTATTAATTAATCGGTGTTCCTTTTCTGAATAACCAGATGCAGATTTTATTAACCCAAATAGTTTCTAAACCTAATGGACCCATTATTTTATAAATGTTACATCGTTTACACTCAAACTTAATATTTCCATTGCGAAAACAAAGCTGTTTCACTTATGAATTAAATCTCATTTAAATAAGGAATATAACGCTATTAACACTGCGTCGGCGCGTTTCAAACCGATATGTGTGGGTAATTATGGTCATTTGCATTAGTTGTCGGTCGCCTACGCACAAATGTGTACCAATATCTTACAGCCTGGATTGTGTACATGTACTTATTAGATATTTCACTGTTATTTCGCTTTCTTTTGATGCACCATTTGGCCGATATGCTAGCAAAGTTCTCTACGCTCGAATCTAGACGGGTAATCCCGATATTACTTCCTAATATACAAATTACACGCTTATCTACTTATAAATAATCAAATACAACATCTAATATTTACCGCTGCAAAACTTTACCGTAGAATATTACTTATGTATAACTTAAATTGCGGGTATACTTACGTACCTCGCATTGTACGAAAATTCTATACAATGCGAGATCAGCATAAACTGTAAATGTATAGCTTGATGTGTAGCCGTGTGTACATAGGTACTTACTTAAATTCCACGTAGGTATACATAAGTCGCCTGCTCGATGTACATTTGTCACTGCAGGGATCTAGCAGAATAACAGCGTCTGGTATATTTTCCTGACACATACTGAGCTGGACTCTCATTTGGTGCAACCATTTTTTGGCAATTGAGCTGGTATCGAATATTCTGCCAGCGACACGATTTGGTTGTTCTTTATTTGAATTTTCTGTTTTTAGTCTCATTCTTAGTAGTATGATTGTCATAATTGTCATGTCCTTTTTTTAATGTGTTTTTCTTTATTGTATACTGGCACCGCCTCGGTAAATTGTGCATGTATTTGTAGCTTATATTTATGTACTTAGTTTTTAGCATACTACAAAGGGTGGACTTTTGAGATAAGGCCAAGGACAGGTACATTATCCGATGTCACTACAAGAAAACGGTTTTAGGAGAGAGCCGTAGTTATAGGTAGAAACGATTTATGCTACTGCTACATGGTCGAGATAAAGCGAGCTAAACTTAGCGTGCTCTGTTTAAGGCGATTAACACACGGCACCGCGCACCGCTGCGGTAGGCGGTCTCATTTCGCATTGGCCTCTATTCAATCTGCTGATGCCTAAGTTGATTAACATACGGCACTGCGCACCGCCGCGGTCTCTACCGGCTCGACCGCGCGGTCGGGCGGTGTACATGTTAGGCATCAGCGGATTGAATAGAGACCAATGCGACATGAAACCGCCTACCGCGGTGGTGCGCGGTGCCGTGTGCCAATCGCTTAGCAGCGAGACGTCGAGCGGTGTGCAAGAGAGAGCACGCAGAGTATAGTTCGCCATATCGCGACAATGTAGCCGTAGCAGTAGAAACTATGGATGGACTGCGTGACAGATGTTATGGCCAGAAAGGGAGTGAATACCGAGATGACGACAAATAGAGAAGTATGGAAGAATAAGTAAGAAATATTGCGCCGACTACAAAAAAATTGGATAAGAGCAAGAGAATATTTATGATGAAGAAGATGGTAGCCGTAGCAATAGGATACTTTCTATCCTGGTAGAACGTTCTCGTGGGATAATTTCCGACATCCACACGGGTGCACCGCTGGTAAAACGATAGTCTGAAAGAAAAATAATAATCTCGGGTCAGATTAAAATAAATAATCCTACTTTACCATATTACCCAACGGTGCAATTTGGCCCACATTTAGTTTACCGCATCCGTTGTTTAATATCATAAGTTTACATTGAGGTTTGCCGGTCGGATTTGTGTATGAAACCCGTGTGAAGAATCGTTAAATTCATACATAAAATTATGCGTAATGGCTGACGAGTTAAACGGCGGAGACTTTACAGATGATAAATGAAATGGAGTTTAGGAAAGCTAATTAGAAATTAGAGGTGGAACCCGCTGCAGTAATAGCTTTATTTTCAAACAGGATAATATTTAAGCTAACAGACTTAAAATAACAATAAGTAGGTACCTGGGCGACCGAGCTCTGCTCTGGTGAAAAGAGAAGAGAGAATACTCATTTCAACTTTCTCTTATTTTATTTTGTTATGTTTCTTTTTTTTTACATTTTTCGCCCCTGGCGATTATTGTTTTTTAAAATATTATTATGATAACCCGTGGACAGGGTTGTGGGTAACATTATTAGCAAAATGCAAATATTGTTATACTAGTTTTAAGTTTTCATGATGTAACTGTTTGCTGTTCCTCTCAATAAAAATAAAATAAAATAATATTATAGGATAGTTCATACTAATTCCATGTATAGTACATACTAATTCCATGCTGCTATGTTAGTAGGTACACACGGCTACACATCAAGCTATACATTTCCAGTATAAGCTGAACTCGCATTGTACGGAAATCCTATACAATGCGAGATCAGCTTAAACTTGAAACGTATAGCTTGATGTGTAGCCGTGTGTACATACATATACATACTAGTTCCATGCTGCCATGTCATTATTCTAAGGTAGCCATCTTGTTCTAAACTTTAGGCGACTGAACTCTGCTCGGGTGAAAATACAGATAACGATTTTTTCCAGATGAGACCTAGCTAGGTCGATTTTTCACCCCCGTAAACTTCAACAACTATCATCGAAATCGTTAGAACCGTTTTCGAGAACGTGAAAACATACATACAGGCGAAAAATAATCATCTGTTCCAAACATTTTGACGAGTTATGCGAACATAATATTTTTTTTCGCGATTTTAGGATTGGTCCTATGCTGAAAGTTGTTCATAATGATGAGTACAATGACCCAATGATGTAATATTGCATTTAGGTAATAGTTTATGATTTCATAATTATAAAGATACGACTATCATCATACGTACTACGCTTAGTATTTTCATAAATACTATAAGTACTTGCAACATGTAACAATAGTGCCAATTTTTAGATATTCAGTAACAACATAATATAAAGGCATCTCATTCCCGAGACCATGATAACTCTTCAGATATGAATAGCGATATAAAAATTCAATCATACACAAGCACTGACCATCCCCATACAGCCAGAGGAAAACTATTAAAAAGAAATCCGCTTAAGGGCTCACATCTTCATACAATATAATCGATTCTGGAGTGCCCTTCAAACGATTCTCGATTACAACATCTGTTACTAAGAATACCTTTACATAGTCATCTCTGCCACTGTGTTAAGGGGATCTCAACCTTATTATTTGTGGAATATGGAATATTGTAGATGCAATTTTTAAAATTTCATTTGCATTAGGCGCATTTATTGTCAGGCGATTTTGAACTTTATATTAATGTCGTAAAGTGTATCCTATGTAATAGTGGGTGTGTGTTTGAGTATGTTTGCCACATGGCTGTATTTTATGGCAAATTATTAAGAAATAATTGGAAATCCCGCCTCCTTTTTAAAAAGGGCTGTGTAGAGATTTATTGTGGGCGGTAGTTTCAATTTGTGTTCCGAAAATTTAATATATTTTTATTTATAGGGAATAAAACGGTGCATATATTTTGCCGGAGAAATATAAAACGTGTAATTATATTTCGTTTTCATTCGTAGAAGGTACAGTCAGTCAGAAAAAACACGCTCAAATACAGTCAGAGAAAACACTCTCAAATACTTTTGTTTATTTATTTTTATACGTAATAATTTTTACTTATCTTTATCCACAAAAAACGTGCGTACGTACGTTGTACGTTTATTTTAATTTTTTTTCTGATTAATAAAAAAAACTAGTTATTGCAACCCAAGTAAATATAAAGATACATAAAAGCGAATATACGAAGCAGACGAAGCCACAAAACAACTGAGCAGTAATGCATTAAGCCAGAAAATGATATAAGTTAGATGAGACCGCTAATCTTTCTCTAAGTAGCAATAAGACTAACCAGCTACAAACAGATCGGAGCTTTCAATGGCGAAGGGAATTCCTCTTTTGAGCAAAATTGTTTTATTGTGACTTATGCCCCTGTGTGTGTACAGACTATGACTCTGTTGATGCAAGTAAAAATATTTTGTGTATCTGAATAACAGTTTGGATCAGGGTTCATTTGGACCCTTTATGAGGCATAAGCTGGCCTGAAAATGCTTTGTAAAATATCAGAGTAGTTTTCCCCCTAAAGGGATGCTAATGAGTACGAAATTTTTTTTTTTTTTTGGTATAAAATTTTAAAATCATTTTCGTGGCGCACAGGTAAAAAATAGTCTAACGATAGAATTTATATGCTATCTGTGCTGGATCTTTTTAAGTTCCATTCTTGCGTAAAATGAAGTGATAGTGTTATTCGACCAAGCAATAGAGTTCTTAATCTAATTTATTCATTATTTTCAAATGAACCCTGCAGTTGGTTACCCCGGGGAAACGAATTTAAATTCATTCAAATTGAGCAAGAATTCTCTATTTTTCTTCCATCCTCCGA
The DNA here is from genome assembly GCA_949152455.1 of Lithophane leautieri. Classification (NCBI taxonomy): domain Eukaryota; kingdom Metazoa; phylum Arthropoda; class Insecta; order Lepidoptera; family Noctuidae; genus Lithophane; species Lithophane leautieri. Next base: position 2,096,031 of record OX424463.1, on the reverse strand, counting down.
TTAACATGCCTAAATGGACACTTTGCCTTTGAAATCATATAAAAATAGCCTATGTTTAGTATCCAGTACAATATTCATTATCAAATGTTATGTCAGACTGTCATAATATGAGCGTGCAGAAGGGTGCAATGGGGGAAAATGCAATTAATTTTATCACAAAAGATCCATTCGACTCCGCGACTTATCGGGGAGGTAGGGGCAAAGAATAGTTAGGAATGTCATGACTTAATACTCCTCTGAAAGTTCGCGAATATAGAATCTTATTCAGACTGTTTAAGGTTTGAATTGATGTTTCTAATGCTGACGGTACCTTAGCTAACTATAGTGATGTCTTTATCGTATACTTGCGAGTATCAACAAATAGTTTTATGGACAATAAGACTCCTAATGATTCCACCTCCATTAAAATAACAAATGATGACGGGAACACGGTACTGGTAGCGTTTTCCTGTGATACAAATATTTTTGCAGAATTTGAAGAGGACGTTTACTTTAAAAAATATATTTTCAAATGCTCACCAGAAATAATTATAGTTCTGTTTACAAAACAACGCGACGACATTCTAACAATAGACAAATACTGAGTTGGGAAACAATGGAATGAATGCATTAAATATATTCGACCGATTGACCCACTGAACTTTGTTTGCTTTCATAAATAGAATTTACTTTTACCAACTACAATAGGAAAATTTGTCAAATAAAAACTGGAATCATCAGCCTTCTAAGTTGCTTATGCGTTCCTGACTGAAATTATAAGCCTGGTATATGGTTAAACTAGAATCAAGTTGATAATTCAATAAACTTATATCGAATTTTGCATGTTCCTCCAATCTTAACAAGATTGGCAGAAATACAGGAGACTATTGAAAAGACTGAGGTCTTTGATGCAAATATTTAAAATCCATTCTCCAAACGGCTGTTTTCCATACCAATAGGTATTTAAAACGAACGATTCAATAATTATTATATTTATTTAAAATCCAAACCCAAACTGGAAACTTTCACGCATTACGTATGCAATTCCCATTGCCATTACTACTCGTACGTTTATAAACCGAACGCTCCCATTTATGGGTGGCAGTCCCAAAATTGGTAGCACTAAAACCTTTTACAATTAAAACGGACCATTATCGGGTGTTCCTAATCCGGTACATTTAAGTGAATGGCCCACCTCACCGGTCCGACCTTTGTGCCTGGTTTAAAATGCAAATTTTATACGTGGCAACATTTGTTTGAGGTTCGAGATTGAAACGATGTTATGGCGATATTGTGGTAAACGTTGTACCAATTTTTTTGTTTTTCATGCGGTTCTTTTATTTAATTATCGGATGGTTATCTCATATTTTTGTAAAAACTTCTTTAGACGTGTTGAGCGATTTTTGGTACAGGTTAAACTAATGGATTCGGTAGTGCTTTACTATAGAATATAGATGGCGCTAATACCAGTTTTAAGTATTCACTTCTGTCGGTAGTATCTACCCATGACTGCCTATTTTTGATTTGTTGTTTATGTATTACTATTCTATTTAATCTGTGTAGTTAACCTGCCATGACTATTAGAACTTGTCCTGTCTTATTATGACTATCAGCTATTGGCTACTACGTTGCTCCCGGGAGTCATAATTGCAGATATAGGTACATTTAAGCTGCTTGCATTTAATGATTTTTTCTTCTCATAAAATTTAGTTCATACCTCAAAACACTGAACCTTATTTGTATAATTTACATTTTATTCGTTCCCAAAGTAATAGCAGTATCGTTAATCCAGATAGTTCCAATCGACATCTAAGCTGTAGTTAACAGTTCCTAACTAAACTTGAATTTCATTCAGACTAAGTTTAGTAGAGACGCCTTGTAATTCAATTAAAGAATAGTTACTATTTCATAGTGATTACTAGCCACTGTACTAAACTACACCCCTTTGCAAAAAAAAATAGGTGGTTTTAATTTTTACATTATTGGTAATCATTTAGTTGTAAAGAGGTTTTAATAGCTAAACTATGTTACTGGCACTTAATAAAGAGTCTGAGTATGAACAAAAGTTAATTCCAAATTCGAAACTTTTGTTTAAAACAATAATAATCCGTTTTTCAGTTTGTGACTTTTACTAACGGCCCTTTCCGGGTTTGCGGTTAAAAGGATATCCTGGCAACTAAAACTAACTTCTCGTTATTTTTAGTAGAATAATTTATGTTTGTCGTATAATCCAGCCTTATCGTGACTTAAAACAGATATCTTTGTGTCAATTGTAACGGCAGAAAAAGCAATAAGAGCTAGTAAAATTTAAGCGCTGCTGGAAGAGGGGTCTAGCCAAAAACGTTATTTTTATTGATAATAAGAAACTACTAGTCATTTATGCTAATGACATAGTAAAAATATTTATAATGGCTGTTAAGGTGCCCGTTTTTTTTGCAAAGGGGTGTGTGTAAGGGAGATGCGCTAAGGTAGACATTTATAAACCTTAGAATCAGCAATACAACTCTGTAAGTTCATGTAAGTGCATTGAATGACTATTTCCTGAAATCATGACATTTAGTACTTATATGAACTTAAGGATATTGCTGATTCTAATGATTATATTCTGTAAATCCATATTTGTTACGGCCGCGAATCATATTTAGAATAACATAAAACTCGATACTGACCTGTAAATTGCAAAAAAACGTAAGAAAATCGAACTTCGCGGGTTACTTTAGCGCATCCCCCTTAATCTATTTATACAATTGTGTAATCTTGTTTTTGATAGATTGCCTAATTTTATCTTACAACTACGAATTTTGTGACTGGGTCAATTAAATTTCAGAATAAAATTAGTCTCTGTTGGCAAAACATGTATGTACGATTCAGAGGCTTTAAAGGCAGAATTTTGGTAGATAATATTGAGTAACCCTTTTCTTGAAGAGTGTATTATTATTACTAGAATTACGTATAACACCTTTACTCGAATTCCATTTGAATATTTTATGAACAAATTAAGTACGATTCGTCTATCAAAAAAAAATCTGACTGCAATAATAAAACATACCGTAAATAAACACAACTACGTACACAACTTAACTGAATAACCAGCTTTACCTCACCAAGTTTGAACATTAAAAGACATTAAGAATATAAAGCAGAAGGTACATAACGATGAAGGCGCACCTCAGTTCAAATCTCCAGTGGTCATGAGAAATTTAATAAGGGGCTAACGTCAGGACTACTTTATGCAAATGTAAGAGCTGTGTGCAGGCCCTTTAAGGGTAATCGAGCCGGAGACGAGACGAGCACGAAACGAAATGTTCAGGAGGAATTATAGTAGACTAACTTTTGCCCGCGGCTTTGCTTGTTTAGATTTCGGAAAGCATCCAACGAGAACGTAAAAATTGGGATATTTTTGTTTTTTTTTTGTTTTTTAATATTTCTACACCAGCCATGGTAGTATGTGTGAAACAGTGTTTAATGTAAGATCTCAATGTACCATATACTGAGAAATAAAATAAATAAATGAAATAAAATAAATAAAAAAGTATTACTACTTATTAATCAAAATAATCAAAATGAAAATATATTTTTCACATATACCTACATGGGCACATATGAAACGTCAGAAGCTAGGTGCACGGTTCCTATTGGTCGTTTCCTATGGAGAAGAGACAGAAAGAATCTCTACGGTTACTCTTTTAAAAATAATTGGTTTTTACAATATTTTCAAATTACAGTATTTCAGTTTTTAGCAATTAATACTTTTTATCTCTGCATCACCCAAATGTTGTCTGGTAGAAAATGCCTATGGCGTTAAGTCCGCCTCTGAACATTTCTGTGCTTGAAGTATTAAATAAATAACTAATCCAGGTCATGATCTATCCGTGTGTCAAATTTCATCAAAAGCCATTATGGCGTGAAAAGGTAACAAACAGACAGACAGACCTGAATTATTATTTTCGCATTTTTAAGTAAGCACCCTTACATATCGAGGGGTGAAAGGCTATTTGTTTGAAGCGACATTTTGGACGATATTGAGTTATATACATATTCGGAATCAGCGAATTTTTCTGCGTCGGATGAGCCGGGTTTCATACAATTCTGAGCACTTTTTTGGCGCTTGAAACATCAGTAAAGTTAGGTCAAGTTTGAATTTGACTTGACTGGTGCGACACAAATTTTATAAAATTTTAGTAAAGATGGACTTCACACAAACCAAATATTTTGTGATTTTGACTTAAGCTAAACTGTCCTGACATAAATTTCGTAACATAGGGCGTTTGAATCATTTTGCCTGCATCTGAAATCCATGCTTGATGTCGTTTGAAACATTTAGCCTGCACGTGGAATTTATACCTGGAATTTATTATAAATACTTAATGTGAAGTGCTACATAAATAATTTTGGTCTTAAACTACTATTATGATACTTCAGCTGCATAAGCTTAATAGCCTGATTCTATATTACTATCGCGATGGTAGCTATTACATTTAACCTTACACTAAAACAACACCGAGTGTTGCTTAAATCCTTTTTCCTGAACCTATAATATACAGTTTATGGCGCTTGAATCATTTAGCCTGTTTCTAAATAAAAGTGATTTGAGGTAATTTTGTATGAAGCGACATATATTTCTGGTAATAATAGCATTACAAAAATGAAAACTAGACTAAATTGTGCGGTTTTTATAAAGGAAAACAACATAGAACACTTTTTTGTAATAATATTAATACTTTTTTTATAATGATTTTTTTTCCTAAAAATGAAACTTTGAAATGCTCTCCTGTAAAGTTCCAAAAATGTCGCTTAAGACAAATAGCCCGCGAACCCTCGATATCGAGGGGTGAAAGGCTATTTGTTTGAAGCGACATTTTGGACGATATTGAGTTATATACATATTCGGAATCAGCGAATTTTTCTGCGTCGGATGTGCCGGGTTTCATACAATTCTGAGCACTTTTTTGGCGCTTGAAACATCAGTAAAGTTAGGTCAAGTTTGAATCTGACTTGACTGGTGCGACACAAATTTTATAAAATTTTAGTAAAGATGGACTTCACACAAACCAAATATTTTGTGATTTTGACTTAAGCTGTTTGTCCTGACATAAATTTCGTAACATAGGGCGTTTGAATCATTTTGCCCGCATCTGAAATCCATGCTTGATGTCGTTTGAAGCATTTAGCCTGCACGTGGAATTTATACCTGGAATTTATTATAAATACTTAATGTGAAGTGCTACATAAATAATTTTGGTCTCAAACTACTATTATGATACTTCAGCTGCATAAGCTTAATAGCCTGATTCTATATTACTATCGCGATGGTAGCTATTACATTTAACCTTACACTAAAACAACACCGAGTGTTGCTTAAATCCTTTTTCCTGAACCTATAATATACAGTTTATGGCGCTTGAATCATTTAGCCTGTTTCTAAATAAAAGTGATTTGAGGTAATTTTGTATGAAGCGACATATATTTCTGGTAATAATAGCATTACAAAAATGAAAACTAGACTAAATTGTGCGGTTTTTATAAAGGAAAACAACATAGAACACTTTTTTGTAATAATATTAATACTTTTTTTATAATGATTTTTTTTCCTAAAAATGAAACTTTGAAATGCTCTCCTGTAAAGTTCCAAAAATGTCGCTTAAGACAAATAGCCCGCGAACCCTCGATATTATAAAACAAAGTCTTCCGCCGCGTCAGTCTGTCTTCTTGTACGCGATAAACTCAAAAACTACTGCACCGATATTCATGCTGTTTTCACCAATGGATAGAGTGGTTTTCGAGTACGGTGTTAGTACCTATATAATAACCGAAATCCACGCGGGCGAAGTCGCGGGCATCAGCTAGTAAGCTATAATACGTAAACATGGAAAAAGTAAGAACAAGAAGAGCAATGTAAAGGAATTGATAAATAATGATATAGAAGCCATAAAAAACGGGCTGACGCGCAAATCTGTGGGAAGATTTTATTGGATAGACTTTGGCACCAAGCCAATATGCCAAAGCCCACCTTTTAATCTAGCTAGTGATATAGAAGGAGCCAGACAAATTGTAGAAAAATATACGACCAGCCAAAGTAGTTTCATCTGTAATTAAATGAATGATCATACATTTATAGAAAAAGTTTTTATAACGCTACGGGAAAAACAAATCTATAATGAGAACTGACAACACAATGAAGACTGACAACTAATCAAAATGTTTACGTAGAAAACTGATAAAATAATGCAATTAAAAGTTGTAGTAATTATAACAGGCATCGATCACTTAATGGAAATACGATGCAAAATTTATAAAATAAGCTGGATGTATTTTCAATTTCCTATAAATAAATCTATAATACATTACCATCCAGTGGACTATAAAGGATTTTCAACAATACCATAATATATCCCTGTATCATGAAATTCCTTGTCGCTCTTCCGCTCCATTTGATAGTGTTGGGAATATTGAAATTTTATGCGTCCAAAAGCCGTGAAGTATTAAAGTCACATTGGAAGAGGGCTCGATGACTGAGGGGAAAGTTCCTCACATTCACTCTGCAATTTTTGGGTATGGCACGAGATATTTCCGATACATTCTTTGACTGTGCGCATTTGTAATGATTTTGTGCTGGCAAAGACTATTTTGCTCCCAGTACAAGTAGACTGTTGACCATATGGCTTTCTTGTAAATAATTATTTCTACTTATGTAGGTACGTTAATTCTTCAAGGACATTCTAATTAACTACAATGGTTTTTGGTACGCAGGTGTACCGCGCGGTAAGCTTAAGGGTCTTACTATAAACATTTAGATACTTGTTCAACGTATGTCTGATGTCAATCTTACGTCAAACTATGTCGTGTTTAAAAGGTGTTTACCCTAAACAACTGATAGACATGGTTCATGTTCATGGTTCCTGATGACAAGGTAAATTTTTACAATGTAGCGAGTCAAGAGCCAAATATTTTGATAGGCTTGATAAAATGAATCTTTCCAATCTGTTAAATAAGAAAGTTTCACTACAAGATATTTGACTCAACAACTTGTGACACCAAAAAGAAAGAATCATATTGCATAAAAAAAAAGAGTCCACAATCAGTACTAACAATAGAAACATCGAAACATGTCTTAATAAGTTAATAAATATCTTTATAACATGTCGAGTCACGTCATAAACAATACTTAATAATACTGGCCAGATTCAATACACATTATTAGATAAAATCTACAAGATGAACGTTGTCCCATTGTTCATTTGGAAGGTCGAGAATGTCTACGTGTCCCGAAGTTAAGAATCGAATTAACATTTTAAATGCGAATCAATTTGCTGTTAAAAACCATTGGTTCTCGATTGGAAATTGGAAGTATAGAGTGGAGCGTAAGAGGTGTATGTGACAGTCAGTTTGCGAATACATTATTATAAATTCTTCTTTAGAGACAAAATATGTTTTAATACGGTAATGTCAGTTAGATCTTCTACCAATTATATACTTAGTGGTCTATTACGTCGTGCTGGTTCAGTTACCTTCGAATTTTAAACTAGGTATTTTATTTGCCTGATTAGGTGCAAATAAACTTATTTTATTTATTTCTTTGTACTGAAATTACCAATGCTTTGGCCAAGCGTGACGATTTTGTAAAAATACCTATGCGAACTTTCATGGTGGTTATCGAAAATAAGCTAAAGTTATATTGCAAATTCAATAATGTATCAATAACCACTAGTAGAGGATCAGTATTTATTCAGTCGATTATGCGTGCTAAGGAGGGTTTTAATTTACAGAATAACATAGTCGTGTTCGATCTTTAAAGTGATGTGCATAATGTATGAGCAATAATAAATTCATATTTTTAGTTCCAAGGGGTTGTAGCTTGAGATGACTCTGAGCTGATAGCGGATGTATGGAATTTATTGAATAATTTCCTATAGTATGAGCAAGTTTCAAAGTAACGCTGGAGAGTAATAACAAAAGTATCGGGACAGAACGTCGTGCAGATTAATGTAGAGCATGTTTTAGCTAGAACTAGTTTAAAGCATGAATTACTTTAAGAAAAGAGGCAAATAGAAGGAGGGTTTATTGATTGATAAGCAAAATGACTAGCAACTTACCTTATTACCACAAAACCGTGTTTATGAGTTGTTTCGCCTAAACACCTTTTAAACATGACATTTCTGTATGGAGTTTGACATAAAACTGACATCACACACGCCTTGAACAGTCTAAGTTTTTGTAGTAAGGCCCTTAATATTTACATGTTATGCTCAAAAACGAAAAACAATAAATAATCGAAATAGGCCACAACGCGTTCTGACTTCTTCAAAACAGTCATGACTAAGATGAGAAGTTTTAGTAGGTATCCTAATTAAATTGGGATAACGACACAAGTTTGATGTTTCTATAAAGTCTATCTTGCGTAGAAGATTCCGCACTTAACAGGTTTGGCAGCACATGCTCGAGAGTCGTTACTCGTCTAAGTATTTCGTCTTTAATTAAACTACTCACACATAATGCAGCTAATTAAAAACATGCTAATAAAAACTACTTGCAACAGCTGCTTGTCACTGTCACCAAACAAGCAATTTGACCGTCCATAACCCTACCAGTTTCACTTCCGTCTACAAATAAAACTACCACGCAACACCGACACTAAATTACCATACCCTCATAATAATTACATACAAAATAAAATCCATGAGTGTGAACACATCCGAATTCAAATTCGTGCCTCGGTTTGATCGAGTTATGCATTATTAATGAGCGTTCAAGTAATTACAGTGCGGTAAGATTTATCACAGGTAACGTTTTGTTAAAGGGAATTGTTCTGAGAACTCCAGACACACTGAGGCGCCATGTGTGGCCTCTTGATTGAGTCGTCTTTTGTTAATTTGTAGAGTTAAATTAAGATCTTACTTTGTTTTCAGATTTTCATGCGCGAGCACGTTTGCTTCGATGAGGAATGTTCGGCGAGGAATGTAACTGGGAGGGTATTTTGTGCTCTATGGTTAATATAATTGTCACAAACTCTAGCCGATGTCAGACCACCTTGCCTTGAGATGAAAAAAATGTAAGTACCTTTGAGAAGTAATAAGTAGTTAGTTATCTAAAGTTTATAATACTTAAGATTCGCCTGCTTGCCATGCAACGTTTATGAATAGTTTATAAGTTGATGGCATTATATGCGACAAACACTAATTCATAATTAAAATATGAGAAAATAATAATTAAGGGTCAGCTTAAAGAGCTGACAGGGTATGCCATAAAAAAATGTAAAATAATGTAAATTGATTTCAATAACTAGGTACTAGTTGATGGCCGCAGCTTCGCCCGCGTGTATGTCGGTTATTCTAAAACCTTACTCGAGAACCACTCTATCCATTGGTGAAAACAGCATGTAAATCGGTGCAGTAGTTTTTGAGTTTATCGCGTACAGGACGACAGTCAGACGCGGCGGAGGACTTTGTTTTATAATATGAAAGGATTACGCTTTAAAACGAATTATGAAATTTTATTGATCCGACACGGTAATAATAATTACGAGAAGTCCTTATAGTACCTACCTACTGCTATGCAGTCGTACTATGTCAATCGTATTCGTCGTGCAAAACAGTTTCGCTTGCAGCTACAAAGCCATTTGAATATTTACAATGCTCGGTATGTTAGTAAGGCATTTGGATAGTATCACACCGACAAAGTACCCGTGCTTAGAAGACTAATTCACTTGCGAATAAACAACTCCAAGGCTTTTATCAGTGCTGACGTAGCTTACTCTGTTTCCCGTAAATGTCTTAAGAGTCGATTAAAAGATTCCAGAGGGACAGACAGCAAAATCCAGTTGTGTACTGATAACGTCTTATAGCTTTCACTAATACCCTTTTATAGCGATACTTTGTGAGAATCAGAAGGCCAATTCTCGTACATAAAAAAACATTCATATTCAAGTCGCAATCTACTTGTCAAAAATGTTGGTAAATTTATAGTATTTTTGACAGATTGCGAATATGATGCGAATATCTCATTCGCAATCTTTAAAAAATACTACGCGAAAGTTCTTATGCTGTTGGCGCCACTGTTTCCGGCGACCAAACATAGCGCCAGTATCGCGAGTCAAGCGATACACCGTGCCTCCAGTGCTGCCACCTGCGTCGCACCGGCCGTTGGAACATTGCTGACGAATCACTGGCTACCTGCATCGGCTCACGTGACTTCGGTGGGGATACCAAGTCATTAAATACCCCGAGCAAGCGGGTGGAGGGGTCAGTTCACTCGCGCTCATCGTAGAAATAACATCAATTATCTTAATGTAATATTGTAAGTAATAAATATTAGTTGTGAAATAAAAGTGATTAAAGTGTTATCCATCTACTTAATCTTGCTTTAAATAGACTGATCTTACAATGCGGGTATTGCCCCTGAAAGTTAACATGTTTTAAATGACTTCCAGATGTTCAGTGGGTGTGTTGTCATTATTATATTCAGCCAGTATTGACCCATTGCTTGCTTTGTGAACTGCTTCAATCCTCTGATCTTTCCTGCCATCGCTGCTTCCTATAACATAAAATCACGCCTGTATTTCCCGAAGGGTTAGGCAGAGAAGACCTATTGCACCCACGTTTTGCCAGTTATGTTTAAGTGTGTATTAATGGGGTGAGCCTAGTGCCACCAACATCTATGTATCATCAAAACTGTGCATATATCCTTACATATTATAAAACAAAGTCCTCCGCTGCGTCTGTCTGTCGTCCTGTTCGCGATAAACTCAAAAACTACTGCACCGATTTTCATGGTATTTTCACCAATGGATAGAGTCATAGAGTGGTTCTCGAGTAAGGTGTAAGTATATAATAACCGACATCCACGCTGGTGAATCCGCGGGCATCAGCTATAATAGATACTATGCCAGATTTTTTTTGATAAACTGTTTCTTTTAGCTTTAGTTAGTTATCTCTAAAGTAAGTTTTTCTGTAAACTGTTTTGTTTTAATATACTATTGTTTTTGTAGGAAAATAAAGGAGTTTACAGAAAAAAATACTTTACACTAGTTTACAATTTACATAAAGAAGCAGTGGTCTAAACATCCGTGCTGAACGGACTGCCTTCCCAGATAAATAAAATACTCCAGGTTAGACCAATAGCAGTCTTTTCATTGCGCGTTTTCTAGGAAAACATGCTTTTAAGAACTCAGATATTTACAGCAAATTTTTATTGCTTGAATCTTGACCGACCACCTCATACTCGTATAAACTCTAAGGCATCTAACGACGCACTCGAACGGAATAAAGATAAACTTTATCCACTAAAGGAAGAATCATACAAATTCCGCAAACACTTTACAACCTTGTAACAACGGCACTGTAAAACCGCATCTCTCTGACAACATAAAACGGAACGGAATTGATAACCGAGTTGACACCGTATGAAGGCTTATCGGACCACATTTAATTTTAAGTGGTCTCGCCACCATTTTCGACATAAGTGGTGCAGATTCGAAATGTTTTAAAATTCAGGCGTAAAATTAGTTATTTCTGATAGCGATACTAGTTTTTTTGGAACACGCACGGGTCGATCCATCCGGTTAAGCTACATTTGCCGGGGTTGGTCCATGGATGGGTTACCATCTTTACATATCGAGCCTCCTCCGTGCCTCGGAAAGCAAGTTAAGCCGTTGGTCCCGGCTTACATTTCTGGATCTTTGTCAGTCGTTACGGGTCGTCAGAAGGCCGAAAGTCTTGACAACCAGTCTTGCTAAGGGGTATCGTATTACCCAGTTACTGGGTTGTGGAGGTCAGATAGGCAGTCGCTCCATGTAAAATACTGGTATTCAGCTGCATCCGGATAGACTGGAAGCCGACCCCAACATAGTTGGGAAAAGGCTAGGCAGAAAGAGAGAAGTGATAGCTGCCCGTGTGCCCCGTATAAGTAGCTTAACAATAGATAAATTATTGTGTGTCATCATCAGTGAAGGCTTGACAGTTTACCTGAAGATGTTGTTTCTCTGTAGATGTAGGTAAACGATTTCTTTATGTATAAATATTATGAGGTAATCGTACTGTCTTTATGAAATTAACTACACTTTATATTTTCAACGTTTTATTTCAGGTCATTTAGTGCTCGTAGACACGAGCGGCACGTTCTGAACGGCAACGTAACTGCAGGCGTCGACGCGTCCAACTGCAGGCGTCGACGCGTCCAGCTGCAGCCGTCGACGCGTCCAACTGCAGCCGTCGACGCGTCGAACTGCAGGCGTCGACAACGTGCCGCTCGTGTATATGAGCACTAAATGAAAACTCACCTTTTTGTGACATGTCTCGTCTCCACACCCTTCCTTTTGTTTTGTTTGTCAACCCGAAAGGGACCAAAGCAAACAAAAACTCAGCAAAAATTAAATTGTAGGTACCTACCTATAAAAGTAGATACGAGAATTGGTTGACGTGAAATTAAAATATCATTTCACAATAATAATTCTCAGTGGCGCTAGTAGTACAAGGAGCCAGCGACGCTAGTCTAAAAACTAAAACTGCATTACATCTGATCATTGAAATTAATGTATTTATGAATTCTGAACTGAAAACAAACAATTTGAAAATAATGTAAGAGAAGATAGCTCAAAATAAAATGCTAAAAGCGTTTTATAAGGAAACTCTACATTATTCCGGTACTTACCTGTCTTTCTAAATAATTTTCTACTTTAATCGGAAAAATAAAGTCAGACGTGAATCTGTGTTATTAAATCACTACATATTATATAACAAAGTCCCCCGCCGCGTCTGTCTGTCTGTTCGCGATAAACTCAAAACTACTGCACCGATTTTCATGCTGTTTTCACCAATATAGTGCGGTTCTCGAGGAAGGTTTTAGTATATATAATAACCGACATCCACGCGGGCAATGCCACGGGCATCAGATAGTAATTCATAAATATGGTTACTAAACTGCAAGGAATTTACTAAAGAAATTGATGAGGTCCAAAACTATAGACTGGCATCGAAAAATTCGTTCATACACAAATTAATATCCCGATGTCCACTTCAATACGGGGATGCAGCCCATACTTTTATGAATATGAGAAAATTGAATTATGCTTTATTTAATCCGTATCAGTATGAAATTTAACCGTATTATGTGCCACCGTTTGCGGTATCCGAAATTTTAACGCGCATCGCATGCGGTTTTTATGTGAAATATTTGGTTATAGTAACCGGATGATTTTATTTTGATGGGTCATGTTAATTTCAAAGGCCCGTTATTTAAAATATTAAAAAAACGATTGCATTCACTTATTCATTAAATTTCAAACTAAATTTTTGCTCCGTTTTAAACACCTTGCATCAAATTTTTTGACGTAAATTGATGACCTGAAACACAGGTTTTCGTAAACCTAGATCAGGTAAGTCTATATTATAGCTAGAATTAAAGTTTCCTCGTTTGTAATTAATGTAAGGAGCCCGTGGCTAAGTAATAACAGTCGCACCGAGTCGATCCATCAGGTTAAGCTACGCTTGCCGGGGTTGGTCGATGGATGGGTGATCATATTTACATACCAAGACTTCTCCGTGCCTCGGAAAGCACGTTAAGCCGTTGGTCCCGGCTGTCATTCGTGGATCTTTGACAGCCGTTTTTCGTAAGGACTGCTCCGTTTCTACATAATACTATTTGAAAACGCCCACCTCATAGTATCTCTTAGCTCCTCTACCAATCGCTGACACACGCTTGAGATCGCGCTCCCAGCTAACGAAGATCATTAACAGTTACAGCACCATTTGTTCGCAATAAAAAGTCGAAACACACTCGTCCGATCTCTAAAGACTGCAATAAATACACATTGTTAACGTACACTTCATTTAATGCCGCCACCTACGTACAATTAAGTATTTAAATGGAGATTTTGCGTTTATGTTCCAGTTTGTTTATTTTTATGTCTGATCGGAGATTATGACCTACCGCCGATAGTAAGATTTTACTGATATTATGTTTTAGGTTCTATCTATAGGAAGTATTAGCTGCGCCACGCGGTTTCACCTGCGTAATTTTCGATCCCGTGGGAATATCGGGCCTATTCTGTTCCAGGTTTAGGTCTAGCCATGTGCTATTTGTGCCGAAAATATAGTTTTTAAATATTTGATTCCTTTGTCTGGATGTATGTTGTGGATACCGTAACGCGTACCGGAAGACGTAGCGTTGGAAGGCCCCCCACAAGGAGGACCGATGACCTGGTGAAGGCCGCGGGAATCCGCTGGATGCGAGAAGCACAGAACCGGTCGAAGTGGCGGTGTTTGGGAGAGGCCTATGTCCAGCAGTGTACGTCTTTCGGCTGAAATGATGATGATGATGTCGTGGATTGGCGCAAAAACGGCTGAACACATTCGGATGAAATTTGGCACACAGATAATTTATTCCCTGGGTTATCATGTAGGGTTGCTTTTAAACCCGGTAGTATACGTTACCATGGTACACTTTCCGGTATCCACGCGGGCGTAACCGCGGGGAAAAGCCAGTCTTTCCTAAGCTCCAAATAAAAGACTGTAACCTAATTTGTCCTGGCTACAAATATAGTCAGCGTTATCTTTTCATTTTTCTTCCGTCCTCGGCAGTAAAAATATTTTTGTTACATTATTTAAATGCTGCCAGTTTTGAAGGATAAAGTTAAGCTTTTGCCAGCTTTAGCTATTTCTAATTAAAATTAGCTGGTTAGTGGTGTTACTGAACAACTGTTCTGAGAGCGTCGCGTTGTAGGAGTTTTACTCGGTATTTATTAATTAGTTAAATATTCAAGGATTTCGAAGGAATTATTTGGAATTAAGTTAGTATAGTTTATGTAACAGACTTGATCTTAGAATTTGGTTTGAAGATTTTAATAATAAACCGATCGTATGCTTGTTAAAGTGTGTACTATAAGCGTTTTGCTTTAGCAAAGTAGCAAAGATTACCAACAAAAGTTACAGATTTGTAGAAACAGACATCCACAAGCATAGAAAACTTGCGGAAGTCCATGAGCTTTTTGTTAGAATTGCTTGCGAAAGTCAACTTCTGCAAGTTTTGTTGCTAACCTTATTTTCTCTTTATAGCTAGAGATTGTAGGTTGTCACCAGAGGGTCTAGACAAGTGGAAATCGCTTTCCAAGCGTATCGTACTTATTGTACACAACTTACAACAGGGTTGCCAAAAGCTTTTCGGCGGCTTACGACAATGGAATACATTTTTGAATTTTCCATTATCGTTCACGCCGATAAAATGTCACTTTGTCTAGGTCCTCTGACTTTTAGGCCTGGCTACATGTCATTGCTTGTGGCTTGCCTATGTGCAGCAGTCAACTTCTTGCGACCGAGACGAGGGTTATTGGCATCAAATCAATAACTAGCTGTTGCCCGCGATTTCATCTGAAAACCAGGATGAAAAATAGCCTATGTCCTTATACACGTCATGGTCTATCTGTGTGTCAAATATCATCCAAATCCGTACAGCCGTGACGTTTTGAAGTGATTGAGTAAGAAACAAACTCACTTTTGTCTTTATAATATTTGTTACGATCACAAAAGAACTTAGTAAAAAGTTTTCAAGAAAGGTTAGCAAAAAGACATCCCAAAAAAAACAAAAAAATATACATAAACTAGCTGTGCCCCGTGGTTTCACCCGCGTGAGTCTCGATCTCGCGGGAATATCGGGATGAAAAGTATCGTATATCTTATTCCAGGTCATGGTCTACCCATGTCCCAAATTTCATCTAAATCCGTTTAGCCGTTTTAGCATGAAAGCGTAACAGACAAACAAACTCACTTTCGCATTTATAATATTAGGTAAGATTACAACAGAACTTAGTAAAAAGTTTTCAAGAACGTTTAGCAACAAGAAACAATCCAAAAAAAAAAGTTATATTTATCCGTAAATGGCGGTCTTAACTTCTTTAATTTCAGTGTACTTGTCGGAACGTTATCTTAATATCGCTATTGAGTACAACTGTCTCTTTATGTCGGCTCGTGTTTGTTCTTTACACGTTTTACGAGTTTTTGCTGAATTTTAAAATGTAAAGTGCCTGTTACACGGTCTTCAACCGCGTCCCGGTCCCGACAGAGGTGACCTGGTGGTTTACAACCGTGTAGATGATAGTTTACTACAAAATTTGAAACAGCTCTGCCGACCGCCAATCAAGGTCACCTCTGTCGGGGACGTGGCTAACATTAAATATTTTCAGTGCACAAAAATATTTTACAAGCAAGTAGGTATTCTGTGCACAGTTTCATATTATTATTACGTAAACATATTAACACACTCCGTTCACTAAAAATACCGATACATTGTCCATTTTTGGAAACTCATTAACAATTTAATTAATTTAAAAAATTTAAAGCAAGTTATAATTAAATGCAGACATTAAATATACTGTTTTACGTGCACAGAAAGTTGGAACTTGAAATAAAAGTTCGAGTACGATAAAATATAGTTTGTCCTTAAGAAGTAATTTGTATTTATTGCATTATAAAGATAAAGTTTATCTTGTTTTTGAACAAATTATGGTCAAGTTAAAATGGATCATTTAGGAGATTATTTAAATAAATTATACGATAGTTATTATATTTTTTGGGTTGTTTCTTTACCTACGAGACTTAATGATACGCTAATGTGGACATCTCGAGACGATCGGCGATTTTGCGGACGGACACCAACGAGCCCGGGCGACGGACTGTGGGAAGGTGTACGTGCGGGGTATCGCAGACATCGGAAGCACCTCGGAGCGCGGTACGTGGCGGTCTGTGGTCGTCTGCCGTGCGTGGGATTCCACCGTAACAAAATTTCTTTCATCGGCTTGTTATCTATACAGGTTGTAACAGAAAGCTGTGGTCAAAAGGAAATAAATAAATCTGATGGTGAACGTCATTTCAGAAAATCCTCATTGAAAAAGTCAAATCGTTTATTTCAAACAGGCACATAATAAGGTACTTTTCAACGTCAAATTTTACAAGAATAGTATTGATTCTAGTTGATTCTAGTTGTTCCAAAAGGTAGTTTCGTATGGAGAAGAAGGGCAAGAAGCTCCACAGTTTAAATAGCTATGGAGTTTTAGACATTACGTGATGTAACAACAATTTACCCATTTAAAAGTAAGTAAGTAAACTAATTTCTTTTAAACTTAAAGATAAGAAAGACGTTTTTAAACTACTTACTAGTTATTTTAACGATAATTCTTAGTTATTTACAAATACTGACGCTATTGTAAAACTCCTTATGTTATTACCAAAACATTTGGGTATTTTTTGAGCATTCTCCTGTATCTACCTAAACCAGGGTGTATCGGTCAAATTTAAAAGTGTGGTATAGACTATCAAACCGAACAACTTTCTCCATAGGTTTCTCGGCATTATTCGTCCTAAGATGTGGGCATCGTAATCGCGAAAACATAATCAGCCATCTCATACATTTGGGTCTAATAGGTATTTTAAGTTTAAAATGGAGCAGTTAATAACTTTCACGCAACTACGATGTAAGCCCCATGAAGACCTTTCTGAAACACCCTGTATAATAGATTTTCGTAGTTCAAGTGATACCTCTGAAGTGTAACCACACTTCAGAGATGAGTGATGAGGGATGGGTCAACCGACCCATCCCTCATCACCGTTAAGCAAACTTCATTATTTTATTTTATTGGCATACGCGGATAAAGTAATAAAATCCCCGTTTAATTAAGAAATTAATCCTGACCATCACCAATAAATATTCGCCTTTACCGCCATTGTTTTTAAGCACAGATTAAAAACACATACAAAAATAATGTATGAAAGAAAACATGATGCCGACCGCAATAAAATAATAATTTATAGCGCATTTTTAAACGCATTTACGCAATTTATTATGGCCATTCGATATTCACGACTCTATTATGCAGTGCAAGACGAAAATAATAATAAAACCTTTCAGTCTCGTGATTGGCTGAGTGGTTTTTTTGGTCGGTCTGGTTATTGCTTCTCTTAATCTATGATTTTGCAATAGATTTGGGCTGAACGGAAGATTGAGGGAAACTTCGGTTATATGTCTAAGCAAAGTTCTAAAAGGGCGATCAAGATGGAACAACAGACAAAAAGAAAAATGGATATTAACAAGAGGCCCATGCTCAGTAGTAGAAGATCAAGGCTCGCTGAATTTAAAAAGGAAAAAATAAACCCTTACCCTTGGTTAATGAAAATGATTAAGTTATACTCGTAATAATAATTTTCAATTCTTTCTTCAGTCAAAATATTTGCGAAGGAGCATAAAAAAATTAATCTTACATATTTCATTGGCTTTTGGCGTCTTTAATTACGTTTCCAGCTACCAATACATTAATAATTTTTCGCAGAAGTTATTCCTATCTTATTGCAAGAAATTGGCGTGTTTACACTTTTTATTCATTACCAAACAAAATTACATCACAAGAAATTCTCGGAAGCATAAGAGATTGAGGCGAAAAAAACCCAAAAAAAAGCTCGATAACGATCTTTGACGTTCATACGTATACATTAATTACAAGATTACAACTGATATTCATACATAATTTCTGTATATTAATACAGAAATTAATACATTGAAAAACAGTTCGCCACATCGTCCACGACTACTCAAAAGTAACGTATAAGGCATCTGTCTCATCACCGAGCCCAGGAGGAAGTGTTCTCGCTAAAAAAACGTACAAAAGATTGTAAGTCCCGTGTAAGTAAAAGAGATACAAATATAGGATTTAATAGTTGATCGCCGACTGTTCACACCACCGGCGAGTACTCGTTTGTCGCAGCGACGATTGCTATCAAAGAGAGTACGCTTGGCGAGTAGATCCACGCTTGGCAGTCGCTGCTCGTTTCTCGCCAACTTGTTATTAGTTGCTAGCTCTACTTGCTTCTCGTTAATCGCCAGCGGTGGGGCAGGTGCCTTATAAACTCAAATCACCAATGAGTAGCCAGAATGTCACAGAACTAGTATTTCAATGGCGGTCCGCACACGATTCAACCAATCCGTTCCTTTAGAGTAGCGTTGTGGAAGATGGGCCTTAACAATTTACTGGTAACTTCGAATGTTACGCTAGTATTTTATTATTATTATACGAAAGTATTATTATTCTTTATCGTATAATTTGATCGCTTCCCGTTTTATTTATGACTGTAATAATGTCTTCGATTCACATAAATCGAAGCATAATTACATGTTAGGTAGTTTTAATTGTTCGTTTTGTAACTGATTTTTACTGTCTATTTTTTTTGGACGCCGTAAAAATATGATGATACGTTTTTATTGGAAATGGGAATTGGATGTAATAACATCGGTCTGTTATAATTATATCACTGCAGGTGTGCAGGGTAAAGGTCTCTACTCAGATGGAACGAGTATTGCACACGCTTGTTCTCCTTATATATATATGAGGAGCTCGTGGCTAAGTAACAACAGCTGCACGGGTCGATCCATCAGGTTAAGCTACGCTTGCCGGGGTTGGTCCGTGGATGAGTGACCATCTTTACCTACCGAGACTCCTCCGTTTCTCGGAAAGCACGTTAAGCCCGTTGGGCCCGGCTTTCATTTGTGGATCTTTGACAGTCGTTACGGGTCATCAGAAGCCCGAAAGTTTGACAACCAGTCTTGCCAAGGGGTATCGTATTACCCAGTTACTGGATTGTGGAGGTCAGATAATCAGTCGCTCCATGTTAAATACTGGTATTCAGCTGCATCCGATTAGACTGGAGGACGACCCCAACTTGGTTGGGAAAAGTCTAGGCAGATGATGATGTTCTTATATAATATATTAGACTAAAATTCAGGTGTTCATTTAAGATGCTGTATTTCACAGTAAGAACTTATGAACAAACGACTTAATTCATATTTTAAGTAAAAGATTAATTATGATTCCAATTTTGGAATAGTTTTCGTACACCTTAATTGTCGTTGAATAACTGTTACTCAATCCAGAAGACGTTATCAAACAGGCAACATGCGATGTGGAAGCGCTCGATACAGTATAAATTAATCCTAAACATAAATTGCCAATTAAACCATTACATTGATATATCGTCTTGATAGACATAAATATTAATTACTATTATTATATTATTATCTGTAACAGCTTTATAAAACAGTTATTATTTGTTGCTGACATTATTATAAGATGGCCGACATTTTAATTACTTTTTCTTGCATTTTGTTTTTGTTTGTAATTAGTCTTTATCTTGTAGGTAATGTTTTATTGATCGTAGATTAAATGGCTTACTTGTGATGGAATGAGTTGATTTAAAACTTTTACAGTCTAATAGTGGATTCTAAAGCCGTGAAACTGCAATAGAGTATTTCTCAAAGATATGCTGTCTCGTTAATAAAATATATGTAATAATGAAAGAATCGTGTAAGACAGATAAAAGTACTGGACAGATATAAGGGAAACAAAATATAATGTGAATCAAAATAACCTAAGTTATAATTTGAATAAGGCAAAGTACGTAATAAACACAAATAAACATAAATAAACGAACTTCTCACAAACATTAATTTTGAACATCGCTGATTCTGAATTGTCAACAACTTAAACCGTCCGTGATGAATTGTAAACCGCATAACAGATCTCACCCTAATGTCTCACAAATTGAAGTAAGAAATCTCTACTCAAAGATAACAATCTCAGTTTAAAGATTGCTCGGTAGATTGGTTGAGAGATCACTCTTTCGATAAAAAGCACTCGGTTTTAATGACTCAAATTTATTTACTTTGAAACTAGTTTTGTTTGAAGCGAGTATTTTACCAGATCGTGGCAATCTTGGATTAAAAAAGTCTATCAGCAGTTGATTACCATGCGCAAGTAGTTTCTGCATCTGCAAGAAATAAGAGAATCAGATTTTTCTTAGAGCACTGCCTTTCAGAAAATAGATGTCGTGACTCAGCGTTTGTAGAACTTAAATGAAATCGAATAAAAATTAATGTAATTAGTCTCATTCAGATATTTTTTTTTTTTTTCTTGATATATTTTCCGCTAAATCTCTTAGCTTGTACTTAAAATCTGTCTAGTATCCGAGGCCAGGCCTCAAGCGATAAGGTCAAGCGGTAGTTCCGAGTTACTTTAGCGAGTAATTTTCAACTTTTTATAACCAGGGTCAACATACAGGGTGGCGATTTGGAGACCTGCATTCGTAAAGAGACCTGTCTTAGTATACAACTTTCGCTATGAACCACGATTCGTAAAAAAAAAAACTTTTCATATAAAGGAATTTGATTTTTTTTTCATGAATCGGATATGAGTTTCATGTTATAAATAATATTCATTTACCTTTTTCTGTTTTTTTTCTTTATTTTCTATTTCCCGCTCAATCCTCTACGTTGGGTCCGAACTTCCGAATCAGAAACACTCAAAATCTGTCGAGAGTCCGACGACAGACCTCAAGAGATAAGGCCAGGCTCTCAAGCCCCGAGTTACCTTATCGAGTAATTTCCGCTTTTATTATGATGAGGGTTCTGTACCTTGATTTGTGACGTTCGACTTATTAAAGATTTTTTACTTTTTATTTGGGTTTGGAGTTTCTGGCTTTAGGATTTTATTGGGAATGCTCGTAAATTAGCGGCGGACCGGAGTGATTGTTTTTTTAGACTGATAAGGGATAGGCAGGTATTGTAAAAGGGGTTTATATTAAAATCGATTTTCGTTTGTACTGATTAGCAGATATTACTACAGAACATACTACATTAGCAGACAGAACTAGAGGACACAGGCACAGTATAAATACAGGTGTTTTAAGAATCATAATAATAACATTTTTAGTCGGCACATGCGTCAGCATTGTTTTCAGCCGATCGGTGGATTTAAAAGTAATAAAAAGTAAAAAAAAAATAACAGTGTATCTTTTACTTAAAAAACAATACCATCATATATTAATCTATGTGTAGCTATATTTATGAATGCCTTCACTTTTCCTTCCATCCTTAATTATTTCAGGGAACAAAGACTCCATGGTCGTCGCAAGACGTATTGTCCGCGTGACAGACGTCGGCCCCAGTCTCCGAGTTAATCGATGAAATCGGACCCAGAATATAAGAATCGAATGATCGAAATATTGGGTGAGCTACGCGAATGGACGTTGAGTAGTGTGGTGACGAGTTCTTGGTTATGTTAGTACATTCGTTTTTGTTTTGGTTTTGAGAGAAAAAATAAAAAGCCGATTACAAGCTATTGAGATTGAGAATGAATCCTGATGGTTATAATCCGTATATTTACTTTGTGGTCACTTGGGAATAAGCCCACGATTGAAAATCAAGATAATTTTCTAAGGACTAAACGTTTATTAACTTCGATGTCCAATAATGGTGGTTATAAAACAATGATTATAAAATATCAAATGGTTTTAACAAAACCTAGCCTTTTTTTTTTTAAATGTATTACTTACTAGCTGTGCCCCGCGGTTTTACCCGCATAAGTCACGATCTCGAGGGAATATCGAGATAAAAAGTATCCTATGTGCTATTCCAGGTCATGGTCTACCCATTTGCCTAATTTTTATCTAAATCCGTACAACCGTTTTAGCGTGAAAACGTCAAAGTCAAAGTAATTTTTTTAATTTCAATAAGGCACATAAAAGGCACTTTTGAACCTCAAACAAATTCACTATCGCATTTATAATAATTAATTTAAGATTTTAGAGTAATCCGTGTTTCATTTTAATGACCTGAAAAAAAAAAAAAACGAATATAACGGAACAAGGAATCATAGGTACTCAGGGACATAGGTTGTTCCTCTAATAAGTCACAGCTGGAACTGGTCAAAGGTTCCACCAGTCAAAGGTAAAACGGGCTAACTGCAGTTAGGAGTTAGATCGACGACTAATTGGAAGTCGGCGCCGTCAGTCTCCTGAATTAATCGATGTGTTCGCACCATGTCTTCTTCTGCCGACCGTTATTAAACTCAGCCTTTGCTTATGTTCGTCTCTTTTGAGTGGCGAATATAGGAGGTGGGATATTGAACGATTTTATATGCATACTAGCTGCGCTCCACGGTTTCACCCGCGTAGGTCTCGATCCTGTGGAAATATCGGGATAAAAAGTATCCTATGTCATATTCCAGATTATGGTCTACCCATTTGCCAAGTTTCATCTAAATCTGTTAGGCCGTTTTAGCGTGAAAGCGTAACAAACAAACTCACTTTCGCGTTTATAATAATACTAACTGCACCCCGCGGTTTTGCCCGCGTAAGTCTCGATCCCGTGGAAATATTGAAATAAAAAGTATCCTATGTCCTATTCCAGGTCATGGTCTACCTAGTTGTCAAATTTCATCTAAATCCGTACAGCCGTTTTAGCGTGAAAGCGTAACAAACAAACAAACAAAGTCACTTTTGCATTTATAATATTAATTAGGATTAATATTAAAGTTTAGACATTTCTCAGTAGCAGCCCGGAGTCCCGATTTGTGCCCGGTTGACGGCAATAGGCTCGGCTCCTATTCTATGGGCTTAAACATAACTGGTGAAATGTGTGTGCACTGTAGATAAACCTCTGCTCAACCCTTCGGGGGAAGAAGGCGTTATGTTATGTAGTCAAAAGTTGTCAAGCAATTACGAAGTCGATTAAACGTCGAAGGAAACCTATTCAGAACCAAGTGTTGCTTCTGAAATGTTTTCTTTAATATCACTAGACTTCCGCGGACGGGCCGCGCGTGGACCAAAAACTATTGTAGTTAATTAGAAAGTCCTTGAAGAATTAATAGACTTACATGAAAAAATATTTTGTTAATAATTTATAACTGTGTGATGAAGTTTGATGATAACTCATCGACATCTGGTTTTACACTCATCCTACATAATCGACAGTGCAAATTAAGTATAATACATAAACAAAACAAATTAACAATATCAGTAGCCCAGTATAACTTGACAGACGGCAAAATAATGGAACTAAGCACAAAAATGTACTGACTTTGCATCATTGACATTCTTTTAGCATACAGCGCCACCACAAAGTATCAAGATAAATTGGTCACCCTAATCACATCCACACATCTTTTAATATCTGGATATTGTATCTATCTATCGAACTGTTGGTGGTCACAATACGATTTTATGGCAGTAACTTGATTAATTACAAGATAAGGTGGTAGGACACTTCCCGACTCGACATGGCTTAGATGGACAAAAACAAGAGAATCGTAAAGGACTGTGGGTGGCCCGTTTATCGTCAAATAGACACGATCAGGATTTTATTTGATTTCTACTAGATTATCTGTTTTATTTTGTGTGTGGTTAAGGGTATTGTGTGGTTTATTGTCTTGATTTTCGATAAAGAAGTGGAGAAATTAATTATTAGTTCCTATACTGCATATGTGTGTATAAAGTCTGTTTTTTAATCTCGTATACTATTTTGACAGGTGCAAATGTCAACCTCCAAATTGAATAAACAAACAAAAATCACTTGAAATGTCAAATTAGTCTACGAGTTTTAAAAACAGACTACACCAACGTAAACTGTTTCGATACGATCTGTTAAAGTTTAAAAATATACTCGTAATAATGTTGAAATTTTTAAAGGTCCACGAATAGACTTGCTAGCCTTTTTAATATGCCATTTTTTCGCCAGCTGTACGATATGTGAGTCCATTAAAATTTGTTGTTATCTCCAATAAATATAACCAATAAACTCCTCTAAAAAATAGATAAAAAATCAATAATTTATCACTAACTCAACTGCACTTACGATTTTATTACTCCAACATACTACAAAAATACAAATAAGACTATCGTATCACTCAATTTTAAATCAGAAACGTGTTGAAAACAAACGTATCTCGACGATTAACGGTTTAATTGGCCATAGAGTACTAAAAGTACCATTAATGTTTCCTCAGGGTAGATTTAGAGTCAATAAATGAGTTTCCAATCACGTCAGTATATCAGAACTCATTAAACTTAAAAGCGAGGGCTCCATTCTTAAATGAAACAATCGTAAGTGCATTCGCATCATTCTCCCTTCACCCACTCCTTGGTCCGAGCTATTTTTGGATATGGTCCAAACTAAGAATGTGTTGGGATATTGGTGCAATGTGTGGGATAATAAGTTAGTATTATATGTATAGGTGCAAGATAATGTATATAGAGAAAACTAAAACCTTTGGATTTAGATTGGAATAACAATAGTGTAGTTTTCAAAGATTCTTTCAATAGTTTGGTAATAAAATAAGTAGGTTAAAACTCATTGGAGCTGCTTTTCTTTTAATAAGCTATCAATAAAAATCATTCGCCAAAACTCGAAAATGGCTCGACTGATTGTGCTGAAACTTTGGTAAGTTGTAATGTGCGTGTCGGAAAAGGTTCCTAACAAAAAACAAAAATAATAGAAAGAATGAAAGAAAGAAAGAATAAAGTTTATTTGGACACAGTTCATGAAACACAAAATACAAATAACAAAAAAAAAAAAAAACAAAAAAAAAGGCATTGCAACGCATGCTTGGCATTAACTAGTTTTACATAAAATTCACTGGTTTGATGCACGCAGGTACTCCTCCTTTAACTGTAAATTCATATTGTAGAATATGAATTTAAGTAATCTAACGATAAGTACCAATTTAAAAAAAAAAACCTATATTTTCTGTCTGCTGTTTGACGTGACAGTAAGAAAAAAAAAAAAAAACTGAAAGTTCAGAAAATAATGTCAAGGTCCTGATTATAAACCTTATTAAAAATAAAACACCATTATTTTAATCTAAGCAATTGAGATGAGTTTTATCCTAACTAATATTATAAATGCAAAAGTGTTTGTTTGTTTGTTACGCTCTCACGCTAAAATGGCTAAACGGATTTGGATGAAATTTGGCACAGGGGTAGACCATGACTTGGAATAGGACAGAGGATACTTTTTATTCCGATATTACCACGGGATCGAGACTTATGCGGGTGAAACCGCGAGCCGCAGCTAGTATTAAATAAACTTCCATGAGATTTAGCTACAGGATGACTCAGCATCCTACTCGCCCCCGCTGTCTCTTACCTCTTACCCCACACATCGACGTGTAAGGTAAGTCACGACCGGCCACCGAGCCGAAAGCGACATTTGATAAAATCGTTCTCCTTACCAGTTGACCCGGTACCTCTAAACGTGGCTGCCCTGGGTTTGTCTTCCACATTGACTTGTAAATGCTTTTGTTATACGTTTTATGATCGGAGTTGTGGGGAATTGGCAGCGATTGATTTGTTGGGTTATGTAATACGTAATGTTGGGTTGTGTTGGTTGAGTTAATGTAAAAATTAGGATTCCTTTCTCTGTCTAAGGTTATTTTGACAACTGAACAGTGTTGCAAAAGTTTTTTTAAACACTGAGCTTTAAAAAGAAAATCATACGGAGACTACTACTGTCTACTGTTTCGGTTACATTCTGTTTATCATCAGCATTATTTAATTTTAACTGGTCACGACTCTTTGACTGCAGCAAAAGCTAGTCAAAGAAATTTAAATAATTTGTGATTTCTCGCCACTAAACTAGATCTAAACTCGCTCTTACACCGCGCTCGCGCACAGGTGAATACAAAACATCATATCTACATAGCTATTTTATGTAGTAGACTTGCAAACCATTTGAAAACCTCAATCCAATCTTCTTTAAACAAACGGCCCACAATTTTCGCACTACAATGGACCCTTTGACACCCGAGGAATAAGGTGCTAGCAATTTATCATCTACCTCACCTTTTACTCGAGCAAACAAGTAACTATACCTACCTACATACTGATAGATACCTTATAAAAGATTAATTTCCTACTTAGTACACGCGACATTCAGCGGAGAAATTAATTTATCGTACAAAAAGAGCCCTTAGTTTCAAAGGAAATAGTTGGGAACCCTTCTGCCTGTGACCTTACAACAGTTGATGAATTGATGGCCTGTGACGTAGGGTGACAATGAAATATACGTGTGCAGGATATTTGCATCAGGATTATTTAACAACTTGCAACTTTGAGGAAGATTATGTACTTTTGAAAGAAGTGTTATAGTTATTAGGTCTAGGGGCTTTAAGTGTCCCCCGCAAAGTGTTAAAATTGTATTTTTCTTTAAAAGAACAGAGGGCCTCGACAAAAAGACATGCCATTAGCGACAACCATGATGGAAAAGTCCAAAATGTATTGGATTTGTTAGTTGTCAGCGACATTAGTCGTTGCAGAAATACGAAACTCTTTGAAAGCGATTGCCACTTGTCTGCCCTCATCTCAACTATTGTCAGCAGTGATAGGTTTACGTATAAGCCAACCAAAAGTAGGTAGCTATTCAATATTGGTAAATTAATTTATAATTCAGATACAGCAGCAACTTCGGCTGCGCGTTCTCACAATTTGGGTCATTTCAAACTCAAATTCAAACGCCTGTATAAAATGAAAAATCTATACGTATATTACACCGTAGCGAAGTAAAATTTGTACATAATATTTTTGAAAAAAGTAATTGCTACGCGGCGTGATCTAGGAATCTTCTCATAAGATGCGTTAATTTCAAATATTGCTTGTCCAGGAAAATCCCTGAAGATAATCTAGCAGCCATAGCCACCCTACGCTACAGCCCTTTGTCGCCGGCTACAACGGTGCCCTTTGCGATTGATTAGTCGACATTTCAGTCCCTTTCAGTCGTAGGGCGTCTTCGAAGAAGCCACACAACTATACGAGGGCAAGCAGTAAGGGCTGCGACTTGCAGTTCACGATTGAAATTAGGTATGTTGAAGTAAGTAATCAACCCGTGGATACATATTTCTTTAGTTTCTGAATGGTGATAGTTTTCATTCATGAGGTGATCCGGTCCAATTGGTTTCAGTAGTGAGGACTATGGCTTTGATGTCAGGTGAAGTCATTGAAAATGAATTAGGTAGAAGACTCGTCTTAGTGAAATAATAATTATTAGGTATGAAAATGTTTTCTGATAGCTAAGCCAGTCATGATTATCTGTACAGCTTAGTAAATAACCGGTTCATCTTTTTCCATTACAGCATTGTTTTTTTTTTTTTTTATATTTTCGAGTCGGATTTTTGTAGTTACTAATCACAGAGTTTGGGAATGGAGATTGTTTTAGTTTTACCTAGACGGTTTTTGACATTAGCAGCATGTTTTTTTAATACCCCATTTGAAATAGACATCTTTTTACTTTTCGACCAGTTCTATTCTACCTGTTAAATCGCCCACGTCGTATCATTCAACATTACTTAGTTTTCCAGTAGTAAGCATTTACCAGCCAGCATAAAAATAATTGAAATGAAATCTAAACGAACCGAAACCAATTTAATTTTATCAGAAGTCATAAAACGATTACTATTTTTTATATTCCACCGCTTATTAACGTATTCTAAACGCACCTTTTTCATAAATTAAAGACTATAAAGCGTTCGTCGAAAAAACATTTTTTTTACACATGTTTGCTGCCTTTTGATGGGGTTCGATAAAAAATGGACAGTAGCATGTGAGTAATACTCATTTTATAGCTACACCTGCCTATTCATAGTCCCCTAGTATACATTATAATGTATTTAAATGCATTCCCAAAATATACGGTGGTGTGGTGTCAGTAGCAGCGATATTATTTTGGTGAAAGATGGACATCAGCAGATCTTATCGGAATCTATTTTTAAAAACTCAACTCAAACATAAATTAAAAGCATTTATTTCAATTAAACTAATATAATATCAGGCACTTTTGAATTGCCAAAGGGTCGGTCAGTAGGACAGGTAAAGATATATGGATATAATTATGTATATGGAGATATATAGATATATGAGATACATAGAGATATATATGTATATGGAGTTTTTATTAAATCAAAATATTTGTTATTAATGAAATATTGAAAATTATCTGTACTTTCTTGGTCCTTTTACAAATGATATAATTAATATTCTTTAGACAATATTCTTTAGGCAAATATCAATTTGTCATTGAAGAATGAATTAGACATCATTCTTCAATGACAAATTGATATTTGCGTTACGATTCCAAAACCGAGAATCTTGGAAGAGGTCTATCACCAACAGTCGACCTGCGACGAGTCGGGTTCAAACATTGATTGATGAATACAAATGACAAAAACTCTAATTTCAGTTTATCATTTTTAGTTTACTATGTGAAATGATAATGACCGCTCCAACTTACAGTACTATTTCGATTAGGTAGTAGTGAAATAATTATAATAATAGCATATTAGCATGTTGTTTGAGTATAATTCAAACTCTCAACCTCTTAGTTTGAGTGTAATTCAACCTCTGCAAAAAAATAAAACATTCGCTGACTGAATCGATCTATTTTTCTAACACCAGTATCACAGACAGTAGCTATCACTCAAAGGATCGTCTTTCGATAATTCAATACTACCCACCTACTTCATTTTTTTTTTACTTTTTAATTCATACACCTTTCACGTCCGTAGAAAAATCTTAGAAATATCTTTTTATTTAAAATTATCACCTTTTACTTTTTTCGGCCGCTGTAACTGATACCGTCTCTCATTGGTCACGCTACCGTGACGCGGGCGCATGACGTTTGACGCTAACCCGTCACCACGCAAGCTTGCACCTGCCTACATGCGTATATGCAACAATAGACTTGTTTTTTTACTTTTTGGGTCAAGAGTGCAAATGACATAACCTTTACTTCGCTTTTTAAGTGTTTGGGAATTTTGAATTTGAACACCTTTTTAACTGACATTATAAAGCTTATAGTTTAGTTTTTAGTCTGATTTATATTATTATTAAATAAGAATATTTTCTTAGTTGGCTTGTTATATCATTGTGTGCTTACAAATATTACAATGATTATTCTGGAAAGTGTGTGAATTGTTTTGAGGACAAGAAACTGATGATGTTTTTGGTTATATAATCTGTCCATGAATTTTAGTGCTTTATCATTATTCATTTAAAGCCTTGGTTTGATTATGCCTCGAAATAACCAAAAATATGGTTAGTCTATTATTTTCTCTACTAGTCCCATAATCATATTCCTTTTCTGTATTGTTATTTCCTAATTTATTTTCTAAATTTCTTCGCCTGTCACTCTTTTGACAAAGTTCAGTTTTGTAAATAGCTGAGATTCCTCGCTTTTGTTCGGTTTTGTTTTATGTTAGGCATTCGTGCAGTCCATTCGACGTGGACATGTTTTGTTTGATGTTTAGAGCTTGTGCAGACGAGGCGTTTACAAGGGAATTTTGTGAGGAATGTCCGTTGTTAGTGGAATCAGCGTATAAGTGTTTGGTGGAGCAATCAATTAGCTGAATACTCTACTTACGGGTTTCTGGTTAGCCATTGTTTGATTTTGTAACTCTTTTCAAGTTGATTCCAGTAATTATACAATATAGTAATTGAATTCTCTATTTTTAGGCCTACTAGCACCACAAATCAGTAAAAAAGTATCAACGCTAAACATTTAAAACTTCATTTCTCCGTCATCTTCAAACGATGTTTTCAGTTCGTTTACCGCTAAATGTTAGTATAGTTTTTTGCTGTAATTTTATCGAGTTTCAGCGTTACCACTTACAATTATTTCTTCTCATGTAAAATAGGTATCTACTTGGTGGATTATTGATTGTCTTAAATAACAGTAATATTTTTTTCTGTTATAGAAGACCAAGATTCGTAGACATACTCGATTCAATTCGCCAATAAGAGCGTTTATTTTCGTCAATCTCTGCATCTAGCCAGGTTCTTATAATCTACAAACAAACGTTGTCTTACAAAGCTTAAATAAGATAGTTAACAATGTTTGTTATGAATTGTTTTAAGAGATTCAAATGACATAATGATAGGTTGTTCGTAGCAGAACTCTTACAACATAATAAATTATACATATTCGTATGTATTATTATTGTGATTAATTACTTGACTTACATTCGGATCTTGCAACTTGCGTAATACGTGGACTTGATAATGGGTATGATCGTGTATTCATATTTTGTTTTTGCTTCGATATTGTTATTAGAAGTTCATATGAATCAATGTGCAGGGAGGTTTTTATTACACTGCGGGCCACGGCTGCGGGCACACAATATTATAGAGTGCGTTTCATCTAATAGTTCCTATGCTGTAATGTTGGCTCTACTGTTGTAAGACGAATACGAATACGCTACGCTGCCACAGAAATACCTAATAGCATCGTTTTTTTTTATTTAACAGTGGAGCCAACATTACTGGCATGGAACTTTTTGATGAAACGCACGCTAACATAACATTATTAAAAGAGTAACCGTGGAGTTTCTTGCCGGCTCTTCTCCATAGGGAACGACCAATTGGAACCGTGCACCTAGCTTTTGACGTTTCATAAGTGCCCATGTAGGTTTATGTGAAATAAAATATTTTGATTTTTTATCTGTTTTAGATATAATATTACTATCTATCAAAACACTAAAGTTTTTTGGGGACCGTGCGGGCCATTATTGTGTTCATATTAGTTGATGAGAGCTGATGGTGCGTAAGGACAGATTTGTAGTGTCAAAAACTGTTGAAAATGAATATTGCAGCCGGATATTGGCGAAAACGTTAAAAGAAATTCGGACGGTCTCTACATATGAAGATTATTCGTTGGATCATTTAAAGTTGTATCCTAGAGAGAGTGAAGATTAGACAATATCTACTCACTTTACGTCAAACCTGAATATGCCCGACGCACACCTTTTGCATACCACAGCACGGTACACTGAGATGACGTGGAATCCTTTGTGCATCTTCCTCGAAATGCAGTGTGTCACAGGATACCCCAGTATTTCTGGCATCCGGTATATTCGTACCTTAAGAGGAAATAGGGTCGGTCTTTTACACCATACAAAAAGTCATAATTAGAGGTTCGGCTCTCGTCTCCAATATTGGACCAATTTGAAAGATATTTTATAAATTGAATAAGAAGGATATTTATTGTGCCCCTAATTTTTCCGTTTTGATGATACATTTTCTGTAGAAGCACTAGAACCTTCAGAAAACGCTCAAAATTGCCTGTTTAGACCGCTGTCATCAGAGGCCTATTGTACAAATTTGACAACTATAAATTAAAAAAGAAAAACATAGGGGCATAGTAAATATCCTTCTTCTTCAATTTCCGAACCTCGAATTATGACTTTTTGTATGGAGAAAAAGACCGACCCTATTTCCTTTTAAGACTAAATAGGACGGGATAGGATTTATTTCGGTATAAATATGTGAAAACATGGACGATAGAATAATAGGTCCTAAATGACTTAAAATGAAAATGATTTTCAAACGAAATGGAAAGAACAGAGTTATGAATGAAAAATCTATAAAAGATATCGATGTAGACCACTTTTCTGATATAATATGTATAAACTAAACCACTATGGCGACGATACCTTCTTCTCTTGTGAATAAAACAACAAAGTATGCACAGTTAAACATAATTTATTTCATATTATTTAAGTATCACAGATCCTTTTATTTTAATATTCATCACGTTAACAAAAATATATATAGTCTACTTGGTGGTGATGACACCATTTTACATAGCAATAGTTATGTTCCAACTACTTTTGTAACTGCGATACATGATATTTACACTCTATCACATTATATACAACGATATAGAAAATGATCTAATATTTAGTAACACTGCCGAAATGGGTCCGTATGAAATACAATCGAAAGCTTAAATAATGACGTCAAAGTATATAAAAATAATCTTGTTCAAATCAAAAGGGCTTATTTGGATCTAGAGTTATCATTATTTTCACTTATTTCACCTCCAATGGTTAACTTATGAAAATTTTGTAATATATTTCTCCATCGGTAGCTACTAGCATTATATTTTTAATCTTATTAGTCCATTCTCGGTTTTCTACATTTATTATTTTGTTTTATTTTGCTGCAACTCAATTGTATCATGAATACGAGTTTCATATTCATGGCAATTAAAATTATGCGTACCGAAATATCCCTGCGGCGTTGCAACGCGATTGGTGTTATCAACTTGTCATCGCGTATACTCTAGATCAATGTAAGTAATATTTAAAATAATGTTGATGGCATTTATGGAAGAGAAAGCGGTGAAGCGTTACTCGGAACTTCGATTTTGCCCAGCTGTGAAGTGATTTGGAAATCTGGCTGGTTCGGTAGATTGGAAAATGTATGAAAACGGTGATGTTTCATCCATTTTTTTTTTGCTTTAGCATGTTTATTGTTTGCTCCAGGGTAAATGTTTGTATTTGACTTTTGAATTCGTTTGAATTTGTTTTTTACTTAATTGATAAAACCTATAGAACCCTTATTTTAGTTTGAGACATTTTCATAACAGTTAAAATTACTTTCATCTTTTAAGCCTGTTTCACTATCAGGACTTAGATTGACTTTTCCAATTTCCGTTTCTTGGCCCATTTCGGCAGTGAGTTCGATGTTGAAAGATGAAGATAGCAAGATCTTTTCTATTTTTATAGCTGAAATTGCACAGTTCATATCTAAGCGCGACAATATTGTAAGGGGAGTGTTTGGTGGCAGTGTCAAGTGTGATATTCTAATCTAAATTATTTAACTACTTAGTACTTTGTCGGTTTCTGTCAGGACTTAATACCTACAAGGTTTTTCATGATCAGTACTAGTATAGATTAGATCAAGATTGAAGGAATCGATGATAAAACATTTGCATTTGATGGCATTAGGAATGTTTATAAAGTTATAGCGCCGTGCAATGACAAAGCTGTTTCTAAGATTAGATTATCGCGCACAGATAGAACTTAGAAGTTTGACTTATTCGTAGTTTACATTGAATTAGTTTTAGTTATAAATGCAGTTGTAAAGTCTTTATAGTAAGGGAGAGTATTAGATGAAATTGTCACTATTCATTGAGTGTTATCTAATGTCAGTGGTATTCTGTCGTTGAACGAATTTGAAGGTGATTTACGAAAGTCCATTATGTGGTTCTAATGATTGTAAATATTGAAAATTCATCTAACATCAAATAAAAAATACTTATATTGTAACTTTAAACAGTAGCTACGTAAGCTCAGAGTTAGACACGTATAACATTTTCTTTTAGATTATTGCCAAAAATTTGCCGTGGCAGTACATATTTGGCACAAAGTTTGAATCTATAATAAGCAAGTTCAAATTATTGCGAGCAAATAAAGTAGAAAAATAAGCGAATTTCTCAGTTAATAAAACACTCAAACACTATACAAAAAATAACAAAATAACCAACTGACGCCGACTGTCTCAAGTCGGCAATGTTTCTTTAAAAGACATTGTAGGCACTATTATTGCTAATATAATATAATTTATTCATCGATCGCTTATCTACAGCATAGAATATTCTATACAAAATATACTACGAAGATTTTACAAACTTAGGCCGTTGGCCTACGAAACTATACTTTTTTCTAACGTAACATTTAAACTACTCATTAGTTTACCAACAATCGTCCATATACATTCGTTCTCATATAGGCCTATAGTTTCACATTTATCATCGTTCACAATTGTCTCATTAGAATACACACGGGTACGTATTGTAGAATTGAAATCATTAATTACATTGGGACTGGGGTGTACTAGGAATTCATAACCAGGAGGGTCTGCCGTGCAGGAGGTCGGCGGCGTCGTGCCGGTCGGCCTGGCGCAGCGCGGCCGCCAGCGCGGCGGTGGCGCCCGGCCCGCGCTCGCGACACTCCCACAACTCCAGGATAGCCTCCGTTGGCGAGCTCTTTGTGGCGAACCAAGTCGTATAGCGATCAACCCCGAGCCGCGCCGCCAGCGCCCGCCAGTCGTTCCCGCGCGCGTTCGGCGGGTCCAATATAGCGCACAACTGCCTTTTTATTCGAGCACTTAATTTAAACGGCCCCTCACCCGCACACTCGTTGACGCCAGCCTCGCTAACTGTTACGTTCCTTTTAACGCTGCCGTCGCTCCCGTCTTCGCTGCGGCACATACGAGCCTCTAAAAGGTTTTCAGTTATGTTAAAACTGCGCTGCGACTCGGCGCGGGGTGAACGTCCCCGCGGCGAACGGCTCCGCACGTCGTCGAGGGATATTCGGAATGTCTGCTTGTATGACGGATTGGTTCTCTGACAGGCGGACACGCTGAAATCGATATTGTCACAATCGTGGGTCCTTTCTAATACGAAGCTGCAGTGCAAAGCGTTGTAATTCGAACCCCAAACGTGTTGGAAGGGGATTTCTTGGTAGCCGATACCCGGCTTAGCTTTCCAGCCGGGGCTGACGTGTTCCAAATTCAAACAGAGATTCGAACCACCGTCTTGGAAAAGTAAAGTTTTGGGTCGCTCAAGTAGTACGCCGCCAAGTTTCTTCTCCTGCTCCTGACAGTAGTAGGCCGCGCAAAGCGTATCTTCAAATACATAAAGTCTTATACTGTAATCTGCGCTAGTTTCACTGACTACTGCCGGCGCATATATCGCCAATTGAAGCGCTTTTACCGCCTTTCCATTAAAACTTTCACCCACTAATACAAACGTAGACAGCATATCGGTCACTAGGAATATTTTATCATTGTCGAGTTGAGTGAACACGGGCGTATTGATCGTTTCCTGGCCGAGGCCGACAATTTTCTTCCACTGCGGCTGTGTGCTGTCTGTTTTAGCGCTGTTGTGGTCGATGGCGTACAGCGAGAGGTTCCAGAAGCCGTGTTTGAGACTGGCGCAGTGAGGGATTTGTAGGATGACTGACTTGTTTAATTGAAGACGCGGTGGGCCGCACTTAACTACTGGGCTCAGCTGCGTGATACCTGCGGGGCGGAATTTGTTGTGAGCACTTCGTTCTACATGTAGGTACATATGTTACAACCTGGCCTGCCCAAGGCAAGCGTTTTTTCCCAAGCAGAAATTATAGCTTGCTGATACCATAGCATAATTACATAACGTTTAAAATTACCTTTGGAAATTGTTCTCTATCGTATTGCAAAATCAATTTATTTTTATTAGACTTGTGCTCCAGTAAAGTTATTCAGTTTGAACTCATAAATATTCATAGAAATTTGATAATTTATTTAGGGCATAGTAAATACAAGAGTGGATCAGCGAAAATATTTATCGAAATTAATTTATGTATTACGCCAACAAATTATAATATAGAAATGACCGCTTTACAACTTTGATGCAGTGATTAAGTCATTATTGTTTAACTCAATTTTCATCTATTGAGAATATAATGAAAAACGTTACAATACAAACCTTTTCCCAACTTCGGTCGATATCGATCATCCTTCACTACCGCCACATATATCTGTTCCCTCCTGCCTCTACTGAGGGCTGCCTCAGGGATTGAGAGGGCAACTCCAGCAGCAGGTAATGCCAGTCTTGCCCCAGCACTTGAAACTGAGAGGGACTGAGATGTAGGCGAGTTTGAAACGAGTTCCGCTAGTTGGAGAGTCACTGACTCATTAGCTGCATCATACATTGAGCCCGCTAGAAGAGAAATTATAGTTAGTGGAGTTATGGGACTAGTTTGAATAGGAGTTATGCGGATTTGGAAAAACTTTAACGTAATTAGGTCTGTAATGTTATTATTGTCACAACTAGAACTTGTATAGTGGCGTGGAATGGACATAATCATGATTTTGTATAATATTTTCGAATTGGTTGGTAATTTAACCAAAGGCCGTAATGGTTCTTGTACAACTATTGATAACGAAATACATTTTAAAACTACAATCATTTGTAGTAACATTATTAAGCTTTCAATAGTATCGACAGCTGCAAAGATAGATAAATATACATTTGTGACACTTACAGCTAGTAAAACAGCTGGATGCAGAATGTTCTGATTCACTGTAAGGCTTACTGTCATAGTCATCACTCTGGCCCTTGCTTGACGCGCATGGAGTCACCTGATGGTCTACCGGAGACGCATAGCTGAAAATAAGGGGCTTGTCAATGATTTGATTGAGGACATCTTGATGTTAAAGTTATAAGAAATGTCAAAATGACATTTTCGTAAGTGCATTTCAAAGATAATAATAAAGTATGGTGCATTTTGTATGAGAATTTTATGTGTTATCATTATTTGGACAGGACAACGTCTATCGGGTCAGCTAGTATTATAATTATATTTTATGGCATCCTCTCATGCCTGTACATTTTTATAAGACGTGCATAGCAGTAATTATGGGGTTGAATGCCAATGCAAGTCAATTAGTTGAATTTATTTTCGTTCAAAACGAAATGATCGTAAAATTAGATATTCACAAAAAAAAGCTATAACCAATGTATAATATAACCATTCAGATTTCAAGAGCTCATACAAACAGGTTGCAAAGTTCGTCCATTTTTTGCAGCAATAACATTAGCTTGAATCAAAACCTATAATTTATTCGATAATACACCGAAAACATTAACGTTAGATCCATTATAAACTTCATTATCAAAACATGTACCTAGAAATTTTTTGCTCGATTAATCTATTCCATAGATCTTAGTCGTTTATTATAAAGACATGTTTCTATTTGTTTTAGGTTCTTAAATAATTTGCAGACTTAGATTATGTCTTTTGTAATTACATCTTTTTGCATAATTAAGCTTTATAATCTGTGGAGTAATTGTGCAAAAAATATTATGATTTATTTAGTCGTTATCTCGAGTGTTTATTTTAGCTCGTTTAGTTGATTGTTTGTTCAGCATAATTGTTATTTATTTGTTAGTTGGCCTACCTTGTTTCGCCTGGGGACTTGTTTTTAATAGACATGTTTGTTATAAATTATCAAAATGATAGTTAATAAAAATATTTTATTAGAGAACGCTTTTGATTATGAATTACAACGATCCTGTTAGAGAGAGGTATCTCAATCTCTTCTTTATTTATTGCTATTGAAATATTAATTATATTCCTTCTGAGATTAAAGAAGCCGACCCCACATAAATGGGGAAAAGGCTAGCGCTACGCAGATGATAATTCCTTCTGAGATTATAAAATAAGAATACGATATTAATATACAAAAACTACTTGACGTTTTACATTAAAAATTAACTGCAGAAAAAAACCTGTCTTTATAGTCCATTGTCTATGAGCATCAGAATTCAGGGCTTATTTCTTTTAGTCGTCTATACCTTAGCGGGCAAATGGAAACTTGATACAGCACGTTCACCATTCAAGCAACACTTAGTGCAAAAGAGATGCATTTGTCGAGTACGGTGTAAACGGGTGAAGAACTTGTACTGTGACAATGAATGCCTACTAGTTTTTGTTATTGAGCTAAAATTGTTTTCGATATAATTCCTTTCTTTCTTCAGTACGTAACTTTAATTATTTAATTATCTAAACTTCATGTACAGTAGTGGTACTAGGTGGACTTTGCTAAGAACTTCATGGAACTTCAATGAGAAAGAGGACATCTTTTCACTCGGTGTACGGTGGTTCAATATTACTGACCGAGAAAATACCGAAGTTAGAAAATCAAATCGTAACTCCTCGAATCGCGAATCTATTAATTTCGTTTTGGTTCGAATCAGTGAATTTTTATTGCATCCGTGCATAAATATATATACTTACCAACTAAATTCGATCTTAAAAGTGATAATAATCAAGCATGATTTAAAGCACTCCTACCTATTAGTAAGATGCGGTACATCATAATGATGCTCAGCCCTGGAGTCAGGCTGTGGATGCTCGTATCTTGGAGGCCGGTGCTGCATCAGGTCTGGTGCCAGGGACAGCGACTGTTTCTCCACGGTGGGGTACATCTCCGGTTGGAAATCTGCTTGAAGAAGATAGAAGGTATTTGGAAGAAAGAAACACATTTTCATCTCGTATTGCACGAAACCTTTGACGAATTGGCGCGTTCGGTAAGTAATATTTAAAACAAAGCAAGACAAGGGTCTACTCTCATACAGAAACTAAGGAACGACCATTGATTGACCACCAATTTTCAAATTTAGAATATTGATAACAGGTTTCCAATCGATGTGTTTCTTTAAACAAAATTCGAATGTCAGTTGGTGTCAGAATCTCAATGGCAACAATTGATTATTATTTGGTCAGAGGTGATGTTTCCTTTCTAATTACAATAAATCTATTGTTGTTAATACTAATGCCATGTGATGCATGTTGGTTGTAACATTTCCCGTTATGGTTATCAAGAGTTTAAGTCAATGCCCCGACAGCTAGGAAACGGACTTCCGAGTGGAAGGTCTATGGTTCTTGTAAGTCATTAATTTTTAATGAATTTAATTACTATGCATTAATACTGCTAATTTCCTTCGATCACCACTACCGTTCCGGTTTTCCATATTTTACCGATCGGTTATGATTACAAATACATAAGTAACGTAGCCTTTGCGAACAAATTCGTAGGTGCCATTGTGGTTTTCATAATTGATAATAATACGAAAGCGGATGGTACCTAGTTGGTAAATAACAATACCAAGGCATTAATATTAATTTCTAAATTAATTAATTAAGACTTACCAGTTCTCGTCATGGTGTAAAGTGAATGGTCTCTGGTCTTCCTTTGCAGTAGTTTATAAACCACGGCTGCTCCAGCCAAGAACACCACCACTGCGACAGCAATACCGATGTACAAAGGTATGTCGCTGTGTGCTGCCACTGTTGACAAAATAAAAAAGCATTTTAGTAAAAATATAATAAGTTATTAATGGGAAAACTACTTACTACTTCGGTACTTAAATCTTTTCAATTTCTCGTTTTTTTTATTTGTCTAATACTTTGGCTTTGGCTTTGTGTCTATTTTATGTGCCTTATTGCAGAAATTTTTTTTTTTTTTTTTTAAAGGTAGGTATAGCAAAAGTCTTGTAGAGTTTGCCCAATGTTTCACATTTCCATCGTAAAGAAAACAAGATAATAATTTTCGCAACGTTAAAAATAATGGTCACCGCTGTCACAACACTAAAGGCAAACTTTACTTGTCAGCTTGCTCAAAAAACCACAAGTTGAAAGCAGAACACATTCATCATTTCAAACAAAGAAACATAAATTACAAAGTTATTCCATCTCGCGAACTTTTAAAGCCAACACTATCCCACTTCATAACAAAAAGTTTGTATTCAGTATTCAAACCAAACAAAAAAACGATAAAACCATCAAATTATTAAGCACCTGATAAACTTTTGTAACCATAAAAACGTTTTAACGATAAAATAACGAGGTGTCAATTTTACGATTTCCTTTCTAACCTCAAAATAAGAGACAAATTCGTTGAAATTCAAACTTTTGAACTGCAATCGTTAAATTTGTTTTCGTTCATTCAAAATGAACTCCGTCCGATATTTCTGGCAGCTCCTTAATATTATTTATGTCATTGAGATCGAGCGTTTATGGCTATGCGCCATTGCGAGCGGAAAAAGAAATGCTTATCTATTTTTACCCGACTACGGCGAAGAAAAAAGGGAGGGTTATGATTTTGACCGGTATGTATGTATGTAACATCCGGAGTCACATGTAATCTGTTCGATTTATGCCATAAATCAAAGGGCATAAATCGAACAGATTACGTGTGACTCCGGATTTTTTATTTGTCTGTCTGTGGTGCCTTGTTTATACCTTTTCAGCTGATTGACTTATTTCTCGTAGTTGGGTGTGAGTTTTTATTACTTTTTTTTTTTGTTGGTTTGGGTAATTTTTTTTTTTTTGAAGTCTCCTAATTTGGCCCTTTCATTTGATACTCAACATGATATGATAAAAAAAAAATATTTTTATCTCATGACTTTATGTCGTCTAGAGAGCGCCATTTTAATTTATGGTGACATCATAAACCAGCGGACGATCAAGACGCGTCCAATGCTACCTCATTTGTCAAATTGTGATAAGTCGTTTAGAAGATATGAGGGGAACAGATGAACATACATACATACTGGTCAAAATCATAACCCTCCTTTTTTCTTCGCCATAGTCGGGTAAAGATCGGGTAAACATTTTTTTCTACTAAGTTCTCTAAAACACCCCAGATAACGTTTCACGATTCCAAAAAAGTGAAGCTATCGTAAAATTAACATAAAATATCCCTCGCTTTCAATACGTCACAATCTTCAAAAACGGACCCGCGGCATTTTTTAACGATTACTTATATTTTTTTGTATAATTCCTTGCCGTGAAAAGGAGTCGTTATTGGATGTTTTTAACGATCCCTTTGATCCTTGTATAGTGGTTGTAAATGTGGGTTTAAGGGAAACTGTGGGGACATATGGCGTCTTATTTTAAGGAGTATTAGAGTAAATGCGCTTCATGTGTCGTTTAAAAAAATTGATGGATTTTTTACGAGTCATTCCTGGTTTCCACAAACATTCAGAAGTTAGTTTCTTTTTATTAGCGAAGCAGTCCACTTACTTGACGGTTAGTTAGGTAACCAACGCATATAATATAATTGTTACCATCCAATAGATAAAGATGAATTGCTGTCTATTCTTTTTTTTCAGCTGATCATGATGTCCTGGTTTCGATTCCCAAGTCGGGCAAAAGAGTTATTGGGTTTTTCTATATAGAGTTACTCATGTAGCAGCCTGGACCCTGGATTTGTGCCCGGTTGATAGCAATAGGCTCACCCCCTTTTACATGGGACTTCAACATAACTGGCGAAATGTGGGTGTAGTATTGGTAAAACCTCTGCCTTACCGTTCAAGGAAACAGGGAAACAAGGCGTGATGTTATGGTTTGTTATGATACTTGTTTGAGTGGATATTACTTCACTTGTGTTAAAATTTTTACTCTTGCGAATAAGTGCATTCGTTAAACACATACACTTTTTACAACAAGTCGAGTTTCAATTAAAAACAAATTGATTCATTCATTATTTAGGTTATTCTCAATTTTGTAAGCCCTTTCATCGAAAAATTCAGCACGTGCTGTTGACTCATTGGTTCCTTAGTCATGCTCCTACATGACATGTGGCACCGATTATGCTAATTCACTTGTCGATGATATTCATGTGCCAACATGTCTGTGTTTCCTTTCCTTAATGGTAATTACGTTCTAGAAATATTCAGTGGTATTCGTTGTTTAGAATTTTCATCAGAAATTGTATTATCTTCATTGGCCTCGGATATGACTTTGAGTAGATATTATAAACGCGTTGGCCCGTACCTCACAATAACGGAAAAAAAATTGTACGAAATTATGTGGCAGATTTTTTTTATGGAACTTATCTCGAGATAGTGAAACATTCTGGCTTTCATTTTAAAGCAGCCCAGTTTCAAAGCCCAAGTAGTAAGTAAATAGAGCTCTAAGCATTTGAACAGTCCTGAGCAAAAACTACCAAGCAACGTAGCAACACAAAGAAAGCGAAACTCAATTAAAGAAACAAAACTGTGTAAAACCTATAATTCCGCAACAGTGCAACGAAAACGATTTTCCACGGTTGATTTTTACAACTTGAACAGCAGCAGAACATTGGAACGAACGTTTTTGCTTTTCTCATAAAGGTGACACAATAGCAAATGGGATTAATGGGCTTTTGAAGGCTCAAATAGCTAACGCGGAACTGAAGTACGGAAGTGAATGAGCGAATGAAGTCTTCGCGCTCGATAATGCGATAAAGATCTTGAGCTCGCGTGTAATTAAAAACAAGGCAAACTCAGATGGGAGGTAATGTTGTTGCTTCTTTTGTTTTCGTTCATTTTTACACCCCGACGGAAAAAGAGGGGTGTTATAAGTTTAACGTGTGTATCTGTGTGTCTGTCTGCGCCATCGTAGCTGCCAAACGGCTGAGCCGATTTTTTTTTTTTTTTTGGTTTTGTTTGAAATGTGATTTGATCGAGGGTGATTAGCTATAAAAAAAATATCGTTTATTAGATGCTTTGTTTTTGTCGGGGGTTTTTTAATTTTTTTGTTAATTCATTTATAACGATAATTCTGAAGCATCATTTAATTTTTCAGTGCTTCAGATGGTGGCTCGTGGCTAAGTAATAACAGCCGCACGGATTGATTCTGCCGCGGTCGGTCCGTGGGTGAGTGACCATCTTTACATACCGTGAGTCCTCCGTAACTCAGAAAGCACGTTAAGCCGTATCTTAGACAGTCGTTACGGGTCGTCAGAAGCCCGAAAGTCTAACAACCAGTGTTACCAAGGGGTGTCTTATTACCCAGTAAGTGGGTTGTGGAGGTCAGATGCCTATGCAGTCGTTCCATGTAAAATATTGGTGTTCAGCTGGATCCGGGTGGACTGGACGCTGACCATAGTTACAAGACATAGCTGGGAAAAGGCTAGGCAAATGATAAGTTATTCGGATGCTGGTGTATGCATTCTCTATTTTACGTCTGTTGGTTCAGTTTCATCAATGAATGAAGTTTCACCGTAGTTTTTCATAGTATTGAGTTTTCATTCATTCATCATCAATCATAAATTCGAATTCATATGTTCTTATTTTATACCATACATCTTTTCATGTTCAGCCTCCAGTGTTGCAACAGTTCATTTAGTGATATTAATGTTTCGTATTATCATTAAATGAGATAGCCCGGAGCAATAAATTGATAAAGTCATTTTCTCTGTTCGTTAATGTGATACCGATCATGAGTGCTCGCCGTAATTAAAAACAAGCTTGTGAATAGTACCGCAGTAAACGACCTGTTATGTTATCATTCATTTGCATTTACTCCGAAATGAAGCTGAGTATCCAACCGACGGAAAATTATGAAGATACGGAAGATACCAATACCATTGTGCTCCGAATTACTTTGAACTGTGTTCTTCTATTATTTCGAGTAACATGAAGGGCACAGTAACAGCAATATAATTATTATATATTAGACGGATTTTGAAGAAATCAATATTGCACAGGAAGAAATCAATATTGCACTTACTTTGTCATGCTTGTATTATTTATACTCAAACGAGGTGTCTACCAAAACTACAAAACAAGAAAATTGCCCGAGAAATTTATCCGACCAGAGTGAATTACACTTAAGAATTAAATGCTAAACAAGTTCAACATAGAGCACTGAACGAAAAATTTTTGTATAAATGGTTCTTGAAGGGCCCAAAAATCCAGCATCCCAAAAATGTGTCAAAATACATCAAAATTCCGACAGACCCGGATTACTCAGCACCGCCTGTTCTGACCATACAGCTATTATACATAAACGGCGGATCGAATGACCGGCATCCGAGCCGAATGTAATAAATTAATAAACATCGTGACCGTCCGAACGATTTGGAGCCGATACTGATCGTTGTAATTGCTGCACGCAAGTCGATGCTACCATGTGGAATAAGTGGACGTTTTGTGCTATATTCTATGTTGGAGTATCTTTGTCTGGGGAATGAAATAGGCCACCCAGTGTCTGCCAATGTGTTTATATTATAAGCTGAACTGAGGTTATATTTATATTATGATCAGGGGGGATGGGTAGCACAATCTCACCATAATCATCATCAGCCCATAGTAGTAGACACAAATCAATAGAAAGACTAACTATAATCTAAAGGAGTAGGTATGTATATAAGGATCGCATTAGGTTGCGTTTTTCAGTT
This sequence comes from Lithophane leautieri, assembly GCA_949152455.1. Lineage (NCBI taxonomy): Eukaryota > Metazoa > Arthropoda > Insecta > Lepidoptera > Noctuidae > Lithophane > Lithophane leautieri. The sequence goes on along the minus strand of OX424463.1, from coordinate 2,051,704 downwards.
TCTGCCTGAGTTTATGTATGTCGGTATGTTTAATTTAAGTTTAAATCTATTTGTCTATTAACCTTAGATGTTAATAGAATATTTTATTTATGAGTTTGATAATACTCTATGCGTAATTTTTGGACACAGGCTTAGTTCTGCATGTCGTCTTTTGAATGAAGGAACAAATCATGAGCTTTCTAAGTTTGACGGTAACCGGTTTTGCTACTAAGCGATGTTAGCAAAAGCGTAGACTAACTACGTAATTGTTGGACACGCGACTTCGATTAGACCATGCATAAGTGTGTTCATTTATGTTGGACTAGCTTTTGATGTGATGTGATGTAGAATACGTGATGATTCCATTAGTGGGTATATTTAATTTGAAGGTGATCAACTTCATAAACATAAAAATGAGACAGAATACAGAATAGAATAATTTATATTTGCCAAAGAAACACAATATACTGTAATCAATATCGTGTTATGTTCACCTCTCTATGAACTGATCATGTGAATGCTTTTAATAAGGATTGGTAAAATAGTGGATTGGTGAAAGCGGAATAAATTTACGCACTTTCATATTTGTAGTCGCGACAAAGGCTTAATCAAAGAACTCATGGGTTTGTGTGTAATCAATAGCTATTTATTTCCAAAATTCGCTTTCAAAAAAGTTTTTAATGTTGAAGCTTACTTTATTCAGGGGAGCAAGAGATATCAAGGAATTATGTAGAATAGTTTACAAATAACTTTATGTGTTTCATGTAACTGACATTTTCCAACAAAGGAATTACATATTTGAAAAGTGGCCAGTACAATCCAAATGGTCCAGAAAATAATACACAAAGCTTTTATTGGTATGTAGATTTATGTGGGATCAAAGATCAAACTAATAGCGATCTTCACAGCTAAAGAGAAAAGCTCTGAACTATCTATCAATAGAATGAGCTATTTTATAGCTTGTATTATTACGAGCAATCCGAATTTCTTTTTTAAGCAATAAATTATTTACAATCACTTCCAACTTTACATATTGATAGTTTTGAAAGCCATTGGAGTTAGTAGTAAAGCACTTTAAGGAGAAGTGCAGGTAGCATCAGAAGTGGAATCTTGAGACAGTGAAGATTGTTTTCTGAATGGATGTGACGCCTTTTACTGGTTCAGCAGCTTCGCGCAGATGGCTCTTTGCCAAACTTATAAACACTAAGTAAGAGGGAGCTTGAGTTTGAAAGCGTTGTTGGAACAGACACTGATGAAACTTATTTTAAAATTGCTAATAAAATAGAAGCTTTGTCTAATTAGATTTTTATTTTAAATCGGTTTAAAAGAAATGCAATCAATGGGAAAGCTGTTTTAATAATAAATTAAAGAGATTTTATTCGGTTGAATTTCTGCAGTTTCTGCTAATTCAACCATTTTCTCTGTAGATGAAAGTTTCAGAGTATTGGGATACAGCAAACAGAAAGATAGTAATGCAGCAATAGTTCAAAAGAAATTAAAGAAATATTTGTTATAGCAGCGGAAATCGAAAACATCCGTTCAATGTTCCATCTTCGTTCAGCGCTTGCGTCGCTGCGTGTACATCCATACGCAATGGCGCAACACTACAGTAAAACGCACTTCATATCAATAAATCTCCTTCATAAACAAGTTCCAAGTCCCCACACGGTTTATAGCCAACCGATGTTTGAAATTCAATAAATCATTACATCCGCTACTAACACCGTTCAAATCAAAACCGCAGAGACGTTACGGGAATTAATTTACGTACGATTATTGGATTAATTTCGATATTTGTACACTGTGTAAACATTTGTCAGTGCCAACGGCCCGGTGTCCGTTGCAGAGATCCCAGATAGGGAATCCAATCGAAATTTACAAACCCTTGTCGCTTTACCAATAACGTGGTAGGAGGGCTTGCGGAATTAAATTCTCTCCGCTTACGTCTCATACGAATGTGATACCTAATTTCTTTCATACTAAAGGTGGTATTTGCCTGAATGAAGGGGGGCGATATGTGAATGCATTTTGCGATCGCCTGCTGCGCTCACTCGACGAAATCACAACAAATCATTCACGAGACCAACCTCCAGTAATGATGGCCGCATCGCATATAAATTGGATTTTACTGTTGTTTGTTTATGCATTAATGTTTAATTAAAAAGTTTTGTACGATTTAATTTAATTTGGACGAAACCGCAACTGTTGGCGGCTGGTTGTCGTTTTTAGGTGCAGTGAACACGACGAAATCAGTGGAACTTTGTTTGCGGACGTTAATTTTGTGGAAAGTGTACTTGTAATAATGTGTACGCATATCAAAAATAATGTTTGTTAATGTAACGAGTGAAAAATAAATGAGTATTAAATGAACGTAGAATTTTGTGACCTTTAATGAATTTTATACAGACAATCATGAAGCTACGTAACTAAACCTACATACAACCAAACCAAGCTTTATCAAGAAATTTTCCCAAAAATTCACCATTCACTAAAGACAATTTATGTGCTAACCTCAATACAAGAGGAAGCAACACTCAATTCACACGAAGATTCATTCAAATTATCATAATAATACACCTATAATTTGTACTATGAAAAGACTGTGAAAAATAAAAGTTATATTCAATAAATCTGTCAAGTAGAAAGTTGATAACGATGGCTCAGAATTTTAATCGAACGGTTCTTTCGAATTATATTTGTCAGTGTTGATGATATTTACTAAGCCGATTATGTACTTGTGTGGTAGCAATATGAAATTTTTAATAGGTGGTTTGGCAGATTACCGTTGACCTACTTGTGGTTGACTTTAAAAGTCCGGGAGTTTGTTTTTCACATTAAATAATTAAATAAATAGATGTTATGGAACGGGCGATAACCGTAAATGATTTCCTTCATAAAAGTGACAAACACTGCTGATTTCATTTAATAGAGCAGTGATTGCTTATTTCAAAATATTATCATACTACCTAACCAGTAACAAATAATATGAGAACCCATGATAAATTCTTTGTTGTAACAAGTTTTTGTCTAAGAAAGGTGTCTATTTCTAAAGGCTTTTAAAATTAACTCCGTATATGGCAACACACCCGTATGCATTGTGTTGGTACCAAGGAGATAACACGAAGCACCTAATGAGTCTAAAATTACACGCTCACGGCCTTTCCCAAGGGAATGAAAACAAACACAACATTTTTCATTAAACTTTAAGTCCTTAATACTTCGCATCAACATAAATGAAGAATCCACACTCCATCCCGATGTTTAGGCAACAAAAGATGAAAAGGTGCTATAAAATTTCACCATTTTCCCCCTTTGTATGTGGCAATTAGGCTAATGAAGTGGCTCCAATGAGCGCGAGTGAATGGCTCAACCCGAGTTCCTACCATTCAAAGCTCACCTTTCATGTGGGCAATTTACTGATGGTCCACATTATATGGCTTACTTGAATTACTTGGAGTAATTGAATTTATTGTGGATCCCGTAGATGGGAATATTAGTTTTAAAATCGGATTTAAAATTTATTTTAGATTTTTATGAATATAGGGCAGAGATGGTTGAATACACAAACAAAAATTGATTAAACATTTGACACGGAAAATTCAGTTCAAATTTTGAAAATTATGCGTTTAAATCCATTCAAAAGTAAAAAAAAAAAAACTTAAGAATATAATCTTAGACATGCTGAAGTTCGAAGAAACAAAACAAGCGACAACGGAATAAAACAAAACAAAAGCACTGTCTACAGTAGCAGTAAAATATAGAACAGTCTAACCGCGGATTTACCAAAGGCTTAGTTATTGCTGAATGTGGCACAATATTGTGCAGTGTAGTCAAGTGTAGGAGCAATTGTGTGGGGAAAGGAGCTGCTCTAAATCACTTTCAGTATGCCATGTTTATACAACATACAAATAGTTGCCGGTTGCAATAGCAAAATGTTCCGTGTAGTTTTATGTTGTATCATCCTATTATAGGCGTTTTTCGATGAAGAACATTTAATCTCCGCTACTGCCATCGACAAAGAAAAAAATAACAGGCCAATTTTTTAAACGTTTATCAGTCCATTTCCGTCACCCGAAAAAATTACCTCCAAAACCGAACACAATAGATTGATCATCCCAATAAATAACAATCAATCCATGGGGCGCGAAACAAAAACAGTTTACAAAGCCAAGATGGCGGATTTATTTGGCGTGAAAGCATTCGCGAAGAAGCCGAACGTACGAAACCAAAATGGTATTACCCCGAGGCTATTTATCAAAACGTACGATAAACAGAAATGGGAAATTGAAACAGAGTCAACGGGGACCAGTGGAAATGATTTATTGGTATTATAAACAAAATATGGACTGATCATTTTCCATTCCGAGATTGAATTTGGACCGCCGAGGGAGAGGTGTGTGTAGAACGTGCCTAATGTCGTGTTTAATGGTGTATCGCTTTCCAGTTATTTGTTTGATTGCGTCAAGTTGTTCATACTCACGTATATCTCGATAAATAATTAAACTATGAATATTACAACTTGCTGGTGTAAATGTGACATTAATGTCGTTTATTGAACAATGGGAGTATTTAATGATACAACTTAAATTCTGCAGAGTTATTCTACTTAAATTCTCACTATCCTTCAACACAAGCGGTACAAAACTAAACAGCAAAGGTAAATACAACAGCAGAAAAGCGAAAAAGAACTCTTTGTACAATCGTAATAAAAGGAACATGCAGAGGTATTAAAACTAAATAATACCCTGGAATGGGAATTGGAGAGAGCCGAAACTGAATATTCTAAATGCAGAGCGTGCCGTGAATTTCTCCAGAATACCTGGGCTTGTGCGGACGTTAAATATTGCTTTATGATATTAAAGCTTTTTGTTCTAGGAGACAGAAATAAGGAAGTCTTCTTAGCTTTGTAGAAAGTTGACCGTTTTTAATAATTGCTGAATTAGTTTTGTCATTTCAAATAATATTATACATAAGTAGGTAGGTATAACTGTTAGCACGTCTACATTCGATAGGTGAGTTGATAATTTTGTCTTCATTTTGAAATCATCTCCCTATTTCTTCCACTGTTGCACTGTTGTTGAAATGAAATTAATTTTTTGCAAGAATTGTAGTACATTACAGATGGTCGGGTTTTATAATAGTTTCTAATCCAATTCGCTAAAACCAGCATGCAATATTACATTAATTAAATAAATGACTGAGGCTAATAAAATTGGAACATAAATCATAGTTATTATAATTATTAAGAATGTTGTTGTTACAGCGTTCTCGAAATCTATGTGTTATGACTTATTTTTCCATTTTCATGTATAATACTAACGGATCCGTTTTTATCCGTTTATTCATTTACATACATTTGGTAAAGTTTTAATTTCCGTTATTGTTAGTGTTAGTGTGTGAGTTACTCCATGTTTTCCTACGTTTGGAGTTGGTATTGCACTTCAGTTGGAATTAATTTTCAGTGTATGAACGCTCCACGTTCAAACTATTGTTCAGAGGTTTATGAATGGGTTTGGCTAACATTATATTAGCTGTCTGTCTGTCAACACATGGGCGCTCTAAACTTGTCTCGAAAGTTTGATATTAAGTGCGAATGGTAGCTTACTCATTGTACCCGACTTATGTGCTTTGTTCAAAATTACACATTCATGTAAACAACTGGCTTTTATTGCAACACAATTAAACATCCTTTTCTAAGTTTTAACTATCTTCATCAACCATAAAACGTCATATACAGAATAAAACAATTCTAGATTGCCCAATTACGTTCACAACGTTATCATATAAAATGTTACCTCAACTTTTTCGTAAGAACACCATAAAAATTTACTCCCTCGTCTATATTTAGACGATATGATACGGCCCAGATGGTCACGCCACCCGATTTTAGTATCTCTCGAATCTTTTTAACGTGACCATCTAATATTGACCTTTGCCTCACCTTGCTTCCACCTTTATGTTGATTAGAAATTCTAAAGCCGCGGGGGGTGCGGTGGGTCTTCATAGTTTGGAAGGTGGCAGTTACAGCCGATAGCCTGTTATGAAGCGACCAGAGTAACATTTCATAGTTATGGCTGAACGGAAAGGAAGTGTATATTTAGTGCGGCATCTGGTTCTGGAGCATTTCATAGAAATAGTATTAATTAACATGTCCCATGGCGGATAGTTTCATAATTTGTAATTCCCATGACACGGGCTCGTAAAGTTTTGGCCGAAAACGTTCGAGTTTCTCGGTTGTCGCTTCTATTTGGAGCTCCGCTGTTATGAGATGAGATATGACGACGATTAATGTAAAAAGAATATGTTTGGATACGGAAACGTTATGAGAAATGTCGAGATTATTAGAAGCAGAATGTGTCGAGTTCTAGCTATAAAAATAAAACTATATGCAGTAACGGTTTCAAAATTTATACAAATGTTAAATTTTGTAGTTTGAATTAGAAATATCAGTCATGTGAACTATAAAGTGTCATTAAATATTATCGAGGTAATATTTTAGAAATATTGTTTATTTAATGCTGTTATGCTCACAATTTAATGGCTCATTTTGAATGGACGAATTAAAGCACCTATAAAATTAAATTTCTATATTATAATTATTTATAACGTCACTGCAAACGTATTTAACGTTACGTGTCCACATTATGTTTTTCTTGTTTCAATTATTTTTTTAACTTACCTAATAAAAAGTAAAGTCGTTATAATAATGACAGCTTCGACTTTTGAAAATTAAATAGCATATAGAAGCACTAATCGGTTTTGCTACTCCTTTTAAATGAAAAAGTAATCCAAATTAAACTTTGGCCCATTTGTATCATTAGAAAATTTTATCGTGCGGACTATTTTTAAATCTGAATCTCTCTTATACTAATAACTGGTATATTAATCTAGATACTTACCACCATGTACGCCACAGTAATCTCCCACGCAGTCAGCATGTTGTGCATGAGCTCCTGAACATGGAGTATCTCCAGTACAAGCTCTTCGTCTTGTCTGTCTGCAGTCAGCCCCACAGACTGACCACTCTGACCAGCTGCCCCAACGACCAGGTAAAGCTGCGGGAGAGACAATTCTTTAGTATATTGGGCTTTAAAACTAGCAGCGCCCCGCAGTTTCACCCGCATAAGTCTTGATCCCGTAAAAATATCGAGATAAAAAGTATACTATGTAGTCATCCAGGTTATAAACTATCCGTGTGCCAAATTTCATCCAAATCCATTTAGTCGTTTTTGCATGAAAGAGTAATAAACATCCATCCATCCATCTTCACAAACATTCGCGTTTATGATATTAGAAGGATTCAGCAGTAATAGTTAAAGGGAAAGAGTAAGAGATGTACTCGTAGCTGTAGTAATACCTAAAATTACTTATTATTTATATGTCATGTCTTGTGTAGGTCCATACTTTTTGTTGGAGATACTAAATAAATACAGAAGGAAGAGATCGAAGATGGTTAGAAAGGAGGTGACTACTGACATGACGACTAATAGAGATGTTTGGAAGAAAAAGTTAGGCTGAACGCAAATAAATTGGGATAGAGGCAGGAGATTGATGTTGACGATAAGGTGTAGTTCAATTAGCGAGACTATCAAGAGGAAACGCAAATTAAAAATTTGAATTTGACGTCAATTGTTGATTGATAAATAACATTGGTTGCTTAGATTGGATAGGTAATGATAACCTCGACGTAATATTAATTAAGTTCAGATTAACCATTAGGATTAATAGGGATGTAGACGTTAATCTTAACGTAATTAATACTGTTAACAAACACACTATCAACACAGTGGTACCTATATTTATGTTTGAATATAATGTTCAAGGTAATGAATGCTTTTATAATGTGAACCACATATTGAAATAAAACCTAAAGGATCTCCGAAGGACCGAACGTGTGTCGAACGGTCGACTAAGCAAGAACTAAACGCAATGTCAAAGATCACGGATCAGTTTTTGCAGACACGGTTTCGTCATTAATCATAATGTAGACTTGACATGTTCTTATGTCAAACATATGGGTATGAAAATTATTTTGGGCTTGAATTTTTGAAAAATGAATCCGATGGCTCTGTTAATCGGTGATTTTTAGTTTGTGGCTTTAGTAAATGTACTAATTTTGTATAGATAGTGTAGACGTCTTTGATAACCGGCTTTGTTTACCAAATCTATTGGTTTAAATATTTAAGGTCTATATATAAAATATTATCCTGTAAAGGAAAGTCGGGGTAGGTACCTACTTTTTTTTGTACAAAAGCAGAAGATATTTTTTTTATTTAATTAAGCTTGCTGTAAAAAACGCTACTGTTCTTTTATCTCCTTTCAACTATATCGAAAGAAAAACGATAAACAAAAATTAGTTTTTACATAAAAGTTTTTTTTTAAAGCTGTTTGCTTTCTTATTCCGAGACCATTTAACGTCGCCATTACGGAAACGTTTATTACAAGAAATAACCTGTTGTTATTGGAAATTTTAAATTGGAATTTTATAAAAAATAATATTTGTACTTGCTGCGACGGTTCTTTGTAATATAAATTCTGACATTTTCTTCGAAATTATTTCGTTAATATGGTGTTAGGATACGTTCAGGAAATTGAACGCGTCTGGGAGGTAAATAACGATCCTGTTTATTTGTTTTGTATAATGTTATTAGCATAAATGTTTGTTTTTTGGATGTTATTTAATTTTTGTTGAGTCCTTTAACTTTTTTTAGGGAAATGTTTATTTAAGGTATGCCGTTTATGGTGAAGACTCGAGTATAATAATAAGGTATCTATTCTGCATTTGTAAAAATGATGAAAGATTCCAATCGATTGATTTCTGCATTTAAACGAACCGTTTCTATTCACAACAACGATTTCTATTCGATAAATCGATAAAGCAACAAATCGATTAACACTCAAATCGTAATTCCATCGAGCCCAACAATTTACAGTCCTCACCATACAATTATCTAGGCTAGAACTAAGACTAGCTACAACCAATTAACGCGTCGTTTACGATTATTAATCGAGTACCCAATAACACGAGAGACAGATAGAACTATCGCCCTATAAATTGAAATTAAAATACATTGGTGGATGGCCGTAGCGTCCTTACATGCAAGCTGGACATAAATCACAATGTTTTTTTTAAAAAGAAATAATAGAGCATTCATACCGCGATGGTGGTTGGCGCGAAGAAGAAGATTTAGCGAGTTTCAAATTGAATTTGGAAGGCGGGTTCCATATTTCATTTCAAGCGCTTGTCGCAATATTTTCTTTTTGTATAAGGCTAAGTTCACACGGCGTTGTACTGCACGATATTTTACATTAAAATATTGGGATCAAAACTGGTAGGGTACAGAACGATGTTGTATGAACGAGGCCTAAAGGTGCATCCACACCGAAGTTACTTTTTGTAAAGCAATATTCTGCAATAACTTTTGGGGCTTTTAATATAACTTTTCGTTACTACAACTTTTGATATAACACATGCACACATTGCTTCACGAAAAATAGCTTCGGTGCGGATGCATCATTATGGACTTGATAGATGAACGTAATACTGCGTTATTTCTGTGGCTCGGAATGAGTCGAGGACTAAATTAAGTTATTTTGCATGCACTGTAAAACTTATATGAAAAAGCCTGTTTTAAGGTAATTATTCAAAATTCGGTTAAGTACACACGGCTACACATCAAGCTATAATTTCCAGTTTATGCAGATCTCGCATTGTATAGGATTTCTGTACAATGCGAGGTCAGCTTATACTGGAAATAGATAGCTTGAAGTGAAGCCGTGTGTACCACAACATTATAATTTCATTAACGCCCAACTAGAGCATTAGTAAGTATAAAAAAAAAGTAGAAATATAAAGGTCACATTACGGACGCTTTTTTCTTACGTGAATAATTATGTCTCCATTAAAAAACAACCACGACCGATCCTCCTGTTTGACATTCAGCCCGCCACACATGTCCAACTTGGGCCATGCCCCTCCACCATGTGTGGGTGTACACGGATATTAAGTACAACAGTGTGTAACATTTCTTATTAATTAATGCGCACACACATAAATCAGTCTCGGTTCGTTAGAGTAACAACGACATTAAGGACTTTCACGTTTATATACATTTTAAGTTGGCTTTTTTTAACCAAACGTCTGTTTTGGTTGGTTAGCGAAACCATCGTTTGAGTATAATTTGATTTTTAATAATAAAGTTTTAATTGGTATCCAAAATTCTAGTTTCAGTTAGCAGTGGTCGGCGATTTGTTATTGAAGTGAAACTTTTTAGTAGGCAATTCGATAATTGGACGAGAATTATTGATAGTTAAACAAAGAGGCGTCACGTTTAGTTACACTTACATTTCGTTACATGAAAGAGATGAAATAATTATATAACTCTCTCTCTCACTGACACTAAATCTCTCTTAAGTCTGTTCGATATTTAAAGAAGTTTCACTTCTTTCACGTGTTTCTTTAATACGTCATGAAACACAATTCTTCTGTTTATTGTATCTATCAGCATAATTTGTAGAGAGCCTATCGAGAAATCATAACACAGTTTGTATCGTATGCAGTTATTTTAAACTCCTTGTTCAGTTTCTCACCAACATTATTTAACTAAAGAATAAATAAAATAGTTTCTTCTTTTTTCAAAATTCCATTTACGCTGACAGTGGAACCGCTCCTTTAATGTATGTAAATAAATTGTAAGTAATTGCGTCTCCTGACACTTCAGAACGTAGTAACTGAATTTTTAAGATACACTCTTCGTATTCAGGAAACAGTAACGTATATTTTTGGTAATAAATTGAGTAAATTGGTTTACGGTATTACTTCGGAAACTTTTGGGGCAAATGAAGAATGTGTTAAAGATTTTGTTATGTTCCTTGTTTTATCTTGTATCCGTTTAGTGTCGAATTGAATTATCTTGTCGATATCTTTTGCGCTGCGGTTTATTTTTTCCGGATACATTTAATTTGGTCAGATATGTTTAATATGTTGGAGTGGAATGGGTCATTAAATATAAATGGTATAAATTATTAATATACCCTACAACTTTCCGAACCGACTAAAATAAGTTTTAATTTAATAAAAGTTTTAGTTTTAGTATATTTTTTCTCTAATCTTTACTCTCATTTGACAGTACTCATAAACTAAATAAACCTAAAAATATGCTCACAAAAACACAGAAATTCAAAATTCCGCCCTCCTAAAATCTCAACCAACCATACACACAGTTTCAAAGTTCATCAAGCTTCGCCGCGAGCAGAAACATATGCTTCCAATTAACTCATAATGTTCCACGTTTCATGCTCTGAGACAAACGCCTCTTGATTGCGTTTTATTGTCTACCCGGTTGGTCTATTTCCTTTGATACATACGTGGGTAATAGTGGACGCACTTGCTTTGGTGTGACAAATTATTACAATTTTTGGTTAGGGATTGGTCAATTAGTGAGTTGGAAATAGTAATTGGATTTGCGTTATTATAATAAATCATTGCTTATGTTAATAAGCTTTATTAAGTATTTTATTTTTTCGCAATAGAACTATGAGTGAAACTATTGAAGAAAACATTTACGAAAACTAGATGCTGTTTTTGATCAATTAATGAATATTTAATTTGCTTCTAATGGTGTTATGCGTCCACTGATCAAAGCTTCATGGGAAAATTGATCAGTTCAAAAACAATTACAGATTCCACAGACTATTATCTAACATTTATTGACTCAATAATTTGCAAAACCACATGCAAACCATCAGCAAATATCTTTTATTATACCAAATAAACAATAAAATTTAACAAAACACTCCGAATGCGGATGCAACCAATAAAATATTTATTTGCAATCCCTTTGATCTGTCAACCGAGAAATTTCGCGAGAATCTAACAAGCTGGCCGTTCTACACGTCCGTAAGTATCGTTTAATATACGAACTCTCTTTGAAGAGATTTCAGTACTTGGTTTATGACCATAAAGAATTAAATGGCGGCATTTTTACGACTGAGATGTACAGATATGATGCTTAAGAACTTAAGTTCTTATTGTGATTAACACGTGCGTTTAGTGTATTATGTTTTTACAGCCATTTGGGCTGTGGACAATTGAATGGTAGCTCGTGCCAATGTTCGGAGTTCTTTGTTCTTAAGAGCTGAGCGGTCGTTTTTTGTTTTTTTCAAGTACTTGTTAGGAGGTCGAGAGGCAATAAAGGAGTAGGTGGTCGGAATATGTGTGTAGACATCTGCATTTTAAATCAACTTGTCAAATTACTGTCTACATTTTTGGTAGTAGGTAGGTACTATACATAATATACATTTTTAGTGGTAACTAAGAGGATGAATTCTGAAAGATTTTGGTAGAAAATAGATAAGTGTAATAGTACGTTTGAAAGATTTCTTTGACTAGTAGAAGATATTTTAAATGTAGTGCTCTGAAAATGAATGTTTATTGTCATGTTTCAAATGAAAACTCAATTATCCTGTGCGGTTTTTTCTATGCCTCAATGGGGTTTAAATACAGGAACCGGACGATGTTGCCCTGTATGAATAGTATCCTAAAAAAACATTGACCGAACTACACTTACCAATCAACAACTGTTGAGTGTTATCGTATCCTTGCAGATCCATGTATCCCTCTTCATTGTAAGCAGTAACAAATAAAATTTCATTTCAATTTCATCATAACCACATGCACTCCTCAACGAATTTAAAACCCTAACACAGCACAATGAAAGCCTAAATTACTTTGCAGATTTTTTATTTAAAGTGGACACAAAAATGTGTGATACATTATGAACTTTATCTCGAAAAGCTAAAGTTGAATTTTCTCTGTACCGTTTTACCAGCAGTGTTCCAAATAAACCTTTATTAAAAGCATATTGGAAGCTCAAGTGTTTCCGATTCAAATACGTGATATTACCCCTGTGTTGCTTTTTAAAAATATGTCGAAAGCAAAATTAAATGTTTGGGCGTTTGTTTTGTGATTCATAATAAATATGAATAGTAAGTGCCTGAATCATTCGGGATTTCTGAAGGCCAAAATGTTGTGGAATTTTTTTCGTGCAAATGTGCGCCAATATTTTGCACGATAATTTTCGTGGAAATCTGCTTTTGCTTATTTCCTGTAACTTAATTTTTATTGACATGGAACCGTGGAACGCGATATTTTCAAGTATAAAGTTTAAAGTATTTTTTTTTATTTCTGAAATTCAGTGAAACTCATTGATTTTTACTTGATTTTGAAGCTAAGAATATATTTAAACTGTTCAATAATGTAAGTTTTCTTCATGTATTTTTCTTTCGTTTTACTATGTCTGTACTAAATTCATGGGTCAATTAAGTTTACAACCATGTACCAACTTTACTATGTTCGTTTTATAATGTAAACTAACTACTTAAAAAGCTATTGATGCCATTAAAGCTGTTCCATATTTATGCTTAGATACACCATAACACGACTCGAGTAGTAGGCGTAACGGATATATGAATTAAGCTCTAATTAAGCGTAATATAGCAAGGGGTGGTCCTAAACGATAATTTAACTTAATAGATTATGATTGATTGACTCAAGACTTGAAGCTGTGTCAATTAGAATTTTAACTGATGAGACCGATACTTGTGGGTCAAAGACGGAAGATATCATTGATACAGCTTCTCTTAATAAGTAGGTAATTATTATCATACAGTAAAAAATTGCAAGGTATGACTTTAATGTCTATTTCATGAACAATAATTGGCGCCGTTTATACTAATAACTTGTAATATCAAGAGAAAATTGATATCCGTCAATTGCTGTGCCATTTACTGGTACACATACCCTCTGCATTGGGTGACAGCTGCTATGGTGTATGGCAGCAGAAAAGTGGTACCTAAGCCTATGGTGGCAAAAAAAATTCTACTTTTTACCGACTTCAAAAAAGGAGAAAAATAAAAAAATAACTTTAATTTCGGAAGTCGGTGGCCAAAAACTAAAATTAAAAGCAAAGACACCGACTTCCGAAATTAAAGTTATTTTTTTATTTTTCTCTTATTATTAAAGAAGTACTTTTGTCGTTTGGTTTTAGTACAGTAGTCCTTTTATGTTTTGTTTTTTTTTGAAGTCAGTCAATTTTTTTTTTAAAGTTTTATTATTCTTTTTAAGAGCATATCTATTGTACCCCTGTATCTCGCTCCATAACACTGCCCATACTGTCTGACTTTAAAACAAAATAAGCATGTAAGGATCGTAGCTCAATGAGATTTATAGTTACTTGCCTACCTATCATCAAAAAACCGTATGACTTTATGTAAGTGTTATAGTAACAAAATCTCTCTTACCACTCTGACAAGGCACACAGTCCGAGGTCCTTTGTACAGCCTGTCCCTGACAGGGCGCACCACCGTTCAAAGGGTGTGGTTCCGTACAGGTGCGCGTGCGACGCTGACCGCCGGTCACGCGGCCATTACAGCGGCATTGCGTCCACGGGCCCCAGGAGCTCCAGCCCCCGTTTACTGTTGACAAAAGAGAAGGAAATGCTGTCAGCCATAGACTTATAGAGATAAAAGGAACAGTGTGAAAACTTCCCATCCCTTTTCTATAAAAGGGATGAGAAAAAGGGATAGAAAGTTTCTCATCCTCTATGGAAAAGATAAGAAACTGTCTTCCCTAGTCCTCAGGGCTCCTCAAGCTCCAACTATTGTTTTCGGGTTTCGGAATTTAGCACGGATAACTCTGTTTGCCAGTGCTTACGCAATACAGAATTTCCGTGATGTTAGATGGGAAGCAGAGTTCCAGGTTAGGGCTTTTCAGGCTCCGAGCATCCGGCAACAGGGTTTGGACAGTCCGGAGATGGTCCATCAACACTTATGAGGGATAGATCCTTAAGTTCCTATTAAAGATCACATGTTTCATGAACGTTTGGGGAATGATAAGGTCAGTGATTCATTCTGAATGTGAATCTAGAGTACACTAGCATAGAATTACTGCATATTATCTTGTTATCTTGTTTCAGCCATACCTACTCGTACGTACCAGGTACGTAGCTACTTAATTCAAAGTTTACAAAGAGTTTATTTATGTTATCGATCGATTCAATAAATTGAGGCTAAAATAGGAGCGCTCTAGCTTTAGAATATGAAATACCAATAAATAATTATAGGTAAACTTAGAAAATGAGATCAACATTATTATTTGATATCTTATAAGAATTGCGTATAAATTCGCTGCGAAGTAAACTAATCTAATGAAATAGTTCACAGACTTGTATTTATATAAAGTGAAAGTAGGAAAATGCATTAATGTGCTTTCCGAGGCCTTCAAGTTTCATCATCACCTGCCTAGCCTTTTCCCAACTACGTTGATGTCGGCTTCCAGTCTAACCGGATGCAGCTGAATACCAGTATTTTACATGAAGCGACTGCCTATCTGACCTCCACAACCCTCAAGCCACTGCCTTCAAGTTTATTACATTTAAATAAATAAAAATGTTAAGTACACTCTTTTACGAGTGTTCATTTGCATTGCTTTTAAGCGCCGCATTTAATTGACTTGTGTAATAAATTCACAGCGTGATCCTCATTAGTTTGTTGACTAGTAACTCCTGGCTGTACTTGTTTACTGCTTTCGTCAGGACTAATAAGACTTATTTGGGTTGCTTTTTAGCAGGTTTGAAAAACTACAAACTAAAATATATTTTAGATTAATTTTGATTAATTAACCGTGAAGATGAACCTACTCGTCTTTACCGTGGTAGGTATAACTTAGTTTTGTGTCTGATCCAATTTTATTTCAGTGGCATAAAAGCCATTTACAATTATTTTTTTTAACCTTGTTTATGGTAATATAATACCCAGCTATCTTTAGCGATACTAATAATTCCTGTTACCTATTTAAAAGTGCATAGAGTACGGGGAATAAGCGTGACTGACAAAACAAATATCAATTTTTAGTGAATTTTAGTATTTTCTGCTGGAAAACCACAAACACGCGAACTGAATTTGTACCAAGAATTTTCGTTAACATCCTAATTATAGAAATAATGTAAATATGTGTAATTAGGTATTTTCGTGACTCCAACTTTGGTTTATATTTCTGGCGATTTCTGTGCCTTAAAATTGGATTTTAGGTTAGTACCTAGCCTACATACAATTTGATAAAAATGAAATTGTTTTGACCTCGATGAATAAAATAGGAAAAATACTATGTCACAATTTAAAATAGGAGATAGAAAGAGTATAAAAATACTATGCCAACAATTTAAGAACAACACCAACAATTTAAAATAGCAGATAGAAAAAACATAAAATACTATTGTTAACAATTATTTGCTCATGGTTAAATTTTGTTTTAATATTGCATGATTGTATTATTCATATTGTTAGTTTTCATCTTATTACATAGCAATTACAAATATTTTAGCTAGATTAATTAATAGCTTATCAAATCAAGCCTATCAATAATTCTAATTAACAATTTCAAGCACTGCTTTTGACCCATTGTCTGGGGACCATAAAATTGCCATGCCTTTTCTACAGTAGTAATAAAATAAAGTGTCGCGCAGTGCCATTGCAAAATCTAATAAAAGAAACGTCATGATATTTTATATCTAGGGCAGTATTTATGGAAGTGGAAAATGTCTTATGGGTCTCTTGTCTCATACATAAGCTTTCACTGTGTAAAGGTTCAACTTCATCAGATACAGTGCAAGGTAGCGTTTGTCATAAATAAAAGTGATTTATTTATGTTTTTGATAGGTAGGTACGGTGGGCCATACGTCGTGGTATCGGCCCAGCCTTTTCCCAACTATGTTGAGGTCGGCTTCCAGTCTAACCGGATGCAGCAGAATACCAATATTTTACATGAAGCGACTGCCTATCTGACTTCCACAACCCAGTAACTGGGTAATACGATACCCCTTGGTAAGGCTGGTTGTCAGACTTTCGGGCTTCTGACGACCCGTAACGACTGTCAAAGATCCACGAATAATAGTCGAGACAGCTTAACGTGCTTTCCGAATCACGGAGGAGTCTCGGTATTTAAAGATGGTCACCCATCCACAGACCAACCCCCGCAAACGAAACTTGACCTGACGGATCGACCCGTGCAGTTGTTATTACAGTGGCAACAAACCGGTATAAGCTGGCCTTTTGTGTTATTGACTCTGCACTACGCTAGGCCAGCAGCGTGGTCAGTGTTTCCACTGACGTGCAACCCACAGTACCTACTGAGTAAATAATTTCCCTGCAAATGATTTATCGTTCAACTAAGCCAATATTAATAATATTATTTACCTAGTAAGCACGTTGATAAAAGCATATTTAATTCTACATTATGTTGATCCAAAACAAAGATAGCTGACGTGGCTCAAAAGGCTGCCCAACTTAAATGGGACTGGGCAGGACACGTCTGCCGCATGCCGGACAAACTATGGGCCCAAATAGCACAGAACTGGTGCCCTGAGACAGTGAGGCGGGTCGCGGCAGACCACGTAGGAGATGGCGGGACGAGCTGGATAGGTTCCATCAAAACTGGAAAGAGAAGGCGCGGGCTCGCGAAAGATGGAAGGAGTGGAGGGAGGCCTTTGCCCAGGAGTGGAGCAGCGAAGGCTAGTAAAAAAAAAAAAATCTCCATAAGAAATCGACGTGGAATGTATTAATATTATAATATTTTTGGGGTGCATCAAAAAACATCATGAATAATTATGCAAAATGCTATCAGCATACCTACCTACTACTTTTAATATGTTATCAGCTATCTAATTTCGTAACTAATTAAGACTGTTTCATTTTGACAGTTCAAAAACATTCATTGCGTTGTTTACGTTGTTGAGCAGACTTTTTTTTCGAACTTATTAAGCAATGGATTAGTAATTTGTTTCAAACCTTTTCAGATTCTAATTGATCGAGTATTACGCTACCAAACCTGTTATCTGGCTAATCATTAAAATAATTTAGTTTCTAATTATTAAAAAAAATACAAACGACTTGATAATCTCCTCATTTTTTAGAAGTCGGTAAAAAAAATAATTAAGTAATAAAAACTAAAACCCAACTACAACAAATAAGTCAACTTACTAAGGACTTATTTGTCGTAGTTGGGATTTAGTTTTTATTACTTTAATTTATTTTTTTATTTTTTGTGGTTATAATATATATATTTCTGAAATATGCTAATTAAACCCTTTCATTTGATACCCAACATGGTATGATTAAAAATTTAATTTTTAAGTTCATGTCCTCTAGAGGGCGCCATTTTTATTTACTGTGACGTCACATAGCCTATAACCAACGGACGATCAAGACGCTTCTAACGATACCTCATTTGTCAAATACATACCGGTCAAAATCATAACCCTCCTTTTTTCTTCGCCGTAGTCGGGTAAAAAGGGCACTAACTTAATGAAGAATAAACTTTGTTTTTTTTATCCTCCTTTCTCTATTTTTTCAACACGTGCCAACGAAAACAACACCTTCAAAGACAGCTCCAATCTCCGTTAAAAAACTAAACACGCCAAATCTTCGCACCAAAACCAATCTAGATCCCAGTCTAGGCAGAACCAGAGGGCGTTCTGTGCTATATCTACTTCGAAGATCAGGCACGCAAGTTGGCGTGTGGCTCCTGTAACCTAACAACCTAGCTAGAATTTACTTTAGACTAATAATACATTGGTGTATGATACCATCTATTTGTGTACTACATACGTTTATAAAGATTGTGGCCGATATGGTGGTGTTAATTATTTTCTGCAATTATTGGGTCCGTGGAAAAAGGTTTCAGGTTTTTTGTCGTCTAAGTTTTTACTTTGCACTTGTTTATTTTCTTGTTGGTGTAATATTTAAATTGCACACACGCTGAGTTCCTCCAAACCTATTTTTATAAGAACGCTCCATTTCACTTATTTATATAGATATCTAACAAGCTCCATTTCACTCATTTATATAGATATCTAAAAGTTGTAAAATTAGGTTTTGCCAGCCAGTGCTAAATAAAAAATATACAGTTTGAAACCCTAAATATCTGAAACGTTACCTATTTTGCTAAACTATTCTGAGCAGATTATTTTAATATCCTATTAATAAACACGAGAATATTGTCTATTACAAACCCACACAAAATAAAGATTATCTTGTCCTAACTAAAGAACAGCTTAGCCATAAACAAGACTTAAGTCTCAACCTCAATCTTGTCAGCACTGTGGTAGGTAACCCCGCCTTATTTCATCACGGCTATCGAAGAAAAAGACAAAAAAATGTAAATCGTCTTCATACACGCATATTACAAGCAATTCAAGCGATGTCGGGCGTTGTCGGGCGAAGTCGGGCGTTTTTCGTAAATTATGGCTAATAGAGACCATAACTGTAAGTTAGGTTGCACGTAAATCGAGTCAAACACGGCTCAGTGCTGTACAGCCATATTATGTTAAATACTGGCATATTATACGAGCGAAGAATATTAAAATAAAGGTATCTTTATGCATTTTATTACAGAAATATATTTTTTGTTACTCTCATCTTTGGATCCAATTTTGTTTCATCCTTCATTTTTATCTCTGAATCCAATATGGTTCATCCTTCATTTTATTTATGGAGTCAGCGTTTATCATCCTTCGTGCTGTATTGTCTTTGGATCTGACATTTTGCATTCTCCATAAATTTTTGTCTTCGGTTCTTATTTTGTTCATGGTTCAATGACGTGATTAGATTCAATGTTGTTCATCTTTAATTATTGTTTGAATTAAGTACCTATTAAGGAGCCCTTGAGCAAGCGTCGTCATTAATGTTCATGCCTTCTCGGTTTGAGAAGGGACCTTTGCCCTGTAGTGGGACAGGTACTATTATTGTTTATCCTTCATTAAAATTGTGTTTGGATCTTAAAACAACTGTGATTGTGGTGCACAAGGAATAATAATATTAATACCAACGGGATATATTAATACCAAGGGATATTAATACAAACAGCTCAGTTGTATCTCATTACAAGTTTCACAAATGAGATTCATATATTTTAATCCCGTATGATCTCCAGCGTAAGTATCACATGGTGGGATTAACAATGTTTAGTTTAATTTACTCAGGTTTATGATGAGAAAAAATTTTCACCTCTACCGAATTGAGTGATAAATATGATACAAATCTAATTTATGCAAATCATATTATAAGATTATATTAATGAATCAATTTCTTCTTATGTTCGTAAGTAGGCAATTTCCTGTCCCATTGTGGTTCTAATATGAAAATGTAAAAAATATTCAAATTGAATATCATAACTTCATCTTTCGTAGAAATAAATCTTTTAGATCCCACATTTATTATTAAAAGTTTCTTAATGAAAATTAAAATAAATGACAATCATTTATCGTCACCGACATAGTTTCTAAATTGAAACATAAAACAAGTGAATTATAATAATCTATTAGCTGGCTTTAATAACTAAATTATAATAAATTTTCAATAATCATTAGTTGGAAAACTAAATAATTAACTTTTCTTAAATAATGAGAACGCGTTATGGCCACCCGTGGTGTATAATTTTAGTGTCTTTCTCTCAATAAAAATTGATTGCGTGGTCGCATCTCTAGTTTGTTATTAAACTATTAAAATACTGTTAATATTAATAAAGTGCCTCACATTCTAATGGCGGTCGAGGTATCTATAAAATTTGGAATTTTATACGTCGTATAAGATTATTTACGTTCCGAAGAACTTGACTTTGGTTAGGTTATGAGCTTCGGCGGAAACTATTCGAGTTTCGTGTCCAACAGTTGTAATACTATTGTAAACATTTCTTTTAATGTTGGGAACATGGGCTTTAGTTTTGAACTTTGTGGCAGTTATGGTTCTCTATCTTTTATTGCTTCTTTGTTGTTTCTTTATTCAGGTCACCGATTTATGAACCAAGGTAAAGTTTGAACTTCGAGAAAGTGGTTAAAGTAGATATGAATATCGGGCATAAAATCTTAATGGGTTGCTAGTTCGTGCCTACTGCTACTGTATGATATTTCGCTCATACGCAGTTGAATTACAGTACTATAAAACAAAAATATGGAGAAAGTTTGAAAGAAACAATCGAATCGTGTAGTGGCTAGGTGGCTACCTATCGTTCTATAGATATATTTGTTAATAATAAAGGCAAAAATACAGCTACACCATTGACATAGTAAACCAATAAAATCGATCATCAGGTACTGCCACCCATCAAATAAAAGTACTAAATTCAAGTAGGAAACTTTTATTACCTACTTGTTCCATCGGAATACGAAACTCAGTAATATATTCAGCTAATTAATAAACCAACGACTCGTCAAGTCGTCACCCTTTTTTAGTAAAGTTTTTACATCGGGTCACCACATTGTTTGTTAATTAAAATAACTGTTTTATATTTGTAGGACACAAACGTACAATTTTTATACGTTATAAATATGGAACGTGTATTGCATAAGGAGTATTTCGATGGAAGTAAAAATTCCCCATAGGATATGGTTTCACGAAGTCAGGTTTATTGGATTTGTTGGAAAGGCATAGTTTTCGAAAGCAGTTGAATTCATTTCCATGTCGATGTTAGAATAAAAGCTTATATAGATAAATCAGCCTTAGGTAAAAGACATGCAAATCAAAGAGAAAGAAGATGATTAATAAGCCAGCAGGGATACTGCAAATGATAACTTCAAATTTGACAGTAAACAATTTTGCAATACCCATACTCATAAAAAAGAAACAAAGAAAGTGGAAGATTTTAAGAACGACCAAAAAGAAAAAAAAAACATTCTTGTCAAAAGTACAAGCGTCCAACACAGCAACAAAGACCACAATCAAGCAACATCATTATACAATCGTGCAGCGTAAAAAGTACTGTAGCGACGACACTCGCCCACGCCTCACTATAATGACGATATATAGCCCAATTTGCGACTCAACGATACATTCCACCAACAAAGAGTAAACCCTTTTAATTTTTAATAGAGGTAATTGGTGCGATGCAAGAACAATTAAAGTACTTGGAATTTGTGGGGCTAGATTAATAGATAAATTTGTGACCATAGAAGAAGCAGTAACTTCGAATATGTTGGAATTGGTAATCATTTAGATGTCCAAGGATCAATGTTTATGTCCTCAATTATAGAATTGTTTGAAGAGCTTATTCTTATTGAACGTAATAGAGATTCTGATGATGCTGAACAAGCTCCGTGAGAAATAATTTAAAGAAACAACAAGCATCCTGTTGCTTCTTAACAATGAATTGAATAATAACAGGTAATTTTACTTCAAGCGAAACTGTTTAACTAATTCCCAAAACTACGTCCTGGCTTCATTCCCATGATTGGAGAGTACCAAGATGAGTCTAACATTGGAAGCATATTTGTCACCAATTACTTTCACATGCAAAATACATGAACCACGTTTCAGTACCAAATACAGCAGCCAGCCACGTTACTAAAATTAAATATGAATCATGAACGCGAAACAGAATTTCGGACGTACAAGTCAGAGGTGGTGATTGCTATCAGTTAGATGGCGCCTGCTTCGCGTAGGCGTCCCTAATGACTCTCCCATGCGCTCGCGCTTCGCTATAATTGCAGCTATCGGCCCATGCCCTTTGATCTTACTGAAGTAAAGATAGTTATTACGTACACCGAGGGTGAAATGAGCGTTAAACAGCTTGTCTGATAAATTATACGTGAAATAATGAAACGTGCAACCATAACTTGTTGGGTGAGGTGTACCTATTAAATTGTCTAACGCTCTTTAGTCGGTAATAGCTGCGGTGCTTACTACTTCAAGTTATGGATTTGATAAGGAAACATAAATTCTGGCTAAGTTTAGTGCGGTATTAACTTCCTGGTTTATAATATCTGGATTCTATTAGAAGTTACGCCTATATACTTCAAAGGTGGACTCGATTTGGTTTAGTTTGTAACTTTACTAGTCTTAACGATTTCTAACAATTTAAATTTCTGTTTCTATAGAAAAACTAAATTCAGCCAATTGTTTATACTGCAATTATGTGACTCACCATAGACGGTCAGAAGAGCAGGCTCGGAGATTCTCTTGCCAGCAATGTTCTCTGCGACGCAGCTGTAGTTCGCCATGTCCTGTTGACAATTATCACCATTAATTGAAATATATTAGTCGCCTCTTATGTTTAGCGCTAACAGCTCTTGATCTTCATAGATGCAGTTTGCTTTGATATCTTCCGATGGTAAGCCAAATAAAATGTCAGCGTATGAGAATTATTATATGTCTAGGCACAATAATTGACCATAAACCATTGAAACATCGTCAATATCTAGCTTTATGAAGACGATAGACACAAGTACATTACAAATCATTTTTAGTATCAAATTAGCATCACAAAGCCTCGTGGGTTATTCTCTGATGCTTGTTCACCCTATCACAGAAAAGAGCACGGCCGTATTGTAATTATACGAGCACATATATTTTGCTAATCTCCTAGAAATTGCTAAAGCGACCTGTACTAAATCTCAGACGTCATAATGTCCACGATTATACAGAAATCTGCGTCGCACGTGGGTTATAAAGGTTTATTATGAGGTCGATAAAGTTAACGGACACCTATTTATCCAACTATCAGAGCTAAGCTTGGCTAAAGATGGAATAAAGGTATACACTCAACGTAATGGCATAGCTACTTTAACCAAAATTGCTCGGCTCGTAACATAATAAAAAGACGTTGAGTCTGAGAGAAATCTTTCGCTATTTCTTTGCTAAGGTCTTTTTAAAAAATCTGGCAAAGAAGATGTAGAACATCAAAAGTGTACCAAAACCACCTAATTAAAGCATGAAACATAATTCAAATTAGACTCCTCAAACATTTGTAAGACAACAAAAACAAATTAGCACCCGCATTGCTTTAAAGGGCAAATATAAATTTAAAGTGTTCATTACAGCACCCGCCTCGTAATATATTTTTACAACCGAAAAGCTGAATGTGTTAAAATTACAAAGGACCGGAGTCATTAATTTAAAAGACGTACAACACATTACGATCATATTCATTAAGAAAATGTTCTAGACACCTTTGTGAAGATTATGTTACACACGAGGCCACAATGAGAGAGCGACTGACAGTGGCGGCAATTAATCCATGTCTGTTCACAGTGCCTAATTAGTGGGAGCTGCGTAGCGGAAACAGGAGATGGGATGAGTTATTTGCGATTGTGCCATTATTTGGTAATGCTGTTGGAAAATATGGTATCAGGACTTTGAAATTCTTATCTGTAAGGATACTTTTCATACTTTAGGATAGAGGCAGTGTGAGGTTGTTTTAACAGTAGAATTAATCTGTCCGGTAAACTATAATAAGTTTTCCGGTCAGATTTAGTGAAATTAATAATAGTATCATTAAAACGGTTCAGATAGCATAAAATTGGATTGGATTGAATTGCGGTAATAGAGATAAATAATAATCAAATACAATATTAGTGCTAAGTGATTATGGCAATTGACTGATCATTAGCATAATTTAGACTGAAATTAATTTTCGCTACTGTGGGTAATGTTTCCAATTAATTTATAAATCAAAGCATTTTTCACCAAAGCCAATCTGAGCCAAAAACGGATATAAAGTAAACGAAGAAAAATACGCGGGTCAAGTAAAATTAATGGTTGAAGATAAAAGAATCTTTTTCCATGAAACATATAATTGGATTAACACAGGTTTAACACTTTTATCAGAAGACATCCAGCAGCTTTGAAAGACTACACTGGCGGACAAAAAGACGAAAAAAGAAAAAGAACGCATGCGACAGCGACTTGTGTCGCAATTAATAAACGTCAGTCGCGCTCGACTAATTAGTTGCAGTCGTAGAGATAAAATAAATAATTTGCAATCGTGCGACAAGATGATGCGATTGTGCGCACTGACGCTTTGAAGGAGCATTTTAATGAGGTGCGTGGCTTAAACTTAGAAACTGGCTAAGATATTATTGTTACCTATTCTGCTAACTATTCTCTATCGTTTACTTGAAAACAAAACGAAACGGAACGGAAGTAAATAATGAGTTGCAATGAAACCAAAGTCTTATGAAGTGATAAATACATACAATAAAACATGCTAAGTTTCTTCCTTACTGTTAACATAGCAAATATTCTGGTTAAGTTAGTAAATGCATAACAGAATTTGCACTATACGTTTAGATCTCAGGTATCTACATAACATTAAAGTGTAATTGAATTACAAGTGTTCATGTAAAATCATGTTGCGACTTAAGGTTTTACGTAATGATAACCAGTCAATAACTCATTATGTGTCAAGTTGCAAATACGTAAGTGAATTTATAAGATTTAGGTGATTCAAAATTTATTGGATGACTGGCGTAAAGTTACGATGGCCTGGATTTCGTTTTAATGTCTTATAATATTATTGGTTAATTCATGGCTGTTCCAGGCGTGGAAAAACGGCTAGAACAAGTTCCGTTGGTTGGTAATAAAAATGGATTATAAATGCAATGTATGAGCTTTGAAGGATAACCATTTATATAAAACGAGGCACTGCCTCGAAAAATTACCAACATTTTGTCAACTTTAATCAATTACTCCAGTTATCTCCTAAAAATACATGTGATTTTGGATACGAAATTCAAAATTAATATTCACATTCTATTTTCCTTTATTATTATTCTCGAATTTATTTTTACATATAAGGGAATAAAATTCGTGGTACTTGGCGCCACGGTTCAGTACCCACTAAACATTTAACGATGTTCTGTTACGTATTTACTATGATCTTCATCTTTTTCGAAATTCGCCACGTGTTAGTCGTTTCAAGTATTGCTTTGATCAATTCAACTTCAACTATAACCTTTCTACATAAGCTTTATTTTCCAATAACAAAGTTCAATGTACAGATACTTTTACTACTGTACAAATAGTTGGCCTAATATTGACATGTGTTCATAACGTGTTCTTAGATCATGTTCATGCTCATTGTTTGGATTTGTGGTCATATTTTATTAAGCTTTTAGTATTATGGCACTAATTTATGGACCATAAACGATGCACATCTGGGAAGCTGGTCGTTGGGTGGTACAGTAGCATGTTTCTAATAAGTATCATTATGATCTTTTTGGTTTCCGGCATGAAGGAACCGTACTCATTCATTAAATTATTATTTCTGACGGCTGTTTGAAAAATTACTTTGACATGGCCGGAATTCGTGCCAAAATATTTCTTGACTCACAACATGCCGACGAACATAAAAAATGAAACAATAGGATGACTAAGCCAGGAGGGCGTATTAAAGTCAAGCAATCCTGCTCGTTGATTTTTCTTAACTCGTCAACTCATCTTTGTTTTTGAAGACATCTCGAGGCCAAATTTTTATGCATGCTTCTCAATTTCAAATTCTTCGAAATAATCCACTTGAAGATGCTTTTTGGCCTTCATATTTATTTTGTTTACATAATTTTTTAAGTATAACTTTGTAAAGTATTGTATTTTTTGAATTATTGTAAATGTGAGGACTATAATATAGTCAAAATGTAATGTAATGTAATAAACCAAAATAAATGTGGATTTTTATTTTGTTTTATTTTCATATTTTGTGTAAAAGTGATTCCAATATCCTATTTACAGAATAAATAATTCCATTTCATTTAATTCCTTAAACTAAAGCTCTGTTTCAACGTTGTTTATTTTGTTGTGTCTGGAGCTAATTTGGATTTCGACTTTATTCTCCATATATTAATTTTATGTTTTTAGCCTGACCTGGGTTCTCGCCAACTGAAGTCTTGATTAAGCATCTGGGTCATTCTCAGAATCCCAAATAGACTCAGAGTTTTCGATCTAACATAAATCTGTTGCGTTAATGAATTTTGGTTTGACATGTTTATTTTAGTTTGCTATTTTATTATATTGAAACTTTTATTTAATTTGGACGAATTGGAATTATGTTCTAACTTTTCAACCGAGACATACCAACCACCCATATCTGTAGCAATATTTTTGCCGCTGATCGACATTTATTTGCTGTTTTTAGTCTTGAAATGGCAGTTATTATCCGAAACCATTATTTCGTCATTATCAACATGTTTCCCAGTATCATAATAACAAATTCAATCCGCACTTACTTGCAAAGTAGCCCTCGATATAAGCAGATTCCCTTCAGCAGAGATCAGAACATTATGATCTTGCTGCAGAGGTTGGCCGTGCTTCAGCCACGAGACTCTAGGTGCTGGAGCGGCGGCAGGAGGTAAACATCGCAATGATGCAGCAGAACCAGCCTCCACTGAGGTGGGTGATGGCGAGACAGCAAACGGTTTCTTGAGATCTGTCAATGGAAGAAGTACGTTAAGATTTATGTAGATAATAATGGTGGTTTCGGACTCGTGAAACTAGGTTGTCAAAAGTTGTATTTAATTATTATTATTTACTTTTATTCATTTACTTCTTGTAAATTAAAAGCAAGTTTTAAATAATGAGAACTCGAGAAAATATTGATTTTCATTTTTCATACCATGACGGACGTTATAAAGCACTATGAAGTACCTAATCGAAAAGTGTGTGAGAATCCATTGATTTTTGATTGATTTCTCAAAACAAATATCAATGAACCATATTTTAAATTTCAGACGAATAATTTAATCAATCGCTTTATCCCATCCCGCATACCTACTCTGAATTAATTAAATTCACCAAATTGTTATTGACGTAACAATGGTGTAATACAATGAAGAAGTTAATAACATAACAATCAGACGTCAATAACAATTATGGTGACGTTGACGTTTATTGCCAAAAGCTTTTGATCTCATTTAATTTAACAATTGTTAGTAGTTGTGCAATGATATTTGATCTAAATTATGTGTGACGAGCGGATATCGAAAATTATATTTCGACAATATCTTTGAGTTACAAATATAATCAAGAATTGAGCTCTCATTAATAACAGCCAGGAAATGTCAATGGATTATTGGGCTTCTGAGAAACTGCGATAATAAACAGTCAAATCCCTATGTATACCCATATTATGTTATCGTCAAATTTATAAATTGATAAATCATACGAAGTTTCGGCGGTAACGTCGCTATTTATTTAATTTGACTTCCTTTAAAAGAATTTCCTTTGACAATTTTAATTCCAATTATATCCCAAAATGTCTTTCGAACAAAAAAACCTGGTTTCAATCCCATATATGGATGTACCACGCTCCACAAATCCTTCTCACGTCAATCTCAATATAAAAACGCAACGAGGCACACGATTATGTAGTTGTACGCGACAGTTTCACCCACGCTGATAATAATTGTCGTTCATTTAACAATTTTACGGTGTTTTGCCGCGTTACCAGCGTATAATTGTGTGCTATCTTAATTGTCTGCTGGGTTAAATTATCTGGCTGAATGTGTAACGCATTTTTTATTCATGTAAAAGCTTTTGATATAAATGCTGTCTGTTTGTTTTATTAGGAGGATTTAATAACAAATATCGTGGTGTTATTGTTTCAGTTTGTTGGTTTACTGCCATGTGGTTTGTGTTGGGATAAGTCTAAGAGGGTTTGTTTTTGTATTGCAATTTACTATACCTACCTAATGTTTGCGGTAATATTGTGGTACAAATTGCTCTTGTCTTAAAATTGGAATAAAACATTAATACGATTTAAAAAAAATTACAAGTTAATACTGTATGTTTTCGCATGTCGGATCAGCAATACGCAAAAACCACCAATCAGTGGATCCCAATTAGCAGGAAAACACTGGGCGGTAGGCCCAGAAAGAGATGGCGTGATGAGCTGGACTCCTTCTTAAATGATTGGCCTGCAATAGACCGAGAAAAGTGGATAGAGGTAATGCAGTGTAGAGTGTGTGAATGCACTGGGACGTCACTGACTATAATAATAATCATATTATAAATGCGAAAGTGAGTTTATTTGTTTCTTACATTTCACGCTAAAACGGTTGAACGGATTTGGATGAAATTTGGCACAGGGGTAAACCATGACTTGGAAAAGGACAAAGGATACTTTTTATCTCGATATTCTCACGGGATCGAGACTTACGTGGGTGAAACGGCGGAGCGCAGCTAGTTTTGTATAACTAAACTATCCTCTTCCAATACAACTCTGAATTCGGTTTACATAATAAAACTAATGTCCAAATCCTTCAGCATAAGTAACACACAAACCATAACAAAATAATAGCCTATCAGTACAAAAACGAATACGGCGTACAGTCGGCACAAAATGTTTTGCCCTCAACTCCAAAGTGGTTGAACGTAGTGCGTCCATAAATCTGTTGGGTGTACGCTCCATTACTCGCTCTCGCTAAGATATCGTTGCACACTACGTGAAGGTGAAAACTTGAGAATTTTCTGCGAGAGCAACTTATAAACATGTTCAAGTGATATTATTTGTCACTGTATTTCAACACGGTTCGTTTCTTTGCGCTCCTTTCACAGAGAAAAATGAAAAATAGGTGATATTATCGTTTCCCGACGACGCGCGACGAACAGTTTTTATAACCTACGCGTAGTCCCGCAGGTACATTATCATGAAGAAAAAGGTGTGTGTAATAAGATCTCCTTATTGGTAGTAGTAGATAGTAATTGAGTCAGCCCTCAGTAATCCCTGAATGGTGTCGGGTGACTAGTGGTTTTAATTGAAAATTCTCAGGTAAAGCCTGGAATTGGAGCGGTGCCTAGGCATACGTATAACTTTAAGAGCCAATACAGTTATTGGAAAATGTTGTATATTACACTGACGTTGAAAATTGAGACTGACACTGAGATTGTTAGGAAAAAATTGAGATTGACACTGAAATTGTTAGGAAAACAGCGTTGTTAGTTTTATTCGCTCTGCAATCCAATTAATATTTCAGTTACCTATACAAAGTCAAAGTAAAGAAGCTAGTAAGACTCCAAAAACGGGATGGGTATTGATTTTTAAATACAATAAAACATATTAATACAGATTTTCCAAACTCACTTTTTTTCGGGGTCTGACCCCTAAAAAATGTATCTAATCATTTTTTGGTTTTATTATGTTGATATCGATAATACCTATCATTGCTAGGTAATTTAATTTGACTAAGTCATAAGAATTGCCTGAAGGAACTAACACTACATGTGTTGCATTGTGAACAAGCAATTTCTACGAATGCTTTAATACTAATTGCGTAACACGAATCAACTAGCCAGAGATCAACCGTGACTTGCATCAATAGAATAGAATCATCTTCATTGAGCACGTAGTAGGTACAAGATAGGTCGTAAGGGCCCGATGGTGTAAAGTTGTGAACCGAGTAATGACTATGATGAATGATGACGCTTGTTTCATCGTCTGTTGGCGCCAGAATAACGCATTCATGTGTAATTTTAGAATAAAGCAACTCTATGGATGAACATTTTTGCAAGGAAACTAATGAAATACTGCAAGATGACAGGTCGGGTGGTCAGGTCAGGCTAGGTGACATAGAAAAGGAATGTTTAATAATAAATAATGATAATTGGCATGAATAGGTAGTGTTTTTTGTAGGCAAAGCACCAGGACTTAGTCAATTAGTTTGTAAAAAGCCTGTTGACACCTAGCCCTCTAGCTGCTAAACGAGGCTTCGCCCGCGTGGACCCTTATTCTTTTTCTGAAATATTAGCCTAAGCCTAGCTATAAGTTACTTCTTATAACACCAGCCAGTAAAAGTTGCGTCAAAATCTGTACAGTCGTTTTGGAGATTGGAACAAACAGACAGACATAGGTAATTTTTTTTTTAATTGTTTCTTTTTTATAATATATAGGGACCTATTTTTTATAAGTGTATGCATTTAGTAAAAATCTGTTATTTTGACATTACTAGCGGCGCCCTTTTTTTTAACTATTAAGGATACTCAAAAGGTTTTGAATGAAAAAGACTACTGAAATCTTTATAAAATCGGTTATTCCACTGTATTCAATACAAGCGCCACAAAAACTCTTCCTTCTCAAAATGATAAGAAAGTTGAAACTTCATTTGCAAGTACCGAAAAAAAATATTGTAAATAATTTCGTATAAAAGTAAAGATTTCCGTGTAACTTTATACTCTACGTCTGATGGGCGTAAATGATAAGTGTTTGGTAGATCCGGAGAGTTCGTGTAGCGTCATAAATTACGGCGCGCGTTTCATTTCCTCTACGAAATTCGTACCTACGACGCGACGTGGACGTGGATGTAGAGATGCTGGGTGCGTTAGCGATAGACGTTTGAAAGCGTAGGGTAGACAAATATGAAAAGTTAGTTACTTAACATTGTCACTATAACTATACTTTAATAAGTAGGTATTGTAACTTTTTGCTGCATAATTGGTTAGCATTAATTTTGCCGCTTAATGGCAAACGACATTGCGGCAGGCCCAAACGTAGACGGCGCGGCGGGACGAGCTGGACTCCTTCAAAGATAAACAAAGACTGGTCTTTGGCTGCTCTAGACAGAGAGAGGTGGAAAGAGGGTAGGGAAGTCTTTGTCCAGAAGTGGGACAGTAATGGCTAATAAAAAAAATTTGTGGCGGGACGGATTGGGGATGGTGTACAGTCAACCGGACATCAGTGGCAACACTTGCACAACGAAAACCGTCCTCACTTCCACAACATAATAAAGGCGCTGTCAATGCCAACACACTTATGTACAGCTGACTGTAAATAAGTTATTAAATAGAAGTATTGTAAGTGCGCAAAGTCCAACATTAAATTTCTCTCACATACATACTTATTTCGAAGCTTCATCATCTGCCTAGCCTTTTCCAAACTATGTTGGGGTCGGCTTCCAGTCTAACCGGATGCAGCTGAATACCAGTATTTTACATGGAGCGACTGCCTATCTGACTTCCAGAACCCAGTGACTGGGTAATACGATACCCCTTGGTTGTCAGACTTTCAGGCTTCTGACGACCCGTAGAAATTGTTAAAGATCTACAAATGACAGCCGGGACCAACAGTTTAATGTGCTTTCCGAGGCACGGAGGGGTTTTGGTATGTAAAGATGGTCACCGATCCACGGACCAACCGCAGCAAGCCTAGCTTAACCTAATTGTTCGACCCGTGTGGCTGTTATTTCTTAGCCGCAAGCCCCTTACATATTTCGAAGGTTATGACGAGAAAAGTGCTCAAGGTGTGACTGTAAGAAAGGCATTTATAGCGAAAGCTATATAAACCAGCAAGATACTGCAGTTTTGCATAAACACAGCCGTGCCAGTTAATAGCTTACAAACACCATAATTATTCATAGCACTCATTTCCTTTTATAAGCTCTCACTACCTGGAAGGCGATAAAATGCCTAAAATAATTTACGATCAACATAACATAACATCACACCCGTATTCGTCAAAGGGTTAGACAGAGGTGTCCACCCACATATCGCTAGTTATGTTTAAGTCCCATGTAATAGGGGGCGAGTCTATTGCCATCAACCGGGCATAAATCCAGAGTCAAGGCTGCTACTAAGAAATTCCACATGGAAAAACCCAATAACACTTTGCCTACTCGGGAATCGGACCCAATATTCATGCACAGTGCAGTAAAAAATATATATCAAAAAACCAAAATATTTTATTTCACATAAGCCTACATGGGCACTTATGAAACGTCAGAAGCTAGGTGCACGGTTCCAATTGGTCGTTTCCTATGGAGAAGAGCCGGCAAGAAACTCCATGGTTACAATTTTAAAAGATAATTGGCTTTTACAATATTTTCGAATTACAGTGTTAATAGTTATGGGAGGACAGTGTAGGCCTTTCAAAAAGTTTCAGATAAAGTTCATAAAAAAAATTAAAAATAAAAGTCTACAGTTCACTAAGCCTACGACCAACGACGTAGCGCTTACGACCAACGAAGCAGTCAATTAACGATCAAGAATACATACCTATATATCTTCTTCCTCATCTACCAATGGGTTCCATAAAGTTTTAGTTGTCTTTTGAGCTATTTGCATATTCATAGCATTTTATATTGCCATTTGTCAAGTCTGGGATATTTCACAATTATTCAAGGCAGTTTATAATATGACCCTTATTCACCAATGGTTGTTTTCCGGTTGATATGAGACACGTCATCAGCATATTACCGTGATACCTGTTCCATAGCCTTGCTTTACTGTCATCATTATCAGCCAGAAAATCGTCAATCATTTTTACATTAACAGGATTATAATTTTCATAGTCACTTGCAATTCTCAAATATTCATTTAAAAGTAAAAACGTTTTAATGAGACTTTATATCTGTGTTGCCAAAAATGCAGCGCCGCATACGGAATACGGATTTGCTGTCTGTTAACATTGAATTATATTTCAGTAACACTGCTTTTATCGCTTCTTCTATTTTCAGCCAGACTAGTCTGTATACTGAAAAAGTAGATTGCCTCATGACAAAGTTGCTTTTAAAAATAGGTTTTATCCTTTAACTTTAGCTGATATTAATGTATTAAATATTATTTGCATTATTTTGAACTGCAAAAGTGTATTTGTACGGTTTATTTAAGAAGAGTTTTTCCGATAAATACTACCAAAAACGTATATGTCTCTATTTAATCGATGAAAATACTAGGATCTACATATTCTTGGTTATTCAAATCAGTTCAAATCTTGGTGATCTTTATCATTCTCCCAACAGGTAATAAACAAAATGTAGAAATTCTGATTCCCTTTCAATACATTCAACAAACACAAACCGACCTAATAAGGCCTTTCCTATTTCCAAACCGACATCCAGACATAATAATGCCCTCTTTGATTCTCAATAATAGATCACCAGCATAACTAAAAGCCAACTTTACCTCACAATCAATGAAAAGTTATATATAGACTCGCGACGCGTTTACTGATCCATTAAAAGCTCCTACCATGGTTGTAAACTTGAAAACATCACATTCCTACTTGGATCCAGTAAATCGTGGTAGGCGACTTAACTGTGACACTTTTATGCGTACTTACTATTCATCCATTATTGTTAATAGCTTCATAGATACTGTTTTCGAGTAGGGACGTACCTAATTCTGTGTATTTTGAGAATGAATCAACTCGGCGTATACTACCTTCACACACGGCTGTGAATATATCTCTTACGAAATTGGTACCTACATTAAGTGTAGTTCCATTAAGTGCTTCCATCAATCAGGTGATTTCAAGCAAATAGG
The DNA here is from genome assembly GCA_949152455.1 of Lithophane leautieri. Taxonomy (NCBI): domain Eukaryota; kingdom Metazoa; phylum Arthropoda; class Insecta; order Lepidoptera; family Noctuidae; genus Lithophane; species Lithophane leautieri. The sequence continues at coordinate 2,017,654 of OX424463.1, read as the reverse complement.
TATAAAACATAAGTTCTACAGTTGTTTAAGAATCAATATATTTATCTCAAATATTCATATTTTACTATATTTTCTTCATCATGTTCAAGCAAATGTCAGTCAGACTATTCACCGACTTGAAACAGACAAACAAAACACAAACAGGTTCCTGTCACCCCCAATCCAGTATAGAAATAAAATAAAGACTTAACTAAACAAGTCAGAATAAAGCACATACGTTAACGGTCATCCAGTAATATTCTGAGGAAACTCATAAACGTCTAAATATACACAATACAGAAATTGAGAGAGACATTACAGACTCTTAATTGTGCGAACAGTCTGTGCGAGTAAACATGCACTAAATCTACCTCCTGACAGCTTTAATTGTTCGTTCACAGCTTCTGAAATAGGATGGTGAGGTATCTAGAGGCCTTTGTATGTAGAAATGAGATTTGGAGAAGAGCTTTTGTGTGGTCTAGAAGTATACTATGAGAATGTTGCTCACACCATTTTTAAATGGCTAATTTGATCCTGTTACCATCCTAGCGAAAAAGTGATCGACTACTATTGATACTACCTGTACCTGCCTCATATGACTTTGATAAAACTGTCGGTAAAGTAAAATAGTCATAACAGTTATTGAAATTATAGTTTCAATTAAAAATCCGTCATGATTTTATCTTATCGTCTTACAACCGTCAAATCGCTGTCATGCATTTCACTACTTAAACTTTCACCAAATTAAAATTCTCTTACGCTATGCCTTTCCTTCACGCTCGGATCATGCAAACGCTTGCTATTATAAATTATTAATATCGAAAATCACAATTTATAACTTAGCGAGCTAGCTTCAACTTTAAACCGTTGTTCCAAATCCACACAATCTACAAGTTTCATATACAATGAACTTTATGTTTTATGGCACGACTAAGGTGTGCTATTGCAGTAATCATTGAATGTTGTGAGTTACATTCTGATCTAATCTCAGTTTGTGCCGCTAAATATATTATTTCTGATCACGGTAGTATTCTTGCGTAATTCACGAAAATAAGCAAGATAATGGAAAGAATTAGTGCAGTCAGTCAGATTTAATATGCTGCTGCCTTTCTTGTTCAGTAGTCAAAGAGTGAGTTTAATGTTTGAGTTGTCAGTTTGTTTATGTCAATATCTAGATCGAGATATTTACATTTAACACGAGTTTATTTCATAAATTGGAACGAGAAATAGCTGGACTATAAGGCGAGTTATAGAGCCAGATGTTAACCTGTACATGGCAAAAAAATATTACATGCTGCATATCTACGATCTATAAAAGTTCGCTCTTCTTAGCTAGGTGACATATAACTGAAGCAAATTAATTGAGAAACACCGAAAACAAAAAGTTAATGTTCCTTTAATGGTTGGTAATTATAACAAAACGTGATGTACGTTATAGCATCCAAATAACAGTGCTCGCACTTGACCGCCTCAAGTATTGCCCAACACCCATAAATCCAGACAGCGGTCATTCCGACGTTTATTTAATATGCATAGAAGATTTACCACGAATGGGTATTGAATTTAATCGAGCAACTGTCCGTAATACAGTTTATGAACTATATTAATGGTGCCATACATCAAGGGAGTTTGATGGTGGTGGTAGTTTGTCTTGTCACAACATGCTCTTTTTAGTGAGTTTATTTTGGTAGTACCCACAGTACAGTTAAACAAGGAGAAAAGTATACAGGCAGCTTACTTGCAACTACTGTTGTGAGTGTGCTAAGTAGTCTTTTAACTGTTTTGCTGGCTGGACTAACATTGTTTTGTTTGGTTCAGTGGCAGACAAAAATGCGTTGGTCATGAATTCAAGTAGGAAGCACACAAGAAGATTATAAAGCAGGGACTTGAAACGTTACTCAAAATAGTGGCACGATAACGTTACGTAATAGCGTTATGTATAGTTCCAGTAACCATTTATGAACTAATTGAAACACCTGTCGCAACTGAAGAGTAATTTTTAGATACGATAATGGATCGCACTTCAACGTCTGTCGTTTCATTCATACGCATAAAATCCATCATAGTAGTTGCTTAATCCATCAATGCATGTCGAAGTGAAGCTAAGGCCATTGTGTACTATAGTCATAACTTGCTTTTGTGAATGAAACGTTATAAGTTGTCAAGGTGAAGTAGATACTGGAGGCATAGTCAATAAATGCGTTTTATTATCTGTCGAAGTCAAAGATTTTGCTTTCAAAAAAGATGAGGAAGACGGAAATTATCTTGACATCTGAAAAGGACGGTGATCCGCAGCTATTAACGTAATGTCTTCGACCGGAGATGGGCGTGCAACAATCCCAACTGGGTTAGTCTAAAATCGTCTACGGAAACTCGCCACGAATTATGAGTTTTGATGAAATGTTCCGCGCCTGCGTGCCAGTTCGACAGGAAACAATATATTTTTATAACGTTCCTAATACCGTAGAAATTGGAAATATGTCGGTTATTGATAAAGCTGTCGATATAAGAGTGGATGGAGCAGAAAAAAAATATGATTATTTTTTGGATCTGAGTGATGAAGTTAATTAATTGGCTAAGATTAAAACTGATTGGAAAGTGAATTAATCGAGTAAGTAGCGGAGATATCAAAGTACCGAAAGATATTTTTTTAATGAGCTATTTAAATTATATTATACTGGCTTCTATATAAATTTTGAAGGTACATCGACGATCTATGTACTTATTAAGGAAAAACTAAAACATTCAATAGTCAACCGAATCGATAAAATCTACGTTCAATGTCGAGCATGAAAAGTTAATAGCATAAAAAGATCAAACTCATATAAGGAAAATATTTACAAAACCGTAGATAAAAATCTGCATATATAATAAACCCACATATTCTACACAGTTACTTGAGTTTAAGAAATACTTACATGCCAACTCAACGATGGCAGGCTGACTTCTGATATCACCTCTGCTGCTCCAAGCATTGCAAGTACAAGTGAATCGATCTTCACCGAAGTACTCATCCAATTGATCTCTCGTCACATTACACTCAGCTTCCACAATTCTCACTCCACTTTGAGGATCAACAAATTCAAACTGTGTACTAGCCACGGATCTCACATCATTACATTGAAAATACACTTGAAGAGCATTCGCTGCCCGACACCTCAACACAGCAGGTTTGTTTCTGACCACAAAAGCGTGCTGTGGCTCTAGAAGAAACATTGGTAAATCGTCTGTAGAACTTTGTAAGAGATGATCTCCAGATAAAGAAGGCAGTTCATCTGCATCTTCTCTGTTTTCATGTTCGTCTTCTTTGTGTGACTCGTGGTCGTAATCTTCTTCTAGATAATCTCTGTGATGTGGTGCAGCATGATTTTTCTCTGAGTTGTAAGGATCTAAAGCTTCTACGCCTGCAGGATGGGCGTATTCTGGTCGTAAGGGTATCGGTGGCGTTGGAGCTATTGTGGAGTTTTCTGGCGCAGTTGTGTTTGAGCCCTCTGTAACAAAAGAAAAAATAAAATAACGTACATTTGTCTAGACATGTCAAATTGAATTCATTTCTTGAATGCACATCGAATCCTGTACTAAAGTGACAGAGTAATCGAATAATTATGTCAGATAACATCAATAAACGCAAAGTCATAGTTTTTGTCCTAAAAGTTCTCTAAACCATTGTTAAGCCAAGTCAAATCAATTAGAAAAGCCATTTACAAATTGGATGAGGTATCTCAATCTCCATTGTGACGCTATCAATTAAATCATTGACGATTAACAATAATATTTTGAACAAAATATGAAGATAGCTATAGTGTTTATGTTTCGGTTAATATGGCATAAAAGCCGGAATGCAACAAATTTTCTACCATTAAAAGTTTTTAATCATATCGTGGGAACAAATTAATGTAAGTGCACGACGCCACGTTTGCTGAAAAACGTCACAAACAATTTAAAGACCAATTAAAACTTCACGAAACACCAACGCTAATAAGACTAATAGCTTTCGCTTACGTACCGACTTATTCTAATTGCGGAGTTAAAATATATTCCGTGTCGCTCGAGATAAATAGCAACTGTCATAATAACATGTACCCTCCAAGTCATGCCATCGATTTCACTCCAAGTCCGCACCTGGTTTGAAGCGTCACTCGCGCCTATTTACACGAAAAACATAGATATTTGGATACCGTACTCCCCTCTTAATAAATTTTGTTTCCTTCAATACAAAAGCGACTTTGGATGCATTGGGTTGATCTCAAATTCCAATATCAAGGACATGAAATTCTTCCCTCTCCAGAATTTCGCCTAAAATCGCTATCAGCACATCAGTGTATGTTACTCTTGCACTGTTGACAGTATTACTATTATTTGAACTAGGGAATTGTACGAAAATAAACCGCAACCCGAGCGAACTGTGGATAACTTAATTAGTTTCACTTCCGTTCAGCTTATTTCTATTTCCGTTTTCGTGGGGGCCGAACGATATTTCCTTCTGGAATCTATTTTTCCTTAATAAGATTTGTTTCGTGAAGCATTTTCCGCTTGGTGGATTGAAATTGTGTTAAAATGATTAAAATACCAATTTCATTTTGAATTGCTTGGTTACTACTAAACCTGCAACTTAACTTTTGTATCAATTGTTTTGAAGATTTCAGCTTTCAATCACAAAACTTAATAATTATATACAACTAAGAAACATGATGATAAACATCCTATCAAAACTCTTCTAAATTCAATCTCACGCACTCGTTGAACTCAAAACAAAATGCTAAACGCATTCTAATTATAATACAATCCCAAACGGGACACTTAATTACCATTTCCTCTAAAAAAACAATCTTCATGTCACTGTGACGAAGGTGAAGTCAATTACATATTCTATTTGCTCCGAGCCTTTCTGACCATCTCGATTGGGCAAGTCGCCTGTCAATTTTAATTGGTTTTTAGCACTTGGAATTTGATTAACGGCTTTATTAGTATCAAATGTTTCATAATCTTCAGCAAGATTCGATGCTTTATCACAATTTTAATTAATTTTTTATTCGAGTGCAGTTACTATCTCATTTCTATTGATATGTGAGTTTCCTATTGACTGGTTTATATCAATGCTTTTGTTATGTAGGTCGGTAGTTAGGGCTGCTTGCTGAGTTAAGTTTATGATGTGTGTTTGTACTAGCTGTTTGTTGTGTGTGCATACTGAAAGCTAGATTATTATAAGTATTAAACTAAGGTGACCTCAAACCAGAAACCAACAGAAAATACTCAATCTGTATTTTAACATCAATCTGCCTAGCCTTTTCACAACTATGTTGGGGTTGGCTACCTGTCTATCCGGATGCAGCTGAATACCAATATTTTATATGAAGCGACTGCCTATCTGACCTCCACAATCAGTAACTGGGTAATGCAGTACCCCTAGGTAAAACTGGTTATCAGACTTTCGGGCTTCTGACGACCGGAAACGGCTGTCAAAAATCAACGAATGACAGCCGGGACTAACTGCTTAATGTGCTTTCCGAGGTACGGAAGAGTCTCGGTATATAAAGATGGTCATCCATCCACCCACCAACCCTGGCAAGCGTAGCTTAACCTGATGGATCGACCCGTGCGGCTGTTATTACTACTAGCTACGAGCTCCTCCAAAGCATACAAAGAGCGAAAATACAGATTGAATATTTAATTAAATATTTTTAATTGCTTTGCAAAGCAGCCAGCCCTAACCATCTTAGTTAAGAGAAGCGCTCACGATTCTTGTACAAGTGTTATCTATAGTGACGAAACTCCATTTAAACGTTACAAGAAGCGTAACTAACCCGATCGCCGTCACGATGTTCGTAAATTATAAATAAATGTCTAGCGTTTGTACTTCGATCAATGTGTAGAGCTTTGATGTTATTTGTATTGGTGAATAAAGCTTTATAGTTTTAGTTCCAGTGTCTGTGTAGCTATTGTTTTTAGCTGTCATTGTGAGAACTGGTTCTACAGCGTTTCTATTGGTTTTCAAATCAATAATAGATGTAACGAGGAAATTACCAGGACAGTCGTATGTTATCTTGAAGGAACTCGTCCTGGTAAAAGTATTTCCAGTTTCCTGAACAATAAAATTAAAAACAATATAAAGACACCTTGACAACAACTATAGGGGAACTCTTATATAATTAGACATAGAAATGTGTCCACATCTGCCATTGTCTGCAAAAGCAACTCGTTATTTTTACTTCTTGTTCTTGTCCCACAGTTTTATAAATTTATATTTCCAGTATTATTTTCTCCATTTCCCCTTTACGTCACAATAAACAAATCACTTATGGGATTCCATACATAACTAATGGTATGTTTTCTTTGTTTTAAAATACCTCAAACGTTTGGAATCACAGAATTTTAAATGGGACGAAATGTCTTGTGTTTAGTGACGTGAAACGCGTACGGGATGACGAATGTTCGCTCCTCACTCCCTCGGGGACCAAATCTATAAACGAAACGAAATCTCTGGGTTTGTCATCCTGTCATTAAGAATCAACAATATTGTCTTGTGTTAATTAAAGTTTTGTTTAGCATTTTCATTGATTTGACAACGAAATATGATTTTATTGAGTTAATATTTTTTATCATGATATCAAAAAATGCTCGCAATCTGTCACGATGAGTAAAGAAAACAGTGCGCAGTGTGTGTGTTTTTCTCTCAAAGATATAATTGATATCCCAGTAACTACTAAAGTTTTATAGTCACAATTAAACTAACTCCTGCTTCCACAATAGTATTAAGCGTTACCGTTTGCCCAAAATTTAACCTGATCCAAATTAATGGAACACACTTTACAGGTATTAAGTTTCAGCCCGAGCCAGTAAAAGCTAGTACAAAATAATTAATGAAGGCATCGATGTTATTCAAGATAGCAGTTTTATTGATGACTCGTTCTTAATCAACGTCCAAGAAGAATTCTTGGCTCGTTCTACAGATGGGCTAACAATTGGCTTTATTGATGATGGCATACAATTACTGTGACTTGATGTCTTTTAAAATTGAACAAGTGGTATCAAAGGATGTTTCGTAATTTTTTGTCACTTTTGTAACTTTGCTCCTTTGGACTTAGCTCAATTGAGGTTGATCTTACTACCTCAAAACCGTGTTTTTCAGTTGTTTAGGCTAAACACTTTTTAAATAATTGACATTTATTATGAAGTTTGACTTAAGACTGGTATTATAGATACTTTGATCAATAATTGCTAAGTTTTTATGGTACCATACATTTAGTAAATTTACTTTCATTTCTCTATCATAGAAATAAAAGTTAATGACCAAATCTTAATCAATACTTCCCAAATAAAGTAGTGGCCACGGTTATTATCCACTTATATGGACGTCATAAAACCAAACCCATCTATTCAAAGCGTACTTATCTTAATACCAAATCTAAAGCACTCAATTTATTTATAAATGAACTAAATATTCCCATTAAAATTAAGGGATTCTATCACTGATACTTAACAGATGTAGCTGTTACATTAAGTGGGTGTACGGTGCTCTTATAAAAGTTGGCTGTAATAGCGATATCAGCGTGTGCCCTATTCACTTGAGCGATAACAGAGCCTTTATGCGTTATGGAGAGTACATAAAGGAATGCAGTTGTATTTACATACCGTGTTGCTACGCGATCGGGAGTTAGAAATAACTGGAATTAAGAGCATGGTTCTTATTGGGGCTAAAATTGAAAAGAGCAGAGTAACAACCGTCTTGGAATGTTCTGGGTGGAATATAAGTTTAAAGTAATCACAGTTCAGCGGCTGCTACATGTATATTTATCAGATGAAAGCTTAGATGACTCCCAACCAGCGGTTGTAAAACGTTTTACTGCACGCGCCTATGTATCTAAAGCACTTAACGCTGACACCACTTATAGCGTCTCTTTAAAGCAAAGATATGTAAAGATAGCAAAATGAGCTTCAAGATAACAGAAATGTTCATTTCGCGAGCATTAAGACAATACAATAAGCGGATGCATTACCAAACATCTGTAACACACACACGTCGCTCGGAGAGACGATGCTTGATGCAGTTTACTAGCAAATGCACTTAGCGCCCGAGAGACGTAAAAAGATGCACTCGATCTATTTAATGGCACTGTAGGCGGGGATACGCAGGGCTCGAAATAAACGAGCTATGACGATCATTGTGAACCGATGTCGTTTGCTGACGAGTTTGTAAAAAATGTGAAGGAATTTGTAAAGGTATAAGAGACAATCTATTGACAGGGGATGGTGGAAACTAATGCAGTGGATACTGTTTTTCACCACAGATTTAGCAACGTTGCAATGAACATTTTAAACATACCGTTGTACATTATTCAGATTAATTTAGGTTAAGATAAGATATTGCATTCAATGTTGTTTTAATTGAGTGACTCAGGGTCTAGTATCGATTACAAAACGACGTGGAATTTTGTTAAACAACGTATCTTTGAAATTGAGAACACAAGCTAATGTTAAGTTTGAACTAATAATAACTCAATTTAACACGTGTCGACAACATAGGGAAACAGAACATCCCGACAGAAAGCGAGAAATATCTACAATACATTTCAAATTACCGAAACAACTGAACCGTTAACGTACAATAACTTAACAAGGTGCAAAAAGTGCTCCAAAATTTCTTTGAATACCGCCGAATTCTCACCCCGACTTGGACCACACCCACAAAAACTTCAATGGTAATACGATACATAGAGTGCCAGTCAAGAGGTTCCCAAACAAGATAATCCCTTTGTTAGTCGGGTTATAATGCTACATGGCTTCTCCAGGGAGTCTTTCGCTATTATTTTCTGTTTCATTCACACCAGCAGCTGTCTTCGAGTGGTCGTTTCCGATTTCAACTTTAATGTATATATGGATTTTTTTTCGCGGTAACGGGGAAAAGTAGAGATTTTGTGAATTTTCAATCTTCAAGTTTGTTGTCGCAATTCATGGGGTTTAATGTAATATTGGTGTTCTGTTTCTTGCTGCTGTTTTTTTTGCTTTCGGATCTTCGTTTTATTTTGTTTTTTATATTCATTATCTTCTGCTTATTTTCAAAACTTTGTACTTTTATCAGTAGATACTTTACACAGACTGTCAGTCAGTTTTTGGAAATTTAATTTCTATAGTTTTTTCCTACCATTTATTACGTCAGAATTAACAAAGGTATCGTAAGTTCTAACCTTAAACCCAACATAACGATCACTGTCCAAGTGTCCACACAATGTACCACTCATTGTATCGATAACATTAACATTTAAAAAGTCGTGACCAACTCATACTCGAAACGATCTCACACGAGTATTGATTCTCTCTTTCATTAACGAAACGTAATTTTCACACGTTGGTACATTCATGACCTGTATTTTCTTACATTGAGATTTTGCTTGGCAAGACAATGATATATTGAAACAGTGTTATATGAGGCAATGAAGTTTTAAAGTAGATGTTATGAGTAGGAAACTGGTTACGTTTACGATGATCTTAAAGATTTGTTAAGTATTATATTGGGTAACGGTAGTTTGGCTTTTAAAATGATCAAATTGTTTATTTACTCTAGATCGTTTAGACGTGGCTTCATTAATACATTTCGCTTTGAAGAAGTTCTTTAAAGACTAGCAGCATAAACACTACTTCAGATGACAAGCAGAAGTGACGTGTTGGATTTTGAAATTGTTATAAGGGCCTTTGTCGACGTTTCAATTAATTATTTTGTTATGCCAAAGTATTTGTAGGTTAAATAACTGTTTATTCAATTCAAAAGTCTCTGCACGAGTAAAAATATATTTCCTGTTTATCCACCAAAAAATAATGAAAATAAGCCTGCTTTTATAATAAAAGGTTTGAAATACGTACTAGCATGTTCTTCTTCATTCGATATCTACAAAATCTATAATGATGACAGACATTTTTACTTTTACTCATTACTCGTTTGTTCCATTCCGATCATGACAGATTAACAAAACGCCACGTCATAATGTTTGTAAAATCCATTACACTGTTTAAATAATACAGTTTGATTAACTGTACTCGCATGTCAATCATCGAAGATGCGCTATGACAACACATAGTGTCAATCCTAACATTTTACAACGGAGCATCAAAATTGACGCCCTCAATACAGATAATTTCTTGTGTGTTACTTACATTATCGTCATCGTCGTGACAAGAAACTATTTCTTCCCTTTTTTGCCACTCGGCTGTAGCATTGTATCATCATTTTTTACATCAACGATCCGTTGGTGACAGTTACACTTTTTGCCTTCTTTATCAGATTCAAGATTAGGTGCAAACTCTCTATAGTTTTTATACCGTTTTTCGTTACCCCACTTAGATTTTTGAGGGTCACAGATAAAACGATGCTTCACGGGGAGAAATTTTGCCTCTCCATAAATCAACGCCGGTAATTAACCGTGAAGATATGGAGTTGAAACTTTTTACATTAAGGACTGTGACCTAAATTCTTGGAAGTACGGATTAGAATTTCATGAATATTTTGAGCGGAAGTTTTAGGATACACGTTGGGCAGAGTGAAAGCTTTTTGGTTGAGTATTTAATAAATCCTTGATGAATAAGTTATTCAGGGACTTAAAATTCCAGTAGAGTTTATAAGTTATTTTAATAGAGTGTAAAACAAGTCCATAATAACACATACAGCAATGATCATGCAGATAAAACCTGATCCAACTCGATGCTTTTAAATGGCTTATATAAATATCATCATATTTGTTTTATTACTGGCTATAACGTTAACCGGCCACGATTCTTCGCCGAAGAACAAAAAGAGTAAATCTTCGTACTTACCATGTTTGTCGGCGGCGACGGCCACCCATAGCACGAGGAGCACGACACCCCCCCGCGCCATGTTCACTTGCGCGCACGCATCACCTAAAACAATAACGTTGGAAAGTTAGACCAATATTTGCTTAGACGACTTTGTATTGGTACGTCCATTGTGTGGTGTGTGAACCCTTTGACAATTAACGTTCCTTTAATTTTTGTTTGATTTTTGTGGCGATTATTAGTATTTCGTGCTCATAAGTTTACCTTTCGTTATTCGAATACTAAAAGCTATAGGTACGTGCAACCAATGCAACGTAAACTATATTTTGAACATGCGTTCCGAAAAAGAAATGGAAGTTCTAAATCCATCTACTTCAATTATCATCAAAACAAAAAAAAAAACGAATACCTTATTTATCACGTAACGTTACGTATCATCAGACATACTAGATTTCCAATTTCAACATAACAAGATTAGTTCACGTCAAAAAGTAATATGTAGAACCGTTTCCAATCAAAAATAATAGTTACAAAGTTCGAAACAAAAAAGAACTGACATATTTCAAAATCAACTATTAAAAAAAACTTTCGGAAAACCGATGGCCCATATTTCTGATCATATTCCGAACAAGCCCACCGCGTCATTAGGCCGAACACTTTTGTATGGCACCGCACCGTGACTAATAGGACCCTTTAGGGCCATTTTTGGGGAAAAAATAAATGGCCCTATTATAGGCTGGTAAGTAGAGGCTTGTGGTAAAAAGCCGATTTGGTGTGACGAAACATATTTTATAGAAATCGGACATGTTGTGTGAATAATTTTTGAAGAACCGCTGTTAGTTTTGTTTACAAAAGTTTTGGGCGTGATCAAAGAAACCGCAAAGAAAGTAAAACTAGTAGAAATAAAATTCAAGGACGTAAATATAATATTGTATTGTGTTGTTAAACTTATTGTACGATTTTCCATAGATAACCATTTTCATCAAAGAAAAAGTTGCGTGTAATTTGAATACAGAATATAAATAAAGTGCATCAGCTGCTCACAATCCCACGCAAGTTGTAAGAGATGACCAAGAGAAATGGGTTACTGTGGCACTGCCATTGCACTACCATTGTAATGGTATAGCCACCTGTCATTACTATATACACTTACGATCATAACACTAGCAAGTAACCGTTACATTGGAACCTTCGAACGGACCTTTTTAACAAACATCAATAAAGCTATGAATTATATTTATACTACAGACTTACTTTTCTATAGACTATTTAATAAAATGTCAACAACAACAGATACATATCAAAGTTAAACACTAAATGACAACTTAAATGTTTTAAACGGTAGTGATTATGTACTTGATAAGTACAAAGATAGTAAAACAGTAGCTACTGGCTTTAATAAAGTTTATGATGAAAACAAAGATAGTGGGAGAGATCTAACAGATAAAACAATGTTTGTGGACACAGAATTTGAATACTGCAGTTAAATGGACGAACTTTCCGATGTGAATATGCGAAAGTTTTAATCAAAATATGAGAAGTACATACCTTTGGTAATGTTTTGAAAACTAACCGAAATGAAAGCAGTACATTTAGTAATAATATTAAACATTGCTCGACGTATTTTCATGCTTCTGTGTAAGATCATCCCCAGGAAATGAGCTATTATTATACTTGTGGCCAAGTTGCTTGTAATCCGATACTGTTATGCGTACGAGTGACATTTAAATTCAACACTTCTCAACCACCTATGGCAAATAAGCAAAATCACAAACTTGCAATCGAATTCATAGAACCATTGCGAGCAAAATTACAGAAGCGAGTCAGCTTTACTAATAGATCCTTAATATTGTTTATAGTAAAGAAATCTACAGCAGCTAAAACAAACGTTACTATTATTTTGAACTTACAATGTAGAAAACAACATTCCAGTAACATAAAACCTTGTATTGGATTATAAAGACGTGCGCTGCGTTATTGCTTCTTGTTGCAACAATGTTGTATTTAGTGCTGTGACTGTTGAACGTAGTATTTCAAACGAACTGTCAAATATGCTATTGTTATGTGTTGGCTAAATTATTGGTATTTATTTTATTGTGTCATTGGTTCCTATTGGCTTAGGGAGTGGCGCTTTATTTCCTACCTTTGGACTTGGGTAATAATGATTTACTACAGATTATTAGCAAAGACGATAAACATTGGAGTCTCGTTAGCAATTTCAAAAGTTAACGAAACCAGACCGTGTCACTTTTCATTAACCTTTAAAACAAAACTCAGAGACCATGTTATAAAAATAACTTCAAGATTTTAAACAAAGACCAAGTCTTGCATTAAATCTTGGCAAAAACTGCTATGCAGTTACTAAAGAAAAACTTTTATTTTGGTTTGCCCGTAGTCACTTTATATAAGTTAGTCTTAACTCAAGATCTTTTTCTTCTAGTATTATTATAACGCAAAAACTTAATGGCTGCGCCACAATTTCGCAACAATGAAACGAATTTTCACCGGGTCTTTACAAATTATGATTTTCCGTAGTAACATTTTAGAAGTAGTCAAGTAAATTAAAAGAATATATTGCTGAACCATCTAATTACTGTACTGAATTAAAAACGAAACGCCAAGAAGAATTAGTGTTTCCTGAATATGACCTAATCGATTATCTTAAATCATACACTAATTTTCGTACCAAACTAGATCATCATAACAATACTGATTCAGACCAATCAGATCTCGTTCAATCAAGGTGAACAGAGCCATTGGCCCAAATTGTAAGGGCATTTCGTTTAGGACTGCGTACTCAGAATGACGCTGCAGTTGATGAACAAATAATTCATGAGCATTAAGAGGTTCAATATTTTGTACCAAGCGATTATGATGACATCGAAGATATGGTTTTGCAGCGCTAACAGCGTTTTTTCCAGCGTTTAACTTTTCTTCTTAAAGATTTATTTTGCAAAACCGAGTCTTTCTTTTCTGACAGTAGGGAACTAAAAGAGTGTTAAGCAGGAGATGCATTTATTATCTCCATGAGGTTTTTTCTTGAATATTGGCCTTTATCATTAAAATGGTATCCACGAAATATTCTGTCTATTTCATTGATAGATGAATGACTGTAATTTATGTTATTTGAATTGAATGCTTATTATGAAGCCATTAAATAATTGCGCTTAAACATTTATTCATTCGATAGTGATCAATGGGCATGGCATGGTAATTTAGATTAATCTATCTAGAACATTTTATAGGTGTCAATAGGCATTTAATCAATTATGCGAATAGGCGCTGAGTTTTAACAATCGGATTATTACTAGTCACGGTTTTGCTCAATGCTGTCATCCTATGACAAGACTAAGAATTTAATTGGGATGAATTTGCACTAAGACTAATGTATGATGATGTAATAGGCATCTGATCTCTTAATCCTTCAACCAACTAATATCACCCTCCAATGTTTAAACAAATGTTAAACTCGAAACAATCATTTTAATCAAAGTATTTCACTCAGCCCGCTTCCTCTTCCCACTTAGACCACACTTCCAAAAATCAAACTAATGAATAGTTCAAACATCCTCTGCCGAAAGTTCCGAATTTCCGATCATTAGCCAATGAGATGAGCATACAAATTGTAAGGTTACAGGTGATCCCACTACCTCTACCAACGTTAATAAGGAAGGCTCCGTGCGTGCGACTGATGTTAACTTTAGATTAGTTTGTCCTATTTTCGGTTGCGACATTGTGGTGTTTTCTCTTTTTAGATTGTGAAATTTACCTTACATTTACGTTTACAAAGCTTTTAGAATCAGCTGCTTCTTACCATAATATACTTTCTGCTGTTTAATTACTATAATCATCTTAGTCCGTTCTTGGGAAAAGATCATACAATATGTCCAGCAGTGGACGTCTAATCATCTATTCTGTTGCCTTTTTAGTTTAATGAAGTATGAATGTCTGAATTAAATATATTAACTGCAAGCTCGTGTATCACAGATCGTTATCAAATTAATCTCATGAATGAATACGATTTAACCAAAATCTTCTACAACTACAAAACTTAACTCCACATATAAATTCCGAAATTGCATAACTTAGAAATTATCTTTGATCAAATAACTAACTTTATGAACCCAACTTAACACATAAGTTTATCTTTAACGTTATTAATGTCGACTATTACGTTACCTATTGAAATAGATGAACACAACACCGAAGCTATCAATACCATCGATCCATTCAATATTTCGTTGCGATCGCGACGTAACTCTGCGACAATCAAATATGGCAATCGCAAGTTTGCAATCCACTTTATTACCGGCGCACCACATAGCTCAGTTGCGGAACTTTCCGATAAGAGCTTCCGTGGGTAATCTTATCGCTACTGTGAACAAACCTTAGGAGATTTTGCATGTTTAATGAACATTCGTGTAGCGTTGATTGTAGCCAGCCTTATTATTTATTTACTTTCATGCTCTTTCTTCCGTAGGGGAGGGGCAGAACTCTAACACATGTAAGCCTCTCACATGAAGACACATTAACTTGTGTTTGTAACGTTAATAATTAAGAAATCTTCTATGGTATCAATGTTTCTATACCAATTAGTTTTTTCAATGCTTTGGTTCGGTTTTATTAACAGTATTAAATTTATAACGCACGAATAATGTCAGTCACCTTTAAAAAAAAATATGATTGTTCGAAACTAAATCGTGTTCACATATAATGTATATTTTGATAGATTTTTATATAAGTCAGCAATAAAAAGACATATCAATCATTGTAGCCACATATTATTAACCATTAAAGTTACTACCAATTTCAATTAATAACTACCTTGGCCACGTTAGAAGGGCCAGCACCTACAATTATTATCTGTGATAAATTCTTAATATCAAAATGCACTTTTAAGGCCATATATAGAGGTCAGCTTTGTCTTAAAACAAGATTAGTTAGTCGTGTGATCTTATAAGTAAAAGTATGAAAATCGAAATGATTATGAAATTAGTATGTCAAAGAAGGCGTTGACGATAGAAACATTACATGATATAAATTCGATAGCGTTTCATGTACATATTTTCGATAAGTTAAAAGTAAACAGACTTTATCAGCAGCTTATCTTGTGTAAGTTATTAACGTCAATTGAGGCAAGGGTGTTTTAGTAATTGATAACAATGGGCTAGAGACTTGTAACATAATAACAAAGACACTAGTTTTGAAAATATAGAACATATTTTTTAATTCACTTATATTTAATGATATTAATTCAAATGAAATCTATTATAAAAAGTTGCCTCGGAGAGGTGAGCGTTGGGAAGATATACATAATTTAAAAATGATAGGTACTTGTACTATCATTGTAATTGATTAATGTTTATTATAAATGAACAAGACGATAATAAAATAATAATTTGTTTGATATATTTCAATTATGTATTTAGTCACTGAATTACTGTATGAATACTCTAATGCTGTCTTAAATTTTACGCCTTTTGCAGTGATGTTTAGTACTAGTCTAGAGTATCAAAAAGTAATTACCCTGTCAAATAATAAATAAATCACCAATACATTAAAACTACAGCTCAAGATAAGCATTACGATTAATAGACTAAGAACACCAGCTGACTCTGATCCTTTAACTGCATTATGCACATAAAAATGGGAAATCAGTAATAATAATTATGTCCCTTGGATTCTTCTGAAGTCTTCTGTAAGACGTTAAGTGCACCCTACATTACCAAAATTACCTTACAATTACTGGTATCTGACCTAAAATCACAACAACGATCGTTAGAGCTTTTCCTACCATATCTTCTGGACCATCTTCTATACGTGACAAAGCATCGTAATAAGAATTGACATTAGCCTATTTATTCTGTTCCACCATATCTGATGAAGTCTCTCCTACTGTCACAATTGCAGCCGCTTTTACCGTTGTCAGTCGTAAAAAGCTACATAATAGTTTTTGGTGCTGTCGTTGAGTAAGATTCTGATAAATCCGTGACCGACTTCCATATCTCCTTAGACGTAGTTCAAGTCATAAATCTTGTTTTATCAAAACTATCTGTCATATAATTGGATGGAAAGTTGGGAACACTCAAGAGAAAGGATACCTACGAATTGTTTCTATTGTAACGTATATTTGAGCACGCGATAAATGTTAAGTTCGTAGTAGATGATATTTTTTTATTAAACGCTCGTGATGAAACTTTGGAGATTTCTCATAAAATAAACTGTCATTACAAATTTTACCAAAATAGTTACCCGAATAAAACAGCCGAAATAGAATGCATCAGCGACGATTTACAAAATAAAAACAATCCACAAGAGCTTCACTTTGAACTTAAAATAATCTGTCACATCCACCAAAGCTGCTAACGTACAATAAATACCATCACAGTTTCCAAAACGTAATCAGTTTCACTTCACGTATGCAAATGACACTAAGGAAAACAGTTTTCACAAACGCGGTATCGTACGCAACGCGGTTGGGACGCCCGTGGCAGCGACCGTCCCTCACGACCGTCCAACTTTAACTGTCGCGGCAACAAGGGACCTGTGGGGGAAAGGGACGCAGGGGCGAGAGGGAACCTCTCCAACCGAGGAGATAACTTTTGATCTTTTTGGTGCCATAGAAGATTTTAATGATGCACTCACATCTGGAGATTCGACAGAAAAAGTGCGCGTCGATGTTAGGCGTTAATGCATGTCAAGGGCTTAGTGGAAACGACGTGTCAAAAAAAGCTTAGATGTGGTTGCGGGTGACATTTTTAAAAATAGTCCCGATAGACAAACGGTCTGTTCGATCTGAGATGAAATTCTGAAATTGTAACTTCGCGAGCATTTGAGATTAGAATCTTCGTTGAAGACTAGAAGGGCCTGTTTATGCTGCAGTGATATTTTGCTTTATATTCCACGGCATTATTTTCACATCACCCGATGTCTTGGGGCAGACAATATTGCGCAAGGTTTTTGTCCCTGCCCCGCACATGTCAGGGTACAAAGGGGCGAGGAGCAGAGCAGGTACAAAAGATCCCAACCCTGCTTCAAGTTACAACGGCCATAGATTAATGACGGGAACATTGTGGAGTTAAGAACCCAAAAATTTACAACTGCATTGTATTCGTCGCGTAACAAAAGAGTACAAAAGATAGGATCGGCTTCTGTTATTACCTTATCGTTTATCTGAGCGTTGATTTCTCTCACTTTTCGAGTAATACGAGTAACATTATCGATGCGGATTTCTTATTTCTCAGCTACTACAGATGTTTGGAGGGCGTTCCGTTATTGCATACAAATAATTTTTGTGAATATTCTCGAGTATTCTTCCAAATTTTAACAGTTCAATGGGATTGGGTACAATGGGAACTTAAGTTACATTTGTCAGTAATAATCTGTAGGGAGCTAATCATTCTTCAATTTATAACTTCCAAAATTTATTATTACCATTTCTATAAGTAGTACTTCCTTCCTAAGCGTCATGTTGAATTTTTATTTAAGTGTCATTATCGACGTAGCTTTTTGTTTGATGATGTCATTTAATCATAGTCCTGCATGTTAATCATTGGATCACTTTTCAAAGGCCATGACTGTTTCTTTAGCTATTTTAACGTGTTAATGGATTCCTTTTTTGGTTGTGACGTCGCTCACGTAGGCTCTTGGTTTGAGCAAATTAATTGATTTCTTGGATTTTTTATTGTTCCTAATATTTAAAATTCTATTTAGAATTTAAACTCCATACATTTGCGGAATTCGTGGGTTTGAGTAAAGATTTTCTCAAATTTCGCTGCATTGAAAAATGAAACATAATTAAAGTCGCTTTTGATGAAATTTTTGATAAACCGTTCACTAACAAGCTCTCATTCTAGTCACAACGAAAGTAAGACTCCTTAAACAAAATTGATTGATAGCTCAACTCAACAATAAAAGTACGACGACGCATAAATCATTGGAAACAGTAGTGCAGCGCTGAAATAAAGGCCCCGTCACACGGGCAAGTCACGGCTTGTAATGAGTAATGGGCAAACGTTCATTACTCAACGACGCCCCGCAGTTTACGCGTCATCTGTCGTCATGTCCTGTGGGTTAGGGCACTAACTTCAGAATTGTGAAGTGTGTGTGAAATGGGGAAAACGATGTTTTTTGGTTGAAGATTGATTTTGGGTTTAGTAGTTTATGTGGTGGATAAATGGAGTTTCCTTTTTAAAAGATGTTTTGTCTTTAAGATAAGTTTTTACGGCTGTGTAAGTGTCATGAAAAATTGACAGGTGTTAAGACTATAATCTCAACGTGTAATATATTTTTGTCAGTCACTTATAACAAAGTTGAAGCAGATGTATAAAAAAAAAATAGATAGTACAGAATATGTTCAATTTTTTCCCGGCATTTCATTTCATCAACATTTTAACCACACCGTCCATGTTACCACTACGTATGGCTTATGTTCTTACTAAATCAAGCGTCGACATCGCTCGTTCCACTGCTTTCCCCATAAACTCACACAGCGTGAAGATAACACCATCACAATGGCAGCAAAAGCCAAAAGGGTTGACAATATTCGGGGTTTTAAAACACGTCCATCAATTTTTACGAGATTGTCGTCTTGCTCCCGTGCACCATAATTTTTACAACCGCTGCCACCAACTGTATGCCATATGTGCGATGGTAATCTTATGGCGGTCGCGAAGTTATTGCTGAATGGGGTCCTAATTTTTGGGTTGTTTTTGACTGCAATATGTTGTAGATAAATATTATTAATTTTATTGAAGTGTCGCGTGGTCGGTATATTGTTTGGGATAGTGAATTGAATCTATATCAAATAGATGACGATGACAAAGGCCGAGAATATGGTACAATGATCAAGACTACATAGATGAGTAATAGTTAATTATGCGTAAATAATTAAAATCTTGGAATAAAATATCCAAAACGAATCTCAAGTTTTCCTATTTGTAATTCAAGGACAGTAAAAACAGAAGGAGAAAGTAAAATGCCGACCCCAATTAATTTGTTTTGCTAATTAATCCTATAAATCTCTTGTAGGCTGCAGCCGCAGTTTTGATTGCCTGGCCAGAGGAAAGATTTACATTAGCAAATACATTTCGTTGTTTGTCCAATTATCATTAATCTAGTCTAAAACAAGCCAACATAAATTGGCGAAGTAACATCAAAAAAACTATTGACTCTATATTATTATGACAAACTCAAGTTCATTTTATTTCAATTATGTTCCAGTTCAACGAAAATACTTATTAAAAAAAAAACAGATTTTGGACACATTTTCATAGCCTTTTACTTTCCATTTTATAAAGTCTCCTAATCCATCCATCCAGCTCAATTTTACCTTAAGAATTTTGTATTTTTTACCATCTCATCCATATTCTTTTTTCCTTTCCCAAAATGAACTAATTAAAACGGCGACCTCAATTCGTTCTCGCTAATTAATCTTCACAAATCGTCCTGTGGGTTCAACCACAATTCTGATTGGCTGCGACCGCTTCCCGCAACCATCTATTTGTTATTCTAAGAACGTGCAATCCCTGTCCATCCGTTGCACCGTGCAACTCTTAGATGTGCCCCGCGCTTGCGACTTTTAGTCGTGGAATTGTATGCGATTGTTGCAGTTCGATTAATGAATTATTTATTT
This sequence comes from Lithophane leautieri, assembly GCA_949152455.1. NCBI lineage: Eukaryota > Metazoa > Arthropoda > Insecta > Lepidoptera > Noctuidae > Lithophane > Lithophane leautieri. Next base: position 1,997,256 of record OX424463.1, on the reverse strand, counting down.
AATTGATATTGATCGAAGTATGATCAGTTGTTATGGACGGTTTGATTATAATTTTATGTGCATCAAATCAAGTTTATGGTGCAGTTTTAATTTAATTGTAAATAAAAAGTTTAAGTAAGATTAATTTGCTTATCTTTTCATCAATTATTTCAATAGTTGCTACTAGTCTTACTTGATTTTGTGTAGAATGCAATGATGCATTGCTTTGCATTATTTTATCACCCATAATAATCCTTATTTAGATTGTGTAATTAAAGTAACACAAATCAAGCACAAATCGTGCTAACACAACAAGAAGACTTCGTATCGATTTTGACTGTAGCTATAGAAACATTTTCCAACGACATATTTTTCGCAAAACTTAGCACCAACTTCAACACTTACTAAATCATGACTTTCAACGACTATGCCAGACAATATGTACGACACCTTATTCAGACTCGGAGCTTTACACTCACGTTCGCGTTCACGTTCAGTGTATAAAAGTTCGTTCACGGCCAATTTACGCTTGTTTTCGATTGAACTGGAAGAATGAAGTCTTGAATCTTTACGACTAGAATCTGTCATGTGCTGAATTGTAAAAAGATAGGGTTGATCAATGCGGGCAAATAAAAGGACGTGCTATTTGATGGTAAAGGTGGGAGCTATTATTTTTACTATGGCAATTCTGTATTTCCAGGTAGTAACGAATATAGAAAGGAATAATAAAACATTGATGATATTTTGCAGTTAACAACAAATAATAAACTTTATACTTAGTAGGTTTGCAAAGGGCAAATTGAAAACGTGAGTCGTTTAAGCAAAAGTGAAATTATATATTCCATAATAGCTTTTTATTCTTTCCAACTTGACTGTACACAAACCGATGATTACCCAAAATTGTCTCAAACAAAAAAAGATGATGTTTTGAATTTTAAACAGAACCTCGCAAAAACCAGTCGAACACTATATAAGAACGTAGAAAATGCGGAAAAGCATAACCGTTACGAACGATTTCTCTCCAACAATAGGACAAGGTACACGACACTCGATGAAAAAAAAGTTTGACGTTGCTTAATGGAATCTTTACAAGTCGATCTATTATCGCTCGAAGAAGTCACGTAGAATATTAGACGCCCGTTGCTCGATATTCGTTCCCGAAACACGATCTGCTAAGAAGTGAATAGCAGAGCGAACGGTTAACGATGTAAACTTAGGATTAATTTTCCCGGTGTTTGAGTTGTACTGAGCAGTGAGCGATGGACTCGCCTGCGGCGAGAGTCAACAGTCGCCATAGATATAATTTCAAAGTTGCTACGCCATTACACTGAATGCCTGACGCGACTTGCGAGTATATTTTAGAATTTGCTGTCCGTAAAGTAATAATAAATAACGTTGGAAATTATATTACATTGCGCGACAGAATCGCCATGATTTTCAGCATTTTGATATGTGAGTCGAAATTGTAGCCGGTTTACAGCGACGCTTGAATTCAAAGATATGTTTGCAGTTATTTGAAGAAGTATTTTACTCGCATGTTGGTTTGGCACTATAATAAAATGGTGTTAATATTTGAATCTTTCTCAGCTGTAACTGCGTCTGTTATTATAAAAATGTAACTTATAAATGCTTTTGGAAATACGTTGGGCCGTTATGAGTAGGTACTTATTTATCGATTTACTTTATCAAAATGGTTAAAATTAACTATAAAGTTAATTTGAACTGTTGTAGGTTCTAAAGTAAGGACTACTAATTAAAGACATCGTCGCTTTTAGCGATAAGACCGCCCATTGTGTCACCCTATGTTAAATTTTCTACATTTGTATCTGTATTTTTATGGTGTACATAATAAAGAGTATTCTATTCTATTCTATTCTAAAGACATTCTCTGATAGCAATTATTAGTTCTGGCTTCAAATTCTGTCTAAAATTAAACCATATAATAACAGTCCAAGTAATTGGTCGTTTTGGTCAATTACTAGTTTCTATTTCGGTAATATTGCATCAACCTTTATCAGTACCTTATCTGCAGTCATGACCCTACACAAATTTAAGTTATGTCTAAAATAATGTAACCTCATGTTTACATGTGAACCTTTTATCTTTGATTATTTACTTGTCGGCTACTTATATTTTTGTTGAAGGGCTCATAGCTCACAATGTTAAACAAACAAAAATATTGCCTAATTTCATTATTCAATTCAAAAAACTTGGCGATTACTGTTTCAAATAACCCAATTCTTGCGAGAGGAGTTTGGAAAATTCTTGTGTAAGATAGATTCATGCTGACCAACCCAATTTTTATCATCGTAAAATACGGCAAACACTAACGTCGCGTAGTGTTCCTAAACTCATTCTCCTGGAACAAATAAAGTCTGAATCTCCTAAATAAGAGGTTTCCTGGGATAGGACATAAAACCTGGCACAGAATCTTTTATTGTTCCTAATAAAACCTCCCGAGCTCGATACAGGGGCTTGTTTGAATTATAAAACGATATAGATGTAGAGTACACGTGAGACCTCACGAAGCAATTTGTCTTGTGGCGTACAATTTGCATGTTACATTACACACTTGGTCTCCTTTAATTTTGTACGTGATTAGCGATGCTTTGTTGCTTGAGCTGTTCGGTTTTAATGGAATTCAAAGTGACAGTCTTCGCTTAAATTATCACCGAATAATATAAATACTATAATATCTTCAAAACAACTTGAAACCGGTGAGTTGAATTTCGGGATCATTAATTTTATCTTCCTAAATATTTAAGAGATTTCTGAGAAAAACAGCAGATATCGACTTACAAAACACCCAAAAGTTTTTCAACTCAACGCACAACTTTTCCAAACTTTTTTATTTACAATCTCCAAACAACCCGTCCAAAAACCTTCTTGAAACTTTCAACATGTACTCTCGTTCTAAATCAATCCTTAATTTTGCATGAAAAGCTTCATACCCTACATCATCGGGTGCCACTAGGAATATAAACACGAGAGCCTCAGGCGGACGGGTTCGTGTGCTACCGGTGCGGTCGCTTCACGACGCCATTTGTCTAGCCCCTGCGGCCGCGGGTCGTGCAATTTGCATCTCCTGACCACGCCTAGATGCTTCCACACCGCGTACCATTGTTCCTTCCAGAAATGCCCTATCTCTGTAATCAAGTGCTTTAGTCTTTTTTGCGTTCTATATTAGTAGGATAATGTTCATCACGATTTAAGATGCTTTGTGATTGTGTCCTGGGGTTTTTTTGGAGTGGAATGGAAATTAACCTCCTTTGTATTGTGTATTTGTACTTTTTTTCTTTGAGATTTTTATGAATAAGTTTTTGGAGTTAAGAGTGAGTTACATTAAAAAGAGAGTTAACGAAACATTTCCTTATCAGAAATGAATTTACTCCCAGTATTTCTAAATAGAAATAAAAAGAAAAAAAAATATACAAAAAGCCTTAAAATCCAAAACTTGGGGATATCATCACCATTCTCACCATAAATAGCTATTTCGTACAGTTAGATCCTACAACTTGTGTGGTATGATAATCAGCCGGCAAGGAAAAACTTAATGCGTCAGAATTACGTTTTTCCTTCAATCTCGGTAAACATCCTACACTCCGGATGCTAGTAATTGCTCTTATAGGTAAAGCAATTAGAGGTGTTCCGTTTTTTCTTCTAATTAAGATCATTGGTTTCCAATACTGTTTAATTTTCCTGGACACACAGTGGTATAGCTCGGTAGCTTCTATAGTATCTGAGAACTACATAGCTAGAGTTTCGAGAATTGCAATCTCGCTGATGTTTATCAAGTTATGTAGTATAAAATCGAAGGCTCTTTAGGACCCACAGATTATTGAGCTTTCGTTTTAAAGTTCCTGTAGTTTATTTTCATTTATTACGAGTATGCTGCTTAGCTCACAGTGTTGTAGTCAACTGGTTTATAAAATTCTAGTACGCAATCTTGATTGCATTAGCATCACCAATTACATAATATATATTTACATTAAATATAACGAAATCTAATAAACTCATGCTGAGTAGCATAATCGACAACCATATTAACATCCATAATTATTATTGGCATAAAATTAATAGAAGAACCGTAACGCCGAACACCAATCACAAGCCGTCAAGTTGCCATTATCATAAAATGTTCGAATTCGTGTGTAATCAAGTATTAATTACATTTATATTGATATGCTCTCTGCCATTTGTTAGCTTCATGGTCTGCTCGTAAAATTCTTGGGATAACCAAAAGCTTCCCGCAGTGAGGTGATTTACACAGATTATAATAATGATATAGATGAGGCAGGTGGACTACGTTACAGATTTCCCTACAAAGGTCATCATTTCAGCCGAAAGACGTCCACTGCTGGACACATAGGTATTAGTACTGAAGTGTATACTTAAACTGATAGACTTAGCTGGTTTAGTTTAGTATAACAATTTATGTAGGTATACCCATGTTTTCAATTCAACTCAATTAATGTAGGTATATTTAGGTGTACAATAGATTCTACATAGCTATCTATGACTAAAACCTCATTTGATTTTGCCTTCAGTTAATCTGTTTAGATTGCAAAGCATTGAAGCTTGATTTAAAAAAAAAAAAATGTCACTATTCTTGCTCCAACAGCTATTTCACTATCACTGGCAATATCTATATTCTATATCCTGTAATAATAAACCACACACTTACGTGAAATTAGAACCATAAATCTTGTCACACAAACAATAAATGCATGATTCCATAGAATGCATTTTATTTACAACACGGCTCGACTATTAATAGTTTTAATTTGTAATTTACACACATCGAGACCGTCTCATCTCCTTCCGGCCTGGTCTATGCAAATGCTTCGTTCCCTTACACTTCGTAGAGTAGAATGACATTTAAATTCATAATAACTTTAATCGTGAAGCTATGAGCTAAAGCTGTGGTTGGGTGAGCATTTTTATATTGTAAAGGCGTGGATTTTAGAGGTATTTTGTGGCGAATTTTTGTACATGCCTGCAAATTCATATACTCCTACGATTAGAGCAGTTACATGAAGTGGTAAAAAAAAAATTATTTAGGACCGGTTTATAAAAGGAAAAAAATTAATGAATACAAATATTATATTTAACTAAACATACCTACTGTTAAACTCGTGTCCATGGATTTGAATAGGTGTTGATATTATCAGTCTATTATTCCTGAGATTGGCTTTAGCTAATTTTATTATAATGATCATTTTGACTGACTTTTTAATTTCAAAAACCGGAAGTGAGTCATGTCCATTTTTATTTGTAAAAATTCGTGTCGCCCAAAAATCCCATAGCTGTCAAAAAACAAAATGAATTAATGGATGGTACTTTTCATTGTATTAAATTATTTTATCATTTTTTTAATTCGTGTATGTAATGTATCACAGGTTTCGAATATCTGAAAATTAATTCAGAGGTAACGGTGGAAAAGTTGTCATGTTGTCATTATTTACAAATTGATGAATAGCTCCCGTGTAATGGATTTTTGTTACCGTAAAATATTTCCGTGGCTAATTATGAGGTGTAGTTGATAAATCAAAATTATAGTAATAATACGTTAATGAAACATTATTATGACTTTGTTTATAATTTGGCTAGGAGAGAAGTAACTACTAATGCTGCCCGTCTCCCACACCACTTACGACTAACACCGACCAGACTTTTTCTTTTACGTTCGTTCTGAATGTTGGTAAATTTACAACGAATCATACTCTAGTATATATACTATACTCAGTACACGAAGTTCATTTGCATTCTAGATACGTATTATAATTCTGTCCAAGTCAAAATTTTATTTTATCAATTTTATTTGTTACAACCGTATATATAATAGTTTAACAAGTGTTATAAAGTGCGTTTGTGTCTAATCATCGCGCTATACAGTACAACTTTTATTTAACGTAAGTAATATGATACCTCTGATTCATAACAACTAAGAAGTTTTATACCTTACATCATTTATGTATACGTAAATGTTTTATATAGGCGTCATAGTCTGCACAAAATACCCAATCGCAATGTTGAATGCTTTTAGAATAAGATCTGAATGTCATTTATCTGTTTTGTTTATGTCAAAATAAAGAAATTTCAAAATCAAATCAATCACTGACATGCTGCGCTGACATTGCGACAGATAAATTAGAATAAGGGTATGTATAGACACTGGTTTCAATCCAGTCCAGTGCTGACTTCGCACCCTCAAGTCAGTCCAGTTGACTAACCTACGCTACATTTTCGGGCCCAGTATCTTTCCTTCCTTCGTGTCAGATAATGACGATGATGTTTATGGCTTTGTTTGTTTTAACTTGCCATCACTACTTCAGTTGACCACTACGATACATTTTATTAAATTTTCGTTCGAAACGCTGAATTATCTATTTTTATTACATTATTTTTGCACAAGGTATTCTATATGAACACGCCATTACGATTATACTTTACAGAGCAATTGCAGTTCACACTTTATTGCTAGTCGTTTCCTCCACGACACGTTTACTATGAAATATGCTATTTTATATACCATCTTATTATTAATTTTGTAATCGTTTTCATGCACCTCGTTAGAACTTAAATGGTTTGATGCTTTTTTGTTGGCTTCTGCATGATTGGATATGGGTGCATAGTTAAGTGCATATGTTATATCTTCTGTACGTGGAAGTGCATTAATATAAATTGATTATAGATGCTATTTCTGTTTTATATTTTTGCTTCTATTTCGCAATATGGAATTTGTGATAGTTAAAAAATTTGGTTACAAATTATACCCTTTTTGATGTCATCTAATAATAAGTTCCAGTTTTGTAAAACGACAAATGGTTTTGTAGAGAATCTAGAAAAAATATATGATACTCGTACTATTCTGTTTCTAGTACTTACAAATTGAAATGGACGAATAACCATCACAAAATTGCATAATGTGATAACATAATCATAATCTTCAACACCACAAGGTCGGCAGCAGCATCCATCGCTCAACTGATAAAATTATGCGACGTCTGATCTCCATACCACACTGGTGGTCAAACAGCAGTCAACAACGTGAAACCGGAAACTAACCACATCCTGGATGAAGGGACTGGCCAACCGCTTACTAATGAGAGCACGATCAGTTCCTTTGAGCAATACGGAACCTAGGACAGGTCAGGGAAATTTATGAAGAAGCTACGTTTTTAATCGCTGGCTTTTGTGGACGTCATAATTATTCAGATTTTTTACAGTTGTAATGGCATTGGCAATCATGTCATTTGGTTTAAATAGGTTTTTATTTTTATTATCTTATTTATCTTTTATATACATTCTTTTCCATTTTGTGAATGTGAGAACGATGTAGGCTTAGTGGACTGTAGATTTGTTGAAAATTTTCTATTTTGTTAAGTATTCTACTTGGGACGTGCTGAAAGGCCTACACTGTCCTCCCATTCCTATTAACACTGTAATTCAAAATATTGTAAAAGCCAATTATTTTTAAAAGAGTAACCGTGGAGTTACTTGCCAGCTCTTCTCGAATTCTGTAGGAAACAACCAATTGGAACCGTGCACCTAGCTTGTGACGTCTCATAAGTGCCCATGTAGGTTTATGTGAATTAAAATATTTTGATTTTGATGATTTTAATTTTGACTGATTTTCGTAAAACATTGATGATGTAACAATGCCTCTGTAATGTATATGTAAAATAAAGTAATTAAAAGTTCGGAACTTAAATCGTATGTACAACCACTATCAAACGATAGACTAATGTATTACTTGTAGCAAAATCTCACAGATATTCTTACATTAAACTAGCTAATGTAAGTAAATATTACCAAGCTTAAAATAAACGCTTCAAAACCTTCATAAAACAAATTCAGACCCGACTAAAAATGCGGCAAACTAGAAGCTAAAATGGTTTCATTAATATCTGGGTTAAACTCCTTCAGTGAGATAAAGCAGCCTGAGAATGAAAAAAATAAAAAAACAGAATTTATTTACTGCGCAAGCGTTATCCTGGGAGTTGCTAGTCGGAACGGGTTTTATATAGGACATTGGATAACAACCGGTCTATACTTAGTAAAAGATTTCATTGTGAACGATAAACTAGAAAACGTTATTGTGACTACCGCATTGATGATGTGGTTTCTTGTGTTAGGATTATTAATGATGCGCCACACGGTCTAGATTTTACAGAAACCGCAAGCTCGGTTTAAGTGCAAAAAAGAAAGGATAATCCCACCGGATTATGTGGAAAATTGAATAGGCGCGAGCCTAATGCAGCTTGATTCTAAGTTGATAAAGAGAGAATTTTAGAAGTATACGCATGGTTTAAAATAGTAACTACTCAAACAAAATAAAATATTAAACCACGATGAAATAAATACTAAAGAAAATCAAGTACACATTTTGATACCAATCCTCGCTAGTCTATTTATAAATCCTGAGCAAAGCCTGTATTAAATTCAGTCGTAAATATTCCACACTTTACTATTCCTAATTTAAGATGTCTCTACGCTCTCAAGTTATCCCAAGGTTCCCGTCAAAATGGTATAAATCATAATACAGGGCCGCTGGGCCGTAGCCCGTAATACTTTTATTTGACAGCAAACATTCATTTTTTATACAATGAGGCTGAAGATAAAAGTGTTCTAGTGGCGTTACATGATATGAATTTGTGAGACTGACACTTTGTTGTTGCAATTTATAATGATTATGCCGTGATGGGTGCGGGATATTGTATATCAACGAAGATAGTTGTGTGAGTAATAGACGATATTGTAGAGAAATAATTTGTTGTACTCTCCAGGAAATTAATTGACATAATATTGAATAGCTACAGACTAAAAACGTCCATTATGATACAGATGTAAAAAAAACTCAAATAGTGCTAATGAGAAAAATGAGCGTGAGAGCATATTTTGGGAGCCACTGGTTTCAAGAACTTTGACCTACTACGTAAATACAAGAAGACACAAAAAGAAAAATAAATAATAATAGTTTATTCTACACAAATAAGATATTTGTTCACCTTACTATCCGATTTCTAGAAAAAAAAGGTGAAAGGTCAAACACCAAGTTTTTGATCAACGAAACGACAAATAAGTGCCAAAGGTACCAACAAAATTTTCTGCCAATTCATTGTCGGCCTCGATCCTCGATCCAAAATGAAGTCCAAACCTGTAGATAAAGGACCAATTTTTCGTCAACAACGGGCGTCGAGGCGGATCATGACTGAATGCCCTATTTGGGAGGCAGGGGTATTTGTAGGACGTACCTTCCCTGAAGGGACTACTCAGTCCGAGCTCTGTCACGTAGGGTCCCGTTATGTCCCAATTTTTTGTCCTTGACAGTCGGTATATATCTTTGGAGTATAGTTGTTGTTTTTCTTGTTCTTTGTTTTTTACTTTGTTTTTGTAAAGTTGAAAGGTATGGAACTGTTTAGATATTTCGTACTTAAAAAGTCAGTAGTTTGTACAAATGTAATTAAGAAATTAGGAACTTTAATAATTCTAATGAGATATTATTATAATATTGTTTCCATGAAGTGAACTTTTCGCCCATAGTCTATTCGTATTTTGATAATGATGTTACAAATTAAATTAGTTTCGGTATAACGGTTCTTAATTATTGTAAAACACGCTTGCATATGATAATAGCATCAGATAAGTTATACTTTCCAATTATAACAGGTCTATGTTACTGTAAGAAATGCAAATTAAAATGTAATTAATTATAAATGTTTTAATCTATGAAGATGTTGCAGATGATAAACTGTGAGAATTACATAGGTGTAGGAATGATTAATTACGATTTTAATTTGATACATGGTTTCTGCTAGAGAAATCATTACAATGAACTTTAGCTTTTTGTTTGAGAATCAGATGCAAGAAATCTTGTGCATTTTTAAATCATCAGTTGTGACATTTATCAAAACTATGTATGTAATGTGTAATAATTTGAATTCATGTTTTTTGTTTCATATTTAAGTCATAACTATAATCAGTGATCGGAATCAGGTGAGCAATTTTATATTTTTTCTTTAGTTTATAACAAAGTCCGATTCTTCCTAAATAATATATATAAAAATAACTCTGCATCGAAATTCACAAATAAAATACAGTGGCACAGATCAAGGAACAAGCAAAAATGGCTTCCATAGCCGTTGGCTACAAGTAAATAAATCGACCCTTTGTCCCATCCAAATATGCAATAAAAACTATCATAGACTCTACTGTTTTCCTTGCTGTTTTGAAAATAAATATTTTTGTTGTTTTGCTTCTTATTTCATAAGTTTCTGTTATGTCAAAATAGATACATGGAAAGATATAGATTTTTATAGTCTTTCATTGTTACCAAAACTAACGACTAAGGCTTCTGACGGCAAAATAGTTTGACGTTTGTCAACGTTTTCAATTTCTTCCTTGACTTTGCGAATAGAACTTGGCCTTATGATAATTACATTTTTTTGCAAATAAAGCTCCCAACGTAGTGGATTCTAGTTACTTACTATTGAGTTACTATTATCGGAGGTACTTACACCAACGCTATTTGTTGTAAGAAATTATTACAATTTCAATTTCTTTGAGATATTAGTTACGTACTGGTCTAATGATCAGATTTAATTCTTATATAAATTTCAACGAAGTTGATTCTGGTTAATCACTATTATGGTCTTGTCCTTGTGAAATTAACGGGAAAGTTTATTTCAAACGAACTATGTAACTTGTCATAGTTATGTTTTATTTCTTCTCAACGACTAGAAATAATTTGGTTTTACTTCTCTTGAGTTTTTTTCGAAGCGTCAGGCATTTACTCTATGACCTTTGTTTTCATCAAAGTACTGTTAGCGACTATCAAAATAATTCCACAATTGATACCATGTAACATTTCGAAACATTAAGGGGCTACATTTAAATTCAATGGCTATATTTCACCGTCTATTCCAGTGACGCATCTCAGGTAAATAAAGATGTCATGGCCTGACCTTAAGTTCAGACTAGCTCGCTGATTGAAATCTTGATAGATAAAATGTTCGATGCTTGTTCCACGTTATTTGTTAGCGTAATGTAACTTACTTTGAGTATCGTGTTCAGTGTTTGTAATAGTACTTGATATATCTTTAATATCTTGTAATTTCGTATCATAATATTGTTTGAGGTCCACTTTAGATTTCATCATCGGTGGCTTGGTCTTTGTTGTCATTTTCATAGATGAGTTGTTGGTAAGATACGCAATGAATCTTGGAACTGGTTGAATGTTAAAGATATGTGAGGGTGTGACGTAATGCGAGCAAAGTCTGTTGACTAGTAGATATTTACGAACTACGAAATATTTTTCTTCATTCACTTGAAAAATGAGTAACCTATTATTTTTCGTCTATTCTCCTATAGACTGTATTGTGAATCTAAGTATATATTTAAGTACTTAAAGTAAGCACCCGTAGCTTTACTATTTACTATTAAAGTTACACAACTGGACGCTAAGCAGTTTAAGTAAGTAACCTTTTGACATTATGCCGAACCGACAAGCCACGAACTAAACCCGTTTGTTCCAATATTAAACGTTAGTATTTCGAAATTTGAGCTTAATGTTAGTGAATTTTATAATAACGTTCATTTTGAATGACGAGTACTTTAGAACTTAGATAATTAAAAAATTATGAGAAATAAAGTTAAATTATATTTCGGAATTTAACTTCTGAAATCAATTAAAATAAAAGTCCTGACTCACTCACTGACTGAATCGTTAACGCACAGCCCAAACGTTTAGACGTAAAAGCTGATATTTTGCACAGAGGTTCCTTTTATGATGTAGATAAGGAATAAGGATTTGTCGAAATTCCCAGAGGCGAACGAAGTCGCCCTGCGCTAGCACATAATATTATATTTCCACAAACATAACAATTATTTGATAAACTGTTTAAAAGGTAAGAAGCTGTAGCAATAATGTAGTATACACTGCCACTAAAGAATTTCAAAGGTGTGTTGTTTGACGTCTCACGCAGCCATATTAATCAATGTTAAATGCAAGACAACAGCTCCATTGCCTAATAGTTATTCAGAACTGCCAATTACAAACTTAAATGGACAAGTATTATTGACGTTAAAGCCTGCAACCTTAGCTTTACTCAGTAGAATTAGGACGAAACCTTTTTATTGTATCGAGCATTATTTATTGACGATAATAAAATAACAAGGCAGAAACCAACAAAAACAGAAATAATTAAAATTTATCAAAAACCCCAATCTTTGACAACGCAGCAACCCGAAAACAATCGATGAATCAGATTATCTAAATGAAGATACAATAAACTTTAAAAAGATTTTAAAACCGTAAAATCATAAAAACTATTTATACAATCGAAAAAACAATACCCCTGCTATGTTTCTCATAGTTGTGCCATAAGGTTCAATCAATCAATGTCCTTTGGAATAAAAAAAGATGAGCATCCACGACCCACGTAAAGTTAGGGGCTCCAAAAAACTTTGACTTGTATATTTTTTGTCGGCCAACCACGGGAATTGTTTCTGATGGTCTAATAGATGTGGGTTTGATTCTATTTCTGTTTGGTCGTTTATTTTTGGTTTACCCGACTTTTGAATAACTATGCGATGTAGTTGTAGTAGTCTTGTACAGAAATAAATAGTGCTGTTTCTTAATTGGGAATGTTTTGACTACTTCTGATTTTATCTGGGTCACATTATACAGCAGTGCTGATATTCCTCAAACAATAATTTAGTATTATTAACATTTGTTTGAAATAATAATTATGATGTTATGTTTTTAGTCAATCATAACTAGATAGACGGTTCGTATAATTTGGGTATGTAGATCGGATATACGCTTTTAAACTTCCCGGTAAAGAACTTGGACAACACGTGTTTTGGAAATATGAATCAAGAAACGAATTACAACAAAATTTGAAAACTGCACAAACTTAATTAGCGTCAATGATTTATGCGACCATATATCTCCCAAGATCTTAGGAGCGCCTCCATTAAACATAAAATATGCCACCGATTTAAACTCCGAAACATAAGCGTATGATAAAAAAATTCTTCACATTATTTATCATGCTGTAATCTCATACATTCCCTGCACATTCATCAGAAAGCGTCTCGGATGTAAATTTTGCCTCGTTTCACATACGCCCAAGATTCTTCATAAAAATTATGATTACCTTCCTCTTTGACAAACTCCATATCTTTGGCACTTAGCCGCTCCTCCGCCGCACCGTGATCCTCGGAAGAAATGAATATTTATAGAGGACGGAGAACATTTTTATCGTTTTCCAACCCAACATTTCGTACCTGCAAGAATGAAGGGAGATGCCCAAAAAAGCGGTTGGTTTCATTAGAGGTATAAATTAGAATGCGCGTGTGGACTCCGCTCTCCTAAATTTGGAGGCCCTCAGTCGGCCGTATTTTTGTGTATTATACTTTCAAATTGTGAAATTCCTGCAAACAACCAGTGCGGTTTTGGATCGACGTCATTATACTGACGATTTCTTGTTTGTATTGTCATCGTCGGCAGTAATCGGAAAGTTAAATCAAAATAGTCCATTCGTCCTCTGACTCTGAGTCATATTATACACCAATCGATTGCATTTGTTTTGAATAAAAGTAATAACTATAAAAGCATCAAAGAGGGTGGTGTTTATCGATACATTGAACCAGTACGTGCTTTGCGTTTTCAACATGTGTAAGCTATTTAACTGGAATTTATCACCAGCTTGAAGGGAAACGTCACGTCGTCGTAATGAAGATACGGCACACTTAAATGAGTTCTTAACGGGAGTCTCATACTCATATGTCACATGTTGCCATGGGCTATGTTGTCCAGGTAATTGCCGAAACACCACCTTCTTATTTAATACTGCAAAAAATTTAACGGCCATAATAATAATATCATTTTTGAACTCAATACAGAAATACATCTATTTCTTAGAATACTTTTATACTGTTGCTTATCAATAGGAATTACAATATTACGGTGTTTATGGAAATTTTCTACAAGCATGTTTTATTTTAATACCTACAAATAATATGCCTAATTTTAAAATAATAGTCCACGGTTATCAACTCTGCGTAAGTGTTCAGAGTTTGTTATGGATCGTAAAATTCAGAAACTGTTTATAAGAAATACTAATTCAAATTAATTACTTAGCAATAAGAAACTAGTTAAAAAAAAAACTTTTTGTCGATAGCTACTAAAAATCGTAATTGTTTTGAGCAATTTGCTGATACTTTTAAATGCAAAAAAAGACAGTTATTCTGAGCAAAATAGTTGAAAATACATTAAAAAATATGTACTAGAGTAGGGATATAAATATGAACTTGGTAGGATTTTACGCCAGTGTATACGAGCTCTGCAGAAACTATTATCTTCAATATTGTTTTATTAACGTTAAATCCTTCGATGCATCGATAGTTAGCGTTGGTGTTGAATAATTATTTATCGACAGTCATAATATCTTAGATGAAATTAAAGATACTGGTCTTCAGATTCAGGTACTTGATAATACATAAATAATTGTAGGGATTGAAGACTTTGCATCCTCACGTAATTATTTATTTAACCATACAACAAGCATGTTTAATGGAATAAAATTTCGGATTTCATTTAACATAAAAAACATTTAAAGATGGTAGTTTTAAAACTGAACGAAAAAGGGAATATTTTATAAATGGATACAGAAAAAAAGCACAATGACATAAACAACAGATCCAGCCACCCCAAGTTCCGTTATTTCCACTTCAAAAATATCTCACTATTAACCATTCCCACTTTATATAGTGATGACATTTAAACACAGGGCGACGGCGCCGAACGCGTTGCCCTATAATTTCGTTATCAGATCATCTCGGTTCTTAGTTTTTGTGCCCACTACACTATCTCACGGAACGTCATTGTTTCCATTTAGGCTTGAGTTCGCTTTTTACATTTATTCTTAAAAAGGATTATGGCTGCAAAGGATCAATATAAAGGTTGTTGTTTGATGGGGATAAATGCTACAAAATATTTGAAATTTTTAGCTTCTCAGTGGTAGACTACGGGACTTGCTTTATGTCTATTTAGCTGGATAAATTATGACTATGAATATGTGCATACCGTCACTGACAAAAAAGAGACGGGAGCAATGCAAATTCTAAATGAATGTGATCCCCAGAGATTTGCGCCCCTTCTGTCTGACTACCCCGGAAGGGATCTAGATCGTGAATTAACTATGGTTCAACATTATTCATATTTCTACAAAACAGAGACTTTATACTTTCTCCGTTTGCCATGTTTGCCTTTATACTTTTAATGTTTTGGTAATATGCCAGCTCTGACGTTCATATCGTTTTCATAATAAATAACATACGAATCGCCATTCAAATGGCATATCAGATTTATTACAGCAATAACAAAGTGTAAAGCAGTAACCATTAATTGCATCAAAACTACTGAAACTAGAGATGATTTCTTAACAATGTAAAGGTGTTTGAAAAAGTGGCTTCTGTGAACCGATTGTGAACCTTAATAGCATCCTTCTTAATAGAACCTAGCTTCCTGACACTGCTTTTTAAGATAAAAAACACCACGCGGGCGAAGCCGCGTGCGGAAGCTAGTCATCCATATTTCTATAGACCTAATAATGGCGTACGAAAAAAAAAATCCCGGGAACATCTTTATCATCATCCGGACCCTAATCAAACATGGTCTGCCTGTTTTATAGACATAGTGTTGGGTTGACACTTTATGGCGTAATCACTTCCGACGTACAGACCCTAATTGTTGGTGTCGCGTATCTGGATGATGTATCGGTGAATCAGTCAACGTCAAAGGTCAAAGGGTTAGACGAGCTTGCTGTAATTAAATTTGAAGCTAATTGGAGTCTTGTAGTATATGAAGATTAATTGTAATTACAGTGTAGTACTGATGGAAAAGGAAATTAGAATCTATCGACTAGTTTTCATCGAACTAATTGTATGAGTCATCGTGACTTGGCTTTTGAGCTAAATAAGTGATAGGTTACACCAATCTATCAATGCGAGTTCTAAATCATGTTTTGTTACTTCCAATTCAAACGGCTTATTCAGAGTTGATGCACTTAACTTTGTCAAAGATAGAACTACCGTTTCACGTAGTATAGATGTGAATAACATATTTTGTTTGCAGCCGTCGATGGAGATGCCTGCCAGGGTTGCGGGAAAGTCCGAAAGGGATACCGGGACCTTGGCAACAGGCAACTGAAGGAACACGAGTGGGTTTTAATCAGTAAAAGTCTGACATGCCCTTCCGCTCCGCCCAGAGCGGGAGAAGAAACTTTATGATTTCCCACCCTCAAAAAAAAAAAGCCTTCTATGGAAATAAGAATTTTAGGACCAAAGTTGGAATGTTGAAAGCCCTCAACTAACCAAAAACAGTGCAGACTAAATAAAATCTCCATAAGCCAAAAATCTCGACAAACTACAAAGAAGAGTAATTTTCAAACGCAAACAATAATTAAATTTTTCACCACGAGACTTAAACAGAATACTCTCGCACTAAAAGAGAAACGTTAACACCGGCCTGGTTTAGGTCTTTATGATGCACGCGGCTTAATTGGACGCATTTACGCCGATGGCTTTTAGTCGATAGCGTCACTTTCGACATTTCCTTTGATAAGGCACGTTCAGTTAAAAGGGTGCTAAAACAACACAACACCAGTTTACAGATTTAATTAAGATCGCACGCGAAAAACTGTGGTGAAATAAAGTGTCAATTTATAGTGTGTGAATAAATGGATTTTGCATGATAAAAATTAGTAATATAACTGCTCGTGAATGTATAGAGCTGGATAAAGACCTGTTTCATTTCAATTCGGGTTATGGATTTTAGTTATATCAATGTTACAACATTTGAGAGCTACCATAGTAATGGAAAAGCCTTGCTAGCCTTCTTTTATACTAGTGGATTGTGATTTGATGAACCTGAACAAATTTAATGAGATCGCCCCAACAGACTATGCAGATGGTGCTAAATAATCGCGTTACAAACGGCTCACTACCGCTCACCAATGTGGGATAATCCCCTGGAGATTTAATACGATACCCACGTGAAGAGAAATAGGATATAGACCTACCTAATTATAGAACAATAGAATTAACTTGGCCATGATTAAAACTCTCCACGCTAATGTTCCAATTTTATTAGAAATCCGGAACAATCACTTTTTCTATAACATCGTTACAACGAACTCTACAATGAGATATTATTTCCTTTTTCATTGGTATCTTGCCAAATATTATAGCGTTGTTGGGTTTTTACTATTTGCGAAAAATTGAATTTCTTAAAATTCCGCTTGCTTCAACACAGTCTCGTTTAGTGGTGTTCTAGTTTTGCTATTGTAACTATATTTTATTACGGTCTTCTCTGCAATCTTTTGGCACTACGTGAAAATGTTCTCTCTTACACTGTAATGTTATTATATAAAATCACGTAAGAACAAGCTGTGGATAAGCTGCGATGCGACGCTGATTTAAAAAAAATTGGGGAAATTGTACTGTATTATTTTTCAACCACCCTCTGAATTAATAGCTATTGTTTTAGAACTTTGGCGATAGAAGACATTTGGGCACGGCTCCAAAGCCATACCTGATTTATTTTACTATAACCTTAGCCAAGTTAGGTTCATAGGATATCCGTCCGCAGTCGTGCCTGATACAACTAGAATGACATGATGTGACTCATGCGGTTATAGTCATATCTTCTATGAAAGCTGCACAGTAATCTTAGATATAAGGTTTAGGTTTATAAATGCTTGATTGACAGAGTAATATTGATTTCGTATTTTACCAGTATATTTTTGAAGATTGACTTCATGATACCATGTCGTAATACGTTTGAAGTTATTTCAACATTATAACTGTCAACAAATCTAAGGTTACCTATACTTAGACTCATTGAATTGCTGATAAATCCATTGTACATAAAAAGAAATGTTCAAATTTTATGACGAAATTAACACTGACATATCAAATTCAATTTTATGTAACGCACTCAGCAATAATTTTGTTGTATGTCCCTTTGTAACCATATACGCGTGCCAAGGGACTCATTTGAACAACAAATTCAATATTTTCACTGATCATCCTCATAAACTTTGTTATTAAATTCTACGGTTTATTAATATCACCTTTTTTGTACTTTGCCATATTTGCATTTTTAATTTCAAAATTTTGTTGACCAATATTGCTTTTGAATAAAGCAGTTTTTCACTTTGATAAAACGAAGTTTGCGGGGTGACCTAGATACGTTCTACGTAAAACGGTTTAATTAAAAGTACCTACTCAGAAATGTATTCATGAATTATTTAAACATGTACCCGATATTGAGGTTAAAAGATTCAAGCCTATGGAGATGAAATTTGTATAAATATACCTCTAGCTGCATCGCCTTAAAAAGATGAAGCAGAAAAACAGGGTACTCAGGGATAAGCTTATATAATCATCTACTTACAAGAAAACAACGTTGTTTTTCTTTGACGATTTACTAAATTTGGGTAAGATTTCCTCTCAATCCCGGAACAGAGAGTTAACAGGCGATGGAGGAAAAACAGCTATAATATCAATGGACTGCTATTACCGACGTCGAACACCCCGTGCCTTCCTGACCCATGACGAAACAAAATAAAAATGCGCTTAGACCAGTTTTTGAGTGTCTCAAATGCGATTTACATTTATTCATCTTTGGTCGTCCCCTTTTTTGTTTGTCTGCCAGCATTGTTGGCTGAAACAATGGCTTGCTATCCGGAATTTATCATTCTAACACCATCAACGGAAACGCTGGTTGATATGTGTTTATAATGTGGAATCATGGCGAGTATCATGGCTATTTTACTCTATAAATGTTTGTATAGACCATAACAATGATGTAAGCGATTGTTTCCTACTTGGATCGCATACTGATCGTTAAATACTTTGTATGGTGTGGTCTCGAAGATGGGAATCTTTGTTGTTTGATTTAATCGCAATAAATTTGTCATTGTATAAAATATAATAAACTTTCATGGCCGTCATAACCATCAACCTAGAGAGAATAGTTTATAATGTTGAAAATATTGACTTACTTTATCACACATGGTTTTTAGTATAATTAATAATTCAATTATTTCGATGTTACGTACTTTTCAGAGAATTAAATCCAAAAATGTGTCTTCTTTTCAATCACACACCATCACACAAACCTGAAACAAAACATATCAAATTTAACAAAAGGCAAATATAGAATACTGACCCAAGAACGACAAAAAGAATAACCGTTTTGTCTCAGTACATAAAACCATTTCAAAATAAATGGGTCTGATCTTTGACACAAGTTTCCATATACCAATTTTTATTGTTGGAAGTCAATTCAAACGCGATTTTTAAAAACAGTAAATTCAAAATTAATAATATTATGACAGCATAAAATCTTTTAAATAGAAATATGAAAATTATTGTTATGGCCGGTAAATTTAAAATTGAAAACTTCTTTTATCATAAACGCCTACGAATGTTCCACCTACGCTTATGACTTTTCATATCCTTGTGCATAAGCAAGTTAATTTTCTAAATCTAAACTGTCTGATAACTGACAACAGGAATTTGGCTTAAAATATAAACATGAACAAAGTGACCCCAAAAACTATATCTGTGTGACTCATAACAAATAATCTGCTGACTCACGAGAGACATCGTGTTTCTTACCACTTGTAATAGAAGACAAGCTTTTGTCAAACATTGAACATGACCATGAAGCGATAAATTCTGTATCAAAAGTTAAATTAAAAGAAACACATCTCGTTCCAACAGTAACGATGAACATAAGACAAGTCAATATTATGAAACTACCGAAGCTAATCCCAACAAAACTAAACATGTTTATTTAAAAAACAATACTAGGGGTGGGTGCTAAAAGTTTGTGTTTGTGCGGGACAAAATTTTACGATCGGGACGTCCGCCCACGGCCCGGAATCCAGGCGCCACGAGCATTAGACAATCCGATATAGGAATCGTATTCTACATTAACTAAACATAAAAATGTTTAGCGTCACATAAATTATTAACTAAAGGAGCCGATTCGTTTCACAGATCCGCACCACTAATGTTTTATTACTAATGGATGTCTATTGACTACGCAATTCTAAATAATTTATTAGACGATCTGTAATTTGATTTTTATTATGGTTACGGGAATCGTAAAACTCTGTGGTGACGTTTTGAATGGTAAATATATTTTAAATGGTTGTAAATGCAGCCCTTTTAAAGATTTTTTTGGCCCACGCGGTGTCTTGTATGGTCGATGTCTCTCCAACAATACTTTTACACGGGGCATGATTTGGAGGACCCTGTATAAAGTAGGTCCCAAAGGACCCACACAATGCTTTGGGCATAATAATAGTTGTAGATTTGAAAGTGATTTGAATATGAATGGGCACCCTCCCGCGCTGGCTCGTAATAACAAATATGAA
Organism: Lithophane leautieri; assembly: GCA_949152455.1. Classification (NCBI taxonomy): domain Eukaryota; kingdom Metazoa; phylum Arthropoda; class Insecta; order Lepidoptera; family Noctuidae; genus Lithophane; species Lithophane leautieri. The sequence goes on along the minus strand of OX424463.1, from coordinate 1,976,818 downwards.
GTGTTGCCTTTATGCTTACCCCTCATGATTTTGACTCTGTTATAAAGAATTGATTTAGTACTGTTATAGATTTAAGTAATTATAGATCTGGTTGTAATTGTGTATTTTATGTTTTGTTGTGATTTTCGCGGTCGTTATTTTGATCTCATGTTTCAACCGATACAATGTTTTGATCGGAGTGCTTTTGTTTGAATTTTCTTTTTATTCGTGTATTTAACTTGAATGTTACAATTTTAGTACCGTTACTAATGGTCACCTAAGGGCAAAAAAAGTTCGAAAGGATTGAATAAACATCGATCATTTGCTTACTTAAGCAGTAAGCGCTTAAGTTTGTTTCTTTGTTACTATTTATTTAAAAGATATAGTAAAATCTAGTCGGATTATATTAAAGGATACTGTCAGGTTAAGTGGTTTTTTGGGGAAATGTACTCAAACACAAACACACAAACTCAAACAATTAAATCATTTATTTCAAATAAACCAATTACAGGCACTTTTGAATTGTCAAGGGGTCGGTCAGTCAGAAAGATGAAGCTAGTTGCCCATTTCAAAGCGTAGGTTCCTATGGAGAAGAACGAGCAAGAAACTCCACGGAGACTCTTTTGAATCAGAATATTGTTACAATATATTGGTTACATCAATCATGTTGAAATTATACATGTGAGTACAATGTAGAAAAAGCAAACAACAAACAAATATTATAGTTCCATCTTTAGAAGGTATTTTGAATATTTCAATTTAAAACGTTATAAGTGGCTTTCCCTAATGTATAATTAGAAACATAATATCAAACCAAGCAAAAATTATTGACAAAAATAATCAATGCTGCAACCGTTTTCAAATATCGTCATAGTCCACAATCAATACACTCAAAAACGAAATCTAAAACGTACCCTTAAAAACCGATCATAAATAACAACAATTAGCTCCCTACATACACATATCATTACATATAAATCCTATTTATTCAGCGAGGGCGTAAGTATGGCACCCTTCGGACACTGGACAGATATCGATCCAGTGAATTTTTGCAGCACGAACGTCACATGTGGCCGTTTTCCATATGCAAATTAGTGTTTCCCCTTGGTTTTAAGTGTGTTTGTTTTTTATGTCTCCTCCTACATTTATTTGCACACTTATTTATGGTCAGAGCTCGCGTTTTGCTGTAGTGTATATTTCATCCAAGTATACGAAGAAAAAATTTGTTTGGCCATAATTTTGTGTTGAGGTAGACTTGTTTAATGCGTTGTGCAACTTTGTCGGTTAAAATTTCAGGTGGATTACTCGCTTGAAATCATTGTTTCTTTTTTTATAAAGAATGCAGACACCTTAACTTGACGCTAGGTGATTTCAGCACTTCCTTTCAAAAACATAAAGCTGGAATGTATTTTTTTTCAATTTTGTATTTTGTGAAACATCCAACACCACCAACTTTAATTAATCTAAACCAAACATTTCTACACAAACCAACACGGTACGACCAAAAAATAATTATTTCGCAGCTATTAATAACATGACAGTACAACCAAACAGCGTTAGGGCCGCGACACGCTAGAAATAAGCTGTCACGCGTCATATCAAATCGAGTGTCACGGTAGAATAGGACGGCGCGTAATTTAGGTGCGTTGCGCGCGACAGCCCTGACTTTCAGCTTTTGTAACAAATCGAACTGAGTACGGTATTCCGTATCGCGATATGGTTTTAGCAATTGTTTTGCGTGTTCAGTTGGTCGTGGGGAATTTAATTGTGTGTCTGTCATGTTGATGTAGGCATGGGTAGGTGTGAGTGTAGATAAGGTTTGTTAGTTACGAGATCATTAGTGATTTAATTGAATATGTTTGATAATGGTTAATTTTTAATTTGTGTTAATGTTTTTTACAAGGTACGATTGTGAAATTACTCGTTCTTATTATTGTTATTATGCAGCAATAAGCAATAATCATGAAGAAGGCTGGTTCTATGTAAAAGATAACCAAATATGTACCTACCCAAGTAAAAACTGTAAACTTTCCACTAAAATGAACGTTAGTAAAAGAATAAACAATGTATGTGAAGGCAGTCAATCCTGCTGCTCAATTTCATTCCACACGAATGACACCAAAACGAATGCAGTTTGTAGTGAATTAATGTTTTTATAAATTCCACTTTTTATGTCACCTGAATTATATTGTATGAAAAGGATTTATTGCTTTTCCCTGGTAAAGCTTTAAAGCAATACAGCGCTATTTTTTTCCTCTTGTTTTTATTGAAATGATTTCAGGTATACAACAATACGTGATGGATCGTCGATTTAGTTGAAAACTGGAAATACCCCTTTTTAATTATTGTACACTTTATTACTGCTAAAGAGAAGCATAATTTATTCTGCAAGAATTTAAAATAGTGTTCTTTGAGATAAGTCTGTAAGACCTTAACAGCAAAAATAATAACGCTTGGCCAAGCATCATCTAAACTGCCTCGTCTTAGTTGATATACCAGCGTGACATGCTACAAACCGTTGATTACTGGCGTGACAACTGACTAGATGCCGGTGGCATGTGTAATTAATGTGTGAGATGTTGATCAAATTTGGCTAACACTAATAATGAAGGAAAGTTACTAACTTAATAAAATAGGAAGCTGCTTGAAACCAAAAGATTAGGAGCATAATATAAATTAGTTAATTAAAAACTAGTCTTTACGGAAGAGCTTATTCTGTCGTCACTCATCAATAACTAAAATAAACGTCGTACAATTGCACTATATAAGAGACGAAAGTAAAGACTATGCAAAAACAGTACCTGTATATAATAAGATGGGTTGAAAATGGAGCTTCTTTTGTATAAAAAAAAACAGAAATAAGAACATAAGCGTCGTCCAGGATGCCCTCAGTTGATATCCGACGTGACACGTGACAAGCTGTTGATTACCGACGTGAGGACACAACTAACTGGGTGACGGGACATGTAATTTTTGTGGGAGATGTTAATCTTATTTTGGCGTGTCAGAGGAATATATGGGTGGGTATAAAGTGTATGTCTAGAATAATAATGAAAAGTAAATCCCGAAGAATGTATGTAGTAATCGCAATCTTTAATGTAAGCATTAGGTACTTTGAAAAGGCATTTATAGCACCTATCGCTAGGGGTGCGAAAATAATCTCAGAACATGCTATCTATGCAAAACTTAAAGGAAATTACCTAGTAGTCAATTTAGATTATAAAGCTGATAAAAATTGCAGCTTTGAAACAATTTTATCCATTAATAATATCGGAATCGCAGTTACATCGATAGTGTTAATGCTTTAAGAATGTTAAAGAAGTAAGCATCCATATTGCAGCGACATCGATCCGTAAATAAATAACATTTTGGTTTTACATCAGGGCAAAGGTACGAGTATGCGCGTCTGGAAATCTATCTCCTACTTACAAACGTGAACTCGTAAGCATAACCAGTTATTCAGAGTAAATGTGCATAATTTACCATTTCATAATATTATATCATTTGACTGACATCTTCCGATACTAATACGAGTGAAGTTGACTCAGGTCGTGGTCTTAGGTCCTGCTTATTATCTGAAATAATATATTATTATCTGGAATATGAATCACTTCGTGTATTCTATTTATCTGAAAGTGATCACTCACTTCGAGGTCCAGTTAGTGGCCACGTTACTTAGATCTTAGTAGAGGACAAGTTTCTATTTTCTTTGTAAAATTGATGGAAATGAATTGAACGATAGAGAAATATCATATTTTAAAATAATGTTAGACAAACTGTATCAGGAAGATAGTGAAGTGGTGATTTGATATGATAAACATTGTCATAAGAAAGTCTTGTCCAGTAGTGGAAATCGCAAAATATAATTTGAAATCATAGAATAGTACAAAATTCGACGAGCTCGTCGCTAAGTAATAACAGCCACACCGGCTCGATCCATCAGGTTAAGCTACGCTTGCCGGGGTTGGTCGGCGGATGGGTGACCAACTTTACATACCGAGACTCCTCCGTGCCTCGGAAAGCACGTTAAGCCGTTGCCGGCTGTCATTCGTGGATCTTTGACAGTCGTCAGAAGCCCGAAAGTCTGACAACCAGTCTTACCAAGGGGTACCGTAGTATCCAGTTACTGGGTTGTGGAGCTCAGATAGGCAGTCGCTCCATGTAAAATACTGGTATTCAGCTACATCCGGTTAGACTGGAAGCCAACCCCAACATAGTTGGGAAAAGGCCGGGCAGATTGATTGAGAATAGTACAAAATTAATGTACCTACCTTGTACATAATTTTTTTTAAGTTGAATCTCAATACCAAAAGAAAATGTTGACAGAGCGCTGTCAACAGTGACGTGAGGCCGTTTTCGTAAACATGTGTGCACTTAGATAGGTGTAGCTTGATTGTAACTGGTTGTAAATGTGTAGGTACGTGTGAGCGAGTATATACAGAGCGGAGGTGTAGTTTTGGCATGCTTCACCGTATTGTTCGCAGCGCTGTGTCTTGGTTTTTTATTTGGTCTGAGTTTTGAATAAATACATATAACTTTATTATAGTATACGAAGCAAATCTTTCTTCAAATTATCTATATCAGCTGATATGACCTATATCGTTATCTTTCCTACAACCATAAGTTATATTGACATGTAACAGCACCCTTAACCCAAAACAAGTAAACACCGATAAATTAGTCCCGCAAATTATGTCCAAATAGATCTGTTAGCGTCCCCAACCGCACATTAAGGCACATCTAGGTCAATTACCTAGATAAAGTCCGGCGCGAAATTACCGTGTAATCAACGGATACTCATAAAGGTACGCTCGATCTAACTGATAAGGTTACCCCAACATTAACACTTCTAGGTAATCATTGTAATTTGAACACAGAAGCTTGTACTGTTATCGAAAATGCTGTTTTTTGCCACATTTTAGCGTGTGACTTTTTTTTATTAAATCTGTCACTTTTGACAGATGTTGCGGAGGTTTAATAACATCGTATCGAAAATTAATTTTGCGATGATATGGGTTTTGAAGTGTAAAGTAAATAATGATAAACATGATTACTTTTGATAACATTGTAACTTTCTGGCAATGGCCCTCTGGTCTGCTTTTAATGAGAATGTTGACGGAGGTGTCTTTAGCAGTCGTTACGGGTCGTCAGAAGCCTGAAAGTCTGACAACCAGTCTTGCCAAGGGGTATCGTATTACACAGTTACTGGGTGCAGGTCAGATAGGCAGTTGCTCCATGTAAAATACTGGTATTCAGCTGCATCCGGTTAGACTGGAAGACGACCCCAACATAGTTTGGAAAAGATTTTAGGGGTATGAGGAACAGCGTGTAAAGGTCACTCATCCACCATAGAAAAGGGAGGATCCTCCAACCAGACGGGTGTTGTGTCTGGCGGGCAACTGCCCAATGATTAATATTGGATTTTTGTATATATGTTCACTGCAAGGTAAACTCTAATTGCGCGATGCAGGATTTTTGTGACGTCAGGATTTTTGTGTGACGTCAGGTTTTTGATGCGTAGTTCGAATGTGGCGATGTAGGTACCGCCACATCACTCCCCTCCGGAGACCGAAGGTCGATAGTGGGCTGAGTCTTGTATCTTGCGATGCTTGCCAGTGCCAGTTCTGGTTCCAGTGAGTCGGAACCGGGTGCCGCATTGTTCGCAGTGGGTCGGAACTGTTTGCGGCGATTGTGGTGATTGAGTTGATTGCGTTCATTGAGGTGATTGAGGTGATTCCCCAGTAGGTCGGGGTGATGAGGCTGCGGGTGATGACCAGGAATGCGCGTTCGCTGCATGCTGGTGGTCAGGATACCCGTTGACGCCTCGGGTGTTGGCTTGGCTGTGTGACTCGCCTCACTGAAAGCTTGCAGGAGTGATGATGATGACGTCACGCTGGAGTAGTTGCACGAAGGCTGCGTTGAAGTTCATATTCGGGGTCACCAATTTAGGAGTATGAGGAACAGGGTGTAAAGTTCACTCATCCACCATAGAAAAGGGAGGATCCTCCGACCAGACGGGTGTTGTGTCTGGCGGGCAACTGCCCAATGATTGATATTGGATTTTTGTATATATGTTCATTGCACGGTACCAAGTAGTCTTACCAAGGGGTATCGTATTACCCAGTTACTGGGTTGTGGAGGTCAGATAGGCAGTCGCTCCTTGTAAAATACTGGTATTCAGCTGCATCCGGTTAGACTGGAAGCCGATCCCAACATAGTTGGGAAAAGGCTAGGCAGATGATGTTCATTGCACGGTAAACTCTAATTACGCGATGCAGGATTTTTGTGACGTCAGGATTTTTTGTGACGTCAGGTCTTTGATGCGTAGTTCGAATGTGGCGATGTAGGTACCGCTACAAGATTAGGCAGATGATGTTGACGGAGTTGTCAAAGGTTTGCTGACAGCGTTATCGTCAAGTATTTGTAAAAAAAAGCACCATCAGTATATCCTATGTTTTTATCAGTGAAACTTATACCTACCTATATAGCTTCAAGAAAATGCAAGTTACTAAAAGTTGGATTGTCTGAAAATGTTATTTGGTAAAACTTCTAATGTATCAAGCAAAAATCCGAACGCTCGTCACTCACAGCCATCCCAAGTCCTTACTCTAAATATCAGATAAATACTGTCATCTTCGAACACCAAAATACTTGATATATTCCCCCAACGAGAGCCGTATGCAAATAATTGAAGCATCCGCCCTTGTCAGAAATAAAATGTATGTTCGTCTCGAAATCGTCACGTCGTCTGTCGAGGCGCGTGGCACCCGATTAGGAACACGTGACGTGTTTCTGACTTAACAAACACCCTTTAAATGTAGTGCGAAATGAGAACAGCCTGTGAGATGTTTTGTATTTTTTTTTGACAAGGCTGAGTAGTGGGTCGGTTAAGAGTATCAATATGTGTGCGTTTGATGTTTTTGCATGTGACGTATACATATAAGAGACGAATGTGAAGAAAGATGGAAATCTAAGAGATATAATAACCAATACCGATACTACTTTAAAATTCAACCGCAAGACTCTGAACGATTTCTCACTGTGATACAATTTTTATGAAACTAAATTTGAATTGCATCAATGTCGTAGCGGCGGCGGCGCTGACAGTGAAAATGCTCTTTTATATTCTTTTTAAAATATTTTATCGTGGTAAAGGCGGTTTTAGTTGACATTTGAGTTTATTCTATCGATAAACAATAATTAAAGCGGTATCTTTATGTGATCATCTTTACTATATTTTGTTTAATTCACCACAATTTTTTGCGTTTTTCTAACAAGAATTCCAATTCAATCTCCACCTAAGGCTACACCCACATGTTTATTCACATTTATTAAAACGTAAATTTACTTAAAGATAACGTTTGCGATTTTCAAACACCTGCGCGCTATCAGCCCGTGAATATGTTCAAATTGGATTTGCTATTTGTGGACGTATCGTTAGCTAATTCGTTTAGATTGTAAGTATAATTATGCTGCATAGTAGTGTGGTTGGCTCTGAAATATTCCGTTTGAAGATGAGTACCTACTTACTCCACTTATCTCAAAGATTCTGTATTTATTTTGTCATCTTTATGTAGTTGAAGGTTTTCGTTTGTATGACTCATCATTCGAATATCTTTTGCAGCGATCATATTATGGATGCCACGGATCAAATTTTCAACATCTAGTAATAAGCTTCAATAAAAATGTCTTTATTTTCTCCATTCTATTATGAAAAATAAATAAACAAATAAAAATTGCTTTGAATACGGTACTTGCTGAAGACTTCATAAAGTTTCTTACTTCTATAAAAATACTCAAAGTTTTGCTTGGAATCTGAAATTTTAATTAAAGCCTGCAGATTGTAACTCGCAATATTGACGTAACAGTTTCTGCTGGAAAAATTCCAATAGTTACTATCGAAAAGATTGAACGAGACTTAATGAACTCATTATAAAGTTGCGAAGAGTGCCAATTTGTGGTACAAGTTAAAAGCGAGCGAATTTTGTTCAAACAATATTGCCATAGAGTCTGGCCAACGAAAGCTGTCCACGAGCTGTTGAATATTTTACTTCACTTCTAAGTACAATATTACATAAACATATACTTTTTAAAGTATTGTATTATTTTAATTATTGTAAATGTGAGGACTATGTGGATTTTTGTTTTGATTTTTTTTTTTTTTCGTTCTCAGTTTGTTTTAACGATGGTCTGGCAATTTGAGTATTTTATGCGACCTACCCAAATATTCTTTCTTTGGTATTGTTCATCGAGTCGTTGAGCTCCTTAAGTTCTGAGTTGAGCTCCACTATTACTGACAAATGCTTGCACTGACTGGACAGGTCCACTCAAATCGTTGTGGTTCTTTCCTCAAAAGACCATTTCAGACGCTAATCTACATGGTCCTCATATGGTCTGACCAAGATTATGTCTGGACTTTAAAAAGAGACCTCTGAGTTTGTTTCGGCCTTTCTTCTCAGAGTAGTCAGATAGGAAACGCCGACCTCATCCAGCTTATTTTTAATATTTTATAATATGACGCGTAAAAGTGATTCCAATATCCTATTTACAGAATAAACAATTTCATTTCATTTCATTTCATTACATGACTAATTATTATATAAATATGAAATACTGATGTAAATATCGCATAATATGTCTTGAATAATAAATAGTATCGACTCCGTTTAGGCATCGTATAGCCAGCGCTTGATTTTTTTTAATTGCCGCCTTTTTTCTTGGACAGCTTTCGTTGGCCAGACTATCTGCCGGTTTCCTCACAATGTTTTCGTTCACCGTTTTTGAAGCAAGTGATAATTATACAATACGCACATGAATCCGAAAGTCAGAGGTTAATAATACCTATATTGTTTTCTAATTTTGTCACAACACACATAGGCATAATTTTAATTATCAATAAAACTGACTAACTAATGATTTACATTCACATATCTGGAGCTGTCAGACTTATTTTTGGTTGGCTTTATTTATCTACAATTTATTATTTCCTTGACGTGGTGCTCGCATCTGAGAGTGACTTAGTAAATCTATCCGGTAATCCAATCGCAGATCTCGTAGCTTGGACCAAAAACCAGTTCTCACACGCGACCGCAAGGGTTCCGCCGCTAATTAATTGAAGGAGACTTTTCATTTGTCGATTGAACCCACCGTTAGCCGGAGTCACCGTCACAAGACTGAGGGTGTAAAAATCATACAGTTGCACGGGTGCAATTTCACCCTTTTGGTAATGTTTTGGGTTATGATTGTTTTATATAAAACAATCACCATCGGTGCTTCCCTTCTTTTTTTTTCCAATTATTAAGGTAAAAGGTTTTAAAAATTGTTTTATTCAATTGTTCATAGATTTGTTTTCGTTTTTAATTGACAACTCGACTTTTATACAATTTTATGATTTCTAATCATGAGTAGACGTATTTTGAACAATTTGAACTAAACTGATATTCCATTATAATCATCATTACTGTATTATTTATAAATCTGGTAATTATGTAGTGGATACATTGATTCAAATCTTTATTATGTACGATTCGTTTTCATTTTTTGTTTTGATATTATTATCAAAACTTTACTAACACCTTACGAGGACTTAGTAACAGACTCAACCGAAGTAAGTTCACGACCACATTTTAAACCGACATTCATCACATAACATTTCAAACAGACCTTATTCAAAATGGCCGTAGCATAGCAACTAACACGTGTACCTGTACGACATGCTGTAACTTAGTTTTTGAACCTTTAAATGAATTAATCCCGGTGAATTTTGAAGCTACAGGATATGCTGCAACCGCTCTACATAAAGTAAGCATAAATATCACGAGGTCTATCGATAAAGGTGTGAACTTTGTAGAAGAAAACCAGCGGTAAAAAATAAATAGAGAAGATAAAGCTATTACAACGCTTGGCGTAAACCTTTAAGATATAGATTATTTATTTATTTATCACTCCAAACACACAAAAATCCTTACAGGCTAAACCCAATGCGTTATAGTAGTACACTTTAAATTTAAAAAAAATAATATCTACACTGTTTGGTCCCTAACAAATTCTATACGAGTAGGTCGACGTCATCAGTAATGACAGGTTGAAAGTGCGGAGCGCACTCGTCTCCGGCGGTTTAATACTAGATTATAAACACAATACTGTTGTCATGGGGCAGTCATGTAAATTCATAAAATTATATCACGTACAACTAATCTAATTTCATAATAATTTAAAGATAAAGTCATTTAATATTTAATTCTGTACAGACTAACTATTTATATATATACAACTCTCTTAGTTAAAAGTAACTATACAAATAAACAAATAAATATTTAATTCTTGCTTTAGAAACTGACGAGAAAAGAGAGCATGCTGTCAACTACAGTATAAGTTACTTGAGAATTCAAACAACAATTGCAATTTACATGTAAAAGTTTACTCGAATTGTTAAGTTTCCATTATCCACCATCGTCGAATTTTCCCCAAACAGAATGAATATTATTATACTGACCTTACATTTATTTGGTTTCCGTTGCATTTCAGAAGAGGTCTCAAATAGATAACCCGTCAATGAACGTTTAGAGTTTTAAAACGATTATTGTTTGCAAAGATCATTTACACGTGTAATGACAACTGATTTCCAATCATGAGACAAAAACAATGATTACCCTAGAATACCTTACCCTTAAATTAAAAATAATACGTTTCTCATACCTTCCAATGAAGACATAACATTAGAATTAGAAACAGTAAGTAAGAAAGTCCTTAATTCATTAGAACCATGAGAATTCATTGATAAGCTGAGAGTAATCTCACGCCATTTAAGGCGAAATCTCTCCCATTGTGTTGTTACGAGAACAATGCTAGTGCTAACTCATCAATCAATTATTTATCACCTATTAACTGTGTGGTGATTATCATAAGCTTTTTTGTTTCATTGTGTTTCTGTTTCAGATTTGAATATTTCTAGTTTGTTGAATTGTATGACTTTCTAAGCTGTTTCTTTATAGTGCTGTTTGCTTAACGAGGCATAAAAATCAGATATCTTGATGGAACTCACGATACAATGGATTTTAAATTTTCCTTAAATCATGTTGAATCCATTTTATTCTACTTCATCATCCCCACCTTCTAGATCAACTTTAAGAAAACTGCTGTCAAATTCTCCTTTAAAGCCCATTTTATATTCACTTCCCCTAAATAAATCTTTAGTTTTTTACGAAGAATCCTTTATATCATCACGCGCCTCCCTTGACTGTGGCCACCATCTCTCCTACGTTCGCTCGAGGCCAGTATATTTCACGGGCGGTCTGCATTTAATAGCCCAGCGGTTCCCCGATAATTTTATTATTGGTGGATTTTTTTCTCTGCCAATGACGTGCCAGCCAGTCTCATTGAAATAAAAATAATAGCGTTAGTTTAGTAAAATATCTTGGCGGGGGTTCGTTTTAATGGCCTGATGTCTATGGTTTTTTTTTTTATTCTGGTCTATTTGGTTTTTCGGGGCGGGTCAGGGTATTAATTTTGTAGGCAATTAGCCTGCTAGTTATGGGTTTTTGGGTGTGTGGAACTAATTTTGGCAGAGTTTTTTTTTTGTGTTTTTAATTTTACGTTATAGAAGCTATTTAAACACCACAGATAGATGAGCAAGATAAGATGAGCAAGAAGATGAGGTGATCTCATATTTTTACTTAGATCTATTTTGTTTAATTTAATATTGCTAATTACTGTTATCTCTTTTTATGCACGTGTTTCAATGACAAATAAACCTATTTTTCTTTCTTTCATAAGCGAACGATTGCGGGATTTACAAACTTCTAAGGATTTTTTGAAGATTTATTGCTTCATTTTATTTTTATTTTTTGCCTGCAATATATAAATTACGGGAATGGATTGACATGCAATTAAAAACACCGATTATCCGGTATTATACTGCTATAAGCCAAAACCCAGATAAAAGAAAGTTGATTGAAATAACTTTTACACCCTTTATTTGCAAAATAATATTAATTACCACTTGTAAACATTTCATATTCACACCGTATCATGGGAACCTAACAGTTTTTTAAGCGTAATTCGAAACGATGACTCCATTTTCTAAATTAACAAACATGACACAATCAGGCCCCTTTTCTCAAATAATTTTTCTTTCTGCTTTTTCTGTATTATGAACCTTATAGTTTCAGCTATAAGGGTTATTATTAGTGTAGGTAATGGGGTTTTATGGTATTGTAGTATCATACAGGGGTTCGATATGAGAAATGTGGGTTCGAACAATAAAATAAAACGGTTGAATGGCCCTATACGGTGCTGCGGGGTTCAAATCGATTAGTGCCGTGATAATAGTCTTATGAGAGGGTGTCAAGCTATTCATGTTGGTTGAGACTGTCCGGGAGTCGAACGAGTTAACTTTTGTTGTAAAAATATTGTAACTTCCAATTTAACAATAACATGTTGGCACACTGAAGTTGTGGTCCAATTGGTGCAGTGGCTTGATTTTTGCCTTCTATTTTTTCTACTTTTTGACCGCCTTACCAAAGAGAACTTTTTCCAATGTCAAAATATGTGTAAACTGTCTGTAAACTTTGTTTCAGTATTTATATTATTATTAAAACAAGTAATTGTTTTAAAACATGTCATTCTAGTTTGCTTAATCAATTACCTACCATGTGTTGTGAAGGTAATTTTATTATTAGTATTAAAGTCCCTTTTATCATCAAAAAAGACGTCTACTTACAAATTAAGAATTATATTATGTGATTTGGAAATACAATATTAACAAATGGAACTAAATTTAATATCTACTACTACATAATTTTAGTTAGGTATACAATTTCATTCTGCAAAGGCTTTACTCGTAAAGCTTCTTAATAGAAATTTCGCTTGAGTCCGAATTTGAAGCGGAACTATGGTCTCCCCTAATCCTCGTTTGATCACTTGATCAATTTGCACTAAGCCCCTCTATCTTACAAACGCTATTTCTTAATCGCATTAGTATTTTAAGCATTTTTGTTATTAACTATGTTATTAAGTATTTTCTTCTCATTTTGATTCACTAGATTGTGAGCTATCATTTTTTTCGTTTCTGTTCATCTTTTAATATATTTTGAATCAGAAACTTATGTTCCTATTTCATAAAATTATTATTTTTATTTTAACTTGTTTATAATAAAATAGAATAGAATACTCTTTTTTATGTACACCATAAAAAACTGTCAGTCAGTAAAATAACACCTTACACTTGTGTAAATTTAAAACCAAAATCAAATAATCTATAATTTACTGGTTAACAAAATTCTGAACAAACTCATGACACAAATATGCTCAATCCCAATTAAAACGCCATTAGTCATCTCCCAAAAATTTTAACACCGACATATTTGGGCACAACAACACAAAAGGAATTAAATGGACTAGTGCTGTACCAAGCAGGGAATAAAAATAAATCATTCATAACACTCAACACTTCGCAACGAATCGATTCAAAAAACTACGTTCATTGAATCGATAACAATGAAAATCGCTATAACAAAAGCATCCGCTTCGTTTCATTTGAGGGATGAGAGGTGCGCGAGGATCCTTTGCAAGGTTTTAAAAAATGTTAGGAACAGCTAACTATATTTTCACGGTTTTTTGGTTGGTTCCTGTAAAAGTGGCTTAAAGTACAACGGCCTTGAAGGTTTTCAGTTCTTAAATAACACCTTCTTTAAGATGGAGACGACAATACAAAAATATACGAAAATTCAATCAAAGATTTCCAATAGATATACCCATATCCCATTTAGTCTGTTAGATTTTTTTTATTTCAATATAATATTTATTGAATAGTTCCTTAATATTTCCGCATTAGTATTGTCAGTGTTTTCATTTATTGTCAAATTATCGTCTCCACATTGCATAGACATCTTTTATATTATCTCTAACCTCCACAAAGTAACTTCTTCTAAACTTCAAATGCAACCATGTCTCTCACAACTTGCACCAAGCATCTATAATGAAAATCGCCATAACAAAGAGCTGAGCTTTGTGCAATAAAAATATAAATAAACGGCGGAACAATAACTCTTAAACGCATTGTTTTATAATGAACAATGAATGCACTATTAAATAGTCCTATAGTTTCATGGACTTATCAAGATGTCAACGTTGTGTTAGACACTCGAATAGTATGTTTGACATCAACACGGCCGCGGCGCGGCGGCGGTCCCGTTGTTATGTAGGGTTAATTGTGGCAATGGACAGGCATTTGGCAACAATGCAACTACTGTCTTATTAGTTAGTCTATTCTATATTATATTTGACTGTTAACAGGGTAAACTAGCAACCCAAAAGCCAAAGTGACATTCTATAAGATGGAATAGTCAAAAATGCTTTTCGGTAGCTTAGGTCAACGCAACACGTTTTTGATTATTTGTACCATTTATTTGCAAGACTTTGAAGAAATACGAAATGCTTTGAAAGTAATGCTACCTGTCTATTCCCTCAGGACCATCATTATGCCACTAATTTGCAAATAAGCATTTGTTCCTTTCACGTCGAGTCGCCTTAACGTCGAGTCTCGCCACGTCGCGTCGAGTCACCGCCACGTCTACTTGTTCTTTCGTATGAAATAAGTGACCTGAGATTCTCCCCTAAAATTTTTTGAAAGTAAGAATTGTCGTGAACGACAAAGAAGACTACATAATTCCTTGTGCACATACAAAGAAGGCACATACTTCTGAAGCAGTTAACAAAAACAAAAAGTATAATACTTCTGTAATTAAGTATACACATAATAGACTATCCTACAGAAGTAATACCTTAATACAAAGTCACGAACCAAACCACAAACAAATCATTAAAACGGAAAACTTCTTTGAAAGTTTCGCGAACAAATAACAAGAATTAGCGACATTTTATGACACCCAAACATGGGCTTATGGTGTAAAATAAGAAACTATAAAACACAGAGTTGCCAGTTGTTAAGTATTTACAGTGAAAACATCAGCATTTTGTAGCTGTTTAATGAATAAACATTGAGACTTGAGAAACTATCGGATGTTATGCAACTGCGAGAGTTGTACGATTGTTGCATAAAGGTTGATTATATTTTTAAATATGTATAATATTTTTACCAAGCATAAAAATTACATTCCCTTCGACGCGACGACAGAAAAGATTATGCAGACATTTTTCTGTACGCTAAAAACAATTCCAGCAATCAATAATTATTGATTGCAGCTAATGACTGAAATCTCAAGATGCGAAATGTACAAGTTAAATGAAACTTTTAGTTACCTACATTCAACTTTTCTAAATATAACAAGCAAATGAGTACCTAAAATGACTTTTGGGTGATAGGACTGACAGAAAAGTGACAAGTGTTCGAATAAATGAAACCATACAAATTCCAGTTTTCATGTTTTAAGTTAAATAATAAGCGATCTACAAGTTCTCTCACACCCACAAGATTCCCATCGAACCAAGCATTTGTACAACAGTTGCAAACTATTTATCTATGGGTCAGCAAAAGCAATAAAACTCTACAAATAATTATTCACAGCACTAACATTTGCATAACGTTATCCTGGCACGCGATACCGCCATATAACTGCAACTTTACTAAAACGGAAATCCATTAATGTTTTTAGTCGCTCACATGTCACTCTTATCAGGTATGAGGAAGCAATGTATGTTGTACAAGGCGGTTCGGTTGTGAATGGGGTTTGGATTTCAACGTGCGGTAGTATTGGAACGGGAAGCATCTGCATTAATGCGAAAACATAGTAAGAAGGAAGGTTGGCTCGAATCGTCTGTATTTCATTGGTAATCAATGAACTATGTTGTTCAGAGAGGCGGCTTAATTCGTGAATATTCATAAGCGAAAATACTCTGTAGGTAGAGGAATGAAAGGATTATTAATCAAGTGATCTTCATTAGAGTCAGGCAAATGTGATTCGTCGAAACAGTTCTTTGTAAATTGCAACAGATATTCGACAAAATATTTTCACCGTTTTGTGTTTGATACCGCTTGTCTGTAGTTTGTTTTCTTTTTCAGTGTCATAAAGCTTTGTGAATTGCTTAGCACCATGCTACTGAATTTTGGCAATAACAAAGACTGCTCATTATGGTAATTAAGCTGTTAAGGGTAGACCATCTAACTTTTCAAGGGTATGTGTGGGTAAATAATTAAATTTTAATTAGCATCAACTGGTTCAGCTCAACCGTCAAATCACGTATGTTTCCATGCGGAGCGTTATCGAGCTCTTATCTCGCGCTTACATACGCACCATGGAGCTTCGCTAATCGCCTCATCGCTTTACTCCCCATAGATGCCAACGCTGATAATAACCTAAGGGTTTTATATCCGGATTCGAAGGGAGTCGCAGATTAGGAGCAATTTGCCATAGCCTAAAATAAGATAGCTCCTATAAAGGGGTTTAACGATGAATGGAATTGGTTTACATTTTATGGAGAATAGATCTGATATGGGATTCCGGTATGGTGTTTAGAATATTATTGTGCTGCATAAGCAGGGACTGAATAATCTTAATACGTAAATGCGTTGGAGATTTGGGACTGAACCCAATTTAGATGCTGACGATGAACATACGAGTAACTGTTGTAACGGGAATTAACAACATTTAGTAGTTCTGGTAATAGTTTGATTTGGTAGTTTCATAGGTTGGGTTAGCTAAAAAATCACGAGATATTTAGCTTTTTCTTTTTACATATAATACGAGTTGGACACATCTTGTGAATTGGATCAATACATGTCAAACAGCAGAACTGGCTACATTTCTTCACAAGGCCAACAATAAATTGAAAAGACTTTGTAGTCAACACCAAAAAAAAAAGAAATACAAAGAGAATTAAAAAATAGACCCAATCACTACATATTATAAAAGAAAGTCCTCCGCGGCGTCTGTCTGTCTGTTCGCGATAAACTAAAAAACTACTACACCGATTTTCATGCTGTTTTCACCAATGGATAAAGTGGTTCTTGAGGAATATTTTAGTATATAATAACCGACACCCACGCGGTTGAAGCCGCGGGCATCAGCTAGTATTATATAAAACACAAAACTATTTCCAATCATCCCCGACACAGAATAGCACACGTAAACGAAAATCTACCCTCATTACACAAACGTATTTCATTCCGGGCATTATGCCAAACATTCCTGGATTGATTCGGATACGTAGCAGGTCGAGTCGAATGCATAATACATGTGACCTTACGATCATGGTCCCTGAATATGAGAGCAACTGGCGTGGCCTGAAGGGTTTTGACAGACTCCGTTGTATTATCCTAGCTACAATTCACATGGAAATTCTACCAGTATTTCTGAGCTCGGGTACGGAATAAAATATTCGTGTGTTCCGTATGTAGCCTTTGGAGTGATGCATTACCATATCTTTATTATTTGATGAGAAGGATTATTATGCAACGGCTGTAGGTAGGTGTTACAATATGCATGTTAGAAAGTCGGGCAGTTTTCATTTTACCTCATTTATAATTTTACACGTGAGGTACAAAATTAAATTCGTTTATAATTCAGTTTGATAATTGCTCTACACTAGATTTTGGTGGAACGAGAAAATTGGAAAGACAATCAAACTAATTCTAAACAGTACAATGTAGAGGATGAACAGTTTTAAAATCCATCTGGGCAGTATGCCAACAAAATGCAATGATACAAATAAATCCTTGGATACATCAGCAAAAAAAAAATTCACTGACAGAAACAAATGAGCGCGGCGCTCTTCAATTGACATTTCAAATCCTCAGAGTTATAAACAGGATCACCGTAAGTACACGTCACATTGTCAGCTTATAATAAAATGGCCACCCATAACTCAAAAAACAAAGTTTCGAAAATCCTGCCACGTTTTTCAAACAACTTGGAACTGTTTAATCATATTTCTCCTTTGATATTCCATGGAATAAAATCCCAACTAGCACAAAAGCTCAGCGCTGGTTCAAAAATAGTTTCTGAACAAAAATTGCATAACAAGTTTCCTGTTCGAGAATAGTTGCATATGATAATGCGTTTCTTCGCAACAACCCGGATTGTTTTAGTTCAAGCATTTGCTACAAAGGTTTAGATTCAAAGCTGAAGTATTCTTATGTGCATATTTTGTTTGTTCCGTAATTTTTGTTTGTATATCCTCGCTAAATTGAATGTATGAGATTGACTCATAATGTTATTGCAATGGGATATGAAGAACAGGTTGAGACCAAATTCAAATAATCTTCATACTTTTATGCTTATTCCACATGCCAGCCAGAAATGTATGTCACACAAGTACCATTAGACAAATCTAACATACAAACATAGAGCCCGGAAACAATATCTATAGGCTTTATAAATTTTGCTCCGATAAGAAAACCGTCTCGATAGTACAAGCGGACGATCCCCTTGACTCCATTTCGATCTACAATTCAGATATTCCTATGCAAGAGCAATAACGAAAGAGAAACGATATCAATACAAAAATATTCAAATATATTTAATACTACTGCACTTACATGGTGCATTGCATTAATAGTGACCTAGTAACCCGTTCCTTATGCCTTGTTTTCATGTTTAACTCGGCTCGGCGCGTTGCTGCAGTGCTTGGCTTATAAAAATGGATGACGCTGTTTTTTAAATTGGAACTCGGTTATATGTTTAGTCTGGAACACGCGTCGGTTGTTTTAGTTAGTATAAGTAATGAATTAAAAGGATGTGGTTGTGGATACTGGAGTACTAAACAGTAGTATAAATGTACCCAGCTTTACCAATATGTTAAAGTTTTTTGTCATTTGTATTTTAGAGTGTGTGTACAATATAATATGAAAGATCATGACAATGCCTTTATTGATAAGGAAATTTTAATAAAAAAATGCGGCCGCTAATTTATTAAAAGCACATCAAAGAAATCACTTAAAGTAAAGTTCATAACCCTAACTATTCTTTGATGAGATGAAAACACAAACACATACCAGATAAATAACAAAGAGAAAACCACAGAAAACCTACAATGTTACTCAGATAAAGGGTTCACGGCCAACACATCAATCTAATGAAAGTCCCAGGTCCGCATTATCATTGCTCTAAAATATAGTAAAAGACGAAACAAACGGAGCTTACAAAGGAATTTCTGGACCGTAGGAAACCGGTTTCCGTACTGTTAATTCCTAATGCGGATAATGAGAATGGTTAAAGGTCAGATGCTGAACCAAATATTGGAGCCAAGGTTTTGGCCAACGTTTTTGCTAACGCTATTGAATTTGGTTATCGTGGTATTAGATCTAATATTGACATCAACGAGCCCTAATCTTATGATTAGGTACTGGTAAAGGATTAAGTTTACGTCTCACAGTAAAATCAGATCCTACTAATATTATAAATGTGAAAGTTTGTGTGTTTGTGTGTTTGGATGTTTGTTCCTCAATCACGCAAAAACGGCTGAACGGATTTGGATGAAATTTGGCAAAGAGATAGTTTATAACCTGGATTAACACATAGGATACTTTTTATCCCGGTAGTAGGTTCCCATGGGTTAATTTTAGACATCTACACGGGCGAAGCAGCTGTCAAAATTTCGTTTCATATAAATCTGTCCGATTTGGTTAATTATGAACCTTTATAGATAGAAAATACCCTTAAGGAAAACCAGGAAGACCGACAGGTATTCAATCAAGTCATATTTCCCCGGTCTTCTTACTTCGAATACTATAAGATTTATTTTCAGTACATCGAACACACATAATAGTCTTACATACTATGCCACAGTAATAATTCAGTAATATGAATTAGAACTTGGAACAAAACATACCTATATACAAATTCGAGTCATTAGAATTGACATTGCAAAGTTAAAGTTTATTTTATTTTAATGATGAATCTATATACAAGGCAAGGGTGACTGAGATATCAACGCACAGCCTAAACCGCTGGTCCTAGAGACATGAAATTTGGAGGGTGTGCTCTTCATGAAGATTAAGGTTCCACTAAGGAACGATTTTTCGAAATTCCACCGCTAAGAGGGTGAAACCGGGAGATTTCGTTAATATTAAAAATCTTATTCCTTGAGTTAATAGACTTGAAACTTGGCACGAATACTTATCTAAGTAAATTATAAAGTTTGTCATTTTTATTTTTTATAAACTACCCCCTAAACGAAGATTGGGAGGTGTCAAAGTTTGTATAGAAGAATTTTAACGAGCTGTCCGATTAACTCGAAACTCAGTATTTATACTTAAAACTAAAAATAAAGAATGATGTGTATTCAGGTTTTTCAAAAATCTACCATTAACGGGGTGAAAATGGGTAGTCTACGTCACAGCTCAAACCACTAAAAGGATTGGGCTGAAATTTGGCACACAGTAAGTTATTAGGACCTAGGCGTGCATTAAGAAAGGGTTTTTGGAAAATTCTAGCTTTAAAGGGATTAAAAGGGGGGATTTCGTTTGTACGAAAAATCTTACTCCTTGAGTTAATATACTTGAAACTTGGCACGAATACTTATCGAAGTAAATTATAAAGTTTGTCATTTTTTAGTTTTTATAAACTACCTCCTAAACGAGGATTGGGGGGTGTCAAAGTTTGTATAGAAGAATTTTAACGTGTTGTCCGATTAACTCGAAACTCATTATTTATACTTAAAACGAAAAATGAAGAATAATGTGTATCAGGGTTTTTCAAATGTACTCCTAACGGGGTGAAAATGGGTAGTTTACGTCACAGCTCAAACCACTAAACGGATTGGGCTGAAATTTGGCACACAGATAGTTATTAGGACGTAGGAATCCACTAAGAAAGGGTTTTTGGAAAGTCGCCCTTATTCCTTTAGTTATTAAACTTGAAACTTGGCAATACTTGCCACAGTAAATAATAAAGATTGTCACTTTTAGTTTTTTAAGCAATCCTTCACATAGACCAATAACGGGGTGGCAAAGTAAGTAAGTAAAAATTTTTACGCGCTGTCGGATTAACTCAGAACTTGGTACGGTAGGTACTAATACTTAAAACAAAAAAATGTAAAGTACGTGTTTCAGGGTTTTGTAAGTTAACAACTGACTTAACTTGAATAATACCTTCATTATGTAATGATACAATAATATTTAAACCACCGACTACATAATTATTATCATTATGTTGTAGCAGCCCGCAGATATGTTTTTCATCAATAAAAAAAACGGAAATATTGCCCGTGTTGCGGAAAATGGGATACATAATAAAATAGTAACTAAGTCAAAACTGTACATTAAATACTTTGAAAATAAGTAATTAGTACGAGGTGTGGGAATGAGTCTGATGCCGAAAATATATTTTTAAGTATTTTTGTCCGTTTGTCTGTTCATCTGGATGTTTGTTCCGGATTGGCGCAAAAACGGCCCAACGGATATTGATGAAAGGCACACAGATAGTTTATAACCTGCACCCTAATTGCGTAATACACGATCCACAATCTGAATCAGTTTGAAACAAATTTCTAATCCATTGCTTCATAAGTTTGAAAAAAAAAATCTGCTCCACAACGTAAATAACGCAATGAATGTTGTTGAACTGTCAAAATGAAAGATTAGTCTTAATCGGTTACGAAAATAAGTTACGCAATTAGATAACTGGATTAACACATAGGGCGCTTTCAATCCCGGGTGGTAGTAAGTTCCCGTGGGATATTTTCCGACATCCACGCGGGCGAAGCCGCGGGCAAAAGCTAGTAATACAATAAAAATGTAGAAATCAAAACAAAGCATCTTGAATTGTGTAAAATAATGTCAAATTGATGATGAAGCACTAAAAGTTATCTATAGTAGCTATAACTTCAAATATGATGGAATGTTAACAACAAAACTTTATCAAGTTGCTCTAAACAAAATGTTTGAATGTTGTTCTAAAACTATATTGGCTATAGTGGCTAGTTGGCTCCAGGGGAATGGGAAAATTGATAAACATGACGCTTACTCCATTGAGAATTTTACGAAAAGCTATTCTGTTATCTCAAGTTAACGATGTATTTATACCTTGTTGAACAATTTTCTTTTTAAATTGAGTTGTAAAAGTTGATAATATAGATGTAAATAAGATTGGCAATGAAGAAATTTTCAAGTATTACTCAATTTTGAGACCTTCAATTTATCCTTGCACAAAATGTATTTATGATGAAATTCTTATACAAGAAATCTTCATAAAATTGTATCGTTCCTAATCACTTCAAAATAAGGAAACGAACTTTCAAACCGACCATAACAAAACGTGACTTAACTACTGCATCCTGATCAAATGATAACCATGTTTAGAGGCAAAAAAATCTACCACGACGAACCAACGGCTTTCTCCGCAGCATCCAATCAACCAATTATAAAACTTTACGGAGAGGATTTAGCCCATTATTTCATTGGAGGAAATTAACAATTGTGTCCAAATAAAGTTGTTGAGTAATTCCGTCATGTCAGTTATCGTTTGTCTTGTGTTGTTAAGAGGACGGGTTGATTGACTTATTTATTGGCCGTTGGACTAAATGATCAGAAATTAGCCTGTATGATGTTTTGATTGAAGGATCGTACTGGAGTTATGTTACGGTTTTTTTCGCTACTTTAGTGAGCAAATGGATGTCGAAAACTTGTTATATTTCCAATTCGTAGAAAGGCTTAATCGTTATAACAGACGGCAGCTCTTCTATTGTGTCTCTGCCTTTCAAATATTGTAAACGATTTACACAAGTGGATGTTAATGTATATTATTGTAATAAAAAATACCATTTAAAGTCATTTCTAATCATAACACCGAAACCAACCTACTTAGCAAAACGAACGCAACGCGCAAACAAAAAACAATTTCGCCCAACCGATAGTGAAAAAAGAGAAACATTTCGCTATCATAGATATAAAAATAATTTATCCCTTTGTACGGAACGTGGAAGCCATGAAAGTTGATACATACAAGGTGGCCGTTGAAGCCACCTGTTCTTTGATCGTGATCTGAAATCAAACAGCCAGGAAACTGTTTACAGAATAACGCTGTACGATCAAATATAAAACGGCTTACTTATTTTAATCGATGGCGCTTGAACGTTGAGAGAGCGTTTTGTTATTCAGCCTATGGAAAAGATAAATATAATCTTTGATGTACATAAATTATTTTGTTAGTTTGTTTTAGAGGAATGAAAGAAAGATGTGGTTTTATGGGTAGGAAATAACATAACGCTCAATATAGTGTCTGTAAGTATAATAATAAATTCACGGCCTAGAGTTTTATTGGTTGTGGATTTTTCTATTGATGTCGAATTCTGTGTGGTCTTGACTAAGGCTTCTTCTTATGGTTTTCGTAAAAAAGGTACCTAGATCGTATTATGACTTATGAGGCACATATAATTGAGACGAAGTTTTAGATTGTATACAGACGTTTGTGTATTTCTTCATTGCTTTTAAAAATCATTATTGCATTATGGATAAACAGTTTAGTAGTGGACAATCAAATTCTGCCATCAATGAACGACACAGTATGTACAAACTATATTTCTGGATGATATTTCATTCATGTTCCATGCAATACTACCAGCTGCATTAGTTGTAATGATTATTTAGCTTGTAACAAGTCCGTTGTCTTAAAGCCCACGCTTATCATGCGAATTATTTACTGTTTTGGTGGCGTAAGTGTCATTTGTAAGCAAAACAATAGTTTTGTTAAATTAACTGCTTAGCACTGTTATTAATACTAGTCTGCAACTGTCTCAGTGCTCGGTAAATTCCTTATCATCTACTTCATAAGTGGAACTAGTGTTGATACTGATTTAAGACTTATTTTCTACGCAAATGCATTTATTAATTTGATTTAAATTATGTGAAATTAAGGAGGAGGGTACGAGAACCAAGGTAATCGATATAGCCAGAAATATTACCAAACTTAATTGGCAGTGGGCAGAGCACATTGCTTGCAGAACAGATAGCCGATCAGGCCGAATGGTTCTGGAGTGGCGACCGCGTACCGGAAGACGTAGCGTTTGAAGGCTTCTCAAAAGGTGGGCAGATGACCCGGGGAAGGCCACAGGAATCTGCTGGATACAAGAAGCACAGAACCGGTCCAAGTGGCTTGGGGAGGCCTATCAGGCCTATGTCCAGCAGTGGACGTCTTCGGCTGAAATGATGATGATGATGATGATGTGAAATCAAGAAGTGTGAAGATCTGTTTAAAAATAAATAAATGTGACGAAGGGTAAAAAGTTGAGTAAAGATTAAACATTATTAAGCGATATAATTAATAAATACAAAATGTAGCCTTTGGATGGATGCACCTTATTCTCATATTAGTTTATGTAGTGGTAAAGTTTATTTGTACCTTGCAGCAATAAAAAACATGCACTAAAAAGAAAAAGAAAAACCCAAAGAAAGATACCACCAAATAAATTTTATAATTCAGACACCCCAACCGATTCAAAACTACCCAATCGCTCAAAACAAGCGCTAACTCCAAAGTTTTGTCGCGACTTGTTCAAGTCATTAAACTGTTGAAAATGTCAACTCGCCTTCATTGTGGAAATTTAAGTGTAACTACACCGGAACACTGTCAGCTGTGAGTTAACGAACGAAAGTTTGCCAAGATAAGTGGGTCGTTACTTATTATGAAACGACTGACATATCGATCTTGGAAGTTACGAGTGTTTCGGTGAAAGAAGAAAATTATAACGTTCATATATTTTGAAAAGAAATGTTCAATCACTACGTGGTTGATTTTCAATGAACTTTCCTTGTAAGTTTTGGTGGGACGGTAAGTGTTGATAATATTTTAATTTTATATTCAACAATTTAACGTAAATTCATATTTACCATAATCGTTTGCCTTTCTTTTTACTTTTCTTTTCACAGTTAGTTATCAATTAGTTTTGATTACAAATTGATAATGTGAAGGGCGCAACTAATGTGTTGTTTAAAAGGGTCTGCATCAATCTGCATAGAGTATTACTTCCTGATCGCCTGTCTCGTTGCTAAGCTCGGTAGCTTTAGTATTTTAATGCGTGTTCGTGACATTGAACGCACGACGATGTCTCAATTTAGTCGTTGACGTAAATTGTAAGTTAACATTACTTAAGAACTCAGACGAAAGAGATCACCAATCCAACAGCCAAACGTGATGATTATTGCAAAAGTGGGTATGACCCATCAATTTCAACAATCAGACAAAGAACTGAATATAGGAGTAGCCACAGTAGAACACGAATTTAAAATAAGAACACATCTCAATCAATAAATGTCATCTCCAACAAACAAAACCTATTGTTCCAGGTTGAATTAGTCAGGCCAAAGAGGAAGTAAAGAAACAGCAGCTATAAGTAACAAAATCACTGATAGAACCAGACTCGTTACTCCAGAAATCTTGCCCTTTAGACAATGCTAGTTTGTTACACAGTTAAACGCAAAGGCGCCAAGGGAGGCACGTTAATCTGACAAGCAACAATACAGAGCTGCGGCCACGGGCTGACTTAACGGCCCCTGTCACTCCACCAAGTAACTTTCAATTAGGCCCTACCCTGCATTGGAACCACAACGATTCTATTACAGACGTGAATCTCGAATTTAAACCTCTACATCGCTCGTTCAACACCAAATTATACACTGAAGATGGTAATGAACTTGGCAATGGATTCGTAAGGACAGTCAAGAGAAATTAAAGTCTTGTCGCAGTGTAATCGTGGCTATTCTTAGCAATTAGACAAAGCAGAAATTAGCAAATGGCAACAGTACTGTGTGGGTGCTCTCAGGAATCTTGTTAGGGGTCGAGTGAGTCAGTTAGTTGAGATTACAATGCTTAAGCGTCTTGTCCTTGTTTAGTTGCAAGGAGGACAATTTGATTATAAAATTCCAACCCTAATGCCGGAGTTTACGCTTAGGTAATTATGTTGGAATAATTTGGCTAATTATGAGGACTGGGCGGCCTAGAAGTACGAAGGGTAAAGAAAAAAGCTAATTAAATATTAATTCTTTTAAAAGTATATTTTGGTGTCGAGGGATGGGATGAAATTATTTTAGTAAATTCTACTTTTAACAGTCTATTATAATGTTTTCACCATCTCTGAGTCTAAAGCAATCAAGTTAGGTCATCATCTAACTGGATGTAGCTGAATACCAGTATTTTACATGGAGCGACTGCCTATCTGACTTCCACACCCAGTTACTGGGTAACACGAAACCCCTTGGTACGTATGGTAGTCAAACTTTCGCGCTTTTGACGACTCGTAACAACTGTCAAAGATCTACAAATGACAGCTGGGACAAACGGCTTACCGTGCTTTCCGAGGCAAGGAGGAGCCTCGGTATGTAAAGATGGTCACCCGGACCAACCCCGGCCGGCAAGCGTAGCTTAACCTGATGGATCGACCCGTGCGGCTGTTATTACTTAGCCACGACCTCCTCAAAGCAATCAAGTCAGGTAAATAATATTTTTTGCTGAGTTTAAAATAATACCAGGTGTGGGTAAAACCTGAGAAGATAGTTCCACATCCTGTCTATTTTGCACAAATTCATCGCAAACATTTTACAGAAAAGATTGACACTTGCGCTCACAAAAAATGACCACTGAAATTCATCTCGAATATTTTTCGAACATCAAACACCATTCTAAGAAAGTAATCACTTCCGAACAAAACGAGTGGAGAACAAATAATCTCCTTTGACCAGAATCAATATTTGACTTCCAAATGGTACGTTTGTAAAGGATCGATGTGATTTGAATAAACATAGGTACTGTTACGGGGAATGTTTGATTCCCATCGATAAAATTTGAATCTACATGATTTGGTTGTTGATTTTCCCGTTTTGTCTATTTTGAATTGCTAAGATCGTGTCAATGCGAATAGCGGCAGTCTTTGTGCCGCGTTCTTAGAACAAATGTTTTCAAATCGACTTTGTAAAAACATGTAGCCATGAGGAAATCCAAAATGCATAGCAACTGAAATTAAACGCTGTTTGTGGCCAAAAGCTTACACCATCATAATAATTATTAATTTACATTTGCTACTACTTCGGTTGGTGGTTGCTCACGCCATACTTTTTCCAAACAAGCATTGAATACCGAAGAAACTCAAATTCTCAAAAACATGTCGCGTGAACTTAACATAACTATATTATAACCAAGATAGAAGCATTAATCGCTGTATAGTTAGTTATCTTTATCAGAACTTCCCGCTTACTCAGAATTACTGAGAACAAAAACTGTAGAAAATGACGGATCATTAAACAAGTGTCAATACTATCGTCTTTACGCATTTGTACAGCTTCCCGGCCATAGTTCCATTTAATAAATTGATTGGTCTCTGTAGCTTTATGTCATGGAAATAAATCAATAAGCAATAATCGTTATAATACTAATTTATCTTTGCACCAATCACTTAATTAGCACGAAGCAGAGGCAACAAGAATTAATAATGAATTATGATCAGTGTTTTTAACACCTCTGGATAGGCTGGTTACAAACTTGATAAAAGAATGCAATAAATTAAACGCAAGTTTGGTACGATTAAATGATAAAGCGTAAGATATGGTGTTTACTTGAGTAGTACATAAATTGAATCTGCAAAAACGATCACAAATATAATTATATTCCAAAACTGGTCATAAATTACAGAAACTGTGAAATGACTAATTTGCAACAATCAAACGTTAAAATAAGGTCCACGTCATCAATTATAAACATGAGCGATAACATAGAGTTACTGCTGCATAAAGCCCTATTCAAGAAGAAAAAGATGAAGCATCAACTATCACAAAATAAAAACAGAACATAGTACAAGACGGTACAAAAGCAATAAAATAAGGACAATAGCATCCAACATCGAACAATGAAACCATTGTAAGAACGCCATTCACGTTAAATGACCAAGCATTAATTGCAAATTCAACTGATAAGAATGAACAACTGCTTGTATGACACTTTCTCGGAGATAGCGATGTCAAACGTCAAACGTTGGTAGATAAAGGTGCAATATGTTTGTCCGGTCCAGCATTATCGTAAACAATAACGCTTTAACATTAAGCAATGGAAGATAAAGGAGTGAAAATTGATAATAATTTGTTTATAATAGTTAGAATTTACGAGGCTTGTTGGGAAAATTGTGGGGTGTGAGTAAGCTATGTTTCAAAATGGCTGAAAATATTTGCTGATAGGATCTAAAACTGGTATACAAAGCTTGTTTATTCAACCAAATCCAACCTCAAACAGTACTTAGTGAAAAGCATCACCCAGTATCATGTTTTCAATACATTATAATAACCTAATATACGTATCAGTGTTAGGGACATCGACCATAAAGCGATCAACATCGCTTCAATCCAAGCTGTCACCACATTAACCGCACGCTGTAAGCGCTTTACGAACAACACAGCGACAATGTCCTGCTGTCAAGAACTAATATACCGTTTATATATTTTATTGTTTTAGAGCCTTTTAGGGTCAATAGCGCATCGTATGCATGATAGAGGGCGAGCTCGGTGACACATTTATGTCGCTAAGCAATTCATCAACTATACTTTGCCGATAAACAGAATGTTGTATAGAAACTTTGTATAGGTATGGAATAATATAAATACACGTAGTAAACATGAAATTGTGATACCCAAATTTAGATTAGCTAAAACTAGTAAGTCGTTTCTTATAAACAGTATCCGCTTTTACAATAAGTTACCAAAGTCGGTTACAGAACTTAGCGATGGTATGTTCAAAACCTACATCAAACGTGTCCTTATCAAAAAAGCATATTATAAGATTAAAGACTACGTTGAAGACAAGGAAGTTTGGCAATAATTCCTTCTGCACATGTGGCTTCCCTGGTACCTCATTAACGGCATAATTTTGTAAGAGTCTATTAACTGCTCCCAAATTACCATGTTTATTTTTTACATTCATCCCTGACAGACATAATCATAATATTATTTGTTATTATATACCTACAATTTAATTTCAACTCTATAGTAGTGGCTTTTGCGGACCTGTTAATTATTCAGATTTGTTACAGTTGTAATGGCAATCATGTCATTTGGTTTAAATAGGTTTCTATTTGTAGTATATTATTTATCTTATACAACGTGTAACAGAATAAGCGCAAGACCTGAAAGCAGTTTGCTCAGAATCGGCTTCCGAATCAATTTCCATCATTATTTATATATGTTAATTTTACATGAAAAATTATTTTATTTAACTGAAATTAGAACCACTGCGTCATAAAAAGGTACTAATATATTTTATTTATGGAAATTTAATCCTTATCTCAAAGGAATAAAGCTTATTTAAATGAATAACCAAATTTGTAATACGCTCATAGCTATCCTATGTGTAGTGCGCGTTAAATAAAATAGTTAATTTAAGGTGTGGTTTAGTTAAATTAAATTACAAATATTATTTTAGTCTTATAATTTAATATTCTATTTAGGGTGTATGGGCTCTTGCGTTTATTCCGTTACGCGTTGTATAGATTCTTTTCTACCTTGTGAATGTGAGGTGTGTAGGCTTAGTGGACTGTAGACTTTTAATTTGAACAATTTAATTATTATTTTTTAACAACCTTCATGAATCTTTTTGAAAGGCCTACACTGTCCTCCCATAACTATTAACACTGTAATTCGAAAATATTGTAAAAGCCAATCATTTAAAAGAGTAACCATGGAGTTTCTTGCCGGCTCTTCTCCATAGGAAACGACCAATTGGAACCGTGCACCTAGCTTCTGACGTTTCATAAGTGCCCATGTAGGCTTATGTGAAATAAAATATTTTGATTTCGATTTTTAATGGTTCTAAACAGAACAAATCGTTGAATAATCGACATTCCAAGTTTGTAAGATTATGATTGTTTATTATAAGTGCTGGCAGGGTGCTAAGTCATCGTCTGTAAGTGATGGATTGATAAGCAGAGAGCACAATCCATTTTCCTTAAATGACTTTCGCAACTGGTGAGGTGAGGTGGCGCGTTGTGTTTTGACTGCGGCATAACGAACAAAAGTAATGATGCATTTCATTGCAATCTATAAAAGAAAGGAAAACAGCATTATTGTTTAATTTTATTGCGGAGTATGTAGAATAACAACATATTCCAATAAATTAAACAAAGCATTATCTATGAGTATGGAAACCACAATAAATAAATCCTTATACATATTCAAAGCGGTGAACAAGAATACAAAATTTTCCTCCAAAAATAAAACATCTAACATTTTATATTTCTCACATTACTCTATTCGATTATACGGTTCAAACGGCCACTTACAAACGAGAATTCATTATGTCATGCTTCGACACATTATTTTGTTTCGTAGAAACGTCTCCGTTGCACACAATCGTTATAAATCCACGTTCGACTATGGGTATTTCTAGTGCCAGTTTAATTTGAGCTTCCTCTTTCTTCATTACCTTGGCTCTAAGAGGTTTTATTGATCGGTCGTAAGTTCCTACTTCATTGGTCATGGTGACCGCTTCAATGGTTTATATACTCTTGGTTCGCTATGCATAGTTATTTCCCTCACGTATATCGAAAAGGGCGTCGAACTTATATTGTTATTAGTACTGATATGGCAGTCTTTATAATAGTTCAAGCTATTTACATGATCTCATTTGCAAGTATGTTACTTGAGTCATGAATGAATCATGTTGGTGACAAAGATTTTTTCTGTTTGATCGTTTCAAGGAAATTATTTATTTGCAATGGGGACATCTCCTGTCTTCGCGAATTTTTGTGAAACCAAATTTTCTATGTTAATTAAACTGTATAAAGTGGCTTAATTTCATTTTTGGCTAAAGTATATGTTTGTAAGAACTTGGAACAAAATAAATAATGAGTTTTTAGGGGTATGAGGAACAGGGTGTAAAGTTCACTCATTCACCATAGAAAAGGGAGGATCCTCCGACCAGACGGTTGTTGTGTCTGATGAGCAACTGCCCAACGATTGATGTCGGGTTCTTGTATATATGTCCATTGCACGGTAAACTTTAATTGCGCGATGCAGGATTTACGTGACGTCAGGTGTTTGTGTGACGTCAGGTCTTTTTGATGCGTAGTTCATATGTGGCGATGTAGGTACCGCCACAAGTTCCAGGTAATCTACATATTTTATCATGTTTGAAATTTTATATGAAGAAACAAACTCCTCCTAAACAAAACCTATGCAGAAGTTGGTCAATATTACAGCAAGATTGAACTACCTAAATCTGTCTGGCTACAAAGCGCCACTAGATTGAGATGTTTGATACATAAAATCGCAACCAAAAGTGATAATTAATACAATTTTTGAATTTTATTTAGAACATTAACAGAAATTTCTAAGTTACTGATTGAGTCATATTGTGAAGACCTTGCCTCGTGTATTCAGAAAACTTTATATTGCGCACCTGATTTCCCTCAAGACTGCACTGCAAGGGATCAGACAATAGTCGCTTCTCTATAATGTCATGGGCGAATAAACAACTTAACGATTAACTTTATAAGTATTATGGCACTATTGATTTTAATGAATAGGTACAAACATAATTTATTCGTATTTGAATTTCTGTCATCAATTGACCATACATTCTAAGTTACTTATGAATGCCCATGCCTCGACAACCAGACTCATGTTGCCAATACAAGAAACAAGCTAATACATAACTTCAATTATAAATTAGTTTCAGTAGAACACAATTTACTAATAAACCTTATAGAAAGCGGCATCTGTTCAATGGTCTATTCATACTATGAATGCTATCATTAATAATCTTTTCTGTTTCAATGTATTCAGTTCCCGTATGTCCATTTGTTAATTTGACGTGTCTGAAATTAGAAACTTGATTGCTTTTATTTATTTTATCATATGTGTTTTGCCAATGTTTGTGGCATGGTGATTGATTATGGTTTTTACATCTTCTGTTATTTTTACTTTTGTAACGGGATATCGTTATGCAATAAATAGCTAGATAAGACAAGATGAGGACTATTTTGAAAAATCTATCGGAATCTATCAATTGAACATAGTTCCTAATGTTCAATTGATAGATTCCGATGGACTTATGGGTTTCGCAATGCAGCTTCAAATTCGATAACCATCGATGGCATCACGTTTTAAAATATTTTATTTGCAAATTCTAGAATTGATTCCTTCAACAACTAGGGACGTATTTTGCATTTACGTTTATGGTAGTGGCGCCTCAATGTAGACACATTTAAATATGTCGATGGAAATAGCTGTCCATTGTATTCCTAATTGATGTATTTAGCACTTGTCAATAGCTGCACATTTATGATTTCCGACACCGAATCTATACATATTAAAAATCGAAATGTAAAGAGGAAGTAGCTAGTCACGAAACAAAAAAACAAAAAAACCTCTTTCTCATTCAGTCCATAGGAGGTGTAATTAGTCGTGTAGCGTTAATGTTAATTATCGCCATGGGAAGACAGTACCAACACAGTTTATTGATCGAAGTTCGATGCCTGTTAACTATGTGGCATGCATGTTAAGAGGTTTTTTTTCTTTTGTGCTAGGTTCTCCTGAAACGTTTTTGTTTGAGTATATGATAGATATCGTTGTGTGATGGTGGTGGAAGTGTGAATACAAAATACATTGTTAGTAAGTTCTCACAATTTTTTTGCACTCTTTATTCTGATCTAGTAATACTTGTAGATAGACCTTTCAAGTGAAAGATTTGGTCGTTTTAGTTTTTTCTTGTTAATGTTTATTGTTTAAACTAATTCTAATCTAATTTGCTTCTCATATATTTAAAACCATAACAATAGCCTACTTTACATCACACCTCACCTTCAACTCATCTAATATCGTGTATATATCTTTCCGCTGCGCTCATATAGGTCGATGTAGTAACAAATTAACACATACGCCATCGCCCTTCGTTTACAATGCTTCATTGTTCTAACTGTGGTAATTTGTTTATTCACAGAACGAACTTTTGGGGTCGTAAAATGGAGATCACGATTCAACTGGAGCATTTTGTTCGACTTTTTGGTGTGAAAAATAGTGTTGTTTTTTTTGTCATGTTCAACTTAGTTTCTTTTCGTTTGAAGTGAGAGTGAGTGTAAACAAATCGCTCCTGGGGTGTTTATGTGCAACTTTTAAAGCACAGAATTTATTATTATTTCATTATTTATCTTCTTGTTATCAATCCTTTTTCAAAAGCTTCCACATTCAATGACTTTTGGTAGCGTCTTCATCAATACGTTCATCAGATGGACTAGTTGATTAAAGTAGAAAAAAAAATCTTCTTATGGTGCCCACATTTTTAATATTATCAGTTAGGGCAAGATTCACAGATCACACTTTGAATTTATTTTGCTAAGTTTTCTTAGTATTTCATACTAATATGGACCATCTTCTTAAACGAATCTTCATATTTGTATGAGCAAATGCTTCATACGAATATGAACCTTACGTTGTTAAAAATAAGGCTAACTTTACTGCTACTACTACTAAGGAAACTAAGTAGTCGTTTCTACATGGTATTACTAGTATCGCTTCAGTAGGTAGTCCAGTCCGTAGGCAGTCCTAAAACATGCAGTCAAAGCGACGCTTTCACTGCCGTCGCCGTGGGAATGGCGAAGTTTTGGGCCAAGAACAATTGAAATACTGTCGTACCAGCCTGCAGCCACACGAAGAGGAAGAAGTAGGTGGTCGTTTTCTCCAAATACGGGTTAATACTAGGTAGTTCATACTATGCAGGGAACCACGGCACATTCATCTTAATACTTCTCACTATACCAGCTTTTACTAGCTTTATAGCTCAAATCTAACATTCCCTACCTTACCTTTTCCAAGTATTACACTTGCGTAAAAGGTAGTAAAAGTCTAAACAGTAGTGTCTAACAAATCAAGTAGAAGGAGTTAAAGTGTCTATTGTTTGTTCTCTCAACTTATGCGTAATAGATCTTTAAAGTTGAGCATTAGCAATGAAATGAGTGTTCATACACCTGACATTGAGTGCTCGGAATAGCAACGCAGTGTGTGGTGTGGTCCTAAGAATAATTGATATGGTTGGCAACAATAGTTACTTGACTTAAACATGTCATTCAGAACAGCTCAGCATTGAAGTAGTTGATTAATCATAAAAACTGAACTTTAGCCAAAGCACAAATATCTAGTTTAGTAATATAGCAACCACTATTATTATGAAGACACTTACTAGGTGTTCTAGCGTTCAAACCTTATGTTTAGCGACCAATTTTGCCACCATACTAGTGGCACGTGGCTACGTAATAACAGCCGCATGGGTCGAACGATCAGATTAAGCTACGCTTGCCGTGGTCAGTGCGTGGATGGGACCCTCTGTACACACCGACACGGAGGCAATTGATGACCAGTATGAAATCAATTTTAAAATTATAAAGAAAGAAGGTTCTTTCTTTATAATTAATCATAAGCAATCTTTAGATAAAGATTGCTTAAAATCACTTTACAAAAACTCCTCTTCCACCAAAAATGAAGAGTTATTATCAAAAAATCCAATTGAACTTAGACAGAAATTCTATAATGATAGTAAACCCTGATCGATTGCTCGTTAGGGACATTTAACAACTAATTCTTCTAAACTTGCTGAAGTATTGAGCTGTTCATTAGAAGTTTCCAGCTACGCGACGTTGGCGGTTAATTGTTAGAACCCAGAACTCCGCACTAATGAAGGAAGGAAATTAATTTTAACTCAGAGTTTAGTCGTTCGTTTTGTTGGAAATAATGATTCTATCGAAATTGCTGTGTGTAGAGTGGAAATTGATATTTTATGAGCAATTATTTGAAAGGACTGTTTTGTTATAGGGTAAGGTCAGGCACACCGTGTAACAAAATACTGGGTACCCCTAACAACACGAAAGCATTTTTTATTTTGGCAAAAATTATGTTCCATAAACGGTTTGGGTGAGTTTGCAACATTCAGTTAATTAATTATTGTATTATAATTTAATTGATTTATTTTTAATAATAATGTAGGTATTTTGTAATTGTAAGGAACCAATAAAAGCTTTATTATTTATTATTATTATAATATGCAACATTCTATTCCTAAATCACTAAGGTTGTTTTTTTTTCTGGAGAGTTGTTTCGTGACCATATATACCTATTAGAAATCAAATCATAAAATGATTATGGTTAATGATTTATGTAAGTAATAAAATATGCATGATGTGAAGTAAAATAAAATACATAAAATAAATGAGCATGAGTATAAACTAACAGTAAAATTTAATAACAAATACACCTCTTAATGTTGTTAAATGCTATTTTACAATCGTCCTAAATGACTGAATACCTGGAAAATCTGATGTTGTGTGGGTCTGGCCTTGCCAATACCGCTGACTGAATAGAATAAAACTCATGCCATGTATTTTTAACTTCGTAATTATCCTAAAATGGTCAGAAAACCCCATTACTAGTTTATAGCTAAACACCTGTTTTCTAAAAGGTTAATCAACAAAATGAGGCTCAAAGACTGTCAAAGTCATGTCAAGGATTTTATTGACTGTTGCTAATCATAGCTAGCAATTAACGCAGCGCTGATTAGTCTTTAAGAAACCGCAAGGTGTAAATATTTACTTGATTTTTGTTTTATTACTTTCATGGCGACACATGATTACATAGTTGACCCTCTCGGATCGTGAATACTGTTCCTCGTAAAAGAGACATTTCACCTAGATCATCTCTGTTAGGCCGCGTCCTAGTTAAAAGCTATCGTCCCGCGATACGCGATCGGTCGCGTGCTTTTGTCACTTTTTGTTCGAAAAGTCGGAAAGCGCCCTCTGTCGGCACGACCACGCGTTCAGATTCACCGAACAGAAACTTCGAACGATCGGGTATTCGCGCGATGATCGCTTTTAAATAGGAGGCGGGTTTAGAGCAAGCTTCGTCGTGAACAAAAGTTACGATCAATGAAAGAGTTAATACTGGATGAATTCTCTAGCTTTTTGCTCTGTCGTAGACGAAGCACTTAGATTTAACGAGTGGCATAGGTCAAGGCAAATATTTGTCTGTTTGAGAGGTTTAGAACCTGTTTGTGAGATAGCAAAAGCTTCGAAAGATGGCAAACCGATCAGCCATTGGACACATTTACCACTTCTCACTAGGAAGTTGAATAAATAACTTGATGGCCCAGAGACTAAGGCCTCGACTCTCATGCGCGAGGTTGTGAGTTCAAATCCGGCAAAGTACCAATGTGACTTTTTCAATTCATAATACTTTCTGAGTTTATTTTGAACATTACTGGCATCGGTGAAGGAAAACATCGTGACGGGAGGAAACCTGGACTTTATCGCCACACCATCTCGAGCAAGCATGGTGATCAATGCTCGTGACTTTTTGTATGAGAAGAGCCTTTGCCCTGCAGTGGGACAAATTATAAGCTGGTATTATTAATATGAAGAGATGATACCTACATATCCGCTCAACTATCGATTGGTCTTTAGAAGGAAAGATGAAAGAAATAAAGAAAGCCGATAACAATTAAAATTCTATTGTGTCTCGTTAGTGACAGTTGGAGGTTTAATACGTCTCTAATGAATAGTCAATAGTGATTAGATGCCACAGCTTTGAAAATCGATTTAAACTAACGCGTAGGTAGGTACATAGAACAGCGTGTAAGTACATCTGTGCCCTAATTTTCGTAATTAAATACGATTTATCAGGAAACATTTATGAAGATTTATGGATGGTAATAAATTTTATTGTAATAACTTGCATGTGCTGCTCTGACCCAATACAACTATGTACGGTTAGAAACAGAATTAATAAAATAAATATTTTATCTTAAAGTTTACTCTTATCGTGGCCCACCGATTACAAAGCGGCGACTGAACGTGGTTATCACATTGATCAATCATTTAATCAACTTCATTAGTGTAATACATATTATATCTATATTTACTATAAATTGAGAGGAGCTCGTGTCTAAGTAATAACAGCCGCACCAAGTCTATCCATCAGGTTAAGCTACGCTTGCCGGAGTTGGTCGGTGGATGGGTGACCATCTTTACATACCGAGACTCCTCCGTGCCTCGGAAAGCACGTTAAGCCGTTGCCGGCTGTCATTCGTGGATCTATGACAGTCGTCAGAAGCCTGAAAGTCTGACAGCCAGTCTTGCCAAGGGGTATCGTATTACCCAGTTACTGGGTTGTGGAGGTCAGATAGGCAGTCGCTCCATCTAAAATACTGGTATTCAGCTACATCCGGTTAGACTGGAGGCCGACCCCAACACAGTTGGGAAAAGGCTAGGCAGATTGACTTTCTATAAATTTAAGTCACTTTTCGTGTTTGTCTGCATGTCCGCATTGTTTTTCTAAACCACGCAACAGATTTTGATAAGGTTTTCACCATCGTTTAGAGAGTTAATGTGTATAATTACGTTAATATTAAGTTACATAGTTAGATCATGGATCTAGCAGAATATCAGCATCAGGAATATTTGCCTGGCACATGCTGAGTTGGACTCCCATTTGGTGCAACGTTGAGACGCGCACCGCACTTTATATGTTTCAGTATTTTTTTAAAGTGTGCCGTACTCGTAGTTAATATTGCCATCACAGTGTCTTTTTTTCTTTTATTGTTTTTTTTTTTGTATAATGGCTCCTTGTAGCTTTTTATTTATGTATTTAGTCATTATTTAACCGTGCTTTTGTATGTTGTGCAATGTCTTTTGTGTAAACCAAATAAACGTTTTATCTATCTATTTATCTATCTACATATAACTAAGAAATCTAGATGTTTTGTCAAGTCGTAAAATCCGTGCGAAGCAGGGCGAGTCGCTAGTCCTTCATGAACTTTACTCCGATACCGTTCTATGATATTCTACAATGTGAGAGTAGCATATTCAACTTTTTTTTGAAATTATGAGATCCTGCATTATGCTAGTAAACCATTCAACAGCAAGCATTCAACTTTCGAACATCATATAATCACTTCTTGGTGATGCCAAAAATGTGATAACGTTTGATGTAGACTTTAGAGTATCAATCCTTTGATTTTATTGCCTATATAATTATATTCCCAGTCTAGATGATAGTTCAATCAATCTGCCTAGCCTTTTCCCAAATATGTTGGGGTCGGCTTCCAGTCTAACCGGATGCAGCTTAATACCGGTATTGTACAAGGAGCGACTGCCTCCACATCAGATCTCCACAACCCGATAACTGGGGAATCCGATACCCCTTGGTAAGACTGGTTAACACATATTTGTGTTAACTGTTCCTTTTACTAAGAATTTCTATTGTGAAGCGCCTCGTGCGTCATGCATGTTATATTTAGTTTTTTTTTTTGCAAATCATTATACATTATCCAAACTTCGTCCTCATAAAACACATCGTAAACCGTACATAGTTCTTCAAAGTATAAAACACATTATTAATCTTTAGCTTTCATGTCCCACCATCAGATATGGCCACCACACAATGGCCCATGACTCGCCACTTCTTCACCAAAGAACTATAGATATAATTAGTGATATAACTTGTAGCGTAAAAAATATTAATAGTACGAATATTTTTAATTGCCAAATGTGTTAATAATAATAAGCTTTGATTGTTACTCTGTATTAGGTAGGTACTCTTAGTACGCTTTGAAGTCTTCCGGCAAGAGACGTCAATCTTTATAGCCAGGATTACACATGCCAGTAACTTGCACAAAAGCATGCCAGTAGCTTATATATGCTAAACGCTCATTTATATCATCACCAAATAAAAGTTGTTATGGAACATTGGCATGCAAGCTACTTGTACTTTTGTGCAAGTTATTGGTGTGTCGTTTCCTGACTTCTGAGATTCTTGTTGATCTGTGATTATTGTGTCTGTGCGATGTAATTAGTTTTTAGTACAAATTGAGAGTAGGTACATATCTTTTACAAGTACCTACCTAACAGTGTATGTAATTTCATTGGCACACAATCCTTCCAAATCAATAAAGCATTCGTTACTCGCAAATTGCAACACAAGGATCCGTCAAAAGGATGGAAAACTTGAGTCCTACTGTATGTTAATAAACTGGCCAAGTGCATGTCGAACCACGCACAATGAAGGGTTCCGTAGTTAGGATGAATTTATCCAACAAATTTAACATTGTAGTTCAAAAACATGTTCTCCCATACAGAATGTATGGAAGAACATGTTTTTGCAACTGCAAATTTAAGTTGGTCGATTAATACTCGGTAACTTGTGAAGCCTACGTAGAGGTGATAGTTTTCCTTTTAATATCGCTATATATACTACTGCCGTGAATTTTTTCACATATCCAAAACCAACCATTTATCTGGCGCGTCGTGTTGATGAGAGATGTCAGCGCAATTGGAGGGGTCCGGTAGGACCGATGCCTGCTAGGGTTGCGGGAAAGTCCGAAAGGGATACCGGGACCTTGGCAACAGGCAACTGAAGGAACACGGGTGGATTTTAGTCAGTAAAAGTCTGACACGCCCTTCCGCTCCGCCCAGAGCGGGAGAAGTCATTGGATGCTTTGCCAGGCTCAAAAAAAAAAAAAAAGGGTGGGGAGGTTGACACTTGACTCTAACAAAAATTTTCACTTTAAAGCTTAATATTTCGCAAACATATCACGGAATCCAAAAATGGTTTTCACAAACTCATATTATTTTTAAACGACCTTTTCAACGATATCCCACACCATGGAATTGGCGAGAAAAAAAAACCAATCCCACTTTAGGTGTAGGGTAGGTACACAAAAATAAAATATTTTTTACGATTTTTTTTTACCACTTTGTCGGCGCGATTTATATATATATCCATACCAAATTACAGTCTTCTAGTAGATGGACGGACAGACAGACAGACGGACATGGCAAAACTTTAAGGGTTCTTTGTTGACTACGGAACCCTAAAAAACAAAATGCGATCTTCAATCCATCTGTCATCGGACAGTTAGCAACTGTCCGATTACTGCTGCCGTAAGCAAAAGGGGTGCATAAGACCAAAACACAAAACGGAGAAAATACTTAAATTAGATGTTTTAAATGTTTAAATACTTGCTTGCGAAAAAACGAAACTATAAACTGTTTTCTATAGAGCTGGTATAATGTTTGTAGACCCATCGAAACACCGTTTCCATGGCACAACTTTAACTAAAGCTATAATTTATTGTATTATCTATAGAATGCTACGTGTCAACGAATCTAAAAGTAAAATGTCCTATTTTAGTACCTATCTTAAGAATGAACCAAAGTACTTCGTAAGAAAACATAAACATTATTGTACAGGTGCTGAGGTGAGGCATTTTACTACAGACGTCTTTTCAACATTTATTTGCCAATGTTTTATTTGTTAACTGCTAGTATTAAAGTTTAAGCGTATGCGCAGTTTCTACAACATCCTGGGGCCGTATTATGACGGATTAATGCTACTATTTTTCCAGTGTGAGTGAGAGACGGAGCTATACAAGGCCGATAGCACCATCCTTTTTTCGCAGTGGAATAATTATGGCATTACTACTTCATAATACGGCCCCTGTTTGCTACCTTATTAAGGTTTTGTTATGGA
Source organism: Lithophane leautieri (assembly GCA_949152455.1). Classification (NCBI taxonomy): domain Eukaryota; kingdom Metazoa; phylum Arthropoda; class Insecta; order Lepidoptera; family Noctuidae; genus Lithophane; species Lithophane leautieri. The sequence continues at coordinate 1,936,398 of OX424463.1, read as the reverse complement.
TGGTAAAGATGTAAGAGAGCATTTAAAATGAAAAAAAAATTGACTAGCGTTCACATAACAATAAAAACACGCCTGTATTTCCAAAAGGGTTAGGCAGAGGTGTACCTAAAGAAGTTCCACCAACATTTTGCCAGTTATGTTTAACAGCTCCCACAAGCAGGCGCGATATCGCGGGCGCGACAAGGGTAGCCTGTGGCACCCGCGAAATCGCGCCAGGTTGCACGAGCCTCATACAATAGGGGGCGAGCCTATTGCCATAAACCGGTCCCCATTCCAGTCTTCGGACTGCTACTGAGAAGTTTCAGACGGAAAAATCTAATAACACTTTGCCCTACCCAGGAATCGAACCCAGGACCTCATGCTTAGCAGTATCGTTGGTAACCACCAGATCAAAGGGCAGTTCTTTTCTTCATTGTCAAGATAAATATTATCTAAACCTGAGCAAGTATATTGAATAATATCATTGTAACTCAGTGTATGAACTTTACAAAGAATAATGAGACAGTGTCATGGTTCTATCTACGTCGAATCGTTTGTGAATCAGCATTGTATGAATCAATCAAGTCTATTACAGTACCTACCTATTCGCTGTACGCTCTGGACAAAATCATTTTATGTATTCCAGTAATAGTCCTAGGTACTTGGTTTTCAGCCTTTATCATTATTTACCATAAAAACTAAATCATCATCTGCCTAGCCTTTTCCCAACCATGTTGGGGTCGGCTTCCAGTCCAACCGGATGCAGCTGAATACCAGTATTTTACATGGAGCGACTGCCTATCTGACCTCCACAACCCAGTAACTGGGTAATACGATACCCCTTGGCAAGACTGGTTGTCAGAGTTTCGGGCTTCTGACGACCCGTAACGACTGTCAAAGATCCACAAATGACAGCCGGGACCAACGCTTTAACGTGCTTTCCGAGGCACGGAGGAGACTCGACATGTAAAGATGGTCACCCATCCACGGACCAACCCCGGCAAGCGTAGCTTAACCTGATGAATCGACCCATGCGGCTGTTATTATTTAGCCACGAGCTCCATTAAAACTAAATAAAATACAAAAAAAAATATTACATTCTTAAAATTTTTGCCATTTTTCTACTAAGTATAGAAAAAATATTGGAACCGTGCGTCTAAATCCTGCCTTTTGATATGTGCTTTGTATTTACATAGTTATATCTGCTTTCAATCAGAATTTGCACTGCTTCATGCTACTTAAACAAGCATACGACGAAAAATACAGATCAGTCTTCTTCTTTCGTGTGGTTAGTGACTAACTAAGTGCCAGAATTTTAAATCCGCTCAAGGGCCTCTGACTTGGCTTCACATCCCGTCGAGAAATATCAGTGATCAGAATCACATTTGAACACTGATCAGTTCATTTGTAAACAGGACAAAAACATCGTGACATCGTGACGTGAAGACAACATACATTCTTATACGACAAAACTTTTGAAACAAGTTTCGTTACATACGTTTCATATAATAAACAAGTGAATCCTTGGTTTCTGAAAGCTTGATTAAGTTTTTTATCAGATAATCTACCGGCGAGTCTCATGAAACTGTCTGTAACATCAACCAATCATAGTTCGATGACGATAAAAATTTAAATAAGCATTCAGAAAACAAGTATAAATTTTGAAGTGCATGCGTAGATACGTCCAAAATTAGGAACTTTTTCAAGCTCTTCCATGTTTTATCAAGTAGGTTTAAACTAATAAACTGGTGTAAAACATTCTTATTTAGCCGCCTGTGATAGTAAAAATCAATAATTCTTTAAATTTTTCCTCGACTATCCATTGATTACAGCAAAAAGAAAACAAAAATATTTAATACTCACAGTCACCATTCATTTAACAATATCCTCAATCTTTTACCGAGAAAAAAAATCACAACACTTCCACTTTGTTACGATAATACAGTTAAATACTTTTTGTCACACTGACACTTGTGAAAAAAAGGATGTTTTTCGTGATCCAAAGTCAGAGCAAAAAGGCGCTCGTGCGGGCTTGGCCGACAGAAGCTAGGAAACGACTGGCGATTCCATGGAACTCGAATGCACCTCGGTTTGTGAAACACTGAGCTCTGTGTCGCACTGTGTTTCTCTTTGGCACTGTTTCGAACTCTTGTGCTAGGCTATCGAGCTTTTAAATAATGAAAAAAATAAACTTAGATTATAATTGTTTTTGAATAAGGTGGAAATAGTTTTAGAATTTGTGAATTCGTTCTATGTTCAAAATAAAATGAGTACCTATTGATAATTCTGGGCAAACATTGGTCAAAAAAAGTTTGTTGTGTTAATGGTCGAAGTGTTATTCAGCAAAATGTTAAAGTTCAGACATCTCATATTACGATCTGAAAAAGATTGCAATAAATTGCACGTCAGATTATCTGTCAAGATTGATGAATTTGAGCCTTTGTTGTCAGATATCAAGTAACAATTGACGATTAATAAAAAGATATGATAAGTATTGTGTGGGACCACCTGCAATAATACTTTACACTTATAGTTAATATTACAGACACACATAGACTTGCATTAGCACTTAACCACAAAAAGTAAAAATCGTATTCATAGAAAAGTACGTGACAAATATAAAAATAATCCAATCTAAAAATAGAATAAGCGACCAGAATTCAAAAAGGAGTTTACAATAAAATTGTATTTTAAAATCAACACAGAACTTTGTACAACATAAATTTCTTTAACAATAGTGGGAAAATAAACTTTAAAATATTACACAGTGTGTCTAGTTGGAATACGTAGTGTTCAATGTTTTTACCGCCGTTTGGCGCGTGCGCGGTGCGAGCTTTGATACGGAAAGACGAAAGTTCGGTTCTGTTATTTCAAAGAAGGTGAGCCATTAACGTTTATGTTCTAAAGGGCTGGGACTATGAATTTAGGTAGGTAATTAAAATCAGCACTAAAACATTGGTTTCTCCTAGACAGTTAACAATTCTCGGTAATGGTATAATAACGATGTTCTGAGGAGAACAGTGATTAAATTATTGATGTCCGATTCGGTACATAGATAGTAATTTTGTAAACCAACATTATTATAAAATTTCTTAGTGGCTTTGGTACCTAGACGATTCGGTCAAGAGATTGACAGAACGTTTCATTGTCGTCTAAAGGCATCAGTCTGTCTGCCAAAGCAATTTCACATTGAACAGTCCAGCAGTCAGAAGGTTTAATTTGTGTTAAACCTTAATAATAAACAAGTGAAGACGAAGACAAAGATAGTAAGCAATAACAACAACGTCAATCAAGCGTTTATTATCAGTTTATTTTATTACCTCGTTTTATTATCTCGTTTCGCCCATCAATAAAATTGGCAATCGACCTATTTAAAAGTAGGTATGCTGTTGTCTTTGACGATAGACCGGAAAATGTTTTTCATTTCAAAATAATCGAGGTAATCCTACTAATATTATAAATGTGAAAGTTTGTGTGTTTGTGTATTTGTGTGTTTGTGTGTTTGGATGTTTGTTACTCAATCACGCAAAAACGGCTGAATGGATTTGGATGAAATTTGGCAAACAGATTAATATGATTTATAACCTGGATTAACACATAGGATACTTTCTATCCCGATAATCCTACGGGATCGAGACTTACACGGGTGAAACCGCAGGGCGCAGCTAGTTTAATAATAATTTTATAACCACAATTTAGTCGACGATTTTTCAATTATACCTTAATAATATTATTACATTTAAATTTGAAACCTTATAAATACAGTTTTTTTTCTTTTCGTGTGGTTAGCGACTAACCTTTTTTTTTTTTGAGGGTGGGAAATCATCCAATGTCTTCTCCCGCTCTGGGCGGAGCGGAAGGGCGTGTCAGACTTTTACTGACTAAAACCCACCAGTGTTCCTTCATTTGCCTGTTGCCAAGGTCCCGGTATCCCTTTCGGACTTTCCCGCAACCCTGGTAGGCATCGGTCCTAGCGGACCCCGCTAATTGTGCAGACATCTCTTTGAGGCGCGCGTGGAACACGACGCGCCATCGACCCGGGCCTGGTCCTTATCGGACGGCGAGCTGCCCGTTGATCGCCGTCCGCAAGCCCGCGCCTATGGTGGCCGGGAATCCGCCTGGGATTCCCGACGCCCAGGGCGTCTCCAACGGCAGCAGTAAGGGGCGTGAGGGCGCAAACTTAGCCTTTCCCTCACGTGTTCGGCCTCCTCCTTCGCGAGCATTATTGCTCCGCAGAAGGAGTTGACGGCTTCCCATGCCCTCTCGCTCCGTACCATGGCCTGGACCAGGGCCGGACGCGAGAGGTCATTGCCGCCAATCGCCTCCGCGAGGACACGGCGGTGCTCCGCCCAAGCAGGGCATACCTCCGCCGTATGCTCCACCGTGTCCTCCGGGTGATCCGCACAGTGGTGACACCCGGGCGTTTCCTCCCGCCTAATCCTACACAGGAACCTCCCGAAGCTGCCATGTCCGGTGAGGACCTGTGTCAGGCGGAAGGTGAGGACGCCGTGGCGCCTCTTTAGCCACTCCTCAAAGAGGGGACTTATCGCCGCTATTGTGGCGTGCCCAGTACTGGGTTGCGACAATCGCACTCTCCATGCCGCCATAAGATCTTGCCAGAGGTCTGTCCGCTGTGCCGCGATTTCTCGCGGCAGCGGAGTTATACCCCGGCGCTTCACCTCTTAGCGCCACTCCCAGATGTGCGCGATGTCCTTCGCCTCCAGATCCCATGGCGGTAATCCGGCAAGGAGGCTCGCCGCCTCACGGGAGACCGTGCGGTATCCCCGGGCCAGCCGAATGGCCATGACCCTTTGGGACGCGTTCAACCGGCGGGCTGGCCGCAGCCTAAGGGAACGCGCCCACACCGGTGCCCCGTAAAGGGCCATGGACCGCACGACCCCCGCGTAGAGCCTCCGGCAGGAGGCGATTGTACCCCCTAGATTGGGCAGGAGCCGCCTCAAGGTGGCCCCAGCCGGGTCCAGCCTTGGAGCCAAACGTCGGAAATGCTCCACGAAGTTCCACCGGCTGTCGAGGACGAGTTCTAGGTACTTCATCGTCGACTCGACGCCGATGTGAACCCCTCCTACCGTAATTTGGGAACCCGACGGTGGCACGTTCCGAGGGCCATGAAAACACATGACCTCGGACTTGTGCAAGGCCACCTCGAGTCCCAGCTGCCGGATTCTATCGACGATTGTCGCAACCCAGCGTGTCGCTAGATCGGCCGCCGCCTGGTGCGACCTCCCCTGCGCCAGGACCAGCGTGTCGTCAGCGTAGCAAACTATGCTGACGTCGCTAGGGAGGTTGGCGCACAGCACCCAGTCGTATCCGATGTCCCACAGATGCGGCCCCAGGACCGATCCCTGTGGGACACCACACGACATCTCTCGCCAGTTCCACATTCCCTGGTGACCGGGGTAGATGAAGGCCCTGTCCGTCAAATAGGCCTCGACCACACGACAAAGGTAGGTCGGCATCCGGTGGTACCGGAGTGCCTCCCTTATGAAACTCCAGGGCAGGGTGTTGAAGGCGTTGGCGATGTCTAGTGACACCGCCAAGACGACCCCGCCCCGGGCCACAGCATCCCCCGTCGTGAGGGCCCGTACGCGTATGATGGCGTCCACCGTAGAGCGTCCTCTGCGGAAACCAAACTGGCTCTCCGCCAAATCCAGCCCCACCCGCACCAGCCACCCGACGAGGCAGTTTGCAATGACTCTTTCAAAGAGCTTGCCCACCTCGTCGAGCAGCACGATGGGCCGATAGTTAGTGAAAAACCTGAGGGCCAATTCTCGTACTTAAAAACGTTCACATTCAAGTCGCAATCTGTCAAACTTGTCAAAAATGTTAGTAAATTGATTGTATTGACAGATATCGAATGAGATGCGTTCTTAAAAATTACGGGAATTGCCCCTTTGGTGTCAGAGTTTTAAAGCCGCCCATGGGCCTCTGACTTGCCTTCACATGCCGTCGAGAAATATCCCTCAGTCATCATTTTCTCACGATGTTTCCTTCATCAGTTTTGAAGCAAGTTGTAATAAAAAAATTAAAAATACAGATGAATTTGTGTTACTAACTCCCTTTCGTCAGTGATTGCATATGAATTTAATCTGAACAGGGTTTGTTTACACTTTCATCAAATACTTTTGGAACAGACTACGTTTCGGTGTCGAGCAAAGATAATAAGAGAGTTTATGAGATACTAAGAGTGTTATACTTATAATCATAAGTTTTCTGAAAGTATTTAGAAATACGATTATTTTTAGTCAACAACGAAAGGGTAGTAAATTGTCCCTCAGAAACCAAAGACATGACCATAACCACAACAGCGAACAAGCTTAGACAACAAGTCACCACAGTGTCCACCAAAACCAAAACAAGCCATATTGACAAGAACAGCACTTCATAAATAAATGTCAGATGACTACACTATTTCTTAGTGTTGTACCCATTTTAGCCAACAACTAAATCTAGGCATTATTTCACGGTACGCAGACATTTCTCCTGCGAATGTGAATAAACCAGTAAATACTGGCTCGCAAGATGTGAGAACTATACGGAGCTAATAGATGTTGTTTCAAATGTTCTAAGGCTTCCCATTCGCGGTGCGGGAAAATGGAAGAAGTTTTTAGTCGGTGCATTTTCATGGTATCGCTGTTGCAATATTGTTTCATTCAAGCATATTTTTCAATCACATATATTATTAGGTTTCTCAGTGTGCCAGGGGCTTGTGGCTAAGTAATATCAGCCGCACGGGTCGATAGCTCAGGTTAAGCTACGCTTTCCGCGGTTGATCCATGGGCGGGTGACCATCTTTACATACCAAGACCCCTCCGTGCCTCGGAAAGTACGTTAAGCCGTTGGTCCCGCTGTCATTTGTAGATCTTTGACAGTCGTTACGGGTCGTCAGAAGTTCGAAAGTCTGACAACCAGTCTTACCAAGGGGTATCGTATTATCCAGATACCATGTAAAATACTGGTATTCGGCTGCATCCGGTTAGACTGGAAGCCGACCCCAACTTAGTCGGGAAAAGGCTAGGCAGATGATTAGGTTTCCCAGTGTATAATTATGTAAAATTAAAAACGATTTAAATTTTTTCGACTGCAACAGAAATTATATAAAGCCCATTGTATATTAATTTACTATTAATATCCCTATTTTACTATTAATTATTTTGGGTAGGTATATCTAGGTAGAAAAATTATATTTGATTGGATCTTTTGATTAAATAAGCTTTGTTTGTGATTAAAAAGTAAATAGACACATCGCAGTGTTTATTTAAGGAATTATAACAATTAAAAATTTCATAACACAAGTCACGTATGCACCTATTTATTATACGTTCATAAATTCGAAAGCGTATGTTTATCAGACACATAATTATTGTTACTTGTGATCATGCAATTAGCATTCTTTTGCATTCTATATCAAATAGCCGTATAATATACCAACTTAAGTAATAATTGGTAAAACTATTTCAAAGTAGCAGTACAAAAAAAGTTATGTAAAAGATGTATGTGATTCCAACATTTCCACGACCCCTTTTCACCCATACATTGCGACTCACAACTCATAAAGTCACAACACAAAAATTCGCATCATGAATGCTCACATCTCTACCAGTTATTTAATGGTTCGTCGCACTCCAAAGAGTCGGCAACTCTTGTAGAGCCAGTTACGTTGTAGAGTAGGGTCGCAGTTGATGAGCAGGCTCTATCACGGGTGGATGAAAGGGGATGGATGCAGGTGTATAACAGTGGATGAAAAAACGATCCAAAGAGAACCAATTTGGAGTTAGGTCTTGATCGAAGGGCGTCAGTTGATAAATAAGTTGTCAGTGAAGAATGATATTGTAGTTTAACAATTATTTTGTGTCAGTCCATTACATTACATTAAGTCAAACAAGGAAGTGATTTCTAAACTCAAACTCAAACTCAAAGCATTTATTTCAATTAAACCATTCACAGGCACTTTTGAATTGTCAAGGAGTCGGTCAGTCAGAAATATGAAGCTAGTTGCCCATTCCAAAGCGTAGTAGGTACCTATGGAGAAGAACAGGCAAGAAACTCCATGGACACTCTTTTAAATCAAAATATTGTCACAATATGTGGGTTATATCATTTATGTTGAAATTATACATGTGAGAACAATGTAGAAAGCACGTTAAAAGCGTCCGCAATTATTACATAAAACAATTCAAAAATTTAAATAAGCCATGGCAGCTAAGAGATGACCAGTCACAACTGACGGCGCCCGTTCACGAACATGACGCATGGATCAAAGATTTCGTTTTCCTTTTAAAGTCAGAAACCTTAGTTAGAGATCACGTTCTTTCTGTGGAGTTTCTTGCCGACTCTTCTCCATAGGAAAAGACCAATAGGAACCGTGCACCTAGCTTCTGACGTTCCGTACTTCTGACGTGTGTAGGTTTACGTGCAATAAAATATTTAACGGTTGAACGGATTTGGATGGGCACAGGGGTAGGCCATGACCTGGAATAGGACATAGGATACTTTTTATCCTGATATTCCCACGGGATCGAGACTTACGTGGGGGAAAACCGCGGGGCGCAGCTAGTATTTGTATAATTTGAAAGCATTAAAAAATATACAAAAAATATGACACAAAATGAGCTTGTAGGTAAAGTAAATAGCCTTATCATCCTACTTTACGGGTCAAAAAGGTTGGAAAGGTTCAAATGTAAATAATAAAGTTAAAATCACTTAAAACATTAAAACCTTCTCTTTTAAAATAACCAGGGTATTAAAATGGTATAATTTTAAATTTTCAGTTAATATTAAAACTTATTAAAAGCTTGTTGATGTCTCTTTTAGGCCTCAGCCAATTGTTGTCAAAGTTACTTAGATACCTAGTATTTGTACCGCGATGATGGATATAGACCTACTATAATCCTAATTTCCTAATGAAATCCTAATCCCAACTAATATTTTAAATGCGAAAGTGGGTTTGTGTGTTACGTTTTGCCGCTAAAACAGCTGAACATATATTATTTGGATGATATTTGGCACATAGGTAGACCATGCAGGTAGGTAATGGTCTACGATACTTTTTATCCCGATATTCCCATGGGATCGAGACTTATGTAGGTGAAACCGCGAGGCGCAGCTAGTAAGTAAAATTATTATTACATAATTTTTTTTTTTTTCTTTTGGTTTATTGGCTTGTGCTAGCTGACATATGACTAATAATTACATTTATATTTTATGTTGCGTAATGTTAATGATTTTGCATACTTTCCTATAGAATCAATTGTTTCTAACTGAACAGACAGCTGTGCTGCTGGAGAGTTTGTTGCGCCACTTCTTCTTCCCAGCTAAAGCACTAGGAAGTGGTGAAGGGTGGGTGTTTTGGGGGACTCTCTTACGTAATTTTGACGTTCGTAAAGTGCTGATTCTCAGCCTAGTTTGAATAAATGACTTTTGATTTGATTTTGATTGTGAAAAAAATCGCCCAAATCTGTTAAAAAAAAGTTGTAAGAAGAAGAAAAAACTGTAAAGACTTACCATATTTTCTCTTTCATATTACCAAATCATCGTATGTGAAATACGATGCTTTCGCACTAAGTAAATTATACACAGACCACATGAGTAAGAATTATCTCTTGTATTAAGATTAAGCGCGTGTAAATAAATACATCTATCTTATCTCCTCGACCTTAACCATTTGGCTATAACCCCGACTCTTGTATGAACTCACAGAGCTTCTACAATGAAGTATTTATATCCATATTCACCCTTTATTACAATCATTTACTTAAGTAACTTGAAGATACTATCTAAAGTTACTGAACAGACATTTAACACAATCTAAAAACACGAACTGTGCATTAGTAAGCAGCCAAGTTATCTAATAGCTGAAAATGGAGTTTATCGTCTAGTTAGATACGCAAAAGGTACTGTTTCACTGGTATTGTGTGTGTTTATAAAATAGTTAATTGATTCGGGCGTGACTTTGCGGAAATCCATTACAAAATACAATACGACGTTAGTAACCTATTCCACTTAAGTATTCCTCAAGAGTCATAAAAACCCTGCAAGAAATCGACTCGTGTTTCACATCTCAACGCCAGTACTACGCCCAGCGCTCGGCAACACGTCGTGTTCGGGTTCGCGACTGGTCAATCGTCATCATGAGGATGCCTCGTTGAGATGTGAAACACGTGTCGATTTCTTACAGAGTTTTTAAACCTCTTGAGGAATAGTTAAGCGGAATAGGTTACTAAATATATCTACGTCTATAGTATTTTGTATATAAAACTTTTGGAATTTAATTGTAGATTCGCGTTTGATTTAGTTCTTAATTGAAAAGACCTACGTTAAATTTTGAAAAAAGATTCCTCGTTAGAGTCTCTGGGCTTTCATCCTTTTTACACTTTATCATTACTTGTTGTTAGGATCTCATAATATATGCCTCTTTTGACCAGGCACAAGTATTTATAATGCTGTTTAAAAGTATTTTCTTTCTTGGTCTATTTGTCTTTGATCTTTGCAAGCACAGGAAATTGACAAGACTGGCGAAGGAATCCTAGTTTATGAATACTAATATTATAAATGCGAAAGTGAGTTTGCTGGTTTGTTTGTTACGCTTTCACGCTAAAACGGCTAATCTTTATTTATTTATTTATTTAAAAAAAGCACAGCCACATCACATACATGAAACTTATAATATAAATAATCTTAATAACTAAAGGACTAATTAATGTACATGACAATTACGGCGTACATAGCATTGAATGATTAGACAATATCTTGCTGTCTTGCAGTTTAGTATACAAAACTAAACTAAAATACGGCTGAACGGATTTGGATGAAATTTGGTGTGGGATAACTTTAAACCCTGGAGAACGACATAGGCCACTTTTTATCGACATACCACGCGGGCGAAGCCGCGGGCGGACTAGTGATCAATAACTTCTAAATTAACTCCTTTTACAGACTCTGCAAAAGATCCTCTAGCAACCTTAATACAAATCCAAATCACACTATCACTACTTAGCACTACCTCTAAGAATTATTGACCCCTTCAACAAGCATATTAAAATTTAGTACATTCAATCATAATTACTCACTATTGTATAATAATGCCGTCCGTATCTTAGATCGAGACCGGCTCCATATATTATAAGCGTAACAAAAACAAATCATGCTGCGACAGATACAAGATAACCGATTTCGTATGCGTCGTAAATCTGTACGTGTTACAATTAAACGAGTGTTCGGTTAAGGACTCGATGCATTTGTACGGATTGGCTAGTCTAGCTTAGCTTGAGTCTAGAATTGCAGGGAGATTTAAAGAGATTTTGGGAAGAACAGATGCTTTCAATAGTATTCATTTTTTTTTTCTATCCTGCTCTTTCCTACTCATGGGCAAAGACCTCCGCTCCTTCCATCTATCGCGAGCCCGCGCGCCCTCCTTCCAGTTTGGCCGTAGGTTTTGTCCTGCCATCTCCTACGTCACATCCTATGTTTCATTAATAAACATTGTTTCTTTCCTGTTCTTCTTTCTTGATATTGCAAAACACTTTTTTCTGTTGTCCTCCACAAAATCAAATGAAATGCTGTCCTCTTAACTCACAAGCTGATAGACATGTTATCTTTACTCAGAAGATTTATTTGTTAAAACAAACCAGGAACTCTCAGAAAATATATATTCAATCATATCCAGTTTGCTCAACACTTATGACTTTATGAGTTTATGACACAAACGTTTAAATGTGTCCGTTCTTTAACAGTAATGCGGAGTGACTTTACAACTTGTACCTGTATAATGTAATTGGAACGTCAGTGGATATTGATCGAGATAAATCTCGATTGAGCCGACCGTTTCTATCAAATGTGAAACGCCAATTTATTCCTTGTTACAAATCCTGGAGATATGTCGGTTTTCAATTAAATTTCTGACGGCATTCGGCTTTTGTTGTGGAGTTATGTTGCATGTAAATTGTTGGGTTATTTGTTGTTTCCTTGTTGGTTTGTTTTTGTTGTGAAATTCCTTACGTAAATTGCTGCACTTAAATACGATATCTGTATAAAGCTGTTTTATGTTGATGAGATTTTGAACTCATAAAACTTAAACTTTTATCCTAACTTAGTACTAAACATGCGAAAGTGAGTTTGTTACGCTTTCACGCTAAAACGGCTGAATGGATGTTGATGAAGTTTGGCTCATGGATAAACCATAACCGGGTTTGAGACATAGGATGATTTTTATCCCGATATTCCCATGGGATCGAGACTTATGCGGGGTGCAGCTAGTTTACTATAAAATTAAGAAATCGTCCAATAACGTCGTTCTTATTCACTATATAAAGGGGAATACCTCAAATTATTTGCCATTACAATAATTAATTTAAATAACACATACTTTGCTATGATTGCTATTTACAAGCCCTTCTCCAGACACAAATAATATTATCTATCTTCGATACTGATAAAAAACTAATAAAGAATTCACGGCGTAACGCCCATCGCGGGGTCAAAGGCGTGACCAGCAAACATCGACGAACAAAAAACGAAATGTATTTTATTTAACACTTTTTTATCACATTTCATAAGCCCTACTAAAAATGTGATAGCGTATTTCGGAATACTTTTTGTTGGAACTCGATTACCCATTGTAACAGATTTTATTGCATTCAAAGTACGAAAAAAAGTAAATCGTGAATGTAATGTTACATAGAATTTTTTGTAATGTTAGTAATTGCTATTGGAGAAATGGTAAAGGGTGATTGTGAAAGCAGTTCATTGATCTTTTTATTAGTTCTGTTATTAACGTCAATAACATTTTTATCATGTCGAGTTGAGGTAAATAGTCGCAGACTTGTAACAATGAATGATAGTCCTATACAGAATCTGTATTACGTTGAAATACATAACGCAATTATGAAAAGTGTTAATTTGAATGTATTAGTCAAAAACCCATCCACAATAACGATAGTAGAAAAGAAACAGTTTCAATAAGAGTAGCCTCTGAGGTGTGTCAGGTAACACACAAAATAATGAAAGCGTTCAGTTAAAACCCCAAACTTCCACTTCTCGATTGGTATTTACGAAATTATGGCTCGCCCCCTGTTAATGGACTGGAATGGACTATAGGCACACCTCTGCCTAACCCTTCGGGGAATACAGGTATGATATTATGTTATTAAAACTTTTTATAAAACAAAAAAACTTTTTTACAAAAAATTAAACCGACGAAAAAAGAACTGAAAAGCGAAAAATAAATAACTTTAATTTCGGAAGTCGGTGTCTTCGCTTTTCAATATTCGTTTTTTGCCACCGACTTCCGAAATTAAAGTTATTTATTTTTCGCTTTTCAGTTCTTTTTTCGTCGGTTTAATTTTTTGTAAAAAAGTTTATATTTTTCCCTTTTGAGTTACCATTTTCTCCAGGGTACTCCAGGGGGTTACTCTAGGTTAAAGACATAGAGTTGATGATGAGTGGTTGTGTCATCAGAACTATGTACGAGTATGTGTGCGAAATTTCAACAGAATCGATTCACAGTTGAAAATTCAGTTGGTCAAAAATCAATCAACCCCATTTCTTCTACCTTTAGGGGTGGATTATAGTTTCCAATTTTAAATGGGACCAACATCTAGGTATACCCTTCCCAATAAAAAAAAGAATTTTACAAATCGGACTACTCACTAAAAAGTTATGCGTGGTCATACATAAAAAAAGAATAAAAAAATATATACGAGTCGAATTGAGAACCTCTTCCTTTTTTTTTCGTCGGTTAAAAAACCAGCGACTTCCTAGAAAACAATAAAAAGTGAAAAATAACTTTAATTTCGGAAGTCAGTGTCTTTGGTTTTGAATTTTCGTTTTTGCCACCAACTGACACAACAAAGAAAAAATAATCATCAAAATCAATTCATAATTGACGGAGTAATCGCGTCAAAATCAATCTGCCTAGCCTTTTCCCAACATAGTTGGGATCGGCTTCCAGTCTAACCGGATGCAGCTGAATACCACGCGGACGGAGCTAGCTGACGGAGTAATTGCGTAATAAAAACAAAAAAAAAACAGGTACAGTCGAATTGAGAACCTCGTCCTTTTTTAAGTCGGTTAAAAATCACTTATGTACCAGTTTGTAATGTATCATTGCAGCCCATTTTAACCGTAACTCGTATCAGTGTCAGTGATCCTAGTGTCATTAATCATACATTAGATCAAGTTAATGATACCTAACCGGTTCGGTAGTCGCAATTAATGCAAGTATGCCAAACTTGGGCTCAAGTACGCTTAAACTTTCCTACTACTTGAAACTTTGTTTGGCATAATGAATAAGGTTCTAAGTTTATGGACAGATGTAGGTACTTACAGTTGAGACTTCAATGGTACCATTAATGATTGAAAGTGATGTAACGACTCCCAAGGTTTTGAGTTCGATTTTTCGGTGATATAAAATTTTATTGTTTTTTTTTTTTTCTTAACTTATTGGCGACAGTGTAGAGATGAGCTCATATCGTTTATGGTTTACAGATAGAGATATGCGTAATTAAATATTGTCATCGACAAAAGCTTGTTAAAAAAGCACATTATAAATAGTAGGTACACTTGTGATTTGTGCCCGGTTGATGGCAATAGGCTCGTCTCCCTATTACATGAGATTTAAACATAACTAGCGAAATGTGGGTGTACTATAGGTACACCTCTGCCCAACCCTTCGGGGAAACAAGGCGTGATGTTATGTTATACTAATTTAATTCCTTGCCCATTATACACTAAACTCAACAATCAAAAAATGAATCCATCAGACTATATTAGTTTATAACGATTGTAATCAACTCAGCCCAACGCTGCACACAGTTGCTAAAAATCCCTCAAGAACGACCCCAAAAAATAAAGAAAAAAAAGTCACCAATACACAACCTTTTATTAATACATTGTATCATAATCGATTACACAATTGATTCCATAAATCGATTTATTATCCTCGTATTGTCATGCTCGTTTGACATCGATCAATCATTTTGTATTCTCAGTAAATATGGCGCGATTGATAAAAATATCAAAAGCGGCCCTGTGACAGTAATTGAGTAGTTATTGTGGTATTGATAAACTTTGTTTTGAATTAATATTATAGACTGTTCATCTGTGTCGTTGGTTTTGTTTTCCATAAAATAGGGGTGATATCCAATCGCGACCACTATCGATCAATTAATAAGTATACTCATTTAGTTTAGGTCATTTTTGTAAAAGAATGTCAACATTAATAGACGTCAAATTAGCAGTAGTTTTTCAGTTTTTAGAATACTGTATATTATTATGTATACCATAAAAATTATAGATGTAAATGTAGATTTTCGTTTGAAATTCGTGTTTGGTAACGTACGACATTCTTTGAAAAGACCCTGGAACGTACCTACTTAAATATGAATTAATTTTTTGACATTCATAACATTGATATAGTCATTCATGTTAAAGAATAACTTTCGCAACTTTCCTCAATGGTATCGTTAACAATCCAATCCATTATTATCGTTTTATTTTCTGTCGGCTTCCTATAACTGTGTAACATACCTATAATCACGGAATTGATAAATAAGGTTGGAAAGGCCCTAGCTCCAATTTTGTATCAGGACCAGTGTCACCGCTTGTCTCCCACTATTTTAATTTCTACACATACGCACTCCTATGTTTACAAATATTTCGCACACAACCAAATCAGACACACATAAATCTCAGGGCAGATATTCGTTCGCACACTAGTACTAAGCCCTCGTAGGCATAGACACACACACACGCAAAAAAGCAATAAAAATTTTCATACACGCTAGTGCTTGATAAAGCCGATATTCTTTATCGATAAATTATCTGATGAATGTATGGGGGAAAATTAAACATGAAATAAATATTAAGAAATATTTATTTTACTTTTATTAATTACAAATAACCTGATTTTTTAATGATAAAATTATCTTTACTGAAATGTATAGAGCAAATAGTACTCGTCTTTGTCGGCATCCAGTTTCCTCTACCTGTCACGTCAATCCATTGTTCCCTGGCGTTAGGTTCTTTAGGAAACCTAAAATTTATAATTTATTGCGTAAGTAAAATTGGATTTTACTTATATTTTAATACTAAATACAATATAGTAAATACTTGTAGATGAGTACAATGATCTCGTATAATGTTGCCAATGAATTCAATTTCTCCCTGTAAATCTGTCATCTACAAGTATTTACTATATTGTATCATTCGTTCAATAATTATTGTAATATTTAATTGACTCATTATACATCTAACTAAAAATATACTATCATTAATTAAATATAAAATAATTCAAAAAGAATCTTTGTCCAACGTAAATTTATATTATTTGAGAATTCTATCGATGATTTTATTTAACCACATGGTCACCTCACTATCGACCGTGCATCACGGCCAATCAGGGCAAACGACGAAACGTCAATGGTTGAAGTGAAGAGGACGCGACGCATGCAGTACATTGTAAGCGGACTTAGTAATTGCGTTGATTACGCGAGTACACATCGTGCAATGTATATTTTTTTTTACTTGTTGCAATAATGTCGTTAATGTTTGGAATTTCATAGTGATCAGAATATTTTTATGTTTTTTACTAATAAAATTATAATTAAATGTTATTTTCGACTTACCGATGGAAAGATATACCCCCTCGCTCTATACTTGCGGTCTGACTTTTTGTTTTACAAGTTATAATTGCACAACACGGCATTTTAAAGCAGAGCTCTGTTCTCCGCAGTAGTCCGAAGCGCACGAAACGCGGTGAATTAATGAATCGGTCGAGTTATGATTATCGAATCATAATTGTGGCGCGCTTGCCACGCCCACATTACCATTCCAACCTTATTTATCTATTCCGTGCCTATAATAAATAAATTCTAATTAAAAAATACAACACCCTGCCTCTAATTTATCATAAACACTATTGACATCATTACGCTTCGCCCGCATGGGGGCGGGCAGCACTATTACAATTGTCATCGACTATTAACACCATGTTTAACAATTAACACGATTAAGTTGCACAATGTGTAGTGAGGGCGAATTGGATATCAGTGGGAGCGGAATAATTGGATCAATCGTTTGTGTAGCTGTTGGTTTTCTAAATACTTTCAAAAGAATTTGATTAGGATGTAACAATCTGATAGTGGAATTTTTAAATCGGGTAACCTAAGAGAGTACTATTTTTGAGTGCATGGTACCTACGTTAGTTTAATCAAATCACACAAGCATGTAAACAACTGTGTTCAGGGAATCAAATCCAGTGCTTTGAGACCCGGATGTATGCAGTCAACTTACATACGGCATCAAAACACAAAGAATAGTTAAAAAACCTAAAACAATCAAACCAAATAAATTAACGAGCTCATTGTATTCGAATTTTCAAAAAAAAACTATTGAATTTTGAATAATCGTTAACATATTTTGTAGGTTTCCGTGCGCACGCGCCGATCCGACATCAAAAGAAGCGGCGTTCTGCACTGGCGGCAACACGGCGACAAACTCATAGAGCAGGAGATTTAGGAAAGTAGATGCGTTATTTTAAGTATTTAACGAATCAGAAGTTTAAAACATAAAAATAAGCACAACGAAGTAAATAAAGAAGAAAATAACTAAAAATTAAATATATTTTTTTTACAGTCGATGACCAATAATCATTTGACAAACTTTCATCACTTACAATCCGTAGGTAGACCTCAGTTTTAATCTAAGAAGCCAAAAATGCTACAACAATCGCGCTATGTTTCCATGCGGAATAAAATTAAATTATTGTGTGAACAGCAGGCTTGTGAACAGCTTTTTCCTAGCGTGAAACGATTTTTAATCTCGGTAGACCCAATACTCTGGCAATTTCAACAGAATTTTCAGTAGCGGTAATGTAGGCACAAAGCATTCCACAATTTTTTGGCCTATCTGTTGCACCTACTTACTCTGCCAATGACCACCACAGTCGTGATAAACGTGACGGAAGTTCGCCTGTCATTTTATAGAAATGTCGCCGCTTTGTGAAAACTGTTAATAAACTGAATAATATCATTAAAACATCTTTGGTTTGTGTCAAAGCCCCACCGGGTATTCTATACAGATTGATGTCAATTTTGTTCAAAGACCAATTAGTAGATTCTGAATAACGGGACGGTTTTATTGATAGCCTAATGTTTCGAATTTGGAAGATGTTTTTTTTTTCTTTTTCTTCGTAGTGAAAAAGGAATTGTGTTAATTTGACGTTTACTATCTGGCAACCAGTTTTTATACAATGAAGAGCCATATTTATGTTGATAAAGCAATTTCTTTAAATTAATTACATATTGCGACTATACGATTAGCTAGCATGCTATTTTCTTAGACTCTGTCTTCTTCTGGTGCCTCACCAATTCCTAAAGATTGGCTAACAACTCCGAATATTTCTCTTTGGTTTTTTTATTTGAACTTATTACAGCTACGTATATAACTTTATTTTTCTCTCTTATTCCTCTAATGACACATATTTTCTCATCATCATCCTCTTCCCTTTATCTGAATTAATCCAAGCAGCACGTCTCCTTCTTCCATACATTTCTATCAGTGCTAGCCGCAATCTTAGTATTTGTTTCATTATTTGGTTCTTTGCACTAATGTTATCCTACAATAAACTGGAATAGTAGGTCGGTATATATATAATGTATAGTTTATAAATAAATATAAACAAAACATCCTAAAATCATCACAGCACACCAAATCTTCGTCTAACTACAACCGCAATCCGCAAGGGTGCGCTCAGACCCTAAAATTAAATTTATTCAAAGTTTGCAGAGGACGGTCGGCAAATAGAGCATTGTCTCAAACATCTACAATCACATCTTAATGTGTGTTTAATGTATTAATGAGTTGAAAGGGATGGGAGGATAGTGTTGCAGCATTTAGGATTTTGACTCGGTTTGCGGGAGATTTAAAACCTGATTGAAAAAAAAAAAACATTTTTAAAGTAACAATAATAAAAGAAGCAATTTTAGAAACAGAGTATCAAAGAGAGAGTTTACGTACAATAATAAAAAAGCCTTCAAAGAAAGTACTAGTGAAATTGCAACAAGAGGCAAACTAAAAGACGTCGAAAATGTTGCTGAAGATCAAATGAATTAGCACTGAGGGAAGTTCTTAGCCTTATCTTTCTACAGCCTGGATTTCGTTTTTCAAAAGCTGTTAATCTATTCGTTAGCATATAGCATGCACAAATTATTATCATGTTCAAAGAATTCGGTATTTCTAAAACAGCAACCCCAACAACCCTTAGGACAGCTGAGAGCCCAAACTTACTACAGCACGTTCTCGCAAACCTGTTTGTTTTGTGTTTAATCGTTCCGACTCAATATTGACTCGCATCCGAAGTACCGGCCGTTGTCTTACTTGTCTTGCTATTGGATTGGACTAAGATTATGTGTCCTTTTGTCTCTTGTTTGTATATGTGTTTGAGAACCGTTTAGATAATTTATGTTTGTTGTTGCAGCAACTATAAGACATGGATAATATTGATAATATATTGTTGGTTTGATGTTTGGAGTTTTATATTCCCATATAAAATTAAAAGTATTAAAAAAAAAAAACAATTAGTGAAATTATTCTTTATTGAAATCAGGACCCAATAAAATATAAATTAATTGTAACTTTCCTAAGAACCTTCTTATAAGGTCGACTGGTGAACCAGTTGACTTTCTTTCAACTCAGCTTATCACAGACAAAGACGCCACAGCACTCGGTTTCTGGTCTTCCGCATCTAGTCTTTCTGGACCATCATTTTAACTGCCTTTACTTGAAAGGTCTTCTTCAGTTCATTTACCTTGCATAAAGGCATCCAATGTCACGCTTGCCGATTTGCGATATCCATTCATGTTTTCGTCTGCTCCAAGAACAGTCATAGGTCCTTCGACAGACTTAGCCGACTCGCTGCCATGTCAGCTACCTAACCCTGCGTCACTGCTAACTCACTCATGCAACACTACAATTTGCTATAAACATAACATCAAAAGACGCCGTCTAATTACAAACAGGTGGTCCAAACATCCTTTGACTCCTATCGCTAAAACAACTACACTAATCCGGAACAACTTAAGCTTTTTCATACAAACTAAGTGTGGTCGCAAGTATCTTTTTCACACAAACCAAGACGTGTGGTCGCTCTGTCTTTCCGGTGGTCGCAATTACAAAGTGTGTGGTTTGATAATGAGATGGAGATATAGTTAAGACCACAAAGTGGCCGAGAATGCGGCTTTTGAATATTCCGACGATTGAAGCCAAGGTTTAGAGTTTTAGATTCATTAGCTTGATTGGTATTGGATGCAGGTTGTAAATTAAAAGTTTGTTTGGTAATTAAGTGACTGCTTTAGGGATAGAGGTGTGTTTTATAATTAAGTTTTAATCGAGTTTAGATGTAAATGTTTATTGATTTTTAAAACTGTAAGTTTCACACAGGAATGAGTCTAGGTATTTATTAGTACTTATCCCTTAGGGTTTGGGTCTATGCATGTATGGATATAATATTTGTTGACATTCTAGTTATGTGATGAGGAGAGAGGAAACGCATGTGACTAAAAAAGTGATGAATATAAGTGTTGATGGATGGAGCGGGAGAGGAAGGCCAAAGAAAAGATGGATGGATTGTGTGAGGAATAATATGAAAGAGAAGGGAGTAAATGATAACGTGACGGTTGACAGGGGAGAGTGGAAGAAGAAAACGTGCTGCGCCAACCCCGAGTAACACGGGATAAGGGCAGGAAGATGATGATGAGTAACATTCTAGTTAAGTTCAAATTAATAAAATTAAGTGTGACAAAGATCTCTGGCAGGCAGGCTCTCTGGCTACATGCTTCAAAAATTGTTTTGGTTTTATTTACAAACGGATGATTTTTGAAGTGAAAACTTCTTTATGCGCGTTTAACACTTTTTGGGTGAACAAACATCATGGAACTCGCGTCATCGTCACCTAACGCTTGTTGGGTGAACAAAAATCATGGAATTCGCGTCATCATCACTGAACGCTAGAAGAAATTAATTAATGTTACTTAGTTTTCACTTCTATCTCCGCATGTTTTTTTTACTTATTTTGATGTTAGCGTCAAAAATAGATCTAACCAAAGCCTAGATTAAATCTAATCATTCAAAAGTACGTACTAATTTAATTATTCGCAATAGGTATCCTAAAATCATTTAAAATATAATGACGACCTACCACGCGGCGAATTATAATAGATTGAGGAGGCGTGCCACCAAAAAACCCGGGCTCAAATTAAAATTTAAATCGCATTTGCGACTTTTTTCTACCAGAAGATACAAAAGAGGGATATTCAGAAGTCTCACTACTCACTATGAAAAGAGTCCATTGACAATCAAGAATATTTTCGTAGTACTACGAAAATATTTTGCAACTGCTAAGTTGGGTACAGGAGACATAGGTGCCTTGCTTTATAGTTGCTGCAGTGGTAGCCTTTTGGAGGCAATAATAATAATAAAGTAGCTACTTCATAGTATTCAGTAATCACACAATCTGAAACACAAGCAAACATACAGCAGTTTTTTCGTTTACTGAACAATAAAACGGGAAACCAGAATCTAATTCAATAGCAATTTTAATTGCGCTTAGTGATAATTTTACAAAAGATTACAATAAGCCACAATATTGCGTTGTTCGATACAGTAGCAGGTTTATTTCTGCCTGTTACCTATTATAAAAAACTAGGCCTTCTGCATCCATTTCTACTGTACCCAAAACGTTCGGTGACTTTGATCTAGAGAGATATGTAAAAAAGGCTCACTTTGTTCCGCCGGAGTAAGGCGATGGACACAAATTATTGCGCGTGGCGAATTGAGAAAAAAGGCATAATAGTTTCGAACACGCAGTTACAAATAGTCCAGCTTCCAATTGTTAGAATTGTAGCAGGATGTTTAGAAGAAAGATGCTATTTTGCAACATTTGGCAAAAAATACATATTAGACCTATTAGCTCAATCTTTAAAACAGCGAGCCTTGTTTAATCCGTGGAGTTTCTTGCCGGCTCTTCTCCATAAGAAACGACCAATTGGAACCGTGCACCTAGCTTCTGACGTTTCATAAGTGCCTATGTAGGTTTATGTGAAATAAAATATTTTGATTATAAGCATACAAAATTTTCTAAGCCAATCATAGGTGGAGCAAGATGGAAACGCTACAAATCAGCATTCTTCTTTTTAAAATGAACCATTTGCGAGACGCACTCATTGACTAACATTAAATATTTAACCTGAATAATTCTTGCTCGGTAGTATATTTTGATTTTCAACAATGATTGTCGCGTGACGCGACTGTAAACAAAACAATTTCTGAGAAACTTCACGGCAGAACAATGCGGCGGCGTCGCGTCGCGTAGCGCGACAAGTCCCCGTTAGTATGTAAGAGCCTTAATGTTTCACATCATGTTCAAGATCTTTTGATGATCCAAATATTTCTTTAACCACACACATGGCTATCTATTTGGTACGTTTGATTTTATCTTGGAAACGTAAGCTAGATGAGCAGTTCATTCAAATTAAGCAACATTTTAATACGTAGTTCATTTAAATTCGAAACTTCATTGATACACGATTAACATAACATTAAATATAGAAAGTTAAGCTTTAACATATTCTTACTTAACTTTAACGTTAAAAGTAGAATAAAATTACGAAAAATTACTCACTATTAAATGATAGGATTACTTACTTAACCCCAACTTAGACGTAAGTTATATTAAGTTAAACTGCAGTTACTGAAGAAAATACATTATACGATGTATTTGTTCATAGAACCTTTCTTTGAACTAGCGACACGGTATTTAGACAAGAACAATTTTTAATTTACCTTGAGCGAACTTTTTTTCTTTTGTGCATATGGATTTGCGTAGATTTTTACTATTCATAGTCATTTATAAACAGAAAACAGTATTATTCAAAGTATATTATGAACCGATTTGAACCAATATCCGCAATAATTCGGAAATCTTATAATTGTATGAAATGCTAATGAGAGAACAAAACGTTTAAAAGGTACGCCTTGGAACCCAGAATAACCTAAACACACAAACTGAAGAATAATACAAAGAAACAACAAATTACCATTACTGTCACCAAGAGAAAAGTCAACAATCATAAAACTAGCACAGACCTCACAGACTTGAACAAGACTGTGGAAAGCGATAAATTGCCCCAAATAACAGGTAACATTGACAGAGAAAGTATTCCCAATACTTATTAGAGAAATGATTCTGTAAGCCCTTACATAACTAACCCAAGACAGCCTATTAATCGGAGTTAAACCAACGTAAACGTTACGAATGCATCCACTCGAAATTACTTAAATAAAAATAATTGTACATATAATTTAAAACGTCAAACGAATCGTGACCAACGCGTTACGGCACCACTAAATATGTATGAGAGAATTAAAATAATACCAAAAGGGATATGTTTGTTGGAAGATCTTGATCCGTACTGAGGGAAATTACAAGCCATTCTATATTTATTAATACACAATCCATTGCCTTTCTTCCTCATTAACCTAACTAAAGTTACAAATCAACGCGTCCGTGGAAAGAGTACAAGAATTCTGGTATTCATTAGTTGGGATATCATAGTACATGTCATGGGTTGGTCGGGTTATTTGAATAAAACAAGGCTGGTACCTTCCGGACATGGGTGCATTACCATAGAACATGGGAACTGTTTACTTGTGGTCCATTTTTTACTTGTAAAGATTTGTAAATGTACGTTGTGAGAAAAACTAGGAAATTTTGGAGACGTGTAAAGTGTATTAGATGTATAGAATGAGGCTATTACGATGGCCATTCAACTACATATTTAGTTTTGGGTGTTACAACTTTCTTTTTAACATGAGCCATCTGTCAATAAAAAGAACGTAACAATAAGGTTTAATTCTAAACACAACATAAAACTTTTTACAGAAAAAAGAATAATTATAATAAAATTCAAATTAAGAACCTGGCTGCACTAAAAGACAAAGAAAAAAATTAAAGAGGCAAAGAATTTACAACATGGGTTCGGAACATTTGGTCCGATTGCCGAATCTGGTGACTGTTCCCAAACGCAGACAATCGATCATTCGGCGGGACCATTAAAGAAATAATGTGCGTACTGTACGTCCCAAACGGGATTTGTTAATTAAAAATGTCAATCAAGTGTGTCGAGAAACGACCGATTTTGTATCTTTTTGGGGCAAAGATTAAGTTTAGTTTTTAAATTAAAGATTTAACTATTTTGTTTCGAAGAAATATTGCACGGGCTAGATAATGGTAATCATAGAGCGAAATTCCTGTTGATCCCTTATTTCATTTTATCCGTCCAAGTAACAGCTTTTCATTCTAAAATAGTATAAATTTTTTCTCATCAAGATTGTACGTGTAATTTGTTCACACATCCACTGTAAAATATACCAACTCTAACAGGCCGTATATTATATCGGTAGTGTCATACTTTGACCTTAAGCTGGCATAGCGGACGGAGTTTCAATAGCTTATGAGACTCGCTTATACTGGTTTTTTTTTTCAATTGATGTGCGGCCTTCTGTCCGTAACTCCCTATATAACCTGATCTTCTATTATTAACGAGTAGCGAGTACACCTAGCAACTGAAAAAAAGGCGAGCAGCGAGTGTGTAGTTCTGATAGTTTTGTCGCTGGGGTATCAGTAAGTGTCCGAGTCCAAGTGCAACGGGCGATTACTCGCACCACTCGCTCGACCGCGGGTTGATATCTCAGCGTGAGTTCTGACCGCCAAGTGAGCATCGCTGTGCATGTATCGCTGCGTAGGTATTATCTTTGATAGCTGTTGTCGCTGAAACTAGTGAAGCGAGTACTCGCTGGTGGTGTGAATAGTCAGCAATGAACTATTAATATAATATGCATCTCTTTTGTTTACACGAAATGTATATCTATTGTAAGTTTCTTGAGCGAGAAAATAGCCGATAGTTAGTCACTTCCTCGCCGGTGGTGGGACAACTGCCTTAATGTACTTCACTGACATAAATATATAACATCACTGAAGCTGGCCCAAAGTCAATTCTTGAACTTAATCTTTGGCCATCCGGAGTTCCCTGGAAACAGATAAATCGTCAAATTAAAGTTAAGTATTTAAAGCTTCACAGTTTATCGCTTCAAAGGTAACCGTTAAGGAGCTAACAGCTTTACACAATGTTGTTGGTTAAAATCCTTTGTACAATTTAAAAAATATCCTTAGTGAATGACATTATGAGAAAATCATGAATTAATGAAACCCCAGCGTGGTTTGACCAGACTCGATTAATCGGATGAACCCGAAGATTTGCACTATCTCCTGTAGTCTCATGTTTCATGGGGCTTCAGCGACCATTGCATATCAAGGAATAGACCGCAGAAATAATGTTGGAAGAAACAGTAATTGTGGTCAAAGAATCTTTATTTACTCAAAAGAAATTTACTACAAATTTCACTTAATGAGAAATATTTTAACTAGTATATAATAATAGTCCTATAGTCCTACTAATATTATAAATGTGAAAGTTTGTGTGTTTATGTGTTTGTGTGTTTGGATGTTTGTTACTCAATCACGCAAAAACGGCTGAATGGATTTAGATGAAATTTGGCAAACATATAGTTTATGACCTGGATTAACACATAGGATACTTTTTATCTCGATATTCCCACGGGATCGAGACTTACGCGGGTGAAACCGCGGGGCGCAGCTAGTATATAATAATGATAACATTCGTGAGCAGACTAATAAGGCATGCACCAGTAATAAAGTAGACAACAACAAATCGTACGTAACAATACAATGAAGGTAGCAGCAAAAGATTCATGCGAAACAAAAATCTATTTTCGTGGGTAAATTAAAAACGTTAACCAGGGCCGGACTTAAATTTTGTCAATAATAAAAGATTTTAACAGAGTTTTAAATGCAGAATACAACAGTGTGTTGAATCTTAGGTTAAAGTTCAGAACTGTTTTCGTTGTACGGCAAGCTATTACCACATATTGTGCTATAAACTGCGAGTTTCTGCTTTGTCAATGACAGTTTTATTCGTAGATAACGACTGATGACGTAATACAATAAAAAAATATTGGGTACTGGAATGTGATTTCATACATCCATTGGAAAATGTGCTTTCAAAAAGTTGGAATGTTTTTGCATTTTAGGTTCACATTTATTTTGACTGGACCGAACAATGACATTATCTTTTAAACGTATCGGTTAAATCCAAATTTTCGTAAAATTAATAAATCCATCGTTTTCATTGACTCGTCTTTGATCTCCCAAAGTGTAATGGTAACAAATAAATCGCCAAATTAAAATACCCATTCATACCTCAATATTCTTCGCTTCAGTGACACCAAAGCCGTTAATGAGTGAACAGTTTTACAGCAAGACTTATTGTTATTTGAACACCTTCGAACGAATATAAAATTTTATCAGATATCATTCTTCGAAGATACAGCGTTAATTAATTGTTCGGAGACACAGAATGAACGTAAAGTACGACTTTAGCGATGGTTTTATCACTTGTAACTTAATATCTGAGTGCCGATAGACGAGCTGGTTTTTGCTGCATTTATCGACCGATAAGTTGCAAGTTAACATTGAACATTTTTCATTTGTCCGTTGCCTTATTTTGTGACAAATGTCTTCCTACATTGCTTTTCTCCTTGATAGCAATATCGTCATTATAAATACTAGCCTCGTGAACAGAGATTAATAATTTCCTTCTCACCGATTAAGTACCTCCATACTAAGAATCCAATTTGTAGATCAATTCATAGCTGCTGTTACCAAGTTTATGCTAACAACATGTAAGGCCCATTGAAATCTACCCGTAAGTAACGGCTCGTCTGTTCCGAGCCCAAGGCAATGGATACCTGTGCCATTGCCAGTCGTAAAACGAGTGTTGAACGTGTTAGGTTAAAAGATAGCAGCAGTTTGCTTAAACGTTTACTTGTCTTAACGATGGTACCTATTTCCGCAAGAAATCTATTAAGAAGTGCCTGAGTTTCTTGTAAGACATTTTCTTGTTTGTCCGTTTGTACTTCAGGGCTTTTATTTTCAATACGTGCTGTTATAAAAGCGACATTTTCGCTGGTACAGTTTATTTTGTTAGCAGTGTTAAGTATAGTTTTAGTAGAAAATTTTTCGGATTTCTTTGCTACAATATTTTACTCGTAGATTTTTCAAGGTGTTTTTTGGTAATCAACATAATTTTTACGAAATCCAATGTAATTTAATAATTTTTATCAGAAAATTAAGTGAGATATTACCTAAAATTTTTGTCATTTTCGTGTTAGTAAATAATATAAAATAAAGTCAATTATAAACTGAACATTGATTGCAATACAGTAATAATAAGAGTTGAAAAGCCATTTGGCCGAAGCTCACAGTTTCCTTTCAAATATTTGAGCTTTTGAGCTCCGTGCACCTCTTCCATCATTCTACATTGTAAAGATTTACAAAGTGCACTCAAGTTGTTATAAATTTATGAAGTAATAAATTTTTGATAACGCACGGTGGCCTCTTACGTAAATTGATACGGCCATGTTTAAGTTTCTGAATTTATTGGCCGTTGTAAAAATGGTAGTTTGAACGATCTTGGGTAGAATATTGATAAAGGTGGTTATGCAATGGATAGTATGTGTTTGTTAGACAGATTGATGTATGTGGAAGAAACTTATTTTATAATCTAAGGGATGAAAATTAAAAGTTAAACAACAGTGCTAGAAATACGTAACAACTTTGTACGTATAATTCAATATTTTTACATGACTGTCAACTTCAATTTTCCCCTTGAAAACTAAAAACGCGTTTAGCCTAAAATAAACTCAATCATATTAAAATAAGGCACACACCAGCTGCATACGCTTGGTCCACAAAAACGTTTACTGAAAAACATTAATACCGAAATAACCCAAAAACGCAATTCACTAAAATGTGAAAAAAATAAAATAACACCGCGAATAAAGATTGATGAAGAATCAATCGAGGCATGTCCCGCAGATAAAGGCAATGTCCGTGCAATCAATTTTAATCTGGAAACTTTTCTCTCTCTCATACACAGCCCTAAGGCTATAGGAAAGAAAGAGATGAGTGTACGTCTCCCAGTTTTAATGCTCCTTAGCTATTACGGCGATGACGACGCCAGCCTACTTACAGAATTAAAGTCTGCTAAGGAAGATTGAGGAGGGCACCTTATCGAGCAAGACAATGATGTAACGAAAACACTGATGGATATTGTAAAAAATGTTGCTTGTAATAGTACTTGGATCATAGAACATGATCGAGTTCCCATGAGGAGGTTTATAATTATTTTTCTAAAGAAGACAGAGTAGTATTTCGTCGTCAGCGCTTAACTTATGCCACAGTAATAGCTGTCTAGATGACAAAAGTACCTACGAACAGTAAGATTGCTATTTTTACTGTGATATATCTTCAGACTACTAGTAAAAGACTAGTAAAAGTTTCAGATAATGTCTTTAGAATTTTCATAAAAATAACTGTAATAAATAAGTGATGGCAGTTTTTTTTTTCTAAGACCAATTTTAATTATTGTGGATATGTAATATTGTGTGGATATATTTGTTATTGGTCGTAGAAAATTACCTGGAAACAGCTTTTTTGAACATAGTACCTAATCGTGAATAATCTGATACACAAGGCCAAAATACTTTAGCTAAACGTCATCACTTACTAAAAACTAGTTAATATTAAAAGATGGATTAGGAAGCCGAACAGCTGTGTATCAAACGCTTACCCACCTACATAAGCTGTAAGTCAGGTGAAGAAAGTAGGTTAATACCTTGCTGATAAGCATGTCTTGATGATAGAATTTTTAAATGGTTGTTCAGTATAGCCTAGCTTGGGTGAAATATGAAGAGTGCTAGGCATTATTTTGTACAGATTGACTAGTTTTTGTTATATGTCTGTAAGATAGGTTCATGTGTCAATTTAATAAGGCGTATGGCCTGTTTTACATACTCCAGTTTTGTATAAGATAACTTATCTGCAGATAATTGTTCACAATCCCCCGCCTCGCCTGCCTCGTTGGTTTAGGGATCGCAAGCGCTACTGCTGAGCATGAGGTCTTAGGTTCAAATCCCGGGTCGGGCAAAGTATTATTGGGTTTTTCCATTTGGAATTTCTCAGTAGTAGCTCGGAGTCTAGATTTGTGCCCAGTTGATGGCAAAAGGCTCGCCCCCTATTATATGGAACTTAAATGTTACTGGCGAAATGTGGGTGTTATTACAGCTAAACCTCTGACTAACCCTTCGGGGAATTCAGGCGTGATGTACCTATGTTGTGTAATTTTACAAAAGTTCTGTTTAATTTTCAGTGCATTCGTACAATATGAGACAGTTACTTATTAGGTACTTAAGACGAATCGAGAAAGATTTTTATAACAAAGAAAAAAAAAAGTTTTCTTGAATAAGGTCTCCTGTACTTTTCAGCACATACTGAAGAACTGCCTGCAACAATCATCATCATCATCATTTCAGCCGAAAGACGTCCACTGCTGGACATAGGCCTCCCCCAAGCACCGCCACTTCGACCGGTTCTGTGCTTCTTGCATCCAGCGCATTCCCGCGGCCTTCACCAGCAGGTCATCGGTCCACCTTGTGGGGGGCCTTCCAACGCTACATCTTCCGGTACGCGGTCGCCACTCCAGAACTTTTCGGCCCCATCGGCGATTCTACGAGCAATGTGCCCTGCCCACTGCCACATAAGTTTGCTAATACTTCGGGCTATGTCGGCTACCTTGGTTCTCTTACGGATCTCTTCCTTTCTGATTCGATGACACAGGGAAACTTTTGTCAAACTTTTACTCATTACTACCACATAAACGAGAAATACAACAACTCTTTCAACACTTGAACATCAGCGAACATACTATAAATTACATGCTTACAAATCTGATAGGATTATATCTATTTCTTACTGGAACCAGTTACTCCGAGTATTTGCTCACTGTATTGAAGTGTCAAGCGTTATGATTGATGATGCCTCACCTTACACCATGTCGGGTAGATGAAACCAAGAAAGCCAACAAAACCTTCAGATACACTTTAAGTGAAAGACAAAAGGTTCATAATTGTTTGGCTGGTGGGTCTATGAATGATGGGCATTTGTTTTTTGCATCATCTTTGGAAGATGATAATACTGTGGTGAATTATATTGATGTATTGCTAGCAACAATTAAAGACGGTAGGAAAGGTCGTCAATGTGGTTACAAGAAGTTTAAAGATATTTCACAAAGAACATTAACTTGACAAGAAATTTTTAATATTATTGAATAGGGAAGTGACAAAGTTTATTCTGATCGAGGTCGATGTTCTTCTTGAAGTAGTTAATGTGATCTTATAATATAATTGTCAGATACAATTTGATTCTGAAGCTAAATGTCGAGTAGTAAGAATGGCACGTAGATAAGAGACAAGAAGAAAGCATACAGCTTAAGGAATGAAGCTTAAAAATGGAATAAGTTAAAAAGAAACATTACTTTGCTATTAAGTACAAAGAACCCAAACACCGATCAACAATAGACAGAAAACCAAAAAAAAAGAAGTGACAAAAACAAGGAACATGCCAAGATTATGTAGTTCATCAACAAATTTCTGACCCTTCCGTTTAACATAACAGCAACCCGGATCCCTCAAAGGATACTTATCTGCATTGTAAACTCAATTTCAACAAGTACAGCGCCTAAGCCTTAGGCATTCTTTACCCTCCGAACCTATAAAAAACATCATCAATACAAACCAATAAAAGTTTGTCAGAATTTCCCTCGTAAACCCACAGAATAGGAAAATGCAGAAGGCTAAATCATAACAACACGAACAACAGTAAAGGTGTATCTGTTTTCAGGATTGGCACTATCTAAAATAATGCGCTATTATGAAACTTTTTTTGCGATTAGCGAGCCCAGCGTAGTCAATAAGTCGTTTGTTGTTTAGATTTGATGCAAAAGTAAAGGTAGGCCAATACTTTTACGATCTGGATATGAGAATGATCTCACTTTATGCCATCCTTGCTTAAGGTTCCCAATCGATGTGGATATTCTGTCACTTTTCGTCGTCATAAAATCCACAGAATGTCTAAACAAAGACATCGATATTTCCATAAATATTGTATGGTGTTCCGTACAAATTAAAGGCCTCAGGCTGTTTCCTGGCTTACCGTTGCAGGTTTTAACATTTCGTTTGCGCGTAGGACCCCTGAGAATGAACAGATGGTTCTTGTGTTGTGTTCCGGAGGTAGGATGTGATGGACGAGTATGTTTATTTCAGAACTATTCCGGAGATAAATATTTTAAATTAGCCCGACCATTATGAAAAGTTTCTTGATCTCGTCTTTTGCTTCGTATCCATTTGTTATGTATGGCATTGTCCATTTCACTACCTAGTGAATCTTTGACTAAATGCTCATGTAAACCTCGAGTTATTGATTGAGATATTGTATACCTATAATCAGCGAAAAAGTAGTTGTATTCCGATAGATAGTTGTTGCGTCAGATAGCGTTCATATGTGTTATTTGTTATGTGTCCCATTTATTTTAGAAATTCTTAACGAACTCTCACCTATCAACATTTTTTATACCATTCCATACCACATCATAATTTATTTGATCCTGGTATAGCGATAGCCGCCGTCGTTTATTAGTCTTTTCCCTAGCAAGGCGGTGTTTTTCTAAGGGGTACAGCGCCCCATGCCATAAAAAATTCACGCCTTCACAGTAGCCTTTGGTTAGCAGTGGTTTTTCTTTAAAGAACTTATTGTGGGGCTACCAAGTTGTGAATTTTTAAGTGCTTCAGAAATCGACATTCCATTTTAAATGTGTATGAATGGTAAATGTCTTTTGTTATGTTTTATGGGTTTTTACGTTACTATTCGTATTCTCAGAAACTATTGAATTTATGGAGGTTACTTTCTGTGGTTGTGATTTATAGAAATATTGATTCAGCACTGGTTGCTGTCTACGACCTTAAGAGAGTGGCTGGGACAGACTGAATGTGGAAGGCGGAGGACAGGTGTTCTGGCGCAGCTTGGGAGACGCCTATGTCCAGAAGTGGGCTGTGATAGACCGAGTGGACTTGACTGAGTGCTGATGTCTAATCCTATTGGTAGTAGGTACGTAGGTATTGTTAGTATATGCTTTTTTATTGCAATTCTTCAGTTTTTTTAAAATCAGATGATCATTGATCATCTGTTTAAATATTATCATTAATATAACATTAATGGTGATAGGGTTACCTATAAGGTACTGTACTGATAAAACAATTCCCTTGATAAGTTATGGCATCAACATTACCGTTTTGCTTGTCCATCCTATGTTGAAAGGCGTGCCCTGTGAATATGTCAATGTGTGTTCTGTTATGTTCCTCTGTGCTCTGGCTGCAGGTAGGCCTTCTCCCATATTTGCTTCCGAAAAAACATTATGTGTCCTGGCACAAACATTTTTATAAAAGTTCTGTAGAATTGTATCTACTACGTTGTAGCTAAAAAACATGTATGTAATGTGTCCACAGCTCTTATGACCAATAAAGGTGGTGAAGTACAAAACGGGGATCGACTTAGAAGCACAATATTTTATAAGTTAACAACCAAATTCTGGGTTTTCCTGTTGTTTTAAAAGTTACTTTACTCATACGGTGGTCATCGAAGTTTGAAATTGCACAAAAAAAAATTCCTTAATACAATTTAAAAAATGTCAAAAAAGCCTACAAACCACAGCCACAAGCGCCTTTAACCATCGACTAAATTGAATACACCGGACCCCGCCCCTTACCTGTACCTCATTATGCCGCACGAATATTGAATAGCGTATAGAAAATACACATCGTGTTGAAGAACGATTGGACAATTTACTGCCCATGTTCTGACAATGAAAAGTGTATAGCGAGAACGTATTGATTTGATGATTTTCGAGCTATGTTTTGTGATCATAGTTGATGCTGTTAATAAAGCTGATAATAAAAGCAACGAAAAAGCTGGTAAAAAGGAAGATGAGGTAAGTAACTTGAACATGGAACCAAATACCATCGAAAATTAAATGGGCAAAGTAGGATGGCGATCGTGGTTTGACGAATTAGGTAAATGGCGCAACAGAATAATTTGCTTATGTTGTCGAATGATGGTATAGACATACAACCAAAGCATGCTACAACATCCTATATACAATAAGGTATAACAATAACAATAAAGATAGAGAAATGAACAGCCACGCGAGTGATAAGCGATGAAGCTTCAGACAACAGCGATGATGATACTGGTGATAAGCAATGAGTATTTATCTTAGCTGTAAAAAATATAAGCTAAGTTCAACCATATGAATTATAATAATAAGGATTTTATCATAAATTCTGTTAGCATAACTAAAGTCTTATCATCGATATACTTCAACATTCTTGCTCCTAACTGCTTATAATTTGCAACTCCATCAACATTGCTAGCATAAATCTTTATGTCACTTAGGTGCGTGTCATAATCAATCTCTTTACATAAGGCGGTAAAGTAAAATCGACACGTATCGATAAACCGCATACATTAATGTTGGGACAATTATTACGAGTGGCGCCAAAACAAATTACTCTTAATATCCACTTGCAATATTCGTAATAGAACAGTATCCACTTGCAATGTTCGTAATAGAACAGAAAATGTTGGTTCAGAAGTATCATTGCTTATAATACTTGATCCCTATCATAGTCCCTATCGAGATACTGACTAAATTCATCAGTTTTCATATTCTTCAGCCGTCGATCTTACCTAAATCGGGTGTGTTTTATTTTTGATCCACGAGATTCTAGTGTGTTTAATCGGCGAACTTTATAATTACTCCAACTCAATGCTAAGAAAGACCTTGTAAAATATCCATATGAATATACCACCCAGGTGTGGTTCTGGTTATGTTAGAAGGGCAGGATAGGAGTATACATCCACCTACATTATATCTATGTACATAGTATATCTACCTACATTGCTATTACGAACTCGTTTACGTACGCACAAATTGTCATTGCTCTCATATATTATTTTGCAGTGGTGCAACCGCAACCTCATCTTCAGTAGTAGAAATTTATAGTCTGACATGATGAGTAAGCTTTCTGAACAGCGCTATTTTACTGTCTTAAAGTAACTAGACACTGTTCGTGATTTAAGCGCTTTAATTACAGTCATTACGATATTATTACCATAGCCGCGTAAACCACGCGGCGGTAAACGACTTTTAAGGTAGAACGCGTAAATTATAATGTGTAATTGTAGTATGAATTATATGGGGCAGTAAAAAATGTATGATATGATGGATTGTAACGTTCTGATGTTTGCGGCGTCATTATGGGATGTAATAAACGTTTGTTTCATTTGTGACGTTTATGATAAAATACTGCAATGTGAAACATGGATACGTGTAGTAAATCTCGCTAATAGAAGTTTCATGAGAGTGTATCCCAAACGAATACTCGTGGCTAAATAATAACAGACGCACAGGTTATGCTACACTTGCTGCGGTCAGTTCGTGGATGAGTGACCATCCATTATAAATCGAGATCCCTCCATGTCTCAGAAAGCACGTTAAGCCGTTGGTCCCGGCTTTCATTCGTGGATATTTGACAGCCGTTACGGGTAGTCTTGTGGCGGTACCTACATCGCCACATTCGAACTACGCATCAAAGACCTGACGTCACACAAAAATCCTTACGTCACAAAAATCCTGCATCGCGCAATTAGACTTTACCGTGCAGTGAACATATAATTACAAAAATCCAATATCAATCATTGGGCAGTTGCCCGCCAGACACAACACCCGTCTGGTTGGAGGATCCTCCCTTTTCTATGGTGGATGAGTGAACTTTACTCCCTGTTCCTCATACCCCTAAAGTCTGAATCCCAAAAGTCTGACAACCATATTACCAAGATGTATCGTGGTACCCAGTAACTGGGGTGTGAAGGTCAGATGGGCAGTTGATCCATGGAAAATACTGATATTCAGCTGCTTCCGGTTAGTCTTGAAGCCGACCCCAATATTGTAGTTGGGAAAAGGCTAAGCAGCTTAATTGTATCCCAAACGAATACTATGTAACTGCGCTTTCTATTATGGAAGAGGGAACAACAAGCCCTAAAGCTATGATGATCCTGATAATGACAGAATATTGAGAATAACTCTTTGAAAGACAGGCTTGTAAGGTACAAGCTTTACAGGTATTAAATGTTCGGAATAACCAAGGAATACGCATATCAAGACAAACGGTGACAGCACCAAAGGATATAGATATTGCTAGCTGTTCATACTTAAATAATAAAATATCTACAAATGGAAATGATGATGATAATATGGACTGTCTTTAAAGCCAGTGATGAAGAATAAGTTCTATAACATAGGTTCTGTATTATTAACAATGGCACTTCCAATTTTATTTCCAGAAAATTCCTTTACAGCAATTCAAATTACAATTTTATTTCAAACAAAATTTTAAATTCCTCAATCTATTTTGCAGTTCCACCGCGTTCGCGTTAACAACCCTATTCACGCGAACGATAATTAAAACGATACGGAATTTAACATCGAAATTAATTGAATTAGTGTTTACTGACTACTAAATGGCCTCCGAGTAATTTTAAATCGGTTTATTATCGATGATATAATTGTATCGGCTGTACATTTTATTGGTATTGGATATGTATGTTGGTCGCAGTTTCCTGTTGCTATCAGATGAATTTGAAATTCAACGGTATTATTTTGGCTGTGAAGTTGGTTTGGATAGTAGGATTAGTGAATTTTATTGATTTTAGATGTAGCGAACATGTTTGTTGTGTTGTGTGATTAATTTACCTACACTATTGTATGTAATTAATTCAAGTAAGAACTATGATTTAGCTGAATTTGCATCAACAATATATATTTTTTTACAGAGACGGAGTATTGGTTTCTCAATCATAACACGAGCATTGTTATATTACACAACATTTGCCACCTCAGTATCACCATCATTATAATTACCTCTGCTGTGTGTAAAATGGCACATATTTTAAATGCTGTCTAACTTTTCTCTTGCTCTAATTGCAGAAACATCTTCAAACACCTTCATAATTATTTCGATCTCAACTTTATTTATATACTTTTCTATATCGACACCATATATTTTAATCCTGCTTCCCTCAATACCACCATCGCTAGTCTCAGATAAGGCTCAGTATCCTGTTTTGTCACGCCAAGATTAATTCACTTCACTCGTAATCTCAGCTAAGTGGCTTACTTACGATATCTGATGCTATGTAGGTGGCACCTTATGTAAGTCTAGGGAAGTCGCAAAGTGACAACTCAATTGAAGAAGTAGAATGACTTAAATACTGAAGTGGAAATGGCCGTTGATAAGTTTGTGAATGAATTTGAAAAGATTAAAGTCGTAACTAGATATAAATTACTCAAAGTTTATCTAGCTTTAGCTAACTGCGGAATTTGATCTTGATTAAGTTGGAAAACTTCACTGGTTCCGGTTGTTATGTCGATATCGCAAATCGAGTCCATTTATATCAGAAACTACCTACTACTTGTGTACAATGTTTAATTTATACATATTTGCTTTCTAGAGTTTCGAGTTATAATGAAGATGACCATACTGCCATCTTAGGAAACAGGAATTTCAACAAAAATGAATCTAATTCGATTTTTTTTTACTAATAGTGCACAATTTTAACTAATACCATTATACTACCATATTTTTTGCAAACAGATGCACCACAATAATATAATATTGTTTGACCTAATCTTATAACCATTATATACCCATGTACGTACTACTTCACGAAACCTGTACAAAACACGAATGTCAAATAAATATTCAAAAACTATTTAAAGTTATTATTTACAGTCAGATAATAAAGTGATATTATGTCTTTGCCACAATATTATTACTGAGACCAATTCCTTTCTGATCAGCAGCGTGTCCTTGTACTAAAATTCTATCAGTGCCAGTATCTTTGTTAATAATTTTATGATTAGTCTACTTTGCCTGCAGGTTCAAATTCACACGGGCTTAGATTAGACAAGTGGTTTTATCTAGCTTAGTTAGTTATATTTATTGAAGTGCATTTTACTCTGTCAAAAGTTTTCATGGAAACGTTTATGTCAACCGTAGCTCGTTTCTGGTTATTAATTTTAACTGTTGAAGTTGTAACAATATTTTATTTATTATTTGCATTTTAGAATATTCAGACTTATCTAGGGTTTCATAAAATTGTTAGCTTCTTTGTGAAAGTTATGTGGTACTGTTTATCTTTACTCATCATCATTCTCTTTGCTAAATCCCATTATTTTTTTGAATACTATTATCTTTACTGTTCAAAAACTTTATAGAGCCTAACAACATCTTAACAATATACTCGTAATTATTTAACCATCACTGCCTCATAAACAGCACAATGCATGACGATACAAAACATCATTCTAAGATTCACCCATTTTTCCTTAAAATTTCATACAAATGGGGAACAGCATCATTTGTATGTTATGTATCAAAATAATTTTCATAATCAGAAGTAGGCTTCTGATTGGTTGTGTTTGGTATGACAAAACTATTAAGTCAAAGTGTTATTATAAAGTTTCTTTATAGATACGTACTATGAGTAGCATTAATATTTTATTTTAAGCTACGCTTAACGGCACATAATATTGTCTAAACTTGTTTATGTTTCTTCTATAAGTAAGAGAATTTGTAATTCTTTTAAAAAATCAATATCTTTAATCGTAATTACAACACCATCAGTTACAGTGTTGTTTACTACACTTCTAACACCAACGTTTGCACAAGATTTCTGTTCGAAGAGGAAATCGCTGTCAAAACACGAAACTACATCTTAAACTCAATAAATACATAACACGAATACTTTACTAATGTTATTCCAAATTGATTAACCATTTATCTTTTATTGCGGTCGGTAGCGGGAATTCGGTCACGCAGCGTTACATTTTCTTTGATAATGTACGCTAGTTATGGGTACTTTATACTGACAGTTTACTAGTTATAAATGTAGCTGTTGTCTGGAATTCGGCCTTGGTTTGTAGGAGACAAAGCAGCGTTGATAACGGTAATGGTTTGTGATGGATTGTGCGACAAGTTGCTGCTGTTTTAAATGGGTTCTTGGTATGAAATATATGTTCAATGATTGGTTATACACTCCTTTGCAAAAAAAAACGGGCGGTTTTGATTTTTCTATATTACTGATAACCATTTAGTTGTAAAGAGGTTTTAATAGCCAAACTATGTTACTGATACTTTATAAAGAATCTGGGTATGAAATTTTTTTTATTCCAAATTAAAAACTTTTGTTTAAAACAATAATAATCCCTTTTTCAGTTTGTGACTTTTTACTTACTTTTCGCGGGTTTGCTGTTAAAAGGTTATCAGGCAACTAAAACTAACTTCTCGTTATTTTTAGTAGAATAATTCATGTTTGTCGCATAATCCAGCGTTATTGTGACAGATATCTTTGTGTCGATTGTAATGGCAGAAAAAGCAATAAGAGCTAGTAAAATTATAGCGCTGCTGGAAGAGGGGTGTAGCCAAAAAAATATTCTCATTGATAATAAGAAATTACTAGTTAGTCATTTATGCTAACGACATAGTAAAAATATTAATATTATCCATAGCTAAAAGCCAATGACTGTAAGGTGCCCGTTTTTTGCGCAGGAGTGTATAATATTAGGAAATATAAGGCTGAATCGTGTTGGTCTAATGTTGTTCTTTTGAAGATAGTCAGGTGCTGCGATGGCGAGACAATGATGATATATACTATTTTATTTTGATTTGAGTAACTATTGTTGAAAATTCGATGACTGGTCGATAAACGACACACACACCAAGGTGATTCCTTTTCGGCGAAAAAAGAGCTTGATAACTTCACAATTCATAAATTCGGTGCTGTGTTGTTATTCAACTGATGATAGAGTTTCCATTCAGAATTAGCTGAGCATACATTATTATGTTATAACATTGACGAGTACGCACCCGAGTCTTGCATCGTTTCACAATATATTGTGTATTTTGTAACACAAATTTTGTCATAAATTATGAAAGGAACATATTTTTGTGGTTAGACCTATTCAAAGCTAACAACAACTGACTAGGTGCGGTATAAAACCACAGCTACAATGTTGAATGTAAATAAGAATTGCTTCACAAGTCTTTCAATGATAACAATAAACCTCAAATCTTTGCAGCTTGCGCAAGAATGGCATAACTCAACTCTCTGAATAGTTTACCTAGTTATAATATTAACACTTTCACTGTCAGCAAAGCAGAGACAATAGTTAAACAATCGCCAAAAAGCATTGGGAGACAGGGGAAGTTAATGCTATTAGCTGTTTCAAAGATTTCAGAAAAATTGTTCATTACACTCCATTAGATACATACAACCTGAAAATCACTAGTTAGAAATTACAAATACTTTGACCTTCGTTGAAGCTTTCGAAAATTACCTACCTATGGAATAATATGACATACTTGTGTTGACCCACAATGACGGCATGGTGACGGATGGTGACAATTACAGTAAAAATTTAAATACCCAGTCAAATAGCCGTGCGTTTGCACTGGCGAAACATTTAAGACAAAACATGTTGAAATCTCTATTTTCTGTCAATGTTCCATACAATTTTTGACAGCAACTAGAGATTTAAACATGTTTTGTTGTAATGTTTCGCCAGTGCAAACGCACGGTAACGCTTACAAATAAATACATTTAGAAGGTAAGTATTTATTTTGTAAATCTAAGTTGAAAACTATCACCGCACATTACAATAAGGCTTTTACGCCGTAATCCGGTTACGGTGTTATAGAATTAAGTCAATTGTTAAGTTACGACGCACTTTAACTCGTATTGTTCGGCATCAAGTCGTAAATACGGATATTTGTTTTGTTTTGATTGAATTAGTAGTAGTGATGGGCGGTGCTAGAGTTTAAATTGCAATTTAGATAATCGTCTATTTAGGTATCTCCTTTATGAATTAAGTTTTTGGGATATGCTATTTTGACTGTAAAGAAATGATGTGAGGTTTTGTGGTATGTTACAGTAAAGTGATGGACTCCTTATAATATGCTCAGGGAGATTGTTAAATCTTTTTGATTAGGATAAAGACAAGTTAAATTGAGAAGTAAGGCTGCGCTTAATAAGTCCACGAATATCTCATTTGTTTTGTACAAATTCAGGCCCCGCCGTGTAGTTTGACTACAACGACGCCTAATGCAGTCGTTACGGGTAGTTAGAAGACCGAAAACTTACTCTCCTTAACTATCGCATTAGGGAAACCCAGTAAATATTGATTTAAGGTAAATAAATAAACATTTGGGAACCTTTACGATTTCTAAGTTGACCAGTCCAAGCAATAGCTTGCAGAGGTCAGATGGTAAATCAGGTAGAATAAAAAACAGACGGTACCACAGAACAATTGTATTTTTATTTAGGAAAACCAGTAACTGAAGACATGACCACCATAAATAAGATTGATACAACCTTCCTTTCCCCACATTAATCCCAGACATTTCCCATCACTAGACCATCACGAAACTCATTAATGTCTATGATAACCATAAAGATAACGTACCATTTCGCAATGGTAGTAAATACGCCTTCACGATAATGAAAGTAAGCTCACTGATATCTTTGTTTAATAGTTAGGTAATACCGATCTATTGCAGTTTATAAAGTTATATTGCTCTTTTGTTGAGGAAGTGTGTTGATTATTTCGTTGTAGTGAATTATTGTCTTGTTTGAGAGGAGTAAACTACACTGGCTTTCAAAGCTTAGTACCACACTTTTAAAATTGCAATTTCACCTAAACTGTAGAAGCCAGAGTTTTGAAATGAAAAACGTTTTATAGCAAATTTCATCAGCTTTCTTGGAAATTATAGTTTATTATACATAAGTAACGTTTTTAACTTAACCTGTATGACCGCGGACGGGCCGCGCGCGGACCAAAAACTATTGTAGTTAATTAGAAAGTCCTTGAAGAATTAAACCAAAAATTATAAATTTTTAACTTACGGGCAAAAAACTCAAACAACACTTTAAACTACAGTTTTTCGCCTTATTTACATTTTTTTGACACCTAAGCTTTTGAATCGAAATTCATCGATCAAAAAATAAATGTGCAAACAAAAAGAGTCAAAAGTTGCAACAATTTGAAAAGGAGTGTTTTTGAATATAAGGATTTTTTAGACATTCCTTAAAAGACTGTTATCGGCTATAAAGTTTTTATATAGAAAATTAAATTATTTTTGTAATCCTTTTTATTTCGAGTTATTGCAATTTTAGGACTGTGGTACCATGTTTTGACGGCCAGTGTATTTTACAATTTTATGAATGAACTACTGCAGAAGTACCATGTTTTTTCCCGATAAGTTCTTTTTCGCTATGTTTCGTATGTTACACTGATACATGGCAGTATAGTGAATGACAATTATTTCCAACCAACAATTTTTATTTGAGTTTATTAAATTATTTTGGACAAATATGTTTTGAGTACGTTTAGTGAAATAAACGAACTACATAATATAAATTAAAACAGGATTACAGGATTACCACTATAAATAAATTAGTTAATTATCACTTGCTTCAAAAACGGTGAAGGAAAACATCATGAGGAAACCGGCATGCCTGAGAGATATTTCTCAACGACATGTGAAGCCAAGTCAGAGGCCCATGGGCGGCTTTTAAACTCTAACAGTTAGTCATTAACCACACGATAAGAAGAAGAAGACCACAATTATAAATTATTGGTAGCTTTACAAATGAATACTAACAAGACATTATAAAACAAAACAAAAAACAACTGACACCTTCGCGCACACGCATTGCAAATACGTTAGATAAATCAGTCGTTGACAAATCCATTACAGGAAGATAGAATCTGAATAAAAGCAAAGAACTCAGTGCAGTGTCGTTAGTTAGAGCGGCTTGTACACAACCCATGTCGATTAGCGATTGCGTACTGGAGCCCTGTTTAGTAAGTCGACCGAAGTCGAGGAGTTTTAGAAAAGAGAAAGTACTAAGTAAGTATTAGATTTTTTTCACAGTTTAGAGTTCCCGGAGTATTGTTTTTAAATACTATGACAATCGTATTTCAACTCTATTTTTAACCCCCGACGGAAAAAGAGGGTTGTTATAAGTTTAACGTGTGTATCTGTGTGTGTCTCCGCCATCGTAGCGGCCAAACGGCTGAATCGATATTGATTTTTTTGGTTTTGTTTGATAGGTGACT
The DNA here is from genome assembly GCA_949152455.1 of Lithophane leautieri. Lineage (NCBI taxonomy): Eukaryota > Metazoa > Arthropoda > Insecta > Lepidoptera > Noctuidae > Lithophane > Lithophane leautieri. The sequence goes on along the minus strand of OX424463.1, from coordinate 1,894,138 downwards.
TGATTGAGAGAGTTATTAGCTATAAAAAAAAAATTGTATATTAGATACTTTGTTTTTGTCGGGGCTTTTTAAACTTTTAATTTAAGGGTATTTGTTTAAAGTAAAGTAATTAGCAAACCCAATGAACAGTTATTAGCACAAACTTCATCTAAACTTGAAGTAAACTTATGATGACTTGATGAATATCTATTTTCGAAAACCGTTCGTTTCCCTTCTTAAAAAAGTTCCCTTTCTAATTTCCTGAATATTAAAGCTGACACTGTTACCGGTCAGTGGGTCGTCTTAGGGGCGGAGTTAGCTACTACAATGTAAAGGACAAAGAATCCTAGCTAGTCAAGTATCTCGTCCGAACGGAGCATAGATCTAGGTACACTTCGTAGCTGGTTTTAAAGTCAAAGCAATAAACGTCACTGCAGCATTGCGATTGTAAAGTGGCGCTTTTAAAACTGAACAAATCGCATTAAAGCGGTGCAAGGTGTGAAATACACGCGATCGGAGTAGAGACTGAGTGGGTAAAGAAAGAAAGAAAGAAAGAAAAACTGTTTATTCTGCACAAACTAAACGCACATTACAAAAAAATTACATTTTAATACTCATTTACAAATTAGCCAAAAGCTTCGTATTCAATATTCAAAACATATAAAAGTTAGACTTTGTCTATTGCTTGATTGCTAAATTCCGGTATCGGACTCTCGCTGTGAAAACAGCAATTTAAGAGATTTTTTGTTCGATTGGAATAGTTCTAGCGATGTTTGATCGTTTTAGTGGATTTTCACGTTAAGTGTTTGTTTTCTTGAATCTTTACGCAGCTGTGTTAATTTGAATATCAGTCATTTAATCAACAAATATTGTTTCTTGTATAAAAATATAATAAGTACTAGGTATATAATTATGTTGTGTAGCTGCAGCATTAGGCTTAAAACAGTTTTCGAGAAAAAACCGGGAGCTTAACGGCTTTCTGTTTCAATTAAAATCGCTTACGGCTTACAACTTAAGGCAGTCTTATTTTCTGTTTATCTGTCGACTTAATAAGGCAAGTATTTGCATTGCAATTGTTTTTACTGCTTGTTTTTAATTGACCGATGCAAATTGATTAAATGAAACTACAATTTACATAGCTGCGCTTTTTTGTGTTTACGATAGCATGCGCCGATAAAATCGTGAGATTATAGGGAGCAAGCATGAATTGATAACATCTTGTTCTTGTATTTTCTTTTTAGATGTACGCATGTAAGTAGTTACTGATATTAAAACAAGGTACTAAAAATGTACTTACATGATGTGTATAAATTTTAATAGTGCAGGTCTTGATATCATTTTTCATATTATAAGTATACACCAGTGGTGAAAATGAATGTGGATAGCTGTAAGTAGACGAGGAGCAGAGAAACGATGGATGGACTGTGTGAAAGACGATATGGCTAGAAAGGGTGACTACCGATATGACGACTAATAAAGAAGTATAATATTGGTTTGAACTGACAATAGTCATTCATAAATAAGTAGTCTTGTGACCACGGTTGCCGCAGTCGCAAAACTATCGAAACGTATTAAATAACATGTGATATAATTATTCTGTCGCAGAAATACATGCTAAAAAGATAACCTGCACTATAAACTCGTGGGTTCGACCGGGCACGTTTATCTTTTATTTTTATGAAATAATTATAGCCCGAAGTATTGCCAAACTTAAGTGGCAGCGGGCAGGCCACATTGCTCGCAAAACAGATGGCCGATGGGGGTTCTGGAGTTTAAGTTTAAGTTTATTAGTACATAAAAAACAACAACACAGTACATAGCAAATAGAAACAGTTGGTTGTACTACCAAGTATTAAAATTAATGTCAGCTTTCCGGGCTCCTAAACTAGGTATGCAGACCTGTATCTTAGGAGTGGCAACCGCGTACCGGAAGACGTAGCGTTGGAAGGCCCCTCACAAGGTGGACCGATGACCTGGTAAAGGCCGCGGGAATGCGCTGGATGCGAGAAGCACAGAACCGGTCGAAGTGGCGGTGCTTGGGGGAGGCCTATGTCCGCCAGTGGACGTCTTTCGGCTGAAATGATGATGATGAAACTCATGAAGAATGCGTACATATTTTCACATCATCATTTTAATAACCTATTCTAATGTTTTTTTCAACTTCTTCATCTTCAAGGATACAATCCAGACTCAGCTCCTGACTTCTCTCCACATTACTTGTAGTAAACCGCAACAAATAACATTTAAATCCCACACCGAACAGGCCCGAGCGCGATCGATAAAGACCGAAGGTGTCCTGTTTCGTTAAGTGAGACATTTCGCTGGTGGACCGCGCCTGGTCGTGGGCGTGTGCAATGGGGCTTATTATGTGGTCCAAGAATAATACGTTAGTCTTTATTGTTTTAGATAAGATTATGTTTGACACTTATTTGGACGCTGAAACAAAACAGATCAAAAAATATAAATACCCACCACACAGGTCATTTTGGTGTCTCTTGACACTGAAACAGATTAAGCAAGGAAGTTCCCTTAAAAGCATACCATTAAGAAAATTGCACTGTTTCGTAATTATTAATATGTACAAAAAACTTAACAAGATACAAACAAGAAGACTAAGAAAACCATCATAAATGTAATTTCTGTTCCAAAAGCATTTGATGAAAGTATAAACAAACCCCATTTTGGTTAAATTCTAACGCAATCATTCACTAAAGAGTTATGTTCATCTGTATTGGAAGTTTCAATATTGTGTCTTAAGTCTTAAACCACTTTTTCCAACAATAATTGTTTCAATAACATTATTCAATTGTATTGTAATAGATAAAACGAATGTTTTGTTTTACCTTAGTGCTGAAGTAGTTTGATTTTAGGTCACAACAAATAAGATTATTTAACAAAGACGAAACAAAACCCAAGTTCAATCAATAAAGAGCAACGGTGTCCTGTTTCGTTAAGTAAGACATTTCTTAGGGTCGTGGGCGTGTGCAATGGGGCTTATAATGTGGTCCAAGTAGCGTGACATTCGTGCGAATATTTGAAACGGAGTGATCCGTAATTGATTGGTGAAGGGAAGCCGGAATATTGTCGTTACTGAATTTAAGATGTCAACTAGGAATGATAAATGTCGCGGTGTTCGGTGGAGGTACAACTTGCTGAATACTTGCTGGGTCTCGAGAATGCTACTCTATTGGCGAGTTCAGGCATTTGAAAGGTTCGAATTTCTGGTTTTTTAAGTCTACAACTTCAGCAAAGAGTACTAGTTATTTTTATTACAAACGTATGAAATAACTCGTACTTTTTGCTGAAGTTGTAAACTTACAAAAATGTTGTCTGCCGTTGCGAAATCCAAATCAAAGGTGAGTTAATTTCACTTATTGGGAAAACTATGAAAACGCACTATGATAACCACCGTTACCGGCTGGCATGTAGTCTTGAATGTAGTCAATGATTGAAGAAAGGTAAGATGAATGGCGATTACTTTGAAAGTATTATTTCTGCAATTCAATTGCACAAAGTCAATGTCAAGTCACTCATGTAAGTACAAATTTCGTACATGACAATAATAATATGTTGAACACCTCTTCCTTGAGAAGTAAGTTCTCCAAAGTAAGTTCAAAAATCATGGTGAAACCACGCCAAAAAAAAAAGTGAAAATGTGAAATTTCATAAATGTGAAAGAAATATTCTTCATTATGAGTTAACCTAACAACACCCTTAAATTTTGTTCATGTATTTATTAATAACAACGTATATTTACAGTTTGCACCACACGTATTTATAAGGTATCGGTCAATACTACTCACATACAATAATAAAATTAGGTTAAATTACATAAAACTAGACAAAATTAAATAAAAAAAATAGACAAAATTAAATTAAATTAAACATAATTAATAAAAAAATAGTCGTAATTAAATAATATTAAATAAAATTGGACAACATTAAATAAAATTAGACAATATGACGTAGAATTAGAACAAAATTATTAATGACAAGATAAAATTGTAACAAGTCTCTTTACTCCTACAACTTGCGCCTTATTTTCGTCTTCAGATTAAGTGGTAAATTCGTAGTGAACCCAATACTTACATCGAGATAGCATTTTTACGTCTCTCGTGACCCATTGCGAAAAATACGATTGTTCATAATACCGATAAACAGTCAAACTAGTGTATCTGCTGTAATTTATGCAGAGAAAACATGTCCATAAATGTCTGTCGGAGATTTCCAGATAATAATATTCTTTTCCCATTATTATTGCTTGTGAATAATGTGAGTTGCTATAAATATTCCACAATCTTTTTTTAGTATATAATGTAAGTTTTTACTTACTGTTTTCTTTAATTTAACTCTTTGAAACATCGCCTACGAAACTTTATTGTAATGTCAACAATATCTAGCCCTGATGCCACCTTAGTGACGCCCTGCTATTTTGGATTCTGTATCTTTGGGAAATTTTATAGAGCAAGAGTGTAGAGTAATTCTTTATAATATTTTAAATGCATTATGCTAAGGAACATCACTTGTTTAAAAAGTAGATCATTTTCATCTATAGAGAGTTGAATTATTTTAGTGTCTAAGCTAAAAGCTATCCCAAGGTTATTTACAGGTATATTCGTTATTTATAATAATAAAGTCGGTAAACATGGGGTATTCATAGAGATGTTCATTTGTCACGAGAGAAGTCAGATCAGCGAAGGTATAGGCGTTCCGTGGGCGATCTTTCTAAGACTAGTTAGCATAATATTTGCTTAAGCTGTAATAATGGTACAGTAAATAACGGGTGGTTTTCCGAACGATGAGTCATAGTTTGAAGCTAAGCTTGAAGTAAAAGTAACGAGGCATTTTTATGACGTCATGCTAGAAGAAAAATAAGGGGTGTAATGGATAAAGTTGAATAATTTATTGGCCGGAATTTAATGGACGTAAACTTCTCAAAGATTACAACAGCAAACGATCAATAGGAGCAATGTCCTAATAACCGCCTTTGACGGACTGATTGGTGACTACAGAATGGTGATAGTTGTAGTAAATTTGATGATACATAACTTATACTTTACCTAGAAACACACATTGTAAGCAATGATGAATAAGCTATTTTAGCTATGAACTCGAGAAAATAAGTGACAGACTTCACAGACACTCCTAATTGCACCTGTAATATCCAAAAAATTCAATATCACTTCATCGCACTCTACGAATGCAACACAAACCATTCTTGCTCTTCCAAATAAGGCGCCTATCCCATTAATGAAACCTACTTACATATATTGCCCAACCAACCAGCTTACAAGATTGAATCTAATCCTATCAATAATATAATCTGTATTCAATATCTACCACGGTGACGTTATTCTATAAAATACGGCCCTTAATACTTTACCATTTAGGGGCAACTTCGCACTACAATAATAAACCTCACATATTCATTTGCATGCCAAACAGCTTGATATTTGATAGGACTAGTGGAACGCTGCGGTTTCGCCCACTCAGTTAGCGGGAGTTTGTGCATAGATTCAACGTGAACTGGAGAAAGAACAGTGTTTATAGTGAAAGCGTTGATCCTTTGTCAATGGAAGAGGGTTTATTATAAGGTGTATCTTTTCATAAACAAAATCTCTAAAGGGGTCATTTTACTCATCATTATGAACAAGTTTCACTATGGGACCAAAATTTAAATCTCGAAAAAAAAAACTGCGTCTCCCTACATTTATGTTCGCATCTCGTTAAAATGAAGGGAACAGCTGATTTTTTTTTATCCATGTAAATTATATACATGGTTTCACTAAAAACAAATTAAAAAAAATGGAAAAGAGGTAACAAAATTAACACGAGTAGGTAGTATCTGAGAAAACAAGCAATTTTTTTTCTTGCCACGTCTTCTCATCATCATCTGCCTAGCCTTTTCCCAACCATGTTGGGGTCGGCTTCCAGTCTAACCGGATGCAGCTGAAATACCAGTATTTTATGTGGAGCGACTGCCTATCTGACCTCCACAACACAGTAACTGGGTAATACGATACAAGACTGGTTGTCAGACTTTCGGGCTTCTGACGACCCGTAACGACTGTCAAAGATGCACAAATGATAGCCGGGACCAACGGTTTAATGTGTTTTCCGAGGCACGGAGGAGTCTTGATACGTACAGATGGTCACCCATCCACGGACCAACCCCGACAAGCGTAGCTTAACCTGATGAATTGACCCATGCGGCTGTTATTACTTAGCCACGAGCTCCTCCTTGCCTCTGCTTCTATAATATTGAATTTTATTCTTAGCTTCACACATAACTCGATGAATTGCTATGTTCAACAGCGTTTTGCAAAAAACATAGCGGCCAAAAAAAAATACAACATTTAAAGATCAACACAAGAATGCACTTGTTTTAATTGTCCAGTCACTCAAGATGTCTAGCATTGCTCTTACTGTAAGGAATTTTATTTCCTTGTGTGCACTTCTCTATTGGCCAGGTTTTCAATCGAATAGTATTAAGTAGATTTTGCATTTATGATTGCTCTTGGTTATATTTTACCCAAATATGTGTATGATATTTACAACTTTATCATAATAAACAGTTTAAATTAAAGGACCATGCGTCATTTTGGACCAATCGCTCAACAGTGATGAAAATTATGTGATTGTGTCATTTAATTCATACTATGCAGCTAATAAAAAATAGGTTATGTTAGGTTAGTGTCCGAGGAGGCACGCCGTGGCGGGACCAGTCGGGGGTTGCGGATGATTCTTACATTCCCGCGACCCGCGACCCCCGGCGTAGGTGTGAGTCGGAACACCGGGGTGGTTTTTAGTCAGTAAGAGTCTGACAGACCCCTCCGCCCGCCTCAGGGCGCAGGATATCCATGAGGATTTTCCACCCAGGAAAAAAAACAAAGAAAAAGGTTAGGTTAGTGTAAAGGAACAATAAATTAGCATAATGTCAGCTCGCGAATGAATTACTGGTTCCATCAAGCAAATGTGATGGTCGCGTGTGCATATTTGCAAATAAAATTAGTAAATATTAATCTTTCTGTGATAAATGAGAAGAAAACACAACTAAAAGGTAAGTAATATGCATATTTCGGTAATTAAATAACTATTAATATCTTTGAAACTCGTTTTTATGCTGTTTTACAAAATTCTTTTCAACTTAAATAATAAGTAAATAAGTGAATTATTATGATTTCCTTAAAATTATCTGTTTTCTCTTAGTATGTACACTTGTACTGTACCAGAATATGATTATTATCTTGTATGATACCCACAAGTAAGTAAGTTTTTTTTTTTCTTTTTGTTCTTAACAAAATGATAAATTCAGTAATAGTATTAAAGTCTGGTTCCTAGTACTAAGCCAATACTGGGTACAGTAGAACCAAGTAGTATTTAAAAGACCACACAGCAATTCTTACTTTGCTTCAGTTAAAAGACTTTATCAGGTTACAAAAGTAAAAAAAAAGTTAACCCTTTCCACTGCATTCTAGGGCTAAAGTTATTTTGCTGAAACCAGTAAATCCTGGGTACAAAGTAACCGAGTTTATTTTGGAACGTGTTAAAATTCAAAACAATAGTTGCAATGTTTCCCTATTGACAGCTGGGTAGGGTTGTCTAGAGGAAACTATGTTCGTTCAAAAGAAAACTCATTGGTATTTCCTGAAATAAATAATCTTATCTATTGTGATTGCTTCTAAGTTACGTGGTAAATTAATAAAAAAACTGGTATCTTAGACGGGAATGAACTACCTGCTTTCATTTTTAATCACGTCTCAGTAAACTTTTATAAAGAGAAGCGAGATAAAAAAACATGTAAAATCATCAATAGGTAAATAAAATTCCAACATTTAAAGAATAAATATATAATATAAATAAATAAATATAATATGTTTAGTAATAAACTAAAGCTATTTCTAATAAATAAAAGTTACTATAATATAAATGAATGAAACATGAATGATAAACTGTAATTGCAAAATATTTAATTGACATTATCTCTACATTTACCAATTAGGTACATTCACACATATAATATATAATAAAATAAACAATAAATATTGTGTAATCCTAATTTAAATACATTTAATATAATAAGAATTATTCATGTTCTAAATGTTATTATTTAATTTAATTTGAATGTTTCATATTAATTAATTTTTGTTACCTATTTTGCTGTGCCCATACAGGGTCCATAATTGTATCTTAGCTTTAAGCCTATTTGTAACAACTTAATTCACATTATGGTACGCAAATAAATGAATATGAATCTCCGCTCCAACAAAATAAAGCAACAACCCTATATCAAGCGCAGAGCACCACAAATTATTGGTGCCAACATGTTGTAGAAACAGAGCAGTAATGAGACAACCGGTGACATGTTCACAGCTCCCGCAAACAGAACATGTTTAACAATAGGTCGGGTGCTAACAGTGCGAACAAGGAAGCTACGGCAGGACACTGATAAAATAATCAAACGTGTTCCTTAAACGGAAGATAAAAATACAATCAATATTTCGCCACAAAGATATTTTTCTTTTGCTGCATCCATATCTGAAGTAAAACTCATAAATGCCTCTCTATTACTGTTTGTATTGAAAAGCACCCGTATGCTAAGCTGATTTGATGAAGATACGATCTTTCTCATTTGATTCAATAACGGTAGTATGAACAAAAGTCATATAAATAAAATTATTTATCAAATTGACTACCAACTTAAATTGTTCGTATATTCAAATCACAACTGTCATTTTATTTGACAGTTGTACGAAATGGCTATAACACGGCAAATTGATGTAGTGTCAATTTGATAAACAAGCTTTTTCAATTTACTTTAGACATTGGCAGAATGGTCGACATCAGCTTTGTACGAAAGCACAATTAACCCACTGTAATCAGGACAATGTGCAGACACCTGCAACACAAGTTTATATCATGAGACAATAATATACTCCGTACAAAAACCGAACTCCGTAAACAATAACAAAAACTCACACAGTGAAACTAAACCCAAGAATCGTATAACACTACAATCAACTCCTCAAATAGCAGAAGCTATCGATTTGACTCGCCATTCTAGCCGATCTATTGAATATTGCATGAATCCACGCTGTCATTTTCAAGACAGACTTAGTATACAGTAAAGAATTTTATGTGTTTATGTGGTGCCGAACGAATCATAAGGGATATTGGTTATTGAAGTAGTTTTGTGGCTATTGTATAATGTGATCGGTGGAAAGATTTTGAGTATTGATAGTATGTATGTCAACGATTAGCACATCATCTTTTCGACTACTTTATATACATTAAAATTCCTGCAAACCCATCCAACTTCTCTAAACATGCTTGTGATACAGTGAGGTCACGTTAAAAATATTGTGGTTGGGAATTGAATTCAGGAAGTACTTCTTTGCTAGCTTGAAACTTTGGCCTTGGAAATTGGAATATTTATTATTTTAAGTAATCTCTTCATTTACAGTGACACACTAACTGTAGGTTACCAGTATACCAGCTGCAATTGTATCTTAACGATGACTTAATACCCACTGCCTCGATGTGCCAACTAACAAGTTTTTCAATGGAAGTAATTTTTAATATTTGGTTTGCAATCACAGTTCAATCATGGGTGACCATCTTTACATACCGAGACTCCTCCGTGCCTCGGAAAGCATGTTAAGCCGTTGGTCCCGGTTGTCATTTGTAGATCTTTGACAGTCGTTACGGGACATCAGAAGCCAGAAAGTCTGACAACCAGTCTTACCAAGGGTTATCGTATTGCCCAGTTACTGGGTTGTGGAGGTCAGATAGGCAGTCGCTCCATGTAAAATACTGGTATTCAGCTGCAACCGGCTAGATTGGAAGCCGACCGCAACATAGTTGGGAAAAGGCTAGGCAGATGAATCACAGTTTAATCATCTACTAAAAATATAATTTACTTAGTAAGTCACTCCTCAAAGTCAAAGTCAAATAATTTATTTCAAATAGGCACATAAAAGGCACTTTTGAACGTCAATGAAAAACCAAGAAATAGAATTGATTCTAGTTGCCCATACCAAAAGGTACGAGTAGCTTTCGTATGGAAAAGAATGGGCAAGAAACTCCACCGTTACTGTTTTTAAAAATGTTTTACAATATTTTGTATACATGAATTATATAATTATATGTGAAGACGATGCACCTACAATAAGATTACTGTACCACAAAAGGTAAAAATAATTATAAATGGAGCAATGACAAATAAATTGGTTATGTGGTAGGTACATGGTGCTGACATATTTACAACAATTGTAAAATTATACGATATTACAATATTCCTAACATTGTCACCTCACCTTTCGAATATCAATAAAACTTGGAAAACAATCATATGAATATCATCATCTATTCTTGGCTCAGTTCATGAACCTCATACTGGTTGCAAATTGCACACAACCTACTCATATGTGTATTCCACCATATGTCCCATTCACATGATTCCATATTCAAAATGATAGGCGCCATCTTTTAATTTCTATTCCTAGATTCTTGGACAATTGCCGCGGTACTTTAATGTGTCATTATGTTCCTTTGCGACGCTTTGGTTTGTACGTCGTGTTCTTTGAATAAGTCAGAGTGAAATTATAGGGTTTCGGTTACTGTACTGTTGGTTTTGGTATTGTTATTTTCTAGTTTTTCTGTGCTGTGGGTGATTCCCAAAGCGTTATGTAGTGTAATATCATAGCTCGGATAAAGCGTATAATAAGTTTCTGAGGAGAAACTTGAAATTTTGTCTTTTTATATTTTAATGACAATGAAGTGAAACGACAATAGTTAAACGTTATTTCAATTATCTGATATTTAGATTATTAAATCATGAATAGAAATAACCAGCATATAAAAAGAAGGAGATTAAACCACAATTAAGTAATATAGTTGAGTGATAAAAATCCCCAAGCAATAGATTTATGACTTTAAAGAACCAGTTAACGTCCATCGCTAAATAAAGCCCTGTTTACAGAAAGCTACACCAAAGTAAAACACTTAACTTCAAAACTCAAGCACTTAATACTCATCATCTAATAAGAGACACTGCTCACAGTGCTCACCTAACTGAACTAAGTACTAACAACAAAATAACAGACGCAAGTTTGTAAGAGCATGTTGTTCCATTACACGCAACAATAATAGACGAGAGAGCTGGAAGCACTCATAATACAGCACTTGAATGTCCGCAAACAATTACAAATGTACACATGTTCATGGTAAATGTTTTTGTAGTTAATCTGGGTTGAAATTTGTGTGAATGTTATGACTTGTTGGCATTCGTATATTCAGACGTTGTTATCGTAATTATGCAATATGCATTCTTCCTCGTCTCGTGTATATCTCTGACTGGGTGTGATGTAGTGTTTGAATTTGTGTTTTTCTCTGTGATTGAAGGAATGTTTATCATCACTGCTTAATCTTAAAAGACTTCCTCATACATTGCTGTAGTTTTCAACATCATCTAGCTTCTATGTGGTTAACATTCCGTGCTGAAACTTAAAATTCATTCTATGTTTCTTTCATATATAATTATTATCTTACGCATCTATTATAATTATCTTGGGCATCTTAAGGAATTTCTATCATTTTGATGTCTTCTAAAATAAAGAAAGCACCTGAAGAGCAATAAACAAAAACGTGGTTACCGCAAGTAAAAAAATGGAGCTATGGGTGATCTTGCGCTGAGATGATGATGGTATTTTGGCGGTATCTACATCGCCACATGCGAACTACGCATCAAAGACATGATGTCACACAAAAATCCTGACGTCACATAAATCCTGCATCACGCAATTAAAGTTTACCGTGCAATGGACATATATACAAGAACCCGACATCAATCGTTGGGCAGTTGCCCGCCAGACTCAACACCCGTCTGGTCGGAGGATCCTCCCTTTTCTATGGTGTATTTCTATGGTGAGTGAACTTTACACCCTGTTCCTCATATCCCTAAAGTATAAAAATATGTGGTCGTAAGCATTAAAAACTGAAAGCCAAAACATACACAACCAAAATTCATTTTAAACCAACGAACTCTAAATTCACCGTTTCATAGAAAATAAAATGATAAAGCCTAACAAAAACCAACTTTACAAACAGCGATTACCGATGACGTCACGCACGCTCCGACAAGTATGCGAGTAAATATTGAACAGTGTCTCGAGTACTGCGCAAACTTGCGCTAGACGCTATTATCTGATTTGTGTACTGCACGAATATCGGAATTTTGTTCAATGACGGTTGCAAATAGTTTGCATGTGGCTTAGGAGAAAATGTGTGAGTTGTAGTATCTTTTAGATGTAATAAAGAAATACGAAATGGAATAAAGAGTACTTTTATTTGCATCGAGAATACTTTGAAACATATAAAATTAAAACGTTTTAATTTAATTGGAAAACGACGTTGAGGCGTTTTTCATTATAATTTATCACTTAGACGAAATTGCTGAAGGTGCAAAGTAACCCTTGACTTGTTAAAATTCTTGACTAGCAATAAAGACTTTACGAAAACGTTACTTCCGCGAAAACATCCAACTTTTACACAAAATAATTGAATACCCGAATTAAACAAATTAATTCACAATTCCCAAAAGGTTCGTAATATTTTTGATCCTCTGTCTACATTTCAAATGCTATACAACAATTTCAAAGAGAATCAACATTTTAAAAGTTTCTGAACTGTAAGTGAAAGTAATTTCTCGAATCGCTGATCCCAAAACTGGAAGCCGAACTCAAAAACAATAAACAGATTCCCGAAGCCTGCCTGCAAAAATTCCAAGATAATTTTCCTGCCGGTAAAGCATTAAGTCGGAGGCCTCCAGTTCTGATAAGGGTATCTTTCAATTAAGCCGTATCGGAGGACCAGTTACGTTTAGATCAGAAATATTTATAACTTGATGACGACAGTAAGGAGTGTAAAGTAGAAAACGTTACGAACTAAATTCATTTATAAATGAAATGCATTGGTTCTTGAGGTTGTCTAAAGTGTTGTGTGTTCAAAGATTGATACATCGATACATTTGTCTCTGCTTTGTCCAGCTTTAGTTTTGTCCAATAGTTTTTGTTTGATTTTTATACTTTTTTAATGTCAGCAAATAAATCTGACATAGAAGCTGTTAGTTCAGACGTGCAGTCGTGCACCCAATTCGATACAAAATTCGTTACGTCCCAGTCGTCGTCAACCTCAAATATTTCTTATAAATATTCCCGCTGTGTTCCTATAGAGATTTAATCTTCAAAAGGATTGTTTACAATAAACATTTTGATTCCAAGTTAACTGAAGGATCGAGGGGACCAAACGGCCGGATAATTTACAATTCTAATTAATCTTTAGGCACCAAGATGAACGTCTTACCGTTTTGTTATAACTAAATTGGATGGACAGAATTGTCCGAGCTTTGCATTCTGATGTACACGAACGAATTCCGTTGGTGGAATACTAATTTTGGCTTTGTATAGTCATCTGTTTTTATATTTGTTTCCGAAGTCAGAATTCTCCGAGAAATTAACATTGTTTTGGTGTAATTAATTGGGAAAGTTAAACTAATTTGACCTGATTAAATAAAAGGAAAATGTGTGTGTGTGTGTGTGTGACTTATTTCATTTAAGTTGTCTCTGCCAAGTAAGAAATGTCCTCTGTTTCTCTGTCTTGTCTCTTCCTACAATTTTTACCTGAACATTACATATACAATCGACCGTCTATGGACTTTGGTAGCAACTTTACTTCGTACCTGTAATTTTATTGGTTTCCGTAGATCAAATACTGACATGCGTTTGACAGATCCTATTAGTAATTAAAGTTTTCTGGTTACTAACAACAATGATGGACACAGTATGCTTTAACATTGACCTAATAATTTTCATTTATATTCTTCTTACACTCTTTTTTACAATTAATATTTAGTTATAAACAACCTAGAACAGAAAATAACCATTGTTTATATCACACAATCTAAAGGCACTACATCAAAAAATCTCTCAGTGCATCCAAGTCTCGGTACAGTGTAACACGCCTCACTAATTGGCAGCCATTGTCCCGGCGGTTGCATAGTAAAGCGTTCGTGACCGCCATACCCACACAATTGGTTTACGTAAAACTGAATTAAAGGAGCTGCTGAAGTTTCAAAGGACCTGCATCTTGATTTATGCTTGGAGATCAGGGTAGAACGATTGAAAGAGTAAAGGAGAATAGTGAGGAAGGAAATGCAAACTCAGTGTGTATGCAGGATTTGTGATATAGTTATAAGACATTATAATTATGGTGATGAGACATGCATATCAGAAGACATGCAGAGATGGACACATCCAATACTTCATCGTCACAAAGTTGTAAGACATAATGTCTCATGTGTGTTCCTCAGACCATTTAAAAAACCAAGACAGAGCGCTGTCAACAGTGAAGTGAGGCCGGTTTCGTAAACATGTGTGCACTTAGTTTAGTGTAGTTTGATTGTAGTGTCATTATAAATAGTTGTAAATGTGTGAGTGTGAGCGTGTAGGCACAGAGCGGTGGTGTAGTTTTAGCATGCTTCACTGTATTGATCGCAGCGCTCCGTCTCGGTTTCTTATTTGGTGTGAGGTGTGTTCTATGAAAAGTGCAAACAAGTATAATCATACGCTTGTTCATTAACAGTAGAAATTGGTGACCATACCGATTTTTACAAGATAAGTATATTTACCGATGCCTCTTAAACATAATAATATTATACGAGTACACCAGACAATTTTGCAGCTTTCCGATCCAATGCCATGAAAGAAATATTAGGATGGAACGGTTCAATAACAATAAAAAGTATCGATATATACACAAAATACCATGTATCCAAAAATGAGGATTTCTAACGACAGACTTCACATGAAACTCGGACCTTGATAAGTCACTTTCTGATATGAAACGTAGGAACACAGAATGCGGTTACTCCCTTTATGGTGCTTGCTTTGTACCGCCAGATATAAATAATTATATTTTCTCAAAGCCACATGTATTACTGATGATCAAGGTGTGAATTCGACAGTTATTTTTGTTCAAAAAAGTGAATTTACGGTGATCCGAAGAAAAAAAAAGTGAATGCGGTGTTAGAAGAGGAGATACTCGTATTAGGTAGTTTGGTACAACTAGCAGTCTATCAAACCAAATTTTGTTCTCTTATTGTCGTATATTCTTGTATAGAGTGTATATAAATAAATACATTATTGATTGATCATTATCGCAGGTGGCGTTCTGTAGTTTCTGCCTATCCTCATAAGAAGAAGGCGTGAGCTTATGTACGAATATACATGTGTATGATTAATGTCAATCTTGAAGATTTACGATAGCCACAATTTTAATGACATACCTAACACATTATTCAGTTTTTTCTTTTAACAATACTGGTAGGTACTGTGAGGAGGTTGTATGCGATGCGCAACCTCGTAAGGTACAGGCTGGCTAGAGGACAGCCGCGAGTTTCGAACGTTCCAACAATTTGGTTTGAAATATGTTAGGAGTGCTTTTTGTTTAGGTTCGTCAGTCTAAGCTTAGTTACCGAATAGTGTACGCGTCTCTTATAAAATTAAATATTAGAATAAACCCTCTTGAACGCTCTGCATCTTTGAAATTATCTCTTCACACACGCCCTCACACATAAGATAACGCTCTCAAGCGTTAGAGTACACACTGGACAACTCATTTTCTTCAATATCGAAACCAATAACCTTACCGGAACTACCAACCTATCGTTCCCAGCCCACCTTCCATACATACTTCATATCGAGTTTATGCCTACAAGCGCACGCCTAGAGGGCCAAATTGAATGGTCCTACGTTTTTAGGTAATTGGAATCCAGGCCTGAATACTCAGCCAGATTAATATTGGCTGTGTCGGTGGTACGTGTGCCAATGTATGGTTAAATGATTACTTGGCCAATGGGTTAATAATATATACCTAAGTTTCTTACGAAATAATTTCTCGCCCACGTAGGTCGGCTTAGGAATAACTGAAAGATTAAATAGCACTTTGAAGATAAACCTTTATGAGCATAATCAGCCTATAATGTTCCCACCGCTGGGACACTGGCCTCCTCTCTTCGAGAGGGCGTGGGCTGTAATCAACCACGCGGGCCGGTGCAGGATGGTAGATGTCACATCATGTCTTTGAATTTTTGGGTCAAGGACATGCCGGTTTCCTCACGTGTTTTGTGATTTAAATACACCATGTATACACATAATACGATGTTGGTCCCATGGTGAAAGTTCTTCGCGCTTAAATATGACCACAACTTTCTGATGCCTGCTGTTTAAATAGCTATCTTTTTTGAAAATCTAGACCACCACTAGACAATATTTAAGTGGCAATGATTATACTAGAAATTTCAATTACATTTAAAATACAATTACCAACAAATAATGAAATAGAAACGGTTATTGAATCGATTTATCTATCTTGGTTATCTTTTAATCTAAATCTATTCATATTTCAATTATAACTATTAGTTGCTTGCCTATGCTTTATCGCTTCTGTGTTGTCAATCAAATAAAGACAGAAAATGTTATTGTGCTTGGTCCAACAAGGTTATCTAATGCTTTTACTGACAACCGCGTGCAAGTCTGACAACCAGTCTTACCATGGGGTATCGTGTTATCCAGTAACTGGGTTGTGGATGTCATATCTGACCTCCAGTCACTCCATGTAAAATACTGGTATTCAGCTGCATCCGGTTAGACTGGAAGCCGACCCCAACATAGTTGGGAAAAGGCTAGGCAGATGATTGACAAATGCGACACTGACTGGACAGGTCCACTCAATCATTGTGGTTTTTTCTTCAAAAGACCATTGCAGACATCAATCTACATGGTCTTCACAAAGATTATGTCTGGACTTTAAAAGAGACTGCGACCTCTGAGTTTGTTTCGGACTTTCTTCCTAGAGTAGTCAGATTGTGGGAAAGTCCGAAAGGGATACCGGGACCTTGGCAACAGGCAACTGAAGGAACACGGGTGGGTTTTTTGTCTGACACGCCCTTCCGCTCCGCCCAGAGCAGGAGAAGTCATTTGATGATTTCCCAAACTCAAAAAAAAATAAAGATGGGAAACGCCGACCGCATTTAGTTTTTTTTTTTAAATATGATTGAAGATTCAGTGTACAAACCTACTTACATAAATAAAATAATTTATCAGGGAAAGCTTCAGGGTAGCCCGCGAAATTCAACTTTTATGTGTATAATATATACGTATTAATATTAAATTTACGTATTACTAAGAAATCTCACTATAATCTCCAGAATCAATGACGAACAACGATAATTTTGCACGCACCAATATGTTCATTTGTGTCTTCTTTACTGTAAACAGCTCTATTTGCAAGCCAAATCGAAATAAAATCTTTGATAAGTTCCCTCCTTGGTTGACAGGTGTTCGAGTAAAAAGTTCGTTCCATTTTTATATAACACGCAAGATAAGAGTTTTCATAGTAATTTATTTGGCCACGATATGGATTTTCATAGTAACATTGCCTGCCGCATCGTCATTTGTTTTTGACCAGTACAGCAATTTCGATTTATGTCGAAGAAGGTTGTCAAAATAATGCTTGTATTCCAAGCATGCTTGAGACAATAATATGACACATGGATTAGAATTCTTATTTTTAACTCTGTTGAAAACGTGTCAGAAATGAAATCCAATCAATACAAATTTCAAAACGTAAGAAAATTCGTTAAGACATTTCCAATTCTATAAAGAATTAACAAAAAGATATTCAATACATAAGAATCGTTGCCTGTTACCTCGATACGCCAGAAACTCCTTTGAAAATTTCTAAAATGGCGATAATTTCAATAAATTTTAATAACGCGGAACCCTTGCGAATGAAAAAAGGTAATATCACTGATAGCTTTCCAGAGGGAGTCAAAGGGACGCAGCTGCTTTGGTTCCGTACATCGCAATTACCTTGCTTTGAATAAAACTGTTTTCTTAAGAGCTTTGCGGAACCCTGATAAACGTGTTGTGACACGAAATGGAGTTTCAGACGGTGTGATGAAAAAGAAAGAGTTTCTATTTAATTTTATACGTGATGTGGAAAAAAGAATTTTCATTTCCTATCGTGTTTATGAAAAATTGAGTGGATGCGCAGTCGAATTCATGGAGTTGTCTACTTAAAAGTCACTCACAATCTAACTTACTTGTAATGTCACTCACAATCTAACGTACTTCATATTAATGAACCAACGTGTGAAGGTTAATTCCCATAATTAAAAACTTAAAAAATGCAGTCAAAATCAGCTTATCACAGCGACAATCAATGTCAAAAACTTGTCTTGAATGTTGGAAATTAGAGGTACTTTTGACAGATTCAGGACTGAGATTTGAATGTGTACGTACTTATAAATATGGGAATTGTCCCTGTGATAGATCCAATTATTGAAGGCTTATGTTTTATCATCCACTTGCTGCGCCCCGCGGTTTCACCCGCGTAAGTCTCGATCCCGTGGGAATATCGGGATAATAAGTATCCTATGTCCTATTCAAGGTCATGTTCTAAACCTGTGCCAAATTTCATCCAAATCTGTCCAGCCGTTACAGCGTGAAAGCGTAACAAATAAACAAACAAACTCAGTTTCGCATTTTTAATATGAGTTATGGGATGCTTAGCTTAAAGGATGGAACTGTTTCGTAATGTTTTATATGCGCAAAATGCCATCCTAAATTCGAATAATTAATTCCTTCATCAATAAATGGAGATGGAAGAGGTAAAGAACGGTTCGAATCTAATCATTTTTTTTTTTTACGAGCTTCAAAGATGACTTGAATTCATTACCAACTCCCATTGCGTTTAAATCATCATTGTAGTCACCTAAATCAATCACCCGTTTAATCTATTACTGAATTCTCATACCAACATTCTCTGAACCGTACTAACTCATACTCCGGCCCCATAGATTACTGTTCTACACTTAAACCATCTATCTCCTTTCAAAAGTAACGGTGAACCTCTTAATTACTTGCTAAATGGCGCCTCAAATAAATCTTAGTAATGTTCCTTTAAAAAATTAAGTCTGAGATGAATTGGGTTTGAGATAAATAATGTTCGTTAAAGAAAATGGAGTGAAAGTGAAGTGATATTCAATTATCTGGACTGTAAATGGTTGTATTTACTATGATATAGTGATGGATTATTATTTTATGATTTTGATTAGAAATGAAGTCGTGTTCTTGAATTATGAAGTGAGAACGTGTAAGCAAAAGCTTATACAGGTGTTATTGAGATAACTCAAAACTGAGACAACCCAATTATTTTTAGTTGTAAAAATTTGATTGATTACAAGTAATTATTTATTTTCATAAAATTCTATCAAAATAATTTTTGTTATAAAATAACCCACATAAAGTATAATAAATTCTGCTCTCGATTCAATACGAACAAGTTTCAGGTTTTGAGTTATTTCAATTGAATACTTACCTTCTACAAAATGTAGTATTTATTTAAAACGTGAATGTTATTTTCCATATTTGAGTAATGAAATATTTTTATTATTGAATTTTCAGATAATTTAAAAATTCATCTGACGAATAAAATATATTTTAACAGGCTGCTGGTCCATACGTATAAAATAGAAAGAAGGACAGATGTCAATTGATAAGAATGCAATAAGGAAACGAAGGAAATGAGATGAACTTCAAATGACTTGTGTTAATTTCTTGCCCAATTAGATTTTTTTGTGGAATTGCCATAAGAACCTATCAGGTTTTTGGCGGAGGAAATTATTTTATGGTCGACTGTATCATAGAAATGGACAGACGTAATCATTTTTAACTACATCAGGATTATTTTTCAGGTTTGCATTTAGGTACCGTTGTGATAGCGTTATTATTTTCTAACTTTTTCAAGATAAATCAGATTTTATACACAAATTATTCACGTTAAAAAATTGCTGCCACAATTCATTGCTTAATATTTTCTCAGTAAAACTTTACAACATTTTTGCATTTAGTTTAAAGAGACGCACAAAATACGGGAATTTTGCACCATACAATGTAGAGTTTGCCGAAAAAGTACCAAAAACACTTAAACTTGAGCGAGACCAAATATAAAATCCAATTAAACGGGCACAATATTTACTTTAGCCGACACAAGCATAACTATAAACGACTAAGAGTGTGTCCTGATTCGGGCGTTTCGGTAAACAATACTAGTTTTGTTTGGTTCCAGATTTTCTGCGAAGGCGACGTGAAGATACTATCTATCTAAAATTCAAGAATAATGATTGGAATGGAATTGAGTTCAAGTGATCGAAAGCGCTACTGCTGAGGTCTTGAGTTTGATCCTCATCCTCAGGTCGGGCAAAGTATTAATTAGGATTTACCATCAGGAATTTCTCAGTAGCACTCCGGAGTCTATTTCTGCCCGGTTGATAGCAATATTATAATAGGCTCGCCTCCATGGGACTTAAACACAACCGGCGAAATGTGGGTGTACTAAAGGATTCATTTCTGCCAAACCTTTCGGGGATTACAGACGTCATGTTCTGTTAGGTTTATTATTAAATCCACATTACAGCTACAATCTTATACTTTACCAGTCACTATGGAAACTTGCAAATAAAATCTAATCAAACGTTCGCGTTCACACCGAACACCCACCACACTAGTACACACCCTTACCGTCATACCGTAGTCATTAGGCATTCAATTAAGTAAAACGCATCGGTGTTTGCCTTACACTCGCGCGGCTCGATATTTGTCGACGTTTCAATGTGATGGCTTAGATTAGGACACCGTTGTTTGTAACAAGGAAACGATTATACGACAATAGCTGTTTTGTTGGGAAAATCGCGTTTGTTTAGTGAAGGTAAATATAATTATAAGAGGAGTAGAGGATTTTGGAGGCAGTCATGTGAAAGTTAGTGGGATGATTCAAAATAAGCTGGAAGTAAAATGGAACCTATACATATTATAAATTAAAGTCGCTTTTCGTGTTTGTCCGTTGTTCTTCTAAACCACGCAACAGATTTTGATGAGGTTTTCATCATCGTTTAGAGAATTTATTCCGGAAGGTTTATGTGTATAATTCGTTAATATTAAAGTTACATAATTATACATATGAAATCTCGATGTCTTGTCAAGTCGTAAAAATCGTGCGAGGCAGGAGCGGGTCGCTAGTAAATTATAAATGTGTTATCCTTGAGACACGAAATAGAAAATTATCGTGCGAGTTTAAAATGATTTCTTGAATAGAAAAATACATGAACCATTGACAATAATGTTTAAAAGTCAAAAACTAAAGAAACGCTTAGGCCTTCTTGTCATCATTGACGAACTAAACTTCTTGTTTTCTAGGTGAGCTGGTGTTCATCAACGAATCAACACTTCTAAACTAAGTGTCATAAGTACTAGATACTGCAACAAATTTTAATAAACTTTACCTGCTTTCTTTTGTCGCGTTGAGGAGCTCGTGGCTAAGTAATAACAGCCGCAGGGGCGGATCCATGAGGTTAAGCTACGCTTGCTGGGGTTGGTCCGTGCATGGCTGACCATCTTTACATAACGAGACTCTTCCGTGTCTCGGCAAGCATGTTAGGCCGTTGGTCCCGGCTGTCATTTGTGGATCTTTGACAGTCGTTACGTGTCGTCAGACGCCCAAAAGTCTGACACCCAGTCTTGCCAAGGGGTATCGTATTACCCAGTTAATGGGTTGTGGAGGTCAGATAGGCAGTCGTTCCATGTAAAATACTGGTATTCAGCTGCATCCGGTTAGACTGGAAGCCGCCCCCAACATAGTTGGGAAAAGGCTAGGCGGATGATTTCCTGCTTTCTTTTGTCACAAATCTTTGATAATTGTTAATTATCATTAAAACTATATTGACAGCAAATATTTCTATTCATTGAGGTGATCACTGTCTGGGCCTTTAATGGAATACTTTCCAACTGAAGAATATCTTTACAATATATTTCAAATCCTGGTCAAATCCTAATGGTTTCCTGAGCCTGGAATACCCCTCTCACAATCTTCAAGTCACGCACACGCAATAAGGCGGTGTAAAGCCGAATGACAGTCTATAATAGAACAGAATTATTCCTGCTTCTCCTACATTGAATCGCGTACATGTGTTAAATGCGGTATGCAACGGATTGTTAGGAAGGTTCTACATAAAACGACCTATTTAACGTCGTAGAAAGAAAGTTTAACGTGCGTATTAAAAGTCATCATCATCATCATTTCAGCCGAAAGAACCAATCACCGCCACTTCAACCGGTTCTGTGCTTCTCGCATCCAGCGGATTCCCGCGGCTTTCACTAGGGCATCGGTCTACCTTGTGGCCCCCCCACAAGGTGGGGGTGAAAACATGTGATTATCAATTTGAGCAAATACAAACAGAGGAGATTTCTACCAAAATCTACAATTAACATCTTGCCAAAAAGATTAATTGTATGTTTTTTTCACAAGACTATAAAAATCAAGTTTTGGAAATAAAAAGTTTTAGCAAACGACACATACATCAGTGTAAAGTCCCCTTTACTCCAAGTGTCATTATTCTGAATCGATACACACAGAGCTTGCGAGCGTTGATTCAGACGGAACACGAGACGGGATGCATAATAAATATGTTTAATGGAAAACGACACTTTTATATTCTATTTAAGATATCGTGTAATGTAATACGAGTCACTTTATTATTGAGTTTTCTTCTTCAATTTTACTATGAAATAATAATGATTACGTTTTCTCGCCCTGCATCGTTATTCGTTAATAGAAAACTGCATTACCCTCCATTCCATAATCGGGCAGTCATCCCCGGGCTCGTCCATATACGCGGTGGTATTTGTTTAATTTGACTGAATGATCAACGTGGAGTAATTTTCTAGTTGTCAATGATAAAAGCGGTAGGTCTTACTTAGCATAAGGTAATGACTACCTTGCATTCACAATTACCTTTTGTCCTAAGTAAGGCCTAAATCCAACTACGTACGAGTAATATCCCTGTTTATGCATTCGTTAACCCACGAGTCGTTTTTAAGATATCCACTATTTATATCCAAGGACCACCCAACACTACATAACCCAGTAAAATGTTAATCAGACAACGAAATATTACGGCTGCACTCCAAATTGTTCATTCTTGCTCTTTAAACTCTCATTAATGACATGACAGATGCTGCCCTGATTACATCTGTAGCGGCAGATCGGTTGGAGATATCAATGTCGGGACGGAATAATATCTGTCTGTGCCCAGTTGGTATTTGGAGTATTTTACTGCAATGCCGATGGTGACTTCTGGGTTGTTTCGTAATAGCTATAGGATAAGTGTCTATATGCTGATCCTATTGGGTAAGATTATAAAGCTGAATGGACGATTGGATGCAAAAAGTAAAGTATAAAGACACCATAACTCTCTGTAGTTGTTAACGTACAAAATTACTAAAATACATAAACAAACAAACAGACCGATATAGAGACAAACAACAGACAATAAACTGTCTCATGCCTTTGTGATCATTGTTGAAAATAATGTTTTAATGGGTACGATGGTTGCATTAGCAAATATCACTAACACTATAAACACAATTAAAATGTTAGTTTACTTGTAACTCAAAGTAGCAGTCGTTTTACCCAGAGTCACAACGTCACCTTAATTCTCACTGTAACACTAAAACTCATTAATATTTCAACTTCAATTCCTACAAAAATAGCCCGCTGACAGTTTTCAGTTGCCCTCTTCGACATCAAAACAATGAACTATAAACCCAGTCCGTTCTACTTTCACAAAACCATCACCAACTTGTTGACAAAAAATATGCTAAAAAAGAGGATTTCCTGCGCAGTGACATCTGCCATGTTGACTTCGTGTTAAGTTGGATCGCGTCCAGAATCCGCGACAATTGTCGCGTCAACTGGGACAATTGTGCTGGTTTTATTTTTAGGGGTATTCGTGTGCCGTTTACGGGAAATTATGTTTGTCGTAAAAATTTAGTGCTGAGTTAAAGATTTTGGTTGAGGATAGGTGATATCATGTTTATTGTGGGGGGTGTAGACAATACTGAATGTTTAAGTTAAGCTTTATTGACCCGCTATTTTTTCTGAGCAAAATAATGCTTGGGATTGTTCTTGGAACTCAGGACTAATTATATAGGTCACCATTTTTCGGGCCTTGGAAGAGGAGAATCTCACTGCAGTTTGCAGAAACTGAAGCGTTTACTCGTGTAGCTGCGCCAACCGGGTAATCGATATCTTACTAAATGGAATCTTGCATTCTCTCAACACCTATTCAGATGCCTAATGGTTTTTTATTTTTATTCAACAGACGTTTTAATTATAATTAAAAATCTATGTTTAGTAGCAGATTCTATATTGAGACTGCTTCGTTGATCTAGTTGTCGCAAGCGTAACTGCTGTGCAGGAGGGTCCTGGGTTCAATTCCTGAGTCAGGTAGTGTTACCGGGATTTTTCATCCAGAATTTCTCAGTAGCAGCCCGGAGCCTGAATTTATATCCGGTTGATGGCAATAAGCTCGCCCCCTATTACAAGGGACTTAACCATAACTGGTGAAATATGGATGTATTATAAGTACACCTCTGCCTAACCCTTCGGGGAATACTGGCGTGATGTTTTGATGATATGTTATTGTATTATGACGAATCAGCAAGCGTAGATACAATCAATTGATCTTTTTAACATTTCCATCCATTTAATCGGAAAAACGCGACACCATTTCATATAAACTTCAGCCCCATTTTATTAAGCATATTTATTTCCCGCTTTCACCGTCATTTTAACCGAGATGTAACCAAGATAGCGATTTAATTGACTATGCACAGATAAGCCGTCTTATTGATGACTACCAATTTGCGGCTGTCGCAGCCTTAATTACGAACCCTAGGTGGAGTTGTGTGTCTTTAATCTTGCTTCTTGGGAATGCGCACGGACGCCCAATCTAAGGGGCTGATCTAGTAATTCTGCTGATTGGAATGTTTGTACGTAGATTTCATATTGCCTAATAGCTACAAAAATTTTACGTTTTAGTTGTTAGGTTAATTTTCATAGTAATCTTGGGGAACTTCGGCTTCTAAGATACATGCTTCTTGCCTAGTTTAGAAGTCAGATGTTTCGTCTTTAAACTGTGTCAAGGTTGTACAACCTAATCATAAGACTCTATCTTGTACTATTTGGTTTTGCGTACAAATAAACTATTATTTATTTATATATTTACGGTTTATTAAGTATTACCTTATTTACTTGCAAGGTTTGCTTAGACACGTAATTATTCTAGTAAAATAGATACATAAATGACAGTAATTTGACAGACTGAAGTAGCCATACGGCTACTTAGACCTTAGATGTAACAAGATATTTTATTTAATATACCAAGTTGCTCTAACAAATATAATCAATAATCTGTACGTCGTGATATAAAACAACATCCTGTAATCACTTATAAAACTCCACTTAGCTTAAAACCCTTTCAAGTTTATTTACCCACTCACTATCTCCGCCACTATGACAAATTTAAAGCCATCAAGAAAATTTCTCAACGTTCTGACAATGGCACTATTGTCGGCAATTTAGGTTAGGCAAGTTCACTCAACTCCGGCCCATGCTCCCGCAGGATATACAATCCCTTCACTATCTACTAAGTTATCTATTTCGTGACTTACTGTATCTACTACACCACCATCTACTCCTTCCATTGTACGTTCAGTTACGTCATCTTCAAATTCGTTTATATTTAAAGCAGCAGTGGATGCCTCTACATCCGTTTCCACTTTATTTATGTTGGCTCGGTGGTGCGTCAGTAACGCTATACCACGGAACCTCATGCGGTTTACACAGTAAACACAATATGAAGTGACTATTGACTATTCCTGTTCTCAAGCTTCGTTCGTCTTTTTAATTTTGCATTTTCTATATACAGGATAGGTTTCGGATTTCAAAAGCTTCTTTGAACTGTCTGGTTTTAACCTTTTATTATGAAATAATGAGAGCCCACGGGATCGTATTACCGCTCTTTATAATTTTGATTGACGTTTCATCGATGTTCGTATGCTTTCGGATTTCCTTGTTATTGAAGATTTTAGGGTGAGTCAAATCAATGAAATGTTTTTATTTAATTGTATTTTGGAAGATTGTGTTACTTATGGAATGATATTATTTAAATAACATGTAACAATTTATATTAATTAATGTTATGTAATAAATATACATACAATTAAATATAGATTGTTACGTGTTATTTTTATTAAAAACTATTAATTAAGTATTAAACCCATTTTTATACCTGTTTAAATATAAAGTTTTGAATATTTTCTTCAAACTATAATACTACTATAATCTCTTTCAAAATCATGTACAAACAACGCAAATGTCTTACACGACATCACACTTTCCCCATAGAAAGATTTTAGACACCGATTATATCGAAATTATCAATTTATAAACCATAAAATCAAAATCACTGGTTTTATCTGTGTTTATCTGTTAGATAAGCAAATAGGCGAAGTGTCGATGCCGGCGATCGTTGCAGATAAGCTATCTGATGAGGAAGTAGCGATCAGATAAAGATCGTATGGTGTGTGGAAATTATTGATTTGTTGACGTTCTGATTTGATCGGAGTGAATTGAAATGACTGTCAGAAACTATTTAGATTTCAGTCAAGCTTTTGATTGCGTTGATATGTAAATCTATAATGGGTTTTCATTCACTTAATAATGTATACGATTATAGAGATTTTAGACCTATGTAGGTGTTTATTGGGGTGCCTTGCGCTATCGTGTTGTTTTGTTTTTTTTCATACAGAAGTATATTTTCTTCGTTTATTTGACGTGATTTTGCCTATAGATGTCTTTGAATGTACAATTTACACACAGAGCAGCTGGTATCACCAAAGTTTGTCATAACTTAACCATATTCCCCTAGATACGGGAAATCTATGGAAACATTCACAAAGATAACAAAAGGCAACCTTAACCCTTTCACCGCAACCAAAATTGGACTTTTCCAAAAATCAACCCCTACCAGCCTCGGGTCGACACTGTGGATTTTATTTATTCATGTAGGTACGCATGGGTATGTTAGACCGAACAGTGCATGTATTTTAAATGGATTAATTTGTGTCGCGCCCGTGACCCGCATCACAGAAGGGTTACCAGCAAAATTAGGGGCAAAATTGTTGACGTGGGTCATTTTGGTCCCATTATATTTTTTGGTCCATCTCGAACACTGAAAAAAAAATGATTTTGGGTACGTTGAGGGGATATTTTCACACATCAGTGTTGGTCAAAATGTCATTAGGGTTTCAGTGCAGATGCGTGGGTCATGTTTGCAACGTGTCAAGCGTCACAATTCATAATTTAGGCACAACCAACCTATTTTCGACTGGATTTGTTTTGGTCACACTTTGCAAAACATTTTGCAATTGTTTATCATGCTTTTCGCAACACCATCCGTTTGACATTAATGACATCTAACTTATATAAGGTGTATCTTTTCATACACGAAATCTCTTAAGGCGTCATTGTACTCAACATTATGAACAACTTTCACTATGGGACTAAGCCTGAAATCGCGAAAAATAATCAGCTGTTCCATACATTTTGACAAACTATGCGAACATAAATTTACGGAGCAGCTGATTTTTTTTTCGTAAATTCAGGGTCGATCCCATAGTGAAAGTTGTCCATAATGACCCCTTAAAAGATTACGTGTATGAAAAGATACACCGTATATAGTCAAATGAAATCATTTCTTTTCAAATATTTTTGCACTCTACGGATCACTATCATAACACTTTCATGTAAGTTATTTAAGACCTTAAAAAATAATTGAAAAAAAAAAACTAAACAAAAAAGTTACATCAAACTCCCCGTAACAACCTGTCCACGATCAACTCATAACAATATTTTACAAGAACACATCACTAACTTCTTTTAACTAGAAAAAGAAACGTTGTAGAATACATAAATCATAATTATACCGTGGTTTCACACGTGCGTACTATTTATATTAATTAACAATATCCCCGGGGCATATTTCTAGTGTAATTAGACACACACCCTCGGATGTAGATGTTTGCATGTGTCTCCAATTACTCCTCATATTTAACGGCCGTGAGAAATCGACGGAGAATATTTTTAAATTATTAAGGAAACAGTTTTTTGAACAAGTTATATGTAAACTATTGAATTTTTGAATAAGGAAGGAGGGGTGGGAAGGTAGGAATCACATTAATATTATGAAGTACTATTATAGATTTTAATTAATAATAATTACCTAGATTTTAATACGTATCAATAACCTATTTAATATACCGGTGATTGAAAAAAAAATCATTTTAAAATCCAGAAATCTAAAACCAAAATATAATTAGAATTTTCCCAAATTCAACGCTTTTATAAACTGTGAAAAAACATAAGCCTCTGTTACATTCACCACACAAAAACCCTTTACTATAATATTAAAGTAACAGCGGTAAGTACTCCATTCACATATACCGACTATCTAAATCTGTTTATCTGGACAGAATTTTCCCTTTACTCTCAAAAACTCGGTCGATCCAATTTCGCTAGTATCAGGTATTTCTTTTCCAACATCTTTTTTTTTTGCATTAGCTCGTGATACGTTTGGTAGTGAAGGGAGCACATGAGATGCTTTTACTTGTATTTGTTATTTTCATTTAGATTTCAAACGGATTTGGGGGAAGAGATCAATGATTCGATTTTGAACTGTAAATTGATTTGATTTGTAAATGTAAATGTGTACGTTAGTAATAAGTCCTTTTTGTTCTGAACATCATTGCGTTGTTTTTTTTTTCAGTAGTTTACAGAATGTCTCTTAGTGCAGTGTGCCTTTTGCCAAAGGCCTCCTCTGATAACTTCCACTGAGCCCTATCTCTCGCAACTCTTCAATTTGGACCAGCTGTAAGCTTCAATTCGTCTTCCCACCTTTTCTATTGTTTTAGAATGTGTACGTTACAGTCCTATTACTTTAGGCATTATTTCATATTCCTCTCTCAGACCAAAATAAATACCAAGACGGAGCGCTGCGAACAATACAGTGAAGCATGCTAAAACTACACCTCCGCTCTGTGCATACACGCTCATACACACACATTTACAACTATTTACAATGACACTACCATCAAACTACACCATCGTCATTCTCTTCCCGTATTCAAAATTGTATGGAGTTGGCGCAAAATGTGGGTTTTTTTCATACTATTGACAATCAATTCCGTAGCCGACTGCAGGCAGCAGCAGCAGCAGTTTCTATATATTTCTACTGTACCTGGGTACGGAAGGTATTTCAAAGAAATACATAGAAACCAGGTCGCGACGACACGTGGTGACATGTCGTTGCTGCTGCATGCTGCTGCCTCCAGTCGGCTACGGAACTGTACCTTAAGTCTTCTCTATTCAAAAATCATGGGTCACAAATGCCACAAAATCATTAGAGTAAACCATTTTTTTTTAACCACCAAGTAAGCTCGGTTTCTTTACCTAAGTTACGGCACTGAACAGCCTTCAAGCTATTTCTTACAATTCCCACAGGACTAGACGAGATCCTTGTTTTTAAATATTAACAGTCGGCCTTGTCCTGCTTTCAGGATCTCGAATACCTTATAACTTCCCAAAATGCTGCTTACTACATTGGATGAAAATTATGTCCTATAATACGATTTTGAATTCGTTAACTGAATTACAGTTATCAGTTTCAAACTCGATAGTACCTACTTCAAAAAGACTTCAACAATACTTTTCAGTCATAAAATATTTCAGTAATTCTCAGTGTGAACAAAGCATTACCCACAACTTGATGCGATGCACTGAAAAGCTGCCAATATGAAGTGTTCCATACTCAACGTTGACGCATTTTGTTTTTCATTTTCGCAAAAAATTCAATTGACTTTCTGTGTTGCTTTGAAAATTTCGCCGAAATGAAATGGTTGAGTATTGACTAGGTTTGAAAACTCGATAAATGGTATTGCTTATTTGGTAATGGTACTTGTGTGGTCATGAGTGGAAGTGGTTTTATTGACGAGCAACATAATGAATGAAAACTGGGAAAGCTTGAATTTTAAATAATTATAAATAAAACTGTTATTGACTATCTAATATTCAGGCAAGGCCAACCAAAACGTTTACCTGTGTTTTTTAATTTGGTAATTAAATATATTTTTATAGGATGGGGATGAGATGATGCGATGCTTTTAAAATATGTACAGACCCCTAACTAGATTGATTAATATAGGATTCGATGATTCTATAAAAAGTATTTTTTTACAGCAAACCTTCTTTTGACAGCGCTGTTATACAATAATACCATACCTTAGTCCATCTTCATAACAATGAACTCACTCCATCTTTTGTTTTACCCTTTCCTCACCTCACGTCATACTCTTTACCACATTTTGCGGTTACGACATTACCTTCGGGAAAGTTCGGCGAAAAAAAAGAATGAAACATCCAGTAATCGACAGAGTCGCTAGTAAATCTTCCGACCAATAAATGCTCGGCACCGGCGGCGAATCGAAAGGTGCTGCAATTAAATCCCACGAGATTAAATGGACTCCATCCATTTGTGGTCTTGGTGCTGACCGTGGGGAGATGCCGTAAGCGAAATGCGTTTTGTAACTGATGCTACACTGCATTGATCAATTAGAATATTTTCGTGTTGCAGTCGAGTCAAGTTTATATCTACTTTGTTATGTTATGATTATGTACATATATGATTACCTATTAATAACTGACTGGTGATTTGAGTCTTGTAGTAATAAATTGATAATATGACCAATTTATCTCTACTGAAGCTTAGCAAATTTAAAGATACATCTATAGGTTAGTTCAGTTGAATAATAAAACTCCTAAATTATGTATTTCATCATGTCTGCTTAACCTTTTCCCAAATATGTTGGATCTAACCGATCTAACCGGATGCAACTGAATACCATTTTTCTTTCGTCATGGAACAAGCTATAAATAATTAAATAAATCATTTAATTTGGTTTAAATAATTCCATAATTGAAAACTGAAATGTCCCTTTACGTGTTTGTACAACAAGTCTAGCAACAGGAATATAAATTACAAAAAAAAAAAAATACCACATCTAGAAAACGCTGTCACTCCAAATTTAACCCACAATCCGCAGCAATGTCCAATGGCTAAGTAATTAATGCTTTCATGTAACTTTCTTATGTGTAACGCTACTGGGGACACTGCACGATTGGTAGCAGATAAAGGATGCTCCAACTCTTCAACCTTTTTCAGTTAAATTAAGGTAAAATAAAAAATAAGGAGCTAAAGAGATTGAATCTGAGTTCTGGTCTGTTCTCGTTAATAGTGATGAGTTCCTGTAATTGAAAAGGACAACAGAATCTCAGAGTCTTTGTTTTTGGGTTGGTTTCGATTCTGGGACTAACAAAAGGGGAAGTGGTATTAAAAAGGGTACTTAGGTATTTTTGGTACTGTAGTGTTTTCCGTAATTATCATAACCTCTTACAATTTAGTCAATGTTCTAAGTGCCTTTAGTTAAACTCGCGACAATCTCAGAAGTCCGTTTTGACGTTTCGTTCTCGTACATGTAATAAAACGTTATGCCTTGAGAATCAGTTTTAATCAATTTAGATAAGTTGTCGATTATAAACTCTCTAAGTACGTTCAATCGATATGTCTCGAGAATCAGTTTATAAGAAACAATTTTTTTTTTCATCGCTACACAAAGTATTTTATTGCTGTCAAAACGGACTTCTTAGATTGTCGCGAGTTTAGCCCTCTTAATTTCTTATTGTTTGCCCTATTTTCGGCCACCTCTTCCATTAGTCTTCGCACCATGTCTTACTCCCCCTAAACCTCTACTCCTCTCTCCTCTCTAAACTCATCATTTGTTTCTTCAAAGCCTGAACATGCTTCTTATTTATCATCATTAATAAATAATAAGGGTGTGCGAATTAAAAGTTCTTAAATTAAACTCTTTAAATTAAACATTAGCATTTTTAATTCAGTAGCAAAAAATATACAAGCATAATAAATATTTCCTTACTGTTTACATATTCATCATATTTGTTATCAACGTCGACAAACAAACCGGCAATTAAAAAACAAACAAAAACATTGGAAATTAAAAAAAGGCTTTTACATAGTTAGCGCTTACATTAAACGGTCAGGCGGCATTTAGATTACTGTTATACCAAATTACGCCTTACCGTCACTACCAACCTTTTCAAACATAACCTAAGGTTGAAATTACTTCGATTACAGTCTTGTTATAAATTGGTAGTAACTTAAACACAAATTATCTGTCTTTTGCTATTGCCTTGAACTCTATTCCTTACTCGATAAACTTCAAGATCCAATGTTTCATTATACGGTATTCTTGCACAACTTCAGCATAAATTAGCATCTGGCGAGTAGGGAGACAAGCCGTATCAATCACGATAAATACTATTTTGTAGTGACACTGGCCTCGGGGTTTCGTGCCTGATACTCCTTAACGAGTGGCTTGTGATTTTAAATGGCGTCGTGAAAGTTTGCGACAAATGACTACTTGTATGTAGGTGAGACAGTGATATTTGCAACTGAAGTGTTGTCATGTTCTATTTTGAATGCAAGCTGTCATTTCCAAGACTAGAAGTTTTGCATGTTTGTGTGTTTGCAATGTATTTTAAATTATGTCTTTTCTTACTGCAAATAATTTTAGAGTCCTGTCTTATCTTCCACTAGCTTCATCTTCCCGCTACTTCCGTGCGAATGGAAGTCAAATCAATTCAAGTCAAAGTTTTTGTTTTCTTTATTTCTTATCATGTTGTTGAGGAAAATAAGTTTTCAAAACAAATAATCAACGAGTATGTGCTCAAAACTTGCTGCAAATTAATAATGTTAGTAAGCTGGAGGTTGCATCTGACAACAAACCAACTTAAAACAGATTATGGTGAAGTTCACGTTTAACCTTCTGAAAAGGTTCTTTGGAATTAGGTAGTACCGCGGAAAACAATTTGTTATTGTGTATGGAGAATGATAGGTGAAATAAATTTCTACCAACTATAGATTTTTGAAACCTGTCAAATCGTGCATTTTATAATGCGCTGCGACCACGGCCCTAGTATCACAGCGATCTCAGTTGCTAGCTACTCCTAGCATAAACTAACAAAGTTTTTAGAATCTTTTAAAAGAGGTTCTAAAAACTTTGACTACTCAAAAACATCAAGAAAATTGTAGCATCAGCTCATTATCTCCATAACGACACAAACAAAGAGCTTTTCACTTTCCCATCGCTGTAGGAGGTATCAGCTCCGACACTTAAGAAATCCTAATCTCCTAATACAAATAACCTAATTAGGCTGTTATCTCACCAGAATGTACTTTGATATCAATTTTATTATCTCGAAAGCGTGGGACAGCATTCTTTGTGAGCAGCCTAATCTTATTTATGGGGTGTTTATCAAGTGTTCAGATGCTTATCATTAAACTTCGAAGCGGACTGCGCCATTCAAATATTTTGATCGTTTTTGAATGATGGTCACGAAGGAAAGTTAGGAATGGGAGCTTGATGTTGATTATCGATGTTATCTGTACCTAAATGCTTTAGTTTCTTTTGGTTTGCTGTACTTTGTATCAGATCTTTAGCCATTTGTTGTTATTTTGGGCGACCATGCAATGAGCGTTTATGGTCAATTTTATATTATTCATCTAAATTGAGGAAGCGATTCGTTTTGTCGTGAAAGTAAATGATATTGATATCAGTTCTATATGAAATTATTATGTGCATTGTAAATTATTCCCTGATTGCAGATTGTTATTCTTAAACAATCTGCAATTAGGACCTAATTTCTTGTACGGTCATTAGGAGCCCACATTCAGCCCACATAAATAGAATCAGAACTATAAACATTCACACAGATCCTGTTGTTCGTCTTTTCAGTGTACAATAAAGAATAATTATCTATCTTTTATTACCTTCCAACACTGTTTGCTTTTTACTTTTTACTTTCTAAATTAAATAGTAGTATTTCATTTAGAAAGTAAAAAGAAAAGTAAAGAAAGAAAAAAAGAAACAAAGACAAAGAAAGAATTAACATAGAAAGTATTAAGGGGGATGCGTTAAGGTAGCCCGCGAAATTCAAATTTTCTTATTTTTTTT
The DNA here is from genome assembly GCA_949152455.1 of Lithophane leautieri. Lineage (NCBI taxonomy): Eukaryota > Metazoa > Arthropoda > Insecta > Lepidoptera > Noctuidae > Lithophane > Lithophane leautieri. Next base: position 1,860,053 of record OX424463.1, on the reverse strand, counting down.
GCAATTTGCATGTCAGTGTCAGGTTGTATGTTGATCTGAACATTATTTGCGGCTGTATCAAATATGGGTTTACAGAATTATAAACATTAGAATCAGCAATACAACTCTCTAAGTTCATGTAAGTGCATTGAATGACTATTTCATGAAATCATGACATATTTTGGCACTGACACTGACATGCAAATTGCAAAAACGTTAGAAAATTTTAATTTCGCGGGCTACCTTGTCCCATCCACCTTAAAGACAGTAAAACCTGATTAATGGAAGTTTATTGAAAATAAGACAAGCGATGAAATAGTGATAATTCAGTTTTGTAATAGTACTCGTACTTATACTTAAGTATTTAATTAGAATTCACTGAGGTTATTGGGGTTATTAGGCTGAAAGATATTCAATTAACGAACATAGTTATTGTATGTCTATTAGGCAGGACATAATGGAACTGTAATTTACCCAACATCTGTCTGTATAACCTATACTACAATAAAAAGATTTGATTAAAATTGATGTCACTAGAAATGCATGCGGATTCACTCGTTGTTTTAAGAAGAAATATTTGTGAGATCAGCTGCCCTTTTGGCGTTCTTCTAAAATACTAGTAAGTATCAACAAAAATCTACTGACTGACCTATTTCTGCCTTTTCAGTTTTAGTATTTTTTTAAATATATAGTACTTTTCTCACATATTAAAACATTATTATAATCTTATGCCGACTTAACTCAATATTTTATTTACTTATGCACTATACCCGAAGAGAATGTAGTGCTTTCTGTGACTTTACTTGGAAAAAAAATTACATCAACAAAATATCCACCAAGATCGGACTGAAAATGTTTTTATCAGTAAATAAAGAAGAGATTACAAGCAAAGCTTTAATGTTATAAAGACGGAACTATAATTACTCATTGATTAGAAGCAAAATGAGAAAAACTTTAGAAACCATGTAGGATACTTTATGAGAGACGGGAACGATGAAATAAACTGATATAAATGAAGGGCTGGTGAAGTACTAGTTGGTAAATATACGATCCAAGGTATAGCTTATTTAAATAATAATTAGCTTAATTCTTCAAGAAAATTCTAATTAACTACAATGGTTTTTGGTACGCAGGTGTACCGCGCGGGGTCATACAGGCGAACTTATTAAAACAATAATATTCTAATTAACTACAATGGTTTTTGGTACGCAGGTGTACCACGCAGGGTCATACAGGCGAACTTTCCTTTTGACCACTTTAACACTTTGTTGTTCTATAAGTCCGACGTACCGGTCGAAGTGGCGGAGCTGTGGACTTTTCTACTATTTGTACTTTACAAATAACAATTTTATATTGATGCCGAATCGGAAATCATTATAGTCATTATTTAAGCCGAAAGAAATCGCCTGCTGGACATAAGCCTCCACAACTCTGCCACTTGGACCTGGTTCTGTGCTTCTCGCATCCAGCGGATTCCTGCGGCCTTCACCAGGTCATCGGTCCACCTTTTGAGCGGCCTTCGAACACTACGTCCTCCGGTACGCGGTCGTCATTCCAGAACCTTCCCGCCCCATCGGCCAGCTGTTCTGCGAGCAATGTGCCCTGCCCACTACCACTTATGTAGGTTTGGCAATTCTTGGCAATATCGGGAATATCAATTTTAAATAAAAATTCATGTTTAAATGATGAAGACTCACTACTTCTTATACGGTGTAAAATTTTGATGACCAATCGGAACAGAGACAAGTCGTGCATAACTCTTGCAAAATAAGTATAGAGTGAATCGCTGAATGTTCATGTATTGCTCACAATTCCAATAAATTACATAGGTCGAGGATTATCTGTCTCTTAGGTCTGTTACAAGGTATTTTTTCATTTCCCATAATCTTAATACATACATAAAACTTTAGACTCTTAACTTCAAAGATAAAATTAAGCTGCTAAATGATTTCAGTTCCAGAAATGTCTTTGTGTATCTAAGACATGTAGTAGTTTCAGATATTGATTTCGTATTCGACGTCCTACGAATGTCGGAATACTCGAGCGTTAAATCGCTGCGCTGTTTGAGAAGCGTGAGACTTGTTCCGACATCGGTGTCCGACACTCTCTGAACAATTTAGTGATGTGCGTAGAGGTATCGATGAAATGGTTTATCGTTATGATGTTTTTTTATGTCTATCTGATTCATGATACCTAGTGATTACATACCGTCAGATTAATTTACTCTCGTTTATGTAACAACCGAGTAATATTACCTTATATTGTAAGTAATAATATTCGTTTTCTTATTCGTGTATTTGATTTTTTCTTCTTGGCTCATGTGGACACAATGTGAATAATCTGTCATTGCATCCCCTTGCACGGGATGCAATGAGCCTACATTTGGGTATCGTTACGACAGTTTTTTCTATGCACACATTAAGCAGCATAATAAAGGTCTGTTGGCCCGTAACTTTGCTCAATCAACCAAATAACACCAAAAATATCGACAATCTTCAAACGAGCAAACTTTTCTCGTGCCTAGCTGAAGAGTTAGCAGGATGTGTGACACGGCCTCTTGAGGTAATTGCTGCATTTCACACTGCTCTTGCTCTTCGGCTTATTTTGATTGGAAAATGCGATATCGTTCCGAAGTCACTTGTACGACAAATCATGAATAATGATCCAGTTATCGTCTTTCTTCAATTCTTCCTATTATTCCCTGTTCTAAATTAGACATTTCTTCATATTGGCAAAATCACTAAGCATGAGGCTCGGACTGGTGATAGCCGTTTGTTATTAATATCATACTCTTGACGTAATTTCTAATTTAATTATTGTTTGTGACAGTAGCCATACGAATTATCCTGTCATAATCCAGTGTTATGATGACTTTCTTATTATCATCAGTATCTCCGGTGCCCTCTGCTTTTGCAACTTTTAGTAGCCATTTCATAATTATGATTCCTTCACCATAATTATCGTCATTTTAGCTATAAAACATCCACTGCCGAAAATAGCCCACAAGCATCACCGAAACGATTTTAGCAAATACCCGCGATCTCAAAAATTCAAAGTTAGCTGTAAATTATTGCTATTAACGGTTTCCTTTACATTTTCCACGAAGTACTAGAATACTCCCGCGACATCTAAGTCTACCTTCGAATTTCTCGCGTGGTCGAACCTAATGAATTAGAAGTCGTAACGACTCGTGGCAAATTGTGGTCGCAATCACACATAGGTACGTGTTAATTAAACATGTTTGCTAGTTCATTTCCTGCGTTTGACTTGGGATATGAGTAAGTCACTTGGCGACTTTGTTTTTGATTTTCTGTTTTATTTATTTTGATGTGTTTTGTTTGTTTTTTAGTCATATTTTGTTTCTGATTTATCATCTTAAAATAAAGACTTTGTTTCTTTACTAATTGAATTCTAAAACGATGAAATTAATTGAAAATAAGAAACACTTTATTAACGAAGAAATTTTGGTCAACAAACCTGAAGACTCTAACAATGAAATGAGTTTATCATAAGGACAAAATATCGCATCAATTCAGAATATAGCTACCTACCACACCTGCCAATATTTGTAAATTGAAACAAACACAATCCTTTTGCAAAACATTTCATTACGTAATCGACTGTAAATCATGTTTTTTATCTTAATCCAATATTTTGTATTGGCTTACGAAAGTGCGCAGCTTTTCCTCAAAACCGAGGGAAAAAATACATCTTGGAGACTTTGTATCGAATTTCTTAAGAGATTACAAACTTAATAGCGACAGGAGACAACCGAAAACCTCCCTTATGTCGATGAAGACAAAGTGTAACTTAAATGAAGATTTAAATTAGTTTTACAGTAGGGTCCCAGAAATATGGCGTTCGATGAATAGGAAATTAGATCGTGCAATGGGAATGAGATATTATAATAGATGGGATTTTCCTATAGCGACGGAAGATTCTTTTTTCTGTTTATATCCATTCCGTTTTGTTTTCACGAACAAACGAAGATTGGTACTTACGTATTACAGGCGCTAGGCGTAGTGAATTCAATAGGAAGAGATTTACTTGTTGCCAAAGCTGAGAACTTACGTTATACCTATTGGTATTGTTATTACATTCTCAATGTCAGGATAAAACGTAGATACTTTCTAAATCTATGCATGGGAAAATGGTTTTTTCTTTATTTACATAATGACTAGGTACTACTATGATTTTTATTATAGGTTTTGAAAAAGGCAGAGGTCGTTGTCCCCAAAAAAATTAATCTACACTTTTTTTGAGTACTTTTATAACGTTTTCAGTTATTTTAATAACACTTTATCCCAATTGAAAATCCCCATCAATGTTACTTGATGGGGATTGTCAATTGGGATTTTTAGAATAACCCAAGACTACTACTAGACTTTTAAAATCTTTATCAACATATTTTTCTTTTGTTAATAAGTAAGGATTTTTTTAAATCACCTTGTTACCTTGAACAGACATAATGTCATATTCCTAAAAAAATAAATAATCAGAAACAAAGTATTTCAATGGAATAAAAAACAATATCTGAAAATAAAGTAAAGAAGCAAAATACAATATCCAACCGTTGTTTTTCAATTCGTCCCAGCTTTTCAATGTGAGTATTCTAATATTCTTTGTTGTTCACTGAACCGAGTTTCCCCTAAACGAACAGCTAAGAAATATATTTTTATGTCTACTCCGGACTAAGCAATAAAGGAAGATTAATATTTCGTATTAAGATTAGGAAGGTTTCTTATTTTGTTTGTATTTTATGTATTTCCTATTACATCGGTTTGGGAAGGTGGCTGTTTTTTATAGAACACAGTATGAACACATAATGGCGTAGGATAGCCCTTACCAGAAGTGATCATCGTATTAATGGTTCAGCACCTTCAATATCACTTGTGATATAGCAGTTCGTCGTTGACGTGGTACGACAGCGGCTTCCCTGACATCATCTCTGTCATCAGAAGACAGTTGGTGCGCAACTATCGATCGAGCGACGCTCTGCTAGAGTGACTGTCACTGGCCAGTGTCACTTTTATCCGACCTCTTCGGTGGTTCTAAGTAATTTCGGAACAAAACTAGACGACGCCACTTACTGCGCCGCCAGACATTGTTCAGTAGGTACTCACGGCTACACATCAAGCTATACATTTCTATTATAAGGTGACTTCGCATTGTACGGAAATTCTATACAATGCGAGATCAGCATAAACTGGAAATATATAGCTTGATGTGTAGCCGTGTGTACATAAAAAAATATACTAACAGGCTGACTTTACTTAGATTTTGCTGTTATCAATTTCTCATCGTGTCATCTTGTAGCGAATGTGAGTACCAATACAAAGCATTGCTGGTTTAATGATACAAAACAAACATAAACCTTTATAAGATTGTACGCATAAACAAAAAAAACGTTTTTTTATTAGAGCTCGCTTTTAAAGATAAAAACACGATTGTGCAAATAATTTTAAACTAATTTTGTGCTGAAAACAAGTATTACCTATAAGCAAATAAAGATACAACTCGATTTAAAGTAAGGAATGACTGAACTAGCCTAATCTTTTTTATTGTAGTTTTTTATTATGCCGTTTTTTCTGCCAATTTTTTTTTGTTTTCTAGTAAAAGTAAAAATAATTACTTGAATTAATCGCTCAACTTCGCAAAGCTCAAGTTAGCAAAAAAAGTACAGTCGGAGAAAGAGAGGGAGTAAACTCCCAAAGCCGGTACAGGCGGGTAATCATTTAATTACGTGGCACCCGGAGTTAAGGAGTTTGCAGGGATCAGAAGAGCTTACAGTTTGTCGCGGCATCAGCCAACTTTATTTATTAGGCTAGAATTCTTTCTTGATTTTGGTTGAAATATGCCTTTTTGTGGAAATAAAAGAGGTTTTATTTCGAAATACAAAGTTTGTATTTTGTATTATCTAGTTCAGCTTGACATATTTGAACGATAAAGAACACGGGTGGGTTTTAGTCAGCAAAAGTCTGACACGCCCTTCCGCTCCGCCCAGAGCGGAAGAAGTCATTTGATAATTTCCCATATTAAAAAAAAAAAAAAAAAAAAAAGGTATCAGTTGCAGTGTTAAATGATTAGTCATTTTGTGTTGACCATCAATAATTGTCTGCGTAACTGCCCCATATATTAAATACATTTTGTTGTTCTGGTAATAATAAGTGTGTAACAACTGTCTAGTTTACTGGCTCATGCGCAAGTGGATGATTTCTAGTTTTTTGTCTGTTTTCTTTTGTAATACCTACCTAAATACGTTTCAGCTTGGGCCCTGGGGTGGCAACGTACTTGCGATGCCTTTGGTTTTACAAATAATAATGAATAAACCGGAGTGCTTATTTGAACCATCAGTTTTGCGGTTTTTAGGGTTCCGTACCCAAAGGGTAAAACGGGACCCAATTACTAAGGCTCCGCTGTCTGTCTGTCTGTCCGTCTGTCACCAGGCTGTATCTCATGGACCGTGATAGTGAGACAGTTGACATTTTCACAGATTATGTATTTCTTTTGCCGCTACAACAACAAATACTAAAAACAGAATAAAATAAATATTTAAGAGGGCTCCCATACAAAAAACGTTTTTTTTACCGTTTTTATAGGAACCCTTCGTGCGCGAGTCCGACTCGCACTTGGCCGGTTTTTTTGGGGTAGGCCTGCTTATTTAAAACCTGATAAATAAATTAAAAAAGTCGTTCTGATGGATGTTTGCGTAACAATATTGAACTAAATAAACTCCTAATTAACCAGAATGTAATTTTTAAAACTATGATTGTATCAACAAAGCTTTTACAATCACCTAACACGTTATATAAATACACACTGAAACTGAAAACATACCTACTTTTAACGTTACAGCGACAACGTGTCAACAGAAAATAACTTTTGAACTTTAAAACGCTTTTGGTTCCACGGAATCGTAATTTTGTCGTCAAATTAAAGAAGAGCCGAGGTTTTAATGGGATGCGACGGTGTGTGAAAGGACAGAATAAGAATTTTTTGAACTGAATCACCTACTCGAAATACATTATAAATACTTATACTCCATTTGAAATCCTGCTCCGGCTGCCATTTGTGGATCTTTGACAGTCGTTACGGGTCGTCAGGAGCCCGAAAGTCTGACAACCAGTCTTACCAAGGGGTATCGTATTACCCAGTTACTGGGTTGTGGAGGTCAGATAGGCAGTCGCTCCATGTAAAATACTGGTATTCAGCTGCATCCGGTTAGACTGGAAGCCGACCCGAACATAGTTGGGAAAAGGCTAGGCAGATGATGATGACTCCATTTGAAATAAGATTAGACATTTAAATAAAAGTGTTTTTGTATCAGATGTATGTAAATGATTTTCTCTTTTTCTTTTGTGGTATTAGGTTTAATTAAGGCCGATTCGATTGATTATCTGTGCTACTTAGCCTAAATACATTCTGTACGTAATTTAACACGTTCCGGGACACTTGAATATTTGCAAATGTCATGATATGACACTACAAAATCCCATACATTTTATCATACCGTCTACAGCCGTACTACCGGCCGTACGTATCGGCGCGCGGCGGCGCATAAGTCGTGACACTAAATATCAACATCACTGTACTTGTATGGCTCAGTCTACGCCTGTCGGCGGTGTGAATGTGTCATAAGGCACTGCATAAATGTATGTGTTGAAAAATTACTTGAAAAGAGTTTGCCGGGACACCTACGAACGAATGAAGTCGCGTGATGTGACACTAGATCATGTGCTTCCTAGGAATGTTATGGGCAAGCAACGGTAATTGACGGTTTGCCAAATTGCATGCAATAAAATTGACCGCCCTTAGCCGTACTGTCACGTAACGATATACTGAGATAACGTCGAGAGGCGGTCTGATAATATAAGTTAAGTAAAAGTTAGCACTTATCAGAATCTTTTTTAACAATACCACATTACCAAGGACATAGGATACCTTTTAACCCGATATTCCCACGGGATTGAGACATAGGCGGGTGAAACCGCGGGGCGCAGCTAGTAAAAAATAAATGCACTTGACAGAAATTATAATAAAGTTACGGCAATTTTAAGTGGGAGATTACTTAGACTAGTGCAAGCAACAAGTCCAAGCGTTCTTACAATCAATTTCCCACTTTTTACAACATCCTTGCCAAAGAACCTTGTTATATTCGAGGAAAAAACTTCCCCAGAGTGGTAATATCCGGGTCAATTGCTCCGGGCACTGTGAGTAAATAAATTAACCGCTATCGGATATCCGTACTTTTTGCCCCGACCTCGAAATCGATGGCATATGAAACAGGATTTGGATGTAAGATTTCTTTCCGGGTCTAAGAAACATGTAGATCTTTTCGTATGGATCGCAAAGTTGTGGAAAACACCATATTGATTGGTTTTTGTTTTCTATTTTGTGCCACTCCTCACTCAGTGAAAAATGAACCGATCCGAAATCATTGGTTCGGTTCATTTTTCACTATTGATTCATTTCTATGAAACATTTTGTGTTGAGTTTTCGTTACGTTTCACTTTGAGTGAATGACGAATGAAAGGCAAAAATCAACGAATGTCGAGTTGACATCAACCTCAAACCTTTTTCGCGGGCTGGCCAGTTTATGGAATACATGTTTTTTAATTTTTATTTAGTTTTCCGAGTCTGTCAATCTCACAGTTCTATTTCAGTCAACACGTAAAAAAGAGCTGAATGTCATTCTGAGGTTTTACTTAAATATTATGACACAATATAATAATGTTGAGTCGGTAAAGCAGATTTGATCGTGGAATGAGCACACAAAAGTAACCCTTCAGTTGATGAATATAATTTTGATTGTGACAGTACATGGAACTTACAACATAACTCCCGGTATTTAGGTAAACTACATACTAAATTATAATAATAATATATTATATATCTCGTTGGGCGCCTGGGTTAAGGGCCTGATTCAGAAAGCTGTACTCCTGGACACGGTCTGTATTGTTAGGAGGTTCCTCTCTCTGGAGCCCTGACCGCCGGTAGCTTGGAACCTATTCCCGATACCGGTGGGCTACAATTTTTTATATTTTTTAATGTTTTTATAGTTTTATATTCTAATATTTAAAAATGTAATTTATAAGTGACTTTATGAAATAAAGGATAATAATATTAAAATTATGTCTAGGCAGATTGATTGTCCTCTGTAGGTATAACCCTTCAAAGGATACAGTCTTGCTGTTATGTTATGTCTTTGGATCGCTACAAATGCTCCCATGTTATATACTCCCAATCCCAAGTCTATATGTATGTGTAATTCATTGTATTATTTTTGGTGAAAAAAAAAATCTTTTGGTCGCTAGATCAGTTGTTGCTATCAACATCAAAATGCCTTTTTACGAGAAGTAAGAATGATCGCAATTAACGGTAGCTACTCTTTGTTTCTTTATTCCCCTTAAGAGATGGGGTGAAACTATTTCCCTTGGGGTAGAATTGTGGGAAATTCTATCGGTTGTATTCAATTACTTATGTGATTGACGGAAGGAAGAACGAGGCTTATTAGTTAGGAAATAAGAGGAAATAAAAAGTATTTGTTCAGGATATTTTTGTATTTTTACCCGACTGCCCCAGAAGGAGGGTAATGTTTTTCGAGAGTATGTATGTATGTATGTATGTTTGTATGTATGTATGTCTATTTCTTTGGCACGGTCTGTGACCTAAACGGCTTGATGAATATTAACATACGAGGTGTCGTTAGGTTCGTGTTAATTGTGGGAGTGACAAGGGCTATAATTTTTTTACATATTTCATATGCAAATACAAAAAAAACGGACGGTAAGGTTTTTTTTAAAATAAATTACTACAATAATCATTCCGAATATATATAATTATTATTATATTATTAAAACTGAAAAGCTTGAAATAAAACAAATTATTAAAAAAACAAAAACCCGGCTGCAAAAACTTATAATTGAAAAGAGAACAACCAAAAACTTGAAATACCTTACAAGAAACAATGTTCAATGCTTGTTTTTCTCTTTTCAGTTAAGTATAGGTTTTTGCAGGCGGGTTTTTTTGTTTTTTTAATAATTTGTTCTTCTTGTCTAATGAGTATGTGCCTGGTGTGAAGCACAACTATGTGAAATGTTAACGTTTTATTGAAACACGCGGATAAAGTCGCGAGCTGAAGCTAGTATTTAGATAGACTAGCAATATCTTCCATTTCAGGAACCCTCTATCTTTTTGATACCTATTGCATATTTTTTTCTAACAAAGTAAAAGGAACTCTGTAGCTATGTATGTAAGATTGTAGCTCAAAAACCACTGATCAGATTTAGGGGCGAGTTGTTTTGCCTACCGGTTCAGAAGAGGAACTAAAAAGTATATTTTGACATTTTGAGGAGTCTTTAGATTTGTCTTTTATGCAGAAAATAACCTATAATAATAATAATAGGGAAATATCAAAAACTTATTGACCTTCTAATAATGCACACTTTTTTTTAAATAAATGGGCCTCTTTTCAACTTTTTGGTATTTTCTCACAGTTGGTGGCTGGTATAAGCTACGCCACCCCGACTAAATGGGTAAGGTTAGGTTAGAGCTGTAACCAACCGCGCATGAGTCGAATTTGTTGCAGTAACTTAGCTAGGGCACCCGATTGAATGGATTTGGTTATGTTAGAACGATCACTCTAATTATACACTGTACACCTACTCTGTTTCTACGAATTAATGCATATTTGCGAGTTTCATACAACTAGCGCCATCTGATTATTTAGTGGTGTACAATTTATACATTGTTTTTGAAGTAAAAAATAAATTATAAGTGATCCCGATTTCATACTACTAGCGCCATCTCGTTACTCGATGAAGTACCATTTATGTGTTGTTGCCTGATTCGTTCGAGGAATCAATTAAATAGGTAAAACTACAAATAGGCTATGTAATTACATGAGACTTAAACATATTGGCAAAAAGTAGGTGTATTATAGGCAGACCTATGCCTAACCCTTCGGGGAAAACAGGCTGTTACGAGTATGTTAGTTCGAAACTGTATAAAAATACAAGTGACTAAAATTCGACAACGAAAGAGAAAGCATAACATAACATAAAATCACGCCCGTAACGAAAGGTTAAAAAAAGAAAGGAAAAGAAAAAACAAAATACATTTTTTTTATTTTTTTTATTATGCATTTTGGGTATCAAATGAAAGGGCTAAATTTTAGCACATTTCAAAAATACAAAAATAAAATAAAATTTAAAGATATAAAACTACAACCAAAACAAAAAGTCATTAAAAAGGTATAAACGGGACATCACAGACAGACAAATAAAAAATCCGGAGTCACATGTAATCTGTTCGATACATGCACACGGATCACATCGGATAACACGTGTGACTCCGGATTTTTAATTTGGGTTATACTTACCTACCTAATAAGGAAAAAACCGCGAATAACATAATTAGCCCACAATCCCCAAAGCAATTTGTATCAATCGCACATAAACTGCGGAAGTAAAAAGAAATAAAGCGGCTTACAAACTTTCTATCCTTAGGGATACCTCGCACTAGCATGATTGAATTAGTTCAAACAAGTTCGGGTATCGTTTGTACCCCGCCGTTGATTTTGTGGAGGATTTTATTACATTGTTTTTTTATGTTTTTCTGGGATTGAGTCCCGTGTGGTGTGTTGAACAAAATATAACTCCTATCTATTTTGGTATTTTTTAGGAGTTTCATATTTGCGAGATTTTTATGTCTCTCAAATGCTTAGCATAAATCTCAGGTATGTACAACGACAATGTGGCTGAGGAGGAGTATTCAAAAAGAAAAATATAATGGCAATTTCGGACTAAGAAAAAGAGAATTTGTTAGAGTTGAGACTATTATCGAAATGTCATTGTAATAATTGAATATCATTAATGTATGTTTAAAAGCAGGGGAAATAATAGATAATTACCGGCAAATGAGACTAACGAAGTAACTTTTAATCAGAATTTTCTAGTCAAAACATGCTTGGAGAGTGGCCATTGTTCTTTGAGTAAACAATGTATCAAATCGGCCTAAATGATCTGACTGTAGATAGAAAGAAACGTAAAGGTTCTTACATACTGACGCGACTTGTATTGCGACGCGACGCGCGCCGCCGCATTGTTTGCCCTGAAGTTTTCTCAGAAATTGTTTTGTTAAAAGTCGCGTGGCGTGACAGTATGGAGGAGCCTTAAATCCAAAAATAACAAAAATCATGAAACTATCGTCACGAACAAGATTCCAACTTTACGATGGTTTTAAAAAATGATGGCGAGGTGGAATATAAAGGTGTTTAACCAACGTTTAAACACCGAACTAACCAGGAACGCTGAACATTTGTATTCTTACCTCGCAGAGCTCGTGACTTGAATCAAGCGATGTCTTCATTAGGTTTTCCAGTGGCCTACCATCTTGTTTTTCAGTTATCACTGAATTTTTATTTTTAATCATCCCTCACTTTTAGGTGGTTTTTTTTAAAGGATTTTGTTTATGAATTTTGCGAGATTCGATATAACTTTGGTCATTAAATTTTTGCTAAGAGTTTTTTGTCTTGTTATTTTAATAATAAGGCACACAAGAACCGCAAAACAAGACAGAATGACTGTCTTGTTCTTCGGTTCTTAGTGACAGAAGTTACGACACAAAAAAAACAAAACAAAAAAGGACTACTGTACTAAAACCAAACGACAAAATTACTTCTTTAATAATAAGATAAAAATAAAAAAATAACTTTAATTTCGGAAGTCGGTGTCTGCTTTTAATTTTAGTTTTTGGTCACCGACTTCCGAAATTAAAGTTATTTTTTTATTTTTATCTTATTATTAAAGAAGTAATTTTGTCGTTTGGTTTTAGTACAGTAGTCCTTTTTTGTTTTGTTTTTTTTGAAGTCGGTCAATTTTTTTTTTTAAAGTTTTATTATTTTTGCATTTTATGTGTAATTTGATTTTTGTAATCACCATGGGTAGACCAACTAAAGGAGCCGCCCGCATGAAGAAAAATAGAATTAAAGAGACTAATACTGCTGAAAAAGAACGCCTATCTAAGAATCGCAAACGGAGTGCTATGTCTGTTTCCCAAGAATCACCGTTAGCTCTTCATGCTAGGTTATCTCAGATGAGAAATTACATGCATTCTCATTTGTCGCAGGAGTCGCCAAATGATAAGATCTGCTGACTCAATCTTATTCAAAAACGATTAAGTGGCGAGTCGTCTTGGTCTGAACAGCGCAAGTATCGTTTAGATGTTATACGAAACCGGCTGGCTAATGAGACTCCCGTGCCTTCTCAAGAATATAAGGGTGAACACTATACATTTGCTTACACTGTATAGTTCCCCTCATCATCATATTATAAGGTGACCATAATCAGATCTGTAATGACACTTACAACCTATATGGTTGCAAAGTTCTTATCAATATAAATGAATTAAGTCCAAACACAAGGTACCTACTGTGAACCGTTGAGGAGTTCCGTTAATCGTCCTTCGTCTTCATCATCAGACCCTTAACGACAGTCACAACCCATCCAAGTGTAAGGTTCTTATCAATACAAATTAATCAAGCCCAAACACGAGGTATCTGCTGTAAACCATTGAGGAGTTCCCTTGACTGTCTTTCGTCTTCATCATCAGACCCCTAACGACAGTCACAACCCATCAAAGTGTAAAGTTTTTATCAATACAAATTAATCAAGCCCAAACACGAGGTATCTGCTGTAAACCATTGAGGAGTTCCCTTGACTGTCTTTCGGCTCCATCATCAGATCGACTCCAGACCTTCATAAAATTGTAGTGCTGTAAAATACTTAATGAATAAATTAAGGAATGCACTAGTTGCCCTTACGATTTTTGAAAGTTCCCCTCGATTTCTCTAGGATCCCATCATCAGATCCTGACTTGGTGACAATGGGACCACCTCAGAAGTATAAGCTTTTGAACAAAAAAAGAATTTCTTAAATCGGTTCACTAACGGCGGAGTTATCGGTGAACACACATAAAAAAAAAAAAAAAAAAAAAAAAAAAAAAAAACAATCATCCGAACATAGTACCTCCTCCTTTTTTGAAGTCGGTAAAAAATGATTGACAACAGTGAATTACTTTCAAGACACTAAGCTGTACCTATTTTGTATTACGCTAGTTCAGTAAATAAAAAACTAATGATGGGAAACTAAATCATTTATAATAAACTAACTGATCCAACAGACAATAACAATAGCAGTAAAAAAATAGCGGTTACTTAAAAAGGTTTTTAGGGCTTTTTACCCTAAAAACCTTTTTCGTACAAATAATCAAATAGGTCTAGTCGTTTTCAAGTGATGCGCTTGCCAACGAACAGCATTTGATTTTTATTTAGATAGATAGATAATAACTCTTCCATATATCAATTTCCTATAAATAACAATACAAATAAATTATTGACATGTGAAACCGATTTGTCCCATACATCTGTTCATACAATATTCTGCCACGCCTCTTTAAGTGACAGTGCTGCGGTCTGACGTCACAGTATTAAATATATTTGGTCTGTCTTTCCGTAATTACGGCTTCGGGGAACCCTGTCATAATAGATATGTGGAGCGACGGATTCGTGGTAGCATACCTTATTATTTATTATATTCGCTGGAAATTGCTGTCTGTTTTAATTTTAGTACTAAACGGATAGTAATAGTGGAATTTATTCAAATATAATTATTCTATAGTGGGCTATGATGGAGGATATTTTGTTAAAAGTCTATTATAATAATTACCTATGTATTTTTTTTGATAACAATGTTATTTTGCGGTTGAACTGGTTCTTATTCTAGCGGAATATATTTATTGGTAGTCGTGTTTTTTTTTTTAAGCATACCTCATGATTCTGCAGTACAAAGCAGTGCAGCAGTGTTTCTGTGAAAATAAACCTATTTTTCTTTTTAACCGACTTCAAAAAAAGAAGGAAGTTATCAATTCGTCCGAATTTTTACCGACTTCAAAAAAGGAGGAGGTACTATGTTCGGGATGATTGTTTTTTTTTTTTTTTTTATGTATGTTCACCGATTACTCCGCCGTTTGTGAACCGATTTAAAAAATTCTTTTTTTGTTCAAAAGCTTATACTTCTGAGGTGGTCCCATTGTCACCAAGTCAGGATCTGATGATGGGATCCTAGAGAAATCGAGGGGAACTTTCAAAAATCGTAAGGGCAACTAGTGCATTCCTTAATTTATTCATTAAGTATTTTACAGCACTACAATTTTATGAAGGCCTGGAGTCGATCTGATGATGGAGCCGAAAGACAGTCAAGGGAACTCCTCAATGGTTTACAGCAGATACCTCGTGTTTGGGCTTGATTAATTTGTATTGATAAAAACTTTACACTTTTATGGGTTCTGACTGTCGTTAGGGGTCTGATGATGAAGACGAAAGACAGTCGAGGGAACTCCTCAGTGGTTTACAGCAGATATCTTGTGTTTGGGCTTGATTAATTTGTATTGATAAGAACCTTACACTTGGATGGGTTGTGACTGTCGTTAAGGGTCTGATGATGAAGACGAAGGACGATTAACGGAACTCCTCAACGGTTCACAGTAATTACCTTGTGTTTGGACTTAATTCATTTATATTGATAAGAACTTTGCAACCATATAGGTTGTAAGTGACATTACAGATCTGATTATGGTCACCTTATAATATGATGATGAGGGGAACTATACAGTGTAAGCAAATGTATAGTGTTCACCCTTATATTCTTGAGAAGGCACGGGAGTCTCATTAGCCAGCCGGTTTCGTATAACATCTAAACGATACTTGCGCTGTTCAGACGACTCGCCACTTAATCGTTTTTGAATAAGATTGAGTCGGCAGATCTTATCATTTGGCGACTCCTGTGACAAATGAGAATGCATGTAATTTCTCATCTGAGATAACCTAGCATGACAAGCTAACGGTGATTCTTGGGAACCGGACATGGCACTCCGTTTGCGATTCTTAGATAGGCGTTCTTTTTCAGCAGTATTAGTCTCTTTAATTCTGTTTTTCTTCATGCGGGTGGCTCCTTTAGTTGGTCTACCCATGATTACAAAAATAAAATTACACAAAAATGGAAAAATAATAAAACTTTAAAAAAAAAATTGACCGACTTCAAAAAAAAACAAAACAAAAAAGGACTACTGTACTAAAAACCAAAAGACAAAAGTACTTCTTTAATAACAAGAGAAAAATAAAAAAATAACTTTAATTTCGGAAGTCGGTGGCCAAAAACTAAAATTAAAAGCAAAGACACCGACTTCCGAAATTAAAGTTATTTTTTTATTTTTTTATTTTTCTCTTGTTATTAAAGAAGTACTTTTGTCTTTTGGTTTTTAGTACAGTAGTCCTTTTTTGTTTTGTTTTTTTTTGAAGTCGGTCAATTTTTTTTTTAAAGTTTTTTTAATTTTTTTATTACCTCAGATTTTTCGACTGGGTGAACCGATTTTGATGATTCTTTTTTTGTTTGAAAGCTGGTGCTTCCCCTGTGGTTCCATATAAATTTTATTTACTTTGCTTTCGTAGTTTTTGAGTTAGCTTCTATGTAGACATCTTATTTGACACAGTCACTGTTATTTACATAGCAGGTAGTGGTATTAGAATTTGTGTGAAGTAGATACCTCAACAAAAAAGTGAAAAATAACTTTCATTTCGGAAGTCGGTGGCAAAAAACGAAAATTGAAAAGTAAAGATACCGACTTCCAAAATGAAAGTTTAACATATACACATCAGATATAATATTTAAACACAGGGTTTTGGGTCGAAGATATAGTTCTTTTAAATTCTCACAGCTGCGGAGCACTTGACGGATGACAAGCAACCTGTCATGCGCGCTGAAGCGTGCGTAAGCATGCGTGTTGAAGCTTCTAGAATCATCTAGAAGCTGGATTGTGGCGGGAGCGGCTTGAAATACCTGCCTGTTACAAAACTTGTTCTTTTTGGAAGTCGGTTTGATTTTTTGTAAAAAAGTTTTTATCTTTCTTACTAATCATATAACATTTCAGTCTATTATTCCACCTTGTTATAGATACAAAAATGTGGGAACATGATTTTTATTTAAAATAAACATCTGTGGAGCCCAAAAAAGTCCGTAAAAATTTGCGCGGACACATCACCGGTGTAACAAAAAACCTTTACATGTGACATTTAACATATTTTTCATGAAAATTCGGAGGTCAGTTGGGCGTGACCCACATAAGCCCCTTTGGGGACATGCGAAAAGGGTGACTTTAATACAACAAATGCATATTTGATGATCCCATAAGCTGGGAGGGCGTCGTTAAGCCACGTAAACTAAGATAAGCATGGTGTTAGTTTGTAACTACATGGGCCGATATATTAGCTAACTTTGTATAGCCCTGGAAATCTGCATTAGTGTCTATTGAACATATTAATTAATAGATACTGGAGATACATAGGAATTCTGTAAATAATGAGACTTCTTTGTTGAAAACCTAAGATATACCTAGAACTAGGTGTTTTGTTCGGACTTCGTGGCTTATATTCCAATTGTCTGGTCAAGAAATTCAAATCAAAACTCCTTACAGAGAGAACGTGTGGGGTCGGCGGAAGACCCGTCAGGAACGAAGTTCCTTCTCACTTATGATTTAAAACAAAAACAGAATTTTCGCAGCCGCCATCTTGAATTTTCATTTTGACTAAATGCACACTTTCTGCCTCTATCCGGCAATGCAGTGGTGGCAGCCATGCAATTTACTCGGGCATCGGCAGTACACTGCATGCTTGCCACCACACTGTCATCACTGTGTACATTATTATCCCATGACACTGTCATCACTTTCCTCTTGTCTTTTGTTTTTTTTCTCCCGGCGTTCTCTCTCTCTCTCTTTCTTTCTCTTTGAATTAGAAGAAGAAGCAAGTACGAATACTTTTAGCATTACATTTTCTGAAATTTTACAGAAGGTCGCTCCAAAAATTATATAATTGTAATTACATATTTTATTATTCTTTTATAGCGCTTGATTTCTATTTTGTTTATGACCTATTTTATTTTACAATCAATACTTATTTTGCAATTACATAATTTAAGAGAAAACGCTGTCACATTGGCGTTCTTTCCATACTAACGTATTCCTCTGGTTGGTCTAGTCAAAATATTTTTTTACGATATCATGCATACCTACCATTGTCATTATTTGTACAATCAAGTGACCGCATTTCCTCTTAATCTCACTGTTTTATTCAACTTCGATAGAAACCAAAATGTTGAATCCACATCAACGTCATTGTCATACTTACTTGAAGTTTTAAAGAAAACTTTTCCATTATTAGTCATGGACAAGCGGATAGATTTCTTTCACAGTTATTATTAATGATAAAATTTAAATTTTAACGCTTTCAGTCGGAGCTGAGTGTTCAAGCCAAAGAGTTCCTTCAAACTTTTCGAAGTATAGCGATAACTTACAGTTTGGTGCAAGCTATGGGCGAAAAGCGTTTATAAGCTAATTAATGCAAAAATTAAAATAATTGAAACTCTTGATGATGACAAAAGAAACCAATTTATTTATAAATATTTAAGAAAGAAATACATTTATTCGAACTTAACGTGACACATAAAGAAAAATAAAGAAAAAAAGCAAATAAGTTTAAAAAAAAATCAATGGATGTAAAAATTAACATTGAAAAGAGATAGAGACATGAGATAGATCAGTACAAATGTTATATACTGGGGAACATTGACAAAAAAATGTTTCATCATCATCATCATTTCCACCACTGGACATAGACCAAGCACCGCCACTTCGACAAGTTCTGTGCTTCTCGCATCCAGCGGATTCCCGCGGCCTTCACCGGGTCATCGGTCCACCTTGTGGGGGGGGGGCCTTCCAACGCTACATCTTCCGGTACGCGGTCGCCAATCCAGAACTTTTCAGCCCCATCGAGCATCTGTTCTGCAAGCAACGAGCCCTGCTCACTGCTACTTAAGTTTGGCAATACCTCGGGCTATGTCGGTTACCTTGGTTCTCCTACGGATCTCTTCATTTCTGGTTCGATCACGTAGTGAAACTCCGAGCATAGCCCTCTCCATTGCCCTTTGGGCGACTTTCAGCCTTCTAATGAGGCCCATTGTGAGTGACCACGTTTCAGTGCCATAGGTCATCAATGGCAGCACACATTGCTCAAAAACTTTAAAAAAATATGTTCACCTTTCCTATATTATTATTTGAACTTGATACCTATGTAAAAACGTGGAAATTCTCCATTTATTCTGCAATCTCATCCAATCCACCCAAGCTAGTAACAAAGGGTATTAAAAACTGCTGCACTGCCCTAACATGAAGTTATTCGCCCTCTTTAACCACCCGTAGCTTGCACCAAAAGTTTAAGACAATATAAAATTTAATTAAACTTTAGTCTGGATAGTTTATTGGTTCCTTGTTGAGGTTTTGTTTTATGAGGCTAGTTCTCTGTCTTTTCTCCACTCACTTTGAATTTTTAGTGATGCTCGCCATCTCAGCGTTGAGACATTGAAGTTGTCTGGTATTTTGTTATTAAAACCTCACTGAGCATTGTTTTACCTGTGGAAAAGACTTTCTTTTACGTTATAGTCTATTCTGAAGTAATGAAGAAAAAACAGTGTACAATGAAATTAACTACTGACAAATCTCTTCATAATATTATTTTACAGTGAATGCTTAAAATTGTGTCAAAGCATTTTTCAAAATCACGACAGTCATAATCACAAAAAATAAACACTTATGGCACTTAAAGTAACAAAGCTATTGCAGATTTGTTAAAAATACAGCTACAAAAAACCGACCAAGTGCAAGTCGGACTCGCGCACGAAAGGTTCCGTACCATAATCTATAAAAACGGCAAAAAGATCATGTCGGTTGTATGAGAGCCCTCTTAAATATTTATTTTATTCTGTTTTTTAGTATTTGTTGTTGTAGTAGCAACAGAAATACATCATCTGTGAAAATTTCAACTGTCTAACTATCACGGTTCATGAGATACAGCCTGGTGACAGACGGACAGACAGACAGACAGCCGGACGGACAGCGGAGTCTTAGTAATAGGGTCCCATTTTACCCTTTGGGTATGGAATCCTAAAAATACAAGAAATAAAAAAACTAAGGAAATTACGGCAATACTGGAAAACTCAAAAGTATCCATGACATTTTGTCTCGAAACATTACTCAAACACTCCGGTAACAAGTTATATTTTTCATTTGGAACCGTCTGCGGAGCACAATGGAGCCTTTGTGGCGGCTCTAACGAGAACCTTCTATCGGATGCCTTCGTCGCTTACACTTTGAGAAACTTTAGCCGACTCTTGACGAAGCGCGGCTATCAAAGTGGGTAGGATGCGTTTAATGTACCTTCAAGTTTATTGTATGGCTGAATAGTCGCTTTGTGTACGGATTCATCATTTTAGTTTTAGGAAGTAGTGTAATTATAAAGTGTTTCTAGGTCTTATATCAAGAAATTCTTTGCCCCACATTTGGGTTATGTATTTTTGATAGAGTAACTACAATAGAGTGCAGCTACAAAGATGTTTTGCGCATAATTGAAATTGACAGGGCGGCGTTGTTGGTAATAATTTGTGAAATGATTTTATGAAATTGTATTGAAAAAGTTGTCGTTGTTCCGATTTTTATGCGCCTTTCTTCTATTTCTAAGAGCAATTTAACAAACCAAATACGGTGACACAGTTCCAAATTCTTTTCAAACAAAGCTTTGGAACAAACTCGAAGTACATCGAAATAAGTTCACTAGGAAGCGAAAATAAAAATTCGCTTAAAAAAATCCGTAACATCTGTGGCGGACACAACACGAAGAAATTTTGGACGAGGAAAAATTTATTCTGTCCCTTAAAAGAGTAAATAACATGAAATATTGTCAGAGGCAAATGTTCGCGGGAAAGTTCTGGAGGGTAGTAGGAAACAAATTGGAATTTTCTTTGGAGGAGTCGCGCATGGGGATAACTTTGCTTGAGTTGTCTAAGGAATCATGGTTCTTGATTGCCAGTTCTGAGACTTGATCGCCAACCCTTTGTTTTGTTAAAAGTTATTACTAAAGTTGTTACTAATAACATTTTTGTGATTGTTTGTTGTTCTTAATTTAGATTTTTTAAGAAAGATTTCGTTTAATTTAAATCTAATAACTTTTTAAAATAATTAAGTAGTGGCGTTTCTTTGATATATGTCAAGAAATTACATCAAATAGCACTTCTTACAACTTATCGTACCTACCAAAAATAATAATAAGTACTGTCGTGGACACTGATAAGAAGAATGTCAAACTGTCTTTATAAATGATACAGCCAGCAGTCATTGCCATCTGGTTGCGGAAAAAAATCCTGATTTCGTCATTCTCAATAAACTTTTTTACTTAAGTATATTTTCTTGCTAAAAACACAGGTTTGGTGGCTGAAACGTTTCCCGCATACAATATTCATGACCCTTAACCTAAAGGGGTTGATTCTTAGTCGTGCACGTACCTACGTAGAAATTGATAGCTACAACGAAAAATTTTAAAATACACGTGTATGAGTAATTTTTTTGTTTAAAATATTTTCCAAATCGTGTGATTAACGGTCATTTCTTATCCATATTCCGTGATCTGTCGTATCTAATCTACTTCATTTCGATGTAATTATATTTTATTGTAAGTACTATTACTTTTAATAAACTTCACTGCTTATACTAACGGAATTTATTGTTATCAAGTCTCGATGTTAAAAAAATCCATACCAATACACATATAAATGCGAAATTAACTCTGTCTGTTACCTTTTCACTCCTTAACAGCTGAAAAGATTTCGATGAAATTGGCACACAGGCAAACCATGAGTTAAGACATAGGATACTTTTACTACTTTTCATTTTATCGCAGTTATATACGTTCCCGTTGGATTATTTTTGAAGTGCACGCGGTCGAAGAAACACGAAAGAAGCAGATGCAGGGCAAAAGCTAGTAAAGTATAAAAAGCCAATAAAAATGACCCCATTCAATGAAAAGAGCATGTAGAACCACAATCAAACCTAGTTGTCCAAACAATATTAAATTTCACTTTCTACCGCGTAAATATTTGATCAGGACTGTGTTATTTCAAAGCTACGAATTACGGTAATTAACGGGAATCCCACAGACTTGGCGATGCCGCCCCTCTGTTCATAATAATGGAGGCACATTACTTTAACTAAACACACCTGAAATATTCCCTTTCAAATCTCGGAATTGAAGGAAAATATGGGGTTCATGTGGCGCATGTTGTGAAGTTTAGAAGTCAAATATAAACGGATTGGATTTCTGATTTTCTGTTGAGTCATGAGTAAAAATGGATTTTGTATTAGTTAACACCGACATGGAAATTAATTGTTATTTGGATCTGATTTAGGACTACTAACAAATAGTAATTGATGATCGTAAAGAGTTAAGGTTTCTGATTATTGGTTGAAACAAAATCGTTAAATGATAAATTATGATATTTATTTCTGTAAATTGGTTCAAAAACACATTTACACATCAAAAATAAATAATGTTTTAAATGAGATCGGTCTTGAAAAAAGCATTTATAGTAGGTAGATACTCCATAAAGTAAATTTTTCCTTCCCATTTTCACTCATGCAGCAACAATATCACAAAAAATCATATTGCATCAAACATTTTCGAAGTAAAACTAACAATTCAGTATAAATGAGACACACTAAAAGGATCGCCTTTTGTGAGTTGTCAGGCACATCACTTTGTTTCAAAAGTTATTACCTAACAAAGACGGGGCTTGGCAAAGTTAAAAATATCGAAGAACTTGCGAAAAAACCCTTTATTCGTAAAGAAATAAGTAAGAATTTAGAATCGTAATATAAGTTTGTGTGTGTCGTCTACGATATTTCATAGGAGACTAAACAAGCTATCAAAGCTTTGCTTATACTGTACAATAAGAACATCGAGAAAATTGAAGTAAATAAAACATTGGGTTTAGCTACGCCTTTTACTGCTGCAGCTGTTCAGAGTTAAACTGGGTGAAAAGTGTTGACAGTAATTTTACTTGTTATGCGTAGCAAGGATCAAGGAGCTACATATATACTATAGGTACAGGTTGATTTTTGAGTGCGAGTAGATTCAGAAAAACGCTCAACGTAACAATGAGAAAAAAAAATTAGAAAATAAATATAAAAAGTTTAAAACTTAATATCGATGTGGGGTTTTAAAATGTACACTTACGTACAATTAATAAAATAGTTAATGGAAAATTAGTTTTTAGAGATTATTAACAATAGTCCAAGATAAAATAGCAAGAGGTAGAATATATAGTATCTCTCCTGTCCAAAATTAAGAAAAGTTGTGGACATAAAGAATAAATTTTACCTACAACATCATACTCTCGCATTTAGGAACGTGAAACCATTTTTTTCTAAAGTCCACGATGTGAATGGTTTGAGCCATTCCCAGATAAGAGCAGCCTTTAAAGAAGTTAGGCGAGCTCATGATTATAATCAAAGGAAATTATTTGTATCTATTTCAAACAGTGTTTGATGTTATAATTATTTATTGTCTTCTAGAGAAATAATGGCGAATTCAAGTATTTGAAACGAGTTTTTTTATGTTAAATGATAATGGCGATTTTGTTGATTCTTATAAAAAAAGCGATATTAATACTTATTATTTTGATATCTAATTGATCTCATACTAATGATTCTGAACTACACTTAACGCTCATAGGCGTTATAATAATAAAACTTCTATTGTGTGTCGTTCAGTGTTCTTGAATCCGTTAGTAAATAAAGATAAAAAAAACACTTACGTAAGCAGAATTTTTCAACAACAATAATGACACCCTATCCATTTAAATAATTATTAAAAAACAGTAATTACTATTATCATTCCTCCACTACAGACTCCGTCACTTGCACACGCCCCCTTTTAGAATCATACAACGGATTCCTAAAACCGGTGTTACTCCTAGAACTGATCACTGAATCTCTTCTCGTCAAACTCACGACACTGTCCGACCTCCTCTCGAACCTCGAAAATATACTGCCAGTCATGTTTCTTGATACAATCGGGAACCTTAAATCTGGAACCTGATAATAGTACACGTACAATGCCACCAATGTTAAAATAACTGCGAAAAACATGGACACAAAGATTTTTCCGCCCAAACCCGACTTCGACAAAGGACTCCCGCTTATCTGGGCAACCTTATGCCCTTTGACCCAATGATCGTGGAGAGCATAGCTAATAGAATTGATCATTTCTGCGCTTAAACCTTCGTATTCACCTTTGTCAACTACCACAAGTTGAATTCTTCTGAACTCGATTTCCGGAGAGAACCCCACATGATATTCAATACGGTCTTTACCGTACTCATTGACAGTGCCTTCAACAAGGTCACCGAAAGTTTTCATATCAAATCCTTCATCCGGATCAAACAATAAGTATCCACCACATATATTACAACAGAACCCAAGAGGCTTGATAGGATGCACACACGGAGCCTTCGGACAAAACTTTGAAGCACAATCAATTGTCAAAGGCCTGAGTTGGCATGCACATCCGAACTGCGAACAGTGCATAGGCTCACCGATTCTAATATTTGTCCCCATATGTTCGCTTAAAACAAATTGTTGTATATAATCATTTGTTTGTAACAATACACGAGATATAAAATATCTAGTAGTGTAACTGTGGTTTCCAATTTTGAGTTCTTTGACATATTGTAGCAGTTTTGGCAGCGTCAGAGTGAATTTAGTATCTTCTGGAAACTCCACTACATCGTTGAAACACGGTACCCTGTCTGAGTCAGGAGTAGCTTTGTTGAACTTTGGCGAGCTCCAAACATCGGCTTGGTTCCAAGATGTTACTAATTTATCCAGGTAATAAGCGTTTCCTTCTGTGCAGTTGATATCCGTAGGATTGTCTCCAAAAGTCAACAAGCCTTCTAAAATCAATTCGCCGTTTTCTGGCAAAATGAATCCGCCAACTTCAGTTCCAGATGAAATTTTTATTGAACCGGCAATCGATTGTGGAAACACGACTGTTTGTTTAGAACACGGAAGTTTTCTGTCTTTGAAGTTCTCTGGTAACTTGAAGCTTGAGTTTGGAAGCCACTTGACAGTTGCCGCTGATATTAAAGTTGTGCCGAATATAGCGAGACACTTTAGGACCACAATTGGTGTCATTTTGGGACCGACGTATGTTAATGAATGCCGATCTGGTCCAGTCAGAGTGTAATATGACACTAAATAATGTCTGGTTGCTTATTATCTCTGCTCTGTTTGACGTTTGTATAACACATGCAATCATAAAGTAATTTGAGTCTAAAATAACACTAAACTTTTTATCATGTTTATCAGTAGAATTGATTAATTTGATCGATACGAGTGCAATATTTTAACGGTTGGTCATTGTTGATCGAAGGTTGGTAACCCTAGTGAACAAGTTTTCCATTTACATTTTCCGCACCACCCACTAAGTATACACTGTTTTAACTATAGCTAAATCAAAGAAAAAGCCTAGTACAGTACTCTCTCTTCTTCATAGGCAATACGTACAGCGGTAAAGGGAGCATTTTAATCATACAGAGATTCTTTAGCCCTAGTCCTGACAGGAGTGAGATATTAAAGTAAAACAAAACTCTTTTGTTAGCCCCCTCGCGTGTCCCCTTTGCCTCGTGTGTGTAATTATTCGTTATTTTTTTCGCGTCCGCCATTTTTGAAGGCGTTCCTTGATAGTCTTTTTGCGCGTTCCGTATTATTGTGTTTTTGCTGATGAATTTTTTTGGTGAATGTGAAATATGTTATTTTGCTGTACTCACTGTTCAAGTTGTTAAGTTTTGTATGGGCTTACTAAGGATTCCAATTATAATAATGATAGTATTCGATTTAAAAGAATTTGTAAAGGAAAGTAAACCCTTTATTTTCTCCACATTATACGTCGTCCTTGTAGCATTACCGTCTGAATTTCTAAGAAGTCCATTAATATTTCTATGGTAGCTTGAAGTGTGTATAAACCCACAAGCATAATAATTAACCAGGTTCTTTCCTCAAGTTGCGAAAAAAAAACATCAGTCTTTTATTTTATTTTAATCATTATCGAAAGACTAACAATATTATCACCATTCAAACCCAATACTGCTGAAACTATAGTCAAACCAGTGTCTCCGAGAACTGCAAATGCCATACAAATCCTTCATAGTCCCATGATTTCGGTAACAAAGGTAGGCAGAGATATCGCCGGGTCACTAGGTCCTGCTAATCAGCTAATCTTTTGGAAAGTAATGGAGTGGAATGAAGGCATCGTTTGCAGTGGGCCTAAAGTGGTGTGCACATTTAGTAGCGATTTTGTTTTGTTTAGTAGCATCGTTTTTGAGAAATAGGGGGCTATTTGAAGTAGGGATATAACAAAAATGGTTTTAAAGTTGTTTTTCTCAAACATGCTTGGAAATTCGAGCATTATTTTGACAACCTTCTTCGAGATAAATCGAAATTGCTGTACTGGTCAAAAATAAGTGACGATACGGCCAGTAATGTTACTATGAAAATCGATACCTGGTGTGTTTAGCGGCCAAATAAATTACTTTGAAAACTTATATTTGTCGTGATATGTATTTAAAAATGGAACAACGTTGTTTAGTCTGTGATAATAGATAGCTATGATTTCAGTTATTACTGTTTTTGTAACAGCTTGGATCTCAATATATTTTTTATTTTAACCTATGCTATGTTAAATTTTTATTTTAGGCTCTATTTCGCTATGTTAAATATCAATCTGAATAGAGTATAATACTCTATATTATATAATTTTTCTCTTTTTTTATTCTAAGTACTTTAGTAAACTAAATAATTACTGTTTATGAAGGGACGAAAAAACTATCTTTTATCAACATGTTTTATCATTTATTTATGTTTCTTGTTCTATAACTTTAACAAATAGATAAATGTGATTGCCTAAATATACCTATCCCCTTCGGTTTCAGTCTTTATGAATTATTAATAGGTGAACTTTGTACAAATGGCAGGCATTTTGTGGATTTAAAGCAATGTAGTTATAGCCTGTCTGTCTAGACGACTTCTTCGTCAAGGTAATAGCAAGGTCGAGTAGACTTAAATTAAAATTCCATGTCTTACTTAAATTACATCTAGGTATTTAATGTTTAATTTTATATTCGTGATGAAAAACGTTTAATTTATTATGTTATTGCCCGTTTTCACTAACACTAAAAAACACCTAAATGAATACCTAGTCTGAGTGAAAACGGGCATATTAATATGCCCGTTAGTATGTATGTGTGCGATTTCTAATAATTAAGTTACAGTGCGTCCCTTAGTAGATAAATCGCGACTGAAACTCTAAGAATCGAAAATGTGTCATTATCTCTTCTAATGTATTATAATAACACAACAATTCCTTGAAGGGGTAAGCAGAGATGATTTTGCCAGTTATCTACTAGAGGTCCAGCCTATTTCATAATTATTATCTTAAATACTTGGAGCTTTGATTATTTGTATGTCTAGATAGAGTGTCGCGCTGCAAAAAAACTAAAACAAACAGGCCAACTTTTAAATGCTGGTGTGCATGACATCTACGTATTACACTCGCGCCACGTCATTCTGCTGTCATTCTGCATAGTGTGCGTGAATTTAGCGGCCAATAGATGGACGCAATTTTTTTCGACGAGTTCACAGCTTTGCCTGTCTATCTGGACATATTTTATATCTTTGTGTAGGAGTAATTTACACAATGAGAGCTTAATAAATTTATCAGCAAGATCTTATATTTTTCACTCTACTACTTCTTAATTCTATTATTTTCTATTCCAAAATTCAATTCCAGTTTGCACAACTCAAATCCAGTGTACATGACCCTTAGCAAGGGTTCGTATACCTTTAATTAACGATCGGTCAGGGAAAGCTACTGAAATAATTTAACTCCGGTAAATTACAGTTATGATAATGACTATTATTTGGTTAAAACCTTTGTTACTTTCCACTTTGATATTTGAACGGTGAAAATTATAATAAACCGCATGTACCTAAGTATAAAATACCTACTAAGCAACTAAAACTCCTGAAAGAAACTAACCGAACATTAATTAGGAAAATTATTAATCTTTATTGCAAGACCAATGCAAAATTAATGAAAAAAGTGGCCAAGTGCGAGTCGAACTCGCACGCGAAGAGTTACGTACTACTGTATTTCTTTAATTATTATTTTATTATAGTGACTATAATATTAACACACTCTGTGAATATATCAAGTGTCTACCTATAGCGGTTCACAAGATACAGCCCCGTGACAGACAGACGGACGGATGGACAGCGGAGCCTTAGTAATAGGGTCCCGTTGTCACCCTTTGATTATGGAACCCTAAAAAAGACTATTGTTTCCAAAAGAAAATCCAACAAATCAGTAGGATTTATATTTTTTGAAATCGTTAAGTTAATCGTTAATAGTGTCTTTAAGAAGGTATAATGAGGCTTTTCAACTCTAGAATAACGCGCCCCACTACCGCATTTTGCGTACACGGCGCGTGCGCCGCGGCTTGTGTGAAGCGCATCATTTCAGAGTAGACAAGCAATACCTAAACACGTCTAAAAAATAAAACAAAACACGTCACTACTAACTTGCAGTCCTCTCCAAATATCATAATAACCTTCCCCATTGTGAAATTACCGATCAACGATAAACACAGACGTTTCGCAAATAGTCCATTTATGAAATTGTCCAATGTTAATCAGCAGTGTTTGATCCCAACCGTTTGTAAGAGTAAAATGCTAATTAGTGATTCGATTAAGTGATATCGGATTGAATTGTGATGGCATGCTGCAAAATTGAATCGAAATACTGAAAATGAATATTGTAATGAGTGTAAAGGCCACCACTGACGTAGCTATAACATACTGTGCTTTAGATAGTTAATTGATTCAGGCGTGACTTTGCAGAAATCCATTATAAAATACAATAGACGTAGCCACTCTGCGTCCAGCGCTCGGTGTGGCAACACGTCGTGTTCTGGTTTACAAATGGTCAATCGTCATCCTGAGGATGCCTCGTTGAGAGTTGAAATACGTGTCGATTTCTTACAGGGTTTTTTATGACTCTTGAAGAATAGTTAAGCGGAATAGGTTACTAAATATATCTACGTCTATTGTATTTTATACTGTGCTTTAATAAATATATATTATAGCAAACTATAATTTATACGGAGACCATGATATAATTATATATTTTGCCTTTATTTCACTGATTGTCGGCCTAGCGTCTTGCTACACCATAATAATATATTAAAATAAGCAATAAAATAAATTACAGTAAATATGAATTCTAAGCGGGTGCGATCTCAAAGATAGTATTGAAAATACTAAATATGCCTAGCTATGATTTATATTACTCGAGAACCACTCTATCCATTGGTGAAGACAGCATGAAAATCGGTGCAGTAGTTCTTGAGTTTATCGCGTACAGGACGACAGACAGACGTGGCGGTGGGCTTTGTTTTATAATATGTTAGGATATATTATAGCTATGTCTGTGATTGGTCCGATTACATTTTGAGATTAATGTGTTTGATAAAAATGCATTGCGCTGTGATGCTGAATGTGAAAGCTCATTAATGGAATTTTCTCTTCAGTTCATTCGATTTGGTGATTCTGTATTGATATTTCCGCGTCATGTGTGTTGAATTTTGATGTTGGGTAAATGTGTGTAATATTGTGATTATTAAATAATTGGTGCTACATTTACTTACTTATGCTATTTCAGTTAAATTGCAAGATGAGCATATATTTAGATTTCGTAGGGTATGTAAAACAAGCTAAAAATAGAAAACCGAATTTTTCTAACAAAATATAAAGTATAAAAATTGGTACAAAATAAACCACCGATAATAAGGCACTACTAGCTACGTGTCAACATCACGTGTCATCAACAATTCAACACAAACTTTATGAATTTGTTACCAAATAATCACAAATTATGTTCAATGTTGTTAAATACTAAAATGAAAATAATACAATAGACGTAGACATTATTTAGTAACCTGGGGCCGTATTATGAAGTATTAATGCCATCATTATTCCGCTGCGAAAACGGGATGGTGCTAGCGGCCTTGTCTAGCTCCGTCTCTCTCTAACACTGGAAAAATGATGGCATTAATACTTCATAATACCGACCCTGTTCCGCTTAACTATTCCTAAAGAGTTATAAAAATCCCTGTAAGAAATCGACACGGCCATCAACACAGTCGGTCTCGGCGCGGCGTGGAAAAAGGCATTTTCAGGTTCGTGACAAGGCAATCGACATCCAGAGGATGCCTCGTTGAGAGGTGAAACACGTGTCGATTTCTTACAGGGTTTATCATGACTCTTTAGGAATATTTAATCGGAATAGGTTACTAAATATATCTACGTCTATTGTATTTTATAACGGATTTCCGAAAAGTCACGACTGAATCAATTAACTACTAAAAACGAAAAAAAGGTTCTACGGCTAGAATGTTTATTGTTTTAAATATTTGAATTGTGTGTATGTTTAAAATACGTAATGTAGAATACGTGGTCTCAATTAATATGATAACCTAATCACCACACTGTATGTAACTTTTGAATAAAAAAAACAAGCCCAGATGATTCTAAAGGTCAACAATAAAACCTACTTAAAGAAAAACAAAATATGCTTAAAGGTATTCACAGACTTAAGCAATTTCACCGCGCTCAAAAAAAGATAACACACAAAACACGTTTCCGCAAATTGAAATCCAAATAAAATTAAATATCATACCTTCGTTCCTAACAAGCCATTTCATCTCCAGATACAAAATTGCGAATCATTCCCAAAGTATTTTTCATCGGAACATTTCACGTAAGATCCTATACATACATGACTATGCATACATTCCTATACACACACCTATACATTATGTACATGTGAGATGTTTGCCAAATACATTAAGCGGCTGGCTAACTCAATTTTATGGATGAAACGAGTTTCGAGGGAGGCCACGGAATTGGCTTTTCAAATTATTAGGATACAAGAATTCTGAAGAATATTGTCATTGTTGAGAATTTCGTTGCGTATGTTGCTTTTATCTGTCGAACATATTTTTCATAAAAGATAAAAGAATAAGTAACAAAAAATAGAGTGAAAGATAAAACAAGTACCACGAAGAGAAAGCAAATGCTTGAAAAAATCATTGCTTTGTCTCAATGCTGTACGATAAATCTACCAGTTTAAATAATGCTTTTAAAATACATAAATTAATATAAAAAAACAATTTATTGCTCTACGCCAAAACAAAAAGAAACAAACTTATCTAAATATTTTGTATTATTTCATAAAACCGTACAAAACAATACAGCCGGAAAACGATACAGAAAAATATAGAGATAAAATAAAATAAAAAGTTCAAAGGCAACCACTAACAAGGGAAAGATATAAAGAACACACTCAAGCTCTCTCTTAGCAAAGGTACACCACTCAATAGATAGGTACCCGAAATAACATACTCGTGTTGCTATGCAAATATTCTTGTTTGACTACGGGAAAATTGTACTGCCAAGCAATCCTCTATAGGTAAATCTTAAGGCGGCAACGAAGTCATAATGATAGGCGATAAAGGTTTATTTGAGTTTGCTTTGTCAATCTTCAAGATGGATGTGTTCCATCTTCATTTCGAGTAACCTCTGCAGTGTAAGTAAAAATGAAATTGTACAATGATTGCCATCATTTCTTGTTATCAATTCTTTGTACACGTACCGATCTACCAGTTTACATCTTATTATCACCATTCAAAACAGTTCAGATTTTATTATCTACGATAAAATATACAAGACATACAGAAGAGATAAGATTCAGAGAATGGTCAAGGCTAAAAAAAATGTGCCATGGACATTATAAACCTCCAACTGTCACTAACGAGACACAACACAATTAATTTTTATCGGCCTTCTAGAGGCTAATCAATAGTTGAGCGGTATACGAAGTAATAATAATTATTCAACATTGTAATGAAAAAAGGAAAAAGAAAATAAACCAACTATTGGTTTCAGATTATGATCACTCCACATCGATTCCCATTATAAAGTGTGGATGCGCAATATAATGTCCTAGATCTTATCCCAAGGTCAAGGATAGAAATACGTGCGTCCGAATATAGCAAACAGCCTCGTCTCGGGTGGACTTAATATCGTAATCGCCTAAAACCTTCAGGGACTCAAACGTGACGCACAAGATAATCCACGTCAATAAGTGCTTTTACTAACCTACTCACGGACTGCCCTAAAAAAACCACGTGAGAAGTTCCCTGAACTATATCGCGGCTACGAATAGAACCGCAAATCGCATTAAGACTGTATCTGACATTACTTGAAGTGGTCTAACATCAAAAGGGTTCGTGAATGGAGTGTCCTTCTTGGGCAAAACAGTGCGTAGAGTGGAGCGACCTAAATCAATTGAGGACGGAAAATTGTATTCGGAACATCTTTGAATAATTACGGCAGCTGAAGTAGTTTTGTATTTGCTTAGTTACTTGATGATGGCGGAAATTCAGGTGGAAGTTTATTAAGCCATCTCAAGGTTATGTATAGAGGTCACAGGAATACATTCGGGTCCTAAATTCACTTTTGGTAATCTCGATTGAACTCGTATAATTTCGATCATAGCAATATTTTGTAGCTTGGCGTTCTCATTAGATATAATTTAAAAAGTCATTAGATATAAACTGACTGACACATGACAGTAATAATTTAATAAAGGATGGTCTTCATGAAAATAGTTTAAAAAAAAATCTAATCGATCTTAACGCCCATCTAACAATAAAACTGAGCTTCTGAGCTTTCTAAGGGGTTTATTTATAAACGTTGCTTAAAGTTAAATAATGATTAGCGACTGTTTAACCATATATTTTTGACGTCTGAACGTCACTTAACTTTAGGCAACGTTTATAAATAAATCCTTTAATCTCCACGACCCCTATTACTTCTAATAATACCAGGACAACATAAATAAAGGAGACATTTCAAACTATTCGCGAGAAAATGACTCAGAATACTCAGATGCACGTCATTGCAAGTCACAGTACATTATCAAAGTGTTACGCGCAAACTGAAACGGTAATGAAGTGAAAAATGATTTCAAACAGTCGACAGTCGCTTTGAACGCTCTTTCGTTTCACAATGTTTGTTGAAAGACGCTCTTTGAAATATATATTTACTTAGGAAGTTGTGTTTTTAAAAATATATTCAGAATGTGTAGGTGTAGGATGCATATGACTTGTTGTTATTTTTGTTTTGTTCGCTTCATTCCTAAGATTTCAACGAGAAAATTAATGGTTCAAATATTGTTTAAATGTTCTCACATGTGAGATAGATTTTATGCTATTCTAACATTAGACACCAAGCCTACATACATAGGTAACGTTCTAAGATGTGATTGCAAAAACTATTAGATACGGTTATTAATAACAATATTATAAAAAATAATATTATTTGTTGTTGATACAGGTTGTAAAAGTAAACAAAAAATATCTACATCGTACCTCTAGGGTGTAAAATAATAATAAATAAAAGATTATTCTTACCTGGATAAAAAGATAAGAAGAATAAACTATAAACAAAACTAAGAAAAATGGACATATAGCAATATGTGTACATATGTGGACAAATATGTGTGTGTACACAAATATTTGACTCCTTTAGTTTAAAACAGCTTTTAAAGATTTATAGTTCCATTTTAGTTTGCACCAAGGTTTAGCAACAAAGTATTTTCATAAGCCATGCATAGAAGCACAAAGTGATACGCTCAGATAGCCAATAAAATCAATATATCCATCGCCCTCAATCGTGATAAATGGTTGTCCTATGTGATGACTTGCTAACGGCGAGCGGTATGTCATTTTTCATGGCTTATTACTTTTTATTGTCCAAGTTTTTCCTTATAAGTTGTATGTTTAATCACTGGAAGTTGACAGACGTTTAGTGCGATGGAAAAGTAATGGTGATAAGGGTATATGGACACTTTGGGAGGATCGGTAACTCTAGCAGGAAATTGTTGGTCTACGTTACTTTGTAGTTACGTGTTTCTGACTACTATTTAGTCATCATCATGGTCGTCAAAATTCTTGTTTCGTTTCAAATCCATTCACACGGCACTGTTATAATTTCTATAAATATATAGTTTCAAGTGTTGTGAAAATTGAGTCATCCTCCCGATTCCGAGCGTCTTTGCCTGTTGGTGAACTGGTAAATACCTTCTGTAGATACTTCTAACCACATTGTATATGTCAAAAAACTATTTTGTCTATTTATCAAAAATATTTCTAATATGTCCTTGGAACTAATTTATTTATTTATTTATTTATTTATTTAGGTAACCAACAGCGATACATAAGTATATTTTACAAAATATGCATGTTACAGTGATTATGGCCAATTATAGGTTTCCCTGTATAACTGGGATATAATTATGTATGCGAACGGACTAATGCCAGATATTTCCAATTAAACAACAAAATAAAATTTCAATACAATAACAAATTACTTTTAAGTTAAATTTAGATTTAGATTACAATTTTGAAACATTTAAAAACAAAAAAGGTTGAATGATAAAAGATAGTGCAAGAAGAAGAAGATGAAGATGATTGGTTGTCTGTCATTTATCTCCTCTTATAATTTTCATTATTCGTTTTCTGAATGTCGTTTTATTACAGTTAAATAAATCAACTTCAGAGAATTCCGAGTTACAAAAAAAATGAAAGGTACTGTTACGTAACCTTACTGTTTACGTAAAAACTGCTTTTATTTGCGCTAGACCTTTTTTGGGGTTCCGTACCCAAAGGGTAAAACGGGACCCTATTACTAAGACTCCGCTGTCCGTCTGTTACCAGGCTGTATCTCATGAACTGTGATAGTTAGACAGTTGAAATTCTCACAGATGTTGTATTTCTGTTGCTGTTTTAACAACCAATACAAAAAAACAGAATAAAATAAATATTTTAGGGGGCTCACATACAACAACCGTGATTTTTATGCCGGTTTTATAGATAATAGTACGGAACCCTTCGCGCGCGAATTCGATTCGCACTTGGCCGGTTTTTTACATTATAACAAGTTCTTTTGAAATATTGACAATAAGCAAATGCTCTGTCATCAGCTACTTTCACAAAATTGATATTGCTACATTCTTTATTTCAACGAAAAAAGTAGATCCTCAACCTAAACAAATAATAAAACAATCATATCCTACCAACGCAAAAAGTACCCCAGCACTTGAAAGCCAATCAAAAATCAGAATCAATAACTTTCCGCTCGGTCACCAGTACCATTACAGTGCTTTAGCCCAATATCTCCCCGACCTTAAAGATTTTCCGCACAAATAAGCAATATCGTAGTTTGTCCAAACACTTGTGTGCCAATAACCTGCACGTGTTGGCTCGTATCTCAATTTGATCGCACACTTATTGCCCTCGAAAATCCCTTCATCATCAATCTGAATTACACTCTCCATCTTCACGACAACGTTCAAATTTCTTTGACGTGTGCTTATCAGGTTTATCAGATTTTTCCCAGTTCAGTAGATGAATTAATATCAGATGAAAATGACAAGTAAGATTTTGATG
This sequence comes from Lithophane leautieri, assembly GCA_949152455.1. NCBI lineage: Eukaryota > Metazoa > Arthropoda > Insecta > Lepidoptera > Noctuidae > Lithophane > Lithophane leautieri. The sequence goes on along the minus strand of OX424463.1, from coordinate 1,824,510 downwards.
CGGATAAACACTTATGAATATTTATTTCTAGTTAATAATAGTTTTGTGTGTTTAGGGGCTTGAATTATGAGTCAGGCTTATGACAAATTCATGCTTATTATACGTGAGTGGTTGTCGTTTCATAAACATAGACGACTTTTATATGCTTTCGGTGATTATTGGATGAAATAGTAATCATACTGTTTCACATCCTTAAGAAGTAACTTCTTCAGTTTGAAGCCGTTCGCCACACAAGATCTGAAATGCAAACGCATGGCCACCGTGACCCTTTCATTATTTAAAAACGGAAAATTACTAAAATCTACGATGTCTTTTGGCTAAATCTCCCAAACATCCCAAATTCACAAAAAAACCATATAACAATTGAAAATTTAAATAATATTCGGTCCATACACAGCCATTTCATCATGCACAGACGGCAATATTTTGACGGCCCTGCCTTCTATTTTCCATCACATTTTTTCACATACGACATGACAGACGCCACAATTTGTCACAATTGTTCCACCCCTGCGTTTAATATATTTCAGAGGTCTCTCGTTGGTCAGCACTCACATATTATTTGGTATCCCTAAACCCGAGAATATTTGATTAAACATGGAACTGCCCAGCTTGGGATTATTCTTGTATTCAAATTATGGATTTTGCGATTGATTGTCTGATTATTATGTTTAGAGTATTCATTATCTCATTTGTTTTTTGTAACAGAGCAGCATCATCGGCTTCCAATTCCATAAGTTCCTTTGCTATGTAAAGTCCTTGAGTTATTATTGATTTGGAACGTCTTTCTGGTGCAAAAATTGTATGCCTTGAAAGACATTATAAATAAATATGTTTGACTCTTTTCATAGTCTAAAAAAAAACGGACTTCTTGCAAGAATATGCAGATGTTATTGAACACAATATCATCTAAGACATTCTTAACTCTAACAATTATATAGAAAATAAGAAGAAAACAAACCATCAAAACACAGCTGCGGCTACGATACATCGATCCAATATACTACCTAATTCCATACAGTGGAAATCACACATTCATGGTACAATCAACGTATGCCCGTTCCGCGTCGCCTCACTAATTATCATCAATTACAGCTAGCATATTAATTTGCTGGCTTCCCTGCGTTCAATATATGTAACGCTAGGATCCTTACTTTGTGCTACTAGCTTGATTGAAGCTGGAATATTAGATTATGTAATTGATGTGATGTGGTTTTTGTGTTTGTAAAATGACAGCAATAACCAATGCAATGGTACAATTTTTTTTTTTTATAAAAGTGGTATAACATTTTGTAAGTATTCCGTCTATGTATAATTACCCGTGGTCTAGGATCCAGGTTAGTTCTGTGATTTTCCAAGGTTCTTTTTTATATAATATGATTTTCTATATTCTCAGCGGCAGAAACAAACTGTAGAAACGATATCGTATGTAAAGGTTTGACGATAACTCCAATCCCGGTGAATTACTAACCGTTGGTTAGTAGAAATACTTAAGGCCCTACCCTACCTCAAATTGCTTAGCATAATCCTCCGTTATGCCGAAAATACTGCAGCATTAATTTTGAAATAAATATATGTTAAAGTTGTAGTAATTATGTTGTATCTCTATGTATTTTACTGTGTGTACATAAATAATAAAATAAATAAATAAAAAAGTTGAGGATTGATGCTAGGCCTAGGTTTGGCGAAATCATGATTACATATTTTCTTGATAGAAAAACTTCCAAAGTTACCTCTAAAAGGAACTATAAACCGCTGGTATTCAAAACTTCAAATTAGATCATGAAACTTTGCATAATAACTGAACTAACTACAAAGCAGGTCTTATGTTTTTTTTTAATTTGCATTATTTTCACCTTAAATAGCAATTACCTAAACTATTCGAGGCTTGAGAACCGCCAGGGGCTCCGTCTCGCTCTCACTCAGTCGCGTCGCGAGTAGTATGGTGTGAGTGAGATAAAATTTAAAGTAGAGGACGGCCTTAATATAGTTTTCGTACTTATCCATTTCAATCCTTGTATTCTTAAAATTCTTAAAATTTACAAGACCAAAATAGATTTATTTTCAATTTCCCAATTAATATCACTCATAAATCCTCTAACGTTAGACGCATAGTACTGGCAGTATTTTGAGCTATAACCTGGCTATAACATTTATAGGAGACGAAGAAATTAAAATAGCCGTCCTTTTTATTTTCCACACTACAAATAACTTTTATTTATAAATTGTTTGTTTTCGGGCTGATTTATTTGTAAAACATTGAAAAACTTTCTCAAGGTTTAAGAGATTTGCGAGTTTATCAAAATTAAAGTACTTCTTGTTTTCACTTGGACACAAGATACAGCTAACTCAAACCAATTTCTTTTTCCGTAGTGGTCATTATGGTAGATCACAAGCAAACGTTTAGTGTGACGATCATGATGTTGAAGATGTTAATAACAATAATAACCAACTTAGAGTAGTGATAGCCTAGTGGTGTGACCGTCAGACTGCCAAGTCATAGGTCTTGAGTTCGAAACCAAGCCACTCACCTCTGACTTTTCGTATTCTTGTACGTATTGCATAATTATCACTAGCTTCAAAAACGGTGAAGGAAAACATCGTGAGGAAAATGTCTGAGAGATATTTCTTGACGGCATTTGAATCCAAGCTAGAGGCCGATGGGTGGCTTTAAAACTCTGTCACCACGTTAGTCACTAACCACACGAAAAGAAGACCAACTTGAGACTAATTCTCATATTGTTTGAAATTATTGCAATTGTCATTGATTATTTTAAGCACACTAGAAAACCACCATCAAAATAGAGACAGAAGAAATAGACAATAAACGACAAAATATTCTTGCTCTAGGAAGTTGAATGTACTGCACCGTTTCAGAGTGAATTGAGACGTTCATCAGACGCTTGTAAATAATGGTCTGTGACGTCAAATGTTCCGTTGTAGTTACCGAACGATGCTCTGCTGTTCTTAGTTATGATGTTCCTAGCTTATTTTAGATTTAAGGCGTCTTTTGTTTTTGTGGCCTTTGTTCATTTCCTATATCGTTGTTAAAGTTCTCAGTTTTTATATCATCTTTCTCTCTCGTTTATAATTTAAAAGCGTTAATGTTAAATTATGTTACTAATTGTATTTGAATCGAATCTGTTTCAAAATCTATGAATGATTTATTTGGTTTTCATATTTAATTTTTCAAAACAAAAAGAAAAAAAAAAAAGTTAAGACAATTTTATATTCTTGTGAATTTTATTTAAAGGAATGTTAACGCAAATGTAATAAAACGGTACAATTGACAAGATTATGTAAATGCAGTGTAAGTTAGTTAAGCAATCGCTAAAACAAGATCAATCCATTATCCTGCTTGACTTCTAACTTGCGTGAGATAAAACCTAACTGATTGATATACACCATGTTTTCACTTATCTATCCATTTATCTAACACAGACATATTTATTAACACAAACAAATTGTTTACTATGCAATTCTAGCTTCATTAATTTTCCGGCAATCAAATCCCGATCGACATTACATACTAAAATAGTCCATTACATGATATACATTACTCCTTAACTGTACCACAAAATTGGCATTAATCTACATAACTTGCCTATACAACTGTCATTAACCAGTGCACAGAGGTAGGCGCCTGAAGACAACTTATTGCCTATTCATACGCTTTTAACAACATTGCTAATGCAGTTAGCATACTAGAATATCCTAATAACTATCTTTATTCCAATAGCAATAAGTTTCAAATTAACCTTAACAAAATTTTCTAATCCGCAAATAAAGTTTGCAAAAAAGATGCCAAATGTTTTGCAGTTACACCAACTATTGATTAACAATTTTGACCCTTATCTTGTTCAGTTTAAGGTGTAGTTATAATAACTTTTTGCTAGCGGTTTCAAAAGAATGTATTTATAGTAAAGTCGGCTCTTCGGCTTGTCATTAAGAGATATTCGCGATGGTGCTCACTTGAAATTTATGTTTTCATGAATATTTTATAGTAAATATTTCTTAGTTTGCCGGGCAGTCATCACGGGTCGTTATAAAGCAGGCTTTACTTTTTAATATTTGATATTAAATATGGATGAAGACGTTTAAGTATTTTCTCATCCTCAATTTCACGCCTCAGCGCAGCAATTTACTGAGAAATTACATGTTGCACGCTTTTAATTTTGGCGTATAAAAAATCTATAATATACTTGATTGCTTTGTTCTTGCACAAACCCAAGTTCTTGGAGCTACCTTTTTACAAAAGTGATAACGTGTTGACTATTAGTAAAATACATAATATTTTCAATATTATTTGCATTGTCTACGATTTTAACTTTCGCATCAGTAGCGTAGTTACTTATTTATTGCATTGACATAACATAACATCACGCCTGTAATCCCAGAAGGATTAAGCAGAGGAGTCCCTATAGTAATACCCACATTTCGCCAGTTGTTAATTCCCCTAAAATAGGGGGCAAGCCTATTGCCATAAACCGGGAACAAACCCAGAATCCGGGCTGTTACTTAAAAATTCCTGATGAAGAAACCCAGTAACACTTTGCCCGACTTGGGAATCGAACCCAGGACCTCATGCTTTGCATTAAACTTTCTCAAATCATTCATATCCCATGTTAAGCTTACAGAAAAACTGAAGCATGGAAGCATTAATTATTTTACGTTTGACATAGTAATGTTATGTTTTGACTAACGCCATCTGCAATGCTAATGAAATAGTCTAGACTTCTGAAGATATTAGTCATAACCTTAGTCATGAAAGTGAGAATTTCTAAAGGTGAAATCTGTTTCCAAAACAGCCACACATAATCATAGCCAGATTAGCATATTTCACCGTGGGTTCTATACTATGAATTAATTCGCGCAGTACGGATACTGTGTAGAAATATTAATTAAAACCCGGTGGGGGGCATAGAGCAAACCAGACGAGATGAGACGTAACTACGCTCTTGAAACGCCTACTTGATTGAAAACTCTTTGATGCTTATGTCCGTTTACATTTTCTTTGGACAAGGCCATTGTCCAATATGAAAAATCTATATAAATAAAAATACTGATCACTGATGATGATGATGTCTGTGTCATCAGTGTTTATAATCCAGAACCAACTTCTTAATAATTATTAGTTCCTTTCGTGATATAAATAATAATAAAAACGATCGAAGGCGTCAAATTGAACTTGATAAAATTAAATAGTTGCTTATTGAAACCTCATCATCACAATCCACTGTTACAAAATGTATAAAGGCTAGATACTAGACGTCCCATTAAATAAAAATTGCGCCCTCTAGAGGACATAAAGTCATGAACTAAAAAAAAAGATTTATTAATCATACCATGTTGGGTATCAATTGAAAGGGCTTAATTATCACATTTCTATATTATAAACACAAAATAATAATAAAAAAAATTAAAGTAATAAAAACTAAAACCCAAGTACGACAAAAAAGTCAATCAACTAAAAAGGTATAAACAAGACACCAAAGACAGACAAATTAAAAATCTGGAGTCACAAGTAATCTGTTCCATTTATGACCTAACACGTGTGACTCCGGATTTTGAATTTGTCTGTCTGTGGTGTCTTGTTATATTTTCCAAATAATGTTTAGAACTTCACATCAAATCAAAGGTAAAATATGAAACAAAATATAGGTGTGAAAGAAAAAAACGTCTTCAAGATTGTGTGCGAAAATGAAGGTTTTTTTTTTTATTGAATTTGGTAGGCACAATACTCATAATATTATTCTGCTCTTTTTATCTTACTCTTTGCCGTAAGGGATTTGCAGCAGATTTGCATATTTCTAAATTGTGTGGCGAACGTTGGAAGTGTTTATGTTATCGCCAGCGATCATTTATTTGCGCTATGACACAGCATTTTGATGCTAAATCGTAGACTGTACTAGATACAGACCCTTAGCGAAGTCAGTGTGTAAGAATGAACTGACGAGAAAATTATTGTTGACGAAACAACAATGTGACGAACGCTTTTGTGTTTTTTTATGGACACGAATTATTTGGGCAGTTTGGGCAAGTAGTTTTTTTTTGCTAAATATTGTTCCTACGTAGCGTCATACTTGAAATAATTAATAAACTGATTTGAAACTTTTATCTGTGTGTGTGTGTGTGTTAGAAGTACCATCTAATATTTTTACTGACTGAACAGGTTTAATTTTGTGAGGGGCTTGTGGCTACATGATAACAGCCGCTGGAGTCGGTACCAATGGCTTAATATATGCAATGGACCATCCATTGCATATATTAAACCACAATGTACCGGCTGTCAATGGTAAAAAATAAAAAAATAAAGAAAATTTTATTTGACCCAACGTAAGGCACACAATATTCACACAAAAACAAAGAACAGAATAAAATAGTATTGTGACTTTGACAATCTTTTACGGGTAGTCAGAATCCCAAAAGTTTGACAACCAGTCTTACCAAAGGGTATTATGTTGCCCAGCTTACCAAGGTGGTATCATGTTAACTGGGTTGTGGAGGTCAGATAGGCAGTCGCTCCATGTAAAATACTGGTATTCAGCTACATCCGGTGAGACTGAAAGTCGAGTCGTAGTTGGGAAAAGGCTAGGTAGATTGATTTACAATTGTTTAATTTTGTATTGTTCTCGCATTATAGAAGAATACAAAATGACATAACAAAAACATTACGCCTTGTATCCCCGAAGGGTTGGAAAGAGGTGCACCTATAGTACACTCACATTTCGCCAAATACAAAAATAAGATTTGAATAAAGAATTAATTAAAACACTAGTCATGATTATTAACGTCGCAATCGTCCCAGCATCGTTTTCTACACATATCAACAAAGATGCGTAGAGAGGTACTAATTTTCTATTTACCCAATTTTATCTTCTCAATGCTTTATAGTAAAGAAACTTACTTTAAATAACACCACACAATTTCCCATTCAAGACACTCTTAAGTTCCTGACAGTTGAAATATACAAACATTAAGTCTGATGGTGTTTTGATAGAGATGTATGAAACCCCGCTGTTTCTCCGCTGGGCGTCTGGTCAGATAAGTGTCCGTGTCAGGATGCCTTAGTCCTGTGGTACTTTAAATTATTTCCTTTACGTGGTTATATTGTCGTTTAGTGTTAGAAGATTAATGTTTTAATATGGTACTGACGCTGTATTCCTTGTACTTTAATCTGTTTGTAAATTAAATTCCAATAAGTTTCTATATGGTTGATCCAGTCTTTAATCGGTCTTCTTCCTTGATTCTCAAGTCAACTAGTGCAAATAACGTAGTACATTAAAATGATCGTTCATAGTTTTAGAGTTAAATGTAAAAATTATGTTTTTATTTTAAACAAGACAGAATCGGCCTGTTATTGTGGTGTCTACCGTTCCCAGATCGAAAATCAACTTATTAATTTTCAACCCAAATAAAATTGACGATAATTTTCCATACAAATTGTAACACCCCTTTTTAAACCCCTAAATGTAAATTCATTCTATGCTATAAAGGTCATCCGTGCCGCGTATTTGTGAAACCCCCTCACGTAGAGACCAGCTATGTTCCCCAAATGTGTATCGATTTCCATACGCTGTGTTCTGAATTTTAAGGGGACAACCAAACATTGTATCGCCTTTCGTGTATGCTTTTTGCCTCTAATGTATTATGGAACCGTATATACATTAACGTGGCCCTTATTTTCATTGGGATTGCTTGTGGAAGATGGAATTGTTAATAGAAATTTTACGCGGGTGTCGAAGATACTCGTAGCTGTTATTGTAAAAATGTACGTAGGTACTTATTGTTTTGAAAGGCAAAATAACTTTCGGGCAAGTCGAAAATAATCGAAGATATTTTTACGATGTGTTTTAGTACCTATCTATTAAGTAGGTGGGTACCTATTACTAAGGAGGGAAAAGTAGCTAATTTATAAACTACCATCCCATCCATCCACCTGCCCTCAGGGGTTATCCCCAAATATCACAAAAAACGTAACTTTGACATTATTAAAGGCTTTGTGACATATCTACCAACGAACGTTCTCTTCAATAGCCCCTGTATATATAGGCATATAATTTATTATATTTTTGCACACCGTTCATCCATGATGACCCATTAAAAACTGGACACATTACAATCCCAATCTTAATTATCCTAACTTAATATTATAAATACGAAAGTCAGTTTGTTTGTTTATTGCGCTTTCACGCTAAACGGCTGGACGGATTTAGACGACATTTCACTCTCTCATATCACGAAATTCCCACGGGATGGAGACATAAGTGGGTGAAACCGCGGGTCGCAGCTATTTAGCAAGAAATCTGAATCAAGTTCAAAAAGCAGTAGTGGCCCAGGGAGCAGTGGTGGCCCAGTGGTAACAGCCGTGACTTACGAGTTGAAGGTCGTAAGTTCGAACCCTGATAGGCGCTTTACTTTGTGTAAATAATTTCATCACCACTGCCCTCTAAACGGTAAAGGAAAACATCGTGAGGAAACCGGCATGTCCTAGAACCAAAAATTCGAAGACATGTGACGTCTACCAACCCGCACTGGGCCCGCGTGATGGATTATGGCCCACTCCCTCTCATAGAGAGGAGGCCTGTGTCCCAGCAGTGGGAACATTATAGGCTAATTATGTTATGTATATGATATGTGAAGTTCAAAAATAGATCAAAACTAATTATTTTTAATAACATTAATTATATCCTTTTTGCTATTTTTAGCACTACTGGTGAAACTTAATTATTATAATTAGTTCAACTTGCAAGTATTTGCAACTGTAGCATAGGAACTAGGTATTACGCATTCTTGCGAATTTATAAATATGTATTTGTTAGCGAAAGTTTTAATACACAAGGACTCTATGCACTGGGTTGTGTTGATTCCTGTTAGTTACAACGAGTTAAAAAATTAATTTGGTTACAAATGAAAAGATAAATTATTAAAAATAAACAAAAATCTATAAATGCTTATTTTTTTAATTTATTTATGGCCTATCTACAATTGTTACACTGTTCAACCAATTTGAAAACACAAGTCAACATACAAGCCAAGTGCACAATATTAAGCGATAGACACAGCATGCAAAAAGTATAGTACACAGAAGAAAAAAAAAAGTAAGTACACAACTTAGAACTCGGTTGTATTAAAGTAGCACATTCACGATTAAAGAATGCTTTATTTTGACGTTAAACCAACCAACCGTATAAGTACCTAACTCATATTTCATTATAATCCATATCCATATTAATAATATAAATTCGAAAGTAACTCTGTCTGTCTATCTGTATGTTACCTTTTCACCCCTAAACCACTGAACGGATTTCGACAAAACTTGGCAAGGAGATAGATGACACCCTGAGGAAGGACATAGGCTATTTTTTTTCGACATACCGCGCGGTAGAAGCCGCAAGCGGAAGCTAGTAAGGTATAAATTAAAATTAATACCAAGAGTTTGATCAAACTCTTTGAATTCATTCAAATTTATACCTTATGAAACATCTGACTATCGACTTAAACCTTTACTTTACCTGTTCCTACTACTCTACTCACTTTTTTTTTTTTATTTGAGTATGGGAAATCATCCAATGTCTTCTCCCGCTCTGGGCGGGGCGGAAGGGCGTGTCAGACTTTTACTGACTAAAACCCACCCGTGTTCCTTGATTTGCCTGTTGCCAAGGTCCCGGTATCCCTTTCGGACTTTCCCGCAACCCTGGCAGGACTACTCTACTCCCTGAGATGATGATTGTACCAACTGACGTACATATAATTTTATCTACACCCATGCTATAAATCCTCTATAAAAGTTTCTGAAACAGTTAGCTTATTGATACATTAAAACAACCATTGTCATAGTAACCATAATATCATCAATCGCATTTAGGGCCCCTACTTTTCATAATTTTTATTAACGATCTCGTGACAAAATTAGCGTGTCCCTGTCTGTTGTATGCCAATGATCTGAAGGTATTCACGTCGATAAAAAACACATCCGACAGTGAATCCCTTCAGAACGATTTAAATACCATTTCTGACTGGTGCACCATTAATCGAATGAAACTCAACATAAATAAATGCTTTGTTATAACATTTACGAAAAAACGTATTAAGAACACCTATGACTACAGACTCGAGGGTCAATCGTTAGAACGAAAGCACGTAGCCAGAGATCTCGGCGTGTTGTTCGATGAACAACTATCTTTTAGAGATCATTACAATAACGTGACGAATAGAGCATTAAAACTTCTTGGTTTTATATCTAGGTCTACCAAAGGATTTAAGAAACCTCAAAGCTTTATATTACTTTATAAAAGCCTAGTTAGAAGTTTATTAGAATACTGTTCGATAATCTGGTCACCGTGTTACGCAGTGCACTCTGACAGAATTGAGAGTGTGCAAAGAAAATGTGTAAAGTGGGTCTCGTACCGATATGGCTTCTCTAGAACGCTACAAAGCTATTCCGAACGCCTTGTTAAATTCAAATTGAATCCATTGCATGCTCGTCGCAAACAGCAAGACTTAATAAATCTGCATAAGATCCTTCATTCCACGCTGGAGTCTTCAGCTCTGCTGTCCCTCATAAACATCAATACTAGGTATAACACCCGAACACCGAAAACTTTTGCACTTCTGGTCTATACAAATAACACCTCTTATTACAACCCGATCGTTAGAATGTGTCGACTTTACAATGAAATTTCAAAAGATAATGACACTATTGACATCTTCGATTCTCGTGTCGCTGCTTTCAAAAGACATGTATGTACTCTTTCTTTTTAAATACTGTTCTCTTTTAATGTTTTAACTTTTTGTACTTTACCTGGCGTGTTTGTTCTCCTACACTTTCCCTGCCTAAGTGGAGGAGTGTCGGAGGGCAGACTTGTCATCATTATTGTGTTGTTGCTAGTCATGTTGTGCGATTACGCTTTGGGTGATAATCAGATCGAAACCTATAATGTGAACCTAGTGATTTATTGTGATTGTTACCTGTTGTAGTTGCCTTGTGAATAAATAAATAAATAAATATCATCCAAACGGGTGTTATAATGTTGTACTAAATTTCATAATGCAACTCATTTAAAAAAAAGAACGCTGTCATGCAGGCGCGTTTCACTAAGCTCAGTCATTTAAAAAAAAAACTTGTAGTTTATTCGAATTCTAAAAATTCGAATTCACGTGGATTGAATCCCGCCATTTTTGTTCGATTTAGTATTACAAAGAACTTTTTATAGAGGATTCATAACATGGGTGTAGATAAAGTTTTGTATGCAACTGTAAATAATTAGGTATTAAAACACTCATGTGATACTATAATCACACCCACATTTGTGTTTAAATACCCCTTATTATATAACAGTTGCATAAATAACTATTATGACATGCAACGAAGGCTCCAAATGTTATTCAAACCTCATATACATAGCCCCAATGTTCCCAATAAAACAGCGATTTGGAACAAAAATCCTTTAGCAAACATACAGAGTTATTAAATTCAGAGTTTGCGTAGCGTCGGGATCATCGGAGTGAGGACCAAATATTAAAGTTGGTCTAAAGAAATATATTGCACGGTAACCGCTGGATTATCTCGATGTCAACACTGTCCCGCTTACTGTGTACACTGCCGTGCAGAATAACTACATACGCATTTTTTTCCTGACTGCGGCGAAGCCAAAAAGGAAGGTTAATGCTATATAATCTTAATTTATTATTATATTTTAAAAGACAAGAAAGCTATCTAGACAATTGAGTAATGTTTAGTTTTAAGGTAACTATTCCCTTTAAAAAAACTTGGAAACTTACAAACAACAAAAAATCAATCAATCTGCAAAGCCTTTTCCCAACTATGTTGGGGTCCAGTTTGGAATTGACAAACAACAGTTTTTTTTTAAAACACCATTTTATTTCAATGATAATAATATGTAGCCGTGTGAACCTCATTAATGAAATAAAATCTAACTAATCTTCACTAATCTTCAATACTCATCATCTGCCTAGCCTGTTCCCACCTATGTTGGGGTCGGCTTCCAGTCTAACCGGATGTAGCTGAATACCAGTATTTTACATGGAGCGACTGCCTATCTGACCTCCACAACCCACTTACTGGGTAACACGATGCCCCTTGGTAAGAATGGTTGTCAGACATTCGGGCTTCTGACGACCCGTAACAACTGTCAAAGATCCACAAATGACAGCCGGGACCAACGGCTTAACGTGCTTCCCGAGGCATGGAGGAGTCTCGGTATGTAAAGGTGGTCACCCATCCGCGGACCAACCCCGGCAAGCGTAGCTTTACCTGATGGATCGACCCGTGCGGCTGTTATTACTTAGCCACGAGCTCCTCTAATCTAATACTAATCTTAAACACTAATCTTCAATACTATAAACACAATAATAATTCATCTGCCTTCGTCACGTTCATCATTTTTGTAATAAGTAAGTAAAGATTTTAATTCCTACTTATTTTAGGTACTTTGCTACGCGATCCTTTGTTATTTCGTATACGTATCTAAATTTTAATGTACCTACTTAAGTAGCAAGTATTTTAAGTAGCGCAAAAAATGTTGGTTTCAATGGAAAATTATTGTTTTATTTTTATAACAAAATCTCACAGTATTTTATTGTATTATTTAAAGGATTACGTACAAACAAGATAACTAACAATACAAATAGAACAAAAATGCGCGTGCAGCATCGTACACGTGGTAAAAGTGAAAGTCCTTAAAACATATAGTATAAGAGAGATTCAGTGTGACAGACAGAGAGAGCAAAAAGAGTATAATTATGTATCTTCCCTCTCATGTAACGAAATGAGCCTAAACGTGACGCGTCCTTGAAATTTCACTCCCAATTCTCGTCCAATTATCGAATTACCGCATAAGAAGTTTCACTTCAAAAAAATATTTTTTATAAAACAAAGGGTCTTTTAGGTCGCGCTATTTGGCCACGGCTTACAAAGTATTTACTCCACCAAGGTTAATATAAAATCCTTACAGTTTTCGTAGGACATGATTAAATTGTTAATATTATCATCAAATCAAGGCCAAACCTCAGGCAATGTTGCTAGTAGGTGCGCAAAAGACAATCGAAGCATTTTTTAAATTAATTAAATTCGATAACCTGTAAGTCTCGTATTTTGAAAAATGCCTAACTAGCTTTACAAGTTTATTTGAAACCGACCTTTTTTTTGCACGGAAGTGTAAGAGGTTTACATAAGGGTTTAACTAACTGACGGTAGTCTGGGTTGATTTATTTGTCTTTAGCTGTAATAAATTCTACGCTATTGAAATCAGTGTAAAAGAGACAAGTTATTGGTATTTAATGATAAGTTCCTCTTCCTTTAGCAATGGTATCTTGTCTACTTTCTCACATAACATTATGTTAACAATTTACTTTTTACCTGCTGTAGGTACTTTTAACAACCACTTCATTGACATTTGCAAACACAAACCCAGGACAAAAAGGTATCTATTCTTTTTCGTGAGACATTTGTACACTTATCGCCGAAAAGCAGAAAAAATATGTCATTGAATGTCTTTACGAACTTTGGTCATCATTTACCAAACGATGTTATTGATGGCAACTAGAAACAAGCAATTCCAATAACAATACTAGGTAATACTTCAATTCTGTGATGTTCAAAGATAGTTCTAGTTCCATTAATACCTAGTACGCCAATTACGTAAGCTTTTTAGTTTTAGGTCCAGTACACATACGAATTCCGGCATTATGTTAAGGCTCTTATATACTGGGGCGATACGTCGCGCGACGCGAATTTTAACAAAACAATTTCTCTCGGCAAACAATGCGGCGGCGTCGCGTCGCGCGACGAATCGCCCCAGTATGTAAGAGCCTTTATTCTTCAGGCTCAATTTTTGATAAAAACGAAACCCTATAAATATGAACGAAAATATGTGGGCTTTTTGGGGTTGCTCTTAATTAGGACCCGACAGGGGTTAAACTTTTATATGAAACTAGGTTATATAACGACTTTGTTCACATACAAAATTACCCCCTGTATGTATGGGTTAAGATTCGATTAATATATTTTTCGTGCACCCTTAGTGTAAGAGCCGGCGCTCACTTGGCGAGGCGCAGCCCGGTTGTCATTCCGAAACAAATATAAAGTCTTCTCCTGTAAAAAGGCGCACAAACTACTCCATCAAACTGTAATCTGCGTCTGAAATGCAAATCAGTTGAAAAGTAGCGAAACTTCTATCACACTTTTATCACAAACTTTTATTAGACCACTTAAAATGCTAATGGCCTGGCAATTACATCATTCACGACTCTAAAGAAACTATAAACTTTAGTAATTATCTTTCGGATTAATTAGGAGTTGGCTCTCTCAGTAGGAGTGATATTGTTTTACGTAGAATAAATGAAATACATGATCTTTGTTCTAGTGGTCGCAAGGGCTACTCCTAAGCATGAGGTCATGGGTTTGATTCCCAGGTCGGACAAACTGTTATTGAGTTTTCCATTAGGAATTTCTCAGTAGCAACCCGGAGTCTGGATCGGTGCCCGGTTGATGGCAATGGTTGGCTCTCCCATTACAAAGGACTTAAACATAACTGGCGAAATGTGGGTGTACCTACTATGGGTACACATCTGCCTAACCCTTCGCGGAAACAAGGCGTCATGGTAAATGAAAGACTCGATTAAATTTAGTTTATGTTGGAATGGAATCGTGTATTCCAGTTACATATATCAATATTGCCTTTAAAAATCAGTGCTGTGCTTATTTGGACATTGAATACTGAACATAATGCCTTGCATATATAAATTAAAGATATTTTATATTATGTGCTAGTAGTGACTCTATCCACACATGTTGGCACCAAATATTTTAAAATCTATCTTATCTATAATCTGTGGTAAAATATATTTATTTTACCACAGATTATATATAGATAGATTTTGACAGAGTGTTTGTTGTTTTATATATTTCTGCCCTTATGACAGAGTTATGGCAGAGTTAATTTCTACTTCAAGGATGCTTGGCAATTTACCCTCAGATACATTTATTTATTTATTTAAATACATTACAATAAATAAATGAACACTTCAAAACATATAATGGGTGACCTTATCGGTTTCCGGGATCTCTTCCAGGAATGGAACAACTTTGGAATGGACCGTGACTTGCCTGGACATAAAATGGGGCTATCGTTGCCGCGTTGGTGCAAATATTAAGTATACAATATAATACAATAGATACACATATATCACACATACTACACGCATACACATACACATATCCACAATAACCTAAATACATACATATATACACAAAAATACATACATACTAAATGTATAAGCACCATTTTAGATAATTGATTATAGCATTGAGCATTTGCAGGTGTGATTTTTTAACTTTCTCTCCAAGTTTGTCAACCACACACCAGGAGGAGAAACTTCGTCTCTTTGCCAACAAAGATTATAATCGAAACTGTTAATGGGTAGTACAGGTGCCGTATTGTGAAGTAATTTCTCCAGTGTCAGAGAGAGATGGAGCTAGACAAGGCCGACAGCACCATCCCGTTTTCGTAGTGTAATAATGATGGCATTAATACTTCATAATACTACCCCAAGTAGGTAGCAGCAAGCGATTAAATTACCGGTGAACCTTGACAAACGAACTGAATACTGAAACCTTGGAAACTACTAGAATTTGGCATTTTAAAACACGCTCCTTATCATGTAAGAGATCTATATTAGGTATATTAATCACTAGGTACCTACTAGATATAACTTTGTAATGCCCGCGGCTTTGGTTGCATATTTTGTTTTTTTTTCTTCCAACCCTACGTATTCAATTTTAGTGATTACTACCTTTCTACCAAGGAATCAACTACGTTTGCTTGATGTATATTACTGAAGTCATATTCCATTTTAGTTTTATTCATTTATTTGTAGGCCAATCGATTTCTGGAGTAGTCGATTCGCCTAGAAATAAATTAACTTCGTGCGAATCGCCTCAAGAAAAAATACTTATATTATTTAAAAGTATCGATGCCCCGTTTTCGGGCGAGTAAATTCATGCGATTCATCAATAAGTCCCCTGCAGTGGGTCAACACAGACTTAGCTTATGTAAAAAGAAATAATAATAATTTAAATTGTATTACAACGTGTGGCTCAAAATAACTAGGTACAAATTACAAACATTCTGCAAGGTTAGTAGGTTATTACCACGGTCAGTAGTTGAGTCACCACTATTAACACGATTAGGGGTCTTTATAGAGTATACATTCTAATGACTGTCTTGATCGCATATCATGCACTAGACATACATTATTATGAAAGAACACATTTTTACCTCATGAGGAGCCAGCACATGTCCACCTGAGACGAGCAGCTGTTTGGCCTGAAGGCCTAGTCAAGTAACAATCGCTTCGAAAGCCTTTCATATTTCTACAGCCACTTTCAACAGGACTGACATAAGCTTTTCGATAGCTTATATCAGTCCTATACATTTTTACCTTTTCCATCATCGTTATCGCTGATAGAATGTCCCTTTGTCTAAGGTCTCTGGTCGGCACACGCAGACATCCTGGCGCTGGTGACTCCAGGTCTTCCTTGATCATCCGAAAGTCGCACAGGACTTAGAACGTGCAGGTATAATTGTCATAACTATTAATGACTACAGTTACATAATCACCTCACCTTACAATATTCTTGACTACCCTTCAGGAATTTATAGAAGACTACAACGCACATAAAAAAAAACATAATATATTGCTATATTTTGCTAAATCATGCGGTCAAGGGCAATACGTCTACAGTATACTCGCGGTTATTTCCACGATTAACTTCATTGAACGAGAAATTGATATGCGTGCCCCAAATACCATACTAACCTAAGGGCAAATCATTTAGCTGAAGAACAACTAAATTAACTATTCGGACAAATGCAGTTATGATTAGACAACCTAATTAAAATTCTTTATGTGTTTGTATCTAATGTTTTATTTGATAATTTTATTGTGATAACGTAAACGAAGCAAAAGGAGTATGAAAGGATCGTAGCAGGTTGCGTTCTGTAGTTTCTGCCTACCCCCAGGAGAAAAAGGCGTGAGTTTATGTATGTTTAAAATTATGTGAAAATATATAATACAATATAAAATATATATATAAATATATATAATAAATATATAATTATTATTATAATACTATTTAAAAAAAAAATAGTATTATACTTCAGTTAATGTTACGTACTCATGATATAATTTAAAATTAAAGAATCGCAGTGGAAGGAATTTCATAATTATTTTGATTTGAAATACATATTTCAAACATCAGACTTTTTAGGGAACCAAATCAATATGGAACTCAACTCAGACTTTTACTTACTAAAAGATGGAGGCATCATGAAGACATAAAATAATGCTTATAATAAGTTATAATTATTAATAAGTACAACACAAATGGCGAAGTTTAACGCGTAAATTATTAACTACGATGAGAAACATTTATCTCAGAAACTTTGCAATTAACGCCGCAAGGAAACTTCTGGAACATTAAAAGGTAGATGTTAAATAGGTAATAATTAAAAGGATAATTATGTCTTAGCTGTATATGTTGTACTGTGCAATGACTACTAGAAATGAGGGTAATATTCATCATTAGGCTTACTAAACAATAATTAAAACGAACACACCGACGAGTTTCAAAAAATTTAATCATTGTTTACATTATAGTCTTTTTACAATATCTTGTGCCGTTCATTCAAATGTCAAGAAAATAACATACCGCATAGATTTCGGTTGTTATATACTTAAACCTTCCTCGAGAACCATCCACCATCCAACATCCATCCATCCATCTTCCTCGGGATCCATTGGCTAAAACAGCATGAAAACCGGTGCATTAGTTTTTGAGACTTTAAGAAAAACAAATGTTTAAGAAAAATGTTATCTATGTTTTTTTGTCTCTTTATAATAAATATTATAATATAATGTAATAAATATTGTAATAATACGAAAACCTTGAGTTTTAACAAGCAATGGTAAACCTGGTCCGTGGGAATTATAGTTTTACACTACTATTATTATTTTATTAAAACTAGTTACGTTTGCCAACCATGATATCTTTTCTTCAAAATTACAATCTATTTTAGAATTTCATACCCAAAGGGTGGCAACAGGACCCACCACTAAGGCGAGGCTGTACCGTCTTCGTATGCGAGACTTTCACATTCACCCTGACACTAACCTGCAAATTGCAAAAAAACCGCCGGGCTAACCCTTAAAACAAAAAGCTATAGAGTAGTTGTATGTTCATAAAAAAAATCGTTCTAATTTACTTTACGTTTACATCGCGCGTTCATGTTAGTACCTCAAGAATCTGACGAAGGTTTAAATCACGTACGTGTTTGTATTAACGAGTAAGTATCTATAGTAACAATATAATCGCAATAATGTTACATTTTGCATCCGTTTGACCTTGCGCCTACATTCTGGTGGACCTTGCTTAGAAAGGCTATGAAATCTGATCCTAGTCGTGCACTGAGGTTCCGTTACCTTTGCATAAGTTATTTAATAGAAATATTAGTATGTTTTGTCCATAAATTATTAATGGTAAGGTTATCAAAATGAAAAGCGATGCCATTGTATGTTATACAATCACCCTTCAGATAACTTCTGAGTGCAGTGGTACTCCCAGAATCCGAGAGTTTATCTTGTAAAGATGCTAAACTGATTTATCTGTATCAAATTATTTTTAAATACCTATAATTCTAGCTGAAGCAACCTTGATGTTATTTTCAACATCGCTAGTTCTTATCAAGGACAAGCATCTCTGCGCACACACAATGGATTAAGGATTCAAAATGGAAAAATTTAATAACAAAAAAGAATTTAAGCAAATGCGTGCAATTACTCTCTTAATCAACGTTTTCATGCCATTTCCTGTAAAAGGCATTTAAATTCATTAATCAGGTTACTGTAAAAACATTATTTTAGATAAGGACTGCACATTGTAAATTAGACTCGAGTTACACCGGTTGATCAAGTTATGCATGATGTGGTTGCATTGTGCATTTCATGACAGCAATAAAATTGAATAATTATCTAATTGTTTCACAAAATATAAGGCAACTGTAAATTGGATAATTATCTAAACGGTTCAAACTATGAGGCTGCAGTCAAATTCAATTCAATTTAATCAATCTGCCTAGCCTTTTGCTAACTATGTTGGGGCCGGGGATGGTATTCAGCTGCATCCAGTCTAACCGGATGCAGCTGAATACCAGTATTTTATATGGAGCAACTGCCTATCTGACCTCCACAACCACAACAGTAACTGGGTAAGACGATACCCCTTGGTAAGGCAGTTGTCAGAATTTCGGGCTTCTGACGACCCGTAACGACTGTCAGATCCACGAATGACAGCCAGGACCGACGGCTTGACCTGCTTTCTGAGGCATATAGGAGTTTCGGTATATAATGATGGTCACTCATCCACGGGCCGATCCCGGCAAGCGTAGCTTAACCTGATGGATCGACCCTTGCGGCTGTTATTACTTCATCCACTAACAAAGTACTGTGCTGAGTTTGTGAAACTGTCCGGCACCTAACTGGTATGCGCTTCTGAATCGGTTGCACATTCCTTGGATGTCAGCTTGTTACAGATAGCCAAAGATGATGGTTTAATAAACTACAACGTAATGTGCAATGACCGTAAAAGAGTACAGCTGACTTTTAAAGTTGATTGTGTATTGCCACATTCCCATAAAAGTAATTTGCACAAGGCGATGGACTATAATGCGCGCTTGCCATGTACGACACATGACTCGTACACAACCAGCAATCATCTTCAATGAAAGTCGGTCTAACATTCGTTCCACCGAGGATTCTTCCTGAGGAACATCACCGCGAGAAGGCTCCCGCAGACAGTCGCGACGCGACAACGCGACGGGCCTGTCTGCGCCTTGATTCGAAGCAGTAGCAGTGAGAGCTCAACAAACTCTTCCGCCTTTCAAAGCAGAGGGTAGCAATGAGAATCCACGAGACAGACATATCAGAGAGGTACGTATAAAATGTAATTAAAGTACCAACTAAAGCGAGGCCCTTCCAAATTTCAAATTATGAATCATGTACTGTCAGGAAAACAGTTTGGTGTATAGGGAAGGTAATCGTCATAACACTACACTACCACGTCACTAATATTATATACTTATCTATTATCAATAGTCTGTTATTTACATTTGGTCAAATCTATCAAGCTACGCTCATATAAGAAGGCCAACAGATCAACAGAACAACTATCTCCATTAAAAAAAAATTAACTGTTCCTTAAAAAGCTTCAATACCTACTCGACTGAAATGTATAGGACGAGTGATTATTTTTTTGCGATTACGTTGTTGGTTCCATGGACAAAGTTGTTCAATTTGATGGTCTGTACCACACCCTTAATTATGATAAACGCTATATAATGCATTATAATTAATGTGAGTTACAAAGTAGTTAAAGTAAACTGCATACTTATCTGTTTTATAAACTGTACCTACCTAACTTCCGTTAACTCCCTTCCAAATGTCCTTGCTAAGCGTGTAGACTTAACTTCAATATCAACATTGTTAAAAGAAGTCGGTTAATCAAACCAGTCAACAGTACTAAGACTTTAACTAACTTGAGTTTATTCTTTGTATTTTTGTTTTGTGCTCCAATGAGATCGGACATGTAAAATGCTGATTTTAATATATTTAGCTTCAGTTTTGTGTAGTGTGAGGGCGGCCATTTTCTATGATTCGTATTATGGGACGGAGATTACTAGGGAAGAGGTGAGGAGGCATGACAAGGCCAATACCACATTGTGAGTTGTTTTTTTCATTGCTTGTGATTTCTATTTAGGACATAACTAATTTGAGTAGCTGTGTTTTTCTCGGAAATACCTTATCATATTTTGGGAATATAATTATATAACCTTCTTATTTAATTTCTTTGCATTGCTTAATAAATCCTCGGATTCAAAATTATTCCTCGGATAAAGTTATCAGGCGTTAAATGTTTTTGCTCTTAATCCTTGACAATACTTTCAAGAAGTTTAGTTTTAGAAGGTTAGTTATTATTATCGACTTATAAAATATTTTGTCCTTTTGTGGCTATATTAGTATTTTCATATCTCATCTCATCTTTAATATGTTCAATGTTGGATTATAACATTTTCGTAACTACTTTAGTTTTGTTATCTGTTACTGTTCTTATGTATTGTTTATTTATTTAACTTGTCGTAGCTAAAATATAAGTTCTCATTCTTCTATAGCTGGTGTGTGAATGAGGTAGAACCATGTGATCCTTACGAAGGCAGGAGAGTTGACGGCTCTTGCAACAACCTCCAACACCCTCCAAGGGGAGCCACACATACTCCCTTTGCGAGAGTATTGCCTCCAGTGTATGATAAAAGTAAGTGAGAGTCCAGTTATAATAACGACAATAGATGTATGATGATTTAACTAAGTATTTTTCAAATCAGGAGAAAGTGTATTGGCACAAATAAAAATAATAGGAGAAAGCTCAAACCAAATAAAAATCCAAAACATAACGCTGTGAACAATACAATGAAGCATGCCAAAACTACACCTCCTCTTTGTGCATAAGTATACGCTCACACGCACACATTTACAATCAAACTACACTTCACTAAGTGCACAGATGTTTACGAAACCGGCCTCACGTCACTATTAACAGCGCTATTGTCTTGGTTTTTTATTTGATCTGTGGGAGAGAGAAGGACATTCAAAAAGGAATAGGACCTGCACAAAGGAGGGCAAGGAATGGTTTGTAAGCGCAATATTATTAGAGTCTGTTAAAATTTCTTTTAAGTTTTTAGCACTTTTGATTTTTTTTTGGAGAGAACCATCATAATATTTTCCGCAAACTCACCCTTCTCATTAGTTTTTATATACATTAAATTCCTCCTGTCAAACGACCACCTATTAGACCGTTTGCATGTAAGCGCTCAACGCTTTTCACGATTATATTAATTGTCGTTTCGAGAGTATTTTTCATATGAACAATCGCTATTTCATACGACATTTATCAGATTAAGAATAAATACATTATACGTAGGTATACTATCTAAGTCATCATCTGCCTAGCCTTTTCCCAACTATGTTGGGGTCGGCTTCCAGTCTAACCGGATGCAGCTGAATCTTACGCGGCCTATCGGACCTCCATAACCCACTAGGTAATACGATAACTATCTAAGCATGAATATAATAAACACTTTTGTTACAGACTTTGAGCCGAAGAAAACAGCATCTGGTAATGAGATGCCACTCGCGAGGTACCTCAGGACTCGTCTGTACTCAGAAGGTCGTGTGTCCAGCCAGATATTCACTACGCTTGCCATACACTTCTTTGTCTTTATGTCTGCTGATGTCGTATCTTTACACGATACAGGTATGGCTTTATCAAACTTTTTAATAGTTTTTTTTTTTTACACCGTCTAAAGTGAAAAAATATATCTTGCAGAAATAAGATTCAAAGCATTTTTGAATTGTCAAGAGGTCGGTCAGTCAGAAAGATGAAGCTAGTTTCTAGCATCAAAACCTAATTCGGATTATTAGAAACATTCAGAAACAAAAAAAAAAATTACTAAGTCGCTCTAGTTCTCGAGTAGTGCGCTTATCAACGAACATAATTTTTTTGATATGGAGGGTCAAATTACATTAGCTAGCAAAATTCTGCAGACGTGTGGGTATCGAATAAAAATAAAAAACTGATATTTTAAACTGATGTTTCAAGTAACTACACAAAATGCGGTCAGTGACCCCTCAAAAAAAATCATCAAATTCATTTCTTTTTTATTTTATCATGTTCAGATAGATACCTATCACGTCTTCAGTACCTACCGACAAAATATATTATAGTTCAGCTCAGTTTGTGAACCTTGAAAATTTGCATTGAGTTTAAATTAATCAAATTAAGGAATCATTCCTTTCGAAATTGGATTTCATGTGTACAGTACATAATAAGGAAGTCGTAAAAGTAAGGAAATAATAACTTCATGCCTTTGACTTTTGTCTCTTACAAGTTCGAGTATGTAGGTAAGAAATACGAAAACGTTTATTATATTAATAAAAAACCTGTGAAATGAAATGAACCCTGCAAGAAACTTTTTGTTACGAGGATAATAAATATGCCATATAAAAAATATAAATTCTGTTATTTGAAAAATAGATAAATGTGTACATTACACATAAATGATTTCTTTTTACCCGACTACGTCGAAGAAAAACGAGGGTTATGATTTTGACCGGTATGTATGTAAGTATGTATGTATGTATGTATGTAAGTATGTTCATCTGTTCCCTTCTATCTTCTAAACCACTCATCACCATTTGACAAATGAGGTATCGTTAGAAGCATCTTGATCGTCCGCTGGTTATAGGCTATGTGGCGTCACATTAAATTAAAAATGGCGCCCTCTAGAGGACATAAAGTACGGAACTTAAAACAAAATTCTTTAATCGTGCCATGTTGGGTATCAAATGAAAGGGCTTAATGAGCACATTTCAAAAATATATATATTATAAACCCAAAAGAATTTAAAAAAAAATTAAGTAATAAAAACTATAACCCAACTACGACTAAAAAGGTATAAACAAGACACCACAGACAGACAAATTAAAAATCCGGAGTCATACGTAATCTGTTCGATTTATGCCCTAACACGTGTGACTCCGGATTTTTAATTTGTCTGTCTGTGGTGTCTTGTTTATACCTTTTTAGTCGTAGTTGGGTTATAGTTTTTATTACTTAATTTTTTTTCTATTTCCATTTCTACATAAATTTTATAAACGACACATCTTGTACCAGATAAATTTCTAATTAATTTTTGTTACCTTCAACTGGAACACGAAGATTAACTCTACATTACCTTTCCAGTAAACTACATAGCTTGGCGGCCATACTGCTGCGCCGAAAGAGGCAAGACGGATTACATGTGCGTCCCCAACAAGATACCTGATGATGACCCGGTGCATCGCTTCTCTGGCGTCCGTTGTGTTAACATGACCAGGCCGGAAACCTTCCAGACCATTGGATGCATCAAGAACGATACAGCACCTGAAAGAGTAAGTACTGTATAGTTATATATTTCTCTCTCTCGCTTTTCTTCCTTTGGTTCTCATCTTTCTAATTTCACTCTTCTTTAAATTCTTCTGGTTTATTCTTTCTTTCCTAGTTTTTTAGTATCTTTTGTTAGACTTTATTTTAGTTGATATTGTGGTTTGGGAATTTTATTAGTTATCCTACTTCTTACTAATATTATAAATGTGAAAGTTTGTGTGTTTGTGTATTTGGATATTTGTTACTCAATCAGGCAAAAACGGCTGAATAGATTTGGATGAAATTTGGCAAACAGATAGTTTATAACCTGGATTAATACATAGGATACTTTTTATCCCGATATTCTGACGGGATCGAGACTTACGCGGGTGAAACCGCGGGGCGCAGCTAGTATTATATATTAGTTGATGCTTTGGTACTATCTGTTCTAACTATGACGTGTGTAATGTATTGTGATGTGAATAAATGAATAGGATTATGCTTATGAATAGTCTGGCCAACGAAAGCTGCACCAGAAAACAAGCGCGAAATTTAAAAAAAAAAACCAGTCTGTTTATCCCTATGCATAGTGCGATAACACGTGTTGATACTTGAAATTTTATTTTATTTAGATGAAATTAAATTTCAATTATCAAGACGAATTATCGCACTATGCTTAGCTTAATTGATTGTTTGCTTGCATTCCTTTGCTTTAATAATTTTCCCACGTTTTTATTCTCTGAATACATAATAAATATTATCCAGATATATAATCCAGAACACAGACAATACATTATGTTTATACATTTATAGATTTAAAATCTAAGAAAAAAAAAACGAATTCGAGGTTCCAAGTCTGGGACTAAAAGGTGGGCCCAGAGTTGAACCAAGTGGAACGCCCATCATTCTAAGATTCTTACAACTATATAGTATCCTTATGATTGTAAGTTCTACACGCTTGACACCTTAATTTTATTGAAAAACGTTCTTAATTTTAGATCGTATCATCAACACCGCTGTTGGACCTATCCGTTATATACGGCAATCAATTGGCTGCTTTGAATCAAAGAGGGAGAACATTCCAAGGAGGTATGGTGAAGACTGAATTGGATGATAAAGGCAGGATATGGCCACCAAGTACTAACACAACTGCCAATGTCTGCTTCTTGAATCAAAAACCTCAGGAGACCAGGTGTCATGCGATGCGTGAGTATTAACGATCTTTGTATTAAAATTTATCTAGATATTTACATTTGACGTTCATTTATTTTAGGTTTTGCCATTATTATTAACGTGTTGCTCACCTAGTTTCGACATTGAAAGACATCAAGAGCTCGTCCCGCAAAATTATAAATAAGATCTTCGTCTAAACTGTAAAATATATAAATATTTTATCATTTATCATGGGTAAACACTATTCCTCAATTATAAATGCATTATCATTTCCATTAGACTGTACAAAAATAACGTTCATTTGTTCAATTTCAGCTGAGGACGGTGGTAACACTCTAGCAGGCATCAATCTGGTCGTGGTATGGTTTTGGAGGAATCACAACTTTATTGCCAAAGAACTAGCTGCTGTCAACCCATGCTGGGATGATGACAAAATATTCAATGTATCAAGAGATATTAACATAGCTATGTCACTTCAACTTTATTACTATGAATTGCTGCCGTTATACATGGGTGAGTATTTTATTAAAATATTTTATATCGTGTTATCTATTGTCGCCACGAACTATATATTTTGTGAACTATAATTTTTAAACTATAACTATAATACATAAACAAATAAACGTAACATCACACCTTGTTTCCCCGAAGGGTTTGACAGAGATGCAGCTCACTAATCCCCAGTTAATTTTCAGCCCCATGTAACACGGGGTGAGCCTATCATCATCAACCGAGCATAATTCTGGACTCCGGGCTGCTACTGAGAAATTACCGTTAGAAAAACCCAATAACACTTTACTCGACCTGGGAATCGAACCCAGGACCTCATGCTCAGCAGTAATACTTGCCACCACTAGACCAATGAGACGAGAGTTAAAACTGTAGATATATAAGCTAATCAGCGATAAGTAACAGACTCTTGGAAGTTTGGTATCTCCACTTGTGAATGGAATAATTTTGCTAATTTTAGTACCTATTGCATTTTTTTTATTCTTGTAGTTTTTTAGCGGATTCATTTCTAATTTGACAGGGTACGATAATATGGTGAAAGATGGAGTTATCACACCTACAGGGGGATTCAAAGATGATTACAATCCACATGTGTATCCTCAAGTTTCTCTAGAATATCCCTTCGTTTTAAGATGGGTGCATACTATACAAAATGGACCTCTAAAGTAAGTATCTAGTAGTAAGTACCTTAAATCTTACACAACAATAAGTAAGTATATCGAGCGGCTGGAAATATGTTTTAAACTATTTATCATCATGGTAATAAATAATTTATCCTACATATTTAATCTTGATTGATACTATTAAAAAAGAATTGATGGGAAAAAAACCGTAAAATTTAAGACAATTATTTCTAAAGGCCCGATCACATGTATCACAACTACACCACAACCACAACCACACCACTACGAAAACACAAGGATGGACGCTTATATGATGAATAGTTTATTTACACGGTTGATTTTGACGGCCACGTCGTCGCAACCACAACTCGACCACAACGATCTGTCTGTCTACAAACACTAGCCACAACGTACCTAACCATAACGCAACTACTAGCGACAACGCAACCAAAACGCAACTACAAGAAAATGCAGCGAGACTATTTACACGTAACCAGTGCTTGCCCACATTTTGTTGCTGCGATGTGGTATGAACAGGGCCTCAATCAAATTTAAACGATCTTTTCAGATTGTATGACAAAGATGGCTACTACCTAAAACAAGTTCCCATAGTAAACCTCACACTGAGAACCGGATACTTCGGTGTAGATGACAACATGGATTATTTGACTCAAGGCAGTTTTAGACAAGGAAGCGGTAATGAAGACTATATTGCTGATCCTGATGTAAGTCATAAGTTTCCAATTGAATGCGATTATATTATCTTCGTTTGAATCTAAATGAACTGTAATAGCATCTTCCAACTCCCTGAACATATTTGTAGTCCAATTTAACTTGCTTACCATATCACCATCGCCTTTTTTCGTTCAATCATGTCTACCATTGTTGTTTGGTTCCTTTGTTTTATCATCTTTCACAGAGTCTATTCATCTTTTCGTAGAGCTGTCGCGTGTCCTCGACATTCTTTAATCTTTTCCCGCATCACCCTCAACCTTCCTGTACAACACATTTCCATGCCACATTATCTACTATTTGTTTATTTAATGTATAATCTTAAATTGAGGTCTACTGTGTTTTATTTCAGATCACAGAGATCGGTCTGGGTCCTCATCAGTATGTGTCGGACTTGATGACGAATGATTTGGCCAAGAACCGGTATTTCGGATTCCCGCCTTACATTAAATACTGGGAATTTTGCTTCGGAAAGCGTATTCGTAGTTTCGAAGATCTGTATGTGTTTATTGATCCTGAGGTTATTATTAAAACGTCCTTTATTTGTTTTTTTGTTAATATAATAATGAGATGGAAGAATATATGGTTTTGAAACTTTCAGCTTAGTGATGAATTTTTTAATACAGTTATTCGACGGATAACTTTGCTAAATTACTGTGAAATGAAATAACCTTAAAATCAGCGTATACGATAACTGTGTATTTTTTTACATTTCAGAGGATAGAAATTCTAAGGGAAGTTTATGAGAAAGTAGAAGACATTGATTTGTTGGCTGGTATCTGGGTAGAAAAATTGATACCTGGAGGTTTCGTGCCTCCAACGTTCTACTGCTTAGTCATAGAGCAGCTCAAACGTAACACGGTTTCGGATAGACATTGGTATGAGCGACCGGATCGACCAAATGCATTCACCTTTGGTAATTGCACATTATTAATAATACATTGCTCAAGGTTACAATTTATGTGTGATTATAATATATAAAAAATAAGTTCGCGTAATTATTTCAATTATTAATCTATTTCTTTTTCGTATAGTCAAGTTTTTTCATGTGACGATGATTGATTTCTTTTTCATTATTTGCTTTTACAGAGCAACTAGCTGAAATTCGTAAATACACGATCGCAAGACTTCTTTGTGACGTCGGAGACACAGTTGAAAGAATCCAACCTCAAGCGTTCTTGAAAGCTGGATACGAGTAAGTGTGCTTTCTTTATTTTTATAATCATCATCATTGGCAGTCTTGTTCCATACACTGCTGAGTATTCTACATTTTGTGTCATAATTTTTTAATTATTGGCTCTTTGTGGATCTGTCGTAGGTGTCTCAGCATAAGGTCACTTGTGGAAATGATGATGTTTATTTTTATTTTTTGCGTAACCTTTTATAAAACGACTTACGAAATTTAAATATTCTAATTCTAATTTATATATTCAAAAACAACAAGTTCACACATTGGTTTTTCATTATTTATTGTTGTGCATCATGATCCATTTTAATTTTTGTTTCAGTAACCAAATGTGCTCTTGTGACCAAATAAACAAAATAGATTACACTGCTTGGAAAGATGCGAGGTGTTACCCTCAAATGCCTGGGCCAAAATATGTTTCATACTAGAATTTAGTGTAAATAAATTACGAATATGTAATAATATGCCAATAGCAGTCATGAGGTCTTTGATCTAATAAATGGAAACCGGTTCAAGTCTCCGGTTAAGTTTAAGACGAATATTTTCTATTTGATCTTCAAATGAATGTTTGTTTAAATAAAAAATTATATAATTTATAATACTCTAGGTACTGTGTTTTATTACTATATATTACTGTTTTACTATTCAATTTGTAATAACTAAGTACACATATGAACTATTATTTATGGTTAGGCGTTGAAGCGGTGCGTGTCATAGTGCAAGGGAATCAGCCATTTCATGTAATTCCTTCTTGTTGTATTGTTCCTATTTCTTTTTTCTGTTTAACTTATTCCTGACGTAGGTATCATGTTTAATTTGTAGTGCAGTTGCTAAAGAAGATATATTTAAAAAAATTGAGAGCCGTCACTTGTTTGAGGTCCTAACTGAACTTCAAAAAATTGGAATACTGAGTGGCAATTCCCTTATTTTAAAGAACGTTCGCATTTCAATCTCGGTATCGAATCTTTCAAAATTATTATAGCGTTACCCATATTTTTGGCATTTCATCGTCAATATCAGATTGGACTAAATTTAACATTTTTATTACAGGCATTGACCTTTTGATGTAGGAACACGTATGTTAATGTTAATATGTCTGATCTGACTACAACGATCCTTTGTTGGTCTCATTGAAATATACAATAATATAGGCGTCATTGCAACATAAAATAACAGACAGGAAAGGATCTGGACGAGGGAGGAGGTTTCAAGCAATAACAATTTACGAAAGAAACAGATGTATAAAACACAAGGATTTTTGTTTTATTGAGCGTTATTTTTAAACAAGTTTATAAGCTTATTGATAATAATTATGTCCTTTTACATTTTATAGTAGTCTGTTCTTTAAAAATTTTGACGCGACTTCTCGTCCTATTGTATGTATTATTAAATAATCTACTTTAGCCGATCATGCCAGTTTTTGAGAACAAAGATATTTGTAAATTGGAATCTAGATTTTTTTAAATCATGTCATTGAATAATTTACCTTTTAATTTGTCAAATGAAACTGTCTTAGTTAAATACACTATCTCTAAATTATTTTAAGAGAATTTAAATCCTATAAGATATCTACGAAAGACAGCTAGATATCGACCTAATGGCTGGTATTTGAGTGGAAAAGTCCGTATAAGAAGGCTTCGTTCCGTTAATTTTCTATTCCCTTATTATTGACCAGCTAACACGTAATATTATATCAGAAGTTATTAATGTACGAGAGTTCTAACGCGTTAAGTGCACGTTAGTTGAAAATAAACATTAACTTATTGTTGAGAGCTCTAGAGAAAGTGACTCTTCTCTCAACGATAATGATGAAGGAAGAAGAATGATGAAAAAAGCGACTACCAAATTTATTATTTGGCTTCCTGTTCAGTGACAGAGTTCATATCGTGTTCGCTGCAGAAGTTCGTTTCCTCTCTGTTTGATTTAACTGAAGAATAAGCTGCCAGTTCTTCCTTACTTTACTTTTTTTTTTGTGCCGAACTTGATTGAATTAATGCATGAAATGCACCGACCTCAGCGTATTTCAACCAGACTTGATAAATCGAATGAACCCCAAGATTTGCACTAACCCCTGGAGCCTCATGCTTCATGGGGCTCCAGTAGGGCCTTGATACGTTCTTCCTGACTTTTCATATGTTTTGTGTTTAATCCACGAATCGCGCAGCACTACCCCGCTCTTTTAACTCCAGCTACTCAGCGCCTCTATGTTGTAACTTGAATACTTAAAAAAATACCTATAGTTTTGTGCACGCCTGGGTATGTCATACCCTGCCACACGCTCTTCGGGTTAATGACCTTGGTCTACTGAATATTATAGCTGCTCCTAATCAATGGGTTACTAACCCGAGACTTATTATTGCTATATTGACATCATCTATAACCAGTTTCCCTAAATCTACATTGCTACATGTGAGAGAATCCGGCCATTTTTCTATAACACCTTGATTAGTAGATACGGTAGGATGTTGTCTCCCATTTTGCTCTTTGCTGTTTTGTGCGATGTGAAGGCTGCGTTGTTCTATGATTCATATCATGGCGTTCCGATTGATATCAGTGAAGTGAAACGCCATGATAAGACTAATACGACTTTGTAAGTACCTGTCTATTTTTTATTATTCGTTTTTAATTTGTAATTATCTTTCTTATTTATGTTTATTTATGCAATTTGGAATCATCATTTCCATCATCGGCTTCCGCTCTGTAATCAATACGGTGTTTTTCATGTTTTTCATTATCTCTGTATTACATAATTACTTTCTTTATAGACAAAACTTTATTTTCTCCAATTAGTCTATAGACTTCTATAGTCAGAAGTCTTTAGATATATAACATTGTATTTGACATCTTTAGCATGGTTAGTATTTTAATGCTACTTTGTGGTCTTTAGCTGGTGCGTAAATGAGATCGAGCCATGTGATCCACTCGAAGGAAGACGAGTCGATGGCTCTTGCAATAACTTGAAATATCCCTCCCGAGGAGCAAGTCACACTCCTTTTACCAGAATATTGCCACCGATTTATGACAAAGGTTTGCAAGTTTATTTAACTGTATATCGTATCCGAATGCAATTTTAATTAGTTCTACTGAGTTCTTTTTCCATGTAGCATAATAATCTGGTACAAAGTTACTCTAATGTTTGGAAATGAAATAAAAAAAGTAGCAGATGTACACAAATGAGGAATTAGTAATCTTTTTATTCTATACATACTTATGACGGAGTTAATTTTTCCACAGATTTCGAGCCTAAGAAAGCAGCATCAGGCAATGATTTGCCTCTTGCTCGGTCTCTTAGGACCCATCTTATGTCAGTTGGTAAAGTTCCCAGTCAGAGGTACACCCAGCTAGCTATTCATGCTTTTGTATTTTTGTCTGCTGATGTCGTCTCTCTACACGATACGAGTAAGATATTACATCTTTTTGTTTGCCCTCTATAACTTTGAAAATATGGTTTGTAAAATTTTTGGGCCATGATTTATCTGAATCCACTAAATTACCCTTTTATCATAACCATGATTTTCTTGTAACCTAACAAATCTTTTCCAGTAAACTACATAGTGTGGAGGCCATACTGCTGTACTTCAAAAGGAAAAACCGATTCTTATTGTGTTCCTAATAAGATACCTGAAGATGACCCAGTGCACCGTTTTTCCGGAATCCGCTGTTTGAACATGACCAGACCTGAATCTTTCCAAAGTATAGGATGCGTACCAAAGGGTACCACTCCAGAAAGAGTAAGTAAATCAACTGCTTTTCCATCATTGACACAATGTCCTTCTTTCAATAAACAATTTACAAGGGATTTTATATTTTTTCCCCAGATTATTTCGTCAACTCCGCTCTTAGACTTATCTTCTGTGTACGGCAATTTCTTGAAGAACTTACAAGAAAATGGGCGACTATTTGAAGGTGGACTATTAAAGTATGAAGTTGAGGAGGGAAGGGTTTGGCCGCCAAGCACCAAGACACAAGTAAACGTGTGCTTTTTGAATCAAAAACCCCATGAAAAGAGATGTCATGCTATGCGTAAGTACTTAAATACTGCCTATTTTTACACATTAAGGCCTACTTGCACCACATCATTAAACGCTTAACGTGTTTAGTTATTTGTTGTCCTAAGTAAGTATAGATTTGGCTACAGTGATTTTGGGTTCAAAGGGTTTTCTTTGCTAAATAATGAATACACACGAAGATGGTAATAATATCAAGAATTATGTGGGACGTGGACTCTGCAATCATTGTGCCGATAATCGTTACGGTGAATGGCTTAATAGCGAAGAGCCTCGACCAACATCTCAGGAGGCTCTCATTGCGCGGCTGGGTCAAGGGCTTGATTCAGAAAGCAGTACTCCTTTACACGGCATGCATAGTGAGGAGGTTCCTCTCTCTAGAGCCCTGACCACCGGCAGCTTGGACCCTGATCCTGATGCCGATGGGCTACTAGTTTTTATATTTTTAAATGTTTTTTTTTAATGTTCTTTATAAAATATTAAAAAATGTAAAGATTATGTTTTTAAAAAGAAATCAAGAATTACGATTGGTTAGAAACTAAAATCGAGTATTATGATTATAATTCATAATTCATTGTTTACACATAATGGAGACTAACTATTATTTTTATCCAATGAAGTAAACGAATCAAATTCTCAAAAATAAATATCGTCTACTACAATAAAATAATAATTTTGAAATGATTATAATTCTGCGTATCTCTATGTGTTTTACTGTGTGTACATAAATAATAAAATAAATAAATTAAATTTAAATAAATTGTTTGGCTTACTGTGATTGTTTATGTTTTCTTAAGCATGTATTGTCCCACTGCTGGGCAAAGGCCTTCCCATAGCTTTCCACTGTTTCCTGTGCGTTTCGTAATCTGACCAATCCCCGAATCATTTTTAAAAATCATTTTTTTTCTATTACAGCTGAAGATGGAGGTAACACCTTAGCAAGTATAAACCTCATGGCTGTATGGTTTTGGAGAAATCACAACCTTATCGCCGGACAGTTATCCAAAGTTAACCCTTGCTGGGATGATGAAACACTATTCAATACTGCCAGAGATATAAACATTGCATTTTTTATACAGATCAATTATTATGAGTTATTGCCAATATTTTTGGGTAAGGACTTTTAAGATTATGTTTAAAATAATAATATTTAAAAGGACAAGAGTACATAAATTCATGCAAGCGTATGTGCAAGAATCTTTCGAATAAATAGTAAGTCTAAATATGGAATATTCAATCATGTTAAATATTATTTCAGAATAGAGACCTGTTAATAACCCTAATATTATTTATAACTTCATAGAAATATCTCCTTATCAATTTAATAATATTATTTATAACTTTATAGAAATAACTCCTTATTGATTTGGAATATCTATTGCAGGATATGACAACCTAGTACAAGACGATGTGATTATTCCCACTGGTGGATTCAGGGACATATATAACGAAAATGTGCAGCCTCAATTGTCTTTGGAATATCCATTTGCATTAAGATGGCTGCATACTGTTCAGGACGGTTCTTTAAAGTATGGAAAAAAAACAATGATTATCTACAAATAGTAATAATATGCACGATATCATAATTATCAAGCTATACATTTTTATAATAAGCTTATTGTACATAAAGCCTTTATATGCATACAATGCGAGGTCAGCTGATACTAAAAACTGGATAATATTATGTCGTAGACTGGGGAGTTTGGGTTTACCATCGTGGTAAAAGGATTGGTCAGTTAGACTAAGCGTTAACGAGTACCTATTAGCTGTCCAGGGTGTGCCGGGGGTTTGTAATAGCAACACTATTTATTTAAGCGCCACCGCCGCCCGTGAAGGCTCCTTTCATGTACCCAGGCTATCCAAAACCAACGGCCTAAAGTGCGAAATAAATCTGTGAGATAACAAGCACCCGCCACCAGCCGACTGTCAGTTGGTTGGGGTTGACTTCCAGTCTTACCAGATGCAGCAGAATACCAGTATATGGAGCGACTGCCTTCCCAAAGCCTTAAAATTCATAAATAATTTTTAAAGTGTCGTGTAATATTTTCCCCATTTTCAGAATGTATGACCAAGACGGTCACTACCTAAAACAGTTTCCTATAGTAAACCTTACTTTGAGAACTGGTTACATGGCAGTTGATAACAATATTGACTACATCACTCAGGGTAGCTTTAGACAAGGAAGTGCCAACATTGACTATATTGCTGATCCTGATGTAAGTACGGTTTAAGCAACTTCAAAATTAAATAAAAGATCAGTCGAAGATCATGTAGCCG
The DNA here is from genome assembly GCA_949152455.1 of Lithophane leautieri. NCBI lineage: Eukaryota > Metazoa > Arthropoda > Insecta > Lepidoptera > Noctuidae > Lithophane > Lithophane leautieri. The sequence continues at coordinate 1,789,965 of OX424463.1, read as the reverse complement.
ATTTGATTTTTAAATTTTAGATCACAGAACAAGGTCTAGGTCCCCATCAAAAGGTGACAGATTTGATGACCAATGATATGGCCAAGAACCGATACTTTGGATTCCAACCTTACGTCAAATACAGAGAAGCGTGTTTTGGAAAGCCAGTTCGTACGTTTAATGATCTTTATGGAATTATAGACCCTGAGGTAATAATAATTATTATTTGAAAATATTTTTTATGGAAAATTTGCATTCGTCATGCGGTCATAAAAAAACTAAAATACGTTTTTCAACATTTCAGAGAATAGAAATTCTAAGAGACATGTACGAAAAAGTAGAAGATATTGACCTTTTGGCAGGTATTTGGGTGGAAAAGCCAATAAATGGGGGCTTTGTTCCTTCGACCTTCTATTGTCTTGTGATTGACCAGCTAAGGCGTAACGTGGTATCTGACAGACATTGGTACGAGAGACAAAATCGTCCTAATGCATTCACTATTCGTAAGTATAAGGATATTGATTGAACAATAGCCATGATCGTTAAGGGAAAAAACCTGAGTTCCCGATACCAATTTTATTTCATTGTTGTCACTCATACTTACAAATTATTATTTAGAACTTAAATATTGCTTAAAGTTGAAATGAGTTCTTTTTTTCAGTTCAACTATCTGAAGTCAGGAAGTATACCATCGCAAGACTCCTGTGCGATGTTGGAGATACTGTTACAAGGATTCAACCACGAGCATTCCTCAAAGCTGGAATCAAGTATGTTTCTATTTATCTCATTACTTAGTGTTTAAATTCCTCACCTCACCTTTCTAATAAATATGTATGTTTTAACACACTTCTAGCACCTGCTGTCTTGTTTTTGAATTCCATTTTTCTTATTTCATGGACCTATTATTTTTGTATTTCAGCAACAAAATTGATCTGTGCATCAATATACCTTCAATAGACTACGTAGCGTGGAAGGACTTAACCTGTGAACAACCTTTATACTGGACCCAATCCAGTCAAAATAATTTTAAGTGATATTTTTCTACAAATTAAATTATATAATATTATGAGGTATTTGACCTAAGGAAACTGGTTGCTATTAGCAATAGTCGAGATATTGACCTCAAGATAACCAATTGGTAAATTGAATATAATTTTATGAAAATAACTCTGTTGTTTCTCTATTCCTTATGATTTTTTGGCTTTTATGTATCTAAGAAAGAAGGTATTTTGGAAATTATTTAAAATACACATTAAAAAGGATTAAAAAAAAATGCTTTTACGATGAGCGACTCTTGCGCAATACGATATTTTTTCGACTGTTACAAATCAATCCTGCGCTAGATCATCCATACCGTGTAAATTAAAGTTAAAGGGAATATAAAACTAGGTTCCACCGAGATTTGAACTCGGATCGCTGGATTCAAAGTCCAGAGTGCTAACCATTACACCATGGAACCGGTTGTTAAGGCTCGCGAAATAGCGCTTCCTTTCACTTGAACTTTTGCCGTGACGTCATTTATTACTAAGTTTTATGGCTCTCGCTACGGACGTGTTTCGGACGTTCTAGTTTATTGTCGGTCTGTTTAGTTGAGTTTGCCTTGAGCTCTTAAAGAATAATAAACTATTTATATCTCATTTTACATTAAGATTTCGTTTGCTCAAAAAAAGAAAAGAGGTAATTCCTAGTTATATCTTTACTTCCTCCTAAGTACTGTACTATACAACGTTTTTTTAGTTATTAAAATAACTATGGCATAAAATTATAAGATAAACGTTGATACAAATACAGAATAGTTTAGACAATCAGCCCCCGAGTGAATGCATGTCATAATAATATTATTATAAAATATAATAATGTAAAAACTAAAAGATCTAAATAAGTAAGTATTCGAGTTATACCACAAACAAGTGTTTTATTTATCCTGGTTCCGTCAGCGCTCCGCCAACCATTGGCAGTACAAACCGCATGCTTCATTAAAAAGGCCTTAACTCAACTATTGTCACAGACTCTAAGAAATAATGAACTGGCCATAACTCTGCGATTTCTTCTTTAACCATATATTTTTATCCATTCTAAGAAATTATTGGCTATTTGTTTTCCGTGAGATAATTTAAAGTTAAGATTTACACGACGACATACTTTGTGACATATTGCGAGCCATTCCTTCTTCAGGCACTTTTAAGGCAAAAGTCTGGCAGGTGATGATGAAGAATGTGAAGACGTGAGGAAACAAAGAAAAGAGGTCTTGTTGCAAAGTATGCATTCCTTTGGAGAAGAAGTGCGGAGGAACTCCATAAATAGAACGAGTTAGAAAGTACTAGAAAGGTTTGTTCCAATTTTGTATGAAATGATCGCTTAGTATTTCAATCAATTTAATTAATTACGTAGCTCTGTATCAAGACAACTATAAAATTGAATATAGAAGTTGATAATACTAGGTACCTACTTTCTATATGACGATAATTATTTTATTTCGTTAATTTAGGGACGTAAAAAAAGGTAAATGTCCCTGCGAGAAAATAAATAATATTATTTATACACTTGTTCAAATGTTTTCGTTTCCATTGAAATTTTTATGAATGCAAAAACATACATTATAAATGTATTTTAAAAGAACTCACAGACACGGACTTTGTCGTATTATTTAAAATAATTATTTTTATTCAACTTACAATGGTATACATGAAGAATTATGTTACTAACACATTTCTTTTGTCAAAATCGTTGATCAACATTTCTTAAATTTTTTTGATGACGCACTCAAAAACAAACGGGCATTCAGGTGAACCTTTATTCAAGCGTATTAATATAATATGTTTAATGTCAAGTTTGACTTAAGTCCAAATCAATTTATAATTTACTAACTTAGGTGTTAATTGGTTAAGCGCGCGCTCCGGCCGGTTGTTTAGAGGCCAATATAATAATAAATAAATAAAATAAAAAACTTTTATTTCAACTAACAATGGATCATAGTAGGCACCAAAAACTATACAAAATACATATCAATCAATCTGCCTAGCCTTTTCCCAACTATGTTGGGGTCGGCTTCCAGTCTAACCGGATGCAGCTGAATACCAGTATTTTACATGGAGCGACTGCCTATCTGACCTCCACAACCCAGTAACTGGGTAATACGATACCCCTTGGTAAGACTGGTTGTCAGACTTTCGGGTTTATGACGACCCGTAACGGCTGTCAAAAATCCACGAATGACAGCCGGGACCAACGGCTTAACGTGCTTTCCGAGGCACGGAGAAGTCTCGGTATTTAAAGATGGTCACCCATCCACCGACCAACCCCGGCAAGCGTAGCTTAACCTGATGGATCGACTCGGTGCGGCTATTATTACTTAGCCACGAGCTCCTCAAAATACATATAACAAACATATTATAAACTTAGATTGCTCAGTACATGAACCAGCAATGGTTCAGGTATGACAATCGAACCTCTGCGCGAATATCCTCAGCATGCCGCTGGAGCTAGCCTGAACCCTGCGCACCATGTGCATTGTTTTCGCATACTAGAATAGAAACAGTACACTACTTGTGACTCGGCGAACATCCCAGATGAGCTAGAAAATCGGGACAGCCTCATCAGCACCCTGAACGCATTACTCTAATGCACTCGCAAGGCGTTGTACTGTCTGCGCGTGTATGACACCCACATGTACAATATTCGCTGGTACAACGAGCAAACCTGCGGGCCAGCAATTCACCCTCCCATACAAATACCCTGCACTCTCGCTCTATGTCTGCATCGTCTTTCAGATCAGAGGACATTATATACCCAAGATATTTAAAATGTTCCACCCTCTTCAGTGATGTTCCACATAGTTTTATTGCAGGAATCATTGCCAAACATTTTCCTCCGAATTTGAAAATCATACATTCACTCTTTTTAAGATTATAATAATATATCAAGCCAAATACCTTTAATAGTACTTTTCACGGCTGTATTTTATGGTTTTTCTTTTTTTTATTTGTTTAACCGCTTCCGCCCGCGGCTTCGCCCGCGTGGTATGTCGATAAAAAGTACCCTATGTACCTTCCTCAGGATGCCATCTATCTCCTTGCCAAATTTTGTCGAAATCCGTTTAGTGTTTTAGGCGTGAAAAGGTGACATACAGTCAAACAGACAGAGTTACTTTCGAATTTATAATATTTATATTTATTTGTAATTTGGAGAATTATAACTGTACTAAAATGGGAATTCAGAAGCAATGTAAAAAATTGCTCAATCATACACTGTTTAAACGCTTAAACTTTTATTATTACCCCAGAGTTAACAAAAATACTCGTATGTAGGTGTACAATAGGGTACACCATAATTGGCGAAATGTTATGTTATGTTATAGTTAACAACAGTAATAAGATACCGCTTGTAAATAAGCGTTAAACTAGGGTTCTTCAATTAATATTGTTAAAATTAATTTTGGCGGCATTTACAGCAGTCGGAAGACCACACAGGATCCGCCCAGGCCTCGAAGTTGATACCGGGAATTTGACAACATTTCAGTAACGGATTCCTGAAAGATAATTAAGTACATTTTATTACACACGCTTTGTCTGTTATTATTTTTCTAAGGGTGAATTTTACCAATGAAACTAAAGTCGATCAGCACATTTACAGTAGAACTAAATCTCAGAACGAATTCTTTGGAGCTACCACCACCGAGCGGTTGATGATTAAAACCATAACTATACTCCATTTGAAATAAGATTAGATATTTAAATAAGCCTTTTTTACAGACCGTTCAACCGATTTTGACTTCTATTGCGTTGGCGGCATGACAAATGGCAGCTGCAGTAGACAGTTGGTATCGTGTAACATTTTTTGCTTTTAATTCCATCCTTATGCCTACGGTATAGAAGTCAAAATCGGTTGAACGGACTGTAAAAATGTTTGTTTTTTCTAATCTTATTTCAAATGGAGTTAGTATTTAATAAATAATGCAATAAAATATACAATGTTTCAAAAGATTTACCTACCAGCAATCAGAATGTCAAAACTTAATATGACCATGTTCTGTTGAGGATAGCCAATGATATTATAAACGGCAGATACTCCAGCGAAAGAGAGCACGAGGCCGGTCGCCAACATGATGGTCCGACCAAGTAAAAGAAGCTGCGTCTTCACCCAAATTTCAGCAGGTGGTGAGGCAACTTTGGACCGGAGTCGATGGAGGCAGGTTGTCCGTATAAAAGGGGTCCAGTGACCACGATCCTCAGTAATGAGGGACCGATTGAAGAGAGAGATACTCCAGATAGGTTGTCAGGCGCCTCGAAACTGGCACGTCACAACATGGCTAGTTATCCAAATTATATATAATTGTCTTTTTTTCGCTCCCGATAATTACGAAATGCCTTCCTATTTCCAAGGAGCATCTACATATTGCCTTAATTATATGAACTATTAATTTTCCTTATAATATCATAGAAGTTAACAATGTTTTTATTTTAGACAGTCCAGTGTTTTTGAACCTACTTAACAGTTCAAAATCAAAATGAAAATATTTTATTTCACATAAACCTACATGGGCACTTATGAAACGTCAGAAGCTAGGTGCACGGTTCCAATTGGTAATTTACAATATTTTCAAATGACAGTGTTAATAGGTATGAGAGGACAGAGTAGGCCCAGTTGGACCTGTAGGTTGATAAACTAGTATTAAAATACTTACTTGGGGCTAATGGTGAGAATCGCGTGTCTCTGTACTTTGGTAACACCGTCTCCGACTGCGCACAGCAGCCAGGCTAGACTTACTTTTCTCATTTCTAACAGTTGTTCTAAAACGAAAATCGACAAAGTTTTAAATTAAATTATAAGTAAACTAAATAACATTACCGAATATAAAGTTTTCAACACGGTCATCGATATTAATTGGTTATCAAATTGATACACTCCATCATGCCGTGTTATATCCATTTAAACAAATGTCAAAGAATGAGAGTTTTTATGATAATAGCAATGGAGAGGGCAATGCATGGAGTTTCCCTACGTGATTGAATCAAAAATCAAGAGATCTATAGGAAAACCAAGGTAACCGACATAGCCGGAAGAATTGCCAAAAAAGTGGCAGCACATTGCTCGCAGAACAGATGGCCGATGGGGCGGAAAGGTTCTGGAGTGGCGTCCGCGTACCAGAGGACGTAGCGGTGGAAGTTTCTCCACAAGGTGGACCGATGACATGGCGACGGCTGCGGGAATCTGCTGGATGCAAGAAGCAAAGAACAGATCGAAGTTGCGGTGCTTGGGGGAGGCGTATGCCCAGCAGTGGACGTCCTTTGACTGAAATTTTGAAGTGTGTTTGGGTAGCATATTTTTACTCACCAGCAACCTGCATAATCTATCTGCTCAAATAGTGGCGATACACCCTAACGGTATGCAGAAAGTAGAGACACATAGTGTACAAATATCCATAACCGAGCCGCAATATACTGATTCATCATCAATTCATCATCATTCACTTACCCTTAGCCCAATACTTTTGGTGTCGACGCAACTTGTCTTTTTCTTCCATACGTCTCTACGAGTATTAGTCACCATCACAGTAGTCACCTCGTTTCTAGCCATATATCATCAATCCCACAGTCAGTTTCTTTGGTCCCCCTACTCTTTTAGCCATCCAACACCCAGTGTGCTGATGCATCCAAACGAATTATCACTAGTATAAAACTTGCAGCGACCAGGATCATTTTATCTGATGCATTTTTATGTAACAAATAGACGCACATCTCATAAATAATGATACGCGATACATCTCGAAATTGGTAAGCCGGTTTAAACTTTACACTTATAATATACGAGTTTGGGTAATCATGATTTCTTTAGACGTGGTAATCTGTCGGTAATACGATATAATAACGGTCAAGCCCAGATGGAAAAGGGAACCAACAATAAATCATACTTTAAAATGCAATGCTTTTATTTCAAACGATTATCAAGAACTAAAACCGCCGGTGCAGCGGGACCCGCAAACAAACGCGCAGACTGCGGGCGTAAAACGCGTCGTGAAATGTGCTTTAATTTTTTACATGTATATCTGCACTCTACAGAAGCTGCGGGCCCGCAACCGCGGCGGACGCGGGTGAATTCGCTCCGTGAGTTCTTAGCCTAACTAAGAAAACAAGAGTCCACATTATCAATAAGATTACAAAATTGCGAGACAAAAAGGCGATCCTAAACGGCTAAAAAACGAATATGTGTCCTGGTTCTTCAAGTATTGTTAAAATTCCTAATAGTGGCATTTACATGAGCCAGAAGAGCACGCAGGATCCGCCCAGGCCTCGAAGTTGATACCGGGAATTTGACAACGTTTCAGTAACGGATTCCTGAAAGAAAATAAAATGTATTACACATGATTTTTCTGTTATTATTTTTCTAAGGGTGAATTGCACCAATGAAATTAAATTCGCAACGGACATCTACTGCAGAACTTATTCTCAGAAGAAATTCTCTGGAGTAACACCTAGCTGTTGATGATTTAACTATTATTAAGTAATATTTTATAAATTATGCTTTAGCATAATCAATGTTTCACAAGATTTACCTACCAAAGATCAGAATTTCAAAACTCCATTTATTTTTATTGGTATATTCTGTTGAGGATGAACAATAATATTTTAATTATAATTAAGTTGTATCTTTTTCGGTCCCGTTAATAACGACATGCCTTCCTATTTCCACATGGCATCTCTATAGTGCCATATCCTACATCGCCATCGTGACGTTGTGCCATTTTAGAAGATCGAATGTTGGGTAGGTTACTTATCTACCTATTAATTTTGCTTGTGATCATTGAGAATAGCAATGTGTTTAGTTTAGCCAGACCAGTGTTTGTAAGCCTACTCAACAGTTGCGTTACCAACCTACTGGAGGTAGGTAAACTAGTATTTAAAACACTTACTTGGGACTAATGGTGAGAAAGGCGTGTCTCTGTACTTTGGTAACACCGTCTCCGACTGCGCACAGCAGCCAGGCTAGACTTGCTTTTCTTATTTCTAGCAGTTGCACTAAAACGAAAAACAAAGTATTAAATCAAATGATAAGGTACTGAAAAAAAATGCCTAATGTGAAGCAATAAAGTTTCTAATATGGTAAGGGAAATTAATTATTTATCAAATTGATTGACTCCATCAATTTGCTGATCCATTTTATACAACTGTCAAAGAATGAAAGTTGTGATCAAACAATTAATACTTGAGTTTATTAACAAGCTTTTATCAACATTGAAAGTTTCTTTGCAATTTTAAGTAAGTTATAATACCAATTAGATGTTGTTATTAGATGCTAAAAATATACAAAACTTCGGTGCTTTTAAAACATTCCTTTATTCTCGTCACTTATTTGTGACTTTAATAGAATAGAATAGAATAGAATACTCTTTATTATGTACACCATAAAAATACAGATACAAATGTAGAAAATGTCTTTAATTGCTTATCATATCTTAGATTGGCGGTTTTGATAAGTCAAAATACAACTTACCTTTTGTAAATGGGTATGGTCTGTGTTTATTCTCATACCAATGCCTGTCTCCTTTGATAGCCTTCAAAAGATTATCATTTAACAAGCACGCTAAAGTTCGGGGTATCCAGCCCCCTTTCAAGCGCTTCCCACACCACATACCAGCCATGAGATCGACATCCCGTACATCTTCATATACTTTCATTATTTCTTTGATTTTCTGAAAGCATACAACATAATCAGCCAACAAAAATATAGTAGTACCCAATAACTGGATGGTGAAGGTCCGCTCCATGTAAAATATTACTGTATCCATTTAGACTGGAAGCCGACCCTAATATTGTTAGGAAAAGGCTGGGCAGACGATGAGCCTTCAGCAACCCCATTGCTGGGACAAAGGCCTGGAGTGGACTGTAGTTCACCGCGGTTGATGGGTGTCACATTTCTTCGATCTCCTGGTTCGATCGACCTGACGATGTTTTTGTTCGCCGTTGAGTTGAGTTTGGTTGAGAATAGCTGTGGTGAAGTAAATTACACAAAGTCGCGGCAGCTGCCACTTTAGCATTTAGATTTTCTCTCTGTTACTTATTGACAGTCAAACAGTAGTCAACATCAACCAGGGGTCAACTCCCGGTCTATATATCTATATATCTCCCGGCACAGATAGATCCTGAAGCACTCGTGTCTGGAGAGCACCAATGTCAGGCAGAAAGTAAGGACGTGCCGTCTCCCCAGCCACTCCTTCTCCTTCATGACAAGTCCTACCGCCGCTATATATGGCATGCCTAGAGCTAGTTATACCCAATTCTCCGGCCTGACTCATATTTTAAAGAGGTGGTCTCTGGTGGTCTCATTCATGTCAAAAACCACACAGTTTTCTAATAATATGTAATAAAGACCAAGATGCCAAGAGGTATCGTGAGACCCAGTAACTTGTTTGTGGAGCATAATGTAATGTACTGGTATTTCAGCGCCGTATGGTTGTTATTTGATAAAAAGCTAAGCAGATGATGATGTAATAAAGACAGTGGGTAAAAAAATCTTACACATGGATCAATATGTCTGCACAAGTCATCGAAGCAGGTAATTTTGTGGCCAGTGCAGTAGTGGACATAGTCAATGTAAGGTCTCAAGCCCAAGAGACGATTCTTGTAAAGATCGCTCGTAGTTATGTCTGCGGCACATTTGAGTAATGGCAGGCCGTTATCAGCAACCTAAAAATTTTGAGATATTATTATTTTTGAAATTGAGCGGAGTTGGATTGGATTTGTTTTAGATTTATAGAAGTTTATTATTTCCGTGAGGAAGTGAATGGTTGTTATCAAGTTAGTATGAAGCGTTGATTAATGGGATTCTAACTTGATTTATAGTTTCTTTTCTCTTCATTTTAGAAGTAATTTCGCGAACAATCTTGATGAGATAAATAATTGTTTATTTTTTCATTCTTATTGTGTCGTGAACCATCTTACTTCATGATACGGTCATTAATTTTGCCACATGGCTGCCTAAACTGGCCTTGAGTAAATTCCTCCATACGTTTATATTTGACCAAGAATCCAGTTCTGGTTGTAAGGTTGAACATGGGAAAGTCTCGAAGGTAGTGACCATGCTCATCATACAATCTGAAATTAACGAAAATTAAACATTAAAATTACTATTCACAATATATGTATATAACAAAACTAACTATTAACATTAGGTACTAAATTAAATGACTGATTAAAACGAAATAAACAAATAACTAAGATATAGCGTCAAAAATTCCTCCACAGCGCTGTCGGCTGGTAATGTACCTAAAAGACTGGCGGCATTGCCACGTTGTATGGCAATGACTAACATCTGACTAAGGCCAGCCCTTAGGTCACGGGAAGCGTCAACCAGCCGTTTGGAGATTTCTTTGAACAAACGTCTCGGAAATAAGTTACCTATAAGGTTATTATATATACTATTATAATCTGAAATTCAATATTTAAAATTAAAAAAATGTCCACCTTTTTACAAAATGTGGTATAACGGTAGTAGACTTTAACCAGGGCTTTGTTGAGCCAGATTAAGTATTTTATTGAAATAATTTTAATTATAAGAGCAGATAATGTTGTAAAGAAAAATAGGACCTCTAAAAATATCGTATAAATATAAATGGTGTGGTGATAAAAAAAAAATGAGTATGGCAAGTTTGCCATTGACCGTTCATTGTGATGATTATTAAAATAAGCTGGTCGGCTAGTCAAAAGAAATACCTAATAGACTGAACTATCTTACTTTGCAGTAGCGTCTTGTGCTACATGAAACCAACGGTTGGCATAAATGGATTCCAACGTGATAGATGGACACTTGGTATGGTCGTGTATTTTCCGGAATCAAGAGTTTTCAGATATAACTCCCGATTGTACCAAATTGTCATACCCTGCGAATGAATTATCAATATCTGAATTATCAATGAAATGAATTATCATATTAATGAATTTCAATAAATTTAATAAGTATACATATATTTATACATTATTAATATACTAATGAATGAATTTTCAATCGCCTATTTCAGCTTTTTTAGAATTTGGGTAACACGTTTTTCACAAAACAAATATTTAAATCGTTAGATTCAGCCTACCTACAAAAGGTGGTCTCGGTTCGGCACCTCTGACACACACAATGACGCAGTGACTTGACTTAATTGTCATGGCCAACGCCATCACGGGATGCGTGAGCTCACTTATGTAAGTAGTTACTATGGATACTTCGGTAGGGTAAGGGAAAATCTATTGAATTAAATCTTTGGTTTTTCAAGTACCTTGCAACGATACAAGCAATTCATATAAATACATTTGCATAGCATAAGCTATATTTATGTCTTGAGCTACATAATAGCTGGTCATCATCCCAGCATGGGTTGACGATAGCCAACTGGGTTGCAAAGTAGTTGTGTAGCCTCATGAACCACACTATAAACAATTCTTATGTCACTACTACGTTCGGATCTGAAAAAAACATAATATTATTGATAAGTAAAGGTTACCTAAAACTTTGGAAAGTCACCATTTTAATACTGAAAAAATTAAAGTAATAAAAACTAAAACCCAACTACGACTAAAAAGGTATAAACAAGACACCACAGACAGACAAATTAAAAATCCGGAGTCACACGTGTTAGGGCATAAATCGAACAAATTACGTGTGACTCCGGATTTTTAATTTGTCTGTCTGTGGTGTCTTGTTTATACCTTTTTAGTCGTAGTTGGGTTTTAGTTTTTATTACTTTAATTGTTTTTTAATTCTTTTGGGTTTATAATATATATATATTTGAAATGTGCTAATTAAGCACTTTCATCTGATACCCAACATGGTATGACACAAACATTTTTTTTTTTAGTTCATGACTTTATGTTATCTGGAGGGCGCTATTTTCAATTTAATGTGACGTCACATAGCCTTTAACCAGCAGACAATCAAGACGTTTCCAACGATACCTCATTTGTCAAATTTTGATGAGTGGTTTAGAAGATATGAGGGAGCAGATGAACATACATACACACATACCGGTCAAAATCATAACCCACCTTTTTGCTTCGCCGTAGTCGGGTATAAAGATTAATGAATCTTTTCAAAATGCTTATATCATTAAGTTCCCTAACGCAAGTTATACACTTGGTCAATGAGAGCAGAACACATTTGTTACGTAACAAAAGTGTCGTCGGTCTAGCTCTCATTCGCTAAGTGTGCAATAGCGAACGGAACGTTCCAAATAGGTGTCTCACGACACCCCTCGAGTTTTTATAGCTTTTTCTGTTCTTATGTGTTTCCAGTTAATCCAATTGTCACCCATTTTTCAAGCACTTCCTGACATCCTGTCAGTACCGAGACATTTTGAAAAAATTATACCATGGAGCTGGTCTGATGATGGAGCCGGAAGTTGGCCATAGGAACTCCTCAATCAAAAAAGATAGCACCATCGTGTTTGGACTATTTTTTTATGTATTCACAAGTGCTTTGCGCCAGGTGGTGTTCAGGATCTGATGTTGGAGCCGGAAGGTGTTCACGGGCACTTCTCAAGTAATCCAGATAGCCTCGTCGTTTTAAAGTTTAAGTTATATTTAAATTACTACTATTACTTATTAGCTGCTAGACTGTAATGTGAATAAAGTATCACTGACTGTAATACTGTAAATATTTAAATAACACACACAATGTGTACAATATACACACGGCTACACATCAAGCTATAAATTTCCAGTATAAGCTGACCTCGCATTGTACGGAAATCATATACAAAGCGAGATCAGCATCTCGCTTTGTATATGTAGCTTGATGTGTAGTCGTGTGTATATTATACACATTGTAGGATTCTTTGGGAAGATGTCCTTATATTACCTAACACGTCACTGTCTAACGTTTAGTATTCTCATAGTTACGGTGTAGAGTTACTAATATTGTAGGTATTACCTTTATAGTAGAGAGCAGGCAGTACTCTTGTGAGTGGTACGAAGTAGGTGCATTTAGTTGGGCTATGCAAGCAGTTGCAGGAACCATCCAAACGTCTCCTCTCCGTAGCACAGCTGGGTTTGATTTCGGTTGTACAAACACTGAAAAATAACAAACAAACACTTTTCTACAAACTGTCAGTACCTATTACTTTCTTTTTTTTTAAATTACAAATAAAAATTAAAAATATACTTAGCATGGCATAATATCACGCTTGTATTTTCCGAAGGGTTGGAAGGAGGGGTATCTATGATAGTGCACCTATATTTCAGCAGTTACGTTTCAGTCCCATGTAATACCGCGACCCTATTGCCATCATCTGAGCATAAATCCAGACTACGGGCTGCTACTGATAAATTCTTCATGGAATACCACTTTGCCCGACATGCGAATCGAACCCAGTACCTCATGCTCAGCAGAATCGCTTGCGACCACTAGACCACGAAGCAGAATAATTATTAATTATTAATATAAATTATTTTGGTACTTACTCTAAAATGCCTTTGGATTTGTAATAAGCTGCTGCGATGCTATTTTACCAGTAAAATAGTCAAACACTAACGCATTACTTAGTTGCTTGCATACAAAAGGATAACACTACTAATATATTAAGAATCATTTTAGTAACTTTATCACTTTCCTTAGATGCTAATGTGATAAAAATGATAACATTTTCTATCGCTGCAAGCTTATATATTGGTGCTCACTATTTATTTGTTTAGTAATATTATAGTAGCACTAATAAAAGGATTGTTGATGTAACAAACAACTGCATGTAGTTCTGTTGTCATTGAATGCTGTCTGGAGTGTCCAACAAAGAATTTTGCTAACAAGCCGTTCAAAAATTATTATACGTTTTCTTAGAATCAAATAACTTGCACTTAATAATAACTCAGATAATTAAATATTGATAAACATGTGTGTTTGTGTAGCATGTACTGCCTTAAGGCCGGCTCTCACTAGCAACCTGCATAGTCTATCTGATCAAATAGTGGCGATACACCCTAACGGCGTGCAGAAAATAGAGACATCCATTTCAGCCAAAAGACGTCCGCTGCTGGACATAGGCCTTCCCCAAGCACCGCCACTTCGACCGGTTCTGTGCTTCTCGCATCCAGCGCATTCCCGCAGCCTTCACCAGATCATCGGTCCACCTTGTGGGGGGCCTTCCAACGCTACGTCTTCCGGTACGCGTTCGCCACTCCAGAACTGTTCGGCCCAATCGGCCATCTGTTCTGCGAGCAATGTGCCCTGCCCACTGCCACTTAAGTTTGGCAATACTTCGGGCTATGTCAGTTACCTTGGTTCTCCTACGGATCTCTTCATTTCTGATTCGATTAGGCAGGGAAACTCCGAGCATAGCCTTCTCCATTGCCCTTTGAGTGACTTTCAGCCTTCTAATGAGGCCCATTGTGAGTTACCACGTTTCAGTGCCATAGGTCATCACTGGCAACACACACTGGTCAAAAACGTTTGTCTTGAGACATTGTGGTAAAACACTATATGCAACCACTATGAAAACACTATATGCAACCTCATGCGCCAAGCTCTGAAAATAGTAGAGGAATGGTGCAATGAACACCAACTTACGGTGAACCCAACAAAGACCGAATTGATTCTATTTACAAAAAAGAGGAAACTACCAATACTACAACTACCCCGCTTCTTCGGGACAACCCTGAGCCTATCGACTGAAACCAAGTACCTAGGCATCTTCTTGGACAAACAGCTGAACTGGGCAAAACATACTAACTATATCATTACAAAAGCCACGGTATCCCTCTGGCAGTGCAAGCGACTGCTGGGAAGGAACTGGGGAATTAGCCCCAGGGTCACTTACTGGCTATACACCACGGTCATCCGACCGATCATCACATATGGCTCATTGGTCTGGTGGCCCAGGACAGACCTGAGCACAGCCCGAAGAGACCTCGAAAAACTGCAGCGTTCTGCATGTGTTGCAATCACTAGCAGCATGAGAACCACACCCACTGCTGCCCTACAGGCAATGCTCGGACTGCCGCCTCTGCACCTCATCGTACGAGAGGAAGCGGCCCTGGCTGCTTTTAGGCTCCACTTATCAGGAATCCTGACCAAAGACTCCAGAGTTAAGCATACACGCATAAAAGAGGATGCGGTCAAGCGACAGCCAATGATGGCATCACCCTGCGACAAAGCCCCAAAGACACACAACTTTCAAAGGCACTACGGTATAGTACTCACCGAAGAACGGTGTGACTACTCAGGGCCGAAAGAGATGAGAGTATACACTGACGGATCGAAGACCCACTCCGGCACAGGAGTCGGAGTCTTCTCACATGACCTCAACATCAATATATCCAGCCCGCTGGGAATGTCCAACACCGTCTATCAGGCAGAGTGTGTGGGCATCATACAAGCAGCTTATGCTATACAAGCCAGGAGAGTTACGGGCACCCATATACGGATACTCTCCAACAGCGCTTCGGTTCTCCAATCCTTACAGAAGAATTATATCACCTCGAAGCTTACACTAGAATGTCACAACGCACTGGAACAAGTAACGGTTTCCGGTTGCAACAAAGTGACGCTACAATGGATTAAGGGACACAGTGGATCGCTGGGCAATGACGCAGCAGACGAGCTTGCTAGAAGAGCGTCTAGCGCGTCGGTCTGCGGGCCCGAGCCCATCGTACCAATCCCGTTCAATCAAATACGCAGGTGGCTCCAGGAGTTCACCCATACCCAAGCGGAGAACTGGTGGTCCTCGGTACCGGGCTGCAGGCAGTCCAAGGAAGCTATGCTATCGCTGGATGGCAGGCTAACTAGGCGTTTGTTATGCCTGGACAGGAATAGCCTGCGTCTGGTGGCGGGGACCATCACAGGACACTGCTCGCTGAACAAACACTTCCACACAATAGGCATAACGGACAGTCCTCTATGCAGAGCGTGCATGGAGGCCGAGGAAACCGTCGCGCACGTGCTCTTTGAATGCACGGGCGTCACCCAGACTAGAACCAAAACCCTCGGGTCACCCAGATCTTACACAGAGGTTCTGTACAAACCAGGAGTCATAGCTAACTTCTGGAGGGAGGTGGGCTGGTTGGAATAACCCCCAAACGGCCGCCATGGCCCACGCACAATGGTCCACCTTAAGGACTAAGTGCGGAAACCAAACCCATAACATAGAACATAGACATAGAACATAGACATACAACGACTCATCACCGAGCCGCAATATGCTGATTCATCATCAATTCATCAACATTCACTTACCCTTAGCCCAATATTTTTGGTGTCGACGCAACTTGTCTTCTTCCATACGTCTCTATTGGTCACCATCACAGTTTGTAGTCACCTCGTTTCTAGCCATATATCATCTTTCCCGCAGTCTATTCAATTGCTTTTTTTGGTCTTCCCCTACTCTTTTAGTTATTTACAACCCAGTGCGCTGATTTATACTGGTCATGCACCCAAACGAATCATCACCAATATAAAATGTCTAATTTGATAAATCTTTAAGCTCTTGTGCGTCTTACGCAAATCTCAGAAATTATGATACTCGATGCACCTCGAAATTGGTAAGTCTGTTTAAACTTTACACTGAGTCTACTGTGTATTATAAGTCTTATATTAGACGAGGTTGAGAAAATCAGTATAGTTTAGACGTGGTAATCTGTCAGTAAACGATACAATAACGGTCAAGCCCAGGTGGAAAAGGGAATCAAAAATAAATCATACTTTAAAATGCAATGTTTTTATTTCAAACGATTTTTCAAGAACCAACGATACATCAAAGAAAACAAGAGTCAGCATTATCAATAAGATTACAAAATTGCGAGACAAAAAAGGCGATCCTGAATGGACAGTTTGTTGAACAAAGATAATATTAATGTCGTTTTATTTCTTCAGCTCGTGGATTACAAGGAATATTGTTTATTTCTCTTCATATACCGTAGTTTAATAAGTAAATTATTTATTATATATTGTAAGTACTTCTACGATACCTATTTTAGCCTTATAGGTACACGTGGGCGTCTAATTCTTCTTCTTTAGAGCTACGCCGAGCGTCGGACCCAGAGTGACAACATGCTCGGTGCAGCTCGGCGTGGCAACACGTCGTCTTCGGGTACGCGACTGGTCAATCGGCATCCTGAAGATGCCTTGTTGAGAGGTGAAACACGTTTTGATTTCTTACAGGGTTTTTTGTGACTCTTGAGGAATAGTTAAGCGGAATAGGTTACTAAAAATATCTACGTCGATTGTATTTTATAATAGATTTCCGCAAAGTCACGAATGACTCAATTAACTAGTATAAACGAGATATTGTAGAATGTAGATTCAAAAAACGAAGGCAATTGAAGAAAAAAAAAATAGGTGAGTTTTTAAATCGTTTATAACTTAAACTTTATGTTAAATTGTAATACTTTTTATAACTTTAAACTAAACAAATAAATCGTCTTCTAATACTTATAAGGGATCTCGCACACTAGACGGCCACGACCACGACCAATGGCCGCAGCAACCAGGTAAACTAGAAACCGATACAAATCGCGCACTTGGTTGCAATGGCCAACTAGCCGCAGACGGGGCCACGGACTACGTTGCACGACTGGCTGGAGTCATGGGCGTCTAGCGCGCGAGATCCCTTAGTTAAATCAAAACTTTCAGCAACTGTCGTCTTTCCAAGCGATTATATCGATGTCCGGTATTTCTTCACAATTCTGCATTTGATTCCTGTAAATAAAATAAATCAAAATTTATTGTATTTGATAGTAAAACAACTCCTGGGTTCGATCACCAAAAAGATCAAGTAGTTAACAAAGTCTACAGGTTTCGGGTTTCGGAAGCACTAAATAAGAACACTGCCTCTTTGCTCTAGAGGCTGCAAGTGCTACTACTGAGCACGAGGTCTCGGGTTCGGATCCCAGGTAGGCCAAAGTGATATTAGGATTTTCCATGAGGAATTTCACAGAAGCAGCCCAGAGACTGGACTGGTTCCTGGTTGATGGCAACAGACTCTTCCCCTATTACATGAGAGTTTATAGCGAAATGTAGGTGTGCTGGTACTTCACCTCTGCCTGACCCATTGGGGAAAACACCGTGATGTCATGTTGTGTTTTCCAAACTAAAAAAAAACAAGTTTAGTTACTCACCCTGGTCTAATCCTCTGGAATGCTTGTGGTTGTATGTGAGTGACCGAGTCACCAACGTCACACAGAAGTCTAGCTATCGACGCCTTCCTTATTTCTTGCAGTTGATCTGGAACACGGAAGAGATATTCAGTAAAAGCTTGCGCAGACCAAGCATGGCACGAAACGTAGGAGGCATAAACTCAGATTTGAAATTAAATAAAGTTGTCAATGATGGTGATGACACCGTAATGAGGATCCTTGCAACAGAAAAGCGTCATATGTATTATTCTCTTAGGTATTATTCGCTTATTATCATAGGTGTTTAATGAGGAAGAAGCGTATTCTTCATTAATACAACATCTTATTATTATTATTTTAACCAATAACCAATCAATCTACCTAGCCTTTTCCCAACTATGTTGAGGTCGACTTCCAGTCTAACTGGATGCAGCTGAATACCAGTATTTTACATGGAGCGACTGCCTATCTGACCTCCACAACCCTGTAACTGGTTAATAAGATACCCCTTGGTAAGACTGGTTGTCAGACTTTCGGGCTACTGACGACCCGTAACGACTGTCAAATATTCATGAATGACAGCCGGGACCAACGGCTTCGCGTGCTTTCTGAGGCACGGAGGAGTCTCGGTATGTAAAGATGGTCACCCATCCACGGACCAACCCCGGCAAGCGTAGCTTAACCTGATGGATCGATTCGTGCAGCTGTTATTAGTTAGCCACGAGCTCCTCAACCAATAACCATCGGTAAGAAAATGCAATAAGTTAAATACACCAAAAGTTCTCACCCCACGTGAAAGCATGTGGTCTATTCGGTCTCTCATACCAGTGTCTGTCAGACTGCATGGTCCTTATCAGCTGTTCAACAGTGATACTATAAAACATGTGTGGCACTCGACCACCTTCTATTGACTTCTCTACCCACATCGCTGCTAGAAGATCAATGTCTTCTACAGAATCGTATAGTTCGGACAGCTTTTCCAATATCTGCAAAATAAAAAGGAAAAAAACTGAAAATGCTATTTTAAATGAACTGTTGTTGAAAAATGTACTAATGTTCACACGCAGTTGTCAATGTCTTCAGAAAGGAGCCGCAGTCTTCAGTAGGTAGATATAAAAACTTAAATACGGCTGAATTTCAAAACCATTTCACACTTTGTGAAACTCACTTGGTTCTGAATTAGGGATGTAACAGAGGCCGTTTAGCGGGGGCGGAAGCAAAGGCGTAACTAAACCTTTAGTAAAGAAAAAAATGAAGAAGAAGGAGCCAAATATAATTATGGCGGATTTGTGATCTACGCGATTTCTTAGTGGTTCACAAATTAAATTGGTCCCACTAAACAGTTGCTCACTTGGTACTGAACCTGACGGCACCGGTAACAAAGAAGTAAAAAAGTACAAATAAATAAAAGGAAACTTTGATTAATAGGAGGCGAATTTGGATGAGGCGGTATGATTTCTTGCTGAAGTTGTATTGATTTTGTGAAGGCGGAGGCAAACCGTTGTAACCCTATTTCTGAATGTAATATTATTTTGACACACTAATGCACTGGGTCAACCTTAGTTTAGTGATTTTATCTGTTGTAGTTAGGTATATACCCAGTTATAGTTTACCGTCTTAATAATAGTCTTCCAGACTGAATATGGCAAATGGCATGGCGATCAATCTCAGCGGAGACCAGCTTTCGGCGCGGGAGATATTATAGTGCTCTTCTCTCACTCATAGACCAATGGGACGGCAATCTAACACGACCGGAGAGAGATCAGGCGCACCAGACCAAGCGAAGGCAGAGAGATCAGGGATATCGTCTTACCTCTGGTTCGAAGAATTCCACTAAATCATCGAAACAGGTAATTTTTCTTTCGAAAAAATACTCTAAATATTTCACGTAAGGTTGCATAAACATGAGCCGATTTTTTGCCAAATCATTTGCGAACACATCCTGCGATGGTTGGATTATTCCTAGTACTTTCTCAGCCATCTGAAATAAACCAACGTCGTTATGGACACCTTGCTAATGTTATTAGAAAATATTGTATTCAAAACTTTGAAATGATAAACTAAAATTTTCTGTTACTAAAAGTTCTGCAAGAAATACGGGTAATAAAAACAACCCAACAGCTCTACTTTACTAATAGTTATTTATGCAACTGTTATATAATAAGGGGTATTAAAACACGAATGTGGGTCTATCACATGAGTGTTTTAATACCTAATTATTTACAGTTGCATACAAGACTTTATCTACACCCATGATATGAATCCTGTATAAAAGGTTTGCAATACTCATATCGAACAAAAATGGAGGGATACGACGCACATGAATTCGATTTTTTCTAATTCGAATAACCTATAAGTTTTTTTTTTTTAATTACTGTGCTTTGTTTGTGAAACTCGCCTGCATGACAATGTTTTTTATTTTAAATGAGTTGTGTTATGAAATTTAGTACAACATTATAACACCCGTTTGGATGATATTATGGTTACTATGACACTGGCTGTTTTAATGTTGGCAATAAGCTAACTATTTCAGAAACTTTTATAGAGGATTTATAGCATGGGTGTAGATAAAAGAGCATTATATCCTCATTTACATCAATGCTTGCAAGATTTCATCTTCCTCTAATTGCTATAAAATAGCCAAAGAATCACTTACATCAGGGTCCACAATATTGTCGTCAATCTTGGCACTAGCTTGTCTGAAACTCCCTTGCGTCAAATAATCTATGTTATTATCTACAGCCAAATAGCCTGTTCTGATGGTCAGGTTGACTTGATCAACTTCCTTCACATAAATGCCATCAGCGTCATACATTCTGAAAAAGAAACGAAAATTTTAATTTTTATTCCCTTGAGCGGAAAAAGCATCATCAGCATCATCTAAAACATCCTATTCAATTTTAATGTTTTCTAACTTCGTTAATTGGAGCCAACTTCATACGAATATTGAAAGTGACAGTATTTTTTTATTTTACGCGAAGCAACTGCCATTTTATTCTGACGTCACTATTCACATATTATTATATTTACTTACTAGCTGCGCCCCGCGGTTTCACCCGCGTAGGTCTCGATCCCGTAAAAATATTGGGGTAAAAAGTATCTTATGTTTTAATCCAGGTTATAAACTATCTGTTTGCCAAATTTCATCCAAATCCATTCAGCCGTTTTTGCGTGATTGAGTAACAAACATCCAAACACACAAACTTTCACATTTATAATAATAGGATAGTAGGATATAACAGCACGTGACGACACCTGGATTAATATTGTAATTCATGTTCATTTGAGTTTTCTCTATAGGTCCTGTACATTTTATTTTTTCCGGAGATATTTTAAATTAAGATAAGTTTACATTTTTGACTATATTTTTTGAAGTTGTGGTCATATGCATCATAATTATTGAGAATGGGTCTCAGTCTTCTTCGGTTTCAGTAAATTGAGCTAGATTCTGTTAGGTATAACCGTATACTTCTTTCTTCTTTATACTTACTTCAATGTACCTTCTACCATTTTATGTAACCACCGTAGGGCGAGAGGAAATTCCATTGACAATTGTGGCTGGAATGTGTCGTTATATACATCTCGGAATCCTGCTGGATACAAGACTCCATCGTTGACAAGATTGTCATAGCCTGGAAAAGAGATTTGAATCTTGTTTTAAATCGTGTCTTGATTTATTTTCTTTAAAAGCAGCCTGTCATTATTTGAGGTCATGATCTGAATTTTCGGTTGCTTAACTTTTACCTGAGAAAGTTATTTATTTCATGAACGGGAACTTACAAATTTCTTACAATATGACAAACAACTTTTATTACTGGAAATTATTTAACTTACCCATCATCATGGGCAGTAATTCGTATAAAGTAATTTGCATCTCAATAGCTATATTAACATCTCTTGCAGTATAAAATAGTCTCTCGTCGTCCCAACATGGGTTTATCTTGGCAAGTCTATCAGCTATGTGGTTGTGAAGCCTCCAAAACCAAACGGATACTATGTTAATTGACATTAATGTGTTGACTTCCCCGGATGCTGAAATAAAGGCAGATTTTTATATTATTCATGTTTGAGATGGGACAAGACTGGTCTGGAGGACTTGGTCCCGGATGTCATTCGTAGATCTTCGACAGTCGTTACGGGTTCGAAGCCCGAAAGTCTGACAACCAGCCGTATCAAGGGGTATCGTGGTACCCAGTTACAGGGTTGTGGAGGTCAGATCGCTCCATCGAGATAAGTTTCATGTAAAATACTGGTATTCAGCTGCATCCGGTTAGACTGGAAGCCGACCCAAACATAGTTGGGAAAAGACTAGGCAGATTTATTGGTACCCATTGGTACAGGAAATTTAAATAAAATCCTTTTCATGTACAAGGGGTCGAGCTCAAGCATGCTTACAATATATAAGAATGTAGACAAGGACGTCATGTTTTTAAACCTTACCACAAAAACTTAAGGCCTTACCACAAAAACTGAGACACTTGTTCAAGGCGTGTTTAATGTCAGTTTCATGTGTGACATAAAACTCTGTCAACTGATAAACACGGTTTTGTGGTAATAAGGTATTTTTTTAATTATGTGGGAAATTCATTCAGAATCAATTGTTGACATACGTGTATTATGACATCTAGTCTCATGAGGTTTCCGGTTCATAAAACAATCGGTATGATTTTTGTCCTGTGGCGGCCAGAACCTGCCATCCTCTACTTCATACTTTAACAATCCACCTTGATATTTCCTTCCTTCTAATGCTTTATCGAGAGTGTTTCCATAAACAGTTGACAAATCAAATAAAGGCGTAGCTGTTAGTATCTGAAAAAATAATAATACGAAAATTATACATCTATAGTTTGTTAAATGATGCAATCCGAAGTCAAAGTTAAAGTCAAATAATTTATTACAAGTAGGCACTTTTGAACGTCAAAGAAAACAGCAAAGTGTAACACAGAACAGCAGGGAGATAGAAAAGAGCCGAGAACGAAGCATATCTCTGCCAATGGATTCAACGGTGAAGATGGAACGGAGCCAACTGGCGGCGACGTCGTAAAAAGATGCCCATCCTTAGATTAATATTACCCGTCTCTCCACTAGTCCATTGCTTACTCAAGGATGCCTATCCGGTAGGCTCGCAAATCCTTCCATTTCCCGACGGGCACAGTCTATTCCCTACCATTACCCGCGCCCCCCGGTCTACTCTTTGATATGCAATGGCTTCTGTAACCCCATGAACCATGAGGCTCCAGGGGCTAGTGCAAATCCTGGGGTTCATTCGATTTATCGAGTCTGGTTAAGCCACGCTGGGGTCGGTGCATTTCATTTATTCATTCATTCATGAACGTCAAAAACAAAGAAAAGGTTCTTAAAGGTAGTTTTCTTATGGAGAAGAGCCGGCAAGAAACTCCATGGTTACTCTTTTAAAAGATAATTGGCTTTTACAATATTTTCGAATTACAGTGTTAATAGTTATGGGAGGACAGTGTAGGCCTTTCAAAAAGTCGCTTTTCGTGTCTGTCTGTGTGACCACATTATTCTTCTAAACTTGTTCATAAGCTTTATTTACCACAACTTTTGTTCATATTAAAATATGTATGTTTAAGGTATTTATTTAAGGGCGCCTGAAATAAATGGTTTATTTATTTAAACTACACAGCAGACTTTGATGTGGTTTTCACCATTATTTAGATAATTTATTATCTCTGAGAGCCTAAATAAAATGACAATCTATCAGCGATATCGATGGTGGAAAATTCACAAATGTATGGGACTGACATAAGCTACCTAAAAGTTTATGTCAATTCTGTTGACAGTCGTTGTAGAAATACTAAAAGACTTTGAAAGCTATTGCCACTTGTCTAGTCTCTCAAATATCCTAACGCACTCGACTGTTCGACTATTTTCATAGTTCTATACTGGCTGATATTTAATTCATTGGCAATGTTCGCTGTTGTGGGCTATCTAAATGAACAAGTATCATGGTTAAAATATTGCCAATTAATTAAATTACGGACAGTATAATTACGAAACCACATCATCGCTTACAATCAGATGATATCGTGCTCAAACGTGAGTCTATCAATAACAAAAAGAAAATAGAACATACCCGCTCAGGAGGCGTATCTTTCCTTCGGCATCCCACTGTCTGGAAAGTCATAGGTTTCGTCAAGTTTAGGCATCGGATACCAGTGAACCGATGGACCGGGTCGTCAGCTGGCACTTCGATAGGAGCGCACATGTGATCGTCTTTACCTTTGAGGGTACAACAGTAGGGCGTCCACTGTATGTAGTTTACTGAAACATTCATAAACATTTGTATCTTCTATTTATTCATGCCATCCCATTGCCTGTTCCATTCTTGCTTTATTTAAAAGTGGAACAGAATTAATAACTGATAATAATCAATTATTGAATTATTATATTATCAGCAGTTATGTGTCTAGATACAAACCTGTATCATGAAGGTTGGTGATGTCAGATGCGATGAAGACGAGGAAATATGTGGCCAGCATTGTAAATTGCTGATCTGGTACTTTAGCCTCTGACAAAAAACTTGTACGCAGTCGCCTTACAAGAGGTAGATCACCTGATTTTGATTTCCTTGGCTCGAAATCTGAAACAGATGAAAATTAATATTTAGGTACTTAAATTCCAAAAAAAAACTGCTAAAGTTATCTTTAACGTATTCAACAATGAAAATATGATGATACAGTTTAATAATGTAACTGATGTTTATTTAAGAATTATTTACTAACAGTTTAATATAGATCATTATGTTTTGTTTTTCTTTCGTAACGTGGGTGCGTTTTCAGACTCGACAAAATAATTTTCCATGCACAAATGACCCGTCTCATTTAAGATGATATACGAAATATTGCCAATTTTGCTGATTTACGTTATTCTACAGGCGTGATTGTACAGTTTAAATACTGTATTTCCATTATTTTTAATCCACAACATGAATGATCATTTCAATAACGTAGTGGCATATTACGTAGGTAATACAGTATCTGGTATCTGCGAAAATATCATCACTCTCTTGCCCCTTTCCCAACTTATTCGAGGTCGGCGCAGCATCTCTTTACTGCCAAATTTCTCTATTAGTCGTCATCTCAGTATTCACCCCTTTGCTTACCATATTATTTTTCACATAGTCCATTCATTGTTTCTTTGGACTTCCGTTACTCTTCTAGCTATCCACATTCATACTCCAAATTTTCCTCACCACATTTTCCGCCTTCGTCAGTGCGAAAATATTTGCCAAGCAACTCGAAGGAAGAAAATAATTATTTGTCAATTTCCGATAGTTTCACGGTCAAAGAGTGAGTTTACCTTTATCATAAGCAGCCGGCAGCATCCGGTATAGGGGTGTACGTGTGGCCCCCCTGGTTGGATGTCGCAGGTTGTTGCAAGACCCGTCCAGTCGTCTCCATTGTCCAGGATCACATGGCTCAATGTCGTTAATGCACCAACTGTAAATATAACATTTATTTTGCATGGTACTGGTGACACCTAAACGCGAATTTGTGAAAAAACTAAACCATTGCAACTAAACTATTCTATGGGTTTTTTAATGACAACAGATGCCAAATAGATTAGATGAAAAATGAGTATGGCATATTTAAAATTCACTTGTATAAAAATGTATACCAGAGCTGTTTCAACAGTTCCCCGGCATGTTAGTTAAAAGATTTGTTACTTTCAAGCAGTAGTGGGATTACAAAAATATATATTATTATAAATTATATGTTTAAATTTCATTAGGAATAATAAATTGGCTTAACAAGTTTTTGATAGCGTAAGTGCGTACTGCGTAGCGCAGGCGGGACAAAACAATAACCAGTAACCTATGGGTAATAAATATGGTGTAACTTTTGTTTGTCCCGCCGGCGCGGGCGATACCAAAATTTTATAAATAATAATGCTTGTTTATCTTTTCAGTTAGGTACGTGTTTTTACATTCGGGTTTTTTGGTTTTTTTAATTCATTTTTTATTAGTTAATTTAAATCTTGTTTTTAAGAAGGTAAGAACCTTTTTAAACTTATTTTCTTATTTATTTATTCTTTGATGTTTTTTAGAAAACAACAGATATAAAAAAAAATTGTTTTAACTTAGGTAGGTACTCACAAAGTGGTATTTAGTTTCGAATGTTGTATAACCTCTTCATCACTTATAGCAATTCCATCGTACGAATCATACACAATCCCTTGAGTAACACAAAACGCGCAACAAAAAAACAGAAGGCTTAGTAAAATCATGTTATTTTTTAAGCTTGTTTTAACTACAATGTTGCGTTAGGATTTCCTTTTATATACGTAATAAGTAATTGGTACTTGTTAAGGCCCTCGCACACGGGCGCGAATCATCGCGCGGCAGTGATTGGTTCCTTCTTATGTCATGTCACAAAGTCGCGCGCGGCTTCATAGAAAATGTACCTATTTGGGACAAATATCGTAACGAGAGAGACACGTCGCGCGACATTTCAAATCTGTGTGGGAGAGCCTTTGCTACAAATGTGAAATAAGTAATTTATTACTGCTTATATCTAAGAGCGTAGTTTGTAATTAAATAATTTTGCATACATTCATTTTCGCACGGTAATTTAATATAGGATAATTGCTCATAAGCCTGACGTCATTAAGACGCCTGGAAATATCTTTTAATGTTGTCGTTATTTTTATAGTTATTCTAAGGCACCTAAGTAAATAAGTTTTGGAAATAAATTAAGTACTATTACTGCCGACGAGGAAGCGCCTAGCTATCAACGATTTTCTCGCATAAGAAACGTACAAAAGATTGTAGGTCCTGTGTAAGTAAAAGATATACGATACAATAGACGTAGATATATTTAGTAACCTATTCCGCTTAACAATTCCTCAAGCATCATAAAAAAATTGTATGTTATTGTAATTGCTGTATTGTATAATGAATGTCTGCAAAGTCACGCCTGAATCAATTAACTAACTTAAAAGATATCCTAATTCCTAACTAATATTATAAATGCGAAAGTGAGTTTGTTTGTCCAGCTGCTTTCTTTTCTAGAAATACAAAGAGAGGAGGAACATGTATTTTTGTTAGAGTAGGACTGCAGTTTAAAGAACTCACAGACATAGCAAAACAATCAGTTTCAGGCACCTTTGAATGCTGCGCTGTAGAGATAATAGCTTTCAATATTATTATTATTTGTATATATAGGATTCCTAAACATAATTACGAAGTGTTTTATGAAAAATTAGATTATATTTTAAGTAAAGTTAGTATATTTTCAAGTAAAAAAATAGTCTTGTGTGGAGATTTTAATATAGATGTTCTGAAAAGAAATAAAACTACATTGGAACTTGAATATTTTCTAATGAAATACATTCTAAAACTAGCGGTTTATACCCCCACTAGGTTAAGTAGTCACACTTGCATTGACAATTTTGCGCACAACCTCCAGAAAGAATGCAAAGCTGAAGTTGTAGATCTGGTCCATTCAGATCATACATCTCAGATACTTAAAGTGCCTATTAACAAAACTTGTAAACTAAAATACTGGAAAACTAAAAAGCAGGACATAAGCATGGCAAATCTGATTACTTTTAAAACCCATCTAAGATGTCTATCTTTTATGACAGTATATGATGCCACGGACGCAAACGAGGCTTTTGACTATTTCATGGACGACTTTAGTCTTTTATATAAATTATGTTTTCTGGAAAAAATTATAACTATAAAAACAAGCAGCAAAACAAAATGGATCTCCCATGGAATAAAAATATGTAGTAAGAAGCAAAGGCAGTTACTTTGGGCACATAGATTAAGTCCTAACTCAAAATCTAAAATAGTTTTTAAAAACTACACTAAACTTTATAGGAAAATAATAAAACTAACACAAAAAGCACAGAATAATCATTATATAAATACCGCCGAAAACAAATCTAAAGCGACCTGGCAAATAATAAATACATCTAAGGTGTGTTTGCCGCAGGAGCCTGTAATGTGCGTCAATAAAGACAATTTGTCGTTTACACACCCTATTGACATTGCAAACGAATTCAACAATTATTTTATTGATGCAATTGAAAATAATGTAAAACCTGACATCACATTGAATAATATTAATTTAAAAAATCAGACATTTAATTCACTGTTCATGCAACCCGTAACCATTGACGACGTAATAAAAATAATTTGGAGCCTAAAAAACACAAATACTGTAAGATATGATGGTGTTTCTACAAAAGTCATAAAATTTACCAAAGAAATAATAGCACCACCATTAGCCTATATAATTAACTTGTGTATTGTTGATGGCATATTCCCAAAAAATCTCAAAAAAGTTATTATAAAGCCCTTATATAAAAAAGATGACAAGATAGATTTAAAAGATTACAGACCTATTGCAAAAATTCCAATTTTTTCTAAAAATTTTGAGAAAGTCATCTATCATGGTTTACATACCTATTTCGACAAGTATGAATTATTTTGCAAAGAACAAAAGGGCTTTCGTAAGAACACCACAATTAATATGGCACTATTTGATCTACTAGCTAATATCATGTCATCCGTAGATAACAGAATTCCTGTCTGTGCAATTTATACTGACATGACCAAAGCATTTGATTATGTAGACCATAAGATTCTATTACAAAAATTACATAGCTATGGTATAAGAGGCAACAGCCTAAAGCTAATAGAATCGTACTTAAGTAATAGGATTCAATACACAGAAATTTCTAGAATATGTCCAAAGAGTAAATTAGAAACCATTTATATATCAAACCCAAGGCACGTGAGATATGGCGTCCCACAGGGTAGCGTATTAGGGCCGCCACTTTTTTTAATTTACATAAATGATTCTCTTTGCAGATGACAGTACAGCTGTAATAAAGTGTACAAATAAAAATAATTATGAGCATGACATCAATACTTGTTTACGTGACATCATAAATTGGCTACATAATAATAATTTAGTAATAAACTTAAGTAAGACAAAAGTAATGCATTTTCATCAACGCTGCGAAAACCCAAACGTTAGTATTGCCTACCAAGACTGATATTGAGGAAGCAAATAAAGCTAAGTTCTTAGGTATAGTGATCGACAACAAACTCACATGGAAACCACATGTTGAAGAACTCTGTAAAAAACTAAGTAAATCTGCATATGCTCTCTTTCAACTTTCAAAGAAAGTCAACAGTCAGGCTCTTTTGACGGCATACCACGGACTAGTTGCCTCAGTTTTGCGGTATGGTGTTATTTTTTGGGGGCAGTCTACTGATAAGGAGCTGGTATTCAGGATGCAGAAGCGATGCATAAGGTCAATGTGCGGTCTGAAAACCACGGATAGCTGTCTTCCCTATTTCAAATCATTAAAAATATTAACATTTCCGTCTTTATATATTTTGGAAACAGCTTTATTTGTAAAAAATTATCCACATCTTTTTCAAAAATGGTCGGCAGTCAGAAAGAATCCAATACGGACTCAATATATAAATCAATTGTGTCAAGTGAAATGTAAAACTGCATTAATGCAAAAAAGTTTTTTTGGTATTGCCCCACGCATTTATAATAAAGTACCTAATATGATTAAAACTATGACTGTATTTAAATTTAAAAGGGCACTTAATGAAATATTATTTGGAAAAAGTTATTACACAATTGATGACTTCCTTAATGATGAATCACTGACTGATTGACATGCTTTAATCCATTTGACATTTTTTATTACTGTAAAGTTATTAATTATTAACGTTTATTATGACAATTTTAATGTATTACTAACCATTTGTATTTTTGTATTATTTAATTTTCATAATTGTTATTTAAAGTTTTAAATTTAAGTAAATTAAAGGATGGCAGCATTGCCATCCAACGTGGCAATGCTGCCAGCCTTTTGGGCACTTTTCCCGCTGACAGCGATGCGGAAGAATTTTTTGACGCCCTATGAGCCCTTCCTTTATATATAATGTTTTCCTTTGGTATAGTTAGTTAGTTCTTTAGTTAATTTAGTATAATAAAATGTTATTGGCAAATAAAAAAAAATAAAAAAAAGTAAATTAAATAATAATATGATTTGCATGCCCTTATGACGGTAGAACATGGAGGACTATTATAATAAAACATCTATGTACTAATTACCCATGTTTGCAAACCAATAAATGATTTGATTTGATTTGTTTTTTATTTGTTTGTTACGTTTTCACGCTAAAACGGCTGAACGGATTTGCATGAAATTTGGCACATGGATAGATCATGACCTGGAATAGGACATAGGATAATTTTTATCCCGATATTCCCACGGGATCGAGACTTATGCGGGTCAAATCACAGGGCGCTGCTAGTACATAATACATGTTAGTTCTGTTGATCGCTGACTGTTCACACCACCGGCGAGTACACGTTTGTCGCAGCGATAAGAGCTGTCAAAGAGAGTACTCGCTCAGCGACACTCGCTTGGCGGGCAGAAGACTTGCTGAGAGACTCACGATTGGCAAAAAAAAAAAAAAAAAAACAAATTGCTCCGTCGCGTCACGCCTGTCTGCGGTAGCCTTTACATCTAGGAGATGCGGCGGTGTAAAAGGGACACAAAAGTATTGAAATAAACAGTTTTTTCACAATGGATTCTAGTTGATAACTTGAAGAGAATACTTAATAATAATGGTGTGATTTTAAATTAATTGAATCGTATCTGAGGGAAGTATCTACTCGTACGTAGTTACTTTGTTATTTATTTCCTTTAGTTCATTTTTGTACGTATAATTTACATTTTTAATTATTTTTTTATAAATAGTTGTTAGTTAATTATTAAATTAATAATTAACTAACAACTAATTAATTAATTAATTATTATGTAGTTATGTAATTATTAGGTAAGTTATTATTTTTATTATAATTGACCTACAAATAAGAAATTCCTTATTTACAACTGTTGCTTAATCGGTTGACTGAAACAGAACGAAACAAAATCGAAGTTTTATTGTATTTATGACGCCTATGGGCGAGGAGCTCGTGGCTAAGTAATAACAGCCGCACGGGCCGATCCATCAGGTTAAGCTACGCTTGCCGGGGTTGGTCCGTGAATGGGTGACCATCTTTACATATCGAGACTCCTCCGTGCCTCGGAAAGCACGTTAAGCCGTTGGTCCCGGCTGTCAATCGTGGATCTCTGACAGTCGTTACGGGTTGTCAGAAGCCCGAAAGTCTGACAACCAGTGTTACCAAGGGGTATCGTATTACCCAGTTACTGGGTTGTGGAGGTCAGATAGACAGCCGCTCCATGTAAAATACTGGTATTCAGCTGCATCCGGCTAGACTGGAAGCCGACCCCAACATAGTTGGGAAAAGGCTAGGTAGATTGATTTTTTTTGATGACGCCTACATGCGTTTAGTGTCCCTCAAAGTGTTAAAGGTAAGTAATCTACTATACATTGTAATAGGGAATCAATTTTCAGGACTCTTCCTTAAGACCTAGGCCCATATTTTTTTATATATGGATAGCTCATGATCTAAGAGAAGTGCCATAAAGAATATGAAATAAAAATCACGACTTATTAAGCGGAAATAGAGTCGGTCTTTTCTCCATACAAAAAGTCATAATTCGAGGTTCGGCTCTCGTCTAGTTCCTCCTCCAATATTGGACCAATTCGAAAAATATTTTATAAATTAAATTGTCGAAATGCCTCTGATGACAGCGGTTTAAACAGCCAATTTTGAGCATTTTCTGAGGGTTCTAGTGCTTCTACAAATAAAGTATTATCAAAACGGAAAACATACGGGCATAAAACTAGTTGATATTTATTTTACTGTAAAAATTCATTGCTCCAAGGTCATAAACCAGAGAGAAAACAGGCGAGAACGTTTGTATGGAGAGGAGACCGACCCTATTTCCTCTTAAAAAGTTATGCAACAACGCGAAATTTCGCGGGTATTCTAGTGATTAACATCTGCATAACCATATTTTTTAAATTTTATTTAAACATCTCTTAACTTTAAGCGGTCTTTATGAATAAACACCTAGAATTAGATCATTGTTTTAAGATACCGATTAAAAGTAAAACGACATATTCAATATTTTATATGTAGTAGGCTATTTTCCTGTGTTTTATTTTGCAATCTTTCCCAAAAATTATACATAAAGAAAATACAAAGAAAGTTATGCAAGTCGCTCAAACAATTTCGTACGACAGAAAGTTCTTTATCGTTTAATATTTGCATGATATTGCGTATCTTGTGGCTATGTGCCGTGGACTCCGCTCGTGATTCGCTGAAAGTTTTTACAAAACAATAGAATATTGTTTGTACAATTTTATGCATCCGGTTTTATTGTGCAGTGACTGGATTCAATCTGCCTAGCCTTTTCCCAACTATGTTGGGGTCGCCTTCCAGTCTAACCGGATGCAGCTGAATACCAGTATTTTACATGGAGCGACTGCCTATCTGACCTCCAGAACCCAGTAACTGGGCAATATGATACCTCTTGGTAAGACTGGTTGTCAGACTATCGGGCTTCTGTCGACCCGTAACGACTGTCAAAGATCCACGAATGACAGCCGGGACCAACGGCTTAGCGTGCTTTCCAAGACACGGAGGAGTCTCGGTATGTAAAAATGGTTACTCATCCACAGACTAACTCCGGCAAGCGTAGCTTAACCTGATGGATCGATCCGTGCGGCTGTTATTAACTAGCCATGAGCTCCTCGAGTGCAGTGACTGTATTAAAACTAAAAAACAAAAAAAGCTAAGGAAGATAATTGAAACTAGGTATCTCATTGTGAATGTGTTTAAATAGCTTTTGGCGAAAAACTAAATGATTAAATTCGTGTTGAGAGAGAGGCTTTTTTATATTTGTAGGTG
The DNA here is from genome assembly GCA_949152455.1 of Lithophane leautieri. Taxonomy (NCBI): domain Eukaryota; kingdom Metazoa; phylum Arthropoda; class Insecta; order Lepidoptera; family Noctuidae; genus Lithophane; species Lithophane leautieri. The sequence continues at coordinate 1,757,078 of OX424463.1, read as the reverse complement.
CCAATATGGCCAGAGATCGCACAAAATAGAGAGTTTTGGAAGGAAAATGGGGAGGCCTATGCACAGCAGTGGCACATTTTTTTTTTTTTAAATCTTTTCGCGTCTTTGTCTTCGTACAAGCCCAGTAATGCAATGGTTATGTGGAAGCAATGGCTGTGTGCGATAAAACCCACCTTTGTAATGCGTTCTTGGACCTTATGATTATTACTTAATTTTCATTAAATAATTACAACGACACCGTTAAGACATTTTAGCTTTTCCTCAGGGATCGCAACACATCTGCGATGCCTCTTTAATGGCAAAGCATAGTGCGATGCCTTTAGGATCGTAATGCATGGCGCGATGCCTTTGGGATGGCAGCGCATTGTCATTGCCTCTAAGATGCCACTGGTATTCTAGATGTCCGTAGGCACTGCACGCTGAGGACTATGTGGATTTTTATTTTTATTTTATTTTTATGTTTTTTTCGTTAGTTAGTTTTAACAATGGTCTGGCAGTTTGAGTACATTATGCGGCCTACCCAAATGTACTTTCTTTGGTATTGTTCGTCGAGTCGTTGAGCTCCTTAAGTTCCGAGTTGAGCTCCACTATTACTGACCAATGCTTGCACTGACTGGACAAGTCCACTCAAATCTGTGTGGTTCTATCCTCAAAAGACCATTTCAGACATTAATCTACATGGTCCTCTTAGGGCCTGACCAAGAATCTGTCTGGACTTTAAAAGAGACTGCGACCTCTGAGTTTGTGTCTGCCTTTTTTCTCAGAGTAGTCAGATAGAAAACGCCGACCTCATCTAGCTTATTTTTACTATTTTTAATATGACGTGTAAAAGTGCTTCCAAAACCCTATTTACGGAATAAACAATTTCATTTCATTGCAGCGGTATCCACTTGTTTGCCAACCTAAAACTTTTGATATTTAGAAACACTTAAGGCAAAGAGCCTTAAGTGTTTCTAAATATCAAAAGTTTACACGGTACGTTTTTTTTTATGGTACGGCATATAAACCGCTCCGTAGAAAAAATGTGTTGGTCAACAAGCTTCCATAGTAATCGAATTCCACACCGTGAATATATAATATTTAACCGTAGGTTTTCACTTTATTATTATACTAGCTGCGCCCCGCGGTTTCACCCGCGTAAGTCTCGATCCCGTGAGAACATTGGGATAAAAAGTATCCTATGTGTTAATCCAGGTCATTAACTATCTGTTTGCCAAATTTTATCCAAATCCATGGAACCGTTTTTGCGTGATTGAGTAACAAACATCCAAACACACAAACACATAAACTTTCACATTTATAATATTAGTAGGATTATTTATCTAATATTGACCCTTTGTACACCTAATGGGATTAAGAATAGATAAATAATAATGTTATTTCCCTCACAATAATACCATACAAAATCTATTGAGTACCTCTATCAATCTATACCTTCTCAAGCCACAACCCTTCCTGTCCCTCGCAGTGGTCCTGCAGTCCGTTGCACTGCGAGTGACGCAAACAGTTAATTACAGTAACAAACTGATGACGTCGACACGTGTACCGCGTTATGTTCACACAGCGGGTTTGACCGTTGTGGGGTGGTACGGATCATAGGAGAAAGCGGGTTGATACAATACGGTGGAGTTGTTAACTCAACTGAAAAAAATTACCCCATTAAAATGTCAAGAATAAAAATTCCTCTAGGCTTTGACCTAATTTATTTGGGAAAAACTTGAAAATTGAAAACGATTCATGAAAATTATTATAAAAATGACTATCCTTGTACGTAAAGGCTTCCGCAGACTGGCGCGACGCGGCAGCGCGACGCGATTCTTGTAGAACATTTTCTATGAAAACTTCATGGAAATTGTTCTACCAGAATGGCGTCGCATCGTCGCGCCACGCCTGTCTGCAGGAGCCTTAACTTTCGCAGCTATTATTTTATTTATTTATTTATATTTAATTTACAAGTAACATGACTCAAAAAGTTAGTAACAATCTTTCTTATCAACTATGTTAGTACACTTAGCTTACACATTTAACCTAACACTGCCTTAAAGGTGTGAGAATCCCTGCTACAAGCTCAAAACCGATGTAGAAAGCTTGTAGCAGCGATTCACACACAAACAGTCCAGTCTACTCGCAACACACTGCAGTATAATGTTGGGGCTGGCCCGCACCCGGCGCACCAGAGAAGCGCATCTTTTCCGCATCGTAGTGTAGAAACAATCGACACGCGCATCAGCAAACATCCCTGATGCGCTACAGAAGCGGAACAGCCCCATCAATACCCGGAACGCATTATTATATTGCACTCGAAGGGCGCTGTACGATTTTTGAGTGTAATCTACCCACAGGCTGCACGTGTAAAATGAGGTGCAATATGCACGAAACAAGCACGTGTAAAACGTGTATAAATAAATACATTTGATTTATAAGATGTTTATGAATTAAAATGGTTCTTAGTAAAAATATCTATGACAACACAGCGTCAGCAGTTTCCTTTTCCACTTTTTTTTCTTCTTTAATACTCGTAGTTATTAATCTTTGGCCGTGTTGTACCTAAATACGATACTTTGTAAAATTAATTCTGACTCACTGTGAATAGTGTGAATGGACCGTTAATCCCTTTGAAAGAAGAAAGAAAGAAAGAAAATACGTTTATTTGCGCAAACATGACGCCAACAAATGCCAAATATACGAAAATAACATGTTGGGGGAAAATATGCGTCACATTCACGCCAAACGGCCATCACTCAGCATAATGCTGCGATCCTATGCGAAACAGAGCCCCAGCGCTGGTTTTCAGTGACAGCCGGCGTTGACGTCATAACGTCAATCGGTGCAGCACATAATGAATTATCAATCACAAAATAAGAAATAAAATAAATAAGTACACAAACACACAAGTGTTTACAAAAAAATATAATATTTATGATGGCAACATTCCGTTCCGTTCTTTGTATACGGCACGATTTCTTTAAGGTACGACGTTTGAACCGCACCATAGAAAAAACGTGTCTGTCAACAAGCTTCCATAGTCATCCATACAGCACTAACTACTGAGCCTACACAGGGAAAATAACCCGTAGTTTTTCAAGCCGGGGGGGGCTACATTGTCGCGTTATCGCGAACTGTATATACATCGTGCGCTCTCTTGCTCAGCGAGACGTCGAGCGGTGTGCGAGAGAGAGCGCGCGCGAAGTTTAGTTCGCGATAACGCGACAATGTAGCCCCAGTATTACGGCAAGAAAAACGTGTGTGTGCAAAGAGTGTGAGCTTTTAAATGTGATAAAGAGCCGAAAAATAGCCGAAGTCACATACACTCGTGGTAAATTACTACTAAGTAAAAATTATTTTCTCCTTATGGTACGACAAAAATATAGAATTTAAGTACAATATTCACGATCAAATTCGAATGACCTAAAACCATTGCAAAGCTCATTGTTATAAAGTATAAATTACAAGGATTGCTGTGACTTTGATGAAACTCTCGGCAATCATTTTAATCTATACCTTACCTTCCGAGATATACGAGTTACATTGTGATGAGTTACTAAATGTTTTACGTTGTGAATGTCCTACCTTACATATTTCTTTTTGCTTCATTCATATATTTAGTCATACACGCACGCCGGTTACTAGTACATACTACCTGACCTTACTGATTAACATCACCAATCTACTACAGACTCATTTTATAATTATAAAGAAACCAATCGTGCGTTCTATAAATTCATTGTTGGCAAGGATACCAATTACTTCAGATTAAATCTAATTAGAACATCCGCTATTATCGCATAAATTGCAGCCCTTCAAAATCCACTAATCGATCGTATGAAGTTGGCCTAATTGGCGAAAACTTCGGAACGACTGCTTCTGAATTAATTGCTATAAACTAATATTAATTGCACATTGGAGACACACTTCGGTAAGTAATTAGGATTTTTTGGCTTGTAACGTTTTCATGGCTTTCGAGGGTGCTAAAGCCGATAGCTCCGCTGAGAATCAAGCTGAATGGCGTGTAATTGGAGAGGCCTATGTCCAGCAGTGGACTGCTATAGGCTGATGATGATGAAAGCCGATAGTGAGGTCAAAGTGTAAATCCAAGATGGCGACAGCGAAATTGTTTTTTTTTTTTTGTCATGGGTGTCGTTTTCACAGTTTTCGGGGGTGCTAAAGCCGATCGTGAAGACAAAATGTAAATCAAAAATGGCGGCTGGTATTTTCAAAATTTTCGTCATGTGTGTCATTTTCGTAGATTTCGTTCGTATTTGGGAGAGTTTAGTTCATAATCTGGATTAGCACATAGGGTACTTTTTTTAATCCAGCTACTACGTTCCCCTAGGTCATTTTCCGTCATTCACGCGGGTGAAACCGCAGACAAAGCTAGTAGTTAATACAGGGTGGCGATTTAGTTTCGATACATGTAAAAAACACTTTTTTTTTTACAAAATCGGACAAGTCCGAAAATGGATTAATTATATTTAAAACTACACCCACCACCCACCACAAATAAAATTATAGGTATCCTTATAAAAACCTACAGTAATCGGTTTCTGTTGGAGACCCGCGTCTGTCATATCCCGGCTACCCGTCAATTAGTCGCCCCTGTGATTATTATTCACACACGGCCGACCCTATAGCATCTGGTTCTAATGATCGCGACACGTGACCCCCTGTAGGGGGTGCATGCTCAAAATATCGGTAGATGTCAAAAAAATTGATGCTGATTTGCAGAATGTGAATATAATTCTGCCTGTGGAATGTCTCGTTTATACTGGGGTTGGTTGTGGGAAGACTGAAAATCTATCTAATACTGTGATCCAGACAATTTTTCTTAGATTTTGCGGTCAATTCCAGATAAACTATACCATAGTTCCAAGTCTTCATAATACTTCTCATAAAGAGGTTTCCATTTTGCTATTTTTGTTAGGTTCGTCTACCCTACCTAATGCTTAATAATGTAAAAAAAAATAAAGTAATAAAAACTAAAACCCAACTACTTGTCGTAGTTGGGTTTTAGTTTTTATTACTTTAAATTTTTTTGGGGTTATATTATAATTATATATTTTTGAAATGTGCTAATTAAGCCCTTTCATTTAATACCCAACATGGTAGATTTTTTTTAGTTCATTACTTTATGTTATCTATAGGGCGCTATTTTAAATTTAATGTGACGTCACATAGCCTATAACGATCAAGACGCTTCCAAAGATAGCTCATTTGTCAAATTGTGATGAGTCGTTTAGAAGATATGAGGGAACAGATGAACATACATACATACATACCGGTCAAAATCATAACCATCCTTTTTGCTTCGCCGTAGTCGGGTAAACAAAAATCAATACAGATGAAAAAAAATACCTAAGTAAAATAATCAAGAACCCTTTTTCCCAATTGAAAAAGTAGTTACATTAAGCCTGTAAATTAACCATAATTATCATCCTTATTTGATTTTAGAATCAAATCGTAAAAAAATTATCGAATAGATTTAACACGTCATAGCCAGAAAATTGATAACTTCCACGCTCAATCTATCGAAACGCTGACCAATACAAAGTGGACTTCAAAATCTTTGATAGCCTTTGCAATTTTGTTCCTATCTCTGATACAGCGGAGGTCAAGGGAAGCTGGACATTTGTATCTCGATCAACTTGTTACAGGTTGTTTGGAAAATATCGAAAAAAAAAATTGTACAAATGTCACTGAATATAAAATGAATAGCAATTAAAATTAAGCTGTGATTAAAGTTAAGATTGCTCTGTGATTTATTAAAATTGTATCGGGTAATATTTGGCACTTGATCCGTAGGAGTTAGGTACTTTTTTCGTAATTCAAGCTTCTTTCTAACATTATGGTACAGTTTTCAATTGTCAAGCCCGTGTTTATATTGGTCTTAGTTTATTTACAGTCATACACTTTTGGCTATTTACCTCAATATGTTATTAACTGGACACGTTCAGCTTCGTGGATTACTGGCGCGATGTTAGGTTTATTTTATTTAAAAAATATTGTTTTCTTCGCCTGTGCTTTATTTTTCACTAGAGCAAGAGTACATTGAGTAGATACAGAGACGAAACTAATTTCTTTAAATCATACATGAATACATCATTTCCAAATGCTGAAACACGGTATTTAAAATTAATCTCCTGTTAACCATCTATTCTGAAAACTCCAACAATTTTTGAGATTTATTTCTTAAGCGAAAACAAGACGAGTATTCTTATACCCAACGAGAAATAAAAACGTTTTAATATAAAATATCAACCACGCTGTATACTGTCAGTTTGCAGCATCACTACAGCGGGGAGCTGTCAGACGCACGCTACAATTTTTACATCGCTTCACTTGCTTATTATCTGTGCGATACTGTATTATATTATATTTTGAGGAGCGATGGGGAGACAACAATAGGAAGTTGCAGATTCCCTAAATACTAGAAAATGTTTGTCGTGTCAGCTTTTAACTATCGAGGTGTTTTTAAATGTTGGTGACGACGACGCGACGGTGGAAAATAATATACAAACTTTCAAGAATTACCAGCATACTACAGGGCTGTGGTCTATGAAGTCCATCAACCACTACTTTAAAATTTGTAAATATTACTACAATCACGACGCTCAGCAAACAGATTACTGCAGACCTGAAGCCGAGGCTGTTGCCCAGTCTGACATTACATTATTATTCTTTTAGTCCGCCAGTCTGGGTAGCAGAAGTCCAATAATATTATATTTGCAAAAAAATATGACGACTTTTTCAAATATAATAAGATAGGAAATAACATACATGACGATTCAAACTGTTATCACTAAAACTAAAAGCATTATTTAATATTTTTTATAACATTGCAGACTGGGCCTGCTCTTGACCTCTGTAGCCCCATGAAACATGAGGCTCCAGGGGCTAGTGCTAATCTTGGGTGTCATTCGATTTATCAAGTCTGGTTAAACCACTCTGGGATCGGAGAATTTCATTCTGTCATTCATTCATACAGACTGGGCTTGCTCTTGACCTCGATCTCGCCTGATGAATGAAGTTTATGATGGAACAAACGCCCAGACGATGCCTGTTCACTCTTGCTTTGAAACATGCACTCTTGCAATTTCTTCAAGAACACTATTGGGTGGACAGATTCTTATTTATATAATCACTAGCTTCGCCCCGCGGTTTCACCCGCGTAAGTCTCGATCCCGTGGGAATATCGGGATAAAAAGTATCCTATCCAGGCTATAAACTATCTGTTTGCCAAATTTCATCCAAATCTCTTCAGCCGTTTTTGCGTGATTGAGTAACAAACATCCAAACACTCAAACACACAAATACACAAACACACAAACTTTCACATTTATAATATTAGTAGGATTACGTACACACATATAAACATCCATAATCTCTATCTCTCTCTTAAGGTAAGTATAAAGGTCAGTTTGCAATCTACCAATTAACAAGTAATTCTGCATATACATTAATTCTTAAACAGTTCATTGAACTACAATCCTGCTATACCATCAATGTATTCTGCTACAGTTTGTGGTCAAACATCTACTAATTGGACACCACAATTGGTTGTCAGCGTATCGAGGGTGAAGCACTGACCAGCAAGCATAGATGTGTAACTAATTTATAAGGAGCGTTCAATTGTTTTGATCATGTTATTATGTTAATTGATTTCAAAACGTGTTTTGATTGGAATGTTTCTATAGTGGATATTTCTAAAGAAATGGGGAAAAAACAATCTAAGAATCATACTACAGGACTTTCCCAAACAAACCTAGGAAAAAAATACCTCCTAAGTTTGTCTGAGAAAGCCCAAACATGTCTTTAAGCTTGTGAATGTGATATTACTTAACTATTATTAATAGTAGTTACTTCCTCTTTTCATTTATATATTTTATTTGTGACTTTCAAAGTGTTTTATTTGTATTTATGCCAATAAATACATTTTCTGTTTTTCTTTATTTCTATTATCCACCAAATCACCTCACTCAAGTCTTCTAACGGCTTGCTATCTTTTGGCACGTTCCCAACAATAGCTATTAACATGGAATATCCAGCTGTTTTCGGAGAATCCATTTTTTTTTATCCTTATTAAAATTCTAGTCACAGCTTCACCAAATAGGCTTTCAAAATATCTTTGACAGCGATAAACACAGGACACACGACGGCGGATGCTCAGCAGTTTATATGTCGATATAAAAGTCAATAAAGTCGCGATTGTCAGAACCGTTCAGAATTCCGTCGGCGATCGCTGACTCAATCGCTGACCGCTTTACATGCATCGCTCGTGCGATATTTGTGGTGTAGACGAGCGAGCTTTCTAGATAAAGGAAAAAGTTTATTTTCTCAAACATGCTTGGAAATTTGGGCATTATTTGGACAACCTTCTTCGAGATAAATCGAAATTGCGGTACTGGTCGAATACATGCAAGATAATATATCCTTTAAAGTTTTAACAGATAATATCATCAGGATGAGCGATTAGTAGCGAAAATAATAAGCACATTTTTGCTAATAACTTTTCAATAAGTATTTCCTCGAGAATTACACACACACATAGTTTTATTCCTAGCGTTTCAACCGCCGCATTTTCGCCCGCCGGTCTACACCACAGCCCCGAGCTCGTTTGACACTGGCATTGCTTTATCTGATTTACACTACATCTGAGCATTCTTTAGTCTGGCGAATTTCCTATCAGTGACATTTACATAGATCGTTGCACCTTCAATTGCTGCACATCCTGTACGTTCTTTAATGTTCACAGTCATGTCCTGTATTTGGGATCGTAATGTGTGTCAAATTATTTTTAAATATGTCACTGCACACTTGGACTGTTTCTTTGTTAGTCGTTAAGGGTACGCAAAAAAGACATATGTGGTGACAGTATAAATAATTAACAGTATTATATCTCGGCAGTGACCTTGAAATAATAAACTACGGCCGTTCGGTAGATAAACCTTCCGTGTCCATGCGTAACTGCTGCGCACTCGATACTGTTGTGTACTGATATACACTGAGATTTTGAAGCGCGTCGTATTGGCCGTTTTCTATGAAGATATAATACTGTTACTTATTTATACTGTGGTATATATAGTTGAAGCTTTGGCGAAAACTTTAGGCAAATCAAAATGGCTCAAGGCTGTGCCGGAAGTACTTCCGCAATATATTTATCAAAAGCCATGTTCGCTGTTTTGATTAGTTAACTTACAGGCAACCAAGCATATTTTAGTTTTACTTTATATTTAGGCACTATTATTGTTTGTGAAATCTTACTGTTGGCCAAATGTACACCTTTTGTAAACGTTTTTATTTAATAAATATTTGTATTTGTATTGTATATAAATTGTTTATTAGTTTTGACTTTTATGCATGGAATTGCAAACAGGTACCAACTACTAGGCTCATTTGTGTTCGACGAATTTATTCATAATCATTTTATAATATTAAATAAAAATTCAAAAGGTGATTCACATCATAAATCGATACATCAGTGAATCACCCATTATCAATTAGTTAATTAATTATTCACAAGTCAAATTAATATTCAAACAATGGTTTTCCTGTCTTACGAATAGGAAATAGATAAATTAGATTCTGATTTTTGCACGAGTGTTGTACACGACGTTGAAACACACGGTTGACAGCTGTCTTATGAGCCCCTTAAAATTATTGCTAAGAATTAGCATTAAATATACAGCATGTAACAAAAACCGTGTCCGATCCGAAAGGGGCACATAGGTAGGTACTGCAATATTATTATCAGTTTTTTTAAACGTATTTTATTACTGAAAATAAAAAGTTATTGCAATATGAAATTCACATTTTTAGTACCAAAGTTACCCCAATTTCATTATAAATTAGCAAATTTTCTGCAGAGGTCATATGTTATGACTTGTGGAAACCCGCTAGACGATGGACGGTCGCCTGCGCCCCATGTAATAAACAAGTAAAATTCCCAATAAAAAAAGAAACACATAAATAGACTCTCAGTATGATTCCGGATTTTTAATTTGTCTGTCTGCGATGTCTTGTTTATACCTTTTTAGTTGACTTTTTTGTCATCGCTGGGTTTTAATAGTCTTGTGAAGTTATCTGGATTTGACATCAGTTTCATTGCCAATTGATTTAGGTGAACTTTTAATCTGGTGGAGTATGTGGTAATGTTAGCTTTGATTTCCTCTTTGAGGGTTTTTTCTTTAGATCCTTGTGAATTCTCTCGTTTGTGACGTACGTTACATATGTTACGACGAAACGTTATTTATGAAAGTAAATTGAGTCAAGTCAAACCCCATCGATGCTATCATTTTTATGAAAGCGCTGTTGTAGGAAACCGTAGCTTAAACGTTTGATGAACGATAAAATTTACCCGGGAATCGTTCCCAGGACCCCACGCTCAGCAGTCTTGCTTGCGACCACGAGTCCAAGGGGGAGTTGAACGCAGGACTTAAATAGTGGTTTACTTTTGAATGCTTATAAGAACTTCATGAGAAGACCTCCGTGCCTGTTTCCTGGATCACTATAACTTGGGAGTCTGCAAGTCATGGTTAATTCGAGGCAAACGTGCAAAGTTGACAATCAGTTAAGATAGAGATTAATTAAAAACTTACCAATACCATAACATCACGCCTGTACTGCCCAAAGGGTTAGGCAGTAGTGTACCTATAGTACACAGGTACACTCACATTTCGCAAGTTATCTTAAAGTTCCATGTAACAAGGGGCGAGCGCATTAATTGTCATCAATCAATCTGCCTACCCTCCAGCCTAACCAGCTCCAGTCTAACCGGATGCAGCTGAATACCAGTATTTTACATGGAGCGACTGTCTATCTGACCTCCACAACGCAGTAACTGGTTAAAACGATATCCCGAGGCGAGGCCATTGCCATCTACCGGGCACAAATCCAAATTTCGGGGTGATACTGAGAAATTTCAGATGGAAAAACCCAGTTAGACTTTGCCGGCAATCGAACCCAGAAGCTCATCCTTAGCAGAAGTGATTGCGACCATGCACTGGACCAACGAGGCAGTAGACTTGAAAACTGCTTCGACCTCTTTTTCAATACCTAGTCACTTTTAAAACTTTAGCCTTTTTGCTGTGACATAATCTTCCACATTTATTTCTACTACAACTTGAACGCTTAGAACAAGCATACTCAACTAAAGTAAAATACATCAAACAAAATAAAACTGTCATCACACGTTTCTTTTTTGAAATACCTACAAAAAGTATTGTATTACTAAATAAGCGAGGGACCAAACTGTTTACACGTTTAGTAAACAACGTTCCTACACGAACTTCAAATTTATGCCTTATCTTCATGAGATTAAGGTTGAAGTGACCAGCACATGTAAATTTGCAACCCCCATGTATTTTTATTAGGTTTTCTAGTGTAGGGTAGGTCGGGGGGTGGTTGTCATGACAACGGCACGGCTGTCAGTGATGGAGAATAGTTCAGTTTTGTTTTATTGTTTGAAATGGAAATAATGAGAGACAGGCATAATTATGAAGAGTTTTCAGTTATAGCTGATTTTATTTGGTCTGGAAGCTGCTATTATATTTTCAGGTTTATAGACAACTGGCTATTAACGCTTGTACTAAATGCTAGTTTGGCCCCAGTAATGTCGAGTTTGTGGTTGACTTTTTCACATTTAAACGAATCCTAACATAAAAAACGCGTCTGTCTGTCGTCCTGTACGCGATAAACTCAAAAACTACTGCACCGATTTTCATGCTATTTTCACCAATGGATAGAGTGGTTCTCAAGTAAGGTTTTAGTATATAATAACTGACATCCACGCGGGTGAAGTCCCGGGCATCAGCTAGTTAAATATAAATAAATAATAATCTCACAGTATGCTGTCGTAGTACTGATTTCTTTTATTTTCTTTCTTACCTTCATTCTTCATTAATTATGCTACCAATTACTACGTATTTAAAAAAATCTCCATTGCAATGAATCGAGCAGTGGTGGCTCAGTGGTAATGGCCGTCACTTATGACTTGTAGGTCGGAGGTTCGAACCCTGATAGGCGCTTTAATTTGTGTAAATTATTTCGTCACCACTGCTCTCAAAACGGTGAAGGAAAACCGGCATGTCCTAGAACCAAAAATTTGAAGTTATGTGACATCTACCAATACGCACTGGGCCCGCGTGGTGGATTACGACCCACACCCTCCCACAGAGAGGAGGCCTGTGACCCAGCAGTGGTAACGTTATAGGCTGATTATGATTGCAATTAATCTAACTTGATTTCTGATCAAAGAACAAAAATTACGGACTAAATAGAAATAGACTGATCACGACCGACTGATAACCAATGCACAACACAGACTTTAAAGGAAACCTGACCAACAAACTCCAACCACAAACTTCTACAAACATTACCGACTTGTCTATAGAATGGTCCTCATAACATCAATAGAGAAGTTCTATTCAAGCTTAACATGTTTACCGGCGATTAAGAGCTCATCGCGGCCGATTCAGCCGCAAACTGTTTGCTAAGTTCGCAAATTGAGGGTATTCATACATTGGAGGATGTTCGCTAGTGTGTAAACAGTCTTAGACTTGTACTGTAGTGGCTGTGCATGTGTGTTGTGGATTATAAGGGAAGATAGCTGTAGCTATATATGAGCTGTAATTGTGGACTACGAGTGTTTATATTGAGGATCATGGTTGACCAGCTATCTAATTGCGTAACTTATTTTCGTAACCGATTAAGACTAATCTGCTTCATTTTGACAGTTGAACAACATTCATTGCGTAGTTGAGCAGATTTTTTTTCAAATTTATAATGCAATGGATTAGACATTTGTTTCAAACCGATTCAGATTGTGATTGATCATATATTACGCAAGTAGGGAGCATCCTACTTGCGTAATACATGATCAACAACTTGCGTAATACATGATCTTACATTACAAGAACAGCAGTTCTTGTAATGTAAGCTCTTGTCTTAAAAATATGAACCAAATCCATCTTGATGATGGTGATGAAGATGATAATGAAATCGATCATGATAAGATGATAATATAGAAGATCTCAATTATAATCCGTAGAAATAAGAAAATTTGGGTTAAGCCATTTTTGATTTTGTTATCGATATAATTGTGTAAGCAAGTGATTATACTGACAGAAAAACTGAATAAAATTTAACCTTATATTGAATCAGAACACAAACAGACTGATAAAACACGCTGAAAATACAAAGTAACCCTTTTCTAAATCCCGCAATAGCCCTTCACTTCAGACACGTAATAAAAGTCATGAACTCAACAGAAGATACTAAATAAAACATACAAATTCCCATATAAATTCAACCTCTGAAAATAGCTAGAACACAAGTAGATTTGACAATTTATTACACGTCATAACAGCATTAAGTGCTTCTAAGAAACAGTTATAACTCATTTAAATGTAAGATGGAAATAACATACGCTTTGAACGATTGTAACTATCTAATTAAAACATATGAGCATCTAGTTGAATTGAGTTTGAGTGTCCGTGGTTTGAATTTCGCAAAATTATATGCTGTTTATGTCATGTTTGTGTTGGGTCATAATAGAGATTGTGATAGAGTTGATAATCTTTCGACAATCGCCTTTCTCGATGAAAATATTGAAGTGATTAAACATAAAAGGCATAAACTTATGTTGTCGTTAATAACAAAAAAATTAAAACAACACATCAATGTATCCTATTACAGTGAATTTTAAATTTAATTTTGAGAACCGCTCTTCGTATCTTGGCCCATTTTTAACCGACTTCTTAAAAATGAAGGAGGTTCTAAATTCGTCTCTATATATTTTTTATGTGTATGTTCATCGATATTTTCGTCAACTGATTTCGAAAATTATTTTTTCATTTAGTAGAGGAAACTTGCGCCGTGGTCCCATAGTCCAATAATTATAAATTGTATTAACTTTTGTTGGGTAATTTTTGACTTAGCTTCAATATTAAGCATTAGATCCACTTTTTTTTTTTTTTTGACGTTGGGATATCATCCATTGACTTCTCCCGCTCTGGGCGGAGCGGAAGGGCGTGTCAGACTTTTACTAACTAAAACCCACCCGTGTTCCTTCATTTGCCTGATGCCAAGGTCCCGGTATCCCTTTCGGACTTTCCCGCAACCCTGGCAGGCATCGGTCCTAGCGGACCCCGCTAATTGTGCTGACATCTCTTTGAGGCGCGCTTGGAACACGACGCGCCATCGACCCGGGCCTGGTCCTTATCGGACGGCGAGCTACCCATTGCTCGCCGTCCGCAAGCCCTCGCCTATGGTGGCCGGGAATCGGCCTGGGATTCCCGACGCCCAGGGCGTCTGCAACGGCGGCGGTTAGGGGCGTGAGGGCGCAAACTTTGCCTTTCCCTCACGCGTTCCGCCTCCTCCTTCGCGAGCATTACTGCTTCGCAAAAGGAGGTGACAGCTTCCCATGCCCTCTCGCTCCGTACCATGGCCTGGACCAGGGCCGGACGCGAGAGGTCATTGCCGCCAATCGCCTCCGCGAGGACACAGCGGTGCTCCGCCCAAGCAGGGCATACCTCCACCGTATGCTCCACCGTGTCCTCCGGGCGATCCGCGCAGTGGTGACACCCGGGCGTTTCTTCCCGCCTAATCCTACACAGGAACCTCCCGAAGCTGCCATGTCCGGTGAGGACCTGTGTCAGGCGGAAGGTGAGGACGCCGTGGCGCCTTTCTAGCCACTCCTCAAAGAGAGGACTTATCGCCGCTATTGTGGCGTGCCCAGCACTGGGTTGCGACAATCGCACTCTCCATGCCGCCATGAGATCTTGCCGGAGCTCTGTTCGCTGTGCCGCGATTTCTCGCGGCAGCGGAGTTACACCCCGGCGCTTCACCTCCTCGCGCCACTCCCTGATAAGCATTAGATCCACTGAGTTCATGTTGACGATGTTATAATAACTTCCTGTCACTATTATGTACATCGCAAGTATTGGTATACGAATTTATGAATAGTGTGTTAAAACGTAAAAAAAAAAACGACTTCCAAAAAATAAACTACAAAGTGAAAACAAAAAAAAAGGGAAGAAGAAGTGGGTTAAAGATTACTTTTTATGCTGTTTTAATAATTGCCATTATATAACGAAGATTTTAAATAAATGGTGTTAGTTACCATTATAACTTCATAATGATCATCACGCGTGTATACCTACTCACATTTTAACCCAAAAAAAATTGTTTGTATTAGGAACGTTAAAGTATATTATTGGAGCATCTTGCTTGACTTTGAATAATAAAAGCGATTCCCAGGTGTTGTCTCCATATTATGATGGTTTGTATTAGACACAAAACAGGCAAATCCAGTCAGAAAAATCCGTCAATTTACTGATGTAGATACCGCGAGGCTAGTCTATTTTAGTTACTTTCATAGCATCATGTCTTACGGTATTTTACTATGGGGACGGGCTGCAGACATCGAGTCTTCTTTATTCTGCAGAAAAGAGCGATCAGAGCTATTTATAATCTCCGCAGGCGCGATTCTTTAAGGGAACTGTTTAAGGATATAAACATCATGACGGTACCTTGTCAATATATCTATGAAAACATCATGCACGTAAGAAAAAATTTACATCTTTTTAGTAAAAGAGGTGATAGACATAATTATAGTACTAGAAATAGGGACCTATTAGTTCAACCAGGTTTCAGACTAGCTAAAGTAGACTCATCTTTCATGGGGTACTGTTTAAAATGTTACAATAAAATTCCTCCCCACATACTTCAACTGAATGAGTCGAAATTCAAAACTTGTATAAAACGCACACTATGCAGGCAGGCATATTATAAGTTGGAGGATTACATCTCTGATAAAAATGCTTGGCTTAATGCTGGTCCTGCTCCACAATCACAACTAACTAATTAACATTCGAAAATACTGTTGGAGCTGCTGAAGATCGGAAGACCATCTTGCATTGTATAAACTCAATCTCCTTTGTATTATATAATTGCATAGCACAGGTGTGAGTACTATGTACTATTGAGCTACCATTTACCGGGTAATTTGTCTTTCATTGACTTGAATGTGCCCTGGCGACTGGGAATGTCATGCTCACTGAAATGTCTCGCTGGTGGTGGCGCGTGTGTCGGATCATTTAGCTCCCTTCAAAATGGTTGAGCTGAATGGTGCTGATCCATGCGTCATGTTCGTGAACGGGCGCCGTCAGTTGTGACTGGTCATCTCTTAGCTGCCATGGCTTATTTTAATTTTTGAATTGTTTTATGTAATAATTGCGGACGCTTTTAACGTGCTTTCTACATTGTTCTCACATGTATAATTTCAACATAAATGATGTAACCCACATATTGTAACAATATTTTGATTTAAAAGAGTGTCCATGGAGTTTCTTGCCTGTTCTTCTCCATAGGTACCTACTACGCTTTGGAATGGGCAACTAGCTTCATATTTCTGACTGACCGACTCCTTGACAATTCAAAAGTGCCTGTAAATGGTTTAATTGAAATAAATGCTTTGAGTTTTTTTTTTTGAGTTTTGAGCAATAAAAATGAACCCCAGGTTTTTTCTATCAAAAATTTCAGTTACAAATATTTTTTTTTTAGAACACATCACATTCACAAGTGTTTGATGCTAAATGTTTAGTATGGAACAGCTACAAATGTCTGGTCATGGTTGTTGCATATCAAAGCATTTATCTTTGTAAAATTCGAAATAATATTATTAACAGCTTTCCTTGTACGGAGATATTATATTTCGGCACCTTGATAAATTTTATTCTGAACAAAGAAATTTTAATCAAATAAATTATATTCCAAAAACTGCAGGAATCACCGCGGGACATCAGACTACTGCAAAGTGAAATTCCTTTTCAATTACAGTCAGCAAAAGCTCAATTTCAACCCTGATGGAAAGATATAAGGTTTATAATCGCTTGATAACGAAGACCAATTACCTGGCCGGTCATTCGCTCACTGCTGCCAGTTTTCCAAGTAATATAGCAATCATTCATTCCTTTTGGTGTATGACATTCACGAGAGATTAATGTATTGCGATTCTCATAACAAGTTGAAATATTAATTTTAACATTTGTCTTACATTTTCTTGCTGGGAAGAAGAATAATTAAATAATAAACAAACTCTTAATAACTATTCAGATAATGTAAATTCACTCATAAATGCGGATATTTTTTAGCTAACATAATGAATGTGACGTCAATTATGCCCGAATGGACTCTCCGATTTAATTTTAGACCAATATCTTTCCAGTCATAACTTTAATCACTATGAGCAACTGGTTAATGATCTATAGATCATCAAAACCCCACACATTACGTTGATTCTACTTGACCAGGTTGAATTTGGATTGTACAGGTAAAATCCCACAGTTTCCCCATACTGAAAGCCTGAAGGATTTTATTACATCCGGTGTTCTATCGTTTGTTTTTCCATTAACGAATACTTTATTTTTTTAGATGCCAAAAGACTAAATAAAATAAGGTAAAAAACCGGCCAAGTGCGAGTCGGACTCGCGCACGAAGGGTTCCGTACGTATAAAAACGGCAAAAAAATCTCGTTTGTTTTAAATATTTATTTTATTCTGATTATTAGTATTTGCTGTTATAGCGGCATTTCATCATCTGTGAAAATTTCAACTGTCTCACTATCACGATTCATGAGATACAGCGTGGTGACAGATGGACTGACAGCGGAGTCTTAGTAATAGGGTTCTGTTTTACCCTTTGGGTACGGAACCCTAAAAACTGACTGACCCTAATAACCTTTATTGAAATAGAAGTGAGTCTTGTAAATGAACCACCACAAACAAATGAAGTATCATATTAATTTCTCCTATCTCGACTGCAATACAGAGATACATCTCCATACATTTATGGATAAGCATCTTGACGTCCAGATACCGATCGACGTTGTAAACAGAATACAGTCGTCACCGCCCATCCCGTGTTTATGTGTGTCGTAAAATATGATATAAATATCATCGTCGTGAATGATATTTTGATGTTAAGGGGAGCCTGTTTTTGGAAGCATTTTATTACTTAAATCTTCAGTAAAGTCTTCGTTGAGTATTCGGTTTCTAATGGCTTTCTTTAAAATAAGTTTAAAGTTAGTTCTAGCGTGAATGTACTCATTATTAATTTTGGAATGCCACAGGGATGTATAGTGGGACCATCGTTCTTCTTAATTTCACTAAGTGTAGGAACAATTTGTCATCATCAACATTATTAATTAAAGCCAATGCGAATATTATTAAACACACTGATGACACAATTAACACATACAGTGATGTTAAAGGACAAGTCACTTTAAGAAAAATAATGTCTCTTATTTATGTGTTTTTTTTGGCCATCAGAACAAATACTCTAAGATTATAAGTAGTAAAGTTTCCTGCAAGCAACTAAAAATGAATAAAGATTTCTTACAAAATATATTTTATTTTTCTAAGCCTTACCTTTAACCCACTGTTACCTGTATTAATCACGCGAACGAATACCTCATACGATCGAACACTTGTTGATCGTAATAAATCTTACGGCACCCGAGGGTTAAGTCGTAATAATAATTATGAATCTCTAATAAATTGCCTTTAATTGCTCCCTTGATATTTTAATTTGCTGTGTGGCCTGGCTACTTCTATGATAGAGCGAAATGCAAATCTATTTCAAATGGGTATTTTCTCTACAAATTATTATGTAAAATTATTATTTTTACATTCTGAAACGTTGCTCCACTCTTATACCAATGTAATTTCTACCGAGCCGGCCATATTTTTAAAATCGTTGGAATTGAATCAATAGATATATTAATCTTAAAAATTAAGCAGAAATAGATCATTAGTGAAAGTAGTCAGAGTACCATTGAATTTGATATTTCCTATACAATATCCAATTACAGTTGAAAGTGTCGTGATTGTCAAAATAAATTAACATCATTACTAATGATTAGCTGATTGTCACACTAGAGGTGTTATTAAAAAAGAGAATGTATGATAAAAAGTTTACGTACAACTGGTTTGGTGTTATGTAAGTAGTTCTGTAGGTATTAGTTACAAATAAGACGAAATTAGAAACGAATGTTTTTGCTATATAATTCGGAATGAACTGTTGTTAATTAAATTATAAATGATAATCATAAATGATTTTATTTCTGTAAGTAGGTTTGTACAAACATTTTTACACGTCAATCACATTTTTAAAACTAGATGAGGTCGGCGTTATAAGAGAAACGGACGAAAACGAACGACGCAAAACGAGTTACTCATACGTACGGATCGTAGCAGGTGGCGTTCTGTAGTTTTTGCCTACCCCCATGCGTACATGGCGTGATTTTATAAAAGAAGCATCATGTGTATTGATATAGGGCAAGTACCTATAGCAGAGAGTCATCCTCTGGATATTCTTGACAAAGAAAATCTTCATCTATTGATTGTTAAACGTGATTAAACAAGATTATAACGATACAACTAAAATGTTTAGATTTTCCAAAGGACTACTTACAAATGTATATTATGGCAATTGATTTTCTTTGATGATGATGATTTTTATTTCTGTAAGTAGGTTTATAAACATTAATATTTTAAAAACTAGATTGAGGTGAGGTCGATGTTTCCTATGCGAGTGAAGAAACTCTGAAACAAACTCACACGTCAAGAACAATCGAAAGAAAAGTAAAAACCTCTGAGATCTAAAACAGTAAATAATAGGTATCTATTCATGTTTGTGAGAAAATACTCTAGGTAACAGTGCTCCAGACGCATCATCATTTTGTAAACCCTAAATTGGCTATACATAACTCAACTACATAAGGCTTGTTAACGCAGAGATATGTAACTGTATGCAAATAGTTTTAACCCCTGAATATATTAGCTAAAGCCGGAATGATTAATTGTAAATGAGTTACGACTTGCCTACAATTTCGTACTGTGTGTGCATATCATTATACAGTCGAGCCTTCTATGTATCTGGGAAAGTTAGAAAACCCTTTTTGTCAAGTCTAGTGTATGTAAATGAACACTGTTTCTAGAATTATATACCAGCATAAATTAAACTGAAGTCTAAATAAAAACAGACACTGTACGTTTTCTTCTCTCGAAACATTTTTGTGAAAAAGCCATGGTAGTTGCGAATACATTATTCATTATTGTTGCCAATACTTACTCTATCTGTGCAGTGGTAGCCCAGCGAGCAATGGTGGCCCAGTAAAACTCATCATCACACTACTCTTAAAACGGTGAAAGAAAACAACGTGAGGAACCGGCATGTCCTAGAACTAGAAACTCGAAGAAATGCGACATCCACGAACCCGCACTGGGCCCGCGTGGTGGTTTAGGGCCCCTCTCACAGAGAGGAGGCCTGTGTCCCAGGATTGGGAACATTAAAGCCTTCCCCCGACGCGAAGACGGTTGGATCAAAATATTACCTACAACTTCTATATTAAACTTAAAGGGCCAATAAATATATTTTTTTAACTTTTTAGATGCTTTGTTTTTGTCGGGGGTTTTTTAAATTTTCATAACAACTTTCACCCCGGACCACTGCTACGCTAATAGACCTACCTTCTTATCTTGAATAAAGGAGACCTCGAATAAAATAACATGCTTGAATTAAAATACCATCATGGCCTTTGATCAAAATGCAATAAAACTCCGAAAAATTCCAGAAAAGCGATCGATTTCATTAAAAATTAACGTCACTCGTTGCAACCCCTTGTTTTCTTAAGGAAATTGGCATGATCCCCCGTTAGGGACGCATCGGGTAAACTTTCTTAGAACAAATACATAATAGATGGTGTTACCTAATGCAAAGGAAATAATTTATAAGTGTATTGTGTGTCTTTAAGTTAATTCTATTACGGGGGAGGTAGAGAAAAAATCCTGGCTAAAGTTTTTAGTTTTCAATACAAATTATATTTTCAGAAGTTCAAGCATGACCTTTCATAATTAATATTGTCATTTGGGAAAAAAACAAATATACCCCTATTCCGTTTTCTATTTCGTTTTCATGCAAACTGAAAATTAAATAGGTAAGTAGAAATAAAAAAATAATGCATCTACTTTCAGTTTCAGGTCTTTCAAATGGGATATACCTACTTGAGTAGTACCTACCTAGTTATAAGGTACTGAATGAGAAAACGCCCAGAAGAAACATAACGTTGTCGCAAATTAAATTAATCTTCCTACAATATTAGAATTCATAATAATATCTTAAACTCGTGGATCGAAAATTCCATCCCCTCTATATTTATCCGGGGTGAAACACGTCACCGCAATAAAATGATCTATTATTAAATTCTATACGTTTGATGTTCTCGAATAAACACGATCTTTTTGACGATTTTATTTCGTATAAGTACCTACTTTCTTCTTTAGTTTATTTTTATTTTCTTCTCTTATCTACTTTTGTACTAACTTTATTACTTACTAATTATATATTAATTAATTATTTGTTTAAATAAAAGCCGTTCTCTACGGTACCTAGTGACATAGCCAAACAAAGCAAGTCTGTATACGGGAAACCAGATCATGTGTGACCCATATGTTCAAAACTTGTCAAATAA
The DNA here is from genome assembly GCA_949152455.1 of Lithophane leautieri. Lineage (NCBI taxonomy): Eukaryota > Metazoa > Arthropoda > Insecta > Lepidoptera > Noctuidae > Lithophane > Lithophane leautieri. The sequence goes on along the minus strand of OX424463.1, from coordinate 1,735,552 downwards.
AATCGGACACAACACTCGTCCGTCACTATAAATACTATCTTACCCATTAGAAGCGCATTAAGTATTTAAAAGGGTGTCCCAAACGTAAGGAATGAATGAACCTTTTGTTTATAAGTCGCTCTTATTTTGTCTTGACATTTTATAAGGAAGAATAAATATTAGTACTGTTCTAGCTACAAGGCATCTTAATGATTCGTATGTATTCTGAAATTGCACGGCAGAAGTCGCGAAGGCACTAGTCTCAATCACTAGAGGTCCTGGACATGTGGCAATTGCTTTGAAAGCGTTTTGTATTTCTACAACGATTTTCAACTAGATTGAAATAAGGTTTTTAGTAGCATAAGTCAATACAATATATTTTAGACATTTCCATCAACTTTATCGCTGGTAGAATGTCAAATCGTCTTGGCCCAAAGCCTTGTTTACTTGATCTAATGATTTCTTCGCCATATTGTGGTCTTTTCATAAATTGATGTACTTATACAAAATTGTGATTCTGCGCCTATTATTTTCATAATATCTGATATCGCTTTTCTGCGACAATGAGATGTCTTTTTTCCTTGCGTAGTAAGTAAATTATGTTACCACCAAAGACACTTTTTATCACAATCCGAAGGAATTTGAATGAAATTCCAGTTCCATTGCTTCATAAGTCATTTTTGAAAAATTCGAATTATCAAAACGAATGGCATTACCATGGTTAGTGTGTTACGCAATTATCCTGCCGTACAAAACTCAGTTTCTATGAGTACAGTTTTTCTTGGGACTTACTTATGGGATAGTTTCATAACCATGTAGGAATTTTGTTACATTGTTGCAGTAGCTAACTCATTCAATAAAACAACATTATTCTTATAATAAGTACTTGACTGTGTACAAAAAACATGGCGACTCTAAACATTAACAAAAAAGAAAACAAACAAAATCGTTCGCTTCACACCACTGTCACATCACTTTGACCGTTACCATCTCACAAACATTTACATACTTTTATTATCAACCTTATTTTATTACAGATAGAGCACAGTTTGCTGTGGGCCAAAGGTCATAGTCTTGGCGAAATAAACAGACAACTTAATGTCACGCTGTCATTCACGGATTATGCAAAGTAGCCAAGTTATTTTTTTTTCTATTACCATAATACGCGTGGCAGAATGTTTGATGTAATGAAGCAACGTGGGAAAGGCTAACAGGGGCCTTTACAGCTCTATGTCTATAAAAACATAAGGCAAAGCATTGTAGGCTGTATATAAAATAAAATAAGGTTGGAAATCGGATGATTCTGGACTGATATGCGGGTATGTTTGTCCGGTCGTTCTCAACCAAATTATCAAATTTCAGAGATATCACGTTTCTGCTACCGGCCCCTTTTTGTTCTAATGTAGGTAGTAATTGATTTCTAGTTCACATCAATTGTTAGTACACTTAGTAGGTGCTGTAACGAACCTGTTTTCGGGTGAGGTCGGCAATTGTCGGCTTCCCTCGGACGTCAAATTATCATAAATTTTGTAATACAGGATGTTTAGTGTAGACTTACGTGGCTTGTTAGTACACAAATGATAAATTGTCCCTTATATAAGCGGTAAAAGTTTTGGTTTATGATTCACGTGAAATATTGTGACGCTAGTAAGGCGCAGTTTTCTCATACTGTGGAAGTTTGCATTCAGTAAATATTCAAAACGAAAATTTCTAGTTTATTTCATACAGATACTTGCTGATGCCCGTAGCTTTGCCCGCGTTTATGACGGTTATTGTATACTAAAACCTTACTCGAGAACCACTCTACTCATTGGTGAAAACAGAATGAAAATCGGTGCTGTAGTTTTTTAGTTTATCGCGAACAGGACGACAGACAGACGCGGCGGTGGACTTTATTTTATAATATGTATGGATAAGTCCGATAGGAACTTTTCTAAGCCATAATACCTTTATGAAACGCACTTTGTTTTCTTTTTACAGAAAATGTCCTATAATTAATCACCAGAAATAACTCGTTATCCCACTAATTATATGTGGGTATTGAGATGATTGAGAAATAAAGCTATGAAAAATTAAATGTACCATAATCAATCTGCCTAGCCTTTTCACAAATATGTTGAGGTCAGCTTCCAGTCTAACCGGAAGCAGCTGGATACCAGTATTTTATATGGAGCGACTGCCTATCTGACCTGCACAACCCATAATAACTGGGTAATACGATAACCCTTGGTAAGACAAATAATGGTAACGGTGGTGGCGGTGGTTTGGTGGTAATTAAGTATACCATATACAAAACATTTATAATTTTTCTTTTTAAAAATAAACATAAGTAATTCTAATTACAGTACAGTAAACTTTTTGTTCCTTACAGAGTAGGTTATATTATTCTAAAGCATACTAACTGTTAAGTGGTAATGGGTTACGTAGTAGTGCGCGTAGTATTTTAAGTCCGAGGTTTAGCACTAATAGTATACAATTAGTGACATTATGTCAGTTCTGACTATGCAAGAGTAAAGTTATACATCATTGAGTTGCTAACTTGTTCGACGATAGAATTACATCTAAGGGAAAATAAACTGGCAGCTATAAAAAAAAAATTGTCTCATAGAGGATTTTACAGTGTTTTATTTATTTATGCAAACATACACTTTACTGTTGGACACACATGCATACATATGCTACATGGTACAGATATTACCAAATACGTTCTTTCTGTAGGTATCTTAACAATATATTTAGGACGTAGAGGATTACATTCTTGATTAAAATTCTTCATGTATGTCTGTCCCCTTCTCCTAAGATAGACAAAGCAGTCTGTCTATCTTACCACAAAACATAAACTTGCCTGTATATTGTAAAAAATCAAAATTAATATCATCAGCACCTACTCACAAATTCTACCACTTTCTTTTAGCTGAAAATCGACCCCCAATCCACTTAAGCTTTTAAAAACAAAAGAAAACCTCATTTATTTCCAAAACCCACAAATCAATGTAAGTTCCGCTTCATCCTGTCACTTTAAAATTCGGAAATACTCGTATCACTTCGTGTAAACTTGGGTTATTTGAATGCGCAGGAGTGGCGCATGTCTGGTGCCAATTATAACAGGCGACTGACAAATGTGGATGACGTGGTGTACTGGTAAACACGGAATAAGTTCAAATTTATTAAGAAAAACAGAAGACTCATAAGGGACAAATAAAATTAAATATTGGTGCCGATTCTGTTGTTTACAAAGTAAACTAAATTTAAGTTCAGTGCATCTTTTCTTTCTATTTCATTATGAAAAGGACAGAAGTTAAATTTTAGTTTAGTCCTGTCAAATTAATCACGTTATATATATTGTTTTCTTTTTGTTCCTCTCAATCAGAGCACCTGCCATCTCTTCACCACGCTTGGTTGACTGTTAAAGAATGCCTAAGGCATTAAGTCCGCCTTTGTACCTTTTTTTTTGAATGCGAAAAGTTTTATTAAATCAATAAATAATAATAAATTAAAAAACATTAGCCACATATTCTGTTAGGAATGTCATCTGCGCCACTTCCAAAAAAACAAGTCTCAACCGACACGCTGTAAAATTCATTTGTGATGACAAACATCAAAGTATTTTCCTCTCAAATGTACCAGCATGCTACGCTTACTTTGACTAATGTGCTGCCCTGTACCAGCTCAAACCAACAGACGGCACGCGACATTTAAGTTTAATTTAACATACCTAAGAACACGGATGTCTTAATGAGTAACACCAAGATTTTATTTACTTAGGATAGGAGTATTGGGAATTTATTAACTTCAAAGACTGGTTGTAACGTATATACTGAGTTTTGGATAAATTATTGTGCAAAAGCTAAGAAAAATATGTCAAAAATTTAAATAAATGATGGATATAAAAATTGAGATTGAATTTCGTGGAGATTAATCAAACACTGGTGTTTGCTATGGCTCTCTATTGCATTATCATATGTCTGTATCTAGTTTCATTATAGTAATATTGGTTTGTCATAGTTTATTTACAAATTATTTGTTTATTGTTTGGAGTTGTTACCTATTTTATTTATAACTGTTCCTCTGCCGGGCAAAGGTGTCTCCCTTACTTGTTCGACCGTAGCACATTTGATTCTTATTTTTCTTTGTGAATCCAAATCCTTGCCAAATACTATTCATCCAAGTCTTTTGCTTTCTCACTTATTTACTATGGAATTTAACAAAGGTTTATTAATTACGTTTTCTTCATCATCAAATAAAAATAAGATCCAATTCCAGTAATTCTACAAAGAGGAATTTTTCACAACATCAAAACTTTGATAGTCATAAAATTATAACAACTCCGCGACAATCTGTTCCAATTATTTTTTTATTCTTCTCAGGACCGTTTTTGTGTAATTTTATTAATTAAGTTCAATTAAAACCGTATTATTCAGTTTCTCGTTGGAGGGAGTTTTGTTAAAAACTTTTTCCTCCGATTTCTTTTTGCTAATTAAAACAGAGTTTGAAAAATTCGAATTCTTTGCTTGGGTTGCTCTGGGGTGACTATTGCAGACTTGTTGTTGACAAGCTGTTTTTTATCGTATTTTAATGTGCTTAACGTAGTCTGCGTTTCTTTGCTGTATTTAATTCTACTTCAGTAACAAAATAAGCGAGATTCTGCTTTGGTAGTGGTACAACATTTCTATGCCTTTGTATCTTCACGGTGCGGTCTCATGGTCACTTAATTTCGATACTAAGAGCATTATATAGAACCATGAAAATAACATAAATATTTGGTACAATCGCTCCTGAAGCATATTTGTCGTATTATAGAAGATTGTAGGGAAACTGGAGGACTGAGGGATTTCTCAGTAGCTGCTTGGAGTCAGAATTCGTGCCCAGTTGATGGCAAAAGGCTCGCTCGCTATTATACGGGACATAAACATAACTGGCGAAATGTGGGTGTATTATAAGTACACCTCTACCTTACCCATCGGGAATTACAGGCGTGATTTTATGTGTAAAGAAGACTGACAAATCATTTTTCCTCCTAAGTTCTCAAGTATTGATTGATTGCTACCCATTTTCTTGGCGACATTCGAGTCGATTAGGGGAATCGTGTTACTATGGTGATTGTCGACGAACGGTAAACAATACTCCAGTTATGTTCTAATGCAATAGTCGTTAGGGGGACTAAAGGACTATTGGGAGAAAACCAGCCAACTGTTCATTCATTAAGAAGGATTGAGATCTTGATGTCCCCAAAATCTTTTGTTATTAGCAGTCGGATTATATTGATTAGTTAAATCAAAATTCTCTTAAAATAAAACGCAACAATATTTAAACAAGTCTGGTGAAGCTTGTTAGTCAGCTATACTTGAATGAAATAATAATTATAAAGAGGTAAAATTTGTGTGTAATTTTCAGAACTAACGGATCCGATTACGAAAATTCTTTCACTAATGGAAAACTGTAGTGTTACCGAGTGTCATAGGATATAAGTACTTTATATTCAATCAAGAACATAGACGCGGACGATTTCGTGGGCAGAAGATAGTAAAGTTGTCATTACTAATAGGTAGGTAGTGAAGGTACAAACTAGAGTAAATTGGTTCCATGCTCTTTTATGAAATATAGATTAGAGTGGTATTAAACGCTCATTGCAGAGTATCGCCACGACAACTTTCTGAAGGGTGTCACTCATATTTTAGTTCTTTTTTCTCTCTCTCTCTAATTATTTACTTAGTTTCTGACTTACAAGAGTAATGTCTCCTCTTGGAAGTGGAAATCTAAAAACAATTCGTTACATTACCAACATTTTTAAAGTCCACCATTATTTACTCAGCCAATATATTTTCTACCATTCTCTTGGACACTGGACTGTCTCAATGACAATCTGCACCAGATAAGTCCCAACTTTCAGTGCAAACAATCGTAAAACATAGCGCAAACATCTCGGAGGCCAACAATAGCCCGCGAACAAAATCGTATAGACCCTTACGGAACTCGTAGACATTTCTAATAGCCCTTAAGAGTGAGGCAAACAGTTTTACTCCATTGTCCACTTCACTCGACATTGTTACTTGATAACAATCTTACTTTTTACTGCTCTGCTAAACGATTTTGATACTTGCATCAAAGTCATATTAGATTCTGCAGATGCAAGATTAATTTGGCGCACCGTTCGTGCCGTTTCCATGGTAACGGGTATTGTCCAAGCATTTTTTCCAAATATTTTTGAACGAAAATCAGCTCTTTGCCTTTGACTGTAGAGGTGGGTGTCCTTTGAACAGCTTTTCGCCCAAGATATTTTTATTATCGGAAGAATATTTTTCTGCAATTGAATTTTTATTTAGTAGGAATCGATGACATTATTACTGTTAGATACCTCTTATTTTTAGATGTCGTATTTGCCATAGAATCCTCACATATTTTCGTGTCCTATTTCTTAGCTACACTTTTCTCTAAAATAGACACTAGAAAAGCTCGTACATATTTATTCTATATTTTTATCCCTTCGCGTTCGGTCGGTGCTTTTTGAACTCAGTACAGAAGTTAACCAAAACGTTTGTTGTATCAAATTATCATACCGGGTGCTGACCAATAATTCTGACAAGTACTTTCCCTTCTTTAACGTATCTCATCGGCAAAAACGGTAACGTTTGCATTATGACCATCACCAGTACAAAGACCAAACTCAAAGGTTACGATCAAATTCCTATTTGTCCAAAACTTTATGACGAAAATCACAAACTGCAAAACGTCAAGATCCATAAGAAGACATCAGCAGACAAGCACAAAACCCACTCAAAAAAAACAAAACCTCACCAGCAACTACTATCTCATAGTTGCAGTTTTAAAGTTGACTATTTTTGTAAGAGTGATTATGTTTTTGAAAGTCATAAAATTGTTGAAGATCACAAAATTCTTAACGTTTTAATGCTTACAGATATTAAAAGACTACATCAACACAGTCAGTAGAACAGAACCCACACAAAACACAATACGTCTAACCAGTAAATACTACCCCATAGCTGCAGTGTTAAAGTTGACTATTTTTGTACGAGAGCGCCTTGTTATGAGAATAAATCGCGCGGCGAGACAACACATTGAATTGTGCTCGTCTTTTATCCGCCGTTAAGGATCGTACACATTCAGTTTGCAGTTTATTGAATAGACTACTTTCTACCTCTTCAAAACAAGAGCGTAAGATTTTAAGTTTACGTTTAAGTCAGAAAAGGAGTTAAATTGTTGGAAAGGGACGTTTGTTGGATATAGTCATATGTTTATAGCGAAAAATACTTTAGAATGGTTAACTCAGCTTATTCGTTGATCCAATTTAGTCGGTATTGAATCGGTTCTTCTGCTTATAAAATTCTTACTTTAATCCAGAATTTTAACGATATAATTAACAACATTTTATGGTAATGCAACCCAAAATAACTTAGGAACCGTTCTGAGGTTCATAAATCTACATTCACCAGTTTTTTTTTTTAACTTCCTGAAACCACAATATCTGAGGACGACCACTGTGTGGCTCAGTAGGAAGTCATCCTACATCAAACACAACTATCTAAAATTCATTTATAACACAATAAACCTCATCAACTTTAACCTGTACAAAAGTACCAACTCCTTAACATTAAAATATCCGCGCCTGATATTTTCTCCGCAGTTTCCATTATCTTATAGTGTGCAATAAATACTTCAAGTCACCCGTCACAACGGGGCATATCCATATGATTGCGCGCTGAACAAATAAAAACAGAGTTAATGTTGGATACAAATAGATCTTACTGTGCTGTGAAAATTGTGGATTATTTTCAAGGAGGAATTGCACTTAATGAACTCACTCACCAAAAGATGTTAAGCATCATGTGACATCCCGCAGATAAAGTTGGTCTGCGTAGTTCGATAAGGTTAAATCCTGTCTAATGAGATGTACCTAGTAACAGTTTAAATAATAGTGTCTAGGATATTTTCTAACGCAGAAAACATCGAGTTCTGTTTCGCCTAAAACCAGCATAAGACTCTGGATGATGGACTTCTTACTAACAATGATAGTCTCTAAAAGCATATATTACATAGCTACTGAAGCAGCCTAGAATCTATAAATCAGATCAATTGAAAGATTAAAACGACGTACTACACAAACGGTCAATCAGCGGACGAAACAACTGCATACATTTAACGCACCATCTCGTTAATACTTTAATTGATGCGACGCTCCGCTTTGTCGCATACTCTCATGGTAATGCTGAGCTGAAACGAACGATGGGATTGTAAAAGCTCATAATTGTTCTGCAAAGTTTGGATTTTTCGTTAAGACAATATAGCTATCAAAACTTGTTCAAAATTTGAATCATGAAAATGTAATCCATATCTCAAACATTAAATTCTCTTCAAAAATCAGTATTGAAGCAAATTGTACCCCAGATTTTTTTTTAAATTTGAAGGTTATGTTATTTGAAACGTAAAGATGAAAATATCAAAGTCAGTTTTATTGGAATGAAAGAAGTAATGCATTACCTACATTATATATTAATAATATGTAATTGAATTTTGTAGTAGATAATGTCAGTACGTAAATGAAAACAAACAACACAGACGTTCATTTTGGTTACAAAACAACGGTAGCGAATTAACAGCAGGCAGTAATCCTTTAATTGATGCAACGCGACCTCTTGTTCCGATTCAATCCGATGAGCGATTTAAATTGCTGTTTGTTGTCGCTCTTTGTGCGTTTCGATTACAATTCACGTATAGTCAGCAAACATCGATATAAATTCTAACGATTACCGGATAAGTGTTGACTCGGGAATCTTTTCATTTAATAAAACCTTTACTTTCAGTTTTATTTATTACTCCAAGTTCAATCTCAGATTTTTTTTGACTACCTGGTTATTTGTCTTCTGTATCTTCGCTTATAATTTCGGGCTTCCAATACTCACTCGTCACTATATAAATTGTTCTTTCTCGCTTAACCATTGCTTTTCAAAGTATTAAGGTATAGAGAGTTAGAGAGACTAACAGAGTGGCAGTTTTTCCATATCTTAACATCTTCTACTGACTAAATATGCTTTAGAAAGTATTATTTACATTTGTAAACCCTCTTTAAAACTTTCCATCTAACTCGAATCAAAATCAAGATTTCAAGAAAGTCACCATTGCCATACAATACGATACAAGAAAATTATACCCAACGTCGCCGCCAACGGGTTCTATTTACCAGTCAATCAAATACATAATAGCACTCCTATAGAAAATCCTCAATAGCAGTAGTTTTCACACTAGTCTGGTGTCAATTTTATGTAAATAAACATAGGTCAGCCACTGTTATTACTGTCAACATGTCGGTGCTAAATAACAGCGCGAGTGAATGTCCCGGCGACTGGAAACTATCAATTAGTTGCACTGCGGTGGTTGAGGCTTTTACATTAGCGGGCTTTGTTCTGGTATTCTGTTGTTTATTAAATTATCGGAAATTGATTAGCGATCCGAATTATTAAAAAAAAATAACTTTACCTACGTACGGCTTATTTTAAAATAACTTTATTCGTCGTTTATTTAAAAAAAATACCGACTTAATTAAATGTGTTGACATTTATTTAAGGCGGTATTTTTTAATAAATTTGTGAAGACGAAAAATTTTAAAATAAATATTTATGGCCAAAACAAATCTGACCGAAATGACGACGTGATTCATACTCAAATAAATATTACCAAACAACTAAACGCCAAGCTAATTTCCTTAACGATCACTGATAAATCAATCAAATATTCAATATCCAAATCGCTCCCTTCATGGCCACTTATAAACTGATGCACGGCAAACCTTAATTAGCAAGAGGCGGCAATTTGCGGTCTTCAAATTGACTGACTGAGTCAGTGTTTGAGTGAGGCCTGATCGGTACCATGCCTAGTATGTCAATTATGTAGTTTGTGCTTTTATGAAATGTGGTAAATGTACAATTTGTCGTTAGGATTGACGAGGTATCTGCTTGAGACATTCTTACATAATATAAAACAAAGTCCTCCACTGCATCTGTCTGTCGTCCTGTTCGCGATAAACTCAAAAACTACTACACCGATTTTCATGCTGTTTTCACCAATGGATAGAGTGGTTCTCGAGTAAGGTTTTAGTATATAATAACCGACATCCACGCAGGTGAAGCCACGGGCATCAGCTAGTAAATTATAAACTGCAAGCTTCAAAATCTGTTTGTACCGAATTAATTAGAGTTTTGAATAAAAAGAGAATTCGAGAGGGTGAGACGCAGCGTCTTTTTTTCAGATTCCTAGAACTTACTCTGATCATTTTAGTTTTGCTAAGCGTGATGAATATGATTCATCAAGTCATTTTCTGTAGAGAGAACTTCAAATTTTTAAGTTACTGAAAAGGAAATTAACAGAATTAATATAGATCTTCCATTTGCTCTTATTGTTCTATCCCTATAGCTAGTGTGCAAAAAAGGGTTTTCTATGTATTACGTTATGTACCTAATATCTTCAACACCAAGTAAAAATATATTTCCATATCCATACTAGCATCTTTACCCCCAAAATCCTTAAAGAGAAGTGCTCCCACGATGAATAGAGATAGAAATCCAAAATTCATAGCGAAGCGTCTACAAAAAGTAGCCCGAACCATCCATCAGGGGGTAGACAGTAAACACAGTATTTGTATGCATTTCGGTGCATTCAATATGCGAGTAATCTCGTACTCAGACCATTCGCTACTAAATGTTCGGAGTTTATGGTACTTGTAAAAGGATGGAGTAGGAAATGTTCAAAGTCGTATTCGTAATGTATTGGGTAACGTGCATGAAATTTATATGGGATCTAAGAGAATTATAAAACTAGGAAGTCTCCATTTGTAGGCATGCATAATTATTGAGATTTTACTTGTTAGATTCTAAATGAGACTCCAGTTTTTAACAGTATTTTTATCTATTAGTTCCAGAAGATCGTCTAATAGCATTCGGTTGACAATATTAACATTTATACATATCCAAGTAATTTGTACCTATTGAAAAGCGATTACATAAGAGTTTGGAGATAAATGACAATAATAATATTATGTTTGACATTAAATTATGTTGACAGTTTGCTTTATAAGTTAGGTATTTTAGAACTTTATAAAAACAGGTGTCTGTCAGGGCTCTATTCTTAGACCGTTTGTGTTTATAACAATCATGTTTTTCACTTGTAGCAAGAACATTGTATCCTACTTTGAGTCAGGAATTATTTTTTTTTATTTGGTGCCTCAAACAAATATACCTACCTAAATTCATAGGTAGATAAAATGGCAGATAGATAAAAGTTATCTCCCCTAACAAGACTCCATCCAACAACAAACATTTTAAATCGAATCCATCACCTCATTGCAAATCTAAAACTTTCTCAAATACTCTACGTCACACCCCTGAATACCTAGACAACTTAAAAACTATCCTTCAACAAGCGAATAACACCCTTATAATCATCTAAATAAAGTATATTAAATCTGTAAACATAGTTGGTCATCGTGCAAAGTTAATCAAGCTGTGGTTGCAGGCTAAATAAGTCTCTCTTGTTTGGACGTTAAGGTGTAGTAAGGCGGTAAATAAGCTGCGGTATGTCAGTGGACCCTCGTTGCATTGTTTGGGAAGACGTTTAGGAAGAATGTCGCAGCGATTTCGGATATGTCAGTCGCGGCCGCCTGTCAAGTCATGTGGCAGTGTTGGGGAGACTGGGGCCATGAAATGAGCTGGTTTGGACGATACAGTTGACTATGACTATGGTCATAATAAGGTGAAGTAACGTAAGTAATCTTTTGTTTCTATTAAACGATAAGTTAGATTAGACTGCACAACTCACATAACATCAAGCCTGTTTCCCCGAATAGTTGGGTAGAGGTGTACCTATAGAACACCCACATTTTGCCTTATATTTTGCACAGTAATATGAAATCGGAGTTGATAGAGTATTTTTCTAAATCTTGGTCACAGTGAAGAATATTCCCTTTATTTTTGTGTTATAAGAATGAGCTTACACGTTCCTGTATAAAAGCAGAACCGATGATGGTATAGTTCGATTCAAACTTAATGCCAATTCGAGTTGCTGCGCAGTAACAATTTCATATGTCAGCGGAGGTGAGGGGTGGGGTACTGCGCAGCGAGTAGCTAACTTCCGAGCCAGCATTAAGTTACAGTTTGCCTCTATAAAAATTGTGCCGTTCGATACCTATTAGTATGGCTCAAGAGTGATTAAAATACGATACAATTCATCATTCAAGTATTAATACGCTTCCCTCATGGCTTACAACTCCGTCGTCTTCCCTACCATCAAGTGATTGCTTACAGTAGGAGGGTAGATTGAATAACGTTTTGTTTATTTTTGCTTCGTCCTACCCGTAAACAATAGTCTCCGGTTTCCCAGATTATGGAATATAAGCCGGCTTCTAAGCCCTTGATTATATTTTCATGTTCAAACTAAGTGCTGGGTTTGATTTTGAACGAAGAAAGACGCAGATATATAAAAAAGTAATGCTTGAGCAAGTCTAAAATAAGTTTAAAAAAAAGCATTTTAGTATTAACACAGGCAGTATTTACGAATAAAACTATGGATAATGTCTGAAATATACAAGGTAAGTAATTGTTATTATTTTGAAGAACTTGGTTTTTATTGTTTTTCAGTTCACTCCAATCTTAAACATGCCAACTCCTGAAATTGATCAGTCCCCAATGTATCTTTGGCAGCGGAATCAATAAATTAATTAATACAATAAATTAATACATTTTCAAATTTTTGACTTGGGAATTGTAACAACTGTGACTATCGTTAAGCGTATTGAGATCTGTGATTGTAGAATCAGTACACAGTTTGGGTAATGTTGTTCTACCTCACGATAATGCCCCAGCTGCCTAGCATGACACGAAGCGATTCTCCTGTATTGGGGAAATTATTTACACAATGTTCTATTGTGCGCTTTTATAATTTCTAGCGTGCCGATATCATCGTGGACGTCCACGTCCACGTCACAACATCACGATATCACGGAGAAGTAAAAAGTATGAAAATATATGAAGACGCTTATAAATTTCCGTCCATGATAACGTGCACGTATTTCCATACATTTTAATTATAGCGAGCGATTGGCGAAGCCTATGTGCTGGACATAACCAAACAAATTGAACCTGGCTCCAAGGAAAGAAACGAATCATTGCAAGGACTTTAGTGGAATCATGATAAGATTTATGTACTTACTACGAAATAATATGATATTTCCACACGTGAAGACTTTTTTTCGGGATTCCGTAAGCTACGTGAATGTTAGTTGTTTTCGATGTCATGCAGGGAAACTTGTTAAGCAAATTGACTACCAACTTAAATTGTCCGTATATCCGAATTACTACTGTTATTCTTTGACATTTGTATGACATGGCTATCACACGGCAAATTAACACAGTGCTTGATACAACTAATATCCCTGGCTGCATTTCGCTATCAGTCTTCGCCACGTTATGAATTTTTTTTTTGAGTGGCGTTGAGGGAGAGACTTTGAGTGTTTTGTTTGGTAAGCTAGTTTTGCTCTCTGTTAAATCGTTGAAAGTTTTGTTTATCGGTATTTTGTATCAGAGTTGCGTGGTTTTGATATGAGTTAGTTTTGATCATTCAATAAAATAAAACTATCTAAAAGTTGTGTTTTTATGTGAATTTATTTAAAAAAAGAAAAATATTGAAGAATAATTTACAAAATATCTGTATGCGTAAAAAGTAAATTGTAATCCCTCATATAAATCTGCCTGTCATAAATTGAAGAAAAAAATAAGAAAATGAGAGAGAGAGGACGACAAAATACGTAGCGTTCAGCGACAATAATGCCATGTGGAACGCTTATATTCAGTCAGATGAAAATTATATTTATGGTAGATGGAAAAAATATTTTTTTGCCATAAGCGATCCCAGTTTCTTGGAATAATGGACGATTTGTCTATTCTTGAAGTAAGTGTACATAAGAAGGTAACTTTAATCACTAGACGTTGTGCAGTTAGCCCAATGTCTGAAGTCAATCTTCGGAATTTTACAGCAACTGACCAATGGGTTCCTGTAATTAAAAGTTTAATTAGTTAAATAAATGCGGGGCATGCGCTTTGTTATGAAATACATTTCAGCAGTTTGTGAATAAGTGGTAGTCCTTCAATAAGCAGACCAAAGTTTGAGGAATGTTGCCTCCTTCGAGAATGCGCTCAGACCATAGACCGGCTATTAAATCAATGTCTTTGACATCATCATACACATCCAGCATAATTTTGATTCTCTGGAAATCCTACTTCCTACTAATATTATAAATGTGAAAGTTTGTGTGTTTGTGTGTTTGGATGTTTGTTCCTCAATCACGCAAAAACGGCTGAACGGATTTGGATGAAATTTGGCAAAGAGATAGTTTATAACCTGGATTAACACATAGGATACTTTTTATCCCGGTAGTAGGTTCCCATGGGTTAATTTTAGACATCTACACGGGCGAAGCAGCTGTCAAAATTTCGTTTCATATAAATCTGTCCGATTTGGTTAATTATGAACCTTTATAGATAGAAAATACCCTTAAGGAAAACCAGGAAGACCGACAGGTATTCAATCAAGTCATATTTCCCCGGTCTTCTTACTTCGAATACTATAAGATTTATTTTCAGTACATCGAACACACATAATAGTCTTACATACTATGCCACAGTAATAATTCAGTAATATGAATTAGAACTTGGAACAAAACATACCTATATACAAATTCGAGTCATTAGAATTGACATTGCAAAGTTAAAGTTTATTTTATTTTAATGATGAATCTATATACAAGGCAAGGGTGACTGAGATATCAACGCACAGCCTAAACCGCTGGTCCTAGAGACATGAAATTTGGAGGGTGTGTTCTTCATGAAGATTAAGGTTCCACTAAGGAACGATTTTTCGAAATTCCACCGCTAAGAGGGTGAAACCGGGAGATTTCGTTAATATTAAAAATCTTATTCCTTGAGTTAATAGACTTGAAACTTGGCACGAATACTTATCTAAGTAAATTATAAAGTTTGTCATTTTTATTTTTTCTAAACTACCCCCTAAACGAAGATTGGGAGGTGTCAAAGTTTGTATAGAAGAATTTTAACGAGCTGTCCGATTAACTCGAAACTCAGTATTTATACTTAAAACTAAAAATAAAGAATGATGTGTATTCAGGTTTTTCAAAAATCTACCATTAACGGGGTGAAAATGGGTAGTCTACGTCACAGCTCAAACCACTAAAAGGATTGGGCTGAAATTTGGCACACAGTAAGTTATTAGGACCTAGGCGTGCATTAAGAAAGGGTTTTTGGAAAATTCTAGCTTTAAAGGGATTAAAAGGGGGGATTTCGTTTGTACGAAAAATCTTACTCCTTGAGTTAATATACTTGAAACTTGGCACGAATACTTATCGAAGTAAATTATAAAGTTTGTCATTTTTAGTTTTTATAAACTACCTCCTAAACGAGGATTGGGGGGTGTCAAAGTTTGTATAGAAGAATTTTAACGTGTTGTCCGATTAACTCGAAACTCATTATTTATACTTAAAACGAAAAATGAAGAATAATGTGTATCAGGGTTTTTCAAATGTACTCCTAACGGGGTGAAAATGGGTAGTTTACGTCACAGCTCAAACCACTAAACGGATTGGGCTGAAATTTGGCACACAGATAGTTATTAGGACGTAGGAATCCACTAAGAAAGGGTTTTTGGAAAGTCGCCCTTATTCCTTTAGTTATTAAACTTGAAACTT
Organism: Lithophane leautieri; assembly: GCA_949152455.1. Lineage (NCBI taxonomy): Eukaryota > Metazoa > Arthropoda > Insecta > Lepidoptera > Noctuidae > Lithophane > Lithophane leautieri. Next base: position 1,719,810 of record OX424463.1, on the reverse strand, counting down.
GGCAATACTTGCCACAGTAAATAATAAAGATTGTCACTTTTAGTTTTTTAAGCAATCCTTCACATAGACCAATAACGGGGTGGCAAAGTAAGTAAGTAAAAATTTACTCAATACTCAATACTTTATTGCAATCCATAATGTGTACATAATAGTTGGTATGTTAAGACATCGAATCAATTATGGACCCTGTCGGGCACAGCAAAAGTTAATTTTTAACAGGAGAGAGGATGAAGGCGCCTTTTTATATTCATAGTAAAATGTAGGTATTAGGTAACAATGATTTTATTGTTTTTGAAATTTATCGCTAAAGTATTCATCAATAGTGTAGTAGCTTTTGAATAATAGGAATTGTTTCAATTTATTAATAAAGATATTATTCTTACTTATGTCTTTGATGTAATCTGGTAACTTATTGTAGACTTTAATGGACATTACAAATGCACCAGAAGAGTGCATTTTTAATCGTGAAGTGGGTATGTTTAGTCTGTTTTCATTTCTGAGTGCAATTTTAGTTTGGATATCTCCCCTTTTAGTAAAGAATTGCGGATATTTTCGTACAAATTTACAAATTTCAAGTATGTAGAGGCAGGGCAGGGTTAATATTTTTAGATCTTTAAAGTGGGGTTTACAGGAGTTTATATCTTTGATATTTATTAAAATTCTAATTAATTTTTTCTGTAGAGTGAATAATGTAGAAGCGTCTGTACTATTTCCCCATAACAAAACGCCATATTTAAGCCATGCAAATGCGTACGCGTAATATGTCACAAGTGCTGTGCAATTTTTACGCGCTGTCGGATTAACTCAGAACTTGGTACGGTAGGTACTAATACTTAAAACAAAAAAATGTAAAGTACGTGTTTCAGGGTTTTGTAAGTTAACAACTGACTTAACTTGAATAATACCTTCATTGTGTAATGATACAATAATATTTAAACCACCGACTACATAATTATTATCATTATGTTGTAGCAGCCCGCAGATATGTTTTTCATCAATAAAAAAACGGAAATATTGCCCGTGTTGCGGAAAATGGGATACATAATAAAATAGTAACTAAGTCAAAACTGTACATTAAATACTTTGAAAATAAGTAATTAGTACGAGGTGTGGGAATGAGTCTGATGCCGAAAATATATTTTTAAGTATTTTTGTCCGTTTGTCTGTTCATCTGGATGTTTGTTCCGGATTGGCGCAAAAACGGCCCAACGGATATTGATGAAAGGCACACAGATAGTTTATAACCTGCACCCTAATTGCGTAATACACGATCCACAATCTGAATCAGTTTGAAACAAATTTCTAATCCATTGCTTCATAAGTTTGAAAAAAAAAATCTGCTCCACAACGTAAATAACGCAATGAATGTTGTTGAACTGTCAAAATGAAAGATTAGTCTTAATCGGTTACGAAAATAAGTTACGCAATTAGATAACTGGATTAACACATAGGGCGCTTTCAATCCTGGGCGGTAGTAAGTTCCCGTGGGATATTTTCCGACATCCACGCGGGCGAAGCCGCGGGCAAAAGCTAGTATTTAATAAAATGTTAAAATTAGAGATATAGTTCCATTTATTTATTTTGTGATAGTACAACTTTCTTTACAACGACGATAACGTTATAATATCGATATTTTATTGATAAAATACCAATAATACTAGTAATTAAATACTTTCTTAATTATTATTAACTTGTATGAGCTTAATTTAGTATTTTGGATCAGAGACTATTCAAACATATGCAGGAAAGGAAAATTTCACATTCATCAATGCGAATGTTTATGATAAAAGAAAGAAAAGCAAATTAACCCTTACATCTCCATACATGATCTGTCTAAGATCATTCCAGCAGTTGATTTTGTACCCGAAGCAGTGGTGAACGTAGTCGATGTAAGGACTTAACCCAAACAAGCGGTTCTTATGCAAGTCGCTGGTCGGGATATCCACAGAGCATTGTACGTATGGTATACCCATTTCTGCTAACTAGAAGTTAAATAAATATGAGTAATTTATAGATATGGCGAACACAGTCATAATTTATGCTTTGAATTCTCTTTTAGTTCACCATAAACATGTAATTTTGTTAAAATAAACAGTTTGGGCCTGTCACCTTTATTTCTTATTTTCTAATAGTCCATTTAGCATTTTATTTTATGCTAAATAGATAATATTTTATTTTTCAAAACAAAATTGGAGCTTAAAACGTTAGGTAGGTGTTAAGTTTTAAATGATGGCCTACATTTTTTACCATAGATAAAGGCGTACAAGTAAAAGTTTTGGAGGTAACTTAAATAGACAACTAAATATTAAAAAACAGTTTTCCAAACATACCTATTGACAAACAAAACACTCAAAACCCCTCACTGCCACACAAAAAATCGATCCATAACAATATACACCTATCAAAGTTTAATGTCGTCAATCAATACTGTTTGAACTAAAATGCAAGGTAGCTTCAAAAGGGCAAGGGGATCGCAAGGTAAACAGCGGGGCCCCACTGCGGGTAATTTACCAATTTACCCCAGCTCTAGTAAGCTAGGGGTTTGATCACTGATGCTACCACCTGCCGGGAAAACATTTAAGTCAAGAATTGTAAGGACTTTTTATTTTATTTTAAGTGTTTCTTTAATTGCAGTAGAAATATAATAAACTAGCTGATGCCCACGGCTTCGCCCGCTTGACAAATTATATACGATTTTTATGCTGTTTTCACCAGTGGATAGAGTGATTTTCGAGGAAGGGTTTTCCTCGAAAACCATTCTATCCATTGGTGAAAACAGCATAAAAATCGGTGCAGTAGTTTTTGAGTTTATCGCGAACAGACAAACTGACAGACGCGGCGGAAGACTTTGTTTTATAATATATGTATATATTATAAATTACTCTAGCTACGAATGGATAGGCGTTTTTTTTTTGTGGTACGGATATCATCAAATCTCTTCTCCCGCTCTGGGCGGAGCGGAAGGGCGTGCCAGACTTTTACTGTCTAAATCCCACCCGTGTTCCTTCAGTTGCCTGTTGCCAAGGGTCCTGGTATCCCTTTCGGACTTTCCCGCAACCCGGGTAATGAATGGTTAGGCTGCGGTCCTATTTATGATGCATGATATCTTACATGAATATTTTTAGGTAAACATACCTACTCACGGTGCATCAGGTCAGATCATACCGTCATTATTGCTCGAGTGCTGAGATCCCGACCATTAACGTTGACCGCCTACCAACCAAACTTAAAACGTGCTTAACAAATACAAAATATCTACTCATGCAACGAAAATTGTCGCAGTAGCCACATGCTATGGGTAAAACTCTTATCTATTTCTCAAAAACAGTTTCTTGTTATCTCAAGTCCTGAGTTTTCGTGTTCGTTATTATTCTGAAGGATAGGTAAACAGTGATATTGTCGACGCATAGCTGACGGACTGTTTGCTAAAACTTTATGCTCATACTGATCAAATATTAAATTTAATTGCCTATGCAGTATTAATGATGCGTCAAAGAGTTCTTGATTCTGATCGATGGAATTTGTTGAAGCTTAATAAAATATTTGAACTTACATATCAAAGCTAACCATGAAGTATAAGAAAACAGTTAAAGTAGAGCTGAAAATACTATTGGTGTTGCTTTTTTTAAATCCTTTTTCCATATTTAAGACATAGCAAGAGAAATGGCTTATTTGAAGTAATAGCTTATTATGCTCAAAGCCCATCCCCGAGTGCATTAACTAGAAAATTCCAAACCTATACTTCTACCTGACTTAGCTAAATTTCCTGAAGGTCTTGAAACAGTACCCCTTTACTACAATATCTCAATCGATCGATAGTGTTGTAGCAACTTCAAGTGTAAGCGAGCAAAATAATAATATGCTGTTGTTGAAAACACTTCAAACTTTATCCACCGCTCTAACGACAGAACTTCACAGGTTATCATTATATTCATTATTTTAATCAATAGTGCTACGTCACTAGTGGATAAAAGGCGACACACGTTAAGGAAAATTGTTCATGTCAGACAGAGGACTGGGTACAAAAAGTGAAAAAGAAAGGTTATGGATGTAAGGAAGGTGATAAAAACGTGGCAGAAAAGCTGAATTGGTAATAAATGGCTCAAGTTCATAGTTCGAGCTTTCTTAGGGCGCGTTCACACTATGTTGTGACGATTAATTTATCGTTCCTTTTTGGTTGAAAAAGTCGTGGACGACAGGTCCTATATGTGAACACCTCCATACAAATACACAAGCTACGACGCTTTAAACGACACGATAATATGTCGTCACGACATAGTGGGAACAGGGCCTTAGCCTGCGTCCTTAACGAAAGTGACTGTCGCGCAAATATGCGATTTCGTGATTGTTTACCTAAATAATGACGTATATACGCGAGTTGATTGAACGCGCTAGTATGTCATATTCATAGAAAACGCATGACGCGGCGACGATCGCGTACTGGCGCGACGATAACTTTCGGTTAGGACGCAGCCTAAGAGTGCTCTAATTCCACAATGTAGACTTCGGATTGATATAGGCCATGAAACTAAATGAAAACTAATCACTAGCACAATAACCAGGCTAAAGCTTTCACCGCTACTTGACCTTTTATGCAAGCATTCCTTTATTTATTTAGCAAAAATAACAAATTACGTCTACTTTTTGACGCATGTTCACAATAAAACAAAGTCGGTGTAATACCAGAATTAATATCGGGAGTTTCCGTAATTTGGACAGATGGCGCCACTTTGTCTCGCTCAGTGGGGCAGCCGGAAAAATCTGAAAACTGGTTACTGGGACAAGAATTTTTGTGGACAATTTGTTTGTGGGTGTATTTTGGTGGATGGTGAGAAAATGTCCGTTTGTTGTACGGATGTGGCCATCTAAAAGTTCCGTCACTTGCTATTATTAGCAACAGAATATTTCTTTGTCTTTATGCATCTACTATTTTACACTTTTTCGACCTGAAAGGTGGTTATGGTTATAATAATAAAGGATACTTTGCCACACCAACTGTACTTTTCAGAAAACAAAAAAGTTTCTGAGATTATACGTCAAGGCAAAGACCCCAGTTTCTTCCATACCTTAAATTTCTGCCAACAGCAACACCGTTATTTCAAATAGCGTGACGGAGTTACAAAGTCATTCAATAGGTCATACTTGTGCTCGTATGGGTACAGCAACCCATAGTTGAAGTCATAAAGTAAATATTCCCAAGTACAATGCAACAATGTTTCTGTATGTGCGAGATTTGAACTCACTTCTGAATATCGTCAGTTCTAAGCTTTCCATTCCTAGTAAGACTTACAATTTGTAGGAAGAAATTTATTATTCGTAGATGTTTAAGTAGGTAGAAAACAAAGAGACAAAAACATAATTGACAGAATGCGGAACTGTCCATGTAGCGTTCAGTTTGGGAATAGTAAGTGCTCGGTGACACGACGCTGCGACTGCGCCGCCGCCGCGCCGCCGCCGCCGCGCCGCCGCCGCACCGTCGCGGCGTCGTGTCGCCGAGCATTAATGCCGGGGCTACATTGTCGCGTTATCGCGAACTTTACTTCGCGCGCTCTTTGTTGCTCAGTGAGACGTCGAGCGATGTGCGAGAGAGAGCGCGTGAAGTAAAGTTCGCGATAACGCGACAATGTAGCCCCGGCATAAGAAGAAAGACAGAGTAATCATAGAATACTCTTTATTATGAGAGAAAGAGACTTGTGATAAATGGTTTATGTTACTGTGTGCGTGATCCCCCATGATTATCATCATCATAGTAGGCAATCAACGATATTACACCATTTCCTGTCATGATTTATTTGGTTTAGTTTTGACATCTTCGAATATACCCTCAAAATTAGTAGATTTGTTTTCATGCTGTCGGAAATTGTACTGAAGATTATCGATCTCTGCTTCATTTGATAAACAACCAATCCAAGAAATACATAAATCCACAACTGATTCTCCAAGTCATCTCAATTTTCATATTAGCATCGCGTCTTCAATCATTATTGTAATCTGTGACGGCTCCGCAGAATTGTGAGAATCGGCCTCGCTTCCGCATCGTAAATCAGTTTAGCGTCTCTTTCTAAGATCTACGAGGAAACTGCTTGGTCTTGCGTTTTATTTTTTAGTAGGTGATATTAAGTTTTACCTTCATGCTCTTTATTTTAAAGTGGGTAATTGAAATTATTAGGTATCTACGTAACTGTAGATGGGATGCTAGGCCAATTTTGAGGTTACTGGTGTTGTGAGCCACGAGGAGTTAGTTGTAGACAGATTAGTAATGAAGACAACGTTTGTTTCTTTGTTTAAAAGTTTATTTTGCTAAAGCAAATTAACGATGAAATAAGTTTAGCACATCTTTAACAACTTGTCACCATCTTGCAAGTTTCTGAAAACAACAAACAACCTTGACCTGTTTTGAAATAACCCTTTTGCTCATTATTACTTTTTTTTAATTTTGCATTTGGATTTACAAAAATTACTTCCAACGTAAAGACATCACGGTAACTTTACAACCTAACCCGTTTACGTCCACCTGGATCAACATACCAATAAACATTTAAAGGGAAAATTAGTTAATTAAAAAAATGCAAGTACCGCCCAAACCGGCGTCTCCGTGTTTAATGAAACAAAAAAAGTAAAAAGAATAAACAGAGAAATTGTTCTTAATAAACTTGTCACGCGAGAGGGCGAAAGTTAATTTCCTGTTTCGTCCAATCTACCAAGAGACGGGGCTTTGTCCAGAGCGAGACGAGCTTTAAATTAAAGCATAGCATTATTTCGCGCACTATAAAAGTCTATATAATTAGATTTAAAAATTAGGATTAGGTTTATAACCTTTTTGGTATGATATTAAAACCCAGAAGGAAGTAGGGATGTCATATTAAGAGGCGTCCCGTCCTCAAAAAAGTTGGTTGATGTCCTACCAGTCCCATAATATAATATATTCATAATTAAAAGACAGCCGGACACCTGAATACTGCTGGAAACATTTCTCGTGTTTTTTTCGTCGCTACGCCATCGCCAGTGCGGTTTACACACTTGGTGTGTTTTACAATTATTTTGTTTTCCTGCAGTTCTAACGCCTGTTTAGACTTATTAAGGTCGATATTTAAAATGAGAAAATAATGTACTTTTTTTTATTTACGCTTATTTAAATTAGCAGTCTGATTTCTGAAAAAATACATATTACGAGTTATTTCAAAACTTTAATTTAAAACGAAGGGTTCGGTTGACGGGTAGACGAGTATGTTACGGCATGACGTGATGGAACGGGTACGTACCTAATAAATTAATGGAATTTAACAATTGAAAACACTTTAATGTTGCTAGTTAATTATGTAGCATTTTGTAAAATACCTGGTTGGGAACAATGGTTTTTAGCATATCTTATGATTTATTTATATAATTGAATTATACTTCTTAGCTTCTGAAAAGTTAAACCTTATACGATTATGGTGTGTGCTCAGCATGTGAGAGCTAGCTTATGCCTTCATTTTTATGCCAAAATTACTAGAAAAACCATGTTTTGTTTATAGCTTTCACTGTAAAGCTAGCTCAACGGGAAAAAAATTGTGTTTTATTGGCGACCACGGCTCCGTCGGCTGTCGCGGTGTTATTTACCCCCGCGACGAGGGAAGGTTAAAAAGCCTTGTCGACTTAATGTGATTTAAGTTGAGCACCAAGATTTCCTGTTGCTAAACACTGATTCGCTTTTTTTGTCAAGTGTTTTTTAATTTATTTGTTCATTTTGATTGGATTCAGGCATGGGTGTTAATTTTCTTATCGATTCGGGGAACTTTAGGATTCTTTGCTTTTTTCTTCTTCATTGAGAGAATGATTAATTCAAGGAGTCTTTGTATTGACTAGTCTTTATATTAGACCTAAGAGGTGTCTCAATCTAAGGCTTTATAAGGATCAATGTTCCAATCTTTAGATTACATAAAATATTTGACAGCTTTAGCATATTGCCACTAAACGTAAATGCAGAATAATAAATTAAAACCCATTTAGAACTTCACTTGCAGTTGTCTATTTTCTTAGTATGAAATATGATCGTAGTCGCCTTTTACGATACCCTTATAGTACTAGTTCAAGTGGTACAGTCATAACCGACACTACACTCATCTGATGAGCAATGTGTTATCAACCTAGTTTCAAACTGTAGCACAAACTTCGCAAGTATGTTAGTATCTTCACCATATTTCCCTAGTGGCGAAACATAACTCCTCGTATCAGTGTTGAGTGTTAAATTAGCTTAAAGTTTATCTTGAATTTAATAGTAGGTACAGAGAATCTAAGTAGAAGGCTTTTTTTCTGACATGGAGCTCGAATTGATGAATATATTTCGAGTTTTACAAGACGGCAGATACTTTATCGCTTAAATGTGTCAAAGCTTGTAGTTGTAGTAGGTATCTATTTATCCACGAAGGGTTTCAAGTGGCAACAAATATCATGTCAAATACAGAACGTTAAGGGACATAATTTGCGCATCATAAGGTTAACTTCCCTTCACGAATAAAAAAAACAGTAATTCCCAAACATGATTCACAGAATATAAATACCAATGCCAAGTCCTTTCATGACACAAAGTAGTCCACGACGAAAAATACTTCAGATTTCCTTTACAAAACCTCAAGAAACAAGCAACGTAATGACAGTATACAGAACGCCCCCCAGCAATTTGAAAATCACAAAATTAGTACTTTCAATAGCAAATCGTTGCACCATAATTGCAGTTCTGAAGTTTTTGAGGGGATGGTGATCATCCCCCTTATTCACGTCTAGGGATTGATTAAAGGGATTGAACTTGTGGGGTAAATTTGCAGCCTTATTGCGTAACACACGCTAACAATTACATTCCTTTTCAGTTTGACAATTTAATAATATTCATTGCGTTTGAATTAGAACCAAAAATTCGAAGACGTGTGTCATTCACCAACCCATACTAGACCCATGTTGATGACTACAGCCTACTCCTTCTAATAGAAAGGAGACCAGTAGTAAAAACAATTTAAGCTGATATGCGTAGCGATATTAACGTTATCAAGTGCAAAATGGAATATTGTATTATCAAAATGAAAGGGATTGTGATGGAGAGTGAGTTACGTAATAGGGATGCTCTTCCTGTAGGCCTGTAATGAAGATGTTATTATTATGGGCGTGTAAACTTTGATTGCCTTTGAGGGAAATTGGGGTAATTAAAAGTCGATGTAAGAAGGGTAACTAACGTGTTGCTTGGGGGAAGAATGAGTGTGGTTTGCAAATTGTATTATTTGAGGTTGTCGTGTTTCAAGTCAATAACGTGTTGCGTTTTTATCAAAATCACCTGGTGTGCTGGTAAGAAAGGGCCAGAAATATCCTGATAATCACATCATCAAATTTTTTGTTCATTCGTTATCTGAGAGATAATGGACTGTTCAGTGTTCCCCGTCCTCTCTATTAAATCGATTAATCACTAGTTAATTAATTCAGGCTTGATTTTGCGGAAATCCATTATAAAAATCAACACATCGCAACATGGCAATACGTCTTGTTCGGATTCGCGACAGGTCAATCGTCATCTTGAGGCTGCCTCGTTGAGAGGTGATACACGGTCGTGTCGATTTCTTATAGGGTTTTTTATGACTCTTGAGGAATAGGTAAGCGGAACAGGTTACTAAATATATCTCGTCTATTGTATTTCGATTGATGATTATAAAATCCACAATGACACAGCAGCTTTATTAACTCTCAATCAACACACTCAATGAAAGACTAGCCTCACTATTCTGTTTTAATTAAAACAAAACCAGAAAATAAAGGCACACACACGCAACATAACACAGTCTAGTGACCACCATAAACGGTTTATGTTCACATAAACGTCAGTAAGACGAGCTTCATCCGAACTTTACTAAACGCTCTCGTAAATTAAACATTTTATGAGAGCTTTATGAAGTCGTTTGGCAAATGTCTTCGTTTGTGGTGTTTCGTCGGTTGATATGGCTTAGATTTTAATATTTTAAAGGGCTGTTACTATTCTAGGCTGAGTAAAATATGGAGTTTAGTCTGCTAAACCACATAATACTAAGTTATTTTAAGAAATTACTTAGTGTATGTCATAGTATCTCTCAGGTACATATAAAGTCACGTCACAACCGTTCTGAATAACTAAAACTAAATAAGTTTATTATTCAGTCGATACAAGAATCGTCAAAGAAATATGAGTACAATAAAATTTATTTATTTATTTATTATACTTTATTGTACACCATATTTTTTTTTCCTTAGCCTGTAATGTGTCCCACTGCTGGGCAAAGGCCTCCCCTTTTTCCTTCCAAATATATAACAAAAAAAAAAACAAACACTACAAAATATACATATGGGCGGCCTTATCGCTTGCCGCGATTTCTTCCAGGCAACCTTGGAATGGACAGTGATTTGCCTAAATTTTTGTTAATTTTTGTAGGCACCGTAAAGCGTACTAATTGTTGCAAAACAGCGTATTCACTAAACTCTGTTGAAGGAACTCAGGGAGCAGTCAGGACCAATATTTCCGAGAAGATAGCTATAAAATTATATCTCACAAGTCAAGCGAGAGGTAGACCGAGAGAAAACAATTGGAACGTTCAAATCTTCCTTCAAGTAACCGAATCCAAACCTAATAATAATTTAAGCCTCAATTCAAACACATAATTTCCAGCACACTAAACTATTCCCATCAAATCAAACCATCCTATCTAAAACCCATCTAATATTCGGAACATCTCGATACAGTTCTAGTCGGAAACAATTCGATAATCGATTGGATATTCCTCCGCAATGCACTAGGGAGTCGAGTCGACCACGGTATTCGATTCAATCAGTACGATTACTGATTCAATATTAGAATTGTTCGAGCGTTATGTCTTGTGTGTTAGACTAATGTTTGGGGAGATGTATTGGTTCCTATTGTGCTCGTGCGATTGTTTTTGTACATTTTGGAACAGGCTGGGGTATACTGCATCATTGTTTCATTTCAACAAAATAAACTTCTGTACAGTTTGCCATTAGATCCATAATTTTATGGAATTTATGGAAAACTCCTGCTTTTACGTCTTCAGTTGTAGATTTGACCGTTTGAAATATAGGACATTCATGTTTATGTTTAACTGTACTGATAATCAGCATGGTATTTTCTGTTTTTTTTCTTCTTCATCTAATTATTATATACTTACACAAGTTATCCATAGATGGCTGTTCAAGTCACATAAAGGTAAGTAAGTACCATTGAAAACATTCTAGGTCACTGTTATAAACCGCTGCATCTCTAAAATCAAAATCAAAGTCAAAAGTCAGTTATTCAAACTAGGCTGAGAATCAGCTCTTTTCGAACGTCAAAATTATATAAGACAGTCCCCCAAAACGCCCACCCTTCACCACTTCCTAGTGCTTTAGCTGGGAAGAAGAAGTTGCGCAATAAACTCCCCAGCAGCACAGCTGTCGGTCTGTTTAGTTAGAAAAAATTGATTCTATCATCATTCTGATGTCTTACAGTGCTGCTAGAAATACCGTTGAATATCTTTATTTTTATACATTACATAAAGTAAAGTTACTAAGCATATTATCACATTTATCATTTACTTCTCTCATTGATAACCCATTCTCATCAAAACCAAACACCATACAACCAAGCGAACCGTACGAAATAAAATAAACACTAGTTACGGCCGCTGCATTCAACGCCAATCGAGCGTGCAAAATAACACTTCATCATTTGAATTCGGCGTCGCTCCCATACGGTAATACGTCATATCAATAGCGGGTAATGACCGGCAGTTAATTAGGCGTCATTGCGCGCATCGGCATCCAATGCGGTGACCGTACATAGTTGTAGGTTTTGTAATATCGGTGTTTTATTAGACAATGTTTTTCTGTCCAAATCTACATATTTTACTTTGAAACTTGTCAGTTACTGATCACTTATTGTCAAACATCATGTTGCGGGTTTTATGTAACTTAGGAAGCCACCACATTCGTTCCCAAGAAGCAATATATTGGGAACTGCGAATGTGTGGCTTTCTAGATTGCCTGAGCCCTTATGTTAAACATTTTGGAAAATGGAGGTGTAGACATAAATCACCGGAAATAGAACCCAGAACCTCAACATCACCAGCACGAGTAGCATGACCAACGTAGAAACGGATTTTGTCGACGGAAGAATAGACAAAATTACAGACTGTGATTGTTTATATGCCTTTTTTCTATTCTTCCGTCGACAAAACACGTTTCTACAGTGTTCATGCTACGCGTGCAGGTAGTATAGAGGTAATATCAGTACGATTTCCAAATATCTGTGGGTAGGTATGAGAGAAGGCCTTTGCTTTTCACTGCGACAGTAACAAGCTCATTATTTACGCAGATTTCAGTTTAATTTCCGCGTACCATTAGGTTGTACGTACACCATGTTGCCACAAGAGTCCAACAAACATTGTGTCCGCACTGCGATGACGTCATTTGCCACTGTTTGCTGTTTCGGGGCTGTAATTGAAGCTGCGTTTGACTTGTACATCATAACCCGTATATTAGCTGCTTATCTCGTTGAAGAGGCTAATACCAGATATTGGGTAGTCTCAGATAAAGGCAGTGATATTGGATGTATCTCATTCTGTTCAGGGCAATAACTACATATATGAATTGCTTCCTGTAACTTACGAAGAATTTCAGTATAAGCAAAAGAAAGAAAGTAAATTTATTTGACCCAGATAAAGGACACAATAAACACAAAAAAAAAACAGAAAAACTTTTAACTATATTTACTAGTGATTTATCTAATCTAGCAGAAAGTCATCAAGGTTTTGTACCCGTTGTCAAAATTGCAACAAGAAACGCCAATTGTTGGAATTATGGGTCAAAACAGGAAATATATTATTTTCTAACACGTTGACTATCTTCCACCGTATCGGATGCTACAAAACTTGTATGCCATATTTGAACACATCAAAATTGTCTAGATATTTATAGAATCACTAATGAAGACAAATCATTAAATAACTCATGAATAATAATATGACTTATAGAGAGTTCCGATATATAAATGCAAATATCTTGAGTACGCCATGAGAGATGATTAATCCGATATTGGCAAGCTATTAACTGACTCCCACGCTATCATTACCTATTTTCTTCTGAGAATGAGAAAACAAATGGGAAGATAGAACGTACTTTTTCTTTGATTATCTGCTAAATGACGTAGGAAGATTAAGAAATAAATTATGAGTAGGATTGATTTTGGAGGGTAGTTTCCCGGAAAATAGAATACTACCTACGTGGGGGTCACAATTACAACACATTTATGACTAAAGCATTAAGAGATGATCCACCGGGTCTTCTTGTCTACTAATATATAATAACAAAGTGTACTTCGGTACAGTTCAATTCCAACTTAATGGCGGAATTCTCGAACTCTGAAGTTAGCTACTCGCTGCGCAGTACTCCACCCCTCACACCCGCTAACATATGAAATTGCTACTGCGCAGCGACTCGCCTCATGTTTGAATAGAACTGTATTCATCCGTCTGCATAGCGCGGTGTTATGAAATTACAGAGGTTAGTAATGTAATTCTTATTAATACTATTCTTTTTGCTTTATTCTTCAAAACCATATTCGGTTATGTCGTTGTTAAATATTAACCAGTGAGCAGGTTAGTAGATAAGCTGCCTGTTCCAACTACTGGGCTAACCTCTTAAATAGTAACCCCAAATAAAATATAATTAGGTTGTATCACCACGGATCTTGTATCGTATCTTATGGCTGCGGTGCGACAAGCCGCACACATACCGCGCGTCACGCGCTTGTCGCAGACACATCCGACATACATGTCTGACTATACCACGACATATACACGGGCTCCTAAAATGACGCTAAAAGACGTAAAAAAATACTGATCCCAAGATCATTCGTGACAAGAGACCGGACATAGAGAGCCTGATAATTATTATAGCACTTCTAAGTATTGGTGCGACACGTCTCGTGAATTCCGCGTGTGTGGTGGACGGATACGACATCCGAGGACGTGCATGTCTGACAGTACCACAACCGATACGCAGACTAATAAAATGACGCTGGGTGGTCAATAGCCGGAATACTTCCGTTTTTGCTTGAATCATATTGTACTAGCCATTGACTTCACTGGATTGCGACTGTCTTGTAATGGTAACTAAACACCGATTTTTTTATCGAGTTTTTTTCAAGTTTCGAGTGAATTTTCTAGTTCTAATCAAAAATTTTTCTAGAATTTAGTTCATCTGTTGAAACATTCAAATCTTCAATTGCACACAGCAGCATTTTAGCAGCGACCAGACCTAAACTCGCAGTCGGCACGTCGAGTCCACTGCAATCGAACATCTCTGGAACATTCTGTAGCTTATACTACCAAATAACAGATAACTGCCTTCCAACACAAGCAAGCAAAAATCACCCTTGAAAGTAAAGCTGTAGGGTTTAGAGTCGTGGGTATAACAAAGGCATTTATCAGGAAGCTTGCAAGGAGAAATACGTCGGTACATACTTGTGAATGGAGCATCAGTTCTGGATATCTCGCGTAAAGATTCTTGTGTTACCGAGATGGCAATGACTATTCGGTAAATAAAGCTATACGTAAATAATTAGGCACGACTGAATAGAACAAAACCTAACTACGACAAAAAATCAACTAAAAAGGTTTTAACAAGGTCAAGACATCACAGACAGACAAATAAAAAATCCGGAGTCACGTGCGACTCCGGATTTTTAATTTGTCTGTCTGTGATGTCTTGACCTTGTTTAAACCTTTTTAGTTTTATAACTTTTTTTTATGTTATATATATTTTTGAAATGTGCTAATTAAGCCGTTTAATTTGATACACAACAGATCATAATATTTTTTTTTTTTTAATTTGGTGTCACATCGTCTATAACCGGCAGACTATCAAGACGCTTCCAACAATACCTCATTTGTCAAATTATGATAAGCAGTTTCATACCGGTCAAAATCATAACTCTCCTTCTTGCTTCGCCATAGTCGGGTAAAAAGTGAAAAGTTAAGGAACTTTCAGAAGGGTGAATTTTCGGTAACGACCTATCCTGATGGCTGAAAATCATGAGAAATATGTAGAGGTGTGCATTTTAATAGGGTTTTACTAGGCTAGTACTTAGGCACTTACCAGAAGACTGATGTAGACTGAGCTTATTGGTGGATGTAGTAAAACTTGAAGTTTTTTGAGGTACCTCGATCCTTTAACTGATTAGTCACACGCAAAAGGTAACACTAATGATCTTTTAGGCTGAAATAAACTGCAGTACATCACCACATAATTATAGTACCATCATCTGCTATTCCAAAATCTGTATCGAAAACAGAGCATCTCCGCTATTTGCCTATTACCAGCGGTGCATGGAAAGTGTTATTAAGGTAATAGTTTCCAGTAACTGACAGAACAATTAAGATAATGAATATGCGGGTAGTTGTAAGCAAACAGGCGGTGCGTCTGTCTCGACTGTGTGTGGGTAGGTAGGGATGTGCAGTGTGCAGATTTTATGCAATTGTAACTAGATTTGTATTAATCGAATGATTGATTGGATTTCGTTTGGTTATCGATATGCTTGGCCGGATTCAGACCTGTAGAGGTTCACAAACCCTCATTATCAAAGAGTGAATGAGAGTTTTTTGAAATGACGTTTACTAGGTGGCCGCACTGAGACGTCAGGTCTGGGCACCTGTCAAAAGTGTCAAAGCGCATAGATTTTCTTTAGTCGTGACTGAATGATGAACGAATGAATGAAAAGAGTGAATATATGTTATATTCATTGTCGAAATGGAAGACCTCTTGTCAAAGTGGCGCCAACTGGTGGCGTAAATTTTCATGAAAACCCTCATTGTAATGAGATTAATAAGTGGTCAATTGTAGAGTTAGGTTACAAAGGTTTGTAATTTTACCTTAACTTCGTATTATATTGATAGTTTTAATGATTTTATTCGACTGCATTATGTTCTTTTCAAAATACCTGACGTAATGCGTAGCACTTAAAATTGCTATTTTAAACAGGAGTAATGTTTAAATTGCCTTCCCATTGCTCTATTAACATAAATGCTACCACAAACATTTCAATTAGTTGGATAATATAACTAGTAATATTCAGATAATAGAGATAGATTTCCATTAATCCATTTCAATTTATCAATAATTGTTTCATACTTTTCAATAACACTCATCACTGATGAAAATAATTATGAAGGACTGTATTAATTATCATTTCGCTTTAGGTATTAATGCTACCAAAATATAATTCCCACTGGTCAGTGATTCCATAAATCGATGTCTACCGTCGCTACTAGCAATCACGCATATGTGACATAATTGTCTGATTGATTGATTACTGGTTTCCATTAGATACGTCCGCAGCAATTACCTACCATGTACCTACCACGGTCAGAATCAAAAGTTGATCGCTGGACAGTGTGCAAATTGATTTAAAAATGAAAAGCTTGCCGATTTGGTGAAAAGATAATTGTGTTAGAGCCGTACCAAGTGTTTCTTATGCATAAGAAAATAGTTATAGAGAGGTGAAGAGTTGATTTTTATGATGAATACTAATATAGTACCTGAATTAGTTTTAGAATTCGTCTTTCTTTTGCTGCATAAAGCCTCGTGCAAACTGGCGCGATATTGCGGGCACGACAGGCAGCGTAATCCTTGTCGCGCCCACGATATTGCACCTGTTTGTGGGAGCCTTAATGCTTATGAAGCTGTACCTACTAATAAAATGAATTAATACATGCATGCACCTATGTATGTACCTAGGTAGGTATATCATCATAAGACCTAATGTAAAGTAAAACAGGTGTAATATGTTCTACTGCTACTAAAAAACGTTCAGTATACAAGTAAATCCATCAATCCATGTAAGTTCTTAATTCTCGCTAAATAAGATGAGGAGTAAAAGTTCTTCTTGGACGGGAACGAATTGGTGGGACTCAAAACATTAAATTATTGTCCATTATTTTCCTTACAGCGTTCAGATGGCACTCAACACTCTAATTATTGTGAGAGCCTTCTTGCTAGTATTGTACGCACTGTGTATTTTTGTACGCCCTAGAGGCAAAACATAGCGCCCTCAATGTATTACCGACATTTTATAATCTAAGGTTAATACCAAATAAGAACTTATAATGTGCCTATGTTATACAATAAATAAATGAATCTAAATCTGAATTTGTATTATCAGTGTATCACTCATTAGTTTGACATGCAGTTATCAGGACGCCCATGAAAATTACCTTCCAAAATAAAAATCAAATGATTCAGTCTCGTGCAGATTAGCACGATATCGCAGGCGCGACAGGCAGCGCGATTCTGGCGCCCGCGATATCGCGCCAGTCTGTACGAGCCCTTATCTAGGATGTTTCCTGGAAAACTGATGCTGTAAGGATAAAAACAAAGCTATTATGATATACTTTATGGACACTATTCCCCGGAAAATTCTTAGTCATACGATTCTAAGTGATGTTTTTGTTTGTGTTACTCATTCTTCTTTGGAATCATAGTAACAAGTAGGTTATGAGTAACCTCCTTTATGTTATGAGCTCCTAGTAACAAGGCCATTCCTTTGCCTTGATTCAGATGTTGCGAAATTGCTTTTGGATAAGATGGGCAACTAGTTTCGTTTGTTTATGCATATTGCGATTGTGTGGTGACTCTTAGTCAAATATTATCTATGTATAATAAACGGATATTTTTTGGGAGCCCGAGTTTAACAACAACTAGTTTTACGAAAAATTAAACGAAGCCTTTAAAATAGAACTCATAATAGAAGTACCACTAAGAGAAGCTTGGAAGAGTTTGCGGAGTTTTCTTGTTCAACACACTGTGAGGGCAGAAAAATATAAATCTCTCTAATCCTAAAGAAAAAAATCCTCTTAATTCTTCGAAAAATCAAACAATTAAAATAACTCAAACACGCAATAAATACAGGGTGTTCAAAAAATGAAAAATCTGTATCTCCGTTTATAACACTAAAGTACTTAAAGTGTCCCAATTAGTGAGTTTTAAGTGACAAATGTGAGCAGTTAAAGGAACTTTGAACTTGTTTTAGTCATACAATTTGACTAATGGGCTCATACAAAAATAGATTTGATTTGTTACTTGAGAGGACTACCACTTCGTAGTCACGTAACGGATGCGATGTGACATGGGCGACGTGAGTGGATCAACGTAGTAGGTACCTGTTTGATTTTTGAAAGAAAGTGTAGAAACCAATATCCAGTTTTTTTGGTAAATGTCTTAAATCCATAATTTTGTGATATAAACTCCTTTTTAATCGAAAACTTGCCTTCACACCACCTGACGACACAGATGAATACAGATCAAGTTCACTCCGCAAAATCATTTAAATAAAAGCGACTCTTGCTACGACACAATAAAGTGTAATTCAGGTCGGACAGCGCTAATTACCTACAGTTATATTCACCTAGAAGATGCCTCTCTTTCTATAGCGTAACTCTTAAATCTTCTGACAACAATACGCTCACTGAATTGACCCGACAAGACGATCCCGCCGCGTACTTGAAGTTTCATACTTAAAATCTGTGACGACGGTTCTATGGACTCTGGAAAAATCTTGAACCCAAGATTCTTAAACTACTCAGGACACAATATTTCAGAGTAGTATTCATGGATGGCAGCTCTGACTATATGTCGTACAAAGTGTACGACTTATCGTCAGATATCGAATTCAAAAACGATTCTCTATTTTTTATGAATAGCTCTTATCTATCATTTAAAAGGATTTTAAAATTTGTTTTAAGTACTTAATTTTTATTGGGTCATCGAGCACTAATATAAAGCTTTCGGTTATTGACGTTACTTACAAACATACATACAATCGTGTTACATTCGTTTTTACCATACAGTAGATATCACAGAGCACCCACTAGGAACACCTCATGATAATATTTTATCACGTCTTTGTCCTGAAACTGCGCCACACGTCCTTCAGTTTCGTCTTGGCTCTTCTACTTTCTATTTCCTGAGGAAAAATGTCGGTACTTAGGTAGGTCCTACCGCTTGATCTATTTGGTATAGCGACATCTATTTCTAAGGTTTATTTGATGTATCAATTTGACATAAGCCAACCATGGCCTCCTTGAAAATTTGCATTCATTCATTTCAATTTTAAGAACGTATTTGGTTATATGACTTTACAAGTTATTGCGTTTGCGTAAAGATCATTTTCATCTTAAGCAGAAATAAAGATTGGAGATTTTGAAGGTGCACTCAGTTTAACAAACTTTGCCGATGCTACATATAAGTTGTGTCGTACTGTAATATAATCCATTGTCACCATAGCAGCTAGAAACGAATGCCAAAAACTACATCCTGCGAATAATCTGTATGAACTTTCACTCATTTACTGTATGAACTTCACCTTCTGTAATGGTTATTCCATATACCCAAGCCTACATTGACCAGACTATCCCGCTGAGTTCCATCACAGTAATTAGATACGTACGATTAATAACCGGCCATTAAGGCAAGCTACTGTATGTACTTAGTACCTCCACAGTTGAATGGTTGCGATCAAAGTGGTGCTAATGGCAAGCACAAAATACAAAGTGCAGAAGCACTAAACAACGAGCGAAAACAGAAGCACATAGAATCGTGTGTACGGAGATCTCAAACTTTCTCATGGTCAATAAGACATAGATATAAAAAGTAGGCAGGTAATGAAAAGTTTGACCATTAGTCAAAGTCCCAATCTCCTTGCACACCCTTTACTAGACTCTAACCTGGATTTAGATAAAACGAACATAGAACCAGAAAAGGCATTATTTACCCCACTTTATCTTATAGATAACTACGAAAGAATGCCCAATAATTCTTTCTGCGAAATATTGTTTTCCCTTCTTACGCTAAATTTGACAGACATTGATAGAATTTGTGAATTCGCTCGTTTGGCCTAAACTCTAACCCACCTTCAAACAAATATCAGTCAAGTGTGCGCTTGCACGGCTCACGTACTTTCTGCGGTTGCAGTAAGTACGTGAGCCGTGTCAGTGTGTACGTGAGCCGTGCCAGTGTATACGTGATGCGTGATCCATGTCAGGATGCGCGTGCGTTTCTCTCGTTGTATAGAGCTGACTTTCTGTACCGCATCTATTTTGTGGTGATGCTAACGCCAAGCATGGAAAGCCACGTGGCAAAGTAAGGGGTGAAGATCAATAATAATAAGTTGAATGTTCTGTTGCTACGAGATAAGGGATCTTTCGTTTGTCATTTGAAATAGGATACTCTTGAGAAGGTACCAGGTAGGTAGAGTCGAAGCCAAAATGAGTATATAGATATCGGTATTATATGAAAGTGCAATATTACGTTGATGCTTTTTCTAGGAGATACTTATTACATTTTAAAAATCGTGTTATAATATAATGTAGTTTACTTCAGTACAAAATCTTTTATTACCGTATATTCATTGGTTTTCATACACAGACTCTTAATTTCCTTCGTTCCTTCAAAGCTCGAATGTTTTAATCGGATTCAGAAGTCTGGAATTGCCTTCTTTAAGGTTTTTCATCTAAAACCAGCAGGAAAGGTACCTTTATGTATAATGATTAAGAAACAGCTTAAATTTTACAAATTAATTCATTTAATATCACAGATTTAAATACAAAAATTTACATTCGGTTAGTATCTCCATACTTAACTAAAGACCTTAATGTATTAAATGAAAATATTACAAGCTTAGTTAGCTTATTTTAATCATATCTAACATGAACTACTTAATCCATAATTTCCATTTAGGCACATAGCAAGCAACGCTAACTCCCTCGGCACTCCATTAAAAAAGAAATGATCCATGAAAATAAAGCAAGCTATTATGCTAAACTTTATTATACCTTAGATATTAGAATTTTCATCATTCACTTTCATTTTCTACATTTGTTATAATCTGGTTCTAATCAAATGAGTGTGGTAATATTTTCATTTATTACATCAAGTTGTATAATAATATACAAAGCTTAGAATATACAAAAACAATACCTAATCATAAATGCATATCAAAATGGCAGTTGATTCATTGATTCGTTCAGTCTTTGAAAGAAAATCATTGATTTTACATAATTCTATAGCTTCTGTAAAGATTGCATTTACTTATTTAGAAAAACATAAACATAATTGACCATTTTGTATCCAAACACACAGTATTCGATGGACGTCAAAATTAGGTCTTCAAGTTTCGATTATTTATCATTTTTTCGTTATTATTGAACCATTATTTTAAAATACCCGTACCAATTCATACGTAAGTTAATTAATACGTTTATTTCGAATCACTACAAAATCTAAAACAAAATTGCTAATAATATCCACAAAAATAGAAAAGAAGTAATAAATAACATTATTTTATTAACTGGTCTGATAAAAGAACCTATTTCGTTCAACCTGAACTGTTTCTAGGCACATACTTTGGAACTAATAGGAATAATTCTCACATAAATGCATATCAAATAGGTACTTAGTAACAATTGCAATGTGTTCAAAGTAGGTATGTTAATGATTATAAAGATGTACGTAATTAACGCATTCAATGACACTGAACGAGACACAATGGACGTTATAGAGTTACGTTATTATACGAGTAGGAAATGCCTAGTGCTAATTTTCACATTTTTTATGACCACACATGAAAGAAAAGGTTTTTGACATGAAGAATCGAACTTTAAAATGAGGTGATACCCAGTAACTGGAGCCACTTATAGACAATTTAATAACAAAGTCAGTAATAAATAGTATTTACCAGAGAAGCCCGGACAATCGTCCTCTTGTATGTCGGGTGATAACAAAGGAAGCAATATTGCAGAAACAATTGACGAAAAGCCAAAAAGAATAGCATAATATGTGATTTCAATCAGAACAAGCTAACCACTCTTTATTATACATATTTTCTGTAAAACTAACTTCCATCAAGTTCCAGTAGGCAAGATTGTAACAAAATACTTCAAAATTTTAACTGCAGTATATGAATTCCCATTAGTTCCTTCAAAAAACAACGTAAAACAAAATCACTTGACAATCGTCAAACATATTTTATCTCTATAGCTGGTATCAATGTGCCCTGTAGGTAACGTTACTGCTACATCGACCTTAGACATTGATGTAGGCGATGCTGTGACCAGCTCAGCCAGTGCGGACGAGCATTCACTTGACCTGGATGTCATTGTTCTGGCTGTAAAGAGATCGGGAGTTAAAATAAATTATGGTAGAATATTGACTCTTACGACAAATTTATTGATGGCCATAATGTATCCATTATGCTTGCCTAATTTGTCAATTACTGGACAGAAACAATCACGGGTCGTAAGGGCAGGTAACCTGATTACTCAGCTAACTATGATACACCCAGCCCTGCGCTATGACTGTAGGTTTAGCACACAACAAACATGCTTAAACTTTTGTTTTACGCCGGAATAGATCGGCGATTAGTTATACCAATATAAAATATTGTAAAGGTCTACTGACTTTTTAAAAAGGGGTCCAATATTTGAGTGCCTTCAAAGAGTGCAGCAGCTGTGCTTTAGAAATATCAAGTTTCAACTTTCGAAGATGCAGGTAAATATTCCTTATAATATTCTAAGTGGATTTAAAAATCGTTTTGTATGATGACACAGAGATGGGTTATATTTAGTTATTTGCTTTACAGACTTTTTTGGTCGGACGTATAAACGTCATGTAATTTTTTCAATTCCTTTATTTTATTTCTAGTTTTAAATACTGATATTGCCTTCATTTTCTTTATTTATATCAACAAAAATACTCACAATTGGTATAACAACTGGACGCCGAATCCCCGGAAGGGCTGTAAGGCTTCATCTCGTAATGGTTACTTCCGGCTGACGACTGATGTCTACTCCGGTTCCCAAATGGGGACGAATAGCTAGGGGTGGAAGAATAATGGCGCATAAACCAAATGGATGTGAAAAGTTATTACTATACAAACAACAATATCTCATAACATCACTTTTTATGTTACGAGCTTTTTCTTTTACCGTGAGCAGGACTTGAGCCCTTTAGGTATTATTCAAAGGAAAGTATTAGAAAAATACGGAACTATAAAAATAGATTGTGCAATATTATTTGAATTCCGCCGTTACGTTGCTTTTTATGACCTAGCTAGAAATCCAGATAGGGAAAACTTATGTGGTGGTTGGAGGTCCATAAGAACGTTCGTTGGTACACTGAATTCGAAATTTTCTTCGGTAAAATATTCTTTAGAGAGATTTAGAGAGAAGAATGAGTGTGAGAAGAGAGCGAGAGATCGATGCAACAAAGACAAAAATAATTATGAACTAAATTCTCAAAAGGGTATCAAACTCAGAACTCTTTGAGATTTATGTTAAATCATTTAGAAACAGACTCTTATTACCAAGATAAAAACTCGCCAAAAACATCATTGAGTAGAATGCTAAAAATGCAATTGAGTCGAGTTATATCCCAGAAAATAAGTATATATTACTAACCTGTCTCTAACATGAGGCATATCATAGTGGTTGTCAGGACCCTGCATCCAGTACTCGTTGCAGGTGCGCGTCAGGTCGGGCCCCGCCGTGCTCTTGTCCCTGCCTGAATGTGTCTTTGGTATACCTAAGTGTTAAATAACAATAACAGTGTGTGTAATAGCTTAAGGGTAAATACATGTATATTCTCTTTTAGTGTGTTTGTGATTGTTTTGTAAATTACCTAACTGAATTAAATTTCCCTATTCTCAAATCAAAATGTCACACGGCACAGATACAGAATCAGAATCAGAATCTTTATTTGTTACGTATAGGTACTTACTTAGTGGTGTTAGGTTAACATATTTGAGCGCTATGTTTTGCCGCGAAGGCATACAATACGTACGTAGTGTGTTAGAAGTGTATTAGTATACGTAGTGTGTTAGTCCGTTATGCAATGTATTTCCCGAACTATTCATGAATGACATTATTATGTCTACTTTAAAACTAAAATCTTGCTTCTAATATAGATTGACAGAAGAAAAAGGTACATTTGCAAATCAAAATGCCACACGTAGTGTGTTAGTCCGTTAAGCAATGTATTTCCTGAACTATTCATGAACCCAAAAGGTGGTGTCTATTATGAAACTAAAATCTTGCTTCTAATATAGATTGACAGAAGAAAAAAGTACGTTTATAAGGTATATAGATATAATAGAAGAAATACTAAAAGGTATTGATGATATCATACCTATTCTGCCAGCAGAGTAGCCAGGTCTGCTTCTATACTTGCACCACACATACAAGATGGCGACGCCTGCAATCAGCATAGCGGCTGTGATGCCGATACCGACGTATAACGTCGTATTGTTGGTGTAGAACCCTGAGAAATAGTAGAACTTAATGGTCTCATAGAAAGCAATAAATAGATACTATGAAATGATAACTAGAGTAATGCAAGTAGAATTTAGTCAAAGGAATAAGAATTGCGTATGGAAATACCATTAGTTGCTTCAGAATTGGCCGAAATAACTTCATAAATAGATCATTATTTAAGTATAGACTATAAATAATACAACTATAGATGATGATAATTTTAAAACTTAACTTCATCATCTGCCTACCTTTTTCCCAACCATGTTGGGGTCGGCTTCCAGTCAAATCGGATGCAGCTGAATACCAGCATTTTACATGGAGCGACTGCCTATCTGACCTCCACAACCTAGTAACTAGGTAATACGATACCCCTTGGCAAGACTGGCTGTCAGACTTTCGGGCTTCTGACGACCCGTAACGACTGTCAAAGATACACAAATGACAGCCGGGACCAACGGTTTAACGTGCTTTCCGAGGCACAGAGGAGTCTCGATATGTAAAGATGGTCACCCATCCACGGACCAACCCCGGCAAGCGTAACTTAACCTGATGAATCGACCCGTGCGGCTGTTATTACTTAGCAAAGCTCCTCGTTTATTTTAAAATTTTAATTTCTTAACTAATTAGTAACGTCGTCTATGGACATTTGGAAATAGTTTCTTACTCATGCCACTAGTGCACTGGCCGTCAACACAGGCAGCGTGTTGAAGTGTTGATCCCTGGCAGTTATTGCCAGAGCATTCCCTCCTTCGTATCCTGACACAGTCTCCACTGCAAGTAGACCATGAGCTCCATGATGACCAAGAGCCACCTGCACAATATTTTTCTTTAACATCTGTTTTATTTTTGATACGATGCATGAAATTACAAATCGAAATTCTTACACACGCTGACAAAATTGATCAGTACGATAAAAACTAGAATCCAAATTGGGAATATGACACTAATATTATCATTATTGACCACCTTGTTTTACCCACGGCCCATTTAAGACCTCCTGTCATTTTTCATGCTAGTCTCATCCAGAGCGTATTTCCTTTGAAGGTCCGCCACCCACTAGGTTGTTAGTCCCTTTCGATCATCTCTCGGCAATGCCATGTCTATGAAATATTGTTTTATTGATTAAATCCGTATATTTCTTCAACACTTACTATTCTGACATGTAATACAATCCTCATCGCTCTGTGAGGCGTGACCCCGGCACGGCGCCCCGCCATTGGCAGGGGGTGGCTCGGTACAGCTGCGTAAGCGCCGACGACCACTCGTAGTTGAGCCACACCGACATGGAGCCCAGCCTGACCATTCTGACCAGCCGCCGTTTACTATACGAAAATTATTCACATAAATCAAATACAAATCAACTTAAAATGCTATAAAGAAGATAGAAAGTGAACTACTGTGTTTCTACAAATCATAGTTATCGATTTCAAATCGATTGTGGAAGACAGCCCTTCAGGTGGTAGTAGACTGGTTTGGGTGTTTTTGCATGTCAAATGAATATCTGTAGTAAACTCACACCTGCGACATTATAATATTTAAAAAATCATTAATGTAGCACTTCTAAAAGTCATGTCCTTGTCAACATGTCTCTTTAAGGCACCAGTTTAATAACAGACTGAATTATAACTTAGATCATCACAATGGCTCTAACATTGATAATAATAACTAATAATATAAAAGTTATGACAACATACCGTACACAGACAAAACAGCGACGTCGGACTCCCGCCGGCCTGCGATGTTCTCCGCCACGCAAGTGTAGTTTGCCATGTCCTAGATATTATGTAAATCAATGAAAATCTACTTCAAAAGTGCGTTCATGTAATCATGTTGCAGTTAATACAAACTACATGCCTATAAATATTGGAAAGCAATGGGCTCGCCCCCTAAAGCATGGGACCTTAAACATAACTGGTGAAAAATAGATGTATATTTCGCATGTTATGTTTACGGGTGGTATACCACTACCAAACCCTTCGGGGACACAAGGCATAATGTTTTGTTGTTATGTCTTTAAAGCTACAGAAAACACATACTTATTAGTACCATAATAATTCAAATGAATCTTTAAGTATTATATAATTAACGTTAATAACTAAACGCTTTGTAAGAATCACACTTACGACCCCTCATCAGTATGTTTTAGGGAAGTCTTTATGAATACAACACAAGCAATATTCTCCTTGTAGAAGCAATCAATCTACCTTGCAATGTACTAAAGGTACATCCCTAAGTACGAGTAGGTATACAAGATTCACACAGAATTAATAATCTAACCAGAGGGCCTAGACAAGTGACAATCGCTTCGAAAGCGTTTCGTATTTCTACAACGACTTTCAACAGGATTGACATGAGCTTTTCGATAGCTTATGTCAATCCTATACATTTTTGTCTTTTCCACCATCGTTATCGCTAATAGAATGTCACTTTGTCTAGTGCCTCTGGAATAAATAGAGTAAATTTGAACTCACCTGTAAACTGACTTTTGGCAGCACAAGAGTTTCAACAGTAGGTTCAATTGTAACTCCACTCCTAGTCCACTTGATGGTAGGAGGTGGAGCGGCTGGTGGTGGCACACATCTGAAGGTCACTCCTCTGCCAGCCTCTATCGTCGATGACAGAGGCTGCTGCAGGAATTGCTTCTTTATATCTGGAGGACAAAAGTTCATTGTAGGGTACGAGACTTTTATTCTACAGAAGTTTATCGGCAATTAAGTGAATCCTGTGGATGTGAATTTGGATTCTAAACGTCATCGTAAACATTAATCGAAGACCGTTTATGTGTATTCAGGACTACATAAGAAAAGAGAAACCGATTGCTTTCAATAAAGACCACTCGCCAACTAACACAAGCATGAAAACTTGCATTTCATGGAGTTGTATGTCAAGTGAAATCATTAGCAAATAGAAAACTGACGAACCACTTTCGTTCGAGACTTTCTCTTAGAACAAACGTAGATCCACCCTCATATCACAAATAGAAAGCTAGTGAGCATTCATCAAAGTGCAAAGTGCTCGAGTTAACGAGCGGAAATAATGTTTCCTCCATATAATGGTTCCGTTACCCACCCTCTTAAAAAACGAGGGATGAAAATAAAAATTGTCGTAAAAAAATTTGGACACCTAACTTGGAGTTGTATCGTTAAAAGTTGAGTTTTTCGATGGATACACAACGGTCTGGAAATTAAAAGTAAGCGAAACTGTTGCTGAGGCGGATACACTATTATCGAAAACTCACTTTTTTCAGGAAGTTTCTAAACACTTTCTTTCTTTTCACTTATCGTTCTTCTTTCGTTTCTACTTGAACTTTTTTCTGGCTAACTAATGGCATTTTGAAACGTACCTATTTACAAAAGAATCTATAAATATTACCTTCACTCCTAATTTGATATTTTAGCATTCTATTTTATCCCTTGCCTCCCACATCTTTTCCACACATCCAAACCTACACATCTTCAACTCCATTGAAAAGTAATAAAGTCGTTAAAATATTCCAGCTTTCTGAAGTGTCATTTTGTTGATTATTTCTTTCGTTAACATGGCGTGTCGAGTCGTGGCGTGGGGTGTTTATTTCTAGACAATAGGCGTGCCCCTTAATTGTCTGCACTCCACTTTATTTTCGTCCTTCTTCTTATTGTTACAATTTATGCGTTACGTTTCTGAGTTTTGTGTTACGTTTGTTTGTTGTTTGTTTTATTTTATTTTCGAAGTACCGTCGAGATTTAATTATGAAGTTATTATGAGTGAGCTTCATTATACATATTATCGTTTCGTGCGACAAAATATAATTGAATATCAAATTCAAGTCTTTTATAATAATAATCAAGGAAATCTGTTGTCATATTATAATGCTGAAGGCCAAAGATATTTCAGTCCCGAAGCATTAGTTTGTCATATCATACATAAAGAGGAAGGTGTCCTGACACTTACTACTGAGCCAACTATAGTTTCCATCAAAATAAACTGTCAGAAAGAAATATAGCTATTACCTACAAAGATACTCTATAATAGACATAGTGCTAAACTGTAAGACATAAGCACAGGTTCCAAGAGAGACAAAAACAAGTTTAAGTACCAGTAAGCGACGCAACCTGTCCTGTAAACCTAACACGATACTGTTATACGAGTCTTCTTTGACATAGCTCGTGTGACCGCTTACAATTCAGTTCACTGCATAAAAGGCTAAGAAGGGTAAATTAAATTAAATTAGTCGCACAGCGCCGTATAACTTGTTCTTGGGATTTGATGTAGAGAATATTGATAGGATGTTGTCTCGCTTGACTAGAGTTAGCGGCTAGTCATTCAACATATACAGGCTTTTTTGTGTCGGCTACGTTTTAAAATCCTAACTGTCCACACCATGTTCGCTTTTTGGTAATATTTAACCATATCTGTCACAATTCGATTACAGTTATTCCAATGGGTATAACTCTGCCTGCGGCCTTACGATTATGTCATAACTTTCAATACCAGAACATTTCTTTAAAATTGATAAACCTTCTCGTTAGCATAATTTATAAAAATGTTGGTCCCAAAACTGCTCCAGGCGTATCGTTTACTAAATAATAGAAACATTCGAATGTTAATGATATCAACGAGAACATCGTTAAGCAGCGGAAACTATTAACTTGTAGAAACAAAATATATTAATGAAAACTTAACTGAATGCGGCACGGCTCTTAGTTCTACTTATGATCATCGTAAAGTTTTTAATTTTACCTGTTGGATGGGGAATATTTATGAGAAAGGGCATGCTCCGGTTAACGGTAAATGTTTTTATAGAGGAAACAAAAAATATTTGTTCGATGTGGCTGTGATCAATCATAATTCTATGTGTTCAAATTCATCTCACCTTGGGAGTTGATGATATAGGAGCCAACTTTAACGTTTTATTCAATGTATGAGAAGCAAACAGTAAAACTGATAACGTTTTATGTTCTCCGAAATTGGTGTCTTTAAGGGCTGTATCATTCGACCGCATGAATTCTAAAGTCAGTAGGTATAACATAAACGTATTTATATTGTAGATACCGCTTATTAGTAGGTGCAGTAGTCCTACGCTTGATAGTAGGTTGCTAAGTAATAAATAACTTATATATTCATTTGGTAATACTTAACTATAGTCTGTCTATAGATTAAGATTTTTAATGACTTTCTGTGTTATAATTATAGGCTTGAGTACGATTTCAGTTGCTTTCCAATTTCAAAAACTAACATAAAAATGTCAAATTGCTTTTTTAACTTAAACTTCAGTGTCCCCAAAGTTTTAACTTGGAAAACAATGCACTAAAGTCTAGTGTTCAAAGTTTACAGCTAACTTGGCACGTAGACCTAGTTGGCTGGGGAAAACACTTCTTGGCGGGAGAATTCGCCAAATGACATTGTGAATGGTGCATACGAGTCGGTTAGAAGTAGGTCCAACTGCGGTAGGAGCATCGATTTTAAGTGATAATAGGTTTGTTTTCATTTAGGTAAAACAGAAATATACTGCTGCTAACTAACTGCTACTAACTGGAAAAACGTAGTTTAAAGACAGCAGATTCCATGATTGATCAGCCGAAAATCATGCAATAATTAATTTATTGTTCAGGATTTGTTCATGCACAAGAAAAAATTGAATTCTAAGACGTTAGAAGACTGAAAACCTAACTTTATATATATGAGTTTTAACAAATACCAGTGGTATTAGTTTTTGGTATTAGAATGGAATAAATCGTAATTTTGTTACCTTTGCTATGTACCTTTAATAAGGTTTTTAGTTTGAAATTGACTTAAAATATACCATTACATATATTGTATGGTTTATGTTGATCATGTTACTTCTGCCGTATAACAAATCTGCCAAAATAAGAATCTGCCCAAACCAGAATCTGTCCTAAACCGAATAATCCGAAAAGAGTTGAGATAATTTCCTACTACGTAGGTAAACAAAAATTATAAATCAGCGATTAGACGTTCAAAATTAAATACTTACAAGCAAATTCAATCAAAACACCTTGACTCCTTATCCTGCCTTTACTGTTCCACGCATAACACTCACAGCTATACTTCTTATTGGCTCCATCCAGCTCATTTCTCGTCACATTGAGTTCTGCTTCAACAACCCTCACTCCATTATGAGGGTCCACATGTTCTAACTGAACAGTTTTATCAGACCTTACATCATTGCATTTGAAATAAACTTGAAGAGCATTGGCTGCTCTACAGAGTAAATTAGCTGGTCTATTTCTTAGCACATACGAGTTTTTAGGTTCTAAAAGGAATATTGGTAGTCCATCTATCGTTTCATCGTTTTCTGGTAACGGTATGTAGTCGTCTTCTTCTTCAGTCTCTGCTTTGAAGTCAGAGAGATATGGATCGAAGTTTAGAAGACCATCTGGGTGTATGTATTCTGGTCTTGTTTCTTTTGTTGTGTGTTCTGGGTCTGAAACAAAATGTTGTTTGTTGTGAATCGTTTGTATCGTTAATCTGAGTTTGTTACACGTTGTTTTTTTTTTCCTTAGCCCATACTGTTCCACGGGTGTGCTTAAGAAAATGTAAGAATGGGATTTTGCCCAACACACTAGTTTTCTATTTACTATTACTGACTATTTCTTAATCCAAAGTGGGTTCGTATAATCTATCCGCCATTACGCTGCAAGGATTCAAATACCATAAGAATGATGATGGTACATACACTCAGCGTACAGGTCAAATGAAAACCCCATTAAATTTTAAGATATTCTAAAAAGTAGATAAACATTCTATTAAGAATACTAAACATTTTAGTATCCATTCGTCGGCATATCAAAGAGCGCATTTAGCCCACATCAGGGAGCTGTCTTTTCGTTGATAAATAGTTAAGATTACAACGAGCAAGTCCAGTCCGTGCTACTGCATGTTTTTAACCAAGATCATAAATATTTAAGCGCTCATATCTGTGCTATGAAAATAGACTAGATAATGGCGTAATCAAGGATGCCCATAGATGATTCATGGAGCAATGATATCGTAGTTAAAATGTATGAATAAATTACTGTTTTGATCTTAGATTAATTGAGCAGTTACCTGAGACTAGTAGAACTATTAGGTACCAGAAATAGTTTTCAAAATCAATCATCATTATTTATTGAAACATTAGCCACAACTTAAAAAAAAACTGTACAAAGGCGGACTTAATGCCTGAGGCATTTTCTACCAACCAACGTTGGGGTGATGCAGAGACAAAACATGGCAGGTGCAACGTACGGGATAGATAACTCGAAAAATAATAAATAGTAGGTAAGACATAATATTTAATACATACAAACTTACATACATACTTACACACGTACTTATATCATCATCATTACCTGCCTGCCCTTGTCCCACGTTACTTGGTTTACGAAATAAATATAGCATAAATATAATAATGTAGAGCATTAAAATTATCTTTTATTTACATTATGTTACTAGCTGATGCCCGTGGCTGCGCCCGCGTGGATGAGGGTTATTATATACTAAAGCCTTACTCGAGAACCACTATCCATTGGTGAAAACAGCATGAAAATCAATGCAGTAGTATTTGAGTTTATCGCGAACAGGACGACAGACGGACGCGGCGGAGCACTTTGTTTTATAATATGTAAGGATTTATTAAGTCTCTCCTTTCTACATTCGTTGTTTTCGGTATTGGTGGCAGTGTTGATATTCTGTTCCTACAGCTAATACAGCTGTTTAAAAAATAATACGTAGAAAACTGAACAATACTAGCAAAGGGAATTTTTATGGCAATGTGGTACCATAGCGCTTAGAAATGTACTACTGTGTCGTGTCGCACACACTGTAATAATATTTCTAACCATACAAAATTTATGAAATCGATATGTTTCTGGTCGAGGCCTATGTCCAGCAGTGGACGTCTCTCGGCTGAAATGATGATGATGATGATATGTTTATGTATGACACAGTAGTGTATTTCTACATCTACATTATTTTAAACAATAGCACTCGTTATCGAACATTCATATCATTAAATTCACCATCACCACTAAAGGCTATCACTATCCGACCCAATATCCTTAACCACCTGTCAATCCCAAACGGTCGGTTACACACAGAAATCAACGACGCGTTATAACTGTACACAGACTTGCCACAAACAGTATTAGGACACAGAATAGATAGGTGCAGAAGGCTAGCTCCATGCAACGAGCGTAAGAACAGCAGACATTTATTTATTTCCTTTGGAAGACTTGCAGCTAAACAAAACAGACTAAGCAATTGAAAATGTGACTGACAGCCAATTACAAGTCTTCACATGTAATTAACAGAATAAAAGAAATCTGTGAACAACACAGTACAGTTAACAAAAATAATAAATTGCTAAAGCCTAAACTATAAATATTAATACTATACAACAATATCTATAATATTCGTGGTAAAACTAGGCTACTCAGGCAAACATAATTTGAGCAATTTCAAGCATCAGGTGAAAAAGTCACAAGACCCATAGACTCAAATAGTCTCATCAAACAAATGTCGCCCGGTATGGGTGAGCTGGGTCTATGTTTGCGTATATTTCCGCTTTTCAGCTGACCTTCTGTGTCTATCTATTCTGTGGTTAGGGTGCAGGCACATTTGCGGCAGAACAGTGAGCGAAGTGTACAACTAAACTGATTTGAACGGCGCACCCCGGAACGAACCGCGACTCAAAATGATTATACAGATGGAGCCAGCGGAGTGTGAAAACTGTTTTGCTATATAAGATAAGGTGGTTTTTTGAAAGCTTATCAGGTACTTACATAAATGGGGGGACTTTTTAAAAGTTTTGTCGCCAATTGAAACATAGGTCATGTAATTTGACGAGTTGACTGTTTTTTGAATCAGTTTAGCTTCTAATACTGCTTTTATACATGTACACACGGCTACTCATCAAGCTATACATTTCCAATATAAGCTGACCTCGCATTGTACGGAAATTCTATACAATGCGAGATCAACATAAACTGGAAATGTATAGCTTGATGTGTAGCCGTGTGTACATCCTGCCATTGGCAAGCGGAGGCACAAGCAATTGCTAACCTGCCATAAAGTTGTCAACAGACTAAAAATACGCCGATTACCATAACAATTTTGAACCACTTACGATTTTAAATGAGGTAATGAAAATAATCGCAGTTGCGTGTTTCAACCCTGTAATTGAAAACTGCGACTGGTCACAGCAGTCGTTCCGCTTGTCTTTAGACTTATTTTTAGATACATAATTGAAGCACTCATACAATGTAATTTTATGATTATCCAATAAACAAGCTGACGACTATTAAAAAGTTAGTGTAATTGGTACTTGAGTAGAGTGATGTCAACCTGTTTCAAGATGAAGTTTCACGAGGTAAACAGAGCTATTAAATAAGTTATGATTTCAGGAGTCTTATGCGTAGAGCTTTATGACTCAGAAGCGATAAAGTTCACAGAAAATATGACTTCAAAACCAAGAGAAATATCTAAGCAGCACGCATAATGCTAAGCGTGCAGAAAGACATCTTGACATCGGCCTTATACCGAAATCCCACGATCCGCGATTTTGCGGACGGACACCGACGAGACCGGACGACGGACCGTGGGAAGGCGTACGTGCCTCGGTGCGCGGTGCGTGGCGGTCTGTGGTCGTCTGCCGTGCGTGTCCGTCTGCAATATTGCCGATCGTGGGATTCCATCATTAGATGACACACTGCTTTATTCTTTTAAATCAATTCGATCTCTTTTGGAAATATCCTGATATATGCATATTCTGTTTGAGTGCAAAAGGTGTTTAAAACTTTGGTTACATAGTTAGAGGCACAGATTAGTTGGGAAGGCTTCATTATCAAAACACCACATGTAAGTACTGATGAAATGTCTGGAGTTAGGTTCGATCAATACAGCTCATAATACCAAGTCGTATCCAGATGTGTGTAATGTGTAATGAATCGTGTAATTTAACGCAAATTCTGCGTTTGGACGGCAATACAAACATTACATGTAACGCTCGGGCTGACGCTCACGTCGCCATCCACTGCCAGTTTTTAGCGCAAACACAAAGGTTCTCGCGGTTGAACACATACAGGATTCGCGTTGAGTTTATATGCCGTCGACACTATTCGCATTACATTACACGATACATTACATTGTACATGTCTGGACCCGGCTTTACATCTCAACCATTTATGGGCACATTGCAAATAGTCAACCATAAAAATAGAAATAGTCAGTAACCCAACGTGCAACGACGACAAAAACGGTTTAGCTAACCGTTTACGCGTCTTACCACTGGCCTGTTAATCACAGAGGATGAAACTCGTCTCGTAATTGGCTTTAATAAATTTAGGATGTTAACTCCATGTAAGTAACTACGTCTTGTAGCGTAACTTCCTTTTAAACCGTGTTGGATTATGAATACAGGATGTTACGTCAGAATTTATTACCTTTGGCAAATTCATCATCATCTGCCCAGCCTTTTCCCAACTATGTTGGGGTCGGCTTCGAGTCCAACCGGATGCAGCCGAATACCAGTATTTTACATGGAGCGACTGCCTATCTGATCTCCACAACCCAGTATCTGGATAATACGATACCTCTTGGTAAGACTGGTTGTCAAACCTTCGGGCTTCCGACGACCCGCAACGACTGTCAAAGATCCACAAATGACAGCCGGGACCAACGGCTTAACGTGCTTCTCGAGGCACGGAGAAGTCTCGGTATGTAAAAATGGTCACCCATCCACAGACTAACCCCGGCAAGCGCAGCATAACCTGATGGATCGACCCGTGCGGCTGCCATTACGTAGCCACGACCTCCTTTGACAAATTAGATGGTGTTAATAAGTAATTATAGGACCAGTAACGTTTAATTTCTGACTTTTGATGACATTAACAAGGGTCTTAAAGGATCAAAAGCAAAGGTTTTCTGACTAGATAAATAAGCTCGGCTATCTAGTTAGCTCAGATAATAAGCTTTTGAAGGACCCCACTGATTTTGATTTGATTTCATAGTTTTTCAGGTTGGCGCAGCTGCGAGGCATACTGAATTTCTTACATCGCATTCTACACTTTTTATTTGATTATTTTGTTTTTGTTTTTATCTGCTGTATATTATATTGTGTACCTTTTAGTCTGTACTAAATAAATGTAATTTCTTTCTTTCTATAGCTATCTAGAAGTCATATTATCTGTGCTAGTTTTGCTTCGTCCATCTTATGGTGGTCTACAAAGATCCTGAAATAAAAAACCATTCTAAAATCGATTTTAAGCCCAATAAGCCTGTACAGTGCACAGTCTACATATACTCATTTATCTAAAAGTATAGTGGGACCCTTCGTCAAGCTTCCCCTCAACCTTCCTCCGCTCTTTGGTTTGACGCCACCTAGGGTGTCATAAGTGGTGACTCAGGGATTATATGAAGTGGATAAGCCGCATCCATCACACTAATAACTGCATACTGTGAAAATCTGGCCTCCCTTCGGATTGAGGAGATCAAACGACAGCTACACAAAATGTATGATAGTATTGACAAAGAAAACTGGAAAAGCTAAGTAAGTTAAGACTAAACTTTCAATTCTAGGAAAGAGATGGGTGGGAAGTAATCGATATGGATACTGAATGATTTACAGATAAACTTTAAGAGACGGGACTACTAGACTATAAATAGTACAATCAAAATAAACAGAACTTTATGGAAAGTAACAGGCAGCCAAAAACAAGAGCTTTGAATAAAAATGTAAAAAAAAAACGTAAATATCACTAGAAGATGACGGATGATCAGTTGGATGATCTAACAGTCTGTTCATCATCATTATACCAGTAGTAGGTAAGTTAAAAAGTAATATAGGTAATATATGCATATCAAAAGGATACAAATAATCGTAAATGAACCCAATCCAATATGTCAACGCCACAGCTCCCCGATTGATTACATTCAAAGTACGTCGTTACCGATATGAATGAAAATATGGAATGTATCTGCTGCTTATTATTCCGCGCAAGTGCTGGTCCCGAGAGGAACAGGTTACTACGCGCGTAAGCGATGGATAGACATCCTGTCAGCTCCAGCTCCAGCGCTTATGTTATGCATGGTATGTTACGGGTGATATGATTGGTAAGCAGAGTACCTACCATGAGAAGAAAATATACATTATTTTTAGTACCAAATGGCATATTTACCAGATAATATCTATTACTTTATAAGTAGACATATTTTAAAGATATTACTAATAGGGGTTAGACTCTTACTAAGTTAAATGAGGTTATACAACCGGAAAGTGGGGATCGAACTCACTCCCTCTAGCTCACAAGTCCGCACTAGGCTAATTTGGGCTATTGCCGGCTGTAACCACTGCTGAAGTACTGACTGAACACTCCCAACATCTAATTCATTAGAAACGCTAAAATATGATAAGGACTAAAGGCGCGTTTTGCGTTTTTGACGGCTCATTCTAGAACCCACATTACAAAATAGCCTCAACAAAAGCTATTCTGTAATCATCACGCCGTGAAAACATAGGTGAAGTGAGCGTGGAGTGAGCTGTCAGTGTCAACCCACCTGATGCTAGGGATGCCCAAGCATTACATTTACAATCTTTAATTCTAATTCTATAGATTTTTTTTTATTATTAAGGA
The DNA here is from genome assembly GCA_949152455.1 of Lithophane leautieri. Lineage (NCBI taxonomy): Eukaryota > Metazoa > Arthropoda > Insecta > Lepidoptera > Noctuidae > Lithophane > Lithophane leautieri. The sequence continues at coordinate 1,682,852 of OX424463.1, read as the reverse complement.
AACTTAAAATTGAACAACGGGATTAAAAGATAACTGTATTGTACACTACTAAGTACATGAAATAAGAGTGTAATGCAGGTGGATGGGCAGCTGCGTTCATCACAATAGCTACTCAAATTACAAATCTTGTCATGCGAGGGGATCACGGCTTTATGTCCCTGAGATTCGTTGTAACTATGACAACTGACAAGCATCATATTCATCTGTGAATCTGCGGGCTGATAGTGTATCTGTGAATCATCTCTAATGATTTTTCATAATTCTAACGTTCGACTTCTATTCTAGCCAGGCAGGCTCCTGTTTAATCTCTATATTCATTTACTCTTTTAAATAACTTAATTAATATGGGAGTTGGATTTCCTCGTTCAGGATGAAAGAGTTTCTGGCTTTTGCTAACCCAATGTCACCAAAACGGTACATCGGTAGTTCCCGGAAAAATAAGGAAACTACTCTTTAAAAAAGAAAGAAAGAAAGAAAAACTGTTTATTCTGCTCAAACAAAATACACATTCAACAAAAAAAGACATAAAGTACACACATACAAAAGTAGCTAAAAGCCTCGCTAGCTCGTAGCTTTAAAAGTGAGTATACTTTAAGGTAACCAGAATTATCGCAAAAGAAGCTGCGGCGTCTTCTATAACTGACAATAACAACATGAAATCACCAATAAAACGTCGTAAATGTGGCTGTTATTAATACTTGTGGTCAATAGAAGTCCATGTTTAGCGCTATTGACAAACTGATAAGATCTATTAAGTTTCGATATGAATTGCACGCATAAAGGATATGTTCATAAACGGTCTTTGCTACGCCATTACCGTTATAATTGAAGCATACATCCTTCACGTTATAATTGGATGAGTTCAAGTGGTAATCGATTCAATTAGTGGTATAATCTTGTGGCTACTGTTCTCAATGGCCTGTTACAGCCACACTTAGACCATTCATGGATGTTTAGTATGTGTTTTAAATAGAACTCTTGAAATATATTTATCATAGACGTATTCTTAAATATTACCACTTTATTTGTTTTGATAACATTTTGAAGCAGTGGATCCCTTGAAATGCAAAATGGATATGTGCAAATTAATGATTCTTCTGTGCAAGGCGGATATAATGTGGGGTAGGTTTACGTTTTTGAAAGATATTATGTAGTTGTGGACTGTAGAGCTTTTACATCTTCAACCGCCAAAGCAACTTTTCTAATAAAAATATGAAAAAAAGCTAGGACAATCGCTTTGTGATTTTGATGACTTAAGTAGAATAAAGTAAGTACAATCATTGTAAAATTAAAGATGTTACACCCACTATTATAATATAAATGTATTTTGAAACAGCTGCAATCCTACAACAATCGCCCCCCACGTATGACTCAAGTGGGCAAAGGGTTGAAACAAAAAACAAAATGACCAGTAATATCACACATTTTTATAATCAGGTAAATAACAAAGAAAACTAATAAACTCACCTCCATTCATGACACTCCTCGCACACATGACAAGAAATAACAAAATCCTCAAAGTCCTTTTCAAAATCATCACTGATCAAAAATTCACTAAAACTTCATTCAGTGTTTATCGCGATGTTTTTCGAAAAACGAACGAATGAGAATGAACGTGCGCGCGTCGCGGCAGTCCGCGGGTTACTGTAAAATGAAGCTACCCCATACATCATGGTGATACATTGTATGGGCTATACGGGGCCATAGGATGCGTACCAATTAATATTAATTACGTTTCCTTCTTACATTTTTTGTTCTAATGAGACTAGAAATTGAAACAATTGAAGAGCAAACAGAATGTTTTAAATGTGTTGAGAGAAAAATTTGCGTGTGAAGATCGTTAATTGGAATAAAAAATTAGGTCTTGTTATGCATATGCGGTAGAAACTATGTAAGTAGATATTAAATAAAAATGGAATAATCGGCCTCATTACTTAATGGTAACTTAAAACAATAATAGAATCGGCAAAATCTTAAAATTTAACAAAAATGGTAGAAATAACAAGTTTGAAATGCAACTTTTAATAGAACTTGTAAGCGTACTTTGCCTTTCATCGACTACTAAAATTTTCTGTTATTAATGAAAATATTCTTTTAAAACTTAACCAAAACAATTGAGCGAACCGTTAGAAAACATGAAACAATAATCATAATACTAGTTACAACTATGCACCATACTACGTTTGTATAGAAGAATGACCGAATAGGAATAGATTCTAGTTCACAAAAAAACAAAAGCTCTCAGATTCAAACAACCTTGCATCAAGACACACAACGCCATCTATCTTTAATTGTATATAAACAATCGCAATGCCGAACCCCACAACGAAAGCTTTGCACCCGACCTGGTGAAGCCGATAAGGTATCAAAAGCTCGAACAAAAAGCTCAGCGAGTCAGCGCACAACGTGTGTAGTGGCACAAATGAACACAAGATGGCGCTACGCTATGCAAAACTTTTGTAAAATAGTTCAGAAAAAGCTCGACAGACGTCGCTTTGGGAATGTTTGTGAACAACGCTATCTACTGTTTTAAGGTGAACGTTGCTAGGAAGGGCTGTTTTGCAAGAGTGGACCCTACTATTTCAGTCCTTTGTTCAACCATGGTTCAAACGTAGGTACCTACAAGTACCTACGGTTCTGATAGAATAGATGGCAGTACCAGGAAGTTTTTTCGGTGTTTGTCGTAACCTAATAGTCTGTACAGTTTGGTACTTTGGGCACGGAATAATATAAGAATGGCGGAATCACCAACACAAGGACAAGAGAGGATGGTTGCAGACTTGGAGCAAAAGTTGCTTACCATAAATTTTAATATAAGAATATGTACTGCATTAAAGTACAATAGCGGAAGTCCTGTTATTTTTTGCAACTTCGAATTTCGAATATCGTTCGACGTATCCTAAATCTGATAGTAATTACGACACTAATTTATATATATGATATAATTTATAATTATATCAACATAGCTAACTCAAATTATTTACTAGGTATACCTAATACTAAGATGAGTCCTAGAGTTAGGTTCTTGTCACGTTCGATTTTTATAGTACCTAGTCGAGCAATTGATATCCGATTAAACATGGTAGATAGGTGATTAGTTTACTGCTAGAAACCTTTGACCCTGCAACAACCAATTTACACACGAAACGTCTTCGATAGAAAATTCAAATGATTGATTTCAAATTCAAACTTGGAAGAGTAGTGTTCCCAACATTGAATATTGATTGCACAAAAGGCGTTCGGCGCCAAAGCGTATTCTCAATTCAAAATTATTCGAGAACCATCGACTCCTTTTGATGGCGCAAAAATATGTAAGTAGCTGAATTCGTCAGTCACATTTTTATTCCGAATAACATTTTCTTTTTCGCTTGCTCCTCTTGAAAGAACATCTCTTTTCCTGCTCTTAATTTGCGGTACGGAAATTCAAATTTGACGGGTTGGCTCGCCTTTCCGCTGAATTTCGAAGTATAATGAGCCTTTAAAGGTGGAGCAATCAATAAAAATATCAAAGGTTTACTTATTTTACGGAAAGCTTTGACTTTTTTGGAATATTTCACATTTACATGAACAATTCGTAGTGAAGGTAACGAATTTGCATTGATTCGAATTTTCCTTGAATTTTTTAGCACTTTGAACCAATATTAGACGTCAATACAAACTGCCTGTGGGCCTAAAACGGCCACATTAGCAATTCCTTTAAAAGCATTTCTTTCCTGAATTTCCAGCTGTCAGTAGCAATTCCTCTAATTTGACACAAAAGCAATTCATACTATGTGGACCTTTTTAGGAATTTCCATAGAAAACTGTCAAACAGATGAATTATTTCGTAATATGAATCGCACGCAGATCATATTATGAATTGTCAGTTTGTGACATTTTATGATGATTCATAATATTTTCCTATTATGATTCAGCCAAAGTGACTGTTTTAAGCCTCTTGTTGTCGTAGATCCTGCTAAATAGTCAAGATCGACATCATACGTGGTGGTCAAAATACACCGAAAATAATAACCAAACCGCTAGCCACTGGACCCGATCGTCATAATAGTTTAGCGAGCTAAGTGGATAAAATGGACAAACTTAAGTAAATCCGTATTTGCAGGTCCGCGGCCGATTGTTACAGACACTCCAGCCGAGTTTGCCGCTTGAGTGTCAGGGACTTTTATACTGTACGGTAGAAATAGAAAGAAAAAAATATATATTTTTTCTTAGAAATGCGCTAATGGTGAAAAATTCATGCACAGTGTGTCTATGGATCAAAAAACTCATTCTCGCTCGTTGAATTATCCAAGTTTTTGTTAACGAGAATAAGGCAGTCACAGTGGCTGCTTAATTATCAAGTTAGAATAAATTGTGCTGATCTCCTGTAACCAGAAGCTCACTTGCTCTTAGTCTTCCTCGCATTCTTATTGCGACATCATTCCATTTCACCATATTGTCCACTTGTACATAACGAACCGTATCGTCTCCGTCTCTTCCACCCCAAACGTCTCCCAACTGTCAACTTTGTATATTTTCTTCCTCTACATTCTGTTTAGCAGCCACGTCACGTGCTGCAAACGAATGCGGGACGACGACGACGCGTCTCCAATTGTTCGAATCTTGGAGCTTAACTCGATCAAGCGGGTTTAGTTGCCAAGTGATAAACCGCTTACAGACCGCACTTTTTCGGCTCACGGCTGATTGGAGGTCGATAGCACGTTGGATGGTTTGCTAGCCTAAAGAAAGATTTAAGTGATTAGAGTGAATGTGTGGATGAGATTGGTAAGTGGCTATTGCTGTAGGATGTTGCAAACCTAAGATCGTGGTTAGCAGATTATTATAATCTTTCCTACCTACCACTCTACATAACGGAAAAATAAAATTAAGAGAAGGAGTTAGAAAAAAAATAAGATAAATAATGCGAGGCAGAAGAAACCTTATTATGGTTTGAACATGATTGCTAGTAGGTTTCACTAAGTATTACTTACGTACGTTACAATACGTTTAGCGGTAGAAGCGGTATACGTAGCGGTAGAAGTACCGCTACGTAAAAACACGTAAATTTAAAAAAAATACTCAGTTTAATAATTCTAAGATTATTCATTCATTCAAAATGTGTTCGCATTATAAAACAGTTTAAATTATCTAACCCTGTTTTGTTTGTTTTGTCTCAAACTAGATCAAACTCCTCTTGTTTCATTAAAAAAATCACGGTCATAATCCTTCCTAATCCCCGCCACTTGTGTCATCCCAACTTATTTTATCTTGCGTCTCGCTCGCACACAACTGTCAAAATTCCCACAGACTATACGCGAACTTTATTAATTTGTTTTTTTCTCGTCGAATTAAAACCTTTATCTGATTATCTTTTATCGGTTTTTCGAAGCAGTAATAAATAAAATAAAATAATTTTATTATTTTGCGTTCGTTCAGTAAGCTGATGTGTTTTTACGCTGCAATAATTTTCAATGAACATTTCATTTTTTGGCGAGTGATGTTCATTTTGATAAAGCACTATATAATTGAATATGACCTTTTTTGTGGCCACAGGTGTACGAAGTTATTGGGACAAGTGTTGATTATCATGTGTTTTTTGTAAGCTTTGTTATAGTTGATGCACATGTGGGGTGACGTCTGTTAATCCATTTAAAAGATAAAATATTGTCTTTCATAAAGAGTAAAACACCATACATTGAATCTAGCATTATTGTCGGTATATTGAACTCTAGTCAGTCTCCAGCTGAAAACGGGGGAAAGATATCACCATTAAAATATGTATTTTCTGAGTTGATTCAAGAAAAAGGCTTTTTATGGCACGATGATCTTAATACAGGGTATTAGGACAAACATGACTAAAACAAAATAAATTGTTTTATCCCATATACTTTAAAAAAATACACTACCATTGTTCCCAAAATCTAACTGACCTATGTGCACAAAATAGATTTGAAAACCAAGCTCCGTAAGGCAGTAATCCTGTGGCAGCTAACCGATATAGCATCGCGTTTGAGCTGTGAGCTACGGATATAATCCTCGAACAACCCCGCCCTACCCTTTAACCAATACGTGACCACAAGCATTATGTGGCATGATGCGAGAAGATTTGGATGTGGTGTAGCTGTTTTTTATGTGAGAGGGTTTTTTTTTTTGTTTCGAATTCCATATCATGAAAGATATTTACCGTCTAAAGCGCAGGCCAAACTGGGAGCGCAGCTAAGTTCGTTTAGCTTCGCTCATGTAGCTACCGCGTCTTTTCACACTTCGGTTCATAGTTCGTTGAGTGACGTGGCCTACGCTTTATGCCCGGTACAGATTGGTGAAACATAACACAAATGAGCCGTGCAAACTTATGCAATGCAACATGAAATGAAACACAATAAAACTATGCGAATTTGTTTCAATGTTCTTATTTTTGTCTCTCTAAAGTGTTTTTGTTATAGCACATAAAGTTCATTTATTTTCTTTCAAAACTGTGTTTTATTAAAAGTTTGCCATAGCGTCCCGATTTTACCCCACTTTCCCATAAATGTCAATTGCTAACCAAAAAATTTCAATTGACATTTTATACCACATCCGTCACCCCGTCATTCGTGCCCCCAGCAGGCTTGTCTCTTGTCTCTCACAATCGGCTCAGTGTCCACCGCACCGTAAAATTGTATTTGACGTTCGCTCGGACGCGGGGAGAGCCGGCAAATTAACGCAGCTTAGGAGAAAATCTCCGTGTTATGATATTGTGGCATTTGTGGAGCGATCATCGCTATAAGTATGCTACGGGATTTATTAAGTGGATTTTTCAGACAGGTGCGTCTTGTGTAAATGTTGTTTTGTTGTCTTATAGGTTTAATGATGTAGAGAGCTTGTATTATAGGAAAGCGATGATTTTCAATAAGGATTAGTAAATCCTCACTAACGCAGCTCCTGAGCTAGAATAAAAGTGATATGTGAATTCTCACAGTGAGCTTCAAAGTATAAATAAAATAGGTTTACACTCTAACCGCCTGACCACGGGACATTCCGCTGCAGCGAATTTTCGCTCGGTGCGAACGGCGAAGTGTCTTGCGACTAAAACAAATGGATAAAAATGTACTGCCCGCCGCACCGCCGTTCGCGCTTCTGAAAGTACCTACATGATAACTGATGGAATTTCATCATCATGTTATTATCAGAATCCTCTCGGCATTATTCCTTCATCATCGTCATCATTTCAGCCCGGAAGCACTCACTCCTCCCCTTTTTCTTCCATACTTCCCAGTTCCGTGTTTCCGGTGACTTTGACAGTACCCATCATCAACCCAACGGGCTTTTGGACGGCAGTATTCCTTAGGTGTCTTTTATTGCATTCAAGGGTGGGAATGATTAGCACTTTTCATAGCCACACAGATCACATGGTTACTCAATTAAAGTCTGTTTTTATTCTCGTAGACTAATTTGACAGCTGCAAATGTCAAATTCCAAATTGAAGAAACAAACGGCAATCACTTGAAATGTCAAATTCTACGAGATTAAAAAATAGACTTTAAGTCATGCAGAACATTAAAAACCTTATACCGCCAACCCAAAAACATTCGTACCTACCATAATTTTCTCGTACAATTTATAAAGGCTGCATATTTCCCAGCAGTCTGCAGCCCAATCCCATGAGGGTTGATAAAAAGTGACGCTAAAACGTCTCTCATTCGCCCGGAGTGGGAAAATCATATTCTGTTAAACTCGTTATGTGTCCACGACTCGCCTTGTAGCGCTGACCTAGCAGGGGATGGAATAGTGTGGATCGTGCTTCAAAAATGTATGAGAAAATAGTTTTTGGTTTTTAGAAAACGGTTTTACCTACATTTTTTCCGGTTTTTATACAAGTTTTTTGAAAATAATTATTCTAAGGAGAATGATGAATAAGTTCTTATTTCCATCATCATAATACTTTAACTGTTTTACAGAAAAAAACTTGAAAAAATAATTTGGAAAAACACTTTTCTTTTAAGGTAATAAGTTTCAAAATAGGTTTAAATCTAGAATTATGTTACTGGAAAGGCATAGGTACCTCAGTGCATTCATTATAACTTGACCTAAACCTAACCTAACATGTGATTGCTAGTACTGTTCCGTCAGTCGCCATTTTGAACTTTAATATTCGTGTCACGGGTCAAGTTATAATGAACGCACTTTACATGTTTATTTTATTTGGCAGATTTTGTTTTTTAAGAACAAAAAAACCTTTGTTATTCATAATTTTTTGTCAAATTTTTGGCATTGGTTGTCTCTGAGATGAGATTAAAGTGCGTTTCATCAAAAAGTTCCTATACCGTAATGTTGGCTCCACTTTTAAATTAAAAAAACGGACCTATTAGATAGCGCCGCTCCACTGCGGCGGCGCGGCATAGCATATTCGTATTGCTCCTACAACAATGGAGCTAACATTACGGCATAGGAACTATTTGATGAAACGCACTCTTATTAACAGAATTGGCTCTGCCCAACCCTTCAAGAATACAGGTGTGATATTATCAATTTATGTAAAAGTGACAAAATTGTCGACGTATCCTCCTAAAGCCCAACACAGCTACTTCGCTGTGAAAGCAATACTGTATTGAGTTTTTAGTGCTCGCAGGGCTCAACTGTCGTGCGATAACAGAAAATATTGGGTACGGAACCTTTTTACCGGCGAATGTGGGCGATGATTGATTTTTTGATTGGACTACTATCGTGCCCTACTTAGGCAGGGTTTTGTATAGGGGTGAAAGGAAACATGTTGTATTTTTTGGTCACTTGTATTTGTAGTGAACTAAAACTGCGTTTCTATTTCGTTTTTAGGTGAATTATCTACATCAGTATGCTTCTTAATACCTTTAAGTCTATGGGTATATTAAAATGAAATTTTGTAGCAATGAAAATTTTGGAGTTGCTGCAAAAAAAAAAACGCTAATTTAAAAGTAAGTGCTTCTTCAATCTTCAATTATATATAGTTCTCGAATTTTATTTCGCACAATCTGCCCAAAACTTCTGCTCTCAATACAAAACGCACTCAAAACCAATATTCTCACAGGAAAAAATCCGACAATGACCACCGCACTTCAGCGGGACAAATGTCGGAAAAATTAATAAAAAAAACAATACGAACTCTCCTGAATCCACTGAGCCGTTATCTCTTACAATTATAGAACATTTTTATTCATTTATTTTGATCAATTCAAGTCAAGCACCTATCGCATTGCACGGGTTGAAAACTTTACAACTTCATTTTACACTTCAGCAAATCCTCTCTCAACCTTATCCCGATAGACGGAAGGGACACATTGCAGTTATCAAGGGTCAAAAATATGGTGGTATGGGGTGTGTAAGTGGTTATTGGAAAAATGGCTTTTGAAGAACTCTTAAAATATTGGTCGAGAGGTTCTCATTGCAAGACGACACGATTTCAGTATTACTGTAGAACAAAAGAGGGATTGTTTAATAGTTTTGTTTGTGAGAATTATTTACAGGAGTGGGTTTATTTGCGGAATGGACCAAATTATTAACTAACTTACTTATAAGTAACAGGAATCGTATTTAAAAGGACCTATGGGATGGCTTTTGGAGGTGCTATAACGAATGTAAGTAGAATCTAAAATAACAACATGCCTTGAATATACGACAGCTTAGTACATAATTTGGACGTCTATATAACTCTGATATCAACAAATCCGTTAACATAGTGAGAATGGGCGACTCATAAAATATATCTATATAGTTAATAACACGCGCCTGCTGCTTGTGTGGTGTTTTATGAGAATAATACTATTATGATGACACAGAGTGGGCCGTATGATAACGTAGAGGCTTCGAGAAAAAAGTTTGAATTAGTGGGCTGTTCGTGCCTAGATAGAGTCAAAAATCATTTAAAGGTAAATGTAAAGAAGTTCAACCAGTAAGCGATTCTTGAGTGCTCAAGACGCTGACAACTGCTACAGCGGTCACTGTCGGACCGCATGGAAAAAAAAAGAAGCACGGTGGCACAACGCTTGTAACTTATTGCAAAATATGAAGCAATTATCTATTTACTCCAAAATGAGTTGAGTAATAAAAAACAACTAAGTTCTGCATTCAAATAGGACGTTCTTGTTATTAATTAAAATACCAACGTACGTTGATATTTCAGAAATTTTGGATTAGAACTCAAGGTTAAAGGTTAAGTTTACCGTTAATTTGTATCGAGATTTTATCAAAACGTGTTTTGATAGCATCCAAGTTCTGAGAAATAAATGTTCAAGATTAACATATTATACGCTACCACAAACTATATTATAGTTTTGGCAATTTGTTTAAGTCAAACCTACTACTTTTACTGTCAACTCTTTAATACTAATACTAGAAGAAACGATCAAACAGATTTCAGAAATCTAAAGTTACTGCTTACCTACGTAGAGTTGGATTTTTGTGATTCAAATAAATGCTGATTAATATAAAACCCTTCATTTAACTGTAAATCACAGCCTAGAAAGCCATGTTTCATATTTAAGAAAAAGTGCATCGATAAGCGATGCGTTCTGCTCCACAACTAACGAATTAACATTTGAAAATACTGTTGGAACTGCTGAAGATTGTAAGATCATCTTTGCATTGTATAAACTCAACCTCCTTTGTACGAGTATTATATAATTGCATGTGAGTACTATGTACTATAGAGCTACCATTTACCGGATAATATGTCTTTGATTGACTTGAATGTGCCTCGGCGGCTGGGAATATGTCATGCTCACTCAGATGTCTCGCTGATGATGGCGCGTGTGTTAGATCATTTAGCTCCCTTCAAAATGGTTGAGTTGAATGGTGCTGATCTATGCGTCATGTTCATGAACGGGCGCCGCCAGTTGTGACTAGTCATCTCTTAGCTGCCATGGCTTATTTGAATTTTTGAATTGTTCTTTGTTTTTATTTTATAATTGCGGACGATTTTGACGTGCTTTCTACACTGTTTTCACATGTATAATTTCAACATGAATGATGTAACCAATTTTTTATTTAAAAGAGTGTCCATGGAGTTTCTTACCCGTTCTTCTCTATAGGTACTACCTACTACGCTTTGGAATGGGCAACTAGCTTCATATTTCTGACTGACCGACTCGTTGACAATTCAAAAGTGCCTGTAAATAGTTTAATTGAAATAAATGCGTTTAGTTAGAGTTTTTTCCAATAAAAAAAAAATCATTATAACAGTGCTACAATTTTACTCAAAGCTTTCCACTCCCTCGACGTACAATATAAACACAAGGTATATTCCATCCAGTATATAAAATCAGTATCAAAACAGCTCCCAGCACAGTAGATATTAATAAGGTATATATTTTACGGCAGCCAACATTCGAGGGTGTCGGATTTTCTCGCTATCTCCAGCGGCCGTGGTTTGACCGACATATTCTTAGCGCTTGCCTTACGAACCCTGGCACAAAAGTGTAGAGTCGGCTGAACCTTCTTTTTTAAAAGTAAATTATCTATTAAATCACGTATCTTACAAAGAAAATACAAAGAAAGAGGCACAAATAAGACACATTTTAGAATAAAAGTGTGTGTGTGCATTCAAATGCTCCTTTCTACCTGTAACGTTGTGCATCCAATAACTGATGATCTAGAAGAACCTGAATCAATTTCAATCCACAGTTTACAGAAGATAGATTAAAGATCGTAGCGCTACTAATGACATTTTGCAACATCACTGCATTTTTGGGCAGAAATAAAAAAGTCGATCCCGGAGCGTTTCCATTCGTTCCTTGTTCAAAAAGAACGAATATATTTTTACGATTGCCACGCCATCACACTAAATCCGATGAGTTAGTGTCGCAGAGCGCGCGCGACATACGCTGTTCTATATTCAAATTGAACGGCGCGCCGAGACCGTCGCCATTTTGTCGTCGTCACTCGAATAAGATGGCGGACGGTAAGAGGCTTAGAGGAAATGTGGTCGGTATGTTTATTGAGGGCTTTTCAAGTATATTTAAAATAAATTGTGTTACAGAGGAAGTTGAAATGTCTTCGTTGAATTAACATGGTGATTTCTGGCTCTTACGTCTTTCTTCTACTTTTGAATGATTTTCAACTGTCATTTACGACAAAACCACTTTGTAAAAGATCAGAATACAAGCTAGCTGAATGGTTTCAGTGTCACAGTAAAACATCCAGGAAAAATCCACCACGACTTTTAAATACCTCAGAGTAGCAAATAAATATTTCTGCACACTAAAAAGGTGTCAACTTGATGCACCTGAAACATCAGGGTTGGCCCACACAATATGATGTTATACATTATTTGCTGAATAAACAAAAGCAACTCGAGGGATAGACTATTTGGGAACCCTAATGTACTCTCTCTAGTCAATGTATACACATTAGATATCAGGAACTACTAATTGAAATATAATGATTTTGTTTTTCAAAGGACAATTATTTACTTTAGTTTTTTGCCTATTTCACTAGATAATTTGTTAAATATTGAATAAAATCTTATAGTTTTTTTAAATTAATGGTAACCAAACAATTAAATGCAACGTTTATTTCCACCAAATCCACAACATTGAACAGCTAAAGAAATCTATACCGAAACAATAACTATTTCGTAAGCGAAAGCCACGTAATAAATAGTGCCGAATGTACCAACGTTAATGAGCCTATCACGAAGGGCGCTAAACAATCGCTTTGTTAAAGCAATGAAGACGCATTAGGGCTGAGGGTTACTTGCGGATAAATAATTGTCAGCTCTGCAGTATCCCGTTTTGTTTCAGTCAAATTGAATTATGAAAAAATATTTTGATATCGGACACTTTTTGTTGAAGTCTGTCAGAAAACGAGAGTCGACGATCTTTTCGATACCTTACAAACCAAAAGTTTAACCTTTTAAATAAATCTGGAAACCGAATAATTTATTCGAGTGAGATATAAAGCCCCTAACACCTGATTTTGCATTGTTGACACCTTTCTGCTTCATCGCTTCTTTGTTGTACAAAAGGACCAAATACTCGGCAATCCATCAAGGAACATTTTAGCGCCTACAAAAACAATTTCCATTAAATCATTACAACTTTTGGACATCCCTAACCGTGCGTTCAACGTGACAATGGCCCGACTGAATAGTTATCTGTTTAAACCTGGATTAGCACTCGATAAACCATGATTAATAGTCGTGCCGACGGACTGTACCGTCCGCAGACTAAGTTACAATATTTATTGAGGGAGTAAGTTTAATTGAATTTCTTATTAAATGCCTGTGTGATTCAAAATTTTGAATTATCAAAGTTTTTTAACCATACTCATTTAACGCTAGATTCCATGTCTTTTTAGGGATCCGTAGTTATTTTATCATGTTATACAGAGTGACTTGTAATTTGACGTATTCCTTTCAGGAGATGATCGACATCAAACATTGCACAAGAGTCGCAAAACAAAATACTAGCAATGCCCGCCCCCGCGCCGTGGTTGTACAGCTTGCTTCCCCTCGTAATCGTGACCAATTTCTTGCAGCTACTATAAAATTTAATAAATCGAACCCAGACAACAAGCTCAATACAACACACTTGGGATACTCTGGACCTAAATCCCCGATCTATATCACAGAACATCTGTCCACCACCAACAAGGCACTTCATGCTGCCGCTAGAATAAAAGCCAAGGAGATTGGATATCAGTTTGTCTGGGTGCGAGGTGGTCGTATTTTCATGCGGAAGGCACAGGAGACGGAACACATTCTGATCAGGAATAAGGATACATTGGATAAGCTAGTTTAATTTTTATATTTTCATAATTAATTTTTTTTTCTCTTGTTTTTTGTCAATGTATCAATGAATAAAACCAGTTATCATTCTTGGATTTAAGGATATATTATCAAAACACTAGAGGCTTACGCACTAAGATTCATAATTTTTATCGTCAAGTTTCCTGCGAAAAGTATGATGTAATTATACTAACCGAGACATGGTTAAATGATTCTGTAATGAGTTCAGAGCTATTTGATGACAGATACGTGGTATATAGGCGGGATAGAGATAACAGGAAAAAAGATGGTGGCGGTGTTCTGATTGCCGTACTAAGGGAAATTAATTCAAAACGTATGACTCAATGGGAAAGCAATTGTGAAGATTTGTGGGTTGTCATAGACATTTCGATTGCAAAGTCTGTTCGTCAACTAGCTCTGTGCGCAGTTTATTTGCCTCCTCCCGTACTTCGTTCAAATCTGGAACTCTTCTTGGACTCATGTAACATAATATTTGAACAGTCGGGCCTGAATTCATGTATAGTCGGTGACCTTAACTTAAGTAATATTGATTGGAACTTGGTAAGTGAGTTGGATAATGGCTATGTTGCGCCGGGTATTGGTCACTTGTTAACTGATTTTACTCATATAAACAAACTATTTCAACTTAACAATATAACGAATAAGTCAGGACGCATACTTGACCTTGTGTTGACTAACTTAACATCCGGGAACGTATGTTCTGCTCTAAATCCTCTCAGTATAATTGATCCTTTGCATCCCCCAATCGAAATTAATTTGAAATCGTATAAGGACACAAGTCTTCCCTATAATAATAATAATAAAAGACGAAATTTTTACAAATTGGATTATGAAAGTATTTGTAAAAATCTAAATGAGATCGATTGGTACCTTTTATTTGATGGCACTCACGATGTGAACGATATGCTCAGTATTTTCTATGGTAAAATTGAAAATATTATAGATATGCAAAATCCCCCTTCCACACGAAAACATAAGAGACACCCACCCTGGTTTGATAAGAATTTAATGAGAACTTTGAGAGAAAAGGAGAAGGTACGCCAGCGATACAGAACCTACAAAAACCCTATGGATGAGCTTGAACTGAAGCTGCTAAGTAAAGGGTGCTCGGTTATGGCTGCGTCATGTTACAATAAATACGTTACTAACCTAGAAACAGTAATAATCAAGAATCCGAAGCATTTTTGGGCTCATATCAAGGACAAGCGAGGTGGCATAAGTTCCTATCCCAATCATATCAATGACTGACGGCATCACATCGTCTTCGGATGGCATTAAGATCTCTGAGATGTTTGCTACTCACTTCTCTTCTATGTACAGTCAACAAAATGTAACTCGTCATTCATCGTCCTCAGAATACATACAGAAAATATTGGCTTATAGTTTACCCCTGACAGCACCCATAATCGAGAGTGATGCCTTGCTCAATAAACTGAAGTCTCTGGATCGTCGAAAAGGCGCTGGGCCCGACGGAATCCCTCCTTATTTTGTCTCGGTGTGTGCTTCGTCTCTGGTAGCTCCCTTATTACAAATATTTAATCGATCACTTGCGTCCGGCATATTCCCAAATGTTTGGAAGACAGCTAAAGTAGAGCCAATTCATAAGTGTGGCGATCGTAATTATGTGAGTAACTACAGGCCAATTTCAATTTTGTCTACGCTCGGCAAAATTTTTGAATCCTTGATTTGTCCCTACATACAGTCCCATCTGAAACTGTACCTAAGTGATTCCCAACATGGCTTTGTGAGTTCCAGATCTACATGCACAAACCTGGTGACTTTTACGGAGACCCTGACGAATGCAATTGACTCTGGGAAACAGGTTGACGTAATATATACTGATTTTAGCAGAGCTTTTGATCGCGTCCCTCATAATATACTTCTGCATAAATTATCTGCTTACGGCATCACTGGCTCCCTTCTTAATTGGTTTGAATCATATCTTGATGGTCGTTCCTTCTTTGTTGCTCTTAATGGCTACCAGTCGAACTCCTGCAGGGTTACATCTGGTGTCCCGCAAGGTTCACATGTTGGCCCAGTTTTATTTAACCTATTCGGTAATGATCTCGCCAATGAGTTGAAGTATTCCGAGTGCTACATGTATGCGGACGATTTAAAATTCTGCAGAGTGGTTGAATTAAGTCTTGATGTTGAGTTGCTACAAAGAGACATTGACATGGTAGTAAAGTGGTGTGATGATAATGATATGAGCTTAAATACCAGCAAGTGCTACCATGTGAAATTCACCAGAAAAATAAAATTAACACAATCTACTTACCACATTGGCAGCAGCGTAGTTCAGGAAGTGGAACAGATTAGGGACTTGGGAGTTTTGTTCGATAAGCAGTTAACATTTGTACCCCACATTGAAAATGTAGTTAAAAAAGCATCCAGAATGCTTGGATTTGTCATAAGAAATGTTACCTGTTTTCGTCGCAATAAGACTAAAATTGTATTGTATAATTGTTTGGTGCGTAGCTCGTTGGAATACTGCAGCACTGTATGGAGACCGCACTATGCCTCGCACACACTTAGGTTGGAAAGGGTTCAAAAACGGTTTCTGTGGCACTTAGCATACACCTCCGGGATAGCTAAGAGGAAACGTTCATATAAGGAGAGGCTCTTGCATTTCAATATGATATCTCTACAGAAGAGAAGAGATTTATTGGACTCGTTATTTTTATTTAAAATTCTGAGACGCAAAATTGACTGTCCTCAATTGCTGAGTAAGATCAAATTCCGTGTACCCACAGAAAGCCCACGAGCTCCTATAACCCCCTTATGTCCTCCTCTTCGCAGAACTGTCCTTGGTGCTAATTCTCCAATACCCCGGTTATGTAAGCTCTTAAACAGCCACAGTGACCTTATTGACATACACTCGGATTCACTTGGCAGGTTCCGGAGTATTATGCACGAACACTTGTGAAAATATTTTTGTTTTTTTATATTAGTGTTGATTTTGTGTAATAATTTTTTAATTTTAATTATCTTTTGATTCAATTTTGATATTGTTTTTTTAATTTAATTTAGTTTGTATTTTTATTTATATAATGATTTTTATAATGATTTTAATATTGCTTTTAAATTTAAATTTTACTTAATTTTTGATTTTCTTCTCTCGGTGAGTATACTCATCACCTAATTTAGTAGCCGTTCAACTTTAATAATTATTATGCATGATGTGCTTACCTATAAGAAATTGGTACACTAGTTTATAAGTCTATTGAATGTATCATATCATTGTATCAGTGTAGTCAATTGTTGGTGAGCCAAATAAATAAAATAAAATAAAATGATAGTGTGACCCATTTGAACAATTAAGCAGCCCATAAAGCCTAGGCGAAAATTCATGGGACACAGTCACCGTAAGTTGATGCTTATACAAGTCACACTGTATAACTATGCATCAACTTACGATTGACTGGTAGAGAATATCCCTTTTTTTTTTCATTTTACTTTCAGCTGTTCCTTAAGTCGCCGCAGTATAGCAGAAGCTTGGTCTCAGGGCCAGTCATCTTTAACATCGGATTGCCTCTTACCAATTATCATTATTCAGTTTGGTGTCTCCACAGGTTTGTTAGTTTCCATTGCCTTGTTGTTTAGCGATATGGCCTTACTTAAGTTGATAATATTCATTTGCTCAGCAAACAATATTATTGTAATTCAGTTTTGCTTTTTATTCTGCCCTCAGTACTTCGCCGTGCGTATTCTGCTCGAAGCGTGGAAGGTTGCGGCGTGCGGCAAACAGATAGTGCCGGACCGCCGCAAAACTTCGGATTAGCGCCGCGCGGATAATTTATTGCGGCCGGCGGACATGTGCGGATATTCTTTTGCGGAGTTATTATTTAATTATTTGAGTAGTAATTAGTGGGTGGTTCAAATGAGTGTGGGGATTTGTTTTGTTAGATCGTTAAGCTGTCATAATTGTTGCATTTTTACTGAAGGCGGTTTAAAGTCATAACCAGTACTATTTATGTTTATTTATTTACATACAATATAAACACAAAAAGACTTAATAAACTACGCAAACACTTACTTACTACACTGAGGCTCCTACGTAGGTGCCTCAATATGTGGTGCAGTAGCCAAAAAGTGAGAAAATAGTGGTAGTTTCTGGCATCTGCAACATAGTGGTAATATCTCATTTATCTGGTACTCGTCCGCGACAAATCCTTAGATGAACGTTACCCATAATATTCAATTCGCAATAGTTCAATATTCAACATGTTAATCTTAGATTGAATTACAATATCGTGTAGACGGCTCACAGTTCGCAGTCTGAGCGGTTCCTTCGCATATGTATGCTGGAGTACAGTGTGATCTAAACATACAAGTTTCAATGTAGTTTATAATAAAAAAATGGCATAAACAAGAATACATAGTTATGTATTACTGGTGCCTGTGAAAACCTGTATGAACCAGAATCTTCTCCAACCTTCTTCTTCTAAAAACCAACCACCAACCCAATACCAACAAACCAACAAACAATATTAAAAGGAGCGCAAACGAAGTCACGGGCAACAGCTAACTAGTAAAATATAAAACAAAAATTAAGTACAATTAACTATTTGAAAGGTTGGTAAAGTAAATGCTATAAGTAGATTAGTTTTTCGATTCAAAACACGTAAAAAAGTTAGTTGTTTTTAGCGTGCGTTAAAACTGTTAAAAGACATTTGGTAGGTGCACACTTTTTGACACCCTCCCATAGGGGTACATCATAATCATGTACAGGGGTAGTATTATGAAGTATTAATGCCATCATTATTCCACTGCGAAAACGGGATGGTGCTAGCGGCCTTGTCTAACTCCGTGTCTCTCTCACACTGGAAAAATGGTGGCATTAATACTTCATAATACGGCACCTGGTCTCCGGGATGTCCGATGGTAGAAAACTAACCTGAGCGAACCACTTTATAAAATACCTGAAATTAGTCTATCTTTGACAAGACGATTGAGCCCACTATTCTTCTTATGCACGAAGGGAATACTTTTTTGATAGAAAACAGCTAACTATTTAAAAATTACGCGTAGAACAGCAAAACACCAGAAATCCAATCACCCTGTATATCACAAGACACAGAGATACACCGGTTTATGTAAACTCAGCCGGTGGGAGCCACATGTCGACCCACACCTGACGGTCGAACACACCCTGTATAATCCTAGTCTTAATTAAACATAGTGTTAATCTGTTTCTGTTGAAGATTAGACGAATAGGTAATCATTTTGAAAGTACTTATATTAACTACCTATTACATAATCAAAGTTTTAAATAAGAACTTTTAGGTTAACTAGCACTAAAATGGTTACGAAAACTTAAGATTGTAATCTGGAATGAAATAGGCAACTATCTGTAAAGGAGTTAATTATAATATAGTTTTTACTTTAGTATAATTTTCAGCAGGAATTTTAAGTGATTCAAACGAAGGTACTATAAGGAAAGCATACGGAAGAAGGACCACGAAAAATGGTTATTTTATTCTTCTTATGGATGCCCAAATAGTGGTTTATATCATTGATTAAAAAGCACCCTTAAAATAAAAATTCAATCCTCAAAAACACATACTTAAACGACCACCAAAAATCAGAACCGATTGAAACCACCATTCATTACTACTCGATCGCGCAAATGTTCTCATATCGATATGAAATCGAATTAAAATCGTTATTGAATTTGTAAGCATCGAGTTCGTTGTCCAATGGAGCGTGGGTTAATGGTAGTATTATACGAATGTGTGAAACAACTGTTCGGAAGTGCGCGAAAATATTGAGGAGTAATCTCAATGGGTTTCCTGATTAAATTGGATGGAGTGTCTTAGATCTTGCCACGATTAGATACTTTGGATGGCTACTACGTAGGTACGCGACATCTTATAAATGTGATTACATGTAATAGCATAACTGGTGAAATGTGGGTACATTGTATACCTCTGTCTAACCCTTCGGGGATTAAAGGCGTGATGTTATGTTATATTGCAATAGTATTCAATTAATATGTACCTGCTTAATAATACAGCTATTTAAGTAGGTAGTATGTCTGCCATTCCATCGATGGCTTAAAACAGAGCCAGCTTTTAAAAGAAGGTTCAAATAAAAAAAATTAAAGTTTTCCTCTTTTTATCTCCGCACTCTTTTTTTTTTTAGAGCTAGTTGCTGGTCCTCCTTTCTTCATGGCGCCTTTTTATTATATTCTTTGATCTATGTCCTCACATGATTATTTCGTGTATTCTCTATATAATTATGTGTTGGCATGGTTGGTTGGCACTAGAAAGTTGCAGATCACTATTTTCAAGTCCAATCGAAAGCACACGGTTAGTTACCGTCGCGTCGTTAAGGGTATTTGTCCTGTCATCTCAATCGCTGTGGCCTGCTCCTGTTTTATTTATTTTTATTTTAGTTTTGTACAATAATTTTCTGAAAAGCGTTTAATCAATGGCTGCGGTCATTAGTTAAACACTTAAATAAAAATGTATTTGTTCCGAAACAAATCACACAAAGAAACCCTTTGCTCGAATAAATCATATTTAAAAAAAAAGTGCCTATCGGTTCTTTGGACCAGCGCATGCCGCTAAACGCGATCAAATCTAACAAAACATAAATTTAAATTTAGAAACGTAGGGTGTAAACCCTTTGTGTTTAAAAAATCAAGCGGTGTAAGCGACAACAGATCAACCAAGCTAGTAATTACGAAGTAACTGATGGTACTGCTTTGTTGCAGTTCCATAGAAGGTTGTGACCAGAGAAATGGCTAGGATCTCTTACTGGTCGAGCAATGGAATTATAACAGGACTATGTAGACGATCTTATTGCTACGAAATTTGTAGCGGGCTACGTTCGAAGGTTGTGAGTTTAAAACATTTTCAAGCGACGAATCCGCTTCAAGCGCTGTTTTTACAAAAAAGAGTTTAATAGAATTTGGCGTATCTTACTAATGGAACGGTTGGCGTAATGAAATAAGGTATTTCTGCTCGTAATGGAGAATGTTCGAGACGATTTATTAAAAAATCGCTCGTTTTTCAATATGCGGCTGTGATTCTGAATCTGTTGCTTTATTTTTGTTCGTGTTCTAATTGAGAAGGGAATTCTGATTGCTAATTGCAAAAGTTAAGCTAATGCAAAATGTTCATAAATTATTTTTGGTTCATTTATTTTGAGATTAGGTAACGACGAAGTAGGTGTACAAAAAGTAAATGAATAATGATGATTTAGATTATTTCCATTCGACACATATTTGTAAAGTTTTAATTCTCTAAAGAATTTCTTGACTTTTTTTTAATCTTGCAAAGAACCGCTACATTTTCTTCAAAGAAAAGAAAAAGAAAACCTCGCTAAAAGCGAATCAGTGAAACAATAAAATTAAGCATTATAAAAACACCTCGACCGAATTATCTTAATCTGCTTCCATATACCAACTGTCAAGTTAAAAAAAAGAAAAAAAAGAACCTAAAGCTTTATCGCCAATCTCAACGAACAAAGAGGGGAAGATACTTAGCATAATGAGTGACATTCCACGCACCGTTTAGAGAGAACGAGATGGATAGATACAGGATTCTGTTAGCAAGAGGGGGACGGGTAGAGATTTTGAGAGAACAATATCGCAATCTTGTTTCTGGGCCATTTCCTTTAATTAGTACAGGACAGCAGGATTGCTACGTTGTGCTGAGTTACTGCCGGATGCGACTGGTTAACGTGTGAAGAGTTGAACGTTTGTATGGTAGGGTTATGCCAGTGAAGATTAAAGTAGAATATGTAAGTGAACATAAATGCTATGATGTGGAAGACAAAAGAACAACTATTGGGGAAATGGATGAACTGGAAACAAAAACTGAAAGAAATAAGGAAATAATGGAAGACATTAATAGTGGCCCAGATACTACGGTTAAACTAATCTAAGAATAGGCTTGAAAAGCTTAAGTCAAAATTCAAGAAGGAGGTAGGTTCTATTATTATTATCGATTGATTTTGAAAAGCAAAAGTAAAGCCTTCCTAAATCGATTAAAACCTTTGATTATTTTAATATTTTGAAGTAACCACCTCCATTCATATTCACCCAGACATAAGACGTAACTCAGCCATGATTCATGGGCTCTCAGTTCATTGGAGACAGAATGCTGATGTGTCAACTGAATGCGAATGCGAAGCTGTTATAGGCTTATTTATGTGATGTACCAACCATGTGGACTTTAACGTGATATTTGACTGATCTGTTTATCAGTTTTTTTTATGAAATTCGTTATGAAACACAAAAATCGCTTATGAAACTTTAGTGGAAAAATAAAAGAACTTCAATTTTTATTTGCCTCAACTATGAAATTATTTTAAGTTTTTACTATGGTCTGTTTCAAGAAATTGGCTTCAATTGAATGTTTAGTCTCTTCTAGAACTGATCTTTAGTCAAATACTGATAGATTTATTTCTTTGTTGTCCGTGGAAGTCCCTATTATTCCCAAATCTGCATGAATTTAAATGAAATCTGCCGTGCTCTAAACAATAAAAGACGTTTGTGCACACAGTATATCTATCACAGACGATATGTCCCAACATTTTCAACCACCATTAATATTATTAAACAAAGACAACCCGTTTACAACTGCGCGGTTAGCGAGAATCTTTCCATCGAATTAACCCTACAAAACCGACTGTGGGTCATAACGACCGCACAGAGAGGGCGACGCGGTTGTTACATTAAATTGAGACATTTAACATTGAGAGCCTTTTGTGTTAATGGTTAACACGGATGACACCGTGCTTGATAAATACGGAACTGTGTCTAAAGGATATGGATGGGTTGAGTGAAATGTGAGCTAAATCAGCGTTAAGGTTTTAATGTAGCTATTTGATACACGTCATGTCGTGCTAAGCTCTGACATTGTGTTAAGTGGTCACATTATAATGATAGCAAAATTAGATTTTGGAACTGTGTTTGGCAAAAATATATTATTACTCTGTTTAATTTGTCTTTGATTGACTATTTTAAGAGGATAAGTCGAACGTGACAATTGCAAATGTAAACAATCGAACTCACAGCACATACTCGTACCTTAAATAGGGAGAAGAGTATGAGATTGTGCCAGTAGGTAAAAAGGTACTATACAATAAAAGTATTGTTCTATTGATCATAAAATTCACAATGAAAACGGTGTAAAATACAAAAAGCAGATTCAGTACTGAGCATCAGTCAACACCAACTTGGCAACGACCAAAAAACTTGTCGCCAAAAACTGCAGAATTAATTAACTCAGTTCTATCAATATGCTCTCACATTACTTGGCAGAGTTCAGAGTCTTGGCTGGAGGGGGGAGAAAATCAACAAAAAATAGTTCATAAATCATAGCGGGCAGACGGGCGGGCAGAGGATTCTGAATACGTAATGAGCTACCATTCATTTGAGGGTTACCAGCCACATTTTTATCGTTTCGTATGGATTTTTTCGCAATTTGTGAAAAATATTATGTGTTTTGGCAGTTCTAAGCTGTTATAAGTAGGTACCTACAGTACTAATCTTATTTTGGTTAAGATAAAAACTCCGTTCTTGGCTTCATTAAATAAAATAATTATTGTCCTTAATTATTATTATTAAATAAAAATAAAATAAATAAATTGTAGATTAAATAGTACTGATCGACAGATGAAATTTTCTTTTTTGTAATCTCATTTTATGTACTTTCGATGGGCTCCAAATTTTTTTTAAATTCGTACACAGATTTTTTTGCCACCTCTGGCTCTATAATCGTCACTGCTTTTATAGCACAATCTCAGGTGACGTCGAGAATTGTTACAGTTGTTGAAACTTCAAGCTCAACATAATTATGGAAGTATCACTAGGTATATCAGCTTGCTTTCATCTCCATTTACTCAACAAACACTTTAAGCAGGTAAACATTCTAATTACAAATTATCAACAAAAGAAACCTCGACTACCTCCTTTCCTGTACAATGGGGGGCACTTATTCACGCGGCGTTTCCTGCCCTGTGTTCAAGGCATTGTATTTTTTCCTTGGGAACTTTTTCTCTTCATTTGTTTCCCTTTTTTTCAGCTTCAGGATTTCTTGAACCCATATTTCACGCTCATATTGTCCCCAATTTGCATCTAGACTCTGGAGTTTGTTTGCTTTGCTTTTTAAAGGTAGCATTTTTAGAAGCTTTTTTGTTCGTGGTTTTTTATTGAGTTCTTTTGTTTTTGCTTTGAAAAAGATTCTTTGTTGTGGCTACTAAGTTTTTTCAGTGATTTTTTATTGGAAATCATATGACCCTTCAAAAAATAACAAAAAAATGTGATATAAAAAAAAACTATGCATTGTAGTTTAGTATTTTGAAAAAGTCGGCAATTTTCGAGAGCAATGCCTTAAACCAAGATTGGAATAGCTCAGGATAGCTTATAGCCTTACGTCAAAGTACATCTAAGAATTCTGCTGATCCCCTAAGCCCACCATGACACACAAGCAACTATCCCTAAACACCACATATGCCTAAGTGGGTCGTCATAATTAAAAGCTGCACTCGACTTGGGGTAACGTAATGCAATTACAGCTGAATTTTTCGCGACATATGGCAGTAGCTGCGCTTGCGATGTAGGGTGGAGCGCTTTCTAAATGACGATGAACGAATGAGTGGATATTTTGAAGTTTTATAGTTTTTTGATATTGATTTTATGTTTTTTGAATCTCTGGGGATTGCCGCAAACGCTAGCCTGATGAGAGACTGAATCCGTTAAGGTAAACAGCAATATTACAATTAATATCAAATATTTCAGCAAAACTCGAAACAAGATTCATATTTTACTATATCTGAGGGACAAACACCATTAATAGTAACTGAGTGATAATCTCCACAAACCACAAACGCTTCTTTAGCAACATGAATAAAGGAAATGAGAATGTCGTTGCAGTTTATGATATTCTTTCACTATCCCACTATCCCAAAACATGCGACCAGAAACATAAGGAATAATCCCTACATCAAAAACTACAATTGCAACAGCATCCTATCCTATCATTTGACGATATTAAAAGCTCTACTCCATTTTCATTAGCGTAGGGCGTTGTCCCTAGAGCTTTTAAGCCCAAAGGTACATATGGCGTGTAAATGCTCTTCGTATTGAGTAGCAGCCCTTCACTAGAGGCCCTAAAAAATATTGATGCGGTTGCAAATTGTTGTACAATGTTATTGTGGATTTTTCAAAGTGTGTACTGTGGTTTAGCCAAGTGTTTGGTTCGTGGTATAGTAGAGACAATCTCACCGTTCATCCGTCTCATATAGTTTTCTTCTTTGGTTTAGGAAAATCGAACAAATTCTACAAAAGACTTTGAGGAAATGGTGATGATTAAATATCCATATACGGCATGGGTATGCCGTATAATAATATGCAATATATGGGCTAGGTGGGTACCTAGCCAGGTAATGTAGTCACTTATGCTAGTTTATTTTATTTTTAATAAACGAATAATGAATTATTATTGTCAACATCCGGTCTATTCTGTAACAATCTCACCGTGAAGTGAGCATTAAATGAGCTGACGCTAGGGATTTAGGATTTGACAGCTCACTTCAAACTCACTTCACCTAAGTTTTCACGGTGAGATTTAAAAAAATAGCACTACTGAAAATATAATTAATGACAGAAAGTTATTCTTTTGTTCTAAACAAACCGGAGATTTTTATCTTCTATCCAATTCGAATTTTAAAATTGATGTAAGTAGTACCTATTACCCAAATTGATGTTGTAAGTAGTTTTCTGTAAAATTCAAAACAATTACAGCCAAACCTAAAAGCGTTCATCTGGACTACTTCAAACCCGAGCTCCGATTGCAATGATAACTGCCCTGGGGGATGCTCTGCAACCATTATACTTATTGTGATCAAATGGCAGTACACCAGCGCATATGTTGTGTGATCGTAACGTATAGAATAGTCGGTTAAATGATTTTGATACTTTGATAGGTACTAACAGTTTTGAAAACGTTGAATCTAATTGGTTTTATCTCTCTACAGTGAAGATGCACCTGCCACTGTTAAACCGTAAAATTTATATTTTTCAATAGTATTGAATGTGCATAAAATACCGATAATTCTGTTATTGAAAGCAAACAATTCATTGTCTCTAGACAGATCGCTCACCCGACATTTATTAAAAAAATTGTCTGAGATTGATCACTCGGAAACCATAACCGCTCATCTCAATATTGATAAGGACTGTAATAATATTAGAATTTCAAAATTATGTTCAATTTTATACCATTATCATCTATGCTTACAAAATAAATCCCGCAACTCGCAAGTACCAACATCATTCACCTTCTACGTCACTGCTTCACTAATACAGGCAGCGAATACAATATGCATTATTGCGGCACATTGTCCAAAATTTTGTTTATTTGCGCAAGCGCACCATAACGTTGCTACTCGACAAGTGGGTACATTATCATACATGTTGATAATTATTATAATTAATGGATTTCTTCTGTTGATAGATACCTACCTAACGTTTCGTAACTAAGTAAATTTTCCCCAAAGGCACCGCTTTTATTGTTTATTTTTATTATAATTGACCTTTTAATATTGATATCGATGCTTACAAGAAAAGGTATCTGAAAACGATCTACTTACAGAAATAAACATCATTTTCATTTAATTTCATTTTAAAAGAAAGTAAAGTCTTCTGCAGTTTACGCCACGCTAGAAAAAAATAACAGATATTTTTCATTATCAAATTGAATAAACATGCATTTTGTGTTTTGTAATAGATATACCTACCCTGCGAATAGGTGAGAAAATTATAAACCTCATACCTACGTCACATTCTTTTTCTGATGCAGCAGTCAACACATTATTATTACAAAAAAAGTTTCTACTACTATCAATCGTACACTCATAGTATTTCATCGATCGCCCGGATTTTAAGGTCAACGCAATACGAAACTCTTGAAATACGTATTTAACGTGTCCCATATGGTAATGGGGTACCACCATGTAGGCGTATTGTCCAAGTCGGCTTTTACACCATATGGTCCATATGGTCCAAAAATGTATAAACAAGTGCTCGCAAAATCCCGCTTTAATGTTCTGCGATCACTCATACGTTCGGCTTCAAATACTTTAAAACGCAAACGTGAACTTTGTTGATAGGTGATAAAGTTGAAAATAGTTTCGAAACTAATGAAGATTTGATTAATAAAATACGTTTCTCTAATATCCACCTTAATATTCATGTAGCTAGATTCAAAATAACAGAAGCAAAGCTGAACACAAATACAAAAGTATTGAGCGCAAGTTTTAAACGCGACGAAACTGCTATAAACGAGCTTGTGAATGAACGTCCTTTACACGAATGTAACGCCAGGACTTATAAAAATAAAGTTGAAATTGCATTGATAGCAACAATAAAAGAAATATTCACAATTAATAGGGTGAATGATCCAAAAGCTATTGAAAGTACAAAAGGGATGATTACGTAGCAGGGCTATATTGTTGGTGATCAGAACACCATATGGCAGGTTGGTATTAGAAGCGTTCTGTATTATGGGGATTAAACTGAGCATATTTTAATAAGCAGTACAGGTGTTGTTTTGATTTGTGAGTTCGTTGTTTGCTTTGTGGATGACACGCAATGTATTGTTAAGGAGTGTTACAAAAGATGAAAGTTATTTTCATTTGAATATAACAATTTAAAACTATTGTATTTTATCCATACATTTTGTTTCATAGAGAATGCTGTCTCATGCACCAGTATTATTATAATATTGCCATTCTTACTGCGATATTTTGGATTTGAACAACTTTCTTCCTTAATTTTCAAAAGAGATGTAGCAAATATTAGACTGATTTCAGTATGTAAAGAAATCAATTACTTTTCTTATAATCTACTCCTTATTTTCTCCCTCCCTCAAAGAAACCAAATGCAATCCAACAAAAACAAACTTATCCAAAGCCAATACTTCCACATTCACACCCACTTCATCATTGTCTGGATACAATCGACTCGGTTCCTAAGGGACGAGTCACAGACCGATCGTCCAATCGGAACAACATTAGCAGTAGCAGCTAATCTGTCGGGACCTGTCCGAGGCCCGATCGCAATCAAACTTGCACATGTGAACTTTGCTCCGGCATCATCAGTCACGACTTGGAATTAAATTTGCAAAGATTTTCCTCAACGGGTTAGGCAGGCGAGGCAGAAACAATTTTAGTATTTACTTCTGATTTGCAAGCATTTTGCCCTCAAAATATTTAGGAGTATTTCAGTTTTATTATAATCATTATTTTATTTTCATACAAAGAACCAATATTTTAAAATTTCTATAAAACACATTCTCATCATCATCACTCAGATCTCAAATCTACTGCAATGCAACGCTTGGTTAGTTTTTTAATAGCGAAATCTAAATCTATCCGTCTTTGCTACCCATAAATAAAACATTTTAATATTTCGTATCACTCTTTCGACCCTAACGCCCATTTATTCAATATTCCAAATAAATAATCCCCTAATCTGTTATTTATCATAAAATAGGATTACGTTGGCGCAAAAACGTTACATCCACGGACTCAGGCCTACTGCTTTCCCTCATATGACACGTGCGAGAATATCCGTGGCGTGTGTCAGCAATTACTTATCAAGGAATCGGGAGGTACCTCTATTGATAAACGATTTAAGCTCAATTTGTTGATATTTGACGTCATGTTGATTTACAGTATCGTTTTAAGTTAGGGTAAAGAGAGGAGTAATTCGTACTTACATTAAAAATGTGATCTTGCCAAATTGGCATTACAAAAATTATCTTTCTCGTTAGGAATTTCTTTTCCAGAATCAATCAATATCATTGGTCCGTGGATGGGTGACCATCTTTACATATCGAGACTCCTCCGTGCCTCGGAGAGCACGTTAAGCCGTTGGTCCCGGCTGTCATTTGTGGATCTTTGACAGTCATTACGGGTCGTCAGAAGCCCGAAAGTCTGACAACCAGTCTTGCCAAGGGGTATCGTATTACCCAGTTACTGGGTTATGGAGGTCAGATAGGCAGTCGCTCCATGTAAAATACTGGTATTCAGCTGCATCCGGTTAGAGTGGAAGCCGACCCCAACATGGTTGGGAAAAGGCTAGGCAGATGATGAGACATCCAAAACTTGAGCTTATTTAAAAGCTACTCTGTACTCAGCTTTCATAAATATCCTTTCTTTATCCGAGATCAATATGGAAACGTGAATCTTACAGCTTCTTACAAACAGTATAAGTCGTTTTCCCCGGAGCCAGTATTCCATCAATCTCTGTAACAGGCTGACTCGTCATTGACATCTTATTAGGAGTAAATACCGAAAATGTCGTCTGGAAGACTGCTCGGTACGTCCGTCAGTCGAGGTCTTTTATCGTTATTTCTGAAAAAGAAGAAAGCAAATAATGTAATGTGGATTTGAAAATCGGTATTGAAATTGAGTGAACGAGATTTACACACCTGATTATACACAAACACGGTTAGGACAAATCCTTAAATTGATTTAAACTTAAAACCAAATAGTCTTTTCACTCCATACGTTTTTGTTTGATCATTATTATTGTGGTTGAAGACCACGATCAATCGATCATGTACGAATTTTCTATGTATTTAAACATTAGCACTGTAAGCATTGCTTTCTATTTTATTTAGTCTGCTTTACCTTACTCATTTCCACGGAGATAGACAAAAGAAAAAAAAGGATCCATCTTCAACTCAAAACAATATTACGATGCCTATGATAATGAGGTTCTAGTTCACTGGATGGTTTTGGCAAACTAAGACGTCAACCTTATGTACCTCATGTATTGTCTCAAAATCTACACCTTTCACAAAACCTGCATAAGTATCATTTCCAAAAAAAACGCTGAATATATTTCACAGCTGTATAAACCTTTGTAGCATCAAAAGTATATTAAGGGAAAAACATATTATTTTCCAAAAAAAGATACTCGGTTTTAGCTTACGAATCACTTTTATTGTGGCAGCGAAGACAAATGACTGGCAAGCCTGGCTGATTCTCTCTCCGTCCATCGCAAACACATTTTTTACTTGTATCTTATCATTTTTATAAAATCTGTGTACAATGGAGGAATAAAAAAGCTTTATTGTTAGGCTTTTTGTGATAAAATGTTGTAATTAATCATAAATTTGTTGAAATCTGGAAACATAAAGATATTTTACTTTATTTTGATCATAGCAACTATGACAGAAAAATAAAACAATAGATCTATATTCACGAGCACAAAACAGAAATAGGCGGCAGCTGGTATCACGTCGTGACTGTGAAAAAAAGGCTTCCATTCAGCATGATACTGTGCTATTCAGCATGCATATACGCAAAGCAGGTGAATTTAACTTCTACTAAATAAGTCATAAATACTTCATAGGAAATTATACATTTGTAATTATCAACTAAATCGCTACCTACATTAACTTCAACAAGTTTATAAAAACACTAACATAAGTTC
Organism: Lithophane leautieri; assembly: GCA_949152455.1. Lineage (NCBI taxonomy): Eukaryota > Metazoa > Arthropoda > Insecta > Lepidoptera > Noctuidae > Lithophane > Lithophane leautieri. The sequence continues at coordinate 1,652,655 of OX424463.1, read as the reverse complement.
AACAGTAAGGAGAACATTATTAGAGACTATTCAATGCCATCTCACAACACTGCCTAATCCTTACAATATTTCTTGAAATTTTCTCATTAACGCGCCGAGCAAAATAAATGGAACAGATTTTCATTGAGAGTCAACGAATGGCCAAAAAAATGGCTAAAATCTGACAAATGGTTTTCCTTTAACGTCTGCGCCCATCTTATTATCGTTACCCACTACCGAACAGAACTCATTTGGGTCTTCTTTTAACTTTCCTACATATTACCCATCAAAAGAATTTATGCCCTGTACTCTTATTTTTATGACCGATTTTACTTTGGCAATTTTTATTGTATTAGCTTCGATCGCAGTCATAGGATTTAGGTTTTTATTATTTTCTTGTTTGAGCTCAATTTCGCCTGTAGTATCTTCAAGCATGATATCAATTTGAGGAGAAGCGTCTGTGTTAATAGCATTATTCGCAATCTCATCTATACAGTCGGGGGTTAGGCCGACTATATATGAAGTATCATTTTTTATGCGACATATAAAACATATTTATTGCAATCATAATCGTTTCAGTTTCTCCAGTGCCATGTTTGGGTGAGATAAATAGAAGATAATGGTTGGGAAAACTTTTTTATTGATGAACTTAGTTTACCTATTTTTTGTTTGTTAGTGGTATTATTATGAGAACTCCATGTTCCATATATCTTAAAAATATTCCATAGGCATCCATTTATTTCTTAGACTTATATGCATAAATCAATAACCGACTTTTTTGTTAAACTGCCGATCATTTGTTTCATACTACGAAACAAAGTTTTCAAAACTTATCGTAAGATTATAAAGGCTATAATTTTGCTGACCGTACACAGTGAATAGCGAAATAAACCACAGTTTTCAATATCGCGCTGCTATTGTCAAGCTGACCCTACCACAACTCAATGCGCTCTCAATTCACAGCAGTTATTATTATCTTGACCTGGTGATTGAGCTCTCCTGCTCTCTATCGTCGTAAAGCTTTCTCATTGGCCAACCGGTTCCTATCACGCCTCCCGGTCGGCGCTTATTGGTCCGTCTCGCCACGCCTTCACAACTTCAAACGCTCTGTTAAGGGTAGTTCAAAACCCCACTTATATATTTTTCACCCTTATGTTACTCACATTCGTATTGTGGCCGTCGGGTAGTACGCACGCGTCTTCTCTATATCGCCGCGATATAAGTGCAAAAAGTTTCGAGTTCGTGTGCTGTTAATTAAATGACTAAACGATGACAATGGACGTTCAAAATAGCTATCAAAATTATAAAGAGAGTTCTCCTGATTGTAAAGAAACTAATTTGAACATTGAGAGTGCTAGAACTTCACAAATAAAACCTGAGATGCAGTCAACTGTTTTAAACCCCGGAAAAGCTTCGAAGAGATCATTTGATGTGGCATTTCTAATGATGCCGGATGAAAAGGTACGACCAAAACCACCAGAAAGGCAGTTAAGAGTCTCGAAGCAGCTTTTTCACAACGAAGAGTGGGAACAGGTGCCTAAGAGAATGCCTGAAATTTACAAGCATAGTGATTACTCCAGTGATAACACGATGGACTTAAAAGACCACGATGACGACCGAATCGGCGCGAACAACAACATATCCCCGAGCTTCGGGTCTGATATTAACATTGACGTTGGGACAGATGAGTACCCTGGCAAGTCTATGTATTGTAGTGACTCAGATAATTCGGAACGGTCACGGAGTCGGCCGAATTCCAATGAAAGTGCGGCGCGTCAACCGAAGTTTCTTCCAGAATATAAAAACAAAATATTTGATGATCCAACTTTGATCAGCATGCAGTCAAGAGCGAGGTACGAGAGGTATTCGGAGAAGACAGATATGTCTCCAAAAAGTGCGTTTACTAAAGTTTCAAATTACTCCATGAGATCACCCAATCCTTCGGTCAGCCCTGACAATCTACTGTACCAGAACTCCGTAAGTCCGCCGCTGTCTGCTGCCAGTCCACCGTCCAGTTCTTTCAATAAGACACCAGGTTTTAACAATCTCCTCACACCAGCTCATCTCATTAATGGCAGCCACTTCTTCAAAGGTCAAAATGTGCCATCGTCTTCACCAAACTACCCGGACTCAGCGATGAACCAACGTTCTTCAGGATTCAGCAAAAATAATATGGAATACCATGATAAACACGATTCAAAAACATCGCAAATGTCACCAAATAAATTAAACTTTCTGCCATTTAGGCCAGAAATACCGTATCTTCAAGCTGGGTCGTCATACCCCTTTGGAGTTCAGCACTTCCAGTCACCGAATCCAGATTTTATGAAATTTCCTGTGCCACCGAGAGAGAATCCTTTGATAGCTAATCCCGCTGCGGCCATCCTGAGTACGTTATTGCCTCCAACGTTAGCCGCATTTACTCTGCCGTCGCAAAATGTTTGTGCTAAGTGCAGCATCAGCTTTCGGATGACTTCAGATCTGGTGTATCACATGCGTACTCATCACAAGAGTGAGTCAGCAATCGACCCGCACAGAAGAAAACGGGAAGAGAAATTGAAATGTCCCGTTTGTAACGAGAGTTTCCGTGAAAGGCACCACCTCACCAGACACATGACAGCACATCAAGATAAAGAAGGTGATTTAGACGAGGTGCCAGTTGGGCATAAGAAAAGCAAACAATTTTATTCACACAATGGTAATTCTCTCATACATAAATAAAATAATCTATATGGACTACGTGCCGAAACACATGCGTCGAAAACTGTTAAATGTAAATTAATGTCTTTGAAACTGCGCAACGAGAAGTGAGTCTAATAAAATTGAATGTATTATAAAGTTAGTGTTCAATTTTGGGATGAAATTCCTTCTACTGCCAAAGGCTTAGTATAAATTGTTTTTAGTGTTTCGGCGCTAATTTTTGAACAAATTGTATTAAAATTAGACTATAAATAGGGGAATGTGTCAAGTCCGAGTCTGTTCCATTGTTTCGATAATGTTAATAATTGTTGTTATCACCTTATCTATGTGCAATATTAGTTGTTAAGTATTTATTTTGTAAATATTAGTTATAGTAGCGGATCATTAATTACAGAGGTTTAAAAGACTACTCTAATTTTATTTTATTATCCTTTTCTTTATTTAATGTCTTCAAACATAGTTTACTTCATGATTAACCAACATACTTAGATTAGTTTAAATGGACAGTCGCACCTTCATCGGAAACAGGCTACAATTCCGTTATAAATATATAAAATCTCTTTTCAATTAATTTTCATGATTAGTTTTATAAAACAAACCCCGTTAGATTACTACCCATCTAATTAAATTCCAACTCTAATTATGCCCATGGGAATAATCAAACCACTAGCTAATGCGAAATCCAATTTTCTTTATAGCTTTCACAATTATAACAATTACTAACATCCATAGTCCTTTCGATATGAAACATATCTGATGCATAGCTTCCCTGCTAGCATTAGACTCGCTAACAGGACGAAGCGTAGCGAATTTATGCGTGGGGCGCCAGATATAGACGTCATTGTACCCCTGTTTTGGCTGATTTGATTTAAAATAATGTTCTATTTGGTTATCTTTATGATTTTATTTCTATTTAGGGTGAGTAGCAGTAGTCTTCAGAGGTATCATTAATCAAGGAGTAACGGAGATAGTTTTTTTTTTTCATCTGATTCCTTTGTTTTTTTCTGAATCAAGTTTTGCGATTATTAGTAGATAGCTGCGCCCCGCGGTTTTACACTAGTAAGTCCTCGATGCCATGGGAATATCGGGATAAAAATAACCTATCGGAATAAGAAGTATTTTATATTTCAGGTCACGGTCTACCCCTGCGCCAAATTTCATCCAAATCTGTTCAGCCGTTTTAGCGTGAAAGCGTAACAAACAAACAAACTCACTTTCGCATATAATATAATACTAGCTGCACCGCGCGGTTTCACCCGCATAAATCTCGATCCCGTGGGAATATCGGGATAAAAAGTATCCTATGTGTTAATCCAGGTTATAAACTATCTGTTTGCCAAATGTCATGCAAATCCATTCAGCCGTTTTTGCGTGATTGAGTAACAAACGTCCAAACACACAAATTTTCACATTTATAATATTAGTAGGAAGTAGGATTAGTTCGGATACGTCCTCAATTTCACTAAAAACGGGATAAATATGCTGATTCTACAATTAAACGTCACTGCACACATATTGGTTAGTCAAAGTAACTTTAGATTGATGATGTTACCTTTGCTTCCTGCTTTTGTTTGATCTTCTGCCTCTTCTTCATCTACAACGTGTAACGGATTAAACGCAAGAGCTCATACACCCCAATTAGAATATTAAATTATAAGACTAAAATAATATCTGTAATTTAATTTAATTAAACCACACCTTAAATTAACTATTTTATTTAACGCGCACTACACATAGGATAGCTATGAGTGTATTACAAAGTTGGTTATGCATTTAAATAGGCTTTATACCTTTGAGATAAGGCTTAAATTTCCTTGAATAAAATATATTACTACCTTGTTATGACGCAGTGGTTCTAATTTCAGTTAAAGAAAATATTTTTTCATGAAAAATTAAAATACATAAATAATGACGGACATCGATTCAGAAGCCGATTCTGAGCAAACTACTTTCAGGTCTTGCGCTTATTCTGTTACACGTTGTATATTGGTTGGCCATCAACTGTGAATATTTCTGTCCAGCTGGAAGAGGTAAAATTAACTATGAAAACCACAATGACTTTTGAATCATGGACGCTAATTCCTATTCGACAAATTACTAGACTTACTAACTCTTACAACAATTTGGAAAACTCGAATTACTTTGGATCACACCTGAATCGCATGCAGCCGAATCGGAAGAATTGTAATTATAAAAATTAAAATAATGCAAAACTAAGAGAATATTTTGTGGTTTCCATCATAAGATGACATATACAAATTACACCCTTTATCATCTTCCACCGATTCCCATATCCACCCGATTACTAACAGCATCACATTCATAATCAATAATCAAATTCATCATCACATCAATCCACCCGATAACTCCATAGAAAAGACACATCCCTTCTAAAATGTTGTGGCGTAACTAAGGACCCATGACGAATTCCTTGCGAACAGTGCGATTCCCATGTGTCGTGGACGTTAGCACCAATGTAGGTTAGTCCGGTTCGTTGGCGGGACGGTCGTGGCGAATCGCTATGGGAAATTAAGATCAGAGAAACGGATTATGGTTATTTAGTGCTATATTCTAATGATTTTTGTTGGATATTAAGTTTCCTATGGAATGCATTTTTGCGGTTTCCATTCGCTCACCAAAAAATGGTGCGAAATCAGAAAGCGTGCAAGAAAGCTTGCTTCAGGAAAAATTAGACCTAGCGTTAGTAGAAAATAGATTTAGGATACCCAGATTCTGATGGTCTGGAAGTATCAGCCAGGTATAAAAATATTTACATTACCAAACTTCACCGCGCCATAAAACCATAACCGTGCTAAACAAATAACTCGACTTTTATTTAGACCAACGTCCGCATAACACGAATTTCAAAAACTTGAAACAAACATGCACTATCAAGTACATCTGTGCGTCGTAATGTGGAAACTTCTTGGTGTCCACGTAAGTGCGAAGAGGACAATATTTTTGGTGGTCTGCCGAAGCGTGAGTAATTCAATAGAAAATATTCATACTGGGGACAGAGACCGGCGCCCCTTTGCACGATTGTATGGCGTGTTGTTTTTTTTAACTAAATGTGTACCTATATAAAACTATAAAAAATACCAAAGAAATACATGCAGATTGCAATTCCTTTCTTTGCGTCATGTTTGCCGCAAATAAACGTATTTCCTTTACACTGCCTACAATAAGGCAAAAAATTTCTTATGGACTTTCTCACAAAGGGGCAGGAAATTATGTTAAATTCTTCTCACAGACAACAACAGCAACACGAAAACAACGGTGAGAATAATTATACTAATCTTTTGCAGAATACCAAGACTGACTGTTATTAGTTTATAATAATAATTATTATTATTAATTCAAAGATAATGAATCACACCACCACCCACTCAGCCACTTGGCAGGCCCTGTAGGTTTATGTCGTGGCGCTTTTTTCAAAGCCGTGGTATTAACATTTCACTTAGTTATATTGTAATTGGACTGTCTTTTGTCAATCATCTCGATTTCATATAATATCAGGAACCACCTTTTTCCAGTTAAATTATAATTTTACTGGGCACAATCAATGATAACTTTTATAAATAATTTAGTAGATAGTTTTCATAATTTTCAAAATTATTATTTGGATCTGTAAAAGTACTCCATGTCGCTCCATGTAAGATATTTGTATTCAGCTGCATCCGGTTAGACTGGAAGCCGACCCCAACATAGTTGGGAAAAGGCTAGGCAGATGATGAATCAGTAAAAGTACCTAAGCAAAGATTGGATTCTTTTTCGGTTTCTAAATTAGCATCGTCAGTTCTGCAAACACCCTGTACACTCGGTGTTAGCAGACGCCAGCAGTAAGACGGATGGGTCGCGTAACACACAGCTACATTTGAATACGCGGTGTCCTCGCTTTAAGATATGCAGCTTAGACTGACTCGGTCCTTATGACCCGAACAAATTCACCAGTTTATTGAATCTCTAGCTGGAGCAGTTAATATGTTTATACGTTTCTTGATGATGATTTTTAACAGATTTACAGGTATTTTACACGAAACTGGCTAAAAGGACCAAACATTTTAATAGGTAGGTATGCTTTACAACTGTTGCTAATGAATAAGCGCTAATTTACCAACCCAATGTCTTGAGCCATGATTTTTACTGAAGAAATTATTTATTGAGATGATTAATTAGAAACTTCTTGAATATTAGGATGCTAATATCTACCTCTTAATATTGTCAGTAGTATTATATTTATTTCTAGAAACAAGTGAATTTTTGATACTCTTCATGAGTAAGCAATATATATATACTTGTTTGTGTTTTGAACTAGTTCAGAGCAACAGTTCAATGCATTTGAACTCCCGACCTCTCGAACGTCGGTCAAACTCAGCCAAATAAAACCAAAAACTACTAACAGATGGATATATATGACTAGACCGCTACACGAATCGTTCAAAACATTAGACCGTCATGCATAATCAATGCAAAAGCAATATTTTCCACTCAAATAGCTACACAGAATACGAAAAATAATAAATATGTATTTTGCTGAACGCATTTACAAGATTACAATATTAGCGAGCACGTCCTCGCACTGTGAACGCGTCATTACAAATGATAAATAGTCGGCACACTTCGATAATCAAATTCTAATTTCGAATCTGTTCTACCCTCGCGAATATTTTTTCGAAGCAAGGGAAAGGCGGCAGGCAGCCTGTTTTGTATTGTGAGAAGATTGTGACTTTATTAACCGTGAACGAATGGTCTCTTTAACCGATTCACCACGGAGGCCACGTGACCCGGAACCGATTATGGTTCCGTACCCGATTTGTATGTATTTGTATGTAAATTGGTGCGTGGGGGGTGAAGAGATAACCGGGCGTGCTTGATAGGGATCTCTGTAATTGAATTAAGTGTTGGCGTTTAGTGATTGTTTCGATGAATGTGTCTCTTCATTGGAGGATTTTGTTGTGATTTTTGTGTGAGGAAAACGAGTCATTTTTGTTAAGGTTTTCATTGCTTTTCCTTTCCCTATTGCTGAGTCATCTAAAGTAAAAAAGTATACAAGAGGCACTTCAATAAACCTCGTACTTCATTCTCAAACTCAAAAGCATTTATTTCAATTTAATCGTTTACAGGCACTTTTGAATTTGTCAAAGAGTCAGTTAGTTAGAAAGTTGAAGCTAGTTGCCCACTAAGTAGGTAGGTAGACTTTTAACAAAACGGCCCTTTTTTTTTTTTTTTTTTGAGGGTGGGAAATCATCCAATGACTTCTCCCGCTCTGGGCGGAGCGGAAGGGCGTGTCAGACTTTTACTGACTAAAACCCACCCGTGTTCCTTCATTTGCCTGTTGCCAAGGTCCCGGTATCCCTTTCGGACTTTCCCGCAACCCTGGCAGGCATCGGTCCTATTGGACCCCGTCAATTTTGCTGACATCTCTTTGAGGCGCGCGTGGAACACGACGCGCCATCGACCCGGGCCTGGTCCTTATCGGACGGCGAGCTGCCCGTTGCTCGCCGTCCGCAAGCCCGCGCCTATGGTGGCCGGAAATCCGCCTGGGATTCCCGACGCCCAGGGCGTCTCCAACGGCGGCGGTTAGGGGCGTGAGGGTGCAAACTTTGCCTTTCCCTCACGCGTTCCGCCTCCTCCTTCGCGAGCATTACTGCTTCGCAGAAGGAGGTGACGGCTTCCCATGCCCTCTCGCTCCGTACCATGGCCTGAACCAGAGCCGGACGCGAGAGGTCACTGCCGCCAATCGCCTCCGCGAGGACACGGCGGTGCTCCGCCCAAGCAGGGCACACCTCAACCGTATGCTCCACCGTGTCCTCCGGGCGATCCACACAGTGGTGACACCCGGGCGTTTCCTCCCGCCTAATCCTACACAGGTACCTCCCGAAGCTGCCATGTCCGGTGAGGACCTGTGTCAGGCGGAAGGTGAGGACGCCGTGGCGCCTCTCTAGCCACTCCTCAAAGAGGGGACTTATCGCCGCTATTGTGGCGTGCCCAGCACTGGGTTGCGACAATCGCACTCTCCATGCCGCCATGAGATCTTGCCGGAGCTCTGTCCGCTGTGCCGCGATTTCTCGCGGCAGCGGAGTTACACCCCGGCGCTTCACCTCCTCGCGCCACTCCCAGATGTGCGCGAGGACCTTCGCCTCCAGATCCCATGGCGGTAATCCGGCAAGGAGGCTCGCCGCCTCACGGGAGACCGTGCGGTATCCCCGGGCCAGCCGAATGGCCATGACCCTTTGGGACGCGTTCAACCGGCGAACAAAACGGCCCTAAAGAACATATCAGGAAAATGATACTATTCTTATTGGTTCTATAAATCTGTATTGAAGAAAACAAAGTTCCTTGATATAAATAGGTACGTATGTGGTTGATATTTATGTATATAAATTGAAAACCATAATAACTGCTTACTACTACGAAAATGTAGCTTCCAACAAAGATTTTTGATTTTCATATTCTACAGAACATTTACAATTAAAATAACCTCTAATTATTCAACGGAATAGTACCAGGCTATCATAACTAAGAGGAACAATGGCAGTGAATACTTCCTACGCAGACATAGGGTGGGCAACAACGCAGGAACAGACGGAAAACATTGGACACGCTCGCCGGACCCAAGATACTGTGGTCATGTAATTGTTAGGGTAATATTGTAATGTATGGCAGCTTGGAATGTTGAGAAGACGGTGGTTATTTATAACGTACCTACACGAATTAATTTAATTGATTCAGGGAATTGTTAGGAAAGTAAAGGTGTCCTAGTGTCATTGTCCGTAGCTCTGGTATGCACCTAAAGGGCCCTAGTGACCGAGAGGTCTTTTAGATAAAACTTTTTACCATGGCCCGAAGTAGCTCGCCCCGATAGTAAAAAATAAAACCAGTCAAGTGCGAGTCGGACTCGCACATGAAGGGTTCCGTACCATTATCTATAAAAACGGCAAAAATGTCATGTTTGTTGTATGGGAACTCCCTTAAATATTTGTTATATTTTAATTTAATTACTTATTTTAAAAGTGAATATATAACTAAATATTCTGTGAATATTTCAAGCGTCTATCTGTTGCCGTTATAAATATCGAGCAAAAACCAGCAAAAAAAATCACGTTTGTTGTATGGGAGCCCCCTTGTATATTTATTTTATCCTGTTTTTCAGTATTTGTTGTTATAGCGGCAACAGAAATACATAATCTGTGACTATTTCAACTGTCTTACTATCACGGTTCATGAGATACAGCCTAGTGATAGACGGACAGACAGACAGACAGTGGAGCCTTAGTAATAGGGTCCCGTTTTACCCTTTGGGTACGGACCCCTAAAAATGTGCGATCGTGGGACCCCCATCAGGAATGACGTTCTTTACGCAATAATCGCACACACACATCACTATATATAATAGAAAGAGACAGAGAGAGAGTCGCATGGAGGGGGCATAACGCTTTTTCCTTACGTGACGATTTCTACCAACTTAATCAACTACTAACGCAAGCGGCGTTATTAAAATAAATGCTTTGAGTTTGAGTTAAAGAACTTCGTTCTGAAAACGATTCACTACTCATGGTCTTAAGGCATTGGAAAGGGAGTGGAAAAAAATTAATCTAAGCAGATCAGGAAGAAACTGTTAGTCCTGGCATTTAATTGTCGAAATTCATTGCAACAAGATAGACATTGTTACCAATTCCTCTTCTTCTTCAGTACCTAGATGGTATTTCTAATATTATTTGGGCCCATTAGATGCCCACCTTAATAGCAGCGTCAGTGGCGTCACTACTGCTACTGAGAAGTGATAAGATCATCAATTTGCTCAATCGTTGAAAGAGTCCAGTGAGACTCATTTTACTTTCTATATAGTTTGCGTAATTAGATTCGTTATTTATATATCCTGGATGTAAGAAGCATAGAACCAGTCGAAGTGGCGGTGCTTGGGGGAGGCCTATGTCCAGCAGTGGACGTCTTTCGGCTGAAATGATGATGATGATAAAAGTCAAGGTGAGTTTGTTTGCTGGTTTGTTTGTTTGTTACGCTTTCGCGCTAAAACGGCTGAACGGATTTAGGCGTTTGGCACATGGGTAGACCATGACCTGGAATATGACATAGGATACTTTTCATCCCGATATTTCCACGGGATCGAGACTTACGCGGGTGAAACCGCGGGACGCAGCTCGTCTATATCTGTAACTATAATATTTCTCTCTAAAATAGGAACTATAACTAACCGTTCTACCATGACACCAATTTTTCACCCAAACCTTTCACCCAAAAAGACCCAACATTCACCTTAACTATGCCTGTACCTTTTCCATAGCACACAAGACAAAGGCGTATCGTAAATAAGAGGAACTAACGCACTTCCTTATCCGTCGTGACGAACAAACTAACAATAGAGCTAAATATTTGGGACCTTCCGTTGAACTTCATTGTACACGGCCCTTTATTTAGGCTTTTATTTGTTTTGTAAACTATTTGTTTACATTTACATTATGTAACTTATTATACTAAATTAACTAAAAAACTAAAACTAAAAAGACTAACTTACTAACTATACCAATAAATATAAAAACAAAGGGACCCTTAGGCGTCGAAGTATTCGTCCGTATCGCTGTCATCCGGAAAAGTGCCCAGAAGACTGGCAGCATTGCCACGTTAAATGGCAATGCTAATTCTTTGGCCAAAGAACAAGCCAGCCCTCTGGTCACGTCATAATAAGTTACATAATGTAAATGTAAATAATATTGTTATAAAAAAATAAAAATTTACTTTGTTTACAGTATATATTATGTTTATGTGTTTTAGTAAACTGTAACAATACCTGGAAAGAGCAAATATGACCATTTGTAAGTTAACCATGTCAGTTTCCACAACTGAGTGTCCAAAATACTTTCAGCCAATATAAAGTCAGATTTATTACCCAGTTTTCTCAAGAAAGAATTACAATAGCCTTGAAGAAACTGAGCATTATTTTAAAACAAGAAAAAGAGCGATACTTGTGGCTGCTTTAAATCTAGGCATACTAAGTAACAAGAGTTACTTTTGGATTGCCTGTGATTGTTAACAAAAAATACTTCGTTTTCATCAAAAATTTTGATAGGGTAGGTACTGAAAGACCCCAAGTCTTCACAGGTCGTTGCAAAACCCTGAGTATCGCAGCAATTTAATGGAATATAATACAAATAAATTAGAATATAAAGCAGTGACTGTTTTCACTGAATTAGCAGATGGTTGGCTCGGAACGGATACTGTTCAAAATAAACCTGATTTATAACGCCTTATTTACATTTTGTTGGGACTACATCTTGGAATATGAAGGCCAGAATATCTTAAAATAATAGTTTCAGAGCATTATTATATTGTTGGAATAAACAGTAGTACCCAAATTAAATAATTATATATCAAAAATAAATAATATTATATTAACAAGATTTTTGAACAGTTATGATTGATTCAACTTACTTACTATGATTCTTCGATGAAACTTGATCATGATAGTTTCAATTATTTTATTGATGATGTTCATGAAGCATTGATGAATTGATTTCAGCAATCACCGTCAGTCTTCTCGACATATATGACTCTCTACAAACAGTATACAGCATATGCAAGTAGATTCTTTATTTTATTTAAACATCTACACACACTATAAAACTGATTAAGACGTCCTCCTAACATAAGTTTCAGTTGAAAACCAGCGTCAGGCACTGGTTGTCTGGCATTCATGCTGAACTGGGCCTGTTTGGCGCAGCCGTGAGGCGCACAATACTATTTTTATGTTCTTTGTTTTTTGTATAAATATTGTGTGCCTTACCTGGGTCAAATAAATCTATTTTCTTTCTTTCTTTCTTTCTTCTTTCTTTAATCTCCGGAATAGTAGCGTATTCATCTAGATTCATGTAGAACTGTAAAATAGATGTTTATCAATACATCACGTAATTAACCTGAATCATTTTAAAATTAGCCCACAATAACCTTACATTTACTGGCAATTTATAAATAATGGTTCCCAAACACCAAAACAATAAAGTTGGTAGCAAAATAGCGAACGGTTGACAAAACACCGCATCTATTTAGCATATGAATTAAATACAGTGAAATATGGTTTAAATTAATATGGATATATGCCGTCGCGCAGAGCTGTTGCTGGTGGGTTTCGTTTGGTACTCAGTTTCATTGAAAATCTAAAGAAAATGGCAGTTTTATAGATTTTTCCCATAATTGGACAAATACTATTCCAAAAGACTGCGCCCAAATTGTGTTTAGATCTTTCAATTAGATTGAACACATACAAAATTATCCCGGTAGTTTATTAATATGAAGAATATGATAGAATAGCGATTGCTGATTGAATGAGATTGAGATTATTGATTGTTGAGCTTCAACTTACGAGTGAACTCTTGACATCAGTAGCAGTTGTTCCACATAGAAACAATGCTTTCCGATTTTTTATCATAATATAAACTGGCTTAGCGCTCGATAATAAAGTGGTCTCAACTTCTTAAGTTGAGAACAGTTTAAAAATTTAAAAAAAAGCAAGGTACACCTAAATACGATCTGTGACTGTCTTGTCATGAAAAGAATTACACGTGCTGCCAAAGACCTATTTAATATATAACTGACAATGAGACATATTCTTTAAGAATGAAAAGGGGTGTATGATAGAGTGATGGTAGGCAGGGGAGAATGGATTAAGAAAACGTGTTGCGCCGACCACAAGTAACATGGGACCACGGCAAGAAGATGATGTTGAGACATATTTCTTAAAACCTGAGAAAATTTACACATTTTCACGACAGGTGCTGTTTAATGAAACTATGAAAGAAACTTACAACACTGTTTGATTGTCGCCCGTCACCTGTCACCTATCGGATTTATAAAATAGGCCCCTGGAAGAAAGAAGCTTGGTCACCTTCACAGGTACGAATGAAATAACGTCATAAGTGGAACCCATCTGAAAGTAAGTCGAAAGTAATAAGCGGGCTCCCGCGACAATATTCACTGAATACATTATATTTTGTCTTGCTGTACGGTTCCTACTTAGGTAACTATAACTCTTATGTGGTGTATGGCAAATATGTGAATGTGTGTGGATTTGTGAAGGATAATTTGGATACACACACTTATGGAAAATTACCTGAGCGACCGACGGTGAAAATACGGAGAAAACGAATTTTCCCAGATATGAGACCTAGCTAGATCAATTTTTTGCCCGCGTAAACCCACCATTAATGCAACTTTCATCGAAATCATTAGAGTCGTTTTCGAGAACGTGATTACAAATATAATTATATACAAATATTGCTTATAAATAGTATAGGATAAAGTGGCAACAGTTTCCGTTTCGTAGTCAACAAAGAAGATGTCCTTGTATACTACCTTCCACAAGGGAAAGAAGTACCATTGATTAATTCTTGATTACCGTTATCACCATAGACATGACTTAATAGCTATCTTTAACGTTAGTAACTTTATTGAAGACCGAACATTAACTGACTTGTGACATAGCCTGCAGGGTAAGCAAGCTGAAGTGGCAGTGGGCTGGCCATATTTTTCGAAGGACCGATGGTAGGTGGAGCACACGAGTCCTAGAGTAGAGACCACGTATCGGTAAGCATAGTGTGGGACGCCACCCAGCTTGATGAACCGACGACCTTAAAAGTTGTCTGGGACAGACTGGATGCGGAAGACTGAGGACAGGGTGTTGTGCCGCAGCCTGGGAGAAGCCTATATCCAGCACTAGACTACGAGGCTGAGTTGATTGATCGACTGACTTGTGACTTATCGTGTAATTACTAAGTAAATCAAATAACGTTTAGTAGTAACATCAAATCATAAGAGCTTTTCCATACTTATTGAAAGCAAACTTAATTTACTTGAAAACAAAGTGGCACTTTAAACCGAACAATCTTCCACAAAGTCCCCGGTATGAATGAGCTACAAATTCGACGCTCCTATAAAATTGAATCGAGTGTGATCCATTAAGGTTCGATTTGGGATCGTAAATCGGATATCACATTAGCTTGATGTATGGAGTGACGTGGTGTGCTTATATGTGATGTTAAGGCGATCTGTGATTTCTTAAGAATGTGAAAAGAATTACCAACGATTTTATTATAACTTAAAATAAGTAATAAAAATATATTGAAAATGAGTTATTTCAGTTCCAGAATTATTCAATTTTGACGTAATGGCAGCAATAAAAAAATCGTAAATAACACAAATTAACAACTGCCGGAGTGCCTTAATTTTGCTACTGCGACGAATTTCGACGTAGTGTTGGTCACAATTATTATTCTAACCTAACCTAACCTATTGGGTCGGAGTGCCCTAGTATCATATTCCTAGGAACACAGTTATGACCCGCTTTTCTATAACTATATTACGGTATATAGCTATATCCATAGGGGTATAACTATATTACGGCGGTAACCATCTGACTGCGACATATATAGGTACCTACCTACTGTTTATGAAAAACTGGGCATTGATAAATATCACATTAAAACTTTGAGGATGAGTAAGTAAAAACCAAATTCAAAACATTACATTAAATACCTATTTACATTAACAAAAGAAAAAATAAGTTAGAACCTTTTGATTAAACATAGACCTACGGATAAGTTTTATAATGTTTTCAATCTTTAATAAATCCTCCATATCGCTGAGCCTTAAATAAAAATATGATTACTAGTTGTCAAACGTTCGCGATGTCGTCTGATCCATGATTTATAGATTACTGAGAATGTGCTCAACTTGATTGTATGTTTGATAGAAGACCCGTGATAGCTAATATATCGCCTTCGGGAAATAATTGGCGAGTTTTTTACACATTACTCTTAGTGAAGAAGAAAACTTTCGTAGAGCAGAGTGTTTTACGCAATTATGGTGTTTGTTCCTTATTTTTAGGGTAATTTTCATAGGGCATAAAAATGAGAGAAATCATGTGATGTGGTCCGAAAAATACTTCTTTTCCTCTAAGAAAAATACACGAACCTAGATTGACGTCTTTTCAAGGCAACTTTAACTCAATGGCTCTGATTTGTATTTTGGTCCTTCGATCCGGATTAATAATAATCAGTACTGTAACGGTTGACTGCAAAAGGGATCCTTACATCATGCAGGTTGGTAGAAAAATTACTCTGGCTGCATTCGATATCTCAAGCGAATTTCCAAATCTTCAAAATTAAATATGCGGCAATTGTTTTCATAAAACAACAGATATGTAATAGGCACGTGAAGGTGAGCATGTCTTATTGAAATAAATAGCGTAAATTCAGTACGGCTTCTTATTTTCTTATATAGCGTCTACCCCTTACACATTCCGTGTGAAAAATAAGAAAAATGCATCATATATACCTACAATGATGCATTTTCCTTATTTTTATGTACAACGAACGAGCTATTTGGTATACAGGCAGATAACTTGCAACTACTTTAAACAATTTTGTAAGTGTTTTCAGTAGTCAACAATTCTTTCACGTCACTCTCCTAAGCCATAAGCTCAAAAAGTAAAATAACAAACACAATCAAAACGAATTTTGGCAGAGTAGCGGAAAATTAATATATTTTGCTTTTTATACCAAATAACTCGTTCGACTGTACCAACGCAGCTATATATTTAGGTAACCTAAAATTCCATATACATACAAAAGTCGTATGTAAAACCTAGAGTAAAAACAAATACATCCAAGTATTGTGTGGCCATAAAACCAGCGGGCCGTCACGATAGCGATGTAAAATATTGACAGCCGCCATGCAAATATTGCTGGTTTGAAATAAAATTCCGATATGCTAGTGGGAGTATCGGTGTGTCTTTGTTCGACTTGATTTTAAATGTGTTTGGTTTATGTATGGCTTCGTGGCGAGCTTTTTTACTATAGAAGATAAGTTTAAAGTTTCTTCTGCAATAGCAGTCTCTTATCACTTAGATATTGTAAACTGGTATTCGTCTTCGAATAAAACAATCTGTTATTTTAGAATAAACATACTTAAAGCCTTGTTGTATTTGCGTAAACAGACACCTCACACCACAAGGTGAACCGGTGACCTGGGGGCTTGAAACGGTCACTTTAGCAGAATCATAATATGAAAATATTATGAATTATCGTAAAATATCACAAACTGACAATTTATATTATGATCTGCGTGTAATTCGTATAACGAAGTAATTCATCTGTTTCTATGTAGATTCGTAACTGTCCACAAATTATGAATTGCTTTTATATCAAATTAGAGGAATTGCTAATGACAGCTGGTATTCAGGAAATGAGCTGCTTTTAGAGGAATTGCTAATGTGGCCGGTTTAGGCCCCCTGGTGAAGGCCGTGGGAATCCGCTGGATGCGAGAAGCATAGAACCAGTTGAAGTCGCGGCGCTTGGGGGAGGCCTGTGTCCAGCAGTGGACGTCTTTCGGCTGAAATGATGATGATGACGAAACACACACCTTTACAAATCTATTCACAAGTGAAAAGATCTCTCTTTAAACTTGCTGAAATCAGACAATTTGTTCTAAAATAAAATTTTAATAAGTATATCAATCGTAAAAAACAGTAAAATTATACATCTTTGGTCACTTCATAACTGTAAAAAAGGACCATAACCAATAAACCCTGTAAAATAAACAAAACTCCATCATGAATCTTATACAAAAAGGTGTAATACATTGCTGCTGAAAGCTTTTTTCAGTTGTCACCGGACAGGCCGCCCGGCCGGCGGAAACGGCCGAATCGCTACGGTGACGGGTTACCAATTGACGAGTGCTGTCTCTTTCTGGTTGCAGTTGTAAGAGAGGGATAGCTAGAGTTTTAAAGCACAAATTGAGAGAGGCATCGTTGACGATGGTCCCGCAGGAAACAATACTCGATTCGGTGAATTAGTGACAAGCAGGGGTGCGTAGATGAGTGTGGGATTAAAAAATTTGTAAGAATTTTTTATTGATTTTTAATTGAAAATCAGGCTGTACGGTCATTCAATGACTTACCGCCTGAATTTGTATTTGAATTCAACATTATCAAAGAAAAGTTTCTATAAGTATATAATGTACTCTCTGTGCCTATAAACAAGTTTTGAAGTAAGAATTTCCTAAAGATGACTTCATAATATTACTAGCTACGCCCCGCGGTTTCGCCAGCGTAAGTCTGGATCCCGTTGGAATATCGGGATAAACAGTGTCCTATTCCAGGTCATGGTCTACCCATGTGCCAAATTTCATCCAAATCCGTTCAGCCGTTTTAGCGTGAAAGCGTAACAAACAAACTCACTTTCGCATTTATAATATTAAATCTATAGGAAAATAGGATGAAAAATAAACTGCAGTATGAAATCCTTCGACTGAAAAGATATTTCCCTAGAAACTATCTTACTCCCAACTTTACCAAACAGCTGCTGTTAGCGCCAATGTTTTTATCTGAATCAAGTATTCAGTGAACATTTAAATCTGTTAAAACCCAAAAAACGCCGCGATTTTCTTTACAAATATAAAATCAAGTTATAAGTTACTACGTTGCGTACCCCTGGCTGTAGCAATATTTCAGTAAAACAATGGTTGTGTTGGTACAAAGCGAACGATGCGTCGCTCGTTCGGACCAACCTGCGGATATTACCTCTATACGATACGATCCGTAATTACAATCGGTAGGATGCTGGTTCGATTTCTAGGACGAATTGTTTACATAATTTACCATAGCACCTTTTTTTTTCAGGAGCGATAATTATTTACCTCATGCTTGTAGTGTGGGATTACAATTTGTCTAGTGTGCTAAGTAACCTGGAGAGTCATTTCATTTCGTCTTCATATTGTAATTTTTCAGTGTTTTTATTTAACTTTTGCTGTCTTACTGTTGGACCTTTTGAGTCCTTTCACGCTTCTCTTCAACTTCCTTGCTTTTTCAGGGTTCCGTACCCAAAGGGTAAAACGGAACCCTATTACTACGACTCCGCTGTCCATCCGTCCGTCCGTTCGTCCGTCTGTTTGTCACCAGGCTGTATCTCATGAACCGCGATAGTTGACAGTCGAAATTTTCCCAGATGATGTATTTTTGTATTTCTGTTGGCGCTATAACAACAAATACTAAAAAACCGTTTTGCCGTTTTTATAGATAATGGTACGGAACCCTTCGTGCGCGAGTCCAACTCGCACTTGGCCGGTTTTATTTTTTCAAAACACTATGAAAATCATCGCATCAGTTTGCCTTTTTTGGTCTCTGGTTTAGCACACGCTTTGCGTTAAGTGCGTTAAGATCTTGACATTTGTGTCATAGACGGTCTACGTACTACAATAAAAGAACAAAATAAGTTGCCAGAAAAAGTGTCCAAAATTCTCTGTTTTCTAATCCCTTTTTCAAAAACAGAATCAGAAGTGAAGCTACCTAATCCCCGGTCGTGATTAGCGCGGTCCGTTCCGGCGCGCGTCCGGTGATCGGAATTAGAATGGCGCTCAGAACCGTTCCGATCATTACGCGTTCCGGACCGGCGGCCGATGTAACGACTAATTGTTGATACGGCAGCGCCTTTTGTTTGGTCGCCATTACGAAAGGATATTAGATTAGAATTATGTTTGGGTATCAATTTTGTAGGTATTGTTTTGTGATTTTAATTGTTATGTTATGACGTAATTTGTTAAAGGTTACTTCTCTGGAAACATCACAACCATAAAATGAAAATAGGTTTTAATTAGGCCTATGTTCTGCAATGTTTTCAGACCGATTTGATGAGGTGTAAGTCGGATTTCAAACAAGTTACCTATGTAACAAAAATAACAAAAATATTTTTTTGCAATGGGAAGAAAAATTTATCTTTCAGGTGTATCTTCTCAGATAGTCTCCAAAAAAGCCTTTAAAACTTTATAACCTTATCATATATTGAGGTCATACCTTTAACATAATTATCTATTAAAACAAACCTGTTTCAAACACAATAACAAACATCTTTCTCTCTACAGCCCCAAAATTAACCTCCCAATAATAATTAAAAATCGTACTAAATCGTCCGAAAGTTAATCAACACCGAACGGAAACTTTTCAAACAGAGTCTCAGTCCCCACAAATCACGAACAAAATTGTAACTAGATAAAAACATCATTGGTGAACAAAACCCGGAACTTTCCCAGTCTAATAACTGCTGAGAGAGTTAATGACTTATGCCGGTGGAGTGTGAACGCACTTTAAATGTTTTTGGGTACGGCTTCCCCTTAAATATTCGGTTACGTCCGCGTTTGTAGTTTTGAAATGTGATTGTGTTTTTCTGTGAATGAGACAATGGAGTACTTAATGTGTTTTCAAAACCTACGATGAAATAACGTAACCAAGCACTAGTGAAGGCAGTTTTTTTTTGTAAAGAAAGTTAGTTTACTTATTCTTCCTTATTTCTCAGTCCAAAATGGCATAGCTAAAAAGTAATTAATTTTAGCTTATAGCCATAGTTATAAGCTCAAATTAATGGCTTTTTATAAGACATATCTTATAACACTAACAAAGCACAAATGTCAGCAAAAGTATGCATTCCAGACTTCCTTACTTAATTTTGTTGTTTCAGTTGATAGTACCGAAAGCTACATAACTAAAGCTTTGATGTATCTGAGAAATGAAAACAGACCATTATTCCTTTTGTTTTCCTGCAAAACAGCATCAACTTCCTCAACCATCGAAATAAGGATCAACAAATCCACGAAGAAAGCGGCGAAACATTATGTACTTAAATCGGAACGAACTATCGCGGTAGGCGGCACTTCGGCCATTATCTTATCGAACGCGCAACGAATCAGTGGGCACGCGAGTTACGACCGTCGCCGAATGCCGCCGAAGTTTGGCGAGGGAAACGTTTCAAAATTCGAATCCTAAAAACTGTTGTTAAGGGGTTGTTAGTTTTTGTTTTTAAAAATGGTTATTACAAATAATCGAAAGAGAAATAGCTACGCCCACGAAACTCTTATGGTAATTTTTGGTCCTTATTTCCACGTAGGACCATATAAGCAGAATGCAATTTTTGTCAATATATTGTTTGCTTACTTTAGTTCTACCCTAAGCATAATATCATCTAACATTAACTTTCCTTAAAAAATGCGAAGAGAGCTATTGGATCGTTAGCAGATAAGAGAGCCTAAACAAGTGACAATCGCTTCGAAAGCGTTTCGTATTTCTACAACGACTTCCAACAGGATTGACATAAGCTTTTCGATAGCTTATGTCAGTCCTATACATTTTTTCCTTTTCCATCATCGTTATTGCTGATAGAAATGTCACTTTGTTTAGGGCCTCTAGTATAAACTTACAGATTCTGAGATGCACTTTCATTGTAATTAAAACTAGTGTTGCAACAAACGATGCATTGAATATTTTTCAGATTTTTTCTCACATCCCCTTAACCAAGCTCACCTGCTAATCGTCACACAACAGTCCTACAGCTAACATTCGAACGAGTGTGTCGACGTGTTAAACCAGATATCGTAATGACGCCGAAACAAATGGCACGGAACGATTCCAGTTCTTTTATTCTAATGTGCGTGTGATTAGGAGGATTCTGGATCGGTTGTTTATGGACAGAATTTCAACCAATGCAATCATGAGGAATCACTTCCCTTATCTCTCCCACCTGGACAAGAGCTGCCTTGGCTAACCTGGAAGTCTTTAAACAGACTCTGGACCCAGTCGGCCGAAACAAGAATAACCAGTTCAGGTGGAGATACATGAATGACTCCGTACCTACTAGAGTTTAAATATAGTGTTGTTATACAAACGATGGGATGACATATCTTGTCGTCCCGCGTGTACTGTTGTGCGCAGGTTACAGGAAGGAAAGAGGAAAGATAGGACTTCGAGGTTAGAGCCATCAGTAGCGTCCATCTGGAAGACTACTGATGGCTCCAACTTCGAAAGTCCAATTCTGGGCCGACTCCATTGAGATTACCATCGACACGCTAGAAAGAATACTTTGACACCTTTGACGCCTAAGCTAACGAAATTTCCTTAACATACGTTATGGCCTTGCCCATGTTTGCAACCCTGGCAATTTCTGACTAGCTTACGAGTATTTTGACGAAAATCCAGTTGACACTAAATTTACCAACCAGTTGGTCCAGGTTGACGACTAATTCACAGTGATACCTCTCCACCAACTTTATTTCTTTTGCTGTGCCCGACAGAGTCCGCAATTGTTCATACGCAAATGTTTGTTGCACATACATTGTGGAATGCAATAAAGAATTGAGTATTGATAATAATTATGAAGATACAGAGGGCCTAGATAAGTGACAATCGCTTAGAAAGCGTTTCGTATTTCTAAAACGTATTTGTACGTACTTACTGTGCAAATAAAGAATTATTCTATTCTATATAAAAACTTCCAACAGGATTGACAAATAAGCTTTTAGATAGCTTCAACAGGATTGACAAATAAGCTTTTCGATAGCTTATGTCAATCCTATACATTTTCATCGTTATTGTTGATAGAATGTCACTTTGTCTAGGGCCTCAGAACCCAATTTGGCCGAGCTAGTATTGCCAGATACAATCCTAGTTAGAGAAAAGTTAAAGCTACAAAAATACTGAATTAAATGATACGTAACGATTTATGATTTCTGTGATTGGTTCAGTCGTGTCATGTGTGCAGCAATTCGAAAGTAATTATGCTGTAAAACAAAAAAGGGTAATGTTCAGAAGTATGTGGTAACAAGTTAAATTAAATTATTTTTTTTATAAACCCCTGGTAAAAACAAAGCAACTGACAAAACGATTCTTTTATTTATTTATTTTTATAATGAAGAACACTCTCGATCAATTCACCTTTCAAACAATACCAAAAAAATCAAAATCAGTTCAGCCGTTTGGCAGCTACGATGGCGGAGACGGACACACAGATACACACGTTAAGCTTATAACACCCCTCTTTTTCCGTCGGGGGTTAAAAATCATTTCGATTGAGCACGAGTAGGTCTCGAAGCCTAGTTAACTACTTCGTTTTTTACCAAAAAATGTTTTTAACCAAGTACCAGGGCACCATCAACACTGTAGAACGTTGTCTGTTTAATATTTATGAGTTTCGCAAAACGCATCAGCGTGCGGTTTGTTTAATAGCGTTGTTTTTAAACGACTATTTGACGGGGAGAGAAACCCTTTAGGCTATAACTGGGGAGCAGTAGGGTTGGCACCCCAGAGAGCGCTTTTTTTAAATGGAAAATCTATAACTACCTTCATTTACGTAAACTTATCGTTGTATTATAGACATTCTGTGGCTGGCGATTAACACACGGCACCGCGCACCGCCGCGGTCTCTACCGGCTCGACCGCGCGGTCGGGCGGTGTACGAATGTTAGGCATCAGCGGATTTAGAGGCCAATGCGACATCAGACCGCCTACCGCGGCGGAGCGCGGTGCCGTGTGCCAATCGACTTTATATTTGCGCGTGTGGAGGGAGCAATAGCCAATTGTGTCATCAGTGTCTTGTTTTCTTTTTTTTTTTATTGGCACCTTGTTGCTATTTGTTAATGTAATTAGTTATTATTTAACCGTGCTTGTGTATGTTGTGTTATATCTTTTGTGTGCACCAAATAAACGTGTTATCTATCTATCTACCTACTTATCTCTGCAATCTTTTACCTACTGTGTCACGGCTGTTTACATACATACATAAACTCACTTCTCCCCCTGGGGTACGCAGAAACTACAGACCGTCACCTGCTACGATCCCTATATGAAATTTTAATGTTTTTTTATTTTTTAACCAAAACGAATATTTTTAGGCCTAGACGGCCAGTCTTGAGATTAGGCCTGATACTCGTAATATTTGTCTGCAAAGTTTTTGAGACTAAGTTTTTAACATTCATTATTTTAGTTACAGAGAACCTTCGAGGGTCATTAAAGTTACAGAAAATAAAAATAATTTTAAAAGCTTTTCTCCGATAAATTAATTTGCGAATAAAACCGCCAATAGTACCTTCCTTAAATCGAATTTTTGAACTATCTGACACAAAATAAATAAATAACTAAAATAATCTTCCCATGGCAGCCCTACAGGTAGTGTTTGTGGGCGCTAAACGGTAGCGTACCCGCTCAAACAGCGTTACACCGTCATCTTCCAACACAATCTTCTGTAACTGATTTATACTCCAATTGATATCGACACTTTTTTCAAATACCTATTACTAAAGAAACGAAGATCATTATTTTAGACAATAGACTGTCGTTCTATCTAGTACATAGTTTGCCTGCCTGGCTTGCCTGGTTTAGTTTTCAAAATTCTAAGACTTTAAAGATTTGTATTTTTTTTTATAATTTTCAATTTTACTATTTAATTTAAATTAATTATACTTGACACTAAATACGGAGGGCAATGCGTAGTCTATATTTCAGTCCACTATCGTTCCTTGTTTTTTTCTAAAGAGTTTTCTCATTAAAAACACCTACAAAAAGAATACAGTGTCTACCAGTATACCACTTCCATTACACTGCATAACAGGTTAAATAACATCACAACAGTTGTCTAAGTTAAAACGGATCTAGTATTTGCATATTCCAATCTCGTAGAGCCTCGGGCTACGCGCTACGGCGCTACGTAGCCCCACTACGCTTTCGTAGAGGCGGCCCGAAAAATGAGTAGCCAGAAGTTTGATATCACTTGTTACTGGTTTTAGTATGGGACTATTATTTCATTTGATTTTGTAAAATGAAACAGGCTTCTTTAGCCCTGCATTGGGGCATAAGAGGCGTAGGATAATTCAGTAAGAAGGCGAAAATGCCTTAGGGCTTAGCTTAGCCAACTGCAGCTTGAAACTGCTTTTTAGTTGAAGTATGTGTCCTAATGCTTAAGTATCTATATCAATTTCATAATAGGTTCTTATGCTGTTTTATTACTGTTAAGTGGTTTATTTTGAAATCTACTTTCTCATAAAATATTTCACATTCCAAAGTATGTGACTTTGGAATTTGTTTGTTCATAATGAACGAAACTATCACTTTTTTTCCTTTTAAAACCCCTCACTCCTTCAAATGATAAATGAAGGTAAAGGCAAATGTTTAGTATTATTTTAATTTATTGTGTTTCTATTGTTGTTTATATCAATTTTAAGTTTAATATAATGGACTGTGTCTGAAAAAATAGAAAGATTTATTATTAAAGGTATTTGTGGAATGTACTCCATACATCACTAATCAAACCTTACGGTTTCCTACATAGCCTGCATACTCGTACAATAAAACGCCTATAGCCGCCACGTCAACCCGCCCGCCGGTTGGGCGCCGCCCTAACTTTGCGTTTCAGGCCATTAACGGAAGGGTTTGCCAATTAAACAGTTTTACATGGGTTTAGCTTGATTTTATTGTGGTAACATTTGCATGAAAATAAGCTGGAATGGGCTGGGGCTTTGGTTTTGTTCTCGCACGATTAGTGGGGTAAGCAGTTATTTATAAGTATTGGAATTAAAGGCTACAGACTTCAAAAATAATAGCTATGAATAGCTTTAATAAGTTGAAATAAACATAATTATGTTCTTCTAACAGTTTGAATAAATATTAGGGGTCTTACCACAAAACCTTGACACTTGTTCAACGCGTGTCTAGTGTCAGTTTTATGTCAAACTCTATACAGAATTGTCGTGTTTAAAAGGTGTTTAGGTTAAACAACTGATAAACATGGTTTTGTGGTAAAAAGGAAGGAGTTTGATAACGGATTTCAGCAGATTATTTTGTGGCAGCATCTTTGTTCAATATCACCTAAAAGTTGTAAAACTACGACAATTGTATTCTGCCTTTCATTCCGCTTCAATTGATATTAGTACCTAATTTTCTGAACGACCAGATTGCAATAGCTTCATCATTCATGTAACAACGTTTCTCGTTGTATCCGAAATATCCACAATTCTTACGAAGCTATCAATCATAAGCAATCAAAATATGAAACGTAGTGTCACTGGCTAAACGTCTTCTCCAAATCAGGGGGCAACACTGAATCATATTTTGTTGTGTAATGAAATGCGGAGAACACCCTACATGATTTACGCACAGAGTCGAATAAACGCTGCGGTTACATCTGCAAAACGGTTAATTCAGTTGTCATATGACTGCCTAGTGTCTACAATTTTAAAAGAGATCACAGACAACACATCTTTTGTTAGTATACCATCTGAATATCAGTTTGGACGCATTGCTCATGTAGTTGGTTGTGAAAGAGCAGTAGTGAACTTGTAGGTCGTAGGTTCGAACCCTGACAACCGCTTTACTTTGTGTAAATTATGTCATCACCACTGCTCTCAAAACGGTGGAGAAAAACATCTTGAGGAAACCGGCATGTCCTAGAACCAAAAATTCGAAGACATGTGACATCTATCAACCCGCGCTGGGCCCGCATGGTAGATTACGGCCCACTCCCTCTCCTAGAGAGGAGGCCTGTGTCCCAGCAGTGGGAATATTTATAGGCTGAGTATGCTGGCTCTAAAAGCGGTCATACCAACTCAAAAGTGTAATTTGTTTCCACAACTATACAAAAGCAATCATACCCAGAACTTGTCATTGACTGCCCCGTTTCTCGTACCCAGGGCGTCCACCCATTAGCGAATGACGATGGTAGCGCATCAATCATAGCGCAGCCAATTCATTACCACCACTCGGCGCAGATTGCCCGTAAGCATTACCATTATCTACCACTGTCCAGTGCCGTGTTCATTCATCCATGGTCACCATTTAATTTTTAAGAGGATTTTTCTGGTATTTGCAATCCATACCGAAAATTTTCATTGGCAATAAATTACACTTGAGTAAGAAATACTACTAGGTGACCAGAATAACAATTAATAAGGTGAAAATTGAAAATCAATGGCATTGGAAAAAAAACATGTTCGAATGTACGCTGCTAAGGTAAACTGTTGTTTTCGTTGACCAAAAAATCACTATAGCGAGGAATCGCTTACAGATTTTTATTGGTCAAGAATAACTTCGAAAATCAATAAATCCTCCGAAACCAAGTGACACTTCCAATATTTTCTTCAAAATATTGTAATATCACGGCATGATCGATCATGTAGATCCTGACGTATCGCTGTGTTCATATCGTGACGACAACTTTGTCGGCCGCATATGTGATGGCTCTGACGTCACACTGCAATCTAGTAAATGGTTAACATGGAGTAAAGAATGAAAAGAAATATTTCGTTAAAAAGAAAGGAACTTTCTGCCTCAGTCACCAAATACCAAAACAATTAAATATTTTCTGCTAAAAATGCAGAGAAGGTAAGAAGACCTGAGACTGCAAAGCGGTATGGAATAGAAACACTACTAGAATTATATGAGTACAAATGAAATAATAATGTGTTGTTTAATATAATTACTGTCATTATTTAATAAAATGCGCCATCGGTTGGTCAAAAAATAGTTTTTCTCAAAACTCCTGGGAAAGATTTTATTGAGCTTTGGTTTTCAGACTAGCATAAGCCCAAGGAACATAATGCACTATGTGTCCATTCTGGGCAGCACTTGGTCCAACTCCCATATATGGATGGTCAATGTCCTTTGCTAGAAACACTCTCACACTAAAGAAGGTTAGTAACATAGAATAAAAAGTAGCCAGTGCTGAGTGTTTTAACGTCATTTTATGTTCTAGAAAAGTAAGTATTCAGTTCTAGAATTAATTTGACTTTTAGCTTCCTTCCTGCATAGTTCCGTTTATAAATTGTACTCCTACAAGTTTAGGCATACCACATCCACATCACCTCCTTCCGAGCTCATCAAACGATGTGACAGGTCCACTGCGTTCCGTTGTCCAATTTAATTATATTTGTCGGATCGCCAGCCATTTTTAATATTTCCTCTCATGTCCTGACGCATACGTATTGTGGAACGCTTGCCAAAAGTTATATCTGCTTTGAAGACAGATTTTTCAGGTTGAACCATTTTTAGGATTATATTTCTTGTGCCATATTGAATTGGGTGGAAAATCTGGGTTTTAAACGAAGTGTACGCTAGAATATTGATTAGAACACAACCATCTCTCATATTCTTTGACGATTATCCTATACCCATAAAATCTCCTCTTGTGAAAGCAGGTATAAATCTAACAATTTTCTCTATAGTAATCACAAGAGAAGTTAGTACAAAGAGATATAGACAAGGCACTCTCAGAAAGTATGCCTATAGACATCAGCATGGTCACAACTCAGGTAAATACTATATAATTCATTCTCTTCTGTCACAAACTCCTTACTCATGTCAGCCAAGATCCAAAGACACCTTTTCTTCTCCAAGATGTAAATCACAGTCTACACTAAACAATACGTTGACTACAATAGCTCCATTTAATCACGAAGTAGCTTATTGCAGTAACGTTATTACGACGCCCTCTGCCCCACTGCGATGCAGTAAATTTCAATCAAAATGATGGTAACTGCCGGACGGAAGGCTAGGAAGATTCTGGGGTTGGTTGGAAATGTCGTAGCGATATCGCATAGAATGTGGCGGGTGGCCTTATATTAAACGTAGTGAAAATCCAAATTTTCTAATGTCAGGTAAACTATCAAGCTAGAAGACCCAACCGAGAGTTCAAACTGATTCCGTTCCAGTCAGAGAGTAGATAACGAGTAAAAGAAACTATTTATTTACTATATACTATATATTTATTTCGGTACTTAATGACGATAATTTTTGTTTTTGCCGTTCTGTGCTATACAGATTTCGAAACACTATTTTTTGGCCGTAACGTTTCCTTCATTATTTTATATTTTTCTAAGACCAACATGAATAATTTTTCTATCTACATACCGTGTTTAATTTTCCCGCACAATTCAATAAATTCACCTTAATTCCCTTCTCAGAAATTCTCGACAATTCTGAATACAGCAATATTATAGCAGAATCTGCCGTCCGGCGGGCGGCGACGGGTAGATGAAATATGCGGCTCGTGTCGAGCAGAGACTACACGACACGACACTTTAAAATATTAACACCCTATATAATATACGAATAAACGGATTATCTGTTTAGTTTGGATCAGTTTAGCTGTATGAAAAATGGTTGCGAATAAGCGGTTTTTGCATTTTGCCGGTCCAGTGTATTTTGCTGATGAAAAATATTTTGGGTTTGCTGTTCTGAAATTACAGAAAGACTAATCACTAAGTAATTGACGGGGTCCAATAGGACCGATGCCTGCCAGGGTTGCGGGAAAGTCCGAAAGGGATACCGGGACCTTGGCAACAGGCAAATGAAGGAACACGGGTGGGTTTTAGTCAGTAAAAGTCTGACACGCCCTTCCGCTCCGCCCAGAGCGGGAGAAGTCATTGGATGATTTCCCAACCTCAAAAAAAAAAAAAAAAAAGTGTATTTTGCTGATGAAAAATATTTTGGGTTTGCTGTTCTGAAATTACAGAAAGACTAATCACTAAGTATGTGCGGATGCCTAAATTTTTTAATACTAACTTGTAAAAAATCTTTTTTAGATTTGGTACATTCTAAAATTCTAAAAAGTATTTTTGATTAATGTAGAATGAAGTAATAATTGTATTCCAATTTATTTTAGTCAACTTTCGTCATAAAATTACGAGGAAAAATTAACAAGAGATAACAGCAGAATCCTGAAAAAAATAACCCTTCCAAAAACGAATCCAGCAACTCAACAATCTTGTCGAACGATAAACAAAATACCACAATGATTCAGCAGTTTTGTCGCCCAACTATAATGGCGAACAGTTTGCTGGTAGCGCCACTGATACATGGGCAATAACTTTAAGAGTTTTCGCTATAATGTACGGTAGGCGACAATACGCCGAAACTGCGATGTAGGCAGCAGTAGAGGTGACAACAGTCAGTTGTGTGAAAAAAACAAATACATTTTTTTTTTACTGTTCAGTTTTGCTCATACTAGTCAGCACCAGAACCTGCATTGCAAAACAGAATTGTTATTAAGTTCAAACGTAAGTTCGGTAGACAGATTTATTCATTTATTGTATGTGCACCACAGCTCACTGGTTTGTATTTCAACATAGTGAGGAAAGCTTTTTCAATGCCTCGGAAAGCAAGCTAAGCTGTTGGTCCCGGCTGTCATACGTAGGTCTTTGACAGTCGTTACTGGTTGTCAGGGGCCTGAAATTCTAAAAACCAAGGGGTATCGTGTTACCCAATGACTGGGTTGTGGAGGTAAGATAGGCAGTCACTCCATGTAAAATACTGGTATTCAGATGCATCCGGTTAGACTGGAAGCCGACCTCAACATAGTTGGGAACAGGCTATGGTAGGTGGAAGACTTTTAAGCCCGCTTACGTCATTGAATTAACTATATCCTTACATATTATAAAACAAAGTCCTCCGCCGCGTCTGTCTGTCGTCCTGAACGCGATAAAAACAAAAACTACTGCACCGATTTTCATGCTGTTTTTACCAATGGATCTCGAGTAAGTTTTTAGTATATAATAACCGACATCCACGCGGGCAAATCAAAGATTCAGAATTACCATTTAATAAAAATTCATGCGGAACAGTTTATAAAATCAAGATTTCTTACAAGCAATGCGGCGAGGAAGTGGACCCAGGTGCAAAATATTATTTTCTTTTTTATTCGTACATCATTGTATACTTTGGCAACAATATGCGGGAACAATCCTGCGTAAAAGCCTCTCCGTATGCTCGCATATGTACATAATGTACATAAAGATGGCCGTGTCCGAGGTATAACGCATTTCTTATAGCTAAGTAATTGAATGAAGAAA
Source organism: Lithophane leautieri (assembly GCA_949152455.1). NCBI lineage: Eukaryota > Metazoa > Arthropoda > Insecta > Lepidoptera > Noctuidae > Lithophane > Lithophane leautieri. The sequence continues at coordinate 1,622,310 of OX424463.1, read as the reverse complement.
TGGAAATAAAAGACGCACTTCTACTTCCGAGGAAACTGGAAGGAAATCTGGTTTAGATTTTGAAGTAAGAAGGTTATTTAACATAGAGCATTTTTTTTTTTTAAGGTAAGCTTAGTTAATTGAATCAGGCGTGACTCCTCCAGCGCTCGGCGTGATAATACGTCGTGTTCTAGTTGGCGACTGGTCAATCGTCATCCTGAGGATGCCTTGTTGAGTGGTGAAACACGGTTGTGTCGATTTCTTGCAGGGTTTTTGATGACTCTGGAGGAATAGTTAAGTACGTACGTACGTTACGTATTAGCCATCTATGTCTTGTATTTTAAGATTAGCTTAGGTTGACCGTTTAGACTTTCTTTTTTTCTTTGAAATCTTAAAAAATATTTACTAGTTATACTACCGCGGAAAAAGCGCCTGTTTGGATTAGTTTTTGTTTACGTTTCCTAGCAATGATACTTAACATTATCGCCTTAGTACCTCCTTTCTGTAGGTTTTTTTACCATGAATCAGTCAAAAGTACGTGGGTATGAGTTATAAATATGTGTGCTCTCACAATTCACATGTTAAAATACCAAACAACCTAATCTGAATTCACATTCACTGATCGAAATCGAGCGCATAGAACAATGCGCAGTGCTGCCTCTGCTACGAACAAGAAACCAAGGTACGGTTTAAAGAAATATTTGTTTTCATTTACTACGCTCTTATAAACTGCAGTCAAATTAGAAGCTAAACATTATTATTTCACGTGTGTCGCCTCAATTTCCCAAGCTTAACGTGTATCTAACCATCACAAAATTACTGATACATAAGCCATATACTTCACTGCACATAATGCAGGCTTGGTGTTACTTTTATTTAAATGTATTTGACCACTATTGAATTTAATTTCTATAATTAGTAGACCCACCGACATCGATTTTCTAATCCTTCTCTAAAAACTAAATCAAGCCAAAGTAAATACTCCCCTAACTAGTCTATTTACCTAACAAACAGTATATAAGCCTTAAAATTCGCAATAAACAACTGTACCTGTGCCACACATCCATAAAGCACGTGCCGATTCCACTTCCGCGCCGCCCTCACTTCCGGAGCGGGGCCGTGGCGCCCGCGCCCCGTATGTAAATGTAACGACTCGTAGATACCCACTTGTTTATGTGATTTAATACCGACTCCGTTTCAACGGCCACGACATGTTTATTGCCTTATAATAACTGTTGGTTTTAATTTTTATGTGGAAAGTTTTGTTTTCAAGAAAGCAAGTTTTTCAAGCAAGAAAGAAAGGAATTTTTATTTGGCTACCTATTGATGTCTTTGCTGTGCTTAAGTTAGAGAAATGGCAAGACCCAAGAAAAAAAAAAGAAACCTTGCAAATATTATGTTTAATTTCTTGTCGCTTCTGAATATTAGAGAGTCCCAAAACCATATAATAATTGGGACTGAAATAGGAGCAGCAACCTTACAGATGAGCGGCTCTATTTTTAAGACATCCTATCTGCCTATACTCCATTTAAAATAAGATTGGACATTTAAATAAACCTTTTTTACAGTCCGTTCAACCGATTTTGACTTCTATTGCGTTGGTGGCATGACAAATGGCAGCTGCAGTAGAAAGTTTATATTGTGTAACCTTTTTGCTTTTAATGCCATCATCATTATACCTACGGTATAGAAGTCAAAATCGGTTGAACGGACTGTAAACAGGTTTATTTAAATGTCTAATCTTATTTCAAATGGAGTATAGGTACTGATACATTTTCCTGTTTTTGCTTCACACAAGTTGTTCTACCAGAACAGGGCCCTGAAATATGTTATTATCATATTCAAGTCGCAAGAAATGAGATGTCCGTAGTATAGTTTTACGCCCCGACTCCGCCTTCCCATTACCTCGCCGCCCGCGGCTCTTTGGTAACCAGGAAACATCACATGGATATAGGACGAAAAGGAATCGCTAGTAAAGATATCGAGACTCCATGGACAAAAATCTTGCAACTACGTGAGCCCTCAAAATGAAAAGATCACTGGTTACTCATAAGCAAAAAGTGACTGAGAAAGACCATTAATTTAATGGAACAAAAACGAATGCCTGGCATAGAAATAAGACTGCCATAATAATTATTGCAATAGTGGATACAATAATCTAGTAATTGATGATGTTCAGCTGAAGCAAGCAAAGTCGTCACTCACAATATCAGTAGAAAGATAAAACATTAACGTCCTATTGATTGAAACACAAGCGTATCCAGAAAACACAACTTCTTGTAAGCCCGGTGTGCAAGATAAAAAATAGGAAGAGGTCTGGCGTAAAATATGTAACTTACATATTGGCAGCGGAGGAGCGGCCATATTGAGTGAGCGGTCCGCTGATCGCCCTGCTACTGTATAAGTTGATATACTTCTGAATAGTTCTGTAGTCGTCAGGAAAGAGAAAATAGATTCACGTGTAAGTATAATAATGATGGTATATAGATGATGCTAGATATATATAGTTTTGTTTTGCAGATTTATGTGGGAATGTTAGGTTGAACGACTGGCAACATTATTAGAATGGGGAATGATAGATAATCGTCATGACAACACTGAGTAGAGAAGTGAGAGACAACGAATGATGACAAGAAGAAGAAGGTAAATTAAGTTGTAAGATGAAATTAATATAATAGAAGATTTCAAACTGAAGACAAATCGTTTCACTGATCACCCTGTGCCCCACATACATATATGATGATCCTCAGGCAGGGTTTAATGTCAACCAATCTCGCCCAATAGCGATAAAGCAATGTATTCAACAGCAAATTACTATCACTTTTGCAGTAAAGGCTTACGAGCAACAATAGATTTTGAATTACGACCTCAAGTAGGACACTAAAACCATGGCAGTAACGAGGTGAGGTAATTAAGATAAATTGTGAGGCAATTAAGAATAATTTCTATCGTCTAATTAAGTAAATCAGATACCTATCTAATTAAATGGGAAATTAGAGATTTTCCATTTTTCTCCATGTCAATCACTGATATTGATATTTACGAAATGTGCTCAATAAGCCCTTTCACTTGATACCCAACATGGTACGATTAAACAATATTCTTTTTTAAGTTCCTGACTTTATGTTCTCTAGTTGGCGCCATTTTTAATTTAATGTGTCTTCACATAGCCTATAACCAGCGGACGATGAAGACGCTTCCAACGATATCTCATTTGTCAAATTGTGATGAGTGGTTTAGAAGATACGAGGGAACAGATGATCATACATACATACCAGTCAAAATCATAAACCTCTTTTTTTCTTCGCCGTAGTCGGGTAAAAATGGAGTCACTATCGTGCTACCTTGTCATCATCATCTGCCTAGCCTTTTCCCAACCATGTTGGGGTCGGCTTCCAATCTAACCGGATGCAGCTGAATACCAGTATTTTTCTTGGAGCGACTGCCTATCTGACCTCCACAATCCAGTAACTGGGTAATACGATACCCCTTGGTAAGACTGGTTGTCGGACTTTTGTGCTACCTTGTAAATAATTATTTAAAAAATAGACATTATTCTCTTTCCACTCTTTAAATAATAAAAACAGAATGAAAATGAGCCAATAACTGTAACAAAGTGTTTTCCCAAAGGACTGGGGCACAACGGACAGGGGTCACTTCGGATCCAATTTATGCACAATCTTACCTTCCTTATGATATTGAATATTTTTTGTTAGACAAATAAGATTTTGAAGATGTTTTGTTATGGAAACAGAAGAGAATATATTTACAGAGGAAAGTGCGTGCGAAATTATTAAATTGACGTATCTAATCAATCGAGAGGAGGCCTATGTCCCAACAGCGGGAACATGCTAGTCTATGCTAATCAATAGTTATTTGTTCAAATTACTTCTATGGAAGGACTCTAATAGCCTTTGAGATCCATAGAAAAATCCCAGTTTTTGATCGTGAAAATTACACAAATACTACCATACCGATACACAAGACTTTCTGTCTTAGTAAGTACTATGATAGGGCGCTAGGAACAACCAACACGCCAACCCGCAATACCTTGAAACAAAGCTGAGAAAACTGGGCTGGAAAACAGCATAGATACCTACCACCTACACAATTCCAGGCTTGCTCACCCCAGATACCTATAAATTAAGGCAGCGAGGAATATGCATAATAATATATGTTATATGAGCTCCGTACAAACAAACAGTTGTTCTAGCGAGTATAACGCAGGAAGTGTGGTACCGCACACAATGTCTTATGTTCACCCGACTGGATGTGGCTGGAGCTGCGAATGTCGCGGCAATGGAGAACCTATATTGGTAATCTAGGCAATATACCAGTACGATGATGTTAGTATAATTTCACAAAAATACGCTCATCAGTGACTCACTGACTGACAGGAGCGACCAGCCAGAACTACTGTAGATAGAAACATTTTTGGAAGATAAGATCCTTTATGGGTCTCCATCATCTAAAAGCGCCTGCTGCAAGCAAAAAATAAACATCCCTATGCCACATCAACGAGTTATATTAAACATGAAGAATAATAAATTCTTCAACCTCACATTTTATAAACTAAAACCACATGTGAAGTTAAAACATAATTATAACAGAATATTACTCTTGAAAGTGCTGTAACCATTATAATGCTCGACTCTGTAACGTTACATTACAGGTAAATGCTCAGGAAGTAAGGGCCTTTAGACTCGCGTGTTCAATGTTCCTATTTCTAGTACTACCAAGTAATTCTTCCTCTAGTGATGCAGCATAATATACGTATGTTTCACTCAATCAATCAACTCAGCCTATAGCAGTCCGCTGCTGGACATAGGCCTCTCCCAAGCTGCGCCACAACACCCTGTCCTCCGTCTTCCACAACCAGTCTGTCCCAGCCAACTTTTTAAGGTCGTCGGTCCACCTCGCTGGGGGCGTGCCACACTATGCTTGCCGATACGCGGTCTCCACTCTAGGACTCGTCTGCTCCACCGGCCAACGGCCACGTGTGTTTTCATGGGAATAAATCTCTATTGCAGTGGTTTTACTACAAGTCTGTAAGTTGTTTGAGCGACTGCTCAAAGCGAGAAAAATCAACTCCAATTTCCTCAATAGGAGACGTAGTATACCGCATCAAATCCACCTCCTTCCCACGTCCATGCTCGCGCCCCACCGCCGCCACTCACATGGGAGTTATGCAGATTCGCTCGGTATTTATCGTGAAACTTCAACAGATACGGGCCGACACCGCGAATCTGATTCCGTTTCTACTATCAACCAGATTTATTGACTGTAATAATGTTATTGGACGTTTGTTTTCTGGCGTACTTTTTCGTGATAAACAATAGGTATGTTTGGCGTGTATCAGATTTTGCGGAGTTTAGATGTTACGTATGTAGATTTGACAGATATCTGCGTAATGCGGGATTTTGTTTATTCAATGCGAGGTTGGTAAAATATTTTTGGAAGGGAGCAAAGACTTTCCAAATCTTTCTTGTATAATTTATTTATGTATTGTAGTACCTATCTATAACGTTAAAGGGTGAGGAAACTTTTGGAAAATGGCGACCAAACTAACAAAAAGCCCTACGAAACCAGGAACTCAAAACTTATTGGTTGAAAAAATGATTCTTAGAAATTGTCGAAAATACCTAGCAGGTACATCGTTTATGATTCGTCAATATTATTTATTTGCTTTGTATCTTCAGAAATACTAAAACCTACTTCAGATAAAAGTTGCTATAGGAAACTAACTTAATACCAAGACAAAACAAAGTTCTCTTAAGACTATTCTTCCTTAAAAATTGTTTCTCTTATCAGTAAGCATGATATTTTACATCGCTGCGTGGGTACCTCAATCCTCTCTCGTATTCAGAAGGTGTTGCCAGTCATTACTCGCGGCAATATAGATGTTTAAGTGAGCATTTAATATTTTATTAGCAAGATTCGCGGAGAACGCGCTGTTCTCTATAGGGTTGCCGGTCGCGAAAATGAGAATTTTTGGTCTAAAACTTATGAAAGACGACGGAAATTTCTTGCAGCACCTATCCACATTTACTGAAAGCCCAGTTAAAATAAAAAAGCAATTAGACAGTGAACGACCAACGGAAAAAATGAAAAAATCCAGAGGATAAAAACGGGACCAATATTACGGTTTCAGGAAAACCTTAGACTCCAATAAGGGCCAAAGATGATTATTATAGAAAGAATATCGATGATCTAGGCCCTGGTCCTTTGTTCCCAATCCTTTTTTGACCTGTCCATCTACCTGTCTGTCCGTCTGTCTACTACTCTAGATGGACAGGACATTGTACATCTTGAACCTAAACAAGCTAAGTCTAAACAAACCCGAGTTCCACCACCCCTAGAACACAAGAAGCGTACTCCAGCGTTATCTAGATCACGTAACGCGGATCGGGCTCGCGCCTTGCATATTCCTCGTCTTTAAACCTTATCGTTTTATATAAATTAATTGCGCGGAACAGAGATTTTGGTGGTTACAGCGCTCTGTGTACTTGCTGAAGAAGCCTTGAAAGCAGCGAGTTCTAAAAACGACGCTAAATAGGGTAGAAAATATCAGACCCTGTATAAAATTAATTGTCAAAGAAAACGTTACAAGGGCAAGTTGTGAGGATATGGATTAGTTATAATATGCCCTGAAATCTTATAATTATTGTGATTGTTATCCTTATAGCAAGCACCGAAGATATACAACCATGACAGTTAAAAATCAATTTATAAAGAGGGCTTTGTCACCCGTATATAGCCAGTAAGAAATTATAGTAAACATAAACCAATGCTATGATTCGTAGAGCAAAAATTATGAATGGTGTCCAAACGCTTATTTCAGAGCAACACAGAATTTCTTAGTTATCTAGCTTGTTGGTTAATTGAAACCATTTTGCGTTGATTTGGAGGGACCATAAAATTTAATATCTACTCTTTCGAATTCGAACAGGTAATGTCGCGGAATGGTAAAACTTATTAATTAATATTGAATCAATTAATATATTCATTTATCACTTTTTCATGGTGTGGCATAATAGCATAATCACGTTAAATACGTCATAACGTTCCCAACGCTGGGACACAGGCCTCCTCTCCGTGAGAGGGAGTGGGCTGTAATCCACTACGCGGGCCCAGTGCGGTTTGGCAGATGTCACATGTCTTCCAATTTTTGGTTCTAGGACATGCCGGTTTCCTCACGATGTTTTCCTTCACCGATTTGAGAGCAGTGGTGATGAAATAATTTACACAAAGTAAAACGCCTGTCTGGGTTCGAAGCTACGACCTACAACTCGTAAGTCGCGGCCGCTAACACTGGGCCACCACTGCTCTCATGACGCTGCTCATGTGGTAAACGCTTATAATTGAATAGTATAAAGTTTCATTGTAGTTATAATGGTATTGATATTTAGGTACTTTCTTCAGTTTTTCCACGAATAAACCTATTTGACTTTCTCACTACTAGTACATATACTTATTAGTTTATGTTATCCTTTGGTAACTCTCCATACAAGTCGTGTGAACACCTTGCCTACATTTAAGAACATAATAGAAAAAAGTCTGTAAAAGTGAATGCTTACAAAATAACCAAAGAACAAAACATAAATAGTGTCGGAAAAATAATAAGCAAAAAGCGATCAAAGTTTGTCACCCCATCTGAGTAGAGGCAATATCGCGTTTATAGTTAGAGATAAGTCCCGCGGGGACATTATAACTAGCCAATGATTATTTTGTTTCGCTGTTCGGGGGCCGATTCTGGTAGTGGCAGTGTGGAGACAAATCATGTGTTCACTTTTTGTTGCAAAATATAAATCGACAAGTCTGAATTGACTAAAATGATCACTTCGTCTTAATCCAAAAGTCCAAGTTTAGTGACCCCACAAAGATTCTGCCATGAAGTGAGTTTTAGACAAATCTTGATTTTTTTAGGCGGATAAACCTGTCCCTTAACAGTTAGGATAGCAATTTTCCAAAACTGCGAATAGTCTTTAGAAGTCCTATACCTTGAAAAACTTCATTCTAATTTATTCTCGATGAGTTTGAAACCATTTCAATGCACTATAGGGATTTAAAGCAGAGGAGTGTGTTTGGAAATATTTCTACAGTAAAAATATAATCCATAAATAAACTCTTCAAAGCTTCTAACATCAAAAAATGTATACCATTTGAACTAAAACACTAGAAATTCACACTTAATTCAATCTACCACACACAGAATACGCGCCCTCTCGCCCTCTACCCCTCTTAAGATGCTCATAAACATGTTTTTGTCGCAATAAAAATGATAAATCATCCGGTTTTTTATATGGTCAATCAGTAGATACAGTGTTTTCGCCATTGGCAGATAAAATCTATGGACTCACAGTTTTTCTTTAATGGAGGAAAAACTCGACGGAGTAATAAGAAAAGTCCGATTATGATTGATGGTGTTATGATAAGGGGTAGTAGGGTTTTTTATTGGTAAACAGCTTTTGGTTGAGATTCGCATTTTGAAAGACCAAGTTCTAGAATATTACACAAATATGAAGTAGTAGGCAGTTTATTTTAAATCCGTGACCTCGCCATTTAAAACCCTTCTTATGACGGAACGTGAAACACAATGGCTTTTTAATTGTTTCTGTAATTACGATATACAACCGGTTATTTAAATGAAAAAAAAACTGCCACGGATCAATGGACCAAAACATGCTGACAAAATTAAAGGTGTGTATTCATCTCAAAACAGTTTCAATGCTTATTTTCAAATAATAATCATCACTATCTTCACGGCAGACCTACCGCAAAACCCTGGAGTGACAATTGCTACCTACGCAGATGACACCGCAGTTCTGGCATGTAGCAGTTGCCCCAACAGAGCGTCGGAAAACCTACAAAAAAGTCTAGATGAAATACACAACTGGCTTGCCAAATGGAGGATACGAGCCAATACATCTAAATCGGTCCAGGTGATGTTTACACTCAGACACCAGCAATGTCCACCGGTGAAACTTGGTCATAATCAGCTCCCACAAAGCGACTGCGTCAAATACCTTGGTATGCATCTGGACCAGCGACTGACATGGAGGAAACATCTAGAAACGAAACGAAGAGAGCTCGATATCAAGTACAAAGGCATGTACTGGCTCTTGGGTAGGAATTCCAAGCTGTCCGTGGACAATAAGATCTTGATCTATAAGACCGTGTTAAAACCCATCTGGACTTATGGCATCCAACTGTGGGGCTCCGCGTGTAACTCCAATATAAACATGATACAGAGAACTTAGAACAACATTCTAAAACAAATATCAAACGCACCATGGTTCATTAGGAATGCTGAAGTTCACGAACACCTGAACATGAAAACAGTCAAGGAAAAAATAAGTTCATGTTCGCAAAAATACAAGTCCAGACTGGAGACTAAAAAGACGCAACATTCTACAATTAGACAACTTGTAGAGAGCTGCTTGAATAATAAAAGAGTTGCTCCTGATGAGGAATAACTCTTCCCTGCCAGATCATCCTACAACTCATCTGCTCATAGTTTTGCAAACTGACTGCAAGATAAAGACAAGGAAAAAAAAAGTCAAGGCCAAAGATAGGTAGGTAAGCACCTACTGAAATCATCATCTGCCTAGCCTTTTCCCAACAATGTTGGGGTTGGCTTCCGATCTAACCGGATGCAGATGAATACCAGTACTTTACATGGGGCGACTACCTATCTGACCTCCACAACCCAGTTACTGGGTAATCCGATACCCCTTGGTAAGACTGGTTGTAAGTGCCTACCGAAATAAGAAAATAAAATCTAGATGAACAAATAACCAATAATCTCTTTTTCCAGTTTCAGTAAGCTCATGAAAAACCTTATTACTTATACAAGTCTAGAAAGTCGGGTTTTTTATAGCCAACCTATCTCATTTCGAGTAGGCAGTGGCAATAATGTATTACTTACGAAGATTATAAATTATGGCCGGGCTATTCTGCAAGCAAAGCTTACGTTATGCCTTATTGAGTATGCGACGAAAACAATCGATGAATTATTGCAGAATACGACCGCAAATAAGCCTTATATCATATTTTCTTTATTAATATTACTCTACTCATGGATAATGTTATCCAACTTTGTTTTTAGAAAGTCTTTGGAAAATAATAACAGAATGAGAATGGAAATATTTTTTTAAGATTAGCATTGTTGATGTTGTTATTGTAATTGAATGTAGATCAGACTTGGAATGCCTAAAACTTTTTAAATAGGTACCTACTAAGAGATTTCTTCATCATGGTTTCAAAAACTAATTAAAAATTTACCTGAGTACCTAAAAACAATAATGTAAAATACGTAATGGTGCCGATTCTGTTGTTCACAAACTAAACTAAATTTAAGTTCAATGCATCTTTTTCTTTCTATTTCATTAAGAAATGGACAGAAGATACATTTTAGTTCAGTCCTGTCTAATTAATCAGCGCCTGACGTAAATTGACGTAATTTTAGTAGGCAAGTTTTTAATCACGTCTAAACTTATACGGAGTAGTGACAGGCGCTGATTAATTTGACAGGTCTAAACTAAAATATATCTTCTGTCCATTTTTTAATGAAATAGAAAGAAAAAGATGCACAGAACTTAAATTTAGTTTAGTTTGTGAACAACAGAATCGGCACCATTGCCCGTCGGACCAAATGGCAAATAATTAAAGACGAAATCAGATAACAACAATACAAGTAGGTAGGGTAGGTAGATAATAAGCATAGAATTGCTTCAAGCCTACATAAAGAAAAGAGAAAAACATAAATTGCCTGAAATTGTTTCTAGCAAATCAAGATAAAATGTTTACAGCCTGTAGAACAAGCGATGGACTACGTTTTTTCGGCACCAAACACTAAAATATTATGTTTTTGTCCCCCAACAAAAACTAGTTAAACAAAACGATACAATAAGTCTCAACAATAAACAGATAACAAGAATTAACTTTACAACTAGTATACAGACATTCCATTCCTTATTATTTATTCCCAACAATGTTTTCCAAAACATGCCACTGTGTTTTTCTGTATAATATTTTTAGTACAGACTTTATAGTAGAGAGGAACACTGTGTTCGAAAATTGATGGTGTGCGTCTGCAGGACCAGTTTACATTATGGTGTTGGAATCGGCGCCAAGTTTTGATGATCATGGTTTTATTAACCAATATTGGTTGACGGAATTTGGCAGGGGTTTGTACCATGAACCGTTTCTTAATCTTAGATTTAACCTACAGTTTTAATTGTACGTCTCTTTTTTTTTTCAGATACCCCGGACCTCTTTTGAACCATTTTCAGGTAATACTAAAGAATAACCTACTTAGAATTAACAATGACATGGTAGGCAAAAGCAAAAGAAACACTTCTAACGCTCATTAGGTATTTCATGTTTTATTACAGATACCTGAATCGTCTAATCATTCAGCCAACAGGACGGCCGTGGCTGTCGGCCGTCCTGTTGGCTAAATGATTAGACGTTAAACGAAACGAAAAATTATTAACCAGATCATGGAGGGAAGAAAACTCGCCGAAGGCACAAGCGCTTATCATAAACAATGCGGATCCTACACTTTGCTAGGGCAACAAGCCACAAAAAGCATGGATCTTTTAACTATGATTTAAATCTGGCGATTCTCTGTGCAATCGGGCGTCATAAGGTTCCCCAGAGAGCGGCAGTTAGTCGCGGCGTCGCCTCTTGATTGGGATCGTCGTAAAACGATCCTCGCCAACTACAGCAGTAGGGAGATTGTTGGAACTTGTCGATGGAACAGCATTTTTAATTCTAGAACCAGTCTCGATGTATGATTAAGGCTATGTTTGAAGAAAATAGAAAAAACGATCCGCTTGGAAAGTGGTTAGGAAAAAACCATGTGGGAATAAGCACCACGAAGGTCTACAATAAAAAGAGTGGGCCTTTAGTCGCAGATAATAACACAATGAAAAAAATAGTTACCTACTGAATTTACCTATAATACTTTGTCCGATTACGATCACGGTTACAATAAATTAGACATCTAACGAATCATCTTACGAACCCGCTGAATGTTATCAAAGAATATCTTATACATATATACCTTTCCCTAAAAGTGTCTCTGCGGTCAGTCTATGGCAAAGGGGAGTGCAATGCTTTTTGGGACTTAATACTAGCTATTTACACATGTAGAAAACATAAAAACACTTTTGAACTAAGTGCAGCTTCACACACCATGACACCATGAGTTACCAATATTTTTTTATTTTTTTTAACCTCAACGGTGTAGATCTTTGCCTGCATCTCACCTGATGGTAAGTGATGATCAGGCTGAAGGTGGAAGCGAGTATCGCCCGGAATCCTCAACCTCCGAGGGACTAGCTATCGCACCTCAACTAGCTATCGGTCTAACCACTAGACCACAGAGGCGGTTATAACCACTCAGGTACTTATTACTAACTTAAAATCTATTTAAAACTTAGCAAACGGTATCAAAACTTCAATAATTAAATCATCGACGCGATTCGCAACACTATTCACAGCTTTGAATTCAAACGAGAGACTAAAATTTTCAGCATTTTATACCTTACGACTTTGTTAGATCTACACCTACCTTGTTGTTAGCTTCAGCTCTTTCACTGACTGCACGTTTACTGCGAAGTCGGTTGTTTATTTTTTGTAAAAAGTTTTTATTCCTTCTCCGCAGGTAGGTAGGGATTTACCCAATCAGGGGTAGAATCCACTGATTAATTTCTCAGCTCGGATTTTTACCGTTAACACTAACTGCAAAAAAATAAATACATACACATGGCTTAAAACAATTTAAATCTTTCATAAAATGTTCAAGTGGCGGTTGGCGGGAGGAATTTGTAATTTTATACTTTTTGCTGTGCCCTACAGGGTCCGTAATTGTACTTTTAGCTTTAAGCCATTGTAATACCTTATCTACATTATGGAATGCAAATAAAATATGAATATGAATATGGAACTGTGACATGTGACAGCTCGCTCAGTCTGTGATCAATGATGTACGACCCCGCTTATAGGGTTGGGATTCGATAAGCGGATGCGGTCTTCATCTTAATTATACTCTACCTACAAGTGAAGTTACAAGGAACAAACCAGTTCTAAGTCGTTTGCTTGTCATTGTCCTTTAAGACTTATTCAGCTAGACTCGAAACCATCAGGTAGGTACCTACATGATGGTTTCGAGGTACCTATGTAGCTAGGTTATTTCTAATTGACAAGTGCGAGTCGGACTCGCGCACGAAGGGTTCCATACCATTATCTACAAAAATGACAAAAAATATATGTTTATTGTATGGGAGCCCCCTTAAATATTTATTTTATTCTTTTTTTTAGTATTTGTTGTTATAGCGGCAACAGAAATACGTCATCTGTGAAAATTTCAACTGTCTAACTTTTACGGTTCATGAGATACAGCCTGGTGACAGACGGACGGACGGACGGACAGCGGAGCCTTAGTAATAGGGTCCCGTTTTACTCTTTAGGTACGGAACCCTAAAAACGAAATTCTCCTTACATCGGCCTCTGGGTATCCATAAAGCATTTTCCATAAAAATCGCCCTCGTTTGACTGTTATGTAGTACCGCTTTACAGTGAACTATCCTGTATTTATAGAATTCAAAAGGTCATAGTGAGGATGCTTCAATCACCAAATCAATTGTCAAGTTCAGCTTTTTAGCTACTGACGAAGTAGGAGGAGAGTTAGGTGGATGCTCTCCTTCTCTCGCCTACCTACTTACGTAAGTAAGTACTTACTTAGTTTAATGTCGTCTGTCGCCGTCGTCCCGTACCCGCATCGTCACCCCTTGCTTTAAACAACCCCGAATCAAATTTTCAAAGCGTGAATATTCGGAACAAACCTATGTGTTTTGTTTGACAACTTATTGGCGCAGAAACTGTTATTATTCACATTATTTGTGGCGCTTGTTTTTGTTCGCCAGTAAACGATTATGATCCCTTGTGTTGTTCTGTGGGGATAGGTAAACAAGTTTGTCTTAACTTTAAATGGGAGGGTTAAATATTTAGATACGATTGTGGCTTTTGGCAGGACAGTACTAGGTTCTGCCTGCTACTTCGGCCGCCTGAAACATATAACTGGGCAATACTGTAGCTTTCTATTAGGTACCTACCTATTGGAAGAATTTTTGGAATCGGATAACTAGTTCCGAAGATAACCACCTAGGTACATAATAAATATAAACTCAGATCTAAGTACCTCTTTATAATAGTAGGTAGGTTAGGTACACCTATTGCAACCGTTTTCGATGGTTTTAAAGTGATTAGTACTGCGACTAGAGACTACAGGGATTTGATAGGTTGAACATCCCCTGGAGATTCTATCAGTCATCAAATTTTTCAGCCTAAGGGAAACGCCCCTACGCCTACGGCGCGGCGTATAAGAAAATCTTTTCCTTCAGAAATACGAATAAACATTCGACAAAATAAATCAAAGACAGATTGAATTCTCGCCTCAACGTCTAATAAAAATAAATAATTATAGCCTGATAACTCCATCTGTTTGCCGTCAACTTCAACGTCAAAAATACAAAGTAAAACTGCCATCTATCTTTTGTTTTGTCCATTCAAGCAAATCTTCAATGTTGTGCAATATTACGAAGCGGGTCAAAGTACAAGTATTTTATAATATTGACTACTAGATGGCGCTATGAACCAGTTTTATTTCGACCTCGACTCGCTTTCTGTTCCAGCATGAAATTACCAGTTTTCCTCAAAGATTTAGAATTAATTATGATACCTATGTTTATTCAATGGTTAGAATAAATTAAAAACAGTAACTATGCATCTAACATTTAATAAACTTCTCCAATATTCTAACATATTGACACATAAGTTCTACACAGTTATTTAAAATAACACATTTATTGACAGTACTTAGTTTATTCAACAACTCTTTTACACTCTCTAACTTATCTCTTACCATCGGTGCAATAATAATATTCAGATTATTATCATTGGAACAGATGGCAGCCGAGTATATCAATCTACTCACATCTGTGCTTTGATCATAGTAGTACTTCACAACTAGTAATAAACCATAGAAGTTATAACTTAGGCCTTTACAATCAATGTAGAGGTCTTTACATAATCCATGGTTATTAATAAACAAAATCTGATCTTGTGATAATTTAATAGATTTTGTTTTTAAAAATAAAGTCACTTCTTCAAAGGTAAATGACACATAATCCAAGTCATTTGCCGGTAAGAAAAAACCATATTCTGTGATCAGTTTCAAATTATGACTGTCACCATAACATATGAAAACTTGTGTATAGGGATCAAAGTCATTTTTGGTGTATATTGAAAATTGTACATCTGAAAATAAGTCTTCACTTAAACTATTAATAGTAACATTTTCTATATTCTTGCTAACCAGTAACTTGGTCTCATTTCTTGCGTTAGGACTATGGTTAATCATATCTAGGTACGGACATAATGATATTTTTGTATTATCACTTATAAGGGTAATAATGGAATTCTCTACATTTTTCAAATCAATCACTTTAGTCAGATCCATAAACACACATCTAGTGTTTACTGTGAAGTATGCCCATTCATATCCAGCCAAGGAAAATGACTTTCTAAAATCTTGGATAGTATTATCTTTACTAATGTTATTCATTAAAATATTTTCAAAAATACTATAGGAGGAATCAATGATATCTTTTTGCTTTATGATCACAGAGAGAATGTCACTATCAATATTTTGTTTCACTTCATTTGGCAAAAAGTAAGGAACAGAGTACTCTTTTGGCAAACTTTCTAAGTAAATATGCCACTTTGTTTTGTCACTTTGGAATTTTAAAAATGCGAGATAAAATGCCATCAAAGACTGAAAGGAAACTGATTGCTTATATTCTACCAAACAAAGTATGGAATTCTCTAAAAATATTTTATAAAATAATTTGTCCATCAAAATTGTTGTGACATTGATAGTTAAGTTTAGGGGTAAATTCATAAGTTCCTCTCCGCTTTGAATCTTCTTCTTCGTCAAGACTCCTCGGCCTGTGTCGTGAAATACGGCCAAGAATAGCTTATCGTTGCGACCAATGCCATTTTCAGACAGCCAAGACTTCAATTGAATTATTTCTTCTTTATCGTCACAAGCGCAAAAGTCGCGCGCTTTTCTTATGTTTCGTTTCCGTCGAGTTCGGCCCATATCTGATTTCAACGTAAGGCAAACATTTCAATTTTATTAATTAAACACCTGTTCCGCCTAATCAATAAATTAAATTACTAAACTGAGACTTCATAATAAATCGAATTTGTTTGTTGTCATGACACTCGCGTACACAAGCATGGAGTTCACACGGAGTTCGTTCGGAATTCGGATTCGACGAGTTCGGCATCGGCAGCAGTGTGACCATCTTAAAATCACCTATCCTGCCATAGCTTGGTTTGAAACCTGCCAAATCCTGCCAAAGAGTCGAGTAAAAAATGCCAATAAAACGCCAACTTTGCTTAGCGTTGTAATAGTAGTAAAAAATCACTACATATTATAAAATAAAGTCTTCCGCCGCGTCTGTCTGTTCGCGATAAACTCAAAAACTCGATTTTCATGCTGTTTTCTCCAATGGATAGAGTGATTCTCGAGGAAGTTTTAAGTATAATTATAATTTGTCAAGCGAGTGAAGCCGTGGGCATCAGCTAGTATAATATAAACACTGTTTTTCATATTATATTTTTATTGTTAATTAGGTCAAATGTAAATAAAACATGGCAATTAACCTCATATTCTTCATTTTCTATCCATACTATTATTATAAATTCTAAAGTAACTCTGTCTGTCTGTCTGTTACCTTTTCACGCCTAAACCACTGAACGGATTTCAACAGATAGATGGCACCCTGGGGAAAGACAAAGGCTACTTTTTATCAACATACCGCGCGGGTGAAGCCACAGGTGGAAGCTAGTCTTCTTCTTTATACATAAGATTTAACATTTCCTTAGGTTTTATGATTATCAACTTTAAAACTACTTACATTAATGTTCTTAGTTGAATGAGGTATAAACATAGTCACGAGAAGAACAGGGTAATCCCCTATGATCTGTTTCTAGGGTTACTATTTTCGAAAATTTGATATGCCGTTATGGAAAACGTATTTTCTACAAGTATTTTCTGAAATCCTGCCAAAAGCTGCTAATTTTCTAAAACGTTAACAAAACATGCCGGAGGCTAAAATAGGACGCCAATCCTGCCAAAAAGGCAGGAAACTGCCACATATGGTCACACTGATCGGCAGTTCGCGTTCGTGACATGACGTTTAGCGTTTTATTTATTTTTAAATTATTCCCATTGAAAATTTTTTGTTACCCAAAAATTGATTGTAACTATTCAAAACGAATTTAGTTTTATAAGTACCAAAATCTATAAAATACATACTACGGTTTCCAAATTAGATAATTATAATGGTTTCGATTATTAGTGTTGGTCGCTGTGGTTTTCCACCTTTATATAGGGATATAACTAAACGTAGAATCAATAATAGGTTGTAGACGTTCAGAAATATTAGCAGCCGAGAAAATGCATTGCGTAGAAGCTGAAAGCTCATCGTATGATAGGTGGCAGCACAGTTGTTCGTCGCGAAACCGCCATTTGTTGTGTTTACTTTTTGTCAATCACAAAATACGAAAACTAGTTAGTTATGTATGCGAATTGAAGTGTAGCACTATTAAAAGACGAGCTAAGGGCAGGGGAAGCGTCTACCACTGATAAAAAAGCAGCGTTCATGGAAATTCAATATATTATGAACGAAAATTTAGGTTCTTTGTTGATTTTTTCTTTTTTTGTTAAAAGACTGGATGCGTATGACAGAAATAACCTAATCTGAGTTGAGAACCAACTTGAGGACGATCTCCCTGACTGAAAAACTTCAGAGATGTAATATCTAGCACTGCTCTAATATGATAATATAAAAACACCTAGACCTTTACTATAATGACATATTAACACATCACAAGTGCCTCTAAGTAGAGAAAACAGACTTGGGTAGATCTCTTGGGAAAATTAAAAAAAAAACGATTTCTCCCATAAATGTCTTTAGGTTTAATCTTCAAGGACTTTCTAATTAACTACAATAGTTTTAGGTCCGCGCGCGGTCCGGCTGCGGTCATACAGGTTAAAACGAGATAGTCTCGACGAAATAAATTATCGAGTTTCCAATTATTTTTCGGGTAGCTTTCTTCCACATTATATGCTATACGCCCTTTGAGCCCAGAGGTATCGATATATAGATCACCGTATTTTGCAGTTATACTATACTGGTATAAGGTATTCAGTTGCATCCGCTTAGACTGCAAGCCGACCCCAACATAGTTGGGAAAAGGCTAGGCAGTAGGCAGATAGATTGATTTGATTTTGCAGTTACACATATGCGTAAAAGAAGTCGCTTGTTTACAAAAAATCTATGGATAGGACACTGTCTGGGTAGTAGTGGTAGTACTTACCAGTTTATCAACATTATTTTATAGCTTTACACATTCATTCAAATGTTTCGTATAAATAAACTAAAACGTACTGCTTCTTTATCCCTTACTGCTTCTTTATCTCTTGAGTACTAATGTTCTGTGTTCTTTATACATATTCATCTCAGACCAACAAAAAAAGAAAGACGGATCATTACCTATATCAAACGTGTAGCCACAAAACTATGCTCCTGCAAGTAAACACACAGGCTCACGCACACACCTACACAAAAACTATGCTCATCGCTCCTAGTACGTCACGAGACGTCGTCTAGTAAACTTCAATAAAAAAAATAGAATTATGCCTTCTTGTGTAGTGAAAACTTGTAAAAACAATAGCAAATCACATAAAAAGCCTCACGGAATCACTTTTCACATGGAAGTACTTCAAATAACATCGTTTCTTAATTTAGTTAACTATGAATTTTAGGTTACTTGGAACAAAAACCTGAACGAATGAACGAACGAAAACAGTGACATTTAAAGTGCGAGGGTTGCCATAATATGATTTGAAATTTTCCTGTTCGATATTTTTTATTTCGAGTAATTATATGCGTTTTTTTTATGTATTTAATATTTTAGATTTCCAAGTAATATTGAAAATAAAAGTAAATGGATAGTAGCTATAAGAAATAGTCGGAATGATCCAGAATGGCTGCCATCGAAAACCAGCGTGGTTTGTTCCGATCATTTTGATAATAATGACCTTTATTCAACTAATCGTGGACTTCGCCGTGTGATCAAAAGCGGATTGTACCTAGACCTTTTTTGTTTTTTTTTTTTTTTTTTTTTTATGGAACAATTTCAGTTTCTTTTAACTACCTACATGAAACTCCTTGAAAGGCAGGCCTACACTGTCCTCCCATAACTATTAACACTAATTCGAAAATATTGTAAAAGCCAATTATCTTTTAAAAGAGTAACCATGGAGTTTCTTGCCGGCTCTTCTCCATAGGAAACGACCAATTGGAACCGTGCACCTAGCTTCTGACGTTTCATAAGTGCCCATGTAGGCTTATGTGAAATAAAATATTTTGATTTTGATTTTTGATTTGACATAAAATTTGAAAAACAAAAATGAGATTTTATCAAAACAGTAATTAAACACGAGACTGTATTTTTTATTTTATTTTAGTTAGTTTCTCAGCTTAGTCTAGCAAATTTAAATACTACTGTACCAAATTTTATTTTGAGATGTTATTTCCATCGTCCTACGTAATTGCTGAAAACTCAGTTTCACAAAGTTCTGGCTGTACGTTTGTTCAAGTATGTCCTAATTCTTCATTTATCTTCCTAAGGTTTTAATCAAAAGCTGCCATTACTCGTGTATTTTTTTTTGTAGGAGTTACCAGACTTGCCTCATGTAGCCATTGACGATAGGGCTGTATGTAAATGCACTTTGTACTTAATTGTTATTTTATTTTATTTTGCGATGTAAAAAAAAATGGTTTTATTTCGGAATCCTTCCTAACAATTGAGGTACAATACCATACTCAACAATATCTTACTCGTACAATATTATCCTACCCAAAATATTATTCCCCAAATTATAGGGAAAAACTTTAACAAATGACAACCCTTTTTACATACACATAGATAAAAAGGTGGCTTCACTTTTGATGTACGTAATGCTCCGTCTTTCTTTTTTTGTTGGTCTGAGATATTCATAAATATTATTCGAATCGACATTCGTTCAAAAACCTTGTTTGTCATTTCACATTCGAATTTCAACAGCCAAACGGTTTCGTTTTCGTTCTTGTAGTTTTTTCAACTTTATTTGAAATCAAATTCCATTCACTAAACTTGTTTCAACTTGCATAGAGTTTACCGATTAGATTATTGTTTTTTTATTCCCACGATGTCGCAACAACAAACTAAAAATTGTATAACGCTTCGAGGATCGGCACAAATTATTTGTGAATATTTCAGTAAGTACTTATAGAACAAAAACAAATGATAATTCATGTTTTATGTTCTTTTCTTATCTTTTGACGGTGGTAATACAGTCGGCCTGCATGATAAAACATGAAGCTAATTTACTGTCAAACCTTTTTACAGAATTCGCCATAAATTCAGTTCTGTTCCAAAGAGGTCTATATCCTCCGGAAACTTTCAAGACAGAACAGCAATACGGGATTACATTTTGGTTATCAGAGGACGCACAGATCAAGAATTTTCTAACCAACCTTCTCACACAGAGTGAAGGTAAGAAATAATGTTTTTTATTTAAAAATCAATGTGCAGTTTTACCTCTCGAAGACCAAGTGCATATCTAAAGGATTTTTACGTCACTAGGTCTAAGGTACAATTGGTACCTAGGCTAAAACCAAGTGCAAGCATTTTTATGTTGTGGTTTCAAAGAAAAGAGAGAGAAAATGCAGTCCTATGATGTTACTTAATACTTAGTATTTTAAGTATTGTGATGTTTTAAGTCATATACAAAAACCACGATGTACAGAATATGTTATTGTAAATAATAAAACTGTAATTATGGCCATGCTATTAAATTGGGAAATATCTGTAATGATAGTGATGACTTTCAAACTTTTGAACTACTTATAATTATTATGTTTATTTTTCACTTAATTTAGTCAAAATTAAAACCACTTATTCCTAAAATTATATTTTACTCTCCATTTAATGCATCCTCTTTATAAAGCAATAAAATACCTGGTCCCTTCAATTTCGCAATATAGAGTTTTCGGTGTAGTTTAACATAATCTTTTTCTTGTAAACTTTCAGAATGGATAGTCAACAAGAAAGTAACCAAGCTATCCCTCATCATCCTCAACGTAGCCAACAAAGAAGTTCTAGAATGCTGGGACTTCAAAATTCAATATGAAGACGGAGATGCAGCATTATCCAAAGAGAAAAATGAATCTGTCAGCAGTAAGGACTTGAAAAAAATTCAGCAGGAAATTAGAGATGTCATGGTGCAGGTAGCTGCTACAATATCATACTTACCGTTCTTAGATTGTAGGTGTTCCTTTGATGTATTAGTTCACGCTAAAACAGATTGCGATGTACCAGAGAAATGGGCAGAAGCAGAGCCTATAGTAATAGCTAATGCACAAAATGTGCAGTTAAAATCCTTTTCCACAAGTCTTCATAAAATGGAAACTGTTGTTAGTTATAAGTTTGTAGATTAGTATTAGAATTTTAGAATAGTAAGTATTGTTTGTAGCATTTTTACCTGAATAATTTTTACAAAAATTTATGCATGCTACTTGAATTAAGTGACCATATTATGTGGTACTAACAGTATTAAATTAAATTTTTGGAACGTTACCAAAGTTTTTGGTTAAAACTTTGTTTTTCGTTTTTAATTAGGTGATCAACATTAACACTGATCTTTAATTTGTAAGTAATTTTTTGTCTGATTGCTTGAAAAATATCAGTTGAGTAACATTGCTATGTGATTTTGTTGCTGTAAACATGTTGAACAACAAACAGCATACTACATTCCCATGCATAACGTGTTACCAGCAACAGAAAAACATATTGCCACAACAATGTTTCCTTTTGTTTTTAATTAATATTATGATGCTAGCTTTACTTTCAATTGTTTTAAATTGTAATTATATTTGGTAAATCTGTCTATAATATACTACAAGGATCTTTTGGCAGTCGAATGACGTTGACATAGGGGCGCTGTTGGTAAACATGTTTGATTTTTTTTTGTAAAATGTACCTTTTGAAATAACAAAATGGTTAGTTCCGATTTTGGCCACTTGTCATAAGAACCTTGTACCGCTAAGAATATCTAAGTAAGTATATATGTTGAATTACCTACGTATAATATCATTTTGTCCTGCAGTCGGGCCCAAGAGTAGCTCATACATTCCTATTGTAATAATGTAATGAAATTTTATCAAAGTATTGTATGAATTTTGTGTAAATAGTTGGATTATGTATTTTATCATTTTACCTTTATCAATGAGCCATTTAAAAGAGCTTCATAAGTATGAAGTGGCTCTTCTAGAATATCCATTCTCATTTAAAACATACACCTAAGTTACTTAGTAGGAAAGTAAGTTTTAAGCTTGTGTACTTTTCTTTACTGTGTTGTAGTTTTATTTATAATATGTAGGTGGTTTTTAATATAAAATAAGACAAAACATTATTTTTTTTACCTTTTTCCTTTAGTTTCCTTTTACAGCGTCCATGAGAATAGAGAGAATTGACAAAAGATGAGGACCTGGAGCATTGATGTCGCCTTCCTACCTAGAAGGTAGGTACATTTTTGTTTCATTTTTCCACCAAAAACAAACAAATAATAATAAAATCTCCATACAATATTCACATTTCGTTTATTATATAACAAAGCACTTAAAAATAGCAGTTACAGGCTACAATAAATAACACCTAATCAGCAAATAATACTGTACATGACTGTTAATATAACTTAACATTTTTATTAATATTGGCTTATTCGATAATATAGTCACAACTCAAAAGGCAAAATACGAATTATTGAACAAAATGATGTCAGATCATAAAAATAATCAGTGGGTGCAGACTCCAAAGATGTTATTCAATATTGCATTACATTCAAAGGCAAAGAGTAGGTATATAATATCAAAAACACAAAAATTCACCAATGCAATTGGACTAAAACGGCTGAAATTAAGTACTTATTTCTAAAAAAGTACAAGTAGGTAGATTTTGCAAAAGGGAAAATGATAATTAATTATATCATACAAAATTAGTAGGCGCTACGGCGTGATGCCACTGAGATTCGAAATTCGGTCTTAAAATGTCATAATTAATTGTAGCTTAAAAAATCTACCAATCGCTTTCACGTACAGCAATATGCATACACCTAGAAAAATTCAATAACCATTATTTCGTGGAATAACGATTGCAACTTTCAGATGATACCTATTTCATAATAATATGGGTTCCAAAATACTATAAGTCGTTTAACATAAAATACAATCAATACAGTAGGAGAAAATCACTTGATCAATCCTCTATGCTACCGCGTGGTACACCTGCGTACCAAAAACCATTGTAGTTAATTAGAATGTCCTTGATGAAAGTTATTATGTGTATACATATTGGTTCTCGTGACTATACACATTGCACTGCACTGTGCTGTAAATATTGAGATTTCTAGAAAAAAAGTTAAGTAGATATAAAAACAATTTGTTACCAATTTATTGGGAATTGTTTATAGTTTGTCAAGTAGTAGGTATATACAGTTCTTTCACCGTTACTTTATCTCTTATCTTGCATCGCTGTTAAAATCACAGTGATCTTTAGTTTTATAAGGTTGCTGTTGGGTTGCTGCCCATAATAAGTCTGTCAAAAGCAAAGTGATCTTTATTCTCATTTCAAAAAGGTTGCTGTTGGATTGCTGCCGTCAGAGGTAAAATAACTAACTGTAGAAGGACTAATGCCCGTTTTCACCAGCATCCCCTAAGCTAGGGTTAGCGTTAGGGGGCTGTTAGAAGGTGCTTTCGGTTTCACCAACAATAAGGGTAATGTTCACTTACCCCTTACTGTTGGTAAGCCACCTGCCACCTTTTAAAAGCCCCCTAACCATGCTTAGATCCCTTCAACTTGGAGAATGTCGGTGAAAACGGGCATAAGTATCTCTACTATAATATTATTGTCACTCTGCTATCAGTCTTCTGTTTTATGTTTCTTATCACTTGTTGCCTTGATGTTCCTCATAGATGTCGCTACTTGACATCATTATTAAGTACCTACATTTCATTATTATAAAGAAGCGTGTGCGTTTATTTCATAGCAACTGGTGTTTGAAAACTGAAACGAAGATGTTCTCTTAATATCTAAGGGTACGGTTTGAATATTAGGAACATAAAATGGAATTAATTTTGTTAAAACTTTACATTTTCTTAAGCACCACAATATACTTAATTAAATCTAGATATCGTACAAAATGTAGTACAAAAGTAAGCTTAACTAAAACACATATATTATGTAGGCATACTGGACGTATATTTCTACATAATTATAATGTGCAAGCCGCAACCAAACGCGCAGTGGGCAACCGTCGCCTTTGCACGCCACAAGCAAGAGGTGGGCTTAGTCTATCATGTTATTTTATTCTATTAAAAGAACATGTAGACATGAAAGAATATGGAAACAAAAAACGTAAGTTTTTGAAAAAATAATTTCTTAAATTGACTGCAGTACCTACGGGCGATGAATCATAGCCGGTCTGAACATAGGCACTACAAACTTTCGCGCATGTTCTTCTACTCACACTCGCCTCATGTCACCATTTGGTTCCTAAAATATGTAATTGCGCAGCCATCTGCGCAAAGTTCGGACAGGCCATGGTTCATCGGCCGTCCTGCGCTTACATTACCGGCTTGCACTAAGTTTCCACTATATTTTATTTAATGATTAAATTCGATGAATAAATAGGCAGTGGGAAATCGTGTCTAGTTGCTATCCTTCGTAATATTCTTAGACAAAATAATATTAACAAATCGCAAAGTATCATCTACATCGGATACATCCG
The DNA here is from genome assembly GCA_949152455.1 of Lithophane leautieri. NCBI lineage: Eukaryota > Metazoa > Arthropoda > Insecta > Lepidoptera > Noctuidae > Lithophane > Lithophane leautieri. Next base: position 1,597,358 of record OX424463.1, on the reverse strand, counting down.
ATAACATTAAAATGCGGGAATGCTTTTTTCTTATTAATATTTTACAAAGATTTAAGTCGTTAGATTTGCCCTACCGCGTCCAAAGATAGTTTCCTTTGTTTCGTTTTGACACCTCTGATACACAGTGACTTCACTTATTGTCATGGAAACGCTTTATAATAATGAGTGATGGCTAAATGCACAAACCGTGCGAAGCCACAAAAAAAAAAAAAAAATTATGAGTGAGCTCACCACAGAGTATAGAAAAAAGAGCTCACTCTTCTCCGTATGGACCCTTTTTCTCGTGACTAAGTACGGTGAGGGCAAATCTAACGATTAAATCTTTGATATTTTATATAAAAATGCCAAAATACCATTTCGCCTCAGTCGTACCGTTTGTTTCTTTATCGTTGCTCCACTATTCACCACAGTGGTTCGCCTTTACCTGGGTACAGAAAATGTTATGCTTAGATTTTCCTAAAAGTACCTAACTTTCTTGGCATGCAATGTTATACCTTCAATTAATTGTTATCTCACAACAAATAGTAAGTTTAAAGAAGAAACATGCGTTCTGCATGCTTTACCCCTGTTTATTAGTACCCACGTACATAAAAAGCATTAGTAGACCGTGAGGAAAGTAAAATGAAGAAATGTAACGAAGGAATAATCAGGAATTTGTGAAAGAAGTTACATTTTTTCATTCATCGAAGTTGAGTGCGGATTGTTAAACGAGTGCACGACATAAAATACATTTCGAATATACATACCATTTCAGATTGTTCTAATTCCCATCATCCCATGTTCATTCCGTCGCGTTATTTAAGGATTAAAGGAAAATGCAAATGAAAAATAAAAACATAACATAGTCGCTTTTCTGTTAATTCCAACACTCATTTTTTTATTGTAGTTTTGGTATATCCATTACATTGACTTAACATGATGTTCGCGCCTTAATATTTGTTGTGAGAATACAAAAACTCAAGTTAAAAATGGAATGACGTCACTCAAAGAAAATACGGGTGAGACGGGTCGATGATGCAAGCGCGGTACCAAGTGGTATTTATTCAATTGAAAAGCTTTTAAACTTCTTGACTTTTATTACGGTAAACCTCAAAGTAATATTATTTGCTGACTTGTCCAGAATTTTCCCGAACGACGCCATTTCATTTTAGTCGTAGGTATCTATAAAATGCCCTAAAAATCCTCAAAATTGTATTAAAAATAAATAGGTAGTCAGTTTTCTACTTTAATTACATAATATAAATAATGAACTTAAATTCGTAAGAACTTTATACAAAAAGAAAAAAAAAACGAAAACAAGAATTGTAAAACTATTGTGCAAGTTTCGGTCCCATATAGCGAGTTAGAAAAAAAACCGAGAAATAATAAAAATTGTTATCGCTATATCCACAACCATACGTCCAATTAGACACACTCGTAAAATTATATATAAATTAATTTATTTATTACTACCTAGCTATAGTTAAAACTGGTATCTGACTAGGTGATGTAACGGACCGGTGAAAATATGGGAATTGCCTTTTTTAACTACGTTTTTGGCTGTACTTGCTATGCTTTATGTACAGAATTAATTAGTTATTTTATAATTTTTTCTTTTTATTAATCACAAAACTTATTGTATATTATGTTATGAAAACTAAAATAAAATTCACATTTCATTTTTTTTTTTGTTGTTGCTGGCGATTACGTTATTTATGTATAAATTAGAGACTCAGTCGCATAGCAAGCACGCTATACTATTTTGAGAATTGTATTTTTTGTAAAAAAAAAACCCCTTACCCTAATAGATATGTACATAAGTTGCAAGTCTCTTTATCATAATATTACATACTACTAGTTATCAAACCTTATAGTTAACAATAACAATAATAAATTGCAAATATTACAAATAATGTTTAAAATATTTACATCTTCAATAATAGAAGAAAAAAATGGATTGCAAAAGTTATCGCTCATCGTAAAAGTTAAAGATATAGCACTTTTTGCAATAATACATAAAAGTTTAGTCTTACAATAGACTTAATTCGGTTATCACCAAAGAAAAATCGATAAAACTCGTGAAATATTAAGAAAAATCAGTTCAATTATAATTAAAGTTAATATAATTGTTGGAACTGTTAAATGGAAATATACTTAAAAGTTTATAATCTCACTGGGCTATTAGTATAAATAATTTAATAATAATTTAAAGCTCCATGAAGTTAAAATGTTACCGATTTCAAATGAAATATACCTACATAAAAGCGATAGATATTAACGAGTAAAAAATAATAAGTTAGAATCTTCAAATCGATTTTCAGACTCGAGGTTCATAAAAAACATGTTTTTTTAATTATTTACAAATGCCAAACGCACGGCTGGCTCCTAAAAATCCTAAGTATTCAGCATAATACACTGTCGCAACATTTGCGACAGCTCGTATTTGCAATATATTCTCGTACTTTTTCCTACAAGCGTTCGCAATGGAATCACTGGGCTTTAGGGCTGTGAAAACTATAAAAATCGTAATCATAAAACAAATTGTAGCATACCAAACAAAAGTGCGATACCATTAGTATGAATTATAAAACGAATAAAAACGTATTTTACATTGATAATTTAAAGAAATATTAATGTAAATCTACAAATAGATGCAGTTATCTGTCTCGTAAACCGTAAAGTTTTCACAGTCCAGCCGAGTGCGTCGGAAAGCCGCGAGCTAAAAATTTTTAATTTAAAATTGGAACGAGGTGGGTTATGCGCCTGCGCTTCGCTGGCTAACAGTAGTACGTGTTCGAGAGGCCCAATTTACATGTGTAGGAATGGGACATACTGCTTCTGTTCGATATATCCTTGTTCTCGCAACGCTGCCCGTTGAAGCCTTCCGGACATCTGGAGAGAAAGGAAAATAGCAATATTAGAGTTTATTTTAAAAGCCGAGGAAAAAAATCTCACTGGTGGCCAGAGCTTTATCGTTATATGTACGCAAAACCCATGAGTTGAGTGCTGTCAGTCTCTAAAAAGCATGGGCACCTTTCAAAAGTTACAACAAAATCAACTAACATGATGACGCGTCAATGACAACCAGGAGAGTATTGTGTAAAACTTGATACTCACTTGCAAGCTTGTTCCTGAACGATCTCGAAGAACAAACAGGTGCCTCCATTGAGGCAGTAGGACGACGGGTCGGGCATCGGACATGGCGAGCCCAGAGTCGCTGTGGAAAAGAAGAAAATAAATTGATATAAAAACAATAATTAGGAATCTATCTGTGGGAAAATGCTATGCAGAATATGATGAGGTATCTATCCGTGGGTTTTATCTAAAACTAGCTGCGCCCCGCGGTTTCATCCGCGTAAGTCTCGATTCCGAGGGAATATCGGGATAAAAAGTATCCTATGTCCTATTCCAGGTCATGGTCTACCCCAGTGCCAAATTTCATCCTAATCTGTTCAGCCGTTTTAGCGTGAAAGCGAAACAAACAATGTCACTCTCGCATTTATAATATTATTTAGGATTAGGATGACGATGATACACTTGTGAAGCAAGCAATCTCAAGTTGCTCATTTTATGGTTCCTAACAGAAGAGTTAATAGGGAAAAAACAAGTTTTGGGAGAAATCTGTTAATAGTACCTACCTAACATATTCGAATGAATTACATAAAACCCTCATTTTGCGTGTCAAGTTTGGAGAAAGTATTCAGTAAAAACCATAGACCATAGATAAGTGGGACATTAGGGACCATATTCTAAAAAAAAAGATTCGTAACTTATTGACGCATCTCACAATCATCCGTGTTGTCCCTAACAGAACACGATACAAAAAACTCATTATACAATGTAACCGATCACCCTATTGACCTGTATACAGACATTGTTTGAGCGACATTCGCGGAAGAAGCAGTAAGTTTCCCAAGTGTTCCCAGTACAACGGTATGAGTATCGGTAAACAATGTGACATGGTTCGTTGTCTTCCTTTGTTTATGTATCGATACTGTTGAATCAAGGTGAGGGTACCTCGATTTGATAGTCGTTATTAAGCTGTGAATTTGTGAAGAAAGACTGCGAATTTATATCAGTTATGTAAAGTGAATGATTCGTAAGCATTATGAAATGTTCAAAACTAAGCATTGGTCCGAGTATCGAGCCTTGTGGGACACTTTCGCCAAAGGGTCTGACTGTCAACTGTGGTCAAACGTGTGCTATCATCCGTAACCTCGACCTCATGCTTATACTAGCTCATAAAGCACATAGGCAACAATTAACCAAAATAATAAAGCAGATACTCACTCGAGTCATCAGGCGCGGCTGTGACTGGAGGTAGAACGCTGACGTTGGCGCTGGCGACGGCCGGAGGCCCTACCGCACCTTGTGCCCTGCATTCGTACGCTGCGGAGTCTTCACTGCGCGCGTGCCTTATCACTAATACCGAGCGCCTCCTGAAATTTTTGCAATAGATGTTGAAAATGTGATGAAAAAATATTAAATCTTTGAGCGTAAGTATTATTTATGAAGAAGAAGAAGAAGGGAAGGGAACAGTTTACTATACAATAGTTGAAGGATGATATACGATGATAACATATACAGTTTAATTCGATGGCCTTATTTAAACCATAGAAACAAGACTACACCAAGGCGATGTAACATTCATTTGGCAAACAGTTCTCTTGTGCAAAATATCTAAATCATCATCAAAACGCCCAACGACCCATGAAATTGTCCGCGACGCTCAATCATAATAATTACTCTATACATCCATTTTGTCCTCTTATGATATTGTGTTGTCTTCTATTACTTCCACTTAAGGTTTATTTTTGCTTGATTCAGCAGCAAAAGTATTCGGGGATGCACTTCCAGGTCGGACAATGACAGCTGTCTGCAGTTGCGATTAGTGTAGTAATCGTTGCATTTAATGTTAGCACCATATGAGTGCATGCCTCATTTGTTTGCAGACAACATTGTTACTATTTAGCCGAAGTAGGTACGTCTCTAGTACACAAACATGCTCTCATTTTGGATCAAGATCAACATTGCTTGAAGTCAACTGGGTCATTACGGTAGCAGCTTGGAAGATAAATACTCGTAGATTTAATATGCGTTTATTTATTATTAATGGTCATCATTATGGCTTTCGTAAGGGAAATATAAGCGCATCTGTCTTTAAATGTCGCTTTGCTGCGTAGATTTATTATGGTAATACGAATGTCCCAACTTGAATTCTAGACTCGGGATATTATTTTGGAGGATCGCAATCTCGCGTGTTTGGAAAGTACTTACTTGCCAAACGAATGCTTGACTTTCTAAAAATGCTGGTTGTACCATAAAAGTGGTCTCCAGAAATCTGCAACGGATTAAAACTTGGATCTCACCTAAAATTCTGCACCCGGAATCTCCTTAACGCGATATCGGCGACAGGCTTCCCGTCCTTGTACCATGTGATGCGAGGGGGCGGCCGTGCGCTTGCCTTGCACTCCAGTCGCACCCGGTTGCCTCGTGTCGTCCGCACCGACTGCATTGGTTCCACGCGCGCTGGGCTACCTGGGGGCAAGGTTGGACTATTAGTCAAGATTTGGAAAGTATCAGGAAATGTAGAAAAAAGAGTTGCGGAGTCTTCGATCGTCCCGCATGTTGATTTTCAGTCGGAAAAAGAAACCATGCTAGAAAGGAATTCAAAAATCGAGATTTGTGTCATAAAATCGTATAAAAAGTACCTAACATATTTTCAGATTGGTTTTAGCGGTATTCCTGAAAATCTATGACTAACTAATTGAGATGGCAAATTCAATTTTTATACGTATGTCGTTAATCCAGTTCTCAGTAGTCGAGTTCCAGTATCCTACATTCAATCGCGAAAAATGACGATACGCGACTGTTCTATAATCATAATCAGCCTGTAATGTCTGCTGGGACACAGGCCTCCTCTCGGTGAGAGGGAGTGGGCGTAATCCACCACGCGGGTCCAATGCGAGTAGATGTCACATGTCTTCGAATTTTTGGTTCTAGGACATTTTTCCTCACCATGTTTTTCTTCGCAGTATTAAGACCAGTGATGATAAAATCATTTACACAAAGTAAAACGCTTGTCTGGGTTCGAACCTACGACCTCGATACAACTCGACGCGGCCATTACCACTGGGCAACCACTGCTCATCGAAGCATAATTCAGAGGAAATTGGAAAAATCCCTATCCCCACACAAACACATATGCAAGTCGCCTTCAAAAGTCCCGAACTAAAAATAAGCCGCTGTCATTAGGCCAATGGCCTTATTATTTTGTGTGACGAGTAACATATGTAAGAACCGAAATAAACTCGTATTATCTAAACGGGACTCACTCGTTTGGACAACATCCCATCCACAGGCGACGAAAAAAAAATTGGCTGTGTTTCAGTGTGTAAAGCGAAAAAAACGAATGCGTTAGTAGTAAATCATTAACTGTTTCTTTAGGATGTGTCATCCTTAATGTCTGGTCGGAATAGATAGGATTGCGAAAGCTCGGAACACATTTTATAGTGGACATATATTTTTTATATGAATTCAACTTCCAGGCGCCCCGCCTGAAGAAAACTTTATAAGACACGCTATTGTAAATTTTGACCAAACGTTAACAATATTTGGCAGAGAGCCGCGTTACGTGGAGTTTTGTAACAGGTGCATGCGTGTGTTCATATAGAACTACAATTAGATTCAGTCTAGGTTGTAATAAAAAATATACAGATAGACTTTCTGATTTTGTGCATGAAAAGGAAAAGTCCAAACTGATAAAGTTAATGTCACTGAGCTGTCATGAATTTGCCAACGGTAATTGTTCAAGAAAACAAGATGCCAAGTTCTTAAAATAAGGCCCTTTTTCTTCGAAACAAACTATTAGACTGCGATTGATACGGAAACATTGAATTGTATTACAATTGTATTTTATCTGCAAGTCCACGTTAGAGCGCGTATTTTTCGTTCGGAAACTTGATAATTAGACTACAGCTGCCTAACGTCATAGATCCGCCTACGTCCCTTAATGGATGACCAGCGTACATCACTTGACACCCCATAATATGAGCCCTATGAGCTCATCATCGTGACGTCACCCATTCAACCTCACACACACTCACTAGTTCATTCATAACTTTGACTGCCTAGATTTATGGTATTCTTTGATCGCTATATTATCAAAATCGTTTTGCGATTTGTTGTTGAAATGTTTAGTGATACTTCTGGGAACACATTAGAGATGTGGGTTTCCTTTGTGATATGAAGTGTGCTTGTTAAGATAGTTTCCAAGTACAATGAGATTAAAGCCTTTGGTAATACGTTGCACCTGCCTGTTATATGATGGTCTTCAGGTAGATTTGTACAAAGTGGTTTAAGATTTTCCATAGCAACTAGTACGGAGGAAGAATTAGTTTTTCTTTTGTCTGCATTATAGGTACTCGTAATTGGACTTACTTGCTAAAGTTCTACCCAACGAGTAGGTAACTGCATTGTAGTAACAGTGAAATGTGTCGTTATTGGTGGGTAGGCTCTTGTTTCACCCCTTGGAACGTTAGGTACCTATTTGATTCTAGTGATGAGGTAATATCTAAAATTTCAGTTTCTTCAGCATCAATTAATAACCGTGCTTCAAGGTGTCGCTAACGCGTATTTCTCTATTATTCCGTCTATCCCAAACCAAATACTTCACGTTTTTCGCTAAATTGAATGTAGGCGTAACGTAGCATTTCAGTAGCGTCCGTCACGCTTGAATGGAATGCCATAAAACCATGTGAATGGAGGATCATTGACATTCATGCCAATCCTACCACCCACGCTTGTCGGCCTAACGTCACAGGTCTTTAACCAGTAGTTTTCGGCTCATGAATGGGATTTTTACGCCATTTCTATTGAGCTATAGCTTAGAGGTGCCAAGGTAAATAGGCACGTCGTTTGAAGAGGCGTCACATAATACATTAGGTACCGTCATGTTGGTACGCAGATAGGATATATGGCGTCGGATATTAGTTACTGATTTGATTCGAGTCTAGATTTTTCCTACCAACTTATATTTTTTTGTTGTTAGTCCAAAGTTTTAGACTGGAGTTGGTTGGGTACGCAGAAAAAGGTGTTAATCTCAGTGCAGTCTTCGAACTTTTTCAAAAACACCTCAAGATAGATCGGCATCTCACCTCAGGTGCTGATTGCATCACTCTCACCAAATCATCTACTAAAAAACATTACCCTCCTTCTGGGACAGTTGGGTAAAAAGTCAGTCTACGAGCGTAGACCGTGGCTAATCAAATACATCGTCACCTAATATAAATAGTCTGGGAGCTAGGGACCACATCCTGAACGGAAACTGAATTGGAACATCACAGGTGAGGTGAACTGGCTGCTAGCCAAGTGACTCAGAACAGTGTCGTTGGAGACGACCGAATGACAAACAATTGTCCAATAATGTGAGGAGCCGAAGGTCGGAGATTCATAACCGGTTACGACTTTGGTACTGACAATTGGTATTGCTAAGCTGAAAAGCATTTGGCAATATATGAAGATGGATGCACTTGATTAAGTTTCAGAAGCCCGTTAGGCTTGTCATGAATTCTGCGAAGTGTTGACTTTTCAAAGGTCGTGACGTTGTTTCATTATACCTACCTATATGTACCTACCTACTAAATCGGCAGTAGGTCCTTCACCATGCATCAATTAATGAAAGTAACGTATTAAAGCAAAACTGATAGCTTCCTGGATAACCGTACCTACTTATTATTATTTAGAAAATCTACGTTTATATCTGTAATTCGTAAAATAAACCTTTATGTACAAAGGCTTTAGCGGTAGCTTCTGCTACTCAAAAACAGATGGCGCTAGCTATTCAGTTACTACCAACAACCGAACATCAAAATAAAAGTAACAGCTGAAAATTAATCACAGATTGATATGTTATCCAAATCAAAGAAACTATAAAACAAATTGTTTACCCAGCAATGAAAATAAGGAGCGTTAGTGTGCTTGGCCGATATAAATATCCAGTGGTAATTAAAGACAGCGCAGACGGGCCGACAGTTTCAAAATAAACTGCTTTTTATTTTTAACTCTGCAGCCACAATAGATGCAGCTTAGTTTGAGTGTTTAGGTATATCTCTGTTGATGATCATTTATTTACTATCTCTATCTTGATGGAGATTAGATGAAATCTTATTTAATATCAATTAACGTTTTTCGGCAACACTGACTCATGTAACGTATTGGCACCGAGACCTAATTCTGTAAATTTTCTGTAGGTACCTACGAAAATATAATACTGTGAGGTCTTACCTACTCTTAACCTTGATAAGAAGTGACACTTCTTCCGCACCAGCTATCGTATAAATTCGATGTTGATGGGTTTACAGATGAATTTCAAGCATCGATTAATTGATACTATGTACTCTATTACCAACTTCTTTAATTTCTTTGTGAATGAGCTATTTTCTTTTCAATTTGTCTAAGCTTGTTTACTTGCTGTTACCATGAGTTCATTTTATGTTCATCTATTTTATCTTTAGCTCTACAACATCCTATATCACTTGCTTCACCGACTTCAAAACAATGTATATCTTTAAGTTCAATATTAAAACCAATTGTCTCTAAACATCAAAACGATCTTCATAATGCTTCTTGTACTTAATTTTTTCTCCCACATAATATAATATCGGCAGCAATTTATGTTTTACTAGGGATCCGAACCAATCTCCACCTACCGTGGTGGCATCGTGTGTGTTCCTTCAAGAAATTGCGTTACAATCGCCATAAAAACATGTGTTTATATCTTCATCGGGATGATCGGGTGTGAGGGATCCCTTTATTGCTAATTCACAGTTTTTGAGTAGTTTGTTATACTTTGGAGGTTAAAATTACTGAAATATATACTTACTGACAAATGGAGCTGACGTAGCGCGAAGTACCTAACTAAATATTTAGTTTTGTAAAATTATTTATCTATTTTTTCAAATCAAATTGAAATCAAAACACAGCAAAGAGAATTAGATCACTTAAATTGCTCACAATAGAAACAAAACATACCTAACCATCTTATCAATCAAAATCTCTGAACAACGGGCAAACATTTCATTTACCGCCACCATAAACAAGCATTACAAAATATATTCACTCTAAATCAATATTGCAATTGGACCTACTTTAATGCATTTTGCATTTCCTCTACATTACTTGACCATCTATAGGTACCCATCGATAGATACAGGTTACGTCTTCATATTAAATGCGTCGGTGGTCGATCAGGAGACTCGTCGTAAAAATTTAAGTGCTTCAGTAATAATTCCATAATAAAAAACATCATTCAATCATGGAGCGGCTTGGTTTTCATTAAACTTATATTTAGCTTTAAATGAAGGATGGGCATTAAAATTCAGGTGGTTATGATGTCTACTATTTTATTATACTTTTCTCCAGATATATTGCTTTCATAAATAATTGAGACGGACATATTTGAAGGATATTGAGCAGTAGATTTATGTTCTCCTGTGAAGCTAAAGTATAAGCTTGCAGATACGTTATCTTTGAGGAAAATCTTTAGATGCACTAGCTGATTTACTGTAGAGTGATGAAAACAGTTTTAAAATATCAACACTACATTTTGGCAGAATCTCAAAATGGTAAGTATGCTAAAAAGCTAATCTTATTGAAACATTATAGACTAAAAGATATATTAAACCAAATTAATTAGGTTACTTACAAAAGACACATTTCGAGATTTCCCAACAACAAATAAACGAATTCACTCTTTCTGAACACTCGTAATTACAGTGAACGATTGCTGACCGAGTGGCGTTCCAATTTTTTACATTTTAAAATAGTTCACTCACTATAGGTAGTTCCGAAATGACACGAGCGCCGTAAGTCGTGTGCGTAAATTTAAACGTAACGGTATCAACAATAAAATACGTTTCCCTGAGTCACAGGTTTTCCTCGAAATGCGATTTTTAATGGATTGAACGAACCAGATTTTCTTGAGAATTTTCTTGGGGTTTCAGGTTTTACCTGTGTTGACCTGACATTACCTACTTATCTTGTAAAATGATGCATTGATGTGGATATTTTAAGATTAACACACTTGTCTTTTTATTATGAAAAAAACGTAGTTTTTTTTTATCGTTTTCATCAAATTTTTTTTCTTTTCCGATTTGTAGGTAGGTGCCTAAGTCGGAAACTATAGCTAACTAGCTGCGGATTCACCTGCATAAGTCTTGATCCCGTGGGAATATTGCGATAAAAACCCAGGTCATGGTCTACCCATGTGGCAAATTTCATCTAAATCCGTTTGGGCGGTTTAGCGTGAAAGCGTATAACAAAACAACTCACTTTCACATTTGAAATAACACAAAAATAAGAAATCGTCCTCAATGTTCAGCTCCTAAACTACCGATGATAATTAAGGGCACCAACATTTATTTTACTACATATTTATCTCTGTCATTACAAGATTTACAAGGATTAAGAAGTGTTTTCCAAAATGTTTTCAAAATAAAGGTCAATGCACTTTCACACCCACGATAAAAAAAATGTCAACAAGTCTTTAAAAAGTGTTTAAAAAGTTGGCAAATTCGCAGCCCTATTAATTTAGCGAATGACCACGATTTCGATGACCGTTGGCATTTATTAGTGAAAGGGCAGATAATTGAGGATGAACATGTAATTTTACGACTCGATTGAATCGGTATAAATTATGAGACGATAAGGTACTCGGTTTCTTGCTCAATCCATCACATCACTGAAAAAACCATCATTCTTCAGGTCATTAGAGGAAACGAAACACCTACCTACCTACCTACGTAATTATTTCATTAGAGTAGGAAATGGAATAGTTACAAGAATGTAGACGTGACAAGTAGGTACATTAACCCAGGAAATAAGGTGCCTTCCGAGTCTGAATTTTCAATCCACAAAAAAAAAAACTCCTTTATCTATTGAAAATTGACAATATCCTCCTTGATATAGTCCTTGAGGAAGAAGTCTAGTGTCAGTGTGTACCTACATGATTTATTTATGTATCTTTGTAATCTTTCCCTTTTGTGTAAAAATATCACGTGGTTCGCATTGGTCAAAATCCTTTAAAAAACAAATTGGAACCAATTTGAATCTACGTAAGCAAGCGTTGCGACGCGACGCTCAGTTTAAAACAAAAAACTGTAGTGACATATTAATAATTTAAACTCCGCTACACCCGCTGTTTCTCCACGAAAAACGTCTCCGTCAAGACATCCACCCCTTACGAAATGCAATGCTTATGGAGTCGACCATAATTCAGATTCACTCCATCCCTATATTATAAATGCAAATCTCTCAGAAACAAAAGCCACTTAATTACTAATCCTAAACATTTTCACAAAACCTACAAACCGCACGACAAACGCAGTTGCGATCGGTTTGTTTACGCTGCGCCGGCGCGGACGAAAAAAGCACGTAGTACGCATGCGCGACGCGCGGAGAGGGGAGGCATTCTACTACGCTACGGCGGCGATGACTTCGTTTTTTACCACAATCGGGTTTCCTTTTGACTTGAGCGCCTGGTTTTTTCGTTAGCGCCCAGTTTGGCGTAGCAACTCCATATACAGTTACACTGGAGAGGCAACCCCGCAGAATTGTTTTTAAATGACGACTGCTTGCGCAGACGACACGACGCGCGCTGCTTTAGAGTGCGTCCTTTGTATGATTTTATATGCCGATGGAATGTAACATGTACATGTAATGGCTGGGATCTCTGTGCTTGTGAAAGGTATCGAAGGCTAAATTTGTAATATAATTATCGGACTTGTTTATTAAAAAGCTAAAATGCAACTTTTTACATAGATTCACTTGCTTGAGGTTGCGTTTTGATGATGAACTTGACGAAAAAAAAAATTACCAAGAAGGAAAACCGATAACTCAAACTTTACTTTGCTGTTCAAAAGAAGGAAACCCTGCAGATCGCACTAGAATCGCGCGCACGGCCTGTAGTCGGCAAATAAATACAATCTTTTGTTCATCCCCACATGGTTCGGAGTTACGATAAGCGAGTCCATATCCCATCCCGGCCGAGGACAGTAAAAGTATCCCTTTATTGTTGTTTTTTATTTATTTATTTTTACTTACGTTTTTCCTTATTTTTGTGACGATGCCATTTGAGATTGGGTGAAAAATTGGGTGTTTAAAGATAGGTTATGGAATTGTAAGTTACTTTATTGAATCCCTTTGTTGAAGCAAGGATCGAAAATAGAGAAAATCATGAAAAATAAATGAAAAATACATGGAGTTCATTTTCAACTTGCTGTTTGAGTTTGCGATTGAAGGATCTTGGGAGTATAAACAGAACATAGTTGTCGATACCACACATAACTTTATGTAATGGCATAAAACGACATGTAGAAGATAACATACGAACCTAAATCAAAAAATTCCAATCTAATATCGAGATATTTCGACTCTGATTAATTCTTACTTTTGGCATTCACTTGAAAGTAAAACGAAAACTTACATTTAACAAATTATCACCATTATAACCGTATAAAATTTCGTACGAAATCATCAGGCCATCGGACACGAACAATACCAGCTTTAGGCGGTTTACAATTTAAATATTTATAGGGCACGCGGTGGTAGCGAATTTACGTATAATTTTTTTGGATTCCAGCAATTTATTGTGAATAGATTGTAATCGCGTGATACTCTAACTAAAGTGTAGTGCCACCAAAAGTTTAGGATTATCCAAGATTTTGTAGACTGGTCTGACAAAGACCCTTCTGTATTAGGTACTGTTAATAAACTATGGATAGGTACATTATTTTTGGACAACAATTTACTTCGGGCAGGAACTAGTAGTAAGTGCAAAATATTGAAATTTAATGACATTGAATATTAGTTGAGAGGTACGTTTTCAATTTCAGTCACTTCAACCCTTCTTTCATAAAAATAAAGAGACCTTTACAACTTTTCCTATTAATTCGAGATATCGATAATTGTAAATTTGTTAATTTTTGTGCCTCCTAGAACCAATATCAATTTGCAGTTATTTTTATCCAATCTTATGGAGTTTCCAAAGTACAGTCCATTCGCACCCTAGTAATTGGCGAGCCATTCGGGACGTTAACCGTTTAAGGAAATATTTTAAGGTTCGATGACTCTTGCTTAGAGGTCATGGTGGGTTGCCATGCAGAAGGCAGGATGAGTCCAATCATGGTGATAGCATGAGACATCTGCCTTTCTCCGGCTAATGACCGATTGATTTCGATGTAGTAGGTAGTCTGGAATTAATTCAGTACAACATGCATCCGTAATTTGTCGGTTATGGTAATAGTTTATAATGGTTTGCTGAGTCTGTTAGCAGGCCTTAGAGACAGGGTTTTTGGGATATAGTCTACAATTCTTACATATTTTTTCCTTAAGAAATTTACTTATAACAAATTAAATGAAGTATCTTTTTCGTCCCAAAAAAATTGTGGATGAACGAAAAAAAGGTTTGACTCACCTTAAGTAGATCACTACCATGATGAGAAGGTATGGACTTGTGTATGAATCGATAATTGAAATATGCAAATACTTGCAGTAAACGCTTATTGAAATTTTGGAAGCTTCGCTCAAGATATAAATAACATGTTTTAGTTTTACAACGTGTCCTAATTTACGCGAATTAGATGCGGCGCAGACATGCGGTGATACGTAAACTGTGGGAAGTGTTTGGTACTGGTGTAATGACAGCGATTATTGCTGGAACAATGGTGAGATACGATTTTGGAAACAACAAACATTATTAGGTAAAAAAATTAATAAGAGTCGATTTTTTTTACTGTTTTTTTTTTAAATTAAAGCAAACGATATTAAATTAGGTTGTGATATTAATATTGCATACGAGCGCTCTTGCAAAATCTATTTTATGAAAAATCATTGCCAAAATTGAAGTTCAGAGAAAAGTACGAGCTTGTACGGAGTATCAAAGTAGGTAAACCATGAAATATGCCACGAATTTAATGATATGCGTATTAATACAGATGTCATCGCATTTAAGGAATGTAGACCAACCAATTGAATAAAGAAACCCAAATAACTATACTTACCGGCAAACATGATAAGTAGTCGGTGTTAATCAAAAAGGCTAAACATTCCCAGTGCAAACACTGAACAATTGTTACAGAAAACCTTCACATGGTGATGTTTAAACAATATTTGATCACAATACTAAACCTACTGTATTTGTTTTCCACATGGATTGGGCATATTATAAAGACAAGGATGGTGATACAGAATTAGTTAAAAATGAAAAAGGAGAGAAGATAGAAACACTTGCGACTACAGCGGTCTGTGATGAAAGGACGGACAGAATACAAATGAGAGTTGGTGACAATGCATTGGAATCCAGAGACGGCAACAAGTAGGTTAAAAGGTGAACATGGCAGCTATTACTGTAATTAGAGGTGTGTTGGCATAGTGATGCAAATGACGAGGCTATGTAGAGCTAGCTGAAGCTCGCGTGTCGTATTGGAAATGTAGACCTGATTATTAAATAATTTGATTTGAGCGATGGCGACGTCAGAAAAATTGGGGGAGGAATTTTTGCACACCGTATCCATGAACCGAAGGCTTCACTGCGTTTGTTGATTCTAATGAAACTAAATACTATTTCTAAGAAGTATCAACCCTAGGTGCTCGGCGCCACTTAATGATCAATAGCAACGTGGATGGTTTACAAATCAGAATAATTGTGCATAAATAGTCAGGCAGATAAAATATGCAGAATTGGTCACACCGTCAGAGATAATGCACTGTTTGCGGGATAGCACGTTCTGTATCCTTGATGCT
This sequence comes from Lithophane leautieri, assembly GCA_949152455.1. Classification (NCBI taxonomy): domain Eukaryota; kingdom Metazoa; phylum Arthropoda; class Insecta; order Lepidoptera; family Noctuidae; genus Lithophane; species Lithophane leautieri. Next base: position 1,581,578 of record OX424463.1, on the reverse strand, counting down.
CTTGTGAAAAGCCAAGTGACAAATCAAGTAGTATAGTTGCTCGAATTTTAGATTTATTCTAGAAATCCCCACCGACAAATCCCCACCAGTGGGGATTGTTTATTGCCTATGATAGAGAGGCCAATTTATAACGCGTTGTCTAAGGTCAGCATCTTCGAGTCTTCGATCGACTGAATGCCTACGCTAAACTAAGATACCTGTTAATAATACAATAATTGTCAGAAAAAGTTTTTTTTGATAGAATTATAGATAAGAATATTATGATATTAGAAATTATTATAATAATTAAAAAAATATTTGTTATTAAAATGATTATTTATATTAAAATTATTAAACTTTTCGATTGGAAGTCAAATATACTAAATATATTATATAAATAATTAATTTCCTCATCAATAAATAGAAATGTAAAGGAAAAAAAAAGGAAGGAAGAAAAAAAGTATGTAGGTACGGCAAGTCCAGTGAAATAATTTAAGAAAGCACAAACATTATTTTCACTTTTTTATTTTGTATGTCACGAACTAAAAACAAATCAATCAAAAGTCATTTATTCAAACTAGGCTGAGAACCAGCACTTTTCGAACGTCAGAAATACATAAAACAGTCCCCCAAAACGCCGAAACGAACTGTGTCCAAATAAACGTTTTTCTTTCTTTCTTTTAAAGCAGTCACAAAGCTTTAATCCTAACAAAGTTTCTTATTCGAATGCATTTGAGGACATCGGAGAGGTCTAATTAAACAGTTTTGTGAACTTTTTACTGGGGAAGCCATAATCGGCCTTAATCGGTCGGTAATTAAGGCGATTACTATCGATTCGGCCGTGGTAGATGCCAGCACGACAAAACTGTCTGTGAGGCCAATTTTTTTCACTTTCCATGAGTAAAGTGAATTAGCAATTTGCTGAAACTAAGGGATAATGGAATTCCACCTTTTTTGTTGATGAACGGTAAATGGTGATATGGTTTTGGTAAGAAATGCATTTCATGGTAAATGGTTTTCACTTTTGCGTTGCTTGTATAGTTTTGATGTGTGGACCACTTCTTCTTCTCTCTTGTGTTTTCCTGTTTTTCTACAGTTTCAATACTTAAAACCGAAATAGATGAGGCCTTTGGTTTCGAAAAAGCCGTTACTAAGAGCATTGATGTTGTTGGTATTACTTAAGGTATCCTTTTCTGAATACCTATTGAACGTCAAAGTAGCACACCATCATGGCTATCTAATATTATCGAGTGCCAATTAAAGATTTCTTATTAGTCATTCAATACATCATATTTCATTGCAGTAATAGATTTTTCTGAATTCAGAAAAAACTTGGCAACATTCAGCCGGAAGCCACTCGGGAAACAGGCAAAATCAAATAAAACAGTCTATTTTTGTTAATCGCAGACACAATTTGAAACCTTGGCAGTATGGCATTATTAATAAAATTGTAAGGAAAAAGTTGCCAGTAATGTCCTAAGTTCCTCAAATTGGATCACTGAATGGTCAGCAAAGTTTCATAGCTAAACATGCAGTGCCTACAGGGTGTTAAAAATTGTGAGCCGTGATCTTACAAGTAAACTTGCTTACTACGCATTTGCTCCTACACTTTGTTCTCATCATACCTACTTCTATATTATCTGTTTTACTTTATAATAAAAAGAACGCAAAATAAACAAAAGAGAATTAAAATGTTTTAACGATAAACACATCAAACTCCGAAACATTAAACCAGAATGCAATGAAAGTGTACTCAAAACTTATTCCTAAAACCTTCGATAAACATAATAAAGCTGGGGCTATTGTGAAACAACGGAAAGTGGTGAAAACATGACACGTTTTATTTAAATCTCTCATTCAAAATAGTGTGGCGTGACCTCAATACGGGATGGTCGGCAATACCAAGTGGGCGGGAACCTTGACACTCTGCTTGCATTGTCTACTAGTCCTGAGTTCCTGACCTCACAAAAAATATTGCGACTTCTTCAGTTCTTTAAGGTCTTTTAAGGTCCAGTTGTGCTATTCCGTAAAAATCTCACCCTGAAAACTTAGGTGAAGTGAGCTTGGTTACAGAATAGCAATGCTTTTCCATTTCGTCTATTTTTCTACCTTCAAGCAATTATTAGGTAATTGGATTTAAGTTAACTAGTGTTCAAGAACTTTTTGGTCTTTTTAAGTATATTATTTGATTGTACAAAAACGGTCGATTTTTTAGTTACTTGCTAACTGCCAAAAGACTTGACTTCAATTAAAACCCAAGCCTTGATGCCCGCGGATCGCTGAGCGGCGAATTTACTTCGCCGAAAATAAATTAGCACTCACTTCAATAAATATATTCGAATGAGTAAATCAAAGTGTTATCTTTATAGAGACAACGACGTCTCATCCAATTATTGACACTAAAAGCGTCGAAAAAATAATAAAAACGAACACAATAAAATCGTTTATCTTTATCGCCGAATCCCTAAATCAAACTCTGGGATCGAACATCAGACAAAATAAAACAGCGAAAAAGCAATGGATAAAATTGAGATACTGTTAGTTGAGCAAAAAGCATTCCGTTAGTCCTTGCCGGAGGCGCCTGCGCACAAATTCGCGAAACTTGATAGTTCAGAGTGAATTTTTTAGTGCATAAGGGCTAATGCCTTAGTTTCCATTTTCTGATATTGGTATATGAAAAGGTAATAAGGGGTTTATTTGCGTTGAGTTTCTCTCTTGAGTGTCATCACATGACGTTTGTTTTAGTAGATGAGCTTTTTATTTTGAAAAGTTTGGTTAAGATCGACGAGAGTCAATAGGTAAACCACCTCCAAGTGCTAAGTCAATTTCACGATGGTCTTGTTTGTGGTGGTAATGTATTGCTAGCAGAATTGGTGTCACAAAAGTCTTTACAATAGGTCTGATTCACCTGATTGCTGTCATGGAAGTATTATTGCTTACGCGTAGGTACTTTTAGGAACTTGCAGATAATATTACCCAAACTCAGAAGCCACTAATGTAAAGTCAAGCCAAAAAGTGCGTTCACTTAACCAGGTACAGGTGACAACACAGTCCAAGTGCGAAAGAGTCATAACCCGAAAAAGCGAACTTTCCCCTCCCACGGTTTTTTGCACACTCACATTGTTTTTGGCCGATGGTTGCTGGCATTTTCGGAATTCAGCCATTTACATAAATACCGAGGAGTCTTTGTTGAGCCGCTAAGGCGCCGCAGAAGGAACGGGTTGCATCGTAGTTGCGTACGCGCGGTTGTTCGTAAATGGCGAACACTGTTGTTTGTTTTCTGTTTTTGCCAGTTTCAAAAGTTGCGACATTTGTTTGTTAATGTAGGTATGTAGCTTTGTTTGTTCATGAAAGTTTTGGAAAGCTAGTCTTCTAAATGTTTTTTAGATGGTGCCAAAATAATGTAGTGTGTTTGCTGAATTGAGCTACGTTAGGTTTCTGACATTAATATTGCTTATTTGTTTTATTTTTATTTGATCTTAATGATTTCTTAATTTTTAATGGTGACAAAAAGGTGGGTATGTACTTAAGTATTACTGCTTTATGTTTGCTTGGGGAATAAAATACTAATAACTTTTATTTTATTGGAGGATTAGCATCCTCACTTAAAAATACTCTAATGCAGTCCACCAAAGCGCCTTGGCGAACTAAACTATAAAGTTGAGATATAACAATCGAAATTCTAATTAGTTTTCAATATATTCAACCCAGGAGTCGAACCGAAACAGGTCATCAATCTTAAAGAGCCGTGGCGCCGTCTTTTCACTGACCCCAACACCCCATTTTGGTAAAAAAAAATAACCGACGCTACTATAAAGAATGAGCAGCAAAAACCATAATATCCTTTACAAAATCAAAGTCAGATTAGCCACCAAAAGTAAGCTTTATCCTGCTAAAAATAGAGATGATGTTGCCAGCAAAATGAAATTGTAAGTTTGGTAATTAGATTCTGACAGTTTGAAATCGGCAAAGGGGCCGACTGTCAAAAAGTCGGCGCCAGAATCAGCGTGTTGTAAATAAAACACTGCAATTCTAAAATTTACGATTCTTAGGTTTGGCACGTTCTGTTTTTAGACGCGGGGCATCAGTCGTATACATTATCATTATATTCGCGATTTTTGTCTATACAGAGAAAGTCCTTCACAATTTACAATCTGTAGGTAAAAAATGGGAAGGACAAACGCATATAAAAATACCTACCTAAAAATATATATTTTAATAACTAAATCAATTAGACTATACGTAGTGAAAATAACAAAAGAACTTTTATGGCATTGCTCTATTACCTACTTTTAAATGTTTTTGCTCTTTTATTTTTTCAGAAAGATGTTTTAAGATACAAGGCTTGTGATCTATGGTTTTAGGCACTTAAATCAGATCACCCGATTCTCATACAATTCGACACACAGCGTTCTCTTGTACCTACTTTAATAACAACTTTCGGCACACGTTGCCAATGATTTTATGGGATAATATTTTTCTATTATTACGAGAATTGATTCATCCAAGCGGTGTTGCCCGGCCCGTTTATCCCACGTAAATATATTACTCACACAAGCTTTAAATAATTTACGATTAGTTTTTTTTTCGACTTCAAGATAGTCAACGTATTTCTTTCTGATGGACTTCAAATTCAAATTTATGTTTTTGTAAATCGTTTTGGGGTAGTAGAGTCGTCACTAAATGTTTTTATTAATAACGGCAGATTTTTATAAAACCTATGAGTAGGTAACCAAGCATTGCATAAATAAACTGAAAGTAATGGTCTGGTGACAGTTCTATTGGCTGTTTTTGAAAGGCCAGTAGAAATTATGTAAGAAAATGTAGGTGTATAAAGAAACGGAGTCAATAACAATAACAAAATGAGTTTGTGTAAAAATCATAGGTATGCACTGCCTACGCTTTATTTTTAATATGCTTGTTGTAGGGATGTATTTAATAGCACTTTAGAAATTGTATATCTGCACTTTTAAATAATAATACATCCATAATTTAATATTATCACTATAAAAATAACGCTTTGCACTATGACTGTGTCGAAAACCAACTCCGAAATCAGTTCCTGATTGATCTAATTTGACTTTTCGCAAAAACCCTAGGGATACTGCGAAAACTCGGATAATTAGAAAACGGTGAAAAAATTTCTGCGAGCAACTTGGAAAATGACGAATCATACAATCTGCCGCAAAAATGTTTTTACCATTGTCTAATTATCTAGTCATTCAATTAATTTTAAATCTAAGCATATTTATAGTGGAAGCAATTTTTTTTATAGGTTATTCTATTAATTTTAAAGCTAAACGTATTAGTAAAACATTAGGTATTTTTAAAGTGCGTTTATATTTATTCCCCCTTAATAAATACAAATCACACTTCAATAAAAAAAGGGATTTTCTAAATTGTAAATACTCTACGTTTAAATCATTTACCTTATCATTTAGCGTACCTACTTACGTCAAACGGCCTATAAGTTAGTACCCGCGTAAAACTTTTGGCATCAAGTCTGATACAAATCGACCATTTACTAAGCTTTCTACAACTAGGTGTATAAAAATATGAAAGTGCATTATAGCTTTCATAAATCACGGACCTAGATACGCAAAAAGTTTCTTGAAGAGAGAAAACTATTTGCAAAATTGATGGATGTGATGTGGGTAGCAATAGAAATGAAAGCTTTTGTAACTCGTCGGTTTTATCAGTGAAATACATAGTGTGATTTTCTCTGTTCCTATGAGTGAAATATTATTTAATTTTGGTTACTTTTTGATGAACTTGATAACGTGAAAACCTAGGTTAGGATATTTTCAGAATTAGCGTAATCCGAACGAAACTGCGCTCGGTAAAATGGAAAGTATTTTTATGAACACTATGTACTAAGTAGGTATAGTTTTTATTTTCATAGATTTTTACATTGGTATAATAATTTATGGCTAATAAAACTTTACAATTACCACCATACTTCGAATCCTTATTGACAAATAAATTTTAATGAACAATTATCCGCAAATATGGATAAAACGGAATTCTTGAATGAAAAAACAAGAACCATGTTAGGTATCCATAAAACAAATAACACTGCAGAATACACTGAGACATCTGTACAATAAAAACTAACAATAAAATAACACACAATTAAATTATTAAAGTCGCTATCAAGAAATTTATCGTTCCTGCTAATGAATAAGATACTATTGCACCTGCCCATAGTAACTATGATACCGTTACACTTGTCATTTACCATAACATGTTTGTACTAACAGGTGAGGACTGACTCCCTCAGGCCTGAAGGGATGAACTAGAAACTAACAATAATTGGTAAGACGTTGATCACACGTTTAGGTTAAAGGTAGCTATGAAAAATGATATAAGAAGAGCAAAACCAAAAAAAAAATTGGTTCGAACTTAGCTGGATTAAATGTGGTGTGGTTTCTTACAACGGTGTTACTAATAGTAAATCTGATAGTTGGGCTGTAAAGTCCATCTGCGAATACGAAGATAAGCTACAAATTTTTGATGTGTAAATGAAATAACCTATATATATCTGATATTCGAGGCAAAATTGAATGTTTTGTGCAGACATTAACATAGGGAATTTTACAGTGGGATCACGCGCGTCAAATATTATATCTCTCCATCAGCGAAACAGGTGGCCATTATTATAATTTACTTAAACATTTATTAGTTCAAGTATTTTTGATATAAAATATGTACGAGAATATGAAAATGTGTCGTGTTTACTTCTGACTCACGCACTGCGAGCTTACGCAAAAATTGTAGTAGTAAAAAATAGTTTCACACAAGTTTTTAAAATAAAACAAAATACAAGACGTAGTTGCTATGAGAACTGTCTAAAAATAACTGAGTGTGACTTTTTCCTAAAGCTGATGATTGAGTCACTAAAGGTTGTTGGTTTATAGCATCTTCTACTAAAAGATAACACCCGTATACATAAAAAGAAAGGATTGATGACGATAGACACACAGTATTATGTATTTCATATTGCTTTTAAATACATCAAAATTCCTGGTAAAGATATTGTAGAGAGTAAGAAAACAATGAATTTTCATATCGATAATAGAAGACATAGCACACTGAAGATCCTAATATCTAGCGTTCATGCTCCTAGGAGCATGACCGCCGAAAGCATGTGCTAGTAATTCAAGACAGATATGACTAAAGCAAAGCAGAAGACAATAAATCAAAGAAAACCCAGAAATAAATAAATAAGATTTACTGTTTGAATCTAACTAGTCTGCATTTTGTTCGTGAGTAATCTCAAGTCTGCATTCTGTTCTGCGGAAAACTGACTCAGAATGTCAATCTAGACTATGAAAAGTGTCGGAGAGCAAGGTATGAAAATTTCTATAGAGAGGTGTCACTCTCAATAAAAAAAATCCCAACTTAATGTCGATATTATATGAGCTCTTCTATTACCTCCGTTCTTATTTTTCAGTGTTTTCAGAACGTTGTGTGTTATCAAGTGCATGCCAATTTTCTTCATCTGCTGGTTTTTCTTAGACAAGAATATCAAGTGTCTTCCGCTTCCTAGTTTCTATACCTCCTAAAACAATTGCTAAGTAACTATTATAAGTATTCATTAACATTATTAAACTCTTCAAAGTTCAATTTACATTTAAAAAAACAAACAAAATTTTAATATTCTTGTATTTCATCTCGAAAAGCTTCACATTCGTACACTCACAAAAAAACTTACATAACAATAAATTTTCATTCATAAACTATTCAGCTGCAGTTCATATTCCGTTAAACGCTCGCTCGCTCGTCCAGACGTATTATATTTAGACCAAGTGACTTTTTTCGTCGCGTCAAGTATTTTGGTTGCAAAATACCGTTTTGACTCAAAGTAAGAATGCCAGCGTTATAATTTATAGTGTCATACCATGCTTCTAAATTAATGTGCAATAGAAAAAATATAATAGAAACTAATAAAATGCTGAAAATATTTTCTGTCAGTTTTGTATCAATTCATATTTTGCTATAGATAATGATCATAATTTCTTTCATTTCATTTTTATTAGTCAATCTTCATATTTTTCGCGTTAGATATATTACTCACCATATTTTCAAGCTTATTTATTAGTTCACTCGGTACAACGACATCAATAACTCCTGATTCTTCATACAAAAACATTTATTTGCAAAAACTGTGTTGACAGGTAGTAAAAGGCTTATGTCACTTCATGCAATCGTCGAGTGCGACATTTTTAACGTGTATAAAGTTATTTCCTTCACTGTACAATATGACCCCGATTTTTCAATTTATTCAGAGAACATGGCGGATTTTCTGGAAAACCAATGACGTATACGTTGAGTTATTAAGTTGCCAAATATATCACGTATACACATAATTAAGAAACCTAAATGATGTCATATTCGAATGAAATATTTCTTTTTACATTTGTAAATTGGTGATGTAAGGACGCTAACATCCCATTCGGAGTTATCAAAACAAGATATATTTGTTATGTTTTCTTTCTTTATTTTTGCATCAAACTGATGATATCGTTTCGGCAAACAACTGTTTATTAGTAACATTATTGCGACCACTAATCTGCCTGACTGACATTTACCAGTCAGACGTTTCAGCCAGTGAGTGCTGCAATATATTGCGATAACCGAAGACAGAAATGTACATCTGGAACCCGTGATAAATTATTGTTTTTTTTTTCTTAAACACAACCTTTTTTATTTCATTGGAAATTCCACATAGATTTTGTAAGAATTCTATTTCCGTCACACAAAAATTGCACTCTATTCCTCTTTCCTCTAAATCCATAGATACTGATTAAATTAAGTGCTAGTCAAAGTAAGTGGCGTTTACACGCAATCATACTCAAGTACCTACAAATGTTATGATTTCAGTGATACGTAATTGGCTTATGAAAACTTAGTGTAAGGGGACACCCACTAGCCGAACGTTTTGTATGGTAGCACGTAATGTCTCAATTTGAATATGCACTATGGGGAAAAGAAAGAAGTTTGGTAGAGTAAGCAGAGAAATGTGGAAGAATGACTGGTGAAAATTAAATAGCGCATTAAAGTTACAATCTTACGTGTTCCCTTGTTCAATGGCTGGATTTTAAACAGTTTTTAGAAATTTCCTAGATGGTATTTTCAAGAGGATCCTGCAATTTTTTTTTTTTTACTTTTGCTGCTTTATCTTTGTTTGTAAAGGCTCCAAGATTTGCTCATTGCTTTGACTTTACCCGTCTCGTTTTCTGGCCAACTCTACTTCACTTTATAGGAAACTCTCTCCTTGATTCCCTACATTTATCCCACTTTCTGAATTTTCGCTTAAAGAAGTAAAAAGACCCCGAACCTTTTAAGGAAAAAAATAATAACGCATGCGACATTTCCTAAAGTTTTCACAGTTTTCCTTGCCGACTGTATCGCACCGACGCGCCGTCTCGGCCGCGCTATTTCGGTCCACGCCCGCCCAGCCAAGTTTATTGACACGACTTAACGCGCTATACTATGCCGGGATTTAACTGCTAATACCTCACGCTGAAGTGCTTGCTAGTGCCGTGCTAATATGTGGTCCGGAGTTTGAGTTTGATGGCCTTTTGTGGAGACAGACGAAACGCAGAAACTGTCCGGGCTTGAACTCTGTCTGTCTCTATACGTTTGAACGAGAATCGCAAATCACAAAACGTATGTCTGCTAAAGACGGAACTGAAATGTCAAATAAGGAAGCTTAGGACGAAAGAGCTGGGAGTGAGTAAGCTCTCAATCCCGTGAAGGATGGAACGAACCCCAGTTTATTTAGTGTCTATTGAACATTATGGAACATGTTGAAGGCAAAAAGATTTGTTTAACTAAAAGAAAATTTCACCACCATATATAATGTGTACGACGAGCATGATGCCCGTATCCAAAATGTCTTTAGAATGTAAAACACAAAAGCTTTGTGATGCTAGTTTTTTGAAAACCAAGAAGATCAGAGTCATAAAAAAAAAATATTTTGGCTTTTATGGTGTACATACTATAGAATATTCTATCTATCTGTCTTTTGGAATCAATCAGTTAGAGAATAATTAAGTTCAAATGTCTGCTTTGGATAAGTATCAGAGGCAACCAATTAGGGAAGGCGCTTGGACGTAGACACAGTTGCGAACATTGCTTTTCCACGTGTGAGTGTAACTATCCGTTCTTAGCAATATTGCCTACGTTACTAGCAAACGTTCTTTTAATAAAATGATGAAGAGTTTGTTTTATAAAAGTTTGATGTTGTGTATTCGCACTAACGTAACCTAAATTAGCTGCTGTATAAAAATGTTTGAAAACAAAATAAGTTTAATTATACACGTCGATATGCGCGTAAAAATACTTTAAAAACGTTTTCTAACGTAGTGATGCGAAATAAGGTCCTACGAAAGAGGTAGAGGCTCAGAACAGAGTGGAAGAGAAAAGCACCGAAGAATCGAAGAAATCTATTTCTGCCCAGTATTAACTTGAGCAGAAGAGCTCGCACAGTTTTTGGGCTAACTTCTATGGGTAAGTTAAAGGGTGTTTTAGGAGATGTATTTTCATTTTGTGGTGTCTATTCAGCAAATGACTTGCTCATAAATGGTTTCCGTGACAAACTAGCGCCAGGCTAGTCGCCATATACTTCTCTATAAAAAACTATTTCACTCTGCCAATATGGCTAGAATGCAAACTAAAGTCGTTTTTTCACAAACGAGTTCTCAATTTGTGTTAACTATCCAGACAAAGCAAAAACTAACTGAAGATAAACTAACACCATCCAACACGTACTTTCCGATCCATTTACAGACAGACACAGAAACTCCATCATAAGTAGTCGCGTGCACAAGGCAGATGTTAAAGCAGCTGCGCGGGCGACTCGCGAAATGTAACAAGATCGCGTCAACGATGCCGCGGTGACGTCATAATTATGTTGTTATGACCGTTGGGGTTTGTTTCTGTTTGCTTAGGCTTTTGTTTTGTTTTACTGACATGTTTAATAAAGATTAGAGTAATAATTTAATTTTAAACGTTGCAAAAATGATTCACTTAAGATTTTGTGTTAGAATGGTTGACGTTATTGTCTGCTTATCCCACGCGTGAAAAGGAAGTCCGGTGATCTTTAACCTACTTGAAATATATAAAACGGTATTTAGCGATTACGTTTATAATATTCACAGTAATAAGTTAGCGGTGCCATTATAGTCATTATAGTTAGTACCTAGATAGAGGTAGACAACATCATTCTGTCACCAAAAAATTCTAAACTCACCTATGATAATCGTTATAGGTCATTTCGCAGTTAATTTCTTTAATCAAACGCGAATCCTGAAAATTTGACTTATTCCATAATAATAATGCCAGTCCATAGATAAAGCATACTTCCCAATTGAATACGCTATACTATACAAGTAGGGCAGCCCACCGCCAGGTGGCGCAGGTGTGGCCCCGCCCCCCGGCGCCTGCGCTCCCAACTAACGTAAACGATTCACTTTTACGCTAATCATACATTTACCTTTGTTTAGTTTGGCTGGTGTTCTTAGATAGGTAAAAGGGAAATTTTGGTGCTAGATAAAATATGAGAAACGCTATAACTTGATGTTTATGTTTCTCTAATTTCAGACTGTGGCAAGTCTAGGCTATTTACTATAAAATAAAAAGTCCAATCAAATTAATGGAATACCATTTTAAGTTTCACCTTTTCTTTCGTGTTAAATGTCGTATTGCTATCATCTGGCTTAAGGCTTTCGGAGACAGGTCTTCATTTGGACAATCTTTAAAGGAATAAAGAAAAGTGTGTAAAGTTCATTCATCCTCTATAGAAAAGGGAATAGGTATCCTCCGACTAGACAGGTGCCGTGTCTGGCGGGCAACTGCCACACGATTGATGTTGGAATCTTGTATATATGATTGTGCGGTAAACTCTAATTACGCGATGCAGGATTTAGTGTGACGTCAGGTCTTTGATGCGTAGTTCAAAACGCATCGTCCAGCGGTAGGGGGATATATTTTTTTTGCACTTAAAACGGAACCTTGTATATAAAAGACTACGTATATAAAGAGCTACTCAAAGTAGTTCGAGTTCCCAATCAAGTTATCCGCAATTTTCTGATAAATGAGCTTGGCTGGTTCTCCCAGATTTTCACGGCATTTTAGTTGATACATATCCTGTGAAAATCTGCCAGAACATTTTAGTACAGTACCAATATCAGTAAAACGCATTCAAATCCAACATCAACGTGTAAATCGAGCTCATCGTACGAACTGAGTTAATTAGCACTAACCGGTGTAAAGCAGTTCTTGCCGCCATTGTGCCAACGGCTATATTCCCACGACCCACAACACATATACGTACATTTTTTTTTAATTTTTTTATAGTGCTTTTTATCTTTCTAAATTATTCTAGGAAGATTTTTGTTTAATTGCAAGATCTCACATGACCGAAGATGGTTCTATTGAACTTGGATTTATAGGTGTTTTATTTTAGTTGGATTTCATTGCTGGGAAACACGAAGACGAAAAGGCCTTTCGTTATATACATGTCATGCTCGGAAATGTATAGTTTGATTATACTCAAACGCGAAAGCTTTGCATGTACAATTTGTTTGTGTAAGTTATAACTTATACAACCACATGCAAAACCTTAGCCTTGTTTATCAATTCACCATCTTGTACCTACAGTTTATCCTCAGACCAAATAAAAAACCAAGACATAGCGCTGTCAACAGTGACGTGAGGTCGGTTTCGTAAACATGTATGCACATATTTTGGTGTAGTTTGATTGTAAATGGTTGTAAATATGTGCGTGTGAGCGTGTATGCACAGAGCGGTGGTATAGTTTAGGCATGCTTCACTGTATTGTTCGCAGTGCTCTGTCTTAGTTTTTTATTTGGTCTGAGAGTTTATCTGCCAAAGCTGTTTCCCTATTTCTGTCACAAGTATGAATAGTAAAAGAGCTGTTCATGTTTGTGATAAGAACTAAGAGTTAAAAAAAATCCTTTCAACGTCACCTTTCTTGCCATCTTAAGTTCTTAACCATTAATCTATTGTCTCTATCATTTTCGATATATTTTTAACACCCTTTCATTCATCCATTAACGGTTTCGACATTGGAAACCCACGCGAATCCACGAACAAAACCATCACCTGTAACGTATGAAACCAACGATCAAACATCTATGTATCCCTTTCTTCCCAGAAGTGTTAAAGCGAGACAAAGACATGTATCACGTAACACGATACAGAAAGAACTAACAAATTGCTTCCACGTACTCCATTGAATGTTGTACAGTGTATTTGGGTAACATTGCCAATAGTAATTAGTCGTTAGATAGGTCAAGGTTGAATTATATCGTTTTGCCAACAAACTTGTTTGTTTCAGATATTTTTGTTAGGTTTTGTATTTTCTTTCTTACAATTGAGACAATTTGTGAGATTTTTTGAAGTAAGGTATAATTTTGACCCGTTATTTTTTGCTAGGTACTGAACAGTGATTTTCAATTTTCTCTTTGACTTCCTAAAGGTTTGGTAGTAAAGAAAGTGGTTATTATGAAAATTAAATCGTTAAAACCTCAAATCTGTGTCTATAAACCTTGTCTTCCTCATCTTTGTTGTTTATCCACATGGAGTCCCGGAATTAACACACACCAACAAACACCCCAATTACAATAAAAAGTTTTAGTCATAATACATACACAAATTTTTCACAATAATGTACCAAATATTGTATATTTTTAAATTAGTTATACTATTCTGGGAGAAAATTGTGGTCACATTACAAATCATTGCACGAACACATTTTGGTTTGTTTGACTGTACAGCGGAAGTGTGACCGTCATTTACGTACTTTTAATTATTTTTGTGATAAAAAAATACATATAATAAAAATTACAGAAATCGATTCAGTTAACGAGTGGAAGCCGTCCCCGACATAGTTGGAAAAAGGCTAGGCAGATTGATTAACGGTTCTGAACAAACTACTTTCATAATTTGCATTAATTCAGTTACACATTCTTTCAAGAAAAGACTTTTCAAGATTAGTATTGAAGGTAAAGATGTTCTTGAAACTTATATCAAAATGAAGTTGCGTAAAACGAAGTTAGTTTATTGGACATAGCTTAGGTTTGTAATTTAATTTCACGGGTACCGGTACCGTTATACAATACCGGTATATGGACTATGTATAAATGCCTGTATGTAAGTACTTACTTACCTATGTTTAATGTCTAGACTACCGACAGACAGGAAATCACTGTGTGTCATTCAAACCATTTATCTTTTTAATATGATACCTCGTCACAGTGTAGAGATCACAGTACTCTACTGTAATCTCTACCTACACTATAAGGATTTTTGGGGTAATTATTGAAATGTGTCACTTATGTATGGTTCCGTATGTTTTTCTTGTCGATGGCATACATCTGAGGCTACAAGTTACTTAGCACCTTAACGATAAATGTAAAAGTTTATTGCATTTTCAATTACTTTCCTTAAAATTAATTTTAAATAAAAAAACGTATTAACAGTTTACAGTCTTTCTTCAAGGACGTTGTACCAAAAGTTCCAAAAGAAGATGGATCTTTTGTGACATAGAAATGACCTCAGTCACTATCCTCCCACTAGACTTTTTTTTTTTTTTTTTGAGGATGGGATATCATCCAATGACTTCTCCCGCTCTGGGCGGAGCGGAAGGGCGTGTCAGACTTTTACTGACTAAAACCCACCCGTGTTCCTTCATTTGCCTGTTGCCAAGGTCCCGGTATCCCTTTCGGACTTTCCCGCAACATCCTCCCTCTAGCCTAAAGATTGATTTGCAAAAGTAAATTAAATTGTCCTACTGTCTCTTCTACACTGTGTCCCCCTCAATGGACACTCGATATGCATTCTTCGCTTTTGTTTACAATCTTTATCGTGTTCCAGAAATTTTGCTAATGTATGGACTTTTTACATTGCAATGTTCCATATATTACCTACTAGTATTAATTATACCATGTCTCTCTGAAGGGTAGAAAAAAAAAACACCCATTTTGCATCGTAGGAGCGAGCCTATTTGTTATTAATTTGAAACAATTGTAATTCCTACTTTTTCAAATAATTACATCAACAAAGCACAAATTGAGGCACAATGTGAGCTTTAACTCAAGAGACAGTCTTACCTATTTAAGGTTGCGCTAGTCAAACGGGTCGAACTCGTTGGTGCGCTTGGTTATTATGCAATATGCATGCTATTAAGTATAGTTATAAATTTATTTAGTTTTATTTATTTATCTGGTATTTATTTATTTATTTAGTGTCATATATGATGATTTACAACGAAAACGAGCGCGTAAAATTTCATGGACAGACCTTTGGGTGTATAGATATTATAAAAAAACCACTGGATGAATCTACTCAAAATATTTTGAGTAGATTCATCCAGATGAGTTAAAATTATTATTGTATGGAAGTTTCGACGCACATTACTTCCAAACGAATATATTTTTCCGATTCTGCTTCTATACAGGGCTACATAATAACAAGACAAATTGATATAACTTTTAGTTTTGGACGTACTTCGTCAAACAGACGAGTAATCACCATACTACGTTTGTATGGAAGAATGACCGACTAGCGTAACCTTAAGAGCTCTAGTCAGAAAAGAAGAGGTAAAAAAATTAAGAGCACTTGCAGATTTCAACCCAGGATATCATAACTAGCTACCGAAATGAAAACCATTGCAACCACGCCATTAAAAGCGATAAAAACGAATACCATCTTATAAAATTATTTCAGTATTCACATGTTTGTTTATAATAATCTGACGTTTATAGATATAAATAAGAAGATATTCAGCGCCAGACATATTTATGTAATAGTCGGAGTGTAACTGAAAAACTGAAGTATTTATAAGTATTCGTGTAAACAACTCATTTATTTGTATTGAAAAACAACGCATAGTGAATGATTATTATCAGAGTTTTCACTCAACGTTTCATTCTACTATTTTCCACTCTGTATTTGGACAACCGTTCACTATTTTCTTAGGAAACCAAAGCAAACACTTTTGGACCGGAATTAAGATCGGCCGAGAAAAATAGAAAATTTGGCCAGAATTACGATGTTAGTACTGTACTTAAATTAAAAATCGATGGAAAGTGGAAACCTAATAAAACGTATCTGCAATAAAAAGGCGCCCTGAAAAGTTGCTCTGTGCAAATATTATAATAATATAGAATAAAAGATGGTTATGAAACTTACACAATATATACTTAGACACCTTAAAAAACTGAAACTACCAAAGAGTCCACAGATAATTTTCCCACAAAGTTCAGCGAACTGGCGCAACTTTAATGCCTAACATAAACCGGCCTCACCGATGATAAACACGTTTACAGCGATCGGGGAAGTATTTTTGTTTGCTGTTACCCAATTGTGTAAATCTTTACACGGCGGTAACGACTTTGCGTGATGGGAGTGTCCTTTGATGTGTCTCATTTGTTTGGGGTTCATTAATTAATGGTTTCTTTGTTGGGTTTAGTTTTAAGGGTGATTTGGGGTTGGCCTGAGAATATATTGGGGTCGTCTTGTTAATTTCTTGTATATTCGTTTCTTTTTTTTTGCAGTAGTATTACACTATTCGATAACCAAGAATTTGCCAATAAGTAGTAGGAAAAACTACTTAGTTCATAGATAAAAAATCGCGTGCTCGCTAGCAGATACAATTAAACGCCTTTAGGGAACCGTTTTCAAAAGCCGAAGTAAATAAAATATGGCTACCTAGTTCCGAGTAGCCACATGCAATAACCAGGAACTGCAAGCTTGAAAAGCCAGCATCATTATTCTAACATGTCAATTACCGTCCAGTAATATATTTCCTAACCTTTCTCCTTATAAGGACATATAATACATATTGTGACATCCTTTTACATCCCAGCATTTGATTATCATGCACTAAACTTTTCAGGACTCTTAAGGCGCTTACATACTGGAGCGATTCGTCGCGCAACGCGAAATTTAACAAAACAATTTCTCACGGCGGTCAATGTGGCGGCGCGGCGTCGCGTCGCGCGACGAATCGCCCCAGTATGTAAGAGCCTTTATCCAGGCATATAAAGAAGTTATTATCTAATTTACGATCACCCTTACAATATTTAGAAATATAATATTTAAGTATGCACTTATATATTTGATAGCTCATAATAATTTTATTTCGTGATCAATCAGATTATATTTGATGCAGTGTTTATCGGTAGTAAGCGATTTAGAGTTCTTATTGATGACTAGTCTCTGGCTCGCTTAATATCACGTTAAACGATGAGCAATCGAGTGAATGATGTCTTGCGGTTGACGAGTGTGGTGGTACTGTTCAAAATATTTATTGCTGCTTAAATATCTTGACCAGGATGGTTACGAAGTGTATGTGTGTGTATGATGACCATGTTGTACTCTAATCCTCAAACCAAATAAAAAACCAAGACGGAGCGCTGCGAACAATACAGTGAAGCATGCTAAAACTACACCAACGCTCTGTATATACAAGCTCACACACATACATTTACATCTATTTACAATGACACTACAATCAAACTACACCAAACTAAGTGCACACATGTTTACGAAACCGGTCTCACATCACTGTTGACAGCGCTGTGACTTGGTTTTTTATTTGGTCTGAGCTCTAATCTTACTTATTGAGGGACTGATTCAGAGATACTGTTCGATTTGGAGGACCGAACGTTGCGGCAATAAACTCAAACTCAAACTCAAACTCAAAGCATTTATTTCAATTAAACCATTTACAGGCACTTTTGAATTGTCAAAGAGTCGGTCAGTTAGTCAAAAAGTTGAAGCTAGTTGCCCATTCAAATTCGTAGATCTCTATGGAGAAGAACGGGCAAGAAACTCCAAGAACACTCTTTTAAAAATGTATATAGATATTACAAAATCCTGGGTACAGTATTCTTGGTGCTTCTATATGTGAGAACAATGTCAAATGAAAAATAATCAAAAATAATTCAAAGTATAAGATTAAAAATAAGCCCTGGCAGATAAGAGATGACCAGTCTCAACTGACGGCGCCCGTTCACGAACATGACACGTGGATCAGCACCATCCAGCTCAACCATTTTGTAGGGAACCGAATGATCCAACACACGCGCCACCATCAGCGAGACATTTAAGTGAGTATGACATACTCTCATCTGCCAGGCTCTTTCAAGTCAACATACAACATGATACCATATGAAACGGCCCCATGGTACTCACATTTACAAAATTGAAAAAGTGCTTCTAAATTATACAAAAATATAGTTCGCAATGTACTTGAGAGATTATATAATAGAAATAATAATAATAATATAAATCTTCAAGATAGCCGCAGGGATCTAGCAAGAATGCAGTAGGCATCAGACTCCTCATAGGGATGTGATAAGTGTACAACTACGGCAGTGTACCATTACAAGTAGTAGGTATTACCATTGTATACCAAAGATCCTTCGAACTGTTCCCTTATAAAAGAACACAAAAGTAATATTCTCACAGACTAATGAATGCCGATTTATTTATTTATTTAGGTAACCAACAGCGATACATAAGTATATTTTACAAAATATGCATGTTATAGTGATTATGGCCAATTATAGGTTTCCCTGTATAACTGGGATATATGTATAATACATGCGATCTGATCATAATTTTTCATTACGAAGGCAAAGTCGAGACAATTTACTGCAATCTAAATCTATTTTTATAAAGTCGTTAAATCTGGTATACATACATCGTGGACTCACTTGATTTCCCACGAGTAAAACTGTAATGAAAGATACTCCTACGAATAACATAACAATGTGTTTTAGTTCCGGATTCGTCCGGGGATTTTATTCGGGATTTGGAAGCTAATGAGTAATATACGTATGCTTTTTTGCCGCACTGTGTTTGTTATTGATGTATGTACTCGTACCTATATGTTTTGTTACATTACCTACCAGCTGTGTCTTTGGCTTTTACCTAGAGTGACTTTTTTCCTTATGTTGTGTAGCTTGTCTTATGATTCTTATAAATGTCCCCAAGAGCTTCACTTTTGTATTTTTTTTTGTTCAATGTCAGATTCAGTATGGCCTCAATAGTTCCGAAGACTTGTAACGTATCACAGTAGCAGTATCAGATCTTATGTGATAGGCGTCGAGCCAAATTAGATAATAATCTTAATATTCAATTCTGAGCACATGTTGTCTGTGTGGAGCGCCAAATCTGGCAACCTCGAAGGACATACGGATTTTGGCATATATGCCTATGCATTGCATATGCAACCATGGTGTCTTCTATTCGTGGAAGTTAAATGTAACTTACGTTAATTTTACATTTGCGAATTCTTGAGAGTTGTCAGTTCCTAAACCATCTCCTGAGGGTAAATCCCCGTATTTTTAAACAAATGAACGGTAGCATTCTAAATATCTCTAATGTACCCACATTTTTGTCAAATTTTGCTGAGATGACATTGTAGGTTTTAAACTGTTTTAATTACGGTTTTGGCCTTCAGATAAGTTTCAGTTTACATAGAAGTTTTCTTAAATAGTTAACTTTTAAACAAATCAATTATCTTTTCTTTTAAGTACTGAGTGAGGCATATTAGCTCATAAAACTCCCTCTCTGATCTTTTGAAAAATCAACCAAAAAGAAAAGGAAACAATTTTTTTTCAATTTCCTATTACCCTTCTCGCTCTAGTTATTATACAATCGCATTAGACACACTTTATACTATACAATTCTATTCTAGGGATATCCCTATATCAATCGCTCAACCACTTCACCAGTTGCATGATTCATTTCTCAAGTACGTCGGTGTCGGCTACTCATCTGTTATTAGCAATTTAGAGAAGCGCGCTATCAACAAATGATATTCGATAATATTGTTATGTAGTGCGATCTCGAGTGCCGTGTTGAAAACTGATATCGATATTTAAGTAGTGTTGTGGATTGGATTTGAGAGTGATAATTTGTTAATATTTGGAGATGTTAGTGAATTGGTTCATTTGTGTTAATTAAGAGTTGGTTTAAATGCGCTTTTCTTTATTTAACAAAGTGTAGACGACACCTAGGTGTCAGATCACCTTTCCTAAAAGGAAATACATATAAATCGATAGAAATATAATGTAACGATAGAATTCTTTTAAAAGGGGCTTTGATTGTGCTATGTTTATCAAAATAAATCTATAGATCTTTCTTTGCCAGACAGTTTTTTGCTTTCATATAACAATAACAACATTTCTTCATTATTGGCAATGGCGCCTATGACTAAGCTTTAATTAATGTTTTAAGTATGAATCATTCCTCTATTTGTTTTTCACTTTCGGACATTTACCCCTTTCAAATATGCGCCAAAATTCCAGAGTCGACAGGAAACGTACCGTTTAATCAACAAATCAAAACAATTAACATTCTTCGATCCTTACCATCAAGTGCTTACAAACATTCATAAACTTCGTGATTGTAAAAAAAGAAACTATTAATTAACATTAACCATTAGTAGTTTTTATAAACAAAGCGTTGCCAGCCATTAATATTAGTTATCAAGCAGTCTGACACTGTTTGTGTTGCTAGCTGCAAAAAGTCGACAAAAAAAGTATAAACATCACGAGATTTGGAATTTGCCGTGCAGCTACTGGCTGAGAACAGATTTCCCATAATATTTTCATTTATAGAATCTCTATACATCCCATAGGCTGCACACGTTTACCTATCCATCATTTAAGATACCAAATCGAATTATTTACAGTAAAGGTTTTTTTCTTTTAATTAAATATGTATTCCCAAAGCAATATAAACTTAATAAAATATATAAACTTACTAAATTACTAAAATAATTAATAATTTATTAATTCCATTTAGCGTAAATGCACAGCCTTATTAATATAAAAATCACTGCATTCAAGTTCAACAATTCACAACTAGTGGTTAGTCAATTAAAATTATAATCATCAGCGAGCGTAGCGCCACCACGGGGCGGCGCAGGAGCAGTAATTAGTGCCGACCGACTGGCTCGCCAGTCAACGGCTAGTCACGGTCGCTTCCGTCGAAAAAACACGTCACAACAGTGTTATAGCATCGAGTCAATGTTGTTCGGATTTTGACAAGGTTTGAACGTGTAGGTGGCCTACAGACGGACTAATTGCCAGCTGACTGATTGGTCCTTATGATGTTCTTCTCTTGTTCGGAATCGTTATCCCGACACTATACGGTTTCCTCTTAAACAAAGTCACGTGTTGGCTAGTCTACGGAAAGGTCGACGATTTAAAAGTGGTTGATATAAAATTTGAACCATTTTAATGAATCCTGGAAGTAAAACCTTTTTGACGTTTGGGATATTTTTTGTGCTTGTTATAGTATGATCATCTTTGTTCCATTTTGTCAGTTTCCTGTCTAAGCAGGCAGCATAAGCACTTAGTGCACCTCAAACGACTAAGAAGCTTTGGCGGCTGTTAGTTTTGCTTAGATCACGGCTAAAATAACTGTTGCAAAGTAATATTACGTTTGTTATCTAAATACTCGTACAATGTATTTTATTGATAGCTGTAACTTGATTCCCATCATTGTATTTGTAAATGGAAATTAATTGAGATCATAAACAGCTTAAGAGTACAATTGAACGATATTATCATATAAATCTTGCTCTCAATTAAATCATGTGAGAATTTTATTCTCGTATGTAAAGAAGGACCTTAGTGCTAATTTACATAAAGCTTCCACAAATTGTCTTGTCGGTAACGATATTTTTTTGTTAGACCGAAATTAATAAACCTAAATTATTCACATAAGTACCTACATTTTTCTCTCGTTAAAACAGATACGAAATACAAATGTTCCTATTGTTCCTGTACAAGTATCTGCTTTATTTATTTTTTCCTAGGAATATAATTAGCGTCGTCGGTGTGAACGAAATCGATAGTCGATGCAGCGGAGCGTGGCAACACTTTTTGCTATTAATGCCTGTGTAAGTGTGCAAGTTAGAGGCGAATGCGATTGTTTGAAGAGATGTAAATATTATGACGAATATTATGATGAGATGTAAACGAAGCAAAAGGAGTATAATAAAGATCGTAGCTGGTGACGTTCTGTAATTTCTGCCTACCTCCAACGGGAAGGTGTGGGTTTATGTAAGTGTGTGAGTAAAATATTCAACAATCAGATAAAGATGACGTCAAGCCACGACAATTAAATGTCAGTTTACTAGGAAAAGACGCATTTTATGATATAAAGTACAATTGCATCAGAGCACCTGGTCCTCGTAATAATTGAAACCACCTCTAAAAGCTATAAAGAACAATGTGGAAATAAACCCGTTCATTATAGCGATCTGTAGGTAAACCGGGAAGGCGGCGATGCTAGAAGACTTCTCGTCAGTACATGATACTACCAAATCCGAGGTTTTTCAAAATGAACCCCAACTTCCGCCAATTAGCCTCTAAACTATAGTATAGTTAGCAGTTTTTGTTTCTACAAAATCAACTTGAGACATTTCGTTAAAAAAACTCTAGTTTCCGAGAAAATCTGTATTAAAATAACTAAGTAGATAACTAATGTTTTTTGTTCCTTACTTATTCACAGGTTATTAAGTCTGAATGAGAATAATATAGAATTTTAGTTAAGAAATTCGAATAATGATAATTAGGTACCATTGTTGGTATGCATGGAAAATGTGCAAATGTTCATCAAAATATTATGCAATTAGATTCCGTTGTGATGATGCATTTACAATTTAGCGCCTTACAAATTCGAATTTGCAAATAAGTATAAGTTGCATGATCAAATTCTTATCTGACAAATCAAAGGTAGAATAAAGTAGAAGAGACAGAAGATAATGGTGCACTCACTCACACACGTCAGGTGGTGATTCATAGCCGAATAAAAGATTGTGTCACCCTATGTTAAATTTCTACATTTATATCTGTATTTTATATGGTGTACATAATAAAGAGTATTCTATTCTATTCTATTGTTAGACATTTCAGAAGTAAGAGAGAGCTAGCTACCTTTAACTAAACTAATAAGGAAGATGTTAGGTAGCTAAAAGAAAGACGGAGAGAATGGTGGTACACATTCTCCTGGAAACTGACCTGATAATTGAAAAAGGCTAGACTAACGATGATGAGACAACTATGTAAAGAGTTTATCGACATACAAAGCACGTGGTTTTCATGAGGTTAGGAATGTTCAGTTACGCGCCTTACGCACATCGCCCCGGCTACGGCTCTTTGATCCGTCGGCAGCACATAACTCAGAGAGGTGGGCGGGCGTTAGCATGCGCTTCCAAAATGTTCTAGCACATCTATCTATACTTACGTATTATCTGATATTCATTGCTACATTGTTATCACAATCTATCTATGAAGTTAAACAGTCTTTTGATAATCAAGAAATACATTGTGTGGCATTTAATTGCGCAGCCTAGACCCCTATGTAGTACAGCGTTTAAGGGACTTTACAAAGAGGTTTCTGAACCTCTTGGTCCCCAAATAGCTGGTAAAGTGACGGAGAATCGAAACCATCATACAGAAAAAGCTTAAAAACTTTGTTAAATTCAAGCTTTTATCTTAACATGTCCAATAATGATATATGAAGTACTTTTTTTTTTTTACTAGCCTACTCTGCCCTACTCCTGGGCAAAGGCCTCCCTCCACTCCTTCCATCTTTCGCGAGCCCGCGCCTTATCTTTCCAGTTTTGATGAAACCTATCCAGCTCGTCCCGCCATCTCCTACGTGGTCTGCCGCGACCCCGTCTCACTGTCTCAGGGAACCAGTTCTGTGCTATTTGGGCCCACAGTTTGTCCGGCATGCGGCAGACATGTCCTGCCCAGTCCCATTTAAGTTGGGCAGCCTTTTGAGCCACGTCAGCTTTTTTTTGGAGCGCAGTATTGTGTTACGAACACGACCCGTGAATTTAACGCCTAGTATACTGCGCTCCATTGCTCGTTGGGAGACCTTCAGTTTGGACTTCTAGATGTTAGTCAAAGACCAAGTCTGTGTGCCATAGGTTAAGACGTGAAGAATACACATGTCCATGAGCCTGCGTTTCAGTGCCATAGGCAACTCACCCTTAAATAGTTCCTTCATGGACCAGTAGCTCTTCCAGGCGTTGTCCGTTCGTCTTGCGATTTCTTTATCTTGCCTCGCCTGGAAAGAGACTACTTGGCCCAAGTAAAGGTATTCCTGGATATGTTGTATTGTCTCCCCGTCTACTTTTATGGTTCCAGGTGTTTCGTTGCACATAACTTTGGTCTTTGACATATTCATCTTCAGTCCAACCTCAAGGCTTGCATTGCTAAGTTTTTGGAGCATCCGTTCAAGTTCTGTAGCTGAGGATGAAAAGAGAACAATGTCGTCGGCGAAACGTAGATTTGTTAATCTCACTTCGCCAAGGACAATGCCTCTTTCCCTCCATTCGGCTGCCAACTTCTTGAAGATTTCTTCGAGGGTACTGGTGAACAGTTTAGGAGATAGCGGGTCGCCCTGTTTGACTCCTTTCTCTATTTTAAATTTTGAACCTGTGGTTTCCAGTTTTATTGCGGCTGTACTATTTATGTAAATGTTGCGTAATAGATTTATATAGGTGGGATCAATGTTTTGGTTGCTTAAGGCGTCAAAAAATGGATGTGTGTGAAATGCTGTCGAAAGCTTTGGAGTAATCAACAAAAGTGAGGTATAGCGGGATTTATATTATATTCTTGATGTTTTTCTATGAGTTGGTTGACTGCATGCAGATGATCTGTCGTAGAAAGGCCAGGCCGGAAGCCGGCTTGCTCAGGAGGTTGATTTTTTATCAAGTTCGCCAGATATGCGATTTTCTATTATTTTGATGAATGTTTTGTAGATATGTGATATTAAACTAATGGGCCTGTAATTATTAATATCTGATTTATCACCCTTTTTGTGGAGCAGAATAATATTAGAGTGACTGAAATCTCTAGGAAAGCTACCTGAATGCAGA
This sequence comes from Lithophane leautieri, assembly GCA_949152455.1. Taxonomy (NCBI): domain Eukaryota; kingdom Metazoa; phylum Arthropoda; class Insecta; order Lepidoptera; family Noctuidae; genus Lithophane; species Lithophane leautieri. The sequence goes on along the minus strand of OX424463.1, from coordinate 1,556,653 downwards.
ATGCTATTAAAGAGCCGGGTGATGTATGGAAAGAGAATAGGTTCGCCTATTTTCAGTGATTCTATGCTAATACCATCTTCGCCACATGATCTATTGTTTTTCATTTTAGTAGGGCTACATGAACCTCGTATCCGGTTATAGGTGGAATACTATCAGGGCAGATATAATCGGGTGTTGAGGGTAGTTGAGTGTTGTCGGAGTAGAGGGATTTATAAAATTTTGTACATATATCTAATACTTTTGTTCTATTCATTTGTTTCTTACCATTGCTATCTTTTAAATATGTGATTCATGACTTGTGATTAGAAATACCTTGTTTTGCTTTTTTCAGGGTGCAGTTATTTTCTAGTGCATCCTGAACTAGTCTATTGTTGTAATTTCTAATATCTTTTCTAATACTACGTTTAACCTCTTTATCTTTAAGTCTATATTGTTAATTTTTTTACATTATTAAGTTGTTTATTTCCTAGTATGAGTGATTGTTTATTTAATTTTCTAATTTGATTTTTCATATATTTTTGCCCATTAATTTTGGCGTCTGGTTTTATTTTTATTTATTTTACTTCGAAGGTCCTAGTTTATCATGTATAACTTCCAGTTACAGCATTAAATGGCAATGTGTAGGCGGGCACGCCCTTTGTGCCTGGAGGCTTTTATTTAGTTAATTTATGTTTACATTTACTTATTTCTGTTTGAGTACATATAGTTCTCGTTTTTTTATTTTTTTTAGATTAGTATATTGGCGTGTGCTAGCTGACATATGGCTAATAATTAGATTTATATTTTATGTTGCGTAATGTAAATGATTTTGCATACTTTTGTATAGAATCAATTGTTTCTAACTGAACAGACAGCTGTGCTGCTGGGGAGTTTGTTGCGCCACTTCTTCTTCCCAGCTAAAGCACTAGGAAGTGGTGAAAGGTGGGCGTTTTGGGGGACTGTCTTATGTAATTTTGACGTTCGAAAAGTGCTGATTCTCAGCCTAGTTTGAATAAATAACTTTTGATTTGATTTGCCTGTGAGGTTTTTTGTAGAAGAAGCTGTTTCTAATACATAAGTTCTGGCCAAATGTAAATTGGAGAAGCCGTGTTCCACGTTCATTACGGGCTCCGAGGCCGTGTGGACCTAAGATATTGGTGTTGTCTAGATCTTGCCTTTGCCCGATTTTGGCGTTAAAGTCACCTAAAACAATGTTCCAAGTGCTTCGATGTTCGTCGCAGGCTTTGTTTAGTAGATCGTAGAATTCTTCTATTTCGTCGTCTGGGTGGCTTGTCGTGGGAGCATACACTTGGATGATGGATAATGTTTGTGTGTTTGAAACTTGCATACACTTGGATGATGGATAATGTTTGTGTGCTTGAAACTTGAAAGAACAATGTCAGATGTCCATAGTAACTTTGGCTCAATATTAATTTGTCATGGACAGTGAAAATTCTTACGTTTTTTTGTGTACTTTAATGTTAAAAGCTTTTCTGTGATTTCCGCTTTTACATAGAACTTCTATGAATAAGAATCGTACTTTATCTCAGAAAGTGTCAAAAGTCCATTGCCGTAACAATGAACGGACAACGTCAGATTCAACTAAATGCCGTTTCATCCGGAACACATTTATACCACAATTAATACAACGTAGTTGATAGGACATTGTCACAAAATATGTGGTATGGATATAACACAATAGGTATATATTAAGAATTCGAGAAGAAAACAACAGTACACATAAAAACACCGGCAACAACACAAAATGTTTGACATCTTGTCATCGTCAAGTCACAGTCATGCGCGCGATTTTGACAGAAGCTAACAGGGCTGCCATTACATTACGGTTAAGTCATCGAGCACAGGTCATGAAAATCGATTTCTTGAATTTCGTTTTCATATTCTTTAAAAACTACTAAATGTATTTAAAATAAATACGATGAACGTATTATTTAGGTAAAAAAAAAACGCAATTGTGAGGTGGTAAACAAATAGTAAAGAATAAATCGCTTTAATTATTTAGAATAATCGATTACAGTAGCAGAATAGGCAACTACCTGAAATTTTTTTATTTAGTAAAAGAAAAACCGGAACATGATGACAAAATGATTACTTATTAAAATGATTTTCTTTTTGAAAAGTGCTCGAAAAGAACTAAATATTTTCTACTAAGTTGGAATTAAATATTTATATTTTTGTAGGTAAAAACTTTGTGTCCGTGTGAATTTAGTTTTAAAAGTTGTGTAAGCCGAAACCTGACATTGTTCTTTTAAAACTGCAATCCTGTCAGAGTAAGATATGAATTCCGAAATATTGTTCTTCCATTTTTTTGCAGCTAAAAATCCTACCCCATTGAGTCCTCCACTCTGACCATTATAATAGAATATAATGTTTTCTCTCTCTATTGTGTCTTCACCGCTTCTTCTCACTTCTGATAAGCCAACAATATCCCAGTCGATCTCAGTCAGTGCATTTTCGAGCTCTAGCAGACGATCTTCAGATTTCAGAGTACGAATGTTGTAAGTAATAACGTTAAGTAATTTATAAGTATCCGATTTATTAGACGCCGTGGTCGTTCAACGGGAGATCGATCTCACTCGGAGATTCTTAGCACCCCTGACTCCAGGGCGAGGCTGCCCACCGTCATCAGCAGCAACGCCAGTGGAGCCGTCGGGCATTTGGGGCCTTTTGTTCTTCTTCTTCATCATGTTTGTGGAGGGGATTAGACATTTAACCTATCACGCTTGTCTAATGCGGGTTAATGGGTGAACAGTGAACCTGCTCACTCTGTTCGTGGGTGCCGCGATTAACATTAATCGTAATATTCACCGTCACCACCCTAAAATTGACGTCCTGTTCTTACGCCAACTGTCCAACTTAGGCCATTTGCAAACTGTGGCAGTTCGCATGCCCTAAGTTGGTTTTTGTTTACTAGAAGAGGTAAGTAAAAGTACTTGGTACTACAAAATCTCTGTCTAACGTTATTGTTCCAACAATGGGTACTTGTGATTGATTGTATGGGAACGCTCTTCAGTTTGGTGGAACAATGATGATTCAGAAGATCTGAAATTTTAGGTAAAATTTAGAATTATTGCAATTCAAAATATATAGACGACATTCAATAAGCTCAACGTAAGGAAGATCAATCATCTTCATTTCAGTGTTCATACTTGGGGATTGTATCCAATGTAGTTGCACCGACATCACGTAGAAGACATCTGTACAAACAGACGAACATCTGCTGTACTGATCGTAACGATCGATCGCCGTGACGTAACATTAGCACTAAAAGATCACGTGGTACGTATCGACAGGTGTTTCAATTATATACATCCGAATTACATTATCAAAGGTTTCATTCAGCTGACTTGAACAAAATTGCTGTAAGTGCTACTTTTGTTTCATCAAAATCATTCATTTGAAGCTGAAGCATACAATTATGTAATTGGGAAGAAAACATAAGATTTGCTGTGTACCCTTAGGAGCAACATGGATGATTTTAAGAAGGTAATGATGAAATTGGAGGCATAGTTTTATTTAGGATGACGAGAAGTCGATGTTTATTCATAAATGAACAGCAGACATTTCTACGTAAGAGATATTTCTAAGAAAATCTTAGCCTACAGATCTTGTAAGCACCTGAGTAGGTGTCAGACTAAATAAAATGCCGGTACGCATGTTTCTGTGTGAAAATCAATATTAGGCCTTTGATTGGGTGCTCTAAAACTATAAAACTCGAAGTAGATATCTCCGGTGTATGTTTAGATTTGCATTCTTTGATCGTCACTAAAGAGTGAATCAAACGAGGAAGGTTTAATGGTCACTAGGCCATTCCTAAAATGATATACTCGTATCAAGGTAAAAAGCGAACCATGTTGCATCAACTCTTAATAAACTTCTCCCAAGTTGTATCACAGCAGCGTCACTTTAATTTAGGAAATGAATTTGTCTTCTTTGTTAGTAGAATTTGCAACCGTTTATTTGGTTGCTACTTATCAACGTTGTTTACCCAACCGGGATGTAAAGGATTGAGCCAAAGTGCGAACCCTGGAAACTACTCGCATATGCCTGACTGTAGAGCAAGAATCAATCCTGTTTCTTCATCCGTATTACCAAATGGGCTACTACCGACTCCGTTGTGTTAAGCGCTATAGCGAACGTCTAAACTAACATTCTTAGCTAAAAATAAATGAACGCATCTAAAGCTACTACTGACTGGATCTAATAATAAGTCTAACAAGTCATTCGCGAGGCTGAGTAACTCATCTATTGTTGAATTTGCACTTGCCAATGTTTTAGTTTTTCATTTGCTTTGGCAGCGGCGTGACTAATGTCATTGATCAGAGTACTTTCTGGCGCTGGCGACTTCTAGCTTTCCCGGCGAGAGGTGCAATTTAAAGTAATGATAACAAAGTTGTTTACTCAAGCCGGCACCACGTTAACCAGTCTCTTGGTAGCTGAGTTTAGAATGGTATTTATCATATTAAAATTGATTGGTAGATACAAATCCAACGGTTTCATTTATAGCTTTAATTATTACCCACCCTGTATTCAACACAAATGCTTCCATATAGAATTGGAATGAAACGTAGACTTTCTGCTGGGGAGTTTGTTGCGTCACTTCTTCTTCCCAGCTAAAGCACTAGGAAGTGGTGAAAGGTGGGCGTTTTGGGGGACTGTCTTATGTAATTTTGACGTTCGAAAAGTGCTGATTCTCAGCCTAGTTTGAATAAATGACTTTTGATTTGATCTGCACTGAAAATAAATGTAGCTTTTGAAGATTATAATCATTGTCTACACTTAAAAGTATTTTATGACTTATTTAAATAAGTCACAAAAACAATATTTCCTTACATAGAAGAAAATAACATATCGAGCAGTTTACGGAAAATATCTGGATATTATATTTATTATTACGATCAATCAATCTGCCTAGCCTTTTCCCAACTATATTGGGGTCGGCTTCCAGTCTAACCGGATGCAGCTGAATACCAGTATTTTACATGGAGCGACTGCCTATCTGACCTCCACAACCCAGTAACTGGGTAATACGATACCCCTTGGTAAGACTGGTTGTCAGACTTTCGGGCTTCTGACGACCCGTAACGACTGTCAAAGATCTACGAATGACAGCCGGGACCAACGGCTTAAGGTGCTTTCCGAGGCACGGAGGAGTCTCGGTATGTAAAGATGGTCACCCATCCACCGACCAACCCCGGCAAGCGTAGCTTTACCTGATGGATCGACCCGGTGCGGCTGTTATTACTTAGCCACGAGCTCCTCAGAGCTATATTTATTATTACGATCATAGAACCTTTTAGAATATTATTTTGTAGAACAAATTATGTTGTTCTAGTATCTTAGAGTTTGTATAGACACAGTGTAAAGTTATTATTCCGTTATTTATGCAATACAATTTACCTATGTCACATGCAGGAAAATTACGTGGCATTACGTTTTATTATCGGGGTGGACATGTCATTATGCATTTCCAAGTTATAGGGCATTAAATCTTCATTTTTAATGGTAAATTGTCCTGGCACTTCTCCAATACTAAATAAAAAATTGTCTGGTCTTACTTTCAGTTGGAAACATGCGTGTCATTTTTTGCATTGTCTGCATGATCTGTCTTCGTTTTTATTCGGAGAATTTTCCGATCTTCTGAGAATTTAGTACAAGAGTACGAATTTCTGTTAGTGTGTATTTATTTGTTGTATAATATCTAAATATGTACATGTAATACTTATTCAAAATCAAGAAAAGTTATGGTTTGTGCAATAAAATAACATTATTTTATTGCACAAACCATAACTTGATTTTGAATAAGTATTACATGTTTTATATAATTTTCTATTAAATCAGATAATCTTTTATACAAGATAATATCCAAGTTGTATATGTAACAATATTGCTGGAAGAACATTGACCCGTTATTATCAGCGGAAGTAATAAATCTGATTCCTTCTTTTTGCAATTTTTGTAATTGGGTCGCTTTTCTGCTGAACATAAATCAGTACACTCTTACTAGAACATTTCTGAGGTACAGTGGCATAGGTTTCATTTATCTGCTATCACGGTGACGATGATATTGGTATTGAAGTCACTTTTCGTATGAAATACAAAATTGCTCTTGCCATATTTTCAAAGTATTATTTTCATACTTTCTGTGATACAAAACTCATTCTTAAAACTCTGCGCAGTGGTAGAGACTGTGCAGAGTTTTAAGACTACATTTTTACATAAGAGTTCATTTACAACTTTAATTTTACTCATAAGTGAGTGATCTTGGATATTGAGCCTTTAACCTTTTGCATCGTAACCTTCACCCACTTCACGAGGCGTGTAATACATCACACATCAAAATTACCCCGCATTATCTTGTTAACGTGATTTTAGATCATTTATCTCTTTGATTTGAATATGATCGTTATTAAGGAAAATTGTATATTGTTCTGTTGTCCCTGTTTGATTTAGCTATGTTTGTGTCATCGCTGTCATTTTTGAATGTGATGTCTGCAGCAATTTTTGAGTAAAAAACTTTTTATTTTAGGTTGGGCCCTCAATTTTCCTTTTTTACTGCAACGCCTTTGGTTTCCAATGTCCTTATTTTACACAATTTTCAACAAAAAAAAATCTGTGTGTTTAATATCAACATTTGGATCATCATTAAGACTTCAAAACTTTAAAGTACCAAACATCGTCAATTACTGCTATTGTTTTTTTCTGAATCTGAATATCTACTGAATTCGAGTTGACGGAGATCGATTAGTTTCCATCCGACAACTGCCTGCAAGGTGTTACTTCTTCAAATATTACATCATCCATGTAAATATCTCGTAAACGTCTTTATAATAAACATAAATAGACAATCAGCCGAATGATTTATTTCCTTTGTTTCACGGCTCTATGAAAAATAATGACCTTATAAACGTCATCTACTATAAGAAGGTAATACGGTGTGCGTAATAGTATGTTGTCTATATGTATACAGTAAATGGACATAATATGCGGCTGGATTGTTGCAATTTGTTCTATCACACTTTTCTTAGAGTTTTGGTTTGGTTCCCACGATATGTGGGTAGTTTAGACTTCTAGAAAAAATATGACTATTATTCATTTAATTGTTTATCCAGTTATATTTTTAGACGGAAACACAATGCCACAAACCACAGTTGGTGGTGTCGGAGCTGACATGGCACCAATAAATATTAATTAAAACTAATTCGAACCTTGATCGCTTGCTTCGAGATTAAGGACAATAATGGTTACAAAACGGGAATCATAATAATAGGCTTTGATTGTAGAATAAACACAAATATAGGTACATATTATACCAATTTATTTTTAGTTTTAATGTTTATGCATTCCCTGATTTTCCGTTTCAGCTTAAGTAGTTGTTAGAATGCATTTTTTCGCTGGCTTTTAACGATTGTCAATCACCGCATCTCATAATACAACAATGAGAAAATAAACGAGTGATTGGTATTGATAGAAAAGATAAAAGTCTTGTAGGATCCATTTTTGACAGATTTGCGCATAGCTTGATATAATTAAAGATAAGCGTAGTTATACTTAGCTTTCGAGTTTCAGTGCAATGAGTTTCAATGTTTCAGCGTTTATGTGTACAGAGCAATTTAGCTTTCCTTTTGTGGTTATTCAGTTGACCCAAAATAAGCTCAGTACGGTTTCTCTCTCTTCCAACCATTTTTAGTCGGATTATTACAAAGAGTTAACAGTTGTTACCCAGTCCTCAAATCCACCCGCAATTCCCCATGGCATTATTACGCAAAACCAGTTCACCTAAATATAATATAGTCTAGACAAGTAAACTCCATTTTATACGAGTATCTACGGAGTTCTATAAAAATGGGTCTGATCTAATGTAAACAGTCGGGTCAACGTATTGTGGCGTGTTGGATTCCGCGAATACTAAATCTTATGCTCGATATGTTTCTATTCAGCCACGATCAAGGTAACGAATCATTCTGATATTATTTTGTCATGTTACGTCACACAGGATACGAGGAACAATAGCTATGTATAAAGTTTACGCGTTTTTCTCTTTACGAGAAGCTCTGAACGAAGCGTATAAAAATGCATTATATATTGTCATCTTCAAAGCATCACGTGGAGTACCACGTTCTGCTTTGAAGATTACAATATATAATGCATTTTTATATTCTTTATAATTAATTTCCATGTTCCCTATTCAATAATCACGAGTGCCAGATTTGAACTAAAAAATTGTGGATTTAGGCTGAACTTTTAACAGTGCAACCTTTGATAAGCCACATGTTTGCTATAAAACAGCCTAGCAAAACATTAAAATACAGAGTATTCCTAAATGAAATTAAAAGCTTACTCTTGGAAAAGCTTACTATTGGATTTAGATATAAACTTTTACAAAGTTCTTTAAAATGAGAAAAGTCTGGAAACTTTGTGTTAAACCTTTCATACGTGATTTTCACGTAGTTTCGATGCAGTAAGTTGACTGGAATCACGTAATTAAAACTTATCTCACCTCCAACAAAAAATTACATGGTATCAAAGTTTTAGCATATTTAGATGACATCATTTTGTTTTCTTTAAATCAAATAAATGTTAGTTTTAGTGGTAAATGAGTTTTGTAAGCTTATCTTACTTCTCTTTGCTTTTATATATTCGAGTCTATGAGTGTTATTTACAAACATTATGTAAACTGTAATCATAAATCAAAATATTTTTATGGCCATGACGGAAAATAGCGTAAGTGTCCTTCAGAATTTAGTACTATTAATAAAGTATTATTTAATAACACGGAGATACATTGATGTAGAGTAATTTTATCACATTATAACGCCAGGAGTGGGTAGTATCAGTACAAAAAAATTTCATTGTTTCGATAAGAAAGTCTTTTTACATGACATGCTTTGAACAGGTACCTATAGGTAATTGGGCAGTACCCATTCTTCGATTAAAGAGTTTAAAATAATTCCTAGCAAGACAGCTGTAAAGCTTTACTACCATCTGAATATTAGCAGCTTGGCTATCCTTTAAAAATATCCATTCAATATGAAACTACTCCCCATAAGAAGACTAACAAACCCAATTTTTCATCAAACACTTCACACTATCGAACCCCCCTTTTATCTGCCTCGAATCTTCAGTTCATTCATTGTTTACTTCACTAGTCAGAATATTGGCGCCAACGAGCCAAGTTTCCCAGAACATCATGAACCGTATCAATTATTATAAGTTTAGTTCAGAAAGTAAACACGTGAACATCGCTTTGTTTTGGTCCGTCACTCTCCACTGTAAATTTATGGGATACCTATGTGTTTATACGGAATGATTTTGAATACCGCATGCCGCTGATTTGGTGGATGCAGATTCGGTTATTTAAATTAGGCTAATGGCAGCATTGGTAAATCTGTTGTTTAGTAAATTATAAACCAAACTATGGGAAGGGTTTAGTCAGAAGAAAATAGCTTAAAACAAACCACAGAAGGTGGTAAATAAAGAAAAGCAACTTATGTACAAACTAACAAATAAATCGTTATCTACGTAATAGAGAGCAACATAAGACTTTGGAAATTATAATAGATACGATAATATCTGAATAATAATTCATTAAATTACAATTTATGACACTCGTAATGATATGGACTCTGATCTATTACGTTTCATCATATATATTCCACATGATTAGATTTAAAATTGATCATTATATCGACAAAATTAAGCTTCTAATAGAAGCAGCCGGAAAGATAAATGAAGAATGCATTTGCATAGGCCATTCAATAAAGTTAGGTAGGTACCTGCGAAGAACTCCCTTTAACTGTTTATGTGAGCCCAGACAGAGCAGGGCCGGCTGTTTAGTCTAGTGTTTTGTGAAGTCTAGATGTCAGAAGTGGGGAAACGATTCGAGAAATTTCTGGAATATTTGCCGTCGTATCGGCTTGTACACCTTTTAAATAGGAGAATTTTGGAGCCAGATTGACGTCTGTGGTTTTAGGTTGCAAATTGGTTTTAGTTTGTGGTCTATTGGCTAATTGGTTGCGAATTAACTTTGCTAGTCAAATCGCTTTTACATAATAATGCGTTTCGAAACGGGCACATGAGATTGAGGTGATTCCGATTTACTTGTCTATTAACGGACTACGAGTAAGATATGTAGAAATCAGTAAGTTTATACTGAGGCACCCTGCTAGATCCACGAAGACCTATTTCCCCAGTTTCCTAAACACAGTCTAAACCCGAGTTTCTAAGAAATACATATATTCACTTACATAAATATACGAGTAAATGACTCATATTCTATGATACACGGGGAATAGATGCCAAAATATATAGCGCCACCCACGGTACCAAGAAGTGTTTTGTATTAATTTATCGATTTCTCATCTGCAACGACCCTTGGAAACTGTCCCAGAGTGAATTTAAATATATTTTGCTAATTGTAAATTCTCACTTTGTTGCCTATCGTAAATTGGACCAATATCTTTTAAGACGGAAGCTTTTATAAAAATATTTTGCTCGTTCCCTCCTAAAACGAACCATCATAAAAAACTGCCGCAAAATTTTATAGTCTGTGAACGTGATGCTGCAGAAAAATATAGTATTTTAGGTTCCTATGAACAACTGAATGCAGTTGCACTGTTGCCTATAGCAGCCTTATAAATAAAGGTAGGTACAAAATGTCGCGAGCCAAAGAATTTGGAATTCAATTAGATAAATTAATCAATGAGGAAGAATATCTATGAACTGTGCACTGCTAAATACATAATAATAGAGTGTAAATCATAGTTGCGAAGTTCATTACCGCGTTGTACGTTACTGCGAAAGTTTCCTATAGCGACGGTCGCTGTTGCGAAAGTTCTTTACTGAGATGTACGTTACTGCGAAAGTACGTGATTGTGACGTACGTTGTCGCGAAAGTTCTTTACTGCGATGTACGTTACTTAATATCGCACCTTCGGTGAAACAAAGTCACACAGCTCATTTTTTAATTTTACAGGAGAGGACTTTTAATATTTTTTTCGCATTTATTTCCTCATTTCTGGATTACTATTTATAGTAGGTTTGAAATCTTTATAAAATTAATAGTTTATTTTGTTTGCTATAGTTTTATGTTAAAAATCTTGTATTGAATTATCAAAAAATCCAAATAAAAGACAACAAAAAAAAGTGTCCTGAATTGTGACTTTGTTGCACCGAAGGTGCGATATGGCCTTAGTACAACTACAAGATGTAACAAACTCTGGACATAGTGAGGTCTCTATCTCTGCCTCATGAGGTATACATACTACATACATCACTAATTACAAATTACGTTTTCTGTTACCAAAACAGTTTGAGGATATTAATAAACAATATACTTACCTGTTTTGGTTTCCGAATCAAGGAATGCAAACTATGCGAGTATTATCTGCTTATTGTACCATGTCTCTGTGGAAATGGGTTACATTCGATGAACTGCGCAAACAGAGCCGATAAAATATCGTTACACAAGTTATGGAGTGTTGAAACTTCGTTGATCCCTAGGCAGATCGAAACCGACAGATATAGAAAACAAAACGTAAGTACCAATCTTAGACCAAGTTCCCACTATGATGGGCCGTCTGTTCTGCTACACACTCTCGTTTGTTTTGACCGCCTGGCGAATGAGATGGCACGTCTAGTCATTGTGGAAATTGGCTAATACTAACAGATGGAACAATAGTAAGACTCGTGTACCTTTACCGTTTAATGTTTAGGTTTGCAACTCTGATTTTTTTCCAAATTATGGGTCTTTTTTACTATACTGCTAGATTTTCCTTAGACCCTTATTCTATAGCAACGCAATCTATCCGAGTAAAAGAGCTGCTCGACCAACTTACAATAATAATTATATAAGTAGTTCACACATTAAAATTTGCTTACGAACCTATCCCAATAAAACGATAAGCTGTCAATCACTGTTAAATAAATAAACCGTCAATTTGCCGGTAAGATCAGTCAGCAATGACAAATAAACGGTACTTATTTATTTAAAAGATTAATGTGTTAATGTCAGCTTGTAACTCTATAAACGTTAGATTGATTAGGACGGGTGGTTGTGACCCAAGTTATGAGAGATAATGAGTTCTCCTAAACATCGGTAAAAATATTGTAATACTTACCATCGGTTGTTCAGTCCCGTATCTGCCTGTCCATCTTCATTGGAAACAATATAAAAATGACTGTGCCCCCAAATTCTGACTATCATTTCATAATATGATGTCAGAATTTCATATTATGGGCCTATGCCCATTTTATGAAAATGTTGAATACAGAACAAGAAGCAGGCTCTATGTTTCTAGACATAGGTTCCATTCTTGCGTAAAAGCTCTTTATCCTATAAATAAATACCTGCCAACCTATCCTATTCCTTTCATAACAATTCTTATGATAACTACGTAAATGTCGTGTCTTTGAATTCACTGAGTATTTGCAGGAAACCAGTGACGATTTCGATTGTCTTACATGCTATTATGTAAAGATAATGGCTCGCATACATGTGTATATTTGTTTCGATTCCGGATGTTTGTGCATGTGTCTTGCATTTTAATTTCTGTCACTTCTAACCATCTCGTTTTCTAATGTTGTTTTGTATGATTAACATGCAACAAGAATGCCTACACTTGCCTATTTTAACATACTACGCATAGGTACTTAGTTTATTTTTACAAGCTTTTATTGTCTAGATAAATCATTAGCCGTAGGTACTGGTTTCTTCATCACCTGATCATATTAAAAGCTCATTAAAGAGCTTGCTTTTTCGATTGTATGAGTTCCTAACTAGAACTGATTTTTGCGGTACAAGAAGTTAATAAAATGTAAATGTGTTTAGATGTGCCTTAAAAATCTTCATAAAAGGATAAAAGATTTTTTACACCGCCGTCCCTTTCATCTTGCACCACTGCTAAGCACGACCGAGGTCGGCCATACATATTAGGCGCTGGTCAGACTATGTGACGCGCGTTAGCAATGAGCTACTAGGTACTACTTGCCTTACTACTAGGTACTACTAAACCTACTAGCTACCGTGTACACTACTTCCAATACTATTTGATTTAGCTGTTCGAAGGGACGGAATGATGTAAAGAACCTAGTGGGAAAAGTTATATCCTTACTTTGTCAAGAAAGATAAGGACATAATAGTTATATATGGGTCGGCTTTCACTAGCCCTAATTGAGTTAATAATAATTTTGACAGTTCAACAGTCACACAAACACACACCACATACGCACACACACATTTCCCATCGACTCGAGAAGAACAAGAAGAACAACTCTTGGATGTCGGAAGATCAAGTGATGTGGAGCAACTCAAGAAAGGTATATATCCAGCAATGCGCTGCGATAGGCTTAGTTGCTATAACTGACGCGATTGCGTTTTTTTAAGTCGCTCCTGATAAAATTTCACGAGAACACAATATTGGCAAAAACGTAAATACAGCATGTAACAAAAACCCTGTCTGATCCGAAAGAGGGCTCCTAGGTACTACATTACTAAAAAGTAATCAAAATATTTTTTTTGTGAAAATAAGAACGTTATTACTATTTAAAATTCACGTTATTAGTACCAAAATTACCCTAATCTCATTATAAATTTGCAAATTTTTTACACAGGTCATAAGTTATGACTTGTAGACACCCGGTCAAACGACTGCCGCCCCCGCTTTATGTAATAAACCGGTAAAATTACCAATTGAAAAAGATGCGGGGGTTTTTTTTTATTTTTCTTAAAAAATAATCACATGTTATATAGTCTAAGTATGATTCTTCAGAACACCCTGATCGGACAGGGTTTTTGTTACACGCTGTATAAACTTGTCATATCGCCTGGTAACGTCATAGTGGTTGCAGAATTCGCCATTTAGGTGACATCATATTTATTTGGAGTTCAATTTAAACGCTGTATTTACAAGTTACTTACTATTAATACTGCGAACTATTCAAGTTATGTGTTTAAAGGTCCGTCTGATATCAAATAGCCTAGTTGCATGAGATGAATTGATAGCAGGACATTTTAATGGAGTAATTAAATATGTATCATATTTAAGTGCGTAATCAGAAACCGGTCAGTTACGATTACGATTAAGACGAATTGCTTTGGCAAATTTTATATTGTGCAGGGACAAATGTCGGAGGATTTGATAATAAATACTGCTAGCCAGATATGTTAAGATAGATTGAAAGCTAGTCACAATGTACACGGGAAAACTGAAAGAATATAGAGAAAGTTTATAGAATAGCGATGGATTCTCTTACTCCACCTTTGACTTATGATGATTGATAATGTTAACAATCAAAACATACATTAAGTAATCAAATCAATTAAAACAACAAAGATGTAGAGATGTTCACCGCATCAGTCGTTAATATTGAGTGATCAGTTGAAATAGAAGTTAATGTTAATAAATAATATAAGTACTAATAAACCTACTTTCGATAGTAGCGTTTTATTGGAAAGAGTATATTAATTTGCATATTCTACATGAAGGTTCATCTACTATTTACATCATCTACATCAACTTTTTTCCCGAATTGTATTTATTCAAATGCCTTAAAATTACCATTACTGGGGTAGTATTATGAAGTATTATTGCAATCATTATTCCGCTGCGAAAACGGGATGGTGCTAGCGGTCTTGTCTAGCTCCGTCTCTGTCTCACACTGGAAAAATGATGGCATTAATACTTCATAATACGGCACCAGGTCTTAGCCTAATGCGATAGCCAAGGAATATATACAAAATTAAAATTACGATCCTTGTTTATAACATAATAATTATAAATAAGAGTACTTTTGCGAATTCACCCTTGATGCGAATTGCTCGAGTCAGAGGGGCAGTTTCACTATGTACGACACCAGGGAAAATTCCAATATACACTAAAGTAAAATTATTAATGATTTAGTAAATTATTTTTCCCTGTTTTGTATTGTTTGACATTAAGGTATTCAGTGATTTTGAACAATATTATCACTTTCATAGCTTTTTCGTACCTATTTGACAGGCTCGCGTTTGACCACTATCTCAGCTGATGGAAAGTGATGAAGCGTGTGACGACGGCGCATGCTTTATTTAACTTTTAATAAGGTAAGTATTTCAGCAGGTGTCACGTCTATTTTCGCCGTCGGTAACCCCTAATTACAAAGAGATTGCACTTTCGTCGACATTTTATTATTTCGGTCGACATTTTCACCCGTTCGGCGCGCCCTGCAATTAATTCTAAATGTCATATGAATCGCCCACTTTAATTTTAATTTAAGTTATTTACTGACAGCGGTTATCGTGGGAATTTTTGTTGCAACAGAAGCGCATTTTATTGAAGACCAGCAGTATTTAATTTCAGGGATTTTACAACTTGCGAACGCAGTTTGTTATAAATGAGTTTTCGGTTTAAGTCTTCATTTAAAATACAAAAAAAAATAAGTATAAATAGTCTATCTAATAATTCGGATTTCAAGGTCAAGGTCAAGTTATAAAAATTTCGCTTTAAAGTAAAGGACTATGTCCAGAAGTTGAAATCAAAATTATCAATCAAAGCATTTAAACCCTTTACAGGCACTTTTGAATTGTCAAGGAGTCGGTCACTCAGAAACATGAATCTATCTGCTGATTAAAAATCGTAGTAGGTTCAGCAGAAGATCTAATTAGGCTGGTATAGACATGAAAGAAAAAAAAAACCTGGAACGAAGTTTTGCTATACCCTCTTCTGTACCACCTACTTAACGCCTTCCTAATCTTGTATAGGTCAGACCAAAAATATCCTATAGGAATGTACAGAAAATGATGACATAATATTCCCGCTACCGCTCCATCCTTGCACCGCACCGACTCGCCCTCGACATTTGCACGTGGTAAATTTTACCGAAACGAGCTGCAACCCGGTCAATGGTTACGTAATATGTCGAGCATAAGATCGTTCCACTTCATTATGGAGGGAAAAGTGCACCCGATTTATTGTAGACGGTTTATTTGGAAAATGCTTTATTGGTTGATGGTTATCAGAAGATTTGGTGGTTGATTTATAATGAACTTTGAAAGTGCTAAATGGCTTTGGAGATGGTTGTCTTGATGAAACGGTAGTTACGCCTTATTACATCGTTTACAAGATAATGCAGCGACCCCAAATAAAAATAAAATCTTTGCAGACCAAAAACCTCTAAGGATTTTTGGTCCTATCAATGAATTTTTGTAACAAAGGATCACAATCTCTACGCAAGTTAAGTTGATTTGTAGCAATATCCCAACGGGTGGTCTGACTAGTAACGAATTGATGGTGAGTTCGAATCCTAGCTATTAACGCGAAACCTCCCATTTTAAACATATTCTAGAATACAAAGTTTAATTTATTTATTTTAATATTAAACTAAATACCAATACAGGTAATTATAATGTTCGCTTTTCGCTCTGCCCACCCCAATCTTAAAACAGCGCGCCAATGCATCGCTATAATAAATGACATAATAACTAAACACGAGTGTACCCGATGTTTACCGAAGTCCATTACGCATGCGTACAGGTGCGCGGCTCTCATTATAGTACGCGGGTGGTCACTAATGTCCCCCTGTATTACCGTACCACGTGAATTTAACAGTATAGAATATATTATACAAGTAATATCTTATGTTGCGAAGCTGTATTGATACTGTAATTATTTGTTGAATAAGGAAAAGTTAGCTGATAGTGTCATCTGAAGGGTTTCCTAAATGAATACCTAGTGGAAAGGAATATATTTAAATTAAAAGCTTCGTTCTCTTCTAAAACTTTGAGTTTCCCGGGCAGAGATTATTATAAAGAGCATTTTCTTTGTTTGTTATATGTATATAAATTCGCCACAGCATTTTCTTCAAAGACTATATTATCAAGAGAGAAAAGCGTCTGACTTAAAATTTCAACAGACGCGACGCCGAGCGCATTATCCTAAGCAGATTTCCTCAAGGAAAAAAACCTCTACAAGTGTATAAATTCTTTTGTTCCCAATTCAGTATTGTAAACGCAATTAGTTTCCGCAAATATCCTTATTCAATAATATATAAACAGGCGGCTCACGTCGTTCTGATCGCGAGATCAGGTAGGCGCCACTCCATAAAGGGATCAGGGTTTTTCTAGCGATTCGAAAATTAATGTCTTCACCTTAGATGTAAGTACGAGGGAATACATGGCTTAGGATCCGTATATAGACACAATTTGTTTTATGTATTGCTAATTTTTTTGATAAGTTGTGATAGTTTGAGGTTTTAAAAATGTTATATGTCGTAGCAATTTAGGTTAAAGTGATGGAGGTTAGTTAAATGTTGGTAACGGAAATTGCCATTTTTTTTTTTAACTTAGTTTATGTGGATAGTCTTTAACTTAATTTTGTAGTTGGTTACGCTAATATTGACTATTAGCTAAAACTGGACGAGGAAAGGTGTATGTCCATGCAAGGATGTTTAAATAAAATGCCAAGGGTTGATGATTGAAAAGTTTTAAATAAGTTTTGTACCTAAGTAAAATGTTAACTCCTCAACTCCGGACGGCGTATTCTTCGTCATCTTTAAAAGTGGACGCGTTAAACAAAATCTTAGTTCAAAAACCTATTTAAAGCTCACCTCAGTTTGATGATCAAACGGTCGATTCGCGTTAACTTTGCCTTAAAACTTCGTCCTAGCTTTAATTATAACGTGAGTTGCGCAACATGTGAGTGGTCCGAAGTGAATATTATTTTAGGAGTTCAGAGACCGTGCTTTGGGTTCCACATCTGTTGCAATACCGACCTTGTCTACTCAATCATAAAGTTTATTTTGTACTGTGAACTTTTTTAGTATTTATGTCCTTTAGGCTTCAATGTGCCGTCACATGTCGCATATCACTCAACGGCTCGCTTCCTTTTCGACAACAATAAAGAAAAAAGTTTAGACGAGTAGGTTTGAAACTGTTTCAATTAAATTAAAAGGTGATAGATTGCTATATGAGAAAAAATTTAAACAACGAATTTTATAGATTTGATCTATATTTTGCATCTCAGAAATCAGAAGTGGGTTATCTAAAGTTTTTGATGTTAATCCGCACTCAAGTCATAAAACTTATTAGTCCTTTGAGTCCAACTCCGATTTGACTTGATTTACCACTGAAGTACACTGATAATGAAGTCTAAAGAAGAATCTGGTGTCTATCCTAATCGTAGACTCATAAATCTTTGCTGCTCTAAAAGAATAAGAGCATAAACGTATATTTGTCTGTTTTAGTAAATTAAAGGTGAGTCCAATTTACACTTCAGTAGCTTCCCACAATCCTATTGACCTCGTTAATCGCGTGTTATTTATTTAAGGAAGATCTATTTCAGAGTGTTATAGTAACGAGTTTTCGGCTAGAAAAAGTTTGGCTTTTATAGCTGCTGATGCCGTGTGATTGGGATTTTGATGTGTTAAATTCATACTTTTCCATCTCCATCAAAGGTACCTAATGAGTATTTATATTATCATTTCGTACATCACTATTTGTCATGTTTTTTTTATAAATATGCTGTTTTTCTTCTTATCCTATTTTGGTTCTAATTCGTTGGAGGCAAACTCAATTTTTTATGTGCACCGCTATACTTTTCTATAAATAAAATAGTAAATGCAGCAACAAAGTATGAACATGCTTGCGTTTAAGAAATGCTTTCTACAATTACAGAGTGAAATATTGACGATACTAATTTGATACGAGGACAATGAGATGAGCTACCTCATTTATTAATCTGAAAGCTTGCAAGTTATTTTCAGTGAGTGATTCCTTTCAGAAAATTGTTGATTGGAAAGCTTTTAATCCAGAAATAACATACATAAATTGTCTATATAGATTCTTTGGTATGTTATGTATTAGAGCATCGCCAAGGAATGTCAGTATTTACATCGATAAGAATTCCGCACCCATTAGATCTGTCTTAACAAAATTTCATGCCAGGATGTCAATCATTAGAATTAAATTGTAATATATTAACATTTCTGATTCGACACTTTGTTTACATTCCTGTGCTAAAGTTAAGACTAGACTATACTCCCCTTGTCATAAAATTTTCTTGTGTAGCAAACATTTTTATGACTTCTTTTTAAAGAAGTATTGGCGCAATATTTTCTTCTATCGGTATGTTGTCGTTGTCTCTCGATAACTTTTATGGTATGTCCACCAATAAGTTTACTGATATCATGTTGCTATAGATGGCGTTTACTGCTTTGCAGGACAATAGCTACGCTGGGCTTTCGGTTGAATCGGTCATGGTTATAGTGCCTACATGAAACAGGCCAGAAATGCGGCATATTGTCTGGTTAGTTCCATTTGTCCCCAGAAAGGTATTTGTTGATACTTTTACTTGAATTGAAGTAATGGACTTGGAACCATAGGTACTTACATAATAGTAATAATGTAACTACGTATGTTTTTCAGAAAAATATTTTATTATTGATTTGTGATTACAATGTGAGCAAATCTTTTATACTAACTGACAGTCGTATTATAACGGTAACGTATTGAGACCAGCAGATAGATTTAGACATAACTTCTTAAAAAAAACAAGGTACCTATTGCCCATAGGAATCGCCCTAATAGTGAAGTCCACACACGAGCAGTGTCTTGGTACTTTCGCATGACGTATAAATCTTTTCTAAAGATTTTCTCTCAAACCAGCCTTTGTCTTCTGTAACAATCCCAATTATTTTACTCTCTAATGATCTTTCGCACTGACCTATCTGTATTCAAGTGAATCCGGGGTAAAAAAGCCTATAGTAATAAAATGGCGAACAGTAACGGGCCTCGACCGCGCCAGTATGTGTGGCAGACGCGTTCAGCAAAAAGCGGGCCTGGCAATGCTGCCATATTCGTTGATAACGATTATTATGCGGCCAGCAAGCGTTATCAAATGATCGCTGCGTGGACTGTTTTGATTTAAATGATGATTTTTTAGCTGGGATTGAAAGGAAAATGCTGTAGTTGCTTCTAGATACGGTATTTGAGGAAAATGATGTTTGCATCTTTCGAGACGGTTTTTTAAAATAAAAAATGAAGAATGCTTATAAAATAAAAGAACAAAGATGAAATGTGTTTAGACTGCGTTGAAAATAAAGGAAAGTAGGTACTGTACATAGTTTGCAATAAAAAATAAAAACCTATATATCGATCTATGCTTACTGCTTGACAGTACCTTATATTTCATAAGAGTAATGAACATCAAAAAGTAGCTCGCTACTATGGATTATTATCCTTCCAACAATTACGCAACAACAGAGTCAGATAGTTATCAAACTTTTTTGTAGACAGAATAGAGATATAGACAATAAAACGCACTGTTGAACCTGTCAATTGGAGTTAATGGGTAAATTGGACGAAAAACGTCTCTCAGGACAATTGTCGAATGTTCAGTTGGTTTAACCAAGCATCGAGTGTATGTAAGGAAACTAGTGACCTACTCGCGACTTTGACTACACTTTTGGAGTCAGGCCGCGCCGGTGTCATATTGCTCAAGAGTTCAAGAGGCTCAATTAGTTTTGAAAATGAGGTTTTACGGTATTTAAGTAGGGGTCACTTTGCCAAGAAGTTTTGAATTTCGAACGGCTAAAAGGACCAAAGACCTTCAATATGTCTAACTTACTTCATGCTTATTAGTCACGAAACAATTCAGAACGACAACAAGTAATAGGTACATGATTTATTAGAATTATCTTTGAAAGTCTTCAAACTCATATTCAGCCACAATATTTTATTTGCTGCTCCCAATACTCAAACTAAAGTTAACAATAGTGTCCGAAGAGCCCGCAATGACGTGTTGTACTTATCGCAACTTTAATTCATTTAGACGAATACGTATACGTTTACATTTAAGTTAGATTGTGTGAGAGATGATATGGCTAGAAGTAATAAATACTGACATGAGGGCTCACGGCAGATGAGATAGATGAAGATACAAATAAATTTTATTGAGGTAAGGGCAGACATGATAATTACGTATGGGATTAACATCAACAAGAATAATACAGTTATCGTATTCGCGACACTAAAAGTTGTGACGTAAAAAATAAAAGAAGTTACGAAAAAAACAAAACGTAAGCGTCGGAACCCCACAGACGTCGCGCCGTCTAATTGGAACCGACGAAATACCTAGACGACGTTATGTGACATATAAAAATTCCACAATTTGGATATATTGGTCTGGTCGCTCTACGGTTTGATAGTAAAACGAATGAAATGTTCTGTTCTTTTCATCTCGGGTGTAGGATAAAAAACATGATTGCATTTTAAAAATAACAGTGGTTGAGGACACCTGTTGATGAAAACGTGGATGCATGTTTGTATGGGTGTTGGTGAAATTAGAGGAAGGAGGGAATATTCAGCGATAATCGCATTAGTGGATCTTCTTTTCATGTGGCTAGCGACTAACCTGGTGTCAGAGTTCTAAAGCCGCCCATGGGCCTCTGACTTGACTTCACATGCTGTCTAGAAATATCTCTCAGGCATGCCGGTTTCCTTACAATGTTTTCCTTCACCGTTTTTGGAGCAGGTGATAATAATTATACAATATGCACATGAATCCGAAAAGTCAGAGCTTATGAGTAATATAAGTGAGAGAGTATGAGCAGCGATAGCATAAGTGGATGATTTCGAAGTACTACAGTTTTCATAGACGGAGGCCATAGAATAACATCACGTGGTTTGCTCTCAAACAGAACAATAGGACACATGATGTTTACTTAAACCAATTGCTTTCTTTCTTCAGCAGACTTAAAAGTCAAGAAATAGATACTTAGTTTGTATATTACCTGCTTGACCAAGTCACAACAGTCAGCTGAGACAAATTGATTTTGACTATGCTAAATCCTAGGGCCGACCACCCCGTACTTATTCGTCATGGATGCTAAAACCGACTTATTATTACCAACACACCTTTGAAAAGGTGCCTTAAACAATTTAATATTCCTCCAACATTAGTTGGGCTAGTTAAAACTAATGAAAATACTTGAACACTTATGTACGTACAAGTAATTTAATAAATAACTCATTTTGTATGTGTGCAACAAAGAGACGTTAATTAAAAATTATGGAGCAGTATTTTTAATTATTTTTCTTTATTATTTAAAGGGCAGCATGTATTTGCTGTTAGAAGGCGGCGCTACATAGAAAATCAGCAAAAACAGGCAAATGACAAAACTGATTTTTTAAATTACGTTTGAATAAAGAAGGTTTCCAAGATTTTTGATACTTATAGACCCTTACATGAACTAGAAGTTTGACGAACTTCTATGATCTCTGAATGATCTGACTCTTGTTAATTTGATAAAACAGTGTTGTAGCACATACTAATTTTGTCATTGTACTTAATTTAATTTGCGAGCAAATTACTTATTCATCAAACTGACAAGAAAAATTATCGAATTAGCACTTTTATTAAGTAGTAATATAAGAGTCACCAACTTCTTTAGTAAAGTGCAGAAGCCAGTATTGAATATACAAACCAACAGACCTTTTCAAAACCGACTTTACGATTACATGTCGTTACGTTTACATTATATTTAGAAGTGGACTCTTCGACCTTATCGTATCTGATGCATTTTCATTACAGCTGTTCATTACGCGGGTTTAGCTACCAATGACACACAATTAATGTAACCGGACAGTAGGGACGCCAGCTTTAGGAGTTGGGCGGGATACGTCCCGGAGAATAAAGTAGTACGTAGTTCGCATTAGGAAAAAGTTAAGTAATTATTTTTGGACTTCCTCGTGGAGATGTTTCGTGCTCAGGCCGTGAGACTCTTACAAACGCACGGCTTTCCTCATTACCTTCTTTCGAATTTTCTTTTTTATCATAATCTTCTTACTACGAGTCTTGTCATATTCCACAAAACATTTTTAATCCTTATCTTTCACATTTTATTTCTGTTTAACAACTTCGACCATGTTTATTTTCTGAAACAACCAAAAATAGACTCTTGAAGGAAATTTTGACATTTATGTAACTTGGAAAATATCTGCACTGAATCCAAATTTAGAAAGTTTTATTTTTTCGTTTGCGAAATTTAGAAGTTTTTAGGTCTCGATCAATCTGAAACCTATCTGATTTGTTTCTGGTCTGAATTTAACTGATTGTTTGCATTATATCTGTAATTATGACATACATAATGAAGAGTATTCTATCTATCAATATTTTCATGATAATAAAACCCAAGTATATGATTTTAGATGTCTTTAGAAATGAGCATCACCTTTGTACGTATTTTTCTGTTCTTTTCTGTTTATATGTGTGTACATAAATGGTTATCTAAAAAAAATAAACCCATGGCAACCCTAGGCCAGGAGGGCGGGTGCGGATATACGCGTTAATTGCGAGGCCAACGAGCCCATAGATCGATCGACACCATTGTCGAACTCCGACCATCGTATCGCGGGCCCCATGAATCGCGATGTCGCAGACAGACAATTGTTGCTACGGTGATTGCAGTTTTCATTGGGAATGATCTTGCTTTAGTCAGATTAGGTGAGTCAATCTGGTAGAAAATACCTATTTTAGGGATTACTGTAAGTTTAGATTATCTGAAGTACATAATAATTACTAACGTGTTATGATAACACGTAAAACATTCATATTCATGAATCTATTAGGATCTTGATTTAATTAATAACTTAATCTTACCTATCGCGATTATTCGCAAATAATATAATATATTATGTTATATTTTTGAGTGACGTGTATTTTTCGAGTCTATTTGGACAAACTATGAGTAAGTATGCTAAAATAAAACTAGAAATTTGATTTATACAACCGAACATTAATTAAAAATAGCATACACCTTTCGTAAAACTAATGAAACATATTTAGCTCACAGTAATAATTTTCATAAACTTTTATATTGAAGCAATTTTTGTTTTAGAAACACTAAAAAGTTAAAAATATTTTTGCTGTAGGTAGGTACTGGAAATATCTGGTTTTTATAGTTTCGGCGTAGCTTTCAATACGAAACTTTTTCTTGATGATGTAGGTGCCTATCTAATTATGCACCAAGATCTGTAACAAGTACCTATTTAGATCAAGAGTACGCACCAAAAAATATCTAACAAATTAATTCATGTTGCAAACAACCAATCCTAGCTCTTATCAGTTTTGTGGTGCCCCTACTTACTCTTTATATTAGGAGACATATTTAGCTCGGTTAGAGGGGTTAACAGGTGTAATGCCGCATAAGGACATTGATATTACGTATAGGTTATCCGAATATTGTCATTATTCGATAATTCTGATTTGTTATCTTCAGTTTCCTCACCATGAGTAAGTGCAATATGATTGAGACTTGTGTCAGACAATCGTTGGGTATGATAATTGTTCCGATTTTGGTACTTAAGTTGTTCCAAAAATAATTTGAAGAAAATAGTTGCGTAAGTTTAATAATGAATATTTAAATAATACAACTGAAAGAACAGTATTGCTGAACGCAATGACGTCATCTAAAAGTGATAAAATCTTTGCAAATAAAGCTACAAATTAAAATTAATTACTTAAGTCAAAACATAGTTTTAACTTCAATCTCCGTAATGATTGAAATTAAACGAACAGAGCGTTTTTGTAAAACAATTCGCAGTTTAAAGCTAGCTATAATTACTTTACTAGAACAAGACCTGTTGATCATTTCTGCCCAAAATACAGGCTAAGGTATAAACTTAGGCAGACACGCGACTACTCGATAAATTATGGGGTAGGTAGTCTTTCTAGATTTGTAATTGAGAATTTGAAGACGCCTTGTAGAGTTAAAACAATAAGATCTCATATCTAATGTGAAATTGTAATTTTACCGACAGTAACTGCAATGGGCTCAGTTGACGACTAGTCCCTAGCCGTTTTATAAATATCATTGCATTTCGCTCACCACTCTGACACAAGTGTGTTGAATTTGGCAAATTGTCACGAGTCTCAACTGTAGCACTTATTTGAAGATCTATGTGATGATCTGACAATGTGTAACATTTTCTCCTTCTGTATCTCTTCTTCCGTGTCGATGAATTGAATCGTCTCACGGACTATTCAAAATAGTCACCGGTCAATAGTTTGCAATTTATGTTCCATCTGTTTGGAGCCGCAGCAGGTTTCTGGAGGTCTTCTCCCAAAGCACTAAAACCGTAGTTCTATAAAGCCCACATCAGCATGATCTACATCAGCCTCCCATTGTGAGACTGATAATAAAGTTTCTTAAGTTGATGATAATTTCAATTAGAATTCTACTCATAATTTAAAAAAATTCACAGTCTACTTGATACAGCCCATCAACAGCAACAAATGCACAATAACCTCACGATGATACTAACGAGTACAGTCTTATAAAGATAGCGGGCGTCGTAAAATATAATAATTTTACGTATGTTAATATATAATAGGACAGTAAAGCCAGCCGAGTGCGACGCCGTAATGGAGGTGTGGCAGGGCGGAACGGCGTGTTAACAGCCATAGGACTTGCAGCTAGGAGTTTTAGCGTTCAATTGTCGAGGAAATTTTGATTATATTTGATTAAAAATGTATCCCTGTCAAAAGTTGGGTGATGTTGCTAAGAAAGTTCACAGGCTCTCCCTTGCGTAGCACTGGGTTGAGTTTTCAATTTAATTATGATCAGTTTAGATTGTTTCATTTTAGAGGAACCTATACTTATGTGGGTATTTGTGAACGAAGATCTTATACTATTGGTTTAGGATCTTTATGTTCGATGAATTGAATCTTGGATGTAAGGACCAGAAAATAACTGTAATTTCAGGTAGTGTGTGTGTGTCAATATCAGTTTTTTCTCAACTCGTTATTTAAGATCGGAATTTAAAAAATCACAAATCATTGCACTGGAATTATTTCGATAAAACCACTTGTACTGAAATAAATGTTTTCAGTGCAAGTGATATATGCATACCTAACATTTTTATTTTTGGAAAACCATTGCGAAGGACCAGCCATACAGTTTGCTCCCAACTTCTCTCATTCTATTGAAATTCTAACCTAAGGAAGATTCACGTAAACCAGATGCCATTTAGACAAGTAGACACACAACACTTGCTCTGAAGATTTACAATCGCACCCAAGTCCCGAGTTCCCGTCACATTAACAAAGGAAAAAACGAAGGATCTCGAAAGGTAAACATTTTGGCTAAACATCGTACCGGCGAAGTAAACAGTAGCCACGTTTTACGTGTAGACTGTAAAGGTGAAGATTTAAATGATTATCTTAATGGCGCAGTTATTAAAGCCAAAATTGGTTCGATTGGAAACCGATAGAGGCAGGATTGATGACAATAGTCGCATAAGAACGGATGAAAGGACCGATGCTCAATGTTGGTCTATGTCTACAGCTGTGAGTGAAGTGACTATAGCAACAATACTTCATAACAAAGGTGTGATAAAACGAGCTCAATGCACACTCTGATAATGAGAAAAATATAAATATTCTTTTGGCTTACTCTAAACTTGACATAATTTAATCAGATAATATAACTGGGGGGCAAAGTCTACTAATTTATAAACGTGTCAACGGTCTTGCAATGATGAGTTTTTGCCAGATTTTGTATGGTAAATCTGTCAAAAACTCATCATTGTAAGACCATTGAGACGTTTGTAAATTAGTAGACTTGGCCCCCTGGTATTATGCCATGACATAGTCTTATGTCAGTAGACAACCTAAAGACAAAAAGCTAGAATAGCGGTATTTCATGCGTGACATGACAGGTGCAAATTCTCAAGCTATTACACGTTAAAGTTTATTGTGATGGCGTGGGATTAAAATTATATTGAATTATGATTAATCATGTAAGAGGATGATACATGAATTAGGAGAATTTGTAGAGCAATGAACACGGATCTTAGTCTTGTGTACCATAGACATATCGTTAGGCAAAACCAAATGAAATGCTTTCCAGAAAATAGTGAATGATTCACAAAAAAAAAAGTGATTAAGTAAGTGATCGCTTTTTACAGGTGAATAAACATTTAAAAGATTCTCTCCTCTTATTTAGTGAGACGTGCAAATAAGATCAACCCCGACGAAATTAGCTTGGCAAGTGAGATTATCATGACTTGAGACGTCATTGTAGTATCATCATGATCTTTTCTTCTCGTACTTTTTTATAAAGTTGCAGCAGAAAGCATCGTAGTCCTTCGTTACGGGCTTCTCCAGACCTCTGCGTACTAAATCGCCGAAACGAGGCGTAAATCAATACTTTTGACAATAAACCAGTAGCCAAAAGTTCACGTAAGAGATCGCAACTGGCAGCGACAAGTCCGAACTAGAGCGTGCAATGACGTCACCCATTGAGTCGCACGCGCAACGGATCATCGGTTTATCATTATTTTACCTTTACGCTTCTCATAGATTTGCGGCGTAGGCAGAAGTGTTATCAAAGCATAGATAATTCAATGTTCAATCAAAGACTGAAATTTCTTGTATATCTTTCACATCTTTTTTGAGTTGATGCGCTTTAATTCCTTGTGCATATAAAAATTGCAAAACATTCTTATCAGTTAGCGTTTCAAATGATTCTGCGTTATGTAAGGTCGTTATAAAATACATAGTGTGACTATTAGTTAGACTTTTTTCCTTTTGCATTGTTCCCGTAATCGCTTGGTTTTGTGACTTGCTAGTAAAACTAAATGGTAAGAATAAATTGATTAGCACTTTTCCTATATTTATTTCCTTAATACGATGTTGTTGTATCTACTTGAATCGTAATTTGTGACTGAGTTTAAGATGAAAGGTGAAAGTAACCTTTTCTTTCATTTACATTTGTTATTTCGTTTTCAATTTCCTCAGGATTTTTTAACGAAGCTGACATAAATGTGGTATATTTCACACGCATCTTTGCAATATTAACATAATGTGGGAGGAAGATATAACACAATTAAATACAGGCAAGATAAATATTATATCTTGTGTGAACATGTCAAATTTTCATCGTCCAAATCCACGTGGTTCAGCTTTTTGCAAGATCACAACCATGGTATTTGTAGAAACTGTTTCAGATCAATTAGCTCATCATTTCCAATTATTGGAACTCATTCTGTTAATGAGGTGATAATTATTTACTGCAACTGATAATCAATCGCATCTGGTAAGACTTGGAACATATTCCGAAAAATTGGGCTTGTGGTAAAGACGGCACACTGTGTTTGAGTTGCTTAACGTAGCCACGGATTGCAATTGAATTGGTCCTAAGAGTCGAAATCATTCAATTATAATGTTTTTTTTTCGTATTGCGTGTTTATATTTTAGACTCTTGCAAATGGTTTTCCTATATGTTTATCGGCCTATCTACCTACGTTCTTTCTTTGTAGTAGTGTTCTACTTTTACAAATTAATTGCAATCTCATTTCGTAATTTTTTTGAAACTCATCTCAATTTTCGTGTTTTTCAGTAATAAAATGTGTCAAGGAGAAAAACAGTTTTATGGAACTGAACAAGATTTTGTTTCATAACATTTTTTTGTAGTTTCATTCAGTGTTGTAAGTAACGTTTAATTTTAGCTTTTGTTATCTGTTTCCTACCCACCTGACCGTTTATGAAGGGTGCATAAATGAGGTCCGGCTTTGTACGAGTAAGTGGCATGCGCTTAGTATGTTTTGCAGCCGACCACGTTTGCCGACCACTATTCACTGCCTCAGCCTAAAATGGAGTCATAATGGCTACTTGTTCCTACGATACACCTGCTGTCATCGCATATTTGCTGCCAGTATTATTCGCATAAAGTTCTATGGTGCGGCTAATGAAATATTCGCGAATCGATGCGATTATTATTATAGCATGCATGATCACATGGAATTTGACAGAACGTTGCGATGGTTCAAAATTGACTGATTGATTTGAAAAATTGTGATTATTCTATACCTTCGATACGTGTCTTCAAGTTCCATGCGACCGCGCGGCTCGCATCACACCACGTCGTAATAAAACACTGATCACTCACTGTAACGCGGCTTGTAGACAGCACGAATCCTCTTAACCAACTTGCTGGTCCTCTTGATGGGCGGGCCGAGGGCGACGGCAGAATTGCCGCGCCTCTCGGCGAACACGATATAGTTCCGTCTATTTTTCAAAGGCACTTCGAAGCGCCCGGAGCAGTCTAGGTGCTCGGGCGGCAGCTTGAGTCGGATGACGGCGTTCTCGTGGGGCCAGTATCCCTGGTGGCGGAAGACGCGCTTGATCTGGACGGTGGCAGCGTCTTTGGCGAGCGACTGGACGCGCGCCTCGAAGGCGGCCGGCGCGCGGTAGGCCCGCCACGCGACGTCGGCGCGGTCGCAGTAGAGGCGGCGCGGCGCGGCGACGGCGGCACAGCACAGGGACAGCAGAGCCCACAACGCCGCGCGCCTTTCTGTCTTCATCGCGCCATCGCAACAGCGCTCGGTGACTCCCTGCTCGTTCGCGGTGCGCCTATGTTCTCCCGTGAGCGGTCGGCGCGCGACTGGCCCCAACTGAATCATTCCCCGCCCACACCGAAATAGTCGCGGTACGGAGCAAGCACGCGTCGCTAATTTATCTCGTCTGATGATTAATTTGCGCTTGTTATATGTAATTAGTGGGTACCATGTCGATTGTTTGATTGGGGTGCGATTGATTCAAGTTGAGTGAAAATTTGAACTTTGAAAACACTTTTTATTGAACGTTTTACGATGTTTTTCGTATTTTTTTTACGATAATTCTATTTAATACAATTTATTTATTTACATTAAATTAGTTGTAACTGTACAACATTGAAACAGAAGGCTGCTAAGATTCAAACACCATTTTCTTTTATGTGAAAATTTACATAGGACCTTACGTACGAGTTGTCTAGCATCAAGTTGTTACCTACTGTAGCAGAGATTTTCAACTAACGACTTTCGCTTCGTAGCGGCGTCTACGAAGTCGCTGTAGCGCGTAGACGCACCGTAGCTTTGACCTCAGGCGTAGACCCGCGACCTTGTAGTAGTAACTTGAAATATTCATATTTTTCATATTTCTTATTTATTTGGTAGCCAAATGTTTTACTTTTATTGCACTTTAGATACATACAAAAATATATATATATAAGATCATGTTGAAAACAATTAAACTTTTTCAATAATATTATTTGCCACACAATACATAACCTAGTTAAAAAAAATTGAAAAGTTTTCTAATTGCTTAACCTAAACTAAAATTATTTACTTGAACTAACTCATTTATTCATTAAACGGGAAATACGAGTCACTGTTTTATAATATCTCCATCGTCGCTTTATTGGTCCTTAAGGTCTTGGACTCATTGGTCTTCATAGTCCTATACCTACTCTAATGAGTTCTTAGGTCTCAGTCACACCTTGGACCTTATTAGTTTTTGATAAAAGAATGGCCACCGTTCTCTTTATTTGCTAACGCAGGTTTATCCGTAAATATATGCGTTATGATCATGGCAATTCGTTGTAGGTATAGTTGCCCGTAAGAATTGCCCTAAGTTGCCCTTGATAAACACATCAATTACCAAAATAATCATACCGATTCCTCACCACACCTGAAAAACCCTGACTCACATTGTGTAATATAATACTGGCACTACCCAATCACATCTTTAAATACCTGGAATCAGCATCCTCGATTCCCACAGGACGAATGAATGGATGATTGAGACCTAACGGTTTGCGACCAATTGCCTCACATCCGGTAAGAAAAGGTTTAAAAAAAAGGTAAATAGTGTGAACACTATGTCTCGGTCGTACTCTTAGTCTCAGGTAGATGGTCTCATTCATAATGTTTATGAATGACCGGTGGTTTTGGAGATCCGTAGGTGGGTCACTGAATACGCTCCGTTTTTTTGTTTTTTGTTTTGAATTTATAACTCCAGCAGTTACAAACTTGCATACGTACACACGGCTACACATCAAGCTATACATTTCCAGTATAAGCTGATTTCGCATTGAACGGAAATCCTATCCAGTGCGAGATCAGCTTAAACTGGAAATATATAGCTTGATGTATAGCCATGTGTACCTATATTACACAGACGCCTGAAAAATTATATAACGTTATTTGATGCAAGACTGAAAAAAAAAATGTTAGGTTATAAATAACTGTTTTATGTATCTACCTAATATCTGCAACAATATTTGATCTTTCTCGTCTTTGAATTTTGCACAGTTCATAACATTATCCTTACATATTATAAAACAATGTCCTCCGCCGCGTTTATCTGTCGTCTTGTTCGCGATAAACTCAAAAACTACTGCACCGATTTTCATGCTGTTTTCACCAATGGATAGAGTGGTTTTCGAGTAAGGTTTTAGTATATAATAACCGACATCTACGCGGGCGAAGCCGCGGGCATCAGCTAGTACTCTATAACTACGTGCGTTATAATTACTTGTGTTTCTTGTTTTGCTAAGTATTTTTTACTCCAAGCCTGCTCCGAGTTCTTTTGACAGATTCATGAAGGAATCATCAGTATTTTGCTGGTTGCCGGATGACATGAAGTACCTCCATAGCGCACTTTTTTCTTTTTTATAGTTGTACACTATATTTTCCACTTTATAGCACACAGAACCCATCATTCAAAATAGACTTAGAATATTTTTTACACCGTACACAAAAACGGGTGGCTCTGGTGGCCGGAACTTACCTTTTGTCGTGGACCATTGAGCGAAGCACGTGCGTTACGGTGTGAAGGCGGCCTTCGTTTGTAGATGAATTACTGCTAATATTGGCTAATGGCTTCCTTGCTGCTTTGGAACAAATAAAGGATATTTCGTTTTTTTTTTTGCAGTATGACAGTAACGGCTATTCAGTATCAGTGAAGTATTCATTGAAGTGCCATTAAGTAATATTAAGTGCGTCCTCTAAGACACAAAAATCTATAATCACGTCTTTTTTCGTCTTTTTGTCAGCATTTGGAAGCTACAATTTTTATATTTTAATGCTAAAGTTATCTCATTTATTTTCAGGATCTGCACCTTCTGTAAAGCTGCAGAAGGTCTACAGGTCGACCATGAAGAAATGTACTTAATTTCTCTTTTTTCTTCTTTCATCACTTTATTTTTAAACTGCATTTTCCGCCTTTAGATTTTTTTTAAGATTCATCTAATAAAATATCAGAAATTAAAATTGGAAGACTTTTTTTGAATACAACATCATATTTTGAAGTTTTAGTTATTAATTGTTTATTTGTATAGTTCGTTTTAATTAATATTAGTTAGGATTTCATTTATTTATTTATTTAAACTTTTCGCACTCAAAAAAGAGGTACAAAGGCGGACTTAATGCCTTAGGCATTCTCTACCAGTCAACCAAGGGTGGTGAAGAGATTAGATGGCAGGATTAGTAGTAACAATAGAAAACAATATTTCTTTTCGATGATCATTACAAATTTTGTCACCCATATTATCATAGCGTTGACACAAATAAGTGAAAGCAATGGCGGAAAAGGACAGAAGAGAAAAATATTTCCATCTCTGTCTAACAAAGTTAGGAGAAGGAGAAAAAAGTTTCTAAATCCAAAACAAGTGTTGCACCGTTGGACTTTACAAATCGTTTTACCTTAATCTATGCTAATTACAAACAGGTGGGAATTTAATCTTTTATTTAAACAAAAGTCCCAAAATTGTTTAAAAGACATGTTTTATAAAACAATAAAATAAAACTGTAAAGATGTTATAAACGGGTATTGTTTGAAAACACGTGTTTGTAATTACTGTTGTGGGAACGCCAAAAACAATAGTTTGTCAAAAACCGTTTTCTTTTGTTTTTCTTATTGTGTTTGTATATTGCAAAGTACAATTTTGGGATTGAAGTCAATGCAATTATTTTAAAGGAGAGATATCAAATGCACCCGGCATTTTTTTGACGTTAACTTTCATTAAATTTGTGATTTCTCACAACTGTAAATTCTTATGTAGCTATAAACATCCAAACAAACTAAGCTAATAGCATTTTATTTTTATTTTTTTTATGAAGATGGTGTGTATTCTGATCCCTATCTTATATAGGTATACAATAATTTCATAGTTTTTTCTGTTAGTTGATTACTGAAAACATTTTGTATTCTTTGCACATAAATAGGTCACCCAAGCAATGCTGCAACGCTGTACTGTAATTCTGTTCATTCTTACTTCTATTCTCAAACAGGTGCACGACATAACTCTATCCTCACACAAAAACGCCCAATGTCCACCTCACTCAACAAACTACAAAAAACGTTGTAAGTTCGCGTAAAATGGTCCAGATGGTCGAATTTCGTGATGTCTTCATTACAGCCTGCCCGCGGTAGTAAGTCATCTTAATGCAAAAATGACAAAATAAATTATAATGTAGGCCCGCGCGAAACGCTAACATTTGGTGGGCGATACGGACTAAAAGTGGCTCTACTTGATGATGTCTGCCTGTCTGTCTGTTTGACGCGTTTTCAATCTATGTTTTTGTGATAACAGTACAAGCTTACATGAATTTATAAAGGATCAGAGTTTCTTCTGGAAAACCTCACAAGTTAATTAATCTCACGCATTTTAGTACAACAATTAAAACCTTATCATTCTAGGTATTTGACCTACACCAAAGAATGTGTAATTTTTAATTAAAATAACAAGGATTTAATGTCTATATATGCGAGTTAATTAAGAAATATCTCCAACATATTTCAAGTACCTACCTAATTTTATTGAGGTGAACTGAAACATAATCCATTGTTATTTTTCTTATTTTACACCTAAGCTTTTTTAAATAAAATACCTACAGGATGTTACTTTTACCTTCGTATTAAAAAAAATGCACACAGGGTTCTGATATGAGTATTTTGCATCAGAACCCTAAAAAATATGACATTAAAGAGTGCTTAAAAATGATTTGACTACCTTTAAATAAATGATTTGTTTTTGGCTTTGACAATACCTAATTGATCGAAAATCTTGGGTCAGGGGAAATACGGGTCTACTTACGTGAGTCAAATAAAAAACAATCTCCTTGCATGTAGAGCCACCTCCAAACCCTTACATCTCGGCAGGCCACCCTCAGTGACGTTCGTTTCTCGTTAACCGTATAATTGTTTAAATTGTCATAATTTCGCCCGCATAATGTTGCCACATAAATATTTATTTATCGGCCCACTACTGATAACCAAATTGCTGGTGACCACCGCTCCTCACTTGATTTAAGAGCTTCGTAACTGTGGCCTTACTGCTTTTATTGTGGAAACACATAATTTGAGTTTGAATTAAATTCCAGAGAACACATTAAATTCAAGAGACAATGTAGGACTACCTACATTGTATGCATCTCTGGAATTTAATTCCAGTACCTACTAAGGTACTGGTAAACTTGAAATCAATGAGGAAGGTTACAAGGAAAACGCGAACTTCCGAAATGAGGGATTACTTACCGAGATGTTTGGATGTTACAGCTGAAATGTTGGAACCTCCTACATAAATACCATCATGCTTTGATTAGTAGTTAAATAGCCAAAAAGCTCACCCAAATGCTTTGCGCTGTCTTGACATTGCAATGAAATAGAGAGGATTTTTTTCTACAATGATTTTCGATGGAGCTATCATGTTGAATTAGTACCTATTGCTTATTAATCGTATGTTCGTGTTGACACTATCAAGTTTGGTAGCTTGAGTCGATCCCAGATAATCAAACACTTCCAAAGAGATTTAAAATTCGTGCAAGCTGATGAAATGCTCTATGCATATTGCGACATGTTGCAAAGTTATGCCTTTGATTTATACCATCATTAGTTTAGCTGTTTTTATATCAGTGTTTTATAGCCCTACTTTCGGATCTAGTCCCTCTTACAATGCCTACAGGAAGAAGCAAGCATTGATCCACGTTTGCTCAATGCGTTTCATCTTCTTTCTCCACATTTCTGAAGTCCATCTTCCGAAGACTATCGTACGTCGAATCATAATGGTAGTCCCAGATAATCCAGAATAGAAACAAAATGATTAGTATCACCAGTAGCAGTCTGTAAGCAGCACACGAACGGCGGCCGCCAAAGTATCCATTCGGTAGGTCGCGCGTGGTTTATTTCTCTCGCGCCACGGAGTAAATATAACTCGCATGCTACGGGTGTTAGCAGTACTACGGGAAGATTTAAGTCGATTGGAAGTCGTGGAGTTTCAAATAGATGAATGATGAATAGGATTGCGAGTGAGTTTATTTTCAACAGTTATCTTTTCTTGTGGTTGATTGGTTTTTGTTTTCCTCTATTTACTATCCAAGCAGTTATTTGCAACTACAATTCCTTTTTTAATTACTCATTCGGTACTTACTAGTACATACAATCTCCATTATAATTCTATTAATATGCGGTTGATGCAGTTATTAACAACCAAGATTCCTTCTAAATAACTTACTCAGTTATTACTACATATAGTCTTGTTACTGCTTCCAGGTAGTCAACAATCCACAATATGCTGTGAAGATCCGGATGACAAGAGATCATTTTGTTCACTTCGCAGCACTGGATCCATAACCTGGGAAGTACAAAACAGAGTTAAAGTACTACCTACATATTTCCAAATCTTAGATTACCTTCTAATCTTACTTTATCTTAGAAATCAATGAGTATAAGAGGTCTACTTCCTTAGCACGAAATCCGTACCTAGTTTCGGCCGAAGTTACTGGCGATTCGTATAATCCGTATCACCTACGGACATACAATTAGTTTGGGGCGACCTAAGAATGAATGACACCACACTTTGACAATTGTCCTTACTCCCTGTGTTCCCATCCGAAAAAGTTAATTAATCGGGTGTATGGTTTACTCCAAAGTTTCAAATTACTTTCGGACGGGCCCGTATCTTCGTTGACGTACTTAGAGACTAGGTCCCCTGAGAAGGAAAACAATTATTTTGATTTCCAAAGCGTTTCACTTCACCAAAGCATAGAACACTAATGGCATCCTCAAGATGTTTTCCTTCACCGTTTTTGAAGCAAGTGATAATTATACATGTAACGCACATGCTGCCTGAGAGATATTATGTCTCCGCGGCATGTGAAGCCAATTCAGAAGCCCATGGGTAGCTTTAGGGGGAATCGACATATAACACTAATATTAGCATAATTAGGAAAAACGACAATTTTATCAGCCTAGGGTAATTTAGGTTCAGTCACGTGCGGCAAAACTGTGACACCACGTTAGTCGCTAACCACACGAAAAGAAGATACTAATGGCATCGAGTACACTACACTAATAGTAGGGGTATAGCTCTCACCTTTACCACGTGACTTAGTGACGTCTATTTTCAATACATTTGTTAGCCATATCAGGGAATTACAGTAGTTGGACGAGTTGAACTGATAATCCCATTCCCATAACTTACTGATCGTTATTGGTTAAATGCTACGGCTTGTCAGCCATGTCAGCAACAAAGAATATAAAGGGAATGAAGTGCTTCAGAAACGAGGGGCTTCAGAATCTTTTAGGTGAAATTATCTCCTACAGTTTGCTCAGTCCTGCTATTCTATCTCATTAATTGTTCCGTGGGCATAATTCAGAATGATAATTTAGTAATTTATAACATCAAGTCAATATAACTGTTTTTATCTACACCCATGCTATAAATCCTCTATAAAAGTTTCTGAAACAGTTAGCTTATTGCCAACATTAAAACAACCAGTGTCATAAACCCATAATATCATCCAAACGGGTGTTATAATGTTTTACTAAATTTCATAATGCAACTCATTTAAAAAAAAGAATGCTGTCATGCAGACGCGTATCACTAACTAAGCTCAGTCATTAAAAAAAAAACTTGTAAGTTTATTCGAATTCTAAAAATTCGAATTCACGTGTGTTGTATCCCGCCATTTTTGTTTGATATTAGTATTACGAAGAACCTTTTATAGAGGATCCATAACATGGGTGTAGTCTTGTATGCAACTGTAAATAATTACAGTCATGTGATAAACCCACATGCGTGTATTAATACCCCTTATTATATAACAGTTGCATAAATAACTATTAGGTATGTTTTGCATCTTTAAAAAGACTCACTGACAGCATGGTATTGAAAGAGAGTTTGGTTTCGTTCATTTCTTTATACTTTAAATCCTTAAAAGCGAGCACGTGGTCTTTCGATTGGCCTTTAGAAGGCGAATAAATAAAATTATATAGTGTCTCGTTAGTGACAGTTGGAGGTTTATGTGAAATTGGATTCTTCATAAGACGCCTGGCCAGTACATCAAGTTTCAGGGATTTAATCAAATAGGTAAGTATACTCCCGTACTCCTAAATCAAGTCACCATGCAATTTTTTTTGTAACCAGCCTATAACTTTTTAAATGGTCGTGAATTCGAATTTCGACCAATGATTACCTACCCTACACCAAAATGACGGCCGAGCTTCAAAACTACATAAAAACTTTTTCTTTGACACAATTATTATTTTGATGTTTATGGCCTTTATGCCTGAAGTGGAAATGCACGATGGCTCGATTTAAGAGTCTAGGAGTGCATTTCAGACCCTTATTATCATTATGCGATAATTTGACAATAAGCTAAATGTTTACAACGTTTGGGTCGTAATTTTTTTATATTCGCTAACATCAGCAAAAACCATAACAAAAACGTAAGGGGCAAGAGCGGAGGGGCGGCAGGGTAGTGCTCTTGGGGTGGACTTTAGTCTCTCACAAAAGTTGTAATAAAGTTAATACCACTTACAACACCGGATAAAGAAATATCGTCTTAAAAAATCGTCTGTCGTTCCAGACTGGCGTTTAATTAAAAAATAAACACCGTAAGGGCGTCTACAGGCGGGCGGCGGCAGCGCATCTGCGGTTGGTCGCGTGTCGCACTCGCCGGCCGACTTAATTAGATACCACCTTACGAATGGTGTGGATACGACTTTAGACCAGACTTCTTCTGTTTGTTCGTTAGTCAGTTTATAAGCTTTTTTTGCTTAAATTAGATATGAGATGCAATTGCTCTCCGGGTTGATAATAACTATAGTTTAAGCTTAAATTATTTCAGGAAACAGAAGCTTTTATAAAAAGAACAGGCTTATACATTCAGATCGCAAATTCTTTATTTTAAAATAAATTAAATAAGTACCTAAAAGAGCGAAGGGAAAGGATTAGAAGATCTTAAGAGAAAAACTAAAACTTGCTCTTATAAAATACCATAAAAGTTGCAGAGAGTCTCCATGGTCAACGCTGTTCTCAAACAATCGCCACACACCTGTACATAAAATAAAGGTCTCAGTTAATTTGATCGGACTACCGCCAAAGGCAATAAATAACTTTTGAAAGTTTTTCACGCAAAATATAAAAATTAAAGCGAACCACATGAAAATACTTGTTTCTTATTTTGATTCTACGAGTATTAATTTACAGGGTTTTGGGGTTTTTGTGAAAATATGTAGTCTAGTAGTCCTCTCCATGTATTCCACTGTTTCAAACGGTCCTAATACACCTGTACATTGACGTTTGTAGTCGCGGAATGTGCCCGTATTTAATAGAGGATATAAAACATTATAATATGATATTGTCATGAATCCTATTTGTCTCAATTTCAAAGGTTATGGTGACATGTGAAGTTTACACAGCCTTTGTTTTCCTATTGCCCCATACATTTTTGCTTTGATGATAACTTTTTAGAGTAATATTATGTACCTATTGTATTAATCTCAACTACTACTTAGTTTCAAAAAAAACATTCTACTTCTAAAATAAACCAAGATATTCGACTCATATGAGACACCACATCAGATTCCGTTATTATAACATTTATAGGTATTCAAACGTTTGGATATACAATTATTATTAGTAATTACATAAAATATATTAGTTTTAATAAATCAATAGCCTACAAGTCTTTATTTTAGTAAGAGCTAGGTTAGAACACAAACAAAGAAATTAGTAGGTGATTTGCAAAAAGTATAATTCGGGTTAATATTTTGGTGGGTGGGTTTATTTACAGTATAGTTCGAATTAAGAAATAAATAAACTGAGACAAAAAGCAACAAATGGACTTCTTATTCGTCTTCGTCTTATGTAAATATAATTCCAAATCCTTACTAATATTATAAATGCGAAAGTAACTCTGTCTGTCTGTCGGTCTGTCTGTCTGTCGGTCTGTCTGTCGGTCTGTCTGTCTGTCGGTCTGTCTGTCGCGCTTTCACGCCAAAACTACTGAACCGATTTAAATGAAATTTGGAACACAGACAGTCTAGAGCCTGAGAAAGGACATAGGCTACTTTTTATCAACATGCCACGCAGGCGAAGTTACGGGCATCAGCTAGTTATGTATAAATGAGTTATAACTAGAATTCACCCACGAATGGATTGTCATACGTATTTTTGTGTGGTATTTCAAAAAATTCTTCAATGCTTATGCCTTGTAATTCAATTGTAATTTTTACTAAAGCATGTCGTCTCCACATATTCCTGTGTGTTCAAATACACCTGTACATTGAATGATGAGGGCTGGAATGTACTCGCATACTTATAATATCAGATGTTATTTTCATAAATTCAGCGGACACTGGTACTGCTGCCGCGGGCTGTACGAGCTGAGAATGTGTGCACTGCTAGCTAAGACGTGATGTGATATACAGCTACAAAATCAACAATTCTCATAATACATGTTTTTTTTAAGCATTCTTATTATACATGAGTACCTACTTTAAATTTCGACAAACAATAATGTGAATTTGATACGATTAGCTAATGGACAGTTTTGCTGGGTCCGCTACCCAGCAAAACTGTCCATTAGCTAATCGTAACAGTGTCCTCATAGACGTCTGGGAATCAAAGCCATCTTCAAAAAAAATTAGAATTTCGGATATCGTCTTCATTTTAGGTTCACAAAAATTCGTCATATTTCTCTGTGCTTCTTAACTTCCAGTAAAAGTCTCGTAGGTACATTTCGATAGATCTAACATTCACTTCATGTCCTCATATCTCATGCCAACATTTTGAAAATTAATAATACTTATAAAATATCTAACTGACCCTGAAGCATAGCATTTTGTGTGCACCCTCTTAAAATTTTGGAAGGTCATCATTACTTTAGATTATAATCGCGCGGCGATTCGAATCGACATTTAAAATTGTTAAAATCGATATCGTGTAAACTTATCGATACTTGAATTTCGTATCGATTTAATGTGCGATGTTGAATTTCGCCCCAAATACTTGACATGATGTTATTAAGTGTTTAAAATAAGGGGTTATTTTGTAAAATCAATGGTGTGGTTTTTAACTTAATTAAAGTATGCCAATGTCCCTCTGGCCAGTCTCTTGGGCATATTATTGAAATTTTTAGTTGTATAGCCTGGGTGATAAAAGGAACTAAGGAGAACATGAAAAGATTACTCAACACAACACAGTTGGAGAAAGTTCGAAAGGATTTAAAAAACTTAGATATCCTCAGCTAGAAAACACCACAGCATTTAAAGCAATTCCAAATTATTAGAAACCCGCTACCAATTCCTAACAAAAATAAATTTTATTTCTCAATTTCTCGTAATTGCACCTACCACTGTTTGTCTCTGCATCACCGTAAGGTTGACTGGTCGAAAATGCCTGTGGCATGAAGTCCGCTTCTGTACATTTATGTGCTTGAAGGTTCTATAAATAAATAACAAATGAATCACCACCACAATTATAATTAATACAGATAACAAAAAACCTAAGTTTGTTAGTTAAACCCACATCACTCTGACACTAGGCACTCATTAA
Organism: Lithophane leautieri; assembly: GCA_949152455.1. Classification (NCBI taxonomy): domain Eukaryota; kingdom Metazoa; phylum Arthropoda; class Insecta; order Lepidoptera; family Noctuidae; genus Lithophane; species Lithophane leautieri. The sequence goes on along the minus strand of OX424463.1, from coordinate 1,516,015 downwards.
AATACTTCTTTGTAACACAAACATATCCTTAGCGGGCTAAGTGAAGAATCCCAAAAAATATAGAACTCCTCAACTTAGGTGGCAATAGGTTTTTTGCTTTAACAAATTAAGAATTTAAATGCATAGTCTGACCCTGTTTAAGTTTATATTATTTCTTTTAGTCGTGATTGGGTGACGGATTATTTACAAATACTAATTCATGTTAGCACGGGTCTTTCGGTACTAAGACTATTTTAGAAAACTCATTTGTTAGCATTAATAGCCTAAAACGTTCCCAATGCTAGGACGCAAACCTCCTCCCTGTGACAGACGAATAAACTAAGAATTCATATATGGTTTTTAAATTTGTAATGTTTTAGAGTTCTCAAAATCCCTTGATTTTATTCGGCGTTTAGTAGTGGAATATCTATAAGCCCATTAATTTTTTGCTTCTATAAATTGAGAATCTAGAATAATCCAACATACATATGTAATTATTACAGTTAGAAGCTATTTAAACCATCTCACCTTTTCGTTACCACGTTCTAAGCTAGCATCTCAGTTCGTAGACATTCGCAGAATACCTTCGTAGATGTGCAACGCATGGATGGAATGCGCACAGAATGGATTAATCTAAGCACTGCTACAGTTCTGGTCTGAATCAGTTATCTTCAGTCTAAAAGGCTGAGTTTTTAGTCTAGCTTGCGATTGGTGTGACAGTACAGAGTCTCTAGACAAAGTGACATTCTATCAGCGATAACGATGATGGAAAAGGCAAAAATGTACAGGACTGACATAAGCTATCGAAAAGCTTATGTCAATCCTGTTGAAAGTCGTTGTAGAAATACGAAACGCTTTGGAAGCGATTGTCACTTGTCTAGGCCCTCTGATCTTGTTGAGTTATGTCAATGTCGCAATAGGTAAAGATTTAACTCACGGACATTTTGCAGCATATCGAGTGTCGACGCATTATCTTTTGGAGTACTGCTACAGCTACTGCTGCATATAACATATCGGATGAATTGGGTACTTACACGAGATGGTGTAGGTACTACTACAATGGGTCCCAAAGTAGTTTTTTAAAAGTTCGGAATGTATTTAATTGCACATTATCGAATGGTCCTAATTTATGAGAAAATTCCGGGCATAGTATTAGGAATCAGGGTACATTTAATTAAAGCCAAAACTAGGTCTTGTTATTAAGCAATAAATCTTTCGTTCTTAACTTTTTGCATGCATGCATCAGTAGCTGTTAAAGGGAAGCTCTTATCATACCTCCCCTTGCTGCATCCATCTTTGTATGTTAAAACTTATTAGTGTTTTATCTCGTCCCTTCATTGGTTTTTCATGATGAGCTAAATTAGCAATTTGTAGAATGAAAATCAAAACCCTAGGTATTGGTTTTTTTGTTTTTTGTTATTCAAAATCTCGAATCAATCCCTATGAAAGGAAAATAATCGTCAGTGCTGTCTGCCACGTGAAAAATTGGGCAAAAGCCATAATTGTAAATATTTCCTAAAGAAAAGCTGAACATCGTCGCCTTAACAACAAAGGCTGGATCAAAGAATAAAATGCATATAAAATGAGTAAAAATAAAATTTGGCAAAATGCGACGGGAATGTGTGGGAGTTGGATCGATGCCGTATTCTCATTTGTATTGCCTAAGGTACCTAGTATTTATTTGAAAGACGTCATGATTGTCTTTATCAACACACTTATTCTTTTGTGCTATGTGGGAAATACAAGTATCTACAATATACTTATTTATCACAAGTTGCGAAATTTTCTGATCCGGGATCTTGAAGTAAAATTCTTCCACGATATTTTATTATGTTAATAAACAAACAGCAATTATAGAACGATTATTAAGATCGGTGTTATCTTGTGATACGGCGCCGCGGTCTGATGAACAGCTTGGGGTAGATTTGCAATAAAGATAGCTCGCACAATGAAACAATTGGGGGTAGGGAGCTTTCACTTGAAGCGTGTACCTATACGGGTGAAGACGTCTTCCGTTGAACGAGAGATTTCGCAGAATACCAGTATATGACCTTGGCAATGGTAATATTAACTTTGGCCTGCAATTGTCTCACTGCAAAAAACAAAAATTCATTCACACTGCTCTTTGGCTATTTTGAACTGGTAATCATTTATACCTATACGGTCTTACATAAACTTGGACTCTAATCCTGCAGAATACCATGCGTTCTGTTGTTTGATGTTATTATTATTAACCTGTTTTATCCACAATGCAATACGATTTTTTTTTTCTCTTTGTTCCTCTCAATTAGAACACATGCCATCTAATCTCTTCACCACCCTTGGTTGACTGGTAGAGAATGCCTAAGACATTAAGTTCGAATTTGTACCTTTTTTTTAGTGCAAAATGTTTTAATAAATAAATAAATTATATTTGCAGGGACGAGTTGAATAGTTGTTTTTGCTTGCAGATAACGCGGAGTCTATGCAGAATTTTAGTAGGATCCATGTTTCTTGATAGCAATCATCTGGCCGCATTCAAGTCACCAATGTAGAGCTGATCCTTCTGGACAAACGTGCAACGTCACCGACTGCATTACATCCAGTGAGATTCTTGTCATTCAGCAACTACTGGGTCTACTACTTACACATAACCTACCACAGATGGTTGGTTCTGTAGCAGGGTATTTGTATTTGAGCCAGCATATCTAAAACAATCCCAGTCCCAGTTCACATTGAGTCTTCACCTCCGGTCCTCCGGTCACACGTCGCGACCTCTCCACGCTCCGCAGCCCTCGCCCCCAGACGAACTAATTACTGCCGATAACATCCAACGCGTAGAACGCACTCACCGTGACGCGCATCAAGATCGCATGTGAAAGTGGGACTTGATTGAAGCTTTTTATGGGGATTTTAGAGTTGTTTCTATGATGATTTTTGGCTGACAGAACCTTTTGTACCTATAGACCTTTTGAAGCCTTTTTCTTTTCGTGTCAACTCTTCATTTGTCTAGCCTTTTCCCAACTATGTTGGGGGCAGGTTCCTGTCCGATCGTTTCGTGTCGATTTAACAACTTATATAGTTTGGAACTGGCCACATTAATCGCAGATCGCAGAATAGTGACTATCTTGGAATCGTCTAAGACGCTCTTGGAAGTAAGACTAGGTCTGGCCTACCACATCACACTCCGTGGTGTGACGAATCTATGACAAGGAGAACTTCTCAATAATTGAATGGTCTATATGGTGCTGTCCTATCTTCTTACTGAACCAGTCTTTTCCATAGCTATACATATTTTATTATCCAATTGATTCGTTATGCTTTAGTCTCTAGTTCAGTTTATGCTGAACTTGTTGGTCTTCATAAAGTCTATAACTACACCTACACCACTCTATTCCATAGTCTTCTTGACCAATTTTCGAGGAAACAGGAGAGTTGCTGTGTTATTTGCTCAAATACTCATAATCATGCGGTAAACGGAGCATATCCATTATTTTGTAAGTATCTATAGGTTAGTTGTGCTATTATGATATCATAGCTGGTGTCATAGTAAGTGGTACAGCGGTAATAGGTTTAATTTTAACTAGCTCCACATTTAATAAATTACTTTGGATTATTACCGCTTTGTTACAAATTTACGATAACTAGCGCCTCATCGACTTGTTACCAAATATTGTAGATGGTGTGAGCACATGTTGTCGGCACTGCAAATTGAAGCTTGCATAGAACGAAATTGTCCTGTAAGTAACTATTTGCTGTTGGCAAGGCAAAGTAGTAATTAAAGAACAATGTCAGATGTCCATAGTAACTTTGGCTCTATATTAATTTGACAGTGAAAATTCTTATGTTTTTTTGTGTAGTTTAATGTTAAAAGCTTTTCTGTGATTTCCGCTTTTACATTGAACTTCTATGAATAAGAATCGTCCTTTACCTCAGAAAGTGTCAAAAGTCCATTGCCGTAACAATGAACGGACATAGTAAGATTCAACTAAATGACGTTTCATCCGGAACACATTTATACCACAATTAATACAACGTAGTTGATGGGACATTGTCACAAAATATGTGGTATGGATATAACACAATAAGTATATATGAGGAATTCGAGAAGAAAACAACAGTATACATATAAAAACACCGGCAACAACACAAGATGTTTGACATCTTGTCATCGTCAAGTCACTGTCATGCGCGCGATTTTTACAGAAGCTAACAGGGCTGCCATTACATTACGGTTAAGTAATCGAGCACAGGTCATGAAAATGGATTTCTTGAATTTCGTTTTCATATTCTTTAAAAACTACTAAATGTATTTAAAATAAACACGATGAACGTATTATTTAGGTAAAAAAATTAAAAAAACAATTGTGAGGTGGTAAATAAATAGTAAAGAGTAAATCGCTTTAATTATTTAGAATAATCGATTACAGTGGCAGAATAGGCAACTACCTGAAACTTTTTTATTTAGAAAAAGAAAAACCGGAACATGATGACAAAATGATTACTTATTAAAATGATTTTCTTTTCGAAAAGTTCTCGAAAAGAACTAAATATTTTCTAATAAGTTGGAATTAAATATTTAAATTGATGTAGGTAAAAACTTTGTGTCCGTGTGAATTTAGTTTTAAAAGTTGTGTAGGCCGAAACGTGACATTGTTGCTTGTCAAGGCAGTGACGATGAACTTCGCAGGTTACGCAACATTGTCGTTTGCCAGACAACTGCCCTTTTCACCCTTCTCTCGGCATAAAATTACCGAATCGTTTACAAATTACATGATATTAGTATTAACTCATGTGACTTTAGGATTTCCACATAAATATAATTGCAAACAACTCTTTAGATTAAACGGAAAAACGGTAAAATGGTACTTAAATATTATATGTTTATTTATGATATAAAATTCAGATTCGGCGGGGCATGATCGGAAAAGAAAAACCTTTGAGGAAAAAAAATATTTTCAAATTACGTAGAGTCACTTTAGAATCTAAAGTGGCACGGCTATAATAAACTACTCCAGTAACTTCACAAGGAAAATATGAAATAAAAATATGAATAGAAAAGTCGAAAAAAGGTAGAGCGATTGCCCAGTCGCCGGCGCCGTTGCTCAGTGGCAGAACGATAAGCTTCGTGAGTGTGAGTTTCATTCCAGCACAAACTGTTAGCAGTTCTGGGTCTGCCTCGCTCCAAACCTTGCTTACATGCTCATTGTATCATGAGCTTTTTATACAGCTCATGCAGAAAGACCAAAATACGGTCAACTAATTTCAACATATTTTTTTATTATGGGCATACTTAATGTTCTCCTAGTTCCTAGTTAATCTGCTCAGAGGGTAGCATGTAGGTACAGACAGCATGCCAGCCTCCGTGGCGCCGGTGGTTGCCTAGCAACCAGGCGCCGCGGCGACGCGACCGGCTTTACTATCTTTTTGTACAGTGATGCTAAAGACTGGAAGTGGCTTGTCAGTTCCAAAATCAAAAACGAGCGAAGCTGAGTGGAGACGTGCAGTAATCGTCCATTTACAGACGAGACGAGAGACGCGATGAGGATTTCAACCATTGTGATGCGATGACCATACAACAAACGTGATTTTTTTGCCGTTTTTATCGATAATGGTAAGGAACCCTTCGTGCGCGAGTCCGACTCGCACTTGGCCGGTTTTTTTGTTGTTGCTATCTGAAAACAGCACCCTAATAGCGTAATACACGATCAATCACAATTTAAATAATTTTGAAAGAGATTGCTAATCCATTGTTTCATATTTAGGTAGGTAAGTAAGTTCGGTAGGTAACTAAAAGTTCGAAAAAAAAATCTGCACAGCAACGCAATGAATGTTGTTGAACTGTCAAATGCAACAAATTAAGAGTCTTAATCGATTAACGAAAATATGTTTCGCAATTAAATTAAATGTCATTGGGACCTATTGTTTAAATTGTGAAATAAGTAAGTGTGGCGGTATCTACATCGCCACATGCGAACTACGCATCAAATACCTGACGTCACACAAAAATCCTGCATCGCGCAATTAAAGTTTACCGTGCAATGGACATATACAAGAACCCGTCATCAATCGTTGGGCAGTTGCCCGCCAGACACAACACCCGTCTGGTCGGAGGATCCTCCCTTTTCTATGGTGGATGAGTGAACTTTACACCCTGTTTCTCATACCCCTAAATAAGTAAGTACGTAATTTATTTAAAGTTGCTAAAATTATTGTTCTTGAGACGTTCAACTACGGACTGAGCAAACCCATACTAATTCATAATTGAATCGTGAAGGATGAGGAACACTTCCAGCCGCACTGTCATCCACGTCGTGTTAACCAACATTATAGTGAATTTTAACAGCAACTTTATATACCCTGCGCATTGCCCATAATATTGGCAGTGAGTTTACTGGCAGCATTAACGATTTGGCTGTGTGGCGGGTTTAACGATACTATCGTTAAAATGTTTCATCAAATTAGTTTTGACAACTCAATGTTCTGGTTAACTTTGTAAGTTAGCCGTCTGATGACTAATACTAATACTTTTGGTGGATGAGTCTGTTGTCTGATGAATGTTTTTAGATGTATCTAAACATTGTATTGCATCGTTTCGCATAATGAGTACTAGGTAGGTTATTTCCTAGTATATGATACATGTTAGAGAATGTAACAAAATTATTTAAATAATAATTTAGGAGCTGTCACAACAACTCGGTGTTGTACCACACTAGTGCTTGTGCACACGGCTACACATCAAGCTATACAGTTCCAGTATAACCTGACCTCAGATTGTATAGAAATCCTATACAATGCGAGATCAGCTTAAACTGGAAATACTTGCTGTGTGTACAGTAAGTACACAACTATAATAATAACAATCGGAGACAATGATTTATTTAATTTCATCGCACAAATGACCACGTATATAAAATATAAGAAAACTTCAATGTTAAAATAACAGTTGACGCCGGCTTCCCTTTACATACCGAAGACTCACAGCTCTGGGCTCACAACCGAACTTCCCACGACACTCGGCGTCATCGTTTTTCACCCCTTCATTACTATTCGCAACTCCCATACAAGTATCAACCGTATTTTCCTTTAAAACGAATTTATACAAAACCTAAACTTTCCCACATCTATATACGCGTATGTGGCGGTGAAACGCTCAAATTGGGCAAAGCTGGAAACGGCCAGCGCCCGACCACCCAACGCCATTGTCCGGTGTCGGTCGACCAAGCAATTTACACTTGTGTGCGTATGCTTATTGGCGGGCTACCGGGTGCGTTTGCGCTGTTCGATAGCGAATATTTTATTGTATTTGTTTAAGCGAACGTTAAAAAATTAACCAATGGCTAACCAACTTTTTGACATCTCAAAGAATATGTAGAAACAATGCGGCAAGTGCAATCCTGCAGTAGTTTGCTTACCGAAATGCACTTACAAAAACACTCTCACTAATATTTATTATCCTATTTGCAATCAAAACAAAACATCATGTTGAAGAATGGATTCCATTTGAAATATTTGAAATATTTTGCAATCACTCGCCTTACACTTTTAAGCAAATATTTTCATAAAACACATTCGCAATCGAATCGAAAGTCATCAGCGCCCTCCAAGCCACTCGGGCGGGCGTGGGAACTCGCAGATTCCGTAAGATTAATCCATCGGTCGATGCTTCCCGCCACTTTGCATACTTTATTTATGTCTTTGAGCTGTTTTTGCTTATAACCAGACTGTCGCATACTATGGGAAGATCATTAAGAGATTATAGCACTATTTATAGGGTGAAGTAGGAACAAAGATTGTCTTAACTAATGAATAATTAATAACATAAGAACTTAATAGCATGTCTGTGTGATTGCTCTAATTAAACATAAATTGTTATAATTAACGCCTTTAAAGAACTGACAATGAAAAATAATCATCTATATTTGGTGCATAAAGGCGATCTTTTTTGTTTTGGATGTGGAATCCAAATACGGGATGTTCATAACTAGCAAAGTGATTGTAGGTGTCAATAATGACATCGTAATTAATAATTATTATTGCAATAAATGGAGCAGTTTACTAAATGTAATTTTGTTATAATTAATGTTCTAGATTTGTTCAATTGTGTATCTGCAGGTAATTCTGTAAATATAGGTACACCGATCAAATTGAAAATAAGGAGTTTTGAGGGACTTTGATCAGCATCGCCAGACATCATCTAGACATACCTTCTACCGTTAGTTCTGCTGCCAAGGTCTTGTTATATAACAAAGGATGAAGATTTAAATATAGTTAGAATGGTTTTTAATTGATTGCAGGTCATTAAATATCCTCATCCTCTTTTCGGATTTTATGTGGGAACTAAATGGTTCCATACATAGAAAACACCTCCTAGCCGTGACACAGAATACAGCAATTCCAATAGACCCAACAATTCTCAACCATTACTAACATCTAGCATCAAGACCAATGATCGAACAGAACAAATATGTGGACACATACGTCACTGGTAATATCGACATAATTACCGCGTTTTAAATCTGTTCACACACACCACGTACTTGGAACTGTACGATACCATAATCCTTCACTCGTCCGCGACGCTATTTAAAGTCGGCCCTTACACCGTAGAAGCGAATATTGCATTCTTTGCATACCTGGGGGCTTGGTGCAAGTTAGACGATATTAGCTTGATTGTAATTGAGGATGATTCGCACGGTATTTGCCAAGTCTCCAGCTGCTCGTTAGATTCTTTTTGCTGTTGTAGGATTAGCAGTAAAGGTAAAGTCGCCTTTGCTGCAGGCCTATGAAAAATATCTATATACCTAAACCTGGTGAAGCTGAAGGAACCCTTTGAAAACTAGTAAAATATTTTGCCAAAACAATGCCACAAAGTTTTCTAAATGTTGCACGTGATATTGTTCCTTCTTGCAGACAAGATGAAGATCTACGTATTCAATAAACAACGACGTCACTCAATGGTAATCGAACTCTAATAGAATGAGAAGGAGATTTCAAGAAGGTATGTAATTTGATTGTTATACATGTAAGTAATGGGAAAGCAAAATGGGAGAGATTTATGGTGTCCAGCAGTCGGCAGCTACTATTGGTAACACCAAAATCATTGGTGTATTTACTGATACCTACCTATCCAGTCACATAAGAAGAAACATTCAGAAGCAAGTTGGTCATTCGAATAGTGTGTCAACATCTTAGGATTAAATTATTCTATCCATACATAACCTTGCAACTCCACCATCTCTTCCCCCGACACCTTGGACCGCGCCATAAAACGGCCGATGTGAGAATTTGCATCGAATGGAGTTGGGACGCGGCACAGCCTCTACTGGGACGCGGCTCGTATGTATTGTGTGTCGTTTTATTATCTCTGATACGCACCTAGATGTTCCACGGATATTGGTAATGTGCTTTACAATTCTTTTAAGGTAGTCATTACTTTGTGATTGTTTGTTTGGCTAATAGGTGGTGTTATAATTTGCGTTCGATTACTAACCTCTGGTGCAGTCTCTAGATCTGTGATAGTAGACAACAATGTGACTTGTATTGATCCAGGTTCTACGAAACTTCATTACATTTAATTAATATCTATTGCTCGACATTCAAGAGGCTAACTACTATTGTTAATTTTCTCTTCCCGATGCGTCATCTTTCTTAGTCTGATTCAACATATTTCAATTCATGTTGGAAATGATAAAGTGCCTAATGAAAATAGGCAAATGAATAAGCAAGCAACAAATGGAGCTTATGACAGCAATGACTGACTGATACCTCTAAATTAAACAGTAATATGAGTGCAATAAATATTCATAAGCAGATAATAAATTCCCCTAACACCAATGCCAAAGTCACTCAATTTCAAATTCCAAATGATCGTTTAAAAAGAATTAAGGTGCTATAAAGGGAGTTAAGAATCTACGTGAGTGCCAGTCACAACCCAAAACGTGTCTGTACCCACTTTGAAGGGATTAAAAAATAAAATTGGACCCACTACCGGGAACCACCCCATGTCGAATAATACCTTTTGCATTAAAACCCCGACAGGAACACGTTTGTATGGGCTGTCATTGATGATCATTTTTTTGGGCATTACTCCGTTTGTCGGAAGTCACGAATTGGCTGCAACGTAATGTGGGAATCGTAGCGAAAGTCGACCGGTAGTTTTTTTTTTTGTTTTTGTTAAGGTAGGACTGTTGAACCGTTCTTTTAGATATTGGACTATGGTTATAAGGTTATCTTTCGACTGCTGCAGTCGAGACGGCATTTTAGTAAGTGTCGGTATCTAGGCTTTACATTTTGCCCCTTCAGTTGACACTATTGTCAGCAAGTAGATACTTTGCAGTATGTGTTTGATGCACTGCTTGCTATCCACGACGAGCCTTAGCCAAAGAACTTCGTTATAGAAAGGACGTACTTATTCCACGAACCTAACGTACAATAATATCGTGTTAGGTGTTTTGGAAACCAAAGAATCATTTTTCCCCGATTTAAGAAAGGCGTCAGCGCGAGCCCCTCACATTTAGAAATTCGGATATTACCCGCCATTAAACATCATATGACAGTTGTACACGCACAGTTGAACGAGAGATGCTCCCCATAATCTTGACATATTATTCTCCAAATTATATCCATCGCGAAGTAGTAGTTAGGGTGGGCCAATACTACTTGACAAAACAAATGTAGGCCTTAGACAAAGTGACATTTTATCAGCGATAACGATGAAAGAAAGAAAAATATTTTATTTGGGACACGCACAGGTAAAACAGGCAGTAATATAAAGCAAGAAAAGAGAGAAAGAAGAGCAAGAGATGGAAAAGGCAGAAATATTATAGGACTTACATAAGCTATCGAAAAGTTGAAAGTCGTTGTAGAAATACGAAACGCTTTCGAAGCGATTGTCACTTGTACAGGCCCTCAGAAGGCCAATACAATCTCATCTCAGCGACAATGAATGTCAAAAACTTGTCAAAAATGTAGGAAAATTAGAGGTATTTTTGACAGATTGAGACATTATAATTCAAACGTTCTTAATAATACGGGAACTGTCCCTCTGGTATGCCCCTTAATCGGGCGAGACAAGTCCAGCAAATTAATCGGAGTTGTGCAGTGGGTCTCGTTAGGTGCGACGCGAGGGGGGAGGACCACCGCTGCGCACGCGGCTCGCGACCACTGTAATATGAACGCAGGGCTTTTGCGCAGGGTCTTTGTTCGTGTGCAAAAGGGATACTGAGTCAATATTCGAAAAAATGCAGCGACTACGTATACTTTATTTTTAATTTAGCTGTGTAATTAGTTACAGTTAAAAGGCCGTTAACCAATTATGTAGATACCATTCTAGTAACTTTCTTTTCAGTGCCTTGTAGTGGTAAAAGAAGTTGATTTTGGCAGATTTCGGTTTCTGCGGCGCATGACTTGCGTTTGGTATGTGCCTCCTTTTTATTTATAAGTACTTACTTACCCATAAATATGAATAATATTTATACCTATAAATTAAAAGGAGGCACTAGGAGTTACGAGAGAACCATCAGTTTGAACACCGATCGCGACTATTGTATTATAAACCTGTATATACCTGATTTATTAAACATTTTAAAATAATAAAATATTGTTACTTAAATAAATAAATCTCTGCCTATTAAGTACTTCAATTAAGGTTCACAAGTTCATAACACCGATAGCCGTAGCAGATCTTCGAACAAGGAATAAATAATAAAATGTTTAAATCTGTGATACCGTTTCCCAGTACACTAATAAAGACTCGTACGACTTTTTTTTCAACTTTATTTCCATCGCGCTGTGCCTCCAAAATTGAGTTGTACGGCTTTCGCGGACTTTTTTTGTATTTTTTTCGACTTTTTGCAACTCCCCGGCGGTCTTCGGTAATCACTTGTATGTTTATTTATTTATTAACCAACTTCGAAAACTTAGTGTGATGATTCTGAAGGTGCTGTGGGAGAATTAGGTTTTCTAGAGAAATGTTTTCCAATACCTTGAAAATACCTTTAAAAAAATAAAGTTTGGATTGCCAAAATTAAACCAGTGGTTCAGATATAGATGATAGCGTCTAACAAATTCAACACTTCGTGAAAGATCAGTTAGACTGGTAGACACAAATAAATTAGCAGACAACCAAATACTGGCTCTAGCCAAAAAGTCTAAAGAAAACTTTCAAAGATAAAATACTACCTCATAATGAATTTCTTAAATGGTGCTCGGTATGCTTGCCCTTACTATATAGCTATATATGAATTCAACTTAATCGCCTTTTTCACTTCACCTGGCAGGAGTATTTGTACTCGTAAAGCAGCACGATGATGTTAACCTCAGAGGTGGAATCTGTCCGAATTATTTTCACGTTATGGTCATTAATCCTTCTGGGACTTTTGCAGCACTGATAGCTTAGTAGCCTAGATTAATAAAGCCATTAGCCCATGCTCGGTTCTTGTCCTATCTAGAAAAGAACATGCCGTGGTCTCCTATAATTCATCGAGCACACGTGAAAGAACCGTTTTTATTATTGTGATTTATATTGTATAATATGGTGTATCCTTTGTTGGAGATCCTAAATAAATAAATACCCTTAACGCACGTAACGTAGCTATTATCACCAATTAAATACTACCTAAGTACATATTAAGCGACTATTTTTCATAAGCAGCGATAATAAACTATTTTAAAGCAAAATAAATCTGAAATGAATAATCTCTAGGCACAGGTAAAGGCTCTCTCCTATTCTATTTGTTTATTTTTTTATCCTGACCTTATAAATGCAGGTCTATAAATCTAACAAAACAATTGAAATTACCCAAATAAGTTCAATTACTCTATCTACCGGCCCAAATGAAAGCAAATGACTGCAAACTCAAAACTCAAACTCAAAGCATTTATTTCAATTAAACCATTTACAGGCACTTTTGAATTGTCAAAGAGTCGGTCAGTTAGTCAAAAAGTTGAAGCTAGTTGCCCATTCAAATTCGTAGATCTCTATGGAGAAGAACGGGCAAGAAACTCCAAGGACACTCTTTTAAAAATGTATATAGATTTTACAAAATCCTGGGTATTTTGCAAAATCCTGCCTGAGACAGTTCCCGTCAAGAATAACGGCAAAGCTAAATTATATCGAAGCAGATAAAAAAATTACACAGACTTATCACCGTAACAGTACTGCGATGTTGGTGGCATTCGGCTCTTTATTTCTCCCAAACACATGTACTGGTGAGCCTAAAAGTCCAAAGAAAAGGGTTTGATAAAAGTTGAAGACTGTCTGAGTAATGGATTTCAAGCAAAATCTTCATCTTTAACACTTTGGGGCATCATCATGGGTGAAAGGGTGTCCTGGGTCCTGTTTCGTTAGTAAATCAACAGGGAAATGATTTCTGGAATATGGCGTTGTAAACGGAGTTCCAAAGGGCAACATTTTTAGCCCGTTTTAAATTTTCGAATAATAATAAAACTGATTATTATGACACCGTCAATTCCCGCTACCCATCGATAAGTATAGCTTTTATCTATTGCTGTGTAGATTTTAAAGTAGGTAAGCATAATATGATCATCATCTTCTGTCTAGCCTTTTCCTAAGCTAAGGTAATTTTCCTAAGGTCGGCTTCCAGTCTAACCGGATGCAGCTGAATACCTGTTTTATTCTTTAAAGAAACATCGATAGGTAGTCATTTAACTTTTAATACTTTTCAGCTATAGAATACCGGAGTCCATGAGGTCAGTCCGTGACACAGACTATACTGGACCTTCAACATAGACCACAGATAATCCTAAGTACTATTCTAGAACAATACCCGTACGTATTTTACATAAAGCGACTGCCTATCTGACCTACACAACCCAGTTACTGGGTAATACGATACCCCTTGGTAAGACTGGTTGTAAGACTGGTTGTCAGACTTCCGGGCTTCTGAGTGTATCGACTGCATAAGATCTACGAATGACAGCCGGAACCAACGGCATAACGTGCTTTCCAAGGCACGGAGGAGTCTTGGGTATATAAAGATGATCACCCTTCCACTAACTGCGGCAAGCGTAGCTTAACCTGAACGATTGACCCGTGCAGCTGTTATTACTTAGGCACAAGCATAATAAGCATGATAACATAAAAAAAAAAATGAATAAATGTACTTACCACTGTTTTGTACTATTATTTATTCTGCGCCACTGTTATACATGAAATCTAAATAAATAAATATAATAATGATAAGGCCAGTGTTAACGAATAATCTAGGCAGCCAAAATATAATAGACGATACAAACTTCTAGTTTACAAACAGACAGTTCTGAGATACGAATTCGCAAACATTTTCGCACTCGCCTGTACATTATCGGGAAGGTAAAAAGTGGCGGGTAGACTTGCCCCCTCCCCGCACTAAGGCAATAAATCATATGTGTTGTTAATTATTTTGATTAAAAGAGAGGGCGCAGTGAAATTGTACCGCCCGATATCTGGGCCACATACCTTACTCACAAATATTTTAAGGGCAAGTTGCTTGAGCAGTTTTGTCAATTATTCTGACTGTTTATTTTGGGAATTCGTTCAGCAAATTAAATATGGTAGACTACTTAGAGTTTCTATACCAGCCGTTGACTGACCCATTGGGTCATTGGGTAGTGGCCCAGTACCTAGTAGGTATAAGTGGCATTTTTCCCCGACCAGATCCAGAGAGGAAACGAGCTTTGTCTCGATATTTCCTCAGTGCGAGATATTAGTCCAGATTTTCTCACGACATATTGTCGTGTCTTCAAAATATCTAACTTTTTACATGACTTTACCAAGAGTCATTCAATGATTAGACAGGTAATAGTAAAAAATAACGTACCTAAGTAAATAAATCATCAGTAAAGTCGGACGGGTGCCAGGTGTTGGACCCGCAACCCAAAGAAGAAAGTCAGCACCTAACTAAACCACCACGACATATGAGCAAGATGCAAATAAAGCGAATTGATGATCAATGAGTATATAACTCTGGACATTTATTACTGCTATTAACTGGTTAAACGAGGTTTTATTTATTATCGTACAGTTGGATTACCTAATTGTTACATTCATGATTGTATTGTTTGTGATAGGACTAACCCAAAAAAAAATAAAGACAATTAGGTAATCCATAATGTACCTACTCTAAAACTTTGTCATCGTGACCTTTACAAGGGACATAAAACGTGAGGGGTGAATCTTGAGTTTCAAGAATTCAGCATATCCACGTAACCTGAAAACAATGATAACAACTGTTAAATACCAAACCACATATCCAAGCCAGACAAAGCAATCCATTAAAAAAATTAAAAGTGTCCAAAATCCAGCACTATCCATAAAGTCAGGACCCCCATCATTCTCCATTACACTCATAATCTTCAAAACAAAAATTTAAAGACATAAAACACCAAAATAGAGTCAGGGAACCACTACAGCAGTACATCGTTAACGGCTGACCCGATTCGCTATCCCGAGGTAGTAGTTGCGGCAGAAATAGAACATCTATACACCTGTACGGTGCTTTGTTGTCAAAATATGGCGTTTTATAAGCCTTCTTTTGTTTGTTGTCGGTGCGGGTTCTGTATTGACTCCGTGTGTGCAACATTTTTAGCGGGCGTCTGTAGAATGAGTTGGTGAGTTGAACTTGTGTGTTACAGCTAGGCTGAGAGATCGGGTCAGTTTGCAGGATGTCGTTGTTGGTAAACTTGTTTACTTGTTTTCGTTTTATCTTGTCAGACTCTTCAACATCGTTGACAGTGGCTATGTACTTAGGTACCTATAGATGCAATCAATCTCCCTAGCTTTTTCCCAACTATGTTGGGGTCAGCTTCCAGTCTAACCGGATGCAGCTGAATACTAGTATTCTACATGCAGCGACTGCCTGTCTACCTCCACAACCCAGTAACTGGGCAATACGATACCCATAGTAACACTGGTTGTCAAAGTTTCGGGCTTCTGACGTCCCGTAACGACTATTATAGATCCATGAATGACAGCCGGGACCAACGGCTTTCCGAGGCACTCAGGAGTCTCGGTATGTAAAGATGGTCACCCATCCACGGACCAACCCCGTAGGTACCTATAGATGCACCGGTCTTTTAAACTTCAGGTGTTTATCATTAGGACATCTTCTGTAGTTTTATGGTGCTGGTGGCACCGTATAAGATAAGATATTTAAGAAGGATAAGGTAACATTAGAACTTTCTGGTTACTCCAAAGTAAACAAATAGTTCTAATAAGTAGGACAGAGTCCAAAACCAAAAGAAACCAAAAGCTACATTTAGACCTGATGCATACAGTCAATTATCTTGAAACTGTTTACCAATGATGCTACGCGTAGTCTAGGCACAAGACTTGCCAGGTCAGGTACAGGCCATTCATAAACGCTTCCAGGAAAATTTCCCATAGAACTTAAAATATCAGTAGGTACCTACTGAATTTAGGCGCCACGCTTAGATCAGCACTAACCTGACGTTAAGCTGACTAATATAACATGTCTCAAAAATCTAGGACACCATCTAAATATAACGCTAACGATCAAAGGGTATTACGCGGATGCGGAAGACTATTGCATATAGATATTTTATCGAGTCGACAACGTAACGGGCCATTAGTGTTTTGGGGTTCAATTTGTGGGATAGATAGTATTTTTTGTGGCCTAGGTACTGTTAATTTTTGTACAATAAGCTTATGTTTCTCCTACAGTCTTTGAAATGTTTTTTTTTTTACTTTTTTATTTTATAAGTAGGTATCCATTGATGCAAAGGAAATGAAGGGAACAAGAAGTTTTTGTGTTTCCATCCAGAAAACCGGAAAAGAAATAAAAAGGTTGCTAAAATTCAGAAAAAGGTACCTAAATAAAAATATTAAGTATCTAAGTAATATTATCTTGATTGATAAATGGTTATCTTTAATGAGATGAGCTACGTACACAAAATTGTTAAATTGCTCAAAGCTAATTGCAACTGACCATCAGTTTAACATGGCTAGGCTGCAGGCCAAAACAATAAATTCAAAAGAATAAAATACAATAGACGTAGATATTACATTTACTTTTAGTAACCTATTCCGCTTAACTATTCTTCAAGAGTCATAAAAAACCCTGTAAGAAATCGACACGTGTTTCACCTCTCAACGAGCCATCTTCAGGATGACGATTGACCAGTTGCAAACCAGAACACGACGTGCCACACCGAGCGCTAGACGCAGAGTGAATCAAATCGCCCAATTCTATAGAATGTCATGTGATGGTATAAGTACCCTATTCATTACCTACATAATAATACTTAGGTAGGTACTTAATAACCAAATGATGCTCTTTCAATCAATTTATTCCTATCTTCAGAACCATTTATTGCAATCACGCTCACGCTTGCCCGTTTCCGATATCGATCCTATTTGTTAGTACCTTTCTAAATATTATGATCTATCGGGAGTAGCTCTTAGATAATGGTCTGCACGGGTTTAGTAAAAAATATTTTTATTCTTGCGTTATATGTACTTACATTATTTTTGGAGATAGATAAGTACAAACGCGTCATTGGCCACCATATGTTTGGCCCAAAACTGTCTAGCAAATAGCATGACTAAATCGAATATAAATAAATAAAATAACGATCTACATTGTTTCGGTCAAAAGAGCTGTGCAATTTTTTTAAATTGGTTTATGTGCCTAAGTAAGTATATTCCTTGTAAACGCGGCGCTCCATCGTAGCATATTTATAGTACTTAGGTATAATAAGTATACTACGATGGAGTTAGGTACCTATAATAAGAGATGTCAGCACAATTAGCGGGGTCTGCTAGGACCGATGCCTGCCAGGGTTGCGGGAAAGTCCGAAAGGAATACCGGGACCTTGGCAACAGGCAAATAAAGGAACACGGGTGGGTTTTAGTCAGTAAAAGTCTGACACGCCCTTCCGCTCCGCCCAGAGCGGGAGAAGTAATTTGATGAATTCCCACCCTTAAAAAAAAAAAGGTACCTATAATAGCAACAAAACAGCTGGTATTCTTATGCTCCTTACGTGTTTGTTACCTTAGGTCCTAAGTGCCCATTCACTTGCACTTTGAATGCGACCATCGTGCCACAATCAACGTGGCCACCTACTGGGCTCAAACAATAGAAAAATAAAGAAAAAGATTATCATCGACACCAAAAGAAGAAGACCACATTATATATTATTTAAAAATATTTTATTCTATTTTTTAGTATTTGTTGGTAGTAGCGGCAACAGAAATACATCATCTAACTGTCAACTATCACGGTTCATGAGATACAGCCTGGTGACAGACGGACCGACAGACAGACAGCGGAGTCTTAGTAATAAGGTCCCGTTTTACCCTTTGGGTACGGAACCCTAAAAACACTCATCATTAGGTATCCTTCCTGCCCTTGTTAGGTACTTGCATGGGATCGACCCGATCGACCCAACACGATTTTTTCTTCCACTCTCCCAGTGTCAGCCATCAGTCTATGATTCACTCCTTTTTCTCCAAAGAGTAGAATAAGTGTTTTTCTCTCACATTTTGGGAACATAGGTACCTAGTGGGATTCTACCTCTAGAATACAATACGGCCGATATACCTAACAGTTCCGAACTTAGCTCAGAGGGCTGCGCAGTAACATTTTTAGGAACCAAATATGGTGACATGAGGCCAGTGTGAGTGAGAGAACATGCGCGAAAGTTCAGACCTGCGAAGTTTTATCGTCCTTATTGGATTCTACCTGTCTCCTCTTATGCGTATCCATCCAACATCCCAATTACTTAAAACCTCAGACCAACAAAATAAGAAAGACGGAGCATTACGAACATCAAAAGTGAAGCCACCTTTTTATCTTGTAAAAAGGGTTGTCATTTGTTAAAGTTTTTCCCTATAATTTGGGGAATAATATTTTGGGTAGGATAATATTGTACGAGTAAGATATTGTTGAGTATGGTATTGTACCTCAATTGATAGGAAGGATTCCGAAACAAAACCATTTTTTTTTACATCGCAAAATAAAATAACAATTAAGTACAAAGTGCATTTACATACAGCCCTATCGTCAATGGCTAAATGAGGCAAGTCTGGTAAGTCCTACAAAAAAAATTACACGAGTAATGGCAGCTTTTGATTAAAACCTTAGGAAGATAAATGAAGAATTAGGACATACTTGAACTAACGTACAGCCAGAACTTTGTGAAACTGAGTTTTCAGCAATTACGTAGGACGATGGAAATAACATCTAAAAAATGAAATTTGGTACAGTAGTATTTAAATTAGCTAGACTAAGCTGAGAAACTAACTAAAATAAAATAAAAAATACAGTTTCGTGTTTAATTACCGTTTTGATAAAATCTAATTTTTTTTTTCAAATTTTATATACCTTTTTAGCATATCCGCTTTTGATCACACGGTGAAGTCCACGATTAGTTGAATAAAGGTCATTATTATCAAAATTATCGGAACAAACCACTCTGGTTTTCGATGGCAGCCATTTTGGATCATTCCGACTATTTCTTATAGCTACTATCCATTTACTTTTATTTTCAATATTACTTGGAAATCTAAAATATTAAATACATAAAAAAACAGGCATATAATTACTCGAACTAAAAAATATCGAACGGGAATATTTCAAATTATATTATGGCAACCCTTGCACTTTAAATGTCACTGTTTTCGTTCGTTCATTCGTTCAGGTTTTTGTTCCAAGTAACCTAAAATTCATAGTTAACTAAATTAAGAAACGATGTTATTTGAAGTACTTCCATGTGGAAAGTGATTCCGTGAGACTTTTTTTATGTGATTTGCTATTGTTTTAACAAGTTTTCACTACACAAGAAAGCATAATTCTATTTTTACCGACTTCAAAAAAGGAGGAGGTACTATGTTCGGGATTTTTTTTTTTTTTTTTTTTTTTTTTTTTTTATGTATGTTCACCGATTACTCCGCCGTTTGTGAACCGATTTAAAAAATTCTTTTTTTGTTCAAAAGCTTATACTTCTGAGGTGGTCCCATTGTCACCAAGTCAGGATCTGATGATGGGATCCTAGAGAAATCGAGGGGAACTTTCAAAAATCGTAAGGGCAACTAGTGCATTCCTTAATTTATTCATTAAGTATTTTACAGCAATACAATTTTATGAAGGCCTGGAGTCGATCTGATGATGGAGCCGAAAGACAGTCAAGGGAACTCCTCAATGGTTTACAGCAGATACCTCGTGTTTGGGCTTGATTAATTTGTATTGATAAAAACTTTACACTTTGATGGGTTGTGACTGTCGTTAGGGGTCTGATGATGAAGACGAAAGACAGTCGAGGGAACTCCTCGGTGGTTTACAGCAGATATCTTGTGTTTGGGCTTGATTAATTTGTATTGATAAGAACCTTACACTTGGATGGGTTGTGACTGTCGTTAAGGGTCTGATGATGAAGACGAAGGACGATTAACGGAACTCCTCAACGGTTCACAGTAATTACCTTGTGTTTGGACTTAATTCATTTATATTGATAAGAACTTTGCAACCATATAGGTTGTAAGTGACATTACAGATCTGATTATGGTCACCTTATAATATGATGATGAGGGGAACTATACAGTGTAAGCAAATGTATAGTGTTCACCCTTATATTCTTGAGAAGGCACGGGAGTCTCATTAGCCAGCCGGTTTCGTATAACATCTAAACGATACTTGCGCTGTTCAGACGACTCGCCACTTAATCGTTTTTGAATAAGATTGAGTCGGCAGATCTTATCATTTGGCGACTCCTGTGACAAATGAGAATGCATGTAATTTCTCATCTGAGATAACCTAGCATGACAAGCTAACGGTGATTCTTGGGAACCGGACATAGCACTCCGTTTGCGATTCTTAGATAGGCGTTCTTTTTCAGCAGTATTAGTCTCTTTAATTCTGTTTTTCTTCATGCGGGTGGCTCCTTTAGTTGGTCTACCCATGATTACAAAAATCAAATTACACAAAAAATGGAAAAATAATAAAACTTTTAAAAAAAATTGACCGACTCCAAAAAAAAACAAAACAAAAAAGGACTACTGTACTAAAAACCAAAAGACAAAAGTACTTTTTAATAATAAGAGAAAAATAAAAAATAACTTTAATTTCGGAAGTCGGTGGCCAAAAACTAAAATTAAAAGCAAAGACACCGACTTCCGAAATTAAAGTTATTTTTTTATTTTTCTCTTATTATTAAAGAAGTACTTTTGTCTTTTGGTTTTTAGTACAGTAGTCCTTTTTTGTTTTGTTTTTTTTTGAAGTCGGTCAATTTTTTTTTTAAATTTTTTATTGAAGTTTACTAGAGGACGACTCGTGACGTACTAGGAGCGATGAGCATAGTTTTTGTGTAGGTGTGTGCGTGAGCCTGTGTGTTTACTTGCAGGAGCATAGTTTTGTGGCTACACGTTTGATGTATGTAGTGCTCACGTTCTTTTTTTGTTGGTCTGAGCTTATAAGTAATAAATGCGAACGTGAGTTACTTTTATTGTTAAGCTTTCACGATAAAACGACTGAACAGATTTGGATGAAATTATAATAAACTAAATAAGTGAAACCACAGAGTACATTGAATTTACATTGAACCACAATAACCATTTAGCACTATTACTAGAACTAAATGTGAACTAATAATGAATAAAATCTAGTCCGTGTTCCGCGACGTCGCGCTGACGAACAGTTTTCAAAGACCGTTTTAAGTTCTGCGACGATGCAACCGTTTTACATCCTGGGTTCAAACAGTCTTCGTTGCACAAACCAGTCTTCGAATTACTCGGTGCGATTTTGCATTTTATGCCTAAGAAAATACAGTCGAGAACGCAATGATTCAACTAGAGTCTGTTCAACGAACGTAGGTCCTGAAAAAAGGCGCGACATTTAAAAAATTAATAAATACTTTTTTTGACTACTTTTTACAACTTTATATTGAGTTTGATGCGGCAACATTTCCTTGTCAGCTGTCATTTGTCAATTCTGTCAATAAGTCATAGTTGTCAGTTGTGGTTGTCAGTTAACACCATGGCGGGCACACTGCTGTCAAACAAGCAATTGAGCAAATTAATTCGACATCACGTTAATTTCGCAAAATCTTTACCTTATTTTACATCAAATATTGTAAACAAACCATCGCTCAACTTACTATGTCAACAATGTACGGCCGCAAGCCATTACAGGGTAATATTTTGCATCTAACAATCCATTTTTCATTTGGTTACAATTGTCGTTGTTTTAAATGTTTTGTTTAAAGAAAGGGTGTTAATTAGACTCTCCTTTGATTGTAGCATTATTCTTCGTCAAGCCCAACCCCTACTGGAACTACAGACCCGGCGAAAAATGTGTTGGCAGCTGTGTTGGCAAACAAACCTAAATCGGGGAAAATTCCTGTTGGTAAGAAAAATAGAACAATTTGTATAATAATAAGAAATAATTTAAACTTATAAAATTCTAATTTAAGTCCTTTTTTACATGTTGAAGTTAAAGGAAATGAGACAGTTACATAATATTATTTGGTTATGACCTTGTATGGACTGCTAATTTAATCAGTAGACACCGAGTAAGCACACTTGAATGATAAGCATAAAAATGAACTTATATTTAGTACCAATATAACAATGTACTGATAGTGAAACAATCAAGTAATTATTCATTTATATATTTAGGCGATATTTACACAGAATATCACAATAAAATTACTGTCATTCAAGAATAGCATTCAACAATTCACTAAAGTTAGCTCCAATATGCTTAATGCTGTTGATGGTTGTTGCTACTATGATATATGGAATGGCAACTGGCAGAATAAAAAAACATAAATGAAGAAGAATACAACAATGATTTTATTAATTGATAGGTTCCATTCATATAATAAAATCTTCTAGAAGTATATTTTTAAGATTAATACAGCAATGGGCGTACTTGCTAATTTTGGGAACTTGTAGCATTTGTTGTTGTCATGCTATGGGGAGCCCTAATGGGCTGTTCTTGTCATGCTATGGGGAGCCCTAATGGGCTGTTCTTGTCATGCTATGGGTAGGGAGGCCTATTTGCAGCAGTGGATGTCTTTAGGCAGATTAAGTGATAATCGGCATCTATGCAAGACAAAATAGTGTTTGGAAACACGAAATGACAGTATATTCTATAATGTGTAAGGGCAGATTTTTCCAACATCATTAATTTTATATCTGTGTATTTGTGTGAAAATACTCATAAATATTCAGAAATATTCCTTGAATAAAGACATCTGGCGTTGGAAATATCAACACTACGTTGATTTCCAAGCAAATTTATCAAATGTGTGTTTGGTTATGCTCTTAAAAAGTAGTTTGTCAAAAACTTAATTGAGTAGGAATTGTTATCTAAGATACACCTACTATCACAGTAATTTTATGTACATTTAGCATAACTTTTGTATGTACCAAAGTAGATACTTTCCATGTGACGTTTTCTCTAATTTATGCATACTTACTACATAATTATTATTTTCCCACTGTGAATGTATACTTAAGTTTTAATAATTCACATGCACTAAGCAAAAGCCTTTTGTTGTCTGCTGTAAATTAAACTGTGTAATGAAACCTGCTATGCTACATTTTATACATCGTAGTATGTAGAACTTGCACAAACATTTTTTATTTCAGCTTTTGAAAACGTGTTACTGCAACCTGCTTCTGTTATTTTTGTGTATTTTTTGTTACTAATACTTGGTTGGAACGCAGCTCTTTGTTTATTCCTTTCGTATCCTTTTCATCCTGCATGGTTCCTGCCCGCTTGTGACCTATCCCGTTATGTAACCTTACATATATCCTCATTGTATTCTCCCCTCCTTAGGTATCCAAAAAAGAGACTGCTTTCACCCAGGTGCCTCTGTTTTGTCTCGTGAAGATATCAACTTGGCGGATGCGAAGCCGGTGACCGGGGTGGATATGTTCCGCGGAATGCTGGAATATGTGTGGCCTAAGGTAAGATTTGTTACTAGTTTGTGATAAGACACAATATATGGTTTGGAGCAGTTGTCAAACTACGTACTAGCATTGAATATTAATTAATAGATATTAATGTAAAATAAAATAGGTACTTACCAAGTATTTACAACAAAAAAAATACAATGCATTCATAATGATGAGGTTATTTTTACTTTGTTGATTTAGACGAAATCACAACTGTGTGCATTAGACTGATTACTCACTCATGGTTGAATCTTGTTCTAAATGCAATGTCATTTCACATACGATTCATCATAAATGTCAAAGGCTAGGCAGATAATGATATTTAGTACAGCAAAGCCATTAAAACCACAATTAAGTTTTAGTACTCAAGTAGGTATAACTTGTTAATTTGCCTACACTACTTCACCTACCTAACCCAATACTTATGTTTTTTCCCCTTTTAGGACAACTTGATGATCAGAAGCCGCGTGATGCTATCCCTCACCTTACTGTTTGGCGCTAAAATGGTGAACGTGACAGTGCCGTTCCTGTTCAAGTACGCCGTAGATGAGATCAATACGGCGTCGGTCACTCCTGCGGGAGACGCCTTGCTCGGCATGGCGACTGTGCCGCAAGCGCTGGGAACTACAGCTTTCTCCTTACTGCTTGGATGTGAGTTTGCCTTATTGAGCCCGTTCGAGTACGCCTTAGGCGAGGTCAACACGGCAGCGATGAGGCATTGCTTTGCGGCTTGGATAAACGTGTTCTTTCGAGTACCTAAGCGAGTATTCTTATGGTGTAAATAATAAAGAGTATTCTATCTGTCTATCTTCGTGAGCCGAGTGTTGAGAATCAAATATACAGCATCCATGAGCGTTTATAAAGCGCACTGTTGTATACTCAACGTTTGACTTGCGGACGGTAAAACGTCGCGATTAAAAAAAAGCACCCGTGCGAGCGTAGGCACAGTAGGTAGTGTCACATTTTTAATCATCAACTGAGTGCCATGCTGTATGGCATTGACATTATGACAATACTGAGTTGGTAACTCGGTAAAGCAGATTCCATCGTGCACGGAGCAAACCAAAATAGATTCTAAGGTGACGAACATCTTTTAACTGTGACTGTTTGTGTATGAAAAAAGCATTTTTTGTGAACGCACTCCCGATAGTTGACCAAATTCCTTGGCTACGAGCATTTTTTATAGTTTTCTTCCCTTATTTAGCGCTTTCCTAACCTACGGATTCTATTCAGACGATGCTCAAACACAGGAAATATTGCTTGTAATCAGTGTAACATTCTAAGTTAACTTTATTCATTACAGATGGCGTAGCTCGTGCCACAAGTGCAGGTTTCAACGAGCTCCGGAACGCGGTGTTCGCTAAAGTGGCGCAGCACTCCATCAGGAAATTAGCCTGCAATGTGTTCACACATCTGCACAATCTGGACTTGAGCTTCCATTTAGGGAGACAGACTGGCGCTTTGTCGAAAGTAAGTGACATGTATTATATTCACGCACTAGCAGTAGCAACAGAAAGCAAAAAATACGTGTGATTTTTTTTATATTATCTGACTGGTGGACTCAATATTTTTTATTTTTACCCAGTCACCCAGTCATCATCCCTTTTACTTCACATTAAGCGGTTGGTCAATAAAGGCGGAGTAATAATAAACGCATTCCACCGTAGCTGAATACCAGTATTTAATAATAAAGTTATCATAAAATTGCATTACCCACGCATTTAACATTGGCCCCGGCTACAGTTATTTTATTTATAGGGGATGCGCTAAGGTAGCCCGCGAAATTCAAATTTTCTTACGTTTTTTGCAGGTCAGTATCAGGTTGTATGTTGATCTAAATATGATTAGCGCCCGTAACAAATATGGATTTACAGAATTATAAACATTAGAATCAGCATTACAACTCTCTAAGTTCATGAAAGTGCCAAATGTCATGATTTCATGAAATAGTCATTCGATGCAAAATAGTCATCGTTACTTAATAATCGATTCCACATTGGTCTAGTATATAGTCACAAGCGTGACGAATGAACTCGAGATCAAAGATTCGATCTCTAGGTCGCAAAAGATAAAAAATGCAGTCAGCATATAGATTTGCAATAAATGCTGTAACTTGGTTACAGACTTGCTAATAACTTGGAGAATACTGTGTGCATTTCGCTTCGCTTCACTCGGCTATTGTAAAACACTTTGTAATTGCGTGTAACATTAAGTTAGATAAAGGAGATTGCAAAAAAACATCAGTTTTAACTAAATTCTTTTATTATATTTCTGATAAAATAAAACCACTTACAACTAGATATCTGATACTGTATCTGGTTTGCGTTTATCGATCTACTTCCAAAAACTGAGCAAAGAGCGTTGGGCGTTGTATTTTTTTAAATGTTCCTCTTTCCTTATGGTTCCTCTTTTAGAAGAAGACAAATTTCTCATTTAGCTTTTCTATTAAAAATTGCAAACGGTTCCAAAGACGTCCCCGAGTTGTTCAGCAAAAAAATATTCCTGCGATAATCTTATTCGTTTCTGCGCGAACCTCGCTTGTTGCACGTACCTACCAGCGACAAGATATGGGCGAGCTGTGTATACAATACGACTAGCCAGGAGGTTGATATCCCCCAGGACCCGACGGCCTACCTGGGAAGGCCTGGGTCCTGGCCATGGAGGCTCTCGGGCCTCGACTAAGAGGTCTATGCGCATGCATGGAGAGGGGCCAGTTCCCACTTCGTTGGAAGACGGGGAAACTGGTCCTCATTAAGAAGCCGGGGCGCCCTGCGGACTCTCCGTCCGCTTATCGGCCCATCGTGCTGCTCGACGAGGTGGGCAAGCTCTTTGAAAGAGTCATTGCAAACCGCCTCGTCGGGCGGCTGGTGCGGGTGGGGCCGGATTTGGCGGAGAGCCAGTTTGGTTTCCGCAGAGGGCGCTCTACGGTGGACGCCATCATGCGTGTACGGGCCCTCACGACGGGGAATGCTGTGGCCCGGGGCGGGGTCGTCTTGGCGGTGTCACTAGACATCGCCAACGCCTTCAACACCCTGCCCTGGAGTTGCATAAGGGAGGCACTCCGGTACCACCGGATGCCGACCTACCTCTGCCGTGTGGTCGAGGCCTATTTGACGGACAGGGCCGTCATCTACCCCGGTCACCAGGGAATGTGGAACCGGCGAGAGATGTCGTGCGGTGTCCCACAGGGATCGGTCCTGGGGCCGCATCTGTGGGACATCGGATACGATTGGGTGCTGCGCGCCGACCTCCCTAGCGACGTCAGCGTAGTTTGCTACGCTGACGACACGCTGGTCCTGGCGCAGGGGAGGTCGCACCAGACGGCGGCCGATCTAGCGACACGCTGGGTTGCGACAATCGTCGATAGAATCCGGCAGTTGGGACTCGAGGTGGCCTTGTACAAGTCCGAGGTCATGTGTTTTCATGGCCCTCGGAACGCGCCACCGTCGGGTTCCCAAATTACGGTAGGAGGGGTTCACATCGGCGTCGAGTCGACGATGAAGTACCTAGGACTCGTCCTCGACAGCCGGTGGAACTTCGTGGAGCATTTCCGACGTTTGGCTCCAAGGCTGGACCGGGCTGGGGCCGCCTTGAGGCGGCTCCTGCCCAATCTAGGGGGTCCAAACGCCTCCTGCCGGAGGCTCTACGCGGGGGTCGTGCGGTCCATGGCCCTTTACGGGGCACTGGTGTGGGCGCGTTCCCTTAGGCTGCGGCCAGCCCGCCGGTTGAACGCGTCCCAAAGGGTCATGGCCATTCGGCTGGCCCGGGGATACCGCACGGTCTCCCGTGAGGCGGCGAGCCTCCTTGCCGGATGACCGCCATGGGATCTGGAGGCGAAGGTCTTCGCGCACATCTGGGAGTGGCGCGAGGAGGTGAAGCGCCGGGGTGTAACTCCGCTGCCGCGAGAAATCGCGGCACAGCGGACAGAGCTCCGGCAAGATCTCATGGCGGCATGGAGAGTGCGATTGTCGCAACCCAGTGCTGGGCACGCCACAATAGCGGCGATAAGTCCCCTCTTTGAGGAGTGGCTAGAGAGGCGCCACGGCGTCCTCACCTTCCGCCTGACACAGGTCCTCACCGGACATGGCACCTTGGGAGGCTCCTGTGTAGGATTAGGCGGGAGGAAACGCCCGGGTGTCACCACTGTGCGGATCGCCCGGAGGACACGGTAGAGCATACGGTGGAGGTATGCCTGCTTGGGCGGAGCACCGCCGTGTCCTCGTGGAGGCGATTGGCGGCAATGACCTCTCGCGTTCGGCCCTGGTCCAGGCCATGGTACGGAGCGAGAGGGCATGGGAAGCCGTCATCTCCTTCTGCGAAGCAGTAATGCTTGCGAAGGAGGAGGCGGAACGCGTGAGGGAAAGGCAAAATTTGCGCCCTCACGCCCCTAACCGCCGCCGTTGGAGACGCCCTGGGCGTCGGGAATCCCAGGCGGATTCCCGGCCACCATAGGCGCGGGCTTGCGGACGGCGAGCAACGGGCAGCTCGCCGTCCGATAAGGAACAGGCCCGGGTCGATGGCGCGTCGTGTTCCACGCGCGCCTCAAAGAGATGTCAGCACAATGGACGGGGTCCGGTAGGGCCGATGCCTGCCAGGGTTGCGGGAAAGTCCGAAAGGGATACCAGTAAAAGTCTGACACGCCCTTCCGCTCCGCCCAGAGCGGGAGAAGTCATTGGATGATTTCCCACCCTCAAAAAAAAAAAGGTGGTTGATATCGACCTTTTTAATACTGATGTGAGTTAATTAATTCTTCAAGGACATTCTAATTAACTACAGTGGCTTTTGGTCCGCGCGCGGTCGCACAGGTTAATAAGACTATTTGCAACTATTTCTTTCACAGCCTCAAATAGTGCTAACTTTTGATTACGTAGGTGTAAATCCTAACTATTATAAATGTGGAGGTGAGTTTGTTTGTTTGGGTTAATTTTTCACGGTAAAACGACTGAACGGATTTGGATGAAATATGGCGCATAGGTAGATCATGGTCTGGCCCTATTTTAGGACATATGATACGTTTTTATCTCGGTAGTATGTTCCCGTAGGATAATTTCCGACGAAGCCGCGGGAAAAAGCTAGTCAACAATAATTAACACCGTCTTCTATCCATTATTAATTCATAATTATTTGTTTACCTGTTCGTGAAAAATTGAATTGGCCATATAAGTGTTATTAACAAAGTTTGCACTATTAAGTACATGTCTAGATTGCCTACTTGTAAGTTTTCCAAAAATTATAAAATAAAATACCTAAATACATTGGACATTACATTTTACAGTTTTTACATTACATTTATTTACAATACATAAAGTGTCATTGGGTTTTTCCATCTGGAATTTCTCAGTGGCAGCTCGGAGTCTGAATTAATACCCGGTTGATGGCAATAGGCCCGCCCCTTATTACATGAGACTTAAACATAACTGGCGAAATGTGGGTGTACTATAGGTACACCTCTGCCTAACCTTTCGGAGAATACAGGCGTGATGTTATAATAATAATAAAGAAACCATATTTATTTTTCTGTACTTAGAAACGAAACGCTCAATATCGCCCCGAGCGATCATGGACAGGGCGTAGGAAATAGGAGGCGAGTCTAATGCTACCAACCGAGCACAAATTCTGACTCCGGTCTGCTACTGAGAACGTCTTTCTGGAAAACCTCAAGAACACTTTGCCATAGGTCCTGGGTGGAGCAAGTGTTACTAGCTCAGCAGCGCCTTGCAACCAGCAGACCAACGAAGCAGTCAAAAGACCACCGAGTGTTTATTAGGGTTCCGTACCCAAAGGGTAAAACGGGACCCTCTTACAAAGACTCCGCTGTCTGTCCGTCTGTCACCAGGCTGTATCTCATGAAACGTATAAGTAAGACAGTTGAATTTTCACAGATGATGTATTTCTGTTGCCGCTATAACAACAAATACTAAGAAACAGAATAAAATAAATATTTAAGGGGGCTCCCATACAACAAACGTGATTGATTTGCCGTTTTAATAGATAACTCCCGCGACTTCGCCCGCGTGGATGTCGGTTATTATATACTTAAACCTTACTCGCGACTCACTCTATCCATTGGTGAAAACAGCATGAAAATCGGTGCAGTAGTTTTTGAGTTTATCGCGTACAGGACGACATACAGACGCGGCGGAGGATTTTGTTTTTATAATATTTAAGGATGGTGCGGAACCCTTCGTGCGCGAGCCCGACTCGCACTTGGCCGGTTTTTCTGAATTGTTTTTCTTTATTATTCCACAGACCATAGACCGCGGCTCGCGCGCTATAAACTTCGTGCTATCAGCGATGGTGTTCAACATCGTGCCCACGATCTTCGAGTTAGCGCTCGTCTCCTCCATACTGGGACTCAAAGGAGGATTGGCTTTTACTGGTATGTTCTTATATAGGACAGTCATGTTTCCAAAATAATAAATATTCCGGTTTGATGGACGAACGAAAGTAAAAAGTTGTCTGGGACAGACTGGATGTTTAAGGCGGAGGACAGGTTGTTGTTGCTTGGGAGAGGCATGTCCAGCAGTGGACTGCGATAAGCTGAGTTGATTGAATACATCGGCCCGATAATTTGAATAATTGGGGTCAGATCAGAAACACTTCAGGCAGTATATTTCCCGCCATATATTGTCAAGATAATCCTAACTAATATTATAAATGCGAAAGTGAGTTTGTTTGTTTGTTACGCTTTCACGCTAAAACGGCTGAACGGATTTGGAAGAAATTTGGCACACTGGTAGACCATGACTTGGAATAGGACATAGGATACTTTTTATCCCGATATTCCCACGGGATCGAGACTTATGCGGGTGAAACCGCGGGGCGCAGCTAGTAAATAATAACATGTACAGTCTAGATTTAATGTGAGGTCAGATGTGTTTTAGATAAAGCTTCCATCTCACGTTTCTTTGAGAATTTCTGCTTACCCTCTCTTACATTTTTGCTGTGCCCGACAGGGTCCGTAGTGATCTTTTTACTTATTGTACCATCTATGTAACACACTATGGTATGCAATAAAAAATTGAGTATTGAGTTTTGTTATCGGACACTGATTTGTTTTTTTTTTTTTTTAAATATTGTGTATCCTTCGTCGGGGTTGAATAAACTTATTTTGTTTTATTTTATTCTATTGTCTAATGAATATAATGTCTATTGTTGCTGTCTTCAGAATTAGCTCTCAGAGGTGTTAAGAATGGTTTATTCATAAATAAAATATTTTACCAGGTCTAGCGTGGGCTTGCGTGGGAGTGTACGCAGCGTTCACTCTGGCCATCACACAGTGGCGGACCAAGTTCCGCGTGTTAATGAACAAGGCGGAGAACGAGGCGGGCAACAAGGCCATCGACTCGCTCATTAACTACGAAACTGTTAAGGTTTGTAACTATAGTTATTTATTTTACCAATTGAACTGATTTTTTACTCGACCCGAAACCGGCATGTCAAATAAAATATTTTTATAGAAATAGGTCATTAATTAGCTGCTTCAAGCTCCAAATCCAGCGATATTCCATCATTTACAACCCATAAACAAAAAAAAACCGGCCAAGTTCGAGTCGGACTCGCGCACGAAGGGTTCCGTACCATTATCTATAAAAACGGCAAAATATCATGTTTGTTGTATGGAAGCCTTAAATATTTATTTTATTCTGTTTTTTAGTATTTGTTGTTATAGCGGCAACAGAAATACATCATCTGTGAAAATTTCAACTGTCTTACTATCACAGTTCATGAGATACAGCCTGGTGACAGACGGACTGACAGACAGCGGAGTCTTAGTAATAGGGTCCCGTTTTACCTTTTGGGTACGGAACCCTAAAAAACTGAGTTCAGGTTTCATTTAAGTTTTCCGAATAATATTCATACAATGTTTTCAGTATTTCAACAATGAGAAGTACGAGCTCGAGAAGTACGATTTAAGCCTAAAGAAGTACGAGGAAGCGTCCCTGATGACAGCTTCCAGTCTGGCCGTGCTCAACTTCGGACAACACGCCATCTTCAGCGGGGGACTCAGCATTATCATGATCATGGCCGCTAATCAGATCGCTAAAGGTAACCAATTTAATAAATAGTAAATAATAAAAAGCCTTATACAATTAAATAAATTGAGGCCATGAGAACTGAAATGTCTGTACTTAGGTAAATGAAAGGCGGGGGTCGATAGCAAGCGTATAATGCAAACTGACATAGTACAAATGTGACACCTTATATATACTCCTAGATGATTATTTAATAATGCGGGTAACTGAATACATTACAAGAACCATAGTGGCCTAACCAATTTTTTGCAATATTATTGATTGTCTATGATTTTTTCCAGTTCAGTTAATTAAAATATAAAAGTAATAAAAAGAATGTATCTGAAGAGCGCTAGTCGAATAAAAAAATACTGTTTTTGTTTTCTTTTTGTTTTCAAAAGGCTTGTCCTTTGGATTAGGCCACTGTTTCTCAAGGCCTCAATTACAAAACATACTTTTGCTAACACAATTTTATAAGCCGCAAAATCAGGACTAAGTTTCCTTTTCTTTTCAGGAAACATGACAGTAGGTGACCTGGTGATGGTGAACGGGCTTCTCTTCCAACTGTCCATCCCGCTGGGATTCCTCGGCTCCGTGTACAGAGAAGTGCGCCAGGCGCTCATCGACATGCAGACCATGTTCACGCTTATGACTGTACAGTCCCGGATAAAGGTACGAACGTGTAAGATATTAGTAAGGGCTCATTTTTCCAACGCTTGGTGTCTTCAACCGATGAAGAATAGTTGACAGTTTTTTTCCATTCGTCAATTTTATGATTTTAGAAAAATGAGCCCTTAGAATTCAAAGTTAAAGTCAAATGATTGATTTCAAATAGGCACATTATAGGCACTTCCGAACGTCAAAAACAAAGAAATAGAACTGATTCTAGTTGCCCCTTCCAAAAGGTAGTTTTCGTATGGAGAAGAATGGGCAAGAAACTCTACCGTTACTCTTTAAAAAAATGTTTTACAATATTTTGTATACATCAATTATATAATTACATGTGAATACGATGCACCTAGAATACGATTACTGTACCACAATAGGTAAAAAGAATTAAAAATGGAGCAATTGTGTTATTATACACCGTCATTTTGAAACCCTTAGCTTTTTTTTTCTTTGATCCAGAATCCATAACAGGTACCCAAAGACGGAAGATTTTATTTTTAATATATAAACATTATGTTTTAAAAAAAAATCTTCCGTTTAAGTTTACTCTAAGGTCAATTGGATACTATAGCAAAACCTTACGTTCGGATTCGGCGCACAGTGCCACATTCATAAAATTATATATCGTCCCCGTAGAGCGAAAAGTCACTAAGTCGAAAAATGCCCAAAATGTCACTATTACTACTTATCAATGTCACTAAAATCAACATTTTCTTCTCTAAATATCTGTCTAACCTTCATTTTTGTAGCTGCCCCCGCTTTTGTTTTACGAAATGCTTTTCACGTGTTTTAGCTCTTATAATATAAAATTTATTTTATTTCCTTCGAATTAAAGCTAAAAACATAAAGGTTTGTAAAGGTAAGCCAACGTTATAACGATTTTTATTTTCAAAAACTTTAACTCTCATTATCTCAAAATTCGATTTTTCGACTTAATTAATGACTTTTCGCTCTACGGGGACGATATTGGAATTTCGCAAAATGTCATATTCTAAAAACGCCACATCGTTAAACGTCTAGCCCGAATGATAGCAGTGTACGAGTTAACATACAAACGGTTTTTTTTACACGGCCCGTCGGTATCTGTCGACTAGTAATGACTCCAGCTATGGAAAGGCTACGCAGTTGACAATTTGTCATAACACGCGTTTATATACAAATTGAGCATGTTGAAAGAAGTACTAAGTACGCATATGTTTTGCCTCGCGAGGCGTACTTTATAGTATACACTTTCTGTTCCCTCATTTCCAGGAGAAACCGAAAGCACCCCCCCTCATATGCGACGCGAAGTCGGCGACCATCGACTTCCAAGACGTGAGCTTCAAGTACATTAACGGGAAGCCGATCTTCAACAACCTGTCCCTCAGTATACCGGCTGGGAAGAAGATCGGGATTGTTGGTGGTTCGGGGAGTGGGTGAGAACTATTGAAAAAGCGCTGGCTTGCGTTCAAAGACTATTTATTTCATAGACAACATGTAACTTTTATTTTGATATAAGTAGATAGTGTTGCACACTAATTAATTTACCATTTCTACTTATCAATGTACAGTATGTTAACTAACAGAGGGCGTTCCCGTTAACCCGCAATAGTATAGCATCCATACAAGCTAAAAAAAAACAATCAATCTGCCTAGCCTTTTCCCAACTATGTTGGGGTTGGCTTCCAGTCTAACCGGATGCAGCTGAATACCAGTATTTTACATGGAGTGACTGCCTATCTGACCTCCACAACCCAGTAACTGGGTAATACGATACTCCTTGGTAAGACTGGTTGTCAGACTGCTACAGACAAGCTAAAAAAAATATTACCATAAAAAAAAAAAGATTAAATTTTTTTTAATAATAAAATATTCACAAAAAATATTAAATTGATACGTAAAAGAAACACTCTGTACACGCGCACTTGTCCTTCAAAGAAAGTACGGCAATGTCGCAATTTACCTATGAATGACGGGCCGCGTGTGCGGCGATCTGATTGATGCGCCTAGCCCCGCCCCCTGCTCCCCGAATGTCCACATTGTCCACCTAATTTTAGTCGGAACTAATCTCGCGCGCATATCGGATGTGCATTTATTTTCGCATTGCAACATCTTGTGTCCTTTCGTCATTTGTGTGTGAAAAATGCCGCGTTATCAGTTCAGTGCTCAGGAGTATGTGAACATGGTGCTCATTTATGCTGTGTAATTATGATGTATGCTGGGAGGTATCCCAATGCACAATTTAATGCGACGAGTGCACCAAAACAACCGTCGGCGATTGCAACAAGTAATGTGTAGAGAGAGGAGGTCAGCATATTGAGCAGTTCAAAATCTAAGTAAGTCTTTAAACATTATTGAAATGTACCTATCATAATACCTAAAACCTTTTCGAAAAAAGAAATAACATTAAGAAACGACTGTGCCACAAAATAAATAAGATCAGAAGGCCCACTCTTTGCTAAAATTACTTTTACACTCACGGAGTACCTACCCCGTACAACGAGCGTATTACTTCTGTGGTGTTACACGATTGCTATTAAGTAATTTATTACGAATGCAACTGCATAAAGTAAAAGTTTTTTTTTTTCATTTCTATGTCATTGCAGAAAACATTACAAAACGTTAGCCAGTGATTGCTAACGTGCAATACCGTTATTATCATTTAAAAGCTAGCCTAAACTGAGATTTACATGAAACTTTCTCTAATACTTAACCGCACACTATTTATTAGCGTAGTTACCTACTACGTTATTTTTTAGATACAATTTATTTTTCTTATTAGCACTGTAAGGCACCGGAGTCACCGATCTAAGTGAATAGGTAAAACACATTCGTGTACGTGTTCCAGGAGTGGACCTTCTGTACTTTTATCTGTTTATTTTGTGGCCGCGAGCTCGCGACCGACGCGGCGACGTGTCGGCAAAGCGCTGCCGACGCGTGTCCAATACTCGGCCGCTGCGAGCAGAATAATTCGCTGTACTCTGTATTCTAATATGATTGAAACGTGGCTTAGATAGGTACATGAATTTATGGTTGTACTGTTTGCGAATAGGTTCTTACAAACCCAAGGGGCCTCAGTGAAGCGTTCCTTTGTCAGCCGGGCATTTGAGACGGGTTGTTAAATGTTATTGCTAAATCCTCAGACCAACAAAAAAAGAAAGACGGAGCACTACCTACCTATATCAAACGTGTAGCCACAAAACTATGCTCCTGCAAGTAAACACACAGGCTCACGCACACACCTACACAAAAACTATGCTCATCGCTCCTAGTACGTCACGAGTCGTCGTCTAGTAAACTTCAATAAAAAAAATAGAATTATGCCTTCTTGTGTAGTGAAAACTTGTAAAAACAATAGCAAATCACATAAAAAGTCTCACGGAATCACTTTTCACATGGAAGTACTTCAAATAACATCGTTTCTTAATTTAGTTAACTATGAATTTTAGGTTACTTGGAACAAAAACCTGAACGAATGAACGAACGAAAACAGTGACATTTAAAGTGCGAGGGATGCCATAATAATTATGATTTGAAATTTTCCCGTTCGATATTTTTTAGTCGAGTAATTATATGCCTGTTTTTTTATGTATTTAATATTTTAGATTTCCAAGTAATATTGAAAATAAAAGTAAATGGATAGTAGCTATAAGAAATAGTAGGAATGATCCAGAATGGCTGCCATTGAAAACCAGCATGGTTTGTTCCAATCATTTTGATAATAATGACCTTTATTCAACTAATCGTGGACTTGCCGTGTGATCAAAAGCGGATATGCTAAAAAGGTAAATAAAATTTGAAAAACAAAAATGAGATTTTATCAAAACAGTAATTAAACACGAGACTGTATTTTTTATTTTATTTTAGTTAGTTTCTCAACTTAGTCTAGCTAATTTAAATACTACTGTACCAAATTTATTTTTTAGATGTTATTTCCATCGTCCTACGTAATTGCTGAAAACTCAGTTTTACAAAGTTCTGGCTGTACGTTTGTTCAAGTATGTCCTAATTCTTCATTTATATTCCTAAGGTTTTAATTAAAAGCTGCCATTACTCGTGTAATTTTTTTTGTAGGAGTTATCAGACTTGCCTGATGTAGCCATTGACGATAAGGCTGTATGTAAATGCACTTTGTACTTAATTGTTATTTTATTTTATTTTGCGATGTAAAAAAAAATGGTTTTGTTTCGGAATCCTTCCTAACAATTGAGGTACAATACCATACTCAACAATATCTTACTCGCACAATATTATCCTACCCAAAATATTATTCCCCAAATTATAGGGAAAAATTTTAACAAATGACAACCCTTTTTACACACACATAGATAAAAAGGTGGCTTCACTTTTGGTGTACGTAATGCTCCGTCTTTCTTATTTTGTTGGTCTGAGGCTAAATCTAAACATACATAAATGTTTTTATTTTACTGATAATAACACGACGCTGTGTTTTTCACTCTCTTTCCGCTCGTTTTCCGGTGATGCAAGGTTGCATCAATCAAAACCGTTGAGCCCCACTGTTGCATATTTGCATCAGTTGACTCACGCTATTAAAATCTCTATTTCTACGGAGTAAAGGGCTAATGTCGTCTGTGGAAAGGTACAATTTTAATTTTGCCGCCTTTACCAAAGTCAACGCTCGCCATTCAGTGCCGTCACGCCGCCCGCCGCCCGCTACCTCCCCATCGGCATCGTGCGCGCGCGAGAAAAAAAAATTGCGACGTTGCCGGTTTGGGCTACGCCACTACGCTAGGTACTATGCCGCGTTAGTATTTTGATTTTAAACAGGTCGTTTCGAATTTATTGCCAATTTAGTTTTTTTTTTATTCGGATTTTTTTTTACTCATTTTTATGTGCTGATGTTTTTATTTGAATCTATTAATTATATAGATTATCGAGTTAAAGGGAACGCCCTCTGTTATTTAACATACTGTATAACAAAACTATCTGCCCGTCTCGGTTTCGCACGGGTAGCACAAAGTACCTACCCTACATACCCTACCTACCTACCCTACCTACCCTACCGACCCTACCTACCCTACCTACCCTACCTACCCTACCTACCCTATCTTTCCTACCTATTTTACCTACCCTACCTACCCTATCTTTCCTACCTATTTTACCTACCCTACCTACCCTAGCTAGGGGTATGAAAAATAGATTACGACCGATTCTCAGACCTTCAGAATATATAAAATTTCATAAAGGTCGGTCAAGCCGTTTCGGAGGAGTATGGCAACTAACACTGTGACACGAGAATTTTATATATTAGAAGATAACATACAATTTACACAACTAAAAAAGATTAGTTAACGGCTAAGCAATGTTACCTTAGTCAATAACATTTAAATTCAACGTAACTGTAACATTAGACAAAAATTTAACATTCGTTTGGAAAACTCCTATCATCTTCGCGATTTTTTTTTTTTTTACAATAGACACTTGCTTGACACGTCAGCAGATATTTCTTGAGTGTATAGAAAGTGTATAGTAGTAGAAGTGTATAGAAATTTAATAACTTTTTTTTAATAGCCTCTCTTGATATAACTTAATTATGGCGTCATTTCAAAATATCGAGATCTCTGTGCTATATCTAAAATAAACTTTATTACAATTGAGACAATCGTCACTCACTTGAGAACAATGTAAAATATTAATAATATTATCCTAGTACGGATACAGGAAAAATAAAATGGTTACTTGTCAACAAGTTAGAAGCGAATTTACTGCATTCTTACGATAAGGCAAGGCGAGAAATGTTCCCACTGCTGGGACACAAGCCGCCTCTCTGTGACAGGGAGTAACCTACCACACAGGCCACTACATACATACATACATGTAGGATTAATAATTAAGATTTGCAAACATAATAGGCTGTATAGCTAAGCATTTCTAAACGATAACAAAATATGTTTCTGAACGAGTGAAAGGAAAAAAAGTAAAAAAGGAGGATGGCGAAAGAGGGCTGAAGTGAAAAACGTGTCGCTAAGCGAAGGTGTTTTAATTGAATAAACGTTGTGCAAAACGATTTGCTGTTTTCCTGGAGATCCCCACACTACATACCATACTCACGCTTCTTCTAATAGGGGTAGGTAGAAACTACAGCACGCCACCTGCTACGACCCTTGCACACTCCATACTAATACCATATTTCCCTCCACAGTAAGTCCACAATGGTGCGCCTCCTATTCCGTTTCTTCGAGCCACAGTCGGGCACTATCAAGGTGGCCGGACAGAACATAAAGGACTTCGACCTCAGCAGCTTGAGGAGAGCCATCGCTATTGTGCCACAGGTTGGTTTATAGACCTTACTGTACACTCCTCACCTTGGTGTAAATGATTATGGTGTGTGGCCTGTAAATGGTTATGTATCTATGTTTATTTCTCGAACTATACAAGTAAGTCGTAATGATCAGTTAATCTCTTCGAATAAGAAGTCATCGTCATCAGTAATGAGCACCCTAATAGGGAATATGCATGTGATTAAAATAAGAGTTAAGTTTTTTTTTAAATAAACTATGTTACTTCAGAATTATGCCTTCATCAACATCAGTCTGCCTAGCCTTTTCCCAACTATATTGGGGTCGGCTTACAGTCTAACCGGATGCAGCTGAATACCAGTATTTTACATGGAGCGACTGCCTATCTGACCTCCACAACCCAGTAACTGGGTAATACGATACTCCTTGGTAAGACTGGTTGTCAGACTTTCGGGCTTCTGACGACCCGTAACGACTGTCAAAGATCAACGAATGACAGCCGGGACCAACGGCTTAACGTGCTTTCCGAGGCACGGAGGAGTCTCGGTATGTAAAGATTGTCACCCATCCACGGACCAACCCCGGCAAGTGTAGCTTAACCTGATGGATCGACCCGTGCGGCTGTTATTACTTAGCCACTTATGCCTCCATCAACATTTTTGAATAATATTTTTGAGCGAGTTTTTTTTTTTTTAAAGTGCCATAATACTTTGGTAAATTCAAATACTTGAAAAGCGACGCTATTGGTCAGAGCGGATGTGACGTAACAGTCTATGACAACAATCAAAATGTCAATGTATTGTGTAGGAGTGTTTGACATTGACTTGACACTTGTTTGTTGGTTGTCATAGACTGTCACGTCACCACACCAAGCGCGACCAATGGAGGGCGTTTAAATAGCCCGGTTCGGTTGGAAATAAAAAATAAAAAAATTGAAGTACTTTAAATTGCTTTTTTGCCGTCGAATTTTTTCAAACTATTATTTGGCGATGTAAACTATCGAACAAAAAATAAAAAAAATACATGCTTATTCCCTATTGCGTAACACACTTTCAATCACAATCCGAGAGTTTTGAAGGATATTGTTTATCCATTGCTTCATAGGTTTGAAAAATTCGTCTGCTCAACAACGTGAATAAAGCAATGAACGTTGGTGAACTGTCAAAATGAAGCCCATTGCGATCGATTGTCATTATAAGTGTATTCCGCAACTACCCCGCCGGGTGCCTCGGGTGAAGTCGGGTGAGAATGGCAGTATATTTACAGATAATGCTGATGTATTAATTTGTTTGTCGATCGAGTTGACTGCTGGCTCGGTGGGGCAGAGGGTAATACGTACATATTATTATTGTAAAATAATCCTACTTATTGACTGATAATGATTGTTCTGTGGTATTAGAGAGTACTGTTCATAGATATTAAAGAAATCTATAAACAGCAATCTGCTTTTATCTGTTAAAACTATGAAAAACAGAAACGTGAAAATGGGAGCCAAGTTCAATAGGATATGCGTGGTTGTCGACTTCGCCGACAACAGAATTGAAATGTAAATGGGTGCCAAGTTCTGTAGATAATCCTGAATTTTATTTAGAAAAACACATAACATTCTAAAATAAATTTAAAACACCATTTCTTGTTTTTTCTGCTGCAACAATGTTTGCTATTTAAAAATATAACTTCTTAAATTTGAACAGTCTAATTATTTACACAAAGCACATGATAAATTGAAGCTCAAGATTAGACTTGGCTAGTCTTTACGAGCAAGCCGAATGTTTAGAGGAGTAAGATATGTGGACCTTACAATATAGAAACAGTAACTTGCGCGTAACATAAAGAATACAGATACAAATATGCCTAGATAGACATTTAAAGATGGTGTGGCTCCAAATGGTACGTGTAATATAACACACGACTGCTGCGTCGCCAGTTCTTGGCTTGAACTTGGCTTGACACGTTGCCGCGTGTGTCTAGATCCATATAGCATGATGTTAAAGTATTTGTCATTTTCTTATCTTTATCTTTTCAGGACTGCGTGCTATTCCACGACACTATCTTCCATAACCTGCACTACGGGGACCTCAGCAAGTCGCACGAAAAAGTAATCGAGGCCAGCAAGATGGCCGAGCTGCACGAGTCTGTGAAAACATGGCCAAAGGTATATTTATTGTTACACAGTACCTATTATTTACTTAGTTATAAAGGCTAAATATATACAAAGCATTAAACCACAGGCTTTGACACAATTATAGAGCTCGAAAGACTTGGAGAATAATAATGATGATAAGTGGTTGTGTCATCAGACCTACATTCTGCATGTGTGCGAAATTTCAACAGAATCGGTTCACAGTTGAAAATTCAGTAGGTGAAAAATCGATCTATCCCAATCTTTCAACACAATTTTTCAAAAAAGGGTGGATTTTTGTTTTAAATTTTACATGGGACCATATACATAAAAATAAACTTAATTTTATAAATGATTTTGGAATAAGTATTTAATATTTTTGAGAAATAATTGCGTAAAAATAATGTCATTGTCACACTCGTGATATTGAATGCGAATCAGGGGGCCCAAAACGGCCACATTAGCAATTGCTCTAATTTGACATAACGGCAATTCATAATTTGTGGACCATTTTACTTATCTCCATGGAAAACTGTTAAACAGATGAATTATTTCTTAATATGAAGTCGTGCGTCCCCTCGCGGCTCCGCTGAAATATTCATATTTTGAGGTAAAAAGAAACGTTACTAATCGGTTTCTCAATAACTGCCAACCAGCCTATTGAATCTATTCGTGTGTTGAATCTAATCGATTTGTTATCGTCGTCAGGGCTACGACACGCAAGTGGGCGAGCGCGGCCTGAAGCTGTCGGGCGGAGAGAAGCAACGCGTGGCCATCGCACGCGCCATCCTCAAGGACTCGCCCATCATCATCTTCGACGAGGCCACCTCCAGCCTCGACTCCATCACTGAACACGTACGTATGCTATGACAGCCGCGTCGCTGCTAACTGGCGGCATCCTATATAGCTATGAGAAACAAGGCGAAGAGAGTTTCTCATCCTTCATAGAAAAGGGAGGGTCCTCCGACCTGACGGTGTTGCGCCCGCTGGGCTACTGCCCGACGGTAGATGTCGAGACGTTGTATATATGCTACTCGTGCGGATAACTTTGATTACGCGATGCAGGATTCACCGTGATGCGTAGTTCGCATGTGGTTCGTTGTAGTTGCCGCCACAATCCTACTGCTGGCCAAAAGCCTTCTCCCTATGTCTTCCAGCTGGTCCAGGGCTAGTGTGGACCATTGGCTATTTATTTTTTAGCTAGCTCATCCTTGCATCTTCTGCGTGGGTGGTTCGTAAGATGAGTAAATACGGTTTATCAAAAAAAAAACATGTAACTGAATACATAGTTATAAACCATATCACCCGTAATCATATTACCACAGATGAATACATATGGGTCACTCCGCAAAATCATTTAAATAAAAAGCGAGTCTGTTTACGACACTACAAAGTGCAATTCAGGTCGCAGAGCACTAATTACCTACAGTTATATTCACGTAGAAGTTGCCTCTCTTTCTATCGCGTAACTTTTATATCTTCTGACTACGTTACACTCACTGAATTGGCCCGAGAAGACGGACACGCCGCGTACTTGTAGCTATATGTCTAAAATGCTGAGTGAATCATCTCTATTCATTTGTGATATTACATACAGAACTTTAATCTATATCTATACATATTATAAATTAAAGTCGCTTTTCGTGTTTTTCTGTAAGTCCACGGTGTTGTTCTAAACCACGCAACAGATTTTGATGAGGTTTTCACCATGGTTTAGATAATGGAAGGTTTATGTGTATAATACGTTAATAAGCCATTTCACGTTTTCGCGCGAATATCTAAGATTTTAGTTGCCTAATTTACCATATTAATTAATACTCTGCCATTGTTGAATACATGTAAAAATAGATCAATCCTTCGTATTGATATTTCATTTAACAAATTTACAAAAAAAAAATTCAACATAAACTATGTCCTTTAACAAATGTATTTCTAAAGTTTATTGTGTAACCCCTTCATTTAATTAGAAATAATATCGATATTAACATCACTCTAAATTAGAATAAATTACGATGCATAAGCGGGCACCGTTTAGATGACTAGGAAACTGAAATCCGATCAGTACGTGAGCATGCCCCTCCTAGTACGCCCCGATAAGTCCATCGCCTTCGCGAACATAGATAAGGCACAGTGCCTAGCAGACAGCCTAGAGGCTCAATGCTCTCCCAGTACCCAACTAGTAGACCAAGCTCACCTCGACGAGGTCGACGCGGAAGTCGAACGTAGGTCCTCATTACCGCCCATAGAAGACCCAGATGATCCCTTGCCCCCCGTCGCTCCAGACGAGGTGCACGAGATCATCAAAGGTCTTAAGACTCGCAAAGCCTCAGGTTCAGATGGCATCACCAATAAGGTGATGCAACTGTTCCCAGCCCACCTTATAATGCTACTGACCACCATCTTCAATGATGCTCTGAGCAATAATATCTTCCCCCAAGCGTGGAAAGACGCCACAGACATAGGTATCCCGAAGCCCGGCAAGCCCAAGTCGGAGCCTTCGAGTTACCGCCCCATTAGTTTGCTCAAGGTCATCGGCAAAATCTATGAGAGACTTATTTATAAGCGACTCAGAGATTACGCAGATACCAAAGGCCCAATGAACAGTTCGGCTTTCGAACCCAGCACTCTAGCGTGCATCAGGTCCACCGGATCATAGAGCACGTAAGCGCCGGCTTCCAGCGCGGTGCTATGACCGGTGCAATTTTCTTCGACATAGCGAAAGCATTCGACAAGGTCTGGCACAACGGCTTGATATACAAGTTATACCAACTCGGTGTGCCGGATCGTCTCGTACTCCTAGTTCGGGACTTTTTGTCGAATCGCACCTTCCACTTTCGCATCGAAGGAGCCGTCTCCCCCCCCCCCCCCCCCCCCGACCCATCCGTGCGGGTGTCCCTCAGGGCTCCGTGCTCTCCCCGCTCATTTTCACGCTGTTCACCAGCGATACCCCGAAGAATAGAAAGGCGCAGTTGGCTCTGTTCGCAGACGATACGGCCATCTATTACAAG
Organism: Lithophane leautieri; assembly: GCA_949152455.1. Classification (NCBI taxonomy): domain Eukaryota; kingdom Metazoa; phylum Arthropoda; class Insecta; order Lepidoptera; family Noctuidae; genus Lithophane; species Lithophane leautieri. Next base: position 1,472,084 of record OX424463.1, on the reverse strand, counting down.
GGAATCAGTAACGACAATATACGCATCACTCTCCAGAGAGCGGTCAATAATCTTGGCGCCTGGTTTCGAAAATGGCGTATAGAAGTCAATCCCTATAAAAGCCAAGCGGTATTCTTTCAGAAACCGCGTGTCGGTTGGCCCCTCCCCGCCCCCACTCCAATCACCATGTTTGACGAGCCGATCCCTTGGGAGAAGCATGCCAAATACTTAGGTGTGACACTGGACCAACATCTCACGTTTCGAGAGCACATAAAGCAGGTTCGCTCGCGAGCCGCTCTCGCTCTAGGTAGACTCCACTCCGTTCTGAATGCACGCAGCAAATTGTGACTCAAGTGCAAAATGCGTACCTATACGACGTGCATTCGCTCCATCATGACCTATACGGGTTCCGTCTTTGCACAAGCAAAACCCCACCACATTCATAGGATGCAAGCACTCCAAAACCGTTTCCTCCGTAAGGCCACGGGAGCCCCCTATTATGTTCGTAACGAGATCCTACATCTCGACCTAATGATTCCCACAATCCGCCAGTTTCTCAAACGCCTTTCCAAGCGTTACTTCGATTCAGCCGCCACACATCGCAACCCTCTGGTTGTCGAGGCCGCTAACTATGTCCCCTCTAACATAAGTGTCATTCGCCGCCCGCGGCATATTCTCTTAGAGCCAGATGACCCCATAACCCTCCTACAGGAGAGCAGTAGGGAGACCAGTACAGTGCACAAAAACAGACGCTTCCCGTCATTCCGACCTCGCCGACGAGGCAATCCGCGACCGCGACCCCGATTAAATTCGTCCCCCCGTCCCTTGTCCGATGAAGTAGTGCCAGCCAGCGCCGCAGCTGAGCACGTAGCTTTAAATTCCCATGTTAATAATAATGATGATAAAAAGTTAAAAACCGCAACAATAATAATATATATTTCAAGCGAGCAAATATGGAAAACCAAAGAAAAACGGACAATAGCAATATCCAAAATATAGAATATATATATATATAATGTAATGTGGACGAGATCAGCAGCCCGCCGCGCACGCCTACCACCTCCGGTATCGTCGCTCAGCTCCGCCTCGCCGCCGCCGGAACCCAGCCCCATCGTGAGTGCTGTAATACCGGCCGTGGCAGTTGCGTCGAGCTCGAGTGACGAATATTTTTCCCCACCGACGTCACCAATACCCGTACGTCGGCAGGGGAGAGGCCGGCCACCGAGGAGCTTGGGACTTAGGGGCCAACCGGCCCCGAGCCGGGTCCCCGCTGCCGGTGGTTGTGTGCAGCGCATGAGATGGACTCAGTCTATGAACGAGAACGTCATGCGCGCATACTACGGGTCTACAGAGGGGGGAACTAACCTCACTGCATACCGCGATAGGATGCTGTCTCTGTTCCAGGAACTAGAACCAACCGTCAACGTCTCGGCCCAACGACTGTCGGATCAGGTGCGGGTAATCCAACGCAATCACAGGTTGGACGACGCTGCACTTGATAGGCTGCGCTCAGAGGTACTGAGCAATCATATCGTCTCGACTCCGGCACAAACCGCGGCACAACCGTCAATTCCTGATGCAATACCGCCGCGGTCCAATCATACTGAAGAAGAGAATGATAGGGTTGTCACAGTAAGTAGCCAGTGCAACGCCCGATTGAGGAGCGCACTGGAGGATGCGTTTCGCGATTATAGGCACACCCCGACCGAACTTAGACCCCGACTACCACGCCTACCTATGCACAAAAAAAATAGGGCGCTGGTGTGTGCCTTGGACTCGCAGCTTAAAAATGTTTTCGAGGGCAGCGAGGATCTCGTTGATACACACTCGATCCTGTATTGCGCGGCTGTTGCGGCATGTCGTTTAGCTAACGTCAAGTTCCCAATCTGTGACAGCGCTACTCGACCAAAACCAGCCGTACCAGCCTGGCAGTGTAGGATTGAGCGTCGTATCGATGGGGCCAGGGTACTCATCGGCAAACTATACTGCTTCAGGGGGGGCAATACACGATCACGAGTGATGCGCTTTGTGAGACGGGCATTCTCGGGGACAGGAATCAGCCCTCCAGAATACATATCTCGTGTCACAGAGCGCATCGACTTCCTGAAGCAAAAAGTTTGTGCATGGGCGAGCCGTATTCGACGGTATAAGCGGCGGGTTGACCGATACACGCAGAATCGCATGTTCCAGAGTGATGAGAGGTGGGTATATAGAGCATGGGAGCGACCTGAACAAAATGTGACAGATGTCTGCCGCCCGGATGATGCCGCCACGAGCACATTCTGGCGCAACATCTGGTCGGTACCCGTCTGTCACGCTGAGGCTGATTGGATACAGAATGTCGAGCGAGTGTGTGAAACTATACCAGAAATGGAAGCTGTATTAATCACTCCACTAGACGTAGCCAGAGCAGTCCGTCCGTTACCGAACTGGAAATCACCGGGACCGGACGGACTGCACAACTTTTGGTTAAAATGGCTAACTAGTTCACACACTCGCCTGGCATCTCAATTCCAGTCATCCTTAGAGTCTGGGTCGCTACCACAGTTTCTAACAACAGGCGTTACCCACCTGCTCCATAAGTCAGGTAGCCCCGCGGAACCCAAGAATTATAGACCAATCACATGCTTGTCGACGGTCTATAAACTTCTTACATCCATTTTAAGAGTGAAAATAAACATACACATTGATAACAATTCAATAATGTCCGCCTCTCAAAATGGATGTAAGAACGGGTCCCGCGGTACTAAGGAGCTACTCCTCATCGACATGGCCATAAGCCAACAGGTTCGTCGATCCCGTAAGGACCTGTCGACATGCTGGATAGACTACAAGAAGGCCTACGACTCGGTGCCACATACATGGCTCATGAGAGTGCTGGAGTTGTACAAGATTGATGCAACTCTACGCACCTTCCTTGAGTCGTGTATGAGGCAATGGAGGACGGTTCTTCGCTACCCGGGATGTCGACAGATCCAAGGGATTGATGAACCTGTATGGATTAAACGGGGAATATTTCAGGGCGACAGTTTGAGTCCGCTTTGGTTCTGCTTAGCCCTGAATCCTCTAAGCACACTGCTGGAGGATTCAGGCCTGGGCTATCGGCTGAGGAGAGGTGGTCAGGACATATCTCACTTCCTCTACATGGATGACCTGAAACTCTTTGCTCCCAACGAATTGCGACTGATGGAGCTACTGAAGGTAACTGAAACCTTCAGTAACGCCATCAGGATGGAATTTGGTGTGGACAAATGTGCAGTCATGCATGTTAAGGGAGGGGAGATTATGGAATCAGAGGGAATTCAACTTTCGGATTCCATATACCTCAGGTCCCTCTCCTCATCCGAAAGCTATAAGTATTTAGGTATGTCGGAAGCGTTAGGCATCAATGTTGCTGACATGAAGCAATCGTTGAAGGAGCGCTTCTTTGGCCGCCTGAAGAAAGTATTAATTAGTCTTCTCTCAGGCGGAAACAAGGTGCGCGCCTTCAACGGTTGGGTCATGCCGGTTCTAATGTACTCTTTCGGCATACTCAAATGGACTCAGACTGAACTCGAAGCCCTGGATAGGAGGGTCCGTACACTGCTGACCGCAAACCGGATGCATCACCCACGATCATCGGTGATGAGATTGTACATCCCGCGGAAGAGCGGGGGTCGAGGCTTTTTAAATGCGAAGACCCTCCACAACCGCGAGGTGTGCAATCTCCGAGAATATTTTTTAAAAGCCGAAGAGGGTATGCACCGCGATGTGGTGGCAGTGGACAAGGGACTCACCCCGCTCTCCATGGCTAAAGAGAACTGGCGCAAACCTGTGGTACTTACTACAGAAGACCGCAAGGAGGTATGGCAAAGCAAGGAGCTTCACGGGCGCTTCTATCGGGCTCTTCATGAGCCCGGTGTAGATTTCTTAGCGTCCGTATCCTGGCTACGTTTCGGTGACCTCTTCGGGGAAACTGAAGGTTTCGTCTGTGCAATTATGGACGAAGTTATCTTGACGAATAACTACCGGAGGCATATTATGAGGGACGGGACGGTTGACGTGTGTCGGGCATGCCACCGTCCGGGTGAGTCCATCAGACATATTATCTCTGGTTGTTCCCGTCTGGCTAACGGTGAGTACTTGCACAGGCATAACCAAGTGGCCAGGATTATTCACCAACAACTTGCCTTGAAATATAAACTTGTGGACTCTGAGGTACCGTATTACAAGTATGTGCCCGACCCAGTTCTCGAAAATGACCATGTTACGTTGTACTGGGATCGGTCTATCATTACCGACAGGACTATTGTTGCCAATAAGCCTGATATAGTAGTGATAGACCGATTAGCGCGCCGCGCAATGATAATCGATGTTACCATCCCACATGACGAGAACCTCGTGAAAGCTGAGAAAGAGAAACAAATAAAATATCTCGACTTAGCACACGAGGTTGTCGACATGTGGAATGTGAACTCGGCTATCATTGTGCCGATTGTCGTAACGGCCAATGGCCTGATGGCCAAAAGCCTCGACCAACATCTCTCGAGGCTCTCGTTAGGCGGTTGGATCAAGGGCCTGATTCAGAAAGCAGTACTCCTTGACACGGCTCGCATTGTGAGGAGGTTCCTGTCTCTGCAGCCCTAACCACCGGTAGCTTGGACCCCGCTCCCGACACCGGTGGATTTCTATTTTTTATATTTTTAAATGTTTTTATATTTTTATATTCTAATATTTAAAAATGTAATTTATAAGTGAATTAATGAAATAAACGAAGATAATAATGATGATAATATTTCGATCCAGCCTGTCCCTTCTTGCTGTCCTCCCGTCAGTGACGCCCTAAGCCGAGGTTCGTACCCCACAGGGGGTGCCCATAGCGAGCGTTCACTTAGCTTTAATTTAGAATAGTTTGCATTTATGCCCCTGGCTGGAGGTTTTGAGAGTAGTTCTTAACGCAGCCACAGGAAAGTCCGGATAAGAAGTCATGATTTCAGTAATCGACTTCGAGATGCCATAGTTATAAAAAAAAAAAGGGCACCGTTTAATACGGCGCGAGCGCCCATTGGGGTAGGACCTGTGCCATTTTTTCCTGCGTCTCGATGGTCCGTCTGGTCCTGATTTTCCTTTGAAAGTAGTAAGGATAGTAAAAGATGACGTTTTTTGGCAGGAATAAATGCTTCCGAAATTGATTCGGTTTTACCAAGATTGCGTATTGCCAGAAATCATAGACCCTAGAAAGGCCAGATCAATCGACAATATTCGTTTGACGTAGATGATATTGTTCTTATTACTTCTTGACAGTGTTGCTGTAAATTTTTATTATATTCTTTACATAACATTTAGTCGTGTATTTTTTATTATTTTTGAAAGCTTTATTAGACTGATTAAATAAAATAACTTATTTCATAAACCTCAAACCATGGTGCATTACGATTATAACGGCCCAAGATTGTTTAGTACATCTCGACACTCGTGCTACACTGCTTGCATTGTGTATGTGTGAATAGTTACTTACTGTAGACTCCTAGGTGAGCCTACGGTACCGGTACTAATAAAACACCGTATCACGATGGCAGGGGATAATTATTCCTATAAATTTATATTATTTTACTAATATCTTCTAGCACTCGCCCTGACAGCTCGCAGAGCAATCTCCGTTTTCACCTTTTCTTAATACAAATCTAACGTTTATCTCCTAAACCAGCCTTCAACTTGAAAACACTAAGGTTTTATTCTAAACCATGCAGAGTGAATCCTCTACAGTACACAGCTACGCACACATACACAATGCTGCCATCTTTTACCTTAAATCGAGCGTTCAAATTTTGTGAAATGGCTCTTAATATTAAAGTTACCTAAAACGTAAGAAATCTCGATGTTTTGTCAAGTCATAAAAACCGTGCGAAGCAGGAGTGGGTCGCTAGTATCTTAATATTTGGATATTTGATCAATTTTTGTAAGTAGCGGTCCGCCGGTGGAGCACAGAATGAAATATGCGTTCCCCCGCAGGCGATCCTGCAAGCGCTGAAAGCGGCCACCGTCGGGCGCACGTCCATCTGCATCGCGCACCGCCTGTCCACTGTGGCCGACGCCGACGAGATCCTGGTGCTGGAGCACGGCGCCGTCAGCGAGCGCGGCACGCACGCGCAGCTCGTCAGCAACCCGCGCTCGCTGTACTCCAAGCTGTGGGACAAGCAGAAGGAGCAGCCGCGCGCGCCGCCCCCGCCCCGCCCCGCGCGCCCCGCGCACGCCTCCGGGCACGAGCACGGGGACCACAGCGGGTGTCAGCACTAGCGGGGGAGGGGGACGGGACTTACGGCTTCCTGTAGGAGGGAGCGAGACGATACCGTTTGATACGTAACAGAAACGTGATCATTTTGACTAACACGAATAGTGTTAATCAAAACAAGTCGGAAGAGAACATGGTCACAGTTTGTGCAGACAATGTTTTACTCAGACCTTTTTCTTGTGAAGTGAGTAGCTCGGTAGTTGGTGATACTCTATACGATGACACGACAATCAGCTTGTCATTGATATTCAATTCAAAGAGAGAGAGAGTAGTATTTTAGATGTATTAAAACTTCGACAAACCGTGGTACTGTTAGTTTCTTCCATGTTCAACCTTTTTATCACACATACACCAAAAATTTTGGTCCTAAAATATTTGGGTCTTAAATATGTTAATTGGACACTAATGACGACGATATTGGCACAATATGTATAATAACTTCTACCTATAAAAAATCAACACCAAATTTATTTTTAGTGTGAAATCTTAGAGACAATGATGTTTTTGTAAATGATGTTTTCTTTTATAACACTTACACATTCAGATAACACATAATCACGCGCATATTACTGAGCCAAATAAGGCACCTCGAATTCCTGGACTCGTGCGTGTTACGCGCGTAAAACGCGATACATCTTATCTACATACACTTGTAATGTCTTATTGCCTATTATTATTTATTAAGGCCTACAACACACTGGTAGCTAATTTGAAGTGATCATTGTAATGTAAGCTATTGTATATGCGTTTAGCGGCTGTGTTATAGGCCTTAAGTTGACAGCTATTTCGGTATGTGTACCTAAGTAAAAGTTCCTGGTTAGTCCAAAATTAGCCTTGTTTATGTAAATAAAAAAGTTGATACAATGTACAGTAAGTAACTTGTTATATAAGTATATTATTTTGGTTACAAATTACGTGTTTTATTTACAATAAAAACCCTATTATTCACGAAAATGACGCAATTATCCCCCTGTGCAAGTGTTGTATCGGGCTCTGTTGGGCGCCACAATTTGTGTGTAAGCGCTATCATAAAGCGATATCAATATCACACTCGAACCTGAGAGCATTGAACTTGAAGACAGTAAGTAAAGCCATGGAAAATAATTATCACGTCAACTCAGGATTTAAATAATTAATTACTTATTGCGGCATAAAGTACAAAAGACCAAGATACACCAAGGTACCAAGATACACCATGATTCGCGACATCGCGAATTCAGTCCGTTTCCACCTTATTTGACACACTCAAGAGTCATCGACACAAATCTATAATAGATAAAATAGAGATCCCCCCATTATGTCGGAACATGCCAGTAATATTACGAATTTCGAATCTATCGATTGACATGTTATCGGTTGCCATAGCGACGACCATAACAACATTCAGCTGTCGATGGGATTATTTTGATTAACATTAATATTAGATTTGCTCATTTTTCGAGCGTCCCTATTTTGTATAAAAATGGTGTTTTGAATGTTAAGCAAAGGATGTCAGTGTTGAGTTTGATCCCCGAAGATAAACCTAAATACCAAAGGTAGGTTTTGAATATCTTTTGTTTTCTTTCTCATTCAGCGTTAGTGAAAATATCTCTGGTTTGTGGTGAAGACTTAGACCTTATGAGCTAAAATGCAGGACGTAAAGAATTGCCGCAATCTGAGGTAAGTAGGTGTGTGGAGTTTTATATTGTGTAAATAAAAAGTAGAAATGCTGCATTGTGGGTACCTACTCTGGAAGTAGCAAGGCACGTTTTTAGGTTCAGGACAGTGACAATACTGACAATTGTAGTGGCTTTGTCACCTAAAAGATGATGAAGGAAGAAGAGTTCTTCAGGTAACAGTAGGCATACGACATACTATTTTACGTCCTACTATGATTTCCTCATTAACCTTGACTGTTTGGTAAGCGTGGTCATAAAGGGCCTCCTACGTGACTGTTATGGTGGCACTTCACATCGCTATTCGTGTTCGCGTATTCGTCTTATTTGCCCAAATACGACTATGTGAAGTTATTCTAGGTATTCGCCTATATTTGCCTATTTTTCACGAATAAGTATGTAAATACACGAACACTCGTATCCAGCCTGTCGGTTTTTCGTCACATATCAAAGGATTGCAAATATACCGAACAAGTTCGCTTACCGTCCACACATAGCTTGCTCAGTAGAGTGCGGTTTTATACCTGCATGTCGTGGGTATGACGGTATGAAGGATTGAGATCTCAGTAATGCTGTAGTTAGGTAGAGGTCTATTTTCATCTTGTTTTTTTTTAGGTAGGTAGGTTGTTCTGTTTTTCTTAACAAAACTTGTTGATAAAGAAATAAATTAGATGTATTCATTCATTAATAGTGTTCACCATAAGAAGTAGATGTCGTACTGTAGTTTTTGACTACCAATCAATCTGCCTAGCCCCTTTCCCAACTATGTTGGGATCGGCTTCCAGTCTAACCGGATGCAGCTGTATACTAGTATTTTACATGGAGCGACTGCCTATCTGACCTCCACAACCCAGTAACTGGGTAATACGATACCCCTTGGTAGGACTGGTTGTCAGATTTTCGAGCTTCTGACGACTCGTAACGACTGTCATCCACGAATGACAGCCGGGACCAACGGCTTAACGTGCTTTCCGCGGCACGGAGGAGTCATCCATCCACGGACCAACCCCGGCAGGCGTAGTTTAATCTGTTGGATCGACCCGTGCGGCTGTTATTACTTAGCCACGAGCTCCTGTAGTTTCGAAGGGGTTTTGACCCTCATGGGTTAAAGTGGTATTTACCTATGTATGTACCTATTATCTAATATCATATTTCTTTAATAAAATAGGTTTTTCTATCAGGAATTTCTCAGCAACAGCCTGGAGTCTAAATCTATGCTCGGTTGATGGCAAATAGGTTCGTCCTGGAGAAATCTGGTTGTACTACTTATATAGGTACCTACACCTCTGCCTAACCCTCCGGGGAAAACAAGCGTGATGTTATGTTATGTTCTATGGAAATAATCGCAGTGTTATCTAAGTATCAATAGATCAGAGAGACGTTCACATTCAAGTCGCAATCTGTCAGACTTGTCAAATAAAATGTTGGTAAATTGATGGTTTTGTTGACAGATTGTAAATGTGCACGTTCTTAAAAATAAGGGAATTGCCCCACAGTTATGTTGGTAACATAACTATGATAGCACGGTCCGTAAATTGCTTTTTAAGTAGGTACCTACGGCTCTAGCTATGATCACAACAACATGGAGTTTCATCATGAAACGATACTGCGAGCGACTTTCGGCAGCAGGTGGGGTTTTATTTTAACTGTGTGAATTATTGTTCTGAAAAGGTTTACATTATGCTGAGCGAGGCAAAGAAGGAATTCTGGGGCAAAAAGAGTCTGCGGCTGGGGCGAAATGTATTTTAATAGGTAGGTATTGACTATTCTATTTGGATATTTTTTTAACAAAGCCTTGTGGTAGGTACCTAGATTTAGAAGAAAGAAAGTAGGAACCTAGTATTAATTTCTAAGTTTGATAGGTAAGTACGGAAGCAGATTATTTTATGCCTCCGTCTCGCTTCTGACTCCGACTTTCTGTGCCATGATTACTTTCCTTTAATGAAGCTATTATAAAATAAAATGAACTGAAAACAGTTATCGCACTATCGGTGGCGTTATTAGGTATCGACCGATAAAAACGCGCCTGTGGGGGAGAGGCTTAAAGTGTATTACTGCTACATATAGCTAAATGTCATGATTTCATTCGACAATGATTAGTGAAACAGTCATCTGTTCTATCTTAGCAGTGTCTTACATTACTTATGTAGTGAGATTCCGTTTTTGTTTCATTGAACATAATTATGATAACGCGTGATATATATCTCTATAAATTTTATTATAGACGATGTTACTCAGTGATAAAAAGCATTCTACTGGTGAAAGATTTTTTAATATCTGTCTTAGATAGTTAATTGATTCAGGTGTGACTTTGCGGGAATCCATTATAAAATACAATAGACGTAGATATATTTAGTATCTAACCTATTCCGCTTAACTATTCTTCAAGAGACGTAAAAACCCCTGCAAGAAATCAATACGTATTTCACCTCTCAGCGAGGCATCCTCAGGATGACGATTGACCAATTGCACACCAGAACACGACGTGTTGTCACACTGAGCGCTGGACGAGCGTTGACCGAGCGTTGTCCAGCGCTCTTGTAGTTTTTGAGTTTATTAATTACAAACGAAAACACAAATCTTTTCTCTTTAAGTAGGTATACTTAATATTAATGTAGACATCCTCCGTCTTTTGCAAGAAAACACAAGGGTATGTAGAAATTCCTACCGACTAAAATCAGATGGTGGCCGTCTTCACCATCCAGGACTAGACTCCTATCTGTGCTCCACGTGGCAAGTCCTGGGAGAAGCAAATTTGTATACCTACACACAGCAGCAGATTGAAGCTACGGCTACCGTAAAGGCTTTGATAGCTACTCCACAATAATACCGAACTTTTGAAATGTGTCGTTTAGGGTATTTTCACACTCGTTTTTTTAGAATATAAAACGTTCTAAATTCCAGAAAAGAATCCCTCCAGAGCGTATACAGCAGCAACTCTCGTTTGAACCTCTTAACAAAGCGCAAGCGCCTGAACCCGTTAACAATGGACACGTCCACCACATCACTGAACAAGAGGGGAGATCAGTACGTGACGCAGCGCGTGCTGTCTGCCAAGACGCACAGGGTGAAGCAGCTCCAGAACCAGCTGTCTGATGCGCATTATCATTTGCAGGTAAGTTTTTGGTTGATTCTAAATAATATTATGTAAGGATGGAACTATAAAAGTCTAGCCTAGCTAGTTAAAAACGTGGCCTTTGGTGACGAAAGTGAAAGTCTTCAGATAAATACTTTGAAGTAAGATACTGAAAAAGACTTTTCAAACTTTAATAAAACTGGTATGATGAATTTATAATTTGATATTTTCAATCTTTTAATGCACATTCCAGGAGTTAAGTAATGAGAACAAAGTCTTACGTGGCATGCAGAAGAAACAAGAAATAGCACTGCTAAGGTAAGAACAGATTTCCAGTAAATCGATCTAACTCCCAAGCTAGATGGACCGACGACCTTATAAAGATGGCTGGGACAGAATGGATGCAGAAGGCGGAGGATTGGGTGTTGTGGCACAGCCTGCGAGAGTCCTTTGTCCTAAAAGTCTGTCGTAACTCTTTTTATTGATTAGTCTACTACAGAGGCTTCAGGAGGCCTATTTATTTATTCAACCAGAACAACATTCAACAAATAATACTGATGAATACAGAACAAATAGTGACAAAACAATATTATTAACAATATATTAATGGGAGTGCCTCCGCTGCCGGTAAAAATAATGCCATTGGGGACCAGCAATGACATTACTGCCGGCAGCCGACATTAAAAACATCGGCTGCTGGAACCGTTGGCTCCCATAATGGATGCTAGCGGCGCGGCGTTTATAGAAACCCTTCCAGTATTCAGAACCCCAACTAACTAACTAAAATATGTTTTTCTGCATATTTTTTGGCACTCGCCGGCCGCTGCTGAGGCAGCGCTCGCTTCTGCGTCCGGGGGTCCGAGGTTACATGGTTCTAACCTAACTTTTTTGGCGATCAAATATATTTAACCTAATCTTACTAGTTCGGTTCCGGGTAGACTTTAGCGACTCCATATACCATGACAACCAAAGTCAGCGCCGGCAGCCAATTTAGCAACCTATTATTGTTCTTTTTATTGTTTGTTATAAAAGTAGTTATTTGTCTACTATGCATTTTTGCAATCGGTATTACGTTTTTGTTTTGTTTGTATCGTCAATAGTATTAATACGCAATGTAATTTGCGATTGGCCCGGACATCAAGCAATAGATAAAATTGACAAACTTACTTTAATTGAGTATGAGGTTTTTGGCTGCTCAGGGGGCCTACCACCACCGCTTACAGCAGTATTATTTTAATATTACTTCAGTGTAGGAAAGAGATGAAGCTCTTCAGGACGTATGGCTCCATCTCTTTCCCCCACTGAAGTAAGATTAAAATAATACTGCTGTAAGCGGTGGTGGTAGGCCCCCTGAATGAGTGTTTTTTTTTGTAATGTGCCTTTTGTTTGTGCAGAATAAACAATTTTTCTTTCTTTCAAATGGCACTGGCAACGGAGGCACTTCCTATTAATTAAATTTGATTATTATTGTTCTCACAATTCACGTAGATATAGATGTCTTTCGGCGGATGTCTTTGTCTTCATCATATCCATATAATGATAATAATATAATAAAATGTTTATTTGTATAGAAAGACATACATAAGTACACAAGGATTACAAAAATATTGTACAATAAAGTCACATTAAATGGCGAACTGATGCCTGCTAAGCTAGACTAGTTCATCCAGGAATAATGGCAAACAACTGGTACTGAGTATCATGCAAGCATAGAAAAAAAAGCATAGCTTAACAAACAAAGCCTTAAATACAGAATTAATTAGTTCTATTAAGAGACAATCGTCATCGATAGATATTACAACAATATTATTGTTATTTAATTTAATAAAAACAGCTTTTCGAAATCTTAACCAGATATGAGAACTCGAACGCAGAATTGCCTCAAGTTCTGAACTCGCACAGCGAAGAGATGAGGATACAGCAGTCCAAGTTCAAGCAACTGAAGACGCAGTACAGAGAGGTGACGATAAAATTGAAGGAACGAGACATGCAACTACAACAGCTGAGGGACGAGCACCAACATTTGTTGGATCTTAGCAAGGATAGGTAAGCAATGATCCTGTATAGATAAATATACTTACCATGAGGTCTAGGAAGAAGAAGTAAAGAAGGGATCTCTTGGTCACCACACTAATGTACCCGGCTATGAAACAGCACATCTACTTTTTAACTGACTTCTTCAAATAGGCGGAGATTCTCAATTCGTCTGTGTTCTTTTTTTGTGTTTGTTACGCAATTACTCTGCCATTTATGAACTGATTTTGATGATCCTTTTTTTGTTTGGTAGGTCATGCTTCAGGGGTTCATATAAATTTTATTTACTTTGCTTGCATAGTTTTTGAGTTAGCTTCAATATTACGTATTTTTGGAAAAGGGAGGATTCTCCAACCACACGGTAGTCGTGTCTGGTGGGCAACTACCCAGCGATGTCGGGAGGTCGTATAATATATACTCGTCGCGCGGTAAACCCTGCTTGCGCGATGCATGGTTTGTGTGACGTCAAGTCTTTGATGCGTAGTTCGCATGTGGCGTTGCAGATACCGCCGGAAACCCAAATCAATGACGATTTAAGTAACCTAAAACAGTGACACTTTTTTTTTATACGGACACTTACTATCCTATTTAGAAACATGGATATGGAATAAGACGAAGTTTATCTGCTTACCTACGTGTGAAACGATATCACCACTTATTTCTTGGGAATGTTTCAGAAATCTCTTAGAACGCGAGAAACTCCAGGCTCAAGTGACAGAACTGTCTTCCAAAGTGCAGCAACAGAACGATACGATAACGATGCTGCAACGTCGCATAACACTCGAAGCGAAGAACTTCAAGCATCATTTGCAGCTTGAGATCAATAAGCATAAAGACACGAGACATGATCTAGACCTCGCCATTAATAATGCTGATAAGCTGACTACTATTATTGAGGTAGGTACCTGGCAGTTTGTGATTCATAGATCCTTCAGTTTGTCACTTAAAATGATTTGCGTAATTTAGGTAGTCCGGGAAATTAATTGTTAAGCTAACTGATTAATTTCTTGTTAAATTGTCCGTTTATTGTAATTATGTAATTACAACTGTCATTCTGTGACAGTTGCTTGAAATAGCTTTATCACGGCGAATTGACGTAGGATGCCAATTTGCTTAACAATTAATTGGTCAATAATAATTGAATGTCCCACACAAGCTGTAGTGTTGTAGGAAACTGAATGTTACGAAATTCCGGCGACTAACGTTGTGCGACTGAAATAAACTCGGGTAACGCTTGTCCCTGCCAGGGTTGCGGGAAATTCCGAAAGGGATACCGGGGCCCTTGGCAACAGGCAACTGAAGGAACACGGGTGGGTTTTAGTCAGTAAAAGTCTGACACGCCCTCCCTCCCGCTCCACCCAGAGCGGGAGAACTCATTTAATGATTTACTACACACACAAAAAAAAAGGGTAAGGCTTGTCCAGCCCCATCTTTTTTTTTAATTTTTAGGGTTTAGGCAAATCTTTTTTTTTACAATAATACTATATAAGCACTTACTTAGTATTATTGACAAAAAAAACTTTTGAATCTTCGCCAGTTAGTAAAATATGCTTTATGATATTCTTACTGATATTATCAGATGCACAATCAGAAGGATTTAAATTGTAATTTTGTTTTTTTTTTCTGTACCTTAACATAACCTAACAGTCACTCGTGTATTCTAAAGTATATATATAATTTGCTAATTGCCAAGTTGTGTGTGTGAATAAAAAATAACAGCGCATTTCAGATTCTTTCATTCCCTTCATATTGTTTGTTGCCTCATTATAATTAAATGCAATTGAAACCTCCCCGATAAAGAATAATTATTCACTTTAACGTAACTAATTATAATTTTCCTAATCAACGATCCATTTTTGTTCTAAATCTGTTGTTCACTCGTAAATTATTCGTGTTTAGCTAAATAAAGGCTATTCTCCTCTTGCCATTCGCGATTAAAATTAATTAATTGTTGTCATAAGCGCCGCCGTCGCCGAAATTATCCCAACAATGCGATGGAATTTTGATACTTATTTGTTGTTATATAGCGGCCATAGAAATACCTACACAATCTGTTAAATTTTCAACTGTCTGCCTTTTACGGTTCTTGAACGCTGACAGATAGGCAGACAGCGGAAGTTTAGTAATATGGTCCCGTTTGGCACCCTTCGGGTACGGAACCCCAAAATGTATGACTGCCTCGTTGGTCTTACGGGGTGTTCTGCGTGAGCGACGAATACGACGCGACGCTGCGAACGCGACGAACGCGATCAAATCAACGGTAGGTATGCCCTGATTGCGGCCTATGGCAGTCTGCGGCGTGACGCGACGTAACGCGTACTTGTTTTGAGGGAGAACAGACGCGACAGAGCAAAATTGTACTGTACTTCTCCATGATACGAGAAGTAATGACCAAAATCACGTAGGACATTTGTTGCGTGTAGCATCGACTCGTACTCGTCGCTCACGCAGAACACCGCGTTAAGGTCGATGTCGATGGTCGGTCGGTGCGATTTCTAAGCGTGGAGTCCTGGGTTCCTAAGTCCGAGAATCTTATTGGGATTTCTCCATTACCTAGGAGATTATATATAGCAGTCTCAGGCCAGATTTATGCCCAGTCGTAGCAATAGGCTCGCCCCTTTAATGACTAGGAGGTATGTTATGTTCTGTCCTGACAGTAAAATGTGGGTGCACATTTATACAACTCAGCTTTGCTCTCGGGAAAAACAGGGGGTTCAAATAAATTATACTTATTAGAACTATTTCTAGTAAAAAAAAAAAACGAATTTTCAACTAAACAAACTATTAAGTATTTGTTGATATAAGACAAAAAAATGGTAATCATAGAAATTAAGTTATGTTGGCAACAGCAGAAAAATATTATAGAGTAAAATGGTGTTTTGTTTTGATTCTGAATATTGTCGGATAGAGGTTTTTTTTTTAAAGTAGGTGCATTAATTAATTTCATCTACACCCATGCTATAAATCCTCTATTAAAGTTTCTGAAACAGTTAGCTTATTGCCAACATTAAAACAACCAGTGTCATAGTAACCATTATATCATCCAAACAGATGTTATAATATTGTACTAAATTTCATAATGCAACTCATTTCAAAAAAAGAACGCTGTCATGCAGGCGCGTTTCAATAACAAGGCTCAGTCATTTAAAAAAAAAACTTGTAGTTTTATTCGAATTCTAAAAATTCGAATTCACGTGGGTTGTATCCCGCCATTTTTGTTCGATATTAGTATTACAAAGAACCTTTTATAGAAGATTCATAACATGGGTGTAGATAAAGTCTTGTATGCAACTGTAAATAATTAGGTATTAAAACACTCGTGATACTATTATCACACTCGGCTTCGCCTCGTGAATCCCACATTTATGTTTTGGTACCCCTTATTATATAACAGTTGCATAAATAACTATTATTCAACGTCAAATTTAAACGACGACCTTTTTTTTATTGTGAAATCGGCCTGCTCTTGACCTCGATTTCGCCTGATGGAAAGCGATGTATGTGGTCTATGACGGAACGAGCGTGCCTAGAAAATGCCTGTTCACTCTTGCTTTACCCTTGTTCTAGATGAAAGAGAAAATGCTGAGCACAGCAGCGAGTAGGACCATCAAGTCGCCGGTGAAGACAGGGTCGGGCACCCACATCAACTTGCCGAAGCAGCCCAGCAGAGCTCGGTCTGATACTGACGCCAGTATCAGTCGGGGCAGGGATGATAGACACATTGTAAGTTTGAAGTGTCATTCTTAGTAAATTATGATTTCCGCAAAGAAACTATTGACATAAATAGCGAAACATCATTATTTTAATTAATAATAGGATCCAACGATACCCTACATGCCCACTTTTCAGATTTTTTTTTCGTGCCTTGTTACCTGTGTGACGATTATCGCTCGTCATGATTTTTTTCGTAATTTTATTACGCCATTGTTAAGCACAGAATAGACCTTCTTTCCAATTTTCATCGATATAGTGCAAATAGCCTCGGAGTAAAATGGCTGTGTACCATCCGGACAAGACATGAAGAAATTATAAGGTTTCCGCTTTGATCACTTTTCAACCCAAAAACGGAACAGAATTTCGAAGGCTTTGTAAAGTATTTATTGTATTATTTTAATTATTGTGAATGAGAGGACTATGTGGATATTTATTTTGTTTTGTTATTACATTTTTTCATTCTCAGTTAGTTTTAACGATGGTCTGGCAATTTGAGTACTTTATGCGGCCTACCCAAATATCCTTTCTTTGGTATTGGTCGTCGAGTCGTTGATGAGCTCCTTAAGTTCTGAGTTGAGCTCTACTATTACTGACAAATGCTTGCACTGACTGGACAGGTCCACTCAAATCTGTGTGGTTCTTTCCTCATAAGACCATTTCAGACGCTAATCTACATGGTCCTCATATTTTATGGCCTGACGAAGATTGTCTGGACTTTAAAAGAGATTGCGACCTCTGAATTTGTTTCGGCTTTTCTTCTCAGAGTAGTCAGATAGGAAACGCGAACCTCATCTAGCTTATTTTTTAATATGACGTGTAATAGTTCCTATTTACAGAATAAACAATTTCATTTCATTTCATATCTGCCAGATAAGTTTAACTTAACCGGGGTTGATAAAACTGGCCATTAGTAATCAACAAAGTGGTTAGACTTGGGTGTTACGCAAAACGTTCTAAACGCATTTTATTTGAATCTGTAAATAGACTTTACCTGAATACGCCGCTTTGTAATGACGTAGACGAGGATCCCTAAGTAACAAAAAGCTGTTACGAAGCCTCCCAGTTTTTAGTATTTGTATTGAGATTACGTTGAAAATTTCAGTCTAGTCCAATTTACGAACGCATACGTAAATATTTACAAAACATTTATTTCCCCGGAGAATCCTTTTGTTTCGAGGGCCCCATTTTGTTAAAATTCAACATGACATATTATGTCCTTTGTTACTTTCTTTGTCTGGATTATTGTATATGTCAATTCGACAAACGAATTTCTATTTTAAGTCCATTGTTAAGAGGAATTATTCATAATTAGAGAGGAATTGAGATTAAGTTTCATGATAAGAAATTACACCTAAAAACGTTGGGTTTTTGAAAAAAAAAAATTGTTTAGAGTCAATACTGTATGGATTTTTTATTTTCAGGTGGACCAAAACATTATGGCTAAATTATGCGAGAATTCCCGCAGTCTTAGCAGCGTCCTATCTCACGACGAAGAGTCTTCATCGTCGGCTGAACCACGCTCGCGCTACGCTAGAAGCCGATCTAACTCCACCATTTCTCGATCAACTCCTAATCCTGGAACTAGAAAGAACTCCAAAACCTCCGATGAAATCATGGAGTTAGCCAAATCAGTTCAAGATGGAATGGCAGACCTTTCAATATACGATAACGATTTCAATTTAAAAACTTCTCCCGATGAACTGCATTCAAAAATGGAAGATATGAAAACAGAATTAATGAATAGAATAAAAAATGAAGAGCCGCCTAGAAAATCAAGTGCATTAAGAAGAAAGAATTCAATAGAAGACTCTATCGAAGAACAATCTGAATCAGAAGAACCGGAACGTCCCAAGTCTAGAGGTAGAAGAAATTCGAATGTTTTATTTTCGGATCAAGTAGCGGTTGAAGATTCTGTCACAACTGTAGCAATACACCAAGAAGAAACGGCCCTCAAACGTGAAACTAGTGCATTAGAACGTAAAATATCTGGCAAACCCATGGAAAAGTATTGTAAAGCTATTATTCAAGATATAGAGAAAAGCAGCGAAGTAATTGATAAACACATGAAATCTTTCAACCAGTCGAGATTAGAAAGTGACAAATTAGTGGAGCAGTTAGTAGCTGTTGATAAAATTAATGAGTTGGTGAACGCCAACGGGGAAATTCCTGAATCAGCTTTGAATGAATTGAATAATAACTTTAAAATGTTGACAGACCAGGTATTTACCGATACAAGTCCGGTGCCGGTGGGCAGGAAACGGTCAATTTCTGGTAGAAAAAACTCTAGAGATTCTAGGGCCAATTTTCTTGGTGACGCGAATATGACTAACCAACAGTTGTTAGAAGACTTGTTGGGGAAAAAATGATATACGGCCTTAGAACTAAAAACTATACATAACATATACCCATAACGGAGAGTAGGGTTTCGCGATTCTAGCTTTAGCGGTTTCAACATATTTGATGTTAAAACCAGTAGACTTGTAGGGAAACTCCCTTTGAAACTAATTGGGTAGTTTGCTCAGACGCAACTTCATTAGACTACACCAACATTTTTATTAAATTAATTTGTATTTTATTTATATTCCAACGCCAACAGACAAGCTCCATTTTTCGTAGTTATGAAGGTCTCATGAGAGTCTAATTAGACATTACAACTTCGTTACGAGATTAGGATGACACCGGAATATGGAATATTTCTCTGAACAAGAGTTTTAAATTGACAATGAATCCAATTAGGTTAGCTATCTAAAGTCGTTAATTAAAAGTAAAAGGGCCACGTAACAATGTAACTTCTAATGGCTAACTTTTAATAAATAGGGTAATAAACTAATAAAGTCAATCTTATATTACCTAGGAGTTGTACCCGATAACAATTTAGGAAAAAGCTTTGGCTTATCTCTTTTGTCTATTCAAACCACTCAGCCTATCAAAAAATCAAAATCAAAATATTTTCTTTCACATAAGCCTACATGGGCACTTATGAAACGTCAGAAGCTAGGTGCACGGTTCCAATTGGTCGTTTCCTATGGAGAAGAGCCGGCAAGAAACTCCATGGTTATCGCGGTCCACTGCTGGACATAGGCCTCTCCTAGGCTGCGCCATAACACCCTGTCTTCCGCCTTCCACATCCAGTCTGCCTGCGCCACTTTCTTAAGGTCGTCGCTCCATCGTCGCAGGGTGCGTCCCACACTACGCTTGCCGATACGCGGTCTCCTCTCCAGGACTCGTCTGCGTCTTGCCTGTTTGCCTGTCATCAATTATTTGGAAATCCAATTTGACACAATTTGATTCTTAAATATTGAAGTGGATACTGTTGTCGAGTCATCTTGAAAACTTAAATTGAATTGCAGGTTTGAACCTCACAAAATCAAAGTTAGTCAAATAATAATCAATCATAGAAATGAAATAGTGGTCACAAAATTAAATAAGGTAAAGGAGTCCTTAGAAAATTAGTGTCAGGTCACCACTTTAATATTAGATGAAACTGAAAGGAATAGAGGAGTTAATAATAAAAAACCTAATTCTGGTAATACTTTGTGTGAAACAATTTCTTAGAAAGCTATTTAATATTTAATCACACCTACGACCAATTTAGATTTAGTTTGGGACTATATAAAAAACTAACAATAAAATAATAATTCCAGCTGCTAAAATTAGCTTAAATTCTCTCTTAAGCCGTGCACTGACCGGCGTTACGAGGCGTAATGTACCATTCGCAGCGAGCATGTTACGATACGCCGTATTTTAAATTCCGTGTAACATGCACTCGTTGCTCGCGTGTTCGTGCTCGTTTCCACGTACTGACTGCACGAATGCTCGCTTTGTAACATGTTACATTACACCCCGTAACACTGGTCAGTACACTGCTTGAGGATTACTTATTATCAAAGAAATGATGTAAAAAATCATGACGTGTTATATTTACAAGCTTTTACTTCGTTACACCACTGCCGTGCAATTAAAATCCTGTAATGTAGAATCTTACACCGGAATACAGTTTCTCACGTTCTCGGAACAAGTTTTTCTGCCTATGGTACGATAACATGCCATTTCCAAACATAAGCTTTGTAAAAGCCAACTCTAGTCTAATATTCATAGAAAAAAGTAATTCCGTAAATGTACGGACATAATTGCGAGACAGCTTCTTTATAGATAATAAAATAGATATATCTTCAGCCAAAAGCTGAACAATGATTGTGTATTTATAGAATATATTAGTGTTATGCATGTGTGAATGTGTGTGTGTGTTTTTGTTTATCGATGTATAACTGAGCTCTTTATAATATTGATTGTTACTCTGACCATGTGATTGAATGAGGAATAAATATTTTATTTTTGGGTAAAACTGTGTTTATTCATTGACACATTCGATGATTTTAAATAAATTACACAGCACACTTTACATAAATAGAACCATATTAATAATAGGTACCTACATACAAGGGTCTTGATTATGCCTAAGGCCTTGTAACATTTGTTTTTAATGTATCATCCGCGGCGAGCTTGGTTTCAATACGGCGATACCTACACAAGACGCGGCGAACGCTCGCTTCGAGCACCATTATTTCCGTTTCAAAGGAATTCACGAAACAGCCAACATTCGAGTGGAGGATCCGGCGCTCGCATCGAGCGGCTCGGCTCGCTGCACTGTACCGCGTTCGCCTACTGTAACGCGTTTCAAAAACTCGATACATTACAAACATATGATACAAGTCGGTCTCCGCCTTTACAATGTAGAAATAAAACCCCATTACCCTATCTAAGTAGTCATTTGCTACCGAAACGAAGTTATTTCAGACAAATTGCTTCAGCACTTTATCTCCTAATTGCCTTTTGGCATAACCATTGATCTTACGCAGGAGGTAGGTATTGACTTCCGATGGGATAACTAAATAAAAATTGGCACTTTTCGACACTTATTACGACCGGAATATTTTTAAGAGGATATCGTGTTTTATACCGGCATCGTCTTTATTTTTAATTCTAACTTTCTGTTCAGTTAAATAATTTCAAATTATTATCTTAGCATTTCATTAAAATACTGAGGATTACCGATTCTGTTAATTAGTAATTAAGTTTCGAGACTAAAAAGCCGTTTGAGAAATGTCGGAAAAATATATTTGTTTATATTTTAATCTGCTGATTAGGTTAGTTGAGTGATAGTTTATGTTTACAATTCAGTTTTTCGTCGAAAAATCTCCGTGTAAATCGAGGTGTTACCTTTTCAGTTTTACGTGTTTGGGTGACCTAAATACCTTTTTAGTTAGAAGTATTTAGTTTGTCTCGTTTGTGTTTTTTGTGTATATACATTCAGTGGCTGCACTTGGACAAAGCTCTGATATCAGCTTTGGTGACGGGCGACAAATGAAAATGATCTTCCAGTTACATAAAATGTTATTGATGGGATTTCATTTCTTTTTGTAGGTGCTCTATTTTATTTTTATTTTAGTATATAAGTATTTCAAATCAATGACTATATAGCCTCTTGACTGCTCATGCGGGCGACTCAGGCTCACGATACATAAGTTGAATTGCACT
Organism: Lithophane leautieri; assembly: GCA_949152455.1. Lineage (NCBI taxonomy): Eukaryota > Metazoa > Arthropoda > Insecta > Lepidoptera > Noctuidae > Lithophane > Lithophane leautieri. The sequence goes on along the minus strand of OX424463.1, from coordinate 1,449,817 downwards.
GATACTAGATGGAAATATGAGTGGCCATTTTAGTTTCGACCAGTTATTGTGGATCTCTGCACAAGCGCACAAAACTATTAAATTGATACGTAAAAGAAACACTCTGTACACGCACACTTCGTAGAAAGACAAGTGTGACAAGAGTGCGTGTACAGAGTGTTTCTTTACCGTATCAGTTTAATATTTTTTGTAAATAAATTATTACAGAAAAATTAAATTTAACTTTTTTTTATGGTAATGTTTTTTTAGCATGTATAGACGCTGTACTATTGCAGGTTAACGGGAACCCCCTTCGTTAAATAACATAATTTATAATAATCATAAGACATTATTATCTTATTTTCATAACAAATTATTATAATTTGTTATGAAAATAAGATAATAATGTCTTTCTCGTTCATTCCTGTACAATTTGTTTCACTTTGAGCATTAAATACACAGATTAAAAATAACTTATCATAGAAATAACCGTCAAGTCCGAGGAGCGCTTCCGGATCGCTCGTGACAGTTGCGCATTTTTTGATATCGCGATCCGGAATCGCTATTGACCGGCTAAGGGAGGTGTTGTTGATGAGTGAGTGAGTCAGTCAGTGATGATACATCAAAGTATTTTAGGTATTAATAAAATCCAAAGTTCTTATAAAAGCTAGACAAATGAAGTCTGGGAACTACATCATAACATGAGAATTTGAGCTCTCTAGCATGATCCAGGCCGAAGCTAAGAGAGTTTGCTTTTAGATTTTGGTTCGTCTTAGATAATTATTATTTTAGTTATTGTGAATGTAGGTCATTGTTTTTTTTCTAAGTTAGTTTTCATTGTTTTTTTTTCTAAGTTAGATTTTATCATGGTCTGGTAGTTTGAGTAATTGATGCGGCCTACCCAAATTTCCTTTCTTTGGTATTGTTCGTCGAATCGTTGAGCTCCTAAAGTTCGGAGATGTGCTGCACGATTACTGACTGGACAAGTCCACTTGTTAGCGTCAAGATGGAGGGATCAAGGGTAGTATTATAAAGTATTAATGCCATCATTATTCCGCTGCGAAAACGGGATGGTGCTAGCGGCTTGTATAGCTCCGTCTCTCTCTCACCCTAGAAAAATGGTGGCAATAATACTTCATATTACGGTACCAAGCCTTGGATTCCAAACCAGCCTACACAAAAAAAAAAAACTATAAATCGACTATATTTTGCTACTTTTGCAATAATTTAAGCAAATTAAAAAATTAAATTAATTTTATTTATTTTTTCCTAAGTTCATACGTAGATATCAAAATAATTGCGTTATTCGCGCGATAAAACGCCCCTGTGGGGGCTTAAAAGTGTTTGTGCAAACCTATTTACAGTAATAAAATCATATTATCACTTACATTTGATTCAGATATTTTTGGAACCGACAATAGGTAGGTTCTTGCAAACCCCTGAATTTCGTCAAAGGGGTTGAAAGATGGGGTATATCAAAGATGTTTGTACTCGTATCACAAAAAATATATTGGCAATAGCGTTTCTCCAATATAAACTGTTATTGCACCCAAAACGTAAGTTAGCGAGGAAAATGAAATACAGCCATGTACGGAATGTTATTACAGGCTGGCATATCGTGGTATATCTTAGGTTTGATGTACCTACCCAAATATCTTTGAGAAAGTATTTACATAAATACGATAACCTACCTACCGTTATGTTGTTCTAAGGATAATCGAATCAAATGGATGATGTTCGAAAGGCAAGTGGTTTTGATATGACAGATGACGAACCAACTTATTTATGATGTTTTTATTTATTTATACATTACTGACTTGTGAATACCTAACTGTGGCCATTTGAGGACCATGCAGGTTAATGTCTGAGATGGTCTTTTGAGGAAAGATCCAATCAGGTTTGTACGCATCTGTCAGAAATCGTGTAGCTCAACTCTGAAGTTGAGGGAAATGTGTTGAAATGTACCCATGTTGAATTTTAATAAAAACAGCGAGAATATTAAGGCAACATCTGAAAAATATGTATTTTTCAGATTTTGGCTTGATACTCTAGCTGTTTTTAAAATTATTATACCTTCTGTACCTACCGATAAAATGCTGGTAACCACTTTTATATATCTTCAACTAAGTTTTGTCAATAAACCCCCACATCCACTTGGCACTACTCACTGAACTAGCTTTGTTCCTCTCCAGCCACCTACACAATTTATTATCAGGTACTAAAACTAAAGTTCTTTGCCAAAATATTTTGTATGAAACTTATCGAGCAAAGTTATGAATCTTTTAGCTGATTTTGAATCATGATAAGGAGTGGTGAAACCACGACAGGCTACACAGGTCCGAAACGGATTTAAAAAAAAATGAACCAACCCTGTTTTTAGTCTTACATAAAATACAGAAATGTGCATGCATGCAGACACTGTAAAAATCAGCTAAGTATAATTAGAAGAGCTTCATCTAAATATTAAAATAAAAACATAACACTTCCTTGGCAGTTGGATAAGAACAATGTTTAAGAAGGCAATTACGTGTGTGTGTTTATTTGGCAACATGCGCTGTGCCCGGAATGAGGTCGCTCAGTTTCGTTTACATTTCGGCTTGGTTGTAATGAGTGCCTGCTTACTGGGCTAAACTGAACCACGTTCATAGTGGGGACCTTTTAGATAAATTCAAAAGCATCTTTCGCTAATCTCCTAATGGAATATGTAGCGTTGTTTACGTTAATGTGCTAACATTGTGAAGCATCTATGTAAGAGGCTTTTCCAGTTAAGTAGATTTCGTATATACATTGCAAGGAATCAGAGGCTACGTACCTTATGTACCTACTGATTCCTTGCAATCTAGTTACGTAGCTACTGATTCCTTGCAAACTAGGGAGATTGGATTGAGGAGTGTCGTGTTTGAAAATCTTTTGATTCTTATTACTGATAGCCTGCGTCATTGGAATGATGTAGGATTTCTTCTTCGCTTCGCTTGTCAGAGCGGTCGTGGTCGTTGAATTGTGTCTAATCTCAGGTGTAGTCACAGCTCGCCTCACGATGTCTCTGCATCTGCACCCTAATTGCGCAACACAGTTTCAATCACAATCCGGGAGTTTTTCAGGAAATTTCTAATCCATTACTTCATAGGTTTAGTAAATTCCTCTGCTCAACAACGTAAATAACGCAATGAACGTGGAACTGCCAAAATGAAAGAAAATGCGATCAATTGCTATTTTATGTGTGTTACGCAATTACCCCCCTGGTTCTGTTAGATGGCGGTCTGACGCACATCATTCCACATAACATACTAAAATGCAATATCCTAGAGTATGAAATAATGCACAAAGTATAATGTCATCTAATTAAAAAAATCGATCAAAAATGTACAGATCTCGTGGTCTTGCGAAGACTATGAATACCGCTCAATGCATGCAGATTTCACATTTCGCATTGTGGCTGAAACACTGCAATAGAACAAAACCCAAATTCCTGTTTCAATGTTTATATTTTAAACTTGGCCCAAGTTTCGTGACGACCTGCACATCTCGGTTCTAAAACAATCGAGTCGTAAAACAATGCATTGAGCTTTTATTACAGTTTCGAAGTTCCAAAGACTGCGGGTGAATTCATATTAGAATAAGTCTGTGCTTTTCGATTCTTGTTTTGTTTATTTGAATAAGACGAGAAAAGACTTTCGCAAAACTACTATTATTTACTTTGATACCTGTTTTAGTTTTAGTGTGCAGTGTGTTCGATGGTATTTCCCATAGGCAAAAACTACGAATTTCCAAACAATTCATCCTAACCACGGCAGGGGATGAATTCTCAAAAAAAAATGGTCAAACAATAAAAATACAGTATTATCTTGTTTAGAAAAACTGGGCTCAATATCACCCACCGTTAACTTCAAAATCAACTAATACTATTAAGTTTCATAATCGCCCAAGCGATGAGAAGCAAGTGGTGATCATAGTGGTCATCATCACACATGGGTTGCCTGGCAGGAATAGCTACACATGCTGTTCTTTTGAATCTTATTTCATGATGTCAGTGTACCTACGGTGACTTTGAAGTATCTACCTATCGTCATATTTATTGGGAGGCCTTTTTTCACCTAAGGACGTTTTAGGGTGAAATGAAAGCTTTTACCAAAAAAAAACCTTTTTTATTCCTGTTCCAGGGACACTGCGGTTACTTTTATGGGATTAATAGAAAAGATAGATATTATTGAACCATTTAGTCCGGCCTTTTGTGGATCGCCTTTTGTTAAAGCCTAAAGAGCAATTAAACTAAAGTGCCGGCCGGTTCGAAAACTCAGTGGAAATATACGAAATGTGTTAAGTAGGAGCGGGTCGGTATCTAAATTTGTTTTTCTTTTGTTAAATAATTTTTGGTGTAATTATTATTCTTAGATCAAAAGTATTCTATATTATTTCTGCATTATGTTTAAAATTAGCCTGAGGTGTTTTCCAAAAACTTTACGTTTAATTTTTTATTTACTTTTAACGTGCAATTTTGAGAGACGATTCCCCAAAGAAAAACCCTTATCTCTGGCAGATTAGGCAAAACGAAAAAAAAAGAAGCATTAAAATCCAAGTGTTTTGTTACCTTAGTAAAACATTTAAACTCTTTGTTATCATGAAATACCTACTACTAAACGTGATTCAGCAACACGGTCAAATGTAAATGTATGCAAATGAACATAATATTCTCCTTTAACTCGTGAAACTGTAGAATTAAGTCAAAGTCAAAATTAACTTGCTAAAGGCAGGTTTATTTAGGATAAACTTCCCACCTCGGGGGTGGTGAAGTCTGGAGCGTAATTCCGCTGCCGCGAGAAATCGCGGTACAGCGGACAGAGCTCCGGCGAGATATCATGGCGGCATGGAGAGTGCGATTATCGCAACCCAGTGCTGGGCACGCCACAATTGCGGCGATAAGTCCCCTCTTTGAGGAGTAGCTAAAAAGGCGCCACGGCGTCCTCACCTTCTGCCTGACGCAGATCCTCACCGGACACGGTAGCTTCGGGAGGTTCTTGTTTAGGATTAGGCGGGAAGAAACGCCCGGGTGTCACCAGTACGTGTATCGGCCGGAGGACACGGTGGAGCATACGGTGGAGGTCTGCCCTGCTTGGCGGAGCACCGCCGTGTCCTCGTGGAGGCGATTGGCGACGATGACCTCTCGCTTCCGGCCCTAGTTCAGGCCGTGATATGGAGCGAGAGGGTATGGGAAGCCGTCACCTCCTACTAAGAAGCAGTAATGCTCGCGAAGGAGGAGGTGGAACGCGTGAGGGATAGGCAACGTTTGCGCCCTCAAGCCCAATAACCGCCGCCACAGGAGAAGCCCTGGGCGTCGGGAATCCCAGGCGGATTCCCGGCCACCGTAGGTGCGGGCTTACAGACGGTGAGCAATGGATAGCTCGCCCTCTGATAAGGACTAGGGCCGGGTCGACGGCGCGTTGTGTTCCACGGGCGCCTCAAAAAGATTTCAGCACAATTGACGGGGTCCGCTAGGACCGATGCCTGCCAGGGTTGCGGGAAAGTCCGAAAGGGATATCGGGACCCTTGGCAACAGGCAACTGAAGGAACACGCGTGGGTTTTAGTCAGTAAAAGTCTGACACGCCTCCCGCTCCGCCCAGAAGAGAAGCCATTTGAAGATTTCCCAACCTCAAAAAAAAAAAAAAAAGGGGTGGTGAAGTGTTAATTATTTTGTTATTCTGTTCCCGATACCGGTGGGCTACAATTTTTTATATTTTTAAATGTCTTTTTAATGATTTTATAAAAATGTGATCTATATGTATAAAAATGAAATGTATTTTAAATCAATCAAATCTTTTTATTGTGGGCATAGGTTATACAGACAGACGTTAGGTAAATTACAGTTCCATATGTCCTGCCTAATAGGCATACAATAATTGTGTCAACATGCAGTATAAAAAGCAAATCTTACAAGATAGCAATTAGGTGTACGGTGACAGATTGTAGTAGGTACTAATTATTAAGAAAATCTTGGATCGTGTAGTATCTTACAGTTCTAACCCATAAAACTTTCCGGAAGAAAATATTCTCTTAATAATGGTGTAACTGCATCAATATCCGTTACATAGTTTAGAAGAACAACACGGTCACACAGACAGACATGAAGAGCCACTTTGTTTTATACTATGCTATCTAACTTATATGAATATGCGTAAAGTCTATTGAGTTTCCTGTTGTCTGTTGTTAATAAGTTTGTAGTTATTAAGTAAGTATTGATTAGCCTCAAGCTTGTTCATAATGACAGTATTAAGTCCGTTTAGAGCTGTGAGCGATAATAATAATTGGCTGTTTTGATGATACCATGTTAAGGGTTCGGCGGGTAATTAAATATGTACATACGAACATTATTAACATTACAACACGCCTGTATTCCCTGAAGGGTTAGCCCTTTTATTAATAATATCGAGATAATTTACTATTAAATTAATAAAATAAATTAATGAGTTTATTTTCAAAACTTATGAAATAATTTTGTTTCTATAAAATTATAAAATGAAAAAATATATAACGCCCATCATCGCCGGTTGCGACGTGTCGTATGTTTCCATATAAATCGTATCGTTCTGCACGTGTATAATAGCAAGTCGTTATAGCAACTTTGTTAATCGATAGCCTTTTGGCTTCCCACTGATTCGGTAAGCTGGTAATGTTATGCTATGTGAAGTCTCATGTAATCGAGTCAATTTGTATTTCTGATAAATGTGTACGAAAACACTGTTACTTTACATTTTTTTTTTGCCAAGTAGGCATTATTTTTTCATAGTACGGTCCCATTACTAAACAAAGTTTTTTTTGTAACACGGTGGAGTCAATTTTTGTAATACAGTTCTTTATACTAAATTGGCACCTTGGGGTGGTCTCACATCTGACGGCAGTTGCGTCACGTATCGTCAGTCGCGTAACGCCACAACGGACAAGTAGATCATAAAACATTCAGCCTAACACACTCAACCGATGTTGCGTTAGTGCGTCGAGCATACTACCTGGAAGTTAACAAAGTTACGCCCCAAGCATCTTATATCAGATGTGCGGCCAGTACTAATTGGCACTTTTGTATTAACAATTTTACCGTAGTCGGCATAAAGTTAAAAGTTGCTCCATAGTTTAAACCTGGGTCTAAAGATATAGGTACCTTAATTGTTTTGTAATAAGACGAATAGAGTCGTATTCATTAAACAACAACATAACGGTCTGCCCTTTAATCAAACCCTGGTGGTAACTTAAATCGGTCATTAATTCGGATTCTATAGAAAATGACGTTAGTCACAAACCCTTTACTGAGAATATTAGTAAGACGTACATAATAAATAAGTAATCGGTTTATTTGTGTTAAACCAATACAATAGTAGTCTGATTAGTAGCAGAATAAATTATTACCAAATTAGTTGATATCATAACAAGATGATAGTAGGGAATTTCAACTACTTATTTCACTATTCAGATGAATTTTGTAAGAAAGGCTTACAATCGATCTGAATACTTCTTCTGATCTGCTTACTATTACTTTCACCTACCCTTCAACTTAATCTAATTGCATTTTCACGACATCATTTCAAAAACCAAGAAAAAAATTTGAAAGTATCAAAGCAAATTAGTTCTTACAACGTCAGCATTTCAGAGAAAATTTCCTCATAATATTGTCGGGTAATGAGGCCGCTACAGCACTAAAGGTACGCAAATAGCGTAGCGGGGCTACGAAAGGCTACGGTGGTTCTACGACATGCTACGAAGTGCTACGCTGACGTCGCCACAAACTATTTCATTACTTTCTCTTCATGTAACTCTGTGCCTTCACTTTTCAAAGCATGTTTGTCATGTAATGATTTGCCTCTACCTTTTACCCGGGCTGCCAAGGAAGGGTTATGTTTTTCGCGCGTATCTTGTATGTATGTTTGTTTTTTTTTTCATTGAATGAAGATACCTGCACACATGCGGCTGGCACATACACAAATAATCATATCAAACGTGTTTTTTTTTTTTTTTTGGTTTATGTATTGTAAAGCCCGAAAGTAATCTAAAACTGTGGTGAATCAATCTCTACTAGCCAAAGTTTAAAGTAGTTTTTTACTTCATACAGTACTTGAAACTTGCCACAAAACTTTATATAATGGCCACTTGCTCTGCTTTATAAAACAAAGTTTGTACGGTACTCAAACAATCCTCATGTAAGTATCTTGTGCAACAAAACGCAAACTATGCCAAATATTATATATTATATTTAAAAATATATAATATAACGTTGTGGAAAGCCTTCCAACGCTGCGCCTTCCAGTACAAGGTGGACCGATGACCTGGTGAAGGCCCTAGGAAACCGCTGGCTGCGAGAAGTGCAGAACGGGTCAATTTGGCGACGCTTGGAAGCAGCCTGTGTCCAACAGTGGACGTCTTTCGACTTAAATGCTGATTGTTATTATTATTTGTAACAAAAATAGTTTTTTCTTTTAGTGACAATTAACGATCAATATGGATTGCAACGTCTTTTTTGACTGCCAATAACAATTATTTATATACATTATTATATTGTATAGATTTTTCATACCTCTTGGTGAGAATTACTCGCTTTTGCAAGCATTTTGATGTAGTTTAGGAGATACTGTTCGCTCCTCTAACTTAAAAAACTGATTTACACGGTGCAGTTTAATTGCCTGTGGCATACTTTGTAGAAGCAAGAATTAAAGTTCCTCCATCCAAACAGTGTTAAGACGATGCAAGTACTTTTATTACCGAACATGTTTTTATATTGTTTAAATGGTAAACCCTCCATATTGGTGCCCAAATTGCAGGCTTGCCTAGTTTGGGGCCAATGCGAAATCTTTGTTATCCATATAGCAATTTTGTTTTTGTTTTTTATGTCATTCGTTGCTTCATTTTTATTGTATGCCACAGGCAGGACTTACATCATTTAAATGGGGCTTCAGAGAAATCTGTCGCCCAGAGAGATGTGTCTAGTCAAAAATGAAAAAGATAATAAGTTCCCAACTTACCAGGCTTCACTATTTTAAAATCCAATATTAAATGGAATACTTTCTACAAAGGAAACTAACTCTGTCTCAAAAAAACAAAAAAAAGTTTTTTTCCGAAACTTTTACAAAACTTGTGAAACGTGTGTCTTGATTTTATATTTTAGGTACTAGCGACCTGCCCCTGCTTCGCGCGGCTTTTGTGTCATAAGAATACATCGAGGCAAAAGGAGTATTCTATTATGTAAAGATCGCAGCAGGTGGCGTTCTGTAGTTTCAGCCTACCCCCATGGGAAGAAGGCGTGCGTGTTTGTATGTAATATATCGAGATTCATTTAATACATTTAAGTTTAATAATAATTTATTAAAAACATGAATCTTCCGGAATAAATTGTCTAAATCATGGTAAAAGCCACATCATAAGCCGTTGCGCAGTTTAGAAGAACAACGCGGTCACACAGACAGACGAAAGGGGACTTTTTTATATGTATCTATACTGATATTATAAAGCTGAAGAGTTTATTTGTTTGTTTGTTTGAACGCGCTAATCTCAAGAACTACTGGTTGGAATTAAAAAAATCTTTCTGTATTGGATAGTCCATTTATCGATGAAGGCTATATAACATCACGCTACAACCAATAGGAGCGGAGCATAAATGAAAAATGTAAAACCGGGAAAAATTCTTTCTTTTTGAGAGCTTCCGTTGCGTGCGCTGTGTAAACGGTTTAAGTTACGCAAATATAATATATGGTGGAATTATTCCTCTTAAAAAGTTCTAAAAAAAAGTTCGGGACAGCATATATCTAACTTTTAAGATTGACTCACTATAACCTTTTTTTATGGTAATCAAATTTGTTCGAAATTAATGCATTATTTGCGAAGGAGTTTTTTCAACATAATATTAATTCTTATTCAAATAAATAGTTTTAACATCAAGGGTATTTATGTAGCAGTAAAATACTTTTTAATTCTTTCGAATCGGACATTTTATTTTAAAGTTATCACGAAATGCCATACCCGAACCGTTTGACGCTGGCGCCGCGCCGCACTATGGAAAATAGTAGAACAACGGCATATCAAAAAAGATATTTACGAATACATTAATTGAGATACACTTGTAATTTTATTTAATAGTTTAAATGTTGTTCTTCAATATACAGTAGGTATTTTATGTTATTAAGACATATAAATTTATAAAAAGAGGGGTACAATGTCTTTTCCTAAACTGTCCCAATTTTACTGTACAATTTCTTAACTTTCAGAGTCGTATTTCGTATTGACTCTGTTAGAAAACCGTATTATATATTTCTGAAAAGCTCATCTCACGTAGATTTGAAAATATATATTAGTTTTACATTTTGTTGTGTAGTTTATATATATTGAAAAAGAAAAAAATCGTGCCTTTTTTAATTTCATTGAAGGTTTTCACTGTTGCCGAAGCTTGCCGAAGTTTTGGATTTTATGTTTTTTTATAGTGTAGGTATTTATTATGAACATACGTGAAAATCAGCTGCGGTTTTTTGCGGTTTCCAAAGATATAAACCAAGACACGATAAGAGTCCTACAACGAAAAAATCCGTTATCGATGCAATTTTGACACGAGTCGGTCCTATCAAATGATAATAGCTATGCGGTTATATTTTTTATAATTATCAATAATATTATTATCGTGGTAATGGTTTTGCACGCGACATGCGTGTGAATAATGTAATTTAAAATTTTCACTCTACCCTCATTTTACTGTTATATAAAGTTCTGCCACTTATTCACTTCATCGAATATTTACATAATTTCAGTCGTAAATAGACACGTAGTCAATTGATATTGAATATATTTTTATTCTGCAACTTTAAAAATGAGTACTTTCACATGTTCGAGACGTGAATTGATAGTTTCCTATATTAAAGGAGGAAGAGATGTGTCGACTGTGGATACTTGTCTACGAGATTATTATCAAGTTTCAGAGGACAACGCTCGTTTGATTATTAGTGATTTTCAAAAGACTGTTATTCCTCAATTTAATAGACGGTGGGATGAAGCATCAAGAAAGAAGGAAGACTTTTTGAGGCGTAATAAAAAGTTACAGAATAGTCTTTATCTAGCCAATCATGGCTAGATACTCGTAAAGACTATTCTGTAACTTTTTCAACGACACAAAATTCCACGCCATCTTCTTCAACAGGAAAGCGAGGAAGACCACGTGTGTCTTATGAAAATTCTTCAGAATCAAGTAAGAAGCGTAAAAATACTACATTACTCAATGAACTTGGATTTGACCACATCTATAGTGCATATGTTCAAGGATTACGATCAATGGGAGAAGGCGATGAAGCAAAACTCGTGGAGGCAGTAAGGTCTGCGGAAGCAGATAAAAAGAAATCAATTTTAAAATTAATCGAGGACTCCATTAACCATTACTTCTTTTGTGCCCATCAGATTAATTGATAAAGCAACTGGTACTGTTGTTTGGCAAAATCCTGTTCCTTCATCTGTAAGATACTGTCGGCCTATTTTGATCGAGTTTTCAAAAGAAACTCCTGATAAAACGAAAGCTGTTGTGGATAATGTTCAGAGCCAAATTGACTCTTTGAGTCCATCAATTATTGCTAAAGACGGAAAAGGAGTGCAAGTTAAACATGAACTTTTTTTGACCATGATAGACGGCAAAGTAGCTCAGGTATTAACCGGTACTCGTTCAAGTTGAACATGTACAGTTTGTGGAGCTACTCCACGTCAAATGAATAATTTAGAAAATGTGATTGCCAGGCCCGAAACTGAAAATTCTTTTCGTTACGGGCTATCAACATTACACGCCTGGATACGTTGCATGGAGATGATCTTGCATATTTCTTACAATATTTCTTTTCAAAAATGGTCAGCTACTAGTGAAGAAAATAAACAGATGAAACAAGTGAAGAAAACTATGGTGCAAAGACGCTTTCGAGAAGAACTAGGCTTAATCATCGATAAACCACGACAAGTAAGCGGTTACACCAATGACGGTAACACAGCTAGAAGGTTTTTTTTATAATGCAACTTGCTCTGCCGAAATTACAGGAGTCGATGAAATGTTGATTAGGTCTCTCTCCTTCAAGCTTTATCATCAGGTGTTATGATAGATGCTCCAAAATTTGGTCAATATGCTTTGGAAACTGCGAGAATTTACGTCAGTAAAAATGACTGGTATTATATACCATCTTCTGTGCATAAAATATTAATTCATGGAGAAAGCGTCATAAATCATTTTGCTGTATTACCTATTGGACAATTGTCAGAGGACGCACAAGAATCTCGTAACAAAGATTACAAAAAATTTAGATTTCATCATGCAAGAAAGTGCTCAAGATCTGCCACAAATGAGGATGTATTTCACACATTACTTTACACCTCGAATCCATACATTACTAGCATCCGAAAACCATAATGTTAAAAAAGTAAAAGAACTTGATGAAGAGACCCTACATCTTTTGAAAATTAACCAACTTAACACTGATTCTGAAGATCAGGAATGATAATAATATATCTTCTATATACCTAAGCGTTATAAAATGTTTTTAATACAATTTCCATAATAGAAAAATAATCGAAGTAGTATTTTTTTTTTTTTATTTCATGTCATGTACAAGTTAGTAAATGTCATTTATTTTAAAGATTGTTTTTTAAACTTTGTTTATATTTACTTGTATTAATAAATCATTGTTTAGATACATCACATATACTTATTTCTCATAAATATTGAATATGATTGCAGGAATAAATTATTTTTAAGGCAAAATTTTAAAAATATTTTTTTCCAACTATCGGTTGTACGATAACTTCTAATATATTATACTTATTTAAAGGGTTATTATATTGACTACTTATATAAAAAAAAATTAAAACTGTATCTCAAGAAACAAAAATGTTACAGATTTTTGAAGAAGATGATTTCCGAAGATGACCAACATTTTCCATAGTGCGCCGCGCCGCCGCGACGTTCCCTACTCTAGAGAGGAGAGGATGGGCACACGGGTAGATTATGACCTGGAATAGGACATAAGATACGATTTATCCCAATACATATTCCCACGGGATCGAGACCTACGCGGGTGAAACCGCGGGGCACAGCTAGTAGAGGATATAGAAGAATACAGATTTTGCTGATGACAGAAGATCCCATTTTAGGATCGCCATATAAACACATGTTACGGTAATTATAAATCTGGATGTTGCAATAAATTACGTCCTTGGTTCCTTGCAAATAATAACGTAGCTACACAAGCCATGATTGATTTTCCACCTTACTCGCCTAAAATTAAGGTAGAAATTAGATTGAGTTTTGTGATATCGTATTTTATGCAATACGTACTTATTACCAAGTGAAGATTTGCTAAATTTAAAGGTGTACTTGAGACATATTGAAGGCTTTATTGTTTAACTTAATTACTCGTATGTTTGCCAATAAAACCTGTCTCCTAAATAAATCGCATTGCATTTTATTAAGTTCGTTAGCACGACCTTCTTCACAAATACGCGGAGCAATGATCGATAACTGATAGTGTCAACGGCATAAATGTCATTTAGACGATTCAGTTTGTGATGTAGTGTGATTGAATTAGGTATTTGTTTTTCTCATTTGGGAGGCTATTTGAAACTTTGGAGAAGAATAGGTACCCTGAAAAGATAGGTAACATACGTAAAATATAACGGCTTACTGGTTTTGTGAGGTGTTGTACCAACTATGAACAAACTATTTACTTTTTTATCGGTAAAGTAACGTCAATTGTCTTAAAACAAGAAAAACAAACTACGGTCGCCAATACTCGTCTACTAATCATCATGTTCTTTTTAACACAATCGCTAGACGATTTTACCTAGACGAAAAAAGTAGCTTTGGCTCGGAGTCCTTTAACCCGCGGAACAACATGACGCTGCCAACGTTTCTAACTCATTTGAACAAATACGACGAGCAATTTAGGAGTTATGTTATGAGGGAACAGTTGACCACACATACATAGCCTGTTAAAAGTAAAACCTTATTTTGGTTTTGCTATAGTCGGGTAAATATTTTGTAAATGGAACCCACGCCATTTGTAGTGCAGAAATCAATTTCACACCGGAATAGCTCAAACTCAAACTCAAAGCATTTATTTCAATTAAACCAGTTACAGGCACTTTTGAATTGTCATGGAGTCGATCAGTCAGAAATATGAAGCTAGTTGCCCACTCCAAAGCGTAGTAGGTACCTATGGAGAAGAACGGGCAAGAAAATCCACAGACACTCTTTTAAATAAAAAAAATTGATACAAAAATAGCCACTGAGCGAGAAATCCCAATCACGGAAAAGCCCATGTTTTGAGAAAAACAGCACACAGCGTAACTACACTATCAAACACCTATTTATTCGCAATGATAGGATATTTATCTGGTCTATCGTCCACTACATTACTCTGTGGATACCAACAGTGTGAATGAACAGCTGGCGTCACGCCAACTATTCACTGATTCTGATTTACGTTGTTTATTTGATCGATTCGTGCATTGCGAATTGAAAATTGTCTGTTAGATAACATTCTTGTTTTGGATAGGAAGTTTGTTCTTTATGAGTTATTGAGGATGTGCCATTCAATTGGAAATGTAATTTTGATTTGTGTCGACGGGAAATTAAAGTGCGGTATTGATTTTATGGAAAAGTTTGGAAGTATGTTCTGGATGGAAACTAGAATATGATTACTATTATTATCAATTTGAATTATTAACCAAATAAATTTCATACTATGTATAAATAGGAAATAATACAAAAAAAAACTTGATTCATTCAGCATCTTCAATAAAAATAAATCAATATTTTGAAGAGTTTTTGTAAGCATAGTAACTAATAAGATAAAACAACTTTTTATGAATACGCTTAGAAAAATATTGAAAAAATTGAAATATTTTGAAATGTGCTGAATGAATGTGACTACATTGATTTTTCAGTGAAGTGGAAGTTCTTTCATTGTTATAATAATAATATTTACTATTTTTAACTTTTAGAAAAATACTGCTTTTCTATCTGATTTTGGTACCTACAGTTTGTTTTTTTGTAAGTACATGGTTACCCAACATTGATACCTACGCAGCCGGCTTTAGCTAATCCACCGAGTTGGAGCGACAAGGTTGTACGTCGGATAAGCCTCCCCACAGAGAGGCTGTACAGTAAACGATCCTTAGCATAGTTCTATAATCCCTACGCAAACCATAATCACATCGCAGGTATAGGGTAAAATCGAATTTCGCGAAAAAGGTTCAGGTGTTAAGTCGCTCATTTGAAGTGCCTATTCTAGTAGGCTTTAAAAACTCGCGAATGCAAAGACTGCGTAAAATACTTACTTTTCTAAGAGGCGCTACTTATTACATAATTTTATATTTTTGCGGAATGGACCAGCTCTGGACTCGATCTCACCTGGCGGAAAGCGATGGATGAGGTCTATGATGGAACGAGCGTACACAGATGATGCTTTTCACTCTTGCTGCGGTTTATACGTGGAAGGGGAACACAGACGTTGGCAGAGAGTTCCACACTTTGGCCTTGCGCTTAATGAATATTTACATGAAAACCTTTGTCATAGCTTACTAGTGTTGTTGTAGTGAGGTTTTTTATAATTACACTTTAGATTTCTGCGAGAAGGGTTCTAATTTTGAACTCTGGAGGACGGTCTAGGCACATTCATGCTCAGTTGGCCCACCAAAATCTGGGCAATCCACGCCTTGTTTTACAACTTTAAATACCTAAGAAAGTTAAACCTAAGAAGCCTCTACGCCAGTGTAGCGATTTCATTTAATCAGTTTACATTTCGAAATGAGAATTGTGTATATAATATTAAGAACATCAGACACTAATGATGTGTCACTGTGTTTAATATAAACAAGACCGATTAATTACTTACGATACCTGTTCATTTGGAAAGTAAGGCAACCGAATACTGAGGAAGGCCGTGTCGTATGTCGGTTCGAAAAATCATCAAATAATCGCTTACCCGTACGTTCGAACTAATTTTTTACGCGGTCGGTTTCTCTCAATTTACATTTGAAACAATTAACATTATAATTAATTAAACTCGCTCTGAAACAACATTATTTTGAACCCACAAAACTTTTTTAATAACTACAGTTATCTCCTGCGGCACTCGTGCAAAAAAATTGTTGACAAACTCCGAGCTTTGGGCGACTCGCGTACAACATTAAAGTGTGCAAACACAATTAGCTTGCATATAGAGCTCAAACGAATGCTTTTGAATTCATTTATGTATATTTACAGTTACTTTATTACAAGAACCTTAAAATAATATTAAAAGACTGTTCCACTGAATCGCATTTCTCTAAATTTAGTTTCAGTGCGGTTAGTGGAAATGCTCAGGTGAGGTTCAGACAAGAATTGCTGTTGAAGTCAGTGCTCCGAGTGGAATATCTCGCAGTTTTTACTAGAATATACTCGTAATATGGTTTTAGTGAACTTTAATAATAAACGCAAAACAATTCGAATGCTATTCTAACTCTTGTTTTTTGCCCTAGTGCCCCAAAAAAGGGTTATATTTAATATATATTTTAATATTATCGTAGAATGAGATGGAGATATTCCTTTGTCGAAGAGCTCATCCTTGGAAAAAGTTAATTCTTCTGCCACCAATAGGGTATCTCTCCGCAAATTATCCCTGAGATTTCAATCACACAAGGCTTACATAAAAGTGCCTTCGGTGCCGGCATATTCCAAAACGATACAGTAATTTTCCATGCATATAAGAGTAGATACCTTGGTTTGTACAATAAAATGTTATTTCACATAGAAGAAATCTAAATTGTTACGAGAAATTGTTACAAAGGCAATACTACTGAAGAATAATTTTGTTACTGACATTTTAATAATGTGAACTTACTGTAACTGAGCCCTTGAAAGGTATTCTTATTTTTTCTAAAGCGTGCTTTAGTTTATAGATATGATAATATACTGGCAGCTGTGCCGACAGCTACACGCTTATCTAATATTCATAATATTATATTCAAAATTCTTCTACGGTACGGAACCCTTAAAAGAACATTATATATGTTCTTTTAAGGGTTCCGTACCGCAAAAGGTGTCAAGCGGGACCCTACTACTAAGCATCCGCTGTCCGACCGTCGCGTCCGTCTGTCTGACAGCGGGCTATATCTCATGAACATAGGCAGACAGTTGAAATTTTCACAGATTGTGTATTTCTATTGCCACTATAACAAAAAATAATAACAATGAAATAAAGTTAATAATTAAAGGGGTCCCCATACAAGAAACGTGTTTTTTTGGCGTTTTTTGCTCGATCTAAATATGGTACGAAACCCTTCGTGTGCGAGCCCGACTCGCACTTGGCCGGCTCTCTTATCAAGTTACTATTTATTAAAACGTGTTTTTTTTTAAATATGATATTTATTTATTTATTTTATTATTTATGTACACACAGTAAAATACATAGAGATACAACATAATTATAATATGAGTACAAAGGTACTGCTTATTTCTTAAGACATTTCTTCCAGCAGACCTGCGAAAGGTGAAATGAGAAATAAATGTAGACAATAGTGTGTGAGAACAAGAAGAGAAAGACATGATTATGCTATACTAAAAATATTAAATATACCTACACATATACGCAAGAAAATTAATATATACTTAAATAAATACTGTTATATACTGATATTGTGTTTTTCCATTGGCAATTTTGCACAGTCTGAATTTGTGCTGGGTACAACCTACCCTTTCGGAGAAATCAAGCGTGATATTTTAGTTTTTAAACGTTTCCTTAGCACTATGATTTTTTCTGTATAGTGGGCGAGGTTATAATTAAACCTCACATGCACAAACACTCTTATCTATAAAAACCGTCTGTAGGTCATCTTAACTAATATTATAAATGCGAAAGTGAGTTTGCTTATTTGTTTTTTACGCTTTCACACTAAAACGGCTGAATGGATTTGGATGAAATTTGGCACATGGGTAGATCATGACCTGGGTTAGGACTTTCTATCCCGATATTCCAACGGGATCGAGACTTATGCGGGTGTAATCGCGTGGCGCAGCTAGTACAAAATATGTTTTTTCATGCGGGAATGGAACTATCCCTCTTAGCTTAGTACGCATCGCCAACCTTTCAAAGTCAAAGTCAAATAATTTATGTAAAATAGGCACATAAAAGGCACTTTTGAACGTCAATGAAAAACAAAGAAATAGAATTGATTCTAGTTGCCCATTCCAAAAGGTAGCTTTCGTATGGAGAAGAATGGGCAAGAAACTCCACCGTTACTCTTTTCAAAAATGTTTTACAATATTTTGTATACATGAATTATATAATTATATGTGAAGACGATGCACCTACAATAAGATTACTGTCCCTTTTGTCTCACCAAAATCATTTTCTTATCTTTATTCCGAATTATTTGAGGTCGGTGAAGCACATTTTTCCATACATTTCTATCAGGGGTCATCGCAACATTCATCCCTTAATTAGCCGTATATCATCTTTATTTTCAGTTGAGCTACACGAGTACTGACAAATGAATGCACTGCCTGGACATGTCCACTCAAATGTGTGCGGTTCTTTCATCTCAGACACAGATCTGCATGCCCCCATACTTTAAAAGAGACTGTGACCTTTGAGTTTGTTTCGATGTTTCTTGCCAGTAGTCGGATAACATTGAGATTACCTTTTTTTTTTTGACCTTTGAAATTGTTTCTGTAAACAAGTTTACGAAAAATAATAAAAAAAAAAAATACTTTATGATTTACCACAAAACTATCCATTCATAGTTTAGGTACCTCTCAAAATAGTCTAGACGTCAGTAAATGTCCTTGGATTTTTAGTAAAATACTCGTTAGTGCTCGTGAGCCGTGGGGGAGGATGCTTCATTAATTATTCGCTTCCACTTCAGATACGCTGATGTGAATACTTGAACAACCCTCGATGACTTCATTAGGTGTTGAAGGATCTAAAATTAATGTGAGATAGTGTAAATTGTGCTGATTGATAATTATACATGTTAAAACTAGCTTTTTCCCGCGGCTTCGCCCGCGTACTTCGGTAATTGTACTACGGTAACGTACTGTCGGCATAAAAAGTATCCTATGTCCTAACCAAGCTCATGGTCTACCTGTGTGCCAAACATCGCAAGTTCAGACGTATGTGTGAAAAGGTAACAGACAGACGCAGAGTTACTGTTTACTTTGTAAAGTATTATATTATTTTAATTATTGTGAATGTGAAGACTATGTGGATCTTTGTTTCTTTTCTTTTTTAGTATTAATTTTTCCTTAGTTTTAATTAATCATGGTCTGGCAGTTTGAGCAATTTATGCGGCCTAACCAAATGTCCTTTCTTTGGTACTGTTCGTCAAATCGTTGAGCTCCTTAAAATTGGAGTTGAGCTGCACGATTATTGACAAATGCTTGCACTGACTGGACAGGTCCACTCAATCTGTGTGGTTCTTTCCTCAAAAGTCCATTTCAGACACCAATCTACATGGTCTTCACATGATCTGACCAAGATTATGTCTGGACTTTAAAAGAGACTGTGACCTCTGAGTTTGTTTCGGCCTTTCTTCTCAGAGTAGTCAGATAGGAAACGCCGACCTCATCTAGTTTTAAAAATGTGATTGACGTGTAAAAGTGTTTGTACAAACCTACTTACAGAAATAAAAATCATTTATCATCATCATTTATCATTTACTTTCGTATTTAGTACGGATATCTATTATATAGCAGAGATGTTATTTAAATGTTAAATAATAAATAATAAATTTATTCAAAAAATAAAAATTGGTAAAATACAGTGTAAAGCTTAGAAATAATGTAGGTATTACAAAGTATGATGCCTGTACTAGGATAAACCTGTATCACAGGCGGCATTAGTTCTTATGGTTACTATTAGGACAACTGATTTCTTAACGTTTTAAGAATAGTGAGATAGCTAGTTAATTTATTATGCTATAATTTACTTAAACACTAATAATTAAGGTAAATAGTTGTTTGCACTTAGTTACACGAATACGATTGCGTCTGCATGTTTACTAGTTAATAAAGGATTAAGTGCCGTTCCTCATTGTGGACCCTGACTGGGGTCCAATGTTCCCCAGGTTTGAAAAAGTGTTATTGGGTTTCTCAATCAGGAATCTCTCAGCAGCAGCTCGGATTACTTTTGGACTTAACAGTCTAATCACTAAAACAACACTACTAGCGAAAAAAAGCATAACTGGCTAAACATGGGTGTACAATGTACCTCTGCTTACCCTTTAGATGTACCAAACGAGCGTGATGTTCTTTTTGTTCTGACACGGGACAAGGATGTTTTTTTTTAATGAATATAAGATAAAATAACAATATAACAAAGGGCTTCTTCCAAAGATATACGAGTAGCTATAGAGCTGTCAGCTCCAGGAATACAATTGCCTTTGAGTATTTTTAAATGTAAAATAAATATAATTATATAATTTAAGTTTCCAATTTTCAATGTATCGTAAGTAGTTATGTAGGTACCCGGTAAATAGTGGATTATCATGAAATTACATAATATAAAAACCGGCCAAGTGCGAGTCAAACTCGCGCGGGAAGGGTTCCGTACCATTATCTATAAAAACGGCAAATAAAATCACGTTTGTGATTTTAAAATATTTGTTTTT
Source organism: Lithophane leautieri (assembly GCA_949152455.1). NCBI lineage: Eukaryota > Metazoa > Arthropoda > Insecta > Lepidoptera > Noctuidae > Lithophane > Lithophane leautieri. Next base: position 1,429,197 of record OX424463.1, on the reverse strand, counting down.
AATGTTTTTTTGTATTTTTTTGTTATAGCGGCAACAGAAATACATCATCTGTGAAAATTTCAACTGTCTAACTATCACGGTTCATGAGATACAGCCTGGTGACAAACGGACAGACGGATGGACACCGGAGTCTTATTAATAGGGTCCCATTTTACCCTTTGGATACGGAACCCTAAAAAAAAGGCCATTAAAAAAATCTGTAAGATATAACTGCATCATAATTGCATAACAAGTTGAAAATATTCAATCACAGCCCGAAAGATTTTGAAGGATATTGCTAATCCATTGCTTCCTATGTTTGAAAAATTCGTTCGCTGAACAACGTAATTATCGTAATGAATGTTGGTCAACTGTCGAAATGAAACCAATTGAACATGTGATACGCAATTAACCCGCTACCCATACAGCTTATCCATTCGTACTATTAACGCATTATTACTACAAAATGGATGAAGTTCAATCATGTGGCCGTGCCATAGGTATATGCCATAACATTAAAGTAAATAACTTTTCTATCTCTTTTAATCCTACTTAAGATACTTATACATAATATTTTTTTTTTCTTTCTTGACCGGCCATAATTCTTTAATCCATTGCAAGGCGATCCACTGTTAAACGGACACCTTGTATATCTACCTAAATAAATATTATCACCGTAAACTAGGCAGTGATAGCCTAGTTGTGTGACCGTCAGCCTGCCAAGTCATAGGCCACGAGTTCGAACCCAAGGCTCTGACTTTTCGGATTCATGTGCGTATTGTATCACTTGCTTTAAAAACGGTGAAGGAAAACATCATGAGGAAACCGGCATGCCAGAGAGATATTTCTCGACGGCATGTGAAGCCAAGTCAGAGGCCCTTGCACGGTTTAAAACTCTGACACCAGGTTAATCACAAACCACACGAATCGAAGAAGACCGTAACATTTTAAGGCTGCATAGGCATACGGTATTTCCAAAGACCAGAATTAAACGAATGCTCATCAAAAGGACTTCCATAATCACCATGCAGGGTTGGCGAATTGCTGAAAATATTTTTTTATATTGTTGTTGATCTTTGTTGCAGACAAAATATAAAGGCTCATTTTCTTTACGAAAGAATACCGTTTTTGCCTTTGAAGCTTCTTACAAAGGGAGATCGTTTATTTTTCTTTTTCATATACAAAAATGTGAAAAATAACTTTAATATCGGAAGTCGGTGGCAAAAAACGAAACAACAAAACCAAAGACACCGACTTCCGAAATTAAAGATAAATAATACTCTCAAGTATTAATTTTTGGAAGTAGATTGTTTTATTTGTAAAAAAGTTGTATTAATGAATTCACCTAATGAAGTACGATTTCAGTTGAATAGTACATATTGTAATTAACTGTTCGCCCTGGTGAGTTTTAATGGCAAATTCAATTGTTTCAGTGAGTTAGGCTAGTTGCAATTTTGTTGGCTTATTTGACACTAAAGTTTGATGAAATAACATCGTGAACACAGTTTATAGTTTTGGGCGTCTTGGCCTTGGTCGTCTAGTTAGCCGTTGCGGTTTCTATAGTTTACCTGGTCGGTGCGACCGCTGGTCGAGGTCGAGGCCGTCTAATGCGTGAGATTCCTTACCCCTCATCCTGAACAAATTTCCCTATGGAAGCCAATTATTAACTCACACTATATGGGTATACCAGGTAAACCTACTGAATTAGGCCAATCAATCAATCTGCCTAGCCTTTTCCAACTACGAGTATGTTGGGGTCGGCTTCCAGTCTAACCAGATTCAGCTGAATACTAGTATTTTACATGGAACGACTGCCTATCTGACCTCCACAATCTAGTAACAGGGCAATACGATAACCCTTGGTAAGACTGGTTGTCAGACTTTCGGGCTTCTGACGACCCGTAACGACTGTCATCCACGAATGACAGCCGGGACCAACGACTTAACGTGCTTTCCGCGGCATGAAGGAGTCTCGGTATGTAAGATGGTCACCCATCCACAGACCAACTCCGGCAAGCGTAGCTTAACCTGATGGACCGACCCGTGTGGCTGTTATTACTTAGCCAGGAGCTCTAATGAATTAGGCCAAAAACATATGTTTTTCTAAAACATAATTGTTTACGACTTTTCTAGGAACTGGCCGTAGAATAAATGAACAAAACAATTTACCAAAACCTTTTATAAAAAGCCTTTGCGGAACGTAGATTATAATTCTATGCTTATCTTTAATGCTTACGAAATGTTGGATTTTTTAAAATAAATAATATGAACTTACAACAAAGATTTTTGCTAGCTTAGGTATTTTTTAAAGTGCCTGCCAATGTTCGAGATGACCTAATTGAAATATAGGATGATTTATGCAGTGACGGGTCCGAGCCGAGGCATGGATGAGGCACAGATGCAATATGCAACGTAGATATAACATATACGATGATGACTTACTGAACACCCATCACAAGTCTGTTAGTGTAACGCTATTCTTACTTGACTGCCAAGGGAGGGTTATTTTATAATGTTGGCTTGTTGTTAGTTGACGGTTTTTCGGAAACTCATTAGCTATGTTGTTTTCCCTTTTTAGGGTTCCGTAGTCAACAAGGAACCCTTATAATTTCGCCATGTCCGTCTATCTGTCCGTCTGTCCGCGGCTTAGCTCAAAGACCGTTGGTACTAGAAAGCTGTAATTTGGTATGGATATACATATAAACCACGCCGAAAAAGAGGTAAAAAATATTTTTTTTAAGGTACCTCACCTTCATTCAAAGTGGGGATTGTTTTTTTTTTCTCTTTAACCCCATGTTGTGGGGTATCGTTGGAAAGGTCGTTCAAAAATATTGTGAGTGTGTCAAAACCATTTTTGGATTCATGGACCGGTTTGCGAAATATTAAACTTTGAAGTGCTAATTTTTGTTAGAGTAAAGGTCCCCCCCTGCCAGCTAAATGGTTGGTTTTGGATATGTGAATAAATTCACGGCAGTAGTACATAATATAATGAAATTAAAAGGAAAACTATCACAGCTAAGAAGGCTCTACAATTTAACGAGTAATAATCGACCAACTTAAATTTGCAGTTGCAAAAACATGTTCTCCAATACATTTCGTATAGGAGAACATGTTTTGCAAATACAATGCTAAGTTTTTTCTTAGCATAAATTCATTCCAACTACGGAACCCTTCATTATGTGTGGTCCGACACGCACTTGGCCGGTTGTTTTGTTATTTTTCGTTTATTGCCTCAAAATATGAATATTATAGTGAAATGTTAAAATTAACAGAACTGTTTTTTGTTTTTATAACGGAATTAAATTTTGATTTATTAAATGTTGATTAAACCAAAAAAAATAACTTGTCAGTCAACGGGTGCCTGCCTATACTCTTGATACAGAAAGTAAGGTTCTTATTATGAATGACTGAATATTCCCGGAGTTTATTAATACTCCTTGATTGTCCCGAATATTTTCCACGTTAATGAGTATGGAGTTTACTCAGCCCTATGTTAAGATATTAACAAACTTCTTTAAAATAAATCCCAGTTTTCGTGTTATCATTACAAAGGTAAAAGGAACAAAGAGGATAATTGTACAGTATAAAGCTTTGTGCTATTCAGGTCGTTTATTTGTACGTACCTACACTCCATTTGAAATGAGATTAGACATATAAATAAGTCCGTTCAACCGATTTTGACTTCTATTGCGTTGGCGGCATGACAAATGGCAGCTGCAGTAGACAGTTGGTATTGTGTAACCTTTTTTGGTTTTTACCCGACTACGGCGAAGAAAAAGGAGGGTTATGATTTTGACCGGTATGTATGTATGTAAGTATGTTCATCTGTTCCCTTCTATCTTCTAAACCACTCATCACAATTTGACAAATGAGGTATCGTTGGAAGCGTCTTGATCGTCCGCTGGTTATAAGTACAGGCAGACAAATAAAAAATCCGGAGTCACACGTAATCTGTTCGATTTACCTATGCCCTAACACGTGTGACTCCGGATTTTTAATTTATCTGTCTGTGGTGTCTTGTTTATACCTTTTTAGTCGTAATTGGGTTTTAGATTTTATTACTAATTCTTTTTTATTACTTTAATTTTTTAATGCCTACGGTATAGAAGTCAAAACGTGGCATATTGTTGAGCATAACAAAAATACTAGTAATCCTGTGAGCAAACTTGCTTAAAGTCGGCAATATAGTTTGTAAAATATGCTGATAAGTGAGTTTGTAAGCTGATGTGATAGTACAATATTTTATTAAATTAAGTATTTGTGTTCTTACGTAAACACGAAGTTTATTATTTCGTATGCCTACCTAGTATTTCGACTTGTGGTGTTAAATTAATGAAGATTTTTTTTCGTAGGGAATGGAACTCTATGAAAGTATAAGGAGTAAATCAACCCGGTGCGATAACAACGAAAGTTTTGTTATCTCATCCCAAGTTTGCCAATAATTATATTTGCAAATAATTTCTTTCGATTGTTGGTTTTCTTAAAGTACGTCCAGTTCGCTAAATGAGTAGGTACCTACCAGTGTAGTTAATTGAATAACAGTAGGAAATAATTGTGAGACCCTCGACAGAACTCATTTAGCTTTGATTGGATCCATTGAACTAACTGGAAAATTAACACAATTATTTTATAACCTCGTTCCGTTTCTAAGCTGGGAAATAACAATGGTGTATTACAATTGATTGTCAATTGTTTAATGCTTGTGACTTTACTGGTATTTGTTTGAGGAGAGTTAAGGTGTTTAGATCTGCGGGGTTAAGACTATACACAGTTAGTCCGTGAATGAGTGAGTGATATGTACCTATACCTCAGACCAAATAAAAAACCAAGACAGAGCGCTGCGAACAGTACAGTGAAGCTTGCCAAAATTACACCTCCGCTCTGTGCACACACCACATTTTGTTTCCATGATTGTTAGGAGTTTCAATTTTACGATATTTTATGTACGTCAAAAGTATATTTAAAAGCCTGGCAATCAGTCTAAAATTGGAAATAAGTCTTCCCGGTTATTGGGCAATCGTTCTGTCAAAACTACATAATGTAAAGTTGCACAAAGTTAAACTCTATGCCGAATAAAATGGGTAAGCAAGCTAATATCAAAATAAAACTCCTTCGGCCGACCTTAGGACCAAAACAAAGAATATAGTGAGTAAATTGAGCCTCCACCTTCAGACAAATAGCGAAATAAACAGGCAATAACAGCTGTTTATTTAGAGAGCTCCGAAATGATGAATCATTGCATTCTTTTATATAACTTTTAGATTTATTTGAGCTTTCCAAGAAGATTTGGTACTTAACTTATCGGTTTTAGATTATTATGTGGTCTAAGTAGTGTTACCTTAGGGTAAATGTCATCAGCCTCTCACCTCTGGCGAGCTAAGATAATGGTACTTGTAGATTTGACTTAAATTTTGACAGAGTTTCGTTGATCACAAGAAGAAAGCAGAGTTGTTGTGTTCCTGAACTGTCGTGAAAATTTTCACATCAGGTGCTGTTTAAAGCAGAAACCTGAAGTTTTAAAATTGACTAATTGTTGGATTTTCGCCTGTCAGCTGTCAGTTTTATTTAATGCCCCTGGTAATGCGGATGTCCGTTATAGGCAGTGGTGACCATTTACTACCAATAGGTAATACGGTCTGGTATCCGCAACTCCACGTCAAAGCGTGTATTGTGCGTACGTGTGGGAAATCGCTCATCCGATGGGCCGTTTTGGTTTGATTGCCATATACCTAACATCAACAAAAATCTTGTCCATGTGCAATATCTATCGTTGCCTAATCAATGCCAGCTGTCACGGGTAATATAAAGTCCAGTCTATAAGCTCCCTTAAAAGCTATTGTCTCAGTAACTATCATATTAGTATCACGTGCAGAATGATAAGTAAATGCATGATTATTATGTATTTATTCTACAAGCATTATTTTTACTATTATTCTAATTCAACGGTCGCATTCAAAGCAATTTTCAGGACGAGAGGGCGGAGAGGTGATTTTTTTACTAATGGCAACAATAAAAACTTTCATACAATGGCTATAAATACAAAATATGATTAGTATCTATTCGAATCAATAGGAAAAATCCCTTAAAACACAATGTCTCGAGATACTCTCGTTGACACTTGAGACACTCTGATCGACCCTAGTGATAAACTCGTCGATACTCCTGACACTCGCGTCGACACTCGTGACACACTCGTCGATATTTTTGACACTCGTGACACACTCGTCGATATTCTTGACACTCGCGTCGACACTCGTGACAAACTCGTCGGTACTCTTGACACTCATCCCACTCGCGTCGACCCACGTGACCTTTTGCCAAAGCAATATACTGATACAAAAGTTGTTTTAGAATATGCCTGCGACATTTTGTGCAATATCCAGATGCGTTTCGCTAATTGTCATAAATTAATGTAGACGAAAGTTAGCAATCTATATCTTGATGCTAATGTTGAATGCATTGCGTTTTACATATCTATCTAGACTAGATGTTCACTTAAGAGCTTTCAGGGTTTGAATTATCAACAATGATTTCATTTTCATAGAAACATTTTAAAAGCAGTTGGTTTTTGCAATGTCAACACAAGTTTTCTTAGCAACGTCGAACCACTTCCGTTACAGAATATTCTTGTTTTTTCGCTCATTAAAAGTGACATCATTCAATGCAGTATGGTTGCATTGAATTTTGTCACTTTTAATGAGTTGGGAGAATGTTCAAACAGCGAGTTACACGCGGAATGCAGAGAAATGAGTCCGCATTTTTTCTTTTGTTTCTATTACATTGCAAACAAATTGAAATACAATGATGATGGCTAAAAATTACTACTACATATTGTTCACAAAAAGTTGCACATTGCTTGTTAAGTTCAGACTTCAGTTATTGTAAAAAAGCAGAAATCATGTCTACAACTACATACAGTAAGATTGTGAAAAGTTTCGACTCGTCAGATACATAATTTAACTACAAAGTAGTTACACCTATAAAACTGAAAACTGTTTACTGTAAACGTTACAGTAAAAACCAATGAATTTATTACGTAAACATGCATTAAGAGTTACCTATTAGATCGTAAATCTGTAAGAAGCTGTGTTTGTCTGTGAGAGTATTTATTAAAATTTAATTTGGTCCATTAGGCACGGAGGAGTTTTAAACTGTTTGTTTTGTAAAGTTGGAATTCAAAAAAATCCGCTTAGAATTTTTTGAAACGGTCTTGATATGGTTTTTATACATAAGAAAGGGTTTTTGGCAGTTTTGCTAGAAAATTTATTTCATCATCAGTGAATTTAACATAATTATACGCTGATTCTACAACTACTTTTAAGGAAAGTATTTCTTTATTGCCTACTTCTGTATGCAGACATTCCTATTTGTCATATTCTCTAACAGCTTGTGGCAGGAATACTTAGTTATTCCAGTTTATTTTATGACAGAAATTTAGTAAATATAAAGGCATACTTTTACCATATTTCACATACATTTGATGCATTATGAACAAAGCGCATTTTATTAATGGAGTGCTTGTACTTGGAAATTCTAAAAAGGTTTTAAACTAAGTATTCATAAATTATCCCAGTAATCATTTGAAGGTGAAATGTTAAGCGGAGAGGAACATTAATCATAAGAGTTAGTATTAGGTTTTAGAAGGTTTCTCATGTAGGTAGTGCAGCGTTTATCGATTTTGAAAGTTCGTGGTTCGTTTAACAAGCACATTTTTTACAATCCAAAATGGTACTTAACAATCTTTCTCGCAAAACGTATGTGCGTGTATGCGTGTGTGTGTGTGTTGACTACTCTTAACTTTTTTAGAACACAGGCTAGCTGTGTTCTAAAAATACGGTTATCCACACGTGTATATTTTGAAATTGCCCGACTATTTTTAGACTCAAACAAAGCCTCTATTCAAGCTGACACTGCGAAACCGCAAGATTAATTATTAATTAGTAAAATATTGACGATTCCACTTTATGTAAAGTTACTATGACGTATATTCGACCTCATGATTTACCATTCCTGACAACAATTCCCAGTAAATTGAAAGTTTACTAAGGTTGAAACTATCTAACTGTCACATAGACAAGGGTACCTTGTTGTTTTATAACGTGCAAGTGACTTTCTGAGTTTATCTTGGACAAAATGACAACGGTGAAGGAAAATATCGTGAAGAAACCTGGACTTTTATAGTCAATATAAGTCTGAAATCGCCAATAGGTCTTGAGTAAACATGGTGATCAATACCTTCATAGGAATGTTATGGGAACCCAATAAACCTGATTTGTTTCATTCTCACGCGCAATGTATCGTTACCGTGGTAAAACCCACGTAGCCGCACTCTCTGTGGCGGGGGGGCGCGCCCGCGTCACGTGATTTATTAATGTAAATTCTGAGCTTCACGCGTCGTTCGGTATAGTATTATAATATCTATTGTTGGTTTTTTTATTTTAGCTGTTTTATTTACATAAATGGAGTGCTGCGTACAGAAAATGTAATTTTACATTGAAATAAAGGAATAGTAATTGAAAAAACGATAAAAAAAATGAAAATTTTCCTGAGAAAACTTCCGGTGAAACACGATTCAAAATAAGGAGTTGAATGCCCTCTGTTAATTTGCGGAGGGCTGTCCCTTACACCCTGTATGAACTGGCTAAACACCAAATATCCTTTAATTTGTTTTCTTCCCCGAAGTTTCGTTCCAAATGCCTACAGTCTGCACGACGCTTAAGCAATCAATCGCTTAGTTGGATTGCACCAGGACACCAGCGCCTCTTGAGAGAGCGTCCATTTGTGATTGAAGCATTGTATTCAGAAATTGTTTCCATCGCGTTGTGTTTTGTTTATTACAATTATTTCAAACTAGAGTTTTGATTGAAAAATTTGAGTGTTGAGAGAGTGTTAGTTTATTCATATTGTGAGAGTATGCGAGGTGAACCTTTGAGTCAGTTAGAATTTAAAAACGAAAAGCTGGAACAAGATACTTTAGTAATATGAGAGATACATTAATAATAAAATGAGAGATACATTAATAATAAAATGAGAGATACATTATTAATAAAACTTAGGCTTGCTCCCGACACCAGCGGATACTAATATTTTGTTTTAATATTTTTGAATGTAAAGCAATAATATGAAGGAGCTCGTGGCTAAGTAATAACAGCCGCACCGAGTCGATCCACCAGGTTAAGCTAGGCTTGCCGGGGTTGGTCGGTGGATGGGTGACCATCTTTACATACCGAGACTCCTCCGTTGGTCCCGGCTGACATTCGTGGATCTTTGACAGCCGTTACGGGTCGTCAGAAACCCGAAAGCCTGACAACCAGTCTTACCAATGGGTATCATATTACCCAGTTACTGGGTTGTGGAGGTCAGATAGGCAGTCGCTCCATGTAAAATACTAGTATTCAGCTTCATCCGATTGGACTGGAAGCCGACCCCAACATAGTTGGGAAAAGGCTAGGCAGATTGACTGTAAAACAATAATATGATGTAAATTAAATAAAGGATATACTTACTATACTTATTCCTAAAATTACTCTGACTAAGAAATCACCATCACTTTGTAAGTACCTAACCTTTTTGATAGTGATCTATGATGGTTGCATCGAACACCCTTCTCTCGGTAAGCCGAGATATTAACCATTGATGCTGACGTGGGACTATCACCGACTGATAGTAGGTATCTCGTGCAAATATTTAATTTATATTTGTAACAGGTTTTTACGTCTGCCAGATTGACCTTTGATATCAATCTCACCGTTATTACATAATATACTTCAATGAACGCACGTATCTCGTAAATATTTTACTACATTGTCAATAAAAGGTATTGCTCTGGAAACAATCGTAGGCTTCATCACCATAAACTCGCCGTGATATGTTTGCTGACTTAGTAATGGTGGTACAGGCGCGGAAAAAACCCTAAGCTGTTTTCTAAACTAATTTAAGCGTTAATGATATAAGATTTTATTTATAACATAATTCTGGCACTTTAGGTCAAATAACATAGAAAATCATGAAGTAAAAATAAAAAATAAATCCGGAAGTTCAACATGCGGCACAAACATTGCCCTTCATTTTCATAATTATGTTTCTGCATAACAACATAATACTTTATTATTATATCTCAATTAACATGGTACCTGGTAAATAATTTAAACATAATTGCGGTATCGAGAAGCCCTTGCCCAACCTTCAGCAGCTTGAGAGGTCATTTAAATATTCTCCTAGCAATTGTTAAATTGGTTTGACGTGCTCTAAAAATAATAAAACAATTTCAGTAAACATTTCCAATTCCCCCACGTTAAAAATGGAAACAAAACCCCTTTATTTTCACCATGTTTCCCCATAATCTGGATTATATTTTCAATTCAATTCTCATTTAGATGCCGCCATCTTGCTGTGAATTAAAAAAAAATATTCTAATCAGCTTTGACCTCGTTTCTTATTGCGAATTTAAAAAAATAAGGAAAATAAGCACACGTTTTATAAGATTTCATTTAAGGTAAGGCCATGAGCTGATTATCGGCGAAATGGTTTGATCGTGTCTATATAAAAAAGCCATTTTGTGATTGGACTGTGCGTAAATGACTTTGGATGTCCCTAAATATTTTTTTGATGATAGCTAAATAAATAAACATTATTTGATTGCCATATTCAGGTGAAATATAAGTCAGCCGGCCCCCGGCCAGCGGGCGTCATATGCTGCTGCCGCTGCATCTGCCTCGGCGGGGCAGAACAAGGGCGGGGCGGCAAAAAAGGGCGGGGCGGCTAAGCAGGTGGCTCGGGCCCCGGCCCCGGCCCCGGCTCGGGCCCCGGCTCCGGCCCCGGCTCGGGCCCCGGCCCCGGCCCCGGCCCGGCCTCACGCCCCGGCCCCGGCCCCGGCCCGGGCTCGGGCCCCAGTGGCTAAACGACCGCCCCCACCTCAGACCGCGCCCGCATCTCTTATATCTCCCCCGGCCCATGCTGAATGGCAAGTGGCCGGGGAGAAGAGGAGGGCGGGCAAGAAGGCAAGGGCGGCCAGAAAGAAAAAGGCCAGGCGGCAGCGGCACAAGGAGCGAAGCGTCGCGGCTAGGCTCCACGCCCCGAAGTCCGCAGCTGTAGTGGTCACGCTACAGCCGGAAGCGGCAGAGAAGGGCGTGTCCTATAAGGACGTCTTTGCCAAAGTGGCGGAGGTGGTGGACCTAGGGGAGCTAGGCGCCGCCGGTGGCATCCGACTGAGGGTCGCTGCCACTGGGGCCCGGATGCTGGAGTTCCCAGGCCCGGCTGGTGGCTCGGCCGCTGACGCCCTGGCTGAAAAGCTCAGGGCGTCCTTGAACGCGGATGAGGCCCGAGTGTCCAGGCCCACTAAGTGCGCTGAAATGCGCATCCAGGGCCTGGACGACTCTGTGACGCAGGCACAGGTGGTGGCCGCCGTCGTCGGGACTGGGGGGTGCTCTGCCGAGCAGGTTAAGGCGGGCACCATCGGTCCCGACTCCAGGGGTATGCAAGCCGTTACGGTGAGCTGCCCCGTCGCGGCGGCCAAGAAAATAGCCGGGGAGGGCCAAAGGCTCTTGGTGGGCTGGGTTTCCGCGCAGGTCAAACTGCTGGAACCCAGACCTCGGAGGTGCTTCCGCTGCCATGTGGGTGACCACGTGGGAGCTAAATGCACCTCCGAGGTTGACCGCAGCGATGCCTGCTACCGCTGCGGTCAGCCCGGTCACAAGGCCGGCGCATGTAAGGCCACGCCGCACTGCGTCGCATGTGCGGCCGCGGGCAAGCCGGCCGACCACCGGATCGGGGGTAGGGCCTGCGTTCCCCCCGCTAAAGCCAGGGGCAGGGGAAAGCCCTCCGCCACCGTCACCGCCACCACCGTCGTCACCGCCGCAGTCGCCGCCACTGCCACCGCCGCTGCCGCTACCACCACCGGAGTCGTCACCGCCCCAGCTGCTGCTGCGGCAGGGCCCTCACATGGGTCTCGGGAGGGGGATGAAATGGAGTGCCAATAACGGCCCCATTTCGCCTCCTCCAGGCGAACATCAACCACTGCGCCGCCGCTCAGGATCTGTTGCTCCAGAGCATGGCGCAGTGGTCGATCAATATCGCCGTGGTCGCTGAGCCGTACTTTGTCCCGCCCAGGGATGACTGGGTGGAGGACCTGAGCGGCTCAGTGACCCTTATTTCGTCGGCCGCCGCCGGTACCCCGTCCCTCGAGGCTGTCAAAAGAGGACGGGGTTGCGTGGCAGCACGGTTCGGGGAGTTTGTCGTGGTAGGGGTGTACTTCTCCCCGAACCGAACTCTCGCCGAGTTCCACAACTCCCTTGCGGAGTTGAAAGTCGTCGTCGTCGGGTTCCGTTCCCTCCCCGTGCTCGTACTGGGGGACTTCAATGCCAAGAATGTGGCTTGGGGTTCCCGGCTTACGGACACACGGGGCAGGATGGTGGAGGACTGGGCTCTGGAGACAGGCCTGGTCGTCCTAAACCGGGGTTCCGTCCCCACGTGTGTGCGGATGCGGGGTGAATCAGTGGTGGACATCTCGTTCGCCAGCCCCGCTCTGTCGCCGCGTGTCATTGACTGGCGCGTCATGGAGGGGGTGGAGACGTATTCCGACCACCGGTATATCCGGTTCGACGTCTCCGCCCAGACCTCGAGCGCGCCGGTCCGACAGGCCCCGGGTGGTCCGCGTTGGGCGCTGAAGCAGCTGGACCGGGAGCTTCTCCTGGAAGCCTCGATCGTGCAGGCCTGGGTGTCATCACCGGACAGGCCTGCCGACATCAACGACGAGGCGGAGTGGTTCCGGGAGGCCATGTCCAATATTTGTGACGTGGCAATGCCCCGGGTCCAGCCAGGACGTGCTTCGCGCCAGGTGAGCTGGTGGTCGCAGGAGCTGACAGCGCTGCGCCAGGCGTGCGTTGCTGCGCGACGCCAGTACACCAGGCACCGCAGGCTCCGTATCCGCCCTCCGGATACGGAAGCCATTCAGGCGGAGCTGTACGAGGGGTACAGAGCGGCGAAGACCGCCCTCCAGGAGGAGATCCTGCGGGCCAGGGCACTGGCCCGGGAGGAGACGCTGGAGACTCTGAACAGAGACCCGTGGGGACGCCCATACAAAATGGTGCGGGAGAAACTCCGCCCATGGGCTCCCCCGCTGACGCAGAGTCTCCGGCCTCAGCTTGTGGAGGACGTGGTGAGCGCTCTGTTCCCTTCGAGAGGGGAACATACCTCCCCGCTCATGGCTCCGCCTACTGCGGTGCTCGATGCGGACCACACCGCCGACGACGACGACGACGATGCTCCGGAGGTGACCGAGGTAGAAATGAGAGTGGCGGTACGAAGGCTGAATGCCAAGAATACCGCCCCAGGACCCGACGGCCTTCCTGGGAAGGCCTGGGTCCTGGCCATGGAGGCTCTCGGGCCTCGACTAAGAGGTCTCCTATGCGCATGCATGGAGAGGGGCCAGTTCCCACTTCGTTGGAAGACGGGGAAACTGGTCCTCATTAAGAAGCCGGGGCGCCCTGCGGACTCTCCGTCCGCTTATCGGCCCATCGTGCTGCTCGACGAGGTGGGCAAGCTCTTTGAAAGAGTCATTGCAAACCGCCTCGTCGGGCGGCTGGTGCGGGTGGGGCCGGATTTGGCGGAGAGCCAGTTTGGTTTCCGCAGAGGGCGCTCTACGGTGGACGCCATCATGCGTGTACGGGCCCTCACGACGGGGGATGCTGTGGCCCGGGGCGGGGTCGTCTTGGCGGTGTCACTAGACATCGCCAACGCCTTCAACACCCTGCCCTGGAGTTGCATAAGGGAGGCACTCCGGTACCACCGGATGCCGACCTACCTCTGTCGTGTGGTCGAGGCCTATTTGACGGACAGGGCCGTCATCTACCCCGGTCACCAGGGAATGTGGAACCGGCGAGAGATGTCGTGCGGTGTCCCACAAGGATCGGTCCTGGGGCCGCATCTGTGGGACATCGGATACGACTGGGTGCTGCGCGCCGACCTCCCTAGCGACGTCAGCGTAGTTTGCTACGCTGACGACACGCTGGTCCTGGCGCAGGGGAGGTCGCACCAGGCGGCGGCCGATCTAGCGACACGCTGGGTTGCGACAATCGTCGATAGAATCCGGCAGTTGGGACTCGAGGTGGCCTTGCACAAATCCGAGGTCATGTGTTTTCATGGCCCTCGGAACGCGCCACCGTCGGGTTCCCAAATTACGGTAGGAGGGGTTCACATCGGCGTCGAGTCGACGATGAAGTACCTGGGACTCGTCCTCGACAGCCGGTGGAACTTCGTGGAGCATTTCCGACGTTTGGCTCCAAGGCTGGACCGGGCTGGGGCCGCCTTGAGGCAGCTCCTGCCCAATCTAGGGGGTCCAAACGCCTCCTGCCGGAGGCTCTATGCGGGGGTCGTGCGGTCCATGGCCCTTTACGGGGCACCGGTGTGGGCGCGTTCCCTTAGGCTGCGGCCAGCACGCCGGTTGAACGCGTCCCAAAGGGTCATGGCCATTCGGCTGGCCCGGGGATACCGCACGGTCTCCCGTGAGGCGGCGAGCCTCCTTGCCGGATTACCGCCATGGGATCTGGAGGCGAAGGTCCTCGCGCACATCTGGGAGTGGCGCGAGGAGGTGAAGCGCCGGGGTGTAACTCCGCTGCCGTGAGAAATCGCGGCACAGCGGACAGAGCTCCGGCAAGATCTCATGGCGGCATGGAGAGTGCGATTGTCGCAACCCAGTGCTGGGCACGCCACAATAGCGGCGATAAGTCCCCTCTTTGAGGAGTGGATAGAGAGGCGCCACGGCGTCCTCACCTTCCGCCTGACACAGGTCCTCACCGGACATGGCAGCTTCGGGAGGTACCTGTGTAGGATTAGGCGGGAGGAAACGCCCGGGTGTCACCACTGTGTGGATCGCCCGGAGGACACGGTGGAGCATACGGTTGAGGTGTGCCCTGCTTGGGCGGAGCACCGCCGTGTCCTCGCGGAGGCGATTGGCGGCAGTGACCTCTCGCGTCCGGCCCTGGTTCAGGCCATGGTACGGAGCGAGAGGGCATGGGAAGCCGTCACCTCCTTCTGCGAAGCAGTAATGCTCGCGAAGGAGGAGGCGGAACGCGTGAGGGAAAGGCAAAGTTTGCGCCCTCACGCCCCTAACCGCCGCCGTTGGAGACGCCCTGGGCGTCGGGAATCCCAGGCGGATTTCCGGCCACCATAGGCGCGGGCTTGCGGACGGCGAGCAACGGGCAGCTCGCCGTCCGATAAGGACCAGGCCCGGGTCGATGGCGCGTCGTGTTCCACGCGCGCCTCAAAGAGATGTCAGCAAAATTGACGGGGTCCGGTAGGACCGATGCCTGCCAGGGTTGCGGGAAAGTCCGAAAGGGATACCGGGACCTTGGCAACAGGCAAATGAAGGAACACGGGTGGGTTTTAGTCAGTAAAAGTCTGACACGCCCTTCCGCTCCGCCCAGAGCGGGAGAAGTCATTGGATGATTTCCCACCCTCAAAAAAAAAAAAAAAAAAAAGGTGAAATATATCATGGGAATCGAACTTTATTTATTTTATTCTGTGAGTAAGTAGGTAAATTGTATGGAAAATCAGGGTGCGGAAAAAAGAAGGTATGGTATATATATACTACATTATAGGGTATTCTATCTACCTATATATCAGCCCATTACACGGAAACGGCTTTTCAATTTTGTGTCATCATTTGTCATGTGTGTCGAAGATCACAAAAGATACCTTACCTACGTACTTCTCGGAAGTAAAGTGAATATTTTGTCCACATTCTAGTTTCCAAGGTGATCGATTGGAATTTCAATATCAACGGAGTACGAAAACGAACCAAGAACCTGAGGCCCTAGCGCAGAAGCGCAAAGTATACGATAAGTAAATTCGAACGATTTTTTAATAAAAAATGCTACAATATCTTCAATCACGCCTGTTTTTCCCGAAGGGTTAGGCAGAGCAGTAAGAAGTTCACTCACATGTCACCAGTTATGTTTAAATCCCATGTAATAGGGGGCAACAAATGTATGAAATTTTGGTTCAAATTCCGACAAGCACAATTATTATCATCACCCCTATGAATAAAGTCTTAAAATTAAGCTAAATAAATATCTAAATTCCCACTGCTGGGACACCACTTGTCTTACTTGACTATAATTTATTTGAATAATATTTACGAGCCATGAATAATAAAATATCACTCTAAACATAACAGTTCTGTGATCGTCAGTACTCATGTATGAGACCTCATTAGCACTATATCAAGGCGTTGATAGACTCATAATAAATGTTATATAATATTAATTCGGTTTAGCTCACCATCCAATTACTATGACTTATGATCTACATATCCTTACATATTATAAAACAAAGTCCTCCGCCGCATCTGTCTGTCGTCCTGTACGCGATAAATTCAAAAACTATTGCACCGATTTTCATGCTGTTTTCACCAATGGATAGAGTGGTTCTCGAGTAAGGTTTTAGTATATATTAACCGACATCCACGCGGGCGAAATCGCGGGCATCAGCTAGTATTACATAAATGTAAGTAGGTATATTTTGACGTTCGAAAAGTGCTGATTCTCAGCCTAGTTTGAATAAATGACATTTGATTTTGAATTAATGTGGGTTTACATACATCTGCTTGACTCTTCGGGGAAATCAGGCATGATGTTACGGTTATGTGTAGGAAAGTAGATATTGTGCACACGGCGGTATAAGCTGACCTCGCATTGTATGGAAATCCGATACAATGCGAGATCAGCATAAACTGGAAATGTATAGCTTGAAGTGTAGCCGTGTGTACAAAGCCACGTCTCTTCGAAACACAGAATTTGCTTTTATAGTTCTTCATTAACCATGATAAACAAAGGGAAACAATATTGCTGGCGACCTGCTGTTAATCTTTGCTGATCACCAGAAATTCCTACTTTACAAAGGAATTATCATAAACTCTTCCGGCAGGTCACATTGACCGAAAAAACTGACGACCTGATAACGTCAACAACAAGCACTTTTACATGTGACCGAGTTCATTTAATTAAGTTAAAACGGGAATTGGAGACCGTACGTAAAATTTTGATATTATGTAGGTACAAGTCAGGGAAATTGATTATTTATCAAATTGACACACTGTGCCAATTTGTCGGATTATAGCCATTTAATTTTTTAATCCACATCGGGTTAGCTCTTGGCCTGCATCTCGCTTGATCGTAAGTGATGATCAGGCCGAAGATGGAAGCGAGCTTCACCCAGAATCCTCAACCACACAGGAACTGGCTATCTTACCTCTAACTGCTGAAACACAAAAATGCTGTTAACATTGTTATTATGGCGACAGACTTAGATAAGATGGTGGTAGCTAGCCAGGCAGGCGGACTTAGAACAAGTCCTACTACCAACTAAATCGAGCAGAAAATGCCCCCACTTGGAATCGAACCCCGACCTCTGGGACTGAGACAGGTGGTCTAACCACTAGACCACAGAGGCGGTTCATACAACTGTCAAAGAATGACAGTTATGATTTGAATATACGGACATTTTAAAATGGTAGTCAATTTGCTAAACAATTAATTCCCTGGTTTTACGTAATAGACAAAATTATCACAAAAATGTATTCCCTGAAGAGATAAATAGGGTACCGGGCTTAACCCTTCCCTACAGGACGTGATTAATCCCAGTTTAGTTTATTTAAACTCCTTTTTCTCTCGTTTCAGCACGAACTGCGAGTATCTAATAAACGTTGACATAGATATTTGTTTTCTAGGAAATGAATCGTACAAGAAAACATATTAGTATAGTCGTCCTCGTATTCGCTTTACTCATTTTTTTTAAAATCCCACTACATTAAAATTTCACTAAGGTTGAATGAAATAAATGTCACAAAGATAAATGGTCTTTGTCTTTGTTTAACGTGCTGGTGACATTCAGCCTTAGGATGGCAAAGCAATTACGAGGTCTAGTATACATCGTAATACTTAATTAAAATGCCAATATCTATCATTATGTTAGAAGTCGATACTATAATTTCCACTAGACTGCGTCCTTAATGGAGTTGAGAGCTGGAGAATCGTGCATACTAATGAAATGTCTCCTCGAGTTAATGTGCACACTTAAAATAACCGCACATTATAGCCGCGGCGGGCACCATCGCACCGCATTGCAAAAATGCGCCAAAGCACATTAGAAGCCAAGGCGGGCCGCACCGCAACGCATTCATTCAGACAGATTCAAATTTAGAATTTAAATTTGAACTATTTACACTCCAGTGCAGTGAAGCTCGTGCTCATTTGAGCACCCATTACATTTATTTATTTATTTATTTAAACTTTTTGCACTCAATAAAGAGGTACAAAGGCGGACTTAATGCCTTAGGCATTCTCTACCAGTCAACCAAGGCCAACCAATTACATGTGGGCCGCATCGTAATGAAAAACGATACTCGCAGAAATACGCCTGGTCAGCGATCCGCTAGTGTGATGCGTTGCGGACCGGTGCGGTGCGGCCCACCTTTAGTGTGCGATGGTTCATACAAAATGTACTAAAGTGATGCTGAAGGATTTTTGCAATGCGTTGCGATGCAGTGCGGCCTGCCCAAATGTGCGGGAGCCTTTACGAAGACATCGATTCTATTGGTATTCGGATCAGTTTCAACCTAAACACACACACTTAAATACACACACATTTTACGTTCGAAGTCTGACAGAACGACCAATAACTGTTTTTGTTCAGTTATAAAAAGTTACGAATGTTTCGGTATTTCTATGATCTAAGCCTAGCGAATTTGAACGCCGTATAATGCTACTAAAATAATCCCTAAAGACGACTTAGGCACATCGTCCACGACGCTACTCAAAGGTAACGTATTAAAAACTCAAATCACCAATGAGTACTAATGAGCAGCCATAATGTCAAAGCACTAGTATTTCAATGGTGGTCCGTACACGACCCAATCAATCACAAACTGTGTATAGTAACAATGCAATGCAAAATATAATATTTGCATGACATTGTCTAAGGCAAACGTGATGAACTGTTTTTATTTTTACTTTTAATTTCTCTTGCATGCCGATAATTTGTGTTTTATGTAGTACTAGCGCCCCGCTCCTGCTGCGCACGGTTTTACGACTTGACAAAACATCGAGATTTCTTAGTTATATTTAACTTTAGTATTAACGTAATAAACACATAAACCTTCCGGAATAAATTCTCTAAACGATAGCGAAAAGTTTATCAAAATCTGTTGCGTGGTTTAGAAGAACAACGCGCACATACAGAAAAACACGAAATGCGACCTTAATTGGTAATTATGTATATTGATACTCAAGTTTGAACAAATATTATGATTACCTATCTTATCTTATTATTATAAGTCGCGTCATGTACTGACGGACATCCATTAAAGATCTATTGCCATGACATTCTGTCTAGTTGTGATTTATAGCGCCGTGGACGACGGGTCTTAGTTTCATCTCACAATGTAGTAGGTTCCACATGACAAGGGCTCAGTTTATCACTCGGCTCAAAGCGCAAAAGTGCCGAGATTCTTGAAAAGAAAACGAGAAATAAGACCTTAAAATCGAAGCTAGCACCTTGTAATTGCACGTAGTTTGCACTTTTAAGACCCCAGGAGGATAAAAAACGTATTTTATACCTACATTGAAGGTAACAAGTAGATTATGATAAATAGATTTGACTCTAAAATACGGCCTTTTGAATGTAATTTGGACGGCGAATATATCGTGTTTTATTCTGACAGGCAAACTATTAGTTTGGGGGTCACCTTCTAAACTGATATGTTGCCTAGATTGATTAATAAGTTTGAAATTTGAATTTGAATCCACTTTTAACAAACGTCACGTAAGGCAGCAATACCGTTAAGGGTGTGCAAATATATGATAAGTTACTGAATCCTAATAAGACCTACGAGCCTAACAGTCCCTACAACTCTAAGCCCTATAAGCCCTACAGCCCTAACCTAGCATATACCTAGTATGTGATAAGATAGAGATGGCTAAAGGTGTCTTGGCCACAGTGAGGGGTAATGAGACAAGAATATAAAATTCAAATCTGATTTATTTACAAAATGTTACACATGTAAACTTTTTATTTACACATTACTATGTAAGCTTTTTATTTACACATTTCTATGTAAACTTTTTGTGTCCTATGCGTTTAAGCTGCAACCAAATCATTATTTTATCTGGGCCTCGCCGCGCGCGTAAGCCGGCCGAGTGCTGAGTCAATGTCCAAAGGTAACATTGAACAAATTGCGTGATGGACCCGAGGGATTCTTTTTCTATCATCAATTTATCATGTCAGCCGAAATACTGCTTGAAAGTGAACCCGACCGGCACGTAAGGTATTGTTTTGCCTATATAAGTAAGTAGTAAGCAGTTGAAAACCAGCGTCAGGCACTGGTTGTAGAGATGTTACCGCCCAGAGCGGGAGAAGCCATTGGACGATTTCACACTCTCAAAAAAAAAAAAAAAGTTAGGTTAGGAAAAACCTAATCTTCTAGGTACAAATAAAATCCAAACCCCCAAAAAATGGTGTTGTAATAAATGAATATTCAAATGAGCATCTTATCAGTAAATTGGCAAAAGTAAGAAGTAGTAAGTAAGAGCACCTTTTTCCCTTGTTGCAAGATCCCAGGTGGATAGCCGACGATACTCTACTAGATAAATGACTCCTAGATTTCTTATTCTGGTACTTATTCCTCGCTTAGATCTCGATTTGGACTCGTATTAAAATTCAACGGAATTGGCAATGTCTTACGTCACATAGCGATGCGCTGTCTGAGACAATTTACCGGATGATTTGAAATCTGTATTGCCAATAACAGGTTTAGTTAGATTTAAACTTTAGATCAAAACCAGGTAGGGTTAGAGGAAAACATCTTGAGGAAACCGGCATGTCCTAGAACCATAATGAAAACATGTGACATCTACCAACACGCACTGGGCCCACGTGGTGCATTACGGCCCACTCCCTCTCACAAAATAGAGGCTATTGTCCCAGCAGTGGGAACAATTAAGGTTTATAATAATAAATGTTAAGTTTGGGAGATGGCCACGATAGCGATGGAATGAGAGTAGCGAGTTCAAGCTTTAGATATTTATAGAAATATTTATAGCTGTTATTTTTAATAAAGTATTTATTGATGAAAATCTTCCTTTATGCACAGGACGGTGAAAAACGGAAAATGCCTATCGTTTAAAAATGATTTTAGCTTTTAAAAATCCTTTACCGTGCTGTCCGTTTAACCTTTACGGATAAAGTTATTCCTCTCAAACCTGCAATATAATTAAATTTTTACTTCTGAAGGCAGTTATATAGTAGCTAACTAAGTGTTTAGAAAACGATGAAAAACCTTGGTTTATTTCTCGATTACTATTGTTTTTTAGGCACTATTAAACATTGACAATAAAAATATATTGGAGCCATAAATGTATGTAAGTACCATAAATATATGATCGGGAAATAGACCAAAATCTGTCTCCATTTTCTAAAATCACACGCAAAAATAACATAGGTAGATTTTTAATCATTCCTTTTGAACTTATTATGAATCATTCTCCAGACATAAAAGATTTCGAAAGGTCCCTGGTTATACCTAACTCAAAGCCAAGCGTTTTACCCCTCCATTGATGTTACACAAAAGATCGAATATCATCGATAAAGGTAACGCATGAACAAACAAATTAATAAGAAGAAGATCTCCTCCATATAACTCGGTCTAAGATTGAAGATACGACATTTCTGAAGGAAACGTATAAAACGCAGGTGATCACAAAGTAAGGATTTTTTTTAAATTCATCCCCGAAAAGGGCAAGAAAGTTTGTATGGAAGTTTGTAATTTTTGGCCGATGCGAAATCCTATCGGGCACACGACTCGTTTTAAAAAGAAAACGTGATCCTACTGGAGCAGTTTGAAAATATGTTACTAATACCGAAACGACTAAACCATATTTCATATGAACGTCTAATCATAGGCCAAACTATGGGACTACTATATCTTCCCGTTCAGTACAATAGCCATGAAATGTCACATTTCCATTAAATATCGTCGAATTGAAAATTATATTGTGGTCATGTGAATCTTGTGCTGGAATATTCTCTAGTTGATTCAGAGAATTATTGGGGTCTTGTCAGTAAGTACTTTCCTACATAAGTACGTAAAGTCATGGTTTACTACCAACTTATGTTGTCCGTATATTCAAATATAACTCTCAATCTTTGACGTGCAATCGTCAAATGACTATAATGAGTTAAATGACTATAACACGACAAATTGACGCAGTGTTTCAATCAATCTGCCTAGCCTTTTCTCAACTATGTTGGGGTCAGCTTCCAGTCTAACCGGATGCAGCTGAATACCAGTATATTACGTCGAGCGACTGCCTATCTGAACTCCAGAACCCAGTAACTGGGTAATACGATACCCCTTGATAAGACAGGTTGTCAGACTGGTTGTGGTTGTTGTTTATCTGAATCTTCTAATAGTTGTAATATATTATTACTAGCCTTATATATATATATAGATCTATACTATTATTACGTTAGGTACATATGTAGAGTAGAAGGCTCCTTTCCAATCTCATACTATTAAATTACTGATCTGAATTGAATTTTCTACTCCTCTGTGGAGTGACGTGATAGAATAGATTATAATATACATTTATTTTACGATGATGATAATGTTGATTAAAATATTAAAACAGATATTGTTAAAATATAGCTGGATACTTTGATACCTACCTGGAAAAAAACTTGTCAAAAGTGTTACGCTACTAAGAAACTATCAAAGAAATTTTATTTTATTTATTTATTTATTTCTAAAACACATTTTGGTTTTAGCCTCACACCGAAAACCTCTCAGGGTTTATCTGTGTGTGGCGAGCCGTTCAAATAAATTTTACAGCAATGTTACTTACATACTACAGTATACAATACTTTTTGGAATAATGATATTAATTGTGTGTACATTAATACATACATACATTAGGGAAATTTTGTGTAAGGAAACGCTTGGATTTGTACTTATAACTTTTCGGATTCTCTTTGTATAACGTTTGTAAGTCTTCTGGCAGCTTATTAAGGAAAAATGGTATTAAATATTCTGCAACCCTCATCCTGTACACATTATTGAATTTTGGTAGGATATATTTATTTTTAAGAGATATCGTTCTAAGAAAATCGGGTCTGGTTCTTTCGTTTAGCAGCTCAGGTCTATTGAGTTCCGCAAGAGTACAAAATTCAACTTTATTGAACACATTCATCACATTACAGTATTTAAAGAGATCATCGCCACTGTTTTTGAATTTCTTGTTCACATGTTTTGGCGTAATTACTTTTAGCATTCTTAGTTGTAACTTGTAAATATCTGTCGGGTATGTATGATAAGTTCTCCCGTAGCTGCTGAGTCCGTAGTTTATAACCGAGTCTGCTAGGGCCATGTATAACATTCTAAGCGTTTTGAAAGGTAGTTTATATTTAAGTATACTGAGCTTACCTAGAATAGACCTCAGTTTGTTATATAATAAAGAGCATAAACTATCAAATTTTCCATTAAAAGTTACACAGTAGTGAAACTCGAGGATGGTTGTAGCTTAACTAGTCCGTATATTCAAATCACAACTGACATTCTTTGACAGTCGTATGATTTGGCTTAACACGGCAAATTGACGTAGGGTGTCAATTTGATAAACAATTAATTTCCTTTAGGTACCTACCGTATTTTGAGACCATAAAATAATAATGGCAATTATATCATCATTCTAACTAATATTATAAATGCGAAAGTGAGTTTGTTTGTTTGTTACGCTTTCACGCGGAAACGGCTGAACGGATTCGGAGAAAATTTGGCACGTGTGTAGACCATGACCTGGAATAGGACATAAAATACTTTTTATCCCGGTAGTACGTTCCCGTGTGATAATTTCCGACCTCCACGCGGGTGAAGCTGCTGGCAAAAGCTATTTATATCATAAACTAATAATAATTTATCATTTAGTTGAAAGACAGTCGCTATTGGACTTGTGCTTTTCATAATAATATATACAGGTGGGTTTCCGCAACCATCACCAGGTCATCGGTCCACCTTACAGCCTACCCACCCTCCGGCTGCTATAGAGACTGCTATGCTTAGAGTCTTCCTTCAAAGAAGAAATAATTAATGTGGCAATATTCAACATTCTTATAAATCAGTAAAAATGTAAAATTATAATCAAACCTTACAGAAGTACTGGGCGAAACAACTACGATTAGATCGAAATGATCACCACCCTTAAAATAAAAAGAAACATAAAAACGGAAGTAAACACCATCCCATTTAACAAAAATTTGCAGAAAACATTCACGAAATTCACAATGAATACAAAAATACATTTAAAATACATAAATATGATCGTAAAGTCATGTAAACAAGTTTCGGTTACAGCTTTCAGCTTTCAGTCGCGCGATAGCAGAGCGTCCGTGACGACGCATCGCCGTGAGAAGTGACGTCATGAAAGTTTCACGACGATAATGAATAAATAAAATAAATTGTGAAAAAGTTTTCAGTACTTTGTGATTGATTTACTTTGTGATTATTATTGAAAAAGGGAAAAGTGTTCTTTGGAGTTTGAGTTAAAAAACAGAACTTCCTAAAACAATTGCAAATTATTTTATTTGTAAATAGGAGTGACAGTGTTTTTGTAAAAGTGAATCAATAATATTTGAATCAAACTTTTTCTCGTCAAATACTTTCCGAAAAGAAAACAAATTTAGAAGTATCATAAGTTTAACTTCTCAACGAACATTCTGGTTTAGACACATAAAAGGTATTTATTACATCCATTTATAATATATTATTTAAGATATCTAAATCATAATTATTATGAAAATAGTCGCTTCGGGATTACACACTTTCAGATTAAAATAATTTCAAACCAAAAGTTTTCTATTGAAAAATACCTAAATCATACTTAGCTAAAAACCACTTGCATTAGCACTAAATTGGTCATAGTCATAATAACAACAACCCAGGCACGAACACACGACCTCGCACCTACCACTCCGTCACGTTAAGTCACGTAGCGATTGCCGCTAAATTACTGAAAGAAAACTTTTATCAAAATGAATATATCAGTAAATCAACTATTTTAATTCTTATAACCTTTTCCATCAACATGATCAACAGTCTAAATTCAGCCTTGGTGTTTAAAATGATTATGTAACAGCTGTAAAAGATTACAACTTCCTTTTAAATCAATTTAATAGCCGTACGATGTTTAATTACTTTTCCTTATGCTGCCGCCTTACACAATTAAACAATACTGAGATATATTCCCATTATGTGACGTAAAGAAAGCTGCTAAAATCTGATTTAGTACGGATGAATTGTTTCTATGCAGATTTAAGATTAATAAATTCTAAGATGGTTCATCATTCATGTTAGCTATGTCGTGGTCCGATCGTAGAAATGGCAATAACGTGATCTGCCTGGCCATTTCCATATCATGATTTGACCGTTTATATCACGATGTGCCTAATAGAAAGTAGGACGGATCAACGAAAGCAACCTATATATTGATATTTCTAACTGACCACTGAGCATATCGCAAATTAGTTGCAATTCATACCGCTAGCGGAACCCCGATCATATGGGTTAGATCCTAAACTATTAGAACTCTAACAAACCGGCGAGCGCGTCATCAAAGTTGGTCGCAGTTGCTTGGCTATTAACACGACTGTTAATATTTCTAAGACCCTAAATAGGAATTATTCGAGTAGGAATAAGTCGAATAGGAATTATTACCAGACTGCGCGGCAGCAAAGACAGGGTTATGTTTTTTACACGTATTTGGGTCGATAGGTAATTTATAGTTAGTATGTACACTATTTGCTTTTCTACATTTTGCACCAACGCCAATGTTTTCTAACTGATCAGACAGCTGTGTTGCTGGGGAGTTTGTTGCGCCACTTCTTCTTCCCAGCTAAAGCACTAGGAAGTGGTGAAGGGTGGGCGTTTTGTCTTATGTAATTTTGACGTTCGAAAAGTTTGTAATCGCAAAAATATTTTTTTATATGATAAAACTACAAATTGACTATTTCCGGACTTTTTTCTTTACTTGTGCTGTGAAACCTTGCTTCATGCCTTACATGATTCTAGGTCGACGGAAAGTACCCCATAGGTTTTGATTTATTTGCGAATATCAAAATGTCACATAAATTACCGTAGAAGCTTGATTTTTTTAATAATCTATGGCACCGTAGACCTACTACGTATTTCATATTAATTTCACCTTGATACCTCCATGCGTTCCTGAGAAAAAGGGTCTTGGCAGACAGACAAACAGACAGACGGAATACAAAGTGATCTTAATAGGGTTTCTGTTTTTACTTTTTGAGGTACGGAACCATACAAATAGATAAAAAAATTGTATATTTTATCGGCTATCAAGCCGGAGTACAGCACACTATAAAATTTATCAGCTTATAGCAGTCATCAGCTGAGCATAATATTTATAATCAGGCCTCTTCAAATCCCCACCACGACTTGACTCGTGGCTACATACATAGGTACTCACTTCAAAACGATCCCTATACCCCGTCTGAAGTTTAAATATTTTTTTCATTTTCAATCATTCATACAAAAATCACATAGAAAAAAGGGACGCAAAATTTTTCCCGAATTCATAATTTTATCGGGAAACTTTTACAATTTTTCTTTCCATAAGAACATAATTCGATAAACATTTTAAATAAATAATAAAAATAAAATACATTTATTTCGAGCAATTTCAACTCATAACATAACACACAAAATACAGAAACACAATTAAACATACTAAATACCTAACCGGCCCTGCTGACGGCAACATGCCTATCACAGCAGTGCCGAATGTATGGGCAGTCCATCCGTTCCGCGATCATGGCCAGGACAACATTGGTGCTACCCCACACCCTACGCACCAAGGACGCACCCCGCTTGCTCATGGTTGCTAAAAAATTTGCTGAAAATAGAAATGCATTTAAGGAAAAGAAGTTCGGATGCAAGTTAGTGGGTGTCACATTCACATGTCCTGAATTCAATGATTCAAGGGGGTGACGGTTTCGTCACGGTATTTTCATTCACTACTCTTAGATTGACTTAAGAAGTCAGATAGGCTCATGACAGGTTTTGTGCAGTGTCTGAAAACCACATTTTCCTTTAGAAACATTGAGATAATATACTTTTTGAATTTCATGAAACCGCCAGCATAAATGTGTTATCGAGTGGCAGTACCTGATACATAAGTACCTCATTTTATATTTTTCCAATACAGCCAAGTATTTGGTATTACTGAAAAGCTTGAGCTATCTAAGTGATCGTCTGTGGGCGCTGAAAAATAAAGTTCAATCCTCGCAGAAGGACTTGGCGTTTGTTAATAATAAACGTTTTATAAAAACTTTGCCCTGCAGAGGGACGTGGGACAACACAGGCCGATTCATATTTATAAAAAATACAATGGGGTTTCCGCCTTACCAAACTTAACTCGTCGTCTCTTGGGGGTTCATGATAGTTCGTCAAGGGCCCTGTACGTCCACGTAGTAGGTATTATGTTTGGCCCATATAAATAGTGCTTAGCCTGCCTAATATTTTATAGGTCTACAAATCTACAGAATTCAGTAAATGCTGACAAAAAGTGCTCGTAACATTTTGATCTACCGTCTATCAAAGATTTATTACATAGCATTTTTACTTTCATCTTTAACCAGATGGTACCTATTGAAGATATATTTATATGGATACGTAGAATATAAACTGTTTTTATTGATAAAATAGGTGTATATTTGTGCTGAAAAACCATTCTTGGTCTTTAGATAGTTGTATATAAGATGCGAACATAACTTGCTTCAATTTTTTTATCACTCTTTTAACGATTGCTAGTAAATTATGTTTTTTTGTACTTAAATAGATCCTCGTCATTATGTGTCAATGTCACGTCGATTAGGTCGGTGTTACCTAGCTGATTACTCTGCAACGGAACAAACTCAGACGTCAGTCTCTTTTGAAGTCCTAAACTGTAGTGGTCATATTAGGGGTCAGGGTAAAGGACTACTGGACTACACTGATATTATGACCAATCCAAAGGATCAGATGGATTCAGCGTCAAAGTCAAATCATTTATTTCAATTAGGCATGTAAAAGTAGAACTTTTGAAAGTCAAGAATTTACATAAAAATGATTCTAGTCTTCTAAAAGGAAGTTTTTGTATGGAGAAGAATGGGCAAGAAACTCCAAATGTTTTACAATATTTTGTATAGGTACATTAATTATATAATTGTATATTATGAAAACGATGCACCTAGAATAAAATTACTATAACACAATAGGTAAAAAGAATAAAAAATATGGCAATGACAGATACATTAATTGTGTGATAGATACATGGTGTAAATTCCTGTCACATAAAATATGTTTCCAATAAGTAGTAAACAAGGAATTGTTGCTTTTATAGGAACGTTTTTGTTTAAATCAATTCCTACTTGAATTACGTTTCTAGAAATATTTCGGCAATTCCTGTCACGTTTTTCTGGTCCCGGTCTCAAAATAGATTTTTGGCTCAGCGGGTCGCATTGTCACCAGATTTACACATTCTTCGCGTGGTCCCGACCCGCACGAGTTGTTCCAATGTTCAAAATGGATTCGGTATTTTGTGCACTCAAGACTGTAATGAGCTTGGATTTTAGTAATGTTAAGTATTTATGGTAGTCCGAGCACTAAATGTAATTTCCTATTCTTTTCGACGAATACAGCACTCGTGCTAATAGTAATTAATAACTGTTTAAATGTTGCCTGCATAATCTGCATATATCCTGAAACTAGCTAATAGTGAATTCTGGGGGGACAGCGCGTACGCAGTCCCCACTACCAAAAATTACGCATCCGAGTTATCCGCATTAGGGATAATCGCAGGGGTCAACCCAACCGCAGTGCAATGGGAAAGCCTCGCCCTGGGGGAACCGCCTTCTTGATCACGGTATCCCCTATGCCAGGTAAGTATGAGTATTTCACAGAATTTAGCGAGGGTCGTTCAATGGCGGAGAACCATAACACCGCGATTCAGAAACGTGACGTCACTGCATAGTGACATCTTTTGGCGAGTTAGGGGAACCCGTTTACGGCGCGACATCTTTGGGATTGACGCCAAAATTCCAACATTCGAGAGAGGAACATGAATTCCTTTTGTTATAATTTTTTCGAACTACAAAACGATATCCAATCTTTCTAATACCTATAGGTACCTATAAAAGTTTTGAGGCATCAGTCTTTCATCACTATTCATAAGTGAGCTAATTTAGGAGCAGGTGGTCCATGTCATCATTGAATAGTTAGGTATGGTTAAACGCATTCGTTCCGGGGTACTTGCCGTATTTTATTGTGAATTTCTGTAACTTCTTAGTCAATTGTAGTTTTCCATAGCTCTTTGTAAAATAATAAATTAAACTAACATCATCATTTATCATCACCAAGCACCGCCAAACTCGACCAGTCATTAAGTCATTCATTCATTTGTTTAACATAGGTACAATAATAATGTTACAAAGATAATAAATAGTGCGCTATGTTATGCCAGAGGGCGTACAAATGTTTGTAATTTGCATAATCAAGCCAGCCAAGTCTCAAAAAATGAATTAAATAAGCCTGAACAATAACAAAAAACAATTATAAAAATATAGTTACAGTTCTATGCTTCTCGCATCCAGCGCATTCCCGCGGCCTTCACCAGGTCACCGGTCCACCTTGTGGGGGGCCTTCCAACGCTACGTCTTCCGGTACGCGGTTGCCACTTCAGAACCTTTCGGCCCCATCGGCCATCTGTTCTGCGAGCAATGTGCCCTCCCCACTGCCACGTAAGTTTGGCAATACTTCGGGCTATGTCGGTTACCTTGGTTCTCCTACGGATCTCTTCATTTCTGATTCGATCACGCAGGGTAATTCTAAGCATAGCCCTCTCCATTGCCCTTTGAGTGACTTTCAGCCTTCTAATGAGGCCCATGGGCCTCATTAAATTAACATACTAATGTTAAATTAAATGTTTATAGTTACCAATTATAACACTAGAATAATAATGCTACAATTACGGCTACCAAAAACCCAGTTGGTAACAGTGCCTAACAAAAGTAAACCCGGTAATAACATAGTAGGGTGTAATGTTAATTGAACTAAACCCTACGGTAAATGTATTCAAGCGCTCAAACAGAATAATGATGTTTTTCAAGTAGTAGCCTACATTTTAATAAATGTGGTCAATTTACCGAATGTTATAAGTTTATTTGACATGTGACGTTAGCTCAAGTGTAACGTAACGATACCTACATAAAGTGTACTTATCACCAGGTAGAAATAGGTTCTTTATAGATATAATATAAGCATTGGATATAAAGCAACACTCCTCAATACAAATTCCAAACGGTCCCTAAATTTTTAAGACTTGGTATAATCCTATCCAGAGTCAGTCTTATGTCATGTATCTTTTTTTTAGTAGATTGACTAATAAAATTGGTTCTTGTGGTGTGTTAGGGCAATGGGTTTTCACAACAGCGTTTTAATTCACTTTAGCTTCGAGGGCCATTTCATACTATAGCATACACTGCAATCATCATCCGCCTAGCCTTTTACCAACCATGTTGGGGTCGGCTTCCAGCAGCTTACCAGCATTTTACATGGCGACTGCCTATCTGACCTCCACAACCCAGTAACTGGGTAATACAATACCCCTTGGCAAAACTGGTTGTCAGATTTTCGGGCTTCTGACGACCCGTAACGACTGTCAAAGATCCACAAATGACAGCCGGGACCAACGGTTTAACGTGATTTCATACTATAGCATACACTGCAATCATTCTTATAGAAAGTGACAAATAGGGACATTATTTTCAAAACTTCTGAGTTCGTATCGAAACTGATGAAATTGTGCAAAGAAATTGCAATAATAGAATTTTAACAATATCCTCGTTTCTGACCGTGATGTAGAATTTTCAGATATAATATCAAATATGAAAAACATTTTATATTTTTTATTACAGTATATAAAAATCCGCTTACTTAATTACGAGCATGTTTGAACTACTTACGAGGGATCTTAATCCAATTTAATTAGGTTGAAGTGTGTGGAAAAAATTAATTATCACTTGTACGGGAACGCTCAAAGTGTCAAAGATGATTAATATTTTACAGCATTGAGCTGTATGATGTACACTTACTCATCTTCATTACATAATATTAAATTCAAATCAATTTACCTACATGTATATAAAAATGAGGGGGGAAATAACCACTATAGTACATCAAAAAATTCGTCCGCATAGCTGTCAGCAGGAAAAGTGCCCAAAGTGTATTATGATGAAACAGTTGGATGGAATAGTTTAAAGTTAAATATAATGATACAACTTACTCATATATACAACGGGTAATATCGGGCGGATAAATTAGAAAGATGGAATAGAATGACTATAAAATGTCATATGAGAACTGGGTCTTATCCGGAGGTGCTGAAATAAATAGGCAATTTAGGATCTACATCAGATGATCGCAAGCGCTACTTCTGAATATGAAGTCTTGGGATCGATTCCCGGGCCGGGTAAAGTGTTATTGCGTTTTTCCATCTGGATTTGTTCCCGGCTGATGGCAATAGGCTCGCCCCCTATTATATGAAACTTAAAGATAACTTTAATGTGGATGTACGATAGGTACACCTCTGCCTAACCCATCGGGGAATGCAGGCATGATGCTGTATGTCATCTGAAGATATACACAATTATAATCCAATAACTAGGCAAGCATCTCAGTCAATAACCAGAGGGCCTAGTCAAGTGACAATCGCTTCGAAAGCGTTTCGTATTTCTACAACGACTTTCAACAGAATTGACATAAGCTTTTCGATAGCTTATATCAGTCCTATATATTTTTGCCTTTTCCATCATCGTTATCGCTGATAGAATGTGACTTTGGCCTCTGGGATTGATTTCCACTAAAATATAAGTGATTGAAAACTACTAAAACAAAACAATTTGTTCAATTGGAGATCCAATACTGAACTTATTTAAAACTGAGACAGAAACCCTAGTCTTTCGTATCCATTGGCTTAGAACCCAAATTAGTAAGGAAAACGTTAACTGTACGGACTCTTTTTTTACAGAAGAGCTTTTGAAATTACCATCAAAGTACAGTGTTGATGTAAAGGCAAACATTACATCGTCAGTTATGTACATGCTGTGTATTGTAATCTCAATAAACTTCGAATATACAGAGATACTGCATAAAACAGACATGCCTTTATGAACAGCATACGATTGATTATATTCTTTCTGTAATCGTTCAGAATATTGTATAAATGCATAAAGCATCTCCAATTTATTTAAACCTAACTACTACAGCATTCGTAGCATGACCACAATAGAAACCGGTTTTGTCGACGGAAGATTAGACAAAGTGACAGATTGTGATTGTGCATCTATCATTTTGTCTATTCTTCCGTAGACAAAACCGGTTTCTATTGTGGTCATGCTACGCGTGCTGACGACAAAAGTGTCATTAGCATTAGTTATTGTTTTGTAATAGGATTGCTGAAGTCCGGGTATAATAATAAATATGTTGTGGGTATATTACACCCGCTTGTAATTAAGTACTGCTCCATTATAGGAAAAGGGTGCTTCTCATAGAGGTACAAGCATTTTTTATAAAGTTTGCGCAATGGGGGTTATAGATTATTATTCAATTGATTTTCTTTACAATTTTTCTGAATTGTAACTTGTTTTTGTAAAAAAACTACAAAATTTTATATACATATTTGACTTATATTGACCCTATATCTTACAAAAAAGTCCCTCCGATGTAAAATATTTGTAACAAGCAATTTATTCTTTATCTTTCTTTATTAAACCAATAAAGATAAAAGAAAACTGCAGCAGACAATATTTGTATTGGCTGCGAAAATGTTTGAAAGAATTTATTTTCTTACTTTGTTGTCATTGGCAAAGGCTTAATCTAGTTACGATAGTATTTTTTAAATAGTTATTTTCGTTAGCTTATAAGCTAATACGAGTTTTTATTAAAATAAATCCTTCAAAAGTTCATCATCATTATCATCATCTTCCTGCCCTTGTCCCACGTCACTTGTAGTCGACGCAGCACGTTTTCTTCTTCCACTCTCCCCTGTCAACCGTCACGCTATCATTCACTCTTTCTATTTTTCATATCCTTCCTCACACAATCCATCCATATTTTCTTTGGCCTTCCCCTCCCTCTCCATCCATCAACTATATTCATCACTCTTTTAGTAACATGCGTTTCATCCCTCCAAATCACAAGCCCATACCAAGCAAACGATTTCCTTTCAACTTTTCTGAAATCCTCCAAGAGGTTATAAGGTTAAATCTTGATAACAGAACTCATTACAAGTTGGACAATATAAAGTGGGTACATTTACGTTCACTTTCTAAGGGATAAGAGGAACATTAGTTACGTCGGCCGCACAGTATGTTCCAAGTTACAGCTCTTTAACAAGAATTCTCATCAGTAACACGTGTAATTAGGAACAATTTCATCATCTTATTTTTTCTTGATATTGTGGTGCCTGCTTATCTATATTGTAGCATGTTTTTTATGCTTTTACTTTGAGCTCACAACCTTGACACATCTTGGTGTATAATTGATGACGGTTTAGAAGTATTTAAATCAATTTGTAAACATCAATCCTACATCACTCTAAAAACATTCAAACTCACATCAACTATCGGTAGACTATACAAATATTTTTTTCAGCGAAGTTCTTATTCAACTTGCCAGAGAAAAATAAAGTCATTACATGTATGTTTTCACATGTGAAAAGTATATCTTTATGTCTTGTGACGTGACATGCGATTTAGTGCCATATGCGGTGCATCTATTAACTGTCACATTAACTGTGCCCTACAGCTGCAAATGATTATGGAACGGGCTTTAAAGTGCCCCCAACGTTTTAGGAGATACTTAACATGAAGCTCCTCGCACTAAAGCCTAAAGTGTATGAAATCAATTAGGTTTGTGAACGGTTAGTGTTTCCACTTAAGACCACTTCTGTCACATTGAGATAGCATTAACGTCACACTTAGGGTTCGTGGTATTTACTTGTCATGTTCATTTTTATTTTTTTTGTCATCACAAATTCAGATCGAGATTTCAATATTTGGTATTCAGGTTCAGTAAAACTATATTCGAGCTGTGAGCCAACATAATATTGGCTCAAACATTTAAAGTAAAACCTGTCTTTGTCATTCTTCTTCTGTTTAGCGTGTCGATGACAATTTAAACAGAGTTAGCTTCTGGACTGAGTCTATTTGGAAAGCTTCAGTAGCGTCAATCCACGAGTCATTAATTTCATGGCAGAATTCCACCAAGTCAACCAATAACTCCACATTAATGTTAAAAAGTAAATGTAAAGTAAAGGATTTGAGAATAAACAGTAATGACGTGAAAGTCCATTATGTTCAATGAAGTAAGACTTCTTTAAAAGAGAAAAAAGGACTCAGAAGGTGTTACATGGGCATGAGCTGCTGGTCTAAATATATAAAGAAGAAGTGGTAGGGGAAGGGACTATACACAATTTTGTAAGGCATGTTTTTATATAATAAGGGTCAATATGTTGTGTCCTCCGCAAATGTGGCCCATAAGGAAGCTAGTCACAGGTTAATGCTACTTGTTACCTACATTTATTAGATGCATAATGTTAACGTAGACAAGCTTGTGGAAACTCTATGATGATATTTTTAATGTATTTATAAACATACTATTCATTTCCGCGTACAAATAACGCGCTGGAATTATTGTGTGAATAGCAGTTCGATAGTTCTGCATCAGTTGCGTAACACTCTCAACGTTTTTGAGTTTAGATTTTTATGATATTATTTTTATGATGCATCGTAATGTCTGGTGGAATGTCTGTATTTTCGTGTCTATGATTTATAAGTGTGATGACACTTTTACATTCTCTAACATAAGAACTCATTCTTTCAACTTCATTACTCTCTTTGACCGCAATGTAGAAGCGTCAGATTCAAGGACAGATTGGAACATTTTGACTGCTAAACTAGACTAGAATTTGTTGGAATTTATCAGAAAAATTTTATAGCAGACAACTAAAACTTTTACGTCCCTTGCATATTACGAGTATTTCTATAACAATAGCAGAAGTCCACCGAGTTCTATCAATTCCACAAATTGTAAAGTAGTTGAGCATGTATATTCAAATGATGCAAAGCCCGTCACATTGATGAGAACTGATGGTGCGTTTGCACGTATCCAGAGCCAAAAGTTTAGTCCGATAACGATTGTTCGGATATGTTTGTCCATTTATACTGACAACGATTTTGTATAATAATACTATGACTTGAAATGGTTAGATTGGAAGTAGAATCATAATATTTATTTTTATCTCACCGTTCAACACTGTTTGAGAAACCGATAAACAACTAAGATTGATTACCAATTACGTCTGTTTTTACGAGTGCAGTCTGTGCAGTGCTTCGTCTTAAAATCACACGTATACAACACTGTGAAGAACCAAAACGGACAGCTTTCCTTAGACAGACAAAAAATCACCGTACCATACAGATACTTTTGACAATAGCTTTTTGCCTAAATAGTCGCTGAGTTTTTGCAAATGCGTAATCGTTTTACAATGACCAACCAGCATACGTCACAAGACATTTATTATGTATATGACCATTTTTTCCAATCAAATCATTATTTGAGATTTGAAGTTTTAGAATCTCTATAAGTTTCATTAATTTATATGAGAAATATTAACCTTATACATTTTGTATTGATGCACAATTACAGTTTTCACAAAAAATACACTAATAAGAAGTGTTCTGAGATTGTAAGTGTTAATAATCATGTCCCAGCTAAATCACAGCTAAATCGTGAAAGTGCAGGTGGAAGTGGCATGTATCTAGTAGTGTGCACTTGCGTTATTCAATCCCGAAATGACCATAAACCATTTACTTACTACTTACATACAATACAACCATTTTTTATATATTTCAGATCCTAAAGATGGCGGCACTGTCTCCCATCGCGAAAACTTAAGACTGTTTACTCAAACCCATAAGTATGAAGAACTTTAACACGACTTTCGAAGTGGGGTGGAACGACACAGACGTGTGGGGTGTGCCCCAATTGGACTTGGATGTGTTCTACAGACCTGATGTGGTGATAATAGTGTTGTATGTGGTGGTGTTGACGGCTTCGCTGTCTGCAAACACGCTGCTCATCTTTATTGTGATCAAGTTTCAGTATATGAGGAGGTGAGTTTTTATTGGTACTTCTTTTTATGTTATGGCATTCGTTAGGGAACAAACGCTTAAGCTTAATGCGAAATGAGACAAAGTTAGAGGTGAAATCAAACAAGCCGTTTCCAGTGCTTTAAGTCATTGTTCTGAGTGCTATCGCTATAATAATTATTATTTTACAACCTACAGTAGATACTGTAGGTTGTTATTGTGCCCTTTACAGAGAATTTGGAACTAAAATATTATGTTATTGAAATAAGTTTGGTTTAAACTAATAAAATCAAATCGAAGAAACAAAATTTTGTTAGTATTGAGGAACAAACATGTTAGTTTAGGGTTTGTTCAACATTATAACAAATTGAGTTATTGTTAAAGTTGTTTTTACGCTTATAGCGTCAAAATATCGGAGGCTAGAAATAAAAAATGTACAATTTCGCAGGTGAGCTTGATTAGATACCTTATTTATATTGTAACGAACATTGATTTTGTTTACAATTAATTTTCTTAAAAGAAATAGGAAATCTTTTTATCGCTATTTCTAGCCAGCCCCTAAGGCTATTAAGAACTGCGTGAAAAAAAACTGCACGGATTTTTTATCACCATTCTGTAACACTGTGGTATCATATTGTATGTATAAAACGCAATTGTGATTTAAAATTGGCACGTGGCAAAAAATCTTTGTTTTGATACCCACTTGATGCCGAGCGGTGCTTTTATTCTCGTGAATATTTTGAGGAGCTTTTACTTCTCGCATTGCGAAATAAAATTCGCGCAGGAGGGTGCGGGCGCTCACCGCTCTGGCCGTTAGTGGATGAATCCAGTGTTTATGAAATCTTTTGAATCGTCTTTTACGCCGCAGTAGCAAACAAATTAAGAGTAGTATGTATCTAGTCGTTATTTTGTTATTTACTAAATATTTTCAGACGGGCAGGAGCTTCGGAACAGTCTTGTAATAGCTTTTCATTTGGGCATTAAGGAAATAGATTATACTAATTAAAATACCCGGTATTTTAGACCCAGACATAAAAGTATGCCAAACATTTAATTATCTTTTTACATTTCCATAGAATCTAATCGGTCGTTTCGTTACCTAAGTTATGTTATTATAAATCAAAATCAAAATCAAAAGTCATTTATTCAAACTAGGCTGAGAATCAGCACTTTTCGAACGTCAAAATTACATAAGACAGTCCCCCAAAACGCCCACCTTTCACCACTTCCTAGTGCTTTAGCTGGGAAGAAGTGGCGCAACAAACTCCCCAGCAGCACAGCTGTCTGTTCAGTTAGAAACAATTGATTCTATACAAAAGTATAATATAAAATGTAATATAATTATGTAGTACCTAGCTATATTGCATTTTTTATTATTTGTTGTATTTTGCCAACCTCACCTCGGTTTTATCTTTTTTTTATCAGACCTAATACCCGAATGACTGAAGGGCACGAGTTCGATTCCCAGGTCGAGACTGTTATTGATATAGCTAAGAGATTGCTATCTGGATGTTTGTGGATGTGATTTATGTCTATAGTGGCAATTTTTATGAGAGTAAAATATTTATTACTATTAAGAAATCTTGTTATTGGGTTTAGTAAAAGTGGGTCAGAGAATGTATCGGGATCAGTACATGAAATAGGGCGACGAATATTGAGAAAATATACAGAAAACCATATTATAGATCTGATATTTGGGATTTTTGTGAGTTTAGATAGTTTTACCAAGGATGAGAAGAAACAACAGCACTAGTTAAGGGTAAAAAGATACAGCAACAAGAACACAATGACAAAAAAAAAAACTTAATTCAAAAAGAGTGCGCAGTGGCAGTGTCACGACAAATTATTATTTTACGAGAGCTCGAGCCTAAACCATAACCATTCTAATCATCAATACAACTCTCTTAGTTCAGACTACTTTATTGAATGACTATTTCATGAAATCGTGATATTTTAAGTCAATTCTTACTTAGAGAATTGTATCGATGAGTTTAATGATTTTAATTCTATAAATACACATTCGTTACGCTAGCGAATCTTATTTTGAGCAACATACAACCTGACACTGACCTGCAAATTCCAAAAAAAACGTAATGAAATTTGAATTTCGCGGGCTACTTCTGCGCATCCCCCTTAAGACATCTGTATGAATCGATATAACGGGTATCGTTGTAAAAGGAATCAGTCGACCTTACAATCTAGTTTTCCTGTTGCCTTCAACTAGGTACGCAAAATTCCAGTTAGTACCTACGTATGCTAGACAAATCCTAATTATAGGGCAGCTAACCGAAGTTTGTTTGCAGATTTGCGTTTATTAATAACTTTGCAAATTAAATTCCAACAATGCTATGTTTGTTTATAATGTTTGAGCTAACTATTCAGTTTATACAATAAATCTGTTGTTATTATTGCTAATTGTTTAAACAATTGCACAAATATTTGGTTGTGCTTGTATTTATCTGTTGTCAATAGTAATTATTTTAACGTGGGTAATTGTTTGTTTGTTTGTTTTAAGTTAACCAGTTTTTGGGAATAATGGTTTAGTTGGATTAATTTAGTATTTGAAACAAGCATTATTGATTTTAAGTAGTTATTAAATTACATTGTTTTCTGAACGTTTTTGAAGAAAGCCGTTATGTAAAGACGGTGTTCAGCTTACTATCAAATGCGTGGTTGCGTCTGTTTGTTTCAAGCATTGATAATTCCTTTCCCATCCGTGAATGACGTGACTAAAAGAAAGTAGGTACGTTGGAGGCTTCGCGTGTTCGAGGTTCTGATAACAAATTACAACAATCAATATGCCTGCTAACATTTCACTTTCTTGGTTTGATTAGAATCCAAGCCGACCCCAATGTAGTTGGGGAAAGCGAATAAAGATGATGATGATGCCCCTAATTCTTTCATTAGGTGGCTCTTAAGCAGTGTGGCAGACTTTTTAATTGTTTTCGTACTCACACATAAAAACTGACGCCTTTTTCCCATGAGGACCAACCAATTTTTAGTATGTTGTTATGGGCGTTCGGCTTACAGTATACAATTTTACCATTTTTTACGCTGTTCACGGGTTACTTTTGATTATTATATTGACAACAAATCTTCGCCCTAATAGTAAACTGTCGGAAAATTCAGGGCACCTAAACTAGATTCGAGGCAAAAAATCTGCTCAATCAATCAACTGAGTCTATCGCTATCAACTACTGGACATTCCAAAAAGGAGGTTGCCCATTAATCTGATAATAATAATCCTTTTATCACTTCTAACGGCTATCACGAAGAGATTAGGAGCATCCTCCGTGGGGGCGACCTATTTTTAGTTGAGGTCATAGAATTAGGACACCTTGTGAAAAAGTTCGTGCAAGGAACAGCTCCTCCTCCGTCAGTCATTTGCTCATTGCTGAGCGTCGTGATGTGGCCGTCTATAATATTTGACGATCACACTCAATATGTTCTTGGGCTTGTTGTACTGCCCTGGACATCATACTGTCTTGGTGTTGCTTCACTAGATCTGATCGTCTCAAGTCATAGAATTAGAAAACCTTGTGAAAAAGTTTGTCCAAGAACAACTAAGAGCCATGCCACACGATGCGGTGTGCGCCGCACCGCAGGTCATCATCGGTGCAGCGCCGAAGCGCACCGGACGGCGCCGTGTGCTATACCATACATTTTTATATGTAGGACTCCGCATAGTGTGACATGGCTCTAATTCAGTACTAATCGAACGTCAATCAGTAGGTATGCTGCGTTTTGCACGAAAGGTTGAAATGATTCTTTCTATCGGGTGACTTGTAGGTTTTTGTTTGAGAATCGATACAAATTGAACAGCAAAAGTCAGTCAGGCAGTGGGACTTACGCTACCAAAAACCTTGCGATAGTGGTATTATTTATTTTAAAGTGTGAGAATGAGTTCAGTATTGTAGATACTCATTCTTCAACGTGGCCTTATCGGGTGAAGGCTTTCCGTTGTATGTATTCTTATTAGCCAGTTACCGTCTTCACGTCGATTTCATCTTTTTCTGCAAACATCTACATTGCCTAAAACGTTGAGCAGGGCGCTCAATGAAAACGTTAAAATATCCTAGCTTTATTTATTTTTAAGGCACCAAGTGCCAATAAACAAATTATTACAAACTATATAAAATAAATACATAACATTACCATTCATTGAAACATTCAAATTCAAATAAAATCATAAAATAAAAAAATAAGTAGGTACATTGCTTTGCTGAACTCTTTCCTGTTACGGTCTCGCCGTCGCCAGATGGCGCACTACGGCAGGACTTACATGCCTGCCTCTGCATTTTGCGCCGCCAGGGCTGCCTGTCGCCACCCTATCTTCATGGACATTGCTCATATAATTTCATCAGACAAACAGATTCAGATCAGAGCTTGTAATTTCCAAGTTTGCAATAAGTACATCATATCGTATCAGCCTACGTTCATTTATTTCCATACTCACTACGCAGGCAGCAACAGCCGAGCTTTGACCTGGGAGAATTAATGAATACAAAAAGTTTAACATCAACTGAGATAGTTTTCTGACACAAGCTTATCAATAAACAAAATCCTAACGGTCTCTTATCAAGCTGTTATGGGCGCCATTATTAAATCTACCGTAGATAGTGGTCATATTCGGTAATCCTCATGAAAACTAATAAAGCGTTCCATGTGATTTAGTGGCATCTGATATTATGACATAGATTATTGTGACGACAGCGGAAATGATTCAAAACAACTAGGTGTAGGTAGATAAGTTAGTTGTATTGTATTTATAATGATTTTTGTTGGAAATAACCCAATTATGTACTAATATCGTAGGCACACTTACGTTGTCGTGGTTTTTGTGATTAATGAAATCATTTATTTATATTTTTATGCTAACGACCTTGAAATATGCAACAAAATACATCGAATTTTTTTATATAAACTGGCGCAGGTAATTAAACAAATGATAACTTCCTGAAAAATAAAATACAGACCAACAGGTGGTCTGTATAAACACTAAAACACTAAAACTGTGTAAAACATTAAAACATTAAACAAAAAAAAAAACACCAAAAGGGTTTCACAGTAACTGCGAAACCCTTTTAGTGTTTTTTTTTTTAGTTTATCTGAAAGTACCTTTTACTTATAGATAAACTAACGTTTACGTTATCATTTAATCGAAAAGCAGTGATATTGGTTTGATTAAGTACCTGCTTTCAAATAGGTCCATACTTTGGCTGATATTTTAAGGTATTTTTTACGTAACTACATACATTTATTTTTATTTTTATTTTCCAAAGGGTTTTTTCAATCATTGATTTTGCCCCACTACACTAAAATCGTAAAATATCAACGGGCATAGTCACTAGACTTACCTATAGTTTAACTTCTGCAACTTTGACAGTTAATACTGTTACAATACAGTTCAAAATATCAAAATCAGATTGAAGCCATACCTACGTTTTATTTCGAGGCAAAAATAGACTATTCGCAATAATAAAAATAGCTCTTTAATTGGGGATTCACAAAACCTCTTGAAATGTTACTTACACCTTTTTTTTTTTTTGAGTGTGTGAAATCATCCAATGACTTCTCCCGCTCTGGGCGGAGCGGAAGGGCGTGTCAGACTTTTACTGACTAAAACCGACCCGTGTTCCTTCAGTTGCCTGTTGCCAAGGTCCCGGTATCCCTTTCGGACTTTCCCGCAACACTGGCAGGCATCGGTCCTACCGGACCCCGTCAATTGTGCTGACATCTCTTTGAGGCGCGCGTGGAACACGACGCGCCATCGACCCGGGCCTGGTCCCTATCGGACGGCGAGCTACCCATTGCTCGCCGTCCGCAAGCCCGCGCCTATGGTGGCCGGGAATCCACCTGGGATTCCCGACACCCAGGGCGTCTCCAGAGGCGGCGGTTAGGG
Organism: Lithophane leautieri; assembly: GCA_949152455.1. Classification (NCBI taxonomy): domain Eukaryota; kingdom Metazoa; phylum Arthropoda; class Insecta; order Lepidoptera; family Noctuidae; genus Lithophane; species Lithophane leautieri. The sequence continues at coordinate 1,387,064 of OX424463.1, read as the reverse complement.
GCGTGAGGGAGCAAACCTTGCCTCTCCCTCACGCGTTCCGCCTCCTCCTTCGCGAGCATTACTGCTTCGCAGAAAGAGGTGACGGCTTCCCATGCCCTCTCGCTCCGTACCATGGCCTGGACCAGGGCTACCTACGTCTACTATCGAATGGTTGCCATTACAATAAAAGGTTGAAATGTCAGAGAAGTAGTTCCAATTCTATTTATGAAAAAGAGTTGTAAACAATTTTCAATTCGTTATTGAAAATCCTGACGTTTACATGACTCAAATAAAAACCGATCTGGGTTCACTTTTAGACGTAAAGCTGTTTTTTACTTGCAGATAAAAAAAAGAGATGGAAGGAAATTTGATTGGAAGGTTGTACTCAATTTTGATGATTACCGACCTGAATTTATTAGCAAGGCATTTTATTGGTCAGCTCCCAAAAGTTCTGTTCAGTAATTAATTTCCAAACGAAACATGGACACAATTAGGTTATAAACATTTTTAACGTTTTAAAATCTCGTATGATATAAAATTTCTGGACACCTTACGATTAAAACAAGTGTAAGAGTAATTAAAACTATGTTCTGTTTATTACTCTATCATAATGTTCTTGCAAAGGTAGGTAATTCAATTATGGCCAGAAAATTGGATGCAAACGTTGCATTAACGCTACTCACGTTTTATTAATTAGTCTGTAAATGTTTAGTAAGTAAGTAAGTAAGTAAGTATTTATTTGCATAAAACATTTTATGGTTGGTACCTACTGTAATTAAAATTAAGCTGATAATACAGGCTTAATTTTCGTTTCTTTAGAATCAGAAAATCTGGTCCTTTGGTACATCTTATTCACAGCCAGTTGCAGAAACGAACTTTAACTTTAAAAGCTGTTAAATACTCAGACCAACAAAACAAGAAAGACGGATACCTATATCAAACGTGTAGCCACAAAACTATGCTCCTGCAAGTAAACACACAGGCTCACGCACACACCTACACAAAAACTATGCTCATCGCTCCTAGTACGTCACGAGTCGTCGTCTAGTAAACTTCAATAAAAGAAATAGAATTATGCCTTCTTGTGTAGTGAAAACTTGTAAAAACAATAGCAAATCACATAAAAAGTCTCACGGAATCACTTTTCACATGGAAGTACTTCAAATAACATCGTTTCTTAATTTAGTTAACTATGAATTTTAGGTTACTTGGAACAAAAACCTGAACGAATGAACGAACGAAAACAGTGACATTTAAAGTGCGAGGGTTGCCATAAAATGATTTGAAATTTTCCCGTTCGATATCTTTTAGTTCGAGTAATTATATGCCTGTTTTTTTATGTATTTCATATTTTAAATTTCCAAGTAATATTGAAAATAAAAGTAAATAGATAGTAGCTATAAGAAATAGTCGGAATGATCCAGAATGGCTGCCATCGAAAACCAGCGTGGTTTGTTCCGATCATTTTGATAATAATGACTTTTATTCAACTAATCGTGGACTTCGCCGTGTGGTCAAAAGCGGATATAAAATTTGAAAAACAAAAAATGAGATTTTATCAAAACAGTAATTAAACACGAGACTGTATTTTATTGTTTATTTTAGTTAGTTTCTCAGCTTAGTCTAGCAAATTTAAATACTACTGTACCAAATTTTATTTTTTAGATGTTATTTCCATCGTCCTACGTAATTGCTGAAAACTCAGTTTCACAAAGTTCTGGCTGTACGTTTGTTCAAGTGTGTCCTAATTCTTCATTTATCTTCCTAAGGTTTTAATCAAAAGCTGCCATTACTCGTGTATTTTTTTTTGTAGGAGTTACCAGACTTGCCTCATGTAGCCATTGACGATAGGGCTGTATGTAAATGCACTTTGTACTTAATTGTTATATTATTTTGCGATGTAAAAAAAAAATGGTTTTGTTTCGGAATCCTTCCTAATAATTGAGTTACAATACCATACTCAACAATATCTTACTCGTACAATATTATCCTACCCAAAATATTATTCCCCAAATTATAGGGAAAAACTTTAACAAATGACAACCCTTTTTACATACACATAGATAAAAAGGTGGCTTCACTTTTGATGTACGTAATGCTCCGTCTTTCTTATTTTGTTGGTCTGAGGTTAAATACTAATCTTTCATTAACTTGTTTTAACTTGTTGCAGAAAGCAACATTATAATATCGTTTCAGTACAGTATGTTATACCGAAACGATACCGCACTGCTTTCATTTTTCCTCGTTGGTCGGCAGTTGAAATCTAGGCACTCGGTAAGTTTTCGGTACCGAGTATACCGAGCATGCGGCAAAACGCGTGACGTCAGCGGGTACCGCCGACACTGGATGTTTTTACCGAGACGCGGTAAACTGAAACGATCCCGCCCCGCTCCCGCGTATACCAAGCAATCAGGAAATGCTCATCGAAATATAAGTGGATACTGACTAACATTTTTAACAACGAGCTGATTTTATTGAGACTCAAAGGTACGAGTGACCAAATAACCGGCCAAGTGCGAGTCAGACTCGCACACAAAGGGTTCCGTACCGTATTAAGATTGAGAAAAAAAAAACGCCGAATTAGAACAAGTTATCCTGTATAGACCCCCTTTAATTATTAACTTTATTTAAATTTTATTATTTGTTGTTATAGCGGCAATAGAAATACACAATCTGTGTTTCAACTGCCTACCTATTACGATTCATGAGATGCAGCTCACTAACAGAAAGACGTACGGACGGACAGCGGAGGCTTAATAATAGGGTTTTCCGTTTGGCACCCTTTGGGCGTAGAGTGGGACGCTCCCCAGCCAGATGGACCCGTCGGTCCCCGTCGTTCCTCCGTCGGTCCCCGTCGGTTACCTTAAAAAGTTGGCTGGGACAGAATGAAAGAAAAAAGAAAGAAAATACGTTTATTTGCGGCAAACATGACGCTAAGAAAATACGAATACACGAAAAATAACAAATTGGGGGGGAAATATGCGTCACATTTACGCAAAACGGCCATGGATGCGAAAGGCGGTCGACAATTTGTTGTGGCGCAGCTTGAGAGAGGCCTATGTCCAGCAGTGGACCGCGATAGGCTGAATTGATTGACCCTTTGGGTACGGAACCCTAAAAACAACACGGGTTGTGTTTTTTTGGACGCAACAAGTTGGCTCAACACTAACTAGAGTACTTAATTAGCGAATTACCAGCTGCTAATAATTAGGCCATGATTTTAGCGAAACTTGATACCCTCATTAGCGACAGCGAGGTGTATTAGTCGCAACACGGTAAGTCATGTACCTACTACTTCTTCGGTTTACATAGATCCCTGAGCACGTGTACAATGTTAACCACGCGGCTACCTACTTTATTTTAAACATGTTATGTTATGTTAAAAGTTGCCAACCATAATAAAGTACAAAACAGCCGATGTGGACTCGGCAATCATTGTGCTGATAGTTTTTCAGCCATTGAACTAATAATATGAGGACCTGGGTTCGATTCTCAGGTTGGGCAATGTGATATTGTGAATTTCTCAGTAGCAGCCCGGAGTTTGGATCTGTGCCCAATAGTTGCTGGCAATAGGATCACACCCTATTATTTGGGACTTAAACATAATAAGCGAAATGTGTCAAACTCAAACTCAAACTTGAAGCATTTGTTTCAATGAAACCATTTACAGGCACTTTTAAATTGTCAAAGCGTCGGTCAGTTAGTCAGAAAGTTGAACCTAGTTGTCCATTCCAAAACGTAGATCTCTATGGAGAAGAACGGGCAAGATGCTACAAGGACACTCTTTTAAATATGGATATAGATATTACAAAATCCTGGGTACAATGTAAAACAAAAAATAATCAAAAGACAATTCAAAATATAAGATTAAAAATAAACTCTGGCACTGTGTGTACTATTGAGCTACACCTCTGCCTCACCCTTCGGGAATTACAGGCGTCATGTTATGTTATTTTGAACTAACAGCCATGAGATTAAGTCATCACATATGGAGGCTCTCGTTTAGGCTGTTGAATCAAGTGCTTGATGCTGGGAGCACCTAATTTCCGGCGTGTTGTTTGAAGGTTCTCTAGGCAACATTTTTTTTTGAGGTTGTGAAGTCTTCAAATCACTTCTCTCGCTCTGGGCGGAGTGGGAGGGCGTGTCAGACTTTTATTGACTAAAACCCACCTGTATTCCTTCAGTTGCCTGTTGCCAAGGGCCCCGGTATCACTTTCGGACTTTCCCGCAACCCTGGCTCTCTCGGCCCCTGAGTTTAGACCCTGTTACCGATGCCGAATACTGTGACTAAAGTATCGTCCGTCACTCAAAGAGATTTAATTAATTACGCGAAAATAATCAAATTTTATTTAAGACTTCTTTATTTATTAAAAAAAAATTGCAGCAAAGTATTATCAACTGAACTAATTAAATAATTATCAAAGACTCAAAACTCGAGTGTCAAAAACAAAACTGATTACTCATAGTCTATTAAAAACTAATTCATTCGGTTTTACTATGATTATAATATTCTAATTAGAAAATGCTTTTAATAAGTTTGTTTACAAGAAAGGAAAATCACTATAAGTTTATTTTCTTTGTAGAAGAGGATTGAGATAATAACCTAACATTGTATTATGAAATTAATATCCACGATAAATGTTTATTCTTTAAGCCATTAAGCTATTCTTTAAGGCATTCTTTAAGCCATAAGCAAGTCGTTGAGGCTCTCCAGAATACAAATAAACCTAGAGAGGTTTTCGTTGTGTGGCTAAAACCAATGTAAATAACAGTAGAAGTGTTTTCGAAATAAATGCCAAAAAGGAGATCAGGATCGGCCGTGTGCGATTGTGATATATAAAGGCCATTCAATTACGGGCTACAATGAAAAGTTTTGAAAAGCCTGCCAGATGGAATTGCAGTTTAAAATAAGAAAAATTGTATGCCCTGGCCTGGAAAAAATATTACAAGGCACCACAGGATAATCCGGTTTATCACCGAAAAGCTCCTAGGTTGACCTGGGAGAATAGCTATAAATAAAAATAAACAGTCGAGAGATGTCATGGGACACCCGGTTGGAACCAAGTTCCTTTGGGTTTGGCACACTCGGCGAATGACAGCTAGACTGAAAAAAGTGTAACGTTTTGACCGTCACGACACTTGTTACGTAACAGAGGGGCAATTCCCGTAATTTTTAAGAACGTTCACATTCGCATCTCATTCGCAATCTGTCAAAATAACCATCAATTTACCAACATTTTTGACAAGTTTGACAGATTGCGACTTGAATGTGAATGTTTTTTAAGTACGAGAATTGGCCCTCAGAAATGTCACAGTTTTCGGTCTAGCTCTCATTCGTGAAGTGTACAGAGTGTAATGTGCAAAAGGAACTTCGTTCCAAAAAATGGAATGTTGATTGTAACATTAGGTCTATCATAATGCTTGCGGATGGCGAGCAATGGGTGGCTCGCCGTCCGATAAGGACCAGGTCCGGGTCGACGGCGCGTTGTGTTCCACGTGCGCCTCAAAGAGATGTCAGCACAATTGACATTCCGCTAGGGCCGATGCCTGGCAGGGCTGTGGGAAAGTCCGAAAGGGATACCGGGGCCCTTGGCAACAGGCAACTGAAGGAACACGGGTGGGTTTTAGTCAGTAAAAGTCAGAATCGCCCCCCCACTCCGCCCAAAGCGGGAGAAGTGACTTGATAATTTCCGACATACAAAAAAAAAAAACGGCCTATCATAATCAGATAGAATGAGACAGCTTCATTTCTTCCTTAGAATTACCTTGAGCGACTCCTCAAAGCAAGGGCTTAGTAACCAAGATATACATATGCCGAAACACTCTCGGTCATGTGATCTTAAGAACTTCAGTAATCCTAAAAGGTTTTGCTGAATTATCGCGCAACCCTCTTCATTAACATCTTTTAGTGCCTTTTGGAGAGGTAACTAGTGTGGAAACTAAGACATTTCCGCCCGGTTCCTTTAGTAAAAAGATAAATTACACGCACGTGAGACATTTCAGTTATGTCTCTAGGATAGTGACTCTCAGCGTTGACCATAGGCTGCAGTGTCCAGATGACATCATCATCTGCCCAGCGTTTTCGCAACTATGTTAGAGTCAGCTTACAATCTTACCGGATGCAGCTGAATACCAGTATTTTCCTACTACTTATCCGACCTCCACAACCCAATAGCTGGGTAATACGATACCCCTTGAAAGACTGGTTGTTAGCAGACTTTTGGGCTTTTTATGTAAATGTATCTTACATAACATACAAAATGGTTATACTCACCAACCGGCAGCATTATTACTGCTATAGTATTAATTGTCAAACGTGAAGTATTAATTACAGTACTATATTATTTGGATCAGACCTGTGTTTTCAATTTTATAAAGGAACAATTCACATTGTGTTTGAAATCATAAATAAATAAGAAAAACACGGTAATTAAAGCTATAAAACTAACAAATTCATAATTATAATAAAATATAAAAATAACAAAAAATAAAAACTCAATAACATTACAAATGAAACATTCAATACAATTTAAAATTCAGTAACATTACAAGTCATCGTCTATCGAATACAGACATTTCTCTAATAGGAACGCTTAGTCTTGACTTAAATGAGCTCTTGTAAATTAAAGTTTTAAAGTCCAACGGCAACCTGTTAAATATCCGCACTGCTTGATATTGAGGACAATGTTCAACAATCCTAAGTTGGGGTCTTATTTTGCTTTTAAAATCTTTCCTGCGTGTACTTTCCCTCAACTGTCTCTCCTCATCTGTTTCATAATTATGGATGTATTTTTTAAAATTCACTAACAGTACTAAAACAAAGAGGATGGGCATAGTAAGAATTTTTAAATTTATAAAGTGTGGCCGACAGCTCTCCATTTGTGATATCCGGACCATGGTTCGTATGGCTCTCTTTTGAAGTACAAAAACTCTCTGGCAGTTATATTTAAAACTATTCCCCCAAAACTGAACACAACCTTATATCTCAACCTTGATTCTATCAGAGCGTAGTATACCATTTTAAGATGTTTTGTCTGTTTCGTCCCTAAGACTGCGTAAGCCATAACACGCAGAGGAAATATACGAATCAATGGCTTGCAATTCTCTTTTCCAATTTAAATATTTGTCAATGTATACCCCTAGAAACTTTACCTCATTTACTATGTCAACTTCATTTTGATTTGACATCTTAACGCCAAAACCAATCGTCTTTTTAACACTCACAGAGAGAACTAAGTCTTTCAGGAAACTAAAAGCTTTTGAAGAGTACTTTACCGCGAGTGCAGCAGTTAGGTAGTGAAATGTTAAAGTACTCGTATTTCTTTGTAATTCTATTTAGTTTATCAGTGACACGTTACATTCCAATAACATTATAATGTGAATAGCCTTACAAAAATAGTACAAATTATTTTAAAGAGTCGGGGGTTCATTCTAATTGTATAATTAAAACGCAATTAGATTATCCTTCTCCTGTGATGCATCACCAAGCGTAACAATGTTTAAAATTTCTTCCACTTTGATAAAATATTGATGCGATCCGAGCTAGTCAAAGTTTTAATGTTCTTTTTCGTTAATTTCGGTAGATTGTACTGATTGAATTATGTTTTCTAAAGGAAAGCTTGTAACCTATCGAAGCAGTTCTTAAAATATTAAATACTAGCTGCGCCCCGCGGTTTCACCCGCGTAAGTTTAGATCCCATGGGAATATTGGGATAAAAAGTATCCTATGTCCTTCTCCGGGTCATGGTCTACCCTTGTTCCAAATTTTATTTAAATCGGTTCACTAGTTTTGGCGTGAAAGCGCGACAGACAGACAGAGTTACTTTCGCATTTATAATATTAATATAGTAAGGAATATCGAGTATTTCTGTGACTGACAGAAAATGCACAACCAGACACGGGAAAAGTTTTATAAGCGGCTATAGCGGAGCACTGGATAAGAAAATTCTTAATTAAAGCCTAAACAGTGTTCTTAAGAGGTTGTAGTTTGTGCGAATAAAGTCCTAAGCAACTGTTTTGAATAACTTCACTTGAGACCAACACAGCGTCCCAGTGTGCTTAGTTCATAAAACCACTTTATGTTAACGCCTGACTAAATTATGTCAAGTCTAGTTCAGTGTAAGAATTTCTACGTATTAGTGTTTCTCATGCAAGTAGAGTGGCTAGGTTATTAGCTACATAATTAATTCAAGTGTAATTGTAGTAAATATGGTTAAAGGAAAATTACTTCATGGAAATGCAAAGTAGCAGGTTATTATTACTCTTGATATTTGCATACACCTTAGTTTTCTTATTGCAATTATATAGTACTAGCTTCCGGCCCGCGGTTTCGCCCGCATGGTATGTCGATAAAAAATAGCCTTTGTCCTTTCTTAGGCTCTAGACTATCTGTGTACCAAATTTCATTTGAATCGGCTCAGTAGTTTTGGCGTGAAAGCGTGACAGACAGACAGAGTTACTTTCGCATTTATTACCGACTTCAAAAAAGGAGGAGGTACTATGTTCGGGATGATTGTTTTTTTTTTTTTTTTTTTTTTAATGTTAGTAAGGATTATGAAAAAGAAAGAATTTAATTATCCGACCCAGATTAAATGTAAAGAAACTGGTGAGAGTGAGGTATGCGACGTACTTCATTAATTGAAGCTCGCTGTTCCGATAATGTAAATAACTGTTATTCAAGCTGTTGTGCATCGTTGTGGTTGCTTGTTTTTATTAGCTGTTACGGTTACAGCAGAAAACAACATTCTTTATAGAAAATCTAAATATAAAAAAAAATATAAAAAATAATAATTATATTTTTTATTTATATTTGAATTTAATTTATAGAAATAACAGTTTTAATTAAGGTAGTGTTGCAAAATGCAATATTTTGTTTATAATTTCTTTAATGTTGTAATATTATTTATTTTTCAATAGTTTTTTAGTTAATGTGTTATTCAGCTTGTTTGTATGTCCCTATGTACTGTCCTGAATTACTTACGTCTGTCGTCGGCTTACATTGGAAGTATGTTTACGAAAAAATGGTATTAGGAACGGTTGATTGTTACATGACAAACAGTTAGGTACCTATGTGGGTTTGTCACCGGACACCAACTGTACTATACCAAATAAATAATAATAATAATACCAGCCTATTATTCACCCACTGCAGGTCAAAGGCTCTTCTCATACAGTGAAGGCACGTATATTGATCACCACACTTGCCCAGGACAGGTTGGCGATTTTAGACTTATATTAAACTAAACTGGACTAGATTATACCAAAATAAAGATTAGGCCTGGACCAAACCAAGACTCCAGTCAGAAATGTATTGGTAAACACTGACGTGTAACAACCCTAGTAACGCTCTCTGTTAAGGCTTGTGCAGACTAGCGCGACTTGTCGCGCGACGCGACACCGGTAAATTGTTCTACCGTGAAGTTTTCTCAGCAATTGTTTTGTTAAAGTAAGTCGCGTCGCGCGACAAGTTGCGCCAGTCTTTTTATTATATTTATATTTTCTGCCGAAATTTGTTTTTCATTATTATAATTGAGTTGTTTCGCGGATATTGCCTCTTGTTGAAAGTCAATATTTTCATTTATTTGTACCAAAAATTGACGTTGTTACCGCATTGCTTATTTTTCTCAGTTTCCATAATATTGTTTTTTTACTGTGTTACATCCTCATAACATGTCATTATTTAGCTTATTAGATGTCACCATATTTCTGAAGAGTCGTTACTCTACTCATAAAGTTATGGAACCGTGCAACCAACTTCATGGCTCTTCAACGCCTAACTCATCACGCCTATTTTGATTAGCAGCCTATTTTCCCGAAGGATTAGGCAGAGGTGGTTTACCTATAGCATACTCACATTACGGCAGTTATGTTTAAGTCCCTTGTAATAGCAGGCGAGCCGATTGACCTCAATCGGGCACAAATCCAGACTCCCGCCTGGTACTGTGAAATTTTAATGGAAAATTCCACTAATACTTTGCCCAACCTGGAAATTGAACCCCGAACCTCATGCTCAGCAGTCGATTGTAGGTCGCTTGTGACCACTAGAATGAGAGTCTCATTAACTCATCAGATATGACTCTTTATCAAAGAACAACTTAAAACTTGAACATCGAAATCAAAACCACCCACTTCTTCCACTATCATGCAAAAATCACAGCTCCGCACATCCAATTTCCGTATTTCACCTTGTCAAAAGCATTTCAGAGAAAACAATGGTGTTTGAACTTCACCATTGTGTGTCGCGATCAAACAGATAGTAAACTCAATTTGTTCGGATTAAACTGAAAACACGTGAATTTAGTCATTGAGGTCAGAGAGACTTAATTCAATTGTAGTGATGTACTCGTACGTAAGTATGAATACTGGTCTTGGAAAGTCTTAATATTTATTATGTTTTTGACTCCTGAAATTCTGGCTATGTTTTTGATCAGAAAATCTGCTGTCACTGTTCATTGATTTGGCACGCGATGTATTATTGCCTATTAGGCTTTCTTTTTTCTTTGGTAAGATTATTTCACGAAACTAGACGATCTTTTCGTTAATGCTGTTTTCTTACTGACAACGTACGAACATACATAAATGCATGTGAAGTAAGATAAAGTTAGTCTTATAATAAACGTTGTGATACGTTTTCTCTGAATCTTTTTGTTATGGGCAATAGCGCACTAGCAGTCAAGGCGCAGCGGCCATGTTGCAACGGCCAGCGAGATAGATACATTAGTATGAAATCGTCATGGAGCACGCACACCTGGCCGCACGCGGCCATTGGGCCCCACTGACTATCTTGCTGGTCGCTGCGACCTGGCCGCTAGTGCGCGTCAGGCCTAAGTCTACCAAAATGGTCATTGGTCATGTATTATATTATCTCTCCCATGTGTATGTAATAAAAATGTAAACAAATGGATCAGAAAATGTACGTGTGAAAGTAACGATGTCAATTCGTAGCGCCATTTATAAATTGAGTGCTTTGATTTGATTAAATAAACCCGAAATTCTAATTTTAAATCAAATTAAAGATGTTTTCCATGTGACAATTATTGAGGTTAATTTTTCAGTTAGGCGATTGGCACGCGGCACCGCGCATTGCCGTGGCAGGCGGTCTCATGTCGCATTGGCCTCTGATGCCTAACACACGTACACCGCCAGACCGCGCGGTCGAGCCGGTAGTGACCGCGGCGGTGCGCGGTGCCGTGTGTTAATCGCCCAAATCAATAATTTTATTCGACAATAATTGTAGGAAAAAGTGGTGAGATATAAAATTGAAACCTTTTAAATTTAGATGTATGTGTTACTAATTCTCTTTAGTGAGTGATTGCGTAAGAATTTAACCCGAACAGCGTTTGTTTACACTTTCATCAGATCCCTTTGGAACAGACCGTAGGTTCCTAATTGTTCAATAGTGTGCATCAAAGCTCGGATAACCGCATGTAAAGACATGCATGTATCCACATTACGTAATTCGCCGGCAGCCCTAAAGGCATGAGCTCACTCGGTCAGTGTTTATTCGACAAACCGAAACAAATAACTCCGCTTGTCTGAACCCGCTCGAAAATACATGTTGTTGTTTATCACGTGCCGTCTTACTAGCTTTGTTTGCGTTTGTTGCATAACTATAGAAGTCGGTATATCTGTTTGTAAAGTTTTACAGTTTTATTTTCTTTGGATATTGTTTTAATACTGTTATTTTCTCGTATGTATGGCCGAAAAGAAAGAAAAGACTAAGGTCTGTTTGCATTAACGTTATAACTAACAACTTATTATTTACAAAAATGGTTTTCATCCCATATATTCGAAAAGGACGACTTGGTTCGCCTTTAAGTGCACTCAAAGGTGGTGTTTTCTATAAGAAACTTTTAGCGGGCAGTAATGAGTTTTTAATCCTCTTTATAAGTGCGCGGCAAAGAATAAGTGCGCCGCAATTATCTTTGCCGCACACTTTTTGAATTTGGAACATCTTAGTGTTCAGCAGCGCCAAAGAAATCGTACGCAAATATTGTTCGAATAGAGACTGGCTGGTACGACGGCCCATAGTAGCACCGTGTGGGTACTAGGAAGTGTTAGGACCGACGTAAAATAAAATCAATCTGCCTAGCCTTTTCCCAACTATGTTGGGGTCGGCATCCAGTCTAACTGGATTCAGCATTTAGAGATTGAGGAACAGGGTGGAAAGTTCACTCATCCTCTATTAAAAAGGGAGGATACTCCGACCAAACGGGTGTCTTGCCTGGCGGGCAACTGCCCAATGATTGATGTTGGAATCTTGTATAATGTTGATCGCGCGGTAAACTCCCATTGCGCGATGCAGGATTTTTGTTATTTACTACACAAAAAGATACTAAATTTATCGGAATAATTACGACTTCCGAAATTAAAATAATTTTTCACTATTTAGTGTTTTTTTTTGGAAGTCGGTTGTTTTTTTTTTTCAGAGTTTTTTTGGACATTACTGACATCGGTGAGGGAAAACATGATGGGGAAACCTGAACTTGTAGTTAATAATTATAAGCCTCTAATAGCCAACACGTCTTGATCAAGCGTGGTTAAAATATGAGGCGCCTTTAATTTTCTCATAGTGGGTGATAAAAAGTAGAGTGTATCTCTCGGGCGCAAAATATATTTTTGGCTCGGGCGACGTACTTTCAGTCCCTTGCTACGTTCAGGATTCTACTAAAGAATCCCTCACTTCACTCTGGATTCAAAAAAGCGCCCTTGTCGTAAATATATTATTTGCTCCCTTATGATACAATCTACTGTTAAAGGTTAGGAAAGGCATAAAATATCAACCTCTTTTGCACAGGAAGAGTATCTTATGTTGTTTGAAAAGTGATTAATAAAAGCCAAACTTTTCTGATCGAAGAACTTTGCAGATTTATCACAGAATTTTTAGCTTAAGTAGAGTCTGTACCTTACTTAAGAGCCTGGATGCCTGGATTCCTGGATTCTTTGTTGACAATCCACAAAGTTTAATAATTACGCAAACCAAAAAAATTATAAATTTGCTACCAGTACATGCCTTTAATGTTCTTACTGCTGAGACACAGGCCTTTCTGTGAGAAGGAGGGAAGTATTTCCCTCCACGCGTGCGGGTTGGTGAATAATTACTACTATTAACTGTTAAGAATTATATTCTGCATTGCTCATTGCACGCTCGAAAGCATCGTATGTTTTCCTCCACCCCCGATTTACACATTCCACGCACATGGACCGTGTTCATCGAAATAAAACCGGATGAGGCATCGTAAACTATTTGATGCCCACTTACGTCTAGTCTCAATGAAACGTTACGATCATTGACGGCCTATGACGTCGTTTGACATTATACACAAAGTAATTTGTAGAAGGCTAACTTAATAAATGGCATCTGCCTTAGTTTCAGTAACGTCCTACAAGCCCTTGCGAGTTTAAAAAAAAGTGTTGTTATGACGTAAGAACGTGAGTGGCAGTGGGCAGCAACATGCATGTGAGCGACACATGTTCGCTGAACATAATATGGCCGATGGGGCCGTAAGGTTCTGAATTGGCGACCGCGTACTGGAACGCCCAGGGATGAGAGGCCTCCCACAAGGTGGACCAATCACCTTGTAAATGCCGCGGGAATCCACAAGAAGCGAAAAGAACTGGACTGGTCGATGTGGCGGCGCTTGTTGGATGTCCAATAGTGGACAGCTTATGATGATGATGGTCGTTTTTCCCCACTTTTTTTCATTGAGCTTAGCAAAATAATCTGGTAATCAGGGGTTTATTTTTCATGTCAGGTATTGTTTAATAGCAGTAAAACTATGAAAAACCTAGTAAAATTGTCGGATGGTCGCCTGTCAGTTTTATTAAATAGGCGCCAGAAATGATATATAAAAATTATGTTCTTATAAAGCCATACAGGGGTAGGTAGTATTGTGAAGTATTAATGCCATCATTATTCCACTGCGAAAATGGGAAGGTGCTAGAGGTCTTGTCTAGCTCCGTCTCTCTCACACACTGGAAAAATGGTGGCATTAATACTTCATAATACGGCGACCTGCAGAGGTTTTTTAACAACTTACGTCATTTTTGGCCTGACTTTCTTTCTTCATCTCTCGAAAACATTAACTTTACACGTTTTACGTGATAATTTTCTAGACCTTCTGCAATTAGTTCATGGTGACATGTCATTTGTGAACCGTGACGTCATGCACGTCAGTTTAGGATTTATGGAGAATGAATAGTGTGAGTAATTATGTTATGGAATTGAAATAGGGCGACAATGTTCAATACATTGAAGTGACAGTATCATTAAGGAGGTTTTGTTACGTCACCTGTAACAGTGATGACTTTCGAATGGTCATCGGACCATAAATAGATAAGGGCAGATCGGATAGATATGAAAGTGTTATAACTCCCGGGTATCGTTAAGCTATATATAAGTGAGATAGGTACACATAAATACTAATAATAACCAGGGTGAAATAAAATTAGATAGCGATACTCTGCAGACGCAGCCGTGAGGCACACATTATCAAAACATTATTTTCTCTTTTTTTTGTATATTGTGTTTCACGAACTGTGTCCAAATAAATATTATTCTTTCTTTCTGTCTTTTCTTTCAGACGTTATGAGTATTGATTTCTAATGACGATAAAAAAATATAAAAGATTTTCTGATGTCATAATTTCAAGTAAATGCTGCTCTATACGGCCGCTGTTATTTAACAAAAATTTATGAATTAAGAAAATCTCCTTTTTCTGCGTCATTAGATATCAATACCCATTACATCTGTGAATTAGTGAAGTTTCGTCAACTAATTTAATCTGATCCTGTACATAATTTCCAACTAGCTGCCGCCTGCGACTTCGCCCGCGTGGAATGTCCATGAGAAGTACCCTATGTCCTTCCCCAGCCAACTATCTCCTAGCCAAATTTTATCGAAATCCGCTCACTGGTTTAGGCGTGAAATACAGACAGACAGTCAGACAGACCGACAGACAGAGTTACTTTCGAATTTATAATATTAAAATAAAAATATATAGTAATTGTGGAAGTATGGTTAATCAGAGCAGCCATTTAAAAAAAAAATCTAGCGTTATTACGTCACAATATTGCCTACCGTATTTTCAGGATCCATTTGAGACTGCCACAAGTTAATGAGGCTTTTAGTTAGGAATGCAATTCGATTTTGGACATAAGGTTCGGGTACCGGAGCAGCTGCGGTTGACAGAAACACGGACATCCGACTGTGGCTCATTAGCCACACAACAATCCTTCGATCTCATTAAACTCATTAGTTTGAGATCGGAGGACTGTGCGGTGAACAGAGCCCGTATGCGGGAGCCACATACAATTAGACGCACGTACTGTAGCCGGAAATTGTGTCATAAGCGTTTTAGGGTTCCGTAGTCAATAAGGAATCGTTATAGTTTCGTCATGTCCGTCTGTTTGTCCACGGCTTAGCTCAGAGACTTTAAGTGCTAGAAAACTGTAATTTGGTATGGGTAATACATAACAAATTACACTGAAAAAGTGGTAAAATAAAATTGATAAAATGTTTTTTTTTTCTTGTCATTTCCATGATGTGGCATATCGTTGGAAAGGTCATTTAAAAATAATGTGAGTTTGTGAAAACCGTTTGGATTCAGGGATCTGTTTGCGAAATATTAAGCTTTAAAGTGTTAATTTTTGTGTGTGAGTTTTTCAACTACGATGTTAAGTTTGTTGGATAAATTCATCCCAACTACGGAACCTTTCATTGTGCGTGGTTCGATATGCACTTGGCCTTGCTTGGTTTTTTTTTTCATTACAGCAAGGCACTTTTCAATCTGTTTTGGAAACGTATTAGACGTAAATCTTTTTTATAATCTTTCTGGTGTTTTCAAGAGCAATCACCAGAAGTCGCGATACTTGGGTCAGTCAGGCAAACTACCACATTGCTGACTGACTTATATTTAACTCCGGAATTTAACTCCAATAGGTTAATCGAACCAAAACGAGAGAATATATATTTTCAAATTCTAGTTTACTCTATTGTCTTCCGCAATCGAGCAGAAAATATTCTAAGCATAGCCTCATTATTGCATGACTCTCTCATAATGCAGATAATTATGTAAATGAGCGCGCATATTGCATAACTATATTAAGCCCCAAGTACCAACAACCTCCGACCTTCGATACGGCGATCAAGTGATATTAAAAGCCACCACACGACTGTCAGGGACATGCAATTATTATGTAAATATGTTTGTCTGACGCCTATGAAAATTTACTTTAGTTTAATCTAAGTCATGACTTTGATATGACACATTGGCGACACCATCTTTAATTATAGCTGGCCCACACCAAATAAAACCGTTTGTCCGGAATCTATAGGGTTAGGCATAATCAGCCTATAATTTTCCCACTGCTGGGACACAGGCCTCGTCTCTGTGAGCAAAGAGAGTGGGCCGTAATTCACCACGCAGGCTGAGTGCGAGTTGGTGAATGTCACTTGTCTTCGAATTTTCGGTTCTAGGACATGCCGGTTTCCTCACGATGATGTTTTGTTTTGCAACACCGCTTTGAGAGCAGAGGTGAAAAAAATATTTTGTACAATGTAACGCGCCTGTCAGGATTCGAACCTATGACCTACAACTCGTTTCAAGAGGACGTTCTCTCTTTTACTTGTCTATCACATATGTAACAGTTGTTTTGTGAAAACCATTGCCGCATATTCAATTTTTAAACTAATTATTAGTTCGGAACAAACGGTAAAATGCAGTGAAATTTCGAGCGCATCCTAAATCGTTTCACATTCAAATAATTTTTTTTCAAACATGCTTGGAAGTTCAAGCATTATTTTGACAACCTTCTTCGAGATAAATCAAAATTGCTGTACTGGTAAAAAACAAGTGACGATGCGGCCAGCAAAGTTACTATGAAAATCCATATCTGGCGTGTTTAGCGGCCAAATAAATTACTATGAAAACTCATATCTGTCGTGTTATTTAAAAATGGAACGAACTTTTTACTTCAACACACGGCAACCAAGGAGGTAACTTATCAAAGATTTTATTTAAATTTCGATTTGGCTTGCAAATAGAACAAAGAAGAAACAAATTAACATATTGGCGCATGAAAAATGATAGTTGTTCGTCATTGATTCTGGAATTTCAATTTAATTTACTCAGTTAAAATTTCCGCGCGTTGTTTGAGAAAAGTACTATACAAGCCTTGGCCGAAATCAGGAATTGATGGACTCACTCGGCCCTCATTTTCACGATCGTTCATCAATCCAGTTATTGCTGGCCGCGACAGTAATGTACTAATGCAAGCACCGTAGGTGAACAAAACGCCGTCCGCGGAAAACATATGTAACATTTTCCGCGCTTTTCTCGTCAAAGTCACAGCAAGGGGAAGGCTATTTTTACTTCACTCACCTAAAACTGCACAATAAGCGTCTTTAGAACATAAAAAAGGCTCTATGTTCTATAATGTTATGCCTTATGCATGTTCCAGGGCTAACAAACTAGCATGCAAGTGGCAAACAATGTATCACTGTTTTTAACATGTGAAGTTAAATCGTTAGAGGGCGCGGGGGGCTTGTTGCTACTCGTATATTTATCTCTCTAGGGGATGTAGTGGTTAGAATGTAATACATTATGCCACAAAAAATGTGGTGCGAATGTTGCGAAAAATTTAACACGAGTAACTTTTATGCAAGTGGTGCTGAAATGGAAATGCTATCCAAACTAATATTAGAAATACGAAAGTGAGTTTGTTTGTTATGCTTTCACGCTAAAACGGCAGAACGGATTGGAATGTTTGGCACATAATGGGTAGACCATGACCTGAAGAAGGACATAGGATACCTTTTATCCCGATATTCCCACGGGATCGAGACTTACGTGGGTGAAACCGCGGGGCGAGGCTAGTTTCCAATATTTTCGAACGACTCTAATTTGAATTTTCAATGACTCTTATTTGTGTCTAATGAGTCTCTTTTATATATAATTCCCTACTGCAATTAATAGATGGCTTAGCATCAATTAAATAAGGATCTGAGGCTGTCAATACGCAATTATAGTAACCAATTAAATTGTCACGATTTTAATATTGGCTACCTTTTTACTAATTAGTGGTCCTATGTGTTAGATACGGCATTAGATTGTAAACTGGAATTAGACTGACATGATTGTAATCTGAATTTGATACGGCTTAGGAGGGATAATTTTATTCGAATTTCAAAATAGGCTAATTTGGTTCACGCTTTGACGTCATTCTCCCCTCAGTGAATTCTGTGATTGACGCGATAATAGTCAAAGTCAAATCATTTATTTCAATTAGGCAAATAAAAGGCACTTTAGAAACGGAAAAAAATTACAAAAAATTTGAACTGAACAAAGACCGGCACAGAATAAGATTCCGTCTCGCTATCAAGAGCCCAATAGACAAGGCGTTCCCAAGAGACACACGTGACCATCATTTTTTATTTTTTCATTTTCCTATTTAAGAGTAAGCCGGTCTTCGACTAAATGAATAGTATTATTTTCCCTTCAAACATGAAATTCTTCTCAATTTACATAAAAAATAAGTAAATACACAAATAAATTATCCTCCATAACTTTATGTCTTCCTTTATTTGTCCTTATTGCCCGTCCGCCTGTTAACACTTAAGTGCCAATAACCGATTTAGTACAGTCACGCCGAAAATTTATAGGCAACCGTTACGATGCATCTACGCCCTCTTTGTTTACGAACACATTGTTTGGAATAAATTGAGGTTCTGGTGAGCACAAAACTGTTACAAAGGATTATGGACCAATCATGTCAACTCTTGAGTAAAAGGTTTAGAAAATGGTATAATTTAAATAGAAATATTGTAGGTGTTTGAGGTTTCTATTCTTAAATACACAAGAGATATGTTTGGACAGACCTTGCTTTATCAAATAAGGGACTAATATCTTTAAATGACAATTCGAATTATAGGGTAATAGATTGAAATTGAAATAGAAAGTATGGGCCTTCGAGACTAGTCTTCTAGTTTTTATCTTAAATACATTAGAGGTAGGTAAATAATACCTACCTTTTATGTATTTAAGATAAAAACTGAAAATAAAACAAAATGTCAATGTTGAAATGAAAATTCACCGTCACTCGTGTTTTCACCTGAAGATGGTTAGGTACGTTAAGTTTCATTATAACCTAAGCTATTTGCCAGTTCTATGGTCCAATAAGTAACAATGTTCTCGAACCTAATCGAGTACAATTTCTCAGGATCATTTGAAAAAGGTGTTGGAAGGTAATTTTCTTATCTTCGGTAAAAGATATGAGAGAAATGTATCACAAACGAAGGCAGGGAGGAATAAAAATGTGGTCTGTGGAATCTTTCTTATTTTTCAATAGAAGAAAGGAGTGACTTTGCAATTATATTTTAGGTACTTGGGAAAGATTTTATAGATTATTATAGATTTTTATAGATTATTTTATAGATTTTAACAAATTAAATTAAATGGTAATAATAAATAATTGGTACTTTAATGTTTTAACTTTGATATTTTAATACTGTGGCCTGAAAGAGCCATTATTATTACGATCTTTAGTTTTATTGAACTTTGTTTTGTTCAAGTTAGTTTTAAAAGGCGCAGTTTAAATTTAATTCAAAGTTTTTTTAAAATAACAATTACACAATTACAGTTTTAATAATTAATTACAATCTAGCATAAAAGACTAATAAGCAATTTTAATCGAACTTAATTTTTTACGTGATAGTTATTTTAATATTTAATAATTATATTATCGGTTTATCTACAGAGAGTGCTATTCTAAGCCTTAAGCAGACTGTGCAGTACTATACAGCAAGAAAGATACCAGTTTTTGCGTGTTACCTGGATTTGTCAAAAGCATTTGACCTTGTAGCATATAAGGTGCTATGGGGTAAACTGCAGCATGAGACGGATGTGCCCCGAGAGGTAATCAAACTGTTTAAATTTTGGTACGCTAATCAGCAGAACCGTGTTAAATGGGCAAACTCCTTTTCAGATGACTACATGCTTGAGTGTGGGGTGAGGCAGGGGGGTTGTCCTCCCCCGCATCCTTTAATCTGTATATGAATAATCTGATCGATGAGCTTAGCAGAACCGGAATCGGCTGTCATATTGATGGTGTATGCATTAATAATATAAGTTATGCAGACGATATGGTTCTGCTGAGCCCCTCGATCAGGGCATTAAGAAAACTTATTAAGGTGTGTGAATCATATGCTGAGGCCCATGGGCTCAAATATAATGCACCAAAGAGCGAATTCATGGTATTTAAGGCAGGCAGTAAATGCTATAGCACAATTCCACCAGTTATGTTGTGTGGCAGTCCTCTAAAAAGAGTTGCAAATTTCAAATATTTGGGTCATTGGGTCTCAGACGACTTGAAAGATAACGTTGATCTTGAGCGGGAGCGCAGGTCGCTGGCTGTTCGATGTGAGATTTTGGCCCACAGGTTTGCACGTTGTACGGCTCAGGTTAAGGTGACGCTTTTCAAAGCCTACTGCCAATCCTTTTACACGTGCAGCCTGTGGGTGAACTTTTCGCAAAGGGCATATAGTGGCCTGCGCACACAATACAACAACACGTTCCGGGTGTTAATGGGGCTGCCGCGTTTTTGTAGCGCGTCCGGCATGTTTGCCGACGCGCACGTTAATAGTTTTTCGGCTATCATGCGCAAGAGATGCGCATCTTTTTTACGCCGTGTTCGCGCCAGCCCCAACATCATTCTTAGAGTGTTGGCTGATAGGTGGGACTCTCCGATCTTGGGGCGGTGGATACGACTGCACGCAGTCAAGTAAACATTCCCCGGCATCGGCGTGCCTCACGCAGCTTAGAATATAATATGTTACTAACACTAGTTTCATAAGTTTACATTGTTACTAACAAATATGGAAGTGATTCCGAAATAAATGTTGATTAATTTATTTATTACTATTTTATTTTAACTTTTTTTTTTTGGCCCTGGAAAAGGATGTTTGGAAAGATTTGGGGGAGGCCTTTGTCAGCAGCGGGACTGTGAAGGCTATTAAAAAAAAAAAAAAACAGGAATAGTGTACTTGTACTTTTCACAAGTCCGTTCCACTTTCTTAGTCTGATATAATAATAACATAAACACTTTGTTCATGTGTGTCATTGTCACTATTATTTCTACACATTTTACAATACATTAACTCAAAAGGTTTTATATTAGACTCCATATTACTCCATATTACTATATTAGACTCCATTTTTAGGTCACGATGGAGATCGTCATTTCTTATATACCAGGGCGCATTAATAATAAAAAAATGTAAAGTGCACTTGGAATTAAAGTCAGTCGGTCACAGTCAAAGTATCTATATCTTCTTCTATCTATCTATATCTATATTATGTATATCTTTAATATGGCTTTGACTGCGACCTTTATTTAAATTCATTTATGTTGTAGATATTTTCCTTATTCATATCAATTTAAAACTTTAATTACCATTTTTCTATTTTATACATTATTATACACATCTAACATTTAAAACTGCAATGAAAAAGTTAAAGATCTTTGTGTGTTTACAATCATTTTAATACGTAAAAACGTTTATTCTTTATTAATTTAATAAAGTCAGAATAAAATCTTTATACTTTTCGGTATTGAATTTTTCTAATTCGATTTTTTTTAAATTTAAAAACGACTAATATAACATCACGCCTATAATTATGCCGCGAAGTGTTAGGCAGAGTTTTAGAATAGATTATGACATAATAACCAGATTGTTCCCGATTGTACAATGCAATATTAATTATGGCCGTAAATCTTTTTATGTCCTCACTAGCAATCACGGTTATTTTGAACGAAGCCAAGCTTAGAAACATAATGTAGATATTCGAGTTAACTTATTATTTAGTGCATAATTAAAACCTTTATTCAATAAAAATACCATAAAAACACTCCTTGTGCTATTATAATTAAAAAATAATGTTAACTGAAAACCTTTTTTGAATATTTCATTTCATATCTTTTAAGAATTATTCCCACTTATAAATACATACTATAGAAATTGAACAATTTGATTTGTATTATAATAATATCAAGAGCAGAGGCGAATTGATATTTCAGCTTTGACTTCAATCATTTGAATATTTTTATTGAATTTTCTAATTAAAAATTTCAAAGAGCTTTGAAGTGGCAAGGCTTTTGGGTAGGAAATGTCGACTCCATCTAGCTTATTTTTTTTAATGTGACTTGTAAATGTGATTGCGATAATTTCATTTCATTTGATTTGTAGGTAGGTAGGAAATATAAAATGAAATGTAGTGTGTAGGACGGCTATTTCATAATCAATTTTACTTGTGTAGGCTGATTACGGACTTATTATTGGCATTACCAATTACGTAAGGTCGAATACCTGTATAAGAAATAGTTTACTCAGTGGTATTATGGCAAATTACTCGTTAATCTATATAATAATACTAATATACTTATACTAATATTATAAAGCTGAAGATTTTCTTTGCTTGTTTGAACGCGCTTATCTCAGGAACTACGGGTTGGAATGGAAAAAAATCTTTTTGTGTTAGATAGTCCATTTATCTCGGAAGGTTATCGGCTATATAACATCACGCTACGACCAATAGAAACGGAGCATAAATGAAAAATGTTGCAAAAACGGGAAAAATTATTCCTTTTTGAGAGCTTCCGTTGCGTGCGCTGCGTAAACGGTTTAAGTTAGGCAAATATCATGTACGATGGAATTGTTCTTCATTGAAAGTTCTAAAAAAAGGTCTGCGACAGCATATATCTATCTTTTGAGATTGACTCACTATAACCTTTTTTATGGTAATCAAATTTGTTCAACATTAATGCATTATTTGCGATGGAGTTTTATCAACATAATATTAATTCTTATTAAAATAAATAGTTTTAACTTCAAAGGTATTTATGTAGCTGTAAAATAATTTTTAATTCATTCGAATCGGACATTTAATTTAATTTTGAAGTTATCACGAAATACAATACGCGAACCGTCCGTGCCTCGCCGCGCCGCTGCGACGTTCCCTACTCTAGAGAGGATAGGATGGGCACACGGGTAGACCATGACCTGGAATAGGACATAAGATACGATTTATCCCTGTATTCCCACGGGATCGAGACCTACGCGAGTGAAACCGTGGGACACAGCTAGTTACTGATAAAACCACTGGCAACGTAGGTTGTGGAATCGAGCCCCGCCAGGCGCTTTACTTTCTTTAAAATAATTTCATCTCTCAAAACGGTGAAGGAAAACATTGTGAGGAAACCGGTATGTACTGGAACCAAAAATTCGAAGACACGTAACATCTACCAACCTGGGCCACTGGGCCCACGTAGTAGGTTACAGCCCACTCCATCTCGAAGAGAGGAGACTTGTGTCCCAGCAGTGGAAAAATTATAAGCTGATGTGCTTATGCTACCGATAAAACCTAAATCCATAGGCATGACGGTGTATGTTTTTTTGATCGACTTGAACTTAGTTCGTTAACGTTTACTTGGTTATTGCCATACGTACTACTAAGTACTGCTATTTAGTACCTAGCTACTACTATGACAATTATTTTTATATTTAAACGTTCGTCCTAGTGTGTCATCATCATCATCAGCCTACAGCAGTCCACTGCTGGATCTAGGCCTCTCCAATTGCACGCCATTCAGCTCGATTCTCGGCAACTCTCATCCAGCTGCTACCACCCGCCCTGCGAAGACCGTCGTTCCACCTAGCCTCAGGGCGTCTTACCTTACGTTTGCCGATTTGCGGTTTCCACTCAAGAACACTTCCATCCCCCAACTCAAACTTCAAGCATTTATTTCAATTAAACCAATACAGGCAATTTTGAATTGTCATGAAGTCGGTCAGTTAGAAAGATGAAGCTAGTATGTTAAACGCTTCGTTTTCATAGACAAATTCCTAT
This sequence comes from Lithophane leautieri, assembly GCA_949152455.1. Taxonomy (NCBI): domain Eukaryota; kingdom Metazoa; phylum Arthropoda; class Insecta; order Lepidoptera; family Noctuidae; genus Lithophane; species Lithophane leautieri. The sequence continues at coordinate 1,363,182 of OX424463.1, read as the reverse complement.
ATTTATACAATTTTTCAGTTTATACTTTTCTTTATAAAACTAACTTTCTTATTCTTCTGAATGGTATAAACTGGCGATTTACAACGTCTCCACATAATTTACAGCCATCTTAGCAAGATGGCCGCCGGCGCAACTGCAGAAACACGTAAAAGGCATTATTTCCTCGTTGCTCCAATTTTAAATCAGCCGAGATATTTTGCAGTGGACGGAATATCTGAGTCTTGTGCAAAGAGTTTTGACACGATTTAAAATGGTCGAGTTATTCTGATAATTCTGTTTGAAATTCGAAATAGGAAAACTATTTTGGCTACACACTTTTTTAAATTTTCACTTTAAGTTTTTCGGTATTTGTTTAGTTGTTACACACAATTATGGCCAATAAAGGTATCGATTATTGATAATTGCAGGCACTTGATTTTATTCTATAGCAAGAAGTTTTATTTTGTGGTTTATATGTCTAGTCTTTAGATATGGTGTCATTCTTTATTGTATATACATATTTTTTTTAATAATTTTTATTTGCTGTAAGAAAAAGGTTATCAAACACAAAATCAGTTACTGAAGTTAATCCAGGTAAAAAATGGTAACAATTAATGAAAGTGACAAGACAAGTAATGTAAATTCGAAGCAACCAACTTGCGGTGTGTCTTAACGTTGCAATAAATGGGAGTCTAGCACAGCATATATGAATGAGAATATACCTTGACGCTGATATTCGCTGATGCAGTGAAACGGCCGTCGAGTAGACGAGATAATTACGCGAATAATTAGTGGTAATGTACGGAGTTTAAATTAAGTAGGTATGTAGAAATACCCGCAAATTAAGTTATTAGTTGTATCATTGACATTGAAATTTTCCAGACGTTTTCAAGAAAACGAGGTTTGGTAACAGCAATTATACAGATATGCTTTCCAATTGCAAGCCAGCGGTCGTCGCGTCGCGACTCACTAAAACAGGTTTATAGCGACACTTTTAAACACTTTCAAAGTTGTAATTTTCAAGTGATCATTCATTATTGTTGATAACCGTCCTTTGTTTTCCTTCTTCAAAAGAACATTTTCTCAAACGTGAAACTTTGAGCTGTTCAACAGGTTTGCTTTTGACACCGCACCGATAAACGGCATAATATTTATTTCACAGTACAGATGCATCAGGTTGCAATGCTGAACGAAATACGATATCCAACGGTTCACTTCTTACGTAAGTTTTCTTTCGAAGAAAAAATATCAGAAATAATATATAATAGTCCATCTTTATTTTGCAAAAGAGAGCTGTCAGAGCCATTTATAATCTATGTCGCCGCGAATCTCTCAGGGAACTATTTAAAAGGATTAATATTATGACGGTACCTTGCCAATTTATTTATGAGAATATTATGTATGTAAGAAAAAATTTAAATCTATTTAAGAAAATAAGTGACAGACATAATTTTAATACTAGAAATAAAGATAAAATAGATCAACCATTTTTCAGATTAGCTAAAGTACAAACATCTTTTATGGGGTACTGCGTTAAATGCTATAACAAAATACCTTGTGATATATTGCAATTGAATGAAAGAAAATTTAAAACTCATATAAAAAGTACACTTTGTAAACAAGCTTATTACAAATTAGAGGATTATATCCAGGATAAGAATGCTTGGAAACATGCTGGTCTTGCTCCATAGGACAATTTAGAGTCTGGACAAAATCAAACTGGTTGCTAATTTAGTTGTATATTTTATTATTTGTATGTCATAGATTTTTACACTCTGTGATTGCATGGAATCACGCACTGACTTATTAGTATTACTTGTAAAGATGTTAGGAATATTGTAATATCGTATACTTTTACAATGTTTGTAAATATGTGAGCACCATGTACCTATCACATAACTGATTTATTTGTCATTGCTCCATTTATAATTATTTTTTTGCCTTTTGTGGGACAGTAATCTTATTGTGGGTGCATGGTCTTCACATATAATTATATAATTCATGTATACAAAATATTGTAAACATTTTTGAAAAGAGTAACGGTGGAGTTTCTTGCCCATTCTTCTCCATACGAAATCTACCTTTTGGAATGGGCAACTAGAATCAATTCTATTTCTTTGTTTGTTTATCATTGACGTTCAAAAGTGCCTTTTATGTGCCTATTTGAAATAAATTATTTGACTTTGACTTTGACTTTGACTATCTTTTTTTGTTATGCAAATGACATTACGAGAAATTCCAAGCATTACACTGCTACAAGTTAAACGTAAATAAAGAAATGAGTTTTGTTAGTTAAAAAAAAGCATATAATAAAATAGTAACTACTGTAAGTCAAAATTGTACATAGAATTTTTATTGAAAAAAGTAAGTAATTGCTACGCGGTTTGGAAACGAGTCTATGCCGAAAATACAGTTTTTTCCGTTTGTCTATTTGTCTGGATGTATGTTCCAGATTGGCGCAAAAACGGATGAACGGATTTGATGAAAGAAAAAAGAAAGAAAGAATAATATTTATTTGGACACAGTTCGTGAAACACAATATAAAATAAAAAAAAGAGAAAATAATGTTTTCATAATGTGTGCCTCACGGCTGCGCCAAAAAGGTTCATTTCAGTATTAATGCCAGACAAATGAAAAAACACAAACAAATGAAATGAACACAAATGGCAATGGTGACAAATGAAATTTGGCACATATAAGTTTATTACCTGGATTAACACAAATGGTACTTTTAATCCCAGTAGTGGGTTCCCCTGGATATTTTCCAACATCCACGCGGGCGATGCCGCGGGCAAAAGCTAGTAACCTAATAAGTAGGTAGAGTAGGTACCCAAACACCAAACATAAACGATGATGAATAGATTTTGTGATGGTCAGTTTCTAGTACATATCGACCGTTTTAATACAAATAAATACTTACAATACAAGCTTATAAAGGTACTGGTAAATAAAAACTTTACCAATATAAATGTGAGGGTAGTATGAAGCGATTACAGCGAAAACATACGTAGTTATAAGCTTTCCCGGCTTCGGAAAGCGTTATCAAATATTCACTCTGTGTCAATCCTTAAATAACTTTCCGTGATTGGTTGATAAAAAACACAAAAGATAATCTTTTAAACTGACATCAGATTTCCTGATTACATAACATCACGCCTGTAATTCCCGAAGGGCTAAGCCGTTGGTCCCGGGTGTCATTTGTGGATCTTTGACAGTCGTTACGGGTCGTCAGAAGCCGGAGAGTCTGACAACTAGTTTTACCAAGGGGTATCGTATTGCCCAGTTACTGGGTTGTGGAGGTCAGATAGGCAGTCGCTCCATGTAAAATACTGGTATTCAGCCGCATCCGGTTAGACTGGAAGCCGAACCCAACAGAAATATTTTGTGAGCTTTGCAAAACAATTAGTTACAATAAGTCGATTTTCTGTTTAAAAGTTTTGCTGCAAATAAATATGACAAATATTTTTCTTACATCCCCGGTACCTAATTTTAAAAATTCCTTTATATTTTATCATTCTGTCTTTTACACATGGGTCATAATTATCTTAAATCAATTAAGTTTTACGGCTTCTTTTTTCTCCCTTTAAAATAATATGTTAGGTGTTTGGGAAAAGGCTAGGCAGATTGGTTGATTGTAATCGGGTACGAGGCTGTTCCCATCAACCGAGCACAAATCCAGACTCCGGACAGGTACTGAGAAATTCTAGATGGAAAAACTCAATAACGCTTTGCCCGACCCGGGAGTCGAACTCAGAACCTCGTGCTCAGTAGTAGCGCTTGCGAGGACTAGAGCAACGAGGCAGTCTACACGAGGAACTAAACGAATAAACATGTTGTATTTAAGTGAATAAGTCACTCTTACCTTTAGGGCTTAGTCAGACTTTCTAGTAACTTTGTTCCTTAACAAGATGTCTCTCGGAAAACTTATTACACAACTAGTGCGCTAAATTCTTTTCCTATTCCCTTCATTAGTCACCCATTAGCTTCAAGTTAATTCTGTTGAAAAAATAATAAAATCTGCAAAAATTAAAATAATATTTGTTGGATTTAAATTAGTAAGAATTTATTGTATACCGTACGTCCTGTTCAAAGTCTTAATTATGTTGTTTTTATCGTTCTGTAAAAACCGTATTATTTATGTGATGTCTGTAAATTGGTATTGGTAAATCTGTGGCGCAGGAACCAAAAGCAATAACATACAACTTTTTTTTGCCACCATTCTCGCCAAATTTTGCATTAATTTGATTAATCTTTTATTAATTAAAATGCAGCAAACCTATAAGACACCGCAGTACTTTCAGTAGTTCTATCCTGCAATTATTAAACAGATTCAAAAACGACCCAGTTTTTCTCACAAGTCATTACGTGTAACGAATACCATTTTGATCAATGAGGATTTCACGGTGCATCCTAACTTTTTTTCTGTGACGTTATCTAAAGGAACGTGTCGAGAAACAGAATGTTTGTGACTTGTTTGAAAATTTTACAAAAAATGAAGAAGTTAAAAACTAAAACATAACTACGACAAAAAGTGCCAATTAAAACGATCGAAGATTTTTGTTAAATAAAAATAATAATTACATCGGTTTAGTATGACCCGAGTCACACGTCATTAATAAATATGTCATGTAATTAGGGCATAAATCGTGTAGATTATGTGTGACTTCGATTGGTAGGCTTCCAACCTGTACGTAATGTAAGCCACTTCAACTAATTTCTTTTTGTCTTACATTGAAAATAAAACGGGAAAAAAACATAAAAATCAATACAGCAATCAATTACACTCCTACGCATATGCGTTAGTTATTATCTCCGATCCCATACATTCAGTAATGACGTCACATTTCAGGTCAATGCACACCGTTCCAATTTATTAATAAATGGCTTCCGTACAGTTCAGATCCTCTAAATCCTCTATTATATCTAAACTACATGCAACGAACAAATTCTAGAACTTTAATATTTAAAAAGTTATCATTTTAGAGTTATCTATTTTATACCCTTATGTGGGCTATGTGGTCACGATAACGTCATTCGATATAGCGGATTTCGATTCAATGTGTTTTCGAACTGGTGTACCACTCGCAATATTTTTCGAAATCGCTTTCGTCGAAACGACGGTATTTGAATCTTCATATCACTCCCATTTATGCATTAGCATGTGCCAAAAAATACCTGATTTATAATAAATAATACCAGCCTAATAATGTCCCACTGCAGGGCAAACGTTTCTTCTCATACGGAAAAAGCATGATAACAACGCCTGCTCAAGACGGGTTGGCGATTTCCGATAGTTAGGATAGGATTAGTCCAGGGTTCACTATGTTTGTCCTTGACCGATGTCAGTCCAAGATAAACTCGGAAAGTAATATGAATTGAAAAAGTCACATTGCGACTTGCCCAGATTTGAACCCACAACCTCGTGCATGCGAGACGAGGTCTTAATCACTGGGCCATCACGACACACAGAAGTACCTAAGGTGCAACTTATTTTCTAGCAAGAATTATTTTTCGTTCATCAGCATCATCATTTCAGCCGAAAGACGTCAACAGCTGGACATAGGCCTTCCTCAAGCACCGGCACTTCGACTGTCTCTGAGCGTCCTGCATCTAACGGATTCCTGCGGCCTTCAGAAGGTCATCAAGGCGTTGGAAGTTTTCCCACAAGGACCACCTGTTAGGAAATCGGAAGACGTTGGAAGTTCTCCGACAAGGACCACTTGTTAGGAACCACAAAACACTAATCGTTTAAAATGCCTGCCTCTGCCTAGCCTTTTCCCAACTATGTTGGGGTCGGCTTCCAGTCTAACCGAATGCAGCTGAATACCAGTATTTTACATGCAGCGACTGCCTATCTGACCTCCACAACCCAGTTACTGGACAATACGGTACCCCTTGGTAAGACTGGTTGTCAGACTTTCAGGCTTCTGACGACCCGTTACGACTGTCAAAGATCCACGAATGACAGCCGTGACCAACGGCTTAACGTGCTTTCCGAGGCACGGAGGAGTCTCGGTATGTAAAGATGGACACCCATCCACAGACCAACCCTGGCAAGCGTAGCTTAACCTGATGGATCGACCCGTGCGGCTGTTATTACATAGCCACAATCGTTTAAAATGCGAACACCCAAAAAATTATTAGTGTATTTCAACAACCCTACATCATTAAAATAGGTAAATCACTGAACCTTATATTTCCACCTTTAAAAACACATCAACAAACCAAAGCATAGAAATATGATTTATGTTTACCTTTTTCATAAGGCCTCTTTTGCTTTGAAGTTATTGGGCAGTTTTCCTGTACCGAAGTGGTCTTGAATGGCCTCGTCGCATCGAGGGCCCTCCAGTGGTTTGAGTATTAAACAACTCACCTGTATTTTATTTCAGCAAAATACATTTCCAAAACATTTCTGAATAGATCTATAATGTTCAGTATAGCGGAAAATTCTGTGGTAAACGCAGTATTACGTAGGTAAGTAAGTAGGAACGGTGATGGAAAACATCGTGAGGAAATAGTAATGTCCTAGAAACAAAAATTCGAAGACATGTGCCATCTTTCAATCTGCACTGATGGCCCCGCGCGTGGTGAATTACGGCCCACTCCCTCTCATCCTGCATTTCGTCACGATATTTTCCTTCACCATTTTTAAGCAAATGATAATTTTTTCCAAGTCCCTCAGGATATTCAGACCAGCCAATTTGCGATCAAAATGCTAACATTTTTCCGAAAGATGAATATATAAAAATATTAGTTACTTATGGGGTAGTTTATCCCTTGTGGCAATAGTTTATTTGTTCAATTATAGTTTCTAGCGTTTGACCTTTAGGGCGAAGGGGATGTCCAATAGAAAGTATTTGAATATTTTAGTAGTTGTCTCCTTGAAAGTTTATCCCTACATCAAATTGGAAAGTCAAATAAAATGTTGGCCAAAGGCACATATATTCAGAATTATAGACATTATTAGCATTTGCGAATAAAATTGGTAATTTTGAACCCCGAAAAGCATTAAGCACTAACGCATCATCGGTTGAGTGTGTAGGGTCGAATGTTTTACTATCTACTTGTCCGTTCTGGCGCTCTGCGACCGATAATACGAGACGTATCTTCCGTCAGATGTACGACCACCCTTATGGAACTTATTGCTATCGCGGAAATGCACTGGATTTATATATCTCGAATAACCTAACTATCTTTGGTCCCTGAACGTTTATGCTAAATATACTTTACTATGATCGCCTCTAAAATGTACGGTGAAAAGGGGAAATTGTTATAAGCACCCTTTAAGTAGACGGAATGTCGATCGTGGAGCCCTTCTACGTATTAAATATCTTTTTTAAGGTTTTTGAATTGAAATTCTGTGTGAGTTACAAACTATTCATCTTGTATAATTTGTATGCAAAGAGTTATACTGCGACATGAAACAATATATTCGTTTGGGTCAAAAAAACTTTGAAGCTGCGAAGTTTCGTCTCGTATATCCTAAAATGTATGAGTTGAAGATCTATTTGAAATTTTCGTCTTGAAATGAAAAGCCTTGGATTTGTTTTGTATCATTTTGGTATTGAGTTCTACACTTTAATTAGCAACTTGTGATTCTGAGCTATCAAAACCCCTCAAAGGCACAAAAACAATTGAGTTACACTGCAAAATCAAAGGGTTAAACCAATTAATGCAAGGATCCCGGTATGAGTATCATTTTCATTCAAGTAGGTTCTTTCAATGCACCGTAGAATCTACACTGAAAAGATTATTAACTGTGAATGTGAGTGAACTTTCCCCTTTCGAGATCACAGACATTGCTGTTATAAGAACCCATGTACGTACATGTTGATGATACTAAAAAGTTTATAGCAGTGTAGTACAGTCAGCATTGCGAGTCGGTAAGCTGTGTGCAGTCTTCAAGAAAGTCTACACGGTTTAAGGACATTGACGCGCAAACTTATCGAAATTTTTAGTCGGTTATAACAAAAAAAAATTGTTAAAAAAAATTTATACTTATAATATGACAGACTGTCAAAATATAAAAACAATGATGGCGCACACACGCAACAAAACATTTGAGTATTTTCAAAGTTGTAAAAATGTTCTGAAAAACCTGTTTTGACCAAAAACTGCTCCGCGTTCGTTTTCTGGGACAAGCTTATTCTATCCCCAACCAGTGCAACTCCTGAAAGTCAGAGTAAACAAAACGGAGCTCGACTAGTCCCGGAGAAATGATTCTACTCTCTGTAAACTGTTCTGTGTATGTTAAAGAAAACATGAAAGTGACTGAAAAGCAGTTTGCGTTGATGAAGAATTTTATATAACAACACTACACTACATACGCCTCACGCCTCACGCCTCACGCCTGTATTCCCCGAAGGGTTAGACAGAGGTGTACCTATAGTACACCCACATTTCGCCAGTTGCGTTTAGGCTTCATGTTATAGGGGGTAAGAGTATTGCCATCAACTGGGCACAAATCCAGAGTCCGAGCTGCTACTGAGAAATTCCTAATAGAAAACCCAATATTACTTGAATAGAATAATTATAATTGGAATTTCAGATACTTACTGGTGGAATACAACTTTTGTAGCCGACAGTACCTACATAACTAAGTATTCGTCGTGATCTTGTTCGAAGCACTATGAAACTTTTACAGTTTGGGTGTGAACAGTAATGATGTATCTTAATTTGCAAATTGCCTTCGTTTTATAACTTTTTTATTATTCCGAACGCTGATTGAATTGGAAGTTTATTTCCCTGCAGGTGAAAAACAAAGTAATAAAAATGGCTGATTAATCTAATGCTACTTGATGTCAAGTGGTGTATTAAGATATTAAAGCTATTTGATTTTTTATATGGACTGTAATATTAATTCAAATATCGGTAATAAATTAGGTTCAAGTACGTAGAATTGTTTGGTGTAGGTATAATTGTTACGTGCCCAGTTATGTGCAAAAAGGTGCATGGAGAATTAGACTTAGTGAAATTCAACTGCAATTTCCTCCTTAAGTTTAAATCTATATAATAAAAATGAATTGCTGTTCGTTAGTCTCGCTAAAACTCGAAAACGGCTGGACCAATTTGAATAATTTATTTTTGTTGTGTTCGTTATTATCAGGGCAAGGTTTGTACGTAAGGTAGGTGTAGGTAGGTAGGTAGGTAGGTAGGTAGGGTAGGTAGGTAGGTAGGTAGGGTATGAATGTAGGAAGGCTAGGTAGGTAGGTACGGTGGGTAGGTAGGTAGGGTAGGGTGGGTAGGTAGGTAAGGTAGGGTAGGTAAGTAGTGGTACCCGTGCGAAACCGGGGCGGGAAGCTAGTTGAAAATAAAGTGGAGTTATTTATTTAGTACCAACTTATTTTTTGCTAATTTAACTTGTTTAATCAGCGCCTTGTCTACCTTGCTAGTTATAGGTTTAGTTATAGGTTTTCCAGAGCTTTTGTTATAAAAATATACATTGTCATTACGTTTACCAAATGCCCAGGGGGACAATACCTAGCTATTGTAAATCTTAGGTGTGTGATTGGAGAAGCTGTAATTATGTTTTCCGGGATGAAAAACTGCTATGTTTCGACAAAGATTTAAAACTTTCTGGAAAATTGTTGATCAAAGGCCACATACGTTAATTATAGGACAGCATGTAAATTTTAATTCCTATATTTAAAAAAGGGTTCAATAAAAAAGGCACGGGATATCACCCCAATCAATTAAGTTGACTTTTAATTAAATTCGAATACGTAGGGATAGGGTCATTGATCCCTCTTTTTAATACGTCGATCGTCCATCCAAAATGCTATTAACGAATGGGTCACAGCAATCAACGTGTTGTCAACGTCAACATAACTCGTTGGTCAACTCATGACTAAGCCTGTCTCCTAACCAAAGCGATCATCGCGCGAACATGCGTCTGTCGCGTTCATTTTGCTGAAGTAGTAAAAGTACTCTAGTTTTCCAAGCAAATCAGTGACATTTGAACGCGATGAATTACGATGACTGTTTTTTCAATAATCAACACTCAGTTATGTCTGTCATATATTCAACTTCTTCTTTTCGAGTCCCTGTATTAAGGCTCTTACATACTGGCGCGATTTGTCGCGCGATGCGACGCCGCCACATTGTTCACCGTGAAGTTTTCTCAGAAATTGTTCTGTTAGAATTCGCGTCGCGCGACAATTCGCGCCAGTATGTATTGAGCCTTTAAACTGCTACTAGTTGATTGATGAATCCAATCGAAGTCCGTCGTTACAGTTTCTTTTAATGAAAACTTTTGGTCACATTGCCAGAACCAAACAGTTTCATGATAAAATACACAAGTCAATAGATTTGTCAAAACTCTTAGATTACTGTCGTTTTTGGTAAAAAAATAAATTAAACAAAGAAGTAATACGGATATGCCCGACAACCCGTTCTCCCAGAGACGGTGGGACGTGCCGCTCTGCAGTATTATACAGAATACCCTGGTAAATATGTCACCTAAGCATGCCCGTCTGCAGGCTGTGGGTTAGTGGGAGTCAGGCATATGGTTTCAAGCATACTCGTCATTCACCACAGGCACTATGAGGGATGAAACAACGTTTCGGCTCGCTTCATGTCTCCACTTGGGCGCGCCTTGTGTTGCTACGCATCGGTGTTACTGCGGTGAAGCTTTCGACAGTCTCGGGCACCATGGGCTATCCTGCTGCAGAAGCGCATAGCACGGCATGCGAGTATCAACGATATTATTCGTCGAGCCCTTGTCATCACCTTGTTGGTGTACCAGCGGTATTAGAACCAAACGGCTTGGTACGTGATGATGCATGGGAAGAGACCAGACTGCGCCACGTTGTTGCCTTGGAAGGAAGCCCTCTGGTGTGTGACGCAACCTGTGTCGACACTCTTGGGCCATCTTATGTTCCTAGCATGGCGGGCTGTGTTGGTGCCGCAACTGTGGCTGCTGAGACCCTTAAGAGGCGCGAATACTGTAACGTTACGGGTAACTATAGTTTTGAGCCGTTTGGGGTCGAAACGTTTGAGTCATAGGACCCGAGTACGCGTTTCCTTCTTAAGGAAATTTTTCGACAACTGGTAGACACTTCACGTGACCAGAGCGCTGGCTCGTTCTTTGGCCAAATTAGCATTGCCGTTCACCGTGGAAATGCTGCCAGTCTTCTGGGCACGTTTCCGGATGACAGCGATGCGGACGAGTACTTCGACGCCTAAGTGTTCTTTTGTTTTTGTATTTATTTGAATAGTAAGTTAGTTAGTAATGTAACTTTCTTTCAACTACGTAGTAATGTTATCATTAATCACTACGATATATAAACGATCACAAAGGCCGTATTTTATGCTTAGAACCAAAACAGTAAGAAATGTTATATTATTATGAAATCTCATGTTTGTTTTTCATTAATAACTCACTTTGCGCGCGATGCAACAATCTATTAATACCTATGTAAATAACTAGTTGTGTTAAATATTGTAAAAGAAATAAAATATTTTCAGTTAATATAAAAGAAGTAATTAAGTAAAACATTATTATATGTGCAGACGACAATCTCAGCGTCACTTTTAAATTATTCTGTCATCTTATTTATGAATATTTACTTCTATCTCCTCACTTTGATGTTGCAAAGCATACTCAATTAGGTTGGAATAATTAACATCATGATACGGTGTGGGCGTGTCGTTATACTCGTACATATAGCAGTTTGAGTGTCTCAAAGATTTAGAATATTGTACTTACCTACTTGAGGGGTTCGTGGGTAAATAATATTAGCTACACTGATCGATGGATGGTTCGGCTACGCTTGCCGCGGTCGGTTCGTGGATGGGTGACCATCCATTACATATTGAGACCCCTCCGTGATTCGGAAAGCGCCTTAAGTCGTTGATCATCCCGGCTGTCATTCGTGGATCTTTGACAGTCGTTTCGGGTAGTCAGAAGCCCAAAAGTCTGACAACCAGTCTTACCAAGGGGTTAAAAATCAATCTGCCTAGCCTTTTCCCAACTATGTTGGGGTCGGCTTCCAATCTAACTGGATGCAGCTGAATACTAGTATTTTACATGGAGCGATTTCCTATCGGACCTCCATAACCCAGTAACTGGGTAATACAATACCCCTTGGTAAGACTGGTTTTGTCAGACTTTCGGGCTTCTGACAACCCGTAACGACTGTCAAAGATCCTTGAATGACAGCCGGGACCAACGGCTTAACGTGCTTTCCGAGACCCGTGTCTCGGAAAGCACGAAGTCGCTTGGAAGTCTCCTCCGTAGGAGACTCGGTATGTAAAGATAGTCACCCATCTACGGACCAACCCCGGCAAGCGTAGCTTAACCTGATGGATCGACCCGTGCGGCTATTATTACTTAGCCACGAGTTTCTCGTCTTACCAAGGGGTATCGACGTGTTACTTGGTTTGTCGAGGTAAGATAGGCAATCATTTCATGTAAAGGTATTCAGCTGCATCCGATTAGATTGGAAGCCGACTCCTTCATAGTTGGAAAATGGCTGGGTACATTGATGGTACCTATTTGAACACCGTGGAGCGGGATGTGGGATGCGACTGCGCGCGTTGATTGAAGTCACGCGAGTATTCGCGTCAGTTCCAACACTTCCGTGTTATTTGACACTATCGGCACGAGCTAATTTCGTTCCTCATCCTTGTGGGATTCGCCTCATATTTAGCCAGAGCTTTATTTATTATGTTGAGTTGTACAATTATACAATAAATGTCAATGAATATATGTCAATACATTTTACTCCGGGTTCATGAAAGGCTAATTAAGACAAAATTAGCTGACAGTTGTCCAACTCAAATAACTGCTGTAATTTGCTGAAATAGTAACAGCCGATCAGAAATCTTGTTATGAGGTTGACAATAATGTCAGCTAATTTCTTGGTAATTAGTCTTTCTGAAACCAAGACTTCATAATGTATCTCTAGTGTCTCATGTATTTAGGTCACAAGGCACGGAGAAGTGTGTCGTGTTGGCGCTGCTACAGGCGGCATCATATAAACTAAACGTGTCAGAAGGTGGCACCGTTAAATTCTGACAAAGATAGTCGCGACGCGGCTCTTGTGAAACAATTTCTAAGAAATCTTCACGGAATTATTTGTTCTACCGGTGTCGCGTCGCACCTGTTTGCAGGAGCCTTTACTCCCACTACGACACAAATGAAATATAGAAACTGACGGCTTAGACTTTGGTGCCCGTTACAGAAGTAATGCGCTCAACGAAATTTCGGCGCCACGTTTAATTAACTAGTCTATAGGCTGCCGTCTTTTGATGCTGCCAGCTTACTTTTGTACATTGTGTCCTTGTGTAGTATATAAAATCACGCGCCTAAAATGACAACATTAACTTCCAGAATTACCTTCATAGCGATCATAACCCTTTTAGTTCAAGATTTGTTGCCATCAGACCAGACATCTTGGGTTTATAACGTCTGGTCTTTATAAAGAGTACATTGGCTGGTTCATTGATATGTACGAGTACACACGGCTACACATCAAGCTATACATTTCCAGTATAAGCTGACCTCGCATTATACGGAAATCCTATCGGTACAATGCGAGATCAGCATAAACTGGAAATGTATAGCTTGATGTGTAGCCGTGTGTACACGTTGACCAAGCTTGCGCTGAAAGCAAAGCTTACTAATTGGTTGCAGAATTTGTGTTACGACGATAATGAAGATATTCTAACCGTCACCTCATGAATACCATTTTCAATACTTAATACCTGTAATAAGTTAATAACATAAGTGATGGGTTTAAAGTTATAATAATAAATGTTTAGAGGAACTTTAGCTCCTGAGATACAAGTATAATTTAACTTAGTTCAGGAGCCAGCTGTTCAACTTGTTTTTGACCAGTTATACAATCATAATTTAGTGTATGACTAACTTTATGTTTCTCTTTGTAAGTTTTGTGTACTAGTCTCCAGGGGGCGCTGTTAGTAGTGTAGGTGGCACATGCTTATGTTAGTCGGAGTTAGTTTAGCAGGTACAGCCAGTTTATTACTGAATAGTAAGACGTGCTCATATTTGTTTAGAAGATTTGAGTAGAAGCGGTATACTATCTTTCATAATAATATTTCATATTAAAGTATACATGTGAATTTTAAGGAAATATTTGGACTGCATGACTCTACTGTATACTATGAAATAAGTAGTAGTTTCTTGATATCACAAGCAGAATAATACCACGATTTCGTTTAATAGTTTCTGCATGATTGGATAAGATTCCATCTATTGCAGTCCTGGTGGAAGAAGACGTCAAAAACCTATCAAATCCAGTTCACTTTATATTAGAAAAATATTTTGTTTCGAAATCCATGTCTCACTCTATCCCGCAGCAATCGAAGTCGTTGCCCTTTATGTCAAAACTCTTACCGCTGACAGGCAGTTTGTGACGATGTTATAAATCATTTTCTAACCGATCAGTTTAAAAGAAAAACATTATATTTCATCACCAATGCAATGCTTCTGCTTTATTTACAGTAATTCAAGAATATACTTACATTATACATCTAGCACTAAAATAATAATAATAATATTATTATATTATACATATTATGTACAAGTGATAAGCTAGCAATTTTTTGATGCACTATAGTGATTATTTCCCCCCCCCCCTCTTTTATATAAGTACATGCATTGCTAGAAAACTCTGCATTTGTTAATACTGATCACTCAATAACATCCGATTTCGATTCACACAAACATTGAGCATAAGAATTTACTTCAACCTCTATCGGAAACATTTTACTGGCGATTCTATTACTAACATTGGAGCAGCGATTTCAAACAATATCACGTGAAACTTTGCAAATATGCGTCAGAGTTGGTTTATAAATGTAAACTTTGCCGGTTTGACTAACTGGGTGCAATTTATTTTTTTATAAAGCCCACTACGCCTTTACGCCCAAATTCCGTGTATTTTGAAATGAAAAACTCTTTCTCAGTTCGTCTCTACAAAAACATATTTTCCAAATTAATCTTTCACCTTTTACACAGGCAGACATGATCTTTACTAACCTTTATTATTCATTATTCATGTAGGTAAATGTTAAGGACACATTTAATGCTGAACGTAAATAATCCATCTTTGTTGGCAAAGGGCCACACAATAGAGTTCTTACTCAATAATTTTATTTGATAAAAAAACTTGCGAGTTTCTAAGCCAAGAACTTTTCTTAACTAAAAACAGACCTAAAAGAAGAAGAAAGAATCGGGCTAATAGACTCTCATTTTACACGAAGAATGAGTAGCCCGCATACCTAGAATAGTTTACCCCAACTGACCCTTCTCACTTAGATTCTCCCATCACATCACATCACATTATTCCTTTCTTAATTAAATAAGGCACACCGCTAAGCTACCAGATGGGCCGCGTGCGTTCCAAGACTAACCTAAACTAAATAGAAAGTGCTTGACGAATAACTAGCTTTTAATGATAGTTATTTAACATTCACATACTGGAAAGTAGGAATTTTAAGGAATTTTAAATGTATTTACAAGCCATCACTTTGTTAATTTAAAAGTTGCAATTACTTAGTAAAACTCGTTTGTGGGCGTAATAATTTAAAACATTTCTTATTACTAACTATTAAATAAGACAGCGTGTTCAGTTGCAAAACAAAGGAATAATAGCTTTATTTTTAAAACATATAAGTACTCCACAGATGGCTAGTAACATTGTAGATATTTTCAACACCCCCACTATATCTAACAATGTCATTACACCTAAGGTACATTTTAAACATGTTGAACACCCAATTTATTCAAAAAATAATAATGCTTATTAGCGCATAGACTCTTGGTAAATAAATCAGCGGGCATTTCAGCTGTCGGCAAATATTGAAAGTTTACAATTTTATTTGTTACACAATCTCTACAAAAGTGATACCGTATATCAATGTGTTTGGTTCTTTTGTGAAAAACTGGATTTGCAGTCAGCTTAAGTGCACTCTGATTATCATTATAAATATCAATAGTGTACATTTTCTTTGTTATCTCATACTGTAGGTTCCTTAAATAAACAGATTCTTTGCAGGCTTCAGTTAATGCCATGTACTCTGCTTCGCTACTGGACAAAGCAATAGTTTTCTGTTTTTTAGCTTCCCAAGAAATTACACAGCCAGATAATGTAAAACAGAAACCCGTGTATGATCTTCTATCAATACTGTTACTACCCCAGTCGGCGTCAACAAACCCTTCTAAAATTGAGTTCCCATTAGCAGTAAACTTTAAACCATGATGTTTGGTATGTTTTAAATATCTTAGTATACGTTTAACATATGAGCAATGTTCTTTGGTATAGCAATTATTAAATTGACTCAAAAAACTAACTGTAAATGCTATGTCAGGCCTGGTAAGTACTGCCAGATACATGAGACAACCTATTATTTGTTGGTAAGGAAATTCATCTACAGAATTCTCATCTTTAGAGATATCTAACTTGGTCTCCATTGGAGTCTTAACAGTTTTACACTGACTCATATTAAACTTATGCAGTAACTTATCAATATAATCTTCCTGACTTAACGATATAGTTTTTTCAGATTGATTTACAGTTACATTCACACCAAGACATTTTTTAATTTCTCCTAAGTCTTTAATTTTAAAATGACCAGCTAAAACATCTTTTAAGTATTTAGTCTCTTTACTGTCATTGGAGAAAATAAAAAAATCATCCACATACAATGTAACGATAGTTTTCAACTTATCCTGTACCTTCAAATACATACATGGTTCTATCTTAGATTTAATATAACCAATTTTTAATAAACATTCATCCACTTTCTTGTACCATGCTCTAGAAGATTGTTTAAGGCCATATATTGCCTTTTTTAATTTAAGAACTTGACCATTCTTTACTGTTTCAGAAAAACCCTCAGGTATTTGCATGTAAATATTCTCTTCTAGAGTTCCATTCAAGAAAGCAGTTGTCACATCAAGATGCGTTATATCAAGACCTAGTTGAACAGACAGTGCAAATAATAATCTCAAAGTGGTGTGTCTCACTACTGGAGAAAAAGTGTCTGTATAGTCTACACCTTCGATTTGCGAAAAACCTTTGGCTACTAAACGCGCACGAAATCTAATATTATTTTCACTATCATACTTTTTACGTAGTACCCACTTGCACTGCACAACTCTACTGTCTTGTGGAGAATATGTCAACTCCCAAGCATCGCTGTTTTTGAAACACTGTAACTCTTCAGCCATGGCCATCTGCCACTGCTCCTTTTCAGGTCCGTTTAAAGCTTCTTTTAGAGTCAAACCTACCGCATCATCATAGGTATCCTCACCCATACAAAGATTTGAAGAATGATACCAATCTGGCTTCTTCCTCTCGCGTGTAGATCTAAGAGGTTTAGGAGAGCTAACTTTGTCTTCATAATCACTGGGTTCATATGTATCATCATTTACGTCTAGAAATGTGTCATCCGAGCTTTCTGTGTTATCTTGACTTGTATTTAACTCTGATGTTTCTGGGTCACATGTTTTTGTCTTAACTTCTTCTTCCCCCACTGAATCAAAACCCTGATCTTGCACTTCTATGAGACATTCAGATTTTGATTCCTGCTCAATTATAATCACATCTCTACTAGTCAACACAGTTTTCTTTTCTGGATTATACAGTCTATATCCCTTTATGTTTTCTGGATATCCAATGAGAATACATTTTACTGACTTCTTGTCCCACTTCTTACGTTTTTCTTTAGATATATGGACCATTGCAGTGCTACCGAAGATTCTAATATGAATAATGTCTGGTTTACAGCCATACCATATCTCATATGGTGTCTTATTTCCCAATGCTGCAGCCACGCTTCTATTCTGCAGATACACCGCTGTGTTGGTGGCCTCGCCCCAGAACGCTTTACCTAGGTTGGCATCAAAGAGTAGACATCTTGCCTTTTCAACGATTGTGCGATTGTACCGCTCACACAATCCATTCTGTTGTGGTGTATACGGATTTGTCTTTTGATGAATCACACCAGCACTACTTAAATAGTTATCAAATTCCTTATTACAGTATTCTAGCCCATTATCACTTCTTAATACTTTGATTGTCTTCTTTGTTTGATTTTCCACTTGAGCTTTGAATTTCTTAAAGTACTTCAATGCCTCATTCTTGTGTTTCAGAAAATAAACAAAAACCATGCGGCTATGATCGTCAACAAACAACAAGAAGTATCTCGAGCCCCCCAAGGACACATTTTCCATAGGTCCACAGATGTCAGTGTGCACTATATCTAGCAAGTCACTACTTCTCTGACTAGTATTCTTGAATGGTAGGCGACACTGCTTACCCTCACAACATGTAGTACATGAAGACTTGCTTATATCCACTTTTTCATCAATGGACATACCCTGCACAGCATTCTTCATCTGATTCAAATAGTCTTTATTAATATGTCCTAATCTGCGATGCCACGTAATTCCAGACACGACTGATGCAGCTAAATGTACTTGGTTTGACAAGTTTACTTTGTACACTCCATTGACTAATAGTGCTGTAGCTACTAACTCATTATTTTTGTTGTATATAGAACAACCAATGTCCGAAAACGATACTTTGTTTCCTTTTCTTATGAGTTCGCTGACAGACAGCAAGTTCGTTGTCATTCTTGGAACACAAAACACGTCTTCTACCACGATGTCGTATTCTATATTTTTTGCCGTAGTCGTAATCTGCACATCGCCAGAACATAAAACTGACAACTTTTCACTGTTTGCAATAACAATTTCCTTCTGCTGTTCATAAGATACATTCTTAACCCAACTTTCATTGGCTGTTAGGTGTACACTGGCTCCTGAATCAATGTACCATTCATTTTTGTTGAAATTTCCACTCATGAACACTGCGCTAAACGCATTTGACTGTTTTCGATTTTTATTTTTATTTGATGAGTTATTTTCGTCAATTGTACATTGATTTCTGTAATGTCCTTGTTGTTTACAACGATAACATTTCACCACTTTGACGTTTGGTTTTAAAAGATCTGTGCTACCAACATTGACATTATTTTTTGCCATAGACGGATTAGTATATCCTTTTCCTTTGAACTTTGAATGAGTAGCGAATGCGCCACTAACTTCATCTTGTTCGGTCACTGACTCCATGTCCAACAATTTTGACTTGATGGAATCTGCCGTTATACTAATCCCTGAATGCTCGATGGCCATGATCATAGGGGAAAAACGATCTGGCAATCCCGCTAACAGCAACGAACCTGTCCACTGGTCATTAATTTCGAATCCCGTACCACTTAATTTTTGAGCTGTATCAATAATTTGAGTCACGTATGACGTCATGGAGCTGCAACTTTCTAGGCGTATCGAAATTAAATTCCGCAGCAGACTTATTCTTCGCGAAAAACCGTTGTCATCAAATAATTGTTGTAGTTTTGTCCACAATTCTTTTGCAGTTGTTACACTTTTCACGTGTACATACAAAGACGGATCGATTGTCATAATTAATTTTGCTCTGGTTTTTTTGTCATCTGCAGCTCCTATGTCTACCCCTGCTTCTGGCTTTACACAATGATTCATGCCTTCGAGGATTAGGAAATTCTCTGCAGCAAAACACCATTCACTATAGTTTTCACGGCCCTTTAACTTGGGTTCATTTACTAGATAGTTAGTAGACATTGTAAATATTTTATTTTTTATATGCCCATAACCTATTAAATAAGACAGCGTGTTCAGTTGCAAAACAAAGGAATAATAGCTTTATTTTTAAAACATATAAGTACTCCACAGATGGCTAGTAACATTGTAGATATTTTCAACACTAACAATATCTTTAATTTATACAAAAATGATCAAATAACAATTTGATCAAAAATGCAAGAGCATTTTAGAATTTTTATGTAAATTCAGTTTAATGTTTTTCATAAAGTGCATTGAATGTGACGCAGTATAGGCAGCTTTTTCTTACAGGTTTTTTATTCACTTTTATTTATTGCTTAATGCATAATAAATAAATTCGTATCAAATGTATGATGAATAAGCAAACCGTCAGCATCTGACTACATAAAGTACAGTCAACAAATTAGGAAAGGTTCGAATCAATCACCGAAGTTGTTGGTGTATCGCCGACTCATTTGGTGGAACTTTTACGTATGTTTAACTGGAAAAGTTTCGCTAGAAGCTAAGTTTAATTGTATGCTCATGCATGTACCAGAGAACAATTTGATGAAGAATTTGCAGTATTATCGATCGACAAAAACTGTTTGTTAAGAATTGATGTTCTCGTGACTGAGAAGACAACGTTTTGCCCTTGTTCCACTTCTTCTTCTTTTTGTGTGGTTAGTAGCTAACCTAGTGTCAGAGTTTTAAAGGCGCCCATGGGCCTCTGACTTGGCTTTACATGCCGTTGAGAAATATCTCTCAGGCATGCCGGTTTCCTCACGATGTTTTCCTTCCCCGTTTTTGAAACAAGTAATAATTATACAATACGCACATGAATCCGAAAAGTCAGAGCTTCATGTCTTGGGTTCGAACTCGAGACCTATGACCTGGCAGTCTGACGTTCACACCACTAGGCTATCACTGCTTTTAACTGCACTGCCACTTAAGGATGCACAATAATTTTTAAGTGCATGCCTCAATTATTTAGACATTTATGAATTATAAGAACCAAGTGTCAAGGTCAAGACAATTAATAAAGAATTTGAATACAGGCCTATGACCAAAAAAATTAAAGGTCAAGTGAATTCCAAAATTATCACATTCAAGTAGATAGAAACTTAATAGTAAGATTATTCACAAGGTGGATAAAGCCGTGTCTTATGTCACGGGTGTTTTATTGAGTGTTGAACGTAATTTAGAATCCTAAGGCGTCCAAGAGTAGCGAGTTAGCGAGGGAGATCAAATTCAATTCCTGAGGGAAGTGAAACGGTTAAGACTAGAATCCTGAGTGAAGCGAGGGATTCAAATCTCTCGTCCAAGACGAAGACGCCTTTATCCTCGAGGAGAATCCTCTGATTTTCACACCTTCTACGAGATAATAAAAGCAATTCGATTTTGCGAATAAGTTTTTTATACAAAAAAATCTTGAGTACTTAAATCACATTATTGACCAGTGTGTTATTAATAATGAAATTCATTATAATTTCTTATAGCCCAACTAGACTCCAGGGCTATAATTAATTACTTAAGGTGAGGTTTGCATAACATATAATTCGACATTATCGAGCAGGTGGCGGGAAAAACGTATACTAGGACTACGAGTACCTAGTGAACAAAGCTTGTGATGGGAATTAGAATATACGAAGGCACTCCTGCCTTTATTATAGCAGACAAATGGATTTAGAGAACCACCAAAATCCCAGCTTCAATCTTAATTTATTTGCAAACAACATTACCAACTTAATTATCAAGCGTCTACAGAAATAATCCGAAGACATGATGATACAATTATGACGTAATGAAGTCGCTGTGTCTTTAATTATAAGTTTACGATCGCGTAAAACAGTCCATGAACCGGATTTACTCCAACATTTAGTACAGTTCATAAAAAACACCTATTATTTGTAGTTTGTACTGAGAATTGAGTCATTAGTGTCATTACTTGTTGTACTTGAACCGAAACAGAAAGTTCGGTGAGATAGTCTATGATCATTATTTATTTAAGTAAATAGAAACACGTGTTGTGTTTTTTTTCCATGCTAGATTGAGAGGAAAAACTGTCAGTGACAAAAGGCATAAAAAAAAATGTTCGATGTTTTAACTATGCTGTAAATGAAATCGTCAATGAGATAGGTACTTACATATATCCTTACTAATATTATAAACGCGAAAGTGAGTTTGTTTGTTTATTTGTTTGTTACGTTTCCACGCTAACGGCTAAACGGATTTGGATGAAATTTGGCACATGGGTAGACCATGACCTGGAGAAGAACATAGGCAAATTTTTATCCTGGATCATAGATGAAGTCGCGGGCAACAGCTAGTCGTCTATAAATTCATAAATAACATAATGATAAATTAACCTCGGCTGTCTTAGAATGATTATTATTATAGTGATCATCTATTCATCGTCTTGATGAGCGCAAAACGTTGGTTTCATGTACAGCCACGGACTTTAATTGATGAGCCACTTTTAAACTTTTCAATTTTGATGTTTCATACATTCATGAGATTACACGATTAAACACGCACTCAAATCGCATGCTCGTAAACAAGATGACAAATTGCAAGTAATCGGAAATGGAAATGGAATGGTAATTGGAAATCTTATCCATAGAGGTAGACTAATAAGTTCTCAATGATAAATAAACACAATGTTTATCCAATCTATTTGATAATAACCTCCTTTGAATCAGAGCTCAATAACTCGATATTTCTGAAAACTTAACCGAAGACAGTGACAGTTGAAATGTCGATGTCAGAGACATTATTTACGAATTTGTCGAAATGAGTAATTAAAATTTCTCCGTACACTAACGTTACTATGGCTATGCTAAAACAATCGTCGCTAGGTTACGGTTGCTAGACCTGCAATTGGTTAACTTTGGGTAGTCACTCTGCTGGCAAGTTTGTAGTTCTGGATCTCAGGTTAGCCAACCGGTAAATATATTAAATATAACTTTCTTTTTCTTTAATACGAAGACATGACTTTCCGTGTCTGGATGTACAACTGTAACCGACTAAGCCCGATTTGCATTTCACGGCTAAAATACGAACAGTGCCAAGTGGCTCATCAATTAAAGTCCGTTACTGTACGTCATGTACATTTTCATGAATCTATGTCCTGCAGAGAGTAGAGAGAGAGAGAGAGAGAGAGATAAGAGAGTAAATAAATAATCCCATTTATTAAAAATAAAAATAAAGGTGCTCTTGTAAAAACGGTTCGCAGCTTATCCTGCCTCTGCCAGGGTTGCAGGAAAGTCCGAAAGGGATACCGGGACCTTGGCAATAGGCAAATGAAGGAACACGGGTGGGTTTTAGTCAGTAAAAGTCTGACACGCCCTTCCGCTCCGCCCAGAGCGGGAGAAGTCATTGGATAATTACCCACCCTCAAAAAAAAAAAAAAACCCTGTGAAAATTGTTAATACAAGGAATAAAAACCATACGTTGCTCTGTGGATCATACTTCACTCGTAATTAAAACCAGAAACGTCTGGTCGAACACGAAAACTCTATAAACAGAGATTTCCAAAATATACGCGCCTTTGCGAAAAAGCTTTTTTAACTTGTGCCAAAAACCGCATCAACTATCTACTACCCAGTACTATCCACTCATCATAAAATATGACACAAAAAGATTTGAATATTCGCCTTTGAAAGCCCCATATTATTAAACAGTTGGCTTTCAGACTAAAATATAAAAAGTGGTGTAAAACACCGCCTCAGTGTGAGTCGGATTTGCTCACTATGGTTCCGTATGTTGTTGACGATAGGTTCGTCCGAAGTCACAGCATTTTGCTGAGCAATGACCTGTTCTTGCACAGATGCGACGCAAACCTTCATTATTCTTGTTATTTCTAACCGACTTCTTCAAAAAGGAGGAGGTTCTCAATTCGTCTATATGTTTTTTTTTGTGTATTTGTTACGCGATTATTCCGCCAGTAAAATAATGAATGGATTTTGACGATTCTTTTTTTGTTACACTTTTTTAATGTTTTTTTAGAAGTCGGTTGTTGTTTATTTTTGTAAAAAGTTTTTATTTTACTTTTTAATTGTGGTACCTATCCCACACAAATTCGAATACCACTAGCTGATATGTAAATAACAGTGACGGAGTCACTTAAAATGCCGTAGACATATACAATACTTAGTAAGTAAAACGTAATATTGAAGCTAACTCAAAAACTACGAAAGCAAAGTTAATAAAATTTATATGGGACCACATGAGAAGCGCTAGCTTTAAAAAAAATATAAAAACAAAAACCTCCTCCTTTTTTGAAGTCGGTTAAAAAAGAAAAGAACCGACAAAAAAACTATAAACTGAAAGTAACTTTAATTTCGGAAGTCGGTGGCAAAAAACGAAGATTGAAAAACAAAGCCACCGACTTCCGGAATTAAAGTTATTTTTCACTTTAGGTATAGTGTTTTTTTTGGAAGTCGGTTGTTTTTTTTATGTAACTAAGTAGATAACTCTGCATTCGGCTTTTTATTTTTGTTTTGTAGTTTGTTGTCATTCGCCAATGTCGCAACAACAGAAATGTATTGCGCAATATTGTCTTTGGTCCCTGCCCTTGACATCAACCATTGAGCAGAATACTGTCAAACTTTTATTGCTTAATGCGAGGCTTTTGGCTAATTTGAATGTGTATTTTGTCTTTTTTAATTAGTGTAATGTACGTTTTGTTTGTGCAGAATAAACATTTTTTCTTTCTTTCTTGCTCTTTCTCTAAGAACCGATATATATATTACTTTACCTTCTTTCTATATTTTTTTAAGTTTTACGCTTATTAGTATTAAGTATTGATGGAATAGAAACAAAATTTTCTATTTGTTACATTACATTTAGTTTCTAAAGATACATACAGACCTACACACGGCCAGGCAGCCATACGTTTAGTAGTAGGTCCCTTTGACTACGGGACCCTAAACGTTTTACCTACCTATATTTATGTTCACAACTTTTAATGTGACTGGCACTGGGTTCCAGATTTGACATTGAGCGACCTTGCTCAATTAAAATTAAAACTGGGCAAGGGAATCGTGAAAAATATTAATGAGGGAATTTTGTAATGTGTTCGGATAAAATGGTTAATGTTGGGTTATAAATGAATTTGATTTATTTATTAGATTTGGCATCGTGTTAACATTCGAATTGAGATTTATTTATTTGAATCGGATCATGTAAACTCGTAAATTGTATGGGGACTAGTTACTAATTCCCGTTACTGACTGAACGACTGACTTATCTTAACAATGGCCTCTAAATATTATGGTTTGCTCATGCACACCATGACTGCGATTGAAGAATAATTTAAAAAAAAACAAGCGACTTCCAAAAAAGAGATATTTTCTTACTTCTTCTATTTTCTCACTCTTTCAAGAAACAGTACCTACAAAGTGAAAAATAATTTAAATTTCGTAAGTCGGTGTTTTTGGTTTTGTATTTTCGCTTTTTTTCCATCGACTTCGGAACTTAAAGCTATTTTTCACTTTGAAGGTACCTATTGTTTATTATAAGAGTTTTTTTAAATATATGTAGGTAAGTAGCCTATAGATTTGCTCAATTTAATCCTCTATATATAATCTATAATCGCAACACCTGTATCGACGTAAGTGACTGGAATCTTGCTTCGTTTGCCTACTTCAGTCAGATACCGCTTGAATAATTACAAATAGTATTTTACACGACCGCTGCCACTGCAAACCAATTACTGGGAAAGCCGATATCCTTCGGTAAACCAGTGGTTCGCGCTGACTACTCGTAACTACTGAGATACGTACAGTTAACTGCACCTCAACGATAACAGCTTGACCTTTACCACTTTTGACAAAAACTCCACGTAAAAACCCATTTACTGATTTATATTGCATTAGAAAAGTAGTGAGTTTAGTTTGTAAATTGGCCTGTTTAAAAAAAGAACACGCTTTCATTTTTTTCTCGTGAACTTTCTACTTAGTCGGCAAATTCGTGTTCACACTATGATAGGGTCTTAACACGCCAGAGCCAATGTAAATCAGCCTTAAGATTGAAACTATGTAACTGTCACATTGGTTCTAAAGCAAAAATAAAGGGCTTAGGGCCTAGACAACGATGATGGTAAAGTCAAAAATGTATTGGATTGACATTAACTTCCAAAAAGCTTGTGTCAATCCTATTTAAAGTCGTTGTAGAAATGCGAAACGGTTTGAAAGCGATTGGCACTTGTATGGGTCCTCTTGTCGTTTTATGATGTGCAAGTGACATTCAACCTAGGGTGGTAAAGCAATAACGAGGTCGAGGTCAGTCGAGGTCGCAGTAAATGTTTTCGTAAGTCGAACGTTGGAGTACCGTGCCCCCAACCTGCCGCGCCTGACTGTACCAAACGTATCGTCAGGGGTAATTACATCACAGCCGGGAACGATAACCGATGATTTAACTTGCTCTCCGGAACACGGAGGCGGATTTTGGAATTTCAAATACTTATTCACGGAATACTTACAAATAAATGCGTCAAGGATAAATTTATTTACGTGTTTAGTATTTCAAAGATATTAGGTAAGTAGATACCTTAAAAAAAACATAACAACACAATTAAACAAAAAGAACAACAAAGCAATTAAACACAACAATAACAACACATTAATAACAATAAACACAGCACAATAATTTAACAATTAAATTAAAAATCTTACGAAATATACCTACTTAACAAGAACCTTTTAGGCGCGTAGCTAAAATGGGAACTAACGCCGCCATCTTGTATTTTCAATACATTTCACAAAATTACTCCACAAATTTTTATCAACAGCGCCCCCATGTCAACGCCATTCGAGCGCCAAAAGATCCTTATAGCAATGCAGGTAAACTTCATAATCCCTGTTATAACCACAATTAAAACCACCCAGGAATCCTATAACGACTGTTTCTGTATGAGAGATTGTTTGTATGTAGGTAGAGGTAGACTAGAACCACGTGACAGTTACCACTGCATTTCTATGCCTGTAAACCACAATAGCTAACAAAGGTCTTAATTAAACCTATTTATTTATTTATTTAAGGATTACTAACGAGATACATTACAATTATCTTTTACAATAATAAAACTAGTTTAATAAACATTATCCCGTAATGCAAACTCAATTACAGGTTACCACAGCTTACACATTATTGAGTACACATGCTCCGAATATATAATTAGAATTAAGAATTATTATATAAAAATAAAAAATAAAAAATATCATTAAATTCAGATTAACATTAAATATAAGATAAGATTGACATTATTAAAGATTACATTACATATTTAAATTTTTAGAAAATTTACTTGTTATAATAGTTTAAAAATAGAAATTATACATTAAATTTCATTAAAAAAATAAATTTATTAAAGTGATAAGTTGTTTAATTATTAGAATGATAAGTCAAATGTCCTCTAACTGAAAGTGCATAAACAATTTCCTTTTAAAAGTATTAAGACTATCATGATTGATATCGATATCCGCTTTGCGGCATATAGCATTATAGAATTCACCTATCATTATATCTATCGTGAAACATTAAGATTTCCACAGAGACAATAAATCCCAGATACCTACAGGAATAATCTTTGTTTTAATATGATTAAACTACCGAATCTTTGTCACCTAAAAAAATGTCTATCCTTAACATTATAATGAAGTCAGTGGATGTGACAGTACGACCAAAGAAACGATGGATGGACTGTGTGAAAGATAATATGTCTAGAAAGCGGGCGACTTCCGAGATGACGACTAATAGAGAAGTATAGAAGCAAAAGGCATCTTGCGCCGACCACAAATAAATTGGGATCCAGGCAGGAGAATCATCATTCTCTCATCATTCATCTTTGCTTCGTTGTCGTAGTCATAACATCATAATGGGACAGTATAACGACGAAGCAAAGATGTCTCAATCAAGATTATGTCTATTTTTATTAGCCTTTAAGTAGGCAAAAATAGACATAGGCTACTTTTATCAAACATGCTTGGAAATTCGAGCATTATTTTGACAACCTTCTTCGAGATAAATCGAAATTGCTGTACTAGTCAAAAACAATTAGTGACGATGCGGCCAGCAAAGTTACTATGAAAATCTATATCTGTCGTGTTTAACGGCCAAATAAATTATTATGAAAACTCATATTTGTAGTGTTATTAAAAAAAATATATATTATGACCCCAAAAGAATTTAAAAAAATTAAAGTAATTAAAACTAAAACCCAACTACGCCTAAAAAGGTATAAACAAGACACCACAGACAGACAAATAAAAAATCCGGAGCCACACGTGTTAGGGCATAAATCAAACAGATTACGTGTGATAAGTGATAAGTTGATAACATAACAAAGATTTTATTTAAATTTCGATTTGGCTTGCAAATATTACTGTTTAAAGTAAAGAAGAAACAAATAAACATGTTGGCGCATGAAAAATTATAGTTGTTCGTCATTGATTCTGGATTTTTTATTTAATTTACTCATTTTGAATTTCTGCTCATTATTTGAGAAAAGTACTATACAAGCCTTGGCCGCAATCAGGAATTGATGGACTCACGTATGTGTGCCTCGGCTGCACCTCGGCCCACATTTTCACGATCGTGCATCAATCCCTTTATTGCTGATCGCGACAGTAATGTACTATTTCCTTAGCAACCAGTAATTACATACATTACAACTCCTAAAAGACACATATATTTTGGGTAGAGTATGTTACGTTGGCAAGGACTTGGTCCGGTAACACTTTCTTCAATTTAACAAACTGTTTTGTGAAGAAACCCTTTCTTACCCTTGGGTATTGTAAAATACGCGCAGGAAATTGTTTTCCTTGTAGCCTTATTGTTCACACACTAGGAAAACATTGTCATGCGCTAGGATTTCTCCTGAATCGTAGGTACGTATCATTCAGAAATACACCAGGATGTTGCGTGTCTAAAGTCGAGTGACAGACAGAAAAGTCGAGTGACAGACAGATTACCTATAAGGTATATTGATGGATGACTAACGTCAAGACTCAAACCCAACAGGCTCAAGACAGTTTTGGAGTTAGCGGCGATTTATTTATTTATTAGAACTTTAAGCACATGTTAAAAAAAATCTGTACAAAGGCGGACTTAATGTCTGAGGCAGTTTCTACCAGTCAACCTTAATCTTAGGGTGATGCAGAGACCAGACATGTAAGGTGCAACATATTTGATAGATAACTCAAAAATAATAAGTAGGTATATAGATACATTTATGTATTTAACAAAATAAACTTAGTCAGGAGAAATAACGAGGTAGACGAGACAGCGAATCCAGCAAATCAGCGCTGGGATGATTCTGCCAATTGATTTAATGCGTGTATCAACTGTCATATCAATATCAAACTAAACAACTTTCTCCATGGAACCAACATCGTAATTGCGAAAATACCATCAGCAGAAAAAACACAAAATTACACAAAACAATTACACAAAATTACACAATTTATACAAAATTTAACTCGACCCCACCCTCGACTTTTACTTTCTACTCGACCCAAATGTATGGGACACCTGGTAATATTTTAATGTTTTTATTGTTTCCAGTGTGAGATATGAAATAAACATCATAATTAAAAAATATTATATTACAGGACAAAAATCGATTTGTTTTCTTATTATCTTGAAAAGTATGTCCAAAGCATCCAAACTTTATGATATTTCGTAGACTTGAGATTAAATGATTTCATTGTTGTCTAATTATACCATTGTTGTGTATTTCGGTTTTTTTCAAGCCTCGACTTATGAGAATCGAGAAAAAGAGATTATTAAAAAGTTTTTAAAAAGGTCTATAAAAAAGTTGTCATTACTTTAGGCGACAGAAAACTTTCTGAAAAAATAAAATAAAAAAAAGGATCATCGAATAACAGTTTTTGATTACATTGTTAGATTTCTAGTGAAAATCATCATTTACCTCTGACTGGATAATTTAAAGTCACGAATATTTCCACCCCGTTTCATTTTTCCGAAGTTTCTGTAGGTATTTACTTAGTTTTGGATTTTAAATAAAAAGCTGCGCGTAGACTGACTCAAGAGTGTATAAACGACAGAGTACTATATCTATAGTCAGGGACATTATTTCTTGAGCTAACTGACACCCTACGTCAGTTTGGCGTGATATATTTATTTCGTACAACGGTCTACAAATGACAATTGTAATTTGAATATACACTGACAATTTAAGTTGGTAGTCAATTAGCTTAATAATTAATTTCTTTAACTGTATTTGCTCGGCCTTTTGTCACCCATCTTAGTTTCAGTTTGCTAATGAACCAATCAGGAGTCTCTATTCCCTGTGGTGTAAAACCACAGCATTCTGACCCAGGATTAGCTTCACAACAATACTTCGGGTCTACCTACATTTCTGAAAGCCTCAAAGCCTCTCAAAGGCTTCCAGCTAAGCCTTAGCTAATGTTTGTACGAAGTAGAGATTAATTTGTTGAATATATCAGTGAATAAGAGACATGTCTTGTAGTTATTTGTGATTAGATATCCGCTTAATACGTACGAGTACCAATACGAAATCGTTTAAGTAGTAAGTAGAGACATTTATTTAGGTACATACATTTAAAAACAAAACAAAAATAACAACCACCTTCCAAAAAAATCTAGGAAAACGGTTGTTTTTTTTTGGAAAAAGTATTTATTTTTCACTGTTTAGTTGTAGT
This sequence comes from Lithophane leautieri, assembly GCA_949152455.1. NCBI lineage: Eukaryota > Metazoa > Arthropoda > Insecta > Lepidoptera > Noctuidae > Lithophane > Lithophane leautieri. The sequence continues at coordinate 1,332,909 of OX424463.1, read as the reverse complement.
ACGTACCCCACACAAGTTTGAATACCACTACCTGCTGCATAAATAACAATGTCAGGAACTTAAAAGATTATACATAATTATAAGTTAAGTTGGAAAAATACGCTGACTTAAAAACTACTCAAGCAAAGTCATCAAGACCAACTCTGAAGCACCTACCAAACAAAAAAAGATTCATCAAAATCAAATCATAATTGGCGGAGTAAACGCGTAACCAACATACAAATAAAAAAACGTATAGTCGAATTGAGAACTTCCTCCTTTTTGAAGTCGAAAATTGCGAATGTTCAGTTGTTCCTTGGATCTTAATTATATTTATTTAATCATTCGCAAGAGGAAACGTGATATTGCGAGACGCTCTAGAAACAAAATTGTATAAATTGATTTTATAAATTGTATTGTATATATTATTGTATTGTAGCTATTATATTACGGTTTGTGTTCTCAAACAATGTGCTTGGTGTAAAGCAAAACATTGTCAGCGTTATTTTCGACCAAACTCCATGTTCGATCAGCACGTCCTACGTTCAATCTGTGATAATGGCTCCCAAAGCTGCAAAGACCCGAATGTAAAAAAAAAAAGGGTTCGTCATTATAAATTTATTCCACTCCCAGATGGCTTATTGCACAGATATTTCCCTACGTATTTATATTATTCTCATTTCATTACAATTCTCATTTTTTTTAAATCCGTTTTCCGCTTTCTATTTCTTTGCGAACTTGTTTTGCAAACATTCGTTGCGCGAGCTTTAGTTATGGTCCACACACTTATGTGGAACGTAACTTGAAATGTAACATTTCAATATGTCCTTTATTACATTGCATCAGTTAGGACTTAGGACCTGTCACGCGTACGAACCTCATGAACCGTCCATGCTGCAGCCTCGAGTACACAGTGTGTTCGTCGTAGGAACTGAAGAAAATGGATCGCTGCGTGAAGGATTTGAAATGCTTATGGTGTGCGCAAGAGACGTTCGCTTGTTGCGCGCGATACGTCCTAGCTAGGCGAATTTGTTGCTACGCGTGTTACATTTTATGATGTATTGCTTAGTGCATAGTTGGTTGGTTGGGCATGTTCCTTTCAACGTACATAATTATGCAACATTTCATGTTACTTTTCACATATATTACGAACCGAACATCTAGACAATAAATTGGTTTTCGTGTTTGGATACTCACCAAACTGTGGATGAATCTTTACAAAAAACCTTTATTAAAAACCGTGGTGAGGTAATGTTCTTCCATTTAGTTTGGGAAGTTACTATCCTTAACGTGTTTGTAAAAAAATCAGTACACTCGTTTTCCGAGATTGGAATGTCAAATCAAATCAATAGTAGATTGTATCATAAGGGAGCAAAATATTATTTTTACGGCGAGGGCGCTTTTTTTAATCCAGAGCGAAGTGAGGGATTCTTTAGTAGAATCCTGAACGTAGCGAGGGATTTAAAGTACGTCGCCCGAGCCAAAAATATATTTTGCGCCCGAGAGATACACTCTACTTTTCATCACCCACTATGAGAAAATAAAAGGCGCCTCATATTTTAACCACGCTTGCTTAAGACGGGTTGGCTATTATAGGCTTATAATTATTAACTAAAAGTTCAGGTTTCCCCATCATGTTTTCTCTCACCGATGTCAGTAATGTCCAAAAAAAAACACTAAAAAGTGAAAAATTACTTTAATTTCGGAAGTCGTAATTATTCCGATAAATTATGTATCTTTTTGTGTAGTATATAATACAAATTCCTGCATCGCGCAATGGGAGTTTACCGCGCGACCAACATTATACAAGATTCCAATATCAATTGTTGGGCAGTTGCCCGCCAGACAAGACACCCGTTTGATCGGAGTGAACTTTCCACCCTGTTCCTCAATCTCTAAATGCTAAATCCAGTTAGACTGGAAGCCAACGCCCACCCTTCACCACTTCCTAGTGCTTTAGCTGGGAAGAAGAAGTGGCGTAACAAATTCCCCAACAGCACAGCTGTCTGTTCAGTTAGAAAAAATTGATTCTATTCAAATTTAATAACAACAGAATTTATCTCATTTCATGCTATCCACATTTACGGAAATGGAATTTATTCAAATGTAAATGCGGTTATTTATGCTTACGGGAAATTGGATATGAAAGACATTATATCAGACTTTATACAGGAGTTCAGTCATCTAAATGAAAAGCAATATACTTTCCGAATACCATTTGTCTGCATTTAATCGTGCTATAAATGAAGGGTGAATATGAAATTCTTGTATTTCATCTTCATGTTAACCAGTTAAGTAAATAGGTACTTAGAATGGCCCGTAAATCATTTAATTGTATTGTCATTTAGGCAAGAGCAAAAATAAGGCAAAAAATGCCGTGGAGCAAAAAAAAATGTTAGATATAATGGTCAGCAGCATTGCTGGTTTTGGGCCTTTCAATTACCGCTATAATGAACGTGGATATTTGGCAGACGGATTAGTAGGTATCGCATTTTGTTTTTAATAGTTTATACTTAAGTCATTTTTTAACTGTACATCCGCAGAATAGTGAGAAAATTGTACATATCATTGTACAGTAAGCTGCACGTCAGTATAAGCTGGCCTCGCATTGTATTGAAACTCCGTACAACGCTAGGCCAGCTCAAGGTCAAAGTGACCGACCGGTGAAGTCACCGACCTACCATACAATCAAATTATTCACTTCGTAAATGATTGAGATTCCCTTTTACAACGATCAATGACCTAATCTGAAATCGTATTAATTTCACATGAACCCAATAACCCTTGAAATAATTGAACTCTGAACCCTTGCTGATAAGATAATAAATATTCTGATTAAGTGCAAGTTATCAATGTATCTTTCAAAATTAAATTAAGCCTGAATTAGGATAAAGGATGAGAAGCGAGGGCCTCCCGAAAAGGTCTTTATAAGCCAATCAAACCCTTGTTTTGTAAACTGATCTTGGGATCAGAAAGTTTGTTTGAGATAAAATCTCTATTTCGCTAAAGATGGTTTTAAGGCAGTTTTAACGCAAAAACTCAGGACAGGGCGAAATTTCTAGCTAGTTCAATCTGGGTGGACACTAAGGATATACAAAATGGGGCTGACATAACCTCTAAATGGTTGCAAGTTCCATTAAATAAATAAAGAGAGAAAAAAAGATTATAAAAATTCAAATATCTAAAATTTCAAACAATCAATTCATGATAAACATAAAGAATTGGAATTCCTTGAAATAAAAATTGCTGAATTAAAGCTCCTTTCTAAACATACTCCAGGAGCCACGGTGCAATAAACATAATTTATCCTCAAAGGGTCGTATTACAGGCCGGTTTCATCGAAATTCGCATGCATGATCAAATCCAATAAAATCCTTATTTATGGAGATACCAAAGTTTATGCCTGCAGTATTAGGGACCAGGGTCTTTGATGACTGACGCGTGAAATCAAACCGACTTATTTAGATTTTTTCAACTTAAAAAAAAAAGTTTATTAAGCGGTGGAGCTGTCAGAAACAGTGGTGTGTTTTGTTGTATTCGAACAATGGGGAGCTTGTTTTTATTGTTGTATAAAAATGACCAATTGTTAGACAATGATAAGGGTCGTTTGTTTTAAGACTTTTAGTCCGGATCCTAAAAAAGTGTAGATACGAAACTATATTGAATTTGGATTTTTTTTCTATATATCTAAACCAATGTAATGCCTATTAAGCCGGATTTATAAGGTTCTTACCATAAAAAAATGTAATACTATAATGCTAGACATTATAGTATATGCCTCATCGTCTTTCTGACCCTTTTCCCCACTGTTCATTCAAGTGATACCATACCTACGTGTATGTAAACAAATATCAGAACGATAACTCACAAATTTACGATAATTTATTTATTTATGTGCCCATTAATTGTGCCATTATCGCCAGCAAACAACATTGTTTATCACTGGCAAACTGAGAACACTTATTACCCAGTTTGATTGGCATAATGAGCGCAGCATTGAAACTATGTTGATACAACAGCTATTCCTCGGAAATGTTGCAGATTGGTCGCATTAATGCATTTTAGTGTGACGTCTATGTGTCTCGTAAATAATAGTTTTGTAAAATATTGCTGTTTCGTACATTGCTACGTGTATTTAGAGATGTAGAGGTTTTTGATGATGTCTGCCTCTTGGACTATTTCGTTGTCCCTTTCGAAGAGATTTTTCATAATTGGAATAGGAAAGTATTTTATTAATAAATTCACTTCCTAACAAATTTTTTTTTGTTATATTACCAAAGATTAAAAAATTGCAAAAATAGTGCTTTAAAGTGAGTTTTTTTTTTTCTCGTTAATGGTAGTCCTTGGAAGAAAGTAAACATGAAAGCTACACGCAACGTACTGTAATAAAGTACAAAAATAATTAAAATGCAACCCAACGCGTAATTTGCTTATTTATGAGCCAAGCCTCAACGCTCAGAAGGGTACACTTTTTTCATTATTTTTCCTGCAATTTGTTTTTGGCGAATTATGAGCCATTCATAAATCATGTTTTTGTTTTGGCCAGATTACTAGGACGCTTAAATAACCAGTAGGTACTTGTTAACCTCTACAGCTACTTATGATTGTGATGTGATTAGTTCAGCGGGTAGGTTTTAAAATCACGACCTAACATTTATTTGCTATTTGAACAGCGCTGGGGAATGACCGTTTAAACTTGTAATATATTTTTATTATAATAGGTTAAGCAACGCTTGCCAAGTTCGGCCCGTGGATGGGTGACTATTCATTACATACCGAGACCCCTCCGTGCCTCGGAAAGCACGTTATCAGTTGGTCCTGGCTGTCATTCGTAGATCTTTGACAGTCGTTATGGGTAGTCAGAAGTCCAAAAGTCTTACTAAGGAGTATCGTGTTAACCAGTAACTGGGTTGTGGAGGTCAGATAGGTGGTCGCTCCATGTGAAATATTGGTATTCAGCTGCATCCGGTTAGACTGGAAGCCGACCCCAATTTTGGGAAAAGGCATAATGATGAAACTTGTAATTTGGGACAGAGGACTATTAATTAGAGTAATCTAGGAAATTAGCAGGAAAAGCTCACATAAATTATTATTAATGGTTTGGTTCTAATTTAGATATTTCCCAATTTCGCAGGCTAACAGGCACTAGTAAACAACTCATTCGATAATAAATATTAATTAACGTTTCCATAAAAAGCGGTCGTATTATTAGTAGGTATACTAGTACTTAAGGTCTTGTATATTTTAAATCTCAATTACTCTTGGAAGACGATCCAAGTTTATTGTTTAACTTCAATAAATTAACAATAAAGTCAAAAGATATACCTACATTAAAATTTAACCAAAAGAGATTCTAAAACGCATAAAGATCAAAGCAAGAGTCGTGAATTTTTAACACATTAAACATAGGCGCCTATGTCATAGTGATCTCCAAAATAATAAATAGTATGATACAACATGAACTTAATCACCCTTACATCAACAAAGTCCTCCATCGCATCTGTCTGTCGTCTTGTACGCGATAAACTCAAAAACCACTGCACCGATTTTCATGCTGTATTCACCAATGGATAGAGTGGTTTTCGAGTAAGATTTTAGTATGTAATAACCGACATCCACGCGGGCGAAGCCGCGGGCATCAGCTAGTTATATTATAAAATTTAGCTAATATTTAAATCAACCGCAATAATTATATTTATTCGCCCGTAATAATTGTGCTTCAAGTTTATTCAGATACTAAACCAGTGAAGTAGAAATACAAAATCTTGAATAAAACCGTGAAATAACTTTTCGTTCGAGATTATAAGAGGCTATAATTCTTATCGAGTGGCCACTGAGGCCCTTAATAGAACATTTTTAAAAGATTTTAGGGATTCTAAGTGGATGTAGATTTGTTGAACATTGAGGTAAGTACTTAACAAAATATAAATTTGTTAAGTACTTACCTGGTACTTGTTAGAAGGCCTATTCTGTCCTCCCATACCTAATAACACAGTAATTTGAAAATATTGTAAAAGCCAATTATTTTAAAAAGAGTAACCATGGAGTTTCTTGCCGGCTTTTCTCCATAGGGAACGACCAATTGAAATCGTACACCTAGCTTCTGACGTTTCATAAATGCCCATATAGGTTTATGTGAAATAAAATATTTTGATTTTGATTTTTGATACAAGACAGAAGCTACATTGGCGTTTTTTGAGTGACATCGTGAAAGTGCCCACAAAAATTAAAGTTGACGAATACAAATACTGGGCAGGGCACTAGTAGTTTTTCAACTTAGTGCACGGTTTTATAAATTCAACCAACACTGATGATTTAATTGATAATTACGAAGAAAAATAAACATCATGAATGGTTTCAGCTCACACAAGACCATTGCTGACGAATTATTCTTTGTTTTATTTTACAACATAATTATTGTTTTTAAGAAATATTATCGTAATGAAAATTTCAAGCAAACAAATTGATAATAATAATACACCCGTTTGCAAAAAAAAACGGGCGGTTTTGATTTTTTTACATTATTGGTAATCATTTAGTTGTAAAGAGGTTTTAATAGCCAAACTATGTTACTGGCATTTATTAAAGAGTCTGGGTATGAAAAAAATTCCAATTTCGAAACTTTTGTTTAAAACAATAATAATCCCTTTTTCAGTTTGTAACTGTTACTAACTTTTTGCGGGGTTGCGGTTAAAAGGTTATCCTGGCAACTAAAATTAACTTCTCGTTATTTTTAGTAGAATAATTTATGTTTGTTGCATAATCCAACCTTACTGTGACTTAAAACAGATATCTTTGTCGCTTTTAGCGATAAGACCGCCCATTATGTCACCCTATGTTAAATTTCTACATTTATATCTGTATTTTTTATGGTATACATAATAAAGAGTGTTCTATTCTATTCTTTGTATCGATTGTAATGGCAGAAAAAGCAATAAGAGCTAGTAAATTGGTAGCGCTGCTGGAAGAGGGGTGTAGCCAAAAAACTATATTCCTATTGATAATAAAAAATTACTAGTCATTTATGCTAATGACATATTAAAAATATTAATATTATCCATAAAAAGCCAATGACAGGCGGCCGTTTTTTTTGCAAAGGGTTGAAGATGATAACACTTCCACTCAGTCAACAATCAAACAGTTACCTATTAATGTTATAGTCTCGGTAATTTCACCGTCTTGGAGACCTGGAGGGTAAAATCTGGGAGCACGGGAGTGCCGGGGGCACTCCCTTGCCAAGACGAGGCACGCTACCGTCACATTCACTTTTCTGTTACATAATGGTTAATTATTTCTCACGTAGATGTGATCGGGCCGGAAACGGCCAAGCCACATATTTTGACTAAGATGTAGAGTTTGTGTAGTTAGGACTTGTAGAGTTATGGCGTGTAGAGTTAGAAGCTTGGCCCTACATGATATCTCATAACTTTTTGACATTGCGAGCTATATGGTCTCGTCTTGGCAACATTTTAAATGAAAATGTTTTTGGTGGTACATATAATTAAAATATATACAATCCAGTCTTGACCTGAATCAAGTCTTTATTGTGTCGTGCTAAAGGTCATTTCCTCGTATAGCTTCTTAAGTGTTCTTCCGATTAACTTAGTCACCTTTTTTACAACTGCTTCTATAGTTTACTAGCGTAATCAACTTAATCCAGCTAAAGTTCCACCATAATGGAATTTCTGTTCTGGAACTCGGGTTTGTTATTTTTTTCTGTTTCTTTAAATAAGGTAATCCAATTTAAATTGAGCCGTAATTCCGCACTCATTTCAAAATTATATCACCATCGCATTTTAAATTATGGTGAAGATTACTTTCGAAGCTCTGTGATTATCATTCCATACTTTGATATAGTATCAATCTGTTAATGAGGTCGTACTCTTTAAAAAAAAATAGCTTTTTCTCAGATTATGTGACCATCTTTTGGCTTAATATGAGGACATTATCAAGAGACCTTTAAATCCCATGTTGCACGGTGGTTGATCTATGGACAGCAATGAATACTGAAGGTGTGGACACAGTTATTTGTTGTCGAGGTTCAAAAAGTACTAAGTATATGTAAGGTCAATGTTTAAGTTATATTTAAAGTTTTGAAACTGATTTATTACAGTGATCATCTACCATCTGGCCCCAGAATAGGCCAACTTTTAACAAAAGTACTAAAAGTCGTATCGAAGTAAAGACTAACATTAAAGTAATAGCGATCTTCTCCGTGAAAGGAATAAAAAACATTTGTATAGCAAGAACCGTGGTGAAAAGCTCTTTATAAGAATATCTAACGATTTGTAAAATGCTACCTATATATACTTATATAATAGCCCGGTAGAAAACTTTCGGTTTACCGAGAAATCGTTTGTAAAAAGTTTAAAAGTTGTGTAACATTTCCTACTAATCCGAAAATGGTTAGTGCAAAAAGGTTGAAAGACTATTGAGTGATAAAAAGAAATCCATAGTCCATTCGTAGAATTTGTTTAAGTTTTTAGGTTGTAGTTTGTTGAATAGTTTGCCTATTTTCAATTATTCTGGTAATAGCTTGGATGAAAACGGAAATATTCTCTAAAGGTCAAATTCTCAGACGTATCTCTCTGACACTTTCAGCCTATTGCTGGGATAGAAAAAATAAATAAAACCATTTTTCATAAGTTGCTTTGAAATTTCGGACTATTAAATCGTAAAAAACGTAAGTAGGTATTTTTATGACTAATAAATAGGCACGTACGTAGGTACCTGCGCAATATCCTTTGTAATCTTATGACGACTCATACAAGTTAATTTAGTATTTGTGTAAACTTTAACCTCCTGTTACGTGATAACTTTTTATGAGTTTCATAATTTTTTGCTACCCTTTTCTTGTTTATGAACTTTTTTGATGAATTGCGTAATTTTTCTCGCGCTAAGGAGACCCTTATTGCGGGGAGGCACTCAGTTGGTAATAAATCAGATTTTAAATGTAAAAACATCTCACTTCGTTTCTGTCTGACGCCTGTGGGCGAAACAAGGGGTTGTTAAGGCGATTTACAGTGGGCGGGTTGTAAACATTTTGTTACATTTGCAATTATCTGTGTAGGCATAAGTCGAAAAACGGGTAATTTCTCTTTATAACAGGAATAAAATAGATTCGTTAACTAAATTATTGTTCATATAAAAGTTAAGGATATTTGGAAGAGTCTACTAGTGGAGTGTCCTATGCTCCCATGAATATCCACGCTTTTTTGTTGTTGGTTGATTAAGAAAAAAAATATATACAGAAACGTCACTAAAACCTCAATAGGTTTGTCCGGATATTGAAACACTTTCAACAAACTGCTTTATTATCTGTTGGTAAATAACAATAACTGGAACACAGTAACACGTACCTACTTATGGTGATAGTTCATCAGTTTATCACCGAACGCACTAGTAGATATATTAAAAGAAAGCCTGGCTCTGGTTACAAAACAAACAAACAACAATATATGGCGCAGTCACATAACTGACAGACTCACCATTGTTTATTTCCTTTAATATAAATGCAAATAATTCCAACCGCCACCGCACTAAACCGCTCCGAACCGGTGTGAACTGGTGCAAACCACTTCAAATTGGATTTTCACCTGCGAGTTGTGTATTTTACATACGCTAACAGTTTTACCGAGCTTTAAAGTGGTGATATAAAGTTGAAGCCTTTGGTTGACGTAAAAAATATTTTATTTTTCGAAAAGATCAAACACATATTTTTTTTTGGTACTTGTAAAGCTTGAAGTAGTACTTAAAGGGATTTTCTATCGCGAAGTTAGCTTTGCTACGTTTCGGTATGTAAATATACCTTTTTGTATACACAATCTATGCGGGTAGTACTATCGAAAAAAAGTCGAATTTAAACTATTACGTCCCTTTCATTTGGTTTCCCTCGGGATCGTGTTCGCTAAGATTTTTTTTTTTTTTTTTTTTTTTTCCATTATTGCTTTAGGAATACTTTTGCCTCTGTCTTTCAACCTCTTTACAACATGAATAAGTCTGATTAATTGATGTGTGTAATGTGTGTATCCTAAGGTGTTTTAATAAATTATTGAATATCCGATTCAGATTTTGCTGGAAGCTCTTGTTATTTTTTAACCCCCGACGGAAAAAGAGCAGTGTTATAAGTTTCACGTGTGTATCTGTGTATCTGTCTGCGCTATTGTAGCTCCCAAATGACTGAAGCAATTTTGAATTTTTTGGTTTTGATTGAAAGATGACTTGATCGAGAGTGTTATTAGCTATTAAAAAAAAACGTTTATTAGATTTTTTGTTTTTGTTGGGGGTTTAAAAAAAAATTAATTTAAGGGTACATATTTGTTGTAAATAAAACTATATATTTTGTGATAAAACTTTGCAATTTTCCCGAATGATAAACAGTTGAATCAATATAGTACTTAGTTGACATTTGTCAGGTCACAACAGCAGAACAAAATATCGAATTTCATTTGTACTGGTCTATGACGAAACATTTTTATATATTGCATACCTACTTGCTAACTTCAAACAATAATCTTCACTTAAAATTTGCAATTTTCAAACAGTAAATTTAATAATTTATATAAATTCCCTGCATGCACGAGCTAGCAAACAGTTCTCTAGCATACCGTTTGAAACTTTCAACCAAGAAATGTAGGACTTACAGTTCACATTCTAACTCAACCTAATTCGTATATTTTAATTAATAGTTGAATTGCTTTTGCACATCAATTTGGTTAGAAATATGCAACCATTTTTATGCACATTAAGTAAATATTGTTTGGGATTACATTTGGTCCTATGGTACATCCATGAAAATAAATTGTTTATTATATTAACAAACTACACCATTTTACCGTGTTATAGCCATTTCATACAACTCTCTTTTTCATTTTTCTGTGTGGTTAGTGACTAACCTGTTGTCAGAGTTTTTATGCCGCCTATGGGATTCTGACTTGGCTTCACATGCCGTCGAGAAATCTCTCAGGCATAGTTTCCTCACGAGGATTCCTTCACCGTTTTTGAAGCAAGTTAAAATTATACAATACGCACATGAATCTGAAAAGTCAGAAGTGCGTTCATACAACTGTCATAGAATAACAATTGTGATTTGAATATAGGTACGGATTTAAGTAGGTGGTCAATTTACTAAACCATTAAATTCCCTGACTTTACTATTAACTTTCCTTTATTTCATATAGACACTTATAAATATAAAAACATTTAAAAATATAAATCTATTATTAACTTTGACATATCTCGGGACCCTGGGGTCCTGGGCCTTTGGAAGGCGTACGAGGGGCCGAAGCCAACTCGCAGAGGCCCGTTAGACATCCATAATGAAATGGGGCACCAACCGACGATTATCCCTGTTCGCACTATGCAATGCAGCCAAGGACAACCCCCGGTTGGTGTAGGGCTATTGCAGAACATGGAAACAAAGATATTGGACTATGGGTTTGGGTGGGTTAGTGGACTGGTTATTTTGAACTATGGGAAGACTATGGCCCCTGCCTGATCAATGTTTTTAATATAAAATACATAGATAAAATGGCAGGGGGTGACTTGCACACTCAATAATAGGCCCCCCAAAAATGGTCGCTAGCACAGTGTCGTATCGACAAAGGGGCAACATGTCCTGAGGTGCTTGAGAGGAGTGGAGAGGTATTCCACGGCTATCAGGACAATCCCGGAAGTACGGTCAAGATCCCTACCAGCATCTTACTGGAATACTTCCTTCCTCCGAGCACGTTTGCTCTAGCGAATCTCCACTCAAGCCGGCCAATCAAGACAAGAATGAGGTGGGAGCTCTGTTCCTCGTCAGTGTTCACTCTAGCCGGCCAATAAAGGCAAGCCAGAGATGAGGAACGAGACTTCTCCCGGGAGGTAGGGTCCGTGGGGTCGCTACTGCCCAACAGCTCGCCACATGCTGCCCTGCGGGTTTTTGTATCTCTCTTGGTCTGGCTCCTCACCTTAGACCCGTTCCGGCAAAGTAAACTCTACCGGCACAGGCCTAGGGTTCGGAGCGCGCAAGCCCCACCACGACGTCAACGTAGAGCTACGGCGGTGGGGTTATTAACTTTATTATTATGGGGCATTGGCCTAGACATTACTGGCTGTGGCTAAATGTGGGTTACTTTACTTAGCCTCTGCCCATTCCTTCGAGGAATACAGGCGTGCAGTTATTGTGTTATAATTGAATTTTGTTTGGTTGCACAATATTTTAAAAATGCTGGCATAAAAATAGCAGTCAATTCATTGGTCCCGTCGTTGTGGATATTTCATTGTGATAACCTGTCAGGGCTCATTTGATCATGTCAAGCCGCTATTATCGTCGGTGAAGGCTTCTCGAAAAATGTGGTCGAAAAAATAAACTTGTCAGTGTGTATGACTGTAGGCATACAAAACTACTTTTTCACGTCAACCCTTATCAAAAGGGAGGAGTAGACTTAAAAAAAATGCCCACAAGAGAAACTTAATTATTTCCTTAACTTTGTACTTAGCATAGCAAATGGGGAAATACGGAAACTTATGACTATTTAGAGTGATTCTACATCATTTATAATGAAATGAGGTTTTTTTTACATTTTTATATCTTTTTCTTTGCTATGAGGCCGGTGTAAACAAAACGGTGCATCTTTTAAACTAAACGATCTATCACGATCAAAACCTCAGTAATGACTGGAAATAACAGGGCGTCCCAATAAAATAAAAATTATACCTGGAAAAGTATTTTTTTTTCATAAAAACGAAACGACCTTCAAAAAATTTTCATACCTTCGGTACGTGTGTAATTACCTATTAAGTTAGACGTGCGAAAAATTGGCTAAACGTGTGTACCCGGATAATTTCGACGCCTAATGAGTTTGTGAGTTAGTAACAATTCCGCGGTCGTGTGAAAAGGGTGTTGGAAGCTGATTATGGAAAATAATTTACCTTTTGTGAATAAGGTAGCTAAGAGAATACGGAGGATGACTCGCGTCTCCTGTGGCCTACAAGACTAGGTTTCTATATTGTAAATTGGTGTTCTATTGTAAATTAGTACACCAAGGCTTAGTTTGAGAACAAAGACAGTATTTGTAAGGTAAAAGGTTCGATGTCAAAGGGTTCTAGTAGTCCCTGTGTTTTTTTTACATATATAAGGAAAAATCTAACTAAAAATTATTAAAATATTCAATCAAGGTTCTTCTCTCAAATATCTTTTTCCAAATATATTTAATGGAGAAAGTTTTTTTTTAAGAATCTTTGGAATTCTTTGACCATTCTCTCTATTAGAAACTATGCATGACATTTCGTAATTATCGTTTCTTTCTAGTTTCTTAACTTTCAAGTATTTAATGAATAAGTATTTAACTTACAAATAATAATTTAGTTGAAGTTAATGATTTGACTTTGGTAAGTTACATTGAAGTCAAATGGCGAAGTCAAGTCTATGTATTATTATTCTATAGACAATTTGTTTTATTGGGTCCAATAAATAATTCTAATCGTAGTTTCCCGTTGGTCTCAAGGCGTAGACCGCAACGTTTTGTCAATTCCGATAGCGTCACTTTGAGGAGAGATAGATATTCTAATAAATTAACGATCCTGGAAGGTCCTTAAGGACCTTGGAATGTCGGCCGAATTTATAGCGAAATAATCTGCCTGAATATAATAATCTTCTTTACTTCTAATAGCAAGAAAATTCTATATTGGAGTTTACTTCGGCATAGCCTTCATTAGTTGTTGAAACTTTTTAATCAATCATTTAGTTGGGCAGCCTAGCCTAATTTTCTATCAAAATTGGAAATAATTGGCTATAGCTGCACTAGTTTTCTAATAATGTTATAATGACTTTACTGAGAAAGACTTGTGACTGTTTTCTATACCTACGAGACATAATACAGGGTGATTGGAAGCTGGGTGCAAAGCCTTAAGGTGGTGACAGTTGACACACTCTGGAGCATTTTGAAAATGTTTAAAAAAAGGTTTGAACAATAGAGGCCATCTTATGAAAAAAAAATTTACATAAACTACACAAATAGTTAAAATTTTATAAGTATTCTACGACTTCAAAAGTGTCTAGTATTTTTTTAACTTTAACTGGGACACTCTTGGCAATTACCAGTCAGAAAAAGGGGTCATTTTTTTTTTTTTAAATGGAGCAATGTATAGACATTTGTTACAAACCGATTCCAATTCTGACAGATCGTGCATTACGCAATTAGGGTGCTGGTCAGTTTTGATGGTCAATAAAAATACTGCGGAATCTAATATGGCCGACCCGAACAACTGTATAGCCTAACAAACACCTCTCAAAATGACTAATTTTGTTCTTTAACTGTCTCATATTTCTACGAAATCGACCATAAAATATTTCTACAGAAATTGGGCGCCGTAGGTATCCCTTTGAAACTGTCTGCAGAGTTCACGGCTCGATTGTTAGGCAAACAGTTCGGTAACGAGTGTTGTCTTTGTGTTCATCTTTTAACTGCTCATGAATTTTGTTTTGGATAATATTGCTATATTAAAGTTTTTATAGGTTCTCGTCATGCATGACTTGTTTTCCTGTTCCTTCTCGTTTTTTTGTGTCTATGGTACCTATGTACAGTCGAAGAAATTAATCGCTTAGCAAATTGACACACTACGTCAATTTTCCGTGTTATAGGCATTTTTCATACAACTGACAAAGCATGAGGGTTGTGGTCAATTTGCTGAACGGTTAATATCCCTAACCTTAATTTTATTTAAATATACTTATACGTTCTTGAGGTAGGTACTTATATTTTTTGTTAGCCCGTTCTATCCCAGTATTGGGCAAAGGCTGTTCCTCCCCGCTTTCCATCATTCACGATCCCGCTGTTGGAAAAAAGAAAAGACAAATATGATAAAGCAGGTAATTCTGTAGGTATTTTATAAGAAAAAATATCTTATTTTAGTTAAGAATATTCGTAAATTAGACTGTTTTTGATAGATCTTTTGAAGTGTTGGAAGATGTCTTTACAGATAATATAGTCTTTATCTTACTGTTCTTTATTCTTCTTGTTTCTATGTTTCAATGATCGTTATGATCCGTAGGGTAGGTAAATTACTTACTTATCTAGGTCGGGCAAAGTGTTAATGGATTTTTTTATGAGGAATTTCTCAGTAGCAACCCTGGATTTGTGGCCTGTTGATGACAATAGGCTCGCACCCCCATTACATGTGACTTAAGCATATAACTAGCAAAATGTGGGTGTACTATAGGATAATTTTTGCTTAACCCTCCGGGGAACAACAGACGTGATTATTCTTTTCAATTTACGGCATTGTGAGTGTCTGAAACTTCTTGAGAAATCCTGAAACAAACAAAAGAATGAAAATAACAGTATTTACATAATATTAAAATTAAAAAAATATTTATCAACACATTTAAAAAGTTGAAACTAAATACATTCAGTAGATGCGAATATTGAAAGAATACCTCACTTTTTGAAACATTTTAAAGAATTTATTGTAAATAACACAATGAACTGTCAAATGAAACCCATTGCGATCAATTGTCATTTTACGTGCGTGACGCAATCATCCCACCAAGCGAGGTATGTTATACATACTCAGTAAGTCTGGCATAAATTGGGCAGTAACGTTGGCTTCGTCGTAACTAAGATTTTTTAAATATTATTATTACAATATGAGCAATTTTTGTAAAGGCCTAATTAAAACCTATTTGTCAGGTATTCATTAAACCAAAACTACGTACTAAAACTCCATTTCTGGCCTACTTAAATACAAATGTAAGCCTAACATTTTATAGCTCTATTAGGCTAATATATGGCCTTTTTAATGTTAGTTAGTAATTAGTGGTGAAGTCATTAACAGAGTTTGCGTTCTTATTTAATATTATTGTCGAAATAGAAAATGGTCTGAGGTTTTAGAACCGACATATTTTATGTGTTAGCGAACATTACACCTCGTCTTAAGTTTTCCATTAAGAATTTATCAGTAGCAGCCCGGAGATTGGGTTAATTGCAATAAGCGCGCCCTCTATTACGTAGGATTGAAACATTACGGATGAATTGTGAGTGGACAGGAGATTAGGGATAAGGAGGATGAGAGGATGTCTCGATTAGAGGAGTGATATTATTTATGTTACGTTAAGTCAGTCAATTTTGTGACATGTACCGACGAGATTTATGCTGGTTAATTAAAAAATAATGATTTTATTATTTCTAGTAACATCCCTGTGTGTGGCTGTAAGACCCTCATGTTTGATCATTCATTCACGAATGCATAAAAAAAATTTCTTACTCATACGGGCATCAAACTTTGTTATGTTAATGATGTAAGTAATAAAGGAACTACATCGCCAATGTTACAAGTAAAATGTTGCAATATCTCGTAGGACACGTCGATCCACTATATTGCTGTTCGCTGTGTTGCATGGAGCCCGTCAAATAAAAGCAGAAGTGAAAAATCTCACGTTCTTAGCCGTAATTTCTCGACGGCATGTGAAGCCAAGTCAGAGGCCCATGGGGGGCTTCAAACTCTGACAACAGGTTAGTCACTAACCACACGAAAAAGAATGAAACCGTAATTTCACAGCCATCCATTATTTACAAACAGGAACACGGCTTAGTCTTTTGAAAATAAATAATCATGAACTGTTTTCGAGAACAACACGAGTTTACATCGGCTTCGTCCATCACAGAATTTTTTTTGCTAAATATTCTCAAAACCATAGGTAACAATATTATCTAGTAGCGGGTTCGCCCGTGTGGTTGTCGGAATATATCCCATGGCACCGCACTACCGGGATTAAAAGTACCAGTGATAATCAAGGTTATAAACTATCTGTGTGTCATTTTTTCGCAATCCGGAACATACAATCACCTAAACACACGAACTGAAAAAGTTCAAAAAACAATATTTTCGGCATCAGACTCGTTCCCACACCTCGTATTCGACTTTCTAACTTTGACTTTACAAAAATCTTAAATTCACTGACAGACACCACTCAATCTCAACCGCTGGCTGGACCCAGCACGAAATTTTGCACAAGAGTTCCATAAACATAATAACGACAGTGAGCACTGAGGAAGGATGTTTGAAAATTGATCCCCAAGGATAAATACACGATGAAACTTTGTATCGAAGATTGTAATTTTTTCCAATGGATAATCCCGTCAGGCGCACGACTGGTCTCACAATAATTGTCTTCACAAATAATTTTTCTGTCAAAGTGAAACAACACTCGTTCCATTTGCGTGAGTTCTTTGTGAAGCATGGCCCACAAACGGTTACCTGCTGTTGAGCAATTAGCTTCGTTATCTTGCTCAGATTGTCTAGAAACTTAATTAAAGATAACAAGTGTTCTGTTAGAATACTGAATGCTTAACGTTTAGAATTCTTGCCATCTTTAATTCTGGTGAATTAAAATTAAAGATGGCACAAACGAAGGAAGTTGTTTTTGAAACCATAACAAACGCCTTTTTTTGTATAGGTATAAATATCATATTATTACCGACTACAAAACCAAATTCCGGGCTGCTACTGAAAATTTTTGATGATTATATCCTGGATAACGCCCTGGAGGAGCTCGTGGCTAAGTAATAACTGCTGCACGGGTGGATCCATCAGGTTAAGTTACGCTTGCCGGGGTTGGTCCGTGGATGGGTGACCATCTTTACATACCGAGACTCCTCCGTGCCCCAGAAAGCACGTTACGCTCATTGAACCCAGCTATCATTCGTAGATCTTTGACAGTCGTTACGGGTAGTCAGAAGCCCGAAAGTCTGACAACCAGTCTTACCAAGGGGTATCGTATTATCCAGTTACTGGGTTGTGGACGTCAGATAGGCAGTCGCTCAATGTAAAATACTGGTATTCAGCTGCATCCGGTTAGACTGGAAGCCGACCCCAACATAGTTGGGAAAAGGCTAGGCAGATTGAATATCCTGGATAACGAATACATGACCCAGCACTCGCGCTTGCTGCCCTATCTCTAGACGGAAAATGTAGTCAAAGACGAAATATTAATTCCATTAACTACTAATTACAGATTTTTTAGAACATTGGATCTCCTTACTAACTTAAAAGTCTTACTTGTATGTGTAGAATATTTTACTCAAAATATTAAGTAGAGTGCTGTTGCTGACTTATTAATACAGCGCGTTTATAGTTGAAAGGCTTGGAACTTTACTTTGCGTTTTCTAAATGTCAGCACTTTTCTACATTTAAAATAAGACTGAAAAACGTCTTAAACTTTTTAATTAAAATATTTGCAAAGTTCTCAAAAGACTTTGTGTGTTTATTCAGTTTGGGAACGGAAATACCTAAATAATTTATCTCACAATAGCGTGAACTTTTAAATCATTGTAGAATGTTCAAGGATAATAAATATCTTATAAATTGCCATTGATAAAGCTTCATCATAGTACCATATTCTAAACAAACTGAACGTAGGACGTCGGCGGATATCGGATCACCTTTGGTACAATACCACCGCATTGAGACCAATATTTGTTGAACCTACGAATGTTTGTACGATCCGTAGATACGAGTATTCTTACCTATACCATACATTGGTTCGTTTCCAGACCCATATATATCGAACGACGTTCGATCGACGTTTGTGTAACAAAGAATAGCCTTTTTCCCGAATGGAGTGCATAGGTGAAGGAGATATTTTATTTATTTTTCTACATGGATAGTAGATGAAGTTTGTATTTGCTGCATCGGTTAATTTTGAAGAGTCAAAGCATACAAGCCTTTGACTTAATAATTATGTTTGAACTCTTCCAGAGATGGTACAAGCAATAGAAAGTATTTTATGCGCTTTTTTTTAACTATCGACCCGCCCCGCACCCCTGCTTAGAACACGGTTTTAACGAGTTAACACAACATCGAGATTAAATGAAAACTTAACATTTTTATTATCTTTTATATTACATACTCTAACAGACTTAAAATGAAATATGTATAGTATGTACAATTATATAACAAAATGAAAAAGAAAAAAATGTAAATATATTATTAATACACTTAACGCATACACATACACTAACACTTACACGTAAAACTTCATAATAAATTTTCTAAAAGATGGTGAAAACCGTATCAAAATCTGTAGTGTAATTTAGAAGAACAATGCGGTCACACAGACAGACACCAAATGCGACTTTATTTTATAATAACACGTGTATTATACTTACATGTTTATCTTTATAACTACAAAGATAAACATGTAACTATATTATACGTGTTATACACATAAACCTTCCGGAATAAACGCTCTAAATTCTGGTGAAAACTGCTTCAAAATCGATTGTAGAAGAACGACCGACGCGACCGCATAGACAGAAACGAAAAGCGAGGGTGTTGTATGTCATCATCATCTGCCTAACCTTTTCCCAACTATGTTGGGGTCGGCTTCCAGTCTAACCGGATGCAGCTGAACACCAGTATTTTACATGGAGCGACTGCCTATCTGACCTCCACAACCCAGTAAGTGGGTAATACGATACCCCTTGGTAAGACTGGTTGTCAGACTTTCGGGCTTCTGACGACCCGTAACGACTGTCAAAGATCCACAAATGACAGCCGGGACCAACGGCTTAACGTGCTTTCCGAGGCACGGAGGAGTCTCGGTATGTAAAGATGGTCACCCATCCACGGACCAACCCCGGCAAGCGTAGCTTAACTTGATGGATCGACCCGTGCGGCTGTTATTACGTAGCCACGAGCTCCTGTTGTATGTAAGTATAAATAAATACATTTTCACATTAGTTTCTCTAGGATAACGTGCCAGTAAAGTCAGATGTGACGATTTCAATAATTATGTTTACAAATCGGATCGGTGTTTGATAATCCATATAATCCATCATCAGAGTTCAGCGTGCTAATTAAATCCTTTAATCAAGGGATAAACGGTGAAGGAAAACATCGTGAGGAAATCGGCATGCCTGAATTTTTTTCTCGACGGCATGTGATGCCAAGTCAGAGGCCCTTGTGCGGCTTTAAAACTCTGACACCAAGTCAGTCACTAACCACTCGAAAAGAAGCATATCAAGGGATTTTTAAACTTGAAAAGTTTAATTGGTCTGTTTATTCAAAACTCAAGACGCCAATTCAATGCCAAGTCAACGCCATTGGTTGAAATTGAAACTGGATGGGCCGTAATTGGACTATTTTGATATAATCTGATCGTCTTCCAATTTTAATATCAAAGTTGAAGAAAATCTTTTAGTGTTTTTTTCTTTTGTTTGAATCGAGATTAACTTATTTCACGTCGAGCGAGTTAAGAACTGTCTGGCAACAATAGATTTTCTATCGTGTGACCTGCATGGCTTTCACTGGCTCAAATAGGTTGTAAAGCTTTTGTGTGGGTATGACTCAATCAAGATATCTGGTGCCATATTATGAAGTATTAATGCCACCATTTTTCCAGTGTGAGAGAGAGACGGAGCTAGACAAGGCCGCTAGCACCATCCCGTTTTCGCAGTGGAATAATGATGGCATTAATACTTCAGAATACTACCCCTGTACGGTATTTTCAAAAGGATGCGCTAGATAGGAATTTTTCTGATAAGGCTTCTTCTTAGACCAACTTGCACTATAAATAACTAAACACATTTAACGTTAAACGAATTTAAAACATCGTTCTGTTTCTGTCAATCGTTTGAAGAGGATAGAGACAGAATTATGTTTTAAAGAAGTTAAGTGTTTGTGTGATTTGCGGTGCAAGCCCGCCTGAAGCCCTATTTACACGGGGCAAGATTCTTGCATGTGGCATAGAATAAAATTGCAGTTACAACTTTTACTGTTGCTTCAAATTGTGGTATGCGATAGGCAATTAAATCGCACTGTGTAAATGGGGCTTTAGAATGAATCTCATAGACACCCGAGATAGTAAGCCGCACGCGTAGTAACTATTATCTATCCTAATCAAGCCCCCCTTCAACTGACAGCTGTCAAATGTAGTTTTGAAAAAGTCTGTTTTCGGCCTATTTTGGCCTCGCTGCGCCAACCCGACTCACTCAATAATTTGTGTCAAATAATTTGTGGCCTTACTGCTACCATGCTGACTAGGGTAATTATATGACCTATGTACCTTTGCCAAACCCTTCGGGCAATACAGGCTCGATGTTATGTTATGTTGTACATAGCTATTCGAAGATCATTGATACCTTTACGATCGCTCTTGTACGAAATTGCAAAATGAAACCTTTTACAGGGGTATAACAAATATACCTTTTCTTTTGACCGTATACAAATCATAAAAGTTTCCAACATATTACTTCTTAGCAAAATTTCAAGTATAAGTTTACCGGCTTTCCTCTCTTCAGTCCACAGTACTGATAAATTAACCAGGAACATTTTATCTTTCTCACTGGTTGATTTTAAGGTACCGTGTTTGGCTGAGGCGTTGAACGCTTGGAAAATGGCTTGTCCCAATACGGATATGCCCGACAACCCGTCCTCCCAGAGACGGTGGGACGTGCCTCTCTGCAGTATTATACGGAATACCCTGGTAAACACGTCACATAGTACTGTTGAGCGTGCCCGTCTGCTGGCTGTGGGAGAATGGGAGTCGGGCTTGTGGCTTCAGGCGCTCCCGTCATCCACCATAGGCACTATGATGGATGACTCATCGTTTCGGCTCGCTACATGTCTCCGCTTAGGCGCACCTTGTGTTGCTCCGCATCGGTGTCACTGCGGCAAAGCTGTTGAAAGTCTCGAGCACCATGGCCTGTCCTGCTGCAGGAGTGCAGGCCGCATAGCACGGCACGCCAGCATCAACGATATTATCCGTCGAGCCCTCGTCACCGCCGGCGTACCAGCGGTATTAGAACCAAACGGCTTGGTACGTGACAATGGGAAGAGACTAGATGGCATGACGTTGTTGCCTTGGAAGATGGGTAGGCCTCTGGTGTGGGACGCAACCTGTGTCGACACCCTTGCACCATCCCATGTTCCTAGCACGGCGGGCTGTGCTGGCGCCGGTGCTGCGGCTGCTGAGACCCTCAAGCGGCGCAAATACTGTAACCTTATGGGCAACTACAGTTTTGAGCCGTTTGGGGTCGAAACGCTCGGGTCATGGGGCCCGAGTGCGCGTCTCCTTTTTAAGGAAATTTCTCGCTGACTGGTCGACACTTCACGTGACCAGAGGGCTGGCTTGTTCTTTGGCCAAAGAATTAGCATTGCCATTCAACGTGGCAATGCTGCCAGTCTTCTGGGCACGTTTCCGGATGACAGCGATGCGGACGAATACTTCGACGCCTAAGGGACCTTTTGTTTTTATATTTATTGGTATAGTTAGTTAGTCCCCTTAGTTTTAGTTTTTTAGTTAATTTAGTATAATAAGTAGCATAATGTAAATGTTAATTAATAAATTGTTTATTTTTCTTAACATAATTCAAAATAGGCTGTATTTTAATAACTTCGTTCTAAATTCCACCTCTAATACAAACATACCTAGATAGATACTATATTGGATAAATAAGTAAAAGGCACCCATAGTCACACGGTTCGTTAAAAATAATTTGATTTACAAAAAGGTTCGAATACGTATTATTCTGTTATTCCATTGGTCAGTGTATTTATTTAGGCTTGTAATCAAGGTAAATTCGACGATTTATTCGAGTTATTGCTTTAATAGCTTGGACACGGACTCATGTTAACATTGGCCCGTAATTTACAAGGTGAATAAAGAGTCGCAGCTGAATATTGCCACATTCACAACGTTCGGCAATAGATTGGTGATCTCAGTAGATTACTATTACAAAACTTGATTGATCATAAGCTGTACCAAAACCAAAAATCGAATACTTTAGAATGTTCCCAACCCCCATCAAGTGGTTAGGATATTTCGGCTCAGTACCTTTTCCGAAAAGATAAATGAGTGAGAAGGGATATTAAAAGGATCAGGATATTAAAATCCTCAGTTATTTGTGACAGCGTTTTATATGTCCGTTAAGGTGCATTCCATGCCTCACACTGACTGGACGCACCTTTATGTATATTGTTTATGATTTTAAAAGGCGTTAAGTACGCCTTACTGGTTTTTCCTTTTTATGGTCTACAATTACAATGAAAAAGTCTGTCTAAATCTAGGTAAGGTTTCAATTAAGAAACTGTTTCCTACTTGGATGTCGACGTATGGAAGCAATTAAATTGACACGGTAGCGGAACACGGATAATTGTTAGGGGCTCACCATTCTGTCTCCAAGGTAGTTTGTCTAACAGATGGCTACTAGGAAATAATGGAGAAGTCATTATGCTCGAGTGGCTATTTTGTCTTCATAAACGTAACTATAACCGACCAAGCTCTGCTTCGCACGGGTTTTAAGACTTGACAAAACATCGATATTTCTTTATTTTATGTAAATTTAACATATTTTGTATTATACAATAAATCTATTAATTCTCTAAATTATGATAACATACTCATTTTTCGTCGTTTATGTTCATACATCTGGTCATACTCGGACGCCGGTTGCAAGTACTACGCATCTGACTTTTCTGAAGAGCATCACCAATAAGGTCTGTTAAATCTTTCAAAATATACCCTTGTATACAACCTTGTAAAGCGTTACCACCAATATTAATATGTAAGTCGTACCTAATAGCATGAGAAGCTGGATCTTATGTACGAGTAGGTAGGTATGTAATTGTAAAAGTTGTAATATGCAACCTTTCTAGTTATTGCGTGCGAATATGAAACAGCCTGCAAGATTTTATATTAAAAAGACTCCACTTTTTCCAATTTCTGTATTAATAAAACTTGGAAAAAAGTTCTGATTGCACCATCTTATTGGTCTCTAACAAGCAGACATAATAAAATTACACACACACACATACATTACACACACATTTACACATAACGGACAAGGACATTGAAAAAAAAGAATTAATTCTTTATTTTGTTTTTTGTATTTTGTGTTTCATGAACTGTGTCCAAATAAACGTTATTATATTCTATTCTGAAATCCGCAAAAAAAAATACTTTTTTTAACACACAGTCTGTGTGTTTGATACATACGTACACACATGCGGCTACATACCAATGTATATTTTTTAAATATCATAATACTTAATTGTATCCATATCGTAAGATTTAAGACACCGCTGAAAAAATTGCAATAATGTATTGTGTAGGACTGAAAGTACTGCAAAAAGCGGAATTGTGTGGAAAAGGGAGAGGGCAGCATTGGGACAATACAGGCTAGTTACATGAGATTGTGTGTAATCTGAATAATAATGATGTTACGAAGTGTTTTTCTACAGAGCTTGTGCCACTGAGCCTGTAGCTTTAAATTCCCCTAATAATAATAATTATTAATCTGATTCATCCTGTTCCCTGCTGTCCTCCCCTAGCAACGACCTAAGCCGAGGTCCGTACCCTACAGGGGGTGCCCTTTGCGTGCAGTCGCTCGTTTTATGCCCTGTCTGGAGGCCTTCATTTATAGAGGCAGTCACAGGAAAGTCTGGTTAAGCAGCCAACAACCTCCTAGGTTGACCTGCGAGACGCCATTTATAAAATAAAATAATATATTTTTCTTCAACGGGACAGTGATAGGCTTGTAGGTTCCTTAGTTATTTCAATGGCTATTAAAAAAACCTCAATTTGGAACTTGGCCATTGTCATGTCGGCGTGGGCAATGCTTTGACATATTGGTGTTAGTTTGTACAATATCTTGAATGACTTAAATATGATGACGTCACCAATAAAACGTGGAATATTCAAGTGGGCATTATGGAATAATGTTGGTCATCATGATTGAACATGAACTATTTTGTTTTCATAATAAGGTAACTTTTGCAAGTCTTACTAAAGGTCGAATCTAAACTAAAAGAAACAAACTTTGAGACGTATCCGAAGTAACAAAAAGTTTAGAAGCATCCGGAGCTCAGAAAACAAAATGCAAACTAAGATTATTCTTAGTTCAAGTTGAAGTTGATTTTATTTCAAATCAAAGTCACTGGATCGCACACTTCATCTCAGTGAAAGTCGGTAGTATAATTAAAATAAAGTTTTGCTGGCTCAATAAATTCTCACGTACCTATATGCTATTCGCAGGGAATTTCGGTAGCTGAACTATCGCACGGTGGAAATGATATACCTATGAGATTTTACCGTGTACGTATTTTGACTTCACTAGGGCAGAAAAATTGTCTTAGCAAAAAAGTTGAAACCACATTCGGTATAATTGTGACTCGTAGATCAAAAAGAAAGTATTGAGCATACTGGACTTGTTAATTATCATAGTCCGTGGCATCACAGCGGGCCCTATCTGAATACCAGCGCTGTGGTATTTGTTATTTTTTTATAAATATCGTAATGACTAGAAACAGTAAACGAGTCATTTTAGTGGATGCCAGCTGGATGGATGGATGGAGAGCTGGTGGGTGATATGGAATTACAAGGCAACAGACTTGCTCGTATTTAAAATGCTCGATGTATCTTTACATTATTATATTTATCGAGTATTTTATTATGAGATTTAGGAGCTTGAATTGAGAATAATATAAAAATATTTCTTATTCTAAATTCAAGATCCTTCACATGTAATAAATGGCCACACAAGGGATGTTTGAAAGTAAAAATCTCAAATACCCCAGAGGAGTCGCATACCTTTTGTGGATTCCGCTAAAAAAGGTTCTTAAATATTCACGAAACCTCATGTCAATAATCCTTAGCAAATAAGTCAATGACCTACAAAAATGACTTTCAAGAGCATTTTCTTAAATTAATGATATGAGCGTGTTTCGGGAACAATCATCAATCTTTGTACTGAATTCTTCACATTATGTGTCGTCACAAAATTTCAAGTAACCATTTATCTTAATAAGTTGTGTTGTGTTATTTGCGATCATTAGAGAAAAGGATCGAGTGGAAAATGTGTGTTTGTGGGAAATGTTTGTGGTCTTTTTATTGATAATCTGTGTTTTGGGCTAGTAAAAATAGACAATTTGATTATGTATCAATAATATCATCTGCCTAGCCTTTTCCCAACAATGTTGGGGTCGGCTTCTAGTCTAACCAGATGCAGCTGAATACCAGTAGTTTACATGGAGCGACTGCCTATCTGACCTCCACAAACCAGTTGCTGGGTAACACGATAACCCTTGGTAAGACTGGTTGTCAGACTTTTGGGCTTCTGACGACACGTAACAACTGTCAAAGATCTAAAAATGCAAGCCGGGACCAACGGCTTAACGTGCTTTCCGAGGTACGGAGGAGTCTCGGTATGTAAAGATGGTCACCCAGCGACGGACCAACCCCGGCAAGCGTAGCTTAACCTGATTGACCCGTGCGGCTGTTATTACTTAGTCACGAGCTCCCTACTAGTATCAATAATAATCACATAGCATTATTTTCACCAATGTATTCCACGATCACCATCCTCACCAAGAATCTGATTGAAGTTTGCACTCTATAAAATACTGTTACTTTTGTGTAGATACTTTTATTAGATTTGTATTCGGTTCAGTGGATAAAACTAAGGTTTCCTAGAAAAGCGGTGGACGCTACATAGCGTCCGCAATTTACCAGCGAATGACGTCACTGAAACGTTGTTTATGAAAGTAAGTTCGTGTTTTTTCCTAGAGATCGCTTTTGACACCGTAATTTCATCCCGCTGTCATCATTATCGTGCACTGCACTGTGGCGGCCACCGCTCTTTTATAACCGCTCTTTTTTACGTCGTGTATTGTATGCTATTGCTAACACCACAAGTTTAGTTATGATTCCGAATATTATTTCTCTTTAAACACATGTACACAAAATGTACTATTTTATTTACAAAAGTGCCGATTTTTTGTTATAAATCTACAACCTACTATTCAATAAAACATAAAACGTAGAAAATATTGCTTCTAAAAAAATATTTTCATGAGGCGAAATTCTTCCATGAATTATAACGGTGAACCAGCTGTATACGCAGAATCAGAATCAGATTCAGAATCTACGCATATTTTACTGCATTTGTATTAATAAAAACATTGAGCTGCTTTGCGTAGTTGGTGTATCCAATATTTCCGAGGAAAATATATGAAGTTCTTTAATACTGATATCTATACAAATATTATAAAGCTGAAGAGTTTGTTTGTTTGAACGCGGTAATCTCAGGAACTACTAGTTAGAATTGAAAAATTATTTTTGTGTTGGATAGTCCATTTATCGAGGAAGGTTATGGGCTATATTATATCACGCTACCGCCAATAGGAGCGGAGCGCGGAACATAAATGAAAATGTTGCAAAAACGGGAAAAAAATATTCCTTTTTGGAGCTTCCGTTGCGTGCGCTGCGTAAACGGTTTAAGTTACGCAAATATCATGTATGATAGAATTATTCCTCTTTAAAAGTTCTAAAAAAAAGTCTGCGACAGCATATGTCTATCTTTTAAGATTGACTCACTATAAGCTTTTTTTATGGTAATCAAAATTGTTCGAAATTAATGCATTATTTGCTAAGGAGTTTTATCAACATAATATCAATTCTTATTCAAATAAATAGTTTTAACATCAAGTGTATTTATGTAGCAGTAAAATACTTTTTAATTCATTCGAATCGGACATTTCATTTCGAAGTTATCACGAAATGCAATACGCGAACCGTTCGACGCCGGCGCCGCGCCGCGCCGCCGCAACGTTCCCTACTCTAGAGTGAATAGGATGGGCACACGCGTAGACCATGGCCTGAAATAGGACATAGAATACGTTTTATCCCTATATTCACACGGGATCGAGACCTACGCGGGTGAAACCGCAGGGCACAGCTAGTATAATATAAAAGTGGACACGTTATATTGACATTGATAAAAATATCTTCGACACACACAAATAGCATCGATCATTCGCCGGTCACTGACACCACCAAACATCTCTACTTACTCCCAAAGGAGCACTAGCTACATTGCTTTGTTTCTACATTTTTTGTTTGACCTCTGTATGTTTGATCTTCGAACAAAACACACCTTCGGGTCTACTTTGCGTTTATTCCTTTCTTTTTGAATCCATCTTTTGTTGGTTCTCTGTTGGCACGGAATTGTATGTAATCCTTGGCTTTACCATTGAGTCTAGAAGCCGAAAAATGAGAATTGACGTTTTGACGGTCGAATAAAAATATACTAGGTACGGTCAGCGACAAAAGTAATAAATCAATACTGTTACTTTTATACATCATCTAAATAGACACTAAATTATTCGATACATTGTGTTTCAGGATTTGACATAATACCTAGCTTAGTAAATCTTAGCTATTATGTCAATATCTAAGATTTACTTAGTCAATATACTTGTGACCTCTAACCAACAGGCCGGAGCGCGCGCATAGCCAATTAACACCTAAGTTATTAAGTTAGGATGTTTACCGGATTGTTACTTCTGTTCCGATTTTAATTGAATATTCGGCTTAATATTTAAGATTAAAAAAACTGAGATGGTATTCGACTTTTGTCGCTGTGTGTGCCTAAAAGAAAATAGTGCTGGCACATTGCTCTAGTTAGGTATGTTAGGTATTGTGAACATGACGCGTTTCAGTACAACTTAACTACTGCGGTTTCGCTGCTATGGTTTCACGGCGGAGGTGTGCTACTGGCATAAGTCTTACGTCAAATTCCAATGTTGTCAATGTTGTGTTGCAGTTGTCTAGTCTAAACACTAATGAACAACAACTCAAAATGAAAAATTAAAACCAATAAGGCTTTTAAAAATTGGTGAAAGGTATTAAAGTCTAATTATATGAACCAACCAAGGCATGCTCTATAATCTATTCTTGTTCGTCGTATCATAACATCACGCCTGCATTCCCCAAAAAAGTTTGGCAGAGCCTATCTCTTACCTATCGTACAGTCACGAGCAAAAATATGTATATGTTACCGGCCAAACCCGATTTTAGGATGAACTAGTTTCGCCTAGGCCAAACCAGTTCTCCCTACACGCGATAGGACAAACCAGTATAGCCTAAGCCAAACTCGTTCATTGTGTTACCGATAGGAAAAACCAGTTTAGCCTAGGTCGATCCGGTTTATTCTAGTTAGAATTTACATGCTTTAGGATAAACTGGTACATCCTAGTCTCTAGTTTGAACGAATTTCACCTAGTTTGTATCTTCTACAATTTAATTAGAATTACAATGAATGAAGAAGGAGAAAATCACTTTTAAAAATTTCTGCTAAGTGTATACATATTGGTGCTTGGGACTTAAATATAATTGGTGAAACGTGGGTATCAAAGACCCATGTAATTTCAGAATAAACTTTTACCATTACTTACCAAGACAAATTAATTAATATTAATTTAGTCTTTCGGGAATTTACCTTATATAATCCTGGAAACCAAGTAAACTCTCAAGGGGTAGATTTGCTGAAGTTTCTTTCTGGGTTTCAATTAATTAGTTACCTTAATTATATTAATGAATCGTGTTTCCCTGTCGTTTCGTATTTTCTGTTATATTAAGAAAGGGCTTGAGTAGGAAAAAGGAAAACCTATTTTCTTGGTGAGCCGTAGGTACTTATAATAAATTGAAAGACAATTAGTTTGATGGATTGCACTTGTTCAGCACCCCTAGTGCGTAACACACGATCAATCACAATCCATTTCATTTTGACAATTCAACGTCACTGATTGCTTTATTTACATTGTTGAGCAGACACATTTTTCGATCATAAGAAGCAATGGATTAGCAATATCCTTCAAAATGATTTAGATTCTAATTGATCGTGGGTTTTTGTATCAAACAACCTTAAGGGCCTACCCTACCTCAAATTTTATCTCGCTCGCACCTTTACTCGCGGCCTGAGTGAGAGCGAGACGGAGTTTGGTGCTGGCGGCTCTCAAGCCTCGAATAGTTTAGGTAATTGCTTTTTACGGTGCAAATAATGGTAATTAAAAAAAATACATAAGACCTGCTTTATAGTTAGTTCAGTTACTATACAAAGTTTCATGATCTAATTTAAAATATTTTTAATTACCAGCAGTTTAATGTTCGGTTTAGAGTTAAATTTGGATTTATTTTAATCGAGATTTTTTTTTGTAATCGTATTTTCGCCAAACATAGGACCTAGCATCAATCCTCAATTTTAACATGTATTTGATTCAAAATTAATGCTGCAGTATTTTCGGCATAACGGAGGATAATGCTAAGCAATTTGAGGTAGGGTAGGGCCTTAATAACAGCATATCTACTTTAATTTCATTTCATCCTCATTCTCCTGCCCATAACCCAATATTTGTGGCACTACATTGTCTATTCTACTTTCTCTATTAGGCGTCATCTCGGTAGTCAGCCCCTTTCTAGGTGCAAGCGCACTCCCGAAGTAAGGTTTTTGAGGAATCAATTTAATAATAAAAATACTTCCTCGTTAGTCTAGTGGACCGCTAGAAGCGGTACTGTTGAGCATGAGATTCGATTACCGAGTCGGGCAGTGTTATTGAATTTTTCCATTTGGAATTTCTCAGTAGCAGCCCGGAATCTGGATTTTTGCCCGGTTGATGGCAGTAGACTCACCCTCTATTATGTATATGGAACTTAAACATAACTAGCGGAATGAGTGTGTACTATAGGTGCACCTCTGCCTAACCATTCGGGTAAAACAGACGTGATGTTATGTTATGAAAAACTAGCTGATGCCCGCGGCTTCGCAGGCGTGGATGTCGGTTATTATATACCAAAACCTTCCTCGAGAACCATTCTATCCATTGGTGAAAACAGCATGAAAATCGGTGCAGTAGTTTTTGAGTTTATCGCGAACAGGACGGTAGACAGACGCGGCGAAGGACTTTGTTTTATAATATGTAAGGATAGTTTTTTATCCAATTCTCATCCTTAATGACATTATGAAATCGATACTAAAGATGAGTTGCTATAAGAACGTAAGACCCTAAACGCTGTAAGTAGGTAAGCTAGCATCTAAAATGTCACGAAAACATTATACTCGTAAATCATGCAATCAATCAATCGAGAACATTACATCAATTTGTCATTTCCAATCGATTTCAACTAAAACAAAAAACGAAGATTCTATGGAATGGAAATTAATCATCGAGTCATTTGTCTTTTCTTTTTATCATAACTGGGGCAGTTATTTAGGTTGTAATAACTGATCAAGAAGGATATAAAAACTTATTTTTCACTTTTTAGTGTTTTTTTTTTTGGAAGTCGGTTGTTTATTTTTTGGAAAAAGTTTGTATGTTTCAATTTTTCACTTTTTAGTTGTGGTACCTACCACATGTTCGAATACCACTACCTTCTATGTAAATAACAGTGATGGAGTCACATTAAACATCGTCTACATATATTAAGTGGGAAAATTACGTGATATTGAAGCTAACTCAAAAACTACACAAGCAGAATTAGCAGAGAAATCGCGTAACATGCATACAAATAAAAATTTAAAAAACACAGACGAATTTAGAACCTCCTCCTTTTTCAAAAAGTCGGTCAAAAAGAATGGACTCTTTATGAAATAAAGTGTAGTGTGACTTTCTTCTGTGAGGCCAAAGTTTATTTAAAAAATATAATATAAAACATGCTGAGTGAAATGTGAAACAGAATCAGAATTTAGGTAGATGTTAAAATTGAACTAAGGTACCTACATCAATAATTCAAATCAAGCCAAAGTAAAATTAAAATAAAAGTTAATGACAAAAACGCGCACGTTTTTAATTACACCTGAAACAATGTTTCCAAAAAACTCATGAAAAATTGTTTGTTGAAATACAGTTCCTATTTATTTTACTTTGTGCATCAAAATCCGACGAACGGAAATGCAGACAATTAGTTAAATAAAAGTCATAACGGATGGTAAATATTTGTAAAAATGCTAAAGTTTGTAGGGTTCCGTACCGAAAGGGTATGAACAGGCCCTGTTATTAAGCCCGCACACCGTGTCTGTCGATCAGTTTTGCTTTGGAATCCATACTATCCTTGAACGTGGGTGTGACGGTGTTTTTTTTTTGGGTGGATAGTTGAACAGCAAAGCCTTTTTTCATCATGATTATTATGTTTCTTTATGTACAAACTAGCGACTAGACCTTGCTTTCCTGCATCCTTATTTATGTGCTATGTTTAATATAAATGTATTAAACAATGAACCTTCCGGAATTTCAGTGATGGTGAAAAGCGTATCAAAAGCCATTGTGTAGTTTAGAAGATCTGAGCGTTCACACAGACATGAAAAGTGACTTTGTTATATAATATTGTATGTATAGAAGTTTACAGCAGTCTTATACTTGACGGCACAGTACAAGGCGCCGTCTCGTTTTGTTACTAAGTTACTGGAATCAGCGAAAAGGCCGGATAAGAGTCGGGTCAGTTATTCTTCATATAAGAGTGACACTGGCTGATGATATTACTCTAGCAGAGCGTCACATCGAAAAGTTGCGTGTTGACTGTCTTCTGATGGCAAAGATGACGTCAAGGGAGCCGCTGTCGTAACACGTACTCGACGAACCGTTAACTGTTAACCTTATACATCTTGACTTACGTGTACGTTACCGCCTTCAGTTAATGAAAGTCAAATCTCTAATTGAGTCTGTATAAATACCAATCACAACACATTGCAATCGATAACAAACCTTGTAACCGTAAAACGAGGGTATCAAATCCTTTGCTTGATCTAATAGAATAACAAAACCATTTGTTGGAGTCTGTGACTGACATCTTTAAGAGGAAGGGACCAAATTAATTAAACGCTTCCCACTATTTTGCTATGAAAATTAGTCGGTCCTTGTAGTTTTGGTTAAGAACCTTAACTACAAGGACAGATCGTTATTTTTCAACATTAAACGTGGACATCTACTTGTCCCAAATAGTATAGAAAAGACGAAATTGTTTCAAAGTTATTCAATTTAAATTAAAATCTTTTATTTCGGACCTTATATTCCATTTGGTTAGTATATACACGACTTAGAAACTAGTGTTAATTTCCTCAAGAGATTAACGACAGGACTATACCTACGTACTTATAATTATTTTGGGTACGTAGGTACCATTGATATGGACTTGTATGTATACTTAATTACTTTACCAAAACCTAAAACCTGTCCTAGTTCAAGGTGTACATAGTAAAATGTACCCTAAAACGTGATAAAGCGCGTGCTCGGGGTCAGTTTATGTGACCCGGTGTTAACGTAAAGGCCACTGGACCAATATTCACTTTCATAATAATACTGTTGACTCGGCAACTTACCTACAGATTATTAAGGACTGTTGTTGTTGTTTGTGTTCCATGAAACTATTTATGGTGTTTTCGTGACTAGGAGTTTTTTTTTTTCACAGTTTTTTTTTTTGACTTCTCACTTTAAGCCATCTTTAAGCTCATTTCAAATTTTAAATGGTTAATAATTTAAAGAGATTTATTTAACCAATTTCTTGGAAGATTGTCTGGCTTTTTGTATATTATGCAAGTACTTAAAAAAAAAATGAAAGAACAACTGAAAAATCACAAAAGAAATAACGAAGAAAAATTGTTAAAGAATGGAAACAAATAACTTCTCATTACTTTTGAGTGAGTGAGCAATTCTGTGATAAAACCCTTTTATTTTTAATATCATACCAATGACTGGAGCATTTTCAAATTTTAATAAGAAGTTTTATAAGTGATATGAATGGTTTTTTAATATTAAAACAATTTGGTGAGTTTTCTAAGCAATTTTATATTTTTTCTATGATGAAAGCCTCTCAAAGATCTTTGAGATTCATAAAACTGTTGTTCCTATACTTTGTTCCAAAATAATTTGATGATAATATAAACAAATAGATTATAAAACGTACCTATTAATGTCAATTTGTAGTGCCACTTATAAACTGATATGATTTGATTATTTGAATACCCAATATCTAATTTGAAATCACCTTTAACCTTGTTTTTCATTTGAAAATGGAGGTTTTTTTTTGAATTGCTGGATAAAGTGATGAAATATAAAGTTACTTAAATACAGAATAATGTGTTACTAATTCCCTTTAATTAGTGATTGCGCAAGAATTTATCCGGAGCAGGTGTGTTTATACTTTCATTAAAAAGTTTAGTTATTTGGTATCTATTAGTATATGGACTATTAAATAGATGTTTCATTATTTATCTCAGGTACTCATTACGTAAAATTGTATGTTAGTGACACATTTTCGAAACATCATACGGTCTAATATTAACGCTTATTTTTCTTGAAACAACAAATATTTAGGCCTGTGACACAAGATGTTAAATCGTCTCCAATTACCTTATGTGACAGATGATATACACGACATGAATAATGTCTGTCAAGTGACTTTTGTTTCGTGCAAGTTTACCTACCACTAAGCCTTTTATTCGGATGAAATCTCATAAAAATCATCAAGTATTTGTATTTGATTTCTAAGAAAAATGATAATGTGTGAGGATGTAGGTAACCACATGTATGAGCTCGACAATCCAATTACTTATACATTCGGAACAGCGACACAAAGGCAAATATCATAAGAAATTCAACATTGTTTTGAGGCTGACATGTCTTTATTAACTTAGTTGTTATTAAGGTTGAATGATTTTTGTAGAACATTGTCAAAGTAATACTATTGAAATATCAAGCCCACACAGGACGACTCCTCTGTAATTGGCGCTAGATACAGGCAATGAGCCTAAAGCCTCATATACACGTTGCAAGTTTCTGGAACATTCAAGAGCTAGAGAATAATAATCGCGTTCAATTACTGCCATTCAAGAATTACATGCACACTCGCGCGATTTCCATTAAATGGCATACAATTTGAATGTAAGTTTTTTCATTCCATAATTGCATGTGACTCGAGGCGATTATTGCGTGCAAGTTTTGCCTCGTCTAAGCACAGAGTTGCACATACCTGTATAACTGATTCAAGTATTTTAATGCGATTTTATTGTACGTGTGGTTTAGACGGTGCCGGTCAATTGCTGCTTCGATTTTATTGTATGCCACAGGCAATAAACTTGCACCGTGTCATGTGGCTCTATTTACTTTCTTGCAGACTGACCTTTGAACACGAAATTTGCTACTTTTTCTTATATACTTAGTGTCTATACGGAAGACAAGAATATATAGACCGTAATATACACCGTGCTTGGCGCCTGCCAAGCACGGTGTAAATTCTATTGAACTCCGCCTGGAGTTCAACATAATTTAGACATATGGAGCACTTGGATATTCTGTACCGGAAACTATTAACAGCTTAAAATGTAGACCAAAACGTTTTCACCATTTAAGTTAGGTTCCTAGAAACGGCTCATATATTACCGAGATTTGTTTGTTTAATGAGTGAAACATAAAACTGTAATGGGCGCCTCGTCTTCCCGAATTATAAATAGCAAAACAATAATGTTGGAGCTGTGATGAAGAACATTTGGTTGTGTCGTATTACATCACAGATTTGGGCAAGATTGGTTGCCTTTAATTTATTGTAAGATTGTACACATAACATAAATCACACCCGTAACCCCCGACGGGTTAAGCAGAGGGGCAAATATATTATAGTACCCTACGTTTCGCCAGTTAGGTATGTGTCAGTCCCATGTAATGGGGGGTTTGAAAATATGAATCAAGGACATGATGCCACTGTATACTTTTATACTCCTTATAAAAAATACTTTTTTGGAAGTCGGTAGGCAGCCCTGCTACATACCATTATGGGTTCAATGATAAGTCCTTGCACTGCAAAATAAAAGTACATTAGGTAGCTGAAGAAATCCTCATAACCAGTTCAGAATGTAACTAGATTTTTAGTAAATCCTTCATTTCAGTTTACTGAAAAAAATAAAAATTAATGTAATCATTACTACAAGCCATTATCGCCTTAAACTGCTGTGGGTGTAAAACTTATAATTGCTTGAATTTAAGCTCATATTTATTACGCGCGTTGCTTCGTAAATCGTAAGTGAAGTAATTAAAATAGAACGCCAGCACTTTACAAAATCGTTTAAAATGTGTTTTTGTTTAATTAATTTTGTGGTTATGTGTAAATTACGTGCCTACTATAGAGATTTAGCCCATGTAGACACTTTCTTTTTCTAAGGTATTTATTATATTAAAAAAGTTACCCAAATAAATCAACCCTCTATTACCTAAGGCTGGTCTTGAATAAGAAAAGTTGACAAGCAGTGTACCAGATAATGTTGGGTCAATTTAGATTCTTTTCACCTATTATGGTACAGTAATCTTATTCTAGGTGCATCGTCTTCACATAAATTTGATTTGTAAAACATTTTTCAAAGACTAATGGTGGAGTTTCTTGCCCATTTTTCTCCATACGAAAACTAGCTTTTGGAAGGGGCAACTAAAAACAGATCTATTTCTTTGTTTTTGACGTTCAAAAGTGCATTTTATGTGCCTAATTGAAATATATGACTTTGAGTTACATTTTAAAAGAATCAGTGTTAATAATTCTGCTTTTTTTGCTGACCGTAAAACTAAAAGCATCCGTATAAAGACAGGGAAATTAAATTAAATGTTAAGCGAATTTGCCGTGTTATAACCATTTCGTACAACTGTCAAAGAATCACAGCTGTGACTGAATACAGGGTCAAATTAAATTGACTAGCAAAACTCTACCGTCGTGTTGAGTATCTATCTACCTATATCTAGACATGATAAAACGAAAAAATATCGATGATTATTTTTAGTTTAACGACCGCAGGTATTGGCTCGTGGGTAAGTAATAGCAGCCGCATGGGTCGATCCATCAGGTTAAGCTACGCTTGCCGCGGTTGGTCCGTGGATGGGTGACCATCTTTACATACCGAAACTACTCCGTGCCTCGGAAAGCACGTTAGGCCGTTGGTTCCGGCTGTCATTTGTGGATCTTTGACAGTCGTTACGGGTCGTCAGAAGCCCGAAATTCTGACAACCAGTCTTACCAAGGAGTATCGTATTACCCAGTTACTGGGTTGTGGAGGTCAGATAGGCAGTCGCTCCTCAGATGGACTGCATTTCAACTGTTTCAACTGCGCTCCAACTGCAATGCAGTTACCAGTACATTACGAGTATATTGCAGTCGTACTAAACTGCATTAAAACTGCAAGAATGCAGTCCGTCTTATGGCAGCCTTACACTTAAAACTAAGCCTTAAGCTTTTAATATAATAATTATTAAAGTTCGCAGGTTTTATTTAGTACATTTTAGTTCATGAAAAGCTTGTTTTAAAAAAGATATTTACTTATATTTTATTTCGTTTCATCATCTTTAGATATCAATACTAATCACGTCGGACCATTTTAGTTAGCTATCAATTTGTTAATAGCAATAAACCCTGACTACCTAACTGTCTTCTTGACTAACGTGTGTTGCCTTACAAAACAATTTCCCGATTTATATCCGACTGTAATTTGTAGTTACCTAACAATTCAGTATCCAAGGCTCCACCTACTCCTGTGCATGTGGCTTGAAGCCAAGAATGCTAAGACTTAAGATAACAATCCCTCTTGACACTTGATTTAATACAAGGCGAGTCCATTTGTACTGTTTTTATTACGAAAAATATTTGTAGGGTGAATTGCTATGCACCGTACATTTGATTTAATACGGTGAAAGTGTGAATGTCTTTGTTTTTAAAAGGTTTCTATTAATGGAAAATGAAGTGCAGTGGTGGCTAAAGAGCAGTGGTGGCCTAAAAAGCATTGTTGGCTCAGTGGGAATGGCCGCGACTTACGAGTTGTAGGTTCGAATCCAGACAGGCGTTTTACTTTGTGTAAATAAAATATTTCATCACCACTGCTCTCAAAATGGTGAAGGAAAACATCGTGAGGAACAGTTTCCTCACGATGTTTTCCTTTGACAGTGCTAGGACATGCCAGTGCATGTCCTAGCACTGTGCCCGCGTGGTAGATTACGGCCCACTCCCTCTCACCGACAGGAGGCTGTCCCGAAGTGGGAACATTATAGGCTGATTATGTAATGGAAAATAATGTCAGGAGGTTTTTTGAAGTAAAGACTTCTTTAGGCGCGTTGAACGAGTTTTGGTAGAGTAAAATTTTATGGGTTCGCTCCACCGACATTCTAATGTTATCAGTATATCTTTAGCTATAAGATGACTTTTCGTTTTATGCCACCGACTTTTTGACTTTTTGACACCTACGTTTTTTTGTAATCCAATTTTGGCAGATATTTCTCATAGCTCTTAGTTTCTTTAACGGTCTGTTTGTGCACGTTTCTTTCTCTGTGACATAAAATGTATTGAAATTACTAGACCTAGCTTGCAAGCACTACGTAGCTTTATTGAAAATGTTTATGTTTACTTCTAATGGATAAAGGGGAGTCGTGTTCAGTTCTAATATGAAGTGTTAAGTCTTATATTGGCAGACGCGTGTGAGCGAAGCTGGATAGAATGATCAACAAGTCGTGAGCAGTAAAAAAAATTTGTTAGACCTACTTTTATCTGCTCCAATAAATTATAGCGCTACTGCTGTGCTTGAGGATTCGATTCGTGGGTTTCTCCATGTGTGTCTGGTTGATGGAAATAGGCTAGCCCCTCTTAGGGACATAGCTGGCGAAATGTGGGTGTACTAATAGGTAGGTACACCGCTGCCTAACCCTTCGGAGAATACAGGCGTGACGTTATGTTATGATATGTTAACTACCACGCTAAGGTGACCGCACGTCTGTGGTAACACTTCACCTTGAGCCCTGGCCAAGCGTAGTATAGAGTTTCAATAGAATAAGAGGCCAGGGGGCCTAAACCGGCCACATTAGCAATTCTTCTTAAAGCAATTAGTTTCCTGAATTTCCAGCTGTCATTACAAATTCCTCTAATTTGACACAAAAGCAATTCATAATGTGTGGACCATTTTACGAATCTCCATAGAAAACTGTCAAACAGATGAATTATTGCGTAATATGAATCGCACGCAGATCATATTATGAATTGTCAGTTTTTGACATTTTACGATGATTCATAATATTTTCCTATTATGGTTCTGCCACAGTGACTGTTTTAAGCCCAGCGAGCGTTCATCAGTACCAGACTGTACCTGTTTGTTTCAAAAGGATCTAATCGCGTAGGCAAAGTTTACGTATGTACTCGTACCTACTAAACAAATTAATAGGCAGGAATTTTTCCGTGAGATTTGTTATTATGAAACAAATATAACTTAGAGATGTATTTTTTTATGGTCGCGAATCATATTTTGATCAAGATACAACCTGACACTGGCCTAAAAATTGCAAAAAACGTAAGAAAATTTGAATTTCGCAGGCTACCACTGCGGATCTATCTTAATACAATTATGCAAATTGAAAATATATAAGAAATATAGTAAAAAATAAGTAATACCTGCCTTTTTGTAGAGAATTTCATGTCGTCACCGTAAATCGGACCTAGAGCCCTGCAAAATCGAGTTTCATCTCAATACGCTGGATTTCAGATCAGATCCGAATCGCAGGTTTCGGGTGATTTGATCCAAAAAGTTAGGATTTGCCAACAAAGTATAAAGCTCCTTCGTTGTATGTATTCAGAAAGTATTTTACGCGTAAATCTGTATTAGGTAAAAGCTCATGTGATTGTGAGATCTCCAACAGAACATTATAGAGAGATTCCAACTGTTTATTGTTTCGATTCTATTTCTGGTGAGACTTTCAAGATTCGCTTCAGTGTCTAGACCAATTTTATATCAGATTGAATACGTATTATAGCCTTATGTATAGGTACGTTAAAAAAAAGTCGATTTTTATGCAGTTTCATCATTTGGAGCATATTCGTTCGGGAAGGTACAGGTAAAAAAAAAAAACGAATATCCCAAACGTACATACCAGATTGAACCGTGTTATATCGCAAAATCAGTATGTAATGTTCCCACTGCTGGGTCACAGGCCTCCTCTCGCTGAGCCATAATCCACCACGCGGGCCCAGTGTGGATTGGTAGATGTCACATGCTTTCGAATTTTCGGCTTTAGGACATGCCGGTTTCCTCACGATGTTTTCCTTCATTAGAGAGCATTTTGTATATGAAGGTCGAATTTCTTTTGACAATTCCGTAGTAAAAGTTATTTATATGAGATGGGTAAAATTTAAGGGGGTGTTACCCCTTAAATTATTGTATCGATTGGTTTCGAAGTTACCCTGTACAAATTAATATTTAACTTAGATACTGCACAGAAATCTTAATGTTTTGACACACCATTGCAAGTGCGAAGCAGGGGCAGGTCACTAGCAATATTCGTTCGGGCATAAATAAACTTTTGTGCTGATGGACCTGATAAATGTTTCTCCTATAAGAAAATAGAGCAGCTAGGAACCTTAATCATTTCAGCACTTTTTATAGGTTCTTCTGCTTTCGTGTCGACAGTACTTTGATTGAAAATTATTATATTGTTTGAGCTCAGAAAGTGGTCTCGTTGATTGCGGCATTAGTGGCATTCTTCAGGTCATCAAAGGTGAAAGTAAAGTCAAACCACTACTATGGTTTTGTGGGGCTCAGTTTATTAGTTATACTTACCCTATGTGAATATAGAAAAATAAAAAAGAAAAATAAATGGACACTTATGGACACTCCAGTCAGTGGCAGAATCGCTGAGCTCGAGAACTGGGTGTTGATAAATTAAAATTAAAATTCATGGTTCGAATCCAATTTTACAAAAAATAGCACTAGTGATTATTTTGTAGTTTGTACCTTGACTACGACAATGAAAACAGGTGATAAAATTAATTGATTTATCAAGGTAACTTTCAGGTTCAGCAGAAGTGCCAACTTTCCAAGAAACTCGACTAATAGGGTTACAAGGTACGATAACTGTCTTGGGATTAGGTACGATACGTTTTCGCCTACCCATCATTGGTAGGCGATACGCCTACAACTGAGTATTTTCAACATAAATGTGAGGGGGTAGGTGTTTAAATTTTTTTTTTTCTTCACTGTGGGTATATATAAAATAATCAATAATCATAATAATAATCATGTGCTGACTCGACCAACATCTCAGGAGGCTCTCATTGCGCGGCTGGGTCAAGGGCTTGATTCAGAAAGCAGTACTCCTGGACACGGCACGCATAGTGGGGAGGTTCCTCTCTCTAGAGCCCTGACCACCGGCAGCTTGGACCCTGATCCTGATGCCAATGGGCTACTAGTTTTTATATTTTTAAATGATTTTTAATGTTCTTTATAAAATATTTAAAAATGTAAAGATTATGTTTTTAAAAAGAAATAATAAGAAATCATGTGCTGAAATTCAGGGTAGAAGTTTGCGCGTCTATGTTCCGTATACATATAAACCTACTTACAAACACCTCTTTCGATCCCTTTGGAGAATACTGATGAAAGGTAATGTTTTGTTACCTGTTAAATAAGTTAAATGATACGTATCTGGAGGTTGAGAAGCAGACCATTATTAAATAGTGATCTTAACTAATTACGAACTGTTCAAGCATTCAAGGAGGTCTGCGTCTTACAAAGTCAATTAGTTCTCAAGATGTTAAACCACTTCGAAGTTCTCAGTTCATAAATGTTAACTATGGGCTGAAGGTAATTTATTAAACCTTTCTTTATATCCTCACATTATCACGTTATTAATGATAGTCGTAAATCACTTGGAAGTTATCCAATTTGCATTTTTGCTTCGTCATCGGCGAAAGTTAAATAAAAATTGCGTAGATTCGGAAATAAATTATTCCGATACCGTTGAGTGTCGAAGTTTTTACTCTTCTGCATAATTATTGTAAAAATATTGGATAATTATGTAAATATTTCTTTAAATCTAACTTAAACTAAAATTAAGTTGTTAGTTTAAAAAGGTCCTTCTCTTCGTCGATTATACACATGCTTTGTAGTAGCACAGGCGATTAACATGATATGAAAATAGTACCTAATATGATAATTTTCCACACTCGGAGAGCATGCTACATAGTAGCAAACAACCATGCTTTTTAATAGCATAAATTGTGTATTTCAGCTTTTATTAGGTACGTAACGCTGACTATAAATGTTAACATATTCTGTTCATTTTACTATCGTCCAGTGTAGGCAGCTCATACTGTCGTTGCAACATAAGCCTCAGTTAGTAAGGTTGGCTGACTGCCCAGGATGCGCCAGTACCAGTATAAGCTCTATTGTGCATAAAATGCACATCAATTTATTGAACATCCTTCTTACATACGTACGTAACTATTACTAAATACAATGTCGCTGCTGGGTCTGGAGTCCTATTCTGCGTTTGCAATTTAGTTTTCAAAAAATGTAAACAAATAACAAACAATCGTGTATGTGGAAAAATTACATTAAAAACTACACTTGGTTCGGTTTGAATTACAGTTTAAATTACTAGGCAGTCTAAAATCAATTTAGTTAGACCAGTTTTTTTTTTTTTTTGCCTAATCTGCCTATATTTTTCCCACTGCTGGGATATACAGGCCTCCTCTCGGTGAGAGGGAGTGGACCGTAAACCACCACGCGGACTCAGTGCGGGTTGGT
Source organism: Lithophane leautieri (assembly GCA_949152455.1). NCBI lineage: Eukaryota > Metazoa > Arthropoda > Insecta > Lepidoptera > Noctuidae > Lithophane > Lithophane leautieri. The sequence continues at coordinate 1,290,580 of OX424463.1, read as the reverse complement.
AGATTATGTCTTCGAATATTTAGTTCTAGGACATGCCGGTCCGGTCCGCATCCTCACGATGTTTTCCGCCTGTCTAGGTTCGAACGTTCGGAATACAACTCGTAAGTCGCGGCTGTTACCACTGGGCCATCACTGCTCTATCCTGCTCATATTTGTTTAGGTGGAAAGAGCATTAATTGGTAAACAGCATTTGATTAGACTTTCGGTTCGATTTCCATATTGAGCAATATCGTTGAATTTTTCAGTCAGGTCAACAATAAACGCCTCTAATTATAAATAATTTATAGCAACTACTGCTTCCTGACCACCTGTCTTCTCTGCCTACTCCTTTTGTATCTTTATATGGTTAGTTAAAGAGTGATTTCTTTGATTTCAGCGTGACGAACATATTCCTGGTGAACCTGTCAGTAGCAGACCTGTTAGTGACTCTGTTCTGCATGCCGGTACAGATCGCCAAGTCGGTGACCTTGCTGTGGTACTTCGGCGAAGTCATGTGCAAGACTGTTAACTTCTTGCAAGGTAAGCTCTAGATAAAATTTCCTTTAAAATTGTCTTTATGTACTAAATAATTGTCGGGAAAATACATATTTTAGGCAGTTTACGCTGACCCTACTTGTAAGAAGATTTAAACTGAGTGTAGGAGATTATACAGTATAATAAACAGGATGAAATTTAATTCATGACCATCCTCTTAAGGGGTCATTGTACTCATCATTATAAACAACTTTCACTATCGGACGAAGCCTTAAATCGGGAAAAAAAATCAACTGTTCCCTAAATTTATGTTTGCATAGCTCGTCAAAATGTAGGGAACAGCTGTTTTCATAATCGTGACCTGTCGATGCAGGTCATAATATAAAAACAGTCTATTAAATGTATAAAAATTTGTAATTAAAAAAAAAAAACAAAATACCTTCCACATATTATTATATTTTTGTTTTAAAACGTGACTATTATAGATCGCATTTTAAGACAAAAAAAAGCGTCACGTATATAGTTTTACGCAGAATTTTTTATATACGACTTTTTTATCGTGACAATTTTGCTTTCATAAGCCACATAGTTACGTTAAATAAACGCTGTCTAAAAGCTTGACACTATCTGATCAAGCATCTGAAACCTAGTTCCCGAAACAGACAGAATCAAAATAAATTTAATTACAAAAAATTAAACCGAAATTAAAGTTATTTATTTTTTGCTTTTCAGTTCTTTTTTCGTCGGTTTAATTTTTTGTAAAATATTTTTTATTGTTCGCTTTTGAGTTACCATCCACTCCAGGGTACTCCAGGGGGTTACTCCAGGTTAAAGACCTGGAGTTGATGATGAGTGGTTGTGTCATCAGAACTATGTATGTGTGCGAAATTTCAACAGAATCGGTTCACAGTTGAAAATTCAGTTGGTGAAAAATGAATCAACCCCATTTTTTCTACCTTTAGGGGTGGATTATAGTTTCCAATTTTAAATGGGACCAACCTCGATTGCCTTCCCAATAAAAAAAGAATTTTTCAAATCGGACTATTCACTAAAAAGTTATGCGTGGTCATACATAAAAAAAAACAAAAAAAAAAATTAAAAAAAATATACCTGTCGACTTGAGAACCTCCTCCTTTTATTTCGTCGGTTAAAAATAGAAAATAGAGAACCTTTTAAATTACCGTTGCTTTGAAGGTAAAACACGGACAAAGTAACGAGCAATTTTCTTGCCAGAACAAAGACTTGGGAGCTGTCAACTTTGAACGCAAGCACACAGAATAGTACTACGACCTGGCCAATTATAATAATCGCTCGTACATTGTTGCAGAGCAATTTATATTCCGCAAATATTGCAATGCGTCGTTGGAGGCTATTTACGGAATAGCTATCTACCGGTGGAATTTCGTTAAACAGAAACAATTCAATTCAATTTCTCAGTAGCAGCACGGAGTCTGGATTTGTGCCTGGTTGATGGCAATAGGCTATTACATGAATGGGTCTTAACCACATATCTGGTGAAATGTGGGTGTTACTATAGGTACACCTCTGCCTAACCCTTCGGGGATCACAGGCGTGATGTCATATGTGTGTGTGTGTGAAAACAATTGGTAAACACTGTGCCGAATTTTGTTTCAAACAATTTCAATAATCATAATTAATTGTCGCAATCAACTTTTTTTAATGGGTGGCAACCAGTGATCTTAAAAATTAGATCAGAATCAAATTGGTACATATAAAAAAGGAAAGTTCTGACTCACTCACTGATTGACTCATTAACGCCCAGTTCAAACCCTTGGACCAAAAAAAAGTGGTTCTTTTATAATGTAAACTAGGTCAAAAAAGCTGGTTCACTTATGATGTAAACAAGGTCAAAAAAGCTGGTTCACTTATGATGTAAACAAGGTCAAAAAAGCTGGTTCACTTATGATGTAAACTAGATCAAAAAAGCTGGTTCCCTTACAATGCACACAAGGAATACGGCTGGATTTTTTTTTAATTCTCACTGTATAGGAAAGCCGCTGGAAAAGTGCTAGTATATAATATTAATCTCCCGATTCGCAGATTGTGGCGTGCATTAGTTTATTCTATTGAAGGAGGGAGTTACATTCACTCTTCCTCGCTTCTCTCGGAGTGCACCTACTTGATGCCCTTTATTTATGTGTAATGATGTATTGTGTATATCTTTTGTTGGAGATCCTAAATAAATAAAAAAAGATTCCGATACATTAACATACACGTAAGTTAGTTGCTAAGATAGATTTAAACAATTGTAACAATTGCAATACTTGTCGTGAAACACGATTGAGCGTAGATAACTTATTTAATAGCAAACTGTTCATTGAAATGTTATCGGTTAGACGACATCACATTTCGTTTGCCGAATGTGTTTCCATCGGAACACGATTTTGACGGCTTCATTCGCCTAAATACAGTTTAGAGCTTCTATGAAAAAAATAACGTGTGCGGTCGGGGGACCCCCGTCTGGAACGAATTTCCTTCTCATGTATGATTTGGCTTTAGCAACATCGAAAACTATGAAAATGACACCCATGACGAAAATGTTTAAATTTTCGCTGCCGCCATCTTGAATTTTCATTTTGGCCAAATTCACTATCGGCTTGAACACCCATAAAAACAAAAACAAAAAAAAAAAAATGGGGCCTCCATCTTGGATTTGACCAAATTCACACTTTCTCTCTATCTCTGGCATGCAGTGTACTTGGTCCAATGTGTGCAATTTTATCCCACGACACTGTAATTACTTAACTCTTTTCTTTTGGTTGCGGCGTTCACTCTCTTTCTCTTTGAATTGGAAAAAGATAGTCACAAGTATTTACACTTTTAGCGCGACGATTTCTGCCAGTTTGCAAGATGCGTTAAAGAACTTCGCTCCAAAAAGAAAGTCGGTATCGGCGAAACGTGTTTCGTTTTAACGTAAAGGAGACGGGGATTTCTGGGCCTGATTGTAATAAGTTGACGTATGGTTCAAAAAAAGGGTTATATTTTTCTATTACAAAATATACAAAATCAACCCAATTTACAATCTGGAAAATGAGAAATCCAAAAATTAAGTTAAGGTTACGAACAAAATGGAATATCGATTAAATTATAATCGATTAACGTGTCAGAGTTCATACTATAAAAAAAATGCTTTTGCCATAAGATTAATTCAATTACAATAATTCCATATATTAGAATTAACATATTAAAACAGTTTAAACAAATGAAATATCTACATAATAATGATAAATCTTAAAATCGATTCACGTTTGCTAATCGATTATTGTATTTATAGTCTATGCTGGCATGACATGCATGACACTGTCAGTCAGTCACTCACTCACTCGTTTCGTATCGTTTAGTGCGTGAGCGTTTTGAGTGTGTATAACAATAACAAATACTAATAATCAATTTATCAATAACAAATACTATCAATCAAAGGGCAGCGAACTAACCTCAACAATCAAACTAAATAACAAGATGCAGCTATGATGATGGTATCTGCATTAGAAATACAGGTATTACTTAAAAAATCAGCTGTTAAATTAATTGTAACGTAACCTCACTTTAACAAAATCTCTTTTAACTCAGCTCTCAGATTGCCAAAATCCGCAAAATTTTCAGTGATGGTTTGATAATATAGTAGTTATCAATTACACCAATGTCATCTCTTTACATCCAGGCCCAAGATTGTATGAAAGCGTATCCGTCTCCTTTCCACCCGTAGATTAGGTAATAGAAAACAACTACTAAAACTACCTAGCGATGAACAGAAGATGATGGCGCCAGAATCTTTTGTGGTTTTCTGAGAACACAGTAATAGGCTTAAATTGTAAGAAAACTCAATTTTGTGTTACTGTGTATAATTTAGTCTTAATAAAAGCAATTCAGGATTAAATTGTACAGTAATGAGACAGAACTAAATTTAGTATGGTAAATAATCTTTCTAGATTACTGAGATACTAAATGTTATTTGTGTTATCCGACTTACTTACTTACCTGATGTATTGTAACAACTGTTGTGTCTGTCGGTATAATATATACAAGTAAAGCTTGCTCCTGTGATCTAGCCACAATAAATGCGTATTGTTTCATTAGAATGGTAGTCAATTCCGGTTTGGGTCGATACTGGCACCAGTATCTATGTCGGATTCGTTACTAAGGCTAGAAGACATGTTTTGCGAGTCTTTCCGCTATAATAATATAAGGTCGTTCACCCCCAAATTATCAGTAAGCTTCCTTATCTGTAATTATACGAAACTAATACGATTACTTCCAATTCAAGTAAGGTTCCCATCAATTCATAATGTATTGCCTTGGTTTAATCCGCGCAGATGGTGTCTTTTTATGGAAAGCATGGTCTTCATGGAGGCCTTCCAGGATTCTATATTTCTTCTAGTCATTGCGACCTCAAAAGAGATCTAAATGTACTAAAGAGAAAATTTAGGAGTAATGGTTTATAAATAATTTTCACTCCATGAATTTTTAGACCGAGTAGTCTAGTTGCTTATACCCTTGGAAAAATTATAGTATTGAAAAAAGAAACACTCCGGCCGTTAGGGCCCATAAACAAAGATTGATGTACCACGTGACTGGGTCCATACGATCAGCCCGTAGTGTACAGGAGTTTTATCGCCTCCAAATTAAACTTGCTCAGACGGTTCAGACATTCTTTGGTTTAATCGCATTCGGAATTTCTGATTGAAAACTTAAACTTTCATTAGTTTAACATTTATTCCAATTCAGTAAGCTTAGGCACGTGAAATGTAAATTAAAGAGTAGACTTGAGATCTGTCAATAGTTTTGAATGTAAAATTAATGTGCCAGAATCAGTTATTGAGAAGCGCTTTCATATAAAAAGCACCTATTTTAATAGTGCTAGCTGACGTAAGTGGCAAATAATGTAATGTAATGTTTTGTATTGCTGTTACATAATTAAGCAACACACACATAATAATTATTAAATTATTATGTTGTTACATACTATTCTTTTTTAAATCAAGTTTTTCTAACTGACAGCTGTGCTGCTGGGGAGATTGTTGCGTCATTTCTTTCCACCTAAAACACTATAAAGGAAGTGGTGAATGGGACGGCAGGCGTTTTGATTCGACTTGTGTAATTTTGAAGTTTAAAAGGTACTGATTCTCAGCCTTGTTTGAAAATATGACTTTTGGTTTTGATTATAACGCAACAGGCGATTACAAGAGTAGGAGAAGATGAAAGAAACGAAGGATGAACTGTGTGAAAAATGATATGGCTAGAAAGGGAGTGACTACCTACTTCTCTAATAGCTGCAGTACTTTTGTTTGTCGTTGAAGACATGCAGCGTTGACTCCAAATAAATTAGAATAAGAGCAAGATGATGGCGATGATGATGATGACGATGATGATGATCACGATGATGATGATCACGATGATGATGATGATGATCGCTATGATGATGATCACGATAATTATCTCGAGGGTGAAGATGACGATGATGATGATGATGATGACATCTATGGTGATGATGACTATGATGATGATGATGATCTCAATGATGATGATCACGATAATTATCTCGAGGGTGAAGATGACGATGATGATGATGATGACGATAATGATATCTATGGTGATGATGACTATGATGATGATGATGATCTCAATGATGATGATCACGATAATTATCTCGAGGGTGAAGATGACGATGATGATGATCTCGATGATGATGATGACGATAATGATCTCTATGGTGATGATGACTATGATGATGATCACGATAATGATCTCTAGGGTGATGATGACTATGATGACGATGATGATCTCGATGATGATGATCACGATAATGATCTCGAGGGTGATGATGACGATGATGATGATCACGATGATGATGATGATGATGATGATGATTTCGATGATGATGATCTCGAGGGTGATGATGATCTCGAGGGTGATGATGACGATGATGATGACGATGATGGTCACGATAATGATGATGATGATGATGATGGCGATGATGATCACGATGATGATGAAGACGATTAATTATGATGCAAGTATAAAGTTACAATTATTATAACGAAGCTATCTATGGCATCTTCTAGTTTATCAAATTTTTCCGTCAACAACCAGGGTTCAATAAACTTTGCTAAAAAAGTTTATTTACAGAATTAATTCCAAATCAGCGGGTCTAGAATTGAATACCCGGCCCCAGGATTGAATCAAGTCGTCAATTATTATTGTTCTCATTTCAAACGGAGCAAGCTGACAAAAACGGTTTAATTAAGATTAACGGTTCACTCCTCCGCTTTGGTAGAATGTAAATATGATGAAGAGAAGGTCAATGACTTTTCTGACTTAGAGATAATTATAAGTTAATGATAAGTACGTAAGATGTTGTGTGGGTTTAAAAAAAAAAGTCAGTTATTCAAACTAGGCTGAGAATCTACACGTTTCAAAGTCAAAATTACATAAAGACATTCCCTCAAAACGCCCACCCTTTACCACTTCCTAATGCTGTAGCTCGGAAGGGTTTCAACAGAGAGCCTTCTTGGTGGGAATGAAAGTTCTTGCTAAATGTATGAACTTGGTTTGAATTGTTCAACAGTGTGTCCACATTGAGTTGTGTCATTTTAGTTTTTATCGAGCGAAGTCTCTATTGCATACCTAATAATAACTGATTTTATAGCGTTGTAATGTTTTTCATTTTCTATCAAATTGTTAAATCTTCAGATGAAAATTTTCAGAGCATAGAGTAGTTCCATTCTCTAGTCTTCAACTGAAAGTAACCAGTTAGCAAGAAAAAACCAAGAACCTATTTTTTCGTTGCGAGCATTAAGGACGGGGTTATTTAAGAACAAGTAGGTACCTTAAAAAAAAAACATACACGCAATCGTTTTAGGTACAAGGACTGGGGTCATATAAATAGTATAACAAAAAAAAAACACTACAAGTATAACAAAAAAAAAACCAAGCAATTATTCTTTTTGGATACAAGGACCGCATGTGTATAAAGTTTTAGGTACCAAGAAGTATCTCCTTGAGACAAACCTTTTCGAAGTGGTCCTTCTGTACCCGAAAATTTGCGGTCTTAGGGGTCTTAACTTCTATAATATCGCCTCAAGTACAAGACAGTAGGATTCTGATAACAAACTGGAGAAGCTTGATTAAATTTTGAGATTTGAAGATTCAACTTCGTTCATAAGCTGATTCGTAAATCTGAGAAACTTTGGGGTATTGCCTGGTTGATTGGTTTTGTTTTTTCAGGAGCCTGTTTTTATGTTGTTTGTAATTCTCTCGAAAATTTCGTTTCTGTTATTTGTTTATCTTGGGGAGAGTGGTGAGAGAAATTAATCGTTTATCAAATTGACACATTTCATACAACTGTCAAAAAAAGATAGTTGTGATTTGAATAAACTGACAATTAAAGTTGGTAGTCAATTTGCTTAGCAATTAATTTCTCTGACTTTACGTATGCACTTTGCTTTTATATTCTTTGTTCTTCTTACATTTTCTGTGTCTGACAAAAATAGACAAAAAATTACAAGAAAGGGAGTGATTTTTAAAAAGCACTTATTTAAAGCTATAGTTTGGTATAATAATTGTAGTCTGACTAAATGAAAAATTCGGCAGTTCGCAAGTTCGGCAGTAAAAACCGAAATAAAAATGAATCATAAGTTCATAACAAATAACGGGAAAAAAAAAAATTAAGCATGAAAATGGCTGAACGGGCAGTTACGTGTGGGCAGTCAAAAAATTGGAATTAGTCAGTAACAAATCTAACTTGGCAGTAGCACTCGCCGGCTGCTGCCGCTACACCGCTCACAGAACCTAACCCATTTGGTCGGGGTGCCCTTTTTTTTTGTGTGGGAAATTTTCAAATATCTTCTCCCGCTCTGGGCGGAGCGGAAGGGCGTGTCAGACTTTTACTGACTAAAACCCACTCGAATTCCTTCAGTTGCCTATATGTTGCCAGAGGCCTCGGTATCCCTTTCGGACTTTCCCGCGACCCTGGCAGGCATCGGCCCTAGCGAACCCGTTCTGTTGTGCTGACATCTGTTTGAGGCGCGCGTGGAACTCGATGCGCCATCGACCCGGGCCTGGTCCTTATCGGACGGCGAGCCACCCATTGCTCACCGTCTGCAAGCCCGCGCCTACGGTTGCGGGGAATCCGCCTCAGATTCCCGACGCCCAGGGTGGTCAGGGTACCCTGGCTTAGTTACGCCACCAATTCGGCTCGCTACCTTTGAACTGCTGAACTATTAACCTAATTGCCCATCCCAAAATTTTTGCTGCCCATGCATTTATAACACTACCTACTTGGACATTTTTTGTGCTGACATTGTAGGATGAAATAAATGACCTTTCTTTTTATTACTGGTCGTGTTTTTACTGTCACAATACTTACCAACCGCCGAAAAATAAGGTGACGGCCCGTTAATTTTTTCGACATAAAAACATTCCCAATGTTTAAATACCAGTTGTAAAAAAAAATATTACCTACTCTTTTTACCCGACTGCTAAGGAAGGGTTATTTACAAGTTATTTTTCCCAATGATGCAAATTAAGTTGCGCCTCTAGAGGGTGACGTTTCATAGTCTATAACCAGCGAGCGATCAAGGCGTCTTGAATTCTTTATCGTCCGCTGGTTACAACCACGTTCACGTTCCAACGATACCTCATTTGTCCAATTTTGATGAGTAGTTTAGAACGTATGAGAGAACAGTTGAACATACATAACTGTCAAAATCATAACCCTCCGCTGCCGTCGTAGACGGGTAAAAAATAACGTAGTATGGAAAAAGTCACGCATCGCTTTAATATTCTTATATGTAGATTTTGCAAATAAAGTATAAGTAGGTAGGTACATTGTAACTCTACGTAAAGGAAAATCTTTTAGTGTTATGGTTTTAGCATAAAGCATCGTCCCAGGTGAGACTTATGGGTATATATATTTTTATTATTTGGTATATTGAAAACAATTTCAGCACTGTTTTGGAATATCTTTGGCAACATTCCATATTTGTTTCTACTGACGTTTTTCCATATTTTTGTGGTAAACACAGAACTGGCCGAAATGGCGGTCCTTGGGGGAGGCCTATGTTCAGCAATGGACGTCTTTCGGCTGAATAATGATGATAATGATGACGTTTTTCCAATGTTCATAATTTGGGTATATAAGATAAATTAAAAAAAAAAAAATTAACCTAAACGATCACGCAAAAAAACAGACCCGTTAAATTAAATAATTGAACTAAAACTTTCGATCAAGTTTAAACGATCCGTCAGAAGTTCAGAACCTAAGCAACTCCAGACTTTGTTTTTGCCTGTAAGCAAAAGATCTTCTAGCACTCTTGTTTTAGTTAGGGGCTTATTTATAAACGTTGCTTAAAGTTAAGTAATGATTAGTATGTTTAATTGTTTGATAATGTTTAATTTTGTACGCCATAAATGGTAAAACATGTAGCCGCCTCATATTAATTATAAGACATTCATAATGTAATCATCTTTTGCAAAATAAATATTATCTTATCTTATCTTAACCAATGTTTGACGTTGATTTTTAAACCTCTCTTAAAGGCTCTTACATACTGAGGCGGTTCGTCGCGGGACGCGACGCCGCTGCATTGCAAATTCGCGTCGCGCGGCGAATCGTTCCAGTATGTAAGAGCCTTAACTTTAAGCATTTAAGGGTATCATGTGTAGCATGATTAAGTGAGCCTTATTGTAGTCATTATTGTATTCATTAATTTTGTAGGTACCTACTACCAACAGTTTTTTAAACGTTTAAATTAAGTGTTGCGGCTGGTCGTTTTAACTCCGGAAGTTAACTATACATATTTTATAAACGGGAATTATGATTCTCCTTAAAAATTAATGAGAACCAGAGCTTTACCAGCAACGTTGTAAGCCGTTGTTTAAAGTTTGTGAATTTTGTCGTACATTTTAATTGTCTGTAAGGATTGATAAATATAATAAAGCAGTTTTATTTCATCAACACTCACAGTAATGCAACATGGTGCTAAAATTGCTACGTGTTTCAATTTGACCTATGTTAACACCACTAATTTCCCCATAGGTGTGGCAGTAGCCTCCAGCGTGTTCACCATCACAGCGATGTCGGTGGACCGTTACCTGGCCATCACACAGTCTCTGCGGCAGCCCTGGATGCCGTCGAGGCGAGGAGCTTGCAGCCTCCTTGCAGGACTGTGGCTGGTGGCCTTCGCAATCTTTGCACCGTTGCTGGCTGTGGCCACAGTGGAGAGGGAGTATGTTCCATCACTGTCGAGGACGAGGAATGGATCGGTGAGTATTTTTATAATATCTTTTATTCTTTATACAATATATGCCACTGGCTGTGCCCGCGGCTTCGCACACGAAACTATGTATTCTATTAGCATTACGTATAAGTTAATACCAATGCCACATCATACATATTATTAGCCAGTTTACTATTAACCATATAATTCGCCCAGTAATTGGCTGTAACGGTCGGTTGACGCACGAGAAAATTGTGTGTCTTTTACGAGTTTATACTGGGTGAATAGAAATTCCGGTCAGGGTTATTTTTCTACCAAAAGTTGAATAACTATTTTGCTGTGCCCGACAGGGGCCACAATGATCTCATTAAATTTTAAGTTTACATGTAAGTACACATTTCAGATGGCAATAAATGATTGAGTATTGAGTAATGTACTTAGTAGGAAACAGGTGTATTGAAATTATTGTTCTGTACCTGAATGCCAAGTAACTATTTATTTTTCATGGAAAGGTGTCTCAAAGATATCCTACTATCCTACTAATATTATAAATCCTACTAATATTATAAATGTGAAAGTTTGTGTGTTTTGATGTTTGTTACTCAATCATACAAAAACGGCTGGATGGATTTGGATGAAATTTGGCAAATAGATAGTTTATAGCCTGGATTAACACTTACATTAGAATACTTTTTATCCCAATACTCCCACGAGATCGAGACTTACGCGGGTGAAATCGTGTGGCGCAGCTAGTTAGTATTATACAGGGTTACTGGTAACTCGACGTATTCCTTGCAGGACGTCATAGTAGGGTTAAAATGCAACAAATTAAGCCACCAAATGTTCTACCGAAATTCAGTAGTTTTTGAATTGGTTAAGTTTTAGTTTTTTAATGAAAAATCCCAGATTAAACCATTTGAAACCAATTTAAAAACGATTTACGGCGCGACTGTACTGAAATTTAAGTTATTATCATAGTTGACGCCGTAGCAGACCTTTGTTAATAATTAAAAGTTCAATAATGCCTAAAACTTTGGCAAATATCACTAACAAAACATTTAATTTTTTGTAATTTTTAGCTCTAAAACTCTTAACTAAATCAAAAACTACTGAATTTCGGTAGAACATTTGGTGGCTTAATTTGTTGCATTTTAACCCTACTATGACGTCCTGCAAGGAATACGTCGAGTTACCAGTAACCCTGTATATTATAGTATTCAATACAAACTACGCGTCAATATTAGTACAGAAACGTGAGTGCTAGCTGTCATCGAATGCCATTCGCAGCATCTAGTCTGAATATCAATTTCCACATGTTGCATCAACATTGATTGTATACTTTTACCAAGCAATATCTGCATTACATAGAGCTCGACTTTCGCGGATAGTGGTTGAGATGCATCTTGAATACTAAACCGACTCATCTCGGTAAGTTCATTCAACTAATACAGTCAACCGCACTTCCATGGAAACAATTTAACTTTGGCAGCGCCTTTGTGTCGTAGCAGTTTGTGTGGCTTTCGTAGTTGAACGTGCGTTTGACTGTACCGAGACATTTTTCTATTAAGATTAGCATGGATATTAAAAATGTTAAGATAATATTTACATACTAAGTGTGTCCTAAGTGCTAAGATGCTATGAAAAATGTCTCGGAATAAAAAACCTTTTTGCTTACTCAATTGTAAGTTTGCTTCTGCTATAACCCTTATACTAAATTGATACTTAGTGTATTATATATTATATGAGACTTCGGTTCATTAGTTTTAGTTACCTACATCCATGAGCCGGTTACCCAATATAGCGTCGTTAAGGTCCTAAACCAACACTATACGTAACTGAAGTCAAAGTCAGTGTCGTCAAGTTATCTTAGTTGAACTATTACCACAGTAATTACACTTTTGTAACTTGTTGAAAAGTATGATTATCTCAATTACGTTCAAAGAGTGAAGAGAAGCTAAGAGCTTTATTTGTTGTCCGTGTTGAAGTTCATCTCGGGAAGTATCGGCACACATTTTTCTGCTGCGAAATAAGATATGCCGATTTAAAAATTATGGGTGCCGGGGTCATACTATCCACGGAGTCACTTAAATGGAGAAGCTGCACCTTCCATGGCTCTGGCACTGCAGACGGTGGTGATATCTGTTTACTACAAATTATTATATTCTAATAAAGACCTATAGAAATTACAAATTGTACACGTATACAAATAAACAAATAAACAACCAACTTATAACATATTATGTTACTAAAAGGTATAAAATGTTACATTTTATGAATATTATTTCACAAAAGCCATACTCTTCTCGAAATCTACGGCCCAATTTCACCGTTCTCGGAGTGCCAAGAAGGGTCAGATCACAAATCGTCCGAACATCTTAGTGTCTTCCGAGTGTTTTGGGATAGCCCTTTAATATTTCAGTTACTACGGTAATGTAAGCAGTTACTTTAGGCCCGAAAAGTTAATTAGTTTCTTAGCTTTCCTACACGAACACATTTTTTTTTAAAGGATCTTAGTATTTTGTTCTTTTTGGTGCTAAAACAGCCACTATAATTTATTATATTAACGTTTTTTTACGATAACCACTTTTTTGTCTAAAGGTACAATTCCGTAGCCGACCACAAGCGGTAGCAGCAAGCGACGTGTCACCGCGACACGACTGGTTACTATGTTTTGCTATAAAACCGACGTGTGGCTACGGAAGGTAATTCATAGAAATACATAGAAACCAGTCGTATCGCGGCGACACGTCGCCTGCTGCTGCCGCCTGCGGTCGACTACGGAATTGTACCTCTATAGAGTAAATAAAATATTGCGGAAAGTCTTGAGATGTTATGACTGTTACAATATGAGGTAAAATAAAAAATATGTTTTTCTCAAACATGCTTGGAAAATCGAGCATTATTTTGACAACCTTCTTCGAGATAAATCAAAATTGCTGTACTGGTAAAAAACAAGTGACGATGCGGCCAGCAAAGTAACTATGAAAATCCATATCTGGCGTGTTTAGCGGCCAAATAAATTACTATGAACACTCATATCTGTCGTGTTATTTAAAAATGGAACGAACTTTTTACTTCAACACACGGCAACCAAGGAGGTAACTTATCAAAGATTTTATTTAAACTTCGAATTGGTTTGCAAATAGAACAAAGAAGAAACAAATTAACATATTGGCGCATGAAAAATGATAGTTATTCGTCATTGATTCTGGAATTTCTATTTAATTTACTCAGTTTGAATTTGCGCGCGTTGTTTGAGAAAAGTACTATACAAGCCTTGGCCGCAATCAGGAATTGATGGACTCACGCATGAGTGCCTCGGCTTCGCCTCGGCCCTCATTTTCACGATCGTCCATCAATTCCCTTATTGCAGGCCGCGACAGTAATGTACTATTACAAGATAACAAGCCGCTCGTGCCTTTTGAAGAAATACAAGTTTTCTGAATTTACTTCAATTAGATAAAGATCTACATCTGCCAACGAATAAAAGTACAATACCATATACCCAACTTACATGCATTTCATACCTACTGTTTAGCGTTCCGTATCCGAACCCTATTACTAAGCCTCCGTTGTCCGTCCGTCCGTCTGTTTGTCAGCGGGCTGTATCTCATGAACTGTAATAAGTAGACAGTTGATCACAGATAGTGTTTTTCTATTGCCGCTCTATCGACCAATAATAAAAATAAAATATAGTAAGATATGTTTATTTCTTTGCTGTATTTTATTTTATACAAGAAACGTAATTTTTAACTAAAAAATTTCAATAAAAATATAGTGTTCAATATCGTAAGGTGGTACGGATCCTTCGTGTGCGAGTCCGACTCGCACTTGGCCGGTTTTCATAAATACGTCTTGTATCTATCACGTAGGTTTCGTGTAAGTTTTAATTGCTATGTATTGTATTTGTCACTGTTATTTAAACAAGTCATCATAATCAGCCTATAACGTTCCCACTGCTGGGACACAGGCCTCCTCTCTGTGAGAGGGTGTGGGCTTAATCCACCACGCGGGCACGGTGCGGGTTGGTAGATGTCACATGTCTTCGATTTTTTTTTGGTTCATGCCGGTTTCCTCACAATGTTTTCCTTCACCGTTTTGAGAGCAGTGGTGATGAAACAATTTACACAAAGTAAAGCGCCTGTCAGGGTTCGAACCCAAGACCTAAAAGTCGTAAGTCGCGGCCGTTACCACTGGGCCACCACAGCTCTTTCTCTCTAGACAAGTAACCGCGCACAATTCTTACTGAATATGAAATACTTTCTTTTATGAAAAATCCATAAGGCTACGGTTTCCTAGAAGAGCGGTTGCCGTCATAATATAACGGCCGTCATGAAAATCTGTCATTTTAACCATGAACATATGACATTAAGGTGTCAAAAACGCTCTATATTTGGACTGTCGTTATTGTGTGACCGTTCACCGTATTCTTAGGAAACCAAAGCTACGAGCAACAAACAACATTACGAGTAATTTTTTTTATTTAAAGAGTCATATTTAGTTTCGTCTTAAGCTGCGTTTCCACTATTCTGCCAAGCGAACATTTTGTTCAGAGCAAATGTTTGCTGTTCTGCCAATGTTCGCTCAAAACAGAAAACATCTGATCTCCCTACAACGAGAAAACGAATGCTAGCTCACCGTAACGTCATTTTCACTGAAAAATGAGCGAGCGAGTATTCATTCGTCGAGTCCTACCGATCCTCGCTGAACAAACATGTTCGCTCGGTCAAGTGTTTTCATTTACCGCGCGGACAAACGCTTGCTCTTTACTTGAATAAGTGACTATCGGGCATTACTGTTCCAAAAGTAATAATGAACATTAATAAGCACCGTTTACCTTGAACTAACTTTGTAAATGCTATTTCCTATAATTACCTTACCAACATCGTTTCACATTATAACTTGACAAAATGCATGTAATATTGTGAGAGTCAAAATCGCACATGTTTATAAGGGCTGTCAAATCACTATTATTAAAAAATATGTGCTACCAACATTGCACAGAAGCAAAATGAAAGCATCGCACAAAGTAATTACTGTAAAGAAAATGGCGACAAAATGGCGGAAAATGGCGGAAATTCGCAAATTTTGCGATTTTATATTTTTATATTTAATTGCTCAAATTAATCGTAAAAATAGAACTGCTTTGAATTTATAGCTAATTTAATGTGCTGAGGAATCCCTCCAACGTAACTTTGACCAAATGTGTAAATGGGCTCATGACGTTGGATTAGTAATAAACGCAACAAAAACAAAAATTGTTCACATACATTCATCACATAATAGATGCTCCACTATACCTACAGTCATAGCACACAAACACACTTGCCTACAGAGCTCGCCAAAGACTTTTCAATGTCCGTCATTAGAAGTAGTTGATAAACACATGTACATCGGTCTAATAGTCGATAGCCGATTCTGTTGGGGACCGCACAAAGATTACGTATGCAACAAACTGAGGTCTATTCTAGGTAAGCTCAGTATACTTAAATATAAACTACCTTACAAAACGCTTAGAATGTTATACATGGCCCTAGCAGACTCGGTTATAAACTACGGACTCAGCACTCAGCAGCTACGGGAGAACTTATCATACATACCTGACAGATATTTACAAGTTACAACTAAGAATGCTAAAAGTAATTACGCCAAAACATGTGAGCAATAAATTCAAAAACAGTGACGATGATCTCTTTAAATACTGTAATGTGATGAATGTGTTCAATAAAGTTGAATTTTGTACTCTTGCGGAACTCAATAGACCTGAGCTGCTAAACGAAAGAATCAGAACCGATTTTCTGAAAACGATATCTCTTAAAAATAAATATATCCTACCAAAATTCAATAAAGTGTACGGGATGAGGGTCGCAGAATATTTAATACCATTTCTCCTTAATAAACTGCCAGAAGACTTACAAACGTTATACAAGGAGAATTCGAAAAGTTATAAGTACAAATCCAAGCGTTTCCTTGCACAAAATTTCTCCTAATGTATGTGTGTATTAATGTACACACAATTAATATCATTATTCCAAAAAGTATTGTATACTGTAGTATGTAAGTAACATTGCTGTCAAATTTATTTGAACGGCTCGCCACACACTGATAAACCCTGAGAGGTTTTCGTTGTGAGGCTAAAACCAAAATGATTTAGGTTAAGTGTTTTAGAAATAAATAAATAAATAAATGTAGTTTTTATTAAAATCAATCAATAATGATGAAACATAGAGCTTTTCTTTTTCGTACTAAAATTGTGAGTGACGTCTCTAGTGGTCGAGCACTTAATGGTTTTGTTAAAAAGTGGTAATATTTAATCGGTTGGAACCATTTTAGCGTTTGTAATACTAGGCAACTTTGATATTCTTACAATAATTACAGACCGTTGACTGAGTCGGGTTGGCGCCGTGAGACCGAAATAGGCCGAAAATCAGACCTTTTTCTAGATTAATTTTGACAGCTGTCAGTCGAAGGGATACAAGGGCTGACAAATTACTATTATTAAAAAATATGAAATGATGAGAAGGTGAGACAGGGCTACATAAGGTGCATACGCGTTTATTTCAAGTTTCGCCTTTCATTATGACATTGCCGTACCAGTCTTGCCAAGGGGTATCGTGTCTACCAGTCACTGGGTTGTGGAGGTCAGATAAGCAGTTGCTTCATGTAAAACACTGGTATTCACCCTGTATCTGGTTGGAACAAGGCTAGGCACATGATGACATTGCCGTACGAAAAATGTGTAGGTCGAGGTCCGTTCGAGTTTGGAAGTAGTCGGGCACCCGTGAAATAAACATGTGACTAAAACTATTTTCAAAAATAATAATGTTTCATGAAAGTTACAGAATTATAAAAGTTACAGTCTCGACGCGACGCGACTTACTAATGCGTTATTAACTAGTTTGAGATTGGTTCGTATAAGAACCGTCATTGAAATAGTACAATCTGGCTATTCAGGACATTCTGATTTGAGATTGTAACTGGTTACTTCAGAGAGAATCGTGGACGATGGGCTTAAGATTTATAAATGAAAAACCCAAAATATCCCACTAAATGATTAAATAAATCAGTTGACTGACACAGAACAAGATTGTGAGACAGACGAGCATTAAAAACGTCATATTCACTTGAAATCTTTGTGTAAATCACGAAGATTTTCCCGAAAGCGGAAGAAGTGTGAAACTTGAACCATTAATAAAAGTACTAGAACCATAAGAGTTTTTAGGAAAGTATTTTTCTTTGAAATTCTTTTATCATATTTTTTTTTATTTTACCCACGTTTCCTTATGACTGCGATGCGAAACACAAAAACATTTAATAAAACCGGCCAAGTGCGAGTCGGACTCGCGCACGAAGGGTTCCGTACCATTATCTATAAAAACGGAAAAAAAAAAACATGTCTGTTGTATGGGAGCCCCCTTAAATATTTGTTATATTTTAATTTAATTATTTATTTTTAAAGTGAATATATAACTAAATATTCTGTGAATATTTCAAGCGTCTACCTGTTGCCGTTATCAATATCGAGCAAAGACGAGCAAAAAAATCAAGTTTGTTGTATGGAAGCCCCCTCAAATATTTATTTTATTCTGTTTTTTTTGTATTTGTTGTTATAGTGGCAACAGAAATACATAATCTGTGAAAATTTCAACTGTCTAACTATCACGGATCATGAGATACAGCCAGGTGACAAATGTACAGACAGACAGCGGAGTCTTAGTAATAGGTTCCCGTTTTACCCTTTGGGTACGGAACCCTAAAAAGTATCCTTTTGTTTTTGTATTTATATATTTAGTTAGTTAGTCATTTAATTTAGTACCTATGTATATAGTGTGTGCTATATATTGTAAAATAAATATTAGATGAAAGGAGACTAGCAAGGAGTGTTCCTATTTAATACATATTTTGTTTATATTAGTGGGGATTCCAATTCGTCGTCTTCAGTAACTTCAACTTCTTTTTATTTTAATTCTGAATTGTGTTTTTTTTTTACTTGTAATTACGGACGCTTTTAACGTGCACCTTTTTCTCAAACTCAAAACTCAAACTCAAACTCAAAGCATTTATTTCAATTAAACCATTTACAGGCACTTTTGAATTGTCAAAGAGTCGGTCAGTTAGTCAAAAAGTTGAAGCTAGTTGCCCATTCAAATTCGTAGATCTCTATGGAGAAGAACGGGCAAGAAACTCCAAGGACACTCTTTTAAAAATGTATATAGATATTACAAAATCCTGGGTACAGTATTCTTCGTGCTTCTATATGTGAGAACAATGTCAAACGAAAAATAATCAAAAAGAACTCAAAATATAAGATTAAAAATAAGCCCTGGCAGATAAGAGATGACCAGTCTCAACTGACGGCGCCCGTTCACGAACATGACACGTGGATCAGCACCATCCAGCTCAACCATTTTGTAGGGAACCGAATGATCCAACACACGCGCCACCATCAGCGAGACATTTAAGTGAGTATGACATACTCTCATCTGCCAGGCTCTTTCAAGTCAACATACAACGTGATACCATATGAAACGGCCCCATGGTACTCAAATTTACAAAATTGAAAAAGTGCTTCTAAATTATACAAAACTATAGTTAGCAATGTACTTGAGAGATTAATATAATAGAATTTAAATAAAAAATAAACATTAAGTTCCTAAAGTCAGAAAAAATAAAAAAAATAAGGGGAACCCACTCTTCCAAATATAAAAAATTTAACTATTGAGCCCAAGTGCCTGTGGAGCAGGACCAGCATTAAGCCAAGCATTTTTATCTACGATATAATCATCCAACTTATAATGTGCTTGTCTACATAGTGTGCGTTTAATGCATGTTTTAAATTTCTTCTCATTTAGTTGAAGAATATCGGGTGGTATTTTATTATAACATTTTACACAGTACCCCATAAAAGAAGTATGTATGTGTAAGTATGTATTCTACATTGTACTCACATGTATAATTTCAACATGAATGATGTAACCAATATAATATTGTAACAATATTCTGATTTAAAAGTGTCCGTGGAGTTCCTTGCCTGTTCTTCTCCATAGGAACCTACTACGCTTTGGAATGGGCAACTAGCTTCATATTTCTGACTGACTGACCCCTTGACAATTCAAAAGTGCCTGTAATTGTTTTATCCTACTTTCTACTAATCTTATAAATGTTAATGTTTGTGCGTTTGGATGTTTGTTACTCAATCACGCCAAAACGGCTGTATGGATTTGGATGAAATTTGGAAAACATAGTTTATAGCCTGGATTAACACATAGAATACTTTTTATCCCGATATTCCCACGGGATCGAGACTTACGCGGGTGAAACCGCGGGGCGCAGCTAGTTTGAAATAAATGCTTTGAGTTTGAGTTTGAGTCAAAGATGGGTCCAAGAGGTTCAGGGTCACAGATAGTTCTGTTTATTGCTAGCCCTATTTTAGTACGTTACGTCAATCAATAAACGAATCGTGCAAAATTGATTAAACTCTATATTATGTCCCAAGTAGGGTACACATACCGTAACAGGAAAACTTGAAGAGATTGGTTCATCATTCTGCGAAAGGAAAATATTATTTGGTAACACCATAATATAACAATTCGTCGTGAGTTATTGTATTGTCACTTTCAAGTGTCGTATTACCAAAATAACCCAGGAATGGGAAAGAAATGTACCGTTTTTTATGAACTGGAACAAAAATTAAGAAATTTTTCGCGAAACATAAGGGAAAATTAAAAACAAATTTGTTAAGTTATGAAGCGAACCAAGTTAGTTCTCGAGTAAGTAAGTATTCTGTGGAGCTCGTTGTGATAACTTTTTCCGAGTAATTGCCTGGCCACGGGACGGGCGGCGCAAACGGCGGTGCGGCGGGCGGTGCGGCGGGAGTAGCATGACTAGTTAGTACATTTCTATTCATTTGTTTTAGTCGCAAGACGCTTCGCCGTTCCGTGGCCAGGCGGTTAGTGATAACGTGACCGTAGTGTTTACGTAGCATGAGCGTTGAAAAAGACAGTGTCAAAAGTTTGTAAAGTTTTTGCATTTAGTCTGAATACTTATATTTTAGTTTATAAATAATTTTAAAGAAACTATGCAGAATAATAGCAGCTTTATTCGCTGTGGTTAGCGGTAGTGTGCAAACGACTTATCAGCTTCCATAGGGGGTCACGCACTGAACTTTAATAACGGTCTTTCACTCTTACCACACATAATTAACTTAAACAAAATACTAAAATAATCATTAAAGGTAACTTTTTTGTTATTCACACTCTAATCAGGTTAAACTTATATGTAAAAGTAGCTGTTAATGTTAAATGAACACAGCAACACAACGCCACTTCCAATCTAGGAATGTCAAACTCTTTTCAAGACAAGAAAACATAAAATAGTTATCTTTCGTTTTTATATTTTGGCTTCTTTAAATAATATAGGTACCCAAATATACAATTTTCCTTACAACAACGCCAGATGACGAACGTAATCGAAACACAGTTACTTTTTACCTCAATTTGAATACCAAAAACTTTGAACTTTACGTATTTTTGCTTCTTATTTATTTTACGCAAGTTTCTTAGGGTTTGTTCAGGCTCTGAGAGAATATTTTTGAAGAAAGTTCTGTTATTCGAAAGATACATCAAACTGAAAAGATTTAAGGTTTGCTTAAAATATGCTACGTACCTATGCATTTATATACGGTTTTATATACGAATAATCACTATTCTCAAATATCTTAATCTTTTATTGTAGCGGGTCTAAAGCCGAGATCTATAAACGTTAGTGAGCACGAAATTTAGGTGAGCATTATTTTTGTTACTGTCGCATAAGTGTAAAACCACAAGACAGTGCAAGACAGAGATAGGGACAGGTCTAACCCGAAGCACGCACCAAGTAAAATCTCCTTAGATTGTCTAACAGTCGCGCACAGAGACGTTACTTGAAAATAGTCAATAACTCATTTTAATTCACGAGCATAGAATATCTAATCAGCACATGTCAACAAAATTGAAATGTCCTCAAGCTGCCGCTTGCACGTTACAGGAGATGATGGACGCTAACGATGGCTTCAAGCAGTAGCCGAATTCTGGGCCGACTCCATTTAGATTGCCATCGATACGCTTAGAAGAAGAAACTGCCATTGAATGACTGCGTTCAAAAATATATGCTTATATCCATCCTTGAAACATCAAGAAAAATGGTTGAGCTACTGACATGACAAGCTGCTGCCAAGTTCCATCTAGATATATCGACATTATGTTAGCTACGCTTACGTAGCAAAAATTCGAATAATAAGTTTCACGCGATAATTTATGTATTACGATACATGATAATATTCAGTGAAATAAGTATATTCGACATTTCTGAACAAAAGTTAAATTGATGAAATAAGTCTACGTTAAAAACATTTTCTAATATGTATTTATGTAGGTACCCATCCTTTAAAACAGAAACTCGTATGAGTGAAAATGTTGTAATATTTACACATTTTGGGGTTTGGTGAAAAGTTTGATCCGAAAATCCTACTAATATTATAAATGTGAAGTATGTGTGTTTGTGTATTTGTGTGTTTGGATGTTTGTTACTCAATCACTCAAAAACGGCTGAATGGATTTGGATGAAATTTGGCAATCAATAGTAGATAGTTTATAACCTGGATTAACACATAGGATACTTTTTATCCCGATATTCCCACGACATCGAGACTTACGCGGGTGAAACCGCGGGGCAAAGCTAGTTAATTATAAACGTAACATAACTCCGCAGTTCGCGGTATTTTAGACAAGAAAAAGCTTTTTGTTCAGGAAACTGTTTTACCGCACAGTTTCATAGAATTATTCCAAAAAAAATCAACAAAGTATAGCTTATAACTATTTCCTAATAATTATGTTGCTAACATGCCGCACAATATGCGACATGCGACTGCAAAAGGCTGCGGCCGCCGATTTTCATATTTTTTGTTGTGGCGTTGAGTTGCAGAGTCGCACCGACAGACTATGAAAGTCACACGCTCTCGCTTCTTTTCGCACGGTCAGCATCAGTTTTGCTGTGAGCGCTGAGGAATTCGCACGTTTGTATTGCAAATCCCAACATGGGTACGTTCGTAACATGGCTATTTCCAAATAGGGCGTCGAAGCGCGTCGAATAATAAAAGAAAATGATCGCTTCCTGCACGATATCTGTCATAACGACAGCATTGCGTCGTGTTGCAGCAATGAGACGCAGTTTGTGCTGTCTCTAATTCTTTTGAAGTGATTTCATGAAGTTCTGTTTTACCGATTAATCCAACACTGTTCTATGGTTCAGTCATACCAAAAGGCAAAG
Source organism: Lithophane leautieri (assembly GCA_949152455.1). NCBI lineage: Eukaryota > Metazoa > Arthropoda > Insecta > Lepidoptera > Noctuidae > Lithophane > Lithophane leautieri. Next base: position 1,267,562 of record OX424463.1, on the reverse strand, counting down.
ATTTAGATTAATAGACTATGCTGTGGCATACGTATTTAGCTTTAAAGTAATTGGTAGCACTGCATTTTCTATCATCGTAATCACCCCTCCCGACACCGCACGTTGGCGCCGGTCCAGACCAATGCTCAGGAGAAAATAATGCTATTAAACCTCTTAGCCGATATATTGGCTCAACAACTGGCTAATAACACGAAATTGAGCTAACGAATATTACCTATAAAAACCGTGTTTTTTTTTTCCATCGGTTATTTTAGAAAAGAATGGTCATGCTATTCTGTAATGGTTCCTTCAAACTTCATTCAAATAAACGCAAAGAACTCGAAAGCGGACTCATTTGTTTTCAAAGCAAATTATCGCAGATTCAAACTTCGGTCCTAGCGGTGGCCGCCACATCGCATCTGCAATATTTACAAGTGAATGACGTCACTGATACATTATTTATGTAAGTAAGTTGGTGTGTTTTCCCAAAGAGCCTTTACTGACACCGAAAAGTCAAACCCCGCTTCCATCATTATCGTGACAGCTCTCACTGCGGCTGTTATGTGGCGGCCATTGCTCTTCCAGAAAACCGTAGCTTTTGAAACTAGTACCACCGTTCGAATTTCAATTAGGAGAATAACATCTACTGCGAAATGTGGGTATACTATAGGGTGCACCTCTGCCTAACCTTTAGGGATATACAGGAGGCGTGATGTTACTTTATCTACCTATAGGATGACATATTTTCTAAAGCACGTAGAGGTGTTTAAGTGTAAATAATGTCATCCATAGACTAACCGCAAACGCAGTAGCCTTCCAAGGGGCTTAAAAAAGTCACTTTGGCAGAATCTTATTAGGAAAATAATATGAATCATCGTAAAATGTCACAAACTGACAATTCATAATATGATCTGCGTGCGATTCGTATTACGAAATAATTCATCTGTTTGGCAGTTTTCTATGGAGATTCGATGGTCCACAAAATTATGAATTGCTTTTATGTCAAATCAGGAAATGAACTGCTTTTAGAGGAGTTGCTAATGTGGTCGGTTTAGGCCCCCAGATCGATCCACGCAATTCATACTTAGCAACACGTCTCAACTCTCGTAGGTACTTACTTAATCATTCCTTCAAGTTTACCTATTCTGGGTCCAAACCTTCATTAACAAGACTTGTTAATAAATACGAAGCAATTTGTAAACCTCCTTGACCGATTACTTGAACGAAACGGTTCTTAGCTATGTCGGTTCACTTACAAATTGGATTTTTATGAAAATAAATCGGATTTAAAACGTTTTTGACACAAGAGTTACATTATACAACAAAAGCAAACTAAATTATGCACTAAGATAGATTTTTTTTAAATCCTACCTAACTTAATAGGGGATGATAGTTTGTATTTTTTCCGATGGGAAATACCATCAGGTGTACGGCTTGGCACATATACTACTAGGTATAAGAGCAAACCGACTGTAGCCTAAATAATTGAAACATACGAAGACTTAGCTTCGTACCAAAACGTGTAAGTGCACTGCACTCTCGGCAGTATCAGTAGAGATTATGGCTTAATATTGACAGTAACACAAAGTAACTCGCACATAACTTATTACGGCAAATGTTCTACTGTATCGTCCTACAACTACTTTAAATTGTGAAACATTTTGTAGAACAAGTACCCTTAAATTTAAAATTTAAAAAACCCCTGACGAAAACAAACGATTTTTTTTAAAATTGCTACGAACACTCTCGATCACGTCACCTTTAAAACAAAATCAAAATCGGTTCAGCCGTTTGGCAGCTACGATGGCGCAGACAGACACACAGATACACACGTCAAACTTATAACACCCCTCTTTTTCAGTCGGGGGTTAAAAACAATCCTCAATTCTAGACACTAATAACCCTTCTCAAAGTGACTCTTACATAATAATGTCATTATTATTTAATAGCCAAATATTGACAAAAACCCTCTGGAGAAATATTTTATTAAAATGAGTCTCGTATTGTGAGGTAAAACGCAATACACTTGGGGAGAAGAATAATACAGTTAATCCATAAATCTTTCAGAGCAACAGAATATATAAAATAATACGTTGGCATGAAAACAGTAGGCGAAAAACTTTTTACAAAAAAAAAAACAACCGACTTCCAAAAAAAACACTAAAAAAGTAACAAATAACTTTAATTTCGGAAGTCGGTGTCTTTGTTTTTCAATTTTCGTTTTTTGCCACTGACTTCCGAAATTAAAGTTATTTTTCACTTTTTGAGTGTTTTTTTTGGAAGTCGGTTGTTTTTTTTTGTAAAACGTTTTTATTTTTCACTTTTTAGTTGTGGTACTTACCCCACACAAATTGGAATACCACTAACTGCTGTGTAAATAACAGTGACGGAGTAAAATAAAATATCATCTACATAGACTTAGTGGGAAAAATACGTAATTATTGAAGCTAACTCAAAAACTACACAAGCAAAGTTAATAAAATTTATATGGGACCATCTCTAAAACATGACCTACCAAACAAAATAAGAATCATCAAAATCTATTCATAATTGGCGGAGTAATCGCGTAACATAAACACAATAAAAAAAAAAGAAACTAGACGAATTGAGAACCTCTTCCTTTTTGAAGAAATCGGTTAAAAATAGGTCTGTGTTCAGAATCTCTGTCCTCACCTTTATTCGATTGTCAAGATTTTGATTTTCCGGGATGAAAATTGAATGCAGTAAATTGTTTAGCCTTCCAGGCTGTTAATGTTGCATACTTATTACCCGACTACGGCGAAGAAAAAGGAAGGTTATGATTTTGACCGGTATGTATTTATGTATGTATGTATGTCTGTATGTACGTAAGTATGTTCACCTGTTCCCTTCTATCTTCTAAACCACTCATCACAATTTGACAAATGAGGTATCGTTGGAAGCGTCTTGATCGTCCCGTGGTTATATAGGCTATGTGACGTCACATTAAATAAAAAATGGCGTCCTCTAGAGGACAAAAAGCAAGGAACTTAAAAAAAATTGTTTAATCGTACCATGTTGGGTATCAAATGAAAGGGCTTAAGGAGCACATTTCAAATATATATATATATTATAAATCCAAAAGAATTACAAAAAAATTAAAGTAATAAAAACTATAACCCAACTACTAAAATGCTATAAACAACACACCGCAGACAGACAAATTAAAAATCCGGAGTCACACGTAATCTGTTCGATTTATGCCCTAACACGTGTGACTCCGGATTTAATTTGTCTGTCTGTGGTGTCTTGTTTATAGCATTTTAGTCGTAGTTGGGTTTTAGTTTTTATTACTTTAATTTTTTTTATTGTGTTGAATGCATACGATGGCTTTTTTTTTGTTTTTTTTTTTTATAACTTGCCAAATGTGGGTGTCCTATACTCGTAAGTATACCACTGTATAATCCTTCGGGGATTACAGGTGTGAGTGATATTATGACATTTTCTCTGGTTTGGTTAAGCTTCGCGCTTGCTATTCCAGGTGCCTATTCACGGCGAAAAGCTACCCCTCGACCAGTGGCCTTCATCTGCTTGTAAATAAAAATTAGGGTCTTATCTCAAATATAATGCTTTTGTATGTTCTTACAAGTTTTTAGTATGTAAACTTGATACACAAAACCCGGTTAATATATTAGTTTTCGACAACGACAACGTAGCGATCTCCAAATGTCGACTTGATTTAGAGATGACATGGGAACGGCTCTTTCGTCTACAGAGTTATGAAAAACTTTGTATGTCACACATTTTGTAATTCAATTTTGCTGAGAGCTTACTAAGCCAGCTTACAGTTCTTTTGGTAGGCTCGAGTTTAATTTCTTAGTGCGTTTCAATTTTATGTAAAACAATACTCACGGAATATAAGAAGAGAGAAAGAGTAAAAAGAAAAGAGAGAGATGAGAGTAGAGAGGAGGGGGAGGGGAGAGTATATAACAGTATTGTATATATCAATCTATGTAAGGATACCTACATAAAAAAGGAAACGCTACTGCTGAGCATGAGATCCTGGGTTTGATTCCCAGATCGGGCAAAGCGTAATTGAGTTTTTGCATCAGGAATATGGAAAGGATCCATTTACTAATGACTTCATCAATCGTTGTAAGCAATGACGTATTCGACTTCAGAAAACAGGAAACAAATGATAAAAATCACATACAAACGACATCACAATAATATTTACCTCGAAAATCAAATAGGTACATCAAAGTTATCTCTCATTCGGTAAAAGATATTTACTGTTCCGTCACGTAAAAAGAAATCAAATCACCTTTGAACTGATAACAAAAAGATACGTTTCTTTTTTTAATTTACCATAGGTACCTGAAACATACAAAGACTTTTATTAGTAAAAACGAATTACGATTTATTCGGATCATGTAGTCCGGAGGCTCGAATTCGTCAGCAAGTTTGAATAGTGTAATAATCTATTCAAACTTGCCATTTGTGGAATTTGATACGCGCGAATCGTGGGAGTATCATGAAATGTGTATGACTGTGGTTAATTTTGAATAGGATACGCAAAGGTAGCTTGTGTATGTCAATAGAGCGTTCCAAGAAAGTGAGTATTAACTCACTTTCTTGGAACGCTCTATTTAACGTACAACGCTTTGTAGTAGAATAGCAAAAACGTTTAGGGCATTTTAAATTAAATTGTCTCCAGAAGTGTCTGCATTATATTTATTTTGATAATGTTTGCACACACGAAAAATGGGTTTGCATAAAGTGATGTGAAGGAACAATAGTTTTGAAGCCATCATTCAAAAAACAGCTGTAGGAAGTATTGTCAAAAATATCATTAGTATAACTGACTCGCCCTTGCTTCTCACGGGTACAACCCAGTAATATCGCGACACGTCAAAAAATCGATATTTCTGTGGTATATCTAAGTTATAACGGTTGTAAAAAGACGCTTAACGAAGCCACTTGTTGTTCCCGTCATTGTGACCATTTTTTTCGTTTAGACATACCTACATACCCTCTGGTTACGGAGATATTGAAGGTAAAAGTTACAACTTTTTCAGACATTTTTTTAATGAAAGCAAGTTTTAAATGTTATAATTTAATTTTAAATACCCCCAAGAACCCTGAACTGTTGCATGCACCAATAAACACAATGTTTTGCGTGCGTTACGTTGCGCACTACCGTAAACAGCGATTTTTCACACCAAAAATAAAAGTCGTTTCCCAGCAATTATTTTTGTGCAATGTTTCTTTATTTGATGTACAGAATGCGTAGTTGACGGCTATGTGATGGCTCTTTTTACACCCAATGTATTATTGTATACACCTTCCGGATATAATATTCTAAGTAGAGGTTAAAACTGGGTAGTTTAGAAGAACTAAGCGGATATAGACAGACAGAAAAACGGTACGGAACGAGGAAAATTGCTTCAAAAGAAATCTCATTTTATGAATAAAAGAATGACTGAGCGCCTTCCCTTGTTAGGGATAAAACAATCACACGCGCGCTCATACGCAACATTCGTATATGAAGGTAGAACCGGTTCGTTGGTCGCGAAGACAAGATGTAACAAGTTGATAGTACGAATTAATTTCACATACTCGTATAGCTAGTGTAACGAAGTAGAAAATTACAAAATCACAAGCCTGCATGAAGTTGGTAATCTCCAGAGATGTGTCAGTAGTTTCAGTAAGGTCTTATAAAGATTTCCTTGTTTCAAATCTTGTCACGTAGGGAAACTCCGAGCATCACCCTATAAGTACATGACACTCGTATAGTGTTGAATCTGAGCTGGAAACATCTTGAGGGTTTTATGAGAAAAAACAAATATACACAACAATATTATTTGGACATTTCATGTTCCTTGGTGGCTTCCAAAACTGTTGAGCCAGTATTTATTTTGTCCACTTTGATGTGTTAGGCGTTGTATTCTTCTCCAAACTATCCACCACAACAAAACATAACATTTTTCAGAATATCTTTAAGTAAGAGTCCATTGAGTTGAATGTGCCCTGGCGGCTGGGAGTATGTCATGCTCACTCAGATGGCGCGCTGATGGAGGCGCGTGTGTTGGATCATTTAGCTCCCTTCAAAATGGTTGATCTGAATGGTGCTGATCCATGCGTCGTGTTCGTGAACGGGCGCCGTCAGTTGTGACTGGTCATCTCTTAGCTGCCATGGCTTATTTTAATTTTTGAATTGTTTTTGTTTTTATTTTATAACTAGCTGCGCTCCGCGGTTTTACCCGCGTAAATCTCGATCCCATGGGAATATCGGGATAAAAAGTATTCTATTTGTTAATCCAGGTTATAAACTATCTGTTTGCCAAATTTCATCCAAATCCATACAGTCGTTTTTGCGTGATGGAGTAACAAACATCCAAACACACAAACTTTCACATTTATAATATTATAGTAGGATTGCGGCCGCGTTTAACGTGCTTTCTACATTGTTCTCACATGTATCATTTCAACATGAATGATGTAACCAATTTTTTTTATTTATAAGAGTGTCCGTGGTGGTTCTTGCCAGTTTTTCTCCATATTTCTGACTCACCGACTCCTTGACAATTCAAAAGCTTCTGTAAACGGTTTAATTGAAATAAATGCTTTGAGTTTGAGTTTCAGTTTAAGATTGTTCTAATTACAAAACGGTATTGTAATACAATCATGAATCCAAACAGTTTTTGTCAAGAGAGTTATTCATAAGCCTGGGTTTACTCGGGTGGGATTAGGCAGCTAACAAGGATTTTGTTTTACGTTACAAGTTCTTTAGAGACTGGGTAGGTATAACGAGAATAGAGTGTGAACATTAAATATTCTTAAGATTTTAATTAGATTTGCCCCCGCCGCATTTAGGTTGCACGAACAAAGTGTACAAATGAAAGAAAGATACGGTTTTCATTATGAGTGAACGAGACAATACTATTCAAATGTCATTGTCAACGAATCAAATACGTGACCATCTTTTGACGCGGTCAGCAGCGAGATTCACCCAATGTAATCATTCAAATCTTTGGTGCAACCAATATACTTTCATGATTTGAATATTTTACGTAATTAGAAAATATTTTCATATCAGTAAAAAAGTTTTTGTCTCGTATCGTCAAAATTATGCAGTATGCACTAGTGTTTCAATCTGATGTAGGTGATAATCTGCCTAACATACTAGAACAGAAGAAGAGCTTGTCGTTCCGTAAATGTAAACAAATAGTTAATTAAAAAATACAATAGACGGAGATATATCTAGTAACCTATTCCGCTTAACTATTCTTCAAGAGTCATAAAAAACCCTGATTTGATTCACTCTGCGTCCAGCGCTCGGTGTGGCAACACGTCGTGTTCTGGTTTGCAATTGGTCAATTGTCATCCTGAGGATGCCTCGTTGAGAGGTGAAACACGTGTCGATTTCTTACAGGGTTTTTATGACTATTGAAGAATAGTTAAGCGGAATAGGTTACTAAATATATCTACGACTATTGTATTTTATAATGGATTTCCGCAGTCACGCCTGATTCAATTAACTATCTTAATAGCTCGTAGCTAAGTAATAACAGCCGCACCGGGTCGATCCTTCAGGTTAAGCTACGCTTGCCGGGGTTGGTCCGTGGATGGGTGACCATCTTTACAAACCGAGACTCCTCCGTGCCTCGGAAAGCACGTTAAGCCGTTGGTCCCGGCTGTCATTCGTGGATCTTTGACAGTCGTTACGGGTCGTCAGAAGCCCGAAAGTCTGACAACCAGTCTTACCAAGGGGTATAGTATTACCCAGTTACTGGGTTGTGGAAGTCAGATAGGCAGCCACTCCATGTAAAATACTGGTATTAAGCTGCATCCGGTTAGACTGGAAGTCGACCCCAATATAGTTGGGAAAAGGCTAGGCAGATTGAATAGTTAATTGATTACTTCTTCTTTCTCTTTTCGTTTTGATTGTACTTTTATGTTGCTTACACTATTTGGGCCCAGCCTTATTACTAATTTGTTAATTTAAAACTATCAGCACTCTTAAACTTAACAAATACATAATATTAAAGTGGTTCTTTATCTTTAAATTCAAATTGTAGATAAGACAAACGTTTTGTGATCCGCAAAGTTAGCACTTAGAATAAAGTAATACCTACTGCTTTATTCCTTTATAAAATGAATGTTAGCAGGGTAAAATTAAATTCTAATTTACAATAGGAACATTGTTTCACTTTAGAACAGTTGTCCTGTCAGACTCGATGATAAGAGAACACGATAACCTAATTTGTGGTTGGTTTTCATAAGGTAAGTCCCCAAACTCCTGTAAAAAATTCAGCGTATAACTGCGAAAAAATGTTTGAAAAACATTTACAGCAATATTGCAGTACTTATAATAAATATTTGGCCCCAGCGTTTTGGGGGAGCTTTCAAAATAGCTGAATCGGCAGCCGTAAACGAAGTTGTCCGGGCGCTCTGGATAAAATGTGGACTAGTGAATTTAAGGCAATACGAAAATGTCAGAAATCGCGTATCGTAGGAACACGAAATGAATGGAATGTTTTTTATAAAAATATGTTATTGAAAACTGAAGTGAGTGTCTTTGACAGTTGTTACGGGTCGTCAGGAGCCCGAGTCTTACCCAGGGGTATCGTATTACTCAATAATTGGGTTGTGGAGGTCCGCTTTCAGCTGCATCCGTTTAGACTGGAAGCCGACCCCAACATAGATGGGAAAAGGTTAGGCAGATGATGATATTGAAAACTGAAATTATATAACTGTATTAGGTAATGTTTAAGGTGATAACGGGTCAGAAATTCAATCAACATCATGTAAATAAGCAAAGAAAATCATAATGAACTGAACGAATAAAATGATGAATCAACTTGTCCCAGCTGAGTCGCCAAACCGTTGCGAATTGTTAGGTCCTAAACAACCTGGGAACGGAAATTTAGGGCGAAGAAAAAGTTTTTCTTTACGAAGAATTTTATTTATTCGCAAACTGGGATCTTGAGTTATAAATAACGATGTGTAGGAGAATTTTTTAGAATAGTATTTTTTTTTGAAGATGTAAGGATAAAATCATTGGGTATAGTCGACCTCGTAATTGCTTTATCACCCTAAAGTTAAATGTCATTCGCACGTCATAAAATGACAGGTATTTTTTAGGATTCCGTACCCAAAGGATAAAACGGGATCCTATTACTAAGACTCCGCTGTCCGTCCGTCTCTCTGCCAGTCCGTCTGTCACCAGGCTGTATCTCATGAACCGTGATAGCTAGATAGTTGAAATTTTCACATATGATGTATTTCTGTTGCTGCTGTAACAAAAATTACTAAAAAACAGAATAAAATAAATATTTAAGGGGGCTCCCATTACAACAAACGTGATTTTTTTGGCGTTTTTATAGACAATGGTACGGAACCCTTCGTGCGCGAGTCCCACTCGTACTTGGCCGGTTTTTTTATGTCAGTTAGATAGTTTCAACCTTAGTGAACTTTACTCCTGTAAATTGTTGTCAACAGTGATAAAGAATTTACGAGGTCGACAACACCAGCCTATAAATATCACAGTAATTCTTGTTTCCTAAACAGTCGTTAGTAGTACTTTAGGTATTATTTGTTGTAAACAATATTATTTCATATCACAAAGGTTTTACGTCTGTCACCTTGGTTATTAATTATCAAGGAAATGATAATGTGTGTTTACTGTAAACAGGATTAGGTTATTTCGAACGAAATAGGGTTTTAATAAACTATAATAATAATTTATTTAGGCACATGGTTTTTACATGAGGGTTTTACAAAGTATGTAATATTAGTTATATGTTGTACACACGGCTACACATCAAGCTATACATTCCAGTATAAGCTGACCCCGCATTGTACAGAAAACTTATGCAATGCGAATTCAACATAAACTGGAGACACGAGTGGTACACACGAGCTGTTAGGTAAAGCACTGCTGTCCAAGCTAGATCATTGAGTAATCTGTTTTTAGGAGATTGATTGACTATTGACGTTATGGTAGTTAAAAAGAGACAAACTCAAACTCAAATTCTAAGCATTTATTTCATTAAAACCTTTTACAGGCACTCTTGAATTGACAAAGAGTCGGTCAGTTAGTCAGAAAGCTAGTTGCCCATTCCAAAACGTAGATCTCTATGGAGAAGAACGGGAAAGAAACTCTAAGGACACTCTTTTAAATATGGATATAGATATTACAAAATCCTGGGTACAGTATTCTTGCTGCTTCTATTATGTGAGAACAATGTAAAACAAAAAATAATTAAAAACAATTCAAAATATAAGTTTCAAAATAAGTTCTGGCAAATAAGAGATCTATAAGTTTATATCTTCCAGCAAAGCCCTCCGTGGCTTACGTAAACGGCAATGCAGAGAATAAGCCCCATCGTCCACGACGGTACTCAAAAGTAACCAGTTACAAACTCGAATCACCAATGACTACCCAGCATGTCATAGCATACAGCATATTTCAATGGCGGGCGGTCCGTAGGCATACGACGATTTGTCAAGCGTATTTTACAGCAGCATCTAACTACTTGCGAATACCAAAAACCCTGGTCCATCAGAAAGCGCAGTGATATAGGTTGATACCTATTTACTAGGATAATACGGCGGTCGTTAAAATACTAGTGCTGTAACATTCTGGCTACTATTGACTATTGGTGATTTGAGTTTGTAACACGTTAATTTTAAGTAGCGTCGTGGATGATGGGCCTTAGTTCACGTAAGCAACAATTAGAACACCTTACTATACCTATACTTACGGTATATTTAAAATAAAGTACCAAAAATAGTCAGTATTGAAACAAAATATATATTCCAGTTCAGGAAAAAGTTATTCAACTTCTAGTGAATTCCAATCAACGTAAGTAGTTGAATTCTAAAATCATAATACAGAGCAATGTGCAAGCTCGAAACTTCACTGCCAAATCAAATACCCTCGAACATTCAATTTACTAGAGAACCCAGAGCTTCTGGAACGAACTATAAAAATAATTTTATTCCTGAAGTTTAAAGACATAGTATTATCCTTCAACTTTAAAAAGACATATTGGGGAATTTTCCGTATTTCATCAGTACCAGTTTCGTTTTGAGAATCTGGGAGTTTGAAATGTGCTGGCACTTGCAATATTAAGTTAAGAAATCTGAGCTGAGAGATATGAACCATTTCTCGACAGAAAAGGGGAATTTTAAAATATAGCAAGTGTTCCAATATTGTGTGGTAAACTTTTTCAAAGACAGAGAATATCACAGTACCTACTGAATTCTAGTGTTATTGGGTTTTCCTATCAGGAATTTCTCAGTAGCAGACCGGAGTCTGGGTTCGTTCCTGGTTGACGGCAAAAGGCTTGCCAGTTATGTTTAAGTCCCCTCTACCTAATAGGGAGTGAAACTACTGCCATCAACTGGGCTCAAATCCGGAAAACGGGCTGCTACTGAGAAATTTCTAATGGTAATTACAATTACACGTTGTATTTGTTGTATTATAGGTACAATACAACATTACACAAAAATAATTATCAAGGTTTTAAATTAATAATTTAATTAAGACTTACAATACGTTGCAATTTTCCGACAGCCAGTCATTTCCTTTAACAAATGTTGGAGTTCGTAGAAATCTCCCGAAATTAAGCACACAACTAATAAAAGTTAATCCTTCATGAGATATAGCATTTTACAACAGAAGCCACATAAACTATTTTTATATTGCGTCAGTTCTGAAAGGACATCCGAGTGTGCAGTGTTACCATCCCACGCAACATATAAAAGTCAATTCTGTGAGATATGACGTACGTTCCGAGATAAAGTCACGTTGTATCGTGCCTGAATGGCGGACAACGTTCTAGGATAAAAATTAATGTGATTTAGAAAGAAAATGTGCGGAACCTGCACAAACATAAATGGTAAGTAATGGATTTGTGTAAGGAATGGATGGAAGCAAAAGGAGTATGTATGTAAGGATCGTAGCAAATGGCGTTCTGTAGTTTCTGTCTACCCCCATGTGAAGAAAGCGAGTGTTCATGCATGTTTGTAAACTCTTTGGAAGTCTCACCACCAAAGATAAGCCAGTCAAACTATTCTAGCCGTATTATTTTGCCCGGTAGTTTTTCGAACCAAATCAAAAGTTTGTCGATATTTCAAAACATTATGGTTTCAAACAAAATCTTCAGTTGAGCAGTAGAATTCAAATATTTGGCGAGATAAACAAGAATTTGAAAGAAAAACACAAAGAAAATAAGACTCGCCACAAAGTTCCACGATAAGACCTTAGTACAAACAACTTAGTCGTAAAGTTAAATTCCAACTTAGTTCAAGTTTCTTAGATTACAACTTATGGCGGCTTATACTTTCCTAAATGATAGCGCTTAGATTTGATTCTCAGAACTGTTAAATCCCTCTGTTGATTTGTTTTCGTGTAACTACCAAAATTTATAAGGATTTGTTGTTGAATTAAATATTTGAAATAAATTGCTACGAGTTTTGCTACGCCGTAGCAACATTCAGCGCTACGAAAGCTTGCGTAGCGCGGCCTAGTTACGCCGCTGTCGCTCTAAGTTAGTGCAGCACTACAAAATAACAAAGTGAGACGTAAACGATAACATAATATTATATAATTATTTCTATCCGCTCCCTGGTAGGTAAATACAATAGCATGCACGCGTTATTCCGTATTACGTGAGTATGTTTACCATTTTTTTTTAAGCGAGCAATAGCTACTGTATCAATATGCCACTTGGGTATGTATGATCCTATAACTATTGTTTATAATTCTTACTATTGACTTTACTAAAAAAGTGGGAAAACCGATGGAGCGATGACCTGGTGAAGGCCTCAGGAATCCGCTGCTTGCGAGAAGCACAGAACCGGTCGAACTGGCGATGTTTGGGGGAGGCGTATGTCCAGCAGTAGACGTCTTTCTGCTGAAATGATGAAGATGAAGTAGTGTGAGAAGTACCATACTTTCGAAAGTATCAAGTTAACGGTCTAATTGAATTAAATATCTTTCCTAAGAGCTTCATAATATAAGTAACTGTTAGTAATGGTCGTTGCCAACTTCAAACGTGAACGTTTGTTACTTACGACACTACTTGTGTCGTTACGGCTTCATCGGTTGGAGTATGGGCAGGATGCCGAGTAATTAGTGAACTCTATTTTACAAAAGAGGGATATTTGGACGTATGTGGTCATTTTGAGATGAAGTGTGTCAGTGTGGTCATTTTGAAGATTTTGTGAAGTTAAAGTTTATTATTATGAATCTATGAAAAGTATGAAAAAAAGTCACGTTTCGTGTCTATTTGTGTGACCGCGTTGTTGTTCTAACCTACGCAACAGATTATGATAGGGTTTTATCCATCTTTTTTTAAAAGGTTTAGGCGTATGATACATTCATATTAAACCTACATTTATTTTGTGACATCGTAAAAAAACTGTGCCAAGGAGGCGGGTCGCTAGTTTTTATCCGACTGCGGCAAAGAAAAAAGGAGGGTTATGATTTTGACCGATATGTACGTATGTATGTAAGCATGTTCATCTGTCTCCTATCTTCTAAACCATTCATCACAATTTGACAAATGAGGTATCGTTGAAAGCGTCTTGATCGTCCGCTGGTTATAAGCTATGTTACGTCACATTAAATTAAAAATGGCGCCATATAGAGGACACAAAGACAGGAACTTAAAAAAAAAAAATGTAATCGTTCCATGTTGGGTATCAAATGAAAGGGCTTAATGAGCAAATTCCAAATACATATATATATTATAACCACAAAAGAATTAAAAAAAAAACCCAACTACGACTAAAAAGGTATAAACAAAACACCACAGACAGACAAATTAAAAATCCGGAGTCAAACGTGTTGGGCATAAATCAAACAGATTACGTGTGACACCGGATTTTTAATTTGGCTGTCTGTGGTGTCTTGTGTATACCTTTTTAGTCGTAGTTGGGTTTTAGTTTTCATTACTTTTTTTTTTTAATAAAACATTTTAATTTTATCCATTTAACATTAAACGTTAACAATTTCTACAAATGGGCGTAGTAAGAATCAACTTAAAAATTTGAAATACTTTTTAATAAAAATCTATTCTAAGTTCTCACGAGTACCAACCAAGCTACTTGCTTAGTACATTATGTATTCATGCTAAGACTTTTTTTTCAGAGTTATTTAACTAGATATCCCTTTGAAGTGTAGTTTGACCCACACAGAATTGAATTTTAAAGTTAATAGCTCCGCGCTGTCATAGAAAATAATTGAAATGGAGAATCTCAACACTTATGATAAACTACACTAGCTATGATAGTGGCATTACTCGTTTACAATTATAAAGTTTATCTTATCTATATAGTATAGATTTGTGACGAATTTCAATTTGACTCATGCAATATTAAGCTCTGATCAAACTGACGCGAATCCCGCGCGGGATGCCTATTTTTCTAATTACTAAAACAATGGACACGCGTGGTCGCGTTCCCCATAACGCGCGTGATTTGCCTCAGTGTTGAATTCCCAAATTCATTTATTTTTTTGTTATAATTGATTTACTTGTGTTTGCTTTTTACCACGTCATTCTCATTTGATTGATCAACCTATTTACCCAGGAGTTAGTCAAAAGCCACGAAACCTCTAACATGAAAAACACGTCATACACGTCACGTGCTTAGAATATTCCTTATATAATTCTTTTACTTTTTCCACATTATGTTCCATTCTTTATCAAAGTACAATAACTCTGGAAGCAAAAAGCTTTGTACACATTTCATAATAAAAACTCGTTGAAAGGTAGGTACGTCTAGTCGACCGATAAGTGTGTAAAATAAAAGAAATGTATTATTCTAAAGAATAATTCCCAAAATTTACCTATTCGATAAAAAAGCGAACTATATCAATACAATACTTTGATTTGATTCGTACTTTTTACTTAACTTTTCGATAACTTCCATAGATTTGTTCGATTATTCCAATTGAAGGACTCAGTGGTTTATTTAATGCTATAAAAATAAAGTACACTATTTCTTGCTGCGGCCACGGGACATAACAATAAAGATGGTTGTTTTCTTCATACTATTATTTATTTATTTATTTCTGCTTTCACTGATATGGCATTCAATGATAATAAATACAATACATATTGTTTTTTTACGTCATAACGTCATATTGCCTGTAAGATCGGCGTCACTTTCAAAGGTCAAGAATTTTAGGATTTGTGTATTTCCTATGATTGGCAAGCAATGCTCTTGCTGCCTATATTTATAACAACTACAACATGATCTATACAAAAATAGATTACGCCGTGGTGAAAAGATTCGCCAGTCACCAAGGTTGACTGCTCAAGGGACCGTCGAGCCTAAGAGACACCGAACAAATGTTTTTAGACCATTCAAATAATTGTTACTCTGTGCTAAACTTCTGCCTAGCCCTTCAAATATTATAAGCGAAACGACACTGCCTTACAACAAAGACTGACTTATCACAGAGAGGCGTGACGATAGTATAAAGTTAGGCACACACAGTTTCAGTTTACTACCTCCACGAGCTAGTCTACATTTCCCTAAGGTGACTGTTATTTCCATTCCCATCTGCATACATAATATTACGCTTTAAGGCTGCAAATGGCGGCAATGGCACTATGGCTTTATGTTGTCAAAACTAATATCTATAGTTTGTTCCAAAAATATCAGATTAAAATATAAACAGATGAGGTAGACAAAAGAAAAAAAAAAAAGTAGACAAATGTAATGGATGGAACAAATGAATTGTGTAATGTTGCTGTGGATGCCAATTTGTAGTGCCACTTACAAACTGAGTGCTTCGAAATGATTATTTGAATAATTTGATCCCAAAATTGTAATTTTAAATCACTATAAATGTTTTTATTTGACAATATTGAGGTTAATTTCATAACCTTAATTTTCGTCGATGATTTTTTAATTACAATTTAAATATGTTTTTCAAACAATAATTGTTGGAAAATCTGATGAGATATAAAGTTGAGACCGTCTAAATATAGATGAATGTGTTACGGATTCGCTTTAGTGAGTGATTACGTAAGAATTGAACTTTATCGGGGTTTGTTTACACTTTCATCTGAAACTTTTGGAATAGGTATAGGTACCTAACCTACGTAAATTGAACAATGGGGTTTTGCACTACGTACTTTTCACGTCTCTTTACGGTAACTATGGCGTTTTCTTGTCGTCAAAACCATAAGATAAGCCAATGGCTGTGCATCTGCGGAAGTTGATTCAGGCTCATGCTTCCTTAAACTTCGAGATTGTATACAAGCGGTTATTTTGGCATAAGAGGTCACGCATTAAACCCATTGACTCACTTTTATTAGAAAACGGAATATTTTAGAAGGTTATATAGTTAACATTTATATTGACATGAGATCTAATGTCTTGCGAAAATCATAGGATCTTTGTAAAACACCGGATTATTGGCAAACAAAAAAGATATTTGCAATAAGATTATTGGAAAATAAGAAAGATATTTGCAATAAAATCCGGATTTTCGTAAAACACCGAATTATTGGCAAATAAATAAGATATTTTTAATAAGTATTCGAGCTTATGTCAGGAATTTTGCCAATGTCCAAACATCAGTCCAAGAGTGTCAGTTTTTAATTGCGAAGTGTCATTTATCACGTCACGTCACGTCACTTAACTCACTACATAACTAATACAAAAATATAAATCAGGCTTCAGGTACATTCTTGTTTTATCTCCAAGTAAAATATAATAATATTACATAAACACATTACATTTTAGTTTCTAGGTTTGAAGTTAACTGCAGAGTTACTTTTAATAAAGTATACATAATGTAATACTTCAAGAAGCCGTGCAATTACAAGAATTAAACCTCATTACTCTCATAATATCTTGTGAGCTCTGCGAAAGAGCTTTTTGGATTATGAAAGTACGGTCCCGAGCATAAATATGAGTTCAAAAGCGATTGCAACCTTGGGAAAAGGCGTAATTCATAATACATAGAATGGTTTCTAAAATGCTATGTTCGTATAGTTCGTAACACCTTATAATTTCTATAAATTCTTTAGGAGGAAATCGCCTTTAACGCTAGTAGCACCTCCGCCGCGAAACCACAGTAGTTCAATTCAACAGGAACGCGACTTCGTCCGCTACTCGCGTCCAACAATAAAAAAATAAAAAAAAACACATTTTTATAATTATTTTTGTATTTTTACAGTTTAATAAAAATATTAGGGCTCTTGGCTGTACCTAATTATCTCAAACTTATTAATGTGAAAGATATACATTAATAAATTTACAGGCTCCTCTATGTTTTTCAGTTTCCTCCTAGTCAAAGAGCACACACGCATCTGAGGGGAATTCCAGTATTTCTATAAAACGTTTGCACTCTAATCTATCAAAAATCTCTCAATCTGTCAAAAAAAATCTGCTACAGTACACCTACATTTGTCGCTGAAAAATGAGGTTTCGACTTATATTTGAACGTTTTTTAAGTACAAGTTTTTAATTCTAAACCGCCATTTAATTCCCACAGGTCTGGATCGAGCGCAGCATCGAGTTCTGCACGGAGAAATGGCCGGACTCGATAAAAAAGGAATTGTTCGGCGCGTTCAGCTTCGTGCTAGTGTATGCGGTGCCCGGTGAGTGTTTTTAATATTAAAGCGTTTCCACGGTTCCTCAGCGCCTGATTGCATGTTTTTGTCGGTGGGTCGGTTTTTAGAAGTGAGTTTTTTTTAAGATATTGAAGTAGACGGTTATTGGTTGGTAGTTTTTGTTTTGCAAGTTTGAGAAAAGCATCATCAATACTAGAGAATGTATTGTAACGTAGGTATAAATAATAGAAAAATGGGCCAAATGCGAGTTGGACCACGTACAATAAAAGGTTCCGTAGTTGGGATGAATTTATCTCAAGAAAAAAAAAGGGTAGTGAAAAAACACACAACAAACTTACATTTGCAGTTGGAATGTATCGGAGAACAATACATTCCAACTGCAAATGTAAATGCAAATGTAAGTTCGTACGCACATTATTGAGAGATTTGCTATGTTATTTTAATCCATATATATTTTATTTCTTTTTTTGTTTTATGTCCTTAGACATTTTATAGGTTTCACGTAATCTATTATTTTATGTATTTTTCAAAATTTTAGGCTCAGTAGTTTCGGAGATATGAGAATGGTCAATTTTCATCAATTTTCTTAAATTACTATACATAAAATGATTTATTTTAAAATAAATAAATACTATGTTTGAGATCCTGACTAAACCCTTTTTTTTATATGTCACACGGTACTGTTTGAAAAATATTTGGCTGGCTTAGTAATAGGGTTCCGTTTGGCACCCTTCGGTTACGGAACTCTAAAAAGGGATGGACGTGTGCGCGTGTCGTAGCTATATTTAACTGAAAACCAATTAGGCGTATAAAAAAACAGAGCAATAAAGTAACCCTTGTATTTTTCCACGAACGTGATGTATAAAGGATACCACCGCAAAGTTCAATGACCGCATTCTTCGCATTGCGATACAAAGCGGCTCTTGTTTTCGAAAGATGAATAAAACTTTTGTAAAACATAAAGAATTTTTCTGTTTATTGAAAGCGCAAATAAATAAATACCTTTACGCTTTGTAAGAGATTATGTAGGTACTTCTACCTATGTATTTTATAGCATGTGTTTACATTGGTGGAACGAATGTTTCGATGTATAGTTTATTTCATTTTCTAAAATCGTGGAGTTTTCTTTATGTAGTCGAGGGAGAGTGTCAACTTTTTTTTTATAAATTCTCGTTTTTTTTTTATTGGTCAGTATTTGGGTAAAGTTATACGGTAAACTCTCATAAAAGTTTAAGTTTAAAAATAAATCTACAAACATTCCGAGAACTATTAATATTATACTAAAAATAAAAGTAGCTTTAACTTCAGTAAACTTGTAAAACTTGTTCGTTTTGGAATTGAAAAACTATTTCATTCAAACAAATTCATTTTAAGAAGAGTCGTTCTGTTTTTAAGATAATCTGTTTTAAGAGTTTCCATTAAATCTAAAAGTTGTATTATGATTTTGAAGTTCTTTTGCATATTTTATGTTTGACAATGGAATTGTTTATTTGACTGTGACAGTATAACAATAGTAAACTATTTTACAACTAACTAATTACACTATACACAAAATGACACATCGCTGTCACCTGGAAGCGTGATGATGATTATGTATTTTTTTTTCAAACCGTCTTCTTTAACTAGTAAATTTTTAATATAAATGTAGGCCGATATAATAGTGATGAGACTAGAGCGACGAATTTATTTATATCACCAGTGAGATACCCTTCGAAACAAGGAAAATATATTTTTCACTTTTCTTGGTCACTGCCCAATACACCTCAATTCAAAAGCTCAAGGGGCATCTACCGGAAAAAACGAAGTCCTTTCATCGCTCTTCTCTGAAACAATTGGCCTTAGAAGGGTCAAGAAAGGGTCATTTGTCACACGTTATTATTTCACGGACTACCGGCTCGGAATCGTAGTCCTGTGTGTGAAGGAAGGCGGAAATTATTCTATTAAGAGTGACAATTTTTCCATCGCGATTGGTCTATTTATAGACTTAGAACCGTGTTTTTTTTTTCTATGAGTTAGTTATTGTAGTGATAGCATAAATGTTGGTTAATTTTTTTAAACTACGCACTAATTAGGAATGTAAATGGCAGTAGCTGTACTAATTTCAATAAATTGAAAACCTCATTTGATTTTCGGATATCTTGGGGACTTTTTTACCCAATCTCGCAACCTCTTTTTGCAGATCTTATTAACTATATTATTAGGCTTTACTAATTGTCTATTCTATGTCGGTCCTATAGAAGCCTGCTAGAAACAGTTCTCGAACATTGGAAAATTTATTCCGAACTGTCTTCTATCCTTAGAAATTTCCTTTCTTTTGAAAGAAAAAGTGTCAAGTTTTTTGTAGGGTCAACAAAAAATACTAAAATTTTATTTTGTCAATTAGGTAAACGGCATTTGTGTTTAGTTTTAACGAGATTTGATTCTGTATTTGGACTTCATCTTACGATAGTTTAACCACACATGACAGCGATTATCAAATTAAGTCAAGGTTTCTAATGATTTTTCGAAAAGTTAATTTTAACACCAAGATGCCCAAATTAAAGTAATAAAACAAAATCGTAAAATCAAAAGCAAAATATTTTATTACACATAAACGGAGCCTACATGGGCACTTATGAAACGTCAGAAGCTAGGTGCGCGGTCCCAATTGGTCGTTTTTGTCATTTTCCTTTTGTTCTGCTAAATAAATACATTATTTTTCTTTATTGTTCCAAATGGGCTTATTCAACTTCGATCACGTTTTGGCAATAAGTTTTAGTTCCATTACGTACCATTATTTTCATGACTAATACTTTTACAACAAAATAGAAATGATAATATAATGTTTCGTATATTTTGTTGCTGACTACACGTAACAGCTGTTCTACTGAATCTTATTTGTCCAAATCACTTAATTTGCTACGTGATTTCGTAGCCCGTAGCAGTAGCCCGTAGCAGTGTAGGCATCTACGACATTGAGAATTTGTTTTCTTTTATCAAGACGAATGTAAATTGATTTTAGTTTTTTTACTTAAAAATTTGCTAATTGAGTTAACATATTTTAAAAGAAAGTATATTTTCATCCCATCTATTCGAAAAGGACGACTTGGTTCGTCTTTAAGTGCCCCCAAAGGTGGTGTTTTCTATAAGAAACTTTTAGCGGGCAGTAACGAGTTTTGAATCCTCTTTATAAGTGCGCGACAAAGAATAAGTGCGCCGCAATTATCTTTTCCGTGCACTTTTTGAATTTGGAACATCTTAGTGGTCAGCGCCAAAGAAATCGTACGCAAATATTGTTTGAATAAAGACTGGCTGGTACGACGGCCCGTAGTAGCGCCGTGTGGTACTGGGAAGTGTTAGGACCGACGTAAAATAAAATCAATCTGCCTAGCCTTTTCCCAACTATGTTGGGGTCGGCTTCCAGTCTAACTGGATTCAGCATTTAGAGATTGAGGAACAGGGTGGAAAGTTCACTCATCCTCTATTGAAAAGGGAGGATACTCCGACCAAACGCATGTCTTGTCTAGCGGGCAACTGCCCAACGATTGATGTTGGAATCTTATATAATGTTGATAACGTAAAATCCCATTGCGCGATGCAAGATTTTGTGTTATTTACTACACAAAAAGATACATAATTTATCGGAATAATTACGACTTCCAAAATTAAAGTAATTTTTCACTTTTTAGTGTTTTTTTTTGGAAGTCCGTTGTTTTTTTTTGTGAGATTATTTTGGACATTACTGACATCGGTGAGGGAAAACATGATGGGGAAACCTGAACTTGTAGTTAATAATTATAAGCCTGTAATAGCCAACCCGTCTTGTACAAACGTGGTTAAAATATGAAGCGCCTTTTATTTTCTCATAGTGGGTAATGAAAAGTAGAGTTTATCTCTCGGGCGCAAAATATATTTTTGGCTCGGGCGACGTACTTTGAATCCCTCACTACGTTCAGGATTCTACTAAAGAATCCCTCGCTAAGCTCGGGATTCTACTCTAGAATCCCTCACTTCGCTCTGGATTCAAAAAAGCGCCCTCGCCGTAAACATATTATTTTGCTCCCTTATGATACAATCTACTATTGTTTGACCCAGGTTTAAGCACACAATATTCACACAAAATCGGAGAACAGAAAAAACTTAAAATAGTATTGTGCGCCTCACGGCTGCGCCAAATAGGCTCATGCATGAATACCAGCTAACTAGTGCCTGACTTTGGTAGTGGTACTTTCTTTTAAGAATATTTAATTTTATACGGTGGTTTCTTTAAGATTTTTTGCTTCTAGTAAAAGATTTAGTCCAATCAGATTCAATAAGAAAATGGAACGGTTTCATTTCAATGTATTGTGATTATTTATTAAAACCAGAGCATTTTAATTATGACTACATAAATTACGATACTGGTACATATAACCGTAAAACACAACAGAGGTAGCATGGAACTCATCCTTGTACGACAAGTTCGTACATGGATCTAAGGGTTGAACTCCTAATGACGTCACAAAGAGCGTCTACTCTACATTAATATTCCCTAACATTCGAGTCTGGTGATGTTAACTTTACCTAAGTAATTTGTTCTGTTAAGAAGTTTGCAAGTGACTTGAAATGGATACTTGAAGGGGCAGATGGAGGTACTGCGGGTTCATTATCCTGTCGTATCAAAACTAACTGTAATACGAAACCACTTTTCGCTGGATATCAAATCTAGACTCCGGGTTTCTTTTGCGAAGTTCCTAATATAAAAACCAAAAAATATTTTGCTTAACCCGGGCCTCGAACCCAGGAAGCACAGCAGTCACCTTTATGGCCCATGACGTATTTAAATTGTGAAGTCTAGTTGAGAATATCTCTGCGGAGTAATTATCCAATTATTTCATTAACGGTCTCCTCCCAAAGTCAAAAATCTTTTATTTAAAGTAGCACTATGGAACGTCAAAATTTAGAATTGATTAGAATAGAATTGACCCAAACAAAGGCAAAAAAAGATAAACCTTTATTTAGAAAGGTGGAACCCTCAATATAATTCGAAATTTCAAACAAGTGTGTCGCTAGCACAATCGTTTCCAAACTGAATGACTAGAAATTGATAATATTAATTTTAAACGATATTTTCTTATTTTAAGTCTAAGCGTCTGGGTTATACGTCTATATAAAAGTAGCCGAATCGGTCTATCCGTTTTCAAGTGATGGGCTTACCAAAGAACAGTATTTAATTTAATTTTTAGACTTAAAAGGCTTAATATCGAATTTTAGAACAGTTAATAGAAATATATTTATTTTATAATAACGAATATTTAATATTCATAGTTATAATTATTCATAATTATCATTATATTATTTATTTATTTTATTCGTACATTTCCGTCCTTTGAAGTTCTGATTAAACGAATAAGCGTTCATTAGGAAGTGCTCGACTCGACTACCTTCCGTCTCCCTAATTTGTTGGGAAATATTTTTACAGCAAATATTTGTAAAATTGTTGCCAAGAAGATGTAGAAAAGAGGAAATACAAATAAAATGTATTATAATTTGATTCTGCTTTTGATGTAGGTACTTACGGATCTTAAAAAATATTATTTAATAGGTACCCATAATAAATTAAAAGTCGTCATAACGCCTACGTGCGACGTAATTAATTAGAAAAGTACTTTAACTGAGAGTTTAGAAGAAAAAAAACATGTTCACCTGGAGTAAGATGTATTTTTTCATGTATCTTTTTCAAAGTACGTACCGGATCCTTACTGAAAAAAAGAAGTCCCAATATTTCCCTTTTACTCCTTGTAGGAACCTACTGAAATACATGAACTTTTAGAAGTTTTAAGGGTTATTAAAACGAAAGCATGCAAACTTACTTACAAAAAGTAAATTATGGCATTGAGTAAATTAATACATTACATTGAAATTCATTAAAAAAAAACATTAATACTGAAAAAAATATTATTATTGAGCCATTTATATAACTGAATTTTAAATAATTTAAAATTTAATGTTAAAAGGAAAAACGTTAATTTAACCTGGAAACCATTTTACAGACGTGGCAGTGCCAGTTCTTAGCCAATGAAAACCTGTTTATTTTAAGTCTCCAAGAGCATTCAAAAATGTACACTTTGATAGACCGCTCTGCACCCTAATAGAATTGTTAGCACATTGTTTAAACTAAAACTATTAATATTAATTAATGGAGTTATTATTTATTAGCTATGTTAGTCTGTTTACATGTTGAAGCTTATTGTTTTTTTTTAATAGGAGATAAACGTAATTAATTGTAGGATATAGATATTACAAACGCAGCCCGCATTCAAATAAAAGGGACTTTTGCCTTTTCTGTAAATTCGAGAGAAATAATATTTTTAATTTAAAATATATCGGTAATGTCATGTATTTTTCAGTTTTCGTCTGGTTAACGTTACGCGTTCGTGCATGTCTTACGAATCTCGTGGATTCCGAAAACATTTAATCAAACTGAACATGATCAACTGCCTAGCTTTTTCCAAACTATGTTCCCTACTAGTTGCAAAAATCAAACAGCAATCGTATTATTATACAATACAATGTTTTATTACATCACATGACATGTCGCACTCACAGAAATATTTTGCGACAATCGTTTACGAGATTCCGGGAAAGGTTTTACGGCTTTTTGGCAATATCCATGAATGTGTCATGTTTGTATGAAAAAGTTTGTGCTCAAATCATGTGGAATGTACGAGAAAAATATTTTTTCAACGCAATTTTCGGTCGGTTTCGCAATACTGTACATACCTACATATTAGTTGGTCTGTGAGGTACTAGGTAAGCATATATCGAGAAATAGGTTTTCTTTGTGAAAACAATATTCAATTTGGTACGTTAAACAATTTTTACAAAGGAATAGTTCATTGTATGCCTCATGACAACGTACCTTATAGTATACCTATCCTATTCTCTTTTTGTTTTGTTTTATACAATTAATATTTAACTGCTCTACTTTAAGATTGTTCACTTATTAGGAAAATGCTGTATTTGCCCATATTTGTTTGTAACATTTAGTTCTTTATTTTCTTTTGCATCCTGTAATTTCTGCAGTGTATACGAAAGTTGGTAAATCTTAATAAAAAATAGCTATGCAATATGCATCATTGTAAAATGTTACGAGAAAAGCGTTGAAAGGTATAGTCGGCCGCACATCAGTGGTAACGAACAATTTCATTGATAGCGCCTATAAGTCGTAGCAGTAAGGGTTTCGTTGTGGAAGTGTTACCACTGATGTGGAGTTAAGTGTACATAGAAAAAATGATGAGACGTAACATTTAATTCTTTTATAAAACTTCCTACTGATTTTGAAAAATAGTTAAAATTTCACTATTCAATGATTTCTTGAAAATATTACATTTCCCACAATTTCTCCCTCTGCTTACCGCATTTAATTTGTAAGAATCGTAAATATTTGAAAAGTGGAAAGCACCGTAAGTTGTAGCAAAGGTGCTTTTTGCTTTTCCGGCGGTTCACAAAATAAATCAGTAAATAAAGAAACATGAATTTTCTCAAACATGCTTGGAAATTCGAGCATTATTTTGACAACCTTCTTCGAGATAAATCATAATTGCTGTACTGGTAAAAAACAAGTGACGATGCGGCCAGCAAAGTTACTATGAAAAACCATATCTGGCGTGTTTAGCGGCCAAATAAATTACTATGAAAACTCATATCTGTCGTGTTATTTAAAAATGGAACGAACTTTTTACTTCAACACACGGCAACCAAGGAGGTAACTTATCAAAGATTTTATTTAAATTTCGAATTGGTTTGCAAATAGAACAAAGAAGAAACAAATTAACATATTGGCGCATGAAAAATGATAGTTATTCGTCATTGATTCTGGAATTTCTATTTAATTTACTCAGTTTGAATTTCCGCGCGTTGTTTGAGAAAAGTACTATACAAGCCTTGGCCGCAATCAGGAATTGATGGACTCACGCATGAGTGCCTCGGCTTCGCCTCGGCCCTCATTTTCACGATCGTCCATCAATTCCCTTATTGCAGGCCGCGACAGTAATGTACTATTTCAGAATTGGTACTTAGAGGGCGTAGCACAAACTGAAAGCGAACAGAGTAACCAGCTACAACTAGTCAACTAACAAGATTATACCTATTGTGTATACCTAATACATTAATATTTTGCATATTGTATAGATATATCGGTGTTTTGAAGTGTCTTCACATTATTTAGTAGATTGTACCCTTGTAAAGGAAGGGCAATGTAGTGTAGCGAAGAAACTAGAGTCATTAGTAACATTGTAACCGCCTGGTTTTCTGCAGAATTTTATAACATGGTTTGTAATTATGAAAATATGAGAAACATGCAAAAAAAAAAATGTTTTTCGAAGAAAGATAAATCCTTACTGGGTTTAGGCCCGGTACTGACTGGCACTAATAATCCGAGGCATGGAGGGGTCTACGAATCTTCTTATTACTGCCGTCACTAGACGCTGCTGGCGCGACGATTCTGAGCTTTGTGGTCACTGCAAATAGGTACAGTTGACAATGACAGCATAAGACTTTAAGGCAACTTTCAATTGAGTTTTAGAGATTGGCCTTTATTTTTATCTAATACCCTATTAATTAATGTATCTTCAGTATTCATTACTGCCGAAGAAATCTTTTACATAAGCTGCTATGAGGAAAATTCAATTACTGGTCCTTAGTTACGGCTTGTCGTTCCGAAACCCAGTTTTTCTTTTCCTCTGACACGGGTCAATTGCTGCGGTGTTAGATTAAGCTTCTCAGATCCCTATGTAGCTATTATTAGTTAATATGAAGGCCATCCCATAGGATGAAGGTTTGTTCTGTAATTAGCTGTGGTGACAAGCGCCATTATGTTATTATTAAACCGGATAACGTCATTCTTTTGCTTAACAGAAATATAATTTCATATTTCAAATTCGGATAGCTTACGGAATGTCATTTGAAAAGGGGTCAAGGGAAGGACACTACTATCAGTACGCAGGACCTCCAATTTAGTAAATGAAAATGGCCAACGCGCAATAAGCAGGTGGTGATCAATGATAAACGTTTATTTTTTTGTACAAAAAACTGGCTCTACCTATTTCAGGTAACATGTAATATTACATTATAATTTCCAATGTATTGCGCATCGGTACCGCGGTTATTCGTAAAAATAAGAGTAAAGAAAAGAATTTATAGTTATAATATATTTCGGAAATACCTAGTCTTAATAATAGCTGACTGGGTTAAAAAGCTTTCTATTAGAGGAAGCTGAAGTCTATTATAGCACTGACGAATTTCTGACTGATGAATTTCTGGCTGAATTTCTAACTTGTGCAAAATATCTACTTCGACATTTAATTGGGTAATTTTATAATACATTTTTAAGATGAGTTGATGAAACTATTCTGAAATAGGTAGAAGTACATTGTAATTTTTACGTTTTTATTCAGATTTTTAATTATGTTTGAATAATGGATAAATTTGTATAATTATTTGACGTTTCTATAATACCTATGTATATTTGTATGCCGTTAAGCCAAAACATGGGTTTATTATAATTTAATGTAACACCTGCATGCAATGTGTGTGTATACTCATTTTTTGGACAACTAAATGATCTTACCTTAGCTAATCTATGTACATTGGAAGCATTACACTTGTTAGCAATTGTTTTCCATTTTCAAGTTCATTAAATTTTGTTTGTTATCGTTATATTAATATTTTAATTTGATACTAATTGGTTCATTGCACTGAAAGTTTTTATCAATCCGATATAAATAATCAAAATCAATATCAATTTTGGAACTACTCCCATGTTTCAAAACCGCGTCCGCCCTTTCGAACATTTACCAAATATCCCACGCCTACACACCCCGAAGGGTTAGGCACAGGTGTACCTCTATTACGCCCACACAACATCGAACATTTATAGCAACGTTAATCATAAATCCAAACAATTAACAAAATATTATTGTTACGTTCCAGGCTGCATAGTGGTGGTGTCATACTCTCTTATGGGACGCCGACTGTGCTCCGTACTCCCGCCGTTCGACCAGACGGAAGGCAGCGCGAACAGTCAACAGGTAAATAATGATGTATTCAAATAAGCTGATTGCTTAAGTAAAAGAAAGGGCAAAAGAGCCAGGCAGGTGGATGTCGCCAGTTTGTGACCCAGTTGGTATGTCAAACCTTCTTGTCACAGTCACGATGTGCAATTGTGTAGCTGCGGATTCCTTTTTTTCCTGCTTGTAATTATAGTTTTATTTTACTAAGTTAACTACACCAAAATTAATGCCTAAATATGAGCGCGCTATGGGATTTTCATCTTTCGGCGCTGAGTCCAACGCTGTTAACAAACAGCCGCTTTTATTTAGGCATTCATTTCAGTGTCACCTAGTGTGGCATGTTTTGACTTTGAAAAGGCTCACCTTAGTGTGACCCATGTACTAAAACACACCACCAATTAACTTGTTAATCTTAATACATTTTTATCAATTAAATTTTTTTGTGACTTAGTGATGAGATAAAATTCAATTTAGTAAAATGTCATGAAAAAATTAATACTGTGCATGGATATTTATATTTAAAATGGATCTTTTAATTATATGTCAGGAGTATTGCTGATTAACAAGGTTTTACTTTATAGCTCTCACACCATATTTTTACATACAACCAAAGAGCATTTAACAATTAATTAAATAAATAATTTTGTTGCTGTTGAGCGGTACTTACTGTACATATATAAAATTTCGTTCAATAACGATCAAGGCTTCAAGACGGTTGGTTATCATTGTTTTAATGCGATTTGTTCGATAGCTAGCAAATGTTAGCATTATCATAATTATTAAATCAATGATTATTGTCAATTATTAAATAACTAGGTGACCCGACAGACCTTGTCCTGTCCAAACTTAAATAACTCATACATAAGTCCCATAATCAAACTACCCGAATTTCCAAATTTTTCGGATAACTTTTCCCATTTTTTTTCCCTTAAAAAACTAATATGGAACCCGTCAGATAGCACACACAAACTACTGTTTAGCTTGCGTCTGTGTGGGCCAGAAATAATTGTTCCTTAAAGTCGTAGAATCTTTACAAAATCTTACTAAATCTACGTTCGATATTCTCCGACGACGTTTTAACACAAATCCCTTAAGATCCTCATTGTAACTCGCATTACATCCCTCTGTTATCCACAAGACATTTGAGCAAGGCATTATTTAATATCATCACCAACATATGTAAGCGCAAACATTTGCTTACAAACATTGGAATGGGACTCATAAAACAATATCTCTTATTTGTTTTATATGTTTGCGCCTATTAATATACGCCCCTTTCTCCATTACTCAGAACTTGAATCATTCCAAATATTTTCTCAGTGCTAAAAATGTTTGTAGATTCTTATGGAACTATAGTGAATGTGGCATTTTTTTTGCTGGTCTATTAATAATAGGGTAACTAAACTTTCTATAAGTTGTTTGATAATGAAAGACTTCAATAGATTCTGAGGCTTTAAATAAAACTTTGCTAAAAATAAAAATTGCCAAAAGGTTTTTCGAGAAACTAAAACACCTCCCACTATAGGGGTGAGACTAAATGACATCTGCCGTTTCTTACTTCTTACTTCGGAATGACAGAGAGATGTATTGAAACAACAAGACGGAAAGAATAAGATAACTCAAACTCAAAGCATTTATTTCAATTAAACCATTTACAGGCACTTTTGAACTGTCAAAGAGTCGGGCAGTTAGTCAGAAAGTTGAAGCTGTTGCCCATTACAAAACATAACAAACTATGCAGAAAAATGGGCAAGAAACTCCAAGGACACTCTTTTAAATCAAGATTTTACGAAATCCTGGGTAAATTATTTTTGTTGCTTTATAAGTGACAACAATGTAAAAACTTAAACAATTCAAAATATAAAATTAAAAATAAGCCCTGGAACCACAAAACCTTTTGTAATACTATTGTGAAAAGAGCGTTTCAGTAAGTCTAAAAAAGGTAGATAATAAGCTTAGTAGCTTAGATAGTTTATTCAGAATTCAAATGAAATATACATAAATAACAACTTATACGTATTACTATTTAATTTAAAAAAATATTTAATCCAATTAATATCCTAACGTTTCTAAAACTAACCGACCCGAGTCGAGCCGTTTGGGGTTGACCCCAAACGGCTCGAAAATATAATTACCCTATACTTACACAGTTACGCTTAGTAACTATGTACCAAAATAATTAATACCAAGCCATTTTTCATAGAAAGTTCTCCTAGAATTATTTAGGAGAAATTAAGGGGTGCAAGTTTTGATAAATTAACTCAAATCTCTCCACAAATAATTTAGTTAAACTCATGTTCGTAATTGTAATACTCGGTACCTAATTGTATTAGCGAATAAATTAATTACGCTGTTTTATTTTGTTAAAGATAATGGGAGTAATAAGTTTGCTAATGGACTTTTCGCTGTATAACACGGATTTGGAAATATTTTGCCTCTTGGCTTTATATTTCTTGTCTAAAACTTATAAGAAAAGGTAAAAGTTGGTTATATGTTTATAAAAGGTTATCTCTGGAAAATACTGATCCAATTTGAAAATTTATTTCACTGATAGAAAGCTACGCTATTCATAAGTGACATATATGCAATAAAGCAATTAATAATTTAATAATAATATGGCACATTTTATGCCAGAAAAATGCACGATTACTTTGAGAATCTCATACGGGTGAACTGTGGGGAACACTAGGTAATTGGTAATAAAAGAAGTAAGTACCTACTGCAGGACAATAAGAGATGGTTAACTAACTGGATACTCTGCCTGAATAAAAGGTTAAGATTGAAAATTGTGAAAATGTAAAAATAGTAGCAAAAAACTGGCCAAGTGCGATTCGGACTCACACATGAAGGGTTTCGTACCACCGTACAATATTAACACTACATATTTTTTTGTAAATACGTAAGTAAAATAAAACGTTTAAAGTGTTTAAATAAACACGTTAAAGGTATAAGTTTAAAGAATAAAAGTGAAATAAAAGTTAAGAGGTAAGTTGTTAATAAAATAAAGTAAAAAATTAAAGAAACCAAAAATTTTGTTTCTATAACATTTAATTTTATTTTATTTTTATTAATGCTTATAGCTGCAGTAGAAATATACTGTGGCGGTACCTACATCGCCACATATGAACTACGCATCAAAAAGACATCAGGTGTTTGTGTGACGTCAGCGTCACACAAACACCTGACGTCACGTAAATCCTGCATCGCGCAATTAAAGTTTACCATGCAATGGACATATATACAAGAACCCGACATCAATCGTTGGGCAGTTGCCCGCCAGACACAACACCCGTCTGGTCGGAGGATCCTCCCTTTTCTATGGTGGATGAGTGAACTTTACACCCTGTTCCTCATACCCCTAAAACACAAACTACTCTCAACTGTCTACCTATAGGTAATGGTTCATGCGATACAGTCCCCTGACAGACAGACGGACGTATACAGCGGAGGCTTAGTTAGCGGTTCCGTTTGACACCCTTCGGGTACAGAACCCTAAAAACAAATAATCATTTGAAGAAGACGATGAACTACCTAATTACATTGCGTACGAAAATCAATTTAAACGGTACGATAGCATCAAAGGAAAGGTTGTACAATAAAATGTTATTTTAATACTAAACATTTAACGATACAGACATCAACTGTGCGGCAGGAAGTATAAAAAGCTTGTAACTGTTTGTTACAACATAATGTTGTACAATTAAAACTTCTTTTTAGGATTTTATTATGGAGGTACCTACCTATAGAATGCAATTTATGTCAGTAGTATGATAACTAAGTGCTGTTGTGTTTCTGTAATAAGGTATCCAATCACACAGATCGTATTTTTATTCATCAGTCGAAGTCATTTCAAACGTCAAACAAACAAATACATTTTTGCTAGTCAAAAATTTAATGCCTGCCTTAATGTCTTGAACACTTAGTTTTCATTCTGCCTAGCCTTTTCCCAACTATGTTGGGGTCGGCTTCCAGTCTAACCGGATGCAGCTGAGTACCAGTATTTTACATAGAGCGACTGCCTATCTGACCTCCACAACCCAGTAACTGGGTAATACGATGCCCCTTGGTAAGACCGGTTGTCAGACTTTCGGGCTTCCGACGACCCGTAACTACTGTCAAAGATCCTTGAATGACAGCTGGGACCAACGGCTTGACGTGATTTCCGAGGCACGGAGGAGTCTCGATATGTAAAGATGGTCACCCATCCACAGATCAACCCTGGCAAGCATAGCTTAACCTGATGGATCGATCCGTGCGGCTGTTATTACTTAGCTACGAGCTCCTCTTCTTCTTTCTCTCTTCGAGTTTTGAACACTTAGTTTTATTGCCCAAAATACCTATACAAATAAATCTCTTCAACATCAAAGCTCCTATTGTCCGATAAACCAATAAAAGTCTTTCACGAATAAAAAAGAAAATACAGATATGTGCTGCCAGAAATAAACACAAGATGGCCATAACGCCAGTAAATTAAAGAAGATATCCTTTATTCAACAGGTTTATGTGGACATTATTGTCGGCCATTAAACGTCGACTCTGGACAAGGCAACAGGTAAATTTTTGTCAAGAGTGAGACTGATTTCTTGAACGTTCCGTATATAATAGGTCACATAACATACATATATCAAGCTATACAGGGTGGCAGGAACATCAACGTGGAACGTTTTACCATGGATTTAGTACATGATTCTGGATCCCGTGCGTTAAAATTAGCACTTTGCAGGAAACACCCTGTATATTTCAATATAAGCCGATCTCTGAAAGTCGGAAAAGCTTATATATATAATGTGAGGTCAGCATATACTGGAGATGTATAGGTAGCTTGTTATGTCATCGTCTGTACCGACGCTATAAGCTTTATATTGATTAGTGTTTGGGGTCAAAAACCATACATTGGTAATAAAGTTTATCCTGGAGTTATAGGTAGAGTTATTCCATTAATCCCCATAATAACCGACGGGAAATATGCCATTCCAAATATCCTGATTTTAATTAATAAAGTCCTAATGGATTCGCCACGATACCAAAACATGTTTATTTTCGAAGAAGATTTTTAATAAATCCCTCTAAAAAGTAATTCATGCCTTGTTATGGTATAACTTCCACTTGACATGAGAATGTCGGAAAATAACTAAATTAGCTGACTACGCAGTAAGTATTAAAATGAACCAATTTTGCATATCCTGAAGATTCTTCTGTAGTAGGTAAGTAGGTACTCTAATAATGATCTCAGATACAGCAGATATGAGTCAGCTTCTTAACTATCTTCCTAATTTCCGTACGGAACGCCAAAAATCTTAACGTCGTATTTTATAACCCATAAAATTCTTTGTTTCGGATTTCCTTCGCGAACAGTCGGTTATTCAAGTAAATCATTTTTTTTTATTTGTATACCTACCGTCGATCGTAATCGTTAAACCGCTGTAATGTCTTGTTGATATTGATTTAATGTACATTAAACTCCTTGCTGTTTCCCGGCTGTTATAGTTTACATTGGCTTATAGTCTGAACCACCACCTATGTAGCACTACTGTACGTGAAGTTTAAATAAATAAATAAAGGAATTTCCTTCGGTTATCATGATTTATGGGATCGGTTTTGTGCAAAAATTATCTTTGTTCAAACAGGATGGATGAGTGTGGATGGGGATCATGCTTTTGAGCGTGCATTTGGAGTTGCTATATGATGTGTGGCAACTTATCGAGCAGATGGAAAAGTGCATAGAAAATAAAACAGTCGAGTATAATTAATTCGTGTATTTTAGTGAACTATTTCATCAATGCTCAATCAAACATTGCTTAGCAGAAACCTCATACGAGGTACCTATATTATTTAAATGAAATGAAAATTAATTGCTTAGCAAAAACAATATTTAATTTTGTATTATATTTGAGTATGATTGATAATAAGTTCTATGTTGCTTTGAAAGCACCTTGAAAACCGCTATGTGGCCTGGAGAAATATTCTATGTTCAATAAATTAATATAACATTAGGTGGGTACCCAAATAAATTGGGATAAGGGCAAGAGAATGATGATAACTAAAAGCGCACTTCAACCGAAGGTTTCCAACAGAGTAAATTGCAATACAAACGTCCTTCTAAAAATGACGTCGCAAACTTCACAGAGAAAGGTTTATGGCTCAATGGACGTCTGAAACTACACACTGAATATTTTGTACGTCTATCATACGAACACCTAAAAGATTTTTCTCAAAGGCCAATATTTTTTACAATGATAAGTGACAAAACATCATTTTTTTGGAAATAGAAAAATCTAAACGGTCAGAAATTACTTAAACACTAAGCTTAACTTATTTATTTAACCAATATAACATATAATATATAACAGATAAGAAGAAAAGTGCAGAGAGAAAATTAAGTACATAAAATCAAAAACAATACAGTTCATAAAATAAGATAATAATATCAGAATATAATATGTACTTTAAATATATTATTGATTAAAATGTAATTTAAAATAATGAATACATAATCAGTTATGACGAACTGGAAAGATAGTGTTCTTTTTCTCTTCTTTTAAATACTGCAACAGTTGAGCAATTCCTAAGGTCAGGCGCAAGTGAATTCCACAACGACACCGCGTGCACAGTGAAGGACTAAGAGTAGAAGTCGGTGGAGTGGGGAGGTAACTTAAGGAGGTTTTTAACTGCTAGGCACACGGGCGTTGAAAAAAAAGCTCCCACCGATAAGACGGCATTTTAAGATTTTTAAGGTTAAATAGAAGTCGAATAGGGAACCACTTGAGTATCTTACAGTAATTAGAAACGCGGTCATACTTTTTAAGGTTAAAACAAAACGAATGCAGATATTTTGCAAATGCTCAAGTTTGTTTAAAAGGTCCTCGATGAAATCCAAATAACAGGCATCGGTGTAATCTATACCTAATGGACTGAATGAGAGTTTGGGCAATGCAAATACGGTTTTATAAATATCCTCTTTGTTTGTTATCCAATCTAAATTGTTCTAACCTTTAATAAGCGGATTGTTATGTTTAAAAGGAACCCATTATCGCCTAACAAAACATTTTTGGATAAAGCTATTTATAGCCTTTTTTTGTCAGCCAGTAATTTTACTCCACGTGGCCACTAGAAAATAAATTTACCCAAAAATATTAAAGCTTACTGAGATCCTTTTTAAAACCATTTTCAGCGCCTAAGGATCGTCCGAGAAAGGAAGCGAGTGGCATGGATCCTGCTACTCCTGGCTGTGCTGTTTGCACTATGCTGGCTGCCCTACAACATTCTGCAGCTGCTGATAGATGTGAATGCTGTAAATGTGGAGTCCGTATCTGCAATGTTGCCTTACACGTTGCTACTCGGTTCGTACTGTATTTTTTTGTTTCGTCATCATTTAAAACCCGGAATCATCTATCGCTTTCTTTCTGCCATACACCACGATTTCACGCGACCCTGGAACAGGTGTTTCCCACCACTTTGAAGGTGTCATCAATTTTCAAACTAACCTGACCCATAAACATATAAATTATTCCATGCCCATAAATGAAAAAAATCATTTTCTTGTTATTGTCATACCTAACGTACACAATTATATCATTTAAAAATGTTTAGAACACATTACACAGTCATAATGTAGTTAAATAATTTCATAACTCATCAACTAATCTAATCAAGTTAGAATCGGTTTCAATCAGAACTCTGAAAATTGTTTAACAGATGCTAGCTAGAAGCTTTACCTTATGTTCTATTTATTTAACTTCATGATTATAACTAGACCAAAATCAATTAAGCTTAAGATTTGATCTAGCTAGACTAAGATTGAAAATAATTAATATTGTTGAAGCAATATCAATCATAATTTTCAAAGTCCGTCCTAATATTCAATATTCAAGTAAGCGATATGTGAAAAACAAATCATCGAGGTAAATTAGGATGTTTCCAAGGATGACAATAATATTAACATCAATTCGTTCAAAACGATAATTGTTAATTATCTAATTCTAATACGACCGTCCTTATCAGCCCATTTGTCTGTAAACCGGATTACGTGAATGCATGAATTAACAGCATTATTGGATATGGAGTGGGAACTGATGAATACCGGTAGACCGATCTATTGGCATTCTATAACTAGAATGAATTCCA
The DNA here is from genome assembly GCA_949152455.1 of Lithophane leautieri. Lineage (NCBI taxonomy): Eukaryota > Metazoa > Arthropoda > Insecta > Lepidoptera > Noctuidae > Lithophane > Lithophane leautieri. The sequence continues at coordinate 1,231,864 of OX424463.1, read as the reverse complement.
ATTGCACTCTTTTTTATTTTGTATTGAATATGCGACTATTGAAGAGCGGTGAGGTTTTAAATGAGTTTTAGAATATGTATGAATTGATGATCATCATCTGCCTAGCCTTTTCCTAACCATGTTGGGGTCGGCTTCCAGTCCAAACGGATGCAGCTGAATACCAGTATTTTACATGGAGCGACTGCCTATCTGACCTCCACAACCCAGTAACTGGGTAATACGATACCCCTTGGCAAGACTGGTTGTCAGACTTTCGGGCTTCTGACGACCCGTAACGACTGTCAAAGATCCACAAATGACAGCCGGGACCAACGTTTTAACGTGCTTTCCGAGGCACGGAGGAGTCTCAATATGTAAAGATGGTCACCCATCCACGGACCAACCCCGGCAAGCGTAGCTTAACCTGATGAATCGACCCATGCGGCTGTTATTACTTAGCCACGAGCTCCTGTATGAATTGATGATGACTATTATAAAACCTATTTCCAATGTTTTATAGTTTTATCTGTATGTAGGTGGTATTAGGTAGGTAGTAGGTGCTATTTTACCTTACCTTTACGAAATACTTTCTATATTCTGTATTAGGTAGTTATATCTGATACTGTGTGGTATCGTTACTTTTAAATACAATTTGCTATTTCCATGAAAACATTCTTGTATCATTTAATAAAAACAAGCCATATTATGAGTTTTATTATGTATTAATAGATGAAATGTTAACAAAATTATGTTCCACCTACGTTTAGGAATAGCCTCCTAATTGAAGATTTACATGATATCATTATATATTTATTATAATCAGTTGGTACAGCTAAACAAGAAGCAATTGCTAAATTTTTACGTGGATTCGTATTAAAAACTTGAACTACAAAAAATACCATTGTTTTTTTAATACATTTTCTTTTTATCAAAGTGGTGTATTTTCATGATTCTTTCATGAATCACGTATTTTATGCTGAAAAATATTAGCCTAAACCACCTCTTGCATGTATAATTTCAGGCCACACTAACTCAGCGATCAACCCCATAGTGTACTGCCTGATGACCCGCAACTTCCGTCGGTCGCTCCGCAAGCTCATCTGCCACGATCCGGGTAACATACACTCTAGTACTCATTTCCATGTAAGTTTACAGAAAATCATCGAACAAGTCAAATACTAATCATTGATTAACTTAACAATATTTGTCACTAAACTTTTCATAAACATTTTTGGACCCTTTCAAAACCTGAACCCCTAACAAATCCCAGCGTGGTAAATTTAATACAATTTCTTTTTTTAAATAAATCTGACATGCGCAAAAGTGTTACTAAAGCAAGATACAACAAGCTTATGATGATGTCATTTCAGACGATATCTAATGTTGTTATTTACCTAATAAAATGTTACTCTTAGCATCTCACAAATGACGCAACATGACCCCTCGTAAAATAATCAAATTAACTCAAGTAAACTTTACTACTTAAACTCTTCTGTCCCAAACTTTTAACTTCTTTTGAATCCATCAGCATGAAACTTCACTAATACCTATTAGTAAGCCTTGCTTTTAATTTTGTGTGAATGCTCTTAAAACATTCTTGTGTTTTCGTAAACTGGTTATTACTCAATTATATAAATCTTTGTGTAATGCTTCTAGTTTTAGTGCTTAATATTTACGTAAATTAACTTTGATGTGGCTATACAAGTAGATTAAACTACCTAGGTACCTACTTGTAAATTGATGTTATTATACTCTTTGTTCCGTTCCTATTCAAATTCATAATTTTAATAATCTAATTGACAACCTAATTTGTGAATAATAAAGTTTTAGTGGTTTATGACATCTAAGAAAATACATAAAAATAATAATAAATGTCCTTAGAGACTATAAAAAGGTGGTTTTTGAGATAAGAATGGAATGACTAATAAGAAGAGCCTGTTGTTCAGCATAGAACTCATACTTATGCTAAGAGCATATTTTTTTGTATTTTCCTCACCAACAACAACGAATCTCTTCTCTGTGCCGTAGTTGGGTAAAAACAGCCTAAACTAGTAAATTGATTGTGATTTATTATCATGGTAGAATCTGCAGCAAAATCATTCCTTAAAAAAAAAACATTGCCTATCTTTTACCTCCTCATCTACTTTCAGATGCAAGGCTTACGTCAAAAATCCAACACGTCTAGCATGCGTACCTGCACCACTGTCACGTTCAGGAGCAGTAACAACCAGATTGGAAGGACCAATGGACCGCCTAGCATTCAGTACGGGAGGGCCAATAGGACCTCATCCTTTAGGGACAATGGATGGAAGGACCGCTACCAAAAGACGCCTCAGTTTTTATAAATTAATGCCTTCTATTTAATTATTTAGGATAGAAAACAATGAACGTTAGAATACAATTAAACAGGTACCTACTAGTTTAAAAAATAAAATTAAAGTTGCAGATACGTTTTTTTGTTAGAAGCGCCAAGCGCTGTAGTCGTCGGATTTATATAAATATAACTTTTTACCGCTTGCTTTTAATCTTTAAAATCAGGATCTGATGTTTTCAGTGTGTTGGTCTCGATAATTATAAAGGTAATGTTAAAAAAATAAGGTGTAAAAGTTAAGCAGCTCACATCAATGCCAAAGAAAAGAAATAGAGAGAGAGAGCTATGGATGAGATAGCTTTTTTTCACATTATATTAAAGATAATATTATTATAATCCTTAAAAATTTCATGAACAAGAGCGCCATCTATGTTCAGAATGTGCAATGCTTTCCCCAAGCTTAGTATTCTTAACCATCACTAGGTGGCGTTACTCAGTGAACATTTTTGTAATAGCTTTTATATACAGGGAATTCGTTGTCATTATTTTACAGTCAAATAATGTTTAAGATAATTATAAAATAGGTAGGTACCTACTAAGAATTATTATGCGAAAGGAAACTCAAGTCAGTAAGTGTAAAAATACTTAGATAAGCTTTTTGTGTTAATTATTGTTGTATAATAAAACTTAACTGTAACTTAATTTTAAGCATCTTACGTCTAACGTAAGTACACGATCTCAAAAGAGAGAAAATAGTAAATTACTGCAGTTTTTCAAAGAAAGCTGACATAATGGGCCAATAGACGTCGCTTTACTTAATAATGATTACTATTGAAAACAAAGCCATCTGCTGGGGAGTTTTCCAAATAATTAAAACCGTCTAGGTACAGATGGCACAACTGTCTACTCAACTTCATTTTTCTGTAGAATTTGTTACCAAGCTAAAAAAGGTCATAATGCTGGTAAGAACCTGTGAATTCTGTGGAAAGCCTGAATTAATTACGCCTTTCAAAAGACTTTTTACTATGGCCTTTATTTTTTTCATGCTGATTTATTGTAATGGACGACTACAAAGCATTTTTTCTCGTACTTACTTTAATTTTGTTCCTATAGAGTTTACTCTGATCGGCCTAAGAGGCAGAAGTTTTGACGTTACTATGGAAATGTGTTTAATCTGGTCAAACTATAGTATTTATGAATTATTATGTTCTCTATTTTAATTAGATTAAAGATGTACCTACTTAATTAATTTCTATAACTATGTTTTAATTTTGTATTATTACTTAATATTTTAATGTTAAATATGTATAAGTTTGTATAAAGAGTAATGTATATAAACTGAAGTTTCAAGCTATTTTGTTTTTTATTTATCTCTGAAAAATATCTATTAGAAACATGCTGGTTCCCAAAGACTGCAACACAGTCTCATTTTGAAGACAGTCAAAGGAGGATGAGGTTATATTCGGTGTTAAAAAAATTGTCTAATGACGATGATAATGAGTTTTCAGCGCTAAACAGTCTTGAGATAAAGGAGATAATTATCATAATCTCCGCGCATTGAAATTGATGGTGATCGAAATTTTATACAAGGAGATTGCCAAAGAAGTTTTAGTTTATAATACGAGTATATATATCTTGTCGAATCTTAATCGTGATTTTTAACTAGATTTAAACTCGCATTAAATAATTATTTCACTGACAAGTGACGAAATCATTTCAGTAGTTAGTACACTACTTCAAATGGCAGCTTATACCTAATTACAAACTTTTTAACTATTTCTTTTCGACTTTATAGATTTTCAAGATTGATTCAATTTTATGTTATAATTAAATAATTAGGCAGGTAGGTACATTGACAAAAAATGTAACCTGTTGGGTTCATAACTGTTTGTTATCTCGGGAATTGACCAGAATGTTATCTTATTTTTAACGCAGATTTATTTGAGCATAAATAACTGTTGAATATAATCTACATAAGGCTGATCCATCAAGCTTCCCGGAAAACAGAAAATGAAATTACTTTTTGTGCGAAATTTAAATAAGCGTACCTAGTACCTGTATATAATTATATATTATGCTATGCCAGAAAACATAGTTCCCATCTTAGTTAAAACCTGGATGAGGCCGGCACAGGTGCGTCGGGATTGGCACAAGCAAAGAGATCCATACCCAGCAGTGGGTGAAGACGGGCTGTGGATGATAATAATATACCATATCTACCATGTATGTGAGTGTGAGTGATAACGATGATATACCATGAAAATATTACAAGCGGAGATGTTTGGGTTAAAAGATTTCCAATGTGACTACTGTACAGAATGATAGAAAGTGTAAACAGGCTCAACGGCTCCTCTATCCGTATCATTTGTCAGCGTCAGTCAAGAAATAGTGTCTTTCGCGCTAGTCATTTATGCAATGTTGGTACACTCCATAAACAGATACAGAACAAGCACTTTTGAATGTAATGTTTCTGTAATAATAAATCCTCCCAATTTGTGATGGATAATCCAGCAGGTCCTGGTCCTGGTCCTGCATATCTTAATTAAGACGATATGTCTACAAATTAATACACATCCATGATTCCAATTATTATTATTAGAATGATTATTTAAATTATTCAACAATGTTATCTAAACACACGAAACCAGCACGAACAATGAAACCTTGTGCAAAAGCGGATGCATTAATTACTTAAACACCTGAATCTTGAAACCCTCTGAAACTTTGAAAGTCGTCAATGCTTATTCTAGTTGTATCATTCTCTCGAAATCTGAGAATGCTCTTTCCCTTTCTACAATGAAGGTAAAGAGAGAGAAAGAAGGCATTATTATTCTGGACTTGTCAAACAGATTCGTGCCAATTAAGCCAAAGTGTTTATTTAAATTAGTAGAATAATTAAATTCCGGTTTCCGTTTGTTCTTTCAGATGGTGCATTGACTACGTTCCTTTTGAGCATTGTACCTATTTAATTGACGAAATTAATAAAATAAGGTAATTCCATAGTTTATTAAATTTTTGGGTTTTAATTGTGAAATCAGGAATTTTTAAGATATAGCTCAAATAATAAAAAAGTCATTTAATTTTTGCCTTATTTTCTAACTTGAATGTAGTGCTTCTAATTGAAGTGAATGTTGGGTTTGCGCTAATTGAAATGCGTTCCTTGTGAAGCATGGGTGGTGTAACTATGAATGATAGGCTGAGGAAAGATGTGATAAGGCAACGGTGCGGTTAAAAAGAAGATGTAGTGACAAAAACTGAAAAGCGTGTGCTTAGATGGTTGTCATGTTGAGAGGATGAGTGAGTAGAAACACCGGGAAGGGACGCCGCAAGGACATCTAGTCACCTTATTGGTGATGTTCGTCAGAAGGGTCTGGGGGCCTAAAACGGCCACATTAGCAATTCCTCTAAAAACAATTCATTATTTTCCTGAATTTCCAGCTATCATTAGCAATTCCTCTAATTTGTCACAAAAGCAATTCATAATGTGTGGACCATTTTACGAATCTCCATAGAAAACTGTTAAAACAGATGAATTATTTCGTAATATGAATCGCACTCAGATCATAATATATTATAAATTGTCAGTTTGTGACATTTTACGATGACTCATAATATTTTCCTATTATGATTCTGCCAAAGTGGCTGTTTTAAGCCCGCTGGTGCGAAGTACTCGCAACCGGAGTGCTTGTAAGAACAGATTTGTCAACGTAAAAGAAGCAAAATTTGTATGTAAGCATCGTACCAGGTGGCGTTCTGTAGTTTCTGCCTACACCCATGGGAAGATGACCTGAGTTTATGTATGTACGTATGTTTCTGACTTTAATTTTCCTCCGAAATTGATTGAGGTCAATGACGTAATAATTCAACAAAGGCAGTATTATTTCTACTAGGAAACAAGCCAGAACTAACCATTACCAAGTACCTATTAACGACAGATATGTAAACTTATGTATTACAGGCAAATCTGATGGTAACCTTTGACGGAATCCAATAGATAATCTAGTTACTTAGATGTTCATTCTAGATCATTCCGTGTGTTTTTATTTTGTTTGATAGCATACCAACAGATTTGCCATTTCATCAAGTATTTATGGCTTGTATGAAATAAACATACGAGTAGATACCATAAACATAGATAGGCAGATAACGAGATATCCCTATTTAGGAGTAGTGACATTCTAAGTAAAATGTCTTTAGGTACATTAGGTATTTTTTCTTTATAATGAATGGATCCGTTTTCAAGCACGACTACTTCCGAATTACGCTAATCATGTGTATGATTTTTCTTTCACGAAACGGACGATTCTGAATCTTTTCTTTAAGGAAAATACCGTTCGTTGAACTTTAAGCAGTATTTTGTCTGCTATAACATTATCTATACATTCCGCTTCAATGAATATCTAATAACTTACGGCAGTTTGAATAGCATTACCATTTTAGTAGCTGCCATCCAATTTTTGCAGTACAAAACTTATATAAGTAACACGACCATATATGTATAAACGAAATATAGCCGCGTGCAGCTTTATTTTTTATTAATTACACACAACTACGTTTGAGTTCTGCGCCGTTTTTAGGTTTTTTAAACAAAAATTATTTCTATTAACATTCAATGACCTTAGTAAGGCCTAGACAATGTGATAGCCTAGCAGTGATACCAGTGATGAATAAGTCTAAATGCTACCGAAAAGCTTATTATGTCAATCCTGCCTGTTGAAAGTCGTTGTAGAAAAAAGTAAATGCTTTGAAAGCGATTGCCGCTTGTCTTGTTCCTATTTCAGTGCTAAAAAAAACCTTAAAAAGCGCGTATAAAAAACATACATACATACTCTCGAAAAACATTACCCTCCTTCTGGGGCAGTCGGGTAAAAAAGGTTAAGTTTTTAGCACGTGTCATAACTAAGATCGCAAGAATACGCGCGCGATCTAATGAATTTTAAACCAATATATTGACTTACAATGCAGATGAAAATGGCTTCACCAAATGGGTTTTATATGTCGAATAAAATGGTAAAAGCATTTAAACATTTTTGGAATGTAAATGATACTGACCTATGCAAAATCAAAATTCTACCTTTAATTTTGAACTTCATTATTAAGTATTCAAATCAATCCCTTTAAAACTCTAAAGTAAAGTATTCTGCTCACATCTAAAGCTATAGTGTAAACAAAATGCGTGGAGCCGTCAACTGAAGTATGTACATAAATCGTTTATTGCATTGATATTCACGCCCATAGCTCGGACTTATTGAATTTTATCCTTCTGTGGTCTGCAGGCAAGTAACGTGCTCCATTGAAAAGTTTGTCTGCAACATTTATTTTCATGGACATGTTTTTTAAAGTATGCGAGATGTGTGCGAAAATGCATTAGTTTTTTAATGTGATAAAGTGTACCAACCTTTCGCAAAATGTCTGTCTTAGCCAGACAGAGATTTTGTGTTTCATAGCATATTGACGCACCTACCTATAATAAATGCAGAAGCATAAATATAAATTAAATAACCATACTGCTTTCAAAACGTTGAAAAAAACATCTTAAGGAAACCAACATAATTATATCCTAAATTCGAAGTTATAAGACATCCACCAACCCACACTGACCCGCGAGGTAGATTATGTGCCACTCCCTCTCACAGAGAGAGACTTGTGTCCTAGCAGTGGGAACATTATCGGTTGCTTGTGCTTATATGCATTAACAATAGGAATATTATAAGTATGCAGAAATTAAGGCGCAAGGAACTGAGGGCTTAGAAACAAGGGGTACATACACTAATAAAGAACTCGTGGAGGCTCTCAGATGTTCCCAACCAGTCAAGTTCACCAACCAGCCTCTGACAATCAATCAGCACAAAACAACTTCCATCAAAGCTTTCTCAGCAACCTTCCTATCAAGATCCTCTGTTACCTCTGAATAGACGGTCGAGATAGTTATGTACTGTGGATGGAACGTCTCTAAGGAATCGAGTGAAAGCCGCAGCTGTGCGAATTATAGAACGTGCCCGTTACGTGCCGCTTAGAGTGAGAGAACTTATGTAAACGTCAAATTGGGATACTTAATGTAATAATGGAGGTTCCATTATTACATTCAGTATCCTCAATTTGTCATTTTTAATACGATAAAAATAATACACATTGTTTAAACTTCTAATACTAAATTAATTAAAAAACCGGCCAAGTGTGAGTCGGACTCGCGCACGAAGGGTTTCCTACCATTATCTATAAAAACGGCAAAAAAATATACGTTTGTTGTATGGGAGCCCCCTTAAATACTTATTTTATTCTGTTTTTTAGAATTTTTTGTTATAGCGGCAACAGAAATACATCATCTGTGAAAATTTCAACTGTCTAACTATCACGGTTCATGAGATACAGCCTGGTGATAGACGGACAGACAGACAGACAGATAGACAGATGGACGGCTCGCGGAGTCTTAGTAATAGGGTCCGTTTTACCCTTTGGGTACGGAACCCTAAAAACTAAATTAAAGGACTAACTAACTCCACCAATAAATACAAAAACAAAAGGACACTTAGGCGTTGAAGTACTCGCATCGCTGTCATCCAGAAACGTGCCCAGAAGACGTGGAATGGCAATGCTAATTCTTTGGCCAAAGAACGAGCCAGCCGTCAGCCATCTGGTTAATACGTAAACTAGAAACGAATAAGATAATAATTATTATACTTTCTAACGAAGAGTACTTGCATAGACATAACCTTGTAGCCAGGATTATCCATCAGCAACTTGCTCTGAAATACAGCCTTGTGGAACCGTAAGTGCCGTACTACAGGTATGTGCCCGACCCAGTTCTCAAAAATGGAAATATCACATTATACTGGGATCGATCCATCATTACTGACAGGACTATTGTTGCTAATAAGCCTGATACAGTGGTGGTGGATCAAATAGAGCGGCGCGCAATGATCATTGATATGACGGGAACCTCGTGAAGGCCGAGAGAGAGAAACAAATCAAGTATATTAACTTGGCTCGCGAGGTTGTCGACATGTGGGATGTGGACAATGCGATTATTGTGCCGATAGTCGTATATTTGAAACAATACGAATTGCCAATAAGTTCAGCCCAATACCAATACAACAATGTTGCTAGGTATCTTTCAAAGACCTTAATAACCCTTTCCAAAAATAAACAACCCGGAAATGGCGTCTATATTCCTAAGAAATAATATTTACACAAAACGTGGAAAGGTCATGTACAACTCCACTTAATTCAGACAAGATAAATAATAAGTTAAATTGTATTTTAGGATAGAACCTCAGAACAATTCGAATCGACTGGAAGCGTAATTGAAGTTTACAGAGAAATTAAGGTTTTAATCTAGTTATCCCTGTCGGAGTAGGTGGGTTTTCCGAGGAAAAGGTAAGGATGTTCTTCCGAAGGTGACCTCAACCGCAAACTGTAAGGGGCAACGTCGACCAATCGCAAGAAATACCGCAGCGACACGACTAGTTTCTATGTAACACTATGAAAACGGTGCTAGGCGGTAATGTATTAGAACTGCATCGATGATGAGCAGTATTCGTGGTAGCACCAACACTGTCCTTAGAACGTTAGCGCGCAAAATTGATAATCCATTTACTGTGTACTGAGGGCCTAGACAAGTGACAATCGCTTCCAAAGAGTTTCGTATTATTTTCTACAACGACTTTCAACTGGATTGACATATGCTTTTCGATAGCTTATAACAGTCCTATACATTTTTTGCTTTTTCCATCATCGATAACGCTGATAGAATGTCACTTTGTCTAAGGCCTCAGGGCAGGTGTACAGTTTGTGGTTGAAGTCGCCTGCGGAACAAAACTTAACTGTTTCTGAAAACTTGCATCATGTTTTAAAAGTCAAATTTCTCTCTTTTTATCTGACCAAACCAAACACAGGTGTATCAGATATCTTTTAATTTATTTATCAATTTTATTCTTGTGCAAATTCGTGTTGATTGAACTTACAAAGAGTATGAGTAAGAAGATGTTTTACACTTTGTTCTCAAGAAGAATTTTCCAACAATTTAGCAGTCCATGAATGTAAATATTCAATACTGAATTTTGTGTCTACATTTCAGAATATGGAAGAGTTGGTATTTCTAAAACATTTACCTACATTGTTACAAAAATGTACACGTTTTTAACAGCACTATACAAAAAACACTGAAATCCAACACAGAATGACGTCACAGCTATCATACATCCAATAACACGCATCATTTATCACGCAAAGTTGGGAAGACACGCGATAACACTTTCATTTGAAATATTATCCCTATACAAAAATTTAAAAAAAACTTAGGTAGAAGACCAGTTTCATAAATTAATAGGTAACCATGTGTTATGTTTGTGAAATTCGTCGTTCGGCTTGGTCCGCTTTTCCAATCACTTCCGCGTATCTCCTTTATGATTTTTCTCCATCGAGAGAATCCAATGGAATACGTGAGAATACGCAAGGATACGCTCTTTAACCATGTCACTGCCGTTGGAGTCTTTACAAATACGTGTGCCTGTTCTGACATGCTTCCGTCCGCTTCGATGAGTTACGCAACGACTTACGACACGCTGTGTGTGCCAGGTGTGAATCCTATAATGATATAAGCGAGTGCCTACATAAATGTAATTATATTTTTATGAAGCCCTATTTACCTGAATTTGCTTATTCGTACCTACTTATCGAAAGCTCAAACGCTTGCTTTTTCATCTTCGGTTAGGTTCAACCCTAACTTTATCTTTTGTTTAAGCAACGTTTCCGTCACTGAGTTTTCTTTGACATCTAAGGTGTGTTTAAAGGCTAAACACAAAAGTAGGATATACACAAAGGCACAAAAATGGTCAAATAATATGTAAAACAGCTATTAATAATGGTTCAACCCTACATCCTGGAAGGATAAATCTCTTGTGATTGCCCAGAGTTTGACTACGGTTTCATTCCTCTCAGTTTTACTAAATTATTCCTCTTTTTACGTATTTTTTTAAACATTATCAAAACAATGGCCTCTAACGATGTAGAAAATGTGTACCAATTTATTTAAACGTTAAGAGCTAATCCCACGTGGTGAGTGAGTTATCAGCTGCTGTATTACTGTTTCTGTTTGCTTGGAAATTATGTAAATTACGTGAAAATTATATATTTTGTATTTTTGTTGCAATACATATCTGGTAGTCGCACTTGAGATTCAGTGCGACTTTTCCTGCACTCCAGTGTGGGAAAAGTCTGTAAAGCAACCAAGATTATATACGAAGCCCAAATGAAAACATACATGGATTCCCGCAATTCGTATTTATTTACCATTTACCTACTTCATATTTTGAGGTTAAGTTCGAGAAAGTGGCTGACTCGATGGTGAAATGAAGTTGGTGCCAAATAAGGTGGTAGTATCGGTCACTATTAATTCTTGATTTGGCGCTAGTTTCCTGATGGATGATTATACAATACATCACTCGTCAATACTTGTTGTCAGTTTTTTTATATAATGATAATGAATATTTATTAATAATCATATAGGTACTCGCAGTATGTGCAGCTGGTGGTCTGAATAATTAATCAATTAGTACTGTGTTTAATATTCCTAATATCTTGAAGTCTTAACATAACAGCAGTCCTGTTTTCCCAGAAGAGTTAGGCAGAGTTGTATTTACTATAGTACACCCACTTCTTAAACTTGAAATGTTAGTTAATAATGTAATAATGTTGTTAGTACCTAATAAGGTACATATATCAAAAATGAATAGGTAGGTACTACCAAGATTGATCTGAAAGCATAATACCTAACTGTTTTTTAATCCTTGAATTGAACGAATAGCCCATTTTTTTTATTTTTATATTTGGAAATCATTAAATCACTTCTCCCGCTCTGGGCGGAGCGGAAGGGTGTGTCCGACTTTTACTGACTAAAACCCACCCGTGTTCCTTCAGTTGTCTGTTGCCAAGGTCCCGGTATCCCTTTCGGACCTTCCCGCAACCCTGTCAGGGGAACGAATAGCCCCAGAGTGGGTTGGTACTTAGAAGCTAACTATAATGTAAATGCTTCTACTAGGTGAGGTAATACTGGCGTCGGCGTCGGTGCCATCTATCATGTTAAAACACGATCATAGCCGCGGATATATTTTCTATGTAAATATTCTAAATTGTTCTAACAATACAAGTGAACAGTTTATACATCAGCGATGCTGACTTGCTGGCCGATGTCTTACTCTAGATGGAGGCATCGCTAAGGATTATCACACAAACACTACGTTATGAAAAAGCACCTGAACTCCCATTTTTGTTAATAAGTATTATAATTATATTCAAATAGTTCAGATGAAACCATTATTGAAAGTAACGTCATCCGTGACGTCGCCAAAGAACAATTAATGCAATACGTCACAATAAAAATTAATCGGTCCTCTTTTCCGGAAACGCAAATGTAAATAATTCCAAAATAATAATTTAAATTATTACGACGCAACGCGTTACCTAATGATTTTTTTTGACACAAATAAAAATATGTTTTATCCTAATATTAAATGATTAAATCAAATCGGTACCTACATCATTATTTTCTTTATTTTAATGTTCGTTGACAGGTAGGTACCTATATTTTTTGCGTAGTAGCAATATTCGGAAATGAAGTGCAATGTCAGTGACGCGGAAAATACGGTACCACAAAAGTAAAAAAATACTGTTATATTGGGTGTCCGAAAGCCGGGAATCGTTTTCATAACAAAAACATAAATCTGATTATAAAAATAGGAGTAATTTTATGAACTACATTTGGTTGTGACACTCTAGCTCCTATGTTGGTACGGCACCGTGGCATTCTCTTTTGGTACACAGATAGTCCAGAGCTTGAGAAAGGACATAGGGTACTTTTTATCGACATACCACGCGGGCGAAGCCGCGGGCGCAAGCTAGTACTATATATCTGTTTGTCTGTCTGTTACCTTTTCTCGCCTTAAAGGTTGAACGGATTTCGATGAAATTCGTCATACAGGTTGACCATAACCTAGTTAAGTCATAAGATACTTTTTATCTCGCCGGTAGTACTTCTCCGTGGGATAATTTCCGACCTCCACGCGGGCGATTCCGCGGGCAAAAACTAGTAGACAATAAAAAAACTGTGACTAACTAACTTTTTTATTAATCGTCCTGGAATCTTTTATGGACATTGTTCTGAAATTTGTGGGGCTAATCATAGATTTATACATATTGTAATCGAAAGAATCTCAATTAAAATTTTTATTAATTGAATCAATAATTAATCTTCATTAGATGTCCCTACGTGTATTCTCACTGTGTTTGCACATAGTTAATAATTAATCCGAAGACACTGTTTATTGCAGAGCTCGTGGCTAAGTGAGGAGCTCGTGGCTAAGTAATAACAGCCGCACGGGTCGATCCATCAGGTTAAGCTACGCTTCCTGGGGTTGGTCCGTAGATGGGTGACCATCTTTACATATTGAGACTCCTCCGTGCCTCGGAAAGCACGTTAAGCCGTTGGTCCCGGCTGTCATTTGTAGATCTTTGACAGTCGTTACGGGTTGTCAGAAGCCCGAAAGTCTGACAAAACCAGTCTTACCAAGGGGTATCGTATTACCTAGTTTGTACCTATTATGTGTTTATACTTATTACCTAGTTTTTACCTAGTTGTTCCATGTAAAATACTGGTATTCGGCTGCATCCGGTTAGACTGGCATCCGGTTAGACTGGAAGCCGACCCCAACATAGTTGGGAAAAGGCTAGGCGGATTGACTGTTTATTTGACCCACAAACAGTGTCACTGGATTATTTTCGTGTATTATAATAACCACCGGCGGAGTATAATATGTATTATCCGGTAACACAAAAAGTATAATATGTTGTGAGAGGTAGATACTTACTGAAAATTCGACACACCATTTTCGAGATAAAAACAAAAATACAGAACAGTACTGTTTTTGCACCTGAAGTCGAGGTGTTATGTGAATTTTAGTTTATGACAACTAATTTTATTCCAAACCTTTTTAATCGCGATTAAAAATAGTCCGATTTAGACAGACACTCAAATTCTTAGGTGAAAAACATCAAATTCAGAATAGCAAAATTGCCATTTTCACTAAATTAATAACTCAGTGCATCTTAATGCTGTCAAACTAAAATATAGTTAAATTGTGGCACTTTAGTGTGCCAATGTGACTGTGTTTACGTGGGATGAAAAAAAGTCCACGTAACCTTGTCAACATAAAATATGTATATTTTAAATAATACGAGAAAGGGGGCGGGAAGGTCTATGGTCAAAATCTTCTCAACTTCCTTGGGAGTCGCGCAGTACTCTCCTTGCTCAGCCTGGTGGGGCGATGACTCAGCGGGTGTGCCACGCTGCTGACGCCAGGAATGGTGACGGTCGGCGGATGTTCGCGCCTGACCCGTAGGATGCTCGACGTGGCCACGCGGGTAAAATAGGTACTCGACACGGAGCTTGCAGATACCGGATTAGCTGGAACATCGGATGTGGAAAATAGTACTTCGGAACCCGAACTTAGGACACATCCGACATTTCAGAATGGGAAATCGTCGATTGACAGAAATCAACTAAATTGTTTAGTTTAGAGGCATTTGTGACAAGAGAATCGGCACCATTCTCTCAACAAAAAATCGTTTACAAAATTTCGGTCTTAAACCAAGTTACCATTTATTATTGACATTATGTACCTACTTGTCATGTGGACCTAATATGAGAAGGTGACAAAAACCTACAACGATAATGATTTGACTTCAACGTGTGAAGAACAGCTTCCGAAAGTATTCTGAAGTCACGCAACACGTCACATGACACAGGAAACGCATTTCTCTCCATCACGCCTCCAACGTACGAAGGTGTGAGCCCAAATATATAGCCTTTATTTCTTCTAAATTAAGGACTATGGAAGTAATTTGTCTTAGTTAAACTGAGTTGGCAGAAATGCTGCCTATTTTCGTAGCGATAAAACTTTGCTACGTAATGGTTGACCTTTGAGAAGTATCAAAAATGAAAACTGCGAATTTATTTTTAGGATATAAAAGGTCGAGTTTATTCATGTATATATAATATTTCGAATAAACGCCCTTATTAAAAAAAAATGCAACTGACGTTTTGAAAATGAAAACTCCTATTGGCTTATTTTGCTCTGTCATTGATGTCATTTGATAGCGCGCTCCCAGTTATGTTATTTGGCACCGTTATTTTTTTTAATCAAAAGCTAGAATGACATTTTGAAAATGACACCTTTTTGCTTATTTCACTCCAGTTTCGATGCCTGCCATGTGATTAAGATTATACGCCATGTTATCTAATTTCGTATTATTCTTATGGTATGTCATATGATCATTTCAAACGAAAACGAAGCGAAATATGCAAAACAGTAGTTTTAATGTTCAAAAGTTCATTATAAGCTTCGGAAAAAAAAGAGTGCCAAACAATAGTACATTCGTGTCACGGCCTGCAACAGGGGCATTGATGGCCGGTCGTGAAAACGACATACGTGAGTCAATCAATGCCTGGTTGCGGCCAAGGCTTGTATACTTAGTACTTTTCTCAAATAATGTGCGGAAATTCAAACTAAGTGATTAATTCCAGAATCAGTGACGAACAACGATAATTTTTCCACGCGCCAATATAAGAATAAGAATATGAATAATTTATTTAGCAAAAGCTCTAATTGCAAGCCTAATCGAAATTTAAATAAAACTATTGATATGTTACTTCCTTGGGTGCCATGTGTCAAAGTAAAAAGTTCGTTCCATTTTTAAATAACACGATAGACATGGATTTTCAGAGTAACGTTGCAGGCCGCCTTTACTCGTATATATTTGACCAGTACAGCATTTTCGATTTATCTGTAAGTAGGTTGCCAAAATATGCTCGAATTTCTAAGCACGTTTGAGAAAAGTTATTAGGTACGCACTATAATTACGCTCAATTGATTTTAGAAGTTAGGAAAATAGCTTACGAGATGATACCGAGTTTGGAGCTCTAGTGACAGCATAAGTCTTTACCAACGTGCTAGCGATAACCTATAACTGTGATCTATCAGTCCATTTTCCAGGCTAAACGGAGATTAAAAATGTACAGAGACTGGTATAATGCTTCTTGAAGGACCGCACCCTAATTGCGAAACACAATTTAAAGAAACAAATTCCTTATCGATTGCTTCATAGGTATGACAAAATTCATCTGCTCAACGACATAAATAACGCAGTCAAAATGAACGGCACTGCCATTGTGAGTGTTACGCAAGTATCTCGCAGAGTTCTTTCGTGACTAAAAAATTCGCTGCAAAAATGCTAATGAAGCGAATGCCAGATGTAAAATACCTCAATATTTATTTACGTGTAGGACAGCATACCGTGATATCATCTTACTAAAATAAATCATAGCACATTAGTGCGCTATTAATATATTATGTATTTACGACTAGGAATATTATTGTGAGACAGAAACTGGCGATGAACCAGTCGCTGCTCATTCCGGATGCTATTAATTTTCATACTCTTACGAGTACTCTCTTCGTTTTACGATGATTTGCATGACGCATCCAAAATGAAACACACTCACTGTTTATTGGATAGAATTTGTAATTATTTTCAGTTCTAGATGAAGTAGGTACCTAATTCATAAAAGAGTGTCCTTGGAGTTTCTTGCCTGTTCTTCTCCATAGAGATCTACGTTTTGGAATGGGCAACTAGCTTCAACTTTCTAACTAACTGACCGACACTTTGACAGTTCAAAAGTGCCTGTAAATGGTTTAATTGAAATAAATCCTTTGAGTTTGAGTTTGATAATATTGATATTGACTTACTATGAAGTTTGCTCACGTAATTGGTAGTCTCGGAACATCTAGGAAACGTATGGAATTATAATTATGTAAGTTTGTAATTATTTTCGGTAGGTATTAGATGTAGTAGTTCCAAACTAATATTTCTTTCTATGGAGTTTGTGAACGTAATTGGTGTCTCAGAAACTATACAGAATTTATCTTCAAACTAACTTACTGTCACACTACACTTGTTTAGGAATTACTTTTTAGTCTTAGTTTAATAATAAGTTTTCTCATTTTTCTGAACCCATCGGTTTGAAAAAATAAGTTTTAGAGGCCTTCTTTCAAGTGTGGAGGTTCCATTTCTTCCTTTACAATTATTTTATCTCTCAATTCTTCCATCCTACAATTTTAGAATTAAATTAGACCAACTATATAGCCGAGGTAAATACTTCGAATAATCCACTACTTTAATAAGATTCATTCGAGTGAAAACAATTGAAGCTGAATGAGATAAATCCATTAATTGGTCCAGTGTAAACATTTATACACGCTTCAGACAAATCTAATCAAATTCGGTACTTCTATTCAATGGGCAATATCTCTGAAACCAGTTACTGTCTGCTACTTTTCAAATATTTTTATCAATGAGTCGTCTCGCTCGCACGCTCTCTATTTCTCTCGCACGGATTGCCATTCAGTGAGCTTTGGAGCCTTCCGTATGCTACACGTCGATGCTGAAAGCTCCTGAAAACTACGCGAATCGCTGGAGTTACGAAAGTTGTTTTTTGATCTAGTTATTTGTAAAGTTTTCGACTGTTTTTCTTATTTTAAATGTGAGTTTTGTCTATGAAAAGTTTATCTAATGAGAGCAGTAAGAATATTTACAAAAAGTGTGAAAATAATATTTGAAGTGTTACCAACAATTTGATACGTTTCCAAAATGTATTCGAATTTGACATTACACGACTTTGGGGCTCTACACGGTCTGAACATAAGTAGTGCTTTGAACGGGAGTTTTCAGTTCGGTTCCGAGTTGGACATATTTTTTCAGCCAGAAAATGTGCTGATCACCTTGTATGTGCCAGTGATCTTGCTGTCAATGGTGGCAAATATTCTTCTCATAGTGGTTGCAGTGAAGTGTAATTATACTAAGAGGCAAGTTTTTTTAGTTACATATATACTGTTGGCTAATAATAATTAAATAAATGCATTTATTTTTTTTGGATTTTTGATAGGGACGTTGGCAATATTAACTGTGACAAGCCAGACGACTGGCTACGATATTGAATGTTCAGGCTCGTGAGATTTCGTCGGGAATCCCAGGCGGATTCCCGGCCACCGTAGGCGCGGGCTTGCGAACGGCGAGCAATGGGTAGCTCGCCGTCCGATAAAGACTAGGCCTGGGTTGTCGGCGTGTCGTGTTTGACGCGCGCTTCAAAGAGATGTCAGCACAATTGACGGGGTCCGCTACGACCAACGCCTGCCAGGGCTGCGGGAAAGTCCGAAAGGGATACCGGGGCCCTTGGCAACAGGCAACTAAAGGAACACGGGTGGGTTTTAGTCAGTTAAAGTCTGACATGCCCTCCCGCTTCCCCCAGAGCGGGAGAAGTAATTTGATGATTTCTCAAACTCAATAAAAAAAAAAGGCTCTTGGTACTTGGTGACCCATCAAAATGTATTTATATTATGCAGAATAATTTGATAGGGTGGGTATTGAATTAATGATAGGTATTTAAATATAGATAAGAATGACGTCACGAATTCTCGTACAAGAAAACTTTAATAATTTCTTGGAAATACTTCTAGTCTCGGATTTATAAGTTACTAGCTTTCGCCCGCGTGGATATCGCAAAATATCCCATGGGAGCGTGCTACCGGGATTAAAAGAAAGCGAGGAAATGATCGTGTACCTAATAACCGAGGAAAAGGTCATTGGCCGTGTCCTATCGCCGCCCGCGCCGCCCGTCAATCATAATAATTTAGTTTCGCGTAATTTTTAATCTGTGATATTCATTTAAATTATATAATTATGATATCAAGGCATATTAGAATCCAAATTAAATTTCCAATTTAAATAACATATTTTATTGGCTAAGAATTAATTTACCGTTCAAAATAGCTTCAGAAATAACAATGAAATGTTTATCGAAATTCTGAAACATAAAAACTATGAGTCATCCTAATGGAATCCCACGATCGACAATATTGCAGACGGACACGCACGGCAGACGACCACGGCCGCCACGCACCGCGCACCGAGGTGCTTCCGATGTCTGCGATACCCCCGCACGTACACCTTCCCACGGTCCGTCGTCCGGGCTCGTCGTCGGTGTCCGTCCGCAAAATCGCGGATCGTGAGATTTTGGCATTACGGTTTACGTGGCGAACGCCAGTAAAGCTCCCAGTAGACATGATACTTTCCGACATCTTCAACAATCATCGTCATATTTCAGCCAATTTATATAACACTTTAATGAATTATACGTTTAAACCATGAATGAAACTATGAATCATTCCATCATCCATTGGTGAAAACCGTTTTAAAATCTGTTCGCGGCGAGGCTTTGTTTTATGATTTAAGTAAGGATGTAAGGGGATCAGTAAACATAAAGACGCCTTCAGGCTAGGTGGAGCGACGATCTTCGCAGGGATGTGGCAGCTGGATGAGAGTTGCCGAGAATCGAGCTGAATGACGTACAATTGGAGCCTATGTCCAGCAGTGGACTGCTGTAAGCTGATGATGATGTAACGTACCTCCTACACTATAAAACATTAATGGCAGTATGATACTTTAAACTAACACAATGACACAACAGAAGAAAAACAAAAACAGTCGAGAGGTGTCGTCACCAAGTTGGAATGATTTTCCTTTCGCTTTTGCACACTTGACGAATGAAAACTAGCCTGATAAAATGTCCGTCACGACACGTTTGTTATTAAACATTGTTTCCGTCATTACACTTTTGTTACGTAACAAAATTGTCGTAGGCAGGTAATGGAAAGGATGTTTGTTACTCAATCACGCAAAATCGGCTGAACGGATTTGGATGAAATTTGGCACACAGATAGTTTATGACCTGGTTACTACTATAGGATTCTTTTTATCCTGGTAATACGTTCCCGTGGGATAATTTCCGACCTCCACGCGGGCGAAGCCGCGGGAGAAAGCTAGTAGTAACAAATAAATCATTACCAAAATATCACAACTTGTCACGTCTTGACACTATATCAAATTACCTTTTAACATTTTGTAAACTTAATAATTTCTAGGCCTGAAAACCAATCTTCCAGATAGCCCAGGGTTCTAAATTTTCATCCACGTGCCAACTAGTTAATAGCAGTAATGAAACTAAGACCGAGTTGTTATGCAAACTGAAAACTTGCTCTGAATATTAACTGTGGGTAGGAACATAAATTCGTCTTAAGTTTTAACTTACATAAGAAGGGGATCGTTGGAAGCATAAAAGTTCGTCATTTTCCTCTTTTGCAAAGGTTCGTGATATTTGACTTAAAATTGGGATTAGCTGTATTTTTAAGCGGGCACGCCCTTTGTGCCCTGGAGGCTTTTATTTAGATATTAATTTATGTTTTCATTTTTATTTCTGCTTTTTTTTTAGTTCTCGATGTTTTTTTTTGTTGGTATACCTATATTGGCGTGTGCTAGCTGACATAATTGGCTAGTAATTTGATTTATGTTTTGTGTTGCGTATTGTATGATTTTGCATATGTATAGAATCAATTTTTTTCTAACGAAAGAGATAGCTGTGCTGCTGGGGAGTTTGTTGCGCCACTTCTTCCCAGCTAAAGCACTAGGAAGTGGTGAAGGGTGGGCGTTTTGGGGGACTGTCTTATGTAATTTTGACGTTCGAAAAGAGCTGATTCTCTGCCTAGTTTGAATAAATGACTTTTGATTTTAATTTTTTGGGGTAAATTTTTTTGTATACTAAATAATTTTTTGAGAATAAGTTATGTCGGATTTAATTGAAATAAATGCTTTGAGTTTGAGTTTGAAGTAAAATTGAAAGAATAACTAAGTATTCTGAGGTTGAACGTAACGTAAAACAATGTGTCAATTTCGATGATTTGTGAAAAAATAGATTCTTACTTTTTTTCGAAATTTTTTGCTGATCGTATCAATGGAGACAAAATGTGTCTCTAGCAGAAAATTATCTGACCCGTCTTTCAATCTCCGGTCCGTTTTCATTTATTTTTTATGCTACGTTTCGCCAAAAACGATCCCGACAAACGGATCTATTTTTATCCGACCTACTCGTAGTCACTCTCCTACCGACCAGGATTAATCGCGAGGCTTAAAACTTCCCTGAAACACATGTCCGTTTTCGGTTTCCGCCGGTTTTTCTTTACGAAACATACATAATCTTTTGTGAGCCTTATCTTTAAAGTCGGTAACTTTGATATAAAAATAAGTTGTTTTGATAACTTTACGTAGGTGTTAGTAAGTTTTTTTATTTATAAACAACTCTAGTTATAGTCGGTGTCAAATAGTGGTCGGTGCCCACCACGCACAATGGTCCATCTGGAGGAGTAAGTGCGGAAACCAAACCATCTAACATAGAACCTATTGGTCTGTGCCCTTTAGCTAAATATCTCTTTAGGTATCCGACTGACAAAGTAGGTTCAATACGTGAAAAAAAAAAAGAAAACGATAGGTATTAGGAATGATAGGATTCTGAATGAGTGACAGGTCATTAGAGTACAAATACACGGTATTTCTTCTTGGCGTCTTTGGCCTCCGGCTGAGAATAATGGATAATTGTAAATGTCAACGTGTATTTGAGTTAGGTCATTAGTAGAGAAGCTTGTCATAAACTTTTTTCATGTCGTTCGGAGATAAAAATAGCATGTCGCTATTGTTTTGTGGGTGGGATGACTAATTGGTACCTATTTATGTCACGTGGGAAGTACTTACTATTAATTTCGGTAAACATTAAAGAAAATCAGAAAGTAGATTTTTTATAATTCGCACATCGGTACCACTTTTCCCTCGCGGGAAATAAGTAACATTTTTTATTTGCAAGGTGTGAAATTTTATACATGTTTATGCTTTATAAAAAACATGTGCGGTCGAGAGACCTCCGTCAGGAACGAAGCGGCGGTACCAGCACTATCTTGAGTTTATACGCAGATAGATGGGAGTCTCCAATGCTGCGACATTGGATGAAACTCTAAACTGTATGTCTACTAACACTAGTTTTTAAGACAATTGTTACTAACACTTGGCGTAACCTGAAATAAATGCTATGCTAAATAATAAATAATTATGTAGGTATGAAAGTATTCCTGTCAGCATGTCGAATTTTAAATTTAGTGCTAGGCTTGTGCCAAACCCACGTGCCAAAACAATGCCCAATAGCGCCTAGCGTTATAGCCAGATTGTCCTCCAAAGAAAATTTGCTACGTATAAATCTGATCCAGACAAATATTAGTATTGACTCCGGGTATTTGTTCTAACCGATGTTTGTTCACGTAATTTGTTTTCGTAATATCACCCACGATGTAGGCACAGTTATTCTTTGCGGAAATTGTTTACGTTCGAAGCATTGTTATCTAGAAACCAAACAGATTAATAAATTAATATTATCGGCTCTATTTCCATATCAACGTAGCAATTATTTTTTGTTGCTTGCAGCTATTACTGAGATAGGGTTCATTTTTGGCTCTATGGCACACATAAATTTTTTACAACGCAATAAATGAAACCTATCTATATTAGCCGTAGTGTTTGCATAAAGTACCAGTAGTAGTAGTAGTAATTTGTTATTTTAGGTGATGAAAGAAATGAGGGGTTTGTCCAGACTAGGTCACTTATAATAACGTAGGTATTGGATTAATATTTTACAGACTGCCTACTTACAGCCCTGGGGATAAAAAATATATCTTAAATATTTTACGCATAACTAGTTACTCAGTTAATAATTTATCGCGAGAGCTTCTAACGAACGTAAGATCCTCACATTTAATATTAATTTCGTTTAGTAAAAAATTCACAATAAAAATGTATGAACGAATAAAATCGCTACCTTCTGTGCTAATTTTCATGTTCTTTGAAATGTACAATAATTATGCAAAATGGATAAATATTTGCAATTAGTGTTATCTAATGTAATACTGAAATAATCCTAATATCGCAAACAATATTATTTGAGTAATGCCTTTATCAGTACAGAACAAATAACTCCCATTGTGCTTGAGAATGTGACTGCTATTTTCACATGAGAAGAAATAAATTCCTCGGAACTATTGTTAATTGCTAGAAATATTACAGCTCAGTTAATAACAACATCAAACATCGCAAACGCGCATGTAACTACGATTTTTTAAAATGTTGTTAGGTCCCCTGAGAGTAGTTTATACCCAAGTTCGCAACCCTGAAAAGCTTGTGATACTCCCACGATGCTCAAAAAACTCCGAAATTCTGACACTTCTGACGTTTTTAGATATCTTTGTTGTAAATTTTTGTGAAGCAAGCTTTTGGTAAAATCTGAGCCCAACTCAAGCACTCTAGGTCTATTGGTTGCGAAGATACAGCTAGTCAAATACGGGC
This sequence comes from Lithophane leautieri, assembly GCA_949152455.1. Classification (NCBI taxonomy): domain Eukaryota; kingdom Metazoa; phylum Arthropoda; class Insecta; order Lepidoptera; family Noctuidae; genus Lithophane; species Lithophane leautieri. The sequence continues at coordinate 1,208,247 of OX424463.1, read as the reverse complement.
AATTTTTTTTCAAAACGTGATTATTTTTCGATTTATGGTCATTTGCAAGACACGTACTGGCTGAACTAATGGTCCAAGAGAAAGTTTTGTAGTTATTGTAGTGTTGATGTTGAGTATCGAGAAGAAAGATTTCGTGCCCTTGCATCTAGCTTGTACGCAAAATTCTGCTGCAATTGATCATCTAATTGTTTTGTTGTCACGCAGTCCCTCTAGAATTATATGGTAAGGGGATAAACATCAACTCTCTCGGTTTAAACACTTACTCTAGGATCATTAGTTCAACCCAGCCGGTACGCTAAAAAAAGGTAAAACAAAAAGTTGAAACCGCAGAGGTCGCGCTGCACTACATTATTATTTGTGATTAACTTCATGAATAAGTACTAAACCTTATAGGGAAGTACATAAACAATCCGAACTAAACTGCCACACTCAGGGGTTCTAAACACACTGCAATTGAATGATTGATCACCAGTTACCCTAAATTAATAAGGAGTTTTATGCGTACCTGAATATACAACAGTGACGCGTAGATAATTAAGTAAATGTGTAAGGATGGTGGTGAAGGATCGAGTTTGCATTTAAGCACATTAAATCAGCATCATCGTGTGCTATTTGAAAAATGTATAGTTACTGTTACAGTGTAAGTGAGCTTTATCTTGAACAAAACGAATGCATATAATGAATTTTTTAAAAGAGTAACCGTTGAGTTTCTTGCCGGCTCTTCTCCATAGGAAACGACCAATTAGAACCATACACCGAGCTTCTGACGTTTCATATTATGTGCCCATGTAGGTTTAGGGTATGTGAAATAAAATATTTTGATTTTTAGAAATATGCATCAGCTGGGCGAACTGTAGCGTTCTCTAAACATCACGCCGTAATTCGAACAATATCGAGGTGAGAAACAACAACGATTTAATTTTATGTGAGTTCGCTTTCAAATTGTGTGCAGTCACTTGAGTGCGGGAGGTTAATTAAATACACTAGTAGCACTGAACATCGCAAATATTTGGAATTTGAATGCATTCCTAATGTCCTACCTACGCTGGTTATATACACATAATGATATGTTATGTATTACTAATGACGTACATACCGAACTTGATTTGCCCTCGGATGTATAAAATTCGGTATAATTTGATGTAAGGTTGACTCCCTCTAATTATATTCTGTTGAAAGGTGGTTAATTACTGCTTGAACATGAAAGTTCAGTGGGTTTAAGTTGACTTGTGGTTTTGAGTGCCTCATTCGCATAATTATAATTATGTTCGAGGGTTAAGATGTAATATATGAAACTCAGTAATTTTGGAGAGAATGTAAGAGAAATTCTTATGAAACTACTTGATAATTTTATAGGTAACTTATACCTATCATAAAAGCTAACACGATATCCTAACTTTTTATTATAAATGCGAAAGTGAGTTTGATTTGTTTGTTACGCTTTCACGCTAAAACGGCTTAACGGATTTGGATGAAATTTGGCACATAGGTAGACCATGACCTAGAGTAGGACACAGGCTATTTTTCATCCTAGATCGCAGATGAAGTCGCCGACAACAGCTAGTTCGTCATAAATCCGAGCAATTAATTAAGATTAGCCAAGGGTGCTAAGTGCTAAATATGAAAAAAGTTTTGCATTTCAAAACATCGATTATTTGCCAAATTTAACCATCTTTGAATTAATGTTCTTAGGTACAAGATATGCGTCAAAGAACCTATAACGTATTTTATTGATGTTGTACCACGATTATTTAACAAAATAGATATTATCATATCACGTAAATATTTTTAACTTGATCAGGATTAAGGTACCCTTTAATTTGAAAATAAAGGCCCGTGCAAACTGGCGCAATATCGCAGGCGCGACAGGCAGTGCTACCCTTGTTGCACCTGTTTGTTGGAGCCTTAAAACTGTACTTATTGTTCTTTGTCCGACAGTCTGTAGGTACACTTAGAATTCTAGAATGAACCATCCGATTGACATTTTCTATACTTTTAATATTTTCTGTGTGTACGCGGTGGCGTAATGCAGCTAGTTATTACATAAATAGTATCAGTTGATGATGAAAAAAGTCAGATGAATCATCTTCACGAATATCAACAAAAATATTGGTCAGATGACCTTATAATGGGGTTTAGTTGAACCGTATCCAACGATTTATTATGATTTCTGTTTGCATATAGTTGTCAAGGATCATTGCGTGTAGTTTGAATCTGAAGGCCAATTCCTGTAATTAAAAACGTTCAAAAACATCACATCTAGGCGGTAATGTGTGCTTTTTATCCGACTACGGCTAAGCAAAAAGAAGGGTTATGATTTTGACCAGTATGTATGTATGTTCAAATGTGTTCCCACATTTATCTTCTAAACTACTCATCACAATTTGACAAATGAGGTACCGTTGGAAGCGGCATGATCGTCCGTTGTGAGTTTGAGTTGATGAGTATATGTGATGTCACATTAAATTGACTATGGCGCCCTCTAGAGGACATATTTATATCCTTAGAAGTCGCTTTTACATTTCCGTCCACAATAACGTAGTAACGTGCACGTATAACGCTAATATCGTGACGTTAGAAATGATAAAAGCGCATATTCAAAGTTAAAACCTTGTCAAAAATATTTTAATAACGTTATTATTAAATAACGTTTCAGAGACGTCGTTCGCTGATACATTTTAGACGCTATGTGGCGGCCACCGCTAACCATTTATATTAAGTAAGTACCTATGTGAAATTATCAACGGGCGGTATTTGCGTTTATTCCCGTTCGTTCCACTGCCGTCGTCTCACGAAAGGGAATTTAATAAATAATATTAAATTTATTACCGTTTGTCCCACTGATTTTGTTAATGGGACGAACGGGAATAATTTTGTAATTTTATCTTTTAAGTCCCATTATGATCAAATTACATTCCTTTTTTGTATGTGGAGAGGCCACAGAGTTGGAGAGGCCTTTGACAACTGGGACATTCAAAGGGCGTTATGTTAACAAAACAATTTATATTTGTATTTGTATTATAATACAAAATACAGCTTTATAAAGCTAATTCTGTCATATTTTTTCCGTCCATATTTTTCTTATTTATTTCTATTTACACGTAAGTAGTAGCCTGTTTGGTTCTTTGTTGGAAATTGTAAATGATTGTGTCCAAAACAAGAAAAAAAAAATCTGGGCAGTTTTTCTGCCTACAGTGTTACTTACTCACGTGTTTATTTAGGTAAGCAGACAAAAAATCTAATTTTATTATTGTGAAAGAAATGTGTGATTAGGATCATACTAGTCTTACATAAAGCGAATATGTATAACTAGCTGTTGCCCGTGACTCCATCTGCATTCCAGGATAAAAAGTAGCCATGTCCTTTTCCGGGTCATGGTCTACACATGTGCCAAATTTCATCCAAATCCGTTCAGCCGTTTTAGCGTCAAAGCTTAACAAATAAACTAACTTTCGTATTTGTAATAGTAGTTAGGATATTATCCAGGCTTAAGCTTAATAAATAAATCTCGATGTTTTGTCAAACCGTAAACCGTGAAAAACAGTGGCGGGTCGCTATTTATGGAATAAAAATGTTTTGAATAATGACAACAGCGATACGTAGGCAGATGTAAAATAGAAGGTCACTCTCAGTATCTCAATCTTCTCAAATAGAGCATGTTATTCACAGAAACACACAAACACACTTAATTATATGACTGGGTAATTTCGTGTGACTACCGGTAAACGAAAATCAAAAAAAATCGATATCGATATCTTTCTTTTTGTTTTATTGTGTATATTTGTTAATTCAATAAGACGTCAAAAAAAAAAAAAAACAAATCAAACTTTATTTGTGAACATAGATACTTCATGTAGAATACGTGTGATAACCTCATCGCCACTAATTGCATACTATATTATGTATAAAGTAGTCAGTGAGACCGAAGTCACGAAGTCGCTCGTAGTCTGTATTTAGGTCCGTTAACCGGTGGGTTATTGCAATTTGCTAAATTAGCAATTACTTTTTAATGAACCAGAACTGAACATTTTCGTAGACGAAATATGCATTTTCAAAGAAATTACACAACATTATATTAGTAAACTAACTCTTTAAACTGTGGTCGCGGTTAACGCGTCAAACCTAATATCATACGGAATGAAAACATGAACGAGCTTGTCATTTCGTATTGGACCTGATCACCTGACGCAATAATTCACTTGTAAAATAGGACTTGTTTCTACTATACAAAGGGTAGACAACCTTTTCGTTAAAAACTGGTCCAAACAAAAAAAACGGTTGAAAACATTCGAAAAATAGTAGAAAGCGTTTGAAAAAGGAGCTCGGTATGCGATTGTGACTCAGATCCTTTGTCTTTTTCATAGTACTATAATATTAATTAGTCTGAAATTGAAAAAAGACATTTCTTTAAAGTGAGTCTTTATCATTACCAAAAAATGTTTCAAAACCTGGGGAGTTTTTATTCGCAGATAAAGTTCTTGTTGTTTTGTAATTCGATAGTTTGAATGACTACTTATAAGCATCTTTGTCAGTATTTTTACACATTCAATAATTGAATAATTTGGATTGGTACTCTTATACCGCAGTTTACATAAAATAAGGCTTCGAGCAAAACTAAGTACTAAAACAGTATATTTAAAAAATCTAAAACCTGACTGCGTAAAAAGTGAACTTTAAAAAGATGGAAACAAGGAGACCTATGTCTGTCCCCAATGCCACTTAATACTATAAACAATCTCATGCAGGCGGAGGCATGTTCTGAAATTTAAGAAATACCTACCTATTGCTTTTTGAATTTATCCAGTGATACTCGCACAATAAAGATGAATCTAACGACATAATACCATTTATCAAAATTGGTTCAGTTAAAAAGAAGAAAAAGCAATTTACCGATTTACCGATAACCGATTTTGATAATCGGTTCAGCCGTTTAGTAGTTACGAGAGAACAGGTCGAACACATAACTGTTCTTTTTGGCTTCGCCGCAGTGGGGTAAAAAAGTAAATTGCTCTTTCTTCTTTTTAAACCTTTTCAATGCATAAAATGTACCGAGAAAGTAGTTCATTCTAAAATCAACTATATAGGTAGGTACCTCGTTTAATTCCTTCTGTTTCTGAGAAAACAATGCGACTTTCACAGAGCCTTGCAGACGTCAGTAGAATGCCCCTCGGAAAAAGTAAATTAAACTGTTTCCGCTCTGAATAGTTATGGAAAGAAAGTAAAAAAAAAATAAAGATCATTAAAACTTGCAGAAGAAAAAGAAAAACATTTTAGATTGTTTCTTTTTAGTTGTTTCTTTCTTTTTAGATTTGTGTTCCGTTGAATGACTTTTTCAAGAAATCGTGACATTTGAGAACTAGTCTACCACTGTGGATAGTTTTAAAAAAACAATACGCGTGATTGTCAAATGTTTTTATTTAAGAAAAAAAATACATTTTCATGTACTGAAACTTTGTTAAGTGTAAGTTCTACAAAAACCTAAAAGTGTCAATTAAGCCGTGAGTGCTGTTAACAAAGCTGTTAACATGCTACATGATAATGTGCGGAATAAACCTAGAAGTTTTAAAGTCTAAGTCAGTAAGTGAACACAGGCCTTAAACAGGAACTGGATAACTGAAGAAATAAATAAAGTTGCCAAGTTTCAAGTTTTGTATGAGAGTAAGTTTCACAAAACAGTTTGAATGTTTAATTATGTTAATTGAAGATTTTTTTTAAATTTTAAATTATGGTCTCGTTCGCGATACCTCGGTGTCTACAGATTTGCTCGAAGATCTCTATTTGACGATCGTTGTTTTTGCCCGATATCCAGTGTTTTGACGATCTTTCAGCTTATTATAGATTTTATTACAAATTACACTTTGTCCGATTCACTCGATTTTGTTTGATCATTCGGTCGAACAGCACGAACTTATGTAATAATGGATTAGACATTTTGTTTCAAATCGATTCCAATTCTGACCGATCGTGCATTACGCGATTCGGGTGCTGTTCAACTTCAGTCAGTTTATAGTTACACACAGTCAGCAAATATATCTGTTAACTGAAGTAAATAAGTATCTAATAAATCCCTTGTAACAAAATTGAAGACGATGTTATTGAGGTTTTATTTAAGTGAGGATAAGTAATCCATTTGAAACACCAACGTAATATTAATTCACATTTTGAATATGTTAATATCGTTATCTCCTCGCAAGAATCTATGAAGTGAGCTTTTGATTGTCTTTGATCATTTACGGTAAATATGTACAGAATAAAAAAAAAGTAATAAAAACTAAAACCCAACTACGAAATTTCAGTCAAAATCCGGAGTCACACGTGTTAGGGCATGAATCAAACAGATTCCGCAAAAAACGTAAGAAAATTTGAATTTCGCGGGCGACCTTACCGCATCCCCCTTAACAGCCTGTATGATACCTCTCCAAGGTGGATGCCTGTTCTTAAACAAAGAAGGATTTAACAACAATTACCTACTTTCAAGTCTTGTTCACAGCATGTTGGCAAGGTTTGAAACAGGTATCAATTTCTTTGTTAGCATAATATTTTCAAAATAGCCTTTACGAGTGATGATAGGTACTACAATGAATAGTTTATATTTATGGCAAAAACTATTAAATTTTGTAAGATAATAATTAACTTAAAATTAATACTTATACGACAAACTCCGCACAAAAGTCATTGACCTCTCATTTCAACGCTGAGATTCATGTAATGTGGCATATTTACGGATATTGATGTTATTTCACCTTTTATGATTAAAATTTTGTTTAAACATTATTATCACACACAGTTTCCCGCAGATTTAAGTAATTACGATAAATTTGCAAATACGTAAACAACAACGGCCACCACACGAGACCGACAGATTCACTTTTGGCACATTTCACATAAAGTATTACTAAAAATGTTATTAAATTATCATTTAACTGATTTTCTAGATTAATTTGGTACCTTATCTTTAGTAAAAACGGATAAATTAGAATTTACGGCATTTTTCTCGGAGCAATGTTGATCGCTTTGCACAAAAAACACAAAATGGCGTCTTTTGATTTCGCTTCTCAATTTTCAGTAAAAATCGTTTTATGATGTTGGCAACTAGCGTTGAAATGATAGAATGACTATTATTCTACGATTTAATACGTTAAAAAAGGACTTTACATACAATATATAGAGTTTAAAGTCGTTCAATAGAAAATTGAGGTTGGTAGAACCTGCCACCAGCTGCAAGAGCGAATTTTATTTGCGGTAGAAATTTTTGCAATTCATAAATATGCGAAATAAATAGGTAGATACGTTTGCCAAAAAGAGGGCTGTGGTCAACTAAGTTGTTAAACTAAAGCCCTGTCCTACTTTGCTGTGCCCGTTAGGGTTCACCATGACCATGTCTTTTAAGTTCAATTTTTGGAATGCAATAAATATTCTAGTAACGATGACTCTTTACTTTGTGTAAATTATAACATCCTCACTGCTCTCAAAACGGTGAAGAAAAACATCGGGAGGAAACCGGCATGTCCTAGAACCAAAAATTAGAAGTTAGTTTTTTAATATTTTTGAATATGACGTGTATGTGATTCCTTTGATCCTATTTACAGAATAAACAATTTCATTTCACTAACTAATCACCAGGCACCGTTCTCCTCGTTAAACTTTGCACACCGCAAATAAATGTTTGTTCTTGTTTGAATCGGAATCTAAATGTTTACTTGCTAGCGAGCGCTCGGCGGTTTTAAAGCGGATTGCCAGCGCAATAGATTAGAAAATGAAAAACCATGAAGTACGGTTTTGAAAGGATGTAACGCATGTTCAACATTCAACCATTCAACCAACATTTACCATTTATTTTAACTATCAACATTTTGTAAGCAGCACTCTCTGGTCGAGAGTAGCATAAGCTTAATCAGCCTATAATGTTCCCACTGCTGGGACACAGGCCTCCTCTCTGTGAGAGAGGGTGGGCCGTAATCCACCACGCGGGACCAAGTGCGGGTTGGTAGATGTCACATGACTTCGAATTTTTGGTTTAAGGACATGGCTGGTTACTTCACCGTTTTGAGAGCTGTGGTGATGAAATAATTTACACAAAGTAAAGTGCCTTTCTGGGTTCGAACCTACGACGTACAACACGTAAGTCGGGGCCGTTTCCACTGGGCCACCGCGCTGCTTTATTCGAAAGTGCCGCATAAAAAACTTTGATGGTTAAAAAAGGCGAATGGATTTATGAGGGATGATAATAAAATTAATAGGTATGTTATGAAGAAATTGAGAGTTAATGAAAACGTAATGATTGTCATGGGAGAATGGAAGACAAACTCGTATTCTAATGACCCCACCTAAGACAGCAAAGGATACAAAGGAGATAGATTTTATGAGTGAAAATCCCTATGGATTGAGGTTTGTCTACACTAATATTAGGTCTTTACCTATGAAATTGCCGTTCTGCAGTACTGGCCATTTCAAATCAAAATAATTTTTGTTTGGCTAAGAATTCTAATTTCAAATTAATTTTATTTTAAAAACATGGATTTTTTTTTCCAAAAGTAGTCATTTCTTTATTGATTAGTGTTACATTTTCATCGCATTTCAACCTTTTTCGTCATCATGGATACGTTAAAAATTCGAGTAATTATGGAATATGAGTACCGTCGTGGCAGCAACGCGGCACAAGCGGCACGCAACATCAACGACGTTTACGGAGCTAACACTACAAACCAACGCACCACCTGTTATTGGTTTGCTCGCTTCCGTTCTGGAAATTTCGACCTGAAAAATGAACCTCGCGGTCGTCCGAAGACTTTGGTCGACAATGACGAATTAAAGGCGATTGTGGAAGCTGATGATACACAATCTACGGCTGAATTAGCAGCAGCTTTCGACGTTAGCGTCAAAACAATATTGGTCCATTTGCGTCAAATTGGCAAGGTAAAAAAGCTTGACAAATGGGTGCCCCACGAACTCAATGATCGCCAGCGCGAAGTACGCGTCGAGACGTGCCTTGCACTGCTCAACAGACACACAAATGAAGGAATTTTGAACCGCATTGTTACCTGCGATGAAAAATGGATTCTGTTTGATAACCGCAAGCGCTCAGCAAGTTGGTTGGATCCTGGTTCAGCACCTAAACAATGCCCTAAACGAAAACTTACCCCTAGAAAACTGATGGTCACTGTTTGGTGGTCTAGCGCCGGTGTGATTCATCACAGCTTCTTACCAAACGGGGTGAGCATTACTGCAGATGTGTACTGTGAAGAACTGAACACAATGATGGAGAAGCTGGCGCATCTCCAACCAGCATTGGTCAATCGCTCGTCTCCGCTGCTCCTGCACGACAACGCGCGACCTCATACTGCACAGCAGACGGTCTCCAAGTTGCAAGAACTGGGGTTGGAAGCTCTCCGTCATCCGCCCTACTCACCAGACCTTGCGCCTACAGACTACTACTTTTTCCAGAATTTGGATAACTTCTTGGCGGGAAAAAAATTCAATACCCGAGAGGCAGTACAAAATGCCTTTGAAGAATTTGTTGCCTCCCGTCCAGCTGATTTCTTTAAGAAGGGCATCAATAAACTGCCACTGCGATGGCAAAGATGCATTGATTGCATGGGTGATTACTTCGATTAATACAAATAAAAAAATCATGAAAAAAATTCGTTTAAATTTTTTCATACAAAACGGCAATTTCATAGGTAAAGACCTATTATTATTGAACAGGAATGGGTAATCCTCCAGATGGTACGAGGACAAAAACACGGGAGGTAACTTGACAATAGTGGACTGTATTGAATGATAAAAGGAAAGACAAACGGTTGGTTAAATTTAGAATCGGTGAGAATATGAGAACGTTCGTTGTATGGCGGTCGATGACGCAGTGGAGTGCCGGCCGGTGCGCGCCCGCAGCTCGAGTGCCCCCTCCGCGACCGCAGCTCCCGCCCGCGGTCACCCGTTGCGGCATGATATTCTCGACATGCTCCCGGCGTTGAAGACTGGTCTTCAATGATTAAACTGGAAGAGGAAAGATGGTGTTGTAAGCGCGTCGGACTATCCCCTTCTTCGTCCTTACGTCTGCGACTCTGCTTATTCCGTCCCTCCCAGGTATGAGACGTACGATACGCCCGAGTGGCCACATCAATGGTGGCAACTGTTGCTCTTTGAGTACCACCATGGCTCCTTCTTCAAGCACCCCTTTGGAGTCCGTCCACTTGGTTCTCTGTTGGAGGTAAAAGATATACTCGTTAGAGAATCTATTCCAGAACTGTTGCTTCAGGTGCTCAATACGCTGGAAACGTTTCAGGCTGGAGATGTTCTGGTTGATGACTTGCGGATGCGGTAGAGATGTGAGAGATCTCCCAATAAGGAAATGGGCGGGAGTTAGAGGGTAAAGGTCTGATGGATCAGTGGAAAGAGGAGTGAGTGGACGAGAGTTTAGTATTGCCTCAACCTGAATCAGACACGTAGACATCTCTTCGTAAGTGAGATGTGCGAAGCCTAATATACGCCTCAGATGATGTTTGATGGATTTTACGGCAGACTCCCATAAGCCACCGAAGTGTGGGGTATATGCCGGAATAAAGTTAAAATTTATACCTGTATCTGCCATTTCTGAAGAAAAATCCTGTTTTAGTATGCCAGCTAATTCGTTACAGGTGCCAATAAAGGTTACAACCTTTATTGGCACCTGACTATCTACTCCGACAATGGTACACCATTGTCGGAGTAGATAGTCTTTGGTTTACCACGACGAGCAATGAACCTGTTCAGTGCTGCAATGAAGGCATGTTTTGTTAAATCTGAGACAAGCTCCAGATGAACCGCCCTTGTGGCTAGACAAACAAAAACACATATGTATGATTTAATTAATCTACATCCTCTACCTTTGCGGTCGGCTAGGAGGATGGGTCCGGCATAGTCTGTGCCAGTCTCAAGGAAAGGAAACTAACTGAACTCTTTCTTTAGGCAGATTACCCATAATGGGTTGAACTGTTCCTGCGTTGAATCGCTGACATTTTACGCACTTATGAACAGTTGATTTGGCAAGGTTCCTACCACCCAAAGGCCAATAGTTATGCCTAACTGTGGCTAAAAGTAGCTGTGGACCAGCATGGAATAGGCGTAAGTGATGAGTATTAAAAATAAGTTTAGCAAAATTATGTTTGCTACAGATTATGATAGGGTGCCTGACATTATAATCGTAGCAAGAATTATCTAATCTGCCTCCGACTCGTATAATGCCAGACTCAATAAAAGGTGATAATTTCATAAGGCGATTTTTATTTGATAATGGTTTGCCTGATGAAAGTAGCTCATACTCTTCAGGAAACATTTCCGTCTGAACGGTTTTAGTTATGAAATCAGCGCTGTATGACAACTCTGAATTGGTAAGAGTAACACTATGATTATGTACTCTTTTAGAACGGTTAATGAATCTAAATACGTATGCTAATAGACGTTGTAGATGTAAATAATTAGATGAATTATTAATCAAAGTTTGAAATGAATTATTGTGTACATATATATTAGGATTAGTGATGGGTAATGATTGATTATTAATGTTAATAGAATGTGATTTTAATAGTTCAGGTAGTATTGTGTTCACATCTGTGTTCGGCATTGAAGGCCAAAGAGATGGGTCTGTAAGCAAGAATGAAGGCCCTGACCACCACATGGAAGATTCACCAATTAGGTCAGCGCTCAGACCACGGGAGACAAGATCTGCAGGATTGTCCTTGGACGGCACATAGCGCCAGGTGTAAGCACCAAAGCCTTCCCGTATCTCCGAAACTCGATTCCTAACAAATGGCTTAAGCGTGCTTGGTGTAGCAGACAGCCAACCTAGGACAATCATTGAATCACACCAAAATATGCATTTGTCAGGTTTAAGTGTTAACGATTCTAGTGCTTTTTCACACAACCTAGTCCCTAATAAGGCACCACAAAGCTCCAGCCTTGGGATTGTGGTCGACTTGATCGGTGCTACCTTACTCTTCGACGTGAGCAGATGTGTATGAACGTTGCCGCTACTAGCTACAGAACGAATGTATATACAAGCTCCGTAAGCCTTTTCTGACGCATCTGTAAAAACATGTACTTCCACAGATAATGGGTTAGCACATACCACCCAGCGTGGTATGCTGAGAAGATTAAGCTGAGGTAAAGTCTGTGTGAACTTCAGCCATAAGTTTTTAATGTCCACATTAACCTCGTCGTCCCATGCACACTTATCTATCCATAATTTCTGTAATATTATCTTCACCTCGATAATACACGGAGAGACAAGACCCAGAGGATCGAATACTTGCGCTACTGTGGAAAGTATGTGTCGTTTTGTGATTGTAGTGTCTGCATGTTTAGGTATATGAATAGAAAACGCAAGACAGTCAGTATGACAATGCCAATTAAGACCGAGGGTTTTACTTGGTTCATCAATACTCAAGCTGACTGTGTTAGGTGTGTCCGTATGCGCTGCTGTGAATGTAGTATGAGTGGATGAATCATGTGTGTCCGTAGTGACTGCTTGAAGTATTTGTGTATTGTTAGACTGCCACTTTCGAAGATTGAGTTGTGCAGTCTTAAGTATGCTGATGACATCTCTACACAGCTCTATAGTGCTCTCTATAGAATCACTTCCTGACAGATAATCGTCGACGTAAAAATCGTGCCGTATAGACTGTTGTGTACGTGTGTGCGTTGCCTCCTTTGCCAACTGAGACAAACATCGTGTAGTAATGAACGGAGCGGATGCTGTTCCATAAGTAACGGTGTTTAATGTATATGTTTTGAGAGGTAATGATGGATCAGAACGCCACAATATCTGTTGTAAAGATCGCTGCGATTCGTCAACTACGATTTGTCGAAAGAACTTTTCGATATCCGACGATATGACGTATCTATGCTGACGAAACCTTAGCAATATGGATATCAAGTCATCCTGAACTACGGGTCCTATGCCTTGAATGTCGTTGAACGACTTACCAGAAGTTGTGACGGCTGATGCGTCGAAGACAACTCGAAGCTTGGTCGTTGTACTGGACTCTCTGAAAACACCATGATGTGGAAGGAAGTATGCATGAGATGAAGAAGGCTGAGATGCTTCGCTCATATGACCTAATGCTTCATACTCCTGTAAGAATTCTACGTAGCGATGCTTAAGTTTTGGGTCTCTATCAAGTCTACGCTCTAATGAAAGAAAGCGACGTTTAGCCATCTCAAAGGAGTTACCCAATGCTTCAGGGGATTCCTTTAAGGGGATGGTGACTATGAAACGACCATCAGCACTACGCCTAGTCGTATTTATGAAGTTCTGTTCACATGCTCTCTCTTCGGATGTGAAATTGAACTTAGGTGAGATAGAGTCAAGTTCCCAGAATCTGGAGAGATCCATGGGTGCTTGCACGTTTGTGGTGTGCTTGCCATGCGCAAACATACACACTGATGGGTTGGTTATGTTAGGTTGAGGTATGGCACCTGATATGAGCCATCCGAGCTTAGTCTCGAAGAGCGTCGGCATATGTCTACCTAACTGTATACGGTTGCGACCTATCACACTCCAAAAGATGTCGGCTCCAACAAGTATGTCGATGGAGGAAGGGACATTGAAAGATGGATCAGCCAGACTTATACCTGCTGGTAGCTGCAAGTCAGTTAAGTCTATGTACGTATGTGGTATATGAGTGGTTATATTGGGCAGGAGAAAACAATCAATGTCAATGTTATAAGACCCATCACACGATTGCAAATGTAATGCACAAGATTGCGTAATGGTAGACACTTGACTGTTTATGCCTGCAACGTGTGAGCTTACACTACGAATAGGTAAATGTAGCTTACCACAAAGGTCCTTGGTAACAAAATTTGCCGTGCTTCCATTGTCTAGTAAGACTCTGGCGCTGTGCGGCGTCCCAGAATGGTCCATGACTCTTACCAACGCTGTGGAAAGCAATACATGACGAGATGTATAATCATGATTAGTGCCTGCTAAAGTTATATGCTCCTTACTAGAGCTGGGATCACCATCATGAGAGTGCAACATTGTATTATGCCTCTTCTGGCAATACTTGCAGTGACCAAGTGGACAAGTAGCCTCCAAATGACCTGGGCGTAAACAATTCAAACAAAGTTTAAATTCTTTCGCTTTAGAAAAGCGTGCAGTGGATGTAAGCGCCTTAAATTGATCACAACTAAATATGTAGTGACTTTGTTTACACAGTGGACATGAAATATTAAATTTACCCTTACTTGTTAAGACAGAGAAGCTTTTTGGCTTACTGTGCGATGACTCTGGCTTCGATTTTACACTATTAGCCTCCTCAAGCGTTTCTAAAAGATTGCAGCGGTTAGAAATAAATTTAGTGAACATGTCTAAGGATGGATACTCAGTCAGAGTGTTCCTATGCTCTTCCCACTGTCTGCTAGTAACCGGGTCCAGCTTTGATGCCATTAAATATATGATCATTTCACCCCAATGCTGTACGGACAGCCCTAGCGTTGCCAGTGAACGTAGGTTCTTGCTGGTGACATCTACTATCTGGCGTAAACCCTGACTACTCTCCTTTTGAAGTGGTTCCACATTAAACAAAGCTTGAATGTGATTATTTATTAATAATTGCTTGTTATCGTACCGTTCACACAACAATTGCCATGCATTGCCGTAGTTGTCCCCTCTGAAATCTAAACTTTTAATAACTAATGCTGCGCTGCCATTAAGTGACGAACGTAGGTAGTGAAATTTATTTATGTTATCTATGCTCTTTTCCTCATGAATCAACGAAATATAAATATCTTTAAACTCCAGCCAATCCTTATAACCACCGGCAAAGTGAGGTAAATTTATTTTGGGAAGTCTAACATTATTATGTCTAGTAACCACTGAAAGTTGCTCATTGGAGCCTACCTTAGACGCCAGTTGAGCGCGATGCTTAGACAAAAGCGCGCGAGCAGATGCTAGCTGCCTGTAGTAGTTGCTCTCGAATTGCTCACGTTCAGAAAATTGCTCGTCGGGCTTGGCAGACAGGTACTCCAACTGTCCCTGAAACTGATCATAGGTGGCATATAAGGTAACCATTTTTTCAAGCCTTATGTCTAACTCGACAAGCTGTTCCTCACTAAGCTGTTCGCAAGACTTAGTTGTAGTTAAAAAAGTTGTGAATTGAGTAAGCTGCGATTTTACTGAGGCACGCTTTTTAGTAAGCTCTTTAATCTTAATTTCTTCAGCCATGGCTGAATAGGAAGGTAGCTGTAGGCGCTAAAGGAAATGCAAGTAGGCAAGAAAAAGACTAAGTACAGAATAAATGCTAAAAGCACTGCAAGAATTTCTTATAATGCGCCTGTAGAAGAGCAACGAGCAAACAGCTGATTGAAGCGTTGCTATTAAAAACCGGTAGGCGGTTGGAAAAAAAAAATTGAATTCAAACTGTCAAACTGTCAGACTGAAATGGAAGGAAAAAGCACTAAGTTTAACACGAAATGTTATAGGGTGTTTAATAAGCACTTATTCTAAATTATTAATAGGTGTTACTTTGCTATAATGGGACAAAATCTACCTGTATGGGTTGAAAGTTGAAACTACATGAAACGGACAATACGTATTCGAGGTTATGATTGATTCTACTGGATAAACAAACTACTAATTGACGACACTATTTAATATTATGGGCTAGTAATCACTAAGATGAATAGATATTACTAATGTATGATTCACTGGTCTAATGCACTATCTAAAACACTAGTGGAATGAAAGTTAGTATATGAATTATGTACAAATGTTAGTAAGATTATGGAAAGATCTCACAAAATCCGTTGACTGCGAGTCCAAACTGAACGTCTTCTTGCTTCAAATGGATGGCGATGTTCTTGGGCACTGCTTGGGCTGCTACGCTGCGATGACCCAGCTACGATGACCACTGAAGAACTGCTTGCTCCAACAAAATACGCCCCTTCACAAAGGCACCGAAGATGATGATCACAGACTGGAACCAGGCTTGCACGAAGGGCGAAAAGGTGCCTTGATCTTGAAGTCCAGTATTCTAACGACCTTTTTCAAATTTTGAAAAACTGCTTGTCACTCCCAAAACTGGTCAGTTACTCGTCGAAGGACCATGAACAGGAATGGGTAATCCTCCAGATGGTACGAGGACAAAAACACGGGAGGTAACTTGACAATAGTGGACTGTATTGAATGATAAAAGGAAAGACAAACGGTTGGTTAAATTTAGAATCGGTGAGAATATGAGAACGTTCGTTGTATGGCGGTCGATGACGCAGTGGAGTGCCGGCCGGTGCGCGCCCGCAGCTCGAGTGCCCCCTCCGCGACCGCAGCTCCCGCCCGCGGTCGCCCGTTGCGGCATGATATTCTCGACAATTATAAAGAGAAAAACATTGTATTTTTGTATGTTTGTAATAAATAAATTCAAAACAACAACCGCTACTACATTATTACTGAGTAACATAGGCTATATATAATTTATAAAGATATCACGCGGGTGAAGCCGCTGGCGGGAGCTAGTAATCCATGTACCTAACGACCCCAACAAAAAATGGAAAAGGCTTTTAAAAATAAACGATGACCAGGGTTGGGCAGAGTGTATTGATAATACATTTTGCTCGCAAATTGTCATGTGATACTTGTTTTTCGTTGAACTGAAATTTTATTTTAATACGTGGATACACAGTAAAATACTAAACTTATACAATTTTTCCATTGTTAAATTTATGAGCTTTAAATCAACCTGAGTTTAATTAATTCAATGAAAAATAACTAACTAGTTCCCAACTCGATTGAATACAATAAATTCAATTTTGAACAATCGGTTAACGCGCGAAACAAGATAAATTGAACAATGAGAATTTTAATCGAAATGATTTGGTTATTTAAACCATTGGCTAGGTATAGAATGGTGGTTACTAATATTTGCGTCCATGAAAAATACACATAAACACTTGAGCACTTACCAATTTTTTCATGCTTCAAGATTTTATGAAATAATTTCGAAAGTAATAAACGATAGTTCTAGTTTTTCATAAACCCAAAAGTCTTCTGAAAACTATTTGAACCCATATTTTTTGACCTTTTACGAGCTCCTGAAAAAACTTAATGCTTTTTCAGTAACTTTCTTTCATTCAGTATCTTTCTTTCTTTCTGCTGCATTTCAGTTTTCAGTAAAAAAGATACAGTAACTTTAATTAAATTACAGTTGTAAGTTGCTAAGGCATTGCGCCAGAGTTGCTGCCTTGTTGTCAACAAAGGTTAACAAAACCTCAGTTTAATTAGAAGTTTTATTACTTAGTAACATACTACTTGCTACGTTGTCTACATTTCACTGGTTAAGATTTCGCAAAGTTTACAATTAATTTTAAAGTTTTTTTTTTTGAGAGCTTCATGTATCCAAGTGTTTTTACAATTTCCCTAACACATAATTATGAAAAACAGAACATGTTTCTCAACTACAATGTTCTTGGGATAAATTCATCCCATCTACGGAACCTTTCATTGTGCGTGGTCCGACACGCACTTGGCCGGTTTTTTTTAAAGTTATTTCTATTCGACCTTGTTTAAATAATTATTTGTCTGAAAAGTAACAGACGCTAAAGCAATCAGTATAATATTGTCATTTCTGTAACTATAATTCTTCATTCCCATTGAGTGCTCTATCGTTTGAAAGGCAGACTTTCATTCGGTCAAGGTTTATGGTATCTAAGATTGAAAATAGGGAATAGTGTGTATTGTGTCCGATGTTTGGGGATCTTTGGCATAGGAAGGTAGGCGATGTAACCTCACACTTTCAGAGTTTATTTTGGACACTGAAATCAGTGAAGGAAAACATCGTGAAGAAACCTGGACTTATAGTAAATGTAAGTCTGAAATCGCCAGTATGTCTTGAGCAAGCGTGGTGATCAATGCTCGTGGCTTCTGTGTATGAGAAGAGCCATTTGCCCAGCAGTGGGACAATAATAGGCTGGTATTAATAATGTTTATTGTATAGGTAGTGAAAAGCTCGTGGCTAAGTAATACCAGCCGCGCGAGTCGATCCATCAGGTTAAGCTACGCTTGCCGGGGATGGTCCGTAGATGGTTGACCATCTTTATATACCGAGACTCCTCCGTGCCTCGGAAAGGATGTTAATCAATCAATCAATCAATCACAGGATGTGTGTAATTTACATAACGGCGCAGGATAGCTTTTACTAGAAGTGGTCTTCGCTTTAGTGGTTCAGCAATTTCAATGAAGACAACCACCACGCAACCATCGATGCGCTCTGCTAGAGTGACAGTAATCAGCCAGTGTCACTCTTATCCGAGAACTTCAGTGTGTGGCGGCATCTACGTCACCACATGCGAACTACGCGTCAAAGACCTGACGTCACACAAAAATCCTGACGTCACATAAAATCCTGCATTTACCGCGCGACAGACATAATATACAAGATTCCAACATAAATCGTTGGGCAGTTGACCGCCAGACACAACACCCGTCTGGTCGGAGGATCCTCCCTTTTCTATGGTGGATGAGTGAACTTTATACCCTGTTCCTCTTATCCCTAAAAGTGATTCCGAGTAGTACTAACTTCGTAACGAAACCAGATGGCGCCACTTGCTGCGCCATACATATTTATAAGTATTCACTCGTGGGTGCTCTTTTCAAGTCACTATGTGTAGTCCCTAACTATTACAAAAATGTTTACCTTCGTGCTGATGGAAATAAATAGGAACGGAACGAGAAGTTTTAAAATAATACTTGACCTAGTTTAAGGTTTTTGTCCAAATTATATTAATGTAGCCTATTTCTTTTTCGTCACTTTGTTTTGCTTTGTAACAATAAAAGTAACCCCTGGGGTATCAAACAGGTAGGTAAATTAGATTGTCGCTTTAAAGACGATTTGTTTTGATTTTATAAACTTCTTTGTCGAAACCTTGCTTCAGGCCAATGTAACTTCTTGGGTTTTCAAATAAAATAATATTTTGGTAAGAGTAAATTAAAGGACATTTTAAATAGCCTCAAGCAAAGCCTAATTATTTAGGTACTTAAAAAGGTGGACGACGGTAAGTATTATTTATTCTCTTTTATTAGAAAACAACTGTCACGAAAAGCTTTAACTGCGGGGTTATTATAATTATTTAAAACTCATTTCTGTATTTGGTGGATCCTCAGTGGATTAAATGAACGCTGGGTGGCTCGCCAATGATGAAACAGCATAGCACAGAAGCATGTTTTGGTAAAATAATACTATTCGTTTTCAATGGCATAACCAACTAAATTGTAGCTATACAATAAACATAATATTATAAAATTGTCTGTATGATCACAGGTTGATATCAAATACATGATCAATAAAATACTTAGGCATAATAATCGAAAAAAACTTATCTTTTAAACATCATATCTCTCATCTGGTCCAGAAAACAAGAAAGCTCGTTCATATATTTAAAAGTCTTAGGCATGTTTCGAGTTGGAAACTGGTTACAACTGTGTATTTGCCAAACAATCGTATCGTATGGTATTTCCACCTAGGCGGCTCGTACAAAACGAATATCCTAAACGTTTAAAGAGCTCAACGACTTCTCCTAAAAGTTGCTTTCTTCAAACCACGTTTGTTCACCACAAAAACCCTTTGTAACGATGCGAATGTTTTAACAACCAGACAGCTGTATGTACTACTAACAATTATAAAAAAACATTTCTCTATAGACGTTTCTACAGATAAGAAAAGGCTAATTCTAGGCGACACTATGAAGTCTGTGAAACAACCCCAGTAAGAACACCTTTTGCCCAATTTTTTTTTCAATTCCAGTGCAATCGACTTTACTATAAATTTAACAAAATTCTTGCAATTGTTAATCTGTCTAGGGTAGAATGTAAGAAGAAGCTCACACAGTGGCTTCTGGGTCTTGACTTCGAAGAAACGGAAAATCTGCTTACTATCTTATCCTAGTCTAGCATTTTTCATAACCCCTCACACACACATTCGTATACACATTCATCTTTAAACGTAAGCACATACATAAACCATCTTACTCTCTCTCTCACACACACACAACACCACACACACAACACCTTGCACATCACACTCACACTCACGCACTAACAAACACACACGAATTTAATTTTAATTATTTGATTTTATTTAATTAAAACTTGTTTTATTATTTTTTTCTTACCATAGTCCTACATGTTCTACAATTGTGATAATTCTAATCTCGGCGAGGGGGGCCAGGAGTCCATAGCACAGGGTACCCTAGATTGGATTCCTGACTCCCACAAACGTACCTCCAATATTTGCTACACCTCTATATTGTAGTTTGTACTTTGTGGGAGCAAATAAATCTTATTATTATTATAGGTTGATTGGTAAATAAAACAGCTCTTTTTTAGACACTGTTACCAGGCGTAAGATTAATATTGTAGCCTTCTTGGCGTAGGTATTAAATAATAATGTAAAAAATATTTTGTGCATAGTAAATTTGTTGTGGTGGTGTGTAAAAGCATTTTCCACATAAAATAGGTACTCAAGTTTAATCTCAGTGTCTAACATTATATTTTAGTTATAATAAAGCCTTTAACACTAAAAAACTAGAAATATTTACAATATAAAATAATTGAAATTAAAATGTTGAACATTTTCATTAATTTTCCACATAAAACACTCGAGTTTAGCCTCAGCGCCTAACTTCCTATTTTAGTAATTACAAAGCCTACTAGTACTACTATAGTATTCTGCCGTCCTTTAACTAGAAGGCCGTTAAGCCCAAAAAGTTGTTTCCGAGAAAATGGCAAAAAATGTGGGAATCGTTATTTCTTAAAAACTATGACACTTTGGTTAATGATTGTTGGACTTATTAATTGATATTTCTTTCTATTTATCCTAAAGAATCTTTTATGTCCAGAAACTCATACTAATTACATTTTAAATTAATTTTTCTTATTTTGTTAAGCATGTAACCTAGACATCGCATCTTATTACTGTACTAAAAGGCCGTTAACCATACCGTAGCGGCTTTTTAGAGAAGTAATTTATTTGAAATTTTCGCCTTCATAATGTTTGTTAAATTTTGATCAGAAATACTCAACTAAAAAGTTGTTAAGTGACGTAACTGCTTTATAGCCATGACATTCGCTTCGATTTAAATTTCAATAACTTTCCTAATGAGCGGCTACGGGACTTTAGATGCTTTTAAGCTAATTATTGCCAATGGGATATGGAACTTTTGTAAAATCTTAACTGCTTTACTTAACTTAAAGGTGGCTAAAAACATTTCGCTTGTGGTTAACTTCTTTATAGTTTAGCATTCTTATGAGAATATGTGAGAAATTAAAGACATATTCTTTTAAAAATCACCCGCCCTAGAGTGATGCACTTTGTGAGGCAGGCGTTCTTAATTATACTGATATCAGTCCTCAGGACTATAATAATCCGTGTTGCAAGGCGCATAGACTTCCTGAAGCAGAAAGTGTATGCCTGGGCAAACCGTATTCGTAGGTATAAGCGGCGAGAAGACCGATACACTCAGAACCGCACCTTCCAGAGCGATGAAATGTGGGTATATAGGACTTCGGAGCAACCGGACCAAGGTGTGGCTCATACGTGCCTGCCGGATGATGATGGCATGTGCTCTTTCTGGCGCAGTATCTGGTCGGTGCCTGTCAGTCACACTGAAGGGGATTGGACTCGGGAAGTCGAGCGAGCCTGCGATCCAAAACCAGAAATGGGGGCTATTACCATCTGCCCCCAAGATGTAGCTCGTGCAGTCCGCCCGTTGCCTAACTGGAAGTCTCCAGGGCCGGACGGGCTGCACAACTCTGGATAAAATGATTTATAAGGTCGCATGCTCGCTTGGCGGCTTAGTACCAGACTGCATTGGAGTCTGGTTTGCTACCCCAGTTCTTAACGATAGGAGTTATCCACCTGCTCCACAAATCTGGAAGCACCACGGAACCCAAAAATTATAGGCCGATCACATGTTTACCGTCGGTCTATAAAGTTCTTAAATCCATTTTGAGAGTTAAAATTAACAAACATATCGACAAGAACTCCATCATGGCTGCCTCTCAAAATGGATTTAGGAACGGGTCTCGCAGTACTAAGGAGCTACTCCTCATTGATAGGGCCATTAGCCAGTTCCCGAAAGGATCTGTCGACATGTTGGATAGATTATAAGAAGGCCTATGACTTGGTGCCACATACAAGGCTCATGAGGGTGCTGGAGTTGTATAAAGTAGATGAACTCTGCGCACCTTCCTGTAGTCATGGATGGGGCAATGGAGGAAAGTCCTTCGCTATCCAGTATGTCGAAATATCCAGAGGAATAGCGAGCCGATAAGGATCGAGGGAGGCATATTTCAGGGCGATAGTTTGAGTCCACTTTGGTTCTGCTTGGCGCTGAATCCTCTAAGTACACTGCTGGAGGACTCAGGTCTAGGCTATCGGCTGAGGAGAGGTGGTCAGGTTATATCTCACCTCCTCTACATGGATGACCTAAAACTTTTTGCCCCCAACAATTCACAACTGATGGAGCTACCGAAAGTAACTGAAACTTTCAGTAGAGCCACCAGGATGGAGTTGGGTGTGGAAAAATGTGCGGTCATGCATGTAAAGCGAGGGGAGATTGTGGATTCCATGGGAACCCAACTCTCGGATTCCATATACCTTAGAGCCCTCTCCGCATCCACTCCGAAACCTTTAAGTATTTGGGTATGCCGGAAGCGTTAGGCATCAATGTTACTGACATGAAGCAATCGTTGAAGGAGCGCTTCTTTGGCCACCTGAAGAAAGTATTTAATAGTCTTCTATCAGGCGGAAACAAGGTGCGCGCCTTCAACGGCTGGGTCATGCCGGTTTTGATGTACTCAAATGGACTCAGACCGAACTTGACGCCCTGGATAGGATGGTCCGTACGCTGCCGACTGCGAATGCATCACCCACGGTCATCGGTAATGAGACTGTATATACCGCGAAAGTGTGGAGGTCGAGGCTTTTTAAATGCTAAGACCCTCCACAATCGCGAGATATGCAGTCTATGGGAATATTTCCTAGAAGCCGACGTGGGGATGCATCGAGATGTGGTCGCGGTGGACAAGGGCCTCACCCCGCTCTCCTTGGCAAAAGAGAACTGGCGCAAGCCTGTAGTGCTTGATACTAACGACCGCAGGGCCTCCCTGCGGTCATTAGTGTCAAGCATGGCATGTATGGCAGAGTAAGGAGCTTCACGGATGCTTTTTCCGGGCCCTATATGGACCCGATATAGATTTACTAGCGTACGGACGCTAGTAAATCTACATCGGGTCCATGTAATGGTGGTGGATCGAACCGAGCGGCGCGCATTGATTATTGACATAACGGTCTCGCATGACGGGAACCTCGTGAAGGCCGAGAAAGATAAACAAATCAAGTATCTTGACTTGGCTCACGAGGTTGTCGACATGGGAGATGTGGACTCCGCGATCGTTGTGCCGATATTCGTATCAGCCAATGGCTTAATTGCCAAGAGCCTCGACCAACACCTATGGAGGCTTTCGTTGGGCAGCTGGGTTAAGGGGCTGATTCAGAAAGCGGTACTTCTGGACACGGCCCGTATTGTTAGGAGGTTCCTCTGTCTGGAGCCCTGACCACCGCCGCCGGTAGCTTGGACCCTGTTACCCATACCGGTGGACTACTATTTTTTATATTTTTAAATGTTTTTATATTCTAACATTAATAAAATAAAGGAAATAATGTTTACTATTTTGGTACCACATCATTTATTTGTACACGACCGTGGCAGTCGGATATCCGGGTTGAGATTGAGACTCAATCTTTCCACCCGGACTCAATGTTTCATGTCCGCAATCCACCATCCCGTCGCACTCAATGATTGAGTGTGACGGGATGGTGGACGGCGTGGGTGCTGGGTGGGGTGGCCGCGCCCCGCTCACTCCCGAAGTAAACGCAGCGCGAGAGTCGGCAAACTGCCTTTTAGCTAAATAATGTGGCTTAGCTGCTTTGTAGCTTAGCATCATTTATTTAATTTTTCACCATTTTCATCAAACTGACAAGAATTATTTACAAGCTAAGTATTGTGAGAAATTTACAGAATTAAGTGCTTAACTAAAATAACGTTAAGGGCGGATAACTGCGAATAAGTTAAGGTTTTGACTGAAACTGTCATATAAATGCTTAACTATAAAGTAGTTATAGTCCTTTTACGTCTCTATAGTCAAGAATAATCCGATAACGTAATTGTAGTTAAGTAAAACACCAGAAAATAATCGTCACATCCGGCAGTTAAGGTATTTTAACGTACATTAAGCGAAGAAGTGTGGGTTAGACGCTTTCAAGTGATGAAATCATCATAAAATATGTTACTTAACGGCCTACAAAATGTTCATATCTTTAAAACTATTTATGTTGTAAAAATGTTTCTTAGACAGAAAGATAGAGAATTTTGAACTCTATCACTTTCTATTAAAAAGTAAAAAAACACCATTTGAGGGTTAACGGCTTTCTAGTTAAAGGACGGCAGTATTCATAAACTAAAACTAATTACAATATAAATCAAGTAAAACATAACTATTGTACTTAGGTGTCTTTGTCAATCAGCGTGTCCTTTGACGCATAGGCCCTACCTAGGCTCCTCCATTTGTCACGGTCTCGAGTTTCTCTATCCCACAGGGCACTGTATCAACTATGTTATCATCCCAACCAGCGGTTACGTTGTTATCCTCAACATCTTTGCAATCCATCTCTGATTTTTTGCCGTTCCGTTACAGCTTTAGGCCATTTACTGTTCTTATCGCGGAGAATATAACCAGCCTATCTCCATTTTAGTATTTGTTTGTGGAAGACAGCATCATTTAATTAGGTAATTTTCCTCAGATCTGTCTGTTTGTTATTGGAGTTCAGTATGCTGCATCCCATGTCTCTTTGACAAGAAGAACTTTTTTGAAGGGTTTTTGTGTCAAAGCCCATGCGTAACGCGCATTTGATTTTGATACTGAGTTGTCCAAGGTAGACGAGTTCACATAGGTACTCTATACTTTTTCTGTGTATACTGATTGTATCTTCAATGCTGTTTGTCATTAGTTTTGTTTTCTCCTTGTTCATTCAGACTCCCACAGACTCCCACTTGAATGCTTCCTTCTGCAAGCTCTTGCGACATCTTCTGTAGTGTGTGATGTTTATGAGAAATTAAGACTTAGTCATCTGCAAATCGTAGGTGGTTTAGTAACCTTCCATTAATATTGATGCCGTATTTTTGTTTTTTTTAGGTTTTCCAGATGCTAATGTGGTCTAGTGAATCAAAGGTTTTTTTTTTCTATTTTAGTACACATCTATTATGAATATTTATGAATAGGTATAGGATTACCTTCACACTCAAAAAAAAAACGTATATAGAAGATTAAAAGCAGCTTAGTATTAAATAGCCAGAATAAATAAAAAAAATACTAGTACTATGAAAAATATAATTTTTGTGACATGTTGGAGAGATTACCTACAAATGTACAATAATAATATCGTTTTCTCAAAAATGCTTGGAAATTCGAACATTATTTTAACAACCTTCTTCGAGATAAATCAAAATTGCTGTACTGGTCAAAAACAAGTGACGATGCGGCCAGAAAAGTTACTATGAAAATCCATATCTGGCGTGTTTAGCGGCCAAATAAATAACTATGAAAACTCATATCTGTCGTGTTATTTAAAAATGGAACGGACTTTTTACTTCAATACACGGCAACCAAGGAGGTTATATATCAAAGATTTTATTTAAATTTCGAATTGGCTTACAAATAGAACAAAGAAGAAACAAATGAACATATTGGCGCATGAAAAATGATAGTTGTTCGTCATTGATTCTGGAATTTCTATTTAATTTACTCAGTTTGAATTTCCGCGCGTTGTTTGAGAAAAGTACTATACAAGCCTTGGCCGCAATCAGGAATTGATGGACGATCGTGAAAATGAGGGCCGAGGCGAAGCCGAGGCACTCATTTTCACGATCGTCCATCAACCCCGTATTGCTGGCCGCGACAGTAATGTACTATACATGTTAAGAGCGCGATAATGAGGTCATGAAAGTCGTTATTAAAATCCTCAATTTGCTTAAGACATTATGTAATAAATTTTCCTTTTATAACTAAGGCATGAAATAATTTTGTGCTAAAGTTATAATGAGGATTTAATTTTCACTCTAATCTCATTTCATATTTACGAGTATTTTTAAGAAGACGAAACGTGACTTTATATTAATAAAAACTTAGGTAGGTACCGCAAAAGTGTAGAAATTGTTTTTTCCTAGGAAGGAAATAAATCTAAATAAACAAACTTAAGCCTTGTCCTAATAATACGCGATCGTACTACGAACACGCTATCGTCACGATCATTATTTTGTCACACATCTGTTCGAAAAACCCGAACGTGGCAATCGCGTATTTGGGTGTCGATCGCTAAGAGGATAGATATTAAGGTCAGAAATTGGGAATTCCTGTTTGCCCGCAAAGTACACTGACGAGGGTAATTTTCCCTTAACTGTTAATTGTTCATTGGTAGGTTTGGGTACCTGCTGGGACAACTGCTTTAAATGGTTATCGTTTTAAGGTAATAGAACGCTAAATGAGTATCCATCTAAACTCACCATATACACAATATTTCCGCTAATCCCTCTTAAAATCGAATAAACGCGTTTTTATCTGTATCCGTTCTGTTCCCTTCATTACCATTATTTCTCAGTGACCTGTAAATAAACGGATCGTTTTTTAATTTTAAATGATCCGACGCTTGTTCGGAATAGTGAAATCCACTATAAAGGACTATTTATACGTCATTTTATTTGGAAATTCGATGTTTCTGTTTATTTATTTTTTAAGTTCGAAATTTTTGTTGAAAAATATGAAAGTACGTTTTCTTTTTTGAAGAAAGTTTTGTATGATCCCCATTAAGCCTATTAGTATACTTAGCGAAAGTAACACAAAATGCATAAAGAAAGTTAAATATGCAATGCGAATTAATCACTTTACACTTTACGAAAGCTACCTTTTGGTATGGGCATCTAGAATCAATTATATTTCTTTGATTTTCATTGACGTTCAAAAGTGCCTTTTATGTGCCTATTTGAAATAAATTATTTGCCTTTGACTTTGACTTTACAATTTGAAACTATATTTTATTTCACAAATGATTTTTCAATTTCTCTCAAATCTCCATCATTCGCATAAGTCATGTATGTCTCTCATTTGTTTAGAAATTAATACTTAATACCGCATTGTTATAATCCATTACACACATCACATAATTATCTTGACACTAAATACCCAACTTTGCGTAGCGAGTCTATATAAACTTCATGGCCACTTCTTAATCTGAATTTATCAAACATCAAGCATAATTAATTTTTCAGTATTTCAGTAAATATGTGTACCTACTTCTGCCTATATTAAAAAGATAATCTTAATATCTAAACATGACGTTGTTCCTTCAATACATACCTACAGCCCACGCTGAGACACGAACTAAACGCACAATGAAATTCCTGAGCTTCCAAGAGAATTAGATAAATAAGCACAGCTACAGCTCTTAGTTTGAAGAGTGTTTTCTTAGGTCATGAATAAAATAATATGCTTCGTGTAATTAACACATAACAAATCTATCTAGCTAGTTTTAATTTATCATCTTCTGCTAATATAATTTCATGAAAGTCTAACATCTTTCGCATTCATGATAATAATTATCCTTTTGCTGTCTTGGTTGAGGCCATAACACCTCTGTGGTTTCGCTATGGGTAGCTGTTCGAAATTCATATTTTTTTTAAATTTTGCAATTTGCAGGTGAATGTCAGGATGTATGCTGATCAAAAAATCAAAATAAAAATTCAAACTAGGCTGAGAATCAGCACTTTTCGAACATCAAAATTACATAAAACAGTCCCCCAAAACGCCCACCCTTCACCATTTTCTAGTGCTTTAGCTGGGAAGAAGAAGTGGCGCAACAAACTCCCCAGCAGCACAGCGGTCTGTTCAGTTAGAAAAAATTAATTCTATGCAAAAGTATGCAAAATAATTTACATTACGCAACATAAAACATAAATCGAATTAAGTATTAGCCATATAATATCAGCTAGCATACGCCAAAATACCAACCAAAATAATAATAATAAAATAACGAGAACTATATGTACCTACTCAAGCAGAAATAAAAAGTAAATGTAAACATTAATTAACTAAATAAAAGCCTCCAGGCATAAAGGGCGTGCCCGCTTACATACAAAACAAGATTGAATTGCGTTGAATATGAATGATTTGAATGAATTTGCTTTCGCCTTTAGATTCAGCCCTGTGACAGGCAGACGGACGGATAGATATGCAGACTGTTGGAACTATGTAAACACAAACACTACCTATCTAGCCTCCTTTATGAAAAAGTTACGTTGATTCCTTTTTCGTACGCTTGGTGCGCCACTCTTCTTCCTCTCTGCCATTTTCCGCGTTCACATGTTATAGTGCAATTTATTATTTTTGGCTACAATATACTGTTTTAATATATTCTATCCGTGGTATTATTTCTACACAGACTGCGTAGGCTTTGTAATTAGGTATTTTTACTACCACTATAATGTGTACTTTCCTAGAGATAAGCAAATACTTTTTTCGATTCATCTCTCTATTTTGTTCACAGAAATCAAATACTCAAGAGCACGACCACAACCAGTTTTTAGGGTCCCGTACCTCAAAAAGAAAAAAAACGGAACCCTGATAGGATTACTCTTGTGTCTGTCTGTTTGTCCGTCTGTCACAGTCAATTTGCTCCGAATCCAATGGACCGATTAAGTTGAAATTTGGTACACATTATGTATTAAAGACGGACCTCTAACGAAAATAAATGAATATGAGGGTAACTTTAGGGGGCCCATTAGAAAATTTAAAAAAAAAGTTTTGCAAACGTAATCGTTTGACATAAGAAATGAAAGGGCTTGTAAATAGATGAAAATTTACAAAGCCCGCCTTTAATTCCGAAACTACTGAGCCTAAAATTTTGAAAAAAATACAGAACATAGTTTTATACCTATAGATTACAGTAAAACCTATATGAAATCTATGGTCTTAAAAAAACATGGTAAATTCATCCCAACTACGGAACCCTTCATTGTGCGTGGTCCGACACGCACTTGGCCGGTTTTTTCAGTAGTAGTACCTTTCGTATCCAAAGAGTAAATGAGATCTAAACAATCGTTTAGATCTCATTTACTCTAACCCACCCCACTCTCTCTCTCGGGTTAGTAATCACTAACCCGTATAACTAGCTTTAGGTTTAACGGGCTTTTTGACTGTGCTAAGTATTGAAGTCTTGGATTTCTTTGGTAAAAAGAGCAATACAGCGATTCGAAGAACAATTGAACATAGTCAACAAGTCATCTGAGTAAATGTGGATATTTAGATCTTTTAACAAAAGGTACTTTGTTAGTGACAGGCTGTATGCTGTTTTTAAAACTGTTTTCAGTAATAATGTATTAAATACAACAAAAAAAAACTAAGTTAAATGCGTTTATTAAGTAATAATCAATATTTTACACTAACATACACTAATTATCATAATACACTTACCTACATTACATAAAATTAAATTAAAATCAATTTACCTACATGTATATAAAAATGGGGGGGGGAAATAACCACTATAAAGTTAAATGCGTCATAATAAGTTCTTGGGAAATACAATAGTCACCATTAAAAGTACCTATGTGTTCAGAGATAATGCTCTAAATTGAGTAGGCCCCGAATTTAGGAACTTTAACATTATAAAAAATATTTATATAATTTGACAAATTACTAACTTAATTTTAAGACTTCATCTTAAATGTTACTTGTACCTAAATGTTATTGAATGCCGGAGGAAACAAAGTAACTTGTAATAAATATTCATTAGACTTGGCGTAGTTAATGTCACCGAATACGTAGGTAATAAATTTGTAAGTTTTAAGTTTTCAGTTAAGTAGGTACCATAGATTAGACTGAATGACTATATCTTACAAATTCTGTTTTTTTTTTTAAATCAATCGTGAATTAGAAACTGATATTGATGAATTATACTGATAAATAGTAAATTGAATTAAATTGACTACCTCGTTGTATGGTCTAGTGGTCGCAAGCGCTCGCTGAGCATCAGGTCCTGAGTTAGATTCCCAGGTTTGGGAACCTGTTATTGGGTGTTCGTTTAAGGAATTTCTCGGTAGCAGCCCGGAGTCTGGATTTGTGCCTGGTTGATGGCAATAGACTCGCCTCCTATTACATGGGACTTAAACATTACTGACGAAATGTGGGTGTACTATAGGTTCACCTCTGCCTAACCCATCGGGGAAACTAGGGGTGATATTATGTGAATGAAATTGTATTAATTAGAAGTTGCAATTTTTAGCTTCTAATTATTACAATTTCATTATTTCATTATAGAAGCTACAAGCCAAAATATTCCCTATGGGCTAATATCTTTTCTTAGAACCCATATTACTCGTATGAGTGATTTAGCAATTTCATTTTCATCTGATAGTGCGAGCTAATTTTATGCTCGAATGGGGACGAAGTTAGTATTATAATTATTAATCATTTATTTCCGATTTTCAAATACATCCATACAGTTGTTAGTAACACGGAAATGCTTATGAAACTAATGTTAGTAATGACAAGACAAGATTTTACAAACTAAATATAAAACAACACTATCGGAAACTCCGAGACTCGTGCGCGTGTTTACTTGACTGCATGCAGTCGTATCCAACGCTCAATCATCGAAGAATCCCATCCCAATTATAGAGAGTGCCTTGAAATCGCTTCCTTCGAGATATTACTGTGTACTCCTTTGATAATAACACCCACCCAACCCTCTGTAGAAGATTATGAGAAACATTTATTTAAATCTTTCATCCATTGAATAGATTTCTGTATTATTATTTTCTAGCCCGTCAGTTATACATAATTATCTTATATTTATATTCCTTCTAGTTCAGTATGTCATGTTCAGTGTGCAGAACGACAAACTAAGTAAATAATAATATAATTAGGATAGACGTAAAATCATATAAAATAAAATAATCGTAAAATCGTATTGAGGAGCTCGTGGCTAAATAATAACAGCCGCACGGGTCGATCCGTCAGGTTAAGCTACGCTTGCCGGGGTTGGTCGTGGATGGGTGACCATCTTTACATATCGAGACTCCTTCGTGCCTCGGAAAGCACGTTAAGCCGTTGGTCCCGGCTGTCATTCGTTGATCTTTGACAGTCGTTACGGGTCTTCAGAAGCCCGAAAGTCTGACAACCAGTCTTACCAAGGGGTATCGTATTACCCAGTTACTGGGTTGTGGAGGTCAGATAGGCAGTCGCTCTATGTAAAATACTGGTATTCAGCTGCATCCGGTTAGATTGGAAGCCGACCCCAATATAGTTGGGAAAAGGCTAGGCAGATTGAGACGTAAAATCATAATTATGGATATTATTTTGGGATATGCTACAGCCATCCTTGAATCATTCTTAGGAATAACATACCTGAACAATTTTATATTGCCTAAGTGTTACGTAACTAACTATGTATACAATCTTGGAATCCATTTTTCACATCACAAAAATCTAACCGTATCTATTTCAGGGACTTTTTATTCTTCTCACCCTAATATTGGCATCACTCCACGAAAATATATATGTGTCACTACTTGGCCATAATCTTTCTTCAATGACAAACAAAATCTATTCAATAATTTTGTGTTGAATGAATCCAAGTAAATTATTTTACACCAAATACTTTTAGAGCAAAGTGAGTTGTAAAATGGAAGAGCTATTGCAATGTGGAATCAATTATGTTGAGAGAGATAGTCAAATGAAATTGGCGGCTGGGTTAATAATTATTTTTTTCGGTGGATTATTAATGCTCGTGATTATCAATGAAACTGGAATAATAACTTTATATTCCTCATTGTTTTTTCGATGTCATCTCGAAATGTCTTTAGAGGCCCAAGTTGTAAATAAATCGGTGCTGGATTCCACGGGCTTATGTCACTTTATTCTCGAATTCTCAATTATTTATTGCATTCCATAATGTTGTTAAAACAGTTAGTAGGCTTAAAATTAATGGTACAATTATGGACCCTGTCGGGCACAGCATAGTGGGAGAGAGGAAGAAGAGCGCTTTGTTTGTTTATAATATTTAGGTATGTATTCTGGTAATTGTATTTTTATTTAATTTCTACTTTTCTTTTTTTGTCTAATTTCTAATATCAATTAATAATATGTTTATAATAATTATTTCTTCTCTAGTGTTGGTAAATGTAACTTCAATATTTCATACTTTGGTAAATGGATTTGTTGCAAAGGTACTTATTAGGGCCGAGTCGCCAAAGTTCTTTAATTTCGGGATCCGGTTTCCGGGGGTTCCGGAAAGAGCTCGGGACTTGAGACCATTACAACAACGAGGCGGTTTTAACAATTTCAATCATCTACCAGCTCTTGTCCCGTGTTTCGTCGGCGCTACACGTTTCCCTCATCTATTCTCCTCTGTCAACCGTCACGCTATTATATTCATTCCCTTTCATTTATCATTCTTCACACAATCAATCCATATTTTCTCTGGCCTTCGCTTCCACTCAAAAAGGCAGTGTTAAATTAAAAAAAATAAAAACTCCCGACAAAAACAAAGCATCTAAAAAGTAAAAAAAAAACTGAATAATGTATTGGCCCTTTAAATTTAATAGAAGAGTTGTAGGTAATATTTTGATCCAAATTTTTTGATTATTTTTTTCGTCGTCGCGTCGGGGGACACCTAATGAAAATATGAAATTAACAGCAGCTATCCTTTCTACAAAAGCATATATTCATTATTCCTAGTGTGTTTTGGCGTTTTCATTAGCCATTATTTTACATGGAGCGACTGCTTTTTTGACCTCCACAACCCAGTAACTGGGTAATACCCTTGGTAAGACTGGTTGTCAGACTTTCGGGATTCTGACAACTCGTAACTGTCAAAGATCCACAAATGACAGCCGGGACCAACAATGACTTAACGTGCTTTCCGATGCACGGAGGAGTCTCTCATCCACGAACCAACCCTGTCGAGCGTAGTTTAGCCTGATGGATCGACCCGTCCGGCTGTTATTACTTAGCTATGAGCTCCTCTATTAATCATACCTACTCAAAAGTTTATGGATGAGGACAGACTGGCATTTATACCTTTATTACTAATTAAGAGTCCTTCTCCACGCACAATTTTATAATACAATCTTATTAGGTATACACGTGTGTCGAGTCTCAATCCTATCGTGTAGGATGTAGTTAACATGAACAGTGCTAACTAGGAATTCACCCAGGTTCACCTACAAAGTACTTAATTGTTAGGACTAAATACCTAAAACTAATCTAGTGAAGACTTGACACGTCTTTGAGAATGTCTCTAGAGGGAAATATTAAGTTCCTACGCTCTAACATTTTATTGTGTGTCCTACACATGTGCGTTTTATTGTGTGTCCTACGCACTAACATTTTATTGTTGAGTAGGTGTTATAATATAGGATAAAATATAGTGAAGAAGACCTATGTCTGCAGTAACTCATACGTTTGGCATTTAATGAATGTTAAATTAACTTTTATTAGAATTTCCTTGATATTTAACAAAACTACTTAGTTTTGTTGACATTTCATCTTCCTCGCAGCAATATTGCCCTGCGCTAATATTTTTCCTTCTACATTTTCATTTTTCTTTCTTTCTGACTTTATATTACTTAAAAATAATCCTTTGAAATCTAGTGAATTGGTTTCAGTGAATTTTCATTTGCGGATTACACAAACATTGAAACAACAATATTCTTTGCATCGCATAGCATCTCGTCTTTATTCACAACCAATAAATACACCTAAGTCCTATGTTCCGTATTACATAGGACTTAGGTGTATTTATTGGTGCAAGACTTTCTCCTTAAGGACTTTCTATAAATCTACTTAAAACTTTTTCGATTTCATTTATATTAAATAGAAAAACATTAAAGTCTTTAAGAACTTTGTATCGGACTATTTATCTTTCCTTCTATACCTACATTATAAGTTTGTATGGAGGGTGTAATCTTCGGAACAACCAGTCGGATTTGAACAATTCTTTTTGCATTAGATAGCCCAATTCTTGAGGAAGGTATAGGTTATGCATTATCAAGCGCTACGATCCTTAAGGCTCTTACATACTGGGGCGATTCGTCGCGCGACGCGACGCCGCCGCATTGTTCGCCGTGAGGATTGTTTTGTTAAAATTCGCGTCGCGCGACGAATCGCCCCAGTATGTAAGAGCCTTTAGGAGCCGAGCAAAAAGTAGTAATAACGCGGGCGGGCGATGCGGTGCAACGCGATGTGTTGCGGCCCGAAACATCACGCGGACGAAGTCGCGGGCAGAAGCTAGTCTTCTATTAAAAACAAAACTATAATTTGAATATAAAATAAATTATTATGTCTCGGCAGAGTCCTTGAAATAATTACCCACGGCCGCTCTGTAGATAAACCTTCTGCGTCAATGCGTACCTGACACGCATTCGAGACTGTTGCGTACACTGAGATTTCGAAGCGCGGCGTTCCAGCCGTTTTCTATGAAGACATAATACTGTTACTTATTTTATACTGTGACAATACCTAACACTTTTCTCGACCTTCATATCTTATCCCAAACGCGCATACTATCTCAACAATGCGGGAACTATTTTAAGAACAAAAACCAAATAAAAAATAACGTGGTTCTTCATCACATCGTTATTTACACAGTGAGTTATATTAAACAATACATTGTAAACCAGCTGGAGAGCAGTTTCACTAAGACATATCGGCGATATATCTCAGTTTTATTGTGCACTTTGTTCCATATAGTTCGCTGGGTTGTTACCGAAACGACGTACGCGACTGTTTGTGTCATTATTGTGTACTTTATCTGATAATACATACATTCGTAACATCATGCTCACGTTTGTGTTCGCGAAAGTGTAGGCTGAGTGAGATGTATTAACTACATAATTATTATGTGAGACCACACTACGATGATAAATGAAAACACGGGAATACTAGTGCATACGAGTATTTTCAATCCATCAAAAATCTTCAAACATCAAAGTTAAAACAATGTTTTTTACCTTTTTTTATTAGTATGATAATTTTACTGTAATTCAAACGATTTGACATTATTTGCATTTTGTAGTAGGTATTATAATTTCTTCTTATTATTATTTAAAATTATAATATCTTTTATTTAAAGTGTAAATTAAATACGATTTTCATGCCGATGAGACGGTAGAACATGGACCGCTATTATAAAAAATAAAATATTTATGTACTAATTACTCATGTTTGCAAAATAAATAAATGATTTGATTTGATTTAGAGCGATCTCTCTATCACTCTTGGGTACTTTTATGACAGTCTTTCTCAATCTCGAATATTTAAAGCATTTCATGTTTGTTACGTGACCCACACTTTTTTTGCCGCTTGATGAAAATATTTGGTCAAGCGATGAATTGGGGCCAATTAGGAAGCGTACGACCCTTTGTACACACACGTTTTCTTTGCCGTGAAAAACTAGGGTTCATTCGCGATGTGTAGGCACGGTCGTCAGGGTTGTATGGACACTATGGAAGGTTGTTGACAGACAGACACGTTTTTTCTACGGCGCGGATTATACGCTGTATTGCATAAAGAAATCGTGGCATGTACAAAGGGTTATACCGTAACATACGGTTCGGTAAATCTGATTATGATGGTCGTCTTAGATTTATTTAGTTTGAAAATATATGTATTGTTTGAACAAACTATTGCTAGGACAGAAAAAACCCTGGAAGATAAACAAGAAATGAAATAGCTTGCACAACAGCTATTTTGCTTGAACTAAAATGCGTAGGTACCTAATTACGTACAACAGTGAACAGTAATTTTACTCGTTGAAACTCGAAAAAATATACCCATTGTATTATCATGCCTAGTGGTGACTACACCATAACACTCAACGAAAGAACATTTCATAGCTGTGTTCCATTTAATACCCAAGAGGTGAAAAAACAATGCTCGCTTCATTAAGAGAAACAATTTATTTATAAACATTAATTTAACAGTTCAAAATGACTCTCAATTTCTAGTCTTAATTTAATAAATCTTAATTTACTGTTTGCAGAAATGCGGACGAATTCTTTAATGCCCTATGATATTTTCCCTTCCATTTTTAGTTAGTTTTCTTTAGAAAAATCCGCTAAAACATTGTGTTACCAGAAAAACATCAAAGACTCGACGTGATGCCGACCGCATGACACACTAGTACGTAAAAAAGGTAATCTTTATGCAACAATTTGCTGAAGTTTCCATTACAATCCCGACACTTGTGACAAAATGTTAAGAGGAAACGCGGTCACGTGGTCGTTGGCGTTCATTCCCAACTAATGTAATCCTTGTAAAATCTATCATATAATATGTCGGATCCGGTCATTAGTACGGAACCGAAACGAATCGCAAATGCGCCACTGGCGACATCACAATGACCTACGCACAGCTAAAGCGCGCTTCAACAGAGTCACGGCGATGAAGACATTCAGTGTCTGATTGCATCGGAGTTAAGACTTCGCCGAACTGTACTCCAATAGTTGTTAATTGTTATTTGTGGTTCAAGTGTTAATTTGTGATTTTAATAAACGTCGTGTATCCCACCCAGTGTGTTTTCATTGCACGAAACCCATCTTCTGCCCACATGATGTCTGATTCTAATGGAATAAATCCTGACGATCCTACATCATCATCTGCCTAGCCTTTTTCCAACTATGTTGGGGTCGGCTTCCAGTCTAACCGGATGCAGCTGAATACCAGTATTTTACATGGAGCGACTGCCTATCTGACTTCCACAACCCAGTAACTGGGTAATACGATATCCCTTGGTAAGACTGGTTGTCAGACTTTCAGGCTTCTGACGACCCGTAACGACTGTCAAAGATCCACAAATGACAGCCAGGACCAACGGCTTAACGTGCTTTCCGAGGCAAGGAGTAGTCTCGGTATGTAAAGATGGTCACCCATCCACGGACCAACCCCGGCAAGCGTAGCTTAACGTGATAGATTGACCCGTGCGGCTGTTATTACGTAGCCACGAGCTCCTCCTGATGATCCTACATATCTATACATAATTATTATATATTAAAGTCGCTTTCCGTGTTTGTTTGTGTGTAGATTTTGATGAAGTTTTCACCATCGTTTAGAGCATTTATTACGGAAAAACTACGAAATCTCGATATTTTGTCAAGTCGTAAAAACCGTGCGTAGTAGGAGCGTGCCTCTAGTGTTATTATATTATTTATATTATAATGGCATGAACGCTAATGACCACGTGACCGCGTTACCTCTTAAATGCACGTTCAAAATATAGGTTGTAATGGCGATAAAGAAAATACTTTTTTAAACTTTTGCCGACGTCAGAAAAACAGGCGGTTTTGTCACAAGGAAAAACTCCTAATAAGGTTAATCGTCTCAAGTTTGGAAAAGAAGGAAAGGGTGCACTTCCTGGACGTATCTCAGCCATTCAGCATTTTTCCGGGACGACGATACACTCTTACCCTTCTCGTATCAGGCCTAAATCCAAACCCGGACTCATCGCAAAATAAAATTTTATCCCATTGTTTCTGGGTCCATGTCAAGTGCTCCCTACACCATTCGTTTCAACGGGCGCGATTCCCATGGCGTATAGGTGGGCACCTAATTGGGCGTCGTGCTCATAGGCCGTATTCATGCAGCCTATTTCTCACGGTTTGGTGGCTAACGACAAACACCAAAATGATAAAAGTGAGATATTATACCAAAATCAAGCAACAAAAATACATGATATTGGGAAAAAATTATTAGCTTTTATTTTAATGAAAACAAAACACTAGTTTTCGAAAAGTTTCTATTTTTAAAATCAGCCAATACGTTCCCGAGAGCAAAAAGATTGTATACTAATTTACTCTGTTAAGAATAAATAAAATATTGATTGATATTTTATTTATGATGCGTGCTGCTTAAAGTTTTTTAAACTGTGTATTAGATATTTAGATGGCCAGTGCTCAGCATTTATTGTAAAGCCATTCTCATCAGGTAGATTCTATGTTGATATACTGCAATTGTGCAAGAGCTACTTAAAAACAAAGTAAAACACAGCTAACGACATCAGAACAACAACTCATACACACGAACAGGCTCATTTCCAAAACACAAACAACACGTTGCTCTGTTAATCACAGACAAGAAAATCAAAACAATCCATCTCGTTCACGTCATCACCGACATAATTCTTTGAAACGACTTCCTTTGGCATGTCTTCAATCAAACGGTTTGGCAACAACGCAGCCGCCATCTTGTTTAGAACGTCATAAACAATGGACAGGTGTTTAGTAATGTATACAGTTTTTATTGGCGTGTTAAATTGATTGGGATAAGCTTTTATGAGTTAATGGGTGGCTATCTTTGTGCTGGATACTATTGAGAAAGATCAGTGTGTGAGTCATTTGTGTTTTTATTATATCTTCATAACTCGGATATAACGATTCGTACATTTATCTCTTCAAACTGGCTTACTTTAATGGTTATTCTTGAAATAAATACTTAATTTATATATAAAAGTGTAAAAAAAGTAGACGTCAATGAATCGAAAACGATAAAGATTTTTGTTGATTGAGGTTTTAAGGAATGGAGGAGGAATTTGAGAAATAGATTCCATTGGAATTTTACACTTTGCAGGCGTAAAAAATCCATAATAAAAAATTGCAGATGCTGCTAACATGAAACAGAAGCATTTATTTTTATTTTTATATAACATAAATGAAACTCTTTATTCATTGCAACCGGCATTATCAACCAGCATTTGATAGCTCGCGGGACTAAAATAAAAAATATATTTTGCCGTACGTTTATCAGAACACAGTTTACCGAGTCGGTCTCGCGACGTGAGCGCGTCCACCTGTTTCTAGTTAAACTTGTCAGGTAAATACCCATCGTAAGCCTGAATAAGTCCCAGGTAAGTTCATAAATAAAAACGACAGGAAAGTAGGTACTTTTCCCATAAAACTAAAATACCGTACGCAGACTGACATTATCCGCACCGCCTTTAATAAAATTCAATCAATCTGCCTAGCCTTTTTCCAACTATGTTGGGGTCGGCTTCCAGTCTTCCAGGATTCTAGTTAATGAAGTTATAGATATATATTATCTGCTACAGCTGTAGCCATTCTTGCAAAGTTAATCAGTCCCGGTGCCGATCAGAATTCTGCTAACTGAACAGTTACTTCATTACACGGAAGTACAATGAAATTAAAACTGTATGAAGATTGCCTGAGGATTTGAAGAGAAGTGGAATTTGATGTCTAGTCTTTTAGGTTTCATCATCAGAAGAAGTTTATGTTTCACCGTGGGTTTGACCAAAATAATAACATTTCTAATAATCAATCATATCAATCCCTTAACATGGAAGTTCCTGGGATTAAATGACAGCTGATGTAATTAAATAAGTACCCAGATTTAGAAGAACCAGAGATTTTTTATATTTTTTTATTCAACTCTCAAACGGAAAAACACTCTCTGTTGGTTCTAAAAATGTACCCATAAAACATAATATCATGAACAAATAAAAAGTCAATAACATCTTCACTCAACTAACAAAACAGCGTTGTTTCAATGTAAAATCCAATATTTACCCAACTCACGCGAATGTTGCCAAC
This sequence comes from Lithophane leautieri, assembly GCA_949152455.1. Classification (NCBI taxonomy): domain Eukaryota; kingdom Metazoa; phylum Arthropoda; class Insecta; order Lepidoptera; family Noctuidae; genus Lithophane; species Lithophane leautieri. The sequence goes on along the minus strand of OX424463.1, from coordinate 1,168,563 downwards.
ATAAATGCAAACTATAGTCGCAATGAATAGACGTAGACAATATTGAAAATAATAGGCCAGCTTCTATTCACAAAGTAAGTGCAACGCACTCATCTGTTGAACACACAATTGAAGCTGATTAATTGGACCCAGAAGACGGGCAATACTGACAGACGAGAGGTATACTCTTGAAGTACAATATTGAAGCCTGATGTTTCAACATGCAATTAAATTTAGCTAACTTGCTTCCTACAATTGAAATATTAAAAGATTGCGTAAATGTTGATTACCTAATATATGGCTAGGATGAAAAAGAACACTGAGATGACGGCAGAAAAACATGCTGCCTCGTTCAAAACTTCCAATTCAAAGCAGTTGGTCATCATTATGGATATTATTTATTATATTGGTAAGCGTTTAAGTAAATTGAAAATCACTGTTATAGTGAAACATGGGAATCCCATTTCGGTATGATTTTGGAATCTTGGTGATTCATTTCGAAGAACAAGAGGTCTAACTCTTGTTCACCGTAATAAGTGTCTACTGTCTGTGGAGCCGCCCGATTCGGGTCGATTATATTTTAAAGCTTGTAGTATGAATAAAATGTATGGCAAGGTGTGTTTTTTGTTATTGATTAGTGTTTTATAGTTTATTTGTATGCTAATAAAAAAAAAACATTAAAAAGAAAAGAAATATGTATTCGGGAAATGGTAAAACCGCCCTTTCCCTGACTTAACATTAAAATTAACAATTAATTACAAGGCAAAGCTGTACTTATCCATTTTAAATTAGTTAGTAAGATTCCAACGACATAAACTTTATATACAGCTCCAATACGAATCTTATAAGATAGCTTTGTTTTATTGATCCGCCGCCCTTAGCGGGCGGATCCACAGATACGCATCTTACAGATGCGCGTCATAGCGCAATATGGCCGCCACAATTGAAGGGACTTTTTGTAATCCCTTGTATTACAATCAATGTCAAATTTGACCTTTACTATACCTTTGGTCTATGACTTTGTGATCTGATTACCCAACGGCATCGTGACCAACATTGATTTAACACCTAATTCTCGGGTTCATCATAACAAGTTAACAATATTATGACATACATGATATGATTACGTAACATAAGATTATTGAACAATGACATAAAATATTAACCTCATTAGTACCAAAAATACTTGAGTAAGTAGGTACCTACATCTGTTTATGCATAATTACCCTATAACGTTCCCACTGCTGGGACACAGCCCTCCTCTCTGTGAGAGGGAGTCCACAATCCCAATCCACCCCACAACCCACCACGCGGGCCCAGTGCGTGTTGGTAGATGTCACATGTTTTTGATTGTTTGGTTCTTGGACAATGCTGGTTTCCTCACGATGTTTTCCTTCACCGTTTTGAGAGCAGTGGTGATGAAATTATTTACACAAAGTAAAGGCCTGTCAGGGTTCGAACCCTCTACCTATACAAATCGTCAATAGCGGTCATTATTACCTCTGGGCCACCACTGCTCCGCAATCTCTTTACGGCCTTTCAATACGAAGAAATGTTTGTTGATAAAAATGTTTTAATTTTCCTTGTAAATATCCTCATTTAAAGTTGGAAAGCTGTAAACAAGTTTTTTTCCTAATTGGACTGCTTTTATGATCACCCACACAAATTCTCAATTCGATATAAATCTTCTCAAATTTTGAGAACAAGAAATCACCGTCTACCCTAAACAAACATTTATATCGATTCTCGTTAACAAAGAGGCCCAAAGAGCAACTCGTTAACCTTGCAATCGAAGGGCTTTATTGTCCGTTATTCGAAGTGATTACGAAGACCGCTGTCAGTCTCCCATTCGTATCCCATTTATATGCAGATTTGTTGGGAAAATATAAAGGGATCGCATCTGATGTTATACGAGGGATCAAACTTGGGATAATGCTTACATAGATCGGAGTTTAGAATGGGCAAAATGGCTTAGTGGTCGTGCATACAAAATTATTGTGCACTGAAGACGGTTATGTATTGATTAGATGGAGGTGTGCCGTCCTATATAATTGATTTGGCAGTGAATGTATTTAAACTAGGAGTTACCGCCTGGCCACGGGACGGGCGGCGCGAACGGCGTTGCGGCGGGCAGTACATTTTTATTCATTTGTTTTAGTCGCATAACGCTTCGCCGTTCGCACCGCGCGATAATTTTCCACAGCGGAATGTCCCGTGGCCAGGCGGTTACAGCTTTCAAGTGACAGTTTCTGAAATTGGCTTCACGCGATCAACGTGTCGCCACATCACCATGTTTCAATTATGTCTAACGAAGAAATTGAATGAGTCGGTCGGAATAGTTCGTCACAAGAAAATCCCTTCAAACGACGATCAAACCACAGAGGACTTAAATCTTGGAAACTCTTTAGATGCTTAATTTTAATCAAGATGATTACAATTGTAGGTCTCACTCAAATTGGATTGTAATTTGCGAATGGGACGTGATCAGAATTTTTTTCCGACTTCAAAAAAAGAGGCGGATGTGTCACAAGGAAAAACTCCTAATAAGCTTAATCGTCTCAAGTTTGGAGAAGAAGGGAAAGGTACATAGTTGTCAAAGTTTTATTTTGTGTTTACCTTCTTTTATGATGTTGCAAGATTTGTGGGAATGGTTGGTAACCAATAATACAATCTAGAATGAATTATTTTTTTATAATTTAACTTTATTGGAAGAGAAGTTAATTATGTTATTGGTATATGTCATAAGAAACATTATGTTATTCTGAATACTAAGGTATATTATAAGTGCAAATCACTTTCTGGAATTAATATTCTTTCTAAACGCTCTTACCCAGAGTTTAAAATAAACACATCAAAAAGTCGAAGAAATATGGTACGGTTTTGAATTTTGAACGATTTTTACTATTGTAGTATATTTATATTTCTTTTATAAATTATAAATAAGCATGTTTTAATGCATTCGTGACTAAAGCAACAAAATCTTTCATTCACTTGTTCAATTAATCACAATAATTAACAATATGATTGTGTACCGTAACATTCGTAGTATAAAGTTAAAACGAAATTAAACCTTTCATGTTTTACAAAATTAAATACCGATTTTTATTTTTATTATTTGGTAATTCAATACAAAGTGTGACCGCCTCTGTTGTTTAAAACTTGTCGGCAACGATTTTACATTGAATTTATAAGATTGTTTATCTGATCCTGCGGCAATCGCTCCCAATGGAATTTTAACAAGTCTTTCATTTGTTGGGTTGTCGATACTCCGTCCAGGTTCTCTAGAACATGTCTCTGGAGCATGTCTGATGCGTGCTCGATGGGATTGAGGTCTGGCGATTGTGCAGGCCACGGCAATACCCGAATGTTTTCCATTGCCAAGTACTCTCCGGTCCTCCGAGCTGTGTGCGAACGCGCATTGTCTTGCATCAGCGTGAAATCTGAGCCATGACTTTGTGCAAATGGGTGAACATATGGCCCGAGGACATCTTCAACGTAACTTTCAGCTTTCATATTGCCATCTACAAAAACGAGCTCAGTTTTTCTGTTCTTTATAGTACCCGCCCATACCATCACTGTGGCGTCAATGTAAGGGTGCACTTCCTGGACGCATCTCAGCCGTTCAGTATTTTTCCGGGACGACGATACACTCTTACCTATCACTTCATCATCTGCCTAGCCTTTTCCCAACCATGTTGGGGTTGGCTTCCAGTCCAACCGGATGCAGCTGAATACCAGTATTTTACATGGAGCGACTGCCTATCTGACCTCCACAACCTAGTAACTGGGTAATACGATACCCCTTGGCAAGACTGGTTGTCAGACTTTCGGGCTTTTTGAATACTCAATACTCAATACTTTATTGCAATCCATAATGTGTACATAATAGTTGGTATGTTAATACATCGAATCAATTATGGACCCTGTCGGGCACAGCAAAAGTTAATTTTTAACAGGAGAGAGGATGTAGGCGCCTTTTTATATTCATAGTAAAATGTAGGTATTAGGTAACAATGATTTTTTATTTGTTTTTGAAATTTATCGCTAAAGTATTCATCAATAGTGTAGTAGCTTTTGAATACTAGGAATTGTTTTAATTTATTAATAAAGATATTATTCTTATTTATGTCTTTGATGTAATCTGGTAACTTATTGTAAACTTTAATGGACATTACAAATGCACCAGAAGAGTGCATTTTTAATCGTGAAGTGGGTATGTTTCGTAACGACTGTCAAAGATCCACAAATGACAGCCGGGACCAACGCTTTAACTTGCTTTCCGAGGCACGGAGGAGTCTAGATATGTAAAGACAGTCACCCATCCACGGACCAACCCCGGCAAGCGTAGCTTAACCTGATGAATCGACCCATGCGGCTGTTATTACTTAGCCACGAGCTCACTCAACACTCTTACCTATCTCTTATCAGGCTTAAATCCAAACTGGGACTCATTTTACGACACTTTCGTCGGAATGATGATATTACACGCTTCTCTTATTTTCGATTATGGTCAAAATTTACATGTCTGTACTAATACTACAGGCAGATGACATATCAATACCTTTAATGTATGAATCATGCAACAAAACAACATAGGTAGGCATCGAAAATGGAAATATCTATGTATTTCATTTGCATCTTTTTCTGCTATACTGAACTATGAATGTCACTGAACTATTGTATTCCTGATCGAAGACTAGAGCTGAATATTATAAAACAATTGAAAATATGATGAACGTTCTTTCCTTTTCCACAAAAATCCAGTATATGATAATCTAAATAATGAAACAAATGAGTACCCTTTATGAATATGAATAGGGGAGCAACAGTCCGAATACAACCACACATTTATTATAAAGTTCAAAACTCGAGTTTACTGAACACCGCTGTCCTTTTGACCGGAAACCAAAATATTCAACAGAATTGCTTGTTTCTGTGGAAACCCATAACATGGTATTGAACGCGATTAAGCGTTTTGTATTACCCGGTTGACTGAGCAAGGGAAGTCCAGTAAATAAATAGGTTTTGTTTGGTTCAGCATAATGTTTATGATATTGAACTACAGTCGATTATAAGTGGAAATCGAAGGGGTCTGTGATGGTGATGACAGTAAGGTGGAAATTAAAAATTTTGTTCAACATAAGGTCACAAAACTTAACATGAACATTGGAATTTGTTTTCAATATTCCGTTTTATATCCTGTACCTATCAGTTTATTCACAACATTTTGTTTTCGAAATACTTAATTTCTTCGATCGATTTTTTCTGTGTTATAATTTGGAACCATTGAAGGTATATAAATGTCTAAAATGTCTGTGATATCTAAAAGTAAAGAAAAAAATTCTGAATCACCTTTTACTAACAATAACATGTTTTCAGGGTTAAATCAAAAACATTGCAAAAACCAGCTACTGAAACATCTATCTCACAAATCAACGTAAATCGAGAAAAAAAATCTATAAACTGAAAATAATAGAGTTTGTACGAGTTTTAAACAAAACGTATTTTCGGCCAAAACATTTATTATCCTAACTAATAATATAAATGCGAAAGTGAGTTTGTTTGTTTGGATGAAATACGGATTTGTATGCAATTTGGCACATGGGTAGAACATGACCTCTAAAAGGACATAGGATACTTTTATCCCATCAAGACATGCGGGTGAAACCGCGGGGCGCAGACGCGAAGAAAGCTACAGCAATTCATTATCTTTTTGGAAGTCACACTGTTTTATATAAATGCTGGTAATGAAGATTTGTTATACTATTACTGCAAAAATAAGTACCTACTTATTGATTTTAAGGCACATTCGAATGAAATTAATATTGTTTTGGTGGATATGCGTGTCAACAATGACTTGGAAATATTAGTGAATCCACATTCAAACGCATTCGTTTTTACGTGCACATGGTTTTACGTACAAAATAAAATGAATGGTAATCCATTAATGGATATTGGAATCAAGCCAACAATAATATTTAGCACAGTTTCTGATTTATTGCAATGCACTCAATTATTGTAGCTTTTTTGATTTATTGTAACTTTTCACTTTACTTTTATTTATCAATAATTCTTATTTTATTGCCCAAATAAATTCGCGATTATGATTATCTATTTTCAATTGTCCCAATGTGTTATTTCTGAGTTGATATTAACTTTATCCTTTGTAACCCGTAGGTACTTCCGAATTTCCCTTGATTACAAGCCTATCAGCTCATCACTTGATTCGTTAGGGTCTTCATTGAGGAAGGAAATATCATTAGTCCCTATATTGTCCGTGATACGAAACTGCTAGCCACGGGTGACGAGATTTCTTTGATTAAGCCTTATTAAGTTTGTCGTAGGTGCTACGAGTATTAGCGAAACGTGTGTAGGTTAGGTTAGCAACATCAAAATATGTAGCTTTTGGACACATTATAAGAGATAATTTTTATTGATTTGTATGTACTTCCCAGGAATTATTACCATTAATGTCTCCCGTGTTGTTATCACGTATTATGGGGAAGCTAAAATTCACGACGTAGTAGGTGGACCAAGTACTAGCAGCGAATGTATTGTGGAAATTAGTCCCAATTTATTGTACCCTAGCTGATACCCGCGGCTTCGCCCGCGTGGATGTCGGTTATTATAAATATTAAAACCTTCCTCGAGAACCACTCTATCCATTGGTGAAAACAGCATGAAAATCGTTACAGTGATTTTAGAGTTTATCGCGAACAGACAGACAGACGCTGCGGAGGACTTTGTTTTATAATTTATGTAGTGATAATAAATAATATCTTTATTTATTTATTTATTTATTTATTTATTTATTTATTTATAACAGCTTATGCTACCATTACAGGGTTTACCCTAATGCGACAGCTAAGACTTAAACTAATAAACTAAACTATATACTTAAAACACATATTTTTTTTTTTAATTATAGAAAAACGAAGCCTTACATAATATTATTACTAACAAAAATATAGTACACAAAAAAAAAAAAAAGTTAAAATATAGTATTATTTTGCTTGTAGCATAATACAAATAGTAATACCCTTGCGAATTCACTAAAACAACATGTAAACACATCAATCTGAGTTTGAAGGTCATTGATGGTACGGATAGCTCTAGTAAGGGGTGCCTTGGCAAGCAGGTTAGTTCTGGCGATAGGTACCAGTAGCAGTGGCGGGCTGCGCCGCCTCCACACGTAGCGGTCCGGCACACACAGACTCAAGCGCTGTAATACTCCTGGGTGGCTCTCCACTCCACGAAGCACCTTCACCAAGTAGGCGACCAGCATAAACTCCCGTCGGACATACAGTTGATTATAGCCAACCATGCCCAGGACAAACAGAGTGGGATACATCAGTGGGTAAAACGGATATACCCCATATAATTTCCTGTACAAATGGCGCGTGAACTTGTTCTGAACACGCTCCAACATCACAGAGTACTTAGCTTCATGTGGACCCCATATGACCGCACTATGTTCCAGATGACTCCTGACTAGTGCATCATACAGGACCCTAACTGCTGTGATGTTTGTAAAGCTTTGTGTCTGTCTCAGAACAAATCCTAAGTTCCTGTACGCCTTCTTACAGATCCTGGTTATATGCTCCCGGAATGTCAGATCGGGAGTCATGAAAACACCCAAGTCTCGCACCTCCGTGACTCGTTGCAGTGGCGCCGCGTCCACCACGTACTCATAGAGCAGCGGCGCACGAGCACGGGTAAAACTCATCAACGAGCACTTGGATACGTTGAAGTACAGTTTGTTTTCATGGCTCCATTGTACTATTCGATCGATGTCTTCCTGTAGACGCCTGCAATCAGACTCGGACCTAATTTCAAGCAGCAACTTGAGGTCATCAGCAAACAATAAACAAGCGCCATGTCTTACGACTTCCGGCAAATTGTTTATCATAATAATGAATTCTAGAGGCCCCAAGTTGGTGCCCTGACTTACCCCCGACCAAGTGTAATATAAGTTGGACTCACATCCGTTGCAGTCTACATATTGCTGCCTGCTTTGCATGTAACTGGCGAAAAACCGCAATAGATGCTGGGTGCATCCGACCTCTGCTAGTTTCCGCAATAAGATGTCATTATCGACAGTGTCAAAAGCTTTCCTAAAGTCAAAATACGCTGTGTCCACCTGCAACCCAGCATCCACCGCCGGCACCACGCGTCCCATGAAATCAAGAAGATTGGTAGCAGTGCTGCGCCCCTGCCGGAATCCGTGCTGCGCATCCGATAACTGTCCGCGCACTTGCTTTAGCATACAGCGTTGAATGGCAGACTCGAACACCTTTGCCGGCGTCGACAACACCGCCACCGGCCTATACCCATCGATGTCAGCTCCCGCCCTGCCTTTGGGCACTGGAATGACTCGCGTAATCTTCCACCGAGCTGGGAACTTCGCTGAATGCAGACAGGCGTTAAATATATAAAGTAACGGCTCCGCGAGTACCCTACCACAATCTTTAAAAAGAAACGCTGGTATACCATCCGGGCCCGCAGATCGCTTAGACTTGAGGCGGTCGAGTGCACTTCTAACGTCCCCAAGACTAAGACTATTAATTTGGACGCATGCACTACCAGTGTACCCCGCTTCCGCTGCCGCCGCTTCTGAGTCTAGTCGTGGCGGCGCATTACTATATACCGACTCAAAATAAGTCGCGAACTGCTCAGCACACTCCTCGTCTGACAGATACTGACCGTCCTTAATAATGTCTTGTCTATTCGTTGTACTTTGCTGCGAACGTATGTGTTGCCAAAATGACTTGGGGTCTTTCGCAAATTGGCATTGAATCTTATTTTGATGCTCTTTGCGCGCAATTTCTACTGATTTTTTAATATGCGATCTATATTTCGAATATTCGCCGTAATCACTATTTAATTTCGTAGTTTTATATATTTTATGTAGTCTCGCTTTAATTTTTAAGTTTTTTATTATATCACTCGTGTACCATTTGGGGTAAATATATCGCTGTTTGACAGTAGGAAATGTTTTTCTAGGAACACTTGCATCTAAAATATTATTAAGTTTATCATAAAATAAATTCAAAATAACTTCCACATCGCTTAGTTCAAACATATCGGTCCAATCCGTAGATGCTAAAATAGAATATAGCAATTCATAATCCGCTTTATAAAAATTCCAACGCAGTCTAGTACCATTAGTGCGTGTGCCGATGGCGCCGGCGGGCCCGGGGCGCGGGGCGCTCGCGCCCGCGAGCCGCACTCTCGCCGCAAGCGGCGGGTGATGTGCGTCCACGGGCAGGAGCGACTCATCCGCCATCACCACTGACACCTCGTGAAGACCCGAACTCAATATCAAATCTAGTTGCCTATCTAAACAGTTAGGTACATTATTGTTTTGAGTAAATCCGCAATAGGACAAAAAATATTCATAATAATTCCTCACATTTATGGGACACGAATAAAGATTAAAATCCCCTAACACAATAATTTCTTTATATTTAGTACACAATTTCTCTATTATGCCAAACAGAACCATATAGTCATTCTCCGAACTACCAGGCGGAATATAAATCACCGAGCACAAAAATAGTAATCTTTTATTTAAGTAAACCGCTGCATTGACTAATTCAAAAACGCAGGTGTCTATAGATACATCACTCACGTACACTTGTCGTAGCTCGAACCGATGTGTGGCCACTAAAAGCGCCCCTCCCTGTTTCCGACCGTCCGCTCGGTCGCAGCGAAGTATTTGATAACCCGGCGGGATTAATTCCGGGTCATGTATGGAAGAGTTGCAACCCGTTTCCGTGATTGCGTATAAATCTGCATCTTTTAATTCTAAGCTATTGCTGAAGTCATTCAGCTTTGTTCGAAGACCTCTAACATTTTGGTAATATAAATCAATGGTATTAATTTGATCTGTTTTTGGTGGAGTTTCGAAACCAAATCCACTCGTTAAACTCAGCATTCATAGGCCAGATTTCTGGCTGATGCAATTTCTGGAACCACTTTTCAGGCACTCCTATTATAAACGACGAGTATTCTCGTTTAGTTTTATGATTGATTTTATCAACTTTTATTTGTACCTCTGGCCCACATACACTTATAACATGATCTGTTATAGCTTCAATGGTAGTCTCAGGATGCAGTCGCCACACATGCAAATGTTTTTTCCTTTCCGTTGCTAGAATAGCCTTCAGTTCCTTATTTGTTCCTACTGCTACCTTTCTAAGTGGTCTGTTAGTTTTTTTCTTAATTACTGTTGTCCAGCCCATTCCAGTATCGCCTTCCTCTAGATCCGTTTGTTCACAAGGTGAGCTTGTTGGTGAGGTAGTGATAATAGCCGTTCCCGTTACCGGTAATACAGAGGATTTCGTGGCCCCACCTTTATTTACTTTTTGTGTTTTGGTGCTGGCATTTTTAGATATTTTCTGCATTTTATGACTATTAGAACTGTTCTGTTGACTAGCTACTTCTGCGAATGTAGAAGGAGGGTTGTCGACTATTTCGCCTATAATGTCTTGAGTTTGTGTAGTATTTACTTTTTCTTCCAGTACCCTCATCAGTGTTATTATTTTATCCAAATCGGATCGTGTTTGGGTGAATTGATTCAACAAGAGAGTAATTGCGTCAGCCTGACTGTCCATACGGGCCGTCATATCTGCTCGAAACTCCCTTAATTCCTCCAGCAGCATTGAATTGGAATCCATCATCGGTGATAAACAAGCCCGACCACCTCGCTGCGTATTTATGTTATTCATGGGCGTGGTGGTGGTGGCAGTCTTAAATGCAGGTGTCCTAACGCTGAGCGGGGTTCCCACGTTCCCTCTTTTAGGCATTAAGCAGATACACTCTGGACACACCCAACTTATTTTGTATTCCTCAGCATCTTTGTATCTTGCACAAACAAGAGCATAGGCAGCTCTGCAGTGAATGAGAGAATGTTGGTAATTAATTAAAAATAAATTCCGGATAGTAACTGTTCCTCCCACGTTGCTTACGCCCATGTAAATTTCTGCCCGGGAATTAATTAATTTTGATCATTTCATACTTACTTCTCCTTTTGAACCTATTGTGCTATTAAAATAGACACAGCTTGTGGTAGCAATTACTTACTTATTTAACATTTTAGGGCTTCCAAAGGATTCATCATTGCTGGGTTTATTATCTTTTCCGCGTAGAAGTCAACTATACTAAAAAACCGGCCAAATGCGAGTCGGACTCGCGCACGAAAGGTTCCGTGCCATTATCTATAAAAAATTATTTCAAGAACAAACTTAACGTTGTAGTTGAGGACATGGTTTTGTAACTGCAAATTTAAGTTGGTCGATTATTACTCGGTAACTGGTAGAGCCTACGTAGCGGTGATAGTTTTCCTTTTAATTTCGTTATAATTATATACTACTGCCGTGAATTTTTCCCTATATCCAAAACCAACCATTTAGCTGGCAGGGGGGGGGACACTTGACCCTAACAAAAGTTATCAATTTAAAGCTTAATATTTCGCAAACGGATCCCTGAATCCGAAAATGGTTTCCACAAACTCACATTATTTTTAAACGACCTTTCCAAAGATACCCCACATTTTTTTACCATTTTGTCGGCGAGATTTATATTTATACCCATACCAAATTACAGCTTTCTAGTACCAACAGTCTCTGAGCTAGGTCGCGGACAGACGGACGGATAGACTGTCAGTAAGACAAACGGACATAGCCTTAGTAATAGGGTCCCGTTTTACCCTATGGGTACGGAACCCTAAAAAACAGCACTCGGCAATAGTAGCGTAGCTTTCTTTCAGTGAAAGAATTATTGGAAATGAATCAGGACTTCCACTTTTACAAACCTAAAACACTAATCATTTTCCTGCCCTTGTCCCGTGTTACTCTAAAACACTAATATAACTAAAATTATAAGGTTACATTGTTTAACCTCTTTATGATATCATCACTACATATTATAAAACAAAGTCTTCTGCCGCGTCTGTCTGTCTGTCTGTTCGCGATAAACTCAAAAACTACTACACCGATTTTCATGCTGTTTTCACCAATGGAGAGAGTGGTTCTCGAGGAAGGTTTTAGTATATTTAAGGTTAAGGTTTAAGGTTGTTTACCAAGCAATAATTATCCTGAACATACTTTGATGTTCAAGTCAGTACCAGTTGTACAAGTTGACATTAGCGTAATGTTGTATTCAGTAATTTTTTCTTGTTGAATAGTATCGTCCACAAGTGACTTGCGTTTCATTAGATTTCATATGCAGAGTGTAGCACCAAGCCCTTATTATTATTATTTTTTTACGTTTTCCCTGTCTATTGTAAGTTTATTTTCCATTAGGAAAGTTGATCATTCAATATTACAAGCATCTTTTGTTCTCTAAGTGCATTTCAATAAACTATCATAATATTAGGTACTTTGTGAGTTTACTTTGTAACGTTGTTTACATAGTTACGAGTTGGTTACAAGTTGGTTTGAGTCTAGTTATAGAGTCCATTTCATAGTCCTTACTAGTTTCGGTTACATTTTGAAACTGGCTAATGTAATTTGCCACACCAAATATTGGTCTGCGTTAGAAGTCACTTTCAATTTGAATTATATTCAAGTTAAATCATTATCGTAGCGTATTTCACAGTAAATTTAATTTAATAGTAAGCGTAAAGTAAATAAATATTTCGATTTCAATATTGAGTCGGTATAACGTTTGCTTGCGTAATAAGGAAATTTTTATTTTGTTTTTAATTATTATTACCGATGGTATCTTTTGAGCTGAGTTCTGCAAAGAAGATTAATTAATTTTATGCCATGCTCATTGAAATATTCCGTATATCAATGTAAATTGGTAATATCTTACGAATATCGATTGATAGCGCAAAACATTAATTCTCAGATTAGTATTTCTTGCCTTTTTTTAATAAGCCAATGTTTTTTGAAACCCCACAACACATACCTAGATGTTTTCGAATGAGTTTTGAGTGGAGTTCTCACAAACTATGTTTTGTTGCAGTGTGACGAACATATTCCTGGTGAATCTGTCGGCCGCAGACCTGCTGGTGACGAGCATTTGCATGCCGATCCAGCTCAGCAAAGCCATCACCCTCGTGTGGTTCTACGGGGAGACAGTCTGCAAGATTGTCAATTATATTCAAGGTAATAATAAAAAATATATTTTGTTTCTGTAAGTTGGTTCATCAGCAAGAAATAAAAATATTTGAAAACTAGATGAAGTCGGCGTTTCCTAACCGACTATTCTGAGAAGAGACAACAAAATAAACTTAGGGGTCACAGACTCTTTCCTTAGTACCTCAAAACCGTTTTTATCAGTTGTTTAACCTAAACACCTTTTAAACACGACATTTCTAAACGGAGCTTGACAAAACTGACATTAGACACGAGTTGAACATGTGTCTAAGTTTTTGTGCTAAGACCTTAAAGTCCAGATCTTTGTCAGATCATTTATGAGGACAATGCAGATGAGCGTCTGAGATCGTATTTTAGGGAAAGAACCACACGGTTTTGAGAGAACCAAGGTAAGTAGTAACAGACCGTCAACCCAGCGATAAACATTGGCATTTGTTTGATCGTCTGATGTCGAGTGGGTTGCGGGCAGACTAACCTCGAGGGGATCGTGGCTAAGTAATAACAGCTGCACGAGTCGATCAAGGTTAAGCTATGCTTGTCTTGGTGGGTTTGTGGATGGGTGGGGTCTGTACCGAAATCCTTCTGTGCTTCGGTATGCACGTTAAGCCATTGGTGCCGGCTGTCGTTCGTACATGTTTGACAGTCGCAACGGGTAGCCAAAAACCCGAAAGTCTTATAAACAGTCTCACCAAGAGGTATCTAAGCCAGTTCTGGGTTGTGCAGGTCAGATAGGCAGTTGCTCCATGTAAATTACTAGTATTCAGTTACGTTCGGTTAGAAGAGGGTAGAAGGGGGTAATGTTCACTCATCCACCATAGAAAAGGGAGGATCCTCCGACCAGACGGGTGTTGTGTCTGGCGGGCAACTGCCCAACGATTGATGTCGGGTTCTTGTATATATGTCCATTGCACTGTAAACTTTAATTGCGCGATGCAGGATTTATGTGACGTCAGGATTTTGGTGTGACGTCAGGTCTTTGATGCGTAGTCCGTATGTGGCGATTTAGATACCGCCACAGTTGTGAAAAGGTTAGGGAGATATTGATGCGGACATTCAAGAAAAGTGAATAGGACCAGCTCACACCGAGACGCGACGCGAAACTTAATACGTGTCAAAGTAACAAGGCCGTGCTGTACAACAAATCTATATTAGAGAGTACTAATAACGTAAGTAAATCAAATTAATGTATGCCAAGTGATAAGCCAAAATCCTGTTTCTAAACAAATATTATCCATAAACTTCTGGAACATATCTACGGCAGACTTTATTAATTAGTCTAGCGAATACAATGAATCCTAGTGAGATTAAACTCATGGGTTACCAATAAATTGATCGACGTTGAGCCAAAATTAATTCTGTCACTCACCAATTTAAGGTACGGGTGTAATTTACAGGTTGCTTCAATGTAACCTTGGAGGGTTTACGTAATATAGGTATATAGTTGGGTCACTGTAATAATGAGCGTAAGATAATTCACAATATTAATATTGGACCTTCCCTTGAGCTCTGTTTAATGCCTCTCTATTAATTTACGTAGATTCCGAAGACGGTAAACTGGAAATAATAATTAGTTTAAGGGGAAACAGCTCACTGAAATACTTCCTTTAAAAAAAAAAATCAGTGTCGTGTTTGAATGAAGCTTAGCTTATATTTAAAATTGACCCCGGGTTAACATAACCGTTTTAAGAGCTGCGAGTAAAATGAATATGTGAAGATATATTCATTTATCTGTTCGTAAACGTATTCCAGAGAAAGTGAGGTTCGGAAATTGATCTTTTTCACAAACGTTCTTAGTATTTTCAGTTATAAAAAGCTCACATGAATAGCATTTCAAGAATATAATTGTGATAGTCCTCTCTACCTACACCTTCCGAGAATATAGCCGTGATGTTGTTGAATTATTGAAATATCTGTCTGTCTAGAGTGAAAAGGTTGTTTTTAAAAGCAGACTGAAATAATTTGTCCACTATTTATTGACAAGCAAACTGTTTTATCCTTCGAATACAAAGTTCGTTTGAAGCACAAATGAAGAAATAGATTGTTTTTTGGTTTAGTGCTATCTCTGCCCCTCCCCATCTCTTCCCCTATGCGTTTATACCTACAAATATTTCTTATCTCTTCATAAACGCCATAAAGTTTTATATGAATTCCTTTAACATGTTATTCTGAGAACATACATAATAACATTTTTGCTTGTGGTTGGGATATCTAGTCTATGTGAGTGAAGCTGTCGGAGGAATTTCAAATCAGTTTTCTTGGATATTATTACTGCTTTAATCTACTAACTCCTATCTTAGTTTATTCTGTAATTTAAAGCCTTTTTGGCTAATTTGAATTACCTTTCCGACAGAAAGCCTTGTCAGCTTGTCAGTCAAAGTTTGATCATAATAATAATAATTTTTGTTTTGAGCAAAATGTTTAGGTACCTGCATAATATTTTTAACACCAATACGTCATAAGGTTGTTGTTTGAAATCATTATTTATTCATATTTTATCATTATCCAGTTTCCTTCATGAGAATCAGATCAGGAACAGACTACTATCATTAATATCACCTTTCTTTTTCCTTCCATGAAACACGTGTCGGCATTCAATGGTGTACGACTAGTAATTAGAACAGATCTAATGGCTTTCTGGTTTAACTGCGGCAGTAAAATGTCACTTGTTGCTATGTAGAACTATGGATTCGGTATTCCAGATACGTCTCTCGTTACTGTATGATCTGTACCAAAGTATTTGGTGAAAGTTTAAACAAACCCTTTTTAGGTTAAATTCTTAGGAAATACCTCACTAAAGGGAATTAGAAACACATATTTATTTAGAAGGATTTAACTTTATATTCGACCACTTTTTTCATCAATTATTATTAAATTACAATTAAAAAATCATCTATAAAAATTTAATGTAACCTTATGTCGAATGAAACACCTTTAAAGTAATGTTAAATTATTGGGTTTAAGTGTTCAAATAATCAAATTAAAGTACCTACTCAATTTGTAAGTGGCGTTACATATTGGCATCCCCAGGTAGGTACGTTTTCTGGTCCGTTTATTTACATTTTCATCAGATACTTTTTAAATAGACTTTAGTACGACTCACGCACGCATAGACGGCACTCTGTGTGCGCATTTTTTAAGAGGAATTCGCGAATGAGACTTCGTAATTCTTTGTTTCTTATGTATGACAACGGGAAGTTCTTATTCCATGTTATGTTTCAAGGTTTACTATGGCAATCAACCTTGTTGCTACTTGCTCGTTCTGTTTAAGGGTCCGTTTGACGTCAGTTGGAATTTATGAGTCGATGTTAACTGGTAGTAAAGTTCGAGGTTTGATGGATCTATGGTTGGTTGGTAGATTGGCCAAGTGCTAATGAACTATCAAGAAGTGACAGACGTTGGTTATCAGTAAATAGTAGAATAAAAAGTTGTTTTTCGTGTTTGTCCGTGTCAATGATTAGTTCTTATTTTTCATGAGGTTTTCAAGATTTAAGATATTGAGACTAAGAGACAGGCTATCAGAAGAAATGTTATAGAAAAACTGTGAGCATGTCTCAGTGATGCCATTTAGCATCATGCCTTAGGGTTTTCTTCATCATTTAGAGAATTTAATCCGGATGGTTTATATTTCTAATACGTTCGCAGAAATCTATGTGAACACTTCCGCGCGAGCTATCCTTGTGAGCGGACGTTTATGAATCTTTGTCTCAGTTTCTTGAGTGCGTATTAATCTATATTGTTTACGCGCGGGCCAACCGGTTTTTTTCCGGTCGGTCCCTGCAGCTGTTACTTTGTTTAAATGTGTGAATCAAATCTAAGTAATGTAATCATCAATTCACTGTCGAGCACTGACGAGTTCGAACACGGTCCAATTATGGAATTGGAGGATAATACACAAATGAAGAACAATACACAAATGGAGGAAAATACACAAATGGAGGACAATACACAAATGGATGAGACTGAGTCGATAGGAGGGAAAAGGCCAAGGGATGAAAACTCTTCTGAAGAAGAATGGAACATAATGAATAGAGGACGAAACAAACTGGTATGTTGTAGAGGAGATCAAGCTGAAAGGGAAAACGAAGAGAGGACATAGGTATGTGTGACTTGTAAACAACCTTTACCGAAACAGTTCGCTTTAGCACGATTACTTAAGACGCATAACATTGGCAGTGGCAAGATTAATAGAATTAAATACATGCATCAAAATAAAATGTTGATTACGTTTGATAACGTTATCGGCTCAGATGAATTTATAAGTTGCTCGGTGTTTACTGAAATGGGCTGGTCTTGTCAAAAAACATCCGAAGTAGGTGTGACGTACAGTCTTATTAAAGCTATGGAATTGGGTATATCTGATGATGACCTTAAAGCAACTT
This sequence comes from Lithophane leautieri, assembly GCA_949152455.1. Lineage (NCBI taxonomy): Eukaryota > Metazoa > Arthropoda > Insecta > Lepidoptera > Noctuidae > Lithophane > Lithophane leautieri. The sequence goes on along the minus strand of OX424463.1, from coordinate 1,151,099 downwards.
TATCAAGAAGTGCTGAAATAACATCTATTAAGAGGTTAAATAAACGGTGCACGGAGGTACCTGAAGCTAATGGCTGGACTCCGAGTGAAACGATCCGGCTAGGATTTAAAGGATCTTCTCGTCCGCCTTATGTCTATATTTACAGTTTGAGGATTCCAGTGGAACGGTTTATATTCCCGGTCACACAATGTGCAAACTGTTGGAAATTCGGCCATTTAAAGATAAGATGTCCATCAAAGAAACCTGTTTGTCCCAAATGCTCTCAAAAACACGAAAATTGCACAATTACGTCATACACTTGTGTGAATTGTTCAGGTCGCCATATGGCGTTTGATAAACTGCCCATATTTTAAGAAAGAAAAGAAGATGAGAGATTTAATGTCAGAATTTAACTGCTCCTACAGGAAAGCCCTTACAATGTACGTTCCTCCCTCCCCTGATAATGTTCCACAAGTGGTTTCTGAACATTGGTTCAGAAACTGAAGAAAGAAACTGAAGTTGAACTGACTTCTACAGTGACTGCCACAGATATCATTTCGGTATCAAGACAACTTCCGATTGCCGAAAATGTTGGTACACCATCCCAAGTGGATTGCCCAAGTAAGTCCACAGCAAGTCAACGAACTAAGCCTTTGCCTAAACGTAATTTAAAGAAGCATAATTGTCGACCAGGGACCCCTACGCCTGCCGAGGATATAATATGGCATCAAGTTTCCGAATCTTCAGATTATTCAGAAAATTTTAACGCACCGTCAAAGTCAAGTCAAAGAAAAATAATCATTCTGATAATAAGTCTTCCCATAATCTAAACTTTTGGCATTTAATTAGGGTAATTAGAAACATTATAAAAAGCAAAGAATCTGTTCAAATTAAAATCCAGCAATCAATTTCCATATTTTCAGAGTGGTTGACACATAAAATTGTAAGTAGCTTATCTATTGATTCGTTATTCGATTTATTTGTTGGAAATGGCTGATAATAATCAATTTATGAACTTAAATATTATACAATGGAATTGCCAGAGTATAAGGCCTAAATCTCGTTCACTTGAATTACATCTAAGTCAAGAAAAAATCCACATTGCCATGCTGAGTGAAACTTGGTTGGAGACAGACAGTTTTTTTTTTAAATTAGTGAATATAATACATTTAGATTGGACAGAGAAGAAGGTTACGGTGGTGTTGCCATTATGACTCATCGCTCTGTTGTTTGTAGAACGCAAAGTCGCAACCCCGGTATTGAATTGTTACATATTTGAATTCTGAATTGTCGGCATATTGAGAGTATAATTTCCATTTATTGCCCTTCTACAGTATACACCACTCCAAGCGATTGGGACGCGATCTTTTCTATTGGGAACACTAAAACTCTTATCTTGGGAGATTTTAACGCGCATCATTCTAATTGGTCTCTAAGAACTGATCGGCGCGGTTCCGAAATTTTCGACTCCATGTTGGATTATAATTTTATTCATTTGAATGATGGTAGCTTCACTAGAATCAGAATGGTTGATGGAGTTCTCCAGCAATCTAGCCCTGATATTTCATTTGTTTCTTCAGATCTGTCCTTATTATTTATGTGGAAACCAACAAACGAATCACTCGGAAGTGATAATTTAATTATTAAATTAAACTGTGTACTTAATATTAACCGTACATACCAAAACAGAAGAAATTTAAAAAAATCTGATTGGACTTTTTATGCTGCATTTATCGACGATTATTTACAAAGTTGCATAATTCCCCAGGATTCTCAGGAGTTGTATGACCTCCTATATAATATAATGCAAAAAGCTGCGGACAAGTACATTCTCTACATTAAAATCCCTCAAAACATTAGCAACATATTTAAGCCAAAACCATATTGGTCTTCAGAGTTGTCCAGGGCTGTTGCGGAGCTCTTGCTAATCTGAGAGGCTGTCCCTCTCCAAGGAATTTAGATATTCTCCAAGAAAAAATTAGCTCTGCCCAAAGGCTTATTCGCAGGGCTAGGTGTAAATCTTTTCAGCAGTTTTGTTCATCTGTAGATGAGACCTCTTCAGCATCTGAAATGTGGCGCAAGATGAGGTGGTAAAAAAAGTCGGCAAATCCCAAACACCTGTGTAGATAAAGAAAAAGCCGGGCGCCTGCTTAGCCACCTTACTCCAGATTTTGTTTGTCCCTCGCAACCTACTTTTAATTCTAATAACGCAATGTTGGTGTCACCAATTTCAATGCCAGAATTAGTCAACTGTATTAAAACTACCGACACAGCTCCTGGGTCAGATCAAATTGCTTTTTCCATGATTAAACACCTTCCGTCTTCCGGTCAATATATGTTACTTTTAATATTTAATCAATGCCTTTCTGCCGGATTTGTTCCCTTGCAATGGCGTCAAATCAAAATAGTTCCAATACCCAAGCATAGTACTTCGTCTTCATCTTTACGTCCTATCTCCCTGATATCTTTCATGCTATTTTGGGCAAACGTATAGAGTGGTTCTTTGAAAAACAATGTCTTTTTCCTGAGGACATGGTGGGCTTTCGTAAGGCACAATCTTGTCTTGATAACCTTACAAGGTTGGTTTCTGAAATTCAACGAGGATTCTCTAAAAATTTGGTTACAGCGGCGTGTTTTATAGACATAGAAAGCGCCTACAACAATGTTGATATTCCTTGCCTGTTACGTATTCTAGATCAGTTTGGGGTTGGATCAAAAATTTGTATTTATTTGTGGTTCTTTTTATCAAATAGACAGCTGCAAGTAGTGATGTACGATTGTGAGATTGTTAGATTTACTGGTCGTGGGTTAGCTCAAGGAGATCCATTGGCTTCACTTTTATTTAATATTTTAATACTACATATATGTAAGAACGTGGATCAGGTTAATATATCTCAATATGCCGATGACTTTGTGTTATATTCAACAAAAAATAATTTAGATTCAGCGTTTGAAGAACTACGGTCTGCTTTACGATATTTCAAAGTGTTAATTGATAAGCTGGGTTTAACTATGTCTCCAAATAAAACTAAGATTTGTGTTTTTAAAAAAGGTTGCTTTAGGAGGTCTATCGACTTTGTTTTTGATGATATTTCAATGGAAGTCGTTAATAATGTGAAATATTTAGGTCTATGGCTGGATGGCTCATTAAGATGGGGTAAACATATCAATGAAACCTCACAGAAGGTAATGAAATTTATGAATTTACTTAAAGTCTTATCCGGTCCGGGGTGGGGACTCCATCAAAAACACCTGAGACGTTTATATATTTCTTTAATTCGAAGTAGAGCAGATTACGCCAGTTTCTTGTTCGACAGTAGTTGTAATTCTAAACTAATAAAACTAGATAGGGTCCAGAACCGGGCATTACGTGTTATCGGCGGATTTATAAGGAGCACCCCGATACATGTCATGGAAAGTGAGTTATGCCTTCCGCCACTTTATATTCGTCGGAGATACTTAGCTAGCAAGTTTATGTTAAAATCTAAATCTCTTCGTAACAATAAAACTATAAAATCACTAGAAAACCTTTCACTTGTTACAAATTCCAACTATTGGCAGAACAAGAAGCTGCCATTACTTATTCACATCTTTTCTCATTATAATTCTGTTCCAATACACTCAAGGGTTGAACTTGGAATGTTTTCACTTGATAAGTGGTTAAGTAGTTTAAATTTATCTCATATAGTCTTCGATAAAACTCCTAGTATTTCTAAAGCTAAACGCCGCTACAGTACTTTACAATTAAAAACTTTATGTACAATTCAAGAACAATATTCAGGTTACCATACAATTTTTACTGATGGTTCCAAAGATAAAAATTTGGGAGGCGCTGCCTTTTTGGATCCCATTCTTCTGAACCACATAAAGCTTCGGATTGATTCAGATATTTCTATTATGCACACTGAATTGATTGCGATATTGGAAGCTTTGTCCTATATTCTATCAATTAATGGCGATAAATTTGTGATTCTGTCGGATTCCAAAAGTTCGCCGCAACACTTTTCTCGGCACACTTCTCACATGCGAGGTACTCCGACAGCCTACTTGATATATGAATTACTCTTAGAGCTTCAGTCTAATTACAAAACGGTATATTTCCAATGGATTCCGTCACATTGTCAGGTAGAAGAAAATGATAAGGTTGATATACTCGCCAAACAAGCCTGTGTTGATGGAGTTCCCATGAATATTACTCCACTGTATTCGGACTATTTTGGAAAGGCTAAAAGGAAGTGTTTAGATTTTTGACAGGAGTATTTTGATGAAAGATCAAAAGAAAAAGGGATATGGTATCGAACTATTCAGCCGGAAATTTCTCGGGTTCCGGGGATCGATTGTGACCTCAATAAAAACCCAATTACTATAGCCTTAAGACTTCGTTCCGGACATATTCCATCAAATAAGTTTTATTACTTAATGAGGAAAGCTTTGTCTCCAAATTGTGATGACTGTGGAGTGATTGATGATGTCTTCCATATTCTGATGGAATGTGTTCGGAATGAAAATACTAGAATTTATACTTTTGGACGTCATAAAAGGTATGATATTGGCCTGTGTAATACCATCCTTGCTTTTCCAGTGTCCGATAAAGCTAAACAATTGTACAAGTTAGTTATAAGGTAGATGTAATTTACAATTTTGTGTTTCTTTGCACTGGGCGATGTGGTCGCTAAGCGACAAAGACCTTTAAATAAAAAAAAATAAAAAAAACTATGTGAAGCAAGGGCGCCGGCGGGTCGCTTTTAATTCAATAAACTCAAAAGCTACCACTCTTTAGATAATATAATTGATTGAACACAAAGAGAAACTTTATCAACAATAAGCATGAAATTGTATAGGAATAGCGATGCCAAATTACAATATTATAAGAGTACACAATATAAAATTCACACCAAACTGGCTCCCTGGCTGACCTGAGTATGATTTGTTCCAAAAGTATCTGAAGAAAATGTAAACAAATTGATCAACGTCGTACCTGTGAATGCCAGTTTGTAGTGGCATGCCAATTACAAATTGGGTGCTATGATTTGATTAGTTTTTGAAACAGATTCTGATGTTAAGTTTTCTTCGCCTATTATATACCTACTATAGCTTCTTTTTTGTTCCAGGCGTAGCAGTAGCAGCCAGCGTGTTCACAATAACAGCCATGTCAGTAGACAGATGGCTCTCAATATCACCAGAACCAAGGCTCCGACCACCAGGACGAAAGCAGGCGTTACTCCTGCTGTTGCTGCTGTGGTGTGCTGCCTTGCTGATATTCATACCTCTGCTGATGGTGGCCACTGTTAGAAGAGAACCTGTGCCTATCATATCGAAGGCATTGAAGAATATATCGGTGCGTATGAGTATGATTCATTGTATGAGACATCGTTGTTGATATCCAATTATATTTTGATATTCTCCTGTAGCTGCTTTTGGTGAACAGGATGTTTTATATTATTAGGTTGTGGTTAGGCACTACGCTGTATATTTTTTCTGTTACGTCATAAATTATATTGAATTTTTTGTTTCGTGGTTTTTCAAAACAGGTCGCTGTTTCCTAACTGACTACTCTGAAAAGTAGAAAACACCAATTAAATTCAGATGTCACAGTAGCTTTTAAAGTCCAGACATTATCTTGGTCAGATCATATGAGGACCGAGTGTGTATTAGTGCCTGAGATGGTCTTTTGATACTACTACCTACGTTAAAACGGTTGGATTTCGTAAGTTTCCATTTGAAGTCTCTATCTCTTTTTAAATATTACCAATAGAAATGAATATTAATGTATTAATAAAAAAAATATGCCCGACATCGACATCTGATTTGTAATGTTATTTCCCTTGTATGACTAATTATAACTACTACCGAGTAATTACAGAGCTTTTGATCTCCAACAAAACTTATTACTTCATCAAGTTATGCCAATTATTCTATGAAATATTTATTAACTAATAAAAAGTATTAGTTGTTCTCGTTGTTGTTGAAGTATTAGTATTAGTTGTTGTTGTATCTTTGCAATACAATTATTGCAAAGATACAACAACAACTTATTTATTAGACCAGATTATAACATACACACAATTGTGTATGTTATAATCTGGTCTAATAACCAACTGTTGTTATTCGACTAGATTATAATTATGCAATAACTTTGTGTATGTTATAATCTGGTCTAATAACCAACTTTTGTTATTCGACTAGATTATAATAACACAATAACTTTGTGTATGTTAACAAAGTTATCCTTACAAAACAAAGTCCTCCGCCGCGTCTGTCTGTCGTCCTGTTCGCGATAAACTTAAAAACTACTTCACCGATTTTCATGCTGTTATCACCAATGGCTAGAGTGGTTCTCGAGTCAGGTTTTAGTATATTATAACAGACATCCACGCGGGCATCAGCTAGTAAAATAGAATTTGAAAAGTTATGAAACAAATTAATTCGTTACAAATATTTTTACATGGAGTTTCTCAAATTAACAAGAATTAATAACAAAAATAAATATAATTACCAAGTATTATCCAACATACGGTCAAAGCAGCTAAAACACATTCTTGACTGACTCTTTTTTAAAGGGTTGGGATGGGATAGGAGGACTAATTTGGAAAAATGAACGCCAAGTGTTCTTGATTAAGACTTACTTACTATGTAGTAGTAGTAGTAGTAGTTTAGTACTTTTGAACTCAGCAAATGGAACATTAGGAGACTACCTACCAACAAAAGATATAGAAACAAAAGCACGAATAATTAATGACCTTGTACTTACGAATAACCTACCTATAATATTTCCATTCTCAAAAAATAATACATAATTTAATTAGAAATACGGCTTTAGATAATTTTTATGTAAAATATAGCTGATATTGGCATAATGGCAGTAAAACAAAATTCCGAGAACAAAACGATATACTTTTAATGAAATTAATGTTGTATACCGTGTTAAGTACAAACAATATTCTCGGAAGCTTATTATATTTATCTTGATTGGTTGATATAATTTACTAAGGAAGCGCCGTTCTTTGAACACATTAGTTCGGTAATATTCTTCAAGGAGAAAAAGAAGTTCGGTATTAAAATAAATAATATAATTGAATCCATTATTCTCTGCGGAATGTCGAATAATCGCAGCCACTTGCTAGTACCTCAGAGTATTAACGAACATGGAGACCGTTGTTATGACAATCTTATAGCGGCCATTAAACTGAGCTCGTTAAAGAAGATCGGTTTCTGATCTTCCTGGTGACCAAACTGCCTTCGTAATTGTTTGAAAACTCCCTCTACGTTATTAACTTTTCTGTGGCGAGTACTGAGCTAAAATTGACATTGCGAACATGTTTAAAAGACTTTTCCAGATAGACCCGCCTCCCTGTGTGCCGGGAGTGCTCAGTACTAGTGAAGTGAGGCAAAATACACTTGGACCGGCAGTATTGCCAACTTTTACATCTAAACATATATCTGCCGTTATAACACATATGACGCGGGGTAAGTCCCCTGGCCACGATGGAATTAGTATTGAGCATTTGCGGCATGCAGGGGTTCATCTGCCAAGGGTTCTAACAATGTTTTATACATTTTGTTTAAGACACTCCTACCTACCTGATGAGTGCATGAAGACCATGGTTGTGCCAATAATCAAAAATAAAACTGGTGATGCCTCAGATAACAGCAATTATAGGCCCATTTCGTTAGCTACTACGGTGGCGAAAGTGCTGGACAGTCTGCTTGATCGTATCTTGAATAGCCACATTAAGCTGAACGACGCTCAGTTCGGTTTTAGGCATGGGCTGTCGACAGAAACGGCAGTTCTATGCCTCAAGCACACTGTCCGGTACTACACCGATAGAATGACTCCGGTCTACGCCTGTTTTTTAGACCTTTCGAAAGCTTTCGATTTGGTGTCCTATGATGTGCTATGGCACAAAATGAGGACAGAAACCTGCCTCCCAGAAGAAGTCGTCAACATTTTTGATTATTGGTACAATAACCAAGTTAATGTAATGAAGTGGGCGGGCGCGAGCTCCGATGCGTACAGACTGAGGTGTGGGGTAAGGCAAGGAGGTTTAACCTCGCCCCGTCTTTTCAATCTGTACGTAAATGGGCTCATCGGGAGGCTCAGCGGCACCAAAGTTGGCTGCTCTATAGACGGTAAATACGTCAATAATATCAGTTACGCAGACGATATGGTGTTGCTGGGCCCCTCTATAAGCGCTGTTCGAAAACTCCTCGTTGTATGTGTGGAATATGCCGCGGCCCACGGGGTCAGGTATAATGTAAATAAGAGCGAGCTATTGGTGTTCCAATCACCAGGTCATTTGGTCACTCACGTACCACCCGTCCTCATAGACGGTGTTTCTTTACCTAGAGTTTCGCGTGTCAAATACCTGGGCCACTGGGTCTCGGATGACCTCTCAGACAACGAGGATATTGAGAGGGAGCGTCGGGCGTTGGCTGTCCGTTGCAATATGTTGGCTCGTAGATTTGCACGCTGCAGTAAAGCAGTGAAAGGTACACTGTTTCGGGCGTTCTGCCAATCTTTTTATACGTGCAGTCTATGGGTCAACTACTCGCGGAAGGCAATCAACGCCCTGCGCGTTCAGTACAATAACGCCTTCAGAATGTTGATGCGGCTGCCGAGGCACTGCAGCGCGTCTGGCATGTTTGCCGACGCGCGTATTGATGGCTTCCATGCCATCCTCAGGAAGAGAGCTGCATCGTTGCTAAGTCGTGCCCGCGGCAGTGGCAATGGCATTCTTAGCGTTGTGGCAGGCAGAATTGACTGCCCAATACTGTGGCATTGTATACAGTTGCATGTAGATTTTAAGTTTTAGTTATAATAGTATTACTGGTTACAACATAATTCTTAAGTATACCTACTTACAAAAATATGGATCACTGTATCTGAATTAAATGAATAAATAAAAATAAATAAATAAAATTTATGCTGATCTTGCTATTTTAAAACCGGCAGCTCTCGGGAGATTTCCTTTGGAGAGTCTACATAACTTTATGTATCCACTCCTTTTCACTTCGAACAAAATTACCTAGTTTTGACACTAATCTTGTACGTCGGTGGAAACATAAGGCTAGGATAATTGTAATTTCTATGGACTGCTTTGGGTGATCAATCGAGTTACTGGGGTGTTAGGTAGTAAGTAATATTTTATTCTAGTTTATTTTTTATTTTACAAGAAAAAATAAACACGTTTTCCCTGCAGATAAAAACGTTCCAAATAATTTGTAGGTACATGTAAATTCTACATGCCACAATAACGTTCCCAATGGAAAATGTCAAGTAAATTTTCCCGGAATTGCTAATGTCAATTTAAATAGTAAATAGATTTCTCGATTTCTTCATGTTGATAGAACTCCTGTAGCTTTTATGTGATATTGCTTGTTGATTGAAACTTTAGGTTAGTGAGTATGGGTAAATACACAATAAATGAAAGAAAAGAAAGAAAAATGCGTTTATTGTTATTGTAGCAGAAAAATACACCTTAAAACTATAAAACAGAAAACAACCATTAGAATGCCAAAAGGGCCAGAATGCAAAAATGAGTTTGTTTGTTTGTAACGCTTTCACGCTATAACGGCTTAACGGATATGGATGAAATTTGGAACATGAGTAGACAATGACCTGGATTAAAGTACTTTCTATCCCGATATTCCCACGGGATCGAGACTTATGCAGGTGAAACCGCGGGACGCAGCTAGTTAGGTTATATGCCTTGATCTAATATTCTATTACAAGATAAGTAGTTTGTTTCTCTCTTAATTATTTTAAATGAACATGAACACACCTCCACATTTTTATATTCCACTTTCCCACACAGTTTCTACTATGTTATCAATCTATTCTAAAATCACTAAATCGTACCATTCATTCTAGATAGAAACGAGAGACGTGCACTTCTGTACCGAGGAGTGGCCAGGTGACAGGAAGAAACAGTTCGGGATGCTGAGCTTCACGTTAGTGTATGCAATACCAGGTTAGTATGCTTTGACTTCAAATAAACTATGTGTAATGTCATGTCTGGATTAATAATTCTGGCAAGTCACGGTGAGGCGGCGAGCTTCCTTGCCGGATTACCGCCATGGGATCTGGAGGCGAAAGTCCTCGCGCACATTTGGGAGTGGCGCGAGGAAGTGAAGCGCCGGGACGTAACTTCACTGCCGCGAGAAATCGCGGCACAGCGGACAGAGCTCCGGCAGGATCTCATGGCGGCATGGAGAGTGCGATTGTCGCAACTCAGTGCTGGGCACGCCACAATTATGGCGATAAGTCCCCTCTTTGAGGAGTGGCTAGAGAGTCGCCACGGCGTCCCCACCTTCCGCCTGACACAGGTCCTCACCGGAAATGGCAGCTTCGGGAGGTTCCTGTGTAGGATTAGGCGGGAGGAAACGCCCAGGTGTCACCACTGTGCGGATCGCCCTGAGGACACGGTGGAGCATATGGTGGAAGTATGCCCTGCTTGGGCGGAGCATCGCCATGTCCTCGTGGAGGCGATTGGCGGCAATGACCTCTCGTGTCCGGCCCTGGTCCAGGCCATGGTACGGAGCGAAAGGGCATGGGAAGCCGTCACCTCCATCTGCGAAGCAGTAATGCACGCGAAGGAGGAGGTGGAATGCGTGAGGGAGAGGCAAAGTTTGCGCACTCACGCCCCTAACCGCCGCCGCTGGAGACACCCTGGGCGTCGGGAATCCCAGGCGGATTCCCAGCCACCATAGGCGCGGGCTTGCAGGCGGCGAGCAATGGGTAGCTCGCCGTCCGATAAGGACCAGACCCGGGTCAATGGCGCGTCGTGTTTCATGCGCGCCTCAAAGAGATGTCAGTACAATTGGCGGGGTCCGCTAGGACCGATGCCTACCAGGGTTGCGGGAAAGTCCGAAAGGGATACCGGGACCTTGACAACAGGCAACTGAAGGAACACGGCTGGGTTTTAGTCAGTAAAAGTCTGACACGTCCTTCCGCTTCGCCCAGAGCGGGAGAAGTCATTTAATGATTTCCCACCCTTAAAAAAAAGAAAAAAAGGCAAGTTTGACTAGGTACTTAGGACAAGACACTTCGGGCTTTAGGAACACATGGTCACGGCACGGTCACCGTGCCGTGTAAAGTTGAAATGTATGAGCTAAGTAGACAGCTTTCACATGACCGTGCCCTGACCGTGTGTCGCCCGTCCATAACCACTATAAAAACGTTTTTGACGGGGCAACCGACTTTATACATTGTCTTGCACCTGTTAGTTGTCCATTTTAGTAATAGCATAAATTTATTATATATTTATACATTATTTATTTATTTCAAATTGTTAACTACCCTTTTATATTTATGTCAGACAATGACTCTTATTTTTCTGCCAACCAATCTGCTGCTTCTTCTAGCGATGAAAGCTTTTGTTCTTTCAATTACACCCTTGGTGACTTTTTGTTACAAAATTTCAATGATCAGTCTAATCGGTTGGTGAATGTGTGTCACATTAACGCTCAAAGTGTTCCAAGCCACTACAGCGAGCTGTATGACGCGTTTAATAACAGCAACGTTCACGCCATCCTGATCTCCGAAACTTGGCTCAAACCGCATCTCCTGTCCACCACTTACCCTCTTACTGGTTTCGTTCTTATATGGAATGATCGGATTGGTAAAGGAGGGGGTGGTGTGGCCATATACCTTCGCAGTGATTTTCCTTATAAAATACTTGCTACTTCCTCTTCACATTATTCTGCTTCTGCGGAGTTTATTTTTCTTGAAGTCTGTGTTAAAGGAGCTAAAACCGTTATTGGTGTTGTTTACTGTCCTCCCACTGTTGATTACTTCACTGAATTCGAGTCAGTTATTGAGTCTTTGGGTTCGGAGTATGCACATCACATCATCATGGGTGATTTCAACACAAACCTCCTTTCCCACAACTCTCCTCGATCCCGTAAGCTCCTCCATCTTGTCGAGTCAGCTAGTCTGCACGTATTACCTCTCCAGCCTACTCATCACAACACTGTCGGTGATGACACCTTGCTCGACCTGATCCTTACCTCAAATACTTCCCTCGTTTCCTCCCATGGTCAACATGAGGCTCCTGGCTTTTCTCATCATGACATGATTTTCCTTTCATATATTCTGAAACCTCCTAAACCTAAATCCAAAGTTCTGTACAGGCGTTGCTTTGCGCGGATGAATATTGAGAAGCTTAAGGAGGATGCATCTGTGGTCGATTGGGGACCCATGACGGAAGCCGCTACAGTTGACGACAAGGTTGTGATCTTCAATGATGTTGTAATCAACCTGTATGATATCCATGCTCCCGACAAAAAAGTTAAGCTAAAGCGCCCCCCTGCACCATGGATGTCAAGAGGGATACAGATGGCAATGAGACGTAGGGACCGCGCGTTCCGTAAATTTAAAAGGGATCGTAGTGATGAGAACTGGACATTGTTCAAGGCCGCAAGGAATAGATGCAATCAGATGATACGCAATGCTACACGCCGCCACATTCTGGATACTATAAATTCTTCCTCTTCTGCCGATATTTGGAAATTTCTTGGAACTCTTGGTATCGGCAAATCGCGACATTTAGACCTTCCTAACTCAATTGACTTAGACGATCTCAACCGTCATTTCTCCACTGTTCCTACCATGGATCGTCTAACCAAGCAGCAAACTCTGTCTCTAATCTCTGGTCTAACGCGACCTCTTATTAATCCTTTCAGTTTTATTCTAATTGAACCGGGAGAGATCAGAAAGATCATTTTCTCCAGCAAATCAAAAGCGGTGGGATGTGACAATATCACTCGTGGAATGATCATAACCATTCTTGATCATCTCCTACCCGCGATTACCCACATCATTAATTTTTCCTTGTACATCGGAGTATTCCCTTCCCTGTGGCGCAAAGCCTATGTCCGTCCACTACCTAAGGTTTCTGATCCTTCTCTCCCTACCGACTTCCGTCCAATTTCTATTCTTCCCTTCCTATCTAAAGTGCTCGAGGCCTGTGTTCACAAACAATTCTCCAATTTTGTTCATCGTAACTCGCTCATTAGCCCTTTACAATCTGGGTTCAGGCCTGGACACAGCACTGTTTCCGCTCTCCTTAAAGTGACTGGCGATATAAGGGCAGGACTTGAAGATACCAAAGTTACTGCTCTAGTGCTGGTTGACTTTTCGAATGCCTTTAATACCGTCAGTCACGACATCCTGTTAGCCATTCTGTCCCATGTTATGGTCTCTCCCGAAGCACTGGAATGGTTCTCCTCTTACCTTCAGGAACGTCAGCAGTCCGTTCGCGCTGGGGATTCTTCTTCGTGCTGGTGTGATTTGGAAACTGGCGTTCCTCAAGGCGGTATACTTTCTCCTCTTCTGTTTTCTATTTTCATTAATCTTATAACTTCTGAGCTTCAGTGTGCGTATCATCTGTATGCGGATGACTTGCAGTTGTACTGTGAGGGGAGGGTTGATGAAATCCCTGACGTAATAGGAAAATTAAACAGGGACTTGATAGCCATTAAAACCTGGTCTGATAGGTTTGGGGTAGCAGTAAACCCTAAAAAGTGTCAGGCGATCATCTTTGGGAGTTCTCGAAGTATTATTAAGTTGGATAGTACAACCTTGCCACCAATCCTCTTCAATGGTATGATCGTTCCATTTAGCAATGACGTGAAGGACCTAGGCTTGCACATCGATAGTACCCTAAACTGGCGTACTCAAGTCGCTAGGGTCAGCCAGAAGGTTACTGGAACGCTGCGGACTCTGTACCGCTTGAAAAACTTATTGCCATTGAGTACGAAGACAATGCTGGTGCAGTCCTTAATTTTCCCTATCATCGATTATGGTGATGTGTGCTACTATGACCTGAATGCAGATCTTCTCGACAAACTTGACCGCCTTCTCAATAATTGCATTCGATTCGTGTTCAATCTGCGTAAATATGACCATGTCTCTGCGCATCGATCGCTTCTAAAGTGGTTGCCCATACGTCAGCGCAGAGAGCAAAGGGCGCTAACCACCTTGTTTTCGTTTCTTGTCTCTCCCTCTTCCCCTAGTTATCTAGCTCCCCACTTTCAGTACATTTGCGCCAACCACAGTAGAAATCTACGTTCATCAAGTAATCGTCTTCTTCATTGTCCCACTCACCGTACTGACTTCATTCACTCTTCCTTCTTCGTTCAATCTATCTCTCTGTGGAATGCGCTCCCTGTGGAAATCAGGATGGCAACCAACCGATTATCCTTTAAAGTTAAAGTTCGAGAGCACATTCGCAAGAAGCTGGCAGTATCATCACAACGGTAATGTTTTCCCATTGTTTGTCTTATTTGTTTTAGTATATTCGTGTAGTTATGTGTATTTATTTGTTCTTATATTTATATGTATTTAGGTATTTAGGCTTATATTTATATATATATATTTATTTTTTTAATAGGTTAACTTATTTAAATTATATTTATTCAACAATTTTCGCTATTGCACCTACCACTGTTTTTCTCTGCATCACCCAAAGGTTGACTGGTAGAAAATGCCTATGGCATTAAGTCCGCCTCTGTACATTTATGTGCTTAAAGTATTAAATAAATAAATAAATAAATACTTATGTATTAACTTGTATAGACTCGTTCACATGAGCACAACACGGTACGGCGAGCGTATTGTGGTGTAAATACTATTTGTTTGTATGGCGACCGCCACCGCGGCCGCTGGGTGATCGTGCGTAAACAGTGTACTTGTGAAAGCGCTTGCACGGCACGGCACCGCGCCGTTTGGACGGCAACCATATGCATGTGACAAGGCCTTTAAAGACTAAGAGTTACATGTTAGAGGGGGAAACTAATACAATTCAATTCTGAACTCCATCCTATCAATAACTTGCATCCGATAAACTTCTACTTCGATCAAAACTAGTACTCTCGTCTTACGTCTCTTTACATAAATAAAATGGTTTATATTATTATATTTACCTATATTAATAGAAGTTTTGATAACAAGGAATCCGCTTACATCTAATAAGCTCTAAAAGTTAAGGAAAATGTTTATACAAATAAAATAATGTAATATTTTCCTTAACTTTTGCTTTGATCTTTACTCAATTTGCCGTCCATTAAACCAATTATTTTTCACTCAACGATTTTATTACCTACTCAATTGTTTTTGCTTCATTCCTATATTAGTGTCAAAGTGTCGTCAATATAGTAAACATTAAATGAATTCTCAAGTTTGCTCATTATTCGAAAGGTTGCCTGTGAAATTATGTTAGGCATAATTATTTTTAAGAGTATTTTATTTACTTAACACATTTTTTTTACCGAACATATATGATATTTGGATTAAAATGTTATGAGCTTATATTAAATGAACATTATCATAATAGGTATATAAAATTCATTATTTATTCAATCATCGATTTATAGATTAATATTATTAATCTATGTTATTTCCTTCAAAGTCATAACTCAGTAGTCGATGGAAAAGTCATTATAGGGTAAGTTAAATAATGATGTACTGCTATTTTTTTAATAAAGTTTGATTATCATCATTCTCTTGTATTATCCTAGTTTATTTAGGGTCGGCGCAATTTCTTTTTTAAAATAAAGTTTCGATATTAACGAACTTCAAGGAAATTTTAATTAGCTTTGGTTTTTTTTTGGACACGCGCGCGGCCCGGCCGGTAGCTTGGCGGCTTAATGCTTACTGTAATGCTGAAATACTAAAATTTTTACTGAACAGTAATCACGATTGACAAAAACATGATTCTCAAAATGGGTTATTGTGGCCTAAACAAAGTTAAGTAACTACGTTATACGGAGAAATGGATAAACGGCTCCTAAGAAGCAATGGTTAAAGGGTCCCCTTTCAAAGCGGTCTTAACAAAATACTTCCCCAAAAGGCCTTGGAAAGCAAATACCCGATGACCGACCCATACAAAATTCCAACTATTTTCAGTATCTAACGGAGCTTCCTCATTTAGCAGTTTCCTTATTGGATTTCCAATGTTGGTTAACATGGTCCCCATAACATTTGAATCGTATTGTGGATTTATTCTTCTGAGTCAACGGCAACATTTTCTATGTTGATACACAGCAGTGTGAGTAGGTGAAACTTCAATTAAAAAAAATGCAATATACATTTATAATATTTAGTAACCTATTCCGCTTATCTGTTCTTAAAGAGTCATAAAAAGCCCTGTAAGAAATCAACACGTGTTTCACCTCTCAACGAGGCATCCTCAGGATGACGATTGACTTGTCGCGAACCCGAACACGGCGTGTTGCCACGCCGAGCGCCACCGGGTATTTTTGTTCCGCAAAGACTTATTAATCGTCAATAAATAAAAACAAGCGTCAATTTTACTATTCCTAATGCGTGTTTCAATTCTCATAATTGGCAATTTCAGTTTTCCAAGTGGTTTGTACGATTGCAATCGTTTTAAATCTATATTTATTATATTTCATTAATGGTTCTTTGAAATAGCTATAGTGTCAATTAGCTCTTCGCTTATATCATGGGCCTAAACATAATTGGCGAAATGTTTTATACAGCTCTGTCTACACGCCAACAACACACAAAACAGGCGTGATGTTGTTTTTACCCGCCTACGGCTAAGCAAAAAGGAGGGTTATGATTTTGACTGGTATGTATGTATGTATTGTATATATTCTATTTATTATATGTATGTTCTTCTGTTCCCACATAAGTTCTGAGCTACTCATCATAATTTGACAAATGAGGTATGGTTGGAAGCGTCTTGATCGTAGACTGTGACGTCACTTATAAAGTGCCGTGTCACACGTAATCTGTTCGATTTATGCCATAACACGTGTGATTCCGGTTTTTAATTTGTCTGTCTGTGATGTCTTTTTTATCTTTTAAGTTGACTTTTTTGTCGTAGTTGGGTTTTAGTTTTATAACTTCTTGCTTATGTGTAGAATTGTAAACTGTGTAGATTTTGAACCTTCAACCTGTTTAACAATCATACCCTCTGGTTATCACGTTACTTAATTTATGTCTAGTAGATATAATAATAGTCAGTAATCGGCTTTGAGTGCGAATGATTAAGTTATTGACCTTTAGCTCGGCATTAATCACACGAGAGTAACGTCAAGGATTCAACGCAGTGATTGATCCTCCATTTACTTTGTCGCTCGACTTTACTCGGCAATGTAAGTTACAGAAAAATAATGCTTTTTTGAGATAAAAAAATAATGCTAATTTGAGTAATTTTTGGGTTTATTGGTGATTCGCCCAAAACAGGCGAATCGACCTATTTAACTAGTATTATTTTTTCTTGAGGCGATTCGGACGAAGTTAATTTATTTGAAGGCGAATCGAAATCTCCAGAATTCGATTAGCCTACAAATAAATTAACACCGTGCGAATTGTTGGTAACTTAAAGTCTAGTCTTTACCTGCATATACATATTTTGAAGTGAGCATCATTCTTTATATTTTTTTTTTTTATTAATTCTTTATGCAGCTCAGACCAAATAAAAAACCAAGACAGAGCGCTGTCAATAGGAATGTGAGACAAACATGTGTGCACTTAGTTTGATGTAGTTTGATTGTATTGTCATTGTAAATAGTTGTCAATGTGTGTGTGTGTGTAAGCGTGTATGCACAGAGCGGTGGTGTAGTTTTAGCATGCTTCACTGTATTGTTCGCAGCGCTCCGTTTTGGTTTTTTATTTGATCTGAGAGAGTGTGTAACAAAAGCCCTGTCCGATCCGTGAGGGTGTTGTGAAGAATCATGCTGAGAGTCTGTTTATGTGGTTTGTTTTTGGAAAAAAGAAACAAAAAATTGTCCTCGTTTTTTTCAAAAGGGTATTTTACCGGGTTATCCCATGAGGCGCGGGCGGCCGTCGTTTAGCGGGTGTCTAAGAGTCATAACTTATGACCTCTGTAAAAAATTTGCTAATTTATAATGAAATTCGGATAATTTTGGTACTAAAAACGTGAATTTTAAATAGTAACAACTTTGTTATTTTCACAAAAAAAAAAAATATTTTGTTTACTTTTTAGGAATGCTATTGCGGTACCTAGGCGCCCCCTTTCGGATCGGACAGGGTTTTTGTTACATGCCGTATACTCGTCAGTTAACGTATTTAAACTACATTAAGATTTGGTAAAGTTCCAAAGGCAATAAAAAACAAGTACCTACCTATTTAACTTCCAAATGAATAAGCTAGTAACGAATTTTCCGTAACAGCCTTTAACAAATGTTTACTAAAACCACATCTCTATCATCATTACGAGACCATTTATCATTTACTTAGTCACGTTTATTCATTTTAGCTGTTTCATGAATCTAGATTTCGAGAAGGCAAAGCTTTGTGCCCATAGTGGATAGCAATATGATAAACAAAAATAACCCTTTTGGGCGAGGTTTGACCGTGAGTGCGCCACACGGTGTAACATAAACGGCTTTATAATAACTTCTAATTTAAAAATATATTCGTGAAGTTTTGGACCCGTGGGTCATCCGGGACTCGTTTAGCATAATGCTTTGACCATACTGAAGCGAATCTCACGCGGGATGCGACACGAAATTCGCCCACGTCGATTGTGAATAGAATAGAATAGAATATATTTATTTGCATAAAACATGGTATAAAAAGGTGTTCAATATTATATGTATAGCACAAACATGTTCAGCTAAGCTATGACAAAGCATGCAAAATTTTAAAATCAGAAACACATCATCAATGAACAATTTCAATACATTAAAACTTTTTATCTAAAAATTGTTTTAGACTATAAAAACTATGTTCAAGCAACCATTTATAAAATTTAGTTTTAAATAATTTAAAATTTAAAGCTTTAAAATGGCTCGGTATTTTATTATAAATGCGCACACACATTGCTAGGCAGTTTTTATTATACTTGGCTAATCGAGGCAAATCATTCAACACTAGTTTGTATTGATCTCGTCTGTTCCGAGGGTACACATCATTTGCAGTCTTAAATAATTGTTTATTTTTCATTACAAACATACCTATTTCGTAAACATAAAGTGACGGTAACGGTAACAGACCAAGTTTTCTAAATATTGGTTGGCATGAGTCATCAGGTTTGAGTCCACAAATTGATCTCATGCACTTTTTTTGAGCAATGAATGCTCTCTGAAAGTCAGTGCTATTACCCCACATTACTAGCCCATAACGTAGTAACGATTCAACGTATGCATGGTATGAAGTTACAGCAGTTTTTACATTAGTTACATTTTTTATTTGTTTTAGTGCATATACAAATTTATTGATTCTTGTTGTAACATTGTCTATGTGTTCTTTCCAGTTAATGTCTTTGTCTATAATTACACCCAAAAATCTTGCATGCGTAACTTCTTTGATTTTATTGATATTGAGTTTAATGTCGTTTTTATGATTATTTGATTGGTTAAATTGAATGAACACTGATTTATCTAAATTTATTCTTAAATGGTTAATGTCAAGCCAATGTAGTAGTTTGTCAATTGTATTATTAATGTCAAGCTGATGATCTGAAATGGTATTATATTTTTTATTAGATGTCACAATAATAGATATGTCATCGGCAAACAATATGCATTCATGGTTAGTTATATTTATGATGTCATTAATATAAATGAGGAATAATATTGGGCCCAGGACGCTTCCTTGCGGAACGCCATATTTATTGTATCTATATTTTGATGAGTAGGATATTATGTCATTATTTTCATTTTTTTTATTGATAATGACACATTGCTTTCTATCACTCAAATATGACGCTAACCACTGGCGCGCAGGTCCCCTAATCCCATTAGCTTCTAATTTCTGCAACAGAATGTCATGAGAAACCAGATCGAATGCTTTTGATAGATCAAAAAAAAGGCCGGTAGTCATAAAATTATTATTGATATTTGATAGTATTGCTTGCATCAAAGAATGAATGGCTAGTGATGTGGATTTTTTCTTTTGGAATCCAAACTGCTTGTCACTAATAATTTGAAATTTATCACAGAAATTAATTAATCTTTTATACATACATTTTTCATAAATTTTAGAGAAGATGGGTATTAAAGTAATAGGTCGGTAATTATTAATGTCGCATTTGTCTCCTTTCTTGAATAAAGGCTTGATTATGGAAAGTTTTAATTTATCAGGAAAGGTTCCATGGGAAAAGGACATATTTATTAGATGAGTGAGAATACTAGTCAGCTCATTACAACAAACTTTTATGATTTTAGTATTAATTTCGTCATAACCCTCCGACCTGGTGTTAGACAGAGACATTATTTCCTGTCGTACCTCGTTTAACAGCATTGGTCTTAGGAACATTGAGTTGGAACATGCATTTTTGCAGCCGTTTTGGCGTGCGCATGCGCTGTTACCTACTTGTGTATGCGTCACATTGACATAATGTTCATTAAATATTGTGGCCATTTGTACAGGGTCTGTAATAGTAGAATCATTTAATTTTATACATTCTATGTTATTTTTGTGAGAGTTATTATTTATTTCATTTTTAATGACAGTCCATGTGGCTTTACATTTATTTTCTTGAGTATGAATATATTTTATGTTTGCAGTCTTTTTTGAATTATAAATACACTTCTTTAGCAGGCTAGAGTAGTTATTATACAGTATGTTAAATAACAGAGGGCGTTCCCTTAAACTCGATAATCTATATCATTAATAGATTCAAATAAAAATATCAGCATATAAAAATGAGTTAAAAAAAAACCGAATAAAAAAAAAAACTAAATAGGCAATAAATTCGAAACGACCTGTTTAAAATCAAAATACTAACGCGGAATACCTAGCGTAGTGGCGTAGCCCAAAGCGGCAACGTCGCAATTTTGTTCTCGCGCGCGCACGATGCCGAGCGAGCTTCTCACCGAGCCGGCCGGCCGGGCGGGGGGCGGGCGGCGTGACGGCACTGAATGGCGAGCGCTGACTTTGGTAAAGGCGGCAAAATTAATACTGTACCTTTCCACAGACGATATTAGCCCTTTACTCCGTAGAAATAGAGATTTTAATAGCGTGAGTGAACTGATGCAAATATGCAACAGTGGGGCTCAACGGTTTTGATTGATGCAATCTTGCATCAGCCGAAAACGAAAAACAAAACAGTGAAAAACACAGCGTCGTGTTGTTATCAGTAAAATAAAACATTTATGTATGTTTTGATTTTACAACCCGTCTCAAATGCCCGGCTGACAAAGGAACGCGTCACTGAGGCCCCTTGGGCTTGTAAGAACCTATTCGCAAACAGTAAAAACATAAATTCATGTACCTATCTAAGCCACGTTTCAATCATATTAGAATACAGAGTACAGCGAATTATTCTGCTCGCAGCGGCCGAGTAATGGACACGGGGTGGCGCGTCGGCAGCGCTTTGCCGACACGTCGCGTCGGTCGCGGGCTCGCGGCCATAAAATAAACAGATAAAAGTACAGAAGGTCCACTCATGGAACAAGTACAAGAATGTGTTTTACCTATTCACTCAGATCGGTGACTCCGGTGCCTTACAGTGCTAATAAGAAAGTAGTTAGAAAAATAAATAACGTAGTAGGTAACTACGCTCATAAATAGTGTGCGGTTAAGTATTAGAGAAAGTTTCATTTAAATCTCAGTTTTAGGCTAGCTTTTAAATGATAATGAAGTATTGCACGTTAGCAATCACTGTCTAACGTTTTGTAATGTTTTCTGCAATGACATCGAAATGAAAAAAAAAAAACTTTTACTTTATGCAGTTGCATTCGTAATAAATTACTTAATAGCAATCGTGTAACACCACAGAAGTAATACGCTCGTTGTACGGGGTAGGTACTCCCTGAGTATAAAAGTAGTTTTAGCAAAGAGTGGGCTTTCTGATCTTATTTATTTTGTGGCACAGTCGTTTCTTAGTGTTATTTCTTTTTTCGAAAAGGTTTTACGTTTTATGATAGGTAGGTACATTTAAATAATGTTGAAAGACTTACTTAGATTTTGAACTGCGCAATATGCTGACCTTCTCTCTCTACACATTGCTTGTTGCAATCGCCGACGGTTGTTTTGGTGCACTCGTCGCATTAAATTGTGCATTGGGATCCTCAAAGCACCATCACACATTTACACTCAGCTTAAATATGCACCATGTTTACATACTCCCGAGCACTGAACTGATAACGCGGCATTTTTCACACACGAATGACGAAAGGAGACAAGATGTTGCAATGCGAAAATAAATGCACATCCGGTATGCGCGCGAGATTAGTTCCGACTAAAATTAGGTGGACAAATCCTGTGGACATTCGGGGAGCAGGGGGCGGGGCTAGGCGCATCAATCAGATCGCCGCACACGCGGCCCGTCATTCATAGGTAAATTGCGACATTGCCGTACTTACTTTGAAGGACAAGTGCGCGTGTACAGTGTGTTTCTTTTACGTATCAATTTAATATTTTTTGTGAATATTTTATTATAAAAAATAAAAAAAACATTTTTTTTTTTAATGGTAATATTTTTTTTAGCTTGTGTGGATGGTATACTATTGCGGGTTAACGGGAACGCCCTCTGTTAGTTAACATACTGTATTTAATTTTATTATCTACAGTTTTATTTTTGTAGTAGCGATATCGTAATTTCCGTTTAGTATTGTGACAACTAAGGGTCAGCGCATACCGAAATGAAAAGTGCTCGCGTATGTTCGAGTAAAATTTTGACTGCTCGACCATGCAGGCGGCATGCTCGCCCCTCCGTGAGCAAACTACATTGAAAATTTTCTGGGTTGCAAGGCAACATGAGACATGAGGCGTGCATGACTAATAAAAAACCTCGCTGTGGCATACTGAACGCGGGCGGTGGTTCGAGCGCGCTCGTGTATGTAGAACGCATACTCGAACACGCAATCTTGCAAGCTCGAGCATGGTTGAGCATCAAGTTTAAACGTGTATTTAATTTTGCAATGTATGGGATTGCCATAAGATAATTTTTTCAGTAGTCTCAGAAAATGCTTGGCTCTGCTCTGCTCTTGGTGTGCGCTGACGCTTACTTGTATGGAGGTGTTCAAGCCGGGCGCTCGTTCGCGTCCCGTGTCCCGCGCGGGATTCGCCTTAGTGTGGCCAGAGCTTAAATCTATCTCATCTCAAGCATTGTTTTCTTTCTTTTTTCATAGTTTTAAGGTGTCTTTTTGTATTAAATATTTCTTTAAATTAAAAAAGCGTTTTCGTGTCTATGTGTGTGACCGCGTTATTCTTCTAAACTACGCAACAGATTTAGATACAGTGTTCCCCTTCATTTAGATAATTTATTCCGGAAGGTTAATAGTTACATAATTGCATAGCACAGGTGTGAGTACTATGTACTATTGAGCTACCATTTACCGGGTAATTTGTCTTTCATTGACTTGAATGTGCCCTGGCGACTGGGAATGTCATGCTCACTGAAATGTCTCGCTGGTGGTGGCGCGTGTGTCGGATCATTTAGCTCCCTTCAAAATGGTTGAGCTGAATGGTGCTGATCCATGCGTCATGTTCGTGAACGGGCGCCGTCAGTTGTGACTGGTCATCTCTTAGCTGCCATGGCTTATTTTAATTTTTGAATTGTTTTATGTAATAATTGCGGACGCTTTTAACGTGCTTTCTACATTGTTCTCACATGTATAATTTCAACATAAATGATGTAACCCACATATTGTAACAATATTTTGATTTAAAAGAGTGTCCATGTAGTTTCTTGCCTGTTCTTCTCCATAGGTACCTACTACGCTTTGGAATGGGCAACTAGCTTCATATTTCTGACTGACCGACTCCTTGACAATTCAAAAGTGCCTGTGAATGGTTTAATTGAAATAAATGCTTTGAGTTTGAGTTTGAGTTTGAGTTTAACGAGTCTTTTAGTAAACATTACCTACCATTAAAATTACATAAATAATACAGAAATCGCGATGTTTAGTTCAGTCGTAAGTGCAAAGCAGGGGCAGGTCGCTAATATGCCAATAAACGCATTTTTCTTTCTTACTTTTTAAGGTGAACGCACACCATCCAAAGCCAAAAGCGTCGAACGAACCAAACGAACGAACGAAACAAATTCTAGAATTCTTTGTATGAAATTCTATGAAACCTCGCATGCCCCGCGTGGAATCATCCGATTCTGGAACGGTCTTCCAAATTCGTATGATTCCTAGCGTTCTTGTTGACTTCGATTTGTTCGACGCTTTCGGCTCGGACATGTGTGAGTTCACTTTTATAGTTCAACGTATAGGTAATGTATTAATTATTTTGTTATAAGATGATTTTGTTTCAGGTTCTATAACAATAATGTCGTATGTGTGCATGGGGCGTACGCTCTGCTCTGTGCGACCTCCTTTCGACATTGATGAGGGAAACGTCAGCATGCAACAGGTTAGTGTAATACTTATATTCATTTTAATTTATTTTTGCGATCTTGCCAAAGCTTATCTTGTTTCCCAGTAGCTGGGATGAGGAGGTCAGATAGGTAGCTACTTTGCATAACATTCTGGTATTCAGCTGCATCCGGTTAGACTGGAGGCTGAAGTCTCACCTTAAGCACGAAATCCGTAGTTTCGACCGAAGTTACGACCGTTTTCATCTCCGTATCACATACGGACATACAATTACATTGGTGCCCGAACTAAGAATTTAGTAAAAAAGGATTTTGATATTCGTGTTTTATTTCGCTTCACTTGTACAGCAATGTGCTGTAAACGTTACTATTGTGATATGCAATGAACCAGTTCCAAAAAAAACGAATATGTATGTGTTTTACTATACCTACTGTCTTACGTCCATGTTTTTTGGTTTTTAAAGATAAATTAATACCTACCGTACCGAGACGCTTTCCACTTTTCCCAGAAACGGCAACCAATTTTTGTGACACATAATATTTTGTAAAATTACAATAAAAACAACTTTTCAGTTTTAATGTGCCCAATGCCATTTTATAATCACTTTCTGAAGTAATTTTTATGAGATTTACATGAATTGTTTAACAAAGTGTCGACAGATGGCGTTATACGCTGATTTTTGTGAGAAAATATTGATTGAAGAATTAATGTGTGTTGCATATTATATTGGTCGATTTCGTGATCCTGTACAATAACTGTAGGTATGTGGATATAAATAGATATTTAAAATGAGTTTCACAGTACACCGCTAATGTAATTATAATATCATGAGTCTCAAAAACTTGAATCTAACTTTTAGTACATTGTGATACGAGTGTGCTCTATTGGATATTACAGTCGAGGCGGTGTGGCGAGCGCGATAAGGTAGCCGAGAGTGTAATAATCAATGCACACGCGTTTCATACGACATTTTTCAACACACTTGCGAGGAAAAAAACAGACTTGTTGTAAGAACTTATGCTACAATAACGTAACTATAGAGATGATAGATTTATAAAGTTTAACAGACCTTTAAACCTGCCAGGCCTGCCAGGTACTGACTATCCGGAGTTTCTTTTAAAAACTTCTATATCGGTTGGTGACAATACTTTAAATTTTGTAATTTTGTTATTAATTAATTACACAACAAAAACGATAATAAATATTTATGGAAAATGGCGCGCTGGTTGGTTTTGTTTTTCCATAGGTGTAAATAAAGGCACTGGCAAAACCGTTTACAGCCTATACAAAAAAATAAGATTTGAATAAGAAAAAAAATTACAAAATAAAATGTTACTGTTACTAAACGTACCATGGTGGAGTCAAATCTATTTATTATTTTTTACGCTCTTCTCCCCTACGTGAAATTGACATTTTTAATAATGATTTTAACCACGCAACAAAAAAGTTAACAAATATTTATATTTTATAATTATATTATATTACCGCACCAGTGCGGTAATATAAAGTAAAAAGCACGCTTCCATAATACACTGCATTATGAACCTAAAAGCGGTTCAATAAGAGCCACTTTACGAGCAAGCGTGTTGAAAAAAATATTATTTTATTCTTTACCAATTACTTTGTTCAGGTTTATCTAGTTTAACAGATTATTTATTTATTACAACCTCCCGAGCCTTCTTCGGTTTCTCTCCTCATTATGGGTAACACGATGCCAAGGGTTCATGTAACCCTGAGTCTTCGTTAAACGTTGCTTCATGAACTCAAACAAGGGATACTACTATGTAAAAAATACGAATAAAGTTCACTGGCTTTTGAACAAATTTTTGAGTTGATTTTTATAAAAAATAAATTACGAAATACAATGAATTTAAAAAAAAATTAGTTTAAGCAACCAAATAGGATATCTTCATACATCATTGTAATATGGGTAAATATTAATTTAAGTTTGCAACAAATTATCATAAAACGTTTGTCTAAAATCATAGCGAACGTTGTTTTTTTACCGACCGTTACGTTACGTGTTTTATTAAAGACGGATCGTGTAAGCTTTGCAAGAACATTTTTTCACGAAAGAAGAATGTTGATATTTTTCTTTTTTACGTAAAAAGTAAGTTCAAAAACTAAAACCCGACTACTGAAAAATCACGCTCTAAAAAGTATGAAACAATATAATATTATAAACTATTCATTATTTAGCGTCTATTCAATAAACAGCTTACACGTAATATATGTGTTAATGTATATGTGTTAGTAAGTATTAAAAACATATTCATAGTGATATCCAGAGGACCAGAGGATAGCCGTGATCAATTTTATTTTAATTCATGAGTTTTTGTCGTCTAGCGGGCGGTATGTAATGTAACTTTACGTAGCCTATAGCCAGCGAGCGATAAACTCAACTCAAACTCAAAGCATTTATTTCAAATAAACCAATTACAGGCACTTTTGAATTGTCAAGGGGTCGGTCAGTCAGAAAGATGAAGCTAGTTGCCCATTCCAAAGCGTAGGTTCCTATGGAGAAGAACGGGCAAGAAACTCCACGGACACTCTTTTGAATCAGAATATTATTACAATATATTGGTTACATCATTCATGTTGAAATTATACATGTGAGAACAATGTCCGTCCGTAAAAAGATAAAAAAGAAACAAAACAATTCAAAAATTAAAATAAATTAAAATAAGCCGTGGCAGCTAAGAGATGACCAGTCCCTACTGATGGCGCCCGTTCACGAACATGACGCATGGATCAGCACCATTCAGCTCAACCATTTTGAAGGGAACTTAATGATCCAACACACACGCCACCACCAGCGAGACATTAAAGTGAGCATGACATACTCTCAGTCGCCAGGGCACATTCAAGTCAATGAAAGACGTACCTAGTAAATGGTAGCTTTAAAGTACTTAGGTAAGTACATAGTGCTCACACACATGTGCTATGCAGTTATACAATACTAGGAGATTGAATTTATACAATGTAAATATAGTTTTTACAATCTTCAGCAGCTCCAACAATTATTTCGAATGCTAATCAATTAGTTTATGCGCCCTGTGGAGCTGGACCAGCGCTGAGCCAAGCATTTTTATCCGTAATGTAATCCCCTAATTTATAATATGCTTGGCGGCATAGTGTGCGTTTTATACAAGATTTAAATTTTGTTTCATTCAGTTGGAGTATGTGGGGAGGTATTTTATTATAACATTTTAAACAGTACCCCATGAAAGATGAGTCTACTTTAGCCAGTCTGAAGCCCGGTTGAACTAATTGGTCCCTACTTCTAGTCCTATAATTGTGTCTTTCACCTCTTTTACTGAAAAGACTTAGATTTTTCCTTACGTACATGATGTTTTCATAGATATATTGACAAGGTACCGTCATGATGTTAATATCTTTAAACAGTTCCCGTAGAGAATCGCGCCTGCGGAGGCCATATATTGCTCTGATCGCTCTTTTCTGCAGAATAAAAATAGAATCGATATCAGCAGCCCGTCCCCATAGTAAAATACCGTAAGACATGATACTATGAAAGTAACTAAAATAGACTAGCCTCGCGGTATCTACATCAGTGAATTGACGGATTTTCCTCACAGCGTATGCTGCTGAACTTAGCCGTCCTGCAAGAGATGTTAAATGAGGACCCCATTGCAGCCTTGAGTCGAGTGTGATCCCCAGGAAAACAGTTTTATCGACGAATTCTAGTTTCTCCCCATTCAATACTATGTCACAATCACTACTTTTAACATTCGGTAAAGAAAATCTTATGCATTTCGTTTTTTTCCCATTTAATACTAAATTATTAGCAGTGAACCAATTTTGGACCTGCAGTAGGGCGTTATTTACGTCGTCAAGATTTAATGCACGTCTATTTATCTTAAAAATTAAAGAAGTATCGTCAGCAAATAACACCATTTGTGGTTGGTTTTTTAATAAATGGGGTAGATCATTAATATATACTAAAAAGAGGAAAGGACCCAATATCGAGCCTTGTGGAACACCCATTTTTACTTTTAAACCGAGTGAATTGACACCATTTATTTGAACTTGCTGTTGTCTATCATTTAAATAAGATTTTACTAAACTGAGCGCAAGTTTACCTAGTCCGTAATGCTCAAGTTTCAAGAGTAAGGTTTTGTGATTTACGCAGTCAAATGCCTTGGAGAGGTCACAAAAGATTCCTATGGCATCTTGGGCCCCCTCCCACGCTGTAAAAATGTGTTTAAGTAAGGTGACACCGGCGTCAGTCGTACAACGTCCTTTGGTGAAACCATATTGCTGTTCGTGTAAGATTTGGTTGGTGTTAAAATGATTAAGCATTTGATTGAGCATTACCTTTTCGAAGACCTTGCTGAACACCGGCAAAACAGATACTGGTCTATAGTTGTTGGTGTCTTTACTGTCCCCAGATTTAAAAAGTGGTATAACCTTACTGTATTTCATTAAATCCGGAAAGACTCCTTGATCCACACATAAATTAAATATTAAAGCTAAGTATGGTGCTATAGTCTCGATTATGGATGTACAAACTTTGATAGATAATCCCCATAGATCTTCGGTTAATTTTATTTTGATTTGCCGAAAAGCTTTTATAACTATAATAGGGTTTATATGTTTAAATTGAAATTCAACCGGGCAGCCTGGAACGTTCGCTCTTAATAAATTAATTGAGACATTGGGTGATGAGTTTAAAACTTCCGTCGTTTTACCTGGTATATTAGTAAAGAAGTGTACAAATTCTTGAGCTACTTCCAAATTAGAGCTGATGGCACCACGTGAAGTCTCCAATGTGTAATCAGTGTTTCGTATTTTATTCTTATTAGTTTCACTATTTATAACTTTCCAGACTGATTTTATTTTATTTTCTGCTGATTTGATCTTGTTGCTAATAAACAGGGCTTTAGCTATCTTACAGGTATCTCGAAAAATTTTAGAATATGTAGCAACATACTTATTGAAAGTTCCAGTGTTAATGTAAGGCTTAAGGCCATACAGCTCGAACAGTCTTTCCCTGCTTATCCTAATACCTCTTGTTGCCCAGTCACTAAAAATAAAATTAGGGGAAATATTTTTTGTTTTCTTTTCAAAAGTTTTATTGAATTCAGTGTGCACTACTGAAAAGAAATCCTCATACAATTTATTTGCATCGGCCATATTCTGGCCCAGAGCATTTAACTTATTATTTAGGGTACTATTGAATCTATTTAATTTGCCTGTTGTTATTGGTCTAAATTGTATTTGCCCTTTTTGCATAGGTGTTTTAAACTTAAAAGTTACCGTTTGTCCACTATGATCAGACGGCAAAAAATTTACGATGGCTTTATCTAAATAATCACAATCGCAAAAGACATTATCGATACAAGTAGCAGAAGTTGGAGTTACTCTAGTCGGTTCTGTAAAAACATTCGATAAATTGAACGATTTAAAAAGGCTTAATATTCTACAGCTATTTGAATTATTTTCCAGAATATTAGTATTAAAATCACCACAAATAATTGCGGCTTTGTTACTGGATGTAAGTTTCGCTAGGACATCTTCCATTATTGACTCAAATAAGGAAAAGTTCTGATAATTAGGGGGTCTGTACACGCACACTACAACATGCTTATCCAGCTCAACACAAGACAGTTCGATGCAATGTTCAATTGATAAACCAACTATGTCATTACGTTGCTTAGATTTTAAACAACTTTTTATCAAGATCAGAGAACCTCCACGTAGCATGGATTTACGGTTAAAACAACTGACCACACTATAGTTCTTATAATTAATCAGCATTTGATAATCCTTTAACCAATGTTCAGTAAAACAAACAATCTCAAACTGTGTTTTTTCTAAAAACATTTCAATTTCTAATAATTTGGAAGAAATACCTTGAATATTTTGATGAAATAATTTCAAGGCGTTCTGCTGATCTCCTTTTTGATAATTACTTATTTTAGAGCAAGAAGACACCTTGTTGTTGTTAGTTATAAGAGTATTCTTACTGGTACCTTCTGTTGTCTTACAAACTAGTTTAAATGACTATCCGGAGTTAACCCCAAGACTTCAATGTCATCACCAGGCAGTGAGCTCATAGTCAGTGAGGGACATGGAGACTCCTTCGTACAATTTGTAAAAATATCTATAGCATTTGAGCTACATTCATTCTGGTTCATCACCTTATTATTAGTATTATTACTAATCATTGTGGTGTTAATAACACAAGACTTTGACATACTATTTATGTCTGAGTTTATATAATAAGCTAATAGCCTTGCTATTATGTGTCTAAAATTAACAGGCAGATACACAGTACCCCTAGTCGACTTTAAAGTTTCCACAAAAGTGTTGGTGTCAAGAAATACAAGCTTGTCACTATAATGGCTAACTAAGAAGTGCATATGCTTATTAAGCATATGAATATAATTGTTTTGTCTATTTGTCAATTTTTCAAAATATGGGAATGCACACAATATTATTTTACTACAATTTAACTTTAACAACTCAGCTACACAGTCAGTTATTTCTTCTTTTCTGACTCTAGAACTATTACCTACAAATACAGTAATGCTGGTTTTAGGGTTGAACACATTTCCTGTTACAGATGCCATTATTTGTTTATAGGTAGACCCTGGCATACAATAATTTTGAGTAGAATAACTCAGGTTATTACTAATTAATTTACCTAAACCTCTTCCTATACTATCTGAGAACATAATTGAATGATAACAATCATGACTACTGAATGATGGAGAACTACCAATCTCAGGCTGTACCACTTGAGATAGATCTTGTATTATATCAGATAAACTTTCAGTCTGGGACGGGTCCTCCGTTGCCTCAGATTGGACAGCTTCAGGGTTTAAAACATTCTGACAAGTACACTGACACATAACTAACTCATTTGCAGCAAGAATATGTTCTTTAATTTGATTCTGAGAGCCCACATATTTAATGTAAAGGGAACTAAGTCTTCCCTCAAGTAACTGTATGTCAGACTGTAAGCGCTGCGTATCAATTTCATAGATTTTTTTGCTGATCAAGAGGCTTCTAAAAATATTATCTCATTTGTCAAATTATGGTAGTTTAGAAGTTATTAGGGAACAGATAAACATACATACATACCGCTCAAAATCATAACCCTCCTTTTTGCTTCGCCGTAGTCGGGTAAAAAAAGCCAATACTAGTTAAAATATAACAGACTTCTTATGTACGCATAACTTATGATTTCGTAGAATCTGAAATGTCAGAAGATGTTTCTTCGTTAGGAACTATGTTTTAGGTGAAAATAAATAAATCTATGTTTATTTATCTTACAAATACTTATATAACAAATTTTGGTAATAAAGTAAATAATAAAAGACATTATTATGAGGTTTCATCACGATAATTTTTCCAGAAATGAAAACTACAAGAAGAAGTAAGTACCAAAATACTTTGTACGATGTATAACAACTGATAAGGATTATAAATCATGTTTTAATTAAATATTTTCCATGAAGTTCTAGCTCGTAGTTTACCTTTGATAAATTGTGTTTATCTTCTGTTTATCAAATATTTTGCTAGCATTCACTCGATTTGGGATGATGTTAAAAATTGGGTGATACTAACAAAAATACTTTTTGACGTGAAACATCTTTAAAATCAGACCTAAACATACGGGTACCAAATCCTTACATATTAAAAAACAAAGTCCTCCGCCGCGTCTGTCTGTCTGTCGTCCTGTACACACGGCTACACATCAAGCTATACATTTCCAGTATATGCTGGCCACGCATTGTACCCTATACAATGCGAGCTCAGCATAGACTGGAAATGTATACCTTGATGTGTAGCCGTGTGTACGCGATAAACTCAAAAACTACTGCACCGATTTCGATGCTGTTTTCACCGATGGATAGAGTAGTTCTCGGGTAAGGTTTTAGTATATAACAACCGACATCCACGCGGGTGAAGCCGCGGGCATCAGCTAGTATATAATTATTATACATATAAAAGTTAAGATAATATAAATAAATATATAAAGGATTAAGGATTATTAAACAAAATTGTCGTCGATAATTTATTAATCAAAATAAATAGTTTTTTGGTCCCGTTTAGTGTCTGTTTTGATAAAACACTACTAACGTATTTAAAACTATGTTTAAACTATGTAACAGCGTCTCGCTGACAGACGCTTCACGTTAAACCAAAAGCCTCAATTTGCATCGACACAGCCCCACCAGATTTACCGATACGAAGTAATCACTGTAAAACTAAACTTAATAAAATATACAATCGACTTCAGTCATAGCGAAAAAAAGGGTAGAGGCCAAAGGAAGAGAAAATAATTACGTATGCTTAGCAGCAGCACAGTACAGGATAACATAAAAGATAAAAAAGCTTAGCAGTTCTCTCTTGGTAAATAAACACTTGATGAATAAAACATAACCATTATTTTTTGTATCAGTAGGTTATAAGGCTAAATTGGCTGGATATCAAGGCTCCATTGAAGACGCAAAAAATATATTTCTCAGACCATTTTATTGTATTCCTTTTGTATTAGTTATTGTAATATTTCGAGTGCGCACTTCAAAGGCAATAATGTCCACATTTTTTTTTCTTGCTGCGTAATCAAAATTTTTGGATCGAAACAAATAGTATTGTTTTAAGCTCAAAACGTACACAAGGCGGGTGCTTGTCCGGAGTGGGGCCGGTCGTTTTCTTCGTGTTCACAAACAGCGCGGGCGTGTGACGGCTGCGGGTCGGGCGCGGGACGGCACCGGTTCAGGCGCGGAAATATATAAAATCTTCATAATCCAGAGATCCATCGCCAAACAAAACATTTTTTTGGTAATTATTCACAAACAAATACTATATACTATAATTAAAATTATATAATAATAATAATTCCTTGAATTACAACTTATTACGCCTGCCGTACTCTCGCGCCCGTCCCGCTCCGCACCCGTCCAGCTTCCGTACCGCGCCCGACCCCCTGCCGTTCCGCGACGGCGCTGTGTGTGAACACGACGACAGCGCGGCCCGACCCGCGCACGCGTTCTGTGTGTTGACATCCATATAATACCTTGAATTACAATTTATTATGCCCACCATACTCCCGCGCCCGACCCGCTTCCGACACGCACCCGCCTTGTGTGTGTTTTGAGTTTTATACTCCGTGAGTAAATGACTTGTTGTTGACTTCGGACTGTTACTGTCAGTAACAGTACGAATAATAACATAATAATATACCTAACTGTCGAAATCCATCCAGCAGTTGAAAGATAGTAAAGTACAAACAAATATACATACAAGATACGCGCGAAAAATTAACCCTTCCTTGGCAGTCGGGTAAAAAGATGTAGAATTGTTCTTACATATATTTTATAATGTTTTCATAAATTAATTGGTAAGGTACCAACAAAATATTAATCTTATTAAACTTCTTTTGGTAGGCTACAATTTACGGATATGTTTCTAAAATATGAGAAAAAAAAAACGGCATGATCAATAAATAGGCATTGCGTTTTACAACATTTTTAAATTGATTCAGTACCAAAACACAACAATCCGATATAAACGTCGACATAAATTAGTTTTGCTCTCCGCTAGTTGTAGGTTTGCAAATTTTTTATAAATATTGAAATTGAAATTTAGTTGATAAGTAATGCGGTACGTAATATTTTATTACTTCATAATCGTGAAGCACTTAGTGATGTCATCAGCACCGCGCTTCCGTCCCACTTTACGAATTTTAAACTTCCAAAAAACAAATAGTGTTACAAATGGCCCAACTCAAGTGCAACAGCCCCCGGAGCTTTTTGATGAGCAATGGCTAAAGCCAATGCTAACTACTGGTTCAGACAACTCGGGAGCTGGGATTTTGTATGGCACAGTCAATCCACAGTGGGCACTAGCTGTGCAGCCGAACCCAATATTACGACAGCGCAATATACAAGTAACAATTCAAAAACCATTTCTACAATCAGTTCAACAACCGTCTCAACAGCCGAATCAACAGCCGTTTCTACAACCAATTCAAAATCCGTTTCAACAATATTCAATACAAAAACCATATCAAGAGTCGTTTCGACAACCCTTTCAAAAACCATTGCAACAGCCGAATCAAGAGCACTTTCAGAAACCGTTTCAACATCCAATTTACATGCCGGTTAAATCGTCCGTTCAAATTCGGTTAGACCAGCCGACACGAACTACGAATCAACCGCAGATTACGATGTCAGATTTACGATATACACCGACCTCCCAAAGGATTGTTTATCACAGTAGAAAGAAGAAGCTTCGAAGAGGAAGAAAAGAGAGGGGTCGAGTCTCATTCAGTACCAGGCCGCCTTATCCCGAAGGAAAGGTACCAGATGAGAGTGACATCTCACCTAGTGAACATAATGTGTGTGAAGGAAATGCTATTTGTCAAAAACGCGAATGGACAACTAAAAAACCGCTCGGGGCTGATTCGGCACAGGAGCAGGATTGAGCAGGCTGTGGAACGGTCACTGGCCTGCTATGATTAGTGTATCAATAAACCGCGTATTAATAAAAAGCGTGTAATTAATAAACCTGTGCTAGCTGATTCCGATTTTTATTTGATAAATATAAAAACTACATAGGTCAAAGAAATCAAATTAGCATGTATTCCCGTTCGTTCCACTGCCGTCGTCCCACTGGTGGGACGAAAGGGAATTTAATAAATAATATATTATATTAAATATTAATTATATTAAATTTATTCCAGTTCGTCCCACTGATTTTGTTAGTGGGACGAACGAGAATGATTAGTAATTTTATTTTTAATTCCCATTGGTCCCACTAATATAAATAATTTGAGTCTGGCAGCCAAATTACAAAAAAATGCTTTTAAAAAAATTCACGCCTGTTTGCAGGCAAATACAATGACACTTAGGTTATAAGATCTCACCTGTACCAAAACAATGTAATTATAGCAAATAAAAGTTTGATTTGATTTCATTTAAGCCGTTGGGGGTTGAAATATTGCCCTCTATTATAATAGGCCCCCTATTGAATAGAACCGACCAAGTGCGTGTCGGACCACGCACAATGAAGGGTTTCGTAGTTGGGTGAATATATTCGAAGAACAATATAACTTTATAGTAAAAAAAATGCTACGTCACGGACAATACGCAAGATCGCTAAAAAAAAAATCTCAATGTTGATTCTTGTGTTGACATGACAAGAACAAAATTATTCCTTTTACATTTATCGGCAGTAAACACATTGGATGGCGATGAAGTGATTACCGTCACATAAATACACCTACAATACTTACATTGTATACCAATACTTACCGTCTTTATAGAAAAACTAACCATCTCCCGACAGTTAATTATCGATTGTAAACGGTGCGTAGTGCACGATAAACCAAAAAAATTATGAACCTAGCACTCATTTCCAAACTCAGTGAATCTTGAGCAAAAATAAGTCTGCCTGCTAATAGAAAGAAATTAATTATTAATAACTTGCCTGCGACCACGACAGATACTATTAAATGAGGGGTTCCCTCTATTTGGCAAAATCTTGATACTCCGAAATTTATTTGGCCAAACACACTTGGCATAATTTTCTTTTAAACGAATGTTTCTAAGGCAGAAAGATTGTTTAATATAATTATAGTTTAGCCGAATGTTTTATGTCCGAATTTACAATAGCATATTACTTTTAAGATGGCATAATTTTATTTGGTATAATTTTTATTTAGAGCGGCGATTATTTGATATAATTTCACTTAGCATGCTATGAATATGGCAAAATTTCATTTGGCACACTATGAAGATGGCAGCAATAATTGTATTAGGCATATTGCCATTTGCCCATCTGTATCGCTGGGGTGAACGTCAATTTTTTTTTCGACTTACTGGCATCTGATCTTACGCCGTAGGCAAGGCGGAGCGAGGGAATTTTTTTGACAGAAGATGTGGCGGCAGCTTTTTTTTTTGTATTGCGAGCTTAGCGAGTGCATATGTCTAAGCAAGTTTATTGTTACCCGACTACGGCGAAGAAAAAAGAGGGTTATGATTTTGACTGGTATGTATGTATGTATGTTCATCTGTTCCCTCATATCTTCTAAACCACTCATCACAATTTGACAAATGAGGTATTGTTGGAAGCGTCTTCGCTGGTTTATAGGCTATGTGAAGTCACATTAAATTCAAAATGGCGCCCTATAGAGGACATAAAGTCAGGAACTAAAAAAAAAATATTGTTTATTCGTACCATGTTGGGTATCAAATGAAAGGGCTTTATGAGCACATTTAAAATATATATATATATTATAACCCCAAAAGAATAAAAAAAATATTAAAGTAATAAAAACTAAAACCCAACTACGACTAAAAAGGTATAAACAAGACACAACAGACAGACAAATTTATTATATTATTATATTTACATATTTTTTTATTTACAGTGAATGTTTAATTATAGAACATGACGTTAGTCGCATATACAACCTCCTTGCAAAAAAATACTCGATTATTATGAAAAGTATGCCAAAAGATGATTCTAACAGCTGTAAACTTTCTGAGATATTATGATAGTTCTGCCTTTTAATGACTACCGATATGAAATGTATGCCAAAAGACGATTCTGACTGTGAACTTTCTGCGATATGCCTAAAGATGATTCTGACTTACAAAATTATGAGTTTTGAATGTATGCTATATGAGTGTCTGCCAAACGATTTTCTGCGAAATGAAGTTTATGTTATCCGTTGTTCTGCAAAATAATATTATGAAATATAAAGTTCTGCCATAAAAGGTAGACCCTTAAATGAGAACCTAACTCAATATTATCATCTCACACATTAACATAATGATTTGAGCATTACAATGCAGTTGTATGGATTTTCAAAGAGATTGAAAACCAGTGCTTCTCCTCAGAGTAGTAGGTTAGGAAACATTCATAAATTGACGCTTAATTAAAAGTGTTCTTTTTAAAAAATTCAAAAAAAATAAACATCATTTATTAATATTAAAAGTAGCTTCTCAAAATTTTGTGCTAAATAGACAAATACTTCCAGGGTCTAAGACTGATGAAGGAGAGGAAGCGAGTGGCGTGGATCCTGCTGCTCCTGGCAGTACTGTTCGCGATGTGCTGGATGCCATACAACATCATGCAGCTTCTACTAGACGTCAACTTAGTCAACGCTAAGGATCTCAGCATGTTTCTACCTTATGCGCTGTTTATGGGTGAGTGAAATAATTCGCCTTCTCATAACAGCTTTATTGTCTCACTGGGCAAAGGTCTCGTCTCATACAGAGAGGCATGAGCATTGACCACCACGCTTGCTCAAGGCATTGTCAATGTCAGACTTATATTAATTAGAGGTCCAGGTTTCCTGACGATGTTTTTCCTTCACCAATGTCAGTGATGACCTGGTTATCGTCCACGAGCGAGGCCTAAACCACTGAGCCATCACGAGACTTTCTTTCTATCATTCTATGTTCGTGGTTGGTGCAGCATGTCTAATTCTTCCTTAAATCTCATGTCTGTTTATCAGCCGTCATTTCAGTACCGTATTCATTTCCTTTCTGGCCATATAATCTTTCACACAAGCCATTCATCGTTTCTTTGGTCTTCTAAGTTTTCCATCCAGCCATATCATTTTCCATATTCTTTCGCATCACATGGCCATCATTAGACATTTTTATACGAACCTATATTAATGACTTAGGTGAAAAAGATCCTTAATTACTAGCGGATACATTTCGGCGTGTGTACGTTAGAATTATACATACAATTTAATTCCCCAAAGCCTTTTTCATTATCGCATTACCAGACGTACGATCATGCGTCACAGGACGGTATAATGGGGTATATTTTACTTAAACGCAAAACTGTTTTTTTATTTTAACTAATAATTCATTATGTGTACTTGTACCCGAAGTATGCCTTTACCAATACAAGTACCTGTGAGACTGTAGACGGAATATGTTCCTTTGAAAGTGGATATTATAGAAAAGTGGAGTTAAAAATTAAAAACATTACCTACTTTTGGGCTTCGCGGCAGTTGATTGACGATGATGATGAGTAAAAAATGTATAATACGCACTTTACTCTTTTACCCATCAAATTAATTTCAAACAGACTAGTTAATGTATTCCATGAAAAACTATAATGCTACCTTTATATTCCATTTATCTGTGTTTGAATTTAGGTAATTAATTCAGCGAAAAATTTACATTGTTGATACCAATTCCGAATATTAAATCATGTATGTTTATGTTGGTGAATGAATGAAAACAAATTAGGGATAATTTCCTGGGTTTGATGTCATATTTATGTTTCGTTAGTTTTTATTTGTTCTTGAACAACAAATAAGTACGCCACATATTGTTATATTGTATATAAAGGTAAATCATTATTATTCCAAATCATTACATGTTTACCCGGTTCAGTCAAACAATTCGTCTCATTTTTTATACAAGCTATGATTCATGAAGGGCGCCTTAACTTGAAATGAAAACAAATAAGATAGAACTGTTTTTTTTTTGCCGAGATAGGTAGGTTAGGTGGCAAGTACCTTTAACAAATTACAAAACAAAATTAAGATTGATTCTGAGTTTATGTCTCAACAACAAGCCCTCCTCCTAATTTTTATGTTGTTATGCCCGACAGGGCCCACAATGCTCCAAAACGAATGTATGTCTTTATGTACCTACCACCTAAGTTCACATTGTGGAATGCAATAAACGTATTGAGTATTGAGTAACATTAACATTGTAAACCAAATTCTTAAATGACCTCGACTAGCTTCTAGAATCTAGAATCTGAAAAACAAACTACTAAGTACAAAAGTTACTATAAAAACACCTACATAGTTGAAAACTATTGCTAAGTAATATAGTTTTGATCTGAACTATGAAGTAATTAACTCGAAAACAAAAGAAAATAGGAAGTTAAAACTACCTTATTCTAGCAGTAAGTAAAGTTTACGTAAGTATCTACACCAGCCACACTATGCTAACAAAAGCATGCCCTGAAAATCTGATAGGGGAAGCGATCCGTGGATTCTGTATGAAATATGTATGAAATTAATTAAATTCTGTGGTTATTCAATCTGATTGATAACATTCTCGTCACGTATGCTCCACATATTGTGTGGTTCGGTTGAGGAACGTGACCATGCATACACTGAAGCCAAATGTTTTGTTCATCTAGGTATTGTTTTAAAGGTCTCTGATGATGCGGAATGGAGCTGGCTTGTAATCTGCTTGTTTGTACTGAACCACAGTACAATATAGCAAGCAATTATTCTGACAACATAAAAACTTAGATACTTGTTCAACGCGTGTTTGACGAATTCATTCGTCAAGGACTTTCTAATTATCAACAATGTGTTTTGGTCGACGCGCGTGCCGCCTGGACGCTTAGCGGTTGTCAGTTTTATGTCAAACTCCGTATAGAAATGTCATGTTTAAAAGGTGTTTAGGCTCAACAACTGATAAACACGGTTTTGTGGTACCTAATAAGGACTAGGTATTTAATTTGTATGACAATATTTTGACAGCATGTGTCAACAATATCTACGAGTATGGATATTTATAATAACAAGCTACGCCCCGCGGTTTCATCCGCGTAAGTCTCGATCCCGTGGGAATATCGGGATGAAAAGTATTAAATATCCTATGTCTTATTCAATCTATATGCCAAATTTCATCTAAATCTGTTAAGCCATTTTAGTGTAAAAGCGTAACAAACAAACAAACTCACTTTCACATTTATAATATTAGTTAGGATACCTAATCCATCCTATAAACTCGTGTATAAATTGAAAGAATTTTGAGGTTGCAAACGAAACATTATGGTGCATACATTTCAAAGCCATGTGATACAAAAAACGTGAGCATTTCCGATAATTCAGTGTGATACCGCACTAGATTATCGGAAATGCATGCTTATCTCTTAACGTACAATTCACATCCAGTCCTTAGATAAGACGTATCAAATCCATACTAATACGCGAAAACAATTCTATATGTCTGTATTGTCTGTTTGTCAACTTTTGACGCCTTAATTGCTACACACATTTGGATGTTCAGCACACGAATTTATCATGACGTGGGTTAGATCATTTCTGTCCCGGTATTACGTTCCCGTAGGATAATTTCCAAACTCCACGCATGCGAAGCTGCGGGCAACAGCTAGTCATGTATAAACTATCATTAACCGACTATAATTTTGTCATCAGGTCACGCGAACTCAGCCATTAACCCCATAGTGTACTGTCTCATGACGAGGAACTTCCAGCGCTCGGCTCGCAAACTGCTATGCGGGCGCGGCGTGTGTCAACAGACCAACTTCACGGTAACCTGCTATTTACACACTAATTGCTTTTCACCTGATTCATTAGCGTTTGTTTTGTAGAAGCTTCGTGTTTGTAGAAGACAATTTAGCTGAAAATAAGTTTTTAATAATACCTAGAAACTGTTTTACCAAAGTTAGATATTTATTTATTTATTTATTTAATACTTTAAGCACACAAATGTACAGAGGCGGACTTAATGCCATAGGCATTTTCTACCAGTCAACCTTTGGGTGATGCAGAGACAAACAGTGGTAGGTGCAACAACTAAAATTGTGGAATAAAACATATTAATTTAAATATAAGAATATAAATATACCTATTAAAACTATGAATATAATATATCTGTGGCCCTAGTGGAAAGGGGTATAAGTCCGATTTTGTGGAAAATGAGTTAAGTATACAGAAGTGATCAGAAAAAAAATGCTCTATCGTTTGGTGTAAACGGATTTAAGCTATCTCTAAAAATAAAGAAGTTACCCTGTGTAAAAGGGTCCAGCTGACACCAAAAAAAACTACAAAAGTCGGTTTCAAGTACTTTTGTATTCTTTTAAACGGAAAAAAAAAGTGTTTTTTAATCTAATTTAACATAAAGTACCCACGTTTTAATTTGGTTGGTGTTTATCAACACAACAACACCTGGTTCTTAAAAATGGTTTAGTGAGTAATGATATTATTAGACATAAATCCGTTTTCACCAAAATAAAGGGAAAAAATCAACAATAACTCTGTTGAGATTAGTATTAACATAATCATTCCAAATGCGTATCCATTTTCACTTGTGTGAATTAACATTTAACATATGGGAGAAGGGATATAACTTATTATATACCCTCAAGGAATTCATTTTGTGGTTAGTATAAGTCACTATCTTAAAAACGAATAAC
Source organism: Lithophane leautieri (assembly GCA_949152455.1). Classification (NCBI taxonomy): domain Eukaryota; kingdom Metazoa; phylum Arthropoda; class Insecta; order Lepidoptera; family Noctuidae; genus Lithophane; species Lithophane leautieri. The sequence goes on along the minus strand of OX424463.1, from coordinate 1,109,666 downwards.
TTAACATAAAAAATAACTCAATAATAATAAAGAGTATAAATTGTTTACCCATAAAAAACATCACATGTATTTCATTTGGTAGCGGTTTAAATGTAACACGAGGTTGAACACGCAATTTGAAGCGCGCGGAGTGTTTTTTGCGTCTCCTGTAAAGTTGCATTTTTGGACTTAGATCCCTTTTCACTAGGGCCACAGATATATACCTGATTATATACATATATATCTATAAGCACAAATACACATAAATAAAAATACTATGATTAAATATATGATATTATATTTAACGTGAACTTTATTAGTGGTGATGAAACAGGGCTGTTCTGATATACTGCACTCCTAAGTGTGATGCTGATAAAACTATAATAACAGACCCTAACTTTAATCTGTTTTCACCAATGGATAAAGTGGTTCTCGAGGAAGGTTTTAGTGTTTAGTTTGGCGGGCGAAGCCGCGGGCATTAGGTAGTTTTTTATAAAACTAAGTAAAATCCGAATTTGTGTAAACAATTACGAACGAAGGCGGAATACTTTTCGCGCGTTTTTTTTTATTCCTTCACAAACTTTTTTTTTTTATTTCATACAACCTTTTTTTTTTTTTTGATGGTGGGAATTCATCCAATGACTTCTCCCGCTCTGGGCGGAGCGGAAGGGCGTGTCAGACTTTTAATGACTAAAATCCACCCGTGTTCCATCATTTGCCTGTTGCCAAGGTCCCGGTATCCCTTTCGGACTTTCCCGCAACCCCGGCAGGCAACCCTTTCATACAGCCTATTACTTGTTCATACAATATTCATTATTGATCTCTTTCGTGATTGAAACTTTTGCTATTAATAACCACATTCTAAATTCAAATCACTTTTAGTCCCTCTTGATTAAAGAGCTATTTTAGACAACAATGATCTATATTGTGTTAGTATTACAAAAAATCTTATATTCTAGTGTTAGTAGTACAGATTAAGTAATTAAAAATATTATGAAACAATAATATACCTTAGTGAGTCATGATGAAGCATTTCATGCGGACAATGATTCAGCATGTGATGCCTCAGCACAAGCGCTTTATCGGGTCCTCAGCCACGACTTTCAGAAATGAAGAATGATTATCTATTTATATAGTACATTACTGTCGCGGCCAGCAATAAGGGGATTGATGGACGATCGTGAAAATGAGGGCCGAGGCGAAGCCGAGGCACTCATGCGTGAGTCCATCAATTCCTGATTGCGGCCAACGCTTGTATAGTACTTTTCTCAAACAACGCGCGGAAATTCAAACTGAGTAAATTAAATAGAAATTCCAGAATCAATGACGAACAACTATCATTTTTCATTCGCCAATATCTTCATTTGTTTCTTCTTTGTTCTATTTGCAAGTCAATTCGAAATTTAAATAAAATCTTTGATAAGTTACCTCCTTGGTTGCCGTGTGTTGAAGTAAAAAGTTCGTTCCATTTTTAAATAACACGACATATATGTGTTTTAATAGTAATTTATTTGGGCGCTAAACACGCCAGATATGGATTTTCATAGTAACTTTGCTGGCCGCATCGTCACTTGTTTTTTACCAGTACAGCAATTTTGATTTATCTCGAAGAAGGTTGTCAATATAATGCTCGAATTTCCAAGCATGTTTGAGAAAAAGAAATAACTCTTTTTGGTAAGACAATTCTTAACTAACTCACTTCTATATTAAAGAGATTTTGGAGTTTTCTATAGTTACAGACAAGTTTAGTAAAACGAATGTCTTCGATTTCAACGCGACATCCATGGTCAACTAGTCAATATTCATTTTATCTAGTGAAAGCATAGAAACTACCGCCTAAACGAGTCTGGGTCAGGGTTCATCGCAAATCATAACTACACCTCCGCTACGTTCTATTTGTCCAACTGTCTAGACGATCAGCACACATCCTGAATCCATGAATATGTAGGTAAACATATTGATGTTTGACCTATTAGAACTCAATATTATGAAGTTTGGAACTTTATTGTTTGATTGGATGGTTTATGATTTAAACGTACTTGGATGTGACGGGCACAGAAGCTTGGAAATTGGCACAAATAAAAATAAACCCGACTGCAACTAAAAAGTTCGAAACAAGCTCACTTTTCAAGCAGTCTCTCGCAGTAGGTGGCAGTTATTTTAGTTAAATCTCAGATTTGATGCCAATTACCAACGGTTGCATCAGACTGCTTGAAAAGTGAGCTTGTTTTTACCCGACTACGGCGAAGCAAAAAGGAGGGCTATGATTTTGACCGGTATGTATGTTACGTTCATCTGTTCTGTTGTATTTTAAATGTCCGTCTCATTTATTTATTTATCAGTGCTTTTTATTTTATTTTATTCTGTTCTGCAATTTTATTCGCAATCACACTAATTATATAATTATGTATATAAGTACCATGTAGTTCGTTTATTATTATGCCACACTTATTTTCTTTTTTATTTTATTTAAGTAGGTATGCATACACTTTTTATATTATAAAACTGATTTGCATCCGTCACCTCACACTTACGGGTCCGGTTGAAAACCAGCGTCAGGCACTTATAGTTGTCTGGCATTTTTGCTGAACTGGACCTTTTTGGTGCAGCCGTGAGGCACACTCCCCTACATCGCACTTTTACACTTTTTTTATTTGTTTCTATATTTTATTTTGTTATCTGCTGTATATTATGTATATTGTGTGCCTTTCAGTCTGTGCTGAATAAATGTATTTTCTTTCTTTCTTCTTTCTTTCTTTCTTCCCTCATATCTTCTAAACTAATCATCATACTTTGAAAAATGAGGTATTTTTGGAAGCGTCTTGATCGTCCGCTGGTTATAGGCCGACGTCACAATAAATTTAATATGGCGCCCTCTAGAGGACATAAAGTCATGAAATAATTTTTATTTTTTTATGAGGACATGTTTGTTATGAAATATAAGGGCTTAATAAGCATATGTCAAAAAAATATTACAAACCCAAGAAAATTTAAATAAAAAAGAAAGGCAAAAAACTAAAACCCAACTACAACAAAAAGTCAAATAAAAGGTATAAACGAGACATCACAGACAGACAAATTAGAAATCCGGAGTTACACGCAATCTGTTCGATTTATAACTGCTAACCTGACACGTGTGACTCCGGATTTTTAATTTGTGTGTCTGTGATGGCTTGTTTATACCTTTTTAGTTGATTGACTTTTTTGTCTTAGTTGGGTTTTAGTTTTTATTACTTTAATTATTTTTTTGACACAATATTTTCATATATTTTTGTAGTACATTGACAGCGCCTTTATTTTCGTAGTTCACTAAAGAACTTGCGCAGGTAGCTGGAACAGATTTTAAAATATTTTTTTCGGATTACCTATGCAGGCTTTTATAAATAGCAACATAAGGGAATTGATTGTTTCTATCAACTCAGGACCAATACAAATAACATAATAAATTATCATGTCATGTACCCGTCTAAAGCGCTTATGTTCTTGAAGAAAATAAATTATCTGTTTGCTAGAGAAAATCTCAGAAATATGAGATATTCCGAACAATACACAAATTGTGACAGCCGGGATTCAACCCGTGTTACAAACGGGATTCAACCCGTGTTACAAAGGCTATGTTTCTTATGGCGGAGACTAACTTGTAACATTTTTTTGTAATATATCGATTTTTTTAACCCCCGACTGAAAAAGAGGGGTGTTATAATTTTAACGTGTGTATCTGTGTGTCTGTCTGCGCCCTCGTAGCTGCCAAACGGCTAAACCGATTTTGTTTTTTTCTGTTTTATTTGAAAGGTGACTTGATCGAGAGTGTAATTAGCTATAAAAAAATTCGTTTATTTGATGCTTTGTTTTTGTCGGGGGTTTTTTTAATTTTTAATTTAAGATTTCTTGTGTTACTCGTTACAGTAGACAGTAGTCAGTGCCGCTCGATAAGATCCTCCACTCGACTGTCGGCTGTTTCGTAAATTCCTTTGAAACGGAAATATAAGAAACGACAATTGCATGGCGCTCGAAGCGAGCGTTCGCCACGTCTTGTGTATCACCGTTTTGTAACCAAGCTTACCTGCATTACAAACAAATGCTGCAAGTCAGTCTCCGGCTTTAGAAAATGTCAATTATATTAAATGAGCAATATTTGTAATCACGTTCTCGAAAACGGCTCCAACGATTTCGATGAAAGTTGCAATATTGAGGCGAAAAATCCATCTAGCTAGGTATTATTAATCATCTTGGAAAATTCTGTTTCTCTATTTTCACAGTCTCGGGAATGTGATACGACGAGAGTGGTATACCTGGACGATATGTTTATCTATTTTCATCCGAGCTCAGCTCGGGGTAGATGATGGAAAACAGTATATTTAAACGAGAAAAACAAAAGAAGTTTGACTTGTCTTGCGTTGTTTGTTTTGTAAACGAAGATTATTCAACACATGTCATCATGTCTTATGGCACCTATTCTTTTCTTATTTGACGGTCATTCACCAAATATGCAGGTACTCCGCAAAAAAATATGGATAGAAACCGTTTAGCTAACAAATTAAAGGTACTTATTGACCCTTTGAAACTGATTTATTTCGCGTTAAAAGCAAATAGAAAGCCATTAGATATTCATTTTTCTCAAACATGCTTGGAAATTCTAGCATTTTTTTGACAACCTTCTGCGAGATAAATCAAAATTGCTGTACCTACTAGTAAAAAACAAGTGACGATGCGGCCAGCAAAGTTACTATGAAAATCCATATCTGGCGTGTTTAGCGGCCAAATAAATTACTAGGAAAACTCATATCTGTCGTGTTATTTAAAAATGGAACGAACTTTTTACTTCAACACACGGCAACCAAGGAGGTAACTTATGAAAGATTTTATTTAAATTTCGAATCTGTTTGCAAATGGAACAAAGAAGAAACAAATTAACATATTGGCGAATGAAAAATGATAGTTATTCGTCATTGATTCTGGAATTTTTATTTAATTTACTCAGTTTGAATTTCCGCGCGTTGTTTGATAAAAGTACTATACAAGCCTTGGCCGCAATCTGGAATTGATGGACTCACGCATGAGTGCCTCGGCTTTGCCTCGGCCCTCATTTTCACGATCGTCCATCAATTCCCTTATTGAAGGCCGCGACAGTAATGTACTATATCATGGCGGTTTGGACTAGACGAGAACGTGTGACTTTAGTGCGTGGTAAACTTGACAAATTGAAGTGATTGGCGGTTTTACACCATTATGACCACGGAATAGATAAATAAGGTTGGAATGGTAATGTGGGCGTGGCAAGCGCGCCACAATTATGATTCGATAATCATAACTCGACCGATTCATTAATTCACCGCGTTTCGTGCGCTTCGGACTACTGCGGAGAACAGAGCTCTGCTTTAAAATGCCGTGTTGTGCAATTATAACTTGTAAAACAAAAAGTCAGACTGCAAGTATAGAGCGAGGGGGTATATCTTTCCATCGGTAAGTCGAAAATAACATTTAATTATAATTTTATTAGTAAAAAACATAAAATTATTCTGATCACTATGAAATTCCAAACATTAACGACATTATTGCAACAAGTAAAAAAAAATATACATTGCACGATGTGTACTCGCGTAATCAACGCAATTACTAAGTCCGCTTACAATGTACTGCATGCGTCGCGTCCTCTTCACTTCAACCATTGACGTTTCGTCGTTTGCCCTGATTGGCCGTGATACACGGTCGATAGTGAGGTGACCATGTGGTTAAATAAAATCATCGATAGAATTCTCAAATAATATAAATTTACGTTCGACAAAGATTCTTTTTGAATTATTTTATATTTAATTAATGATAGTATATTTTTAGTTAGATGTATAATGAGTCAATTAAATATTACAATAATTATTGAACGAATGATACAATATAGTAAATACTTGTAGATGACAGATTTACAGGGAGAAATTGAATTCATTGGCAACATTATACGAGATCATTGTACTCATCTACAAGTATTTACTATATTGTATTTAGTATTAAAATATAAGTAAAATCCAATTTTACTTACGCAATAAATTATAAATTTTAGGTTTCCTAAACAACCTAACGCCAGGGAACAATGGATTGACGTGACAGGTAGAGGAAACTGGATGCCGACAAAGACGAGTACTATTTGCTCTATACATACAGTAAAGATGATTTTATCATTAAAAAATCAGGTTATTTGTAATTAATATAAGTAAAAGAAATATTTCTTAATATTTATTTCATGTTTAATTTTCCCCCATACATTCATCAGATAATTTATCGATAAAGAATATCGGCTTTATCAAGCACTAGCGTGTATGAAAATTTTTATTGCTTTTTTGCGTGTGTGTGTGTCTATGCCTACGAGGGCTTAGTACTAGTGTGCGAACGAATATCTGCCCTGAGATTTATGTGTGTCTGACTTGGTTGTGTGCGAAATATTTGTAAACATAGGAGTGCGTATGTGTAGAAATTAAAATAGTGGGAGACAAGCGGTGACACTGGTCCTGATACAAAATTGGAGCTAGGGCCTTTCCAACCTTATTTATCAATTCCGTGATTATGACCATAATTGTTATCGAGCACGTGAGCGACCCGCCTAATAGATGATGAAATGCCGTAACAAAAGAAAAATAAAAATACTTAATGATTAAAGCCTGAATTATACAAAGTGGCAATTGAAATAACTGAAAACCTCTAAAGTGGTCAGTGTAGTCATCATTATGAACAACTTATGTAGCGGAACCGACCCTGAAATCGCTTAAGAAAAGACCTGCTACATACATTTATGTTTGCATAACTCAACAAAATGTAGGGAAAAGCTGTATTTTTTTCTTGTTTAGTTCAGTTCATATTTTCCATATCATCCTGTAGAAAGATCCATAATAGGTATGGACTTGGGAGTAATCAGTAGGTATTTGCTTGAATAATTTTCTTATTTCAGTACCTACCTATACTGGTATTCTTTAGTTTTGTTACATTTCACGATAACACAATGGTAATAAATAACTTTCTTTGTTTTATTAGCTTTGAGTCAGATTCCCAATTTCGAGTAAACTTTGAACCTTCAAAGTTCAAAGTTAAACGTAAACCAAATAACGAATTCATAAAGTTGAACCTTAATTACGGAATTTGCCAAATGAGATTGCTGATGACGTGATTTTTTTTGGAACGAAGTTCTTTAAAGCGGCTTGTAAACTAACAGAAATCGTAACGCTAAAAGTGTTAATACTTGCGACTGTCTTCTTCTAATTCAAAGAGAAAGAAGGAGAGAGAGAACACTGGCAGAAAAACAAAAGAAAAGAGGAAAGTGATTACAGTGTCGTGGGATACAATTTTCCACATCGGAGAAATTTTACAGAGAGAGAGAAATTGGGAATCTGGTCAAAACGAAAATCCAAGATGGCGGCTGCGTTTTTTTTTTTGGTCTATTGTGTTGTTTTCATGTTTTTCGAGAGTGCTAAAGCAGATAGTGCGTTCAAAATGAAAAGCCAAGATGGCTGCTCTGAATATTTCACAAAATTTCATTGGTATCGTTTTCATGGTTTTCGAGGGTGCTAAAGCCGATAGTGACAATAAAGTGTAAATCATAGCTAGCGGCTGCAAAAATTTTGTTTTTTTTTAATCATACTTGGGACGAAACTTCGTTCCCCGACAGCACACGTTTTTTTATTCTAAAAATGAAAATATGCAGCCTTAAAATAATTATTGATGGAATTGAAAACTTTCAAAATGATACGGGTCAAAGTAAAAATAAGTTTGATAACGTTTGAAGTGAAATATTTACAAAACATAGTTTGAAATTATTGTCATTTCAACACAAATAAAACTGATCAATCTAATTCATTACTACTAAGTCCAAGTATAACCCCGGAGTTTTGCTTTAAGTTCTCTACTTCAAAATAAATATTAATCTCAAATAAAATTAATGCATCTCAGAAATTATGAAAACAAATAATAGTATTCAAAGGCAAACAAGACAGTTATTTTGTTTTTAGGACTTTCCTTTATCGTTTTATGCTTAGGGGGTTTATTCATAAACGATGATTAAAGTTAAGTGACGTTCAAACGTCAAAAATGTATGGTTAAACAGTCGCTAATCATTACTTAACTTTAAGCAATGTTTATGAATAAAGGGGTACAAGTTTATTTTTATATTGGCTCAGGATCAAGTTGAGTGATACGAGTAAAAGGAAAGAGGGCCTCTGCCCTGCAGTGGGACTATACCAGCTAATTAATATTATTCTTTAAAAGGGCGCGGTCGGATTGACAAGCTATTTAACTGGTGGATAACTATTCGCGAATGGCGGTCATACTGAGCACTTGTTAGAAGATATAGTATAGTACGTTAAGATCTATAGAATCTATCTGTGGATTTGTAGATTCAATCTCCAAGTAGATACTACACAGTTGAACTAGCTGAGCTGGAAATTAAATGTTGCTCAATGAGCCAACAACTATTTTATTCTAATAGCCGCTATCTCCTACTTCATAGCACTCAATTTAGCTTCGTGCAAACTGGCGCGATATCGCGGGCACGACATGCAGCGCAACCCTTGTCGCGCCCGCGATATCGCGCCTGTTTGTGGGAGCCTTTTTACCCCGCCTTTACTTTAAGGCATTAATGAAAATAGTTAATTCAATTAAATCGAGTAAACTAAGACTATTTATATTATGACCTATTTGTTGACTATACAACTGATATAATTAATTATTAGTAAGTTGAGACATCAGTAGCCAGACTAATGTGAAACTCGTGTATCTCACACAGAACATAACGCCCCATTTACACGATACAAGTTGCATACAATGTCAAAGTCAAAGTCAAATAATTTATTTCAAATAGGCACATAAAAGGCACTTTTGAACGTCAATGAAAAACAAACAAAGAAATAGAATTGATTCTAGTTGCCCATTCCAAAAGGTAGCTTTCGTATGGAGAAGAATGGGCAAGAAACTCCACCGTTACTCTTTTCAAAAATGTTTACAATATTTTGTATACATGAATTATATAATTATATGTGAAGACCATGCACCCACAATAAGATTACTGTCCCTAAAAAGGCAAAAAAAAAATATAAATGGAGCAATGACAAATAAATCAGTTATGTGATAGGTACATGGTGCTCACATATTTAGAAACATTGTAAAAGTATACGATATTACAATATTCCTAACATCTTTACAAGTAATACTAATAAGTCAGTGCGTGATTCCAAGCAATCACAGAGTTTAAAAATCTATGACATACAAATAATAAAATATACAACTAAATTAGCAACCAGTTTGATTTTGTCTAGACTCTAAATTGTCCTATGGAGCAAGACCAGCATGTTTCCAAGCATTCTTATCCTGGATATAATCCTCTAATTTGTAATAAGCTTGTTTACAAAGTGTACTTTTTATATGAGTTTTAAAAATGAAGTAGCAAATGCGTTGAAGACAGTGTTTGGTAGTTAGGTACTCTTTTAGTTAGATAATTAATTTATGGCATGCCAGAGGCAATGAAATCGCATCGTGAAAATCAGATTATAGACCACGATAAGTTACTACGTAGCTACCTACTGAATAAACCGTTTAGTCAACTTTTCTCCGAAGAACTTGGGGAAGATAAACTGAACTCTGAACTTTGCCTTTGTATTACGATTTCCATTTTATTGTATTTTAAATGACTGTACATACTGAGATGTATGGAAGAGAAGGGCGTTATACTTCGACCTCAAATAAATTAGGATAGAGACTGGAGGTTCATAAGATACCTACCTATATTATGCAGATTGGATTATTTGTGCAAGAGTTGCCTAGTTAAGGTTAACGGGGAGCCGCCAATCTACTCCGCGAAATTCAAAATTGCTTCTGTTTTTTGCAAATTACAGCGCCGTTTTAAGTTTTATATTGATCAAAATTCAATACGCGGCAGTTATGATAAAATAATTACTACTAAATTATAATCATTCAAAATATCAATATAGCTCTCGAAATTATATTTGATGGCAATAAGACTATGACGTGTAAATAGGTCTATTATCATAATATAGGCTTCGCTTTCGACAAATAAAAAATCCGGAGTCACACCTGTTAGGGCATAAATCGAACAGATTGCATGTGACTCCGGATTCTTTATTTGTCTGTCTGTGATGTCTTGTTTATACCTTTTTAGTTGATTGACTTTTTTGTCGCAGTTGGATTTTAGTTTTTACTACTTTAATTGTTTTTTTTTTGTGTTACATTATAATTATATGTTTTTTATTGATTTTGATACCCAACATGGTACGATAAAACATTTTTTTTTTAATGTCCTCTAGAGGTCAGAGATTCCTGACTTTATGTCCTCTAGAGAGTGCCATTTTTATGTGACGTCACATAGCCTATAACCAGCGTACGATCAAGACGCTTCCAACGAAACCGCATTTGTCAAATTATGTTGAGTCGTTTAGAAGATATGAGGGAACAGATGAACATACATACATACATACATACCGGTCAAAATCATAACCCTCCTTTTTGGTTCGCCGTAGTCGGGTAGAAATGAACTATCTTTTCTTTGTCAACAGTGGCGCTGCGCGCAGAAGCCTGAAGGCTCGTCGAGTGACTACGAGCTGTACCACGAGCCACACAAAAGGTGTTACTTACAGGTTTGTATCCGGAGTAATAAACTTAACAATAGACTCAGTCCGGAAATATTCGCCTGGATATAGCGTCCGTTAAAAATCAGGTTTAATTACATAGATACGATAGTTAAGTTATGAGGGGCTCGTGGCTAAATAATAACAGCCGCACGGGTCAATTAAAGGTTAAGTTACGCTTGCCGCGGTCGGTTCGTGGATGGGTGACCATCCATTACATATCCGTGCATGTTAAGCTTTTTGTCCCGGCTGTCAGTCGTAGATTTTTGACAGTCGTTACGTGTAGTCGTAAGCTCAAAAGTCTGACAACCTGTCTTACCAAGGAGTATCGTGTTAACAGATAGTCCAGTCGCTCGATGTAAATTACTGGTATTCAGCTGCATCCAGTTAGACTGGAAGCTAACCCTAACATAGTTGGGAAAAGGCTAGGCAGATTGATTGAGATACTATAGTTAGAATATGAATTATTTGACAATTAACAACAACTTTCCTGTTGAACTGATTTCTGCTTGAATCTTTTCAAATTGCGCTTGATCTAATGTTTGCTTCGGTGACCTCGTAAAGAAAACTACGAGCATCAAACGGTAATCTCATATCTTTGATGGTCTCCTTCGTAATTACTATCAGCCTCAAGGGTACTCCAAGATTTTATTAGTCTAGGTTGCTAGACGACACCCAGATAGCGAGATTGCCAATCACTACCTTCCTGAAGTAGTTCTTAACAGTGACGAACATAATATTCCTTCATACAGCACGCGTAGCATGACTACAGTAGAAACGGATTTTGTCGACGGAAGAATAGACAAAATAACAGATAAACAATCAAAATCTGTCATTTTGTCGATTCTTCCGTCAACCAAACCCGACCAGATCCTAGGATACCAAGTCTTACAAAAATGTAGGCATCTACACCTCACCAAACGAAATTCAAGAAAATATATTTTCATTAAAAACTTGTAAGTAAGGTCTACTTAACTATTGTGTACATTTACAAAATATTATACTTCGTTACACAATAATGGCAACAATAGGATAACACACTCTTATTCCACATTGAAAAAACATGTTGTTGTTATGAAATCACGGGAATGCCTCCTTTGAAACCACAACCTTATGTGTTTACCTACCCAATCTTCTGTAGAAGATTAACCAGTAAGCATCCCAATTCTTGTTTACGAGTTCCAAACAACAATAATCTTGAAGAAACTGCTACTTAAGGTATTCTCCAAGATAAAAGTTCTGAAAGTAAGCTCAGAAACTTTCTGCATTCACGAACTAAGTTTGATTTGATACATATCGTCAAGTTATGCTTTATTTGGGTCAATTTATTTTCGTTTATCTATATAGCTGCGGTCACAGTTACTGTACCTATAGATAACCACATTCTTATAATCAATATCACCCTAGGGGTATTACCGTACCGTTTGGTGCGTTTTGACGACAACTATATTATGTTATATGAACAAAAATCTAGATTAAAAAAAGCAATAAATGTTGCTGTGTGCCAAGCAGCTGGACCTAAGTAAAACATATTTACCTTTATTCATGAGAACTATAAATTAAATTAAAGATTACCCACAAATTCAAAGCTTATATTTATTTCACGACTAGGTGTATTGATCTCACCGCAAAGAATTAAAAAAAAAACCGGCCAAGTGCGACTTGGACTCGCACACGAAGGGTTCCGTACTATTATCTATAAAACGGCAAAAAAAATCACGTTTTTTGTATGGGAGCCCCCTTAAATATTTATTTTATTCTATTTCTTAGTATTTGTTGTCAGCAGAAATACAACATCTGTGAAAATTTCAACGGTCTAATTATCTCGGTTCATAAGATACAGCCTGATGACAGACAGACAGACAGACGGACGGACTGCGGGTTCTTAGTAATAGGGTTACGTTTTACCCTTTGGGTACGGAACCCTAAAAAATCAAGTTAAATTCCCAGCTGACTTGCAAGGGGTCTTAACTTTTATAACTTTACCTGGTGTCAGAGTTTTAAAGCCGCCCATGTGCCTCTGACTTGGCTGCACATGCCGTTTAGAAATATCTCTCAGGCATGCCGGTTTCCTTGTGATGTTGCTGTTATTTGACATTTATTGACGCTGAGTTGACATTGTGACTAGCAGTGACTAGATTTTGAACGTTTCTACGGGAATTGGCCTTCTGATGTAACGTAACTTCTCCCACAGATGCACAACCTACGCCACAACAACGGGAACGCGTACAACACGCACATTCCTCGCGGCATAGAAACTCGCGCGCAGACCACGCAGCTCAGCCACGTCACTAGATCCTCACGAAGAACAGCACCCGCCCATGCACTGTCCGTAGAAATGCTGCAGCGACATGGACTCATTGACTTTAAACGTTGATAATTAAAGTTGGTGTGATAGTTGTGTGCTTAATTATATAGTATATTTAATAGTGTAATGAGTGTCTGTAATTTCCGGGGCTGAATATGCTGTTTTTTTTACGTAAAAGTATACGACTACGATAATTTTGTAAAATAAACTTTAATATGTAAATAATCGATACGAGTGTTACACAGTAATTGACTAGATTTTATTATTTAATTTGAGATTGTTACTCATCAAGAAATTTTTGTATATCTTGTTAAATTTATTATATTAAAAGCTTGTTTACTTAATGGAAGAAGAGATGGAGATTTATAATGCTACATTAAACACTCTAGTATATTATTTTTTACGAATAATTATGTTTTCATTACTTTGATGGATGGGCTGTGCGAAAGATGATATGGCTGGGAGATATCGAAAGGGGGTAACTACTAACGACTTTTTTGTTTCATATTTTGTGCTCAATATAATATTTTATGTATAACAAACACAGGAAAATTAATCATACTTATAATTTTTATTGAATAACCATATAATATATCACACAGCAGGACTTGATCGTTACTCGTTCTATTAGCAAATTTATTGACTTTATCGTACTATTTACTAGCACTTTGCCCGCGACTTCGTCCGTGTGGATTTCGTACTTCCCGCTAAAAACTTCTACAAACACCTCCACATAAACTATGTTTCAAAGGGGGTGCCCTTTGAAAGATAGTTTATAAAAATATATATTTACGGTCTACCTTTACCCCTTTATTACCCTTTTACACCCCGTTAGGAGCAGATTTTTGAAAAACCTGAAAAGGGTTTTTTTATTTTTTGTTTGAAGTACTTAGTACCTACCGTACCGAGTTTCGAGTTAATCCGAAAGCTTACTTAGTTTGACACCCCGTTATTCCTCTATGGTAAAAGAATTTCCAAAAACCCTTTCTTAGTGGATGCTTACTTCCTAATAGCTATCTGTGTGCCAAATTTCAGCCCAATCTGTTCAGTGGTTTGAGCTGTGCGTTGATAGATCAATCCATCAGTCAGTCACCGTTGCCTTTTATACAATACTACGGCGCACCTACCCTACCTACCTCCCTGCCCTACCTACCTTACCTACCTACACCTACACTACCTACCTTCCCTACCTACCCTACCTACTTCCCTACCTACTCACCTACCCTACGTACCTACATACCTACCTACTTACCTACTTTTTTTTTTTTTTTTTGAGGGTGGGAAATCATCCAATGACTTCTCCCGCTCTGGGCGGAGCGGAAGGGCGTGTCAGACTTTTACTGACTAAAACCCACCCGTGTTCCTTCATTTGCCTGTTGCCAAGGTCCCGGTATCCCTTTCGGACTTTCCCGCAACCCTGGCAGGCATCGGTCCTATTGGACCCCGTCAATTTTTGCTGACATCTCTTTGAGGCGCGCGTGGAACACGACGCGCCATCGACCCGGGCCTGGTCCTTATCGGATGGCGAGCTGCCCGTTGCTCGCCGTCCGCAAGCCCGCGCCTATGGTGGCCGGGAATCCGCCTGGGATTCCCGACGCCCAGGGCGTCTCCAACGGCGGCGGTTAGGGGCGTGAGGGCGCAAACTTTGCCTTTCCCTCACGCGTTCCGCCTCCTCCTTCGCGAGCATTACTGCTTCGCAGAAGGAGGTGACGGCTTCCCATGCCCTCTCGCTCCGTACCATGGCCTGAACCAGGGCCGGACGCGAGAGGTCACTGCCGCCAATCGCCTCCGCGAGGACACGGCGGTGCTCCGCCCAAGCAGGGCACACCTCAACCGTATGCTCCACCGTGTCCTCCGGGCGATCCACACAGTGGTGACACCCGGGCGTTTCCTCCCGCCTAATCCTACACAGGTACCTCCCGAAGCTGCCATGTCCGGTGAGGACCTGTGTCAGGTGGAAGGTGAGGACGCCGTGGCGCCTCTCTAGCCACTCCTCAAAGAGGGGACTTATCGCCGCTATTGTGGCGTGCCCAACCTACTTACCTACCTGCCTACCTGATCAGAGAAAGCTATTCCGTACAGAATGTATGACAAAATGAATTTCCTTAATATAGTTTTTTCGTGAATTTTTCTGTTGTTTTAATAGTTATTCTGGTATTCTGGGCGGAGACAAATCCAACAAATCAAAGATCATCAAAATCGGTCCCGCGGCTCTCGAGTTATAAGTGCTTGAACAAACCCGACTTCGTTTTATATACAGGATTAAACTCGTGATATCTTTCGAATAGAATGTCCGAATTGAATAATTCAAAAAGTTGTATTAAGGTATTTAAGCAGTCTTGAATATGAATAAATTTATTTTGTTAAGGATTAGTACCAAGATACAAATAAAGAGCCTTTACTAGAGGCGGCATTTCCATTAATTTTCATAAATAAATTTTAAATAAAAGAATACTTATTTTGGCATAACTATAATAGTTAGACATATCCTGTCGCTACATTTTTTGTTAATAATGATGTGTTCTGTAAAGTCGTAGTACATTATTTTATTCTATCATCAATAGTTTTCGCAGCGCACCCGATTTAAAGAATATTTTAGGTAATTGTTTTACACCTTGGGTTACATTATTGGAGTATTAGTAAGGATTCCTAATGCTTTTGAAAATATAATTTAGCCTATGTCACCCGGGGATAGTTTAGCTTCCCAACAGTGAGAGAGTTTTTCAAATCGGTTCAGTAGTTCCGGAGCCTATTCAATGCAAGCAAACAAACAAACAATCAAATCTTTCCTCTTTATGTTATTAGTTTAGTTTAGATGTAGGTACCTAATGCCCGTTTTCCGTTTCCCCTAACCTTATGGTTATTAAGAATGGTTAGGGGGCTGTTAGGGGGTGGTATCTGTTTCACCAACAGTAAGGGGTCAGTTAAATGATAAAAGGTTCTCTAAATTTAGGTGGTGGAAATGTGAGCCCATAAACCGGCACATACGTAGGTGATCTCCCAAGCAACGAACATAGATAGTGATATAAATTAATTTATTGAAAATTTAGAAACTGTTTCTACTATATTCGACGTAAATAACAGCTATAGACCAAAAATATATCGAAAACGACCAAACTACGAGTACTTCGAAAGTTTTGATGAAACTGATTTTTTTCGGAGATACAGGTTATGCAAATCTTCAGTGTTGTATTCATTGGAAATGATTGAACATACCTTAGAATTTCCTGACAATAGGTGAGTACCTACTTAAGTTTATATTATTTACTTACGTAATATTTAAAAATAAAAATAACCTAAGTACATAATATGTACGTGGTATTTTTTCTTTGTTTAGTCGGCGGTACTTACGTGGAGACCTAATTATCAATGAAAATAGATTGTATTCGCATAGAAATAAGTACTTTTTTTTTTGCAGAAATAATTCAAAACAAAGAAATATCAAATACAAATAAGTCCACAGATAACACGCGAGGTTTCATACACACAGAGTAAATTAGCAATAAATTATGAAATTAATTACAAATATGAATGAAATAATATTTACTATTACTATCAAAGCATAATTTATTAGTAATTGTATCCATATAAGTGTATTCTTTAGAGAATTTCCTTAAAAACTATCTTGTTCAAAGTATCGATAGGTTCAAAAACGGATCAGTCACTATTATCGAAAACAAAACGTCACCTAAGTATGTGCTCCCTAGTTAGGTGACGAAAATGATGGTGAAACGGAATTTAATTTAGGGGCTAGTTTGGGGGAGCTTTTAAGCTAACTGTCCCATACGTAGGTGGTAGTTTATGGGATGTTGGTGAAATCGGGCATAAGTCTGGTTTTCGTTTACTCCCTAATCGAGCTCAACTGACTTCATTCGAGCTCAGTTTTCTTAGTATCGATTTTGGGCAACCAAACGACACCAATGATCGCGACGATAGGTCTTAGTGGAGAAGAATTAAGACTAGTGGACTGTATAACATGTAAAATATAATGAACTAGCTGATGCCCACGGCTTCGCCCGCGTGGATGTCGGTTATTATATACTAAAACCTTACACGAGAACCACTCTAACCATTGGTGAAAACAGCATGAAAATCGGTGCAGTAGTATTTGAGTTTATCGCGTACAGGACGACAGACAGACAAACAGACGCGGCGGAGGACATTGTTTTATAATATGTAAGGATAATGATAAAGAAATTACAACGGTCGGTTTAAGAAGGCAAATAATGAGAAAAATAATCATTTACGTTAATAAAACGCGCAAGCGCAGCCGTGGCTGGAGGCATGCAAAATCTAAGCTTATGTAGGTGATTTTTTTCTATACGTAAGTTCAAAATGTATAAATATGATATTATGTAAACAAATTCTGAGGCAGATTATTGTTATCCGTTCCAAAAATATTTCTATAGTATTGTATGTTTCTGAAATTCATCGCATATAAGTACCCATTGTTAATTTTAATATGTCTTATCCTAATATTTTCAAAATAAGTGTAGAATAAGCTTTATTAATTACTAGCTACACCCCGCGGTTTCACCCATATAAATGTTAGGGGAAAAGTCCTTAGTCCTTCTCCGGGTTATGGTGTACCCATGTGCCAAATTTCATCCAAATACGTTTAGCCGTTTTAGCGTGAAAGCGTAAAAAACAAACCCACTTTCGCATTAATTATTATTGTTCCTATACCAAAATTTAAGACTTGAGAAACCTTTTCACGCGAGTAGTCAAGACAAGGGAAAGCCTAGACGATAGCACATCAATAAATGCCGCTACAGAAGATTTGCGGTTTATAACAACACTCGTGTGAACAAGCTCTTTGAAACTTAATTGTTAGTCAAAAGATATCAGAAAATAATCGGACCAAATGTAAATAATTACCTAAACCTTGTAAATAAATATTTTTACGAATCTAAATGTTCATGTGTAATTTAATGTTATCAGTGTTAGTTTTTTTTATATTCAATGTGATACTAATCTATAAAGAATAAATGATGAATAAAAGTATAAATATTACAGTTTTGTTTTATTTCGAACGCGTTCCAAGTAGAATTATTGCTTAGAAGCGTTTTTCATTTCTTAATAAAAAACATAATTTGTCTCCGAGAAAAACCAAAAACTTACCTTGTCAGTCACAAAAAAGAATAACGAAGAACCCAAATATATTTCATTTTCAATATCTTCAGGAATATGTAGTTCATTTAATTTTTTTGCATTAATTATGCCTTATCAATCTTCGTCTTTTGCCTATAATACGAAGTTATATTCTTCAATACTTTCTTCCTTAGTTACCTTTAGTAAAAAGGTTTCCGCCAATAAAAATAATTTTCAAAGTAGAGAGGGCCAATTCTCTTCTTAAAAACAGGCCAAGTGCATGTCAAACCACGCACAATGAAGGGTTCCATAGTTAAGTTGGTCGATTATGACTCGGTAACTTGTGGAGCCTACGTAGCCGTGATAGTTTTCCTTTTAATTTCATTATAATATTATATACTACTGCTGTGAATTTTTTCACATATCCAAAACCAACCATTTAGCAGGCAGGGACACTTTTTTTTTTTTTGAGGGTGGGAATTCATCAAATTACTTCTCCCGCTCTGGGCGGAGCGGAAGGGCGTGTTAGACTTTTACTGACTAAAACCCACCCATGTTCCTTCAGTTGCCTGTTGCCAAGGTCCCGGTATCCCTTTCGGACTTTCCCGCAACCCTGGCAGGCATCGGTCCTAGCGGACCCCGCCAATTGTGCTGACATCTCTTTGAGGCGTGCGTGGAACACGACGCGCCATCGACCCGGGCCTGGTCCTTATCGGATGGCGAGCTACCCATTGCTCGCCGTCCGCAAGCCCGCGCCTATGGTAGCCGAGAATCCGCCTGGGATTCCCGACGCCCAGGGCGTCTCCAACGGCGGCGGTTAGGGGCGCAAACTTTGCCTCTCCCTCACGCATTCCGCCTCCTTCTACGCGAGTATTACTGCTTCGCAGAAAGAGGTGGCGGCTTCCCATGCCCTCTCGTTCCGTACTTCGGCCTGGACCAGGGCCGGACGCGAGAGGTCGTTGCCGCCAATCGCCTCCACGAGGATACGGCGGTGCTCCGCCCAAGCCACATTCCAACTGCAAATGTAAGTTATTACGCACAATATTGAAAGATTATCATGTTATTTTAAGATCATAGACTTTTTATAGGTTTTCCTTGAATCTAACTTATTTCGGAGGTAAGTAGGAATGGTCAATTTTGTACCGCCAAAATGTGTGGTTTAAGTTGGGGCCGAATGTTTCGAGACATCGCCAAGCGGTTGGTCGACTCTTCACGTGACCAGAGGGGCTGGCCCATTTTTAGCCTAAAGAATCAGCATTGCCATCCAACGTGATAATGCTGCTAGCTTTTGGGCACGTTTCCCATTGACAGCGATGCGGAAGAATTTTTTGATGCCCAATGAGCTCTACCCCTTTTTTTTTGAGTTTAGTTTTATATTTGTAAGTACATACTATAGATATATATTTTAGTGTTAGCTAAAGGCTCAATTTATTAGGTGTGTGTATGTGTTGAATAAAATAAATAAAGTAGATAAAGGTCAGTTAGTATAGTTTGTGCTTTTCGGGTAACTTTAAGATTCATTTGGGCGTTAGTATCTATTTAGATTTAAAATATATTCGGAATTAAATTAGTTGTTATTTAGCAAGGGTAATTGTGAATACAACATAACCAATATTTGTTTCGCACGTATCTGGGATTTCCATGAAAATTGACCGGCAAATACGGAAATTGGGTCTTTTTCCATGGAAATCCCTGATCTGCTACTGACTATTAATTGGACTGACTAACAACGGCGGTTTTCAGTACCTTACTGGATTCAAGTTTGTTTTTATTAGCCGAATTAAATGTTATCAGTGATTTAAAAAGTAAGAGAACGGACTTTATGGACATTACCTTTCACATACTGCACACGTAGTAATAACTGGCAATGTACAATTTATTTGTTAGGTAATGTTAAATTACTTTCCCTCGCAGCATCTTAACTAGATGCTTCTCATGCTGCGTGATTTGCGAAAATAGCAGCTCATGCTGCTGAGTTGTTATTACGTAAAATAATGAGTTCATACTGCAGGTTTATGTAACATGTGGTTCAAAATGAAACAAAAGCCATACGTTTACATGGGATTTAATTTTCTCCTCGAAATCACAATTGTTACAACTCGTATTACAATAGTTATTACAAAAGAAATAAACAAATACGTTATTTCTACCAAACTTAATATTGAGCCGCCGAAACTCAGGGAGAAAACACCACCGTACGTAGCTGAAACAAGGAGAAAATTAATTTCATTTTATTTTGCAAATTCCTGATGAATATTAAAACCGGTCAAGTGCGAGTCGGACTCGCGCACGAAGGGTTCCGTACCATTATCGAAAAAAAACGGCAAAAAAGTCACGTTTGTTGTATGGGAGTCCCCTTAGATGTTTATTTTATTCTGATTTTTTAGTATTTGTTGTTATAGCGGCAGAAATACATTCATCTGTGAAAACTTCAACTGTCTATTTATCACGGTTCATGAGATACAGCCTGGCGATAGACGGACAGACAGATAGACGGACGGACAGCAGAGTCTTAGTAATAGGGTCCCGTTTTACAGTTTGGGTACGGCACCCTAAAAATGAAATAATTATTCTGTATTTTACCCTTGTCCAATAATAATTAATCATGACAAAGACCAATGAACTGTGAAATAACAGGAGGAAAAGGAGCGAGACCAGTTATTGCGAAAATGTTTTTACATTTTTCAAGCGAAGTTAAAGACCCAAGCAAGTTTGGTTAGCCATTGACTGTGAGGAAAGATCCTCTGCACAACGCATGATACACCACCTTCTAAACATTTTCCGTCTTATAACAAAACGAGTTCTAACGTTGGTCCAAGCTTAAATCTTTCAGCTAGTTTTTGTATTCTACGTCAGTCGGAATACAGTTTGCTTATTCCGATTATTGTCCACGTTAGGCCAGAGCATCCTAACAAACTGATCAATTCCCTTTCTGAATAAAATAATAACAACTTATAATAAAATCGAAATTAAAAAAATTGATAAACCTTATTTTGTAAGGCCAAAATTCTCAGCTTTGAAGCTCTCCACTTCAAACCAGGTATTGACGCGACATGCGCCAAAGTAAATTATTGACTACTAGTGACCCACTGCTGCTTCGCACGGTTTTTACGACTTTACGAAACATATACATTTCTTAGTCATATGTGACTTTAATATTTACGTAATAGACATAAAAATTCTGGAATAATTTCTCTAAACGATGTTGAAAATCTTATCAACATCTGTTGCGAAGTTTAGAAGAACAATGCGGACATACAGGCAAACATGAAAAGTGACTTTAATCATTACATATTACAAAACAAAGTCCTCCGCCGCGTCTGTCTGTCGTCCTATTCGTGATAAATTCAAAAACTGCGGCACCAATTTTCATGATGTTTTCACCAATGGATAGAGTGGTTCCCGAGGAAGGTTTTAGTATATAATAACCGACATCCACGTGGGCGAAGCCGCGGGCATCAGCTAGTTTATAATAATGTATAGATATTATTCATAATCTATAATATCATGTAAGCGTAAAATGACAATGACTGACAGATTAAAGGCTAGTTTCCATTTATTCTTAATGTCATGCGAATTACTATAATTTATTCTGGTGCGTAAAACGTCATGTGATTTGGTTTTTAGGTCAGCGTGACATTGACGAAGTGAGGGTAGATCTGTCGTGATTAGGGTTCCGTGCCTTATAAGCGCCTACGGAACCCTTTTAATATCTATGTCTTTAATAGAGTTCAATCAGAGTTATCGTATGTTATTATGGTAAAAATATTTACAGATTTTTGGAGTGGGCCCAAAATATCTTGGATCATATGAAATGACTACAGTACGGTAGGTCACGAATGTCATTTTGTCTAAGTATATCTAGATTTGTGCCCGGTTGATGGCAATAGGCTCGCCCCCGATTATATGGGACTTGAACAATGAACATAACTGGTGAAATGTGGGTGTACTATAGGTACACCTCTGCCTAACCCTTTGGAGATTACAGGCGTGTTTTTGTGTATGTATGTCTATAGTCTTCTTGTAGGCAAAATTATTACTGATTTTAATTACTGCAGCCAGAGTTAAGACTAACGACCTTAATCGTCTAAATATTTCCGGGAAATGCGGATCAAATGACAACGGGTTGCGTCCCTAATCACGTTAGGACTAAATATATGTAGGTATAAGCGTTTATTACATAGCAAACGGTACCTATATTAAAATGATCATAACGCAGAGTCGGTTTGAAAGTTTTATATATAACCAAATTGTATATGAAATCGCAATTAGTGGAGAAACAATATTGATCATGTGCTAAACGGATGTCAAATATAACAACTAAATCATTGTTTATTGTCTCAAATTGTTTTATTTATTTAAAGAAATAGCAACCGACATTGATTTTAAGATAAAATAAAACTAAATCAGTACAGGTTTTTGATAAAAAAAAACTGTTTTTTTTTCAGGTTTATAATAGCATAAAGCAATAGCTTTGTCTTCTTCCGGTTCTTAATAAAAATCCTAGGTTTTTGTTAAAAAAAACCTGATTTTGTCATAAACCTGCGACTATACACAAATAACAAACGAATGCCAGTGTTTGGGTAAGTACATCGCATGTGAAGGTTAAGATTATTGGAATATTATAAAATTGGCGTTTGGAAGGTGCTGATTCTCGCTGATTCTCAAATCATTCCGATTACCAAAAATATAAAAGTTTACTTGTCCATCAGTTTTACAAATTACTTTTCTATAAACCCATTTACAACCTAGCTGGTTCGGGTGAACAAACATATAGTTATTTATTCAGAGTTACACGTGTTTACAAAATCAATATTCCTAATAACCATTTCCCTGCTAATGTAGATAATTCAAATTGAAAAAGAAATAACGAAAAATTAATTATTCTGCTCAAACAGGCAAACAGGGTTGCTAAGGCCAAATATTTTGATAAGTAATTTCCGTGGACTAGAATTTGCCGCCTCTTTTGAAAGACTCATCTTCTCAAATTATGATTGATGATGAAATTAAAACCCTTTAAATATTTGGCTTCTGCATTTGAATTTAATTAGCAGTAGGTATACGTATTAATGAATAAATAGCTAACTTACTTTGAAGATTTGTGAATCTGTTATGTATCAAAGATTCCGTTAACAGTTCGTTAAGGATTGCGTCAGCCGTTCCTAAATTACCTACCTAAATAAGTTTATTACCTTAATTTTGATTGATGTTAGTTAGACTGGCTGACTGACTTTGAAGGTATTATAATTAAAATCCGTTAAGGTCCGTCAATATTTCTCGTTTAAGTTTATTCCTATTAAATACCTTACCTGGATCAAATAAATTTATTTTCTTTTCTTTCTTTCTTTAATTACAAAGCTTTATCATTTTAACAGTCTCACTTCTGTTGGGTTTTTTCTAACTACAATAAGCTCAACGATCGAAACACAAACATATTCTTTACTTTGATATTTTTTCGTTCCTTGTTTAAACGCAACATTGTACTCAGACCTTTTCAAAGACAAAATAAATAAATAATTAATGACTCTCTCGCGTTTGGTATTCTGATGTCTGTTGCCAACGCTCTCAGAATTTCCAACTACTTTTTCGGAATTCCTTAAAATTCCTAATTTAGAAGGTGGTCAGCTGCAAAAAGCTTTAATAAAAGATTGGACGTCGGTTAAGACTTTTCGCTCGTAATTTTAAGACTGAATACTTACTAAAATGAAAAGGAGTAAGTACTCAGTCACAATATATATGCAGTATAAGACAGCATATACATAGTCTCAGATACGCGTAATGTCTTAATGAATGAAGTTCTTGGCCCGAGAGTAAGCCTTTGATCGAACGAGAATAAAGTACAGTCGAGCTCGTCATTGTTCTACCACCCTATGGTTGAATGTCATAAAAACGACAAGGTCTATTTGTTAAAGTTTGTGACAGTTAAATCGTTTTAATCTACTAATGTTTTATACTGGAAAATGTTAGCAAAATTGATAAGTAATTACGAGGTTGACTATACCTTTTCAAAACCAATAGTTTATACAATTTATTCAAGACTTACCAATAAAATAGCTCATATCAATCAGCAGAGTCAACTTGTAACAGTTGCAATTTGATTTACCGAAGAACACTTGTAATGCAGCCAACTCGCTCACATTCATACCGGCGCTGAAAATTCACAGAATTATTATTTTCGAAACGTAAGTAAGTATAATACATAAGACTACTGTAATTATTTAATAAGAACAAGCAACCCGCCCCCTGCTCGCATGGTTCTACGACTCGACAAAACATCAAGATTTCTTAAGATATATGGAATGGAAGTTTCACATTAATTTATTAAGCACATAAATGATGGTGAAACCCGTTACGTAGGTTAGCAGACAACGCGGTTACAGGCATATACGAAAAGTGACTTTAATTTAAAATAATTATGTATTGACATAGAATAGAAGAAACATAATAATATATTAATTATTTGTTAAGCATTTTGACACCCTACTGCAGTAGGGTGTCAAAATCCTTTGTGGGCGCATTGCAGCTGGGACTCAGGCCTCTAAATGAGCGAGAGAGGACCGTAATCCATCACGCGGGCCCAGTGCGCGGTAGATGTCAAATGTCTTTTTCTTTTTAGTTCTAGGACATACCGGTTTTTTCTTGATATTTTCTTTTACCGTTACAAAAAAAAAATACATTAAACCACTGTATATTTATATAGGGTCAAAGTCAAAGTAAAACGCAAATCATTTGAAAGGATTTCTCGTTAATAAGTACCTACCCCTAAAAGCAGTTCAAACAACGCGACGCCGAAGCCTTTAAGTTTGTATACAACCGAAGTCGTGAGCAATGTATGTACTATGCATGAAACGGTTCCCATTCATGTAGTCTAGATATTATGAGACAAACTTCGAATCGGAATACGATTCGAAATTTGTCTAACCTTTGTTACAAGAATAATTGAAGAGCTCTCTCTTGGGTGTATCAAAGGCGTCAATTCGCAGGATAGTAAAAAATATTTTAGGGAAACTGGTTCTTAGCCGTGCGATAGTAACTAAATTCGAATATTCCTAATAAGGGCAAAGAAAAACTAACTTAGAGAAAGGTCGTACCTCACATTTAGAAGATAGTTTCCGTTTACATGGGAATCGGTATTTTACAAGATGAACGTGAATTTCCAAGAACTAATCAAACTCTGAGGTTCACTCTCTCGGTTAAGTATCTACCTCCTTTGCTTAATACTTTATGGCAAGTTAAAGTTCACGAACCCACATAAATTGGCTCATTAAATTCACCTTTCGGAAAAGCCTCTTAGACTTCATTAATTTAAAAGTTTGTGGTCAAGGACAATAGCTTTAAATAAACAGGTACTTAATGTTTAAATCTGACTTCCGAAGATTTGTTTTTCAGTCTATTATATCATAAATAATGAGCGTACAAAAAAAAAAAAAAACTATAAACAATGCATTACTCCAAATCTCTTCTATTTATTGATGAAAAAAAAAATGGATTTTGTCTCTATCGGAAATACTTTTTGCGGATTGATTAGGTGAATCCTTTGTTACAAAATATAACAACACCTTTTTTCATGTACCTACCGACCTCACGGGTATTTAGAAATTCATGGGATTATTTATTTTGATGAAAACGTTGCCTTTGGGCCATAATATAAAGTGTTTTCTCCAAAGGGACATAAATTTAGCTTAAAATATTTTTGAAATCAGTCAGCCAAAATGACCAGATAGCCTACAACGACTTTCAACAGGATGTACGTAAGTTTTTTGATAGCTTTTGTCAGTCCTATACGTTTCTGCCATTTCCATTATCGTTATCGCTGATGGAATGACATGGAAAATTAATGGGAAATCTGAAACGCTGTTCTGGAGGAACGCAGCCCACGTGTTTCCGAATTCTCCGTTATGTAATGTAACATGATACTCATAAAGTTCAAGCTTTCTATTTTGGGTCCACCTTCCGGGCCTATGGTATGGAGATAAGATACTTATTGTACAAGATGCTTGAGTCAAAGTTATTTTACCACTAACGGTTGGTAACTTGAACCAAGCGTTGGTTTTCAAAGTCACTTATGACGAAGACGGAGAAGGGTTTGTATATTGAAAAAAAATAAAAAAATAGTACTAATCCAGAGCGTTGCATCTCATCAGGCCGGCCGGACATCCATTACTGTGTACGAAACACCGATTTAGAAGTTTATTGACAGCATAACAGGCTTTTACTGTTGAATATTATTGCAGAAGCCTTCGGATGGCAGTGTGGGCCATTTTCGAAAAATTTTGAATTCTGAAAGGGTTAATAAATTCAAAGGTTTCTTGGCATATTTTGGAGTTTTAATTGGTTATTAATTGACTTGGTATTATATTCTTTTAAATGGTAAAGGTTCCTTATATTTAGGCTGATTGGCATAATTGTTACTATGTGATCAATTATCGCATGTTTGAACAGTTACATTGAAAATTTTCAAAATAAATTAATTTAGAGGAGTGAGTGTGAGAGCAGTGGTGGCCCAGTGGTAACGGCTGCGACTTACGAGTTGTAGGTCGGAGGTTCAAACCCTACAGGCGCTTTACTTACTTAAATAATTTCATCACCACTGCTCTCAAAACGGTGAAGGAAAACATCGTGAGGAAACTGGTATGTCCTAGAGCCAAAAATTTGAAGACATGTGACATTTACCAACCCGCACTGCGCCGGCGTGAAGGATAACGGCCCACTCCCTCTTACAGAGAGGCGGCCTGTGTCCCAGCAGTGGGAACATTAAAGGCTGAATATGATGAGAGGTAGTAACAGGGTGTAAAGTTCACTCATCCTCTATAGAAAAGGGAGGATCCTCCGACCAGACGGATATCGTGTTTGGCGGGCAACTGCCCAACGATTGATATGGAAGTCTTGTATGTTGGTCGCGCGGTAAACTTTTATTGCGCGACGCAGGATTTTGTGTGACGTCAGGTCTTTGATGTGTAGATTTGCATGTGGCGATTTAGATGCCTTGTATCTTGCAATGCTTCACAGTGCCAGTTGAGGTTCCAGTGAGTCGGATCCGGGTGTCGCATAGTTCGCGGTGAGTCGGATCGGAACTGTCTGCAATGATTCCCCAGTGGGTCGGAGTGGCGTTGTGTGTCGTCAGGTCTTTGATGCGTACTGCGCATTTGGCGATTTAGATGTCGCCACATAAGCATATCAGTCTGATTCAGATCTCAGTTTTTAACTTTTAAAATTAATAGATTATTGAATTGCCTTTCAGTTTCAACCTAAATCTTGAAACTGGAATGTTGAGGTTATTAATGCTGGTTCATTAGACTCAAAACAAAAACTAATTTTCCAATCAAATGTGCTGAGAAAGGACGACCATTCGACTAATGTCTACATTTACATCGGTATCTTTTTATGGTGTACATAATTAGGAGTATTCTATTCTATTCTAATCTTGATTTTATCACGTTACTCACAAAGTTAATTTGGAGAAGCTCGTGGCTAAATAATAACAGTCGCACGGTTCGATCGATCAGTTTAAGCTACGCTTGCCGGGGTTGGTCCGTGGATGGGTGACCATCTTTACATACTGAAACTCCTCCTTGTCTCGAAAAGCACGTTAAGCCGGTGGTCCTGGCTGTCATTTGTGGATCTTTGACAGTCGTTACGGGTCGTCGGAAGCCCGAAAGTCTGACAACCAGTCTTGCCAAGGAGTATCATATTACCCAGTTACTGGATTGTGAACGTCAGATAGGCAGTCGTTCCATGTAAAATATTGGTATTCAGCTGCATCCAGTTAGACTGGAAGCCAATCCCAACATAGTTGGGAAAAGGCTAGGCAGATGACTCACAAAGTTAATTAATTGTAAAGGTTAGGTATGTTTCTTTACAAAGCTGCTTTCTTATACAGTCTGATATTTTGAAAGCCCGACTCATGCGGGGATTACCTACACCCCTTACATCGTGATTGTTCCCGTATTTGAAAATTAGTAAAAGTTTCATGACCATTGACCAAGGAAGTTGCGAGTTATTATGAAAACAGGAAAACGCTGTATTACAGAAACTCTTAAATTGCGAAGATATAGGCCCTCCAATTTATTAGGTCAAGCACAACATATTTTTTTGTTTATGAATTGTTCGATAAATAATAAAGGTTTTTGATTAATTAAATGTTTAATTTTTTCTTCTATAGTCTTGGTTTTGCTCATTTCTTTCGATAATGATGCCTGAATATTATTTTTGTTTACAGTATTAATTAAAAAGTTTTTAAGCTGCAAATAAAAATGAACTAAACAAAGGTAAAAACTACACAATATATTTTAGTTCAGTTTTCGTTCCATTCAAAATATTTGTGTTGTTACTAGATATTTAAGTAAAGTTAGGTTTAAAAGAAAACCATAGTTTTTAAACCAGATACTTGACTTGAACTTTCTTTAAAAGAAAACCGATTTTTTCAACAATGTTACGAACTTCGAAAAATATTCATAACTGAATAAAAGAGTTTGTTGTACCTATCCATCATGTTAAAATTCATAAACATTTTGTTTTACTTACACTCCATTTGAAATAAGATTAGACATATAAATAAACCTTTTTTACAGTCCGTTCAACCGGTTTTGACTTCTATTGCGTTGGTGGCATGACAAATGGCAACTGCAGTAGACAGTTGGTATTGTGTAACCTTTTTTGCTTTTAATACTGTGGCGGTACCTACATCGCCACATTCAAACTACGCATCAAAGACCTGACGTCACACAAAAATCCTGACGTCACAAAAATCCTGCATCGCGCAATTTGAGTTTACCGTGCAGTGAACATATATACAAAAATCCAATATCAATCATTGGGCAGTTGCCCGCCAGACACAACACCCGTCTGGTCGGAGGATCCTCCCTTTTCTATGGTGGATGAATGAACTTTACACCCTGTTCCTCATACTCCTAAATTGGTGACCCCGAATATGAACGTCAACGCAGCCTTCGTGCAACTACTCCAGCGTGACGTCATCATCATCACTCCCGCAAGCTTTCAGTGAGGCGAGTCACACAGCCAAGCCAACACCCGAGGCGTCAGCGGGTATCCTGACCACCAGCATGCAGCGAACGCGCATTCCTGGTCATCACCCGCATCCTCATCACCCCGACCCACTGGGGAATCAACTCAATCAACTCAATCACCACAATCGCCGCAAACAGTTCCGACCCACTGCGAACAATGCGGCACCCGGTTCCGACTCACTGGAACCACAACTGGCACTGGCAAGCATCGCAAGATACAAGACTCAGCCCACTATCGACCTTCGGTCTCCGGAGGGGAGTGATGTGGCGGTACCTACATCGCCACATTCAAACTACGCATCAAAGACCTGACGTCACACAAAAATCCTGACGTCACAAAAATCCTGCATCGCGCAATTTGAGTTTACCGTGCAGTGAACATATATACAAAAATCCAATATCAATCATTGGGCAGTTGCCCGCCAGACACAACACCCGTCTGGTCGGAGGATCCTCCCTTTTCTATGGTGGATGAATGAACTTTACACCCTGTTCCTCATACTCCTAAAATACCATCCTTATACCTACGGTATAGAAGTCAAAATCAGTTGAACGGACTGTAAAAAGGTTCGTTTAAATGTCTAATCTTATTTCAAATGGAGTATAGGTAAAATTAATTTAACTCTTCATAAAGTTAACTCTGGCCAGCTGGTAAAAGTAACCTACTGAGTCTCATAAAATATGACAATGTGGAAGAATAAATTTTGATGGTACGTACAGTTAGTTGGGTCAGTCGCTGACTTCTTTTAGTACAGTTCCCGTAACATGAATACACGTACAGCGCACCCTATGCAGATCAACCTCGCTGACTGACTCATTATTTCCGCCATGTCCACTGGTGGACATCCATCACATACACACATTCCTCACATCGACCGATCGACTCGTGCTGACTCAAGATGAAGAGGTCTAAGTGCACGAGATAAAGCACGAAGAAAAGCACGTTTCAACATGTTCATAAGACAACTCACGTTGCTCCATCCGGATAGTTGTCAGGTAGAAAGGGCGTCAGGTCGCTAATCGCTCTGTACTTCTTGTCACGACACTCCATGTAACAAATTAAATCACAGTGCATGTCCTTCGTAGATTTGTGTACTGTAACAAAAATAAAAAATGTCATTAAGACCATTATGGTATAATTATAATATAACTAGCTGCATCACGCGGTTTCACGCTTGTAGGTCTCGACCCCGTGGGAATATCGGGATAAAAAGTATCCTATGTCCTATTTCAGGTCATCGTCTATCCATGTTTCAAATTTCATCTAAATCCGTACAGCTGTTTTAGCGTGAAAGCGTA
The DNA here is from genome assembly GCA_949152455.1 of Lithophane leautieri. Classification (NCBI taxonomy): domain Eukaryota; kingdom Metazoa; phylum Arthropoda; class Insecta; order Lepidoptera; family Noctuidae; genus Lithophane; species Lithophane leautieri. The sequence continues at coordinate 1,079,343 of OX424463.1, read as the reverse complement.
ACAAACAAACTAACTCACTTTTGCATTTATAATATTAGTTAGGATTTCTAAATAAATTGACTACCAATTTAAGTTGTCCTTATAGGTATTCAAATCACAATTGTCATTCTCTGAGAGTGGTATAAAATGGCTATAACACGGCTTTGACGTAGAGAGTCAATTTGCTTAATAATTTATTTCCTTGACTGTACCAATATGAAGGTACATCATTTATTTTTTCTGTGAGATAATCTGATGATTACCATAAACTACTTGAAAAGCCAAGAAACGCATTGGTACCAACCTACCCGGCACCTAAACAATTTATTGTTGAAAACTCTGCCTCCGTGCTATTATAATTTAGATAACTTTTTGACAGATAGATACCTTTGACATTCTTGAACTTTATATATTATTATTATTTCTATAGTATTATTATTCCCATAAAATTTAATAATGAATGTTAGTGAACCAGTCTCTAGTCTATTGAATTCATTATTTGTTTGTTATATAAAAAATTATACGCCTCGTCAGGCAAAACATGTGTTACGGACTTTTTACCTATGTTTTAGATCTTGCATGCTTTATTTGTACGTAAACGCATGTTTGCCAAATAAATTATCTTTTATCTTTATAACCAACAAAAATAATAGAGTAATATTAAGGATCGCTGATTTTTTTTGCCGAATTTGGTTGATAATCAATTATTTGCACGTCAATCACTTACAAATTGACAATTGCAATTAATTGATCGTTTCGGGGACCCTTGATGACATCCCACGGTTGGAAGCGGTCTATTCTTTGCTTGGAACAGCTAAAATGAGAACTACATTTATCATCAGAATTTGCAAAGTACAATCCCCACTAAAACCTATTTATGCGACTAACATTGAATGAAGTAAGTATGTCGTGTAAGTATGAGATTATGTCGATCCGTTGGCAATTCTATATTGCTGCCTCAGACCAACTAAAAAATCAAGACGGAGCGCTGCGAACAATACAGTGAAGCATGCTAAAACTACTGTGTATACACGCTCACATACACACATTTATAATGATACTACAATCAAACTACACCAAACTAAGTGCACACATGTTAACGAAACCGGCCTCACGTCACTGTTGACAGCGCTCTGTCTTGGTTTTGTATTTGGTCTGAGATTGCTGCGTAGTTATAACTGCAATATGGCGTAGTTTACGACTCGACATAATCTGCTAACCACTAAAGGCGAATTTCACCAATGGAGCTGAACATGATCAGCACAATCTAAGCCGCGATCAGGTTCATTGGTGGAATTTGCCCTAAGAATATTTATTTGTCTCCAACAAAAGATAAACGCAAGACATAACTCGTAAATAATGGGTTATGTATTTATGTTGATCAGCTGTTCTGCACACGGTGTGACCGGGTGTTCAACACCAGGTTCGGTTTTGCTAGTCATCAGAGAGCTCACGAAAGGAAAGAAAATTAGTCTGGGTCGCTGTCGATGGATACGGTGAAGAGGACTATATTTAAAATGTGTCTATGTAAGCTAAGGTAAAATACACATTAGTCTTGAAAAAGACAACCAAAAGAATATAAATAGGTTTATTTCAGTGTCTTAAAGAGCACACAAGAGCTTGAAGCCAATTTTCTTAGATTCCCAAAGGAAAACTCGTAACACTGAGACCAGTTTTTATTTCTCTAAATTGGAAAAAAACCGTTGCCTTCTCTTTGGTAATCCTTTTCTAAAATGCATGACTCGACCAACATTGCCGATGAGTAGATTTGAAACTGAGTCCAAAGTCAAAGTATGTCGTAGTTAGTTGAATAGAGATATATAAAAACAAACATTACATAGCATCATGCCTGTATACCCCAAATGGTAAGACAGATATATAAGTACATCAATATTTCCAGCAATGTTTAAGTCCCATGTAATAGGGTGCGAGCCTATATAGTACCATCAACCGGGCACAAATCCAGACTCCGGGTTGCTACTGAAGGAAAATCCCAATAACACTTTGCCTGACCAGAAAATCGAAACCAGGACTTCATGCTCAAATCAAACCATTTATTTTTTGCCAACATGGCATGGGCAGGGGCATGGATATGGGCATGTTTTGCGATTGTTCTCCAAGCTCTGCTGTCACTTTAGGCATGCACAATTTTACTCTTATATTACAATCTACTATCAAAGTACCATGTTGAATAACAATAAATATTACAAAATTATGAAATTGGAAAATAATTGTAACGGTTTTTTTTTTTTGTAATTTTTTTTTTATTTCTCGCTTTTTGTGGGTCAGTTTGAAATTTATCTAAGTTACAATTGCGCCACGAGAGGTGTTAAATCCTACTGGTTTCGTAGCCACAGACTAGACACGAAATAAATAGAATTAAACACGACCCCAAACAGGTTACCTACAAACAGTATCTATTTCAACGTTAAGGTAGATTACTTTCAGTGTAACAGGTTACAAGGAATCTATCGAATACTTTATCCAGTTGATTTTCTTGTCAATAGTACCAAAGCTTGTTTTAAATAGACCAGCCTGCATGCTTTATGTCATCATTTGTCGTGGATGCCGATGTAGTCATGTCGCGACGAGCAAGACAACAGGCGGGGCTAGAGGCAGGCGCGTGCCGTACGCACGTGCTCATTGACCAATAAGTGCTCCCACACGAAACTGCGAATTCGTGCTAATTCGCAACACAGAAGCTAAGCGCAGAAGAAAATCTTAGAGTACCGTCGCTGATTTTTGCGATGCAACGTCGCAACGCAGTTTTGTGTGGGAGCCCTAAAAGCGAAGATTTTGTTCTGTGACAAGATCCGACGTGATTGTTATTTTTCATTTGTTTCTCGTAAATCAGTCATAACGTTTTTAGTTGCGCTTATTGTATAAACATTTCAGTTTTTGAGTGTTATTGTGAAATTGTGAATATACAGTGAGCATTGTGTGCTATACGAGATTTCTGCAGCGGATGGATTATTTAAAAAGGAAATTTACAATGCCGGCGCAAAGTGACATTTGGAAAAATATATTAAGCCTTCAAAAATCTGCATCCGCGGATGTGAAAAAATCTGCATTCGCAACATCCTCGGTCGATATTATCGATGTTACAGGTAAGAAATAGTTGTAATAATAGTAATAGTATTATTGGCAGTTTGAATAAAGTAATGTGATCGGGCATCACATAAGTTTAAGTGTCAATTTTTTAATGTTACAACTCTATTAATCTTACGTACTTAATTTTATGATCTCAAAAATTACGTACGTCAAATGACATCTTTTCCTATTTTCAAAACAATAGCAGTTTTCGGGGTTAATATTATCTTGTTTTTAACAATATTATTATCTCGGTAAATAAGTTAGTGTCTGTTATTAGTTGGGTATTTGTAGTTCTGAGAGTTCCATTCATCTTAAATTCGCTAAGCGTGACACTGAAACGAAGCACAAATATTTTTCTTATGGATTTACCTGTCACGTTGTTCAAACACATTAAATCTTCGAATTCACAAATACGCGTTGATTTTTCTGAAACAAAAATAATTGACAGATAAATATTATTTATATAAAGAGGGCTGTGTATTACAATCACATTATTATTTGATGATGGTATATTTGAATACCATTCCATGTGAAAGAGAAAAAAAAAACACGAATTTAATTTATTTGGCCCACATCGCATCTTCTGGCTGTCTGGGCGTGGACTCATTAAAATTGTACTTTAAAGTAGTTTATATTTAAGTATTTAGAATATTTCTAGTCCATGTCCGCACACACTGTGTATGTACCGTTATGGGCTCGTTCAATGAAAGGCTTATTTAGTTCTAATATTCTGCCTACGACTTCGTTCACGTAGAAGTACTAAGACACCACAATATCCTAAACTAATAATTATAATTAATGCAAAAGTGAGTTTGTTTGTTACGCCTTTACGCCAAAAAGGCGTTATGGATTTGAAAGAAATTTGGCACATTAGATAGGCCATAGGATACTTTTTACCCCGGTAGAACGTTTCCTTGGGATAATTTCCAACCTTCACACGGGCGAAGCTGCGGGCAAAAGCTATATAGTAGAATAATAGCCACATTTTTATTAAACTTCCCTGTATTTCGTTTGTAGTTTTGGTCCAGAGAATCAGATGTATGTGTGATGTGATATGTGTGGGTGTGTGTGTTCTTATTATAACTCTTAAAAGACTCTCCTCCTACCTCTAGGATACTTATAAGGCACACAATCACAAGCGCCTATATAATTCTTCATCCGACACTCCGTAACGCAGGTCTCATAGCTGTACCGGTTAGTATGGCTAAGGATCACCTCATCATGAAACCAACACCCCCTGCTCTTGGGTTCCACCCTGCGCACATTGGAGTCACTCTGGAAGACCATCGGTTCCACCTTGATGTCCATTGATTCTCCGAAGGTTATGTACCTGTACACGATTGTCGTCTCTGGGTAGTCGTTTGGATCACTTATGAGTACCTGAAATGCAAAAGTTGCAGATAAAATGGACTATTGTGAGCGACTTTTCCATAAGAACCTACTACGCTTTGGAATCGGCCACTAACTTCATTTTTCTGACTAACCGACTCCTTGACAATTCACAAGTGCATGTAAATGGTTTAATTGAAAGATTTTTTGAGTTTGACTGACGTTAATATCATGTCAATGACAACATGTTTCCATTCTTTCCTTCAAGTTAACAAGCTGCGGGCGTGTCAGACTCTGACTAAAACCCATCCGTGTTCCTTCATTTGCCTATTGCCAGAGGCCACGGTAACCTTTTCGGACTTCCCCGCGACCTTGTCAAGCATTGGGCCTAGCGGACCCCGTCGTTTGTGCTGACATCTCTTTGAGGCGCGCGTGGAACACAACAAGCCGTCGACCAGGGCCTGGTCCTTATCGGACGGCGAGCTACCCATTGCTCACCGTCCGCAAGCCCGTCCCTACGGTGGCTGTGAATCGGCCTGGGATTCCCTACACCCAAGGCGTCTCCTGCGGTGACTAGGGGAGTGAGGGCGCGAAATTTTCGACTCCCTCACGCGTTCTGCCTCCTCCTTCGCGAGCATTACTGCTTCGCAGAAGGAAGTGACGGCTTCCCATGCCCTCTCGCTCCCTATCATGGCCTGGACCAGGGCCGGACGCAAGAAATCACCATCACCGACCGCCTCCACGAAGACACGGTGGTACTCCGCCCAAGCCAGGCAGACCTCCACCATATACTCCACCGTGTCTTCCGAGCGATCCACACAATGGTGACACTCGGACGTTTCCTCCCGCCTTATTCGAAATAGGCACCTACTGAAGCAACCGTGTTCGGTTACGACCTGTATCAGGCGGAAGGTGAGGACGCCATGGCGCCTTTCTAGCCACTTCTTAAAGAGGGGACTTATCGCAGCAATTGTGGCGTGCCCAGCCTTGGGTTGCGACAATCGCACTCTCCATGCCATTATGGGATCCCGCTGGAGCTCTGTCCGCTGTGCTATGATTTCTTGCGGCAGCAGAGTTACGTCCTGGCGTTTCACCTCCTCGCGCCAATCCCTTAAGTGCGCGAGGACTTTTGCCTCCAGATCCTATGGCGGTAATCCGGCAAGGAGACTCGCCGCCACACTAGAGACCGTGCGGTATCCCCAGACCAGCCAGATGGCCATAACCCTTTGGGACACCTTTAACCGACGGGCAGACCGCCGCCTCAAGGTCTTGAGACACCCACTTCATAGTGTATAGTCTGTACTATATTGTCTAATACCACTAACACGCAGTGAGAATTCCATTATGGCCGCCCTTTGCAATAAAGTGCCCTTAGCTTCTATCAAGTCAATTTATTTCTATAGGTTTTCGTTATTCTTGAGAAAAGAAAATCTACAGTAGTACCTCACTAAGTACTTCGTACAAGCTACCAAAAAATTGTATACACCAAAGCCGAAATTCAGCCCAATACTTTTCAAATTATTCGTAAAAAGATTCCCATAAAATAATTCACTGTTGAGGCTAGTAAAAAAAAGAAAAAAAATGCCTCAAGGGATAAGAAATATTGGAAAACTGAACGCCTAAAAATTAATAGGAATCCTATTTACTTTGAACTTTGCTCACTAAATACAACGGTCTTAAATTATTAATTTTTTTTACTTGAAAATAAAGAAAGTAGGTACGTTTTTGGCAGAAGTAGGTTCTTTTCGTTATATCATTAACTTCTTGATCTTTATTTTTGTGGATGCACTACCTATAGTTACACCTTTTGCCGAACCCTTCGGGGATTTCAAGCGTGGTGTTATGTTACGTGTGTGTTTTTGAAATAGAAACATTATGAATTCAAAATTTTATTGAGTGAATATCAGTTCTCGTGCTCTGGTTTTGTCACTTCAATTTCCGTCAGATGACGTTTTCTTAGATTTTTCTATTAAAATGCTATAAATCGGGGTATTATGTTGTGCACAGAAAATAGCAACCGGTTCACTTTCTATTCATTTTTCTACGAGGTATTTATTATCAAAAAGTAGATTTTATACATAAACTATATTTCAATATATCTGGCAAATAAATTTTAATGTTACTTTATAGAAGACGCAAAAAATATTTGAATTATCAACAACGAGTTGTAAGCCATTCTCTGTATCAGAATATTCGAGAGATTGTGTTGAGACTTCGAGAGCCTTCACGAGTCAATGCTTTTAAGACCACTTATATGGATTAATGCTCAACGCGGACGGTAATAACACCCGGTTTCTGAATTGAGGATTTAATGTTAATGTTACTGTAAAAGCCCGAACTGCGGTAGATCTTAGGATTTAACGGTAAATCCTAAGATTTAGCAAGTCTCACCGGTAAAAGTCCGAATTGTTCTATAGTAATCTTTAATTTCGAATTTTTACCGGCATTCAGTTGATAAACTCTAGGTTTTACTGCAGACAACGAAATCAAAGATTGAAATATAATATTGCCGGTAAATCCTAAGATTTACCGAAGTTCGGGCTTTTACAGTAACATTGAGAACTTAATACACAACCACTTTAGCATTACTTAGGGTGAAAGCCCGCGAAATTCTAAATTACTTTCAAAAAACGTAAGATTTTTAAAATTTCGCGGTCTACTTTGAGGGATCCTCAGTTTTGAAGTAAAGTTTGACAAGTTCTCAACTTTTCAAATCAGAAACTAGATACTAAACTGTCAGGCTCGCTTCTAAGCTGACTAAGCTCACTAAAAGTGAAACAGTCTTGTTGCCGTGAGGCACACTCCCCTACATCGCACTTTTACACTTTTTTTAATTTGTTTCTATATTTTATTTTGTTATCTGCTGTATATTATGTATATTGTGTGCCTTTCAGTCTGTGCTGAATAAATGTATTTTCTTTCTTTCTTTTCTTTCTTTGTTATGGACGTTTGCTGCCATTGGCTTCATCAGACACGTTTGTACAATAACTGCAGGCAATAGTAGCGTAAGATTTGCTAAGATGTCGTCATTATAAGCCATGCATCTATTTAACAAAAATCAACATCTTTGACGAGGTCTTACCAACTTGGTTCTCATGATCTACCCGTAATTGTGTAGGGTGTTCATAAAAGGCAAGGAAATTGGGTAATATAAAATTTGAACAATATAAGCGAATGGCTCGTTAAATTACCTTTGTTCAATGTATTACGTGAGCAAGGATTTACTTAAGGGTAAATAAACGCTAATTTTGTTTCAAGTGGAATAATATAACATAAGGATTGTGTTTGGAAAGAAAGGTAATTTTTATCCACCGAAATTGGATCGTGCGCTTCTAGCCCATTCTTTTTTGATAAGATATCACTTGGAGTAAGTGCAATAGAATAACTTTATTACTAAGTCATTATGACGTAAAAATAAACATTCCTTCTAATACAGAATACCCTGTTTTTAGAAGTTGGTTAAAAAAACTTGAACCTTTCTTATAACTTAGCATTTAAGTATTAACCTGCCTGTTTGTTGCCGTTTGTGTTTGTTTAAGAATAATTGGAATTTTAGTGCTCATTGGTAAATTACGAAACAACGTTGTTTTCAGATGTCTTGAGGTGATGCATCATCGAAAGGTACCTTGACTCCATAAGAGGGCACGGGAGACCAGCTCGGATAGTCTTTCGGTTCCAGATTAAATACCACGCTAAGACCTGTTCCCCTGAAATAGTTAATTGGTTAAAACCAGTTTCATAATATGCATACAAAAACGTGAATAAAATGATTTTTTAAGATTTTCTTTGAAGAATCTAAAGTCTAGCTACGAAAATTACGCTTCAGTATGGAAGTTTTAGCTTTATAACCAGTATCGAATAATCAAACTGTCTCACCGTTGGTTCTGATTGAAAATGTTCTAACTTAGTTGTAAGGGAAGCTGTGGTAGGGTCATGAAATCAAAGTCAACATCAAATATATTAATTTCGATAGTTTTCTGATATTTAATACAAAGATTGGCCTTTTGTTCCGATAGGATCTATTTCTGTTGCCATACAGCACGAACTAGAAGCTACTTACTTGAAAAGAACTAACATATTTTCATTGGAACACTTGTGCACTCAATTCTGCACCTTTAACATCTTGTAGCTACAACTTGGTCGAATAAAATAAATGAGTATCATGTGTTTTAGACGAAATCTTGAAACAATAAAACTTTTTCAAATATTATGAATGAGTAACAGTTACCTGCCCGACTTCGAAGTGGCTATAATTGTTGGATTTGTGTCTGTTCCTCCATCAGGGTTCTGGTCGTCATAGTATTCTATATCCTTGTCCGGTGTGGAGTGCAGAAGAGGCCTGCAAGCAGAAATATTACTAATTTAAGTATGAACGATAAGGATGAACCAACAACTTTTCCAAAAAAAGTTTTTTTTTTTCACTTTTTAGTTGTGGTACCTACCCCACAAATTCGAATATCACTACCTGGTATGTAAATAACAGTGACGGAGTCACATAGAACGTCGCGCGTCATCGACATTATATTAAGTGAGAAAAATACGTAATATTTAAGCTAACTCAAAACTACCTAAGCACCAAAACATTATATGGGACCACCTCGGAAACATGACCTACCAAACAAAAAAAGCATCATCAAAATCGAATCATAATTGGCGGAGTAATCGCGTACCTAACAAATATACAAGAAAAAACATGAGCACCTCCTCCTTTTTGAAGAAGTCGGCTAAAGATGGTCTCACTACATAAAAGTAATCAGTATAGCATTGATGTTACTCTAATATTAAGTTCTTTGACAATTCAAAAGTGCCTGTAAATGGTTTAATTGAAATAAATGCTTTGAGTTTGAGTTTGAGTTCAATCAGAATCAGCCTCGTTCCCACTGCTGCATGCTGTGACATAGGGTTCCTATCTGTGAGAAAGTCGGCCACACTGGCCTAGTGTGGGTTGATGGATTGCTCCAGCTAATTTGATACAAAAAATAACATATTTCCATAATTTACCTACATAATATATTACTTAATTATGCCATATCATCACGAGTGGGCGTTTATTTCTCACTCAGGATAATAAAATCATAATAACGAATACTAGCATTCGTTTTATTCCTCTTGGGCCATTATCGTAGATTGATCGCAGCAGGACATTTCTATTGTTGGTACCTACTAGTTTCCTAAATGAGATTCCTTTCCTGACTGAGGTAATTTGATATTAAATAGGTTACAATAAAGAAACTGAAACTTAGATTTTGTAAAGTAATAAGCCATGTGTATTATGCTCTGTAGATACTTGTGTAAATTATGGATAGCTGCGCCCCACGGTTTCAGCCGCATAAGTCTCGATCCTGTGGGAATATCCTGTCGGAATATGTACGTACACCTCACTCGCATCATTCAGAGCCGCATAGTTGAAAGTGCAACAGTGTCCCTCATAAGTCTTGATCAGCACGAACATATCTGCACAATTCTTCGCTTTTCGGTTGAACGTACAGTACAGGATCAGATTTTCGCATTTTTGATGCACCTGAGAAAATTCACAAAATTTCTTGAAATAGATCAAAAGAACTGAATAAATAATATAATATTTTTTATTAATATTATATATTTATTCAGTTCTTTTGTAATAAGTTAAGCATAAGTTATAATTAAGCACTAAAATTCGAAACTTCTTTGAAGAATCGCACGGTTTCTGAAAAGCTGATAAACACAATAAAAATAATATTAACAGATTATCAAACTTATTTTTTTATTTACAGGCTAGACCCAATGCGATAATTTAGTATACTTAAACATTAAATAGTTCTACTACTTGTTCCATAAAAAAATCTATTAGGTAGCAATTCTTTCAAATTCACCCAAAGCGCAACAGAATTATGTCGACGTCATCAGCAATGAGGTTGAGAGTGCGGAGCGCGCTCGTCAGCATCACTTAAGTCGAGTGGTTTGATTGGTTGTTTTTATTTCATTCAGCCAATCACAGCAGTCAACGTCAACTTAAGGACCGTTGGGAAATGACCAGACTAATCGACGCAGAATCCACTTGAGCCGTATCTTCACACTTCGGTCACTTCGGCGATTGGAAATTGAGCAGGACGCAAATTCGTTATCATCAGATCAGTGTCGATCAATCGCGTCGTCGTCCGAATCGGAATGAGGCGAATAACTTATTTTTCTCTCTCATGGCATGGACATACAGCTTTTTCTGACCAGCTGAAGCCAATTTCGCAGCGATAAGTGTGGTCACTCCCTTAGCTATTTTTTTATGTTAATTGACTTTTTAGTAACCAAGTGTTAGATTGATATTAATCTAAACAAAAAGCATGATAATTTTTATACTTTACCTCTTCCATTATAGTATCAACTGTGAAGAAATGATGTTTCAAAATATCCATGATTTCTGTGAAGTTTCCCAACTGTTTGGTTCTCTTGCCGAAGTTCTTCAACGTCGGTAGTGCGTTGAAAAAGTTTATAATTTCCTCGTCGCTTTTGTTGTAATGTTTTCTGAAATTCCGAAATGACAAAATTGTTATTTAAACACCCGACATTAGTTTATCGAATGGGAAGTAATTCCACGTACAGACTTAATATTATTCTCTGCATTCAGAGAATGTCGTATACTCAGTTTTTCTAAGCGTCCGTAACAATTCGGCTGGAAGCACATAGTTGATGAAAAAATTTTACAAGAACTCTTTGATTTTGAATAAAATTACTTTTTCTTTTTGCAAAGGCCAAATTTTGTATAGAGCCAGGTTCAGCTCTGTTTTCGCCTTTTCATAGCATAGTGAAGTGTGCAGGGTATACCTACCCAGTGTTTTAAACTAGTTTGAAAGTAAGAAGTACACCCAGGGAAATTAATTGTTAAGCACGGCACGAATGGCACGGCAAATTGACGTAGGGAATCAATTTGCCGTGCCATAGCCATTTCGTATAGCTGACAAAGAATGTCAGTTGTAATTTGAAGATACACACTACTACAAGAATCTTTTGGCGCTCCCCGGTTAACGTCATTCGAGCGCCAAAGATCGCTGTTGGTAAACATTCAGCAATAATATTGTTTTGCAAGATGGCGGCGTTAGTTTCGATTCTGGCCACGCGCCAATAGATCCCTGATAGGTAAACGGACAATTTAAGTTGATAGTCAAATTGCTCAATGTTAACTTCTGACTTTACTTTCTATTCTTTCCCGTATATCGAGTTACACAAACTTGCTATGGCCTTAATTATTACATTAGTCCAATGGTTCCCGTTTCCCCATTCGTGGTTATTCGAAAGGCATCTTCTATCTATTTAACTTATTAAATAATAATTGTTATTGATAAGTTCACGTCTTGATTAATTAATTAAATTCCTAACGAAGAGACCGGTCTCGTGTACCTCTTCGAATTCCAATATCCTATGCTTTTAATGTATAGCTAAACTTGAATTTAGGCGCTTTGGTTAGAAAATGATAAATGATGCTCTGATCCTATGGTGATGGTTGTGGCTATGTGAGTAATGGCAGTGATTTGAACCAGCCATACCCAACCCACTCCGTAATTAAAGGTAGGTGTTAAATTACCAATAGTAGCTTTTAGTACCCATAGTCTAAGCCTATTTTCAGACTAATGAATCTTTGAATTGCCATTTAGAATTGTAATTTAATATCAGTAGGTACCTAGTACTTATCTACTAGTCTTTTTTAATGTATCAGTATTGTTATTAGGAGAAGCTATGGAAGCTTTTAGTAAATTCTATTTGGCGTGTAGTTCGAGGATTATTTATTAGTTACTAACATAAAAAAATAATGTGTCCCAAATATTTGCCATGCGATTAACAGGCCCTTGAGTTTATTACGAAAATTGTTGTATTTCACAAAGAAGACTGAAATTCCTAGCGAATGAAGCTCCAAGTTCCAAGATTTTTCATATTAGTATTATATCAAAAAGCTTTAAATGCGTACAAGGTTGTAATGAAAAATTGAACATTATTCTCCTGATATTTTTTCCTCCTAACCACACAGTTCTCGTGTAGGCACTTGCTAACCAAGAATAGCTCTCGCTGAAATGAAAAAGTAAACTAGTCGGCAAAGTAAGCAGGTACTGAGGAGAATTTTTCTGTTTTTCATGCACCGTTTACTATTTATTTTATTGAGATTGGTCCCACGTGAAATTTTTATTTTGATATCAATTTGATTAAATTAAGAATTGAATTTGTGAACATGGAGAATGTTGACTAACAAGTCTTATTTGCACATGTATAGATTTTTAATTAAGTCATAATCATTTTTTTTTAATCAATTTAATTAAATTACAAATTGAATGAGTGAACGTGGACAATGTACACTAACTAAGTCTTACCGCGTAATTATAGGTGTTTTTAATCATTTAATTACCTTTTTATTTTGAAATTGATTCTTAAATTATTTTCCTAAAAGCATTTTTCGATCACCCACAAGATACCGTGAAATAAAAAAAAATTGTCTTAGCGCAATATTAAACTGTAACCTTATTACCACAAAACCGTCTTTATCAGCTGTTTAGCATAAACACCGTTTAAGCATGACATTTCTGTATGGAGTTTGACATTAAACACGCGTTGAACAAGTGTCAAGGTTTTGTGGTAAGGCCCTAACCTATTATTCCAAAGTATCAATACTTACAAAACTCTGGCAATATTCTGGGATTCTTTCACAGACACCATATTGAAGTTGCAGATGCTGACCGCTGGGAACGGCACCTGGTTCACTTTGCAGTTCGCGTTTATCTGTTGAATACAATAAAATAGATTTCTCACAAGGGAAAAATATAAGTCAGAACTTAAGAAAACGGTAGCTATATTTGTGAGCCGTTTGAGTTGAAACACAGGGCCGTGGGGTCCGAGTGCTTATCGAGTATTTCGGGACATAGCCAAGAGGTTGGTTGATTCTTCACGTGACCAGAGACCAAACAATCAGCGTTGCCATCCAACGTGACAATGCTGCTAGCCTTTTGGGCACTTTTCCCACTGACAGTGATGCGGACGAATTTTATGATGCCCAAAAATCAAAACCAAAATATTTTATTTCACATAAGCCTACATGGGCACTTATGAAACGTCAGAAGCTAGGTGCACGGTTCCAATTGGTCGTTTCTTATGGAGAAGAGCCGGCAAGAAACTCCATGGTTACTCTTTTAAAAGATAATTGGCTTTTACAATATTTTCGAATTACAGTGTTAATAGTTATGGGAGGACAGTGTAGGCCTTTCAAAAAGTTTCAGGTAAAGTACATTAAAAAAAAAAAAAGTCTACAGTTCACTAAGCCTACGACGTTCTCACATTCACAAGGTAGAAAAGAATCTATATAAGATAAATAAGATGCTACAGATAAAAACCTATTTAAACCAAATGACATGATTGCCATTACAACTGTAACAAATCTGAATAATTAACATGAGCTCTTCCTTTTATTTTTATTTATTATTCCTTTATATACTTGTACATAATTTATTGTAATATTTTAGTGTTACAAATAGTACATTGAATTCAATGTAACATTATGAACGGAAATGAGCAAACGTCTCCAATGAATAAATTGACAAATTTCTGAGAAGGTCCCAATTATATAGTGAAAGGTTGATAAAATATGAAAATGAATAACTGAATCATTGTGTTTTTTTGCCAATTTGGTCGTATTTACCAATTTGAAAGCTGAAATTGTCTTATCATTAATATTTCTATCATCAGCCAACATTTTTTTTAACTTAAAATATTTTTATTTATTACATTGTTGCTCAACACTTCCCCAATGCAGAAAACACAATGAATAAAAAACATTTGAAATAAAAAAGTAATAAACAATGGACTTCCTTCAACGAAACAAAGTTATACTTAGGCGTTCGATAAGTAAAATGTAATTTATGAAAAAGTTTTTTTTCTAAAACATTTTTACACGACTGCCCAAAAAGGGGTGTAATGTTTTCAGGGTTCATGTAAGTATGTGAGTTTCTTTATTCTCCACCATAACTTTTAAATGCCTGAAAGGATTTGGATGTATGGAGTATCGTTAAGTCCTTAAATCATACCGAGTGACACTGGCTATGTTTAAAAAAAAAACAAATGAACATAGCCGCACCGTTCTGTGGAACCCTTTTTTTATCTAAGAGGTCCCCCGCCTTTTTTTTTTTGTGGCTGGGAAATCATCCAATGACTTCTCCCGCTCTGGGCGGAGCGGAAGGGCGTGTCAGACTTTTACTGACTAAAACCCACCCGTGTTCCTTCAGTTGCCTGTTGCCAAGGTCCCGGTATCCCTTTAGGACTTTCCCGCAACCCTGCCAGGCATTGGTCCTAGAGGACCCCGCTAATTGTGCTGACATCTCTTTGAGGCGCGCGTGAAACACGACGCGCCATCGACCCGGGCCTGGTCCTTATCGGACGGCGAGCTACCCGTTGCTCGCCGTCCGCAAGCCCGCGCCTATGGTGGCCGGGAATCCGCCGGGGATTCCCGACGCCCAGGGCGTCTACAGCGGCGGCGGTTAGGGCCGTGAGGGCGCCAACTTTGCCTCTCCCTCACGCGTTCCCTCCTCCTTCGCGAGCATTACTGCTTCGCAGAAGGAGGTGACGGCTTCCCATGCCCTCTCGCTCAGTACCATGGCCTGGAAAGAGGTCCCCCGCCTGCAGTGATAATTTTATTTAATCTGTTGAGTCAGCGAGTCCATGAGTGACCTTTCCCTTTGTATAGACAGATTAACAAATACTTACAACGTGTTTTTACTTTTTAGTTTATTTTTGGCTGGGCAGTCGTGTTTTTTATTTAATTTTTAATTAAGTAATTTTTTTTTTACATCCTTCTTCGAGTTAAATCTAAATTCCTTTACTGGTCAAAAACAAGTGAATATGCGGCCGGCAATGTAACTATGAAAATCCATACCTGTCATGTTTAGCAGCCAAATAAATTACTATGAAAACTCATATCTGTCGTGTTATTTGAAAATGGAACGAACTTTTTACTTCAACACATGGCAGCCAAGGAGGTAACTTATCAAAGATTTTATTAAAACGATTTGGCTTACAAACAGAGCTGTTATCTAAGAAATACAAATTTATATTTGCATTGAAAAAAAATTATTTAGACACCCTTCGTGTGCTAGTCTGACTTGCACTTGGTTGGTTTTTTTTTTATATTTCTATGTTAACTAACTTAATTGATTGAAAATGTCGTGTGTATCAGGTACACACGACATTCATAGTGGATAATGTTATTAGGTAGCTACTTATCTACTACCAACACAGCCATAACATTAGTAATGAATCACATTAATCACTGCCAAAGTTACTAATAAAAAGTCTTACTTTCCGTGTCAAGAACTCAAGACCTTACTAAATGGGCAAAAAAAATAGAATGAATTAAATACAGTACTCACAGCAGTTACAATTTGGTTCTCATTGAACTTCTGTTTGACGATCATGATGAATGCAATCGTCAGCATGACGTTGCCGAGCACGGCCAGGCCCCACAGCACCAGCGACCTTCCACTCTTGGACGTGAAGTGACTGGTCCCGTGTAGTGTCGTGATCCTCTCAATTATGGACACGAAGTACGCGCTGTCTATCTTTTGCTTCTTCTTTGACATTTTGATCTGAGGGAGTATCAATACAGTATGAAAACTAACAATGGGCGTTCCCATGAACCCACAATAATATAGCATCCATACATGCAAAAAAAAAAAATTACATCAAAAAAAAAAAAAACTAAATGTGACAATATTAAAAAAAGCTATTAAATTGATACGTAAAAGAAACACTCTGTACACGCACACTTGTATTACAACGTAGAAAGACAAGTGTGACAAGTGTGCGTGTACTGAGTGTTTCTTTTCCGTATCAATTTAATATTTTTTGTGAATATTTTACAATAAAAAATATAAAAAACGATTTCTTAATGTTTTTTTTTTTCATGTATAGACGTTATACTATTGCAGGTTAACGGGAACGCCCTTCGTTAGATAACAACTGTATAAAGTAAATATTACAACGACCATTTCATTATGTTCATTCTATAACTTGTTCTATTTCATTCTGATTCATAATTCACTATTCCTAAATTATACATCTCACCTCAAAATGTTCGTATCGCACCAATCTCTTGTTCCTCTACTCCTAATGAATGTTATTTAGGCTCGAACGACGAACGTGTTTTAAAAGCTTTCATTACATTTTAATTTAGGTATGAATAAATTATTATTTTCTTCAAGTTACATGGAATAGAAATTGTTTGTATGTTTTTGTGTCGTAATTTATTTTATATACTATTCTCATATCGAAAAATAATAATTATGAAATAAAAAATAGTACCATAATTAGAGAATATGCTGGGGCTACATTGTCGCGTTATCGTGAACTATATTTCGCGCGCTCCCTGTTGTTCAGCGAGACGTCGAGCGGTGTGCGAGAGAGACCGCACAGTTTAGTTCGCGATATCGCGACAATGAAGCCCTAGCATAACTAGCTCCTGCCCGCAACTTCATCCGATTTGGCGTCTGACCTACCATGACGCATCACATCGCTCGCCTGCGCCTTTACTTCGTTTTCGCTTAGCGTTCTTTCTGACTATTTTTTCTTTTTGCTCTGCTCCTAAGGGTCGTAGCGTGATGTTAAGTAGCCTTAATAACTTCCATCAAGAATTGCGCTATCAAATGCAAAATAGAATGTTTCAAATCCAACTGGTAGTTTCAAAGATCGTATGAGGAGCTCGTGGCTACGTAACAACTGCCGCATGGGTCGATCCACCAGGTTAAGCTACGCTTGCCAGGGTTGGTCCGTGGATGGGTGACCATCTTTACATACCGAGACTCCTCCGTGCCTCGGAAAGCACGTTAAGCCGTTGGTCCCGGCTGTCATTTGTGGATCTTTGACAGTCGTTACGGGTCGTCAGAAGCCCGAAAGTCTGACAACCAGTCTTACCAAGGGGTATCGTATTACCCAGTTACTGGGTTGTGGAGGTCAGATAGGTAGTCGCTCCATGTAAAATACTGGTATTCAGCTGCATCCGGTTAGACTGGAAGCCGACCCTAACATAGTTGGGAAAAGGCTAGGCAGATGATGAGTTTCAAAGATCGTACTTAGCGTCCTATTTTCTGACTTTTCTCTTTTTTCTCGGCTCCTAAGGGTCATAGCGTGATGTGCGTGTGTGTATGGTCTATAATCTTCCTCAAAAACTTAATGAATTTAAGATAATAATATTCAATGTGAATTTGAATTTAGATAAACACTGCACATAACTAGGCATTAAAAAACTCGTGTTATACTATAATACGTGGATTAAATATGTTACTAAAATTATGAAGATATTCCTATTTATTAATATGGCAATACGATTGTTTAAATAACTCCAACAGCATCTTCAGAACATCTAAACGTTAGTAGTTACAATAGTACATACCTAAGTGAGCTTATTGTTAAAAATACTAGCTTGCAAAATACAATGCTACAAACTAGTCGAAAATACGTTTAAAACTTTTTTCTTTTGTACATCACTCAACTTTGATCATCATTAACTTAAATCAATTAATAATTGTACATTTTCTTTCTACTTAACTTAATAACGAAAGTTATAAATTGATTTGAAGTTAATTGAACTTCTCCAACAACTACAATTTATTGTAATTAGTGAAAAATGTAAATCATTCATAAATGTAGGTATGGTTTCTTTAATTTATCGTTAATTTAAGATAGCTTTTAGGCGAAGTACCGACTCTTACTTACTTACTGAAATACTGGATTTAGAGCACTTTAAGCCTTGAAAGAAAGTAGTTTGTTCCTCAAACTTGTAAAAAAAAAACAATCTTGATTTCCCTTTGAATATTATTTGAGCTTCTCCAATTTTGCGTTAATTTCAAAACAACTCTTGGAAAATCTGTAAGTACATACTTACGGAGACCATTTTCCAAAATGGCAATGGACAAGGCATTAAAGTCGGCGCTCGTTTCTAAATTGAAGTCATTTTGCAAGCACTGCACCCTACACGGGATGTATTACTTCTACAAAGCTTCCAGTTGTGGTGTGCATCTTCTGTGGGCCATGATAATGACGTCTAGCATGGCTTTGTGCTGCTTCCTCGGACACATGATCTGGGAAAAGTTTGTGATTGATCCTACTTTGACTGTGGTGAGTAGTTTTATTTTTGTTTTCATGATAATGCTGGCAACCCAACATTATTTTATTTGACGAATAATTTGATAACAAGAAAACATTAAAGCTTTAGCATTAAAGATTTTATTTATTACGATATCTGAATCAGAAATTCATTTGATCTCGTCATTCGCAGAATATACTTAAATTAAGGTAATAATGTTACCGTGAATAAAGTTTAATATTGCAAAGTAATATGAAAATAGACATGGTGTCAAGTGAAAGCAAAAAAGGTTGCTAAGTTAGTTTTATCCCAAAGATAGTAAAACAATACCTACCTGTCGAGTTATTCCAATAAGCGAAAGATGCTTTTTTTAGATTCATCCCTCAAAGAAACTATCCTACGTTAGAAGTTCATATTTCACCCTTTTTGTTGTGAACCTTTGTAATTCTGACGTGATCAAAATCTAATATGGCCGGCAAATTCAGCGGTAGTTAGCTGACACCTCAAGAAATAGGTGTACTCTTTCGTTCCTTCGTTTCGTTTAGAAAAATATTAAGGTTTGGGATTTCACCAGTTCCTACAGAATTTCTATCAAATGATTTCTGAAACCTGTGTTTTGTTATCTGTTATCGCTTTCTTATGGCTATTTCTGTAAAAAAATTATAGATAGGTGGGTATATTTCGGACCACATTAGTGTCCAGGTACCTACAGTACGCCGCACGTCAGTGGTAACATAGTCGGTATGAGCTGCATATTCTATTCAATCTCCGTACTACGCTAGGCCAGCTCAAAGTGGAACCACGGACGTGCGGTCGACAGTACCTAAAATAGTACAGGTCAATCTTTCACATGTGACTTGACCACGCTAAACATGTTGTAAGCCTATCCTTAGGGATAGGCAGCAGCGTGTACATAGCCTATAATGTTTCTACTGCTAGGATTCAAACTTCCTCTCTGTGTGAGGGAGCGGGCCATAGTCCACCACACGGGCAGAGTGAGTCTGTGGATGTCACATTGTGTTACATGCCGACCGGTTTCGTTGCAATGTTCTCCTTCACAACGTGCACGTGTTTTTAATCATTCAAGATGAATAGGATAGCTTAAAAAGGTTACTCACATCATGCAAAGCTTGTTAATAAATCAGTCCACTTCAGAAATGAACGTATAGCATAATGTTCTAAATGTTGAACACAGACACGTCTTAATACATTATACAATAAGTACCTACTTTGTTGTGTTAATGAACTAAGCTACTCGTACATGTTCACTAGCTTGCTTTTACTGCACCAGTCTCTCTTTATGTCGACTGGCTCATAAACTTATTCTGTAATACTTGTTACGATTAATGATATTTTGGTCAAGAAAATTTGTATTTCGCGGACTACCCTTGCGCTTTCGGATTAATCTTATCCAATACCGTACCTAACATACTTTTTGTCTAAACTTGAATGGAACAGTTCAAATTCTTTAAATAATCAAGAATCGATGTCATTCGATTCACTCGTGAGTAATTTCGATGTTCTTTCTGAAATCCTAGTTTTAGCTACAACAGTTGTCGTTTTTGCTGATGCATTGATATTAAAAAACAATTTTCTTTGTGCTTCGCATTTGCCTACACACAATAAACACAAGTTAAAATGATATCGGCCTAGAATGCCCAATTCTCAAAATGGCAACTGAGTCTTTAATGGACTAATTCTCAACATGGCTAATTTTATAAATGGTAAATTCTCAAAACGGCCAAACATAGCCTCAAAATCAATGTTATTAAAGTTTTACAAAGTGCAGTCTTACCTCTTACTCAAATGAAGTTGAACAAAGGATGGTTTTATAACTTAACTCTACCAGACAAAGAAGAACGTAAATTACCATAATATATTTTGACTTTTATCAACAAAAATGTTATGCACACAAAAGAGTGACGTCTGTCGAAAGCTAAAACCATTTCCAACCTACCCGCTACCGGACCTTTCTTGCCCAATTTTGTTAACGTTACTTAGTTTTCTTAACAAAAGCCCCCTTTGTAACAAAAGCAAAAGAAGCCGAGCCATTTCGAATACGAAAATCGCTCGTAACATCTTACGTAATGTTCCGAGATAAATATTTCCATGTCTGCCGTTTGATTACAATCTGTCAATCATAGTTTTGACAGGTATAACTGTACTCGCCCGGTTTTGTTATGTTTAAAGGTAATATCATTCATACTGAATCCGAATAATTACAACACAAGGTACATAAATAACTGTCTATTTTATGAAATCGGATAATGTAGCTGTTCGTTTAAATAACTTCACCAAAATAGTTATCACGTTGCATTCCGCATTCATGGACTGTATGGAATCTCCACAGCTATAATAAAGCTTGTAATATTTTTGACAAAACTCCTTTGCCAGATAGAAAAAGGAGTATGTAAGGATCGTATTGTATTCCGGAATGAACATTTTTGGTAAATGCCTCATCAATCATAATTATTATTTTCAATGCTATAATTTGCTTTCATTGATAGCCTTACATTATCGGTTTTAATGAAACGGCTACTAAGAGCACCACAAAATTAAAATAAAGAAAGACTTTATGGTGTTTCACGGAAAAAAATACTGCATATGCTATTAAAATTTGATGTTTTGTAAGTAACGAAATTCTTTTTCTTATAGTTCCATACCATACAGTTCAGTTCAAAATACAAAGGAAACAACAAAGTTACGTGTAAATAAAGCCACAGTAACTTTGTTAGGAAGTTAAATTAAAAGAGGAAATTACTTCGGCCAAGCTTACGAACTGTTACAATAGTTTGAGATTAATTCAGCGAATCTATTAATATTGTTATGGACTCACGGGAAAATAATTTTCTTACATTTTAACAGCAAATGTTTGTGCGCACCTTAACCTCATCCAATAGAGTAATTCCCAAATTATAAAAATAATGTTTATATTTATGGCTCATGAGTAATAGACGACTAAATATTATGGCTTATTTATGCAACTCCAAATTATGCCATAAAAGATTAGACCAAATGACAGTTAATAGGCTAACTTTAGCATTATGCCAAAGTATTCAGTATCATGCCACAGTATTAATATGCTAATAAAAGTTATGCAATATTATGGCTTAAAATTATATACCAAGAGGGGAATTCCCGGTTTCCTCAGCCCTCACGATGTTTTCCTGCACCATTTTACTGTATACACGTTATTTATTTCTTTGCAGGTAGAAACAACTCACTACTCTATGATCAACATACCTTTTCCAGCTGTAACCATCTGTGACACTGAGAGTGTGTATTTGCCCGGGACGCAAAACATCACCGACTTGTTGTAAGTATTGTTCAAGTTATTTTGTTTATCTAACAACAGAAAAAATATATTTTGTAATTCTTTTTTTACAAAAAAAAAACAGCTCATATTCAATAATATTATTATTAATCGGGCTTTATTTATTTATTTAAACTTGTCGCACTCAAAAAAGGTACGTACAAAAGCGAACTTAATGCCTTAGACATTCTCTACGAGTACCAGTCAACAGGATTCAGGCTTTAAGCTTTATTATATTGGGCTTTAGGGGGTGAATTTAAGATTTTCGTTATCTGTAAGTGAATTTAAGATTTTTTATAATAATATGTAGATAGTTTTCTGGGCAATATATTGCTCAGTGTCATGACTTCAAAAGGTATTATGTGTACTGACCTGATAAAGGAAAGATTTAAAAACTGACGAAGATATACAATTAATATCAATCAACAACGATATCAATCAACGTCATTGGGTTATTTTCTGTTGCGCACAAGTTTCTGTTGTTATCGCCGCCGCATTTTTACGTGTCATCTAAGTGGTTACCATCATAAGTTCGAAAAATATTGGACCGAATTTCATTTCACCTTAACCTTTTCAACTATTATCGTTTCGTTTTTTTTTACTTCATCGAAGTCACGTCTGCCACTGTATCAGTTGACCTATTATCAATTAGATTTGTTTCGTTACTCCGACGTTTCATATGGTAGATTGTTTTTTTATCGAAGTTACACGTAGCCGAAATAACATTTGTTCGAAGTTCTGTTTCTGAACACTCATTATACGACTGTTTTAATTGCCCTATTTTCATTTCACCAAACGCCTAGAAAGTTTATTCACACTATTATATCTCTATTTTTTCTAATGCAGTAAGAAGCATACAAACAAGGATGCTTGCTTCAAGCATGCAGCATGCAAGCAGGCATATGTGCAACATGCAGCAAGCATTGTTTCTGTCACGGCTCCGGCGCTGCGAGGATTGGGCGGTCCCACGCGAGCTAATCGTCGCAGATGGTTTTTGCGCTCACCACCTGCTCCTCAGCTCGCGGGCCGCCCCATCCCTTTGAGCCTATGCGGGTTTAAATTACACTCTAGGGGTAGGGCAGACAAGACTGTGTGAAGTCGGTTTTGCAGCGATTGGTTATTGTCACAAAATTTTGTAGCACATCATAATAATAGTTGTAAGTATATATAATAAAAAAAATAAAAAAACATAATATTGACTTTTTATGACAATGTTTTAATTTAATATTAAAAATGCTACCAAGTAACCGGCTATATATTTATGATCAAATAATATTCCGTAAAATATTGTTTCGGTGTAGTGAAAATATGGCAAATAAATCATTTAGCAAATGAAAAAAGTTCAAAAGAGGCTTCGGCCAATAGCAAAAAGTTATTTTATAAATCGGCGAAATAAAGTTAGGTAAAATAATACCTATGACACATGATGCTTTGATGATCTAAAAATATGTCAAATAATGCATACAGCAAAAAAGACTTCGGTCAATAGTTTTCGGTAAAATGAAATTCGAACAAAAAAAAACATGGGGGCAGTCTTTGGGGACTGCCAATAGAAGTGAAAACTAAGCAACGATGCGTATCGTCAAAGTTGTTCAAACGGTAGACGGTAGAGTGCTAAAAACATTTCCTCAAGCGTGACGGTGACGATGACGCGAGTTCCATAATTTTTGTTCACCCAAAAAGTTTCCAAAGCCCCTAAAGAATTTTTCACTTCAAAAAATTCGGGAAAGTGATCGGTTCCCCATCTAAGTTCTCTCAGGAGACACGGATTCAATTCCAAATCGAATTATTGTCAATCTCAATCAATGCAATCTCATTCTGCCTTATTGTATTTAGCCTCAGGGAGATCGATGAGCCTTTTAGGCAAACGTAATTCTATGTTCGCCAGTGCATAACATCGGCAAGGTGGCATTAAGGTCTGCTGATTTGTGAGATGAAAACCGATTCATTAAAGAAAAGGTTAGGTTTTTAATAATTATAATAATGTGATATTCCTTGGTGCGTATTATGTTTCTACCCAGGTACGTTTTAAGTGATTGACGATCGGGGTGATTTACACAGTATTGCTGGCTTTGGGCAGTGCATTGATTGGCAAGCAATAAAGTAACAGAATGCACGACTTAAACAGTGGAACAGTATTATATATACATCCACGGGTCATGTTATTGAACGCGCCCGTTCAATAACGTGACGCGTCAGTAATAAGCCGCGGCAGCTAAGAGATGGCCGGTCCCTACTGGTCATCTCTTAGTCACTACGGCTTATTTTTTTTTGTTACGGACCCTTTTTACTTTCTGCATCGTTCTCACATGTATAATTTCAATTTTCAATTTTCTAAATATTTTTGATGTAACCAATTTTCTGTAAATCATCAATATTTTGATTATAAGAATCTAAATGTTGCGTAAACAAGAGTGACTAGCGAGAAGCAAATAAGCGCTTGACTGAATTTACCGTTCACCACTCGCTGTTGCAGCGTCACAACTAGTAGGCGAGTGTTAAACAGTAAACTTCCACTAGAAAAGAAATCTGTTAACACCTTGTTTATTTTCAGAATCCTTCGCGGATATAACATGCCTGAAATAAACGATTTCTACAAGAGTTTCGACGAGGTCAAACGTAAGGATTACACGCCGGAGCCGTATGTCCGGAAGATGCATTACTTGCTCGAAGATCTTGGATACCCTTTGAAGTATCTGCTGGAAATGGTAATGAGACTCATTAACTCGATATGTTTTATTAGCTCATGCCGTTGCTCATAAAGTATTTATTTAGATGGTGGCTGGGCTGACTGCTCTGTGTCTGCCAAATGAACTCAAGATTCAACAATCGTTCAACTGTTTAAATGCAAATAAAGGATGCTGGAATCTTAATTTCCCCAATGATTGGGAGGAAGACAAAACATAATTCAGTTAAAGAAAATTCATTCATTCATTCAGTTAAAATGGTTTAACGCACAGATTAGATTAATGTAAGACGTATCTCGTTATAAAGAAAGAGGAAACTGAAGAACGCTTTACAATTCTTATATATGCGCTTCATTCGTGTCATATATGTATATCACGCTCTTTGACAATTAATTCAAAAGTGCCTGTAAATGGTTTACTTGAAATAAGTGCGACTTTAATTTTGAACTTTCCCAGAATAAATGCCTATCGACGCAATAAATTCCTTTTGTTAATCGTTTGTCCTGGGAAGTCCGTAACAATGATCAATTACATTAAATGAAGGTTGACTATCTTGTGAATGTGAGAACGTCGTAGGCTTAGTGAACTGTAGACTTTTATTTTTAATTTTAATTTAATTTATTTTATATCTGAAACTTTTTGAATGGCCTACACTGTCCTCCCATAACTATAAACACTGTAATTCGAAATTATTGTAAAAGCCAATTATCTTTTAAAAGAGTAACCATGGAGTTTCTTGCCGGCTCTTCTCCATAGGAAACGACCAATTGGAACCGTGCACCTAGCTTCTGACGTTTCATAAGTGCCCATGTAGGCTTATGTGAAATAAAATATTTTGATTTTGATTTTGACGAAATGACAATTCGTTGGAAGCCATTTAAAACTGTTGCCGAATTTATTTTTGCTCTTTTATAAAGAAGCTTCTATAAATATTTTGGTGACGCCACTGAAAATCCTAGAAATGTTACGGTAGGTAGTGTGTTACAGTAAGAATGTTTTATTAACATACACAAATAATAAAATCTTGTTATAATTTTATTTTATTTTATTTTATTGTGTCTAGTACAGCTATCAATACAAAAGTAATAGGTAATTGACGACAAGCCATTTACAAGCCTCCACAGTTAGCAATAGTGTAGGTATTGTTGTACAAATGTTCTAATTGATTAACTAACTATTCAATAACTAAAATACTAAGTATAACATTAACTATTAAATTATATGATTTATTATTATTATACATATAATTATATATATATATATTATTATATATATATATATATATATATATATATAATATAAATTATTTAATTATCAAACAGGCGAACACTACTGCCATTTATAATGGCTTATTTCCGTTCACGGAAAGGTAATGGGAAGTACGATACTAACAAAATCAAATGAACTCCAGTAAAACAAAAGAATAAAAACAATTGAAGTCATTACATTATTAACGAACAGATTGTCTGTTCAAATTTTTTTTTTTAAATCTTGTTACAGTTCAAGAGACCGTGCAGTGACATAGCAGTGGAATGCAACTGGAGGTCCAGACCGCACAACTGTTCAGAGATGTTCCGCTCCGTTCTCACTATCGTGGGACATTGCTGCCAATTCGATATACCATATTTCATGTGAGTTTGAGAACTGCTTATTATTTTTCAATGTTGTATGTGAATCAATTTTGCGAAACTCCAATTCTTTTTTCGACATTTCCTCGTGATTATTTACGTGGGTACCGTGGGTATCTTAAGTCGACAATTCGACATTCAACGGAACAACCATAAGGTCTAGGCCCTAGAAATACACTCCCGGACTCCTAAATCGAGCCACCGTGCATTTTTTTGTTTATGGGAATCGAAATACTGATCCAAAAATTCTCAGTAGTTCCTTCAAAGGAACTGTTAAAGGAACTAGTGAGCACAAAGGGAGATCGCGACTAGCTACTCAACTCATGCACTGCGTCAACCAAGTCGGCTCACGCGGTCTGTGAGGCTAATTTGTAAAGAAGACGACACCGTTATGGCTCATGTCAAAAAAACATAACAAATACCGCTATGATAACCGCCTTCTCAGATTTAATAGGCATTTGTTTAAGCATAAAAAAAAACAATTTCCTAATATAAAATTTGACAATTTGAGAAGACGTTCCTACTTAGGTACCAAATTTCTGTCCATTACAGGGAACATGCAGATAACCAGACTAACTTCATTTCTGGACTGGAGTCCACTGAAGCGCTGGATGTTATAGTCAAAGGCCAGAGCTCCAACGGATATTCTGCGGTATATTGAGGACGAAATTATTATAAAAAACTAGCGGCCTGCCTATGGGCAGGTACTGTGTGAGGACATGACAAAATATCAAGATTTATGTACTTTATCTAATGCATATCATTATTTATTTATTTATTCAAGTGACAATAACTCATAAAAAAACATAATAATATTAAAAACATTAAACAATACATTAATGTAGTAAATACAGAGCAAAATAAAATAAAAACCCCTGTCGTTTGGACTTCGGTTACTAATGTTATTCTGGCCTAAATCGGTATCTAACAAAAGCATAGATAAAAACACTTAAGCGAGTTAGTAGATATGTAACTGTAATATTTTTTTTATAAAAAGGCTCTTTACATCTTTATTTCTTTCAATAGGATTTCGGTTCGGTTATCAATTTACTGTCATGTAAATTTTTAATCACCGAAATGTCAGTAAAATATTCATGAAAGGCGACACTTTATTTCTCATGAATAAATATCTGTTTTTTATCATAATACCATAGAATAACAATGTACAGAAGGGACTCCAAGAACGCATTATTAATGTCTTCAATTTTGATTGGGGCGTAAGATACGTTCAACTTATAATATCTGTGGTTCAACACAGTGTATCGCTCAGTCGCTTGTGGCGTGCGTAATGTAGAGCACATTACGCACGCCGCAAGCGACGGAGCGATCGGTCGCGACGGTCAATCATAGGCAAAATTTACAACCTTGTTTTTCTTGTAAATTGCGGGTCGTAAATCTCCGAATTTATAGACAGAAGTTGCGCATCACTTAAATTGTATTAGCTTCACAAAACACAGGGCTGTAATGTTATAATGTTGTGCAACTTTTGTTTACGAGAGTTAACATGATGCAGTGGCATCGGTAGTGTATAGTCAAGAACAAAATAAAGTAAATGAGATTCAATTCTAAATGGATTTCATATTCTGTGATAATCCAGCTCGCTATACGAATTTTTTCCGACATAAGCATACATTTTTGTCTAAACAAAGGAAAGTAAGCCGACAATTCAACTTCAATAAAAAAAATGGAATATTTTTCTTGAGAAAAATCGTTGTCGCATACCCAGGAAGGTTATAGAAATATACGAATGAAAGGATGTAAAATATAAAAAATTCTCAAGGGACAGATTGGCACTTTGTAGGAAATTTTTGCTCTGATTGGAGGAAAACATGAGGCCGTGTTGATTAATAAACGAAATCTTTAAAGTTTGTTTGTATGTAGGTTCTTTTTCGTGATAAAAGGCAGCAATAAAAAGAAAACAAGTGTAGCTATAATCAGCAGCCAGAATAACAATACTTTTTCATAATAATGAAACAATAAAATAAAATAAATAAAAATCAGTTGGTTAGTGCTGTCAATAATTCAGTCATTCAGAATTTTTATGAAAAATATAATAGTTTGCGATGCCATTGGGGGTTTCCACCAGGAATTTCTCAGTAGCACCCCGACATTGATCTCTGCCCATTTGATGATATTAGGCTCGCCCGTATTAGGTACATGAGAATTGAGACTTAAACATAACTGGCGAAATGTGTGAAAATGAACACCTCTGCCTAACGCTTGGGGAATTACAGTCGTGATGTTATGTTATTATTACTCTGTTTCAGCTATACGTGTACGATTATAAAGACAAAGTGTCTCTGGTCGACAGTTACTACAGTTTGACTCCCGAGTCGTTATTTGATATCAACATCGAAGTCTGGACTATCGACTCCTCCAGTAATGTCAAGGCACTGCCAATTTCCAGCAGAAAATGTGTATTGGAGACGGTAAGTAATAATTTAGATTTAACCTAAATCAAATCAAATCAAATCAAACGTCGCCTACATTTGCGGTCCTTCGAGTTTTAAGTGCGGCTTAATTTACCTATAAACACTGACTGAAGGCCAATTCTCTAACTTAAAAAACGTTTAAATTCAAGTCGCAATACCACAAAAGTTCCAAAATGTCACAAAAGGCATTCTGCTAAACCAAAAAACTAAGTCAAAGGTGACGTCTGGTGCGATGATACTCGTATTACGAATAGAATGAAAATAAGAAATGTACTGAAACGGTATTCTGTAACATTTTCGAGTTGACAAAGAAAATAAAATTGGTATTCCCGTACCTAAGCATACGTCAAAACTGACGTAAGCATGAGATTATTTGTTGAATGAACAGTTACGAAAATACAAAACGAGTGAAGTGAAGTGAAATAATACAAAACGAGTGCGTTCCGCCTGTGGGAGATATTTTTATTCCTCGCACAACGTGCAGACGCCGAATCGACGACAGAACAACGTAGAGAGCACAGCAGTAGCTGTTCTCAGCATCGCCGGCCGCGGGGTCTTACATCAGACGCATTTTACATAAGCGACCGTGCGTTTTTAAAAACTTAAAGTCTTACGAACTGAAGCCGCATTTTCCAAAGGATAAGTGAAGAAATGGACTGGGTGTTGCAGCCAAGGTTGGTCTACAAGTACAAATTATAATACTTACATCAAATTATTATTGATTGATATGCAACAAGGCAGCTATATTCTAAGCATCTTCGTCATCACCGCATCTTCTTTTTCTCGGTTTTGATAAACCCTGCGTTTTGTGCGAGTAGCTAAGTAGCTCCTTCCACAATTACGTTGTGGGTCGAAACTCTATTTCTTCAGGTTCACAGCTGTGTAGAAAGTCACACTGGCCCTGAACCACCCACGTGTATTCAAAAGACATGTCTTGTGCAATTCCCTGTGACAAGAAAGTTCCGAGAATAGGTTGGAAGTGTAACCGTTATTTTAAAATCTATGCGAAATGAATAAGTAATAGAATTTGTTTGTCTATTCACTATTACCTATACCTAATATGTCTCCTTTTTGATTCCTTACATTTAGATGATGATTTGCGGTCATGGCGGCCAATTTCAACGGAGACAGCCAAGTATACAGGAGATACTATAGAAAACGAGGCAAGTGTGTGCGCACACACATGTGCACACCCTCTTCTCTCACTCTCATAGTCCGATGGCGGCAATACGACGTAACCGGGAAGATTGATTCGCTAAGTGAAAATTGATCCTGTGCTATTTTACGATAAGATCATTTATCATTTATTTGTCCAAAACATGAGTACACCATGTGTGTACGATAAGTACTTCGACGCCTAAGCGTCCTTTCGTTTTTGTGATTATTTATATAGATAGTTAGTTATTTATTTTTTGTAATATTGTATAAAATGATTAAACGATTAATTTAATAAAAGAAAATAAAAAATTCAAAAATAATGATGTATAAATAATAATTTATCACATGGCACGCAAGAAGACTGTTATAATAATAATTATGTTTTCCCCTACATTCGTTTGGTCTACATAATAGCTGAAATAAAAAATAATTAGATGGAAAAGAACAAATAGCAAATCTATTTGTTCTTTTCCATCTAATTATTTTTTATTTATTTATAATCATTAAATAATTCTCTGTGTAGGTAGGCCAGCAAAAAATAAAGACTGGTATTGTGTTCTCGTCAAAAGTTAAAAGGTTTCTCTCAAGGCTGCAATTTGCGGATTAATCTCCAAGCCAATATTAAAACAATGCACAATATTGGTCTAATTTTATTGAAGCCAATATCATCAATCAAGTCCTTTGTCGATCAGCGTTATATGAGCCCTTATGAAATCACAGGCCATGGGGTGAAATGTAGGTCACTGAGTCAAGTATTTTATAAAAAACTAGATCGTAGATGAGAGTATCAAAAAACCTGTGAAATGTGGAACTCTAAAAAGTCAATATGCGGAACTAAATAACGCTGTCGAATGTTTCATGGTGTGAAGGAATGGTCTGAGCTGAGCTTTACAAGTACTTCGTTAGTAGATAGGTAGCATTCAGTTTAATAGTATCAGAGAAAAAACTCATAGATAGAGCATGATTCAAAACACGATCAAAAACGTACTCTCGAAAAACATTACCCTCCTTCTGGGGCAGTCGGGTAAAAACAAATCGCAGTAAATTGAAACTTAACTAAGGTTGAAACAATCTAACTATCACATACACAAATAAACCTTGTCGTTTAGTGACGTGCAAGTGACATTCAATCTTAGGATGGCCATTACAAGGCCTCGACTATACATATCACTCCTGATCGTAATAATACATACCTACCTATATTATTATGTAAAAACTATGAATAAAAATATTTACAAAAATAACAACATCGTCATAATCGGTTCATAAAAGTTGAAATATGACACCCATTGAAAACGAGGGTACCAATATTTCAGGAAGAGAGATGAAACAGTTATATAAAATATTAGAAAAAAACATGAAAAATTACGTGATATTTTTTCCATACTGTTCGGGGAAATCCTACTTTTAAAATGATTTTCGTTCATAATAAATATAGCCGAAAGAACAGTATACTTATGAAAAATCTACAAAACTAGTGATTCCCAACAGCATTGTTGGCTTTAAAAACTGCAAAAATTGAACGAGAACAGTCAAAACAATAATAATTAATTAAGTAATTTGCAGCCTGAAAAAATGCAAATGGCAGCTGCTTTTTTTTTTTTTTTGAGGGTGGGAAATCGTCCAATGACTTCTCCCGCTCTGGGCGGAGCGGAACGGCGTGTCAGACTTTTACTGACTAAAACCCACCCGTGTTCCTTCAGTTGCCTGTTGTCAACGTCCCGGTATCCCTTTCGGACTTTCCCGCAGCAAGTAAATACCTGGTGTAAAAACCTGGTCGCGTAAATACACACCTTCCCTATCACAGTCAAGTGGCAAGCAGTGCCTTATCACCAGTGCCAGTATCACCAGTGTCTTTGAAATAATGACGCCCGCTCGGTCATATGAGTAGGTAAAGAAACGGAACAGTGACATGACAAAGCTTCATTCAACCGCGCTATGATAGGTACATTACTACAAGCTTGACTGCTTGACGGCTGAGATGGCGGGTTCGTCGCGTACGGAGAGAAACCAGCTTATACCGGCTCGGCGGGCTCGGCCAGTAGGTACTCACGATAAGGCTCAATTTACATTGCCGCGGTACGAAATGAAGTTTATTTTCACGGAATTGTGCTGACATCTCTTTGAGGCGCGCGTGGAACACAACGCGCCATCGACCCGGGCCTGGTCCTTATCGAACGGCGAGCTGCCCGTTGCTCGCCGTCCGCAAGCCCGCGCCTATGGTGGCCGGGAATCCACCTGGGATTCCCGACGCCCAGGGCGTCTCCAACGGCGGCGGTTAGGGGCGTGAGGGCGCAATCTTTGCCTTTCCCTCACGCGTTCCGCCTCCTCCTTCGCGAGCATTACTGCTTCGCAGAAGGAGGTGACGGCTTCCCATGCCCTCTCGCTCCGTACCATGGCCTGGACCAGGGCCGGACGCGAGAGGTCATTGCCGCCAATCGCCTCCGCGAGGACACGGCGGTGCTCCGCCCAAGCAGGGCATACCTCAACCGTATGCTCCACCGTGTCCTCTGGGCGATCCGCACAGTGGTGACACCCGGGCGTTTCCTCCCGCCTTATCCTACACAGGAACCTCCCGAAGCTGCCATGTCCGGTGAGGACGTGTGTCAGGCGGAAGGTGAGGACGCCGTGGCGCCTCTCTAGCCAAAGAGGGGACTTATCGCCGCTATTGTGGCGTGCCCAAAAAAAATGGCAGCTGCTGCGGACTGCATTTCTGTTTCACATACATGAAAAGGTTTTTTTAGTATTTATTAAATGCTGGCCGCAAAATTGGCGGTTGAAAAAAGAACATTTGGAAAAAACAAAGCTTCACCGAGCTCGGATCGCAGAAGTTCAGAGGCCCTAGACAAAGTGACATTCTATCAGCGATAACGATGATGGGAAAGGCAAAAATGTATAGGACTGACATAAGCTATCGAAAAGCTTATGTCAATCCTGTTGGAAGTCGTCGTAGAAATAAAAATCGGTTTCGAAGCGATTGTCACTTGTCTAGGCCCTCAGATCCGCTTCTCTTTTATTTCATATTTTGTATAGTTGCCAATAGCTGAGCGGCACGTGTTGCGATCCTGTTTTTTATTATTTTTTCCTTAATGCCAGCCCATTGCTAGTGCGTATTTGATTAAGTTTGTGGAGAATTTCTTCTTATTTCGAATCATGCTTGGCATTCTTGTGGCAGTTTATCAAAGCAGTACCTTTTTTTAATTTTATTGAGTTTGCGACGTCTATAAAAGACTTACCAGCTGAATGTAAGCTAGTTCCAATTGAAAAAAAATCTGGAATCTTTCTGCAGCGAATTTCTGACAAGGTTAACAACTAAATGAAAGTTGCTCTAGTCGGTCATTCGTCCATACAAACGTAGTATCATGATTACTCGTCTGTTTGACGGTGTACGTTCAAAACTTAAAATTATATCAATTTGTCTTGTCATTATCTAGCCCTGTATGGAAGCAGAATTGGAAAAGAATATTGGTTTGGGAGTAATAAACGCCGAAACTTCCATATTTCACTAAATATATATATAAATAAATAAAAACTTACGTTTATTAGCACCCACCAGTTTTAACATCAGTCTATAACTCGTACAGCTGAATTTCTAGTTAAAACTTTGCAAAGCAAACTGAAACTTAATTCTCGAAAATATTACTTTCAAGTTTTTGGTAAATTCAAATAATTTGCGAGGGTTATTTTAAGATAATAATAGTGTTCAGGATTTAAGATAAATACCGAACCTTTTAAGTATTTTCTGAAGAAGTTAATGAACCTTAATAAATAAATATCTATTAAAATAAAACAATGGATTGTGTTGTTAAAAATTTCGTGAATGTAAAATAAGATCTTTAACATATACATATCAGATATAATATGTAAACACAGGGTTTTGGGTCGGAGATATAGTTCTTTTAAATTCTCACAGCTGCGGAGCACTTGGCGGATGACAAGCAACATGTCATGCGCGCTGAAGCGTGTGTGAGTATGCGTGTTGAAGCTTCTAGAATCATCTAGAAGCTGGTTTGTGGCGGGAGCGGTTTGAAATACCTGCCTGTTACAAATCTTATTTTAAATTGAACAAATTATGAGCACTTTTATTATATTTACAACCTGCTGCTGCCCGCGGCTTCGCCCGCGTGGTCCTAATTATTTTTCTATAATAAAGTTAGCCTAAGTTACTTCATATAACATCAGCTATCTGCCGGTGAAAGTCCCGTCAAAATCGGTCCAGCGGTTTCGGAGATTAGCCGGAACAAACAGACAGACAGAAAAAAAATATTGTTTGTTTGTTATAAGTAGCGTATAAACTTTCATAAGCATTTAGTAAAAACTGTTATTTTGACATTACAAGCAGACATTTTAATTTTATTTATTTGTATGTACCTATAGATTTACATGGAGGTAAGTCGACCCAAATGTATGGGACGAAGCTTATAATAAATATGTGTAAATAGAACAGCAAGAAAAAATGTCAGACTCAGACCCGCAATTAAATTTTCGGTGCAGAAAACTTTAATAAATTATTTGAAACTTGGGTGCTTAAAATGTCGCAACAACTTAGACGTCTTAATTCTGCTATGATCGCAAATGGTAAGGAGATTATATTGCCAAAGAAAATAAATTAGTGATAAAGATACTAATTTGTAATGCGTGTCGTTTTGTAATATTTAGGTAATAATAAATTGTCAAAATAATTTAAATTATTGATTTGAACTCTCACAGTAACACACCTAAATGTTAGTTTTACAGACGGGCAAATAATATCACGACGATATTGTACGTCTGTCCCAGATAAAAGAGTTCACTTACTCGTAGCTACGGTCAGCCATAAATCCATGGCTACACTTAAACATGGTTAGCGCCTTTCCTGACACATAAGGCGCTTTATTTAAGCAATGTTTAAAATAATATTTGTATAATTTATCAACACTATATTCTCGTAGAGGTAAGACGAAGGTAACTATAGGCTGCCTACATTCACATTTAACCTGAATGAAGGTTATAGTGGTTATAGGGCCTTCGTAAAGGCGAGCCTATTTCCTATTTCAGTGGGCACATCTCTGATCGTCTGATTGCTTTGATTTTTTTTTTAAATGATTACCCTACGCAAAATTACCTCTACCTTATTTTTTGCATGTTTCAGGGCCCATTTCCACATCCATAAAATGTATGGAATGGTGGTCGCTTTAAAAGAGTCTTCATATATTTCCATACATTTTACTTCTCTTGACATCGTGATGCTGTGACGTAGACTTGGACTTCCACTATAATATTGTCACGTTAGAAATTATAAAAGCACACATTATCGTAATAGCCTTTGTTTTAAAAGAAAAATAATCGTATTATTGCACTGTATGTATATTTCAGGGAAATTCAATTAGTAAAATCAATTTGTGAAACCAGCAACATAAAATCTTTTCCGAATTTCAGTTGCATGTTTCGTGATTTCGAAGTCACTTTTGTTTTTTTTTTGTTTTCAGGACCAAGGTGCAGGCGTTAGCTTCCACCAAGGTTGTATGACGCGTCTGATCTTGAGAAAAGTGGTCAACCGCTGCAGATGCTTGCCTTTTGATTATACTTGTAAGTGTGTCCCTTTTCTGAGAACTGTCGGCTACAGATTACAATTTGAAGAGCTCATTAAACACCATTGCTACAATTATCTTTGTATACTTTTCACCTAAACATCTGAACAGTGAGCTTTTTACACTGCGTATGATGTTTTTAAAACAACGAAATAATGAGTAGGTATAAAAAAAACATTTTAAATAAAATATGGATTATTATAGACTACTTTTATTTTATTTTGTATTCTATTCCAGTGTTCAGTCTTTATATAGCAAATTTAACATTTAGGGACTCAAAAGAAAATAATGAAAGCAATTTAATATGTCACAATGAGAGTTTACTGCTATATTAGACACGTTCATGACGTGTAATAGAGTTTCAAAACATTTTCGTTGGCATCTGGAATTATGAACTGATAATAGAAAAGAAACTACAAGAGAAAAATATATCATCCTCGCACCTCGAAATACATACCTATGTAGGATAAAAATATGACCCGAAAATATAAAGCT
Organism: Lithophane leautieri; assembly: GCA_949152455.1. NCBI lineage: Eukaryota > Metazoa > Arthropoda > Insecta > Lepidoptera > Noctuidae > Lithophane > Lithophane leautieri. Next base: position 1,043,573 of record OX424463.1, on the reverse strand, counting down.
GAAAGCTGTTTGCTAATATTTTAATGCTTAAATTAATTGCTTCCCAGAAACATCTTTTAAACAGGTGAAAATGCAGAGGAATGTCTTGCAAAACTAAATTTCCATCCTTACAATGCTTACTTTTCATTTTTTGCAACAAAGCAACCATTTGCTAAAAACCCATGTTGATAACCGACATAAACAGTTATTCAAATGAATTCTATCATTATTATTTTTTTGTATTTCTGCCAGAATTGATAAAACTCATAAAAAATCAATAAAATAATTTAAGTTAAAATGTATTTCTCAGAAACTAAACGATCAAGAAGAATAACAAATGTTTTATCAAACTTTGGGCCCTTATAAAGTTTTTGACATCAATCTTTTGTGTTGAGAATATCTCTAAACGACGATATCAATTGATCGAACTTTGTAACTTTGTTCTAAAATCACGCTTGATAACATTACACCTGCCATAATATTGGAATAATATAGCAGGTGTTATCAAGCAAGATCTGAGCTCCATCATCAAATGCAAACACATAGGTAGATACTCGTATAGGAACCTACAGGTTATGTTGAATGTGTATCTATAAAAATATTATAAAATAAAGTTGCTTTTTCGTGTGAACGCATCAAAATTCATTGTGTAGTTTAGAAGAACTAACTTTTAGACTACATAAAGATTTTTGAGGCGGTTTTGTCAATAATCTAGAGAATTCATACCGGAAGGTCTTTATGTTAATAAACATAAATTATATTTAAGAAATCTCTATATTTTGTCAAGTCGTATAGCATGCAAAGGTCGCTAGTTGATAATACAATTTTACTTGTTATTTGAACGTACGTTTTTCTTTCAGCTCAAGAATTAGACGTAGAAGAATTTACTATATGTTCCTGGGAACATTTTATTTGCATTTATCAAACAATAGGTTGGTATGTTTTGTTTCTATACCTAGGTTCTGCTATATAATAGTGGTAACCTCGAATGTATACGTCGCTTTTAAACACCATTTTTATTTAGAATAGAATGTAATACTCTTTCTGAACGCTGATTAATTCGACAAGAAACTAAAATTTATCTTCTGTCCTTTTCTTAATGAAATAGAAAGAAAAAGATGCACTGAACTTAAATTTAGTTTAGTTTGTGAATACCAGAATCGGCACCAATAACTAGCAAAAACTTATTACAATAAAAAAAAACAATCGACTTCCAAAATGGTGTCGGTGTCTTTGATTTTTAATTTTCGTTTTTTGCCAGTGACTTCCAAAATTATAGTAATTTTTCACTTTTTTGTGTTTTTTTGGAAGTCAGTTGTTTTTCATATTTTGTAAAAAGTTTTTACTTTTTAGTTGTGGTATCTACCAACAAATAGTAACACAAATTGGAATACCACTACCTGCTATGTAAATTACAATGACGGGATCTGAAAACTTCCATATAAGCTAAGTGGGACAAATAAGTATTATTGAAGCTAACTCAAAAACTACGCAAGCAATGTTAATAAATATGTGACCGGCTAAAAAAAAAACATACTGTCGAATTGAGAACCTCTTCCTTTTAGAAGTCGGTTAAAAATATCTGATGTGATGTTCGCGGGTTAGACTTCTTATGAATGACTACTTTAAAGAAAAGAAGTTAATTGGTCACTAAATGAACCTACCCTTTCTGTTAACTTTCAAAGATTTATTTCACAAGAGTTTTGTTATCCATAGATTTATAATTCAAATGATAGTGTTACTGAATACACAAAAATCAATATAACTTTCAATTTTCTAGTTTTAGTTTTCAATTTCGTTTCTTTGCTTTCAGAAATGATTGAAGTTGACATAAAAGATATAATATCAGACAGCGAGTGCTATCAAAGATGCGACTACGTGGAGTATGATACCAAAATGGAATTTGTTAAAAACCAGAGGCATTTGAGGTGAATATTCATTTTCGTTCAGAAGCTATTTCATTATGTATTCATTTCTCTTTTTACGAGTACGGTGAAGCAAAAAGGAGGGTTCTGATTTTGACTGGATGTATCTAAGTATGTATGTGTGTATGTATGTATTTATGTATGTATGTTAATCTGTTCCCTCATATCTTCTAAACGGCTCATCACAATTTCACAAATGAGGTATCGTTAGAAGCGTCTGGATCGTCCGCTGGTGCTGGTGGCTATAAGACGCATTAAAGAGAAAATGGCGCCCTCAAAATGACAAAGACATGAACTAAAAAAAAAAAAAAACATACCATGTTTGGTATCAAATGAAAGGGTTTAATTAGCACATTTTAAAAATATCTAAATTATAAAACCAAAAAATAAAAATAAAAATTATAAAACTAAAACCCAACTACGATAAAAAGTTAATCAACTAAAAAGGTGAAGGTAACAAAACATCACAGACAGACAAATTAAAAACCCGGAGTCACACTTATCAGGGCCTGAATCGAACAGATTACGTGTGACTCCGAATTTTTTATTTGTATTCTTAACTTTTTTATCGTAGTTGGATTTTAGTTTTATAACTTTTATTTTATATTATTTCTATCGGTCGAATGCCACTCAGATAAGCATCTCAATTGTACGCCCAGTATTTTTCGGTGTGCCCGTCCATTGCTTCGTAGGATGTGCACGGAGAGGTTTGCCACGTTAACTGCGTGTTTCATTTATCAAAACATGCGTTGCGTTGCCGTAGGCTGCTATGGAGTGGTGCTTTTACTGTAATGTACTTTGAGCAAAGTTTTATCGTTTTTTTGGTATAAAAATAATCTTACTTTAATTGTTTGATTCAGTTTACAACCACAGCAGATTAAAACAGACCAGCTATTTCAGCACATGCCAAATCTTCAACGGTCTTTACAAATTATACATGTCATATTTGATCACTTACAAGAACCTGAAAGTAAACAATATCGATCTATTAATCTGGTAGACAATATAACAAGATACCAAACCACAGTAAATTCACGGCGTCTCGAAGGACCGATACCACTAGCATTGATGTCTTATCAGCTTACTTATCGTCCCGTAGGACCAACAATATCGCTCCGATATCTACCTTCACGTAAAATAAACGAGAAGTTAACCTCTATTTTGTTTTGACGTAAAATACTGAAGGCATGTTTTACACAAAGGATTCTTTTTTTGATTTTCTTGCTTTAAATTTCCCTGTTCGATATGGTAAATCTTTTCCTTTTCAGTACGTTGAATGACACTCACTGCAGGGTGCTGGTACATTTCGGTCAAAATACTTGTATGAAGTATAGACGGGAAATACTTTACACTTGGGACCAAATGTTAGGTAAGTGTGCTAGAATTTTCTAGGAATAGAGACTAGGCAACGAACAAACGAATTGTTCTAATACCGCTTGCATCACAAATTCTTAAGTGCACACATAATACATTTATTTTATAATAATACTAGCTGATGCCCGCGACTTCACCCGCGTAGAGGTCGGTTATTATATACTAAAACCTTACTCGAGAACCACTCTATCCATTGGTAAAAACAGCATGAAAATCGGTACAGTAGTTTTTCAGTTTATCGCGTACAGGACGACAGACAGACGCGGCAGAGGACTTTGTTTTATAATATGTAAGGATAAGTGTACTTAACTATCGCATTAGGACATCCTGTAACAATACATTTAAGAGGTTGTATAAAAAATAAATAAAAAATAAATTCACGTCTTTTACCCATGGGGGTACTCCGATACCGAGAAACGATAGAAGGTTACCTGCTTCGCTCCTTACATACTCTTTTTGCTTCGTATTCATGAATACGCCAAGTAAACGTAATGTATTCGAACGATTTTTGCATTGAAAATACAACTATCATACAGTATGTATTTTGGTTCCTCCTGGCGGTTCCACTCGCATCTGTCTTGTAAATACTTTTCCCCTTCCTAATCTCTGAATACATTAAACGCTAAACGAACTTAAAACATCGTTCCGTATCTGTCAGCGTAAAACTTTCGAGTTTCAACATAAACCTCCTAAATATAATTTTATTGTTACTAAATATTTATTTACGAAAGAATGTGGCGGTACCTACATCGCCACATTCGAACTACGCATCAAAGACCTGACGTCACACAAAAATCCTGACGTCACAAAAATCCTGCATCGCGCAAATAGAGTTTACCGTGCAGTGAACAAAATCCAATATCAATAATTGGGCAGTTGCCCGCCAGACACAACACCCGTCTGGTAGAAGGATCCTCCCTTTTCTATGGTGGATGAGTGAACTTTACACCCTGTTCCTCATACTCCTAAAAGAAGATACTTTGCAAATTCTGCTAAGCTTTAAATACTGGAAATATTTTAACTGTTTTGAAACTTATATCTGCTAAATTCTAATTTACAATTGAGATTATTCACAAAGAAATCTTACAAAGAATTCGAAGTCTTTATGCCAAGAAAAAATATTTGTTCCCAAATTTTTTGAGAGCACATTTCACCTATTCACGGATATGGGAAAATAAACATTCTTACTTTAAAATTCAAAGTTAAGGTGATGCATTTTATTACGTAGTCCGTTTGAGACAATTAATATCTGATACAAAATGGACAATATAACAACATTTTCATTATTTTAAAAGACAAAAAAATGTAGTCGTTAATGAGAATGGCTCAATCAACATTTTGATGTAATGATACGATAGATAATAACAGCCTGAAAACTAATAAGCATCTTTCTAGAATGAAAAGCTCCGAGAGCTTTCAAGTTCAAAATTAAGTTGTTGCATCGGATTACATGTCAAGTCAAGCCATTAAAAAATCTGTTTCAGTTTATTTAAGCTCAATATTTATTATGTCATCGCCAAGTAATCAGGGGGCCAAATCTACTAATTTACAAACGTGTCAGTGGTCTCACAATGATCGGTTTTTGACAGATATGCCATATAAAATCTGTCAAAAACTCATCATTGCGAGACCACTGACACGTTTGTAAATTAGTAGACTTGGCCCTCTGGTAGGTATTACATTTTATTCCAATTACTTCCAGCAAATCTTGGCGGTATCTTCGGCCTCTGCCTCGGAGGGTCTGTCATCAGCGTCATAGAGATCATCTGGTTCTTCATGGAGATACTCTTCACAGTTCTCGGCTCCTGGTACAAGAGTCCCGTCATCGTACCGAAGGAGACCACAAGGAACAAAGTTTTCATCGTCTCTCAAAAGGACATGCTTACAAAGAAGAGTTCAAGGAAAAAAAAAGTAGAGAAATATAAGTTTGTGAACTAAATAACTTTCCTGTTTTACTTATTAGTAGTAGTAGGTAGTAATAGTCTAACTAATGTAAACTGTGTGTTTAGATCAAGGCACTATAAAGAAAGCGAAGTAGTTAATCTGGATTTTATTTAATAAAAAAAACCCTTAATTGATCCAATAATTCACTATTACACTAAATTCCTTATCCGGGAAACGTGTTTCGACTTAAAATCTGTCAGTCCGAAGGATTCAGTGTTCCAGAATCATCATGTTTAAATGTTCATTTACGAGGTACATTTTGTTAGGTAGACATTCAAGAGATTTTTTTATGTCTAAAAAGTGTCGATCAGGCTGACGACGACGGTTCAAATGACGCCTGCTGCATCGGTCAGCACAGAACTAGGAGTGAACTAGGGGCATGCTTCTAGTTCAATTATTTTACATACATTATTTTATCGTGGTTCATTTAAAAGGCAAAACACAACTATCGAGGTCTATTATATAAATTCTGAGTTGAGCTTCACGATTACTGACAAATGCGTGCACTGACTGGACAGGTTCACTCAATCTGTGTGGTTCTTTCCTCAAAAGACTATTTCAGACACCAATCTACATTGTCTTCACATGATCTGACCAAGATTATATCTGGACTTTAAAAGAGACAGTGATCTCTTGAGTTTTTTCGGCCTTTCTTCTCAGAGTAGTCAGATAAGAAACGCCGACCTCATCTAGCTTTAAAAATGTGATTGAGTTGTAAAAGTGTGTACAAACCTACTTACAGAAATAAATAATTTATCATTATTTTTGTTTAGAATTTTGCACATCAAAACCCTAAAGCCGTGTACGCACGAACGAACGAAAAATGGTGAACACAAACATCAAACACGGAACATTTGGTTATTAAAACCATCCTCAACGCTGTAGCTGATAGCTACGGCGTAGCCGCTACGCCGTAGCTTGGCGCGTAGTACAGGCCGTATATGGTTCGGACGTATTAGCTTCGTATGTAGGTAAAAGTGCATCGTCATTCGTGGAAACTCTTATTAACGAAATATAAAACCAATAATAATATACATATTATGTTTGATATTGCGATAATTCCGGCTTAGGTTGTGTTAGTAGCATTCGGAAACTATTTTTATGTGGACACTAACGGAAATTATACTGAATAACTGACGTGTTGAAGGACAGGCTGTTTTGTTCAAGCCTCGGAGAGGCTTATGTCCAGCAGTGGACTGCGATAGGCTGAGTTGATTAAATTGACGTGGTTATCCGAAAACGCTTCTGTAATATTAATAATGTTCGTATTTTTGTTACCGCCGCTTTTTTTTGTTTGAAACAGATTCTGCAACTAAAGTTTCAAGAGAAATAACAAGATCATTATTTTAGAAAGAAAGAAAGAAATAAAGAAAACTTGTTAAACAAAAAAACATCTTGATTTCCAATACCTCCATCAGCGCAGCGGGCAATGCAAATAATATCTCTACAGAAACTGTTTATCAAACGTCTTTAACGAGTGCCAACGAGTCTATATTGTGTATGCAGGTGGAAATAAATATTTATATAGAAATATAAAAAGTGTTGTGGATTATTTGGTAGGAAAACTAGATTTTGCACTTCAAATAAAATGTAGTTTCCTAATATAATAGTATCGGATAGGTGACATTAAGTACAATTAATAAAACAGATTTGTGTCGACGCATTTAATTACCAACTACTCAATACTCATTTTTTTATTGCATTCCATATGTTACATAGATGGTATAATAAATAAAAGATCAATATGGACCCTGTCGGGCACAACAATATTAGGAGAGAGGAAGAGGGCTAAGCAGAAATGTACTATTGTTATAACTATCTCAAGTTTGACAGTGTCACAATTAAAATATTTCTCCCACAGAATTGAAATGTTCCTGTCTCGCCTACATATAAAATGGTTTAGTTGACTGTACACTGTACAGTACTACATTCCACTCAAGTTGAGAAGGTAATTAAGACATAGTCTAGCCAAACCACGCGTGGGTCTATACCACATGCCGAAATAGATCAAATTGCTATTATACTACGAAGTGCCTTCATAATATTATTATTATTATAAGGGGATGCGACGCCGGCCTACTATAACACACTTGACGGTACAGCGGTTTCTTCTTCTTGATGTTAATTCTTTATTTTTCCACTTTAACCTTCCTTTTGTATTTTAATCATGCGATATTTGTCGCTATTTTTTTTTCTTTTCGGCCTTGCCCTCCATGAAATAATAATAATATTTAACAGAACCCCGCTCCACAACAATAATAATTGGTTTATTTTGGTACACCAACAGCCGTACATATAAAGAATTAAAACATAACAATGAAAAAACCAGGAAGTATACAGAATTACAAGAGGAAATTACCAGAGTTTGGAAAATGAATAGAGTTACTATAGTCCCAATAGTAATATCAACAACAGGTGTTATCCCGAAACAAATATTCAATAGTTTAATGCACTGGATTTATCCAAATACATTTATCTAACATTACAAAAACAGCCATATTAAACACTTGCCGCATAGTAACATTTTTTTTACAACTGGACTTATATAATAATTTCACTGCAATACAGAGCAATTTACCTTCCCAGAATAATAACTAGAAAATCACCTTGGTTCACACCCGTGAGATTGTGAAAATATCAGTAACTAATCTGAGAAAAATAAAAAAATCAAAATAATAATAAACTACTGGTACGTATGCCGTTCGTACGTAAGTATACACAGCATTCACCATAAAACGACACCGTAATTCGTAATTAACTAAAAAAAATTGAAAACATAAAATACAATAAATTTTGAAAACAAAATTCATTATTAATAATATTATGTGTTAGTAAACTATTTTACTTCATCATTAAAATGTAAATTCTCGAAAAATGTAATTAAAATCTTTTCAAAAGCCTGTTAGAATTCATAGTAAACCATAAAGAGACACTAATTAACACTAGGCTAACTAAATCTTTAGCCAAGCCTGGCTGGATCCAACCTCCGATGCGCATTACTCACGGCTTGATAAATGTTGTGCTACAACCTAACAGCCTGTTTTACAACGGCTTTATTTCTTTACAAGGGCCATTATTTTAAGTGCTTAAAGAAAACTAAACTAACGAAATTGTACCTGCAAAAATATTACCTTTCGTTAAACAAAATGTAAGGCAAAAATAGCTGCATATAGCACCCTGCCACGGCTTCTTTATAAACCTTGGTATTTTTTTTTACCGATGAAAAAAGAGACAACTAGAAACTCATCGAATCGAACTCAGAAAAAAAAGTTTTTTTTAAAATGATTTGTCAATGTACTATTTCAAATTGAAACTGGATTAATGAAACTAACTCAAAAGAGTTAACATCAAGTTAGCAAAGTTAATAAAAGTTGGTCTATGTTGATGTTGTTATTATCTTTAAGTAGTAAGTCGTACATTCATAAATATGGTACAAATAAAAAGTGAAAAAAGAAAGTTTTTTTATTAATAGGTATTCTAAACGCAATAACAAAGTTGTCAATCATAAAATCCAATCCAATGCAATGTCAGTTGGCAATCTATTGCAGTGTGATAGATGGGGAAGGCTGGATCTTACCTCCCCATTATTTTGAAATTTCTAGTAACATAAATCTTGTTCATTTTGCAGGCGAGTGCCAAGCATAATGAAGCTACTTGAGTATTGCTTGTTACTTTGAAAAGGTTTTATCTGATACACATAGTTTATTGTAATAACGTTTAGAATCTCTAGTTAATAATCTAGTTTCCATATTAAAGTTTTTGGCTAATATCACAATATTTTTCCCAAAAATACAAAATATAAAAAATAAATTTGGATAAAATCGTATTAGTTTGTTCGGGGACACTGCTTTTCATATCAATCATATCAACTTAGACGAATAAAATTTACTGATTGATTTTTGCATTCTTTATATTGTATTCGACTATTTGTTCATACAAACGATTTTGGGTTGGTTATTGTTATGAAAATCATGTTTACGGAAGGAAATATATTTTTTCCTGTCGGTAAATATAAAGACAATGAAGACAACGGATTCGGGATTTCCAAAATGTAATATTTTTTATATAGTAACGCAATTAATTGTCACGTCGATTTACCATGTTTTATAGACACTTCACACAAATGTAAAAAGAATTAAGATTTGATTAAATATACGGGTCACTTTAAGTCGATAGTCAATTTGCTTAGCAATTAATTTCCTTGATTTCACGTATTTATAGTGCAGACCCTCCGGAGAATGTTTCAAGTTACTAATGCAGTCTTTGTTGAAGTAAAAAACCGGCCAAGTGCGAGTCGGACTCGCGCACGAAGGGTTCCGTAGACACTATTATCTATAAAAACGGCGAAAAATCACGATTGTTATATGGGAGACCCCTTAAATATTTATTTTATATTGTTTTTTTATATTTTTTGTTATAGCGGCAACAGAAATATATCACATGTAAAAAAAAAACAACTGTCTAACTATCATGGTTCATGAGATACAGCCTGGTAACAGACGGACGGCCGGACGGACAGAGAAGTCTTAGTAATAGGGTCCCATTTTACCCTTTGGGTACGGAACCCTAAAAGGTACTATTAGGTATTATAATACCACAGGTATCAGTAAAAATAAACAACTGCAAAAAATAAAAGAGAAAAAGATTGGCACAAAACATGGCAAAAATATGTTTTTAGCAATGGCAACACCAAGTTTTGTAAGTTAAATAAGTTTTTTATTCTTTTTTGTTATTTGTGAATACATTAGGAAAGACAGAAAGAAAATTCTATTTATTTTCTGCAATAATTTTTATAAACAATATTATGATTGAAGACGAGACATTAAACGTGAATAATAAAATGAAAAAAATTGAGGAAAAGGATACCATCAAATTCTTAGGACTATGGATTGACAAAAATATGTCATGGAAAACGCAAATTGACACGGTGTGTAAAAAACTTAATAAATGTTCTTATGCTTTATATTATAGACTATCTAAGATTGTAAACCAAGCATCAGTACTAGTCGCCTATCATGCCTATGTAGCGCCTACGCTTAGATATGGACTAATTTATTGGGGAATGCTACAGACAGGGAACTCGCTTTTAGGGCGCAAAAGAAATGTCTTAGAGCTGTTTGTGGCATACGTGCCCCAGATTGCTGTACGCCATATTTAAAAAAACTGAAGATTTTAACCTTTCCTGCCCTCAACATCTATGAGGTCGCCACATTTGTAAAAACCAATAGGGAAAAGTTTGTTAACCGGCAGTCCCGTCGACATGCCGTCAAATATTATGTCCGCAAAAACAGCTCTACTTTCTAAAAGTTTCTTCGGAATGTCTTCACGAATCTATAATAAGCTTCCTAAGCAAATAAGAGAAATTGGAAACGTTAAACTTTTTAAGAAAAAATTAAATGACTTCTTGGTAAATAGACCATATGAAACAGTACTTGAATTTTTGTCCGACAGTATCGTGATGAGTTAGTGCTAAACTGTTCTTATGTTTTGATGTGATATATGTCTTTAACCTATATCACATAAACTTAGATCTAAGATAACAAATTGTTCAAACTATTGTATGCCTAACATGGTGGAGCAGTGCAAACGCACACCAAAATTAATCAATAACTACTCTGTAAACACTGTCTCACAATAAACATCTTTGACTTTGACTTTGACCTATGTTTGTTTATTTACTTATTGAGTTGAAGTTTAATAGGAAATCAAATGTTGGTAGACAGTAGAGGTTACGCACACGTGTCTTTTAGGCAATAGCATTGTTTTTTTGGTAATGATACCTAATGTTTATGAGCTTCATGTGCTCTTTAGATAATTACTGTTCTGTCGAAAACCATTACAAAATTTGTGTATACTAAGTAGGTAGTAAGATTATTAACTATGTAATGACCCTAGCGAAGGTTCACAGATTACCTTCTTATCTCACAGATTGCCTTTATTTTAAATGGTCCCTAGTGTGTACCAAACATGAGTTCCAGCAGTTACCAATGCGTAATCTCTTCCTCTTGACTTTTAATCAAGAATATTTGACGAAGATAGAATGGGAAGACATCACATGTTTATTTGACTCCGAAAAAGGCTAAAAATTCCTACTTACATAAATGGTAACGTTTTAATTGTTTTCCTGGAATGCTTCCGTATTACAGTAGATAAAAGGATTTCTCAGTTTTTAAGCATACCTTATTGAAAGACAGATCAAGCTTAGGTTTACTGGAAAACGTTTTGTTTGATGTATAGGGTTTGAGGAACAGGGGGTAAAGTTCCTGTCCCTTCTTGAAAAGGGAGGATCCTCCGACCAGGCGGATATTGTGTTTGGTAGACTACTGCCCTGCGTTTGTTGTTAGGTTTCCATACATTATAATATAATTATGCTAATCGCGCAAATAACTCTGCGCGTTGCTGAAGTTGAGAGAAGAGTAAATTTAGCGAGTCGAGCTAGCAACTAAAACTGAATTGGCGAGCAACGAGCGGCGAGTGCACGCGTATGTTCCAAGCCTGAGTCTATCAGCGAGTGTTCTAATAAAAAAATATTAATAATTCATAAAGAAAGAAATGTTATTACAGCATAAACGATTTTTTAATGACTAAACTTAAATGTTGCTGTTTGTATGTATAAGTTATGTGTTAGATTATTTTATGTGTACTAACTACTGTCTTAACTAAATACCATTTATTGGAAAAGAGTTAATACACAAAAAAATCAGTTCTGTTATTTCTAAAAGCTATTATTTCACATTTTGCATGCCGTAAGGTATAAGATATCGGTACTACTGTTACTAAACCATGAAAAAAAATATTTTTCTATTTCTATTACTAATACTTATCAGTGCTGACCACAGACGTTTAATGCCATTAGTAGAAATTGGTAACAGTTTTGCTTTATTTTGCATAAATACCTTGTTTTTTTGGACATAACTTACAGTTGATTATGGAGAACCTGGTCGGTCAACGATAACAATAAAGACCTATCAGAGAAGTTAAAAAAAACACAAAAAATATGGAGTCGATTCAGGTATGTTTTCTTAAAAAATGATCTAATAATCACAATAGAGTGACAGCATTGTAAACAGCGGGAGTTAAAAAAAAAATCGAATCATCAGATACATTTTCCAAATAATTAAATCCTAACTTTTATAATTATTAGAAATGCGAAAGTAAGTTTGTTACGCTTTTACGCTAAAACGGCTGAACGGATTTCGATGAAATTTCTCGCAGCGGTAGTCCTTGACCTGGAAAAGGACACACGCTTTTTTTCATCCTGGATCGTAGACGAAGTCACGGGCAACAGCTAGTGAATCGATAATATAGAACCAAAAGATTCTAGCGTGTGCTGTATCACTATCCAAGTGTCAGTCCAATTGAATAAACAAGACGTCGCTCCACTAAGGCTGATTAAAACTTTGTATATTTTAGATCGGAACACATGATGGAGTCTTCCACTGCAACGAAGTCCTTGCGTGTGCCATGCTCAAGCTCCTTCCCCAGTACAAAGATGCCACCATCGTTAGAACTCGGGATATAGCAAAGCTCAACGAATGTAACATTGTAGTCGACGTCGGTCATGTCTTTGACCATGAGAAGAAGCAGTATGATCACCATCAAAGGGAATATAATTAAACTTTAAGCTCCTTGAAGCCCGAGCTTGGGAACGACTTTAAAATAAGATAGGTATTTTTTTAATTTTTATTAAAGTGATATTTTTTTTTTCATATAATTTTCTTTAGGAATTTCTCATTTTTTATTTGGTTGAAGTCTATTAGTAATATATAAATTAAGTAATTTTCTTTCCTCAGGTTAAGTTCTGCAGGCCTAGTCTACACGTATTATGGTGAAGAAATCATACTACAACTACAGCTCATTCCAAAAAAAGTTTCTCTTATCTCGACAGATCTGACTGTAATTTAAAAGAAAGTTTACCAAAACTTTATTGAAGAAATTGATGCTAAAGATAATGGTATTCCGATAGCTTCAGGAGAACTGAAGTGTAAGATATGCACGAATTTGAGCAATAAAGTTGGACAATTGAATCTAAAATGGAACTCGAATCAAGTTATTAATTTGGGTGAAGTATTTAAGAAAGCCATGACATTTGTGAGCGGAATGTTTTAGTATACTGGAAACTTTTACACATAAATTGGTGGAGTACAACATTAACTTTTGAGTAAAGAAGCAGGAATAGAGGGCTGCATATTCTGCTACAGCACTGGATTCATCGGTGGCAATACCATGAGAGAAGGTGCTATATGGCTGTAGCCAGTTTAGAAGCCGAGGATTAATGATGTTATTTTAAAGAATAATGAGAAATCCAATACAAACAGTGTTTTATTTATTTAATACTAGCTGATGCTCGCGCCGTGGCTGACGTGGATGTCGGTTTTTATATACTAACACCTTACTCGAGAACCACTCTATCCATTGGTGAAAACAGCATGAAAATCGGTGCAGTCGTTTTTGAGTTTATCGCGTACAGGACGACAGACAGACGCGGCGGAGGACTCTATTTTATAATATGTAAGGATATCTCAAAGTGCTAATACGAAAAGGTTTTTAACTACAGTTAAACATAATTAATGTAGGAATTTTTATTTTAAAGAGCCATTTCAAAAAGCTTAAGGCAGACTCGCGTCATGTTCCGCTACTTGAATCAGATACGAGGTGTGCTACCGGCGTTAAGACTGTTTTTTGCTGTGACCAAAGGCTAAGCATTGCTAACCAAGGTGGCAATATTGCCAGTTGCATTCCCTTTGAAGACGAGGTACGAGTATCATCTTCCTGATCATAATCCTAGAGTAAAAGATTCCTATAATACAAATCTCAAACAGTCTTATCTTATTAGGATTATGTATTACCCTATATATAGTATAATAAGTTACGTAATGTTAATGTATATTTATATTATAACAACAGTAGGTTAATACCGTATTATCCTAAATTGTATGTGTGACATGTTCCAGCATTGTATGTTACAATAACAATATCTCACAATTAATTGGAAGCATTTCTCTTTGTGTCTTCACTAAACCCACGTCGAAGCTAAGCCAGGAGAGATTATGGCACAGAAATCAATTCTACAAATATTTGGTTTGCCTTCCTTGTTCCGTTTCCCATTTCAAGTAAAGCAATTTTCTTCTTTAATTAATTTGAGAGTAATTTATCTTGGGGGCATTATTCTAGGCATTAACATTATTACTATACATTTTTATACATTAGCCTATTTCATTTACTTAAAATTAAATAGGCTTATAAAGGCACTTAAAAAAAGTCCACAGCTTAGCACGATTTCAAATTGTCGGTCCTAATGGAGAAGAAAGGGCACGAATCTCTGCCAATACGAATATTTCTTCTTAAAGACAAGAAATTGGTACGAAAACTGAACATTCGTATTTTGAATACTAGCTTCTGCCCGCGATGTCGTCCGTGTAAATTTTCGGCCCACGACCTAAACCACTAGAGCTAAACCTAAATTTCGCTCCCTTTACTTCGTTTTCGCTTATCATTCTCTGTGAATTTTTTTTCTTATTCTGATGGTGATGGTAAATAACAATTCTCACGAATTGGGCTATAAAATGCAAAACGAAGTTTTCAAATCGACCTGGTATTTCCAGAGATTAGCTTTCAAACAAACAAACTCTTCATCTTTATTATATTAGTATAGATTCAGTCTTGCCACGAATACAGTTAAGAGAGCTGTGTATCGAATACACTGGAGAATTTTCAAGTTAATTGTGGAGTCTTTATCATTATTTTATCTTAATTTCAATAGGTACTTGATTGTTCTATATCTACATTTAATATCATCAAAATACCTATTATCTAAGCATATTATTGATAGCAGTGGTGTGACCGTCGGACTGCCTAGTCATAGGTCTCGAGTTCGAACCCAAGGAACGCACCTCTGTTTTTTCGAATTCATATGCGCATGCCAGAGAGATATTTCTTGACGGCATGTGAGGCAAAGTCAGAGGCCCTTGGGCGGCTTTAAAACTTTGAAACCAGGTTAGTCACTAACCAGACGAAAAAAAGAAGACCTATTCTCTAACCCCATTCTAACCAATCATTTTCACAAACAATATTCATTATAAATGATAAAGGAATAAGTACGAAAGATTTATCCTCGATCGCAAAAAAAACAAGGAGAATATCGACAAGCTACAGTAAAATCGGAATCCTGTTGTAATGAATATTATGACCCTGCCAACAATGTTTTCTCATGCATACAATGCTCTTTCAAATGGAAACCTCACATGTGTACAAGGCCAAACCTGACATTTCAATTCCCTAAGAGATTGGCAAACTACTGGCAGATTCTATATCTAAACTTAACTTACTTTAACGTAATTCTAGAAGATTCTATCGATTTAAAAAAAAACATCTCTTACAGGAGCCAGGGTTAACCTTAAACTTTAAGCAATACAATTATGTTTTGTTTTCAGCTGATGTTAAATTCCTTAAATGATTCCACGTTTCGGTAAATTCCATACGAAAGTATTATTTGGATATAGACAAGAAAAGAATACGTATATTATCAAAACGACTGGATGGAGAAGGAAATCGTTCTAAAAATACAAAGATTGTGTTTAATATTACATCATGTTGTTTTAAGAATTGTAAAATACTACGAATGAGATTGTAAAAGCTGCTTCTGTTTTACTGAAAGAGGTAGTAAATCGTATTACTGAAATCCTAGAAGTAAGCAAGTTTATACATGTTTAAACATAATATGTGACGCAGCGAAGCTTCGAGAGTGTAAAGTTTCGTTCGAATTTAAATGTTGCTTTGTTCATTCCAACATTTGCAGTGAGAATAATAAATTCAGTTTTCTTGCGCTGACAATTCAAAGCTTTTTATCATAACCCTTTAAGATTTCAAAACAATAATCGTTTAACTAGCCTTTTCAACAGCTTCGCTTGGGTACTGGAAACTTAAGCTTTAATAATCCGGATTAACATCCTAGAATTCCGTCTTTATGTGATAAAATATCCGTTTAACAAAGCCGTAATCAAGTCAAACTTATCAAACCATTCAAAATAATAGTAAGAAGCCTAAGATAAACCTTCTAAATGATAGGATAGGATCAGGCATCTTCTGGGTATGCTCGATTTATCGTAGATCGCATCCATCGCTTTCCATCAGACAAGATCGAAGTCAAGAGAAAGCCAATTCCGCAATAAACAAAAAAAAAAGATAACGCTGAAAATTTGATGAACTTGTAGAAAGTGTTTGCGATCTCGTTTCTTCAGCCCATTACCATGTTGAAGGCTCATTTGCATGCCCTTAACAGGGCGTACGAAGTCAGCGAATAGTGATCGGGGTAAACCCCTGGCCATATTGAGGCAAATCCCGCACCGCGTATTTATCGTTTATTTATGAAAGTCGCGTAAATAAAAAATTTAATATTCTAAATAATAACACCAGCACGGGTCGCTCTTTAAGGTTAATGCAATGCTTTCTGATCTCAGTCCGTGGATGGGTGACCATCCAATAACACCAAAATCCCTCAGTGCTTCGACAAAAACTTCAAGCAGTTGGTCCCGGCTGTCAGTCGTAGATCTTTGTCAGTTCTTATTGGTAGTCAGAAGCCCGAAAGCTGTCTCCCAGTCTTGGCAAGGGGTGATACCCAGTAATTGGGTTGTGCAGGTAAGATAGGCATTCGCTCTAAGTAAAATACTGTTATTCAGCTAGGTTAAAATGTACTCGGTTAAAATCGAAGCCGATTTCAACATGGTTGTCAAATGCTGCTATGCAGATGATGATAATCAGAAAGTCTCGCGACTATTCGCGCCTGTTTTAACACCTCTATAAAAGTTAGATGATAAGTAGCGCGAGCGAATTTCGTCCTACATCCCGCGCGGGATTCGCGTCGATGTGAACAGAGCTTTCATGAGACGGTTGTAGGTGTTCAAATGTATTTGAGTTTGCGATACTGGTTTGAAGATAGCGTTGATGTGGGAAATTTTGGGTCTTTCGTTTATCATTCTAGTTTGAAAGATATTGATGGTGATGTATTGGACTGTGTAAACCGCACCTCAATTGCGAAACACACTTTCGATTCAATTCAATTGCAATTTATTTCAAATAACCATGACTCGTTTGTTAGTAAACTTATCCTATGTTAATAATTTAGATAATTATTCTACAACAATATACATAGCGACAGTATTATCCGACGCTTCACCGCGGCTGCACCATTCATGGGAAATGGCGCAGCAGCGCTTCACGTACGGACAGTCCAGCCTGCTTGAAGTTAGGGACAGGATACTGTTGTTGCTGCCCTACACCCCACGCACCAGGGATGCACAGCGTTTACGCATTATGGCAAAGTAAACAGTCCACACGCGCGTCCGCGAAAATCCCCGATGCGATCAATCATAATCCGAAGAATTTTGAAGGAAATTGCTAACCCATTGCTTCATAATCGGTAAGTAATTTGTTTAGAAAAATCGTTTTCTTGACAACGTAGGTGAATGACGCAATAAATTTTGTTCAATTGTCAAAACAAAAGGCATTTTCTTTGAAAGTGTGTTACTCAGTTTCCTCACAGAACAGAGACTGTTACTTTAGTATATAAAAAAAATAAGGAGAGTTTTGATATAAATAAAACAGTTATATTATATTACATAGATTTGATATTCTTCTTTTTTCATAAATAATATCATTCCGTTTTCTCGTTGGAGGAGACAGAAACTGGACCATCATTATCCGGATTTTGCTTTACCTTTCAAATTATTTTTTTTGTGGATGTCGTCTAGATTTTGCTGAGAAACACTAGTTGTAGATGTGTCTCTGTTTACCATCGATTTGAGTTTTTGTTCACATTGAGTGTTTTAGTATTATTTATGTCTTTAAATACCTATTAAAGAAAATTTGTGACTATTACGGTATCTGAAATATTCAAATGTAGCATTTTATTTTCAGAACTTTTAAAATACTGCAATAATTACTTTAAAAGTCTGCCTAGCCTTTTCTCAATTTCCAGTCTTACGAATACTATGCGATGTCAGATATCTGACCTCTACAACCCAGTTATTGGGTAACACGATACCCTTTGATAGGACTTTTTGTCACACTTTCGGGCTTCTTACTACCAGTAACAACTATCAAACATCTAAAAATGACAGCCGGGTCTAAGGGCTTTACGTGTTTTCCGAGTAACGGAAGGTTATCGGTATGTAATGGATGGTCACCCATCCACGGATATCAGACCTTGGCAAGCGTAGCTTAACTTTCAATACACCCCTGTGGGTGTTATTATGTGTAACCACGAACCCCTCGCAATAATCTATTAGTGTCTATTATTCATGATTGATTATAATTCCATTGTACAGACTAACATTATTGTGTACATTCAATGTAATCCTTTCATATACCAATCTGGATAAATACCAAATTTCAATACATTTGAAACCCGTATTCACTGAACTATAAAATTACTAAGAGCATTCAAAAGAGGCTTTATTTTAGGGCTAACAATAAATTCAACTTGTGGAACCTGATTAGGGAGATACAGAAATCTTAAGCTTTATGTGTAGATACTCGTATTACAAAGGGAATTACATTGTCTTATGGAAGAATAATTATATTTTGTTTTGTTTATCTTTATAAGATAAGATGTATATTTATTTATTTCCTCAAACATGTGTGCACATGCAAAAATCAAAACGTACATGCAGGACGTGCTAGCTTTATTTAATTTACCTAAAAATGAAAGCATGTAGCATAATCAACTACCTTCAACGTTTCCACCAGCTGGTAACAAGCCTCTTCTCTGTGATAGCGACTAGGCCATAATCCACCATTCGGGCCCATATTAATCCTTACATAATTATTATAAAACGAAGACCTCCGCCGCGTCTAACTGTCTGTCTGTTCGCGATAAACTTAAAAACTGCTGCACCGATTTTCAAGCTGTTTTCACGAATGGATAGAGTGGTTCTCGAGGAAGGTTTTGGTATATAATAACCGACGTCCACGCGGGCGAAGCCGCGGGCAAAGTGCTAGTTATTAATATAAGAAAAAAATCAAACATGCGCATCAATTATGCGTTTAAAAAGTGCCACCTAGGTGCTTCTAGGGGCAACCACTGTTAGGTTTGAATTTCAACTAGCTATGTCCCGCGGTTTCACCCGCGTAGGTCTCGATCCCGAGGGAATATAGGGATAAAACGTATCCTATGTCCTATTCGAGGTCATGGTCTACCCGTGTGCCCATCCTCTCCTCTCTAGAGTAGGGAACGTCGCGACGCGGGCGGCAGCCTGGCGCCGGCGTCGAACGGTTCGCGTATTGCATTTTCGTGATAATTTCGAAATTAAATGTCCGATTCGAATGGATTAAAAAGTATTTTACTGCTACATAAATACCCTTGATGTTAAAACTATTTATTTGAATAAGAATTAATATTGTGTTGATAAAACTTTTTCGCAAATAATGCATTAGTTTCGAACAAATTTTGTTACCATAAAAAAAGGTTATAGGGAGTCAATCTTAAAAGATAGACATATGCTCTCGTGGATTTTTTTTAGAACTTTTAAAGAAGAACAATTCCACCATACATGATATTTGCGTAACTTAAACCGTTTAGGCAGCGCACGCAACGGAAGTTCTCAAAAAGGAATAATTTATCCCGTTTTTGCAACATTTTCATTTATGCTCCGCTACTATTGGTCGTAGCGTGATAGTATATAGCCTATAACCTTGCTCGATAAATGGACTATCCAACAGAAAAAGAATTTTTCAATTCCAACTAGTAGTTCCCGAGATTATTTATTATTGAGATTATTTATATTTATTTATTTATAAAATATATACTTTATTGTACACCACAAAAATATATAACAAAAGGAAAAAAACAAACACTACAAAATATACAATGGGCGGCCTTACGCTTTCCGCAATCTTTTCCAGACAAACGCGTACAAACAAACCAACAAACAAACTCTTCAGCTTTATAATATTAGTATAGATTTACTGTTAAGATAATACCCCAAAAAATCATTACTTAGTGTTAGTTACTTCAAGCACGAAAAGCTTAGCTCTTAGAATCCACAAAAGCAAAGCTGAAATCAAAACCAAAGGACTGTTCTTATTTCAATTATTCGTGAAAACATTTATCTTCCCTTCAGCCGCAGAAACCGTACGACACAACAATGAAAGGTGGGTCAGCTGTTAAAAAAAATGTTGTCCGCTAGAATACCCTTTTATCTACGTAGTTATGTCCCACAGGGTTAGATAATGACGTGGTTACAAATTGCAGCGTCTACCCGCGTCAGGGTGATATATACATTGAAATAATGTTATGTGTTCCGTAGACGAATATAAATAGATTCTTACGTAATTCACCTGGGAATTTACCGGAACTATATTATTGAAAGTATGTGGTCATTGTAAGTCATTAAGTACTGTAATTATAATCTAAGCTTTTCAAAGAAAAAATAAATGAACATTGTGTAAGTATTACGTAATTATGATAATGAGCAACAAAAAGACCACTGCGCTTTGACGCAAGGTTTTTGTGACAATAATTTTATAAAAACCACGCGTCGAAGTGCAGTGGTCCTTTGTTGCTCAATATATTTTTATGTAAGACTTATAAACCATCATTTACTACAGATATTTTTACTTAGGTATTTCTTTAGTTTGTACTTACCAAAAGTTTTTTTCATCTGCAAATTGTGAGGGTTTTGTAACAGTACAATTTGAACCCTATATTATAAATGAGTAATTCTACTGTCACGGACAGATACCTGACCCTTGTACAAAAGACACTCAAGTGGACTCGATAAAACTACTTACTACATACGTAGGTAGATAGGTACGAATCCTAACTAATATTACAAATACGAAAATGAGTTTGTGAAACATGATTTATAAGTTGAGCTATGACCTGGAAAAGGACATAGGCTACTTTTCTTCCTGGATCGTAGACGAATTCGCAGGCAAGTAGGTAATACTAGTAATACTAGCCGTTCACGCCACAAATTACGAAAACGAGTAAAATGTTTTGGTATTTTGATTCAAATGACGCTAGTAATTTTCTAGCACGAGTCGCAAACTATCAGCGCCTATTTAAATACATAATATACAGTAAATATAAAGTACATTTAAAAGTGTACGCACCTTGACATTTCCTTATGGCGATAAAATTATGTAGATATTGAATTAGAAAGCAATAAATAATTTGTTATTCTCCGAAACAAGTACCGATCAGTCTTACAAAAAATATTATACAAATTTGTTCCCTAAGTTTACACCGAGGTGTAATCCATACTAAATATAGTTTCGTTTATCGCTTACACTTAAAGTAAGTTGTAAAGACTAGTTGTACACAAAACTTGTTGAAATATTCTCAAGAATGTCAAAAAGGTGACCTTAACCAACGCATGTCTAAAAGAACGTCAACACATATGTAGGTTTGATACATGTTAATGACAACTCTATTACCTACAAGACTTGTCCAAAACAAGTATCACAACTTATAAGTACAATTTGTACATGGGGTGTAAACACGGGGTTTAAAAAAATCCAGATAGAACAGGAGACGACTGAATGTCATTTCAAAAGGTTTGACACTTCAATTTCGAGCACCCTTGTCATTACTGTTGCGCTTTGTACCTTTTACGATGCCATGAAGGAATGTTACGGTGCCGGAAGGTCCTGATAAGGAGTGTTTATTTTAGGCTTTTGTTACGCATCTCAGTTTTGTAACGTTCTCAGATTTTTAGGAATCCGTACCCGAAGGGGTGAATGTCAAACCGAGCCCTATTACTAAGGCTCCGCGGTCCGTCTATCTGTATCTCATGAACCTGATGACATGACCATGATTTTCACAGATAGTGTATTTCTTTCTATTGCTAAAACGACGAATAATAAAAATAAATAAAGTTTAAAAAATTAAAGGGGGTCCTCATTCAAAAACCTGTTTGTTTCAGCGTTTTTTACTAAATATTGAAGACCTTCGTGTGCGAGTTCGACTTGTAATTGACCAGTTTTTCTCTTTGAACTATGCGTTTCCTCCTCGATAAGAAATCATTCTTATTTCAATATTGAAGACCTTCGTGTGCGAGTTCGACTTGTAATTGACCAGTTTTTCTCTTTGAACTATGCGTTTCCTCCTCGATAAGAAATCATGAATTAATTATTAATTATTGCATTCATTTATATAACTAAATTAGACTCTACTGCACACATGCACATGTTCAAAAGCAGTACACTGTCTTAAAATCGATGTATATAAGTAGATTCCTACGAATAAAATTAACGAACTACACACACGTTTAATAAAAAAATTGTTTAAAATGTTGTCACGAATAAAAAGTTGTTTTATAATTTAATAATCAAGAAAACATGCACACAGACAGAAATTCATGTATTAGAATTAACAGAGCAGAAATACAATGTCATTTAAATAAAACATTGCAGTGCGAGAAGAACTTGCTCCAACGACTACCGAACTGCCACTCTCATATACCTATACTGCTAACATCCATAGTATAATCCTAAGTAATATTATAAATGCGAAATTGAGTTTATTTGTCGCTCTCACGATAAAACGGCAGAACGGATTTGAAAGAAATTTGGCACAGGGGAAATTAAATAGCACATAGGATACTTTTTATCCCGATATTCCCACGAGATCGAGACTTACGGGGGTGAAACCGCGGGGCGCAGCTAGTACTAATTATAAATGCGAAAGTAGGTAACTCTGTCTGTCGATTACCTTTTCACGCCTAAACCAAAGAACAGATCGTTACGAAATTGCATAGATAGATAGCCTGGCATCTGGCGAAAGACATTAGTCTACGTTTAACACTGGATATTCGTAGTAAGAAAAAATTGAAATAAAAAACACACATGGACGTAGGGCTAACGACGCTAACAGGGAAAGATACCTTTCAATACGTAATCACTGTAATAAGGTGTGTAGAAATGCTAATCGCCAACACATTCATACTTCTGTCCAAAATGGGGACGCATCCAAAGTTTGGAAATTTCTTAGATCATTGGGGGTCGGTAAAACCCGACAAGAGACAATCCTGAAAGACATAGACATGGATGCAATGAATAATCATTTTACTGCTTCGTCCAATTTTGATAGGACAATAAAATTGGATACACTGAATTATCTTTCTTCAATTCCGACTCCCAGTTATTCTCCATTTGTTTTTAGTCAGTTCTCCGCATGTGATGTTAAGAAGAGCATACTCTCGATCACTTCCAATGCAGTTGGAAGTGACTGTATCAGCCGTAATATGTTAGTGCCTGTGCTGGATGTTATCCTTCCCGTCATTTGTCACATCCTCAATTTTTCTGCGTCTAGTGGTGTGTTTCCATGCTCATGGAAAGATGCTCAAATAATTCCTTTACCTAAAAAGTCTAATCCAACATCCTTTTCTGAATACCGTCCAATATCCGTCCTGCCATTCCTATCCAAAGTCCTTGAACGGTTAATTCATAATCAACTAAGCACTTTCCTCTCTAAAAATAATCTCCTCAACCCCTTCCAGTCTGGCTTCCGTCCTGGTCATAGCACAACCACAGCGCTTCTGAACGTTACGGATGATATAAGGTCAGCCATGGAAAAGGGTAATCTAACGGTCTTAGCTTTGTTAGATTTCAGTAATGCTTTTAATACTGTTGATTTTGATGTTTTGCTTGGCATTTTATGCTCTCTTAACATATCTCCATCGGTAATCGACTGGTTCCGTACTTACCTGTTCGGTCGCCGGCAACGTATTTGCATTGGAGAGATCTTGTCTTCCTGGAGTAATACTTCTGCCGGTGTACCTCAGGGTGGCGTTCTATCCCCTTTACTTTTCGCAGTTTTTATTAACTCGATCTCCGACAAACTAATTTCTTCCTACCATCTTTATGCAGATGATTTACAAATTTACTCGCGAGCTCCTCTTGGAAATCTGCCTGAGGCCATCTTAACGATTAATCGTGATCTGGCCCGTATATGCGACTGGAGCAAGAAATATGGACTTTTGGTCAACCCCATAAAGACGCAGGTTGTGGTAGTGGGCAGTCCTAGGATGGTCTCAAGGATCGACTTGACGACTCTTCCCCAAGTTTGTTTTGATAACTCAATTGTTCCCTTTAGTGAGAAAGTTAAAAACTTGGGGATATTCATTGATAAGAACTTCTCTTGGACTGCCCAGCTGCAGGAAGTTAGCCGCAAACTATTTGCATCCGCTGCATCTTTGAAGAGACTACGTAATTTTCTACCGACTGCCACCAAGATCGCTCTTGCACAATCGCTTCTTTTACCCATCCTTGACTATGCCGATGCCAGCTGTCTTGACCTTACCCAAGACCAACTCAATAAACTTGAGCGGCTTCAAAATGTTTGTATAAGGTTCATATTCGGTTTGCGCAAATATGACCATGTTTCCGAATTTCGTGTGAAACTCAGGTGGTTACCAATCCGCCTTCGCCGGAATGCTCATATTCTTTCCCTTTGGTTTAATGTGCTTTTTTCCCCTTTCACCCCTCTCTATCTCAAAAATCGTTTCCAGTTTCTTTGTGACTCCCACATAAAATTTTTGAGGTCATCCGATAACTTAAAGCTTAAAATGCCAATGCATTCCACAACTTTCCTCGATAAATCCTTTGCCGTCCAGGCCGCTCGTTTGTGGAATGCATTGCCAGTTCAAATAAAACGCGCGCAGTCGTTAATAGAGTTTAAAAGACTCGTTAAGGAACATTACTTGTCGTTATGATATTGTCTTCGTAACTGTGTAATTATCTATAGTCTTCATTTATTTTTTCGTTGCTTATTTATTTATTTCCTATGTATGTATTATTTAGGATATGTATGTATATGTGTATCTGTTTTAGTATATTGTATACTTATTTTTTTGCACCTACGACAGCCCCATATTATGTCCAGGTAAATCACTGTCCATTCCAAGGTTGCCTGGAAGAGATCGCGGAAAGCGATAAGGCCGCCCATTGTATATTTTGTAGTGTTTTTTTTTTCCTTTTGTTATATATTTTTGTGGTGTACAATAAAGTATATATAAATAAATAAATAAATAAATAAATGGACAAAATCGTGAGGCTTAACACCTCAACACAATTTAAAATAGTTATTTTATGATAATTTAAACTACAGAACTATAAATAGCAACATAAAGTTCAGACAAAGTAAACAACTTTGCAGCGCGTGGGTAGTTAGAAAGTTTCTGTAACAGCTTTGTTTTGAAAGATGTTGCCAAATGTTTTTATTAATAATAAACAGTCGAAAGTTTATTATGTAACTTACACTTATGCAATATCCAAAATTGACATAGTATTATTAAATGCACACTATGAGATAGGTCTTGCCTTTTTCTTTTTTTTTTGGGTGGGAAATCATCAAATAACTTCTCACGCTCTGGGCGGAGCTGAGGGCGTGTCAGACTTTTGCTGACTAAAACCCACCCGTGTTCCTTCAGTTGCTTGTTGCCAACGCCAAGGGCCCCGGTGTCCCTTTGCAGGCATCGGTCCTAGTGGACCCCGCCAATTGTGCTGACATCTCTTTGAGGCGCACGTGGAACAAACACAACGCGCCGTCGACCCGGGCCTGGTCCTTATCGGACGGCGAGCTACTCATTGCTAGCCGTCCGGTAAGCCCACGCCTACGGTGGCCGGGAATCTGCCTGAGATTCCCGACACCCAGGACGTCTCCTGCGGCGGCTAGGGGTGTGAGGGCGCGAATTTTGCCTCAGATAGATCTTGCCTCAAAGTTACATTTTTTATTTGACGAGTTTTAAGTACGTATTTGAATTTTGCGTAACTGCGTTTTCCTGTTTATCGGGACTATACCTTTAGTCACTCTATCCATTGGTGAAAACAGCATGAAAATCGGTGCAGTATTTTTTGAGTTTATCGCGTACAGGACGATAGATTGTTATGGAGTAAATTACCTAATTACTATTCTGATTTTAATGTAATTTGGGTTATTGTAATGATTTAAATATAGATTGCATGCATGATGTTTCTTATATTTAGTTATATAAATTCAGACACAATGTAAAAATTGTTATTGAATAAATGAATTGAAATTGAATTGAATTGAATAGACAGACGCGGCGTAGGACTTTGTTTTATAATAATGTAAGGATAATTATACATAATTATAGTTGACAACAATTTTATGCAAATTCGTGCCTGATTTCATTAGTTTTACCAAAACAAATTCTCAAGAATGTTTCATAATTACAGCTTAGCGTGATAAAACTACTATGAATTGAGTATGAGTCTATTCAATATTACACGAAGTAATGTTAATAGAAAAGGATATATGTGTTCAGTTTTCGTACTTACAACGCCATCTATAGGAACAGCAACTGAATTTATTTTCACAGTTCCACATCATTTCAGAATCCTACCATCTATTCAGTGAATAATCAACTCGGAATTTTCAGGAACGGTCACTAGTAATGCTGTAAATATCATGAAGAGTAAGGTTTTTTAGTACAGCTCGTCGTCGGTAGATGGCGTTCTGTTCTTGTCTTCTATTTAGTTCATATTACACAGCATAGATGGCGGTGGCAGTGTCGTTCTCATGTAAGATTGTGAATAAATAATAAAATTTTATCCTTAGGAATCGGTTTCAAACCTGGATTTAAACCCAAGCAGGCACTTTCTTTTGAGTAATTTATTTCATTACCACTGCTCTAAAAACGGTGAAGGAAAACATCATGAGGAAAAAATTGTCCTAGAACCAAACTTCGAAGACATTTTGTAACATCCACCAACGTTCCGTGGTCACGGCCAATTCCCAGAGAGTAAGCCTATGCAGCAGTGGGAACTTCATAAGCTGATTGCTATACCTGCTAAACTATACCTACTATATTAGTGTATTTTTATAATGAGAAGTAAAAACAAATTAAGAAAAAAAATACCGGCCAAGTAATTTGAACCACCAAATTTTTCTACTGTCAAGAACAATTCATCAGATTTTTTTTTCATAATCCTGCTATTTTATGAGTAGCTTTTTTAGAAGTCTCAGGGGACAAAAGCTTCTAATTTATAGTAGAAATCCTCACCTTTTGTCTAAAGATGAGGAGGTGAATATGTGAACCATGTTAAATCTGTTTTTTTTTTCTTCGATTTAACTTGTCTTTTTAACCGACTTCAAAAAAGGAGGAGGTTATGTATTATAGCATGTTTCCGTCGCATAAATAAACCTATTTTTCTTTCTGCCTCACCCTTCGGGAATTACAGGCGTTATGTTATATGATGTGTTCTTTTTATTTCGGAACATGGTAATCTTTGTTGCTTACGGACCAAACAAAAAGGAGGATCTATAGGGTTTTGGTAAAACATTATAAAACAACCTCTTATGGTGACTGATGAATAACTTTTACTATGGGATGAAACCTGATAACACGAAGAAAAATCTGCTACATTAATTTATGTTCGCATAACTCTTCAAAATGTAGGGAACACCTGATGTTTTTTTTGCGATATCTTGTTTGATCCCATTGTTAAAGTTGTTCATAAGGAGTAGGACCTATAATGACCCCTAAAGAGGTTGTTAGTGTTTTACCAACAACCCTGTATACTTTTTAGTGTTATTTTTGCCATCTACACGATTAGAAAAAGAAGTACATAAGGAGTAAACAGCCATGTTAAGTATTAGCATAACATCTAAGCCCCACTTGCTTCCAAGAAGTTACTGGATACAAGATCTCTTGGAAACGTATCTTCAAAGTACATAACAAGGGTTCTAGAAAGAAGCCGAACAAGTTATAGTCTGCACACGGTGCAGGTTACGCTACGTTAAATTCGACCTATCGGGAAAACTCGTTCGAAGAACATGTAGAGAGTTTACTAGAATCGCCAACATTCTTCGACAATTACTAGGAATGCATGGCTTGACTTTTTGTTTTATTGTAAAGTGAGAAGCATTGAGTATTGACGTTGTCCAACAGTTTAATGTGAAGCTTAGAAAATTCGGCTTTTTTTCCTGTGAAAGGTAGTCGGTGTCATAAGTACCTTTCTCAGAAAAAAATAAACCGAATCATTGAAGTGTCACCCAAACATCAAGAAACCAGAATTCAGCTGTCTGCAATTTGAGAGTTCCTTTGCAACCTAACGATTAATTTAAACGATGAATAGTAGTAGGTAATACAAAAACAGGTAAGTAATACATGCTTGGAAAGTTACCTCGTTTAGGAATAGCATTAAAAAGAAAAATTAAAAATGTTTAAAAAGCTTTTTTGTCGCATCTAGAAAGCTTGAATTCGTGTTTCATATACCTCTTTACGTACATGTTGTTTATTATTAGTTAACATGTGGGTGGCGTACTTTATCAGAGCCCTCGGATATTGTTCATAGCTAAAACATAACATTATGTGATAATACCTAGTGCGTACTTTAAGATCTTGCTTTAGGTACCCCTTGTTGTAACACGAGGCAGTATGGATTTTTCTTTTAGTAATTATCGAATCTAACTAGATTCGATAATTAGTAAATTAACTAAAAAATTATACTTTTACTTAAAAAAATTAGTTTTACAAATGAACATTAACAAATTAACTGTAATTTAATAATTATTTTACCATCAATATTGTAGATTGACAAACAATAAGAGTGCTATCCCCGCCTTCCCCTACCTACAACTATTCCGTAATGTAGTAGGTCCTACTTGAAGATGTTTACTTACCATGAAATGAATTTTTCTTTGCTTAAATGAACGGTTTCCAGCGGCTGAACTGCCTGAAAATTTACAGACATGTAGTCATGAACTTTTCTACGTATTGATAGCAAATGATTGCCTAAATGTCAATATGCGGCTGTAATTTTGCTAGCAGACAGCATGTAAATTAAAATGCCTTACTCCTCAGACTCAAAGCATTTGTCAAACGTCCTGTGTTTTTGTTTTAGTATAATAGGCTTTGTTTGTTACGGAGAATCACTGACTAGGCACATACACCTAGTTTAGGAGTCAGAGTATTAAAATTATTGTGACGAAGATATAAGCCTTATTTGCTCATACTCTGTGGCTATTATTTTGTGAAAGAATGACAAATAAAGAATGTATTATTTATTTTATATCATTTAAATAATTTACACGCACTTTTGAATCGTCAAGGAGTCGGTCAATTAGAAATATGAAGCTAGTTGCCCATACCTATGGAGAAAAACGTGTTAAGGCTCTTACATACTGGGGCGATTCGTCGCGCGACGCGAATTTTAACTAAACAATTTCTCACTGCGAACAATGCGGCGGCGTTGCGTCGCGCGACGAATCGTCCCAGTATGTAAGAGCCTTTATACAATTATAATCAAACGTTCTAGTACTTACCTTCTTCAATTTGTTTCTTTGGCAACAAATACCATATTTCTCAGACAACCAAATTACATTATTATTATAATAAGCACCTTCAAATTATTATTAAAATGTTTCATTTCATTTAGAAGCAAAACTAGAGATGCTTTGATAATGTGTGAAAATGTTATAGGGAAAATTGCTTCTACATTTTCAATTTGACTTTCTTGGCTAGAGAGAAGAAAATGATACGCATCATTCACGTGTAGATTTGGAATATTATTTGAAAATCAAAATGGGATTTTTTTTGGGGTTCGAATGTAAACCTACTGTAAATGGCTTGTCGTCATCATTATCAGTCCATTTCGTTTCGTATTAAGATCTGCGCTGATCACAAGTAGGATCTACGTCGTTCTCGATATCGCTTTTGTGACCGATAGTGTGCTCCTCGCGGTATTCACTCCAGCTTTACTTGATGCTATTTACAGCTGGCTGAAAATAAAATACAGAAAAAATCAAGCAGCTCATACGTCTAATCTAACATTTATAATATGTAACGGTACAGTCAAGCGAACAAATCACGTACGAACGGATCACGTCCCGCGAACCGGCGTGTTTGCGGGCATTTGAATTAAATTTTCACGTCGCGGGAAACATGGATGTGTGCGTGACGCGGTCCAGATCGCGTGACAACTGTTGTACCTTTTGCTACATATACATCTTAATTTCCACGGTCACTTTCTACTCCTAGTTGATATTTATGAACGCCATTTTCAAGGCACGTTTGCATAAATAACTGAAGTAAATGTCAAAGGCGAAAGATAAAGTTCCCAAATTGTATTTCTTTTTATAAACCATTTATTTAAATTATATGCATTAGTTTCTAACTGCAGCCGTAAACTATGATGAAAATAAATCTCAAAGATTTAGAAAATGAAAAAGTTTTTCACTAAGGTCTTCCATTGGTGCTAATAGAATTAATAATGTAGTACTAACTAGGATTGAATTGCTGTATTGAGCCCTTTTTGAAAATAATAATAATAATAAATTTATTCAAAAAATAAAGTTGGTAAAATACAGTGTAAAATACACATCGGAAGGTTTTAATAATTTATGTATGCTCAGTAAAGTGAGCAGTGATGGATGGCACATTGGTAACAACACTGACGTACGAATAGTCATGGTCGTGGGCTCGAATCCAGACAGGCACTTCACTTTGTGTAAATAATTTAATCATCACTGCTCTCAAAACGGTGAAAGAAAACAATGTGAGGACACCGGTATGTCCTACAACAAAAAATTCGAAGAGATGCGACATCTACCAACCCATACAAAACCCATAAAAGATGAGGCCTGTGTCCCAGCAGTGGGAAAGTTATAGGCTGAATAAGCTCAGTATAAAACTAGGTCGCCTACTACGTTTCCATACTTCGGAAATTATAGAGTTTAATAATGTTACGTTGTACACTAACTTGCAGCTGCGTAGCTATTAACGATGACTCTCAATCGGTAACACAATTACAGGGTAAGTGCTTTCAATCAGCTGTCAATCGTTGACGTGGACTTGACATTTAATATTACCATGTTTTAATCAAGGGATTGGCGAAATATCGCCTGTGTTGTTAAGTAGAAAATTATTATTATTGGAATAAAAGTCATTGGAATAAAACTTTTTGCTGATTTTCGTAATAATGAAAATGAATGGTATAAGTACCTATTTAGAATATCATTGAAATCCAGGAATAACTCTTTCAGATAGAAAAGAAAATAAGATAGATGGAATTGCTATTATGCTTTACTAAGAAAAAATATAATCGAAGTTACCGGAAGTCATAAAGAAAGCTTTTAAGATGGTAAACGCTGAAAACAACCGTATTTTATTCGTCAGGCCGTTGAAAAGGCTAACACTCATATTTTTTTAAATAATCTTAATAAAAATTATGTTTTCTTCTTAATTATTACAAATAATTATTCTATAATATAATAACTATATACCTATTGCACCAATTTCTTCACAATTTTAAGTTATTCGACTGAAACCGGCAAAATATGCACGACTTACACTTTAGTATCATATAAAATATTATAAACACAACTTATATCAACATAACAAACAAACGATATTCTGTTCCTTATCTTATTGTAAACACAAAACAGTAAACAAAACTACGCTAGACCACTCGAGTCGATTGTTTATCAAGTTTTAATGAGTGCGGCTGCGCCAAGGTCAAGTGTCAAATTTCATGAGCAAGGTCGACCCTTTTTTTTGCAATCGCGAGCAAGAGGGTCCCCCTTGCGATTGCGCGTAAGCACAGTAGCAGGTAGGCTATTCCACACAACTCATTCTCGTATTCCTTTTATCATAATGAAGCTTCCCAACAATATTTCCGAGTCACATTTGGAACCTAATAAATCTTACGACAACACACATTCACTATTTATGTCTAAATTTTAAGTATCGCACGTCTGAACCATCAAGCCCGCTGCCTCTGAATAATTAAATCTGGTCTGTTCTCAAGAAAAATTGATAGCGATCTGGAGCCAATCGGAATATTGGATGCGTGACTTGCGTTCTGAAGACACGTTTTATTTTTTTACCAGTTGTAGGCGATGCCGCCTGTACTTGTGCGTGTAAATATATTTTTATGCTCCGATGTTTATTTGATGCGAGTTAGTACTTTTTGTGAGGGATCTTGATCATTTTTATTATAGCAGTATCTTTGTAAGTTGCATTGGTTGCAGAGCATGAGGTCGTGAGATTGCTTGTAAGTGTCAGTAGGTTTTGGTTAAAGTTCGCAGTCCAAATGTGGTTTTTGAGTCATTATGAAGATTAAGATGATAATTCCCATAAGTTCACAATGCAGGTGCTAAAAAGTCCAAGTATAACAAAAAAAAAACACAATCCTAAAAGAGAGAAAACTTTTTCGAAACAACTATATTACGACGTTAGTATAGACAATAACTGACTTTATGATCGTTAGCTTTCTTTATTTACGTTACTTAAAGCAGGTACGTAGTTTAATGTTTTTTTAATTCCTTGAAGGGTAGATACTCCTATACCTCCTTTTTTAATTATTTTTACCTATTGTGGGACAGTAATCTTATTCTAGTTGCATCGTCTTCACATATAATTATATGATTGATGTATACAAAATATTGTAAAACATTTTTAAAAGAGTAACGGTGGAGTTTCTTTCCCATTCTTCTCCACGCGAAAACTACCTTTTGGAAGGGGCAACTAGAATCAGTTATATTTCTTTGTTTTTGACGTTCAAATGTGCCTTATTATGTGCCTAATTGACATAAATTATTTGACGTTGTCTTTACAGACTTTATCCTGAAACGGTAAATAAAAGATCATTATGGTACACTGACTGTGGCATCCTTTTTTTTTTTTTTTTTTTTGAGGGTGGGAAATCATCCAATGACTTCTCCCGCTCTGGGCGGAGCGGAAGGGCGTGTCAGACTTTTACTGACTAAAACCCACCCGTGTTCCTTCATTTGCCTGTTGCCAAGGTCCCGGTATCCCTTTCGGACTTTCCCGCAACCCTGGCAGGCATCGGTCCTACCGGACCCCGTCAATTTTGCTGACATCTCTTTGAGGCGCGCGTGGAACACGACGCGCCATCGACCCGGGCCTGGTCCTTATCGGACGGCGAGCTGCCCGTTGCTCGCCGTCCGCAAGCCCGCGCCTATGGTGGCCGGAAATCCGCCTGGGATTCCCGACGCCCAGGGCGTCTCCAACGGCGGCGGTTAGGGGCGTGAGGGCGCAAACTTTGCCTTTCCCTCACGCGTTCCGCCTCCTCCTTCGCGAGCATTACTGCTTCGCAGAAGGAGGTGACGGCTTCCCATGCCCTCTCGCTCCGTACCATGGCCTGAACCAGGGCCGGACGCGAGAGGTCACTGCCGCCAAGACTGTGGCATCCTGTCGTCCCACGTCTAGGACAAAGAAACAGATTGGTATTTCAGAAACTTTTGTTTTCATTAAAGCCAGCGAATGTTCAGGTAATTACTGCTCATGCAGAATAATCAACTTAATATTTCTTTAATAAAAAATGTTTTTCTTTCTTAAAACTACCGACTGTTCACTTACGGTTCTTGAAACTAAGGAAATAACTAAACATAAGGATTCGGGGACCTTTTCAAACAAAACGACACGCTCTATCAATAAATGCATGTTTCGACATAACAAACTACACGCCTTAATTCTCACCGTAGATCAAAACACGGATACATCACCGCGCGTGCGTAATTCACGCAAAAAACCGCTTCCGGAAAAGAGGGCACTCAAAAACAGATAAAATAACAGTCGCTATCAGTAAACATGGAATATTATTAGGGCACATAAACGCGCCGTAATAAACGTGCACTAGATTTTTATGTGTTTGTAATAAAAGTTCTGGTTCTTCGGGAGACAGGCGGTTGGAGGTGGTATTCTGGGTGGTTGAAAGCGATCTTGCTGTTAGACATAATTTAAGTGGTTTGGCTCTCTAATTTCTTGTTATTGTCTTCTTTTTCTGTTCGGTTTATCCCTCGCTTTCTCTTATTTTGCATATATCTGTAATCATAAGGGTCAGTTCACACCTGTCAACCCTCGCACTGAAATTATACCTTTTCGTAAAGAAAATAAGTTCGATAATTGTTAAAAAGTGCGCGCAGCGTCGCGTCGCTTCTGAACTGATCCTAACGCTAGGATCATAGGATCATAGGTGGGGTCCATCTTCATTCACCCTTTCCTTTTATACTATCTTCCTTTGCTACTTTTATTAAAATTAAAGCATTATTATTTTACAAATATTTTCTATTTATTAGAAAACTCAGTCCCACATCGCGATCGTCACATTCAACACTCACGTTCACCAGAATACCGCCAAGGTATCGCGAAAAAGTGGCGTAACGGAAGCAACGGCTGTATTCATTCGGAATTTCAATGTCCTTTATCTGAGAGGAAGAGAGCCATAAACACAGTCGTAAATTTGGTGTTATTTGTGAAAAATTTTGTGCGCCACGCTTTATTTATACGCACTTATTGTGTTTAGTGCCGGTGAATTGTCTACGTTGGTTCACACTTCTTGTGTTTCAGTGAGGTTGAGGATAATTCTATGACTTGGACATCAAGTTATTTTGTTTTGTGAATTCCAATCTAAGTCGTTGCCTTGTTTACTCTTCAAGCATTTCTACTTTACTCTGGGCTATCGTCAAAATAATTTGGAAAAGAACGTCTAGTGGTGCGTTTGTTGATATGCTGTGTCGAATCTAGGTACTGAGCGCTTTAAATTCTTAATTTATCGTTATTGGGATTTTGTTTTGAAATATCTTCATAGTCATGACAAATGCCATATAGGTAATTAATCTAAACAAAATTATGACTCAGCGATAGACTATGCAGTCTTCGCCACAAGCCGACAATCCTCAATATCAACCAATATAATCACATAAGTATCTACTCGCTGACATCAAAGTTGAGCTGTAGTAACAACTTGAATCTATTCATCGCCATTTTAATATTCACCAGGAAACTGATACTCGCTTAACTTGGAGTTTTAACTATTTTTACGTGAGTTGACTTGAGTTTTGGAAACTTTATAGTTTGATACAGAGTTCTTATTTCGTATACAATAAATACCTTTTGGATTTTTTTGGGATTTTGTCCCGCACAAAATCGGGGCCTATTTTTCAAGTTTAGTATGGTAACTTTTGATTCATGATAGAGGAAGTTGAGTACGAGTCGGGTACCTTTCTAGGTAGATAATACGGACTAAAGGCACAGTATAAATAATGTTTAAATAAATATAGATAGAAAACGGCCGAACTGACGCGCTTGGAAATCTCAATGTATAACAGTACACAACAGTATCGAGTGCGCGGCAGTTACGCACAAGCGTATGTAATTATTTCAAGGTCACTGCCGAGATACAATACTGTAGCGGTTAACTCCCCTAGATTATTATATAGAATCATATTTAATATCTAGTTGTAAACACTACACACGCACATTTTATAACCTATTACATCACATTTCTCGTTTGACATTTCATTCTGTCACATTCACATTCCGTTCACCATAGACATCAAACGAGAAGTATATCATTATCTATTGCATAACATGACTAACAATTATTTACAAATATTACTCATTTACTATATTTACACTACACATAATATCTATAAACTATTTAAACAAAACTTACAATTATATTTACACTCTTCAGCTAATAAAGCAAATGTATGTAACATGTGAGGGAAACGGAACGCGTGTGTTGGACAGTGTAACGAGGCGTACATGATGAGCAGATTTTGATTCTCAGAGGTCATCGACCTCAGTGCCCAATCCAGTCTCGAGTCGAATGCACGCTCCTCTCTGTCCAAAGAATCTAGACTTCCTCAAAGCCCTAGTTTCCGATATCTAGCTCCAAATCGTTTCGAGTATAACTGTGTCGTTTTGTACAAATCGTCTTGTCTGTATTTTTGTTTGTATACTTGTATGTAGCAAGGAAGTGCCGAGGTAGGCAGGAATACAAGTTAGCCAGATTCAGAATTCTTTTTATTTGCGTCTGCCCCGTAACACTTCATTGGTGACCCCTAGAAGAACAAGCCTAACGGAGCCATCATGCCGACCGGAGCAGGAGTGTCAGCAGAGAAGCAGGATGTCTGCAGAGTCAGCGTGAAGCTGCCGCCATTTTGGCCAGAGGAGCCAGCACTTTGGTTCGCCCAGGTAGAAGGTCAGTTTACGATCGCCGGTATTACCGCCGACGCTACAAAATTTTATACCGTCGTGGGCCAGCTTGATCACCGATATATGGTTGAGGCAAGGGATATCATCGAGAACCCGCCGGCCCAGGACAAGTACGCAAAGCTTAAAGGCCGAACTTATACGTAGGCTCTCTGATTCACGGGAGAAAAGGGTGCAGCAAATCCTCACCCACGAGGAGCTCGGCGACCGTAAACCCTCTCAATTTTTGCGGCACCTTCAAACCCTGGCCGGACCAAATATGCCCGAGGCGTTTCTGTCCACGTTGTGGGCGAGCAGGCTGCCAACCAACATCCAGACGGTCATTGCGTCACAGCCTAATCTCGCTCTCCAGTCGATTGCAGATTTAGCCGACCGCGTGCACGAGATCGCGCCAGCGCCCGCGCCGGCGCTCAAATCACCTCCCGGCGTGGCAAGCACGAGCACCTGCAGTGAGATCAGCGAGCTGAAACAGTGCATAGCAGAGTTAACTAAGCAGGTGGCGGCGCTTTCAACACGTGGGCAGGTACATCACCGCTCCCGATCATCTGACAGGTTTAGGCGCGGCAGCAGAGACTCGACCCCAGGCCGGCGCAGCCGCTCGCGCTCCAGAGACCCGTGGAACGATGATCATTGCTGGTACCACAATATCTTCGGTAGCAGGGCCAGGCGGTGCGACCAGCCGTGTACACTCACGGGAAATGCCACCGGCAGCCGGAAGTAGCGGCAAATGGCTGCCCCAACAAACCACGCCGCCTATTCGTAACAGATCGGGCCACTTAAACCACGTTTTTAGTGGACACAGGGTCCGATCTTTGCGTGTACCCACGTACAGCATTACAACAGCGGCGCAGCAAGACGACCTACCAACTTTTCGCAGCCAACGGTACCGTCATAGACACATACGGTTGGGTCGAGCTCCACCTGAACTTAGGGCTCCGCCGTGTGTATACCTGGAAGTTCGTGGTCG
This sequence comes from Lithophane leautieri, assembly GCA_949152455.1. Taxonomy (NCBI): domain Eukaryota; kingdom Metazoa; phylum Arthropoda; class Insecta; order Lepidoptera; family Noctuidae; genus Lithophane; species Lithophane leautieri. The sequence continues at coordinate 1,006,395 of OX424463.1, read as the reverse complement.
CGGATGTTACCAAGCCCATAATAGGTGCGGATTTACTGGCGCATTATAATTTGCTAATAGATCTTAAAAATTACCGCCTCATCGACGGGTTAACACAGCTGTCCTCCACGGCGTCATCAGCAGCCGGTTCCATAGCCGACATTGCCTTAGTCAAGTCCATTGGTGGCAGCACGGAGTACCATGAACTCCTTTGGCAGTACCCGGAGATCACGCGCCCTGCGGGAAAACAAAGACAGGTCAGTCACACAACAGTATTTGGCGTTTAGGCAGTAGAGGAATGAAACACCGGATGAAGATGTAATGATAATTAATTTATTAAACACTAAGCCTACCTATGTACAAAATAAGATGGGTTGAGTAGCAGTAGTTTCAGACCCAATGAATAATAATCCACCAATAGCGACGAAGTACAAAAATACTCAAAAATATATCGGTTTCCTAAACGGCCGAGGTTATAAATATGAGTCACACACTGCTGAGCGCCAGTGTGATGTTATGCGGCGCGCGCGCAAGACGTGCGCGCTGCCACAGTGCTCCCCCTCAAGCGAAGCGCGCCGGTGGCTTGATGACTCGACCGGAGCGCGATGTTTTTATACCATTCGTACTTGTAGGAACATTCACTGCAGTGGTGTTTGCTTCGCATATAGTGAAAGCTGGCTTCAGGCGATCAATCGATATTACTGCTTCTCTTCCAGGTAGTTGTAGGGTGAATGTTTTGCTATCTCTGCGTAATACCGTGTATGGGCCATTGTATGGTGGCTGTAATGGTTTCTTCACTGCATCGACCCGCACGAACACTTGCTTACACGTTTGTAGGTCGCGGTGTACAAACACAGGGCGATTTGTATTATGCGACTGCGCATGTACCGGACGAATATTGTGGATTGACGATCTCAACTTTTCGACGTAATTAGAGTGTCAGTGCCATAGTGTCTGCGGGTGTCGTCACGAAAAAATCACCCGGTAGCCGTAGATTTTGTCCGTATGTTAGTTCGGCTGCGCTTACATCTGTGTCGGTTCTGATTGCGGCACGCAGTCCCAGCAATACGGTGGGTAATTCTTCAATCGAGTAGTCCACTTGCAAACCACGTTATGTTAAAAAAACGTTTTTTTTTTGTTAATGACTGCAATTGGTTGATGATTTAAAATACTAAGGTCTGTGTTTAATATAATCTGTCAAAACTCGTTATGTTAGGAATAAAATGGAATAGAAAACTCAGTACTCTTGCAAAAGTCGCTATGTCGATCCACAGTCCACTTTCAAAAGTCTCTAAGTTACTGTTAACTTGCAAACATCGCTATGTTGCGTAGTAAATCGTGCAAAGTCCGCCATCTTGGGCCAGTACGCATGATACAGTCGAAGTGCATGCACGCGTTACTTAGTTTTTATACTGCAGGCTTTAAAAAACAAGGTATTTTGCGTAGATCTACGGTATTTTGTGATAAAATTATCATGGATTGTCAAGAGAAAGAAGTTGTTTTTGCACCAAACAGAAGAGGACGTAAAAAGGTACTTGATAAATCTACATGGAAAAGACAACTTGAAAAGTCGAAACGGTAAGATTATTGTTTTGTAAGGTCATGTTTTTTAAATACTTTACTTACCTGGTACTGATTTTTCGCTCCATTATTACTGATCAATGTGCCTAAATACCTATATGTTTTCTTTTAGACATATGCCGAAGGGACTGCCAGTTATACCACAATGTGTACATGGGAATCCAAAACAGGGATACAAGTGTAACGACTTAACGATTCAAGACTACAGTAAATTTCATCGCAACTTTTATTCAACTTCAGATAAAATCATCCAAGATACATTTTTATTAAAATATTGTACAGCACAAACTCCGAAAAAAGAAGGTAAGAAAAAAACCCAGACTATATGTTATTTTATACCAAAGCACGATACTTTGAGTGGCAGACGTCGCGTCAAATTAATTAAAGTGTGTCAAAAAGCAATGACCACTATTCTGGGAATCTCTAGAGACAGAATACAAAGAATTTGTAAACAGCATCTAACCACAATGGGAATGCCGAAAGAACGAAGAGGAGGGGATAGAAGGTCCAATGTGTATTCTGATCGCACAGAATCCGTAAAATCGTACATAAAAGGACTTAAATCTTTGGAATCACATTATGTGAGAGGGAGATCTGCTGTGCAATATCTCAGCAGTGATCTAAGTATAAGAAAACTACACAAGGTTTACAATGATGATGCTCATAATGTGCCGGTGAGATATGAATTTTTCCGACGTATATTTAATAAAAACTTCAATTTGAGTTTTAAATCGCCCGCTACCGACGCTTGTTCCAAATGCATTCAATTAAGAGAATCTATCAAAAGTGAACGTGACTCAGCTAAAAAACAGCTGCAAATAGCGCAGCTTCATATCCACAAGCTAAAGGCCAAATGGTTTTATACTAGCCTCAAAACACAACTGGACAGCGATATAATCTTCTCTTTCGATTGCCAAAAGAATTTGGTTTTACCAAAAGTGCCGGATCAGAGTGCCTACTTTAGCCGACAACTTTATTTGTACAACTTAACAATATGCCAAGGACCATCTCGTGGGCCTCGAAGCAGTTCAAACACATTTATTTACACGTGGCTGGAAACCGAGGCTATGAAAGGATCTAATCAAATTGCTTCGGCGGTATTTCATCGGCTAATGAATACCAATATTGATGAAACTGTTAGTCATGTTAAATTATTTTGCGATGGTTGCGGGGGTCAAAATAAAAACTCAATAGTTTTGGGAATGTTGGCATATTGGCTAAAAACAAAAGCTCCACGTCACATCAAGAAGATTACAGTAATATTTCCAGTAGTAGGGCACTCATTTTTGCCCCCCGACCGCGTATTCGGCAATATCGAAAGAGAGATACGACCTTTGGAAGTCATTGTGGAACCCCAGAGGTATTTTGATATTTTTAAAAAGTATGGATCTGTTCTCAGACTCGGAAGCGACTTCCATTTTTATGATTGGAAATCGAGCGTCAAAAACGTACTAAAGTTACATGGATCTTGGCACTTTCAATTCAATGCCTCTAAAAGATTCTTTTTAAGAAAAGATAAAAATAATAGAATTGCAATTAAAGGGGAACCTAATTCTGTATCCGACCTAATAAATTATGGGAACATTTGTAAAAGAGGCAAATCGTTCGAAAATATTGAACCCGTTTTAATGAATGTTAGAGTTCCTGTAAAAACAGCAAAGTTAAATGATGTACGAAATCTTCTCATAAAACATTTCGGTGAGGATTGGGTGTCTTACGATCATCTGCGCTTTTACAGTTTTCTTCAAGAAGAACAAAATGAAACTGCTGTAGAAGAAACTGATAGTGAAGAAACTTTAATGCATGAAGAAATAGACATAAGAGTGTAATAATAGATTAAAATTGTAGATTCATAAGAGTAGATAGATAGAAGTTTAAATATGAAACTGTTTCAAAACTGCCTATGTTGATTGAATACAACTGCAAAACTGTCTATGTTTAAAATACTTCTGCAAAACTGTCTATGGTTACTTTTAAAATGCAAATTAAATGATTATTGGTGAACAGTGATTTCATTTCTTAACATAAATGAATTTGATATGATCCTACACTTAAGCAATACGCAAATTAATGCACCTTTATATATTAATTATAAGGATAAACATTTTTATTAGTTTTCTCAAATAATTGCTTCATTAACATAACGTGGTTTGCAAGTGGACTATCCAATTACTATGTCGACTGAGACGAGCAGTGAGAGCAGTCTTCATACAACGATGCCAACGTTCTATTATTCCGTTGCTCTGGGGATGATACGGCGTGGTTCGTAGCTTCTTTATTCCAAATAATCTGGTCAGCGCTTTGAATAGGTGGCTTTCGAACTGCCGGCCTTGATCTGTCGTCATTTTAGCCGGACAACCAAATCTTGCGATCCATCCTTCATATATTGTTTTGGCAACGGTCTCAGCAGTCATATCGCACACAGCGTGTGCTTCAGGCCAGCGTGTAGCACGGTCGATCATTGTGATGACGTAACGATGACCATTAGGCGATGTTAATAGGGGTCCGACGATATCTACGTGAACATGTTCGAAGCGATGTGACTGTTCGAACGTAGCTGTGGCACTTGATGTATGCCGTTGGATCTTGGACCGTTGACAGGCGACGCATGTTTGAACCCATGTTTTAATGTCTGTATTCATGGATGGCCAAAAGTATCTACTCTGTATTAGCTTCCTCGTAGTTCGTATACCGGGGTGACTGAGTCCGTGGATGGCGTTGAATGCGATAATACGGAACTCTTGAGGTAGGTATGGACGAACCTCGTGTGTTGAGGTTTCGCATTATATTTGATGAGATGAACCAGGTAGCATTATTCTCTTCAATTGGACATTCGATTGCTGTTTTAGTTCGACTATGTGCTTATCCTTTGCTTGTGCTTGTGCGAGTGCTTCATAATCGATCAGGTTCGGACAGCTGATTGCTTTGACGCGTGATAGTGCATCCGCAACTACATTATCACGACCACTTATGTGGCGTATATCGTTTGAAAATTCACTGATGAATAATAGTTGTCTTCGTCGGCGTGGAGTCTCATAATCTGACGAGATCTTTTGCATGGCGTAGGTGAGGGGCTTGTGGTCAGTGAATATAATAAGTTCACGCCCTTCAAATATTTTCCGAAAATGCTTGACAGCCATGTAGATTGCTTGAAGTTCTCTGTCGAACGTCGAGTAATTTTGCTGTGCTGGTGTAAACTTTTTTGAAAAGTAGCCCAATGGTTGCCATTTTCCTTTGACTTCCTGCTGAAGAACAGCACCAGCGCACCGATTGGATGCATCGCACATCATTCCAAGTAGAACTGAATGATGTGGGTGTGACAGATAGGTTGTTTCTGTAATACATTTCTTGCAGTTTTCAAACGCTTGAGATATATCTTCATTCCACTGTATTAATGTTTTATCTCGCTTTTTCCTATTGTGCAAGTAGGTATGTAGTGGTGCTTGAATAGCGGTGGCGTTAGGTATGCTGTCTCGGTAGAAATTCAGCATGCCTAGGAATCTTCGTAACTCTTCGATGTTTGTAGGTTTTGGATATTCGCTAATGATCTTGATCTTTTCTTCTGGTGGCTTGATACCGTCTGCTGATACTTTATAGCCGAGAAATGTTACTTCGGATTGGCTGAATACACACTTCGATGGATTGATAGTTATGCCATACTCGTCTAGCCTTTGCAACACAGTTCGTATGTGCTGTCTGTGCGTGTCTTCGTCTTCCGAGGCTAGTAAAAGATCGTCGATGAAAGGGTACACGAAGTCAAGTTCTCGCAGTACTTCATGAATGAATCGCTGGAAGGTTTGTCCAGCATTCTTCAAGCCTGGACACATGCGCGGGAACTCGAACAGCCCGAAAGGAGTAATTATTGCGGTCTTCTCTATATCTTCGGCACGTACTGGCAGTTGTTGGTAGGCTCGATTCAAATCAAGAGTGGAGAATATTTTTTTGCCCGTGAGCTGATACGTAAAGTCCTTTATCCTTGGAACAGGATAGCGGTCTGGTTTTGTGACGGAGTTGAGACGTCTGTAATCCCCACATGCTCTCATGTCTCCGTTTTTCTTCGGCACTATGTGTAGCGGGCTTGACCATGGACTCTTGCTTGGTCTACACAATCCTTGGCTTATCATGTTCTCGAATTCCTTCTTTGCTCGTTCATACAGATGCGGTTGTATTAGCCGTGCTCGGGAGTAGATAGGTGGTCCTGTTGTTTCAATGAAATGTTCCACTTTGTGTTTCGGGTTCAATTTCATTGAAGTGAGGCGAGTAGTTCCAGGAAACTCGGCTAGTATGTCGTGATACGTTTGCTGTAGATTGATACTACTGATAGTTGGTGTACTTGTAAAGCGGCCAGGAGCTTTGGAAGTGAGCTTCGTAGTGTTGTCGACGAGTCGCTGGCTTCGTAGATCGACTAGTAAATTGTGATAGCCGAGGAAATCAGCTCCAATAATTGGTTTCGTAACTGCGGCGACTATGAACTTCCACTTGTATGGTCGACGAAGGTTTAGGTCGAGCTCCAGTGTCTTTTCGCCGTATGTGGATATAACGGTGTTGTTTGCGGCGTATAACTGATATGGTAGCGGTGTCAATCGTATTCCTTTCCTTTTCGGTATAACGGATATATTGGCACCCGTATCTACCAAAAAACTCATGGATGTGGTCTTATCAGTGATAAATAGGCGGTAGGATTTCTTCTCGACGTTAGGATCCGCAACTGCCAACGCCTCTTTTAGTTTTCCGTCTTCTCTTCATTGTTGAAATTGCACAGTGTTGTACAATGTCTTGCATTTTTTCCGAAGCGCCGATGATATGTGGCGGTACGACGTCTTCAGTTCGGCGATCTCGACGTGCAATTTCCTTATTTCTTCGACGAGATTTTGTATGCTCACTGGTGGGTTTTGGGCTTGTTGGGATGTTGACGCTGAAGTGACGGACACTGCTGACACTTCGCAAGTTTGTTCAAGCATTTTATCGGCGAGCTTGGCTAGTTCTTCGAGTGCTGTATCCTTGCTTATTGTGTCACTTACTACAAGCACTGAGCGGACGTGCGCAGGTAGTAAGTTCATCCACATGAGCCGTAGTGTGTTGTCTGGTACCTTATTGTGAGCGAGATTGCGCATGCGACGTAGTAGTTGGCTAGGCTTCTGGTCACCAAGTTCCATATCCGAGAGTAGCTTCTGTAGCTGCTTGCCATCAGATTCTTCGTACACAGAAATAAGACGCTCCTTTATGACGGTATATTGACGCTCGGCTGACGGATTGTACAACAGGTCACATATTTGCACAATGTCCTCTTTCTCTAGCTGAGCGATGACCATCTGTGCCTTCTGTGCTTCACTTTTCTTGAGATCACGCGTAGCTGCTTCGAAAGTGATAAACCATAAGCGGGGTTTGTCGCGCCAGAAAGGTGGTACTCGAAGGGAAAGTGAGATACCGGCGATATGTTGGGGTGATAGCGAAACATCCTGTGAGTTCGCTGAGCTTGCTCCGGTTGATTCCATGGCTGGTTGTTCGATATCACTTGGCATAGCTTTCTTGCGGTTACTTCGTTCGGGGTCACCACTTTGGCGTTTAGGCAGTAGAGGAATGAAACACCGGATGAAGATGTAATGATAATTAATTTATTAAACACTAAGCCTACCTATGTACAAAATAAGATGGGTTGAGTAGCAGTAGTTTCAGACCCAATGAATAATAATCCACCAATAGCGACGAAGTACAAAAATACTCAAAAATATATCGGTTTCCTAAACGGCCGAGGTTATAAATATGAGTCACACACTGCTGAGCGCCAGTGTGATGTTATGCGGCGCGCGCGCAAGACGTGCGCGCTGCCACAAGTACATCATATCCGTACCACCCCAGGGCCGCCCATTTTTAGTAGGCCACGCCGCCTCGCACCTGACAAGCTCAAGATTGCTCAAAAGGAGTTTGAAGCGATGCTGGCAAATGGTACAGCACGTCCTTCGGAGAGCTCATGGTCGTCCCCTCTTCACCTCGCTCCCAAGAAGGACAACAGCTGGCGGCCATGCGGGGACTACAGAGCACTTAATACCCGCACCGTTCCGGACAGATATCCCATCCCGCACATACAGGACTTCTCTCATCAGCTGGCTGGCAGCAGAATTTATAGTAAAATTGACCTAATTAAAGCGTACAATCAAATACCTGTCCAGTCAGCTGACATCCATAAGACTGCAATCACCACTCCGTTTGGATTATACGAGTTCCCGTTCATGACGTTCGGTCTCAGGAACGCGGCACAGACATTCCAGCGATTCATGGATGAGGTGCTACGGGGGCTGTCGTTCTGCTACTGCTACTTGGATGACATTTTGCTGTTCTCAGAGACGGTAGCCCAGCACACCGACCACCTTCATGAGCTCCTGAAGCGGCTGTCTGAGTATGGCATCCTGATTAACTCCGCAAAGTGTGAATTCGACCGGACCACCATTACCTTTCTAGGTCACGAGCTGTCCGCAGAAGGGGTCCGTCCCCTGCTGGAGAAGGTGCAGGCGATCCAGGACTACCCAGCTCCCAAGACGGTCAAGGAGATGCGTCGCTTTCTGGGTATGTTTAATTTCTACCGCCGCTTTGTCCCAGAGGCCGCTCGCTTACAGTCGCCGCTTAATGTCGTACTCACAGGGCCTAAAACATCAGGAAATCAGCCAATCACAATGACGCAAGACATGCAACTAGCTTTTACCGCTTGCAAATATGGTCTCTCACAGGCTGCCTTGCTTGCACACCCAAACCCCAACGCTGAGCTTGCTTTGTTTACAGATGCATCAGACACCTCGATAGAGAAGGCTGGAAATACTTGGCAGCCGATTGCATTCTTCTCCAGGCGTTTGTCAGCATCGCAGATAAAGTACAGCCCATATGACAGGGACCTCTTAGCCATCTACGACGCAGTCCGATACTTCCGGCACATGGTTGAAGGTAGGCACTTCGCCATTCACACGGATCACAAACCCCTGTCATACGCGTATGCGCGCAACCGGGAGAATTGCTCACCAAGGCAGTACCGCTACCTGGACTACATAGCCCAGTTCACCACGGACATGCAGTTTGTCGCAGGCAAGGACAACGTCGTGGCGGACGCACTGTCGCGGCTGGAAGCAATAACTTTGCCATCATTAGATTACGCGGCTCTTGCACACACCCAGGAGAGCGATCCTGAGTTGCAGAGCCTCCTGACGAACAACAGCACGTCACTCAAACTACAGAGAGTACGCTTACCGGAATCAGAGGTGGAACTACTCTGCGACGTCTCCACCAGTAACACCCGCCCTTATGTTACAGAACCCTTCAGAAGGCAGGTGTTCCAGAAACTACATCAGCTGAGCCACCCGGGCAGGCAGGCCACGGTCAAATTGATTTCTGCACGTTTCGTTTGGCCTGGCCTGAAGAAAGACTGCAGGGCTGGACCAGAGAGTGCATAGAGTGCCAGAAAAACCAAGTCTCACGGCACACTTCCTCTCCCACCTCTCCGTTCCCTATTCCTTCCCAACGTTTTTCCCACGTTCACATGGACATAGTAGGGCCACTAAATGTTTCATCTGATAACAGGTATTGTCTCTCCGTCATCGACCGCTTCACACGTTGGCCTGAGGCATATCCCATAGCCGACATCACGGCTGAGACATGCGCCCGCACCTTCATCACTGGCTGGGTGTCCCGCTTCGGCTGCCCCCTCCGCATCACTACCGACAGGGGCAAGCAGTTCGAGAGCAGGCTTTTCCACTCCATCGCAGCGCTCCTAGGTAGCCAGCATCGGCCAACCACGGCGTACCATCCAGCCTGCAATGGCATGGTCGAACGCCTACACCGCCAGCTGAAGGCGGCCATCCGATGTCACACGGACACCAACTGGTCCGAGGCTCTTCCTCTGGTGCTGCTGGGTATCCGCAGCGCCTGGAAAGAAGATATCATGGGATCAGCAGCTGAGTTAGTCTACGGAGAGCCTTTAAGACTCCCAGGGGAGTTCATAAACCCGTCACTCACCGGCACCGTAGACTACACCGACTTCGCAGCGAGACTCCGACATCAAATGGCGAAGTTGTCGCCAACACCAGCGAGTCGACACGGCGACAAACCCTTCTACGTGCCCAGCAGTTTGGCATCGGCAACACACGTCTTCCTGCGACACGACGCCATGCGCCGACCACTCGACTCACCTTACACCGGGCCGTTCAAGGTGCTACAAAATAGTCAAAAAACTTTCAAAATTGAGGTTAAGGGGAAGGCAACCACAGTAACCATTGACAGGTTGAAGCCCGCTTACCTCAACGACGAACGCGACACCACTCCCAGCTCGACGGCATCATCACCGGATACGCACACAGCCCCGACGCCAAACGTCGCCGTCGAAAGAAAAACCCGATCCGGACGAACAGTACATTTCCCTGATTACTATCACCCGTAATTTACCAACCACGGTCTCAGGGGGGGAGTAATGTAGCGGTTAACTCCCCTAGATTATTATATAGAATCATATTTAATATCTAGTTGTAAACACTACACACACACATTTTATAACCTATTACATCACATTTCTCGTTTGACATTTCATTCTGTCACATTCACATTCCGTTCACCATAGACATCAAACGAGAAGTATATCATTATCTATTGCATAACATGACTAACAATTATTTACAAATATTACTCATTTACTATATTTACACTACACATAGTATCTATAAACTATTTAAACAAAACTTGTAATTATATTTACACTCTTCAGCTAATAAAGCAAATGTATGTAACATGTGAGGGAAACGGAACGCGTGTGTTGGACAGTGTAACGAGGCGTACATGATGAGCAGATTTTGATTCTCAGAGGTCATCGACCTCAGTGCCCAATCCAGTCTCGAGTCGAATGCACGCTCCTCTCTGTCCAAAGAATCTAGACTTCCTCAAAGCCCTAGTTTCCGATATCTAGCTCCAAATCGTTTCGTGTATAACTGTGTCGTTTTGTACAAATCGTCTTGTCTGTATTTTTGTTTGTATACTTGTATGTAGCAAGGAAGTGCCGAGGTAGGCAGAAATACAAGTTAGCCAGATTCAGAATTCTTTTTATTTGCGTCTGCCCCGTAACACTTCAATACTGTTACTTTGTTATACTGTGCTACAGGGCTTCGGTGGTGATATTACACGTTAACCATATTCAATAAATGACATACATTCGACTGCATTTTGTGCTGCCTGTATATTACTACTAAACAATGATTTATTTAATCGGAAAAATACAGTAAATAATTAAAAATTATGCAAACAAAAAATTACGAATAGTACTTCAGCAATAATCTCTGTAAGGCAGTATGAAATTATAAGCAAATAATTTATTTATTGCAGTGAGAAATGTTATACACTTTTATTTCTGGCCTTTTTGATCTACTGCGTGAAATGCTGTTTTACCGTGACATACGAGCACGGCCATGTTTCGGACGAATTAAAATTATGTTTTCATCTCTTAATTTATTTAAATATTAATTTCCTGGGGTTCGGTGTGAGAGGTGTGTTGGATGTTTTTATTTAACGAACTTGTGAGCATCATTTGAGAGGCTTCCTGGGTGTCCTTTCAAACATTGACCAAATAGAAACGAATATGTATAACTATTACATATTAATTAATGTCAAATCAAAACAAGATATTTAAAAAGAGATGTGTTTACCGGACACAGTAAATTCCTGTGTAGGATTGGATATAAAACCACGGCCAATTGCCTCCACCGCCTGCACAGGATACTCGAAAAGAGACTGAGTGGCCAATCTTGGTCAATAGAATCGGGCAAGACCAGTCTTCATCAGCAGTAACTTCAGTCATGTCATCAAATATGACAAGTCATAAGTATATATTCACAGATGAAGATGGGGCCACAGGTCAAATTGAAAGAATCTCAAAAATAAATAGTGATAGCAAAACCCTAGATAAAGGTTAACAGAAGAAATAAAAGGAATCCCGTCACTTCATCCTACGCAAAATATCAAACATAATATTGAACAAAAATCCTAATTAAAAACGCCATTGCCACTCAAACTAACTCATTACTCAAAAAAAGAACGCGATATATTTTTTATAAAGGGGACCCTAGCGCTTCGCTCGCTCAGTTGCGCTCTGTGACCTCGTTCCGCTCGAGTCGGGCTCGAGAGCGCTTCAGCCGCTTCACAGCTTCGCGGCAACGCTTAGCATGCATGTCGCTCAAATATTCTTGTCATAATTATTTTTGTAATTCAATTGTATGTGGATTACAATTTAAAAAGATAAGCCAACGAGCCAAGTTCGTAGTTTTAGTGACCAACCGCTGGTGAAAACTCTGTTATTACAAACCAACAATTAGAATTTAAACCACATCCCCTAGCAGCATTAGGTAATACATTAATTAGCTCGCAGTATAACCAGTACAGTTAGCGCAGTTACTGAAATATTAAGATGCACCGTGCGCTAGACTTACTAGTCGTTCTATTGGAAAATTATATAGTTGCACCACGCTGGCTCCAAACATTATATAATTATGATGCGTTTGCACCACAAATCACTAAATGCGTAAATCTTTAAGCGCATTAAAAAAATATTCTGTTTCAAAAAATCGCTTGAAGATGTCATAGACAGAACGATGTTTTAAATTATGTTTACTGAGTTGCAAGCGGGATTAAGTTTTAGTGTAACTACTCTTACGAGTGGCCCAATATCCTGATCAATGGCAAATCAATTAGGGTTCAATACTTAACAAGAATGATTAATTTCATTATGTTCTTTCGACAGGGTAGCCAATTCGAAGGTAACCTTTAATTATAATATTTCTTATAACAAACAAAAATTAGCATAATTATTTTGTCATAATTATTATATAATTGACAATTTTTTATGAAAAAAACATCTGCCAAATCTCTAGTTTTTCCTGGTTTAAAATGCGATCGCTTTCTATTGCGCTTTTCAACTTTTCACATACTTTATTCGGTATTCCACTATCAGAGTCACAAACATTCTGCTTTTAGTGTTCAAAATTGACCATGACACGTCCCTTTAGATAACCCCTACAGAAAAAGTCAGGACCTGACGAATCTGGTGAATTTGGGGTCAATTAATGTCAACATTTCTTGGAATTAATTGTTTCGGAAACATTTCTATCAGTTTCGATAAGTTTCGTGCTGCATGGTTTCTGGCTCCACCTAATTGGTACATGTATTTTCTAGGTCAAATTAGTTATCAATTTGATGAAATATATTTTTTTCAAACTTATCACTATTGCGATTGTTGGTCGCAGTAACAGCAGCACCTGTCCTGTAGTCTCTTTATGGAAGAATGTGCAATAACTCCACCTAACCAGTCAGACCAAAAGAATTTCGGGATCCTAGCTGGGTCAAAATAAAATAATGCTCTTCTCCACAACAGAGAAATTACCTACTGATTTGTTTAAAAAAATGGGTCGTTTTTCAATCCGTTTATGAACCTTAGGAAAGAATTACTGATATTAATGCAATAGTCATGGTCTTATAACTGGTGGCTAGCAAATTTGCCACATTTTAACTAAATAGTGGATGTCAAAGAACTGTAAAATTTGACGCCAAATGAAAATGGCCACCCTATACAAAAAAAAAGCACTAAAAAGTAGCCAAAGTAATACTGAAATCAGACAGACATAGAATATTTAAAATGAAAATAAAACACGGAAAAATAAAAAGGCACAATACAAAACAGCCTACCGTAGTAATGAAAAGTAAAATTTTAACCATCTGTGCTACGATGGCCCCGGGATAAATTCCGAGGGTCATAACAATAAAAACTTTTGAACTTCTCACCTCCTTAATTTAGCCACGGCAACTTTACACCGGCAACTTGGCCCACTGTTTCACGCGATATTATTTTGTTAAATATTTGAAAGGGAGCGTGTTCTGCAATTAAAATTCAATATAACACCTCGAATTTTGTTTAGACTTCGCAGAATTTGTTGGTGAGTAGAAACATCTGTAGGATCTTTGTGGTTCGTAGCTATGAATAGATTATTTTTAACTTGTTCTGTATTTGTCAAGGAAAATGTTACAGAAGTAACCTCTGACAGATTGTATAAAGGAGCGGGTAAAATATTAAAAGCTTCTTCTTTCATTGTAGCAATTTCATATAATTTTTCTAATATTTTGTACTAAAATGAATCGCTTGTGATAATGTATCCATATCTAGCAGGAAACCATTACTGACCAATTGATTCTAAAGTTTGTAGGTACCGATTGGCAAATTTGAAATTAGAAGCAATATCGTACCAACTTTCACTTTTAGCTAACCTCTGAAACCAGCCCGTGAACATTGCCGGAGGTCCAAAAAAGCGTGTGTCGCGGACGTAGCCGAACGGCTCCGAGATAACTTTTGCCCTGTTAAATAAAGACGACAGTTTTATTGAAAGTAGGGCCGTTTGCCTTCTGTAATTTTCTCGGGATGCCCTTGTTCTGTGGGTTGAGTGATAAGGGGAGAGCGGGGTGGTACTTATTTTATTTTACCCAATTTACTCTGTGTCGGAATTTGGTGAAATTAGCAAATAGGTACTCCATCTAACATTTGCCGGTATTTGTCAACTACAAATGATTTAATATCTCGTGGGTCGCTTCTACCTCTATGATTTCCATTTCATTGCATTAAGCATCCTTAGTAAAATCGTTGAAAAATCATCTGTGTCTGTAATTACACCGAAACCCTTCAACCGAAACACATGGCTCATTTTTGCCTAGCAGCAAAAAGTGCTAGAAATCTTTTACTCATAAACTGCTTTCCTAAAGTTACGTTTACATTTCCTTAATACTTACACAACACTAACTCGCTCCCGCTTCCTTGCCTACCTTCAACCGCCCCCAAGAGGAGATAGAGACATTTTTCGCTTTTCCACAAAGTTAAAAACTCGTTATTCGCGGACGAAAAGTTAAGGGGAGCGAGCATTGTGTCTGGCGTCGAATTTATCGCTCCAGCCGTGATGACGACGGCCCGATTATGACAACAACTGGCAAATGTTAATTGGAGCATTTGCTGTTTGCTGGAATGGTCTGGGAGGAGCTCGGAGAAAGTAATGTGTCGTTTGAGATGTCGTGAGGATCCAGATTGAAGGACGGAGGTGGGGGATACATCTTTGTGTCTCACTGTGAAGTTAAATTGCTCTTTGTTATATAACCTCCGATCGGATATTGAGTTGCAAACTGGAAAACATTCCTTTCTAAACAACAAATATCCATAATTTCTAATTACTGTAACATAACGGTACAGTATCTTTTTGGGAGCTGATAACGACCTAAGAACCTTTTGTGACTTGAACTACTAGTAACGGTGTGACGGCAGCTAATGAAGAAAAAAGTAATACTGGTATCACAAGCAAAACCGTTTGAAATAACAATGTACAGAAGTACAATGAAATAAAAAGAAACGTTACTAGAGCGACGCACAAAAAGTTGTATTTTTCTTCAACCTCAATAAATATAACAACAATATGTCTCCTCAGCACCGGTTGAACAGAAGTATTATTTACCTCATAAATACCTGCACGTACGAACGTTTTGCCCGAATTATGTATCAGATAATAATAACACGAGAAAAAAAGGAAAAAAATAACGAAAAAAACCTCTCGTTGGAGACGCACTTTATTCTCACGAATAAAACACCCAAAAACATATGCCAGCAACTGGCTACAATATATATAAATATGTAACGCTACACCCGCCTACTGCCCTCCAAGTTTTGGCGTCAAAACCGAACCTAACACTCCCATCTCTTTCTGTACTTTGGAGGAAGACAAGGATGGAAGTTTACAGTCGAGTCGAAATTTTCCAGGGCGCTAAAATACCCGTTGACTCGCTCCCCCCTACAATATATTTTATGGAGAGCGCAACGTTCTTTTTGCAATAGCTACCAGAAGGTGCTCTCGAACCCTTCATATTTACGATTAAGTCGTGATCAGAAATATAAAATACTAGTGTTTTTTGTCGATAGGCTCCTCGATACACGGTGCTAGTCAAAATGCGATTTTTTGTACATTTTGCTTGTACTGACGATATACATAATGTAAGAGGTGTCGCTGTTTCGTGTTAAGGTTTGAAGAACTAGCATTTAAAATATGATGTGACTCCAAGAACCTATTTCGTGCTTACATTACGTATAGAACCCAAAGAAATATGAGCGTATGTCGCTCAGGAGTTATCCGGTTGCTCTATCTTTTGTTTAGTAAAAAATCTTTCGCAAAGGTGGAATACCTCACTATTTCAACACCGCGATTACTGAGGAAAAAATAAAGAACATTTTATCCTTTCAATGTAGTAATCCTACTATTACAACACACGTAACACCGCCTAATCTCTATCGTCTCAATAAGTTACACCTATTTGTTGAGTGGTCTCGAGTGTAAGAGATTACTCTTTCACTCCTCAACCTAAAAGGCGTGTGGCAAAGGGATAGCGTTTAGTTGTTAATACTTTTATTTGTTAAACTGGAAAAGGCTTCTATTTTTCAGATACTTTCCTCTATTACAATCATGGCTACCAATTCCCTATTCCTTTATGGAAAAAATCTAACAAATGTGTAGATAAGACAACATAAGAAATGGAACAAGTACGATGAAATCCATGAAACTAAGGTAAAATATTGGAATCTGACACAGCTTAGAGAGAGCTAGCAAAATATCTAAATATCTACCTAATATCAAAACATCACATACTCATACACTTACATCATATACATCCGCAGAAAAAAAACTAACCTTTCTGTCTATTAAAAATGTAGAAAAGTCGATGAGTTTTCAAATCACGATCTGATCATAAAATGTGGATCGGGCAGCGCGATATTTGATTTGAACTCCACTATATAATATGTATGTAGGCGGGGCGCAGATATCGTAATATAAGCGAAGTTTATATGCAAAGAGGACTCGGATTATCGTCATATTTACTGCAGATTTGAGAGTGAAAAAAGGACAGTGGGTACATAAACCGAGTCTTTAATTATTTAACTATAATTATTTATACGCAGCAAAACTTTAATATGAAATTACTAAAAAAAAACGTATTACCTCCTATCTTTTAGGATGGTATTTACTTCCAAAAATCTTCTTATTGTCAAAAACTCTTAAAAAGACATCGCCATCCCAGAAGGAATCTCCTTGTAAAAAACTCACCGAGTTTACACGCTTCGTAAACTTAGTAAAGACTAGATGAAGTGCCTACAAGATAGACTCGTGGTTAAATAATAACAGTCACACGGTTCGATCGAAGATAAGGAAAGTCATTTTGTTGATGGGTGACCATCTGTTACATAAAGAGACGGAGACCCCCTAGTGCCTCGGAAAGCACGTTAAACCGTTGGTCCCGGCTGTCATTCGTAGATCTTTGACAGTCATTTCGGAAAAAAAGTCTGGCAACAAATCTTACCAAGAGATATTAGAAGTTGACCCCAACATAGTTGGGAAACGGCTTGGCAGATAGATGGAGCGCCTAGAGACAAAAAGATTCTTTAGATAAAAGTAAGTCACCACATCTATACACCACATACACACTAGTAGTCTATGTGTCTGTCTATACCAACACTACCCCAGTTCCTTTTAATAACAAACAAAAATCAGAACATCACTCAATACCACACAAAAACAATGAATTCTTTCCTCACATCCGAGAAGTGCCGTCTGTAATGAAAGCGTACAAACGGACGAGCAATTAGGCGCTTTATTGCGCTCAATTAAGTAGCTGTAACAAATTAAGAAACGCGAACGAAAAGCTCGCTCGCAGTTAACAGATTATGTAAACACGGTAACGAAGTGAATGCTGCGGAGCTGTTAGTGCTAGTGTGGTGGAGGTGGTTTTGTGTTAAATCTGAATCCATACTAATAACACATGCAAGAGTAACTATATGTGTGTCTGTTACCTTTTTACGCCTAAACCACTGAACGATCAATATGAAACAGATAGGTTGCGTGGGACTTGGAGAAGGACATTGGCTACTTTTCGTTCTGGATATTTGTAAGTACACGCAGGGGAATTCCCGGGTTATTCTAGACGAGCTACTTCTTCTTCACTTTGACTAATGTTATTTTAGATTTTACTGTGTGTCTATGCATTTTTCAATGTCTTCTATTGAACATAAGGCAAGTGAATCGTTTTAATAATAATTATCTGTGTCTGTCTGATCGTTTGTGATTCTTGAAAACGGGTTTCAGTAAAATTATGATGTCGTAGTATTTACTTTGACATCATAACATTACTTAAGACTATTTTAGTCTTTGAATAAGATGTTCTAGATCTGTACTCTACGCATTGGTCAGTTCCTGATTGCATAATTATTTTCGTGACTTGAACCCATTTTCTAACCCACACATCACTTTTAGAAGCTCTGTGAAACTTGACAGATGTTGATCACTATTAAAAAATCCCTTTTAGGCTTCTGCAACTATTCTTATCATCTTGTTAGTGCCCTTGTCCGATATTACTTGGGGTTGGCGCATCACGTTTTCTTGATATTAAATCAATCACACTCTTTAATAGTCAAAAGACCATTCATTTTTTTGTAACCACAAATCAATATTCTTTTTTTGTAAAATTACCTCGTCCACTTTTCTCTTGCTCGGTGGCTGGTTGTCGCGCCGTGCCCCTGATTACGACGACACCTGACGAGCTGCATCCGCTGCGAGCTAATTGTTTGAAAAATTGCATTCAATTCAAGTAAGAGACTTTATGTGATGCCTCATCTTTTGTTTGTAGTTCTTTTAGGAAATGACAGTTTTGTTCTAATATGTTTAGTATTGTGTGTGCCCTTCCAATTTGTTACCCTGCTAGTCCATCTAGCAGGGTAACAAAGTGGAAGGGCCCATACGGCAAGTGCTTAAGTGCTTCCAAGGTAGACCTCATACGAGATGGGCAGACGAAATAACAAAAATAGCTGGTCCCTGCTGGCCGCAAATAGCTCAAGATAGAGATAAATGGACTTCTTTAGAGGAGGCCTTCACCTTCGCCTGAGGAGAGGGGTTCTTGTATAAGATTTTTCTTTAAATATTTTTTTTCAATATACGAGTATATGTAAACACTAAAATTACTAGTCTTTTTTCTCTTTTTCGTTGTCATACTCTGTAACTTTCTTGCAAGTTTTTATTTCTATTTTTTTATAGTGTTGTGTGATAATGACACGTTCTTAACGAATTATAATTATGATTGATTTGATAAGGAAGGTTTTTGTGTATTTTTTAATGTCAAAAATATTACTTTGTATAGCCAATTATTGGGTAATATTCCTTATGTATATTGTGTAAAACCAAATTTATTTCGTAAACATAGCAGGAATATTTAGAAAGACAAATAGATAGGTAATATTAAAGGAAACGCCTATCACATAGATTATCACAAGTCAGCCGATGTTATACAACGATCAAAGTCAAAGTCAAATAATTTATTTCAAATAGGCACATTAAAGGCACTTTTGAGCGATTAAAGCCGATATGAACAGCCGTAGTAGCAGACGCCGGCAATACAAAATTCTGTCTAGCCTGGTGACCCCATAACACTAACTACGATTAATTCCCCAACAATCCAAGTAAGCCGGCCAGCGGCAATAACCAAGCCGGGTCAAGTGTACCGCCATAACTTGCGGAGAACGACCGCACATAGAATATTTACACAAGCTCACTCAAACACCTTGCCACACTTTGATCAAAAGTTAGCGCTACCAGTAGTAACCCAGAGAGATTAAGAAACGAGTAGTTGCAATAATATTAGAGTATTTGTTAAAGTTAACTCTAGTTATAGTTCGGTAGAGGTGGACTGGTAAATTAGTTAGGAAGTTGCTTGTTTATGCTTAAAGTTTGAGGTTATGTGTTTGTGTACTTTTAGTGTTTGAAATTGAGCTGAATAGCTTAATATACGAGTGTTAGCGTGGCTAGTACTGTTATTATAGGTTTGGGTTAGTTTTCCCTATAATTGTTAAGTACCATGCAAAATCCTGGTTCAATTTGACCTCTGCATGTCTGTGGTGCCAAAGACATTAAGGTATTCTCGATAAACAATTTATTGTATTATATATTTATACATTCGTTATTATAGATGGATAGATTAATCCTTATATATAAATATTTTACATTATTTTAAAAGTTTACAGCGTTAAAATAATAATATTAATAAGTAAACAATAGCATGCTTTTAATGCGCATTTCATTCCGTGCATTTGAAGATCTCTTTGCATTAGTAGTGAAAAGGTTTTAATGGCATAGCTACAAAAATATCTATCACAACATTATGGTGTTAGAATGTAAACGTGTTTATTACGAAAACTCTGCCAACTAACACAAAATTTTATCGCGTATTGTAACAGGTTGCATTTAAGCTTTAACTTCTATCGACAACAAAACATAATATCGTTTAGAATACTGCAACTACTGGGGCTTAATTAAAGTAGATCGAATCCAAGTTCAGACACTAACCTTGCTTCAAACTGCAAGGTTAGTTATCGCAATTGAATTCTTATAATCGCTCTTAAAAATGACTACAGGATCAATCAATGCTAAATCGTTGCAATCATTGCAACGTTAATTTCAAATAATCAGGCCTTTTTTTTATTTTATCTTTCCTAAAATTTAGAATTCCCACATGGCTTGTGTCCTTATTCAGATATTCACATAAAACCATCTCTATTTGGTAGTGGGTAGTAAACAGTGTCGAGTCGCCAGACGTGGTAGGTAGCACGTAGTGCCGCGTAAAATATTCAGAGGTGAGGGGGTGAAATAAAACCCACTGCCGTCTACCAGACGGAATGCTGGCATCGGTATTAACTTTTCCTAGAGGTGACCAGGAAATGTGGTAAGGAAATTGAAGGTGTAAGATATCTTTTTACACGGGTACTGAAGATTTTTTTTTTCTATTATTTCATGTCAAAGTGATTAATCGCAATAGGAGTTTGTAGTATTTTTTTCTATAAAAATAACTTCTAAATTCGAGACGGTATGGAAGAGTGAATCGTTTCGGTCCATTTCGGTCATTCTTTTTCGGATTGTGTCCGGTCATTTGTCAAGGTCGAAATTAGCTTAACAAAATAATTAGTACTGTAAATAAAATTGTTATGTTATTATTAAGCATTTTATTAAAAATAATTCTCATGAAAATTCCTTTACCTTAGCTAGTCTCATAATTAAATCCTAATTGAACCTATCCTTTTAACCAACGCAAGTACGTTATAACGAAATATAGCTCTATTGGGTACTGATTCAACAAAATTGATGGCGTCGATTACTTCGATTGAGCCTGTAGCATGAATGTTTAAGTTCGGAGCGGTCATCACCATCCATCGCGAGATTGAAGGTCGATACTTGATATTACTCCCAACTCTTAAATGCTTACTGGAAGAAAATATTATTCTAAATTCCGGATAATCGTGAATGTGTACATAGGTATAATAGTAGCGTTGTTTATATAACAGTGGTGAAGCCTTGGCTCAACTTGAGGTGAGATGTTTGTAGCTGTTTTCAACACGTAAACAATCACGTGACCACAATCTAGACTACCTCACTGATGACTAACTGACCTGTGACAGACAAGTCACAACTAGTTCACTGCACTTCTGGCTTCGGACTAGTCACGTCCTAGCTTCGAACTAGTTTCGGACTAGACATGACTGGTTTCGGTCGTGACACCAATTCGTAACTTCTAAAGAACCTTTTTCTTCGGCTATAATCACTTCTATGGAAATTCTTCTATGAAACTTAGGCGAATATTTTGATTACCATCATTTAGCAGTAGGCACAAGGAAGAACGAATTTATTTCAAACAAAATTTATGCCCAAAAAAAAATGCAAGAATACCCCCAACCAATTACTTCGTTATCTTGGGCTCTAACTGAATAAAACTCTGGAGCGTTTCATCATTTTCGCGTGGCAAAACTTTTAGTTAGTTTTTGTGCTAACTTCTGATTTATGACCCCACCGACCATCCCTCACGGCATACTCTCTAATAAAGGAATTTACTCGAAAAAAGGTCAAGGAATTATTATTTTTTCCGCTCCCACTTGATGAAATTTAAGCTGGTTTTGACGGGAGACTGTGCGTAATATTTTATAAGGACGAGGTATTTTTGTCAAGATTCTTCTTAGAGTATATGGTTTAGTATAGAGGTAGGATAAAGAATGGGTGTCACGAGAAGGAGAATGACGAAGTGTGAAACGGTTGACAGCCTACATGTAGTTGTGATACGTTTTTTGGCGCCGGCTAATTCTTATGGCAAATAAAGTACCATAAGTGGCTAGTGGATTGAAGCTATGTAGGTACGCCGGATGCACAGTGCTGCTGCGAAAATAAAAGCATTTAAGGTTCTTTAGATTGTACATAGAAATTACCGCGCTTGTGGCTCCCAAGATGGTCGACAGAAGTCAATAATCTTGGGAGTCACAAACACGGTGATTATTATGGAATCCATACCACCAAAACCGCAGCCTTATATCTAGTAAAATTATGAAATACAAGAGTTGATGAAAAACCCGATTTCACGTGTTACGACCTGCACGTTTTGTTAGCCACGCGAAATCCCCTAAATTGGCTTCTTTAATGTATGGCACGTGCAAATGTATGAAAAAATTGTGTGCAGATGTACTACTTACACAGCAAAAGTTTGGCATCAGCCAAACGTGGGTAAATGGGAAAAATATATGAAGGAATATTTGAATTTTTCAAATGGTGATTTGGAAACATCCCTAGGACTTAAGTTTCTTTTTACGTAATTTTTTTTTTTGATATAGCCTGAATCTTTTATCTTTCTTTCGTTCGCTCAGTAGCATGTATATCTACTTTAACGGGTGCTATACGCTTAACATTTTTATAAAGCCTGATCTCTCTTGAGCAAATACTTGTTGATTCATTTAACAAAGGCCACAATCCAATCCGTTAATAAAACTATTTTGTACACCGCCTACATATATTATGTGTTCCTGGAAGTTTAAGCCAATAATATTGACGTTTTATTTTCGGTCTTCGAGTATTTTTCCAACTAACGTGGGTGTCGACATATTTTGTAATTTTCCTGATAAACGTTTTAACTAGTCTGAATAACATTATTATATGGAGTGGGCATAATATTTTCAATTATAGGTTTTGTGGTATTCAGTGTGAAACAGTAAAATTTTATTTGAATGATTCCTAGAAGTATTCTATTTCCGAGTACTCTGTTTGATGGATTTTGCTATATTATTGGAATTAGATATCTTTGGATAAGTGGTTTTCAAAATTACATTATGAAAACCAATACAGGTTAATGAAATAACTAAAATAGGTCCAAAAAACTAACTTCTCCATTTTCGCTAGCCTTTTCAGATCATCATTTTTCTTGGCATGTTCACCCGAAAATTAACCACCGCCTCACGAAACGCCGATAGCAAAATAATGTAACATAAAGGCGGGTGCATAATGTCGGCATTGCACGCGCCACCTACGACGCTAGCGACACATTTTATGACCCGACCGTGGCGCGAATTGCAACTAACTGCCGATACGTTTGGGAATGTACGGGGCCATAGTTTGGTCGGCAACGTGATTTGAGTTTGCAATTTGAGTTAAAAAGTTTTGTTGATTCTCGCCTAGTTCTGATTGAGTGAAAATGTTATAAACCGCAGGCTATTTGTAAAACTTGTGATTATATTTAAGGAACAACAAACATAATTGCTTAAATTTTTGTTGAAGTAAAGTTTATTTTTGAGTAGCAATTCATTTACCTACGGCACATAATTATGGCTAAAGAAAGGAAAAATCGGTAATTTTGCCAAGATGATGTAAACGATGATTTTAAATATGAGTCAAAAATAATAGATTTATAAGTTTTTGCATCAGGATAGTAACGAATTCATAATGATTTTTTTAAACTTGAAATATTGATTTATCTACAAATTTATAGTTTAGCGTTAAATAAAATACCAGGCGTTCACGTTCTCAATGTCCTCCCATACGCTTTCTCAATCGGTTACCAATAACCAGTGTGTTGCTGAACAAAACTTGTGTTGTAAGCTATTTATTGCCTATTTACAATCATTCCGAGTAGTGCGACTGTGCGCTTTACAACATAGTCCGCTATTGTGCCCCCCGCCTTGCTACACGCGTGAAAAAGTTGGCGAGTAAAGAATGAGAAATACCTGTCTTATGTTCGAAGAAAAATACTTTGTTTTGTGATACCAGAGTATATTTCGTTCTGAGTATCTTTATTCCAATGCTACACGTCTTTGTGTATTTTCGTTGGTTTGGTAGAATTTCGATACATACTTCCACATGATA
Source organism: Lithophane leautieri (assembly GCA_949152455.1). NCBI lineage: Eukaryota > Metazoa > Arthropoda > Insecta > Lepidoptera > Noctuidae > Lithophane > Lithophane leautieri. The sequence goes on along the minus strand of OX424463.1, from coordinate 982,579 downwards.
TTATGACTTCTTTTTTCTGGTAGTTATGAACATGACTGCAGGTCGTGAGGGGCTTATTCTGAATTCCAATCCTGGGTTGGACCGTAATATTATTATTTGATTTGATTATCACAGTACTTACACTTTTCAGTACTAAGTTAGTATGCAAAATCATAGTTCATATATCCTCATAAAGTCCTTGAGCTTCTTATTTTATTTTTTATATATCAGCATAAAAAAGCGTAACTTTTTTTTAAGTTGTGTTTAAGTACTTATATATTTTATTTAGTTTACAGAAAACTGTGAATTCTTTTACAGTATAATAGTATGCCAGTATTTTCAAAAACCAAAAGTTCTCGCGTTTCCAGAAAGGCTTCTTTTAATTCATTCCGATTCCCAAAAGGCCGATGCAACAATGGGTCCATTCTTCATACAGTTGTAGTGTTCTAGACGGAACTAAGCCCCGATGAGCGAAGCCTTAGCTTGGACTAATTAATGCACTGCTCACAAAGTCTGCGTGGTCTTGTGAGGCCACCTTTGTGTAACAATTATGAAGGTATGTAGGTATTCGTAGGGAGTAGAGGTTTCTATGGCAAAAAGTTCCATGTAGATGGTGTGATATTGCTTTAAAAATTATTGGCAAACTTTGACTGGGTGACTGCTTTAGACAGCACTGCAGGTGTGCCCGTAGAACTAAGTGTATGACTACTTGGAAGAAGCCGTTTAGGTAAATTGATGGAATCAAGGAGCTTTTTTTTTTATTCTGTCCGGTTTTACTAAGATGCATGTGATTAAAACCTTATAACATTAAAAATACTTACCAGTTCAAATCTACAACTACTCTTGAGCCTGTTTTATTATATTTACAGTTTCTTTTTGTTTGTGAAATTTTATTTCCTTGCACTTATCTAAATTAGAAAACCAACACAAACAAATACTGCAGAATTCCGCTAGAAACTGCAGCAAAACTCAAATAAATCCATCCATACCAATCCTCTATTACAGAATTAAGACTTGGATCTCTGGCGCTGACCAAACTGATTAGTATTCGTGAGGCGCCTCCGCAGAGGTATCGAGAGTTATGACGACCGCCTTGCAGGAAGAGAGATGCAATAAAGTGAATTATGCACACAACTGCGATACTTTGTTCCGTACCCTCGAGAATTTGGCTGGGGTTTGGTGGTGAGAGGAGCGGGAGCGGGGATGGAGTTCTCAGGAAGTAGCGTTTTATAGTTTTGGCAATAACTTTTACAATCAACATAGCGTGAGTGTTGTAACAAGTGATTGAAGAAAGATTAGTTTTCAAAAAAATGTTTTATCTATTGATGGTCTTACACCCGTAAGACCATCAATAGATAAAACATTTTTTGGTCTTAATAATAATTGTCAGCCAAAATCTGCAGAATCCCAAAAAAAACCTATCCAATTACCATTTGGGAGTAGAACAGTGTAACGAAAACGCTACGCCAATTTGTAAAACATGACAGTTGACCCAATTCCATAACTAAAGATAGAAAAACCGTAAGAGCCCGCACACACGCCACCGACCCCGTACTAAGCCATCATCCCGACACTCGCATACCCGCGGGACTCCTAATGCAGACTTACACAGAGCCGCAGTGTTCGTTCAATTTAAACTTTAATATGCAACCGACTACCGCGCCAAATTGGAAATAATGATCTGTGAGAGCACTATTTTATTTTTCCCGGCTGTATTGTGTTTGTGGTGCGCGGCATTAATGCAATACCGATATTACGATTCAGGGATATCATTTTAGTTTGGTTCGTAAATAAAATGGTTTGTTAAAAATTGTATTGGGTTTAACAAAATTTACGTAGATATTTTTCCAAATATATCGAGTTATAAACGAATGAATTTCGGGCAAATTATTTGTGAAAAATATTAACAATGGAGGAATAAATCCGTTGGACAAAATTTTATTGTGAAAGAAAGCTCTATTCAAGTTTCAAGAGGATACGATCGTATCATAGCGCAAGCTACGTCGTAGTACAGTGCAAGCTACGCCGTAGCTAGCGTAGCGCGTAGCGAAGCGATACAAGCAATGCAGTTTTCTACGTTTTGTATGTTCATGACTGGAGCAGAATATTCTCAATAATTATTGGTTCTTAATGAGGTCAAGAAAGAAAATATAATCAAGTTATGTTTTAAGGTAAAAGTGAGTTTAGGGATATGAATAGCTTGAAAGCATCAACCATTAACAGTTGTTTCAACAATAGGCCTCATCATTCCTGTTTTATAGGCACACCGATAATTTCAATCGCGCATCAAGGCACATTTTATCGCACATCCTTTGGAACTATAAAAAATATATTACAGCCATAACACCATAGAATCAGCGGCTTTTTGGTACGAGATACAAATAAAACACGGTGATAACGCAGCACGACAGACGATAAAAGTGATATACGTTGTAAAAATCACGCTGGAAGCACCGTGTTTGCATAATGTAAGTTTTATTTTGTGGCTTATTGAATATGTTTATGAGGTGTGGTCGCAAATGTTGAGTTATGACGGTTGGAGGTGATGGTTACTAGTTATCAGCTGTGGCAGTTGATAGGGTTTGGTTAGAGGTCATCAAGCTGGGTATCATCCGGTTTACCAAAACCTCCAACTATCGGATATAGAATTGCATAATAAGAAGTTCCAGAAAGCTTTTGCTATTTTCCGAAGACTTGATTTTGAATGAAAGTGTAAGCAGCTCGAATACTTTTTTTTTAAATTTGCTATCCTTTTTAATAAATCCATACTTATTGTCTTCCAACTGTGACTGTAGTTTAGATTTTTATTCTTAGTTCAATCGACTCAATAAACAAAAAAGAATCAATAACAATCACCTTCGCTTACTCTTTCACTTCCCAAGCTCCCGTTAAAACTAAGCAAATAACATGCAATCAAAATCTGCATTTCAAATTCATAATCTTACTTTTCAATTTAATTTCGAGGAACAAGTTGCAGAGCTAAAGAAATATTCGCTGCAAGAGACGCTCCGATGCCGCGATATTCCATCTTGTGATTTGCCAAGCGAATATAAATCTTAATTGCCACATTTTAAGGGCCCTAGTCGCGGTGGTTTTTTGCTGAGGCCCTCCAAATGGTGCTAGAGGTGCGGCGTGCTTGAGGTTGGCGTGTGGTACAAGGTAATAGTGCAACAGTTTCTGGAGGTGTTTATTTTATACTAGCGACCAGTTTTTACGCTTTGACAAAACATCAAGATTTCTATATTATTTGTTAGTTTAATATTAATACATTACACATATTTACATTATACATATTGTAAATCTTCCGTAACTTTTTGTGGATGGTGAAAACCGCAACCGAAAAGCAACTTTAATTTAATATAATAGACCTAGGTTTTTAAATAAACTCCCGAACAGTATTGTTTGTTCTGGTTTGAAAAATAATATTTCATTGGATTTACACAAGTGCTGGAGTTTTTACTTGATCCCATCGTAAGTGAGTTGGAGCTTCTTCGGTCAATGAAAGAATTCAGAATAATACTATTCTGGTGAACAAGACATTAAAAAACGATTAACTTGCTCGTTTTATTACTATTAATTTACTCAAATATGAAGAAGATATGATATGAATTAATGAAGCCAAGGCATAGAAAATACAAAATGTAAACATTCCATAATTAAGTTATTTGTCAACTGAAATAAAAAATAAGCCCTCTCAAACATTGCGGGAAAGTCCGAAAGCGATACCGGGACCCTTGGCAACAGGCAACTGAAGGAACATGGATGAGTTTTAGTCAGTAAAAGTCTGACACGCCCTCCCGCTCCACACAGAGCGAGAGAAGTCATTTGACGAATTACCACGCTCAAAAAAAAAAACCCCTCTCAAACATTCCCTACTATGCTCAACTATTCCCATTCTGCTCTCACCCTAAACTTGTACCACAACATAAGGTGAAAAAGTAAGGTTTCCTGAGACACTGTCGCGGAAAATTTAAGCCTGCATTTATGTTAGTTTATTTTTCGAGTGTTAGGTAATTTCTGCCATGTTTCTTACGCCGCCGAGTTTTTTATTCCAATGGATTTTCTTTGTACCCGTCTTATGTGAGTGACAAAGGATGTCACATCTTATAATCTATCCTGTGTCTTGTTAGGGAATGGAGTTGAAATAAATCTGAAAGCTTTGAATACTGTTTTTATTTTCGCTGACCTGGATTTGAGACTAGATCATAATTATGAAAGCAACGGCAATAGCAAGTGTCTGTCTTGAAACAGACTGGCATTCGAATAGTTTGTAAGTCAAGTTGAGAAACAAGCATCTGTTAATTAATTTTTGTTGATGACTGAACTTAAAATCAGTTAGATTCATCAGTTCAAGTAGTTTTTTTGCTCATACAACTAGAAAAAGTGTTCATAGAAAACTTCATAGTGGTCGATACAAAGAAATGTTAGTGTTAGTACTAAAAATACCTTTAAAATCTGAGATTTGATAATAATCCCAAGCTTCAAAATATTTCTTATAACATATCATTGAGGCGTTTGACTTCATTATAACGAAGCACTTCGTAAAAAGTATGCCAACAAATCTCAGTCGCACTATTTCAAAGATTAAAATTCACATTTCTGACGCGAATTACGGCGCACGGTCCCAATTAGTCGATTCCCATGGAGAAAATTCGACAAAAACTCCATAGCAGATGAAGCCATAGAAATTGGAGATATCTAAATGCATGTAAAGCAGAATTTTTACCTTGTCAACCAAATTATGGTACTCAAAGGACACATTTTCGATGAAACCATAGTACCAACATAATGTGAATGTACAGTAGGTGAAACTCTTTTGTCCACCAACAGAAGGTACCTACACAGTAGGTAATTCTAAGCAGCCTATCAGGACTTACATGCTGGTACATTGTCCATACATCGTACACTAACCCTGCGTGGTCTATAACTGCATTGATTAAGGTGCAGTACAATTTACACGTACCTGTAATACCTAGCGGCTTTGTGCGCCACAATGGAGGGTTAACGCGAACCCGTTTGTCTATGTTGGTGACGTCATTTCATGGCGGTTGATGGCGCAAAAACGATGGGTTTGGAGGGTTAGGCTTGAATGTGTTTTGTGACACTACTGCGAATAGTAAAAAACAACTTGAAAACGGTATTATCATGACAGACATGTAATAGGTTAACGATAATGTATGATGTGCTTCTCTAAAAATGAATAAGTACAGTTCATTGAAAAGGATGAAAAGTCGGGAGATTTGGTAATATCCGGGTGAGTAAACTCGTAAACAATAATAATAACATGAAGGTGTAACACAAAAGTTATGGTATGTTTATAGGACCTGCGGGTGTCGTAAAATGTAACTAAAGGACCACGTTATGATGATGGTCGACAAAGTCCTCACGTTTACTTCTTCTATTTTCGTATCGGATCGTCATGAGGCACATGCAGTAGGTATGAGAGCAGCTCTTGTGATGGTACACAGATCAGTTGAAAACATATTCAAAAACTTATGTTTAGTGATAAACATCTAATACACTAGGTAAATAAGCGATCAAATTATTTATGAAAATTGCGTAGAACTAAAACCATAATTCCAAATTGAACCCAATAATTCTACCACTTTCAAAGCGTAGTATTCATTTCCATATTTTCTCAAAATCACCAAGTAAATGGAATGTCAACTGTAGTCTCGACAATTCGTCGCCCGAACTAACAACATTTTGCCGCTTTGCAAATTGCTCGCTTGCAACATAATACCTTTGCGTCCTTCATAATAAAACAGCCTTCCCTAATTAATATTCAGCAACAGTACCGTTTCTTGAATAATTAAACTTTTTTTATGGAAAATAAAAGACTCTTACTTAATAGTCTTGAAATGAAGTAATGTTAATTGAGCATTTGTCTGTTAAATGACATTAAGGGGGTTAAATGTTCCACGAGGCGAGTAGAAAAAAGTGTTATAGACTTTATATTCAGTGTTCTTACACTAAACGAAAATGTATCGAAAAAGTAGTTAAATACTGCGTTTTCGATAAGTTTTCGCTTCGTTAGAGCTTTTTACACTATGCTTATTGTAGGAATCGAGGCGAAGGTGACCTTTATTTTATGCAATAATTGTTAAAGATATATGACTAAGTAAATTATCTGATACTTGGCACTCTGGATTCAAACTGAAATATTTATATTGAAAAATCTATATTACATATCCAAGAAAGAAAATTCTTAATTGTATGACTCAGAAAATATTAGATTTAGTTCCATATTTTGTTGTTCAGCTGGCGAATCCATTTCCATTCCATATTGAATGGATTAGTGGAACGGAAATGGCGGCGGAAAAAATCCAAAAAAAGATGCAAATGTACTCCTTTTTTTTCATGGAAACTAAGCTTAGTTCTCCGTAAATATTACTTTAACAAAGGCAAAGTCTGCCTGTTTGACCATCCTTTTATAAAAGTGTATTTAATAAACAGAGATACTTATTACCTACATTATCTCTTTATTTCTTTTTAAAAACATAATCTTTACATTTTTAAATATTTTATAAAGAACATAAAAAAAAATATTACCTACATTATTATTTCGGTACACATATTAGTTACATAATTAAGTCGGAAATACGTGACAGTCGCTTCATGTAAAATACTGGTATTCAGCTGCATCCGGTTAGATTGGAAGCCGACCCCAACGTAGTTGGGAAAAGGCTAGGCAGATGATGATGACGTGACTGATTGAACTAATCGGGGCGCCAGTGCCGCCTAGCGGCGCTCGACAGAGTCTACAACATAACGTTCGACCGGGTGGTCAAGCAGTGAACACGTTTAGGAACTGTCGCGCGTTCCGTATAGTAGTGTCGTGTCCTACAGTGTGTGAATTGCCAGTGTGATTAATTTGGTAGTAAATTATAATTTGATCAGGGGGCTTAAAACAGCTACTTGGGCAGAATCATAATAGGAAAATATATGAATAATCGTAAAATGTCACTAATTGACAATTCATAATAATGATCTGCGTGAGTTAAGGAACCCCAACCTACCAATATTAGCTTTGTCAGACAATAAGTATTTACTAGATTATTATTTCCCAATTTCCCCACTGCGCGATCAGCATTTATAATTATCTAGAACATGCGTCAATCTGATCACGCTGTGCATGTACTACGTTAGCAATTAAGTTAGTATATAAGATCAATATTTTGTTAGATTTAATTAATTACTGTTTCGCTGTAACTCTGTCGGAATAAAGTTATTTTTAAATACTTCCGTTGTCGCTTACTTAATTGGCGCAGCCGGTAGGATCTCTGTAGTCAGTTTGCCGTGTATACAATTCTACGTGGAGTAGCCGACGTCCGTGTCTACGGTTTAGCAGAGATCGCCGAACAAATAAATTCATTAAGAAGCCACTTCGAGTTACGGAAGAGGACCAGCCACAGCAGTAATTCAGGGAGCATGGAGCTAGCTGCGGAATTGTGAGTAAATCTTTTTCACCTTCCTCTCAGCTCTTCCATCTATATCCCAACCTTGTAATAGTCTATGTGTTTGTGTATTACTAGGGATTGGACAACGCCGTAATAATATTTGCATAGATTTTAATTGTACTAATATTTTAGAGTAGTGATAGTTTAGTAGCACATTAGTGTGATTTTTTTTTCTCCGCGTTGGTTTCTTTCATAACTTTTCACAATGGAAAACGTAACCCGTGTCCCACAGGAATTGGTTAACATCATACCAATATTCAGCGGCGACACTAGAATGTTGCCTTTATTTATAAAAAAATGTGAATACATTTTGTCTAAGTTCTTAGGAACCGCAGCCCAAAATGAATATTTATTTCATGTAGTAACAAGTAGGTTATCAGGCGAAGCAGCCAGTTTGGTAGGCGAAAGAGAAGCTATAGGTACGTGGGACGAGCTGAAGAAGTTGTTAAACCAACACTTCGGTGATCCACGCACAGAGGATTGTTTAGCAATGGAGTTAGAATCGTGTAGAATAAATAAGGGTGAAAGTTATTTAGATTTTTGCCATAGAATACAGCGGATGAGAAGTGTTTTATTTGCTAAAATATCAGAAACTATCATTGATGAATCTCTACGTAAGGCAAAGCAAATCATTTATAGTAACAGAGCAATGAATGCTTTCTTGTTTAATTTACCGCCATTTTTAGTTAGATTAGTTCGTTTGCGCGACGTCACAACGTTAGAGGATGCATTAAAAATAGTTTTAGAAGAACAAAACTTCCAGGCAGTCTATGAGTCGAAAACAAACGACAGACGTAATTTTAGCAGAAATAACAGACCCAATTTGCCAAATAACCAAAATGCAATTGAATCTAATAATCAAAAGAAAGATTCACATAGCATATCAAGTACACATGTACCGAATAGTGCTACAAACAGCACATTTACACCGAACAATTCGCATCAGCCCAGACATTATAAACAACATAATAATATTCAAAGAAATCAAGACAATTTTAATCGTACAAACAACAATAATGCGTCACCGCAGTCAAGTAGGTCATTTGTTCCGATTGCACAACCGAACCAACAGTTCGCGGCACATGCATCGAGCACGCCGTCTTTTGCAGCGCAAGCATCTACGTCGGGTGCGAATACTGATGTCACCATGCGTACTGCAAGTTCACGACGTGTTAATTACATAAATAATTCTAATAATAATGAACAGAGTTCAAGTTATTCGTACAATGAGTGCCAAGAATTTTCTCCTGAAGAACCCGGGGCGGGAAATTTTTGCATAACGGCCTCTACCCGAGAGAACGAATAAAAATAAATTGTAATAAACGCTTAAATTTACCACATATAGTTATACCAGAATTAAAGGCAGTTTTTATGATAGATACGGGGAGTGTTAGATCGTTTATAAGCCCGTATATAGCGAATAAATATTTTAAAAATTATTTACAGTATGAACCCTTCGAAGTTGTTAGCACTCACGCATCGAGTGTTCATAGTGAAACGGCTATTATTCCATTACCGGTTACCTTTGGAAGTCAAGAGTTCCATAAGTTTTATGTCTATAGTGTCGACGATAGGTATGATGGGTTAATAGGTAGCAATTTGCTGAAGCAATTACAGGCAAAGATTAATATGGAAAATCAGATACTACATTTAAAAAATACTGATATTCCTATCATATATTCACCACCTATGAGAGAGATATATAATCTACCATCTCGTAGTGAACTTAGAGTAAGACTCCCAGTCAACGTACTGAACGGGGAAGCTGTGTTAGATTTTAAGCAATTTACGGAAAGGATTCGAATGCCCGCCGCATTAGTTACGTGTATTGAAGGCTATGCAACAACTGTTATTCAGAATGGTAGCCATGAAAATAGAAAATTAGTAGTTACGGGACCTTTTCAAGTGGAACCATACATACAGGACCCATCTGTTAGTGTTAATTTCATAGATAATAATATAGAAGTGGACAGCTTGCTAACAAAGAATTTAGACAAATTACAGTTAGATCATATGAATTCAGAAGAACGAACGGTTATTGAGGGACTTTGTAAAGAATACAAAGATATATTTTATTGTGAAAATATTCCGTTAACCTTCACAAATCAGGTTAAACATAGAATAAGAACAAAAAATGAAGACCCAATAAACATTAAGGCACATAGATTGCCACCTATTCAAACAAAAGAGATCAGTAGTCAAGTCGAGAAAATGTTAAGGGATAACATTATCCAGGAATCTCATTCTCCCTGGAGTGCTCCCGTACATTTAGTGCCGAAAAAATTAGACGCGTCAGGCCAACAAAAATGGAGGATGGTAGTTGACTATAGACGGCTCAATGAAATCACAATTGATGATAAATACCCTTTGCCCAACATTAACGATTTATTTGACATGCTAGGTAATAGTACATACTTTACAACTCTCGACTTAGCTAGCGGGTACCATCAATTAGAGGTTCAGGAGAAAGATAGAGCTAAAACTGCGTTTAGCACACCTTCAGGTCATTATGAATTTAACAGAATGCCGTTTGGGTTAAAGACCGCACCCGCAACTTTTCAGCGAGCGATGGATAACGTCTTACGAGGCCTTCAAGGCTTACATTGCTTAATATATCTCGATGACGTCATTATTTTTTCTAAAAGCTTGCCTGAACATGTAGAAAAACTTAGAGCAGTTTTTGACCGCTTCCGTCAAACAAATTTAAAAGTTCAATTAGATAAGTCTCATTTTCTTAGAAAGGAAGTACTCTACCTAGGGCATACTATTACAAGTGAAGGTTTGAAACCAAATAATGATAAAATAGACGCTATTCTTAGGTATCCTATACCGGAAACGGTTACACAGATTAAAAGCTTTTTAGGACTAATCGGTTATTATAGGAAATTTATCAAAGATTTTGCCAAAATAACTAGACCATTAACCGCTTGTTTAAAGAAAGGTCGCAAAATTGTAATTAATGGGGAATATAAAGAATGTTTTGAGACATGTAAAAAGCTTTTAACAAATGCACCTTTGTTACAATTTCCTGACTTTAGTAAAACTTTTATTTTAACCACGGATGCATCCAATTTTGCGATCGGGGCTGTATTGTCACAAGGAACGATAGGCTCAGATAAGCCTGTAGCCTATGCTAGTAGAACCTTAAGCGACACAGAAGTAAAATATAGCACTATCGAGAAGGAATTTTTAGCCATAATATGGGCAGTTAAGCACTTTCGACCGTATTTGTATGGTAATAAGTTTACCATATTTACAGACCATAGACCATTAGCTTGGCTGTATTCATTGAAAGAGCCCAATAGTAAACTCACGCGATGGCGGTTAAGGTTAGAAGAGTACGATTTCGAAATAAAATATAAGAAAGGCCCTCAAAACACGAATGCAGATGCTTTATCTAGGATTAAGATTAATGCAATTGACGACGATTTAGATTCAATATTCGTAAATATAGGAGATAGGCAGGAACGTATACAAAAAATTATAGAAAACGAATTGCAAGACCCCGAAACTCCAATAGAAACGATAGAACTTTCGGATTCTGATGATGGGGTCACTGCCAACTCAGTTTCAAATAGAGAACACGAAGGCATTCCTAGTTTAAACGAAGCTGTCGATACTGTTAGAAATGTAAACGAAACGCAATCATCTGCTGTCACTCTCTTTTTATGTTCTCTCTCTCTTGCGCTGTCAACCGTTCTGCTGTTATGTCTGTTGCTCTGCGATCCATTAAAATCTCTTTTAATTGATATACATCTTGTATGATTTCATCAAATCTATTAGGTTATGGGACTAGCTGGCTTCCCTACGGTTAATTCAAGTATTATTTTCAAGTTCAGACAGATTGTCATAGTTTTCCTCCAGTTCGTTTTTTTTACAACAAGGCGTCATGGCCGACCCTAAAACGACCGTTGAAAAACTACGTGGTGTCGAAAATTACGGAACTTGGAAATTTGTAACAAAGATGTTACTAATACATGAAGAACTCTGGGATGCTGTGGAAGAAAAGAAGGGAAAAGATGACAAAATACAGAAGAAGGCATTAGCACGTATTTGTCTTCTTGTCCAGCCATGCGTCTATCCACACATTAGAAGCGCAGAGACGGCACATGAAGCTTGGCACAATCTTGAAAATGTCTATGAAAGTAAGGGCCTGAGCAGACGCTTGTCATTACTACGCACGTTATTCGGGATGAAACTTGATTCTTTCAAAAACATGGAGACGTATCTCACCAAGGTGGATGAGATAGGCCAACAGCTGGATGATATTGGTGCCAGCGTGGAAGACAACTTTTTAGCTATCGTGATGCTGAGCGGGCTCACATCAGACTATGACCCACTCATCATGACTTTGGAAAATTCTACGTTGAAACTCACCACAGAATTTGTGAGATCAAGATTAACTCAGGAATACTAACGAAGACAGCAAAGAGAAGATGTAGGCACAGCACTGATTGTGAAGAAGCAGTCGAAAGTGTTTCGTTGCTTCAGATGCAAGAAACCGGGGCACAGTATCAAGGATTGTCCTCGCAAAGCTGTTTGCAAGGATGATGGTCATTCAAAGAGCAAAGGCTCAGATAAGGCCTTGTTGTCTGCGTTATCAGTCAAACTACTGAATAATGTTTGGTATGTGGACTCGGGCGCTACTAGTCATATGTGCAATAACAAAAATATTTTACATAATTTTGTGTGTGACACTCCAGTCACGGTTAGCGTTGCAAATGGCGAGAAACTGATGTCATGTGGCAAAGGAAATGTGAAAATTCCTTTACAGAACTCTTTAAAAACTGTAAGTGAAGTGTTATATGTACCCATGCTAGCAACAAACTTGCTTTCAGTCAGTGCAATGACACGTAAAGGTTTTAATGTAACATTTCAGAGAAATTTATGTAAAATTTATGATGGCAAGGAAGTAGTTGCCATGGCTACGTGTCAGAATGGTATTTATATACTTAATACCAAAGGTAATGCTTCTTTTGTGACTGAGGAGGGGCCATGTACTGTGTCTGTGTGTCAGGAGGGGAAAGGTTTTGTTTTACCAATAGAGCAAGTTGCGGAGGTGGTCGTGCCTGTCTCATCTCAGGCTGCGCCCAGGGAGTCGCAGGAGGTTTGGCATAAAAGGCTTGGACATCTCAATGTGCGGAGTATGCAGCTTTTAAAAGGTATGTCTACTGGCATAGATTTTGATAACTCAACTTTTAAATCATGTGTTGCTTGCATTCAAGGTAAACAAACAAAGTTGCCTTTTCCGAAAAAGTCAAAGAGTAGGGCAAAAGCCTCCTTGGGGCTTGTGCACAGTGATCTTTGTGGGCCATTTTCAACTAACTCACTTAGTGGATCGAGATACTTTCTAACGTTTATTGATGATTTTACCAGGAAGACGTATGTCTATTTTCTGAAGTCTAAAAACCAAGTTTTTGATAAATTTAAGGAGTTTAAGGCTATGGTGGAAAATCAAACGGGTAACAAAATAAAAGTATTTCGCACTGACAATGGTGGTGAATATGTAAATAAATGTTTACAGGATTTCCTAAAGAGCTGTGGGATCCGTCACCAGACCACTGTACCCCACTCCCCGCAGCAAAATGGAGTTGCTGAACGCGCCAACCGTACCATAGTGGAGAAGGCCAGGTGCATGCTTCAGGATGCAGGTCTTGATCAGCGGTTCTGGGCAGAGGCGGTAAACACTGCTGTTTACTTGAAGAACAGGAGTCCGACCAAAGCGGTTCTAGGTACTACTCCTGAGGAAAAGTGGTCAAATAAAAAGGTAAATATTACTCACCTTAGAACTTTTGGCTGTTTAGCTTATGCATTGACAGAAAAACGTAAGAAATTTGATCCAAAATGTAAGAAATACATATTTGTGGGCTACTGTGAAGAGACAAAAGGGTATAGATTATTAAATCCTTTACATCCGTCAGAATGCATAAAGGCAAGGAATGTAACATTCCTAGAAAATGAATTTTATCCATCAAAAGGTGAAAGTGATGACTTCACTGAGCTAGTGTTAACACATTCTCACAATCAAAACTCTTCAGAGTCACCAAACTTGTCTAGTCCAGATCAGGCCTCATTAGATTCAAATGATGAAACAGGGATACTCAGTAATGCGAGATCTGATGAATCTAATTCAAGGTCCAGGAATAGTATTATATCTGTAAGTAGCTCTGAATCAGATGGTTCGCGTGATGAAACTTACGTTCCAGAGGACACAACAATGGATACTTCAGCAGAGTACAGCGAAGCTGTGAACTTGGCATCATACATCATCACACAACAAGGCTTTGATGACGAACCAGAAACAGTGGTGGAAGCTTTGCAAGGAACAGAATCCAAGAAATGGAAAGATGCTATGTCAGATGAGTATAAATCATTTTTGGATAACAAATGCTGGACTATGACTGACTTACCAGAAGGGCAGAGACCTGTGAAGTGCAAGTGGGTTTATAAAAAGAAGAGAGGATTGAATGGAGAAGTATTGAAATATAAAGCTCGATTGGTGGCAAAAGGTTATACACAAAAGTATGGTATAAACTATTACGAAACTTTCTCACCAGTGGTGAGATATTCAACTATTAGAATGCTGCTTGCTCTGGCCGCCGAGATGAAAATGGAGATAGATCACCTTAATGTGAAAACTGCATTTTTGAATGGAGACCTCAAGGAGACCATTTACATGGAACAGCCCGAGGGCTTTGAGGACAATAAGAACCCAGGGAAAGTTTATCGCTTGAATAAAGCGATTTATGGGCTTAAACAAGCTTCTAAGAGTTGGTATGAGAAGATAAATACAGTTATAGTAGAGAAACTGAGCTTTAGAAAGTCTTCTTCAGAACCATGTGTTTTTACGAAGAATCATAATGAAACTATGACCATAATAGCACTGTATGTCGATGACATAATCTTATTTTCAAACAACAAACAAGAAAAATTAAAGATTAAAGAGAAGCTTATGACTCAGTTCGAAATGAAGGATCTAGGGCCAGCTCATCACGTTCTTGGCATGAGACTATGCAGACGGGATGGCAAGTTGACATTGGATCAGTCTAGTTATATTAAAAGAGTATTAGAACGTTTTCAGATGTCTGATTGTAAAGCAGCGTGTACTTCTATGGAATCTGGATTGAAGCTAGTAAAACCAGATTGTGAAGAAAATAATTTTCCGTATAGAGAATTGGTTGGATGCTTGATGTACATTGCAGTCTGCACAAGGCCAGACATTGCTCACGCAGTCAGTATACTCAGTCAGTTCAACGATTGTCATGCTGAATTACACTGGAAGGCAGCAAAACGGGTGCTTCGATATCTGAAAGGTACGGTTAATCATTGTCTCACTTATGATAAGAGTAGCATGGCTGTCAGTGCCTACGTTGATGCAGATTGGGCTGCCAATGAGATAGATCGGAAATCATTTACTGGGTTTGTCTTTAAAATAGGGAAGTCCACAGTGTCATGGGAAAGTCGAAAGCAAAAGACAGTCGCTCTTTCCAGCACGGAGGCAGAGTATATGGCACTCTCTGATGCATGTAAAGAGGCTTTATTTATCAGAACATTCTTGTATGAGTGTTTAGGTACAAGTTGTACAATTTCTATGTATAACGATAGTCAATCTGCACAAAAACTTTGTATTAATCCTATGTATCATGCTAGAACTAAGCATATTGATGTACGACATCATTTCATTCGAGGAATTGTTAACAAAGATATTATTGATTTAATTTATTTGTCTACTGATAAAATGATAGCTGATGTTTTGACTAAACCTTTAACTAAAGAGAAAACTGAAAAATTTGTTAATCAGCTTGGTTTAACAGAGATAATTTAAATATGTATCGTAAAACTTAAAGATTCTATAACTCTATAGATATTTTGTATTTCAACTTTGTTGTTGTATTGTGCTTGAGTTAAGCTATTTAGTTTAGAATTTTTATAACTATAGGTTTTTATTTTAAGGGCCAGTTTAATTCATGATTGCTTTGTTTAAGGGCCAGTGTTAGAAATGTAAACGAAACGCAATCATCTGCTGTCACTCTCTTTTTATGTTCTCTCTCTCTTGCGCTGTCAACCGTTCTGCTGTTATGTCTGTTGCTCTGCGATCCATTAAAATCTCTTTTAATTGATATACATCTTGTATGATTTCATCAAATCTATTAGATACTAAACCAAAACAGATTTTAATTCATTCATGGTTTAAAAATAAATTAGACGTAAAAGATATTTCAAATAATAAACAAAAAATTCTCGAAGTTCACTTACCGACAAATAACGATATATTAGTTAAAGACTTTTTGAAAGAGTATATTGATCCAAAACATAAGTACTTTATATACTTCGAACACACATCTTTTAGAAAAACTTTTTCAAACATGGTAATTAAGTTATTTAAAAAGGATTCAGTTAAGTTAACCGAGTGTACAGAAAGAGTTATAAATTTGACAGGATCTGAAGAAGATCAAAAAGAAGTTATTTTAAAATACCACGACGGGAAAACATGTCATAGAGGTATTAAAGAAACTTTAACCAAACTTAAAAGACATTATTGGTGGGCAAACATGAAAGAGACAGTCACGGCAATCATAAATGCTTGCGAAACATGTAAACGCATGAAATATGATAGAAAGCCGATTAAACCCCACATTCAGTTAACACAAACCCAGGATGCCCCTTTTCAGGAAGCTTTTATGGATTTATTATATATTGAAGGGAAATATTATTTAACTATAGTGGATGCATTTAGTAAAATAGCACAAGCCATAGAGGTACCGAATAGGAGTACACCAGAGATAGTTAGGGCATTGATTAAATATTTCAGCATGTATGGTCTGCCTAAGAAAATTAGTTGCGATTCCGGTACAGAATTCAACAATACTTTGATTAAAGAAATGTTAAGCTTTTACAAAATTGAACTTCATATTGGGACGCCAAATAATCCCAGTTCAATGGCAATAGTAGAAAGGTTTCATTCTACCATTATTGAGATTTATCGTATAGCAAAATACGATAAAAGCGATTTAGATACAGCATCAGTTATGACTTATGCCATCATGGCTTATAACAACACCATACATTCAGCAACAGATTTTACGCCTTTTGAACTAGTATTTGGTCACACTTATTCCGATAATGTATTTAACGTGGATAGAGAGAAGAACTTAACTCAGAAATTATTGTTAGATCATAGAAAACGCCTTAAAATACTCTATGAATTCATAACAGAAAAATTAGAATCCGATAAAATTAAAATAATTAATAAAAAAGGTGGCGAAACGACACCGGTACTCGAACCAGACGATAATATTTACATGAAAGACACTAGGACTAGAAAAGCTAAAGAAAAACCTCGATATGAAAAAGCGAAAGTAATAGGTGAAGTTGAAAGAAATATAGTCCCAGTAGAAGTAAAGAAAAGGAAAACTAGAGTAGCCTTAAAAAATGTAAAACGTCCTCCACAGATCGTGCCTGGTACTTCTGGTACTAGTGGTGCCAACACTCACGCTGGACCTCCAAAACCTCGGTCAGAATCCGGGGATAGCAGCGATAAAGCGGGGAGTAGCAGTGAAGAGGAATAGTTATTGGACAATATACAAAAGTGTAGATTTAGAATCATTACACTTACAAATAGATAATAATATTCGGGATTTTATTAACTTGAAAATTAAAATTAAGGAAAATAGTCTTAGTAACGAAACTATAGGAATAGAAAACCAAATAGAATATCTTATTAAACTAACTAAGGATAGATTTTTTCAAATCTTACCTTTCCATTATAGAAATAAAAGAGCCTTGTTTAATCCATTAGGCTCACTTGTAAAAGCTATCACAGGAAATTTAGATGAAGATGATGCAATTAAATATGATAGAGAAATCCAAATGATACAGAACAAAGAGCATGTGGTCGAACGTAAAGTATCATCAATGCAAAAAGCTTTTGATAAATTAGTAAATGACTCTGAAATAATAAATTCAAATATTAAAAACTTGGGTTTACATACCAATGAAATGGAAAAATTAGTTGAACATGAGTTCAGGTTTAACAAACTTTTCCAAATATTAAATACTATGTATCAAATTTTAAATAACTTTCGGACCTGTTACGAAAACATACAAGAGATTGAAACGGCAATAGCCTTTAGCAAACTGAATACATTGCACCAATCCATTATAAATAGTACAGAATTATATAATACGTTAGAAGTCATTGCTAAACATGCTAGAACAATATACCCAGTAAGCAAACATAATTTAATAAAATTAGAACGTAATATCATACTTAAATCATATATAAATAACAACAAGTTAGTTTTTGTTTTAGAAGTTCCCCTAATAAATAACGAAACATATAATTATTACAAGGTTATACCCATCCCTATATTCCATTCTCCAAATACCTTTACAATAATACCCAAATATCCTTACCTGATGGTGAATAGATTGAAATACATGCCCGTGGTAAGCCCATGTACTGAGATTGAAAATGAAAAATTTCTTTGCGCTGAAACTAATTTAGCCCAGTTTCCAACCGAGACCTGCATTGAACAAATAATGCTGATGAAGAACAACTACAAAAACTGCATACAGAACCATATTGAAATAGAAAAAACTAAGATACAGAAAATAACCGACAACCAATGGTTGGTTTACTCAGAGGAAAATCTCATCATCACCGAGAATTGCAATACAGAAATCCTGAAGTACACTATTCTTGGGACCTACATCGTGACACCTGGCCAACAATGCGAGACACAAATAGGCGAAGTCATCGTTGCCGCCACCACAAACACTACAGTTTCCAGTTTCCAGCTGCCATTGATCCAGATGCCAGACCTACAACACGACATTCAGAGAAGATCAAAGAAAGTGGATTTAAGAAATGTGGACTTCAGTGATGTGAAAGAAGTGTTACAAAGTGCAAAATTTAGTGAAATAGACGATACGACACAAACAGTGACAATAGAAATTAGTATATGGACCATCTTAGAGTATGTGGTTATTGTAATAGCAATAGTTATCTTTATAATGTATAAATTTCAGTTCATAAACTTTTGTCGAAATTCTCCGAAACCGTCTGCGACACCTTCGGATAATTCCTCTCTTAGGGAGGGAGGAGTTAAGGAACCCCAACCTACCAATATTAGCTTTGTCAGACAATAAGTATTTACTAGATTATTATTTCCCAATTTCCCCACTGCGCGATCAGCATTTATAATTATCTAGAACATGCGTCAATCTGATCACGCTGTGCATGTACTACGTTAGCAATTAAGTTAGTATATAAGATCAATATTTTGTTAGATTTAATTAATTACTGTTTCGCTGTAACTCTGTCGGAATAAAGTTATTTTTAAATACTTCCGTTGTCGCTTACTTAATTCGTGCGATTCATATTACGAAATAATTCATCTTTTTGACAGTTTTATCTGGAGATTCGTAAAATGGTCCACATAGAATTGCTTTTGTGTCAAATTAGAGGAATTGCTAATGATAGCTGGAAATTTTGGAAATGAATTGCTTTTAGAGGAATTGCTAATGTGGCCGTTTTAAGCCCCCTAAAATGCATACAGTTTTCTATTTCTTTTCAATAACCAACACTACCCATAGTATGCCACCATAGTTAAAATTTATTATTTATTTATTTATTTATTATTGAACCACAAACACTATCCATACAGGATGACCCCAATACAATAGTGCCAACCTTTGTAATAAATATCATACATGCTATAAAATCTTAACCTAAAATACAAACACCCAGAATAACACCCAAAATATGGCTGATAATAACGAGAGAGAGAATTACCCTCTCCGTCACACAGATAACTATGTTCTCTGGCTAGTGGTGCTGTAGGCTGCAGTTTTCAAACATATTTTTTTCGTACCACTACAGTCTCCCAACACATTTTCAATGTATTGGAGTTTAAAAAGCCGCATCTTCCTCACAGTGACAAGACGCTGGCTGCGCGCCAAGGAAGCCAAATCTTAAATCCTTAAACAAGTCTAGTTCAGTAGAACCTCTCGAAATAGTGCTGTTTCCGAAGAATTTTCAATACTCTATAACGTAATAGTGATGTGGAAATTCCTTTTTGAATATGTTATAGTCTTTAATATTTTGCAGGATACGATCTTTATATCTCTTTATATTATATATACTACCGAATATTCGTAGTTGAGGAACTTTCAGACATTAGACTTGAAAATAAGTCTCCAAATGATGAATGATTCTCCGTTCCATATTCAATTTCCTCCGAGAAGAAGTGCTAAAGCGCTGAAGACAAGGTCTTTTTTTAAATGCAAACAAAACGATATGTACGCCTTAAGTTTGTAATTTTGGAATGATGATTTTTTGTAAATAAATACAGAGCTGAGAAAAGTAAAGTGCGATTTTGCAAATACCAATATATTCGATATAGGGTAATAAAAATGACATTTTCCGTTCGAGAGTTCCTTAGGCAACTTGCTTTGTGGCTGATGGATATTAACAAATACCTAAACCTATTCAGGATAATTTGCGGTAACATAGGTATATACGCAAGACGACCAACGCTACGTTAAAACACATACTTTTCAAAACCCATTAAAATTAAAATAATTAAAACACATTTTGCAGAAAGCAGAAGTCCCGTGTTCATTATTTTTACGCGAAATAAGAGAGTTTCATTCAACGCCTTTCGCTCAACATAAAGGGATGTGACTTGTTAACGAAAAATAAAGAAAAAACTATTTGCTTGCCATTTCACAGCTAGAACTAGTATCTTATATATATATTTGTGTGAAGTGAAATGTTGTAAAACCTTACTTTTGAGTACATAATAATTATGTAGTATTGATATAAAGGAAGATGTTACAGTGCAATTTCTGGTAGAATATTCCAAGGTAAAACTATGGTATATATTCCAACCAATTCAAAGCTCAGAATTAGTTCCGTAAAAAAACTGTAGGTACAGTAAAAGAAGTTTATTGTTATGCAAATTCATTCCCTACGCCATTTTGCCGTGTTACAGCAATTTCATACAACTGTCAAAGAATGACAGTTGTTATTTAATTATACGGAAAATTCAAGTTGGAAAACAAATTGGTTGACAATATTTTCCCTGACTTTGCATCAAAGTTCTCTCTTTGCGATCATAATAGCATAACTCTCCCGATTGAAGAGTGCCGACTGCTGGTGAAAGGTTGAATCGTCGGTCAAACCGTTGGGTGTTGCAGATAAGATAGATGGTGGTCACCTTTATAAATCACGTGGACCTTAGTGTCGTTTCGCATCTCGTTAGAGGAAGAATAAAAATGCAATACTTAAGTATTTTTTCATTACTTCATGGACTAGGTAATAGTTTTGAAGTCCCGCTATTCCTTACGATCGGGCCACAAACCTAAACATTTTATAAATTTTATTTTATTTTCGTGGTCTGTCTGTGTGATCGCGTTGTTCTTCTAAATTGCGCAATGAATTTTGATACGGTTTTCACCATCATTTAGAAAGGTTTATGTTGTAATACTTTAATTTAGAACTTACATAATATACTTAATAGAGAAATATCAATGTTTTGTCAATTCGTGGAAATCGTGCGAAGCAGGAGCGGGGCGCTAGTATTTTTTTATAATACATACCTTTGTAATAACACATGACTGCTCACTCCTTAAAGGATTACGAACTGTTCCTCGTACATACTCGTACAAATACCATGAATTATTATAAGATTAATCATAGAGTGTAACATTCTATTTCTTACGTCTTTGTACTTGAGACAGCCGACGCCGACGTGCTCATTAACATTAATCATGCCTCATGTGACGTCACTCACGTAATGATGATGTTGCACACTCATACGTGAATTATTTGAATGTCTATGTACTTTTAGAACCATGCTTGGAAGAATGTTTTTAAATATAGATAACTATAACAGATAAATTTTATGTTTTCTATGGAACTTTATGGTTTCTAAGGAAAATACTGTACGCCAGAATAATAGATGATGAATAATATTATTTTATGTTTGTCATAATATTATCTCAGAGAAACGTGTACACTTCTACGTGTATATTTTAAGACTGTCATTTTTTCGAAACATAAACATAATAATATTTATTTAAAATGAATTCCATATTCGTTTGAATGATCGAATGCAATCAGAGTTATATTTCTATCAGTCTTTACATCATAAGTTCGCCTTCTGCATGTAACCTTTACAGTACCTAAACTATATTCAGGTGATATCTTAAATATTAAAGTAATATCAATTTATTCTAATATAATAATTACTGAAGCTTTTTTTCTCCTAGGTTTCGTTTATTTTTACTTATGAGAGCGTCTCCTCTGCTCAGAAGTTCTAAAACATCCAAAACAAACTGTTCTTCTGAAATACTTAAACTAGTACTAACCTATCTCGACCTCACAAAGTGTAGTGTGTTTAACCACAGATTTTAAGAGTAAAGAGGTTAATCGAGTTAGTTTACAGCGCGAGAAGGTAAACAGGTTACTAGTTGGTTAACGGTCGCGGTTAAATAACTACGCCGTTAAACGTAGTTTAACGAACTTAACATGAGGTTACGAGCTACGTTATTATTATGACTGACTTAAGGTACGTTTAGAAAGATAATAACATCGCGCCTATATTCACCGAAGGGTAGGCAGCGATTTATATGCATTTAAAGGGAAAACTGACTGTGTGCCGTAAGCTGGATAGAATAAATGACTTTAAAATTACTGTCTTGCCGTTTTGAATACTTTTTATGTGGCCTAATTTTTTTTTAGATTTGGTAGAGTCGTGCGACGGTTTGTTGATACATGCATGGCGTCTGTCGGGACAGGTCAACTCAAAGCTGCAATTAATCTTTCTTCAAAAGACCCTTCCAGATTTTATTCTAAGGGCCCTGCATTGTAAGACTCACATGACATAATATCTTAATAATATAATGTTTGGACTTTAACCTTTTCGGCACCGCGGCGCTATTTGTACGTCACTATCCGTTAGACCCGCGCACAGCCCGTGAGGCCACGCGCCGAGTGCCGCTTATCAGCGCACACACAAAAAACACAAACACTTGAGATATCATGAAGAGATCATGACCTCTGCGTTTGTTTTGGCATTTCTTCTCAAGGATCAGTCAGGTAGGAAATGCCGTCGCCATCTAGATTAAAATATTTATCAAAAGATATTTACGTGTAAAAGTGTCTTAAAACTACACTTATAGTACCTACCTAACTACACCCACATTTCGTCAGATATGTTGTAATAGGCTCATGTTCCAGAGGGCAAGCCTATTACCATGAACTGAGCAAAAATGCAGGTTGAAGTCTCCGAGCTGCTACATAGACTTACGTAACGGAAAACTCAATAAATTTTGTGCGGGTCTAGCAAATGTCCCTACTCAGGGTCCACGTTTAAAGAAGGAACAGCACAAAAATGGATTTTATAAGATATCCGTCAATATTTATTCTATGTTCTTATTCTATAAAAAGCTGCGCCCCACGGTTTCACTCGCGTAAGTCTCTATCCCGTGCGAATGCGCGGATTAAAAGTATCCTATGTCCTAATCCATGGTTTACCCATGTGCCAAACATCGAATCGTTCAGCCATTTTAGCGTGAAAGCGTAACAAACAAACTCACTTTCACATTTATAATATTAGTTAGGGTTAGGATGTACACATCATTACAAAAACAATGTTAAAACATTATAAGGACAGTTTGTCGCAAAGATATCAAAGTTTACCCAAAAAACACTGTGGTAAAACCACTGTTAATAAAAACCGAAGGTATCCCAAACCGTAGCCGGCAGCTCATCTTAACAATCAGTCAACGTCATATCGTGAGATAAAATGCCATTTTGTATCATCCACTTTAGATTTATCGCGCTTAAGTATTGCCACACACTTAACTCGATTATTTAAAGCCCCGCCAGCTTTATTTAATGGCTTTATCTTACGATGTTCGTTTATTTTGTCGGTGGTTTCCGCTGAAGGGAACGAGATTGTTGATCTTTGGTTTTGGCGCAAATATTAGAAAAAATATGTTGAAAAATAGATTAGAAAGAAAGAAAGAAAGAAAATATATTTATTTGATCAATATACCATCAAAATATTTATACAAAAAACAAAGAACATAAAAACAGTATTGTGCACCTCACGGCTGCGCCAAACAGGCCCAGTTCAGCATGAATGCCAGACAACTAGTGCCTGACTGCCTGCCTGCCTGATTAGAGATAATTAAAGATGGATGATGGACTCTTAAATATTTATTTATTTATTTATATATATATATACTTTATTGTACACCACAAAAATATATAACAAAAGGAAAAAACAAACCCTACAAAATATACAATGGGCGGCCTTATCGCTTTCCGCGAACTCTTCCAGGCAACCTTGGAATGGACAGTGATTTGCCTGGACATAAAATGCGGCTGTCGTAGGTGCCAAAAATAAGTAAACAATATACTAAAATAGATACAAATATACTTAAATAATGATAACTAAAGCAATACATTTAGGTACTCATGTCTTACTCTCGTTATGATGTCACAATCACACGATACAGTTCCATTCACGTTCCAATTTATAGATTGGTATAGAAACCAATGATTTAAATATTTATTACAATCATAAAATAGTTATTTGTTATGCAAAGCTGCAAAGTTGTTATTTGACGCGAGTACTTGTATTGAAACGTTGCGAGGATTTCAAAGGCACGAGACGCAGAATAACTTTTCTGCCGAGCAAAACATAACTTTTGACCTCACTACAGCAAGGAAAATGCTAGGTGTCTCCATGCATCGAACAAATATTGTACGCTTTTATGTACTCTTCGCGCAATTTTTTCGGAAGAAAGCTCAATTCGGCGTTATGTACCGCTTGCATTAACTCTGCACTGCTAAACAAACCAAAATCCTGGTAAGTGAATTGAATATACAAAAGAAAATTATGTAAAGTTTTTTGAAGTGAAAACTTCTGTTGGTGCGTTGAGCATTTTTTTTATTTCTGGCCAGTGCGATTATTCTAAAAATGAGGTTGGCGCACTGACATGAAATAAGTATTAATGCATTATCAGTGGACCCGTATAGAAAATTATTGAATAGAAAGGTTCGAATTTTAAAAACTCTTTCTATTCTAGCGGATAAAATGCTGCTAATGATTTTGAATGATAAACAGAATCTTTCCGAGCTTGTGAGGTGAAAATAGCATTGCCTCGTTTATCAATATCGCACTTAGAATTTATTTTACTATTACCTAGCTGGACCAAGAAACGAATAAATAATGTTGTTGCACGTGTGTCTATTACTTACACACAAAGCACAATTATTGTGATATTCACATTCACATACCAAACCAACCTAACCAAACAATATTTGTTTCATCCGCCAACAGTATCACACACCCTTCACCCTTTGCAAATCCCTTAATCCTTACAATACTTAATTATTAATGAACAGCAAAAACAGGCGAGTTTTAACGCCGCTTAATAAATGAAGGTAATGTGAAAGTACAGACTGATGATTTATCAACGTCTTCTCAAGATAAAATTACGTCACACGAATTAGATTTATTATTGTCTTAGGTTAACTGAAGTGTGTCATGCGTTCTTAAAGGTTTTCCGACGTTTGATTTATTGTACGTGGTTATTACGAAAGTAGAGTTGTCATATTTACTTACAGCAATGGGAGGATAGGCTTAATTTAGAATAATTATGCCAAGGTGAACCAATTCAGTCTTAAATGAAGTTAACTTTGTTCGTGACTTAGGTATCACACTTGATGCCAGTTTGCACTTCGACAAGCACGTTGATAATATAGTGAACAAGGTGTATCAGATGTACGGCTTCGTCATGAGATCGTCACGTGACTTTGTGCGGCCCTCTACGTTCTTACTGCTTTATAAGACTTTGGTACGATCCCAGTTAGAATACGCCGTCCCCATCTGGAACCCCTTCTACGACAAATACGGCACTAGAATTGAAAGGGTACAGAAGAAGTTCTTACGTTCTATGAACTATAAGTGCTTCCAATCAAAGGTTCCTTACGTGCAGCTATTGAAACGGTATGGCGTTCTGAATTTGGGATCAAGGCGACTGTTACTTGATGTAATGACACTACACGGCATATGCAATAACAAATTTGATTGTATTGACCTTACAAACAAATTGTGTTACAAAGTACCCAGAAGTGTAATTTGAAGGGGGGTGCGTGTGCCTCAACTGTTCCACACAGACATATGCAGGACTAACGCTGGGGAACGCGCACCTCTTCGTCGCCTTGTTGATTCTTACAACGCGCATTTTATGGAACTGGATATATTTTGTTTATCTAAGCAATTATTTAAGAAAAAGGCTCTGGATATTTTGTTTACCTAGAAATTTAAGTTAAATTAAGCTAAGTAAAATTGTAATATTGGCACTATTGGCGGCGATCACTTGTTGTATTTTTTTATTTTTTATTATTTAGTCACTTGCACTTCTTCTAATTTTTAGTTAAAACGTGGACAATGGTGTGGGTCACATGTTTGTTAAATCTTAGTTTAATTATTTTTCTGTATTTTGTAGCATGTAACTGTTTTTTGTCCCCAATAAATAAATAAATAAATTCAAACAAGAGTTCCTTAATATCATTTTTACAAACTCATTGTGACAGATCCCACAAAATACTGCATCAAATCAATGAATCCATTTTAGGTCTAAACGAAAACAGCCAGACACGAACAAAGGTTTATGAAATAAATAATACCTACCAGCCAAAACAGTACCATTTAACGATATAATTGCAGGCAAAGAAACATCAACATTTTATTTCTAAGAATCACATTACATAGAGGAAATAAACATTCAGTCAAACTAGTCCCATTACAGCAACAAGTGCACAGTCAAAACTACGTGCTTCTAAAATACCATTACCTACATTGCATGTTATCCTTTCATATTCCCACAACTCGACCGTCACACATACAGTGCCGACATACAACGGAGGAGACTAGCGTGCGCTTTAATTGTGCGAATATTACCACTTGGCGGCCCGTGCGGGGTTCAGGCTTGTGACGAAGGGACGGTGCACACTGTACGGTCCGTGACTGTCTACCATTGACTGTTGGCAGTAGTTGGTGAAATAAAAATATTGCCAGCAGTGTTTATTACTGATGACTTTTTGGCAGACGGGCATTTCTTGGAAACAAACTCGAAGAAATGCCCGTCACAAGGTGCTAACCATTCTTGTCAGACGGTGCGTAATAATTAAATCAAGGATAATTCAAGGATTAACAAAATCTGAATAGCCAGGTTTACCTTTACACTACCTTTTAATCTGTAAGGTTTTCTAAAACAAAATCCCAGCTGTTATAACGTAGTTCTCTTATCCTCTCGGTAGTAAAATAATCAAAAACTGATGCAACATTATATTAAAGACTTATCACCTTTTTCTATTTTTTGAGGGAACTGGACTTTATATGGGTACAACATAAAACCTACGTTGAACTCTCAGCTTTAAATCAGAACGTTGAAATGAAACAAAATTTGGGCGTTAGTAAAAACTGCAAAAAGGTCGGCGCGTGTTGAAGTGGTCGACTGCGGTACTGAGGCATTGTGCGCTCTGTTGTTTCTACGTAATAATGCCGAGCTGCTGATTTAAACCACCGCGTATTGCATGTGTCGCGGTCTTTCGTGTTTGTCTGTCAACGTTCTTTAGTAGAACGCTATTTATCTCGCAGCTCTACGCTAGCGGCGCTCTACGGGAAAGGTATGTCACATTCATATCATTAACGAAAAATGTGAAATTGGTTGTTAGCTTCTCCACATTCATCATGGAGCTAAGTTCTGCACAAACGCCCTAGATAAACTCTTTTAAAAGATCTGGGCGAAATAATTCTCAACCCATCATTCATGCCCCAGATAGCAGTCCACATGCACCTGAAAACTTGCACAGATACACACACAGTTTCATAAAAACAGGTGATACCAAAAAAGCGCATAATTACCTGCCGTTTGAAATGATAATGAAGTATCATTAAAATATATTCAAGCACCTTAGGAACTCTTTGAACATTAGTTTCGGAGTCATCAGTAATAGCCGCGTCGCTCTGTCTTCGATGCAAATCGCGAATCGATTTGCCCCTGCCAATCGGTACTCGGAGAATTTAACACTTTTGAATTAATAAGCGCGAGATGAAAAAGTTTTTGCGGGTCTCCCGGTTTGTCAAATAACTTGTTATTACTTCGAAACCGGCGAGTAAGTTTCTTTTAAAAGGGTATTTTCCTTTAGGAATTGCAAACGGTATCAATGTTGGGTGCAACGATCTGATCAAAGCTTTTTGTAATAGTATCACGTTATGAGAACCTATGGGATTCTAAGCAGACGTTTTAGGTTTGCGAATCTTTGCTAACAAGTCTAGAATGATGGAGAACTTTAATTCCTTACTGGACTTGAGGATCTCAGATGGTAGCTAGGTACAGGTATGTAGTAAATAATTCGCATAATACACAAAAATGATGATAAAATCATCATCTATGTTAGGTCCAACCTGCTATAAAGTAAAATCAATAATTGTTTTATTTGCAATTGAAGTAACCACCTTAAGTTTTTACAACTAACTTTTCAATTAATTTGTTTTTCAAACAAATAACAAGCATGAACATATCTGTCTACAACCTTTTCAAAAGCTCTTTTAGTAATTATATCCTAATGGCATTATAATAATTTAAGTGTAGGAAAAATATTTAAAATTCTGCGGCAGTTCTCGTCAGTCACGTTCGGGATCGGGTTAAAATTCAACAGTTTTCGCCTTTTCCGTAAATTATTCAAATAAATTTTGGACATGCGACGTGACGGGAAAATGGCATGTTTAGGCACGTCAGGAGAACCCGTTCTGTATTTAAATTGTACGGTCATTATAAACGTACTAATGGAAGATCAACACATCTTTATTTATAAACATTCATTTGTTCCTAGTTATGCAGGAGCGGGAAGAGGAATAGAATTTGAATATATTTGTAACTAGCGACCCGCCCCTGCTTCGCACGGTTTTAAGCGCTTGATGAAACATTCTACACAAAACCTTAGTGAATTAACCTAAACCTTCCTCATGAATCACTCCGTCCATTGGTGAAAATCGTATGAAAATCCATTGCGTATTTTTTGAGTCTATCACCGCCAGACAAACAGACAGACGCGGTGCCGGCGCCAACTTTGTTTTATTTTATAATTGGCTTCCGCTCGCGGCTTCGCCCTCGTGAATGTCGGTTATTATGTACTAAAACCTTCCTCGAGAACCACTCTATCCATTGGTGAAAACAGCATGAAAATCGGTGTAGTAGTTTTTGAGTTGATCGTGAACAGACAAACAGACAGATGCGGCAGAGGACTTTGTTTTATAATATGTAGTGATGATGTAGTTATGTTCAAGGTTTCTGAAGAATAGTCTCAATTCTTTGTTCATCTTTTACCCATAACAGTCCTATAAATTGAAATTGAAAATATAGTTTTTAAACCTTTTGGGATAAAAGACGGCTAGGTAGGTACTGTAAAGGATGCAAAAGGCAATCTTGTGTTAGATAATTCTAAATTCAAGCGAATTTAGAATTATGAGAAGATGAATTTATCAGAAAACAAACTTAAAATTGTAGTTGAAAAACTTGTTTTTGCAAATGCAAATATAATAAAATAGAATATTTATTCAGTATTAAAATTGGTAATGTAATAACATAAAATCTTAGAAACAATTTACAAAGGTATTATAATGTTAGATGCCTGTACTAGGATAAACCTGTATCACAGGACATGTATGAAATGTAAATTGGTCGATTATTACTCGGTAACTTGTAGAGCCTACTTAGCTGTGATAGTTTTCCTTTTAATTTCGTTATAGATACTACAGCCGTGATTTTTTTACATATCCAAAACCAACCATTTTGCTGGTAGGACACTCGACTCTAACAAAAATTTGCACTTTAAAGCTTAATATTTTGCAAACGGATTCCTGTGGTTTAAGAAACTCACAATATTTTTAAACGAACTCTCTAACGACACCGCACACCATGGGATTGACAAGAAAAAAAAGCATCACCACGTTACGTGTACGGGAGGTACCCAAAAAAAAATTATTTATAAATATTTTATTTTACAACTTAGTAGGCGTGATTTTTACGTATACTCATACCAAATTACAGCTTTCTAAGAGTCTCTGAGCTAAGCCGCAGACAGACGGACATGGCGAAACTATAAAGGTATTTTGTTGACTACGGAACCCAAAAAAAAGAAATAGACGCGTGGAACTGTGCAAGTTTCTCTGAGATAAGATGATAAATATAAAATTAAATTGATCATCTATTTTTCTCCGCCCCCACACAATATTGTTCTACAAGCTATAGGTAACATATGGCATAACTGTAGGTGCAGTAATTAAAAGTATTAGATTACAAACATAATGTCTTGAAAAAAGAAGATACCTAGTACATTGGTTGACTAAAAATATAGAATGTTGGATGAAACGCAAGCCGGAACATTGTACTTCATAATGAGCTGGTGAAAACTCACCAAACAACAAATGGTAACAGCAAGAAAACAAGCAGAACGTAGTAATTTACGAGTTATGGAAGTGAATTATCTAATATCCTGCATCACTTGATACGAAAACTAGAACGGCAAAAAAACTCAAGCGTGCCTAATGAAGAAACTCAGCTGATCTAAGATAAAGTAATAAAATCAATCCGTACTTGAGTGGACTTCGTATCACTTAATTTCATAATTACTTACATTATTTTGTCTTTGTCCGAGCATGTTCCGAGCCCAAACACCTATATTAATTTTTCTATCATTCGCTGTCTCTTTCGAACATATTTCGTCACTCGTTACGTTAGTACATTAGCAACGCGCGTGCGCACCAGGCGTCATCATCACGCAAGGCCAACCGCCAACCGGCGAACTGTCAAATAAGATAAACACTTCAAATTGTTAACATTCATAGTAACAGTCTATAACAGTGTAACAGTGTTTTGTTTTATCGACCTAGAAATATAACGACAAAACGGTCTTTGAAACGTGTGTTGTATTTCATAAGTGAAGTGTAGAAGTAGTTCTAATTTACAGTGTTTACAGTGTTTCTAACATGTCTATGACATAACCTTTTCCGGATTTGTTTATAAATTCTACAAGGAAAATTTATCGTTATTGCCGAGTGATTACGGACTATAATAAACAAGATGAAGTGCGGCAAAAGAATAGTTTTATTTACATTATTCGCGATGAATGTAGTGGATCAGCCCGCACCCGAAGTAACTATCGAGCAAGGGATTTTGAGTGGTAAAATCAGTACCGATGGGTCGTTTTTTGAATACGTTGGAATACCTTACGCGACGACTAACAGCAGCACACGGTTCAAGGTAAGCGTGATCGATATCTACTTACTTATTTAAAGGCTTTTTAACCAATATCTAAATAGCTACTGTTAAACAAACATATAACACAGATAGATACTTATCTACTTATTGGTTTTGTAACAATCGGTCTTATAGTATACGAAATCCTAATATTTTATCAACATTCATCGTGTTATAATTTGCAAAGATAAGACTAATTATGTAGGTCATCATTAGTCTGTAATATCTGAGGTTAGCTCGAGGTCATTTAATATATTATTTATTATATATAATTAATAGTTGATAATGATAACGTGTTAATTATGATTTAAGGGTAGTTGTACATGGTGAAAGTAACTAACGCAGTTACTTAAATAGTGTGCAAGCTTTATGCGTCGTTTACAAATGTAGTTAAGTGCACATAGCAATAGCTTACACTAATAAATAATACATTTATTACTTAAACAATTGTATTAACTCATGCATGAAACGTGTGCTTGAATACGACAAGGTATTTAGACCGATATTTTTCTTCCTTAGGCACCACATCCACCACCATCTTGGAAAGGAGTTTACAAAGCTGTGGATGAGATATATCAATGTCCACAATCCTCATTGACAGGTGTTGTTGGAACAGAAGACTGTTTGAAAATCAATGTCTACGTACCAGCTTTAGCTAAAAAACCACTAGCAGTCATGGTTTATATCCATGGAGGAGCATTTTTACTAGGCAGTGGAGGAAAATTTATATACGCACCTGATTTTCTAGTCAAACACAACGTAATATTAGTCACATTTAACTATAGACTTGGAGTGTTAGGATTCCTCTGTCTGGGTATCAAAGAAGCTCCAGGTAATGCTGGGATTAAAGACCAGATTGCAGCGTTAAGATGGGTTAAGAAAAACATTGCAGCATTCGGTGGAGATCCTGATAATGTCACAGTTTTTGGACAAAGTGCTGGAGCGACTTCTGCGTCATTGTTACTGGCTAGTAACGCAACTGAAGGATTGTTTCAAAAAGTAATCGTTCAAAGTGGTTCTTCTATATCTAGTTGGGCAATCAACAGACAGCCATTATGGGTAGCTAGTCTAATAGCGAAAGAGTTAGGCTTCTATACTGAAGATCCAAAGGAAATATTTGAAATATTTTCCAAAATACCGTACAAGAAACTGTTAAAAGCTAGACCAAAAAAACCACTTGGCATGTATTTTGACACTCAATTATTAAATTATCCTTGCGTTGAGCAAGAAATTGAAGGAGAAGAGGCTGTTATAACAGATTACCCTTACAATATTTTTAGTGATAATCCTAAAAATATACCAGTAATTTATGGAACAACAAGTAGAGAAGGAATCTTCTTAATACCTGACGACACAAATGAATCTTTAGCAGCAAGAGATGGTAGATATATATTTGCATCTGATCTACAGTTTCCTTCAGAGGAAGAAGCGGCTAATGTATCGAAGATGGCGAGAGAATTTTACTTTGGTGAAAAGAATATCAGCTTTGAAGTACAAAGTAATATTATTGATCTCAACACACAGTTGTATTTTGAAGCACCTGCTATATTAGAGTCAGAAGCTCTAATTAAGAATGCTAAAGCTAACGTTTATAATTATTACTTTAATTACGCTGGTGGAAGAAACTTTCTAAAGTTTATATCTGGATTTAAGAATGAACCAGGAGCTTGTCACAGTGACGAAATTTTGTATTTGTTCAAGGGAAATGTTTGGCCTTTCCCTATCAGTAAAGATGATCAAAAACTTATAGATTGGATGACTAAGATTTGGACCAATTTTGCCAAATATGGGTTAGTATTATTTTTCTTGACCTATTTTTTTACCAAGTTTGATTAATGTAAAATATAAATGAACTTCGTTTTGGTTTTTTCAGAGATCCTACACCGATAAATCATTTACCAGTGAGATGGGAGCCTAGTACTAAGGATAACATGAAATTTCTTTACATAGACCAAGAATTGATAATGGGTTCTATTCCTAATCCCGAAGCTAATCGGCTATGGAAAAATATTTATGAAAAATATCGTAAGAAGATTAAACCCAATGATTTCAAAAGTTAAAAGCTTGTGTTTTTTTAACCTTTGTCTAATTAAATTCTTACTCAACAAGTTATTTTTAGTATATTTCCACCCTACACATGACCTCTTGAACACACTGACCTATTATCAGTAGATTTTGTAATAAAATATTGATAGTTATAATTACTAGTAGGGCCCCGGATCGCGCGCGTGACACCCGCTTACAAATCTCTGAACCAAAAAGCAATTATAAACTTTATCGTAGTCAAATTAAGAAATGTAATTATTTAGTGAGACACGGCGCGTCTAGTACAAAATTCATATTTTTATAAACCTAACATAGTCCTTTCATACAATAAGTTCTTGTTACTGTTCGAAAGACTTTTCCCATTTACTTTACAAACATTCAAAGTCAAAAGCTAAACCTGACAAAAGACAAACTTTGCGTTTATTCTAAGGCTGAAAGTTGAACTATCAAATATGAAAAGTGGCAAAAGAATAGTTTTATTTACATTATTCGCAATAAACTTGGTAGAGCAGCCAGCACCCGAAGTGAGTGTTGAACAAGGGATTTTGAGCGGTAAAGTGAGCGCAGATGGGTCGTTTTTTGAGTACGTCGGCATTCCATATGCTTCTACAAATAGCAGCACGAGGTTCAAAGTAAGCTTGATTATTTGTTTGTTTATTGCACGGCATTTTATAGAGAATTACCTGTTTGAAACTGTTAACTATGTCTTGGATTTGTGTGTAAAAAGTGACTGAACAAAACATCGTTTCTCAAAGGAGTTACGTATTTACTTTACGTTACAGGCTCCATTGCCACCACTTCCATGGAATGGAATATACAAAGCGATTGATGAGAACTACCAGTGCCCACAACCTTCCATCTTTGGAGTCATTGGAACCGAAGATTGCTTAAAGATCAATGTCTACGTTCCAGTTAAAGATACAAAGCCATTTCCAGTCATGGTTTACATTCATGGTGGAACTTATATTATTGGGAATGGAGGAAAAGTTTTGTATGGACCTGATTTTCTAGTCAAACAAGATATTATTCTAGTTACTTTTAACTATAGACTTGGAGCGTTAGGATTTCTTTGTCTGGGTATTAAAGAGGCCCCAGGGAATGCTGGATTGAAAGACCAAATTGCTGCTTTGAGATGGGTTAAGAAAAATATTGCAGCGTTTGGCGGAGATCCCGATAACGTTACTGTTTTTGGATTGAGTGCCGGCGCGACTTCTGTTTCTATATTGATAGCTAGTGATGCTACTAAGGGCTTGTTTAATAGAGCAATTTTACAAAGTGGTGTATCTACCTCCAGTTGGGCAGTTAATCGTCAACCTTTATTTACAGCCAGTCTTGTAGCAAAAGAACTTGGTTATAACACCAAAGATCCAAAGGAGATATATGAAATGTTTTCTAAGATGCCGTACAAAGATTTGATCGCAGCTAAGCCGAAGAAACCTATTGGAAAATACTTTGACTTTCAGTTGATAAATTATCCCTGCGTTGAAAAAGTTATCGAAGGCGAAGAGGCTGTCTTGACAGATTTACCTTATAATTTGTTTAAGAGAAATTCTAATAATATATCTGTGATATACGGCACAACGAGTAGAGAAGGAGTGATCTTGTTACCCGAAGAGACTGAAGATACATTAAGAGAAAGAGATTCTAAGTACATATTTGCACCTGATTTAAAGTTTCCCACTGAAGATGAAGCTGCAAATCTGTCAGATGCAGTAAAGGAATACTACTTTGGTCCACAAAATATCAGTTTCAAAGTTTCCAATGCTTTGCTAGATCTCAATACACATCTTTATTTTGAAGTGCCAACTCTACTAGAATCTGAAATAGTTATAAACAAAACAAGTGCTCCTATCTATCACTATTATTTTAATTATTCTGGAGGAAGAAATTTTCTGAAATTCATTACGGGCTATATGAACGTCCCGGGGGCATGCCATGGTGATGAAATAATGTACTTGTTCAAGGGAAGCGTGTGGCCGTTCGCTATAAGTAAAAGAGATCAAACGATGATTGATTGGATGACCAGATTGTGGACGAATTTTGCTAGATATGGGTACGTATAGAGATGTTTATTTATTTTCTTTCTTTCAGGGAAATTATTATAGCAATTTACATTGCACAAAAATATTAAAACAATCTTAATTTTTTCAGAGATCCAACTTCAACTGCCAATGATTTTCCTGTAAGATGGGATCCCAGCACCAAAGACAATATGACATTTTTGTACATAAACGATGAATTGAAAATGGGGCCTATACCTAATCCGGAACCCTATCGATTATGGAAAGACATTTATAGTAAATATCGTAAAACTAACAAAGTAAATGATTTCAGAATATAATTCGTTGTTTGTATTGAAGAGAATCCTCTGCTAGATAGTTAATATATCTGCAGGTCAGTAATTTATATCTATTTATCAGTGAACCCTAAAATTTGTGTTATTCACTGTCTCTACTCGAGTATTCGTTCTGATAAAGCAATAATAAAGTACATACAAGTTGATATATTTTGTATCGTTGAACAAAGTATCGTACTGCAATACAATGTTCTGATAACACAATGACTTAAAGTTAAATCTTATCTTAGTAAAAAAATAAAAAAATATACAATGTATTTACGAAATATTGTTTGAATTGATCACGTTATGGATTTCAAAAGAACTACGGATGCAAATTGAATTACAAGTAGGTAGAACGAACATAATCCATAATCATAAATGCGAAAGTGAGTTTGTTTGTTTTTACGCTGTCACGGTAAAGCAGCAAATATCCAATGGAATATGACATTGGATACTTTTTATCCAGGTAGTACGTTCCCATGGAATAATATCCGACCTCCACGCGGGCGAAGCCGCGGGCAAAAGCATATGTTCAGAAACATTAAAATATAGGATTTCTTATACTATGACTTATATAATTTAGTTGTTTCATTTCACTAAAACACAATTATATTTTTTAACATGTTTTTTTTATTAATTTTAAAGTTTTTATTATTGACTTTATTATTCAATCTGGTTTAACAGGCACCACTACCTCCACCTAAGTGGAAAGGCGTCTACAAAGCTGTCGACGAAATGTATCAGTGTCCACAAAAGACTCCCCTTGGAGTAGTCGGCACTGAAGACTGCCTGAAAATCAATGTATATGTTCCATCTAAGGCTGAAGGACCACTACCTGTCATGGCCTACATCCATGGAGGCGCTTTTATTATGGGAAATGGCGGAAAAATGGTAATAGGACCAGATTTTCTAGTTAAGCGGAATGTTATATTAGTCACATTTAACTACAGACTTGGAGCTCTGGGCTTTCTATGTTTAGGAATCAAAGAAGCGCCTGGCAATGCTGGCTTAAAAGACCAGGTAGCTGCTTTGCGCTGGATTAATAAGAACATTGCAGCATTCGGAGGAGATCCAGATAATGTAACTATATTTGGTACAAGTGCCGGTGGAACGTCGGTATCTTTACTTGTAGCTAGTGAAGCAACAAATGGTCTTTTTAAACGAGCAATTGTGCATAGTGGATCTTCGTTGACAAGTTGGGCCATCAATTACGATCCAGTATTGGTAGCAAGCAAAATTGTAAGCATGTTAGGGTATGATGCAAAAGAACCTAAGAAGCTCTATGAACTATTTTCCAAGTTGTCATACAAAGAGTTAGTATTAGCAACAGCACATATTCCTATAACACAGCTTGCACATAATCATGTTTTTCAACTGCCGTGCATCGAGAAAAACTTTCCTGGAGTAGAATCAGTACTCGATGATCTGCCATATACTTTGCTAACCACCAAACCTAAAAATATTGCGCTTATGTACTCGACAACGGATCAAGAAGGAATATTTTTCATAGATGAAGAAAAGAAAGAGACGCTCGAAAATAGCAACAATCGAACTGTATTTGGTGAAGATTTAATATTCGCATCTAAAAATGAAGAAAACAAAATGTCGAATAAAGTAAAGGAATATTATTTTGGAAAAGAAGATATAAGCGATAAAACTATTATGAAATTATCAGATTTGTATACACATTTGTACTTTGAAGTACCTGTGATATTAGAAGCAGAAATATTGGCTCGGACAATTGACGCTCCCGTTTATAGTTTCTATTTCACATACTCTGGTAATAGGAATTTCGTCAAATTCAGTACAAAATATCGCGACGAAATAGGTGCAAGCCATGGAGACGACATGTTTTACATATTCAATGGTTTTATATGCCCCTACAGAATTAATGATAAGGATCAAATAATCATAGACAGGTTGACAACGATGTTGACAAACTTTGCTAAGTATGGGTAAGTTCCATTTTTACAAAAAAATAATTATAATTTTAGTAGATCCTCTCCTGCCACTCTTATAATTTAACAGTCTAGCAGACATCATCATGGCAGAGACTATCCTAACTAATAATATTATAACGCGAGCAACAGCTAGTAGAAAATATAGAAAAAAAACACACTAAATAACATGTTTTATTTCAGAGATCCAACTCCGAATGATTTGCCCGTCAGATGGGTTCCGCACAAAAAAGATCAATTGAACTTTTTAAACGTAGGCGATGAACTGAAGATGGTACCAGTACCAAATCCTGATGAATATCAATTATGGAAAGATATTTATAACAAGTATAGAAGAACTAAAGTTGCTTAGGAAGATATCTATGCAGTGTTGTTGAATTATACAATTGTTAATTATTGTTTTTATAATCATTGAAACTTTTACAAATTGAAATATAGATAGATTATTATTTTATACGGTAGAGGGCTCAAACATAGAAAATGTTTTTGTTTTAAATATTTTATTAAGCTTGACTGTACCTTTCTCTAAGCCATAAATTGAGATAGGCGTATCCGGTTCCGGTACGGTGAAGCGCTAAAGCCCCGCAGCGTCATATCCGCCCCAATCCGGCAGGTAGTGGGGATACGTTTGCGCAGTACATAACGATATCCATGATCCTCATTGGCGTTCGGATTACCGAACGGTGTAGTCGCGTTTAAAAGTAACTCGTTACTTTTAAAAAGGGTGTCCTACTTTTTAGTGTTAAATATATTAAAATAATTTGTGTTAAAATGAACTCTTTGGACGAAAATATTAATAATGATAGTATGGACAATGCCCCTTGTGCTCGGTCGCAATATAGTGGTTCGAGCAGTAGCAGCGATTCTTCTTCCACGGCGCGTAAAAGGAGACATCGTAGGCGAAAGGAGCGACGTCGCCGTACAAAGCTAAGTAAATTAGAGGACGCTTTTGAGAAACTTACTGAAAAAGTATCCTCTTTGCAAGATCTTATTGTTAAAAATAATACTCAGTCGTGCATGTCTGACAGCGAGTCTATTCTATATATTCCTAGCACTACTGAACTGGATAAGGAATTAAACAAAGAAAAAGGGATTGATTTTAAAATACAAACTACCCTCAAGTCGCAGACATTACAGACAAATAATACGCATCTTGAATTGCTTAACAAATTGCAACATTTTAACTCGCCTGACTGGGCTCAAGTACGTTATTCTGAAGTACAAAAACTTTATAATTCTACCCCAGGTTTTATAGAGTTGGAATGTAATGACGTTTTGAAAAATTTTGAACGTAATCGTTCGTTAGCGGTCGTTGAAAATTCTTTAGCTGCTTTGTCACATGCTGTTATTTTACAAAACGAAGCATTTCAAAAAGGCTTATGCCAATTCATTTCATGGGTATCCGAATTAAAAAACCCAACGACTACTGAAGAGATTACTTCAAAAATCAATGAATTGTTTGCCGACGGGGAATACCAAAAAATACAATCAGATTTATTACAAATGATATGTGGCAAACGGGCTGATATAGTGCAACAACGTCGTGATAGTATTTTAAATTCGGTAAAAGAAAATTGTTTTAAGGAATCGTTACGGAAAATACCCCCGTCCGCGAATCATTTATTTGACGATTCAAAGTTTACAGATTTTGTAGGAAAACAAGGGGGCGTCTTAAAAATTTTTCAAGCTGCACCCATTAAATTATCCTCGCAGGGTAGGTCGTATAGACCTTCTGTCCAAAGAAGGGACACGCAAGGAGGTAGGAAATATATAGTGCCTGTGCGCAACAGTGCAAACTATCGCCCCTCCACTAAT
The DNA here is from genome assembly GCA_949152455.1 of Lithophane leautieri. Taxonomy (NCBI): domain Eukaryota; kingdom Metazoa; phylum Arthropoda; class Insecta; order Lepidoptera; family Noctuidae; genus Lithophane; species Lithophane leautieri. Next base: position 943,634 of record OX424463.1, on the reverse strand, counting down.
AGTGGCTTTAATCCTGCGCAAGGACGTAAGAGAAAGGCAGAAGAGTTTTTTCGTCACACCGAAGATACACGATTCGGTAAGAAACGTAGTACCCTGGGACGGCGTGATAAACGAGTCGATTGACTATCATCAACGTTTTCAAGCCGGGGGAATCAAACATCGGGTAAGTGTCTGGAGGAAGTTGGGGGCACCTTTATATATACTAAAGATAATATCAGGCTATCGGATCCCCTTTTTAAGCAAACCACCGCTTGTTCATCCCTTCAGGATTCCCAAAAGATTTCACACAATAAATTCAAAAGAAATCTTAATCCAATTAAAGAAGCTAGTAGATCAAGAGGTGTTAGAAAAAGCTTCATGGACTCCGAGCTTTGTCTCAACAATTTTTCTTGTACCAAAAAAGGAAGCGAGGTATTCGTTTCGCCCGGTCTTCAATTTAAAATTACTAAACAAATATCTCAAAATAGACAAATTTCGATTGGTGAACATGTACAAAGTCCCCGACTTCCTCCAACCTCAGGATTGGTTAGTGAAAATAGACCTAAAAAATGCATATTTTCACCTGCCAATCGCGCCAGGACACAGACGTTTCCTCAGATTAATAGTATTGGACCAACTTTGGCAAATGACCTGCCTCCCCTTCGGTTTGGCAACTGCTCCGAAGGTTTTTGCCAGCCTGACAAATTGGATCGCGCAGATCTTAAGAAACCAAGGAGTGCGATTGCTGGTATATCTCGACGATTTTCTCCTGGCCAATCAGAATCGAGAAACTCTGCAAACTCACGCGAACTTAACCGTAAGACTTCTGCAGTCCCTTGGCTTTGTAATAAACTTTCAGAAGTCTTTATTGACTCCTCAGCAGTCAATCGAGTATCTGGGGATATTATGGGATCCTTGGCACAATGTCAAATTACTACCACCAGCAAAGGTTCGCTTATTGCAATCGAGAACTTCGAAAATAGCAAAAGCCACCAAGGTCAGTTTAAAAGAAGTCCAGAGTATACTAGGACTTTGGAATTTTGCCAGTTTCGTAGTCCCGCGAGGGCGCTTGAATTCTCGTGCAATGCTGACCTTCAGCAATTCCCTGTTGCGAAAAAATGTAAAAGGTCGAACACAGATGCCCGTCAAGGTAATTCCGAACCTGCACTGGTGGATACAGAATCACAATATGGCTTCTCAACTGCACGGTTCACCCCCAACTTATTTCCTTACGACGGACTCTGCCAAGACAGGTTGGGGTGCGCAGCTCAACAACGAGACCTTATGTGGCAGTTGGTTAGTACAGGAAAGAGACTCTCACAGCAATATCTTGGAGATGTTGGCAATTTTGCGAGTAATTCAGGTAAGAGGTCACCTAATGACCGATACAAGCGTATTAATTCAGAGCGACAACCGAACTGTAGTTTCTTACCTGCGCAACGAAGGCGGCACACAATCACAGCCTCTCCTAAACCTAACATACGAAGTCTTAGACGAAATAGATCGTTATCGGATACGTATGTCGGTATATCACCTTCCCGGTCGATACAACTACATAGCAGATCGGCTTTCAAGGAAATCTGCCCCAACAGAATGGCATTTGCTTCCCTGTGCTACCGGGAGAATTTTTCAGCGTTACGGAGTTCCCGAAATAGATCTTTTCGCGTCACGAACTGCTCATGTAGTACCCAGGTATGTAAGTCTAGATTTAGATCAGGCGGCTGCTTTCCACAATGCCTTCGGTCGCCCTTGGCACTACAGGTTAGCATGGGTATTCCCACCACCGTGTCTGATACCCAGAGTATTAGCGCACCTGAACCAGGCAACCGGCATGTACCTGGTGATAACACCCGATTGGGAGAAGGTCTTTTGGAGAGCAGATCTGGTGGCCCGCTCCATTCGCCCTCCTTACCAGGTGAGGGATTTGGACCAAGTCTTGATAGATACAATAACCAATCGACCGCCTCCACAAGTTCATCGATTGAATTTAAAGGTGTGGCTAATACAGGGTGGTCATCGCTATTAGATTCTTGGCAGAAAGATCAGATAGAAATTTTAGAAGGTAGCTGGAGGAAATCGACCTTAAATACTTATAAACCGGCATGGTTGCGATGGTGTAAATGGTCACGTGACAATAATGTGAGCTCTATGGATCCATCCCCGGAAGATGTGGCTCGATTTCTAACTGATTTGCATCTTAAATTTAAATTTGCCTATAATACAATTGCAGTACATAAGTCGGTGGTATGTACTTTTTGTCGTCCATCTAGTGGCTTCTCATTAGGTTCTCACATTATTATAAAGCGAATATTAAAAGGTATAGCATTAAAACAGCCACCCAAAGCTAAAAGTCCTATTTGGGACATTAATGTATTAATTAGATTCTTAGTTGACAATATTCCCTCCAAAATGTCATTGTTCGAAATTTCTAAAAGAACTGCAATTCTCCTTTTATTGTGTTCCGGGCGCAGAGTCCATGACCTTACTTTATTGAGTATAAATAAAGAAAACTTTGTGAGGAGTGACGATTCTATAGTGTTTTGGCCGATTTTTGGTTCCAAAACTGATAATATAACTTATAAGCAATCCGGTTGGCGCTTACTTAAAGGCGAGTCGAACTCTAACATTAACCCAATTTATTGGATTGACAAATTGCTAGAGTACTCTAATGATCGAAGGGGTAATATTGAGAGCTTATTTATAAGCACACGTGGTGAACCCAAACCAGCTACCCGCACCATAATAGGGGGCTGGATTAAGTTGTTGTTAAAACAAGCTGGTATAAACACTAGTCCAGGTAGTGTGCGGTCGGCGGTAGCCTCGGCGAGTTGGTCAGATAATATTCACATTGATCAAATTTTAGAGAGAGGAAATTGGCGCTCTGCTTTAACATTTCACAAATATTATAAAAAAGAAATCAAGGATTACAGGTCCACAAATGAATCAAATCATTCAAATCAGATCAGTAATCTGTTTCAAACGATAAGATGATTTACTTAATCGTAATATCGATGTAGTGATATAATTAAAGTCATAGGAACTAATTCTGTTGATTTAATATAAGTTGAACTGTTAAAAGTCTAAAATTAAATAACTTTTTTGATCACATTGGCGTTCTAATTTAGTCCCAATCCAGCAGTCGATAACAAACACTTCTCAATTTATGGCTTAGAGAAAGGTACAGTCAAGCTTAATAGAACAATTTTACCTAAAAATAAAATTGATATTAAGCATACTTACCTTTCTCTAAGCCAATTTATATTTCTGTCTGCTGATTCTTATTATAAATGTTTGTGTTTGACATCATTATCAATCACCGTAAATTGAGCCGCAATGAGGATCATGGATATCGTTATGTACTGCGCAAACGTATCCCCACTACCTGCCGGATTGGGGCGGATATGACGCTGCGGGGCTTTAGCGCTTCACCGTACCGGAACCGGATACGCCTATCTCAATTTATGGCTTAGAGAAAGGTAAGTATGCTTAATATCAATTTTATTTTTAGGTAAAATTGTTCTATTATATACGTCTTTGAAAGTAAGCGGGTCTCTAAAATTGATTTATTTTACTCATTCACATTCTACAATTATACTCAGTTATATCTGATCACGTAACACATTCACACACATGTACATTTCGTGCGTGCGTGCATTAATGCACCATGCACATAAATTTATACGCCAGAGGAAGTTTTATTAAGGTACCCATGCAATAAGGTAAAACATTCTGGAAAAGTAAGGGTAGTAATTAGAAGCTTAACAATTAATTGCAATACGTGACTTTGAACAATGCCTTGCAGTGTATTCCCTGCTAAAATCTATTCTTTTTTTTAAAGTAATAAATCAAAATCAAAAGTCATTTATTCAAACTAGGCAGAGAATCAGCATTTTTCGAACGTCAAAATTACATAAGAGAGTCCCCCAAAACGCGCACCCTTCACTTCCTTCAATACTTTGTATTGTAGGACGAAGTAGTCTACTGCAATGTAATGTTGTGATAACACAATCATTTTTAGTAAATTCTTATTAGACAGATATTGATACGATTCCGGATATGTTCCAAACCGTCCTTTATAGTAAAATAACAAACTATTTACAAATAAAATATTTATGTCATAAATAGGTAGGGTAAGGTGTAATAGTATTTCTTACGGCCGAACCCAATATCAGTCACCAGTTTTGGAGATAGAAAAACCTATCTATTTATGGTTTTAACGTCCCAATAGTCTGTCAGAGAATAAGGAATCTTACCGGCCCACATTATCTATCGATGGGAGGGTCTATAGCTTACTACGGATACCTATTTGTATCAATTGTCAATTTCTATCAAAAAGTCAAAGTTATTGAGACGCTTTGGGAAATAACGTTTTGATAAATATTTATTTGCAAATAATTGAATTCTTTATTTAGCTATATCGATATGTATTTGTATCTTTGGTTTTAATCCAGCTGTTCTAGAATACAATATTTGGCTGCACATGTGTAAAACAATAGCAAATTCTTATTCAGTGGAGTTCAGCTACAGGATATTCACAGTCTTCTTGTTCAAATTGTGTCAAAACATAGCTTAATTTTTTATAAAATAATAATTATGCTCTATTGTACACACGGGCTTAAAGAAAAAATTGGAGCTGGTGTAAGTTAAGAGCAGACAGGTTCTTTTATATTTTACATAGTAATCGGTCCACCTTGTGGGAGGCCTTCCAACGCTGCATCTTCCGGTACGCAGTCACCACTCTAGAACGACTCGGCCCCATCGGCCATCTGTTCTGCGAGCAATGTGGCCTGAGAGTTAGGTACTATACATACTCAATAGAATTAACACCACATAAGAAGGAAAAATCATAATATCAATTAAGGTTTTTCGATCGCAAAGGATATAATACCCTTTGTAGATTGATAGAAGACTCTTTGTTAGTCTTAACATAGTCATAAATAATTATTTTCATAGACAGTCACTCCATGTAAACTATGGGTGTTCAGCTACATTCTATTAAACTAGAAGGCGTGGCTTTTCAGATAATATATTAGTTATTCTCGGTGAGAGAGAGAGTGGGCCGCGGACCACGCGGGCCCATTGCGGGTTGGAAGATGTCATATTTCTTCGAGTTTTTTATTCTGAGACATCGATTTCCTCACGATGTTTTCCTTCACCGTTTTGACAACAGTGGTGATGAAAATGAATAATTAACACAAAGCAAAACGCCTCTATGGGATAGAACCTATGACCTACAATTCGTAAGTCGCGGCCGATACCACTGGGCCGCTGCTCTTCAAGAATTAATCACATTATGACTTGAATAAAGATCATTCCGAAACCGCTTACGCTTGACAATTTGAACCTTAAACATGAGCTGGATCTTAGTTCTGGAACTACAGTGTATGTTATGAATATTGCACAAGGGGACTGCGTCTGCGACACTTGTGTTTCCTGTATCACTCTAGTGTTCCTCAAGGTTGAGATTATTGATAACTTTTTATCTTCTTCTTAGAGGTCTTTTGATTGTATTGTCAATGGTATGATTATAATGACGGTAAATTGTTTTTTTTCCTAAATGGGCATTTTAGAATTCATGGCTGGATTTTATGCAAGAATGGGACAAAGCCCTACCTTTTCCTGCAGCTGATGCAATAAATAATGAGGAAGGAATCGCCTACAAAAAATAAGTAACACATCAAAATGATTTCCCAAAAAAAAGTGGTTTTCTTTATAGTCTGAATCGTACATTAGCTAACCGTCGAGTAATAGCGAATTTGAACTATATCTCGAATTTCAAATACTTCTTCATGCATTTGCTCGCACAATCGTGATTAGTGATTTCAAGTCAGTAAAAAAAATGGTGGTAAATTATTAGGTAGGTACGCTAAAACAATAATGAATCTCTTAATTAAAAGTCTTCTTATTTTATATATTAATTCTCAGAAGGGTCTGCTATCTCATGGAGTCATAGCTAAACCCCTTGCGGTACACAATTACACTCCAATTAGCCTTAACCACTAATATTTTCATTTGGTACCCAAAAAAATAGCTCCCAGAGCACACGCCACGAATTTTAACAAGACATTACTGAGCCTTTATCTAGCTATGTTTTCATTACGCTCCCTCCGTAGGTACAATTGCAAAATTTTATAAGTATTTAAGCAATAAAATTAAATTTACGAGCCTCCTTAACAACGCCTGTGCGCTTAAAAAGATAACCCCGGGACGAGTAAAGGCATTATTTATCACAACTTCGGACTTTCTATTCATAATGTTGTGGTTTAATATTTATATTTCTGGCGTTTATTAAAATTTTATTTGTATTAACTTTTTAATTAGTTTGGGTGAGATCGGGTCGTGCTCTTTGGACACTTTTGTTTTCTCAGTTCTTATTATACGAGATTCCGGGTACCTTGACTGTAATTTTTGCCATTAAAGCTTCTTTTCCATCTGTCGTTAATTTTCTTGACTTGAACTTAAAATATGCTTGTTACTTAAAGCTTGCAAATTAAAATTATTTAATATATTTAACATAATTACCTGCTGGCGAAATGTCGGTATACTATATAGGTACACCTCTGCCTAACCCTTCGAGGATTACAGGCATGATGTTATGTTATTTTTAATATAATATTTCGTCTAAACATGCTTAAAAAATGTTTTCTTATTCAAATCCCATTTAAACTCTTAATAGAAAGTCAGAATCAACTAAAGATAAACTAACTTGATATTCTAAATTATTTATGATACTCACGTTACTAAACTTTGTATTTGTGTAAAAAATACTCCCTTATTAAAGAAATCCGAAATCAGGTTTTCCGAAATCGAATCGAATAATACTGGCAGTTGCACCGAAGCTATCTTGTTTGTAAAATAATCCAGCGCTGCATTTACCATTCATTGCGCTTTAGATAAAACACGCAGACATTTTTATTTTTCCATGTAAAATGTCCGTTTCAACACGCTACTTCGACATCAGAAAACAAACCTTAAACTGTAGTTTCAAAGTTAAAAATTCGTTAAACGTTTGGCTTTGCAAAAGATTGCAAGACAACTTCTCGATTTTCAAAAGGGGGCGTGCAGACAGGACACTTTTTACAGTTGTTTAGTTTTATGAAATCGAAAATATTTTAGAACATTTATGAAAACATTGAGTAGAGTACTATTCTTCGTAACTTAGTATGATGAGAAAACCGTAGTTTTATAAAACTTTTGATAGGGTCTTTGTTCAGTTACGTAAGTAGGTCCAATGCACCGCAATCGTTACAGTATTAAGATTATGTCTGACTTTGTGTTGGTCTTATATACGCTCATTTGATTTAATATTAAGGAACTATTTATGGACCTGCAATAACTTATGCTGAAAATACAGGTAAGATAAATAAACTCTATAATGCACTCCACAAAAATGCCATTGGATACCAAAAAGTTCAGTTTGTTTACAGTTTGTAGATCTTCACGGAATCTAGCTAGAATTCTATATTTTCTGCAAACAATCAACCTGCCACGACTAAACAATGGCAAGTCTACACAAAAAAAGCGAAATGAATAACAAAAAGCGCTTGAAACCCACTGCAGCCGCGGAAGCGCCAACCAGCAGCGATAAACAACAGACAATCGTACTTATCACTCGGTGGACATTTCTGACGTCTTTGTCATGTTTGTGAGGGAAATATCGAAGATTGTCTCAGTAACAATATTGGTGTTGGTCTTGGATCTAGTGCCAATGTTAGGTTAATAGGCATTTAATTAATAATTAGTGGGTTGAATGTCTTGAAATTGGCACATGTAAGTGGCGTGCGGTTAGAGAGGCCTATGTGTATCAGCCTACGTGGGCCGCTATGGATTGCTGAGGCTGACAATGCCTGCTCAAGTTTTAATTTTGAAAGGAAGAATTGACATGGTTAGAACACGGTGTTCCGCAAACCTTCTTAAAACTAAGAAGTATGTCATCTAATAAATTTAAGCATCGTAGTTTCAGAACCAAACAGTGTCATAATATATTAATTTTTGTAACACTAAGAATTAGCTTGTTACCTGACTGCCCCAGAAGGAGGGAATGTTTTTTAATTTACATAATTGCTTCATACAACTGGACTTTCATATTTTGCTTTCACAATACAATATAATTGTTCTACTAAAGCATTGTTGCTTTATGTCCATTAGCATTTACTAAGAATAATGTGCCATTTGTAATGATGATTTGCAATAACAATCCCGACTAGCCTAAAACTATGTAAAATTAATGATTCAACAATAACAATTGCAGCGCAATTAACAACAAAACAATAGCAATTGCTCTGCGCCCAGCGCTCGGCGTAGTGTTCGGGTTCGCGACTGGTCAATCGTCATCCTGAGGATGCCTCGTTCAGAGGTGAAACACGTGTCGATATCTTACAGGGTTTTTATGACTCTTGACGAATAATTAGGCAGAATAGGTTACTAAATTCGTCGTACGTCTATTGTATTTTTTTTACAACAATTGTAATTTTTTATAGGAAAAACGAAAGCTACTGAAAATAAATAAATAAACAGCCGGACATCTGTATTCATTATCAAAGTATAATTGTCTATACACTCTGTGATTACGTTACCCTATCGTCCCCAAGCGTCCTGAGTCAGCTTTACAATTTTGTGCCACTAAACAACGCCATGTTGCCTACCCTCATTTAAATTATTGGTTCATATTTTGTCCTGAATTTGGATCTTGACTTGATTTGAGCTGTTAAATATGGAGGGGCCTGGGAAGATGCTAATTTTGGAAGTGAAGATTTTGTTAACGTTGTTTCGATTTTAATTTTTTATGTAGATGAGGAATAAATAATAGAAGTAGAGACATCTGGTATATTTACTAATTCAACAAAAGAAACAGCAACAAATGATTTGATTAAAGAAACAAATAGTCTAGTAGAGACGAAAGCACTTGTAAATGAATAGCCACGGATCTAAGCTGAGAGTCTGGGGAGTCGGTTAATAGAAACAGGTGTCTGTTTAATTGTACTCGTAGGTAGTCTCGACACCTTTTGTGCGAATTAATAGATTATTCGACACACAAGTAAATAGCTCGCGTACTATTCGGGGTGTTAATTATCTCGTGAACTAAAGCAATTTGAATATAAGCCGACATCTATTTTAGGAAATCAGTTAATTAAAATTATATCTGGAAAAATCTTTTTGTGCGAACCACGCAGCAATTTCAGGCTTTTTTAGTTCCTTTGTTTTCTTTAGCGCTAGCGACTCCTCAAAATAAATCTGACTACAGAGGAAAGTTGAATTTAAAAAATCACATGATGTTTGTACCAATTTTATTGCATTTATTGCTTTCGGACATGATCGATAAATATCAGCGTAGCTTTTTCTTGAGGGTTTGTCCTATACATTTTTGGTGATACAATTGCTATACTAGTTCTCTTTGGTCCCTGTCCTTGACATCAACCAATGAGTTGAATTTTCAAACTTTTATTGGTTGGATGCGAGGCTTTTGGCTAATTAGAATGTGTATTGTGCTTTTTATTTTTGTGATGTGCGTTTTATTTGTGCAGAATAAATAGAATTCTTTCTTTCTATGTCTTTGGTCTTGTACTATTTTTTACAGGCAAACAATTTCCAACATATTTAAACATATTTGAATTTGCTACCAATAAATTCCGTCGATCCTCATTTACGTTTCTACCAATATTTGCCACGTAAAAATAACACTCCGCAAAACTCCGATATAAAAACCGTTATTCATCTGTAATTTCATTTGTCGAAGTTCTTCAAACTCATTACAGGCCGTTTTTACTTCGTGAATTTATTCAGCATCAATCAAAATTGCGACAGATGCAAACCAACTAAGCGTTTCATTAGCAAATCCATATTTTTCCATCCAGGCCTGGCCAGGTGTTCCCAGATCCACGTAATCACTACGGTGATGAGAAATGGCTTCGTCTCGAACGCTGCTGGATTCGATCGAAAATTGCTATCAGATATTTAAGTAGCTGCAATTTGTCATGTGATCTGGCTGTCTTAATTTTCTTTGTGGAGTTAGTGTTGGTGCCAGAAATTGATGTTATTTCATTGTGAATAGTATCGTTATCTTGCATTTAAAAAATAAAGCAACGGATTAAAAAATACGAAATAAAGTTTAATTACCTTGGTGTTCCCTCAAAAAAGCATTCTGTACGATTTACAGCTGCATCACTTGTACCCAGCATTACTCAACTTTTCCGACGTAAACTCAAGATAATAATGCAAATGATTGTCAGTATAATTAGCCGCTCGCTACTAGCCTAATGACGTGTATTTCGAGTGCTCCTCAGTGAAGCCCTGGCTTATGCAAATTATATTGTCATCTTCAAGAATAGGCATTAACCGCGACGTCTACCTGGGCTGGTACAAGTTTTAAGCGATTAACCGGCGAAATTCCCATTTGCATCTGCCTTCTATTTTATGTAATAGGTATTTGTCTCGGTACGGACTATGTTCCACGTAAGTATGACGTACGAGTAATAGGAACTAAAGCACTAGACGTCTATTTATCAAATCCTAGTAAGTTATTCTAATGGGGGTTCCGTACCACAAAACGAAAAAACCGAACCTCTATCTATGGGATCACTTCGTGGTCCATCCGTCCGTCTGTCTGTATGTCAATACCCTTTTTCTCACGAACGAGTGGAGGTATCAAATTAAAATTAATGTCAAATACGCATACGGTCTTTTTAAGCTTTAAAAAAATCAAGCTTCTAAGTCAGTGCTATAAATAAATACGGCCATTTGATACTAGAAAATAAATAAAAACCTATATATAGGAAGCCTATGATAATATACGGACCTATATATTCAAGGAGTACCCTGAATTAAGAAATTAGGCAAAGAGCAAGGTCTCACAGCACAAGTAAAGGAAAACAAAAAAAAAAATACACATTACTTTTTTTTTTGCTCTTGTACTTCTTACATTTTTGCAGTTGGAGAATTGGCTGTGTGTGAATTGATCGATCTAAGGGAGAAAAAAAATGCCAATTACAAAGTTAAGTTTTCTTCTTGGAATTAATTCATCCCAACTACAAAACCCTTCTTTGTACGTGGTCCGATACGCACTTGGCCGGTTTTTTCATAAGTATTTAACAATGTAGAACTTCTAACTGTCATGAAAACATTGGCTTGAAGCTCTAAGAGCGATGCGATGAATCCATGACGTCTACGGTAAGTACGCAAGGTAGCTAAGTAAACTAACTCTGATCTTCTTGCTTAGTTCCTATAACTTGCAGGATCGTTGTACTTACATGAAAATGCCATCTCATTTTGGAACATAGAATTATTCCGGTTTTACTTAGGTACTACTTTACCATTCGTCTTTAGAGGTGGTATTTTAGTACCTATTGTTATACTTTGGAGAGATAATTATGTATTCAAAATAGGACTGTATCGTATTGATGCGAAGACAGAACAATGTTGCCAGGGAGTAAATCAATGTAAAGCGAAAGAAAAAGCAAGAAAATGAAGCATAGAAATAAAACCAAAAAAGCAGGGAATAAGAAAGATTTTTTTACATAAAATCCAAAGATAAAATGTAGCTTCATGTACATAAAGTTGGGCGTTCTTTTAGTTCAGTAAACGTTGTTGTATTGTTTAGTTTACTTTTAATTTATTCTTTCAAACTCGTTGTTTTGTCATTGCTTAGAAGTTGGCGAAATAGGTAAATTAAAGAGGAAAGTTGGTTCGAGGTTTTTTGACAGCTAAACAAACCCTTGAATTGGTGGTAGTCACTGATCTCAGTCTAATTTAATAATCGGATTTCCCATTATATGGTCGCGTGGCAACCAAAAAATAGACTTTAGACTTAAAAGACGTATCTTTAGCGTGTTAAGTGTTTCAGGAAAGGCGTTAGGAATAACAATTCAGTTAGAAAAGGACACTGAATGAGTGAAAGCAACAACGTTAGTTCTTTAAGACCTTTCACACCTTTTAAGTAGAAAAATGAACCTACAGGGAACTAGAAAAACGCATACAGTCTCTTTAAATTTTCTTACGGGGACTAATTCCATTAAAAAAAATAGTAAAAGTACATAATACAATCTATGGTACCTCTTTACACCTTTTTTTCTTTCCTTGGGTGTATCCTCATGGATACCCTCCATCTTGGGAAAACGGAGGGTTATTTCAGGCTCCTAACGACTAAAACCCCACTGTTCCTATTACTACCATGAGTCGGGGGCCCGGGAGATACTTGTACATTCGCCGCGCCCCCGACTGGTATCAGCGCGCCATGCCTAGCGGGCCCCATCACCAAGTGCGGTCGATCCCACGACCGCACATCTTGCCATAAAGACGGGCATGTAACATTGCGTGCCACCTCTTTGGCCCTGACTGTTCGGGCGCCGACACAGCCCCAATTTCACTGCCCAACATCACCGTATTCATAATCACAATAATGTTAACGCCTCGCTTAAGCGAGCTCAACCGGCGGGTACACTTAACAAGGCGATCGGTCTCTCTAAGCAGACCCTAATAATCTTCATAAGCCGGGGACGCCGTGACTGTATCCTGGTATCCTGGCACCCTGGCGATTATATTAATGGTTTGCTGTGTGAATGAGAATAATTGTTAGGTTATTAAGTTCGTATCCCGTTGAAATTTTGCCCTAGTTGTATTTGAACGTTTGTAATTTAAAAACTGACAAAAATGAGTGACAGCACAGTGATATAAAATAAATGTTTTTTGGAATGGAAAAGAAATTCCAAGCAAGAGCTGTTTTTGATTTTACTTCTAGTGTTAATTTTTTTAAATCCATAATTTTATTAAGTTAGGTTATTTTATAGATACACAGTCAATGAATCATGATAAGGCGTTTTTACCTTTACGCCTATGCATCTTCCCGTATAAAAAACTGGTCCGTACTATTTTCCCACCTACTTTCCATGTTTTATACATTCATCATTACCTACGTAATAATAAAACGACAACAGTTTCGCAATTACCAGGCGACCCTCGTCAACAACCGCTTGCAACCCTTTGCAGTTCCACTAAAAGTGTCGGTTATACCTCGTTTACTTGTAACGCGGTAATTATTCTCCCGTTTAAGTGGGCGCGCGTATAAGCCGGTATAAGCCGGGGTGCTGTATGACTTCAAACACGAATTAACTGTAATTGTTTGAGCAGTTGCAGTTGTTGTTGTATTGTAATGCTGTTAGTTCGTTGTGTGAAACAACGTTTATTGTTATACGATAAGTTTATTGAATTTCCCGTAAAAGCAGAGTTCATTGGTGGCTATCGAGCAGTGAGCATGTTTAGAATCTGTCGCGCGTTCCGTAGTTGTGTGTTATGTATGAATTGCTTGTCTGATTAATTTGATTAATTATAATTTGATCTGAACTGCAAATGGGTTTTCTTTTGCGCAATAACCAACACTACCCACAGTAGTTAAAATATGGCTGACAATAACGAAAGAGACAACTCTCCGTCTTATCTTAATAAAATATAACATAATCCTAAACATTTTTAAAGTTAAGTTCTATTAAAAGGAAATATAACGTCTTTTATTCTTTGTTTGTAATAACATTCGCATCGTCGTTTCAGAATTCCTTCCACCAAAATAACTACTACCATGAAAGCACCTCCTTCTACACAAAAATAATAACCAAAATAACTTGCACGGAAGGGTCCTTACTATATATCCACTCAAACTCCTCGCGTTCTAACAGAAGCGATGAAAAGCTAGTGGGAAATAAAATTACAACTATCCTTCTAATTAGCAAGCCGACTTATAACGGGAATCCACTGAATAATTATGAAAGGAGAAATTCTACGGTAAGCTGAAGCGTGGCCTCACATCAAAAGAGCAATATAGCGGGCCACAAACACGTGGTTGGACAAGGCCTTGCGAGGCCTTTTTTGAGCGATGTTACACTGAATTTAAAGGATCACTTTAAATAATACGTCCAGAACAGTGAGATAAGTTTTTCTAAGGTATTGATAATACTTACTGAACAAAGTCCAGTATTATGTTCAGCAGGCAGATTTTTCTAATCTATCTATTTTAGATTTAACCTTTTATAAAGACAATAAATTTTAGGTTAAGTCCTCTCCGGACGAATTGCTTTTATCTAGCAGTGTTCTACGAAATGCTACTTATTTATTGACACCTTGATTGTCACACAGTAAATAAAATTAAACAGCCTGGGACACCCATCACAGCTAAATAATTAAGTTAATTGACTGGTTTCCGACTGTTTTTGTATCTACATTATTTACTTGCTTCTGCCTCTGACTTTTGTTTGGGGTCCGGTTTTTTATTGTCTAACATAATAATTAAATACATGTATCCAAATTCCTTTTTATAAATACATTTCACAATAGGTACTGCTGTTTCCCTTAATAGAAAGAATCATCAGAATCCGATCAGGAGTTCCGAAGATTACCGCCTACATACAAACTCACAAATTGTACCCTTTATAATTATTACCATTATTAGCATTTTATTACTAGTAAGCATTTCGTAAAGAAAACAGAAGGCTCATCCTAAAACGAGCCTTTGCTGTTATCTTTTGGTTGTTCCGGTAGGACTGGCGTTAGACCGCAGTTTTATTTATGGAGAATTGTTGTTTCAGGGATTTAAAAGGTGAAGTTTTTTATTATTTTAGTGGTTTTCAGTTGTATAGAATATAGTCATGTCACCCAATGACGGTACTATAATTTTGAAGAGAACGACACGTGTATTATTTTATCCTTTGCGCAAGCACATAGCGAAAATTTCTTTTTTATTTTCTTTCCGTAAAGAATCTTGCATAATAAAGTGAAAGATTTTCCCCTAAGATTTTTCATATTAAAATACTAAAAACACAATTTCGAAGCGAAAATATTACACCGACTTGATATGCAACGTTACTTACCTATTAAATGCATTAAGCTTTTAACACATGTCTAATTCAAGGAAACGTGTACACAGGCCTTTAGGACAACAGTAATTAAAATTAAGCTCTATATTGTCAACTTTAAAGTTGTTTTTAGTTCGGCCGAACTTTTCAGATGAGATCATTTCGAAGTTTTTCATGGGAGAGCTAGAGTGTTGGTACAGGCGTGAAGTTGGGTCGTCTCATTTATTATTGAGAGGATACTCTCGGGGAGTTGGTGGAGTTAAAGTTTGTCGCCCACCGAGCTCATAGTATAGCGCTGACGCTGCACTTTGTAAACAAGGGAGTTCCTTGTTCAAGCTGCTTATTGCGGTTAAGCAAACTTTAAATTGAAATATCTAATTTAACTTCCACAAAATAAATTAAAGCCGCATGTATTTTGCCAGCACAAATAATAACTCTAAAAAATATATTATGATTCAAAATATATACGTACATTTTGAGAAAGTTGGACAAATAGCTGTCTCGTCGAGCAGGCGAGCACTCGAGTCGATTAAATGCCAAGAGCTCACGACTATTACTGTATCGAAGGATAGATGTTGAGGAGGATGACGGGAGAGGTACAACCCAGTATGAATATAGGATATTAAATAGTGAAAGGTATGAAATATTGATCGTAAAATAGCTTATATTAATTACTAGCTGATGCCTGCGGTTTCACCCACGTGGATGTCGGTTATTATATACTAAAACCTTACTCGAGATCCACTCTATCCATTAGTGAAAACAGCATGAAAATCGGTGTAGTAGTTTTTGAGTTTATCGCGTACAGGACGACAGACAGACAGACGCGGCGGAGGACTTGGTTTTATAATATGTAAGGATAAAGATTGGCTTTAATTATTTCGCCACCAGACTACTAGATCAGTGGATTGTGAACTATCTTATAGGAGACACCGAATGCCCTTTGGTGGAGTACCAGTGGTGAATGGAGCTTCTTTTTCTAGATTTTCATCATTATATTTTATATATGGGGAGGCTTGTGGCTAAGTAATAACAGCCGCATGGATCGATCGATCAGGTTAAGCTACGCTTACCGCGATCGGTTCGTGGATGGGTGACCATCCGTTACATTTTGAGACCTCTCCGTGTCTCGAAAAGTACGTTAAGTCGTTGATCCCGGCGGTCATTCGTAGATCTTTGGCAGTCGTTTTGGGTAGTCAGACGCCCAAAGTCTGACAATCAGTCTTACCAAGAGATATCGTATTGCCTAGTAACCGGGTTGTGGAGGTCAGATAGGCAGTCGCTCCATGTAAAATACTGGTATCCAGCTGCATCCGGTTAGACTGGAAGCTGACCCCACCATAGCTGGGAAAAGGCAAGCAGATTGATTGACATTAAGTTGGTGATTCCCCTCAATTGACACTAAAATAAGTTGAATTACCACACTGAACAAAATTCCGACGGCCCAGTCAAGGAGTTAATGTTTGCAAGACTTGTGTATTAAAAGACACCCAAGGTACTGCAGACATCTTTAAGTAGGGCACCGCTTCTTAGTATTCAGGATGTAATGCGAATTATCGCTTCAACTGTATCATAGTCCTAACTCCTCCAACATTGACTGTATCGGTATTTGATACTTCTTCGGTCATTTCCATCTCTTTATGTTCCTCTGTTGCTAAATAACTTGCCGATTGTCGTAACCGACGCGGTTCGGTAGCCGTTCGGGAACCCTTTTGGTTTTATTTGAATTCAAGACTTTGCTAATTTTGCTTTTGATTATGATGTAAAAGTTTATGCTGACTTTAAGTAAGTACTTAGATGAAGTAGTAAAAGATGTGGTGATTTTCATAATTAATCTATAAAGACTGTTTGAGAATGACAGTGGACTTAGTAATTATGTTCTGAATTGTAAAGAGCAAAGATTATTTCTATCTGTGTCATCCTTAATAAATTATTTCAAGATACCGTTTTACACAAATCAGGAGGTCTAATTAACTACCCGATTGATTGCCCTACTATAAAAGATTGAGTATAAAAGTAAAACATGTTACAGCAACTGAACTACTAGTAACCAGCTTGGCTTGGAAACTAGAAGTAACCAAGTCACGAATTCCCAATCGACAAAACTACGAGTTTCGTCTACCAATACACTGGTCAGAAGCCGCTGTAAATATCTCAACGCAATGGATTGGACTGGCTCAACATCGTAAAAGATGGCATAATACAGCAGTGAAGACTTAGCCTTGAAGCAAACAGAATAAATAGGTAAGTACTTAAATATGTGTGTATCAGAAATACGCAATAAAGAGCCAACAATACATTTATTGTATAAATAATATCTTGAGAACAATCCTCAAAGTTATTAAGGCCCCGAATACAGGCGTGATGTTAATATGTTATGTTGACCGATAGATTATCTAAACAACACGAATAAAAAATACATTACAATTAAAACAAGGCAACTTTCTGGCCAGACAGCTATAAAAAACCTACAACAAGTTGAACGACAGAGCAATCCCGACTCGTCAGGGTCGTCAATCAGCAGATTCAACAAAAACAACCGAACGACGAACAATGCGAAAGCGAAAATACAAATTGTGGGATTTGTTTCGTCATTCCAACTGATTTGTTAAACAACTAAACGCAAAAGTTGCTACCATTATGGTACAGAGCAAAAATGTTTCAAAATTCAGATTCTCGAGTCCGTCAACTACAAAAAAATTGTTCGAGGATTTGCTAGGCTGCGGCTGTAATGAGTAGCTTCGATTCAGCTCGGGAGTAGGGTCGGGAATAATTTCCATTCCATGATTGGCGCACACAAGCGACACCTGCGACGGCGTTTGTCAAACTGACAGACGCTCCCCTCTTTTTGTATAAACATCAAATATGTAACGAATTATTCATTGCGGTTCGCTCCGCTGTGCGAGTTTTATTACAGTTTCCATTGCGAACGTTCTGGACTAGTATTTTCTCGTTTAGTTAGGCAGGGAGCTAGTTTGAACGCCGTCTGTCCAGTTTAATCGTGTTTGTAATTGTCTGAATTTTCTTGCACCATTATTTATACAAGTTACAACATTGTGTAAGTTTATATCAAGCAATGTTTATGGGCTTACATTTTCCAGGTTTGTTTGCATAATTTTGATCCCCACAGAATTATGAATAATTCCGTATCGACGCACATTCGTAAATATTTCACCTTAATTAAATACACTTCTGCTTCAGAAAGCAC
This sequence comes from Lithophane leautieri, assembly GCA_949152455.1. Lineage (NCBI taxonomy): Eukaryota > Metazoa > Arthropoda > Insecta > Lepidoptera > Noctuidae > Lithophane > Lithophane leautieri. The sequence goes on along the minus strand of OX424463.1, from coordinate 925,610 downwards.
AAATTAATGAATAAGATGACTACAGATGAGAATTTCACCCCAATCTGGCTAACTCTATCGTCAATTCTTCGTAAATCCAGAAGAAATAAAAATAAATATACATAAAAATAAACAACAGACAAACTAAAAGTCCAACAATATCATTTGGCTAAAACGTCCGGCGTAGACAATCAGTTCTCTAAAGGTATTATTGTTTTAAAGACGCGCCCTGCAGCCGACAGCCGCATTGTGGCCCGACCGCACACTACGTGGGGTGACATTGTCAGCGGTTACGAGTACACTGCTATTTTGTACGCTGTGGCATGTTGTTTTTTGTTGTTGTGGTACGTATGTTGTATTGTGTTTGTAGTATGATTGGCGAAATGTAAGGAAAGAGGAAGGAACGGATCTCGGATTTCAGGTTTTAGTCAATCAAGTTTGTTATTTTCTTCATTTAAGTTTTAGCTCTGCTTTTACAGAAAGCTTACAATAATAATTACAAAGCATCATTAAATATTCGTTTATAAAAGGTCACTATTAATAATTATAAACATAAAGGCTAGAAACCAGTCATGGCACTGTTTTTTTCTTAGTCACCTTCAATCTACCAAAATCCTTTTCATAAGACTTCCACAGAATCTGTCGGGTTGTTATGAACACCACTCACATAAACAACTCCTCAGCTTAATCAATTCCCTTGTTTTCTCTATGCTCATTCCTAGTATCTATTGTCCTGCCAGAAGCTAGCTCCGCCTACAGAACCTCGTCTTCACGCTCTCGTGAAATTGAAAAACAACGATGCGCCTCTTTTGTTTGGTCCTTCTTTGTTTCAAACAAGATACTTATCAAGCATTTACTCGTTTACCTGGCTGTCCGCTTTTTTAATAAGCCGTCTTGTTTACCGTTCTATCTGAGAGGGATCTCGGTGATTTTATTTTGTGCTCATTCCGTCCTTGTATTAAGTTACTCGGTAACTGTTCTCTTAATTTTACTGGAGTAGAGTTTTTTTCTTTTTTGAGTGATTGGCAGATTGTTCTTTTGCATTTAATTGCGGAACTCTTTTTGTATACCTACTACTTTACTGATTCTGGAGAAGTTTATCGCTGAAGTAAGTAAGTGAAAAATTTTAGAATGATCCTACTAATATTATAAATGTGAAAGTTTGTGTGTTTGTGAGTTTGTGTGTTTGTGTGTTTGGATGTTTGTTACTCAATCACGCAAAAACGGCTGAACGGATTTGGATGAAATTTGGCAAACAGATAGTTTATAACCTGGATTAACACATAGAATACTTTTTATCCCGGTAGTAGGTTCCCATGGGTAAATTTTCGACATCTACACGGGCGAAGCCGCTGGCCCGGCAAAAGTTCGTTTCATATAAATCTGTCCGACTTGGTTAATGATTCAGTACCTTTTTAGATAGAAAAGACCCTTAAGGAAACCAGGAAGATCGATAGGTATTCAATCAAGTCATATTTCCCCGGTCTTCTTACTTCGAATACTATAAGATTTATTTTCAGTACTTCAAACACACATAATAGTCTTACGTACTATGCCTCAGTAATATGAATTAGAACTTCAAACAAAACATACCTATATACAAAGTCGAGTCATTAGAATTTACATTACGAAGTCAAAGTTTATTTTATTTTAATGATGAATCTATATACAAGGCAAGGGTGACTGAGATACCAACGCACAGCCTAAACCGCTGGTTCGAGAGACATGAAATTTGGAGGGTGTGTTCTTTATGAAGAGTAAGTTTCCACTAAGAAACGATTTTTCGAAATTCCACCGCTAAGACGGTGAAACGGATTTCGTTTGTATGAAAAATCTTATTCCTTGAGTTAATAGACTTGAAATTTTGGCACGATTACTTATCTGAGTAAATTATAAAGTTGGTAATTTTTAGTTTTTATAAACTACCCCCTAAACGAGGATTGGGGGGTGCCAAAGTTTGTACAGAAGAATTTTAACGTGACGTCCGATTAACTCGAAACACAGTATTTATATTTAAAACCAGAAATAAAGAATGATGTGCAGTAGAGTTTTTCAAAAATCTACCCCTTATGGGGTGAAAATGGGTAGTCTACGTCACAGCTCAAACCACTAAATGATTTGGACTGAAATTTTGCTATAGCAAATAATAAAGATTGTCACTTTTAGTTTTTTAAGCAATCCGTTACATAGACGAATAACGGGGTGGCAAAGTAAGACGAATAACGGGGTGGCAAAGTAAGTAAGTAAACATTTTAACGCACTGTCGGATTAACTCGAAACTCGGTACGGTAAGTACTAATAATTAAAACAAAAAAATTAAAAGTACGTGTTTCGGGGTTTTGTAAGTTACCATATGACTTAACTTCAATAATACCTTCATTATGTAATGATACAATAATATTTAAACCACCGAATAATTATTAAACTACATAATTATTATCATATGTTGTTGCAGCCCGCAGATATGTTTTTCATCAATAAAGAAAAGTAAATATTGCCCGTGTAATTGCTACGAGGTGTGGGAATGAGTCTGATGCCGAAAATATGTTTTTAAGAATTTTTGTCCGTTTGTTTGGATGTGTGTTCCGGATTGGCGCAAAAACTGCCCAACGGATATGGATCAAAGGCACACAGATAGTTTATAACCTGCACCCTAATTGCGTAATACACGATCCACAATCTGAATCAGTTTGAAACAAATTTCTAATCCATTGCTTCATAAGTTTGAAAAAAAAATCTGCTCCACAACGTAAATAACGCAATGAATGTTGTTGAACTGTCAAAATGAAAGATTAGTCTTAATCGGTTACGAAAATAAGTTACGCAATTAGATAACTGGATTAACACATAGGGTGCTTTCAATCCCGGGCGGTAGTAAGTTCCCGTGGGATTTTTTCCGACATCCACGCAGGCGAAGCCGCGGGCAAAAGCTAGTATTATAATATTGTCCTAATACAGTAGTTTTTACAAAATATGTTTAGTAAGTGGGTAATTTTAGAAGTTTTTTTCCCAAAATTTAACTGTAACTTGTAACTTGGATAATTTTAGAACTATTTTTACCCAAAAAATTTTTCGTTCATTTTCGAAGTAAAAATCTAAATTGTTGGATATACACAGTTTGTTCTAGTCTCAATTTAAAACTACCCACACAAGGTATCGGGTGTAGTACCAAATAAAAATGGGAGTCATTCCACCACGACAGCAGGTTTAAGGAGCTCGCAGTGCATAACTAACGTTAGGTCGCCGCCTTATCGCACTTGAACCCTATTAAATAACCCATTTCGTTCGCTAACTCTACACTAGCGAGCACGATAAGCTGATACTGTGGATATTTTTCTTTCATTCCACATCAAGGAAGGAATTACAAGGTACAATTTATTTTATTTCAAGGCTGGCGTCCTAGTTTACTTAACTGATATTAAAACGGTCTCATTCTGTCATGGTATTGTTTTATTGCTGCTGTGAACTGTCTGGTTTCGCTTATGGAAAGTCTATAATAAGACGATGAAAATCAATTTATTCAAATTAGGCTGGGAATCAGCACTTTTTGAACATCAAAATTACATAAGACAGTTCCCTAAAACGCCCGCCCTTCACCACTTCCTAGGATTACTGGGCTAGTGCTTTAGCTGGGAAGGACTGGCGCAACAAACTCCCGAGACTGTAGTACCTTCTCATCTGCTACCAATTTCATATGCTCAGTGTGACTGTGTGTGTGTAGTGGTTATTTAGAGTGTGGTCACATTCAGCGGCTTTTATTTTGGCTGTAATGATGCTATTTAAAACACACATTATTTTGCTGATTCAAATGATATTTTATTCATTTTCATTCAAAAAGTAGTCTTTTTGAATGAAAATGATCCAGTGAAAAGTAAATAATTTGACGAAAAAAACACTACAGCAAAAATTGTATCACTTTTAAACCACCATAATATTCTCACCTCATTTCCATACATGTAGCATCGATCAGACGCAACTATCAAAAAGCTCGCTGAACGGCGCGGCGGGCGGCTGCTCGTCGCCCTCGTATAAAGGGCCCGCTACTACTCGAGTCGAGAAGTTTCGCCTAAACAGATGGCGTTTACCTTTGTATGGATGCTGGTGTTTATTTTGTTTAGCACTCTTGAACACTGTTTAGGGACTATAACCACCGCTTTGTTATGAGGAAGCATGTGAAATGTAGAATGAGAATGGCCCAGAATAGATATTTATGCAAGTGTGAATGCTTTTGTTCAGCAGTAGGTAGACATAATTCGGCTTTTAATATGTAAACAGGACGAAGTAGCACTCAGACCAATTAATGGTCCCTCTAAACATTGGTTACCTGAGATAGAATATCTGACTGTATCGGATACTATAGAGTATATACAGACAATGGTGCCCTTCAAGAAATAAAGAACAGACGTTCTGACTATTTAGATCAGTTTGAAAGCATTTATTCATTAGTAATAATCCTTCTAATATCATAACGATCAGCAGCAGAACAATGGAGTCATCTTAAACGTCGAGTCCTTCACTCAAGAGTCTTCACTCGAGACGAGAGTGCTCGCCTGAATAGATGAGGTTTACATGCTTGTTTTGCTTTTTTGATGTAACTGGTTATCATGAAGTTATTGTTGGATCGTGGGAATTTAGCAAGCCACTGTTACAAGTAATTATGAAACGAAATCTGTTTTGAATAGCAATTAATTTGATTAAACTTGGCAGAATAGTATGCTTGATATTATCTGAATAAGGAAAGGGGTTCATTTATGCGTAAGTCTCTTTACTCCAATATGATTAGTGATTACCCACAATTTACAGGAGATATAAAATGTATAATCAATCCGATTATACATTTTATAACTCTTGTACGTAGTAGTAAGTAGGTAGGTACTTATTTGTTTATAGAAAAGATAAAAAAAACTTTTGAAGTCCACAAATCACAACACTGAAACCATTTTCAGAAGCAAAACAAATTTAAGTCAAAGTTAATCAAGGAGCTCAACCTTACTCAAATCAGCCGAGTGCCGGAAGGTGTTGCAAGTAATTAATAAGGTTAACGCGAGCATCGGCTGCGCGTGAGTAGACGCCGCGAATCATTCATCGAGTCATCGAGTCGTTCTGGCTGTTCACATTATGATACGTCTTAATTTCAAAATTGAACAGAAAAGAATATTATTTATTGTGGCTACAGCTGGTCAACAAATAAAGCTGGTCAACATTAAAAAAATATCTCTACAATAATATCCAGGGTGTACAATATTATGAAAATAAATAAAGAATATATTACATGGACAGACAGAAAACAGAACTATATACAAGAACTATTCTAAGTCTTTTTTAATTTATTTCTGTATTGTTGTATATTATGTATTTATTTTATTCCAGTCTAACCTTTCTTTGGTATCCTGAGATCTCTCGTGATCAAAGATGTTAGCTAAGGTTTTAATAAGGACTGTTACCATTTCTTTGTGTAGCGTTCTACGTGTTGCGTTGTCGTAATCAGCGGGTGAGGGGCACCATAGTCATGGTTTATTATATATCAATGAGCTAGTCCACTTCTCTTAATTCTTGTTATGAAGGCATTATAGACCATATTGCATTGGATGACAATTTTTCTATTAGATGCCTTGCTGATTAGATAATAATGATTATTCCAAGTTTTTGGTTCACTGCACCATTTTCATTCCCAAAGAACCGCATTCATTCTTCGACTGCAAATGGAATTAAATATTCAAAGATATCAGTGTAGGTAACTAACTCCTGGCTCAATAAAATAAAATTCCATTTCGCACCCAATCCTCCAGTCTGAACATTGAACAGGCGCCTTAATCACTATTTAATTATGCGGAACTCAGGCGTCGAGCAAAAGAGCCCAACTTAGCGATTACTTCATGTTTTTGTTTCGCCCCGACACGCCCCGGTGTTTGGTCCCGCAATGAATTGTCATTATATTCACAGTACCCTCAAAGTGTGGGAAACATCGGTAAGTATAAGAGGTGTGGACAGTTTGAAGTTATTTTTAAGAGGAATTTTTTAACGCGGAACGAGTTAGGTAAAGTTGCAAATAATGAAACTACTAGGATAAAAAACAATACAGGCAGTTAAGCGCAGCATAGTAGTCTCAAGACTAACTACTAAACGAAGATCTTGATGCATAATTTGAGCTTTGCATAAATTGCTTAGGTGAGGCAACCAACACGTTTATTACGGTATCGAAATTACAATACGTAAGAGCTGCATATTTTGTCCTAATTTTACTTGTTACACCTTCCAGAAAAACAAGCGAAGAAGAAAACCAGTGTCCTGCTCTTTTTCAAAACATAGTTCTTTACAAACTTTTAACACAGAAAATCCCACTTCAGCGTAAACTCTAGATATAAACGGGATCTTAGGAGGCAATAAAAACAAAACAAATTGCAGGTAAAATAATGCCGTGAGCTTTGCCCCCGCCCCCTCTCGCCCCGCGGAGGCTGGCGCGAAGGCTTTAAATCCTTATTTATATGATAACGGTATAATTCTTCGGCGGCCCATTTTGGTGGTTCCCTATGTACCTCCTTTGTAACAACTGTTTTGAGATAATGTTAGGATCATGTTTGAGCAAGATAAAAGTTTGCAAGGTTAAATAAAATTCTGCTTTGATATTGTTTGAATACTAGATTGTAGTCGATTTTGTTATAAATATACGTATTGCATTATCAATATATAGAGCTTTACAAAATTATCAAGGGTGAATTACTTATGTAAGAATTTAATATTCATTATAAACATTCCTGTTAAACAGCCTCGCCAAATAAACCATGAAACTTAATTCCCCCACAGTACGGCTTGGCTTAAAGCGTACAACGGTCCCCAAAAGTTGTGTTACAAACAAGTGTGCGGTGTTATCACATCGTAAAATAAAAGTAATGACCACACAGTGTTGCCCGGTGTACGGCTTTGCGTTACTATTTGAATATATGGTTGTGGTATTGAAATGTGAAATTTTATTTAACGTTCTGAGTTGATCATTAATTATTTTTTGTGAGTGTGTTGGTGCCAGAGATTTAAAGCCAATCGTTTAATATATGGTAAAAAGTATCTTCTTTTTCTGCTGTACGAGATTGATTTCATACAAAATTGATAACAAAATAAACTGTCCAGAGTGTGCCAGACATGGTCGTTCAGTATAGCCGCTTGTGGAGGGCTCTCTCACCTACAGGCCAAGTTTTAAATTGACTTTCTTCAGATAATTGAATATTCGACCTTAAATGGTCGTTATTCAATCATATTAAATTGTCAGCTGAAAGGAGAATACCCGCTTCAAGTTATTGTACCATTCATTACACCGAAGACATTTTAAACCCTTTTACCCTATCACAATCGATACCATTCTAATCACAATATCAAAACTCGACATCCAGAAATACATTTCGTCCATGAACTTCCAAGTTATCTGAGCCATACATCACGACAGTGGCACACCGTGGCCCATAAATAAGCGATACACGAAGTTATATTTGTCATTGTTTTGTCAAAGTCAATCGCACAAGTTCGAACAACTTCTGGGTTTTTATTTGCGATACGCGTGACTTGTTTGTGGCTTTGAAGGATATCTTTTTCGTTAAATTGTAGTTATTTCGAAACTGTTAAATTCTTACATCTCAAACACACCTCACTCACACACTTCGTTTTAAATAGCAGTTGATTTTAGAATAATTTAATTAAGAAACAAAAGAGCAATTAGTCCTTTATAAACAATGGCCTGAATTCCTCTTACGCTGATGTCGGTCGCGTACGCGTAGCAACGTAGTACGCGCCGCTGACGTCAGCGTCGCAGTATGGTGTTATATAGAATACAATGTATAAACGCACGTGCGACCGACGTACGCGACTGACATCAGCGTAAGAGGAATTCAGGCCAAATATTGATTTTAATACAAATAAAAATCACTAGACATTTCCCATAACAATATTTCCGAATTATATACTTCCGAGCTGGACTCCCTGTAGGTTCTGCTGACAGCACAAGAGGTAACTTGCCAATTCACACACCATATAGACAAAGCTGGGAAATCTCACATGCTTGTATTTTCACCGGCGCCCACGCTGTTTAAACCGAAACACAGCAGTATTTCCCTGGACAAACAATTTCTGTTATAAACTTCAGTTTAGCAGTTAAATTGCAAATAGGTATGGCATTGTAAGTACATACATTAATAATGAAAATGATAATCATTAAAATGTTCCGTGCATGTGCTATTTGAGACATTATTAATGAAGTAATAATATCTCACATGTATTGTTTCAAGAGGTAATGACTCAGCTTTTGTACATTTTCACGACCACTTTTCGCATCACCTAAAAGAAAATTATAAACATCATAATTTCTTTCCTAAGGACTAAACGATGACTCATGAAAATGGGCAGCAAACATTACATACTTATTGAACACACACATACAATTACAGAATTTTGTGCCTCCATGGTACTTTGAGCATTAAAAAAATTAACACAAAAACATTAAGAGAAGAAAAAGCCCTTCGAATCTCAGCTGACGAATAACGGGCGACCAGTAATAGATGGCATCATAATCCTCAAATGCGAACGGGATAAAAAAATAAGTTGAAGTCGTTCCACATCGCCCACATCTGGTACTAATGTGTCCAACTTTTGATAAAGCCGTAGTGCCCAACGAATTGGTGCGTTGAATCACTTTCTCATGTTCAACTGTTAAGTCATATTTTAGTTGAAAAATAGTTTTTTGAGGTTATTTTAGTAACAGATGGGTTTGTTTTGTTTATTTATATTGGTTTTGATCTGTGATGCTGATGAGTGATGACTGATGACGTACAAACTCGAATATTACATTAAAATAAAATAGCTGAAAATAATGAGAATTTAGGGGTATGAGGAACAGGGTGTAAAGTTCACTCATCCACCATAGAAAAGGGAGGATCCTCCTACCAGACGGGTGTTGTGTCTGGCGGGCAACTGCCCAATGATTGATATTGGATTTTTGTATATATGTTCACTGCACGGTAAACTCTAATTGCGCGATGCAGGATTTTTGTGACGTCAGGATTTTTGTGTGACGTCAGGTCTTTGATGCGTAGTTTGAATGTGGCGATGTAGGTACCGCCACATCACTCCCCTCCGGAGACCGAAGGTCGATAGTGGGCTGAGTCTTGTATCTTGCGATGCTTGCCAGTGCCAGTTGTGGTTCCAGTGAGTCGGAACCGGGTGCCGCATTGTTCGCAGTGGGTCGGAACTGTTTGCGGCGATTGTGGTGATTGAGTTGATTGAGTTGATTGAGTTGATTGAGGTGATTCCCCAGTGGGTCGGGGTGATGAGGATGCGGGTGATGACCAGGAATGCGCGTTCGCTGCATGCTGGTGGTCAGGATACCCGCTGACGCCTCGGGTGTTGGCTTGGCTGTGTGACTCGCCTCACTGAAAGCTTGCGGGAGTGATGATGATGACGTCACGCTGGAGTAGTTGCACGAAGGCTGCGTTGACGTTCATATTCGGGGTCACCAATTTAGGGGTATGAGGAACAGGGTGTAAAGTTCACTCATCCACCATAGAAAAGGGAGGATCCTCCTACCAGACGGGTGTTGTGTCTGGCGGGCAACTGCCCAATGATTGATATTGGATTTTTGTATATATGTTCACTGCACGGTAAACTCTAATTGCGCGATGCAGGATTTTTGTGACGTCAGGATTTTTGTGTGACGTCAGGTCTTTGATGCGTAGTTTGAATGTGGCGATGTAGGTACCGCCACAAGAATATTAAATAAACGTTATTTTTATTTCACTTACAAAACAAGATTAAATCAAACAATGGATTCTAAACAGTGTTGATGAATATTTATTTCATGAGAATGGTTTATCGTGTTAGTGTTTTTTTTTTTTTTAACTTATAATGATTCAGCAGACATTATTTCTGTTAATAGTATCTATAGGTTGGAAAAAATGATTTATAGAAAGAAATAAAGAAAGAATAACATTTATTTGGACACAGTTCGTGAATCACAATATACAAAAAAAAAAAAGTGAAAATACTCGTAATGTTTTAACAATAATGTATGCCCCACAGCTGCGTCAAAAAGGTTCATTTCAGCATTAATGCCAGAAAAATGCCTTTTATGTTTGATTTGGAATTGCGTGAAACGATTATTCTTATAACCTTTCATCATCATCATCACCAACAGCCTATAGTCTGCAGTCAGCTGGATATAGGCCTAATTGCACGGCATTCAGCTCAATTCCCGACAACTCTTACCCAGCTGTTACCAGCAACCCTGCAAAGATCGCTCCACCTAGCCTGAGGGCGTACTACCTTACGTTTGCCGATTCGCGGTCTCTACTCAAGATCACGTCTATCTCAATGGTCATCAGTTCTACCTTTGTAACACAATTATTTATACTTATTGTATAAATGAATGTGTTGCAAAGGAAAATCACGGGAAGTCCCATTGAAAATTATACCAATAACAAATAGGTACAAACAATTATCGCAATCATGATACTTAAAGAATAAAGCAAAGTACAGTATAAAATAAAGGATCGCTGTCCACTGCTGGACAAATGCATGATAACATTAGCAATCTGCATTCCAAGTTATACTTTATAACATGTTAAAAAATAACCGAAAAGAGAAAAACAAGCATTGAACTTATGAATAGGTTTTTGCAGTCTGGTTTTTTGTTTTTTTAAATAATTTGTTATATTTCAAGGTTTTTAGTTTTATTAATATATATATTTGAATACTCATAACTAGCTTTTATTTGATATCAATACTGTTGTAATTTATTTTTAAAAATACCTGCCCCTCCCTTTTTTATATTTGCAGACCAAATATATAAAAAATTATACTCATATGTTAAAATCCACCAAGCCGTTTAGGCTACAGAGCGTGCCAAAGAAATAGACATACATACATCATACATACAAACATACATACATACTCTCGAAAAACATTACCCTCCTTCTGGGGCAGTTGGGTAAAAAGAGTGTAATCGCCCTTTTTTAACCTCAAATAAAGATGAATCACTACAGCGATGAAGAATACTGCAAATTCACTATCAGTCATAAATCGATAACATTTATCAACGTCTCGATAAAAATGATTCACGGTCTTATCATTATCATTTTATCTCAAGTGCACCACGGAGAAAATAATATAAATCTACAGAAAAAAATCTTCGGGGACATAATCAAAGTAATCTTTGTTCGAACAAGTCCTGTAAAAAAATGTCTCTTATTACAAATGCTTTGTTAGTATGTGTGTTGTGTGTGGCCCTGTATAGTGCCGATGACTTGCAGCTCGGGTCTGCAACCAACGGCCAGTTGGGGCACCAGGAGACTGTGAAGTTAAGCTCCATTCCTTTCACAACAAGAATCAAGAATGTATTCTACAATTCGAATAATACTAAGATTATTAAGGTGAGTCTGTCTTTTGCTATAATTTCATAACGTCTTAATTTTTTTAACATTCGTAAAATGACTGAATGCCCATGATATATTATCACTAAACTGACCATTCTTGGACTGTCTGTGTGTCTGTCTAATCTATAGACTGTCCAATGATAGCCCATCACTAACCTTGATCCCAATACACATGGGGTCGGCGCATGACATCGTTTCCTATATTCCCCTTTCAACATGAGCTTTCATTTTGTGATGTTAGCTCATGTCGAAGTCAAAAGGTTAGCTAGAGTAGGTCACAAGAAAAATAACAGGTTTCAGAACATCAAAAAGTACTTATTTCTGAATTTTTATTTAGATAGTTATCGAAGCCTAATTAAGACGTTCTTCATGTACTTAGGTTAAGAAAACTAAGCATTACTAATCAGTAATTGCTAATCAATCCTTATTATTGCAGAGCATATCAGCCATCGACATAGACAAGTCGAAGGCTCAGCCGACCATCACGGCGGGAGGCGTCGGCTCGTCCTTCGTCAACCTTCGGCTAAAGAGCGAGAAGGGAAAGGCCCTCAACTACCTGGTCCAAGTCTTTGTATGATAATACACATATTTGTAATGGCAATTAATAACGATATTAGTTTTGATATATATATGAAAGGTTGGAGGTAGATGAGTAAATTATATTTAAGTTGGTTGTGAAGATAAAATAATTTTGAAAGACAGTTGTTGTTTATCTGATGACGAACTAAGATAAAATATTTGAGGAAAAATCCTCTCGTTGTGACATTTGTCATATTTTAAATTTTATTTGAAGCTAGCTTCTGCCCGCGACTTTATCCGCGTGAAATTTCTTGTTTTAACATAAAATTATACCATTGCAATTATCGTTCGTTTTCATCCTCATTTTAGCCTTTCTTGTTGAGATTATGTTTGATAACTTAACCAGTATTGCTGATGTGTGTCAGTGTCTCACAATGTGACTGATCTGACCAACTGTGGGTAGGAAGGTCTTAGGGACTCGGAATGAAACCGTTTTCTCAAAAACTACCAAAGAAAATCTACCGCGCGATTTTCCTCTATGAAATGAAATTAATATTTTCAAAACGGTCCACAATAGTAAAAATGTTAATGAAAATACAATATTATAAAAAAAATAAAAAACAGACGGGCATAGAACCTCCTCCTTTTTTAAAGTAGGTTAAAACTAATAAACACATCCATGCAATAAACTGCTAAAGCTTTATTAATAATTCATAGAGCTTGATTTCTGATCAATAACGCGGGATATTTCCTGATAAAACGTTATTAACGAGCTCGCTGATTAAAATTCCAATAAATAACAATATGTGTGTTTAATGAGTGCGTGTAAAGTATGCAAATGCAAGGTATATGGAACTACGCTCACATATTGGTCACGGGGCAGCGATGCGTGGACGTAGACCGGGAGCTGGGTCTTCAATAAAGCGTTTTTATGATTGTAAATAGTATTCATTTACAAATTTACAGGTAAGTATAGAAAACCACGAGAAATTGCTTATTAATTATTAACCGACGAAAAAAAAAGGAGGAGGTTCTCAATTCGACACGTATATTTTTTTTTTTTTTGTTTTTTTTTTATGTATGGCCACGTATAACTTTTTAGTGAGTAGTCCAATTTGAAAAATTCTTTTTTTATTGGGAAGGTTATACCTAGATGTTGGTCCCATTTAAAATTGGAAACTATAATCCACCCCTAAAGGTAGGGGTTGATTGATTTTTCACCAACTGAATTTTCAACTGTGAACCGATTCTGTTGAAATTTCGCACATATACATAGTTCTGATGACACAACCACTCATCATCAACTCCAGGTCTTTAACCTGGAGTAACCCCCTGGAGTACCCTGGAGTGGATGGTAACTCAAAAGCGAAAAATAAAAAACTTTTTTACAAAAAATTAAACCGACGAAAAAAGAACTGAAAAGCGAAAAACAAATAACTTTAATTTCGGAAGTCGGTGGCAAAAAACGAAAATTGAAAAGCGAAGACACCGACTTCCGAAATTAAAGTTATTTATTTTTCGCTTTTCAGTTCTTTTTTCGCCGGTTTAATTTTTTGTAAAAAAGTTTTTTATATGGGTTATTTTTGGCAATGACACTCAACGCAATTATCTAATCCGCGTTCAATAACTGTCAGTGTCATCATTGTAAAATAATATTGGTACAGCTCATATATGTAGTTTAGATGTGCTAATTGAGTTTAGTTTCATTGCTGATATTCGTCCTAGGTGAATATTAGCAATGAGTATTTTTGCAACTATAAAATATTATTTGCATTTGCACGCAAGAGTAGGTAGTAGTAGTAATTACAAATAAAAATGCTTAAATGGCATAAGAAATACTTTCAACGTCTTAGTAAACCCAGGAAACTTCCAAGCTAACCAGCTGGCTCAGCCACAAAACTAGTATCAGTCTGCAACGCCTCCACTATTTACCGACATCATTAATTTCACTTACTTTGCCTCAACTGCGGATAGGAAACAGCTGACCGAGTTTATGTTCTTCTGTATTTAGATCAGTGTCTGCATAAAGAAATAGTTTGAGTATCATTGAGGTTAAAGAGACCAATTTGTTGATTTAATGGATTAACTGAAATATCTTTTACGAACATTCTCATTCAGACTGGATTCTATATTTTACACTATATTCATTGATTAAAAGACTATAGTTTGAATTATATATTTTTAATTTTTTGAGAAAATGTTAAAGATTAACAAATCGTATAGTTATGGTCCTTTATGACGAACTGGCTTTGCGGTGAGTCTTACATAAATACCAGTGGGTTAATTTTTTTTTTCATGACAATCAAGGTCTTCGCTGCTTATGGACATCTGTAATACTAGAGGTTTTGGATAGGCGTAGCTATCATAGAGGCAAAACTGACCTATTTCAAGTACCTATAGTACCACTGGTACAGTATGGGTATACTGTTCAAACCGGAAAACAGCAACACTTCTTGGTGGCAGAAATAAGTAAGGTTGTACATTCCCGAACAAGTTCCTGCACAAATAGCTTCATTATTAAAATCCTAACTAATATTATAAATGGGAAAAGTGAGTTTGTTTGTTACGCTTTCACGCTAAAACGGCTGAACGAATTTAGATAAAATTTGGCACGTGGGTAAACCATGACCCGGAATAGGACATAGGAGACTTTTTTCCCAATATTCCCACAGGATCGAGACTTACGCGGGTGAAACCGCGGGGCGCAGCTAGTATTCTATAAACCGTTGTCGCATGCAGCTCCCGTCCTAACATGTTGACTCTGGCCCCGTTGAATATGCAGTGCACTGGGCGTGCCCTAAACTCTTGTAAGCCTTTGTTTGGGCCCGATATTGGATCCCGACGTTTATCGGCCACTTTGATACAGTCCCTAAAATATTCATGTTGTTTATAGGCGGGTCCGTGCGTTCGTTACCTATAGAGTGATGAGTTTTGTACCGTAGTCGGGTTGTTTGGAAGAATTGGGGATACAGGTAGGAAGTATCATTATATTGCTTGAGTGAGGGCAGAAGTAGATTTTTGGATTGAAAAATCATAATCATACAGTTTGCCGAGCCTCGCCTTAATAGTAAGGGATCAAATACTTTCGTCTAAAAGTGATTGCTGCAGCGAAAATCAAAGTCCGTTTTGACTAAAGAATAAATGTAACGTTATGCCGAATAAAATGATCGATTTTACCCACAGGAGTATCATAATTGTCATATTTTTTTGCCTTGATTTGACTTTGACATCAATGTTTTACCCGACAGGGAAGTAAAGTGCCACAAGTATCTTTTGGCGCTTCAATGACATTAACAAGAGCGCTGTCGGTATAATTGTTTTGTGAAATTGTGTTGAAAAAACGAGATGGCGGCGTTAGTAGCCACGCGCCAGAACTTGAGACAATAATGCAACTTATACCACTTATAGCTTTACAAGGATAGCTATAAGTCTCACGATTGCCTCACGTTTTTCTTTATCGTTTTGACTGAGGCATCTAGGTTTACATTGTTTCGTACAATTAATCCCATTGTACAAAACTCAGCACTCCCTCCATACAACAACAAGTTAGTTCTCCAGACAAGACTTAGCGCTCGTGACGCGAACAAAGTGCGGTTCTCGTCGGATGCGGCGACATTACATCGCAATCAAACGCTCGTTAACGCGCCAAGTAATTACTGTACCGGACCTCACTGCTGACTAATATTCTCTAGTTTAGTACGACAGGTACTAACTGAATGTATGTATCTACAAAGTTTGTGTCTATGGGATGAGTGGGTTTTAATATCGTTGAATACTTGAGTCAGATATTGGCAGGATAATCATCAGACACCTAACAAAGATCTATTGTATTTCATTGGTGGTCCTGAAATCTCTTTCTGCTGTGATAAAGTCTACCGAACTGTAAAAATAATGAATTAACCGGATATCCCTCAAATTTATTAGTCCCGCAGTCAAAGCTTTTTGTTTTAATTAGGACATTTTAGGTACCGACAGAAAAATTACAATGTCAGAAAATTATTGATTTTTAGTATAAAATTGGTGACCAAGATAAAAAAGGCAAACATTGTTAGTTGAGTGTGGGATATTAGGAAGCTAACCCATTTAGGTAAGCCCTATGTGTGATTATAGTAGACCGATTGAAAAACCAAAGTGGTATTTCAATCAGGAAATATGTAACAGATCCTTTAACAACTTAATGACCTTCTAATGATAAACGCTTTTTAAAATTATTGAAAAAAAACTTCTTGGGCTTCCAAAGATGCACACTTTTTTTTTCAGTAATTGAGCCTCTTGCCTTTTCTCACTGAGCTAGAGCACCCCGACCAAATAGGTTAGATTAAGATCTGTGGCAGTTACTTGGCTATTTAGTAATTTTAAGTCCCCGTAATAAGAATGGTTTGAGGTTCAGAAAAAGAGGCGCATTCATTATTATTGTTCAATCATATTTTTAGGAAAGCAAAATGGGTATTATTTTATGTTAGACTAGCTGGGCCCCGCGGTTTCACCCGCGTAAGTCTCGATCCCCAGGAATATCGAGATCAAAATTATTCTATGTCCTATTTCAAGTCATGGTCTACCCCTGTGCCAAACTTCATCTCAATCCGTTCAGCCGTTTAAGCGTGAAAGCGTTACAAAATCAACCCCCAAAATAGCTTTCTACCCCTTCTTAACCCCGTTAGGCGATGAGTTTCAATAAAATACGAAACACGTCTTCCATCAATTCTGTTAAAAAATATTTATGCAAAATTTGAAGTAGATTGGACCAAGGAATCACGTTGTCCCATACAAACTTTGCCCCCGTTTTTCACCCCCTTAGGGGTAGAATTTCGGAAAATCCTTTCTTATCGGATGCCTACGTCATACAAATAACACACCCTCTAAGGTTCAGGTCTCTACGATCAGCGGGTTAGGCTGTGCGTTGATCCGTCAGTCAGTCTATCAGGACAAAGCAATTTAAATGTATAGATTAAATACATGCCTTTTTACTCTGCATGACGCACTTACTCGCTTCTCTTCACTTGTTCCTAGCTAGGTAGATAGACATACCTATGTTATTTTTCAAAGTTCATTTGTCTATCTACCTAGGAGCATCTCGAAATAAGATTTTATTATACCTTTTCAACTTAATTTACCAAAAGCCAACGGGTATTATCCGTCAAGAGAAGCCTGAAAAACTAGAATTATCCACAGAGGTATTAGCCATGCATATAATATCTAAACACCTATTAGTCAGCGGTAGGGTTGCGCTAGGAGGAACTTAGAAACTACTTTAGAACTTAGGCCTTACAGACCGACACTTTGCCGCTACGCTGTGTGGCTTTGAATAACTTATGTTGCTTCTAAACTTTATCTCGTATTTGGCTTATTTTTAATTCATCATGGGAAATGTGAACCTAAAATGTCTGGTGTTTAAGATGGATCTAAATTATATTTTTTACGCTTTTAATGTTGTGTGAATAACCAGTCTTGAGCAAGTGTGGTGATGAATGTTCGTGCTTTTTCTGTGTCAAAAGAGCCATTTATCCTGCAGTGGGACATTATTAGACTGGTATTATTATTTAATTGTTGTGTGTAATCTATGTGAGCGCATGTGTAGTAACACCCATATTTCCAGTTACGTTATACATACTTATGTCCCTCAAAATAAAAACTTTGGGCGACTATTATAGGAATACCCTAGAATGATATTTTTTATTTCGGACCCAAACATTAAGCCAAAGTGCTCCTTAAGTGCTCAAGCGTGCTAATAATTTTTCGCGTTTGCGATCACAAGACCGACAAATCAGTATGATACTCGTAATTGTCATGTGTGATTTAGATAGTTATATTATTTCATCACAACAAAGGCTTCTGCTTACCCCTTGCAGAGTAACGTATAATAATATCCCACATACTTCAGACTAGCTGCAGCACCCACAACGCAATGAGGCAACGCGTGACCAATTGTGATGGAGTGTGCGCGGAGTACCGATGACGAATATCAACCGTGAAAAATGTGTATAGTGAAGTTCTAGTGTCCCTGTGTGTCTTCGTCTAATTAAAAATACTTTAGAAATTATTTTCTAATACAAGAATTCAATTCGTATTCTTTGAGTCGTTTTTGTATGTATTTATTTATTGATGATACAGATAAAAAAGTATAACCATAAAATATATTTTGCATTAATATCTCGATTACAAGACACAATGGTTTTGAATGACACGAGATCGTGTAGCTGAATTTTGAATAACACTCTTATTTGTATTTCATTCTGCATCAATTAATAAAATCAAACAATGAAATGAGACTTTTATGAGTACCTAAGCAATTTTACGAAAACATTATTGAATCTACCTTCAACCGAGTTATTAGTTCACCAAAACACGAAAAATCTAGGCCCGTTTAATAAACCTAAACAGTAACGTATCCAACACACACGTCACAAAATACACACCCAAGCCAACTCTGGATACCGTAAGACTAGAAGAGAACAGTTGGCAGTCTGGAAAGCAGTCACGTATCGGTTTTACTGCCGCCTCAGCTGCTCGCGGCCAATCGCAGAAAAAAACCAACTCATTTAATATTTCATCGTAGCTTCCACCATTTCATGAGGGAATCAATATATTTTAAATTCTAATTCTGTTCAATACTCAAAGAGTCTTTTACAGCGGCAATCGATTGCGCTGAATATAAAGTGGGCTGGTTACCGCTGGGCCGCGCTGATTCTGTTGCGAGGAATTTTAATGTTTCATTGTGTTTAGGTGTTCGTATGTGTCAAATTTTGGTTTGAATAGCGATCTGTTTTTGTTTTCGGATCGATTCCATGGCTAAGCGGTTTTGTTTTTGATGGATACATGTACTACTGATACAGGTGCTACTGATGTTTTTGCTGTTCCTTCTTGGCATTTAGGTGTGGCGAGCCAATAACGCATGCAGTTACCTACAATCTTTAATGAAAACTGTGCGTTTTAGTAGAACAGCTTCTTGTGAAAAACTGTTTTAAGTACAGCCCTACCCCTTTTAAAATCGAATCTGTATATACCGCTTATAGTTTTAGTTAGCCGGGGTTCATAGACGGTGCGGCGGTACCTGTTTTCATTCAATAACATGAAAAAATATCTAACCAAAAATAAACTCGAAATATTGTAAAATAATATGTATCAATAACAAACTGAAACATTTGTTCAAACATTTGTATAGTGTTGAACATTACAGTAATCGCCCGGGGACAAATTGTTCATATTTTCACGGGAACACATTGCACCGGAATATAACCAGATTGTCGGTAATGAGGATTGCGGCGCGCGTACATTAAGGACCAGTGGAACAACGGCATTAACAATTATAATCCCCGTTCAGTGTGCTTATAGTGTGATTAAGCACGCTTATGTTATTACACACAGTAATAACTAAAGCCTTGTAGGATGTCGTGTCACGGATATAGCAACATATAATACATTCCTATTGGATTTGGACTTCACAGATAAAAACATTGAGTGCCGTATCATAGAGCACTGCATTAAGCCTTTGATTCACACGCTCAAGTGGAGCCTCTTGAGATTTTAAGAGGTGCCTATTAAGCCACTGGCTATAACTGACATAATGACTGACCAGCCAGTCCATCTACCTAGGTATAGTAAGCTTAAGCTAGCTATAAAATATAAACAAAAATAGAATAAACTGCTGATGTTGGTTGTCTTTTCCTGGGAAATTCAAAGGTATTTTCTTTCTGCTCAATGATTGACCATTACACAGAAAAAAAACCCTGTGATTGTGACGACCAGCTGAAGACCAGCTTCATAAATATTTTATTCCAACAGAAAAACCCATGATTCGCTTTAGTAAATAAAATATGAACGTTATAATCGATGACACAATCAACAGAGCAGTGAAACGACTCGCCGCCAATTCGCCAACAGCGCTCACTTTATTCCATTCGAGTCTGGCTCGTCACTTTTATTCCGCACTTTGGCTTCCACCTCAATTCAGCCACTCTCGTCTTTCTCTGCATCTGAATTTACTGAATTATCACCACGTTCAAAATTCAGTTCTAAACTAGGAAACTTAAGGTTCGAATTAGAAGGAGAAAAATTCTATCTGCAATGTTTTTACTTTTCATTGCGACGGAATATGATGCAGAAATGTAAGATGTAAGGACAATTGAGTGGGGGAGAGGGGGGGCGCGAATGTGTAGTGCGTCTTTGTCTCAACGGTGGGTATTTTTTTTCAAATACCTAGTGCTCTTTTTGACGTCTGTCCGGAGGTTTCAAAGATATTCCTGTGAGCTGCATTATTGTGTAATTTCTGTTACCTTCAGGCGAATATTTTCCGATTTCAGAATATTGTGGAATAATGAAGCGTTAAATAAAGGTCCTTGCAGGCATTTTGTGGGAGTTGTAGACTTGGAGCTCGCATCTCTTTTTTAACATCTCCGGGGAGAGTCATATTTCTCGTTCTTATGCGAAATGTATGTGGTAATGTGATATTTGTTTCAATTTACTTACACAAATGTATTTCAAAATGAAATAATGTCCCACTGAGTTCAGTAAAAATGTGAATTTTAGATACATAAAACATAAGAGATGTTATTTAATATTTTGAAAGCTGTTTGTAACGGAATAATAATTCTTTTGGACAAAAATATATATTTTTGGTTTTTGTTTCAAAATAGTAATATTAGAAGTGAAGTAAAAATGTGATTTAGAAATATAAATATCTTGAAGAGTGAGGAAAAAAACGCACTTATTAGAATAACAAAATTTACCTCCCCCAAACACAGAAACATAACCTACCCCAAACAGCTCTACTTCGCGCCTACCGGAGCTTATTTCATATTTCCTGACAAGACAATGGAAAATTTGACACCTGAATCTGAAACAATGTTTCGACGGCGCACTCTACGGCCCTCCAGGGATTTCAATATCGCTTCTCAGTAACAGCCGGGAGGTTGTCTTACGATATGAAGCGAGGCGAAGCCTGTTTGTATGGCTTTCTATGTTTAGTATTTGTTTACCCGTACACGTAATTACGGGCGATGTTTTTAGTCCTTTTGTATGAGTTTAAGTGGCGATTGTGTTTTATATTACGTTGATCATTTCGTTTTATTTAATGGGATTTATTTTAATTTCTATGTGTTTGGGAATTTTACTTTAAACCATTAATAAAATTGTACCATCTGAATTCATTTGGCTTAATAAATATTTTTTTGGGGCCCGTGGCTAGATTGAAATATGTTTAATCACATGCAGACATTTCAATAAAATTCACAATCTTTTAAGATTATATTTTATATTCCCTCTTGTACATAAAAATAAAGAGCAAAATCATCCGAAAATTCAAAAACATTTCATGAACAAAGAATAAGTACTTGTAGAACATTCCTCTAAGATACTAGAGCACTTTATAGTATCATAAGTTGTGTAAACATATCTCCGAAGTCGTTTGGGGATTAGTATTATATTGTGGTCGACGCGAGGGCGCCGTAAACACGGAATTCGTCATCAAAACTTTATTTATTGCTTGTCTATTATTATTGCTTATGACTTGAGATTATGTTATTCCTTGAAACTGCTCCTTTGGGTGTTAGCTTGTTAAGTTTGCTTGTTTTAGTTGTTACTGCAGGTTGACCTTGAGATTACGTTTGAGATTTAGATTTTCTTAAACTATTTGGTCAGTTTCAATATTGTTTTGCGTTATTGTTGGTATTCGACTATTATTGTAAGAAATTATTTTTTTTATTTCATTTTTCTTACATATAAATTATATTTTTAAGTATTAAAATAAAGAAATATATAAAAACATTTAAAAATATAAGAAATAGTAGCCCACCGGTATCGGGAACAGGGTCCAAGCTACCGGCGGTCAGGGCTCCAGGAAAAGGAACCTCCTAACAATGCGAGCCGTGTCCAGGAGTACCGCTTTCTGAATCAAGCCCTTAACCCAGCTGCCCAACGAGAGCCTCCTTAGGTGTTGATCGAGGCTCTTAAGAAATTATTATTATTAATTTATTCAAAGATAAGTTTTTGGTTCAAAATTAGGTGTTAGTACATAATACTATGTTAGCCCTAAAATAAATACCTACTATTTTTTTTAAGTTAGTCTACACTTGTCTTCTACTGCAGAGCAAAGGCCTTCTCCAAATCATTTCAGGCATCTTTTTGAAGGGCCACCTCAACCCAATCCTTACGATATCTACGCGTCTAGGTCGTCTCGCGACCTCTTCTTAGCTAGCCTATACTATACTATAATTATCACATTTTATTATCAAAAGCAGTAGCATCATCTGTCTCTTTATGTTACGATATGATAAGTTTGTATATTACCGTGACATCTCGTATCATTAAAGTCTTATTAAAAAGTTAACTGAATTGTCATTGTGACGATCAAGACACAGACCACAATTACAATCGAAAGTATAATTAACAGAAACGTTAGATATCAGACATAATATGTTCTTTCAAAATTTAAACTAAAAGGAAGGTAGAAACAAGTAGCAGTCTTCAAGGCAGCAAGTTCAAAGGGGCCCTTCATATCGTATTCGTGCACGCAGAGGGCGTACGAAGCGTACGGAGCGTACGGAGCGTACCGGGCGTAACGTCTGAGGCTCTGGTAATATTTAAACTGCACCAGCCCCCAACGTTTTAAGTATTTACATGTGGAGCTGATGTATCTAGTGATGTTACATGGGTTGAAATCTTTGTGTGTATTTTTATTTGTAAAGCAACTGTCAGGTTGCATAAGCTAATAATTGACGGAGATATTTTGCTGATTATTGTCTCTCCTATTGCCATTTGCTGTTGCATGGTCTATTATTTCTGTTCTTTCTTGCCATCATTTATGTCATATTAAGAAGATAAACATTCGTGACGACCTCAACAATGCACCTTATTCTCTACTCAATTCAACAACATTACGACAGACAAGTGCTAAGAATCTTCTTTGTTACCGACCACAAAGCTCAAAGAAATTGTATGAAAGTATTTCCTTTGCAAGCCGGCCGCTCCTGAGCGCTCACGTGAAATTGTAAAATATTGCAAAACGCTATACCCGATGGTGGATTATTGCGGTAACGAGAAATTTCCAACTGACATCGTCGGCGGATGCACGTACACCGATCTCGATGCACTTAGTACTGGAAACTTTCCCCTTGGTATTAGAAGATCTTTTTATAAAACCAACTCTCAAACAGAAAGGAATTTTATTACTAACAAATAAAGTCGATAATCGTATCGAACAATCTGATCTTACTGTTTAAGTGACTTTCAACGAAAACGTTGTAAGATTTGGTTTGCAGATTATAGAATTTAGACCTTATGAATTTGAAAACTAATTTGATTTTGAAAATGAAATAGAACAGTTTATATTCGGAAAGGATGAGGAGAAACGATAGCATTTGTAGACTAAACTGCGGGATGGCAGGCAAGACTGAATGCGATGTAAGTAAAGGAATTCTTTTTATTTTTCAATTAAGTCTAATGAAATCTACGGGGCGGTACGTTGGTATAGCGGATGTTACTGCTCGATAGTTTGATTTAATAACTTTCCAATTTGTGAGATTCTTTATAGACTTTTTATCGGAAGAATTTTTAATTATACTTTATGATTCTTCTTCTATTATTAAGTGATTGTTCCGTGATATCTGTCGCTTGGAGTTCTTCGTTATTTCCAATCAGTTTTATACGAGGAAATAGTTATTGGTCGAGTTTTATTGTCAGCGTATGATTTGAGGGTTCTTATGTATCGAGCGGGATGGGACAAAATTTCACAGAATTTATTTTTGAAGTAGGTTTGTTCTATTTTATTTACGAACTTTATTGAATCTCGAGTAATTTGAGTGTATATTAAATCGACTTTTCGAGTTTTATTCGTAACAATTATTATGGTTATGCATTTTTAGGTATTTCTCAAGTAACACATAACATAACATCACGCCTGTAATTCCCGAAGAGTTCGCCATGGGTGTATTCATAGTATACCCACATTTTAGCCGTTATGTTTTAAGTCCCATGTAATAGGGCAAGCTTATTGTCATCAACTGGGCACGAATCAGTTTCCAGGCAGCTACTATGAGATTCCTGATGGAAAAACCCAATAACACTTTGCGCCACCAAATAGAACCCAGGACCTCATGTTTAGCAGTAGCACTTGCGACTAATATCAATGCAAATTAATAAGTTTAGATTGAATTCAGATCAAACACATAGAGTTAAGTATTTGTATGGGGTTTTAGTTTTGTAACACAATAAGTATTAGAAAAAAATACTTAGGTGCATACACAGTAAAGTATGCATATATTAAGACTAAATCTCTAACATTTAACATTGTTATCACACATAAGACTTTTCAGACGCTTTCAACAATAGAACTTGAGACGGTTTGCGGTTCAGTACCGCACTACTTATGGCCTCCATTCAACTCTTTTCTTTCATGAATTCAAGTTTTATTTCCTCCACATTTTCAAGAACTGCATATTATAAAGTAGCTCTTGTTACTAATACTGTTTAATATTATAAGTGGGTTATGAAAGGAGTAATTACTTGCTAGTGTTTACATTAGCTGTAAAAGTCGTGTTCATTTTGTTCGGTGGAAATGTTGTGAGAATTTAAAATGGGTGAAGGAAATGAAGGTAAGTTCTTTGTTCGTGTGTGATGGTAATGTTATGTTTTGTACATGTAAACTTATTAATGTACAGTTACCTACTTAATTAAAAATATTCTAAAATGTTTCTTACATAAACTTTTTAAGGATATAACTGCCAGTTTTAGTTGGTAACGATCTGTATTATTATAAAAGGCTAAGAAAAACGAGCATCCTTATTATGTAATAAACACGGAGTAAAGTTGTACCAAACTTAATCCTCGAAAAATGTATGGTTAATCTTTCTAAAGGTAAACTGCACTAGTTGTTACTTTATTCTGCGTTTAATAAAGGGGGCTTTTGAACTAAGAATAATTTTGATGGCTAGCAAAACTGAAAACCAATTCCTACAATCTATTCATTCGCGTTTAAAATAACAAATCGATTCAATTTATCATTGACCTAATAACTCCCATACAAAGAAATATACCGTGAGTAAAATTGAAAGCAATACGTTAGAAAGTTTTCAGAGTGCAGAGCAGGGAAGTGATTTGTCGCGAGCAATGGCCTGGACGAGATTAACTGCCGCCGCGCACCGATAGATGGCGCTGTCCACTGGTCAGTAAGACGTGGCTTGTTTGATGAGTATAATAACGGTATTAGAACTTCACGTTATGTTTATTTCAAATACTAGCTGCGCCAAGCGGTTTCATCCGCGAAAGTCTCGATCCCGTGGGCATACCGGGATAAAAAGTATATGCCTATCTCCTGATCCAGGTCATGGTCTGCCTATGTGCCTTTATCTTAGTTCAGCCGTTTTAGCGTGAATGCGTAACAAACAAACTCACTTTCGCTTTTATAATATTAGTTAGGATTTAGGATTGTTAGGATGTATCACTATTTAGCCACGATAGTGAGGATGTCTCAGAATCTAGCAATTCTTTAATTTAGTTTAAATTAATTTAATTAGGTGACCCACAATCCAGTCCAGATTGCGAGTAGCTCCCGTTACTCATGCATTATGTGTGTTTTTTGTCTGTGATAATAAGTATAATATCCTCTAAAACTCTACCTTAAAAATTGGAACATAAAAATGCTGGTATGGTATACTTCTTACAGACGCGTCCCACACAAACGACTAAACTACAACTTTAACAGGCACTTATACAAGAAGAAAACTTCCACAGTCCTGCGAAGTTTTTCAAGAATTTCCCTGGAACTACTTTTCCTATTACCACATTATCTCAGACACAGGTCATGTAGATAAACGTGGCTCGTCCCAGACCCGAATCTCAGCGAGGTAATCGAGGAAATGTGAACCGCTAAACTATCTCCAAGTTAACTACATAAATCAATCGTCTGTTTCCTTAGACTTGTTTAAACTTGCCCTAAACCGTGCAGCTGCTTTAATCGCTGCAGCAAGGATTAAGAAAATTAAGTATTCTGGGTGATTTTAGTTTTTAGGTACTAGAAGCACCATTTTTTCTATAACGTTTTTCAATTAATTGTGGTGATAAGTATCAAAGAGGTTTTGTCCAACAATGATCGAGCACTGATCAGCTGCAAGTTTTACTCTATACTGATTTAATAATTGTAGTTAATTAAATAATCCTTTTAACTGTATACCGAGGCGTGACGATTTGGAGTTGTTCCTGACCGATAGGCCGTACAAGGTAGAGTATAAAACAAAATAGAAAAAATATGGGGGAGACCTTTGCACAGCAGTGGGACAAGATAAGTAACTAAAAAAAATGGGTCCTGAAAAAGCTCTAAGTAGACCGGTAAAAAGCTATTTCAAGAAATTTGCTACATCAAAAATTACACCAGTTGCATAATAATGACCAGCCACAACCTTTTTAAGTTCGCCAATCTGTCTTATAAGAAAAGGCGTATATCCCGCAAGGCTGCCTCTCGTTACGATTGAGTGAAGCGCTGAGTCGCGCGCCTTACGGTGCGCCTCTTCACTCGAGAGCCTTGTTATGTCAAAGGTTTTCGGTTTCTCAAACTACATTACACACAGATGGCTTATCATTATGATCGTTTTGAATTCTAAAAGCTTTTCCGAAGAAGGTAAAGAAAGCAATCTGCCGGTTTCGTAAAAAATATTGAATGGAAACAAAAAAAATAACTATGACCACTGATTAATTTGTCTGCCAAAGGCTAATGCCCAAAAATGTATGGGCAAAAAACCCAGAGTCGATAAAAGAAAACTCGAGTAAGTATGTGGGGTAAAAGGGAAATTGTAGGTAACAAATAACGTTCTTTAAAAAATGTCCCCATGATTGGCTATGTATTCTTTTATTTTTAGTAATAAAGATTCTTGCGTTCTTCATGCAAAAATAAAATTGGCAAGCAGTTTATAGTATAATTATAGAAAAAAACACGTGTAAATATGCGTAGGTAGACAATTATTTATTACAAAAATACATCTCTGTTACAATTATCGTGATCAGCTAAGAAATAATCTAGAAAATACGCTGGTTGTTGCACAGTGTCTTCATGCCTATGATACCTGTTACAACAAGCTGATTACATATACGCACACAATCACGACCATGAATTTTTTTTAATGAATGAGGGCTGCTGTGATTCTAAGCTCTCAGTCCTTAACTGACTTTCGTTACATTATTTGGATCGTGGAATATGTGCAACCTAACTGCATGGTACACTATATCTATCTCGGGTTGACCACAGGAAACTTTTTATTCGACGCTTGCAATATTGCCGCTTTGTGCATGATAAAGCGCTTAAATGGTGATTATTTTGCGAGAAACTAATTTCATATTTGATATCTACCAGGTAACCCCCATAAAAGTTTTTTAATCAACACTGGACTCTTTAGGGTTCCCTAGTCAACAAGGAACCCTCATAGTTTCCCCATGTCCGTCTGTCTGTCGGCGGCTTAGCTCAGAGACTTAGCTCAGAGAATCATAGTGCTAAAAAGCTGTAATTTATGAGTATATACATATAAATCACGCCGACAAACTGGTAAAATAAAATCGTAAAAAATATTTATTTTTAGGTTATCTCCCCTACACGTAAAGTGGGGATTGTTTTTTTCTTTCTCGTCAATCCTTTCGTGTGAGGATCGTTGGAAAGGTCGTTCAAAAATATGAGTTGATGACGTGAGTTTGTGAAAATCATTTTTGGATTCAGGGATCCGTTTGCGAAATATTAAGCTTTAAATTGCTCATTTTTGTTAGAGTCAAGTGTGTCCACCCCGTACCAGCGAAATGGTTGGTTTTGGATGATGAAAAAATTCACGGCAGTAGTATATTTATCGAAATTAAAAGGAAAACTATCACAGCTAAGTAGGATCCACAAGATACCGAGTAATAATCGACCAACTTAAATTTGCAGTTACAGCATGTATGGGATAACATGTTTTTCAACTACAATGTTAAGTTTGTTCTTGGGATAAATTCATCCCAACTACGGAACCCTTCATTGTGCGTGGTCCGACACGCACTTGGCCGGTTTTTTTGATATTCTCCTTTATTTATTATAGTAATTTTCCCTGTGATAGATTTTAGGGCTAAAAATGTTATATAATGCTAGAACAAAGTTGAGAATTTTGTTAACTACCGATTAAAATATTAAAAGGATTATCATTACACATAACTTACCCCACTCTCCCTCAACAAATCAGCATATAAATACATATAAAGTTACACATTTATGCATAAAATTGCAATATTCAGTATCCATTGCTGGCAACCCGTTGCAGGCACTTGCCATAAATCCTGCTAAGCGAGCAACGAAAGATATCGTTGCTAGTGAGACTATTAATTTGCAATTCGAACGACGCGAAGGATTTTTGCCCGTGGGAGGGAGTCTAGTTACTTAATTACGTACGACTTTAGTATTACGAGCATTTGGTATTGAGAAAAAGGTTCTCAATTTAGAAAGGCAAGAGATCTGCAGGATCTTCGGTCACCATGGGCGTTCCGCAGGGTTCAATTCTAGGTCCTTTCTTATTTCTCATTTATATAAATGACTTGCCTTACCACATAAGGGATAATCACAAGATCGTATTATTCGCGGATGACACTTCCCTTATTTTTAAAATTAAACGTCAGCTAGTCAACTTTGAACAAGTTAACGATGCACTCTCTAAAGTTGTGCATTGGTTTAATGTAAATAATCTTCTCCTAAATGAAAAAAAAACTAAACTCACTAAATTTTCAACACCAAATGTCAGGCAGCTATCTACCCATGTTAAAGTTAATGGAATAGAATTGGACCCTGTTGAGTCGACAGTTTTTCTTGGAATAACTATTGACAGTAAATTACAATGGGGCCCACACATAGAAAAATTGTCAGGAAGGCTAAGCTCGGCCGCCTATGCCGTTAAAAAAATTAGACAGATAACTAACATAGATACAGCCAGAATTGTTTATTTTAGTTATTTTCATAGTCTTCTGTCATATGGGATTCTTCTCTGGGGAACCGGTGCGGACGTTAATGCTATCTTTGTTTTACAGAAAAGGGCTGTTCGAGCCATTTACAACCTTGGTCCAAGAGATTCCCTTCGAGAAAAATTCAAAGAGATAGATATTCTGACTGTAGGTCACAATATATATTTGAAAACTTATTGTATGTACACAAAAATATATCAAATTTTAAGAAAATGTCCGATATTCATAGTTTAAATACCAGGAATAAACACAATCTTGCTGTACATCGCACTCGTCTCCACAGAGTAGGCAATTCGTTCATGGGTCAATGTATACGCTTTTATAACAAACTTCCCATTGACATTCGAAACTTACCCATTATACGATTCAAAAGCTGTATTAAAACCAAACTTTGTAAAAAAGGGTACTATAAAATTTCAGATTATTTAGAAGACAAAAAAGCATGGGATTGAACTGCTCGCTCTGCTAAGCTTTGTAACATTTTGAATATTATGATAAATCATCACCAGTTTTATATATAAATTGACATTATTGAATATTACAACAAAATGACATGATTACTTTTAAAGTATTGTATTATTTTAATTATTGTAAATGTGAGGACTATGTGGATATTTTTTGATTTTTTTTTCGTTCTCAGTTAGTTTTAACGATGGTCTGGCAATTTGAGTATTTTATGCGACCTACCCAAATGTCCTTTCTTTGGTATTGTTCGTCGAGTCGTTGAGCTCCTTAAGTTCTGAGTTGAGCTCCACTATTACTGACAAATGCTTGCACTGACTGGACAGGTCCACTCAAATCGTTGTGGTTCTTTCCTCAAAATACCATTTCAGACGCCAATCTACATGGTCCTCATATGGTCTGACCAAGATTATGTCTGGACTTTAAAAGAGACTGCGACCTCTGAGTTTGTTTCGGCCTTTCTTCTCAGAGTAGTCAGATAGGAAACGCCGACCTCATCTAGCTTATTTTTAATATTTTATAATATGACGTGTAAAAGTGATTCCAATATCCTATTTACAGAATAAACAATTTCATTTCATTTCATTTCATTTCATTTCATTTCATTTCATTTCATTTCAAAGAAAGACAAGAAAAGAAGTTTTTTGCACATAATATGACAAACAAAACTAAATAGAAATAAAATAAAATAAATTACAAAAATAAATCAAATGAGGAAAATATGCGTCACATCCGCGTAAAACAGCCGAAACAAATAAAAAAAGATTATATAAGGGAACAGTTACAATAATTGTACCTAAAAATATAATACATAGTTATTTAAAATGGCGACATTCCGTTGCGCCGCCATCGGCTCACGCGCAGATACAAAATACTTAAAAAGTTGTTATCCTTGCTCACAACTGTAACAGAGAAAACACTGTTTGAGTTTGGCATTTACTGAATAATAACTTAAATACCTATCTTGTGAGTGTTATGCGAATCACGCGATGGACTTTCTGTATGTGATATTGGATGAATTCTTTCGAGCTATTTTTTGTGAGTTTTGTGTTAGACGGTGTAATAAAAGCATGTGCAGTTATTAGTGCATTCAAATAACATAATACGATTAAAATGACACATAACTGCATCGATATAAAATGAACAGAATAATTCGATATGAATTAACCGCGATATTACGATAAATATCAGCAAAAATTATTTCCCATTAAAATATTAAAGTGTGTATGTGCATTAATATTTTATATTGGCTGTATTTAATGTTGATTTAACAGGATTATGTCTCTTTTAAAATTAAATGCAAGTTTACCTTTCAGTCTTCGATGTGAGTCGTCAAACCGTTTCATTATTTACATTAAATTCATATTACCGTTGTAATTTTTGAAAAGGCCCGCACTCAATTGCTTATTGATGTATTGAGATTTATACATTACCGTCGACCGAGTATCGATTGTTAAGCAAACCTTAACGATCGCATTATTCATACTACGGTATGCACGAAATAGCTCGTAGGCCGTAGCACCCGTAGCACCGTAGCAGCGTAGCCGCGTAGCATGTACGTAGCAATCAAAATTCTGTACGTAGCGGGTCGATTTCGCATCGTTCAGTGGGCGCTCGCGGACGCAGCTGTAATTAATTATGACCCGTAGTGCTAGTACACTTTCAGGCGTATTTTTAATGCTTGGGCGATTGTTACAGACTTGCGTTCAGAAAACATGTTTGCTATGATAATAGGTACCTATATTTCCCTGAATCCTTTCGGCGAATACGGGATATAGACAAGATGTTATGTTACTTAAAACTTTCCGGGGCACTAAACGTTCATAGAAGTCATAACAATAAAACGTCTGTAGTGTCTCGTTTAGTGTCCCGCAAAATTTAGTGGTGGGTATTTAATTAATTTTTATTATGAAATTAGCTGGTACCTTGCTTGCTGCTGGCGCAGTGCCACCTGCTGTAAGTTAATTATATTATGCCTATAAGTTTACTCAACTGCAAGCAATAAGTTGAAAAACTTACGCAATCGGATTAACAGTATGGCAGCGCATAAAATACGAGCAAACAAACATTCATTTTATATAATTATTGCAATAAGAAAGATACTTTTCAGTATGAACTTACGCTATTTTTCATGTAATCGTATCCCATACCTAAGTACTTGGCCAGCAGTAAGACAGTACTTCGTATAGAGAAAAGAAAACCACATTGATTCCCATGCCCCGCGCATACTCACGACGAGAGTCTACTTTCATAACGGTTACAAAAAAGATTACCTCGATATCCATATCGGCTAATAAATAATTAAGTTCCAATTACAATTTCACATCCCTTACTAACCTGAAATATAAACACACTTCGGACCGGTTATTGCCACAAATTGTAATAAAACGTTTAATAATGTATGGAATTTGTAAGGTCGGTAGTGCAATTACGGGGCATAATTGGGTCAGTCAGAGTGGCCCCGGGCTAATAGCTTAGCCTAAATCAATTGAACATAGCTGGTAATTGTGACGGAGCAAGATTTAATGGAATCTTTGCTAATTCAATTCTTCAATTTGCATTCATCTTAAGTGTAAGAGTGGATTAATTTGTGAAGATCAAAGTGAGGGCTTCATTTTATTTACTTCTGTGAGGAGAAGCAGATGGTGAATGGTCTTTATTGATGGATTTTACTGTTTATTACGTTTTATATGCTGCAAGAAACCTAGCGTGACACATTTAAATATTGAGCTCACGCTTCGTGTGAACGAATCCGTCACTGAAAGAAAATAATTATGTTTAAATTTTTGTCTATTTTTTTAGTAATGTTTTAAAACACTTTCTTCGTACGTAATTTTTATGTTCTTAGAACTTTATATGGTTATTATTGTATAATATTATATTTATATAGATAAGTAAATGTTTTATGTATGTATATATTTATATAACACAGTCTACGTGTAGTATGGTCTCTCCTTTCTCCCTTAATCCATCCAAAGGTTGTCTGTAAAATATCTTTTTGAGCGATAAGACCCTCCATTGTGTCACCGTGTGTAAAATTTCTACATCAATATCTGTAATATTTATGGTGGTGTATGAAAGAGTATTCTATCAGTCTATAATTTGTACAACTGTCTGTTAATACCGCTTCATATATATATAGAAAACAGAAGAAGAAATAAATTAATGAAGATAATTCATACAATGTATCTGCACTCCGCATCTCAACTTAAAACAAAACAAAGTCATCCACCCATAACCTCATTCACACAAACTCAACAGCTTCCGTTCTTGACTTTAAAACAAAAACCATCTAATTATCTCTTAGCTGTAAACCCATAAATTCACAATGGCGCCGCGGATCCGCGATAGAAGAAACTGTAACGCGTTAACGTTCCGACAACAAAGAGGCATCCAAAACGATCTCCGTCTTAGTTAAGAGGCCGACACTCGAAACGCGTTCGTCAATGCACACTCGAGTTATTGCTTTCGAAACGAGCGCTTCCCTTAACTTGTACCAGAACACACCGTTATTCCTGCCACCCAAATCTCTCATAGCAAAAATCCTTTTTACATTACTCGCTATGGTTCATTTACAGAAAATTTGGTCGGTTACTAACCAGCAATGGATGTAGTGTGTATCAAGACGGTCGTGTTAAATGAAGCATACCGATCCCTCGATGCTCGGGCATCGTGAGAGGTGCACGGTGTAAGTGCAGGGATGCATTATGCAGTTGGCGAGTCGATGGAATTACTGCAGCCGGGGCACTGCGAGCATCATCGTAAACTTAGTTCAGGTTCGCTAATGTTTAGAGATGGTTTAACCGACTGTTAGCAACTTTGACAGTGGGTTTAACTCGTATTGTAGAGGTTTGGATTGTATTGATTTTGATTGTGGTGTCTGAAATCTAAATACGGATTTTTAGTTTGCATATAAATAGTTGTTTCTTACTACGTGATGCCTAACTTAGTTCATGCACTACGTTGCTGTTCTAACAAGAAGAAATCAAATCTTTAGGTCCTTTCTGGTGTAACTTTTTGCTTCAGAATTTTACATCTTACATAGCGGTTTTATTTATACAAACTACAAAATATCATATTATATTATAAAAATATCATTGAAAATTTTTTACTTTGTTTTTTCGAAAATCTTTTTACGACAAGAAATAGCGATCGAACTAATATAACTTCTTCATATGTATGTTGCTTCTTAGAAATGCATCGCTTTGAAAGTTATATGCTTATTTTCTTTTATTGCAATAGAACACAAAGTCTTATTCAATGGATAGCTATTACTTGTCAATGGCGTTTACAATCTGCGCGGGAAAATGAACAGCTGACACTTGTACTTCTTTTGTTTTTAGTTGGAACATGCAAATGTGGCCATGTTGCTTGCTTTGTTGTCTAGATTTATCTAGAATATTCCTAAAATACGTTTTATTGACGGAAAAGGTTTCTTACTAATTATAAAAGTGACTGTCGCTAGTCAATTACATTTTAGAAAGGCAAAAAGGTATGAACTTTTTTTGCTTCGTATTTTATGTAGTGTTTGATTTTGATCACTGAGTAGGATTATTTAGTTATGGTAAAGCTTTACAATAACTTATGAACATTCAAGACATTTTGAGTGGAGCAGTGGTGGCAAACTGGTAACGGCCAGGACTTACGAGTTGTAAGTCGTAGGTTCGAACCCAGACAAGCGCTTTACTCTGTGTAAATTATTTCATCACGACTGCTCTCTAAACGGTGTAGGAGAACAATGTGAGGAAACTGGCATGTCCTAGAAACAAAAATTTGAACGCTTCTGACATCTACCAACCCGCACTGGGCCCACTCCCTCTCACAGAGAGGAGGCCTGTGTCCCACCAGTGG
Source organism: Lithophane leautieri (assembly GCA_949152455.1). Lineage (NCBI taxonomy): Eukaryota > Metazoa > Arthropoda > Insecta > Lepidoptera > Noctuidae > Lithophane > Lithophane leautieri. The sequence goes on along the minus strand of OX424463.1, from coordinate 891,432 downwards.
GAACGTTATAGGCTGATAATGTAATAACATTTAAAATGCAAATGCAGACACTTGTTGGTGTAGTCTTCTTGTAATTGAATGTAAATAATTACAAGATTCTCTACCTTGACACTTTCAAAACCATCTAATACATAAGCAGCACCCAGCTGTATAATCCCGTGCGCTGCACATTCTGTTAATCCATCAGCACCATGTTTCAAGCTGATTAAGCATTAAATTTAAACGCTGCAGCTACAGCATACATCACGGGCTGTTTCGCCTGATGCGTTGCACCAATACTGCTCACTCGCTTGCGATAACTGGACTCGATAGTAAGCAATGTGATGGTGTACATTGCTGGCTGGTTACGGTGAGTAACATGTTAATATAACGATGGAGGTAAGCACCATAATTCTAAAGTTTCAGTTGTGTGAGTGATGAGTTTAGTAAAAAGAAAACCTTGTAGGGTAACTAGGACCTAATTATCTGAAGTCACCTACACGCAGGGGTGCAACGTTGTGATCAGTGCTCGTTGTTCGTCAGTGTTTACCCTGCAGTGCGACCAAAGGAAAACACCCTAAAATGCCTGAGAATACACGATTATCCATTTTATTGTTAGTTTCGCCTCACTATTTCTTGTTATTGTTAGTACTTGTTATATAAATAGTTTATTGTGATTACATAAATTACTCAACATGAAATACAACGACGCTGCTGTTCTTTTGATATAACTTTACATTAGCAAAATCAAAATAAAACTATTTTTCCATGCACATGCCCTCAGTTAGTCATAAAAGACTACAAAACAGCAACGCATCACAAACTCACTTCCCCCGATACGACCGCTCGTATCTCTGAGTACAGGCATCAGGTAATGCCAGTGATTCATAGCGCGGTGGACGGCCACGCTCCCTACTCATCAATATCGGAAAACGGCAGCGTTTGATACCGGCCGCCGTTATTACACGATGTAGTGACGATCGACGATGCCGATTCAACGTGCGATGGCGGTAATCTTTTGTTAAATGGTTGTGTGGGTGGAATTGTTGAAAGGGAGTAAGAGTGAAAAATGTAATGAAATAGGCTTTCGAATCGCAGTTCTCGGCTACTTTCATACAGCTGCTAGATTAATTGATAAGATATCAAATCATAACATTCAATCTAATTAATTAATGGAAGATAATGGTCAACATGATAATAATCCAACAGTCAAAGCTCTGCTTACAGATAGTGAGATCATGTGTTTATAAGCATAAGTTTTCTGGCAAATACCATTGTAGATGCCACGTTTTGAACCATCTTTGGTTTGGTTCAAACTTTGCCTGATGCATTAATTTAAAAAAAAAGTTTTTCTATCGAAATATGTAAATCTGGCCACCACTAACTTCAGGTGGAGGAAAATCTGTTAGAAAACATAAAAACATAGGATAGCTCGGCTTGTAATCACTGTAGGAAAAAGTTTTTGCCATGCAAAGGGCCAATCGAATTTATAGGCTGGTTCTGTTAATATTAATTTACACCTAAATACTGGAGTCATTAATACAGGCTGTTATGAATGTAGCACTATCATGTGAATTCAGTGCGTCGTGATTATGAGCAGACTAATCTGTTTAGGGTGCGCGAAAATTGGATAATTACGGTCTGCTTCATATGATTTGGGTTCGCGGCATAATTGCTATCTGCTTCATTTTCCAGTTCACATAGTTCGAGCTAAGATTTGTGCTAAATACTTTGTATGAAATGGAAAGTGCTACTTTGGACCAGACTGTGACTTAGGCAAATTGTGCTAAGGACAGGTAAACAGTTACTTCTTGTTAAGTATTGATGTCCCTCAATATTCTCTTCATTTCCTTATTTGTTAAACGTTTCGTTTGCAACGGTTCCAACTGGCCTCTGCCCAATCTGCCCATGCATTAAAGGAGAAACACACTAGATTTTTTTTACGGATAACGGTAAATTAAAGGTTTTAAAATCATAGGGCAATCATTTTACCAATTTTAGAGCATATCAGATTCTGGAAAATAGCCATTCTATAAAAAACCCAACAACAATTTTATAAAAATACATTACCTAAATTCATCTCCCTCTAACTCTGTAACAATTATATAACGTATCGTAACATCTCCCCATTTTTAACTCCAAATATGCCACACATATCTACTTCCTAACGACCCTATTAATACCAACCCAATATATCTGCAACTAGTTATCAGTTAGTGGACTAATGAGAATATAACACAGAAGCCTCACAGCGCATGCTCCAAGCAGTTAACCTGTGCCGATGTTTGGGCACCCCTGACCTGCCCTGTTGGCTCATTGTTACCCCTACTTAGTGTGTCAGCACGGTATATGGATGTTTCATTGATGTAGTTAGCATGATTAGATATCAGCAAAATCTTAAGGTTAATACGATGTCAACGTAGAAACGTGAAACGCAAACAGTTTCGCGAAAACTCTGAGTGACGTATTTAAGGTAATCTGGTTTTGTATATTTTTAATCTTTTAATAACGCAATCGCATTGAAATAGTATTAGTCCGACAACCAGTCTTACCAAGGGGTATCATATTACCCAGTTACTGGGCTGAGGAGGTCAGATAGGCATTCGCTCCATGTAAAATACTGGTATTCAGCTGCATCCGGTTAGACTGGGAGCCGCCCCAACATACACAGTTGGGAAAAGGCAGGCAGATTGAATCGTATTGTCACAATGTCGTTAGTCTCGTGTTTAAAATTGTTTAGTGACATTACAAAATTCGTTTAAACAGTAATTAATCGCCAAGGGAGAACAGACGAGTTCGTAGAAGGACCAGGCCTTGATGGCCTAAGGCATATGAATAAGTTACTGCTTTATTAGAAAATGGACCAGTACAACAAACAGCCTTGAGAAATAGAAGGAATGAAGGGAGGCCTTTGTCCAGCAGTCGGGTAATAATTTATGTTATAGGTATTAATTTATCATTATTTATTATATATTTATACATACACAGTAGAATAGATACAGATACGACATTTATAGGTATTCAGTACAAATGTACTGCTTTCTATTCATCGCTAGGGTTCAAAAAGAGGTACAAAACTGATCAATTTATAATAAACATAATACCCAATAGACCTTTCAATGGTTATAATTTAGCTGACAATAAGATTATTTCAATCAATCAATCTGCCTAGCTTTTTCCTAAATATGTTGGAGTCATCTTCTAGTCTAACCGGATGCAGCTGAATACCAGTATTTTGCATGGAGCGACAGTCTATTTGACCTCCACAATCCAGTTACTGGGTAATACGACAGCACCTTGGTAAGACTGGTTGTCAGACATTCGGGCTTCTGATGACCCGTCAAAGATCCAAAAATGACAGCCGGGACCAATGGCTTTACATGCTTTCCGAGGCATGGAGGGGTTTCGGTATGCTAAAAAGGTCAGCCATCCACGGACTGACCGCGGCTAGCGTAGCTTAACTCCGTTGATCGACCCTTGCGGCTGTTATTACTTAGCCACGAGCCCCTTTACTTACAAAGAGTAAATATAAGTTGAACCGATATTGACAAAACAACAGAAGTATAAAATATGATTGATTTCATAGCTTGAAATAGAGAAACGCCTACACTAAGGTTAAATTGAATCTAACTTTCGCAGATGAAATAATTATATAATTGATTATTATTGGAAAATCCTTGTAATTTTAGCAAACTTTGCCATCGTCTTTTGAATGTGTGTTCACGGGTTATAGTAATCAATATTGTTTTAGGAATCGGTTTGGGTTCACCTTTTCTGTATCGTGTCCCTGTCATTTTAATTTTAATTTTAATAATTTTAGAGGACAACAACGACTTTCATCAAAAGAGATTAATAACGTAACCCAATAACTAAGAGTTAAAGATAATAATAATTATTCAAGCCTAATGAAACTCGATCACTCAAGTTAAGCAGGTGTAGGTACTGTGTACCTATAGTCGTACAAGTTCAATATTAATCAAGTCGTCTCAATCATACTAAGTGATTTACTATCTAAAATCGTTAGATTAATCTCGCGCGAACTAATCCAGTCGCTTAATTACGCTCCTACAGAATGTAGAGCGAGGGATGTATAGACAAGTCGGTAGGTAACTGTTATGGAGTCTGTTGAAAGAAAAACTTGTGGTGAATAGGGATTCATCAAATTTTGTTTTATAGTTGTCATTAATAACTTGGAAAGTATTAGTGAGATATTTATTTACATAAATATGCAATATTCTTTGTGACTTGTTTTTTTGTATTTATAACCAGGCTGGGTTTTTACACGAGACAACTAATATCGATGTCTGTTCCCACAGTCAAACCTTGAAAACGGTTAAAGTAAAAGATTGCTGTAAACCTTTTCCTTAGGTCCCTATTTATAAACGTTGCTTAAATATAACAGATGTTTAAACGTCAAAATGTATGGATAAGCAGAAGCTACTCCTGACTTAACTTAAAGCAACATTTATAAATAAGTATCTTTCAATCTCAGATTACATTTTATTTTTGTCGATTAATAAAACATTGCACTTCTAATATCCACTCTAAGTCTACGCAAATATCAATCAAGTACAGTGTAGATTCGAGAGAAACGGTAAATACATAATTATAGTTTTCAAATAACACCACTGAGCTATCAAATAAGTATATCAGTGATACGAGAGTTGCTGAAAATGGGAATAGTTAGCTTAAGAAATGTAGGTAAGTTTACTGTCTATAATTTATTTACTTGTTCATAGTCTAAGATCAAGAAGTGTTTAAGAATAATAAGCTATTCAAATCAAGTTAATCATCTAGTCCGTAACATAAGTAAGATCAGATAATTAAAATTAAATAGCATTTTCTACTGCATACGATGCCTCTGCGGCACTCCAATTCTACATGATCCTATCGAATCATACATGAAGCGACACGTCAAAACATTTGGCACGACGAAAACAAAACACCAAAAACTAGTGACATTTTCGAAACATCAAAAATATTCCCGCGACACGAAAGTGGTTCCGTAGTTTAGACCCATCGGCGTTCTGGCGACATACAACAAAAACCTTTCTAAAACACAATGGCCGCCGCTGTGGCCGCCGATTGGCAATATTATTGAATTTTAGTGGGGAATTGAATTCGTTCAGCGCCCAGCGTCCCGTACTGGTGTTTGGCTCATGTGAAGATACTTGTGTTGACGACTGTACTGGGTATTTGCAAAACGTTAAGAGCCTGCACAAATTGACAAATGTTTGTAGTGTACATCTCTCTGTTTTATTCTAATGAACCTCTGCTGACAACTTTTTACTCGACTGCGTGACAGCAAAGACAGGGTTACGTTTTTATATTTCAGTTTATGAAAAAGGTTTGAAGCTCCGGTCAAACTGAGGCAAAGCCAGTGCAGGACGCGAGACGCGACTAAGCGCGTCTATTGTTTTAATGATTAGGTAGTCACACTACTATTCGCGCCAGTTTGATCACCTCCATACAGGTTAGTTGAGACAATCGACGCGACTGAATTTTATCTCGCTTTCCACGCTGTATTAACCTCAGTTTGACCAGAGCTTTAAACCGTATAACCTAAACCCAACTATTAAATTAAAACCCTATTCGGTTCTATATTCTGGGTTGCCACTGACAATCGCCCAACGGTAGAGAGACCCAACCACAGAACGCCTTCAATATCAAAATCGAACATAGTAACAAGATTCCGCCATGCAGACATGCTTGCTTGAATATTCTGGGCCAAATGGGACCCCTTTCTAAGAAATTACGTACATCTCTGCTTAAATACTGTAATCTACAAAATATAAATGCTCAACTTCTGAATATCAGTGTAATAAATCCTCGGTAATGTTTCAAACTGGTGGTAGTTGCTGTCCTAAATGCAAGGCAGTCTCTTGAGAAATTAGTGGGGGGACATGAGATGCATAGAAAAAGAGGATTAGATATAGTTTTAAGAAAGTTTTAAGTTGAAGACAACTTAAAACTTTCTTTGAGTACTAGCAAAAGTGTACATAAACGGGCCTCGCCGTTAAATTATATTGTGGGAAATAATCCCTATATTAGAGCGATTTTAACAACAGCCTCGAACAGAGATAAATATAGTTTAGTTTATGTTGCTAGGGATAAACTTTTAAGTACGAGGCGTTTTTATTTAAAAAAAACAACCTAAATCCAAATGTTGTTTTTGGAAGTAGGTTGTTTTGTTTTTGTAAAAAGTTTTTATTTTTCACTTTAGTTGTAGTAAATACCCACCCCACACAAATTCGAATACCTGCTATGTAAATAACAGTGACGGAGTAACATAAAACATCGTCCATATAGACTAAGTAGGAAAAATACGTATTATTCAAGCTAACTCAAAAACTACGCAAGCAAAGTTAATCAAATTTATATGGGACTACCTCTGAAGCATGACCTACCAAACAAAAAAAGAATCATCAAAATCAATTCTTAATTATCGGAATAATCGCGTAACGAACACAAAAAAGAAACAGACGAATTGAAACCTCCTCCTTTTTAAACTCGGTTAAAAAAGACAGGACCACAGCAGCCCTTAAAATATTAAAAAGTGCTACTATTCTGCAGTGAATGTTTTACTTTCCCTTCACTATCAGGCACACAATTTCATTTTATGTTAAAATATAAAAGATCATTTCCGCTGTAGTTTTTTTGTAGTACAAAGAGGCAGCGGAGTGCATGCGGCGAGTGCGCGTGACAACAATGTGGAAGCATGTTCGCGCCAAAAAACTACGACGTGATACTGTTTAGTGAGGACCGGAGATTGACGGAAACAGACGAAGGCCGAACTAAAACGGTAAGCCGAAACTATAAAACCCTCATTTGTCAAATTGTCATGAGTAGTTTAGAAGTTATTAAACAAATTAACATACAAACATACATACATATTATGTACATAAAGGTCAAAATCATAATTCTCTTCTTCGCTTCACCGTATTCGGGTAAAAATACAGATCCAAAAACACCGGCTCCCAAAATTAAAGTTATTTTTTACTTTGTAGTTATTTTTTGGGAGTCAGTTGTTTTTTTTACTTTTGCAATACACATTTATTTAAAAAAGAACACAAATTGAATATCAGGCTTCTGAGGTTCAAGATCGAACTTGATCAAAATTGTCGACGTTAGCACTTTAGTCTCATCGTCAGCCGAAACCTAAATTCAGGCCGAAACCATATCCAGTCTCGGCCATAATTTCAGCCATATCCATCGGGGCACAGTTTAGCCCCAGGATAAATGGGTTTTATTCTATTTACAAGGGGCACACGACGACCGTCGGCTTCTTGCCATGGATTATGCAAATAACGTTGTACAGTTTTGCATATCTGTGTCTTCAGTTTTGTTAGTCAGGTTATTTTATGCACTTTTAGTTAAATTCTGCGAACAATTTTGGATGTGCAGAGTCCGCTGGCTGATGTTTTATTTTTGTTGTTATTTTCAGTGGATATAAGTTAGAGAATTTTAAATGCTATTATAAACGGTATCACTGGAGCTTTAATTTGGTAAGCTGAGAAAGGCAGGGGTATAGGTACCTACGAGGTAATTCTAAGCGTCAATTTCTGTGGAAGGTCGCGTGAACTCAGTTTTTGTTATAATAAATTTAGGTATGACAGTTAAAGGGACAAAATACAACATTACGAATTAAATAAATTACGAATCTATTACCTGTCTTGGTATAAGTTCTGTGAGTTTTAACTTAGTTTGTTCTGGTTTGAATTTCTCCAAATTTTTGGACATTTGCTACATTTTTTTTAATGGAAAAAGCCTATATACCCGCTTCCCTTCAGATACGACATGTACAGCAACAAGCCACTTTGTCTAAAACTAACAAACTGAACTCCTATTCATTCCTCAGGAGTGTCGAGGATGTAACTCTAAAACGGTTCCGATCTCGACAAGGCGATCGGTATCGGTACCGGCACACCTCTGGGACACATTATAAAAGTTGTCCCGGGACCTTTGAATCCGCTTTGTGTTAACTATGGACTGTAGTTGCAACATTTCGAATCCTAAGTGTGGAATACATTTTTGAAGTGTTCATCAAAAAAAGAAGACTTTCACTTAATGATGAATTTATGTAGATAGCAATGCTCAATAAGTTAGAACTTAATTGAACTTTTTAGGGTTCCGTACCTCAAAAGGAAAAACCGGAACCCAGGATCACTCGTGTGTCTGTCCGTTTGTCACAGCCACTTTGCTCCGAATCCAATGGACCAATTAAGTTGAAATTTGATACATATATGTATTTCTGTGACCCAAACATGGACGTAGTACGAAAATAAATGAATTTTGAATACGGGGGTCAGTTTTACAGGACAAATCAGAAAATTTAAATAAAAAGTTTTCTATCTGTATCGTGGGATATAATCAATTAAATGGGCTTGTTGCGAAGATTCGAATATTTTATTTTATAATTTTAAAATAAAACCTGTTAGAGATGTATAGGAAAATAAATGAAAATTGACCATTCCCTCACCCTTATCTGCGAAACTGCAGAGCCTATTTTGAAAAAAATACAGAAAATAGTTCTACGAGTAGGTATACTTATAGATTACAGGAAAATCTATAAGAAGTCTATGGTCTTAAAAAAAACATGGTAAATCTCCCAATATTGTGCGTACAAACTTATATTTGCAGTTGGAATGTATGGGAGATTTTTTTTTTCAACCACAATTTTATGTTTGTTCTTGGGATAAATTCATCCCAACTACGGAACCCTTCATTGTGCGTAGGTTTTGTCATAATAATATTGATCTTGTTTCATGAAAATTCGAATTATTTAGGAAAAAACATTAACACACAATGGTGAAGGATATTTACTATATCTTGAAGAACCACGAATTCAACTATTGGTAATTATTGCCAAAAGTGGTGATCAATACCATACATATTTGTTAGAAAATAAGATACGCCAACACTCTGCCGTTGAAAGGTAACTTGTAACTATACAATTTTTGGGTAAGTATATACGTTTTATATTTTTTATTTCCGTACATGTTTTATAAACACTCATCATATTATTATAGTCTATATTCAAAAGCATTTTCTCAAACATGCTGGGAAAATCGAGCATTATTTTGACAACCTCCTTCGAGATAAATCGAAATTGCTGTACTGGTCAACAACAAGTGACGATGCGGCCGGCAATGTTACTTACGAAAATCCATATCTGTGGTGTTTAGTGGCCAATTAAATAATTATGAAAACTCATTTACATGTCATGTTATTTAAAAATGGAACGAACTCTTTACTTCAACACATGGCAACGAACGTGGTAACATATGTATAAAAGATTTTATTTTTTCGATTTGTGTTGCAAATTGAGCTGTTTCTGTAAAGTAGAAACAAATGAACAAAACGCGTGAAAACTTACCGTTGTTCGTCTGGATTCTGTATTTTAATTTAATTTACTCAGTTTCAATTTTCGTGCATTATTTGAGAAAGTACTATACAAGGCTTGGCCGCAATCAGGCATTGATGGACTCACGTGTGTGTGCCTTGGCTTCGCCTCGGCCCACACTTTTACGATCGTCCGTCAATGCCATATTTGTTGGCCACGCCAGTAATGTACTATAAATATAACAAATCTTAACAAAGCTGTTAAAACATCCTACATATCTGAAAGCTCTCAAAAAAAAAACTCTTAGATTTACTCACTTTCATATCTCTGAATCATCAAAGGGATTTTTTTTATTTCAAAGATCGGGCGATTGGACATTGAACAGAATAAAACTAAAATAGCAGACCAAAAGATTTCACTGAATGGCTGGTCTTTTATAATATCCTTATCTTTAGATAACGACGACCAATGCTTTGATGTCTTTTTTTTATAAAATAATCTGGTTCGTTCCCGCACTTGTGGCTGAAGCGTTCATCAATGCGTATGTAGGTACAAAGTGTCAAAAGACCTGGGCCCTGTTTATCAAAAGTTACAAGTCTACACGTTCACAAGTTACCTAGAATGTTAATTTTCGTTAAATTCATAGCTCATCTCCATATTCATAATCAGCCTTAATGTTCCCACTGCTGGGGCACGGACATCAAGTCATCTCACTCTCTTGACCACATTTAAAAAAAAGATCGAATTTAAACATTTATTGCGGTACTAAGCAGGACACTTGTAAACTTGTAAGATGGAATAGAGAGTCGCCAGACACTCTCAGAATTTGCTATGATTTTTTACAAGTTGTAACTTACAATTATTTATTGTTAAACAAAATCATGAATAAAATTGTCAAAATATAAGTACTTGTGAACTAAAAAATGACATTTGGTACTACAAGGCTTGTATGTTTTGATAAACAGGGCACAGTTCTCAAAAAAAATCCTATCCTCACTGAGGTCGTTGACCCCAAAAAGACATGTTAAGATATCGATCGCTATCACAACTGTGGAGTCTCCCTTGCTAATTTTATTTGACCCTGTACTAGGCAGGTAGTAGCAGGTAATTAGTATAATAAATTCAATATAATTATTATAAGTCCCATGTAATAGGGGGCGAGACATAACATTAATGGCGAAATGTGGGTGTACTAATAGGCTCACCTCTGCCTAACCCTTCGGGGAATACAGACTTGATGTTATGTTATGTGAAGTAATTACTTTACTACTTATTATAGTCGTAGAAAATTGGACGTCATAGTTCGTGAAAGACAGCAGTTCCAGCTGGGATAAAGGATCGGAGCCCCTCTCCCCCCCCATTACACATACACATAAACTCACGCCTTCTTCCATTGGGAGCAGGCAGAAACTACTAAACGCCACCTGGTACGATCCCTACATATTCCTTTTGCTTCGTTTACGTCCATACACATGCAAGCCGAGCGCGAGTCCTACGCAGTTGATCATTCTGAAGAATATCAACAATAATGTCACTGTTATGTCCTTCTCGGGCGTCCCATGCCGTCATGTCTCATGCGTTTCCACTTACAAAGTCATGACTATCTCATTAATACTCGGATGATTTATTGAAATATTAGAAGTTAAACCATAACAAAGGACTCTCCCAATCACAAACTAACTAACAAATACTCGTACATTGTTCGCTCCGTTCACAACGCCGCATACACCAAAATTGGCATCTTTATAATCTCAGTTACGTATTAATAACAGTAAGTTATACCCACATCCCGCGTTACCGGCATCCCGGGGGACTGCATTGTTCCCGTCACCGGGATATTGTATGCAAGCCGGGAATGGAGCGTGCATTATAACAATATTTACTGCCACTAACCCGTTAGATAATCAGCTTTACGATTCAATTGTTATTATGGTGGCCATTTTGGGAGTTTATTACATCTAGTTAATGTACATTATTGTACACAGTGTGGTGGGATTATGTATTTTGTGTTTAGTTGATTGATATTAATTGCTTTGTTGTTAGAGTAGACTGACAGTTTGATACATTTTTATTAGGGAAATAATATATGCAGTTTTGGTATATTTCTTTTAGGAAATCTCGCACTTAAACCACACTCATACAATAAAACTTTCTGTACAAAAACCATAAAATTTATACGAAACAAAATAACGAGTATCATTTTCAAGCCACAAGCGCGAAAACACACAAATATAAAAGCATCCTGAATGACTTTTAATCAAAACCAACTGTTTGAAACTGGAATCAACTGGCCGAAACTAGTTCCGAATAATATTTATCCACTATCAGCGAAACAAAAGTGAGTTAAGCAAGAAGTTTGCAATCCCGGTCGAGACAACACTACCGAGTCGCTTCAATACAAATTCCACCTTATATGGATACAACTAAAGTTTAAAACATTTTCTGTTCTAAAGTTTTTTGTTTCACACCAGCATGAGAATAGCTAAGCCAATATACTGCAAAGCAAATAAAGTTTTATATATTTTGTGAGAGGATTTAAAATTGGATGCAGTTTTTGTTGAATGCGGTGAATTTGAGGAATTTCCAGCGTCACCAGTGGAAAGTTTGAGTTCACTCATCGCAAGTTTCTGCTGTTTTTTGTCTTGAGATATAATTTAGTTTAGTTAATGTTACATAGGATTAATCTTCGGAACGGATGGAGAAGTTTATCTGTTTACTTGATCGGATTAGGAATTGTTTGTTTGTGGAGTAAGTTAGTGATTAGTTATCTGCACTATTGCTAAACATAATATTGTGAGAGTAGATTACTAGGTGGATGGATTATGTGATATTATGTTATGGCTAGAAAAAGAAGAGACCAGTGAGTGTAATTATACGCCGGATATACTAATTAACATTTCAAACAAGAAAATACTAATGAAAATATAAAAAACCTTACCTGGACTTTTCAAACTTTTGAAAAACAGTTTCGAAATGAAAAAAGCAGGCCACTTGAAAAACATGCTTACCTTTCTAAGCCACAGTACCTTAAAAGGCCCACCTAAAGTATTGAAAACTAAATACCTATAAATAACCTCTTTTCACGTGAACTTAACCAAAACTCTATTGATGTGGGGACCTCTGGCCGTCTTATCTCAATAGTGTCGCGCTAACGACTTGTCACGGGTCTACGATATGTTGGATCATTAGCTACCGTAGGATAGAGTGGGTTTGTGCGGTCTGTTTTTTGGAAAAATTATTATATGTCCTGAAATGCGAACCTTTTGGCTTAAGTAGTACCTCCATTGAAAAAAATACGTACATAATGCTCGTGCCGTAAAAAACTTTACCATTTTTCAAAATATTATAGTTTTCAAAATCAAAGAGCTAAATTTTACTATCTAAATCGTCATAAATCATCCACCTACATCATGTATTATCAGGTTTCATATTATAATTTACTACAATTTTAATATTTTTTTATCTCATATGGGTTTAAAATGTTTTATGCGAAATGAGTATGAAATTAATAGAGTATGAATAAAAACTAGGAATTAAAGTGGTTCATTAAATGAAAAATGTTTTATTCATTTGTTTAAGCAATGATTGTGAAGATTCAAAGCACACACTCTGCTGTATTTATTCCTAGAAAACTTTTGTAGAGCTACACAGTCGTAATCATCAATATGTGATAGTCGGCAGTTTTCTAAAACGACAATGTTTTTAAAACGGAACCAAAAATAAAGTAACACGTTCTGCAATTTACACGAACATTTCATCACCTTCTCTTGCTGAACTGCAAAGAAAGACTAAAATAAAACAAACAGCTTTAACATTTATTTTGTTTTTATTTTTAAAGTCTTTAAGCTAAATCCTGGCGTCCAAGGCGGAGAACTCACGCAGTTTGAAGTTCTGTTCGACCTCACAACAGCATTGAGGGAACGTTGTGAGAGTGTGGAACTTGCTCCGTAACAACTTTCTTACTATCTGGTTCGATAACAGCTGAGACAATAAGCTTTGAAATCTAAAATATTCTTTGTTCTACACAATGGTGGTTTTGTTTTTCTTCGCCGAGGATACAATAAAATGGATACTTACGTAGAAATTGTTATGATTTTGTTTTGGTTCGTAGAAGTTGTGGAATGTGGTAAGTATACTAAGTAAGTCTTTCGCTGGTGAGGTTTTTATGCGATATTCAGTATATTTCATAAAAAGTTTCGGTTTGTGTTCATATGATCGCGACCTTTTTCGGCACGCATGCGCTGTCGCCTGACTGATGTTGGAATGGATACCTGCTAAATGCCTCTTGTCATTATGTTACGTTCATATTCTTAATAATCAAGGACGCCATCCACGCTCATCGCCCGAATAGCACATGCGTCGCTCCTGAAGCGGGTGATTGATCATTGAAAATGTGTACGCTATACCAAGGGCATAAAATGTGAATTCGAAAATCTTACAAGACAGCGCGGCGCGTGCGCAAATTGCCGCAAATTCGCTCGGGTCACATCGAGTTTGAGGGTTCGATGTGCCATAGTTACAGACGCGTACTACTTACAGTCACGGTATTCAATCACCAGTTTCATTCAAGGAATAATTAGCCTGAAAAATATGTTTACATTGACATGAACTAATTTGATTGTCTACAATTAATTTATGTTCCATAATACTGTATCAATGTGTAGCTTGTGAAAAACGTTTATACATCGGTATACACGTTTTTGAGGCTGACTGTACCTATTATGTAAGTGATCTTATAGATCTAAGAATCCGTATTACATGAATGTCCAGTATACAGACTGTAAGACATCTTTAAACCAATTCCCGCTGGCTTCCACAAGTTGCACTGGATGACAAACTTAAGTACGAACATAAGTAAGTCAAACTACTCGATTCGCGATCGGAAAACTTGACAAATTCACCCTCAAGTCACGACTTACCCACTTTAAGAAAATGTTACATTTAGCTCACAGAATTAACTGCACTAGCTTTTTAGAGAAAATAATTTTAACTTTTAAAACAAGCAGCTCACATTTTGCTAGATCAGAAAATCTTGCAGCTTAAATCTAGCTTGTATGCATCTGGACACCAAAATATGATAAGACTATGACTAGGAGCAGCAGCTTTGGGGTTGTAAGAAAAAAAACATAATTCCCGTAATTAAACACTTTTAAAATCTAGTCGCAATCTCATTTCAGCGACCATCAATGTCAAAACTGTTTATTTATATATGAGATATTTTTGACAGATCGAGATTAAGAATGCAGACGTTCATAAATATATATATGAGAGTTAAGAAACATAAAGTTTTATTCATCACAGACAGAGCAATAGTGGCCCAGTGGTAACGGCCCCGACTTACGAGTTGTAGGACGTGGTTCCGAACCCAGCCAAGCGCTTTACATACTTTGTGTAAATAATTTCATCACCACTGCCCTCAAAACAGTGAAGGAAAACATCGTGAGGAAACTGGCATGTGCTGTATTTATTTATGTAGTCATTGAAAACTTAGTGCCGCTTGTATAACAAAAATCAGCAAAAAACTTCATGGTTCTCATAAAATCTATGAAGAATCCATCTATTTCTGTAATAAGAAAATAAAACACGGACATAATAATAAACCCGAGTGACGCCACGCAGCACACTAGTATGTCATAATATACATTAATGTGTTCGTGTATATTGGACGGTTATCGGTGGTTACCTGTAGGTCACTGAATAGGCGCCTATTATAGGGGCAAGTCTAGTTATATGCCGCGGTGATGCTCGAAGTTTAAATACCTGCCTACTTTTATTTTTTAATCAACATTGAATAATTTGGCGTCGCTTAGCTATGAATGAACTATTCTCTTACCGATTACAGCCACATGATAGTTTGTATAACAATTTATAAGATTTTATTCCCTACCCGACAAAATGACATTGTAAATTCTTCTGAAAAGTATATCATGGTATTCTTTGGTTGATACTTGTTAACATGTACTTGTTTTCTGTTCCTGCAATATCTTCTGTTTTATTTTTTATTTCTTTCAACATAATTTTTTTCAGTCTTATAAATTCAATGTTTTAAAATTCAAAGTGTATTATCTCTTGAACAAAATTATAGCAAATGACAATTAATTGAGAGATACTTTGAAGGATTGCGGTTTTATAAACGACGGGCCAACCATAAACTATTGATTAGACGTTTAAACCAGACCAAAATTTATCTGTGGTTATTAATAGTATTTTGTTGGTCAGACACTCCTTTAGTTTTAAATTAAATTATAGCTAAAGTTTTATATATAATAGTAGTTAATATCTGTTACATCATTGCATTGTTCTATTCTTCGTCTTAATTATGAGGTAAGAATACAACAATTACATACAAACAAATAACACAACAAAACCAAAACAAACAAATGACAAATATTTATGACAAATTACACGTCTGATACAAAATAATATTCTAATAGACGCGTGGCGGCGTAGACGGCGTAGTGGTGGTGATGACTGCTACGCCGGCGCCGTAGCAACCTCGTAGCAAATACATACTTGTGTAGTAAAAAGTTATAATACTGCTACGAGAAAGGATCTTATTACATATTATGTTGCCATTTTAAAACAGTAAAAATGTTTTCTTATTTGTAACCGTTATTTGAAAAAATAAATAGGTTAAATTGTGTACAGTGAATATGGAGAAAAGCCGCAGTTAAATTTTAACGTGAATTCTTGAAAATCGTTTCAGTGACTAGTTTCCCATAGTAAGCTTTGTTTTAAAAGTTAACTGTGTTTTTTTATTATTCTTAAATTAATTATGACGGCTAGAAAGTGGTTAATAATTGTATTTGGAAAGCGATTAATTAAGTCACCTTGCGCCATCTATTATATTATTTCCCGTTTTTCAAATAGGTAATCAATTTCACAACATCTTACGAAAAGGTGACCATAAAGACATACAGATATACAGTTTCACTATTAGCTACTAATAATATATCATTTTAGAGAATGTCATATATCGCCACGTGTTTGAGATGACTGGCTGATTCCTTTTGAAACGTTCCATAAATGAGCCGATGGTGACACCGGCTTTGCGTTTATAACCTCTTTACAGTTTATGGGATCATCTGAATAACATAGATGTTCTTTGGGCTTAGGAAGCGAGAGTGATAAAAGAATTGAGAACCTAAACAACAGTCTGTGACTGCTTACTGTATTTTATTTAAGAAGCTCTCTTAATTGATAAGTTAAACTAAAATCATTTATTTGGGAATGATAATTGTATTAAAACATCCATCAACTAACTAATAATACTATGAACCAAATGAAATAACTGACAACCAATTTAGAATAATGAATTATAAAAAAAACATGTACAGGTCAAAATATACTTACTTAAAATACATAAAGATGCTCCCTCACCGGGAGCGTTCACTTGTAATGTAACAATCCTAGATTCCACTGTGACGTCTAGGGTTTTGCAAGTAGACTACGCAGCCGTCTACTGCTAGATAGTGTAAAGAGATCATTGAAACCAGCAGGATAGGTTAATACGTATGATCAAATAGGTAGAAGTAACACGGCTAGGTCACAAGCAAAGGTTACATTACAGGCGAATGCTCCCGATGAGGGGGCGCCTTTTATATTATGAACTGTATTCTGCAAAAAAATACAAAATACTTGAACATTTTCAACGCAGAACAATACAAGTAGCATTAAAACCCTACGATCACCAGTACTACTGCGAAAAGTTGTGATTACATCAATTAATCAAATGAAAAGGAACCTTTCTGAAGTAGCCTTTTCCAAACTGCAAGTAGCCGATACTCCAGCTAAGTTGAACTTTTCAGTATTATTTCGATCTTTCAGTTCAATAAGTTACTGAAGTTCAAGAGGCTATTGAAGTTCTTCTGCCTTACACTTTCATGGACGGCCGCCAGAGGCCACTTGGTACGAACTATTCCTTTGTCTATGACAACGTGATTTCTTGTAGACTAGCGACCTGTCCCTCTTCCGCACAATATCGAGATTTCTGTGCTATATCTGAGAATATGGATAAGTATATGCTTTATGTATTTATTGTATGTATATGTAAATGGTACTCGACAGACTGCCTGCAGTATTGAATCTCCTTCTCCCCTTAATCCATCCAAAGGTTGTCTGTAACTGTAAACGATCGCTCTTAGCGTTAAAACCGCCCATTGTGTCACACTGTGTAAATTTAATTTAGGTATGTCAGTAATTTTTATGGTTTATATTATTCTATTTATAATTATAATGTATCTAATATTATTAATGTATTAATATACAGGGTTGTTTTTTCTATTTACATAAACCTTCCGGAGTCAATTCTGTAAATAATGGTGAAAACCACATCAAAATCTATTGTGTAGTTTAAAAGAACTACGCGATGACACAACTGTTTGTGGTTCTAGAGGAAAGTTTTAGTATATACTATCCGACATCCACGCGGGCGAAGCCGCGGGTATCAGCTAGTATTTATATATTCCTCGAGAATCACTCTATCCATTGGTGAAAACAGCATGAAAATGGGTGCAGTAGTTTTTGAGTTTATTGCGAACAGATAGACAGACAGACGCGGCGGAGGATTTTGTTTTATAATATGTAAGGATTATAGATTATAGAAGATTGTTTATCGTCTTTAACTTGTCAGCTTTTAAACATCTAAAACTGAACGTTGAAGCCAAGCATGCGTGCATGCATGTTGAAGCTTGGCATGTGAAGCCAAGTCAGGGACCCTTGGGTGACTTTAAAACCCTGACACCAGGTTAGTCACTAACCACACGAAAAGAAGAAGAAGACTGAACGTTGACCTACAAACAACTATCAAGGCAGTGATTTCTATACCTAATCACCCACCTTTTTTTTGTAAGTTTTGAAAATCTTCAAATGAGTTCTCCCGCTCTGGGCGGAGCGGGAGGGCGTGTCAGACTTTTACTGACTATAACCCACCCGTGTTCCTTTAGTTGCCTGTTGCCAATGGCCCCAGTATCCCTTTCGGACTTTCCCGCAATCACCCACGCTTGGCAGATGGTTTAGAATTCGCAATTTAATTTCATAAAATAATATCACTACGAGTGAAATAGACGTGGCTTCTTTTATTTAAATATTTATTCACTACATATAAACATAATGATGTATTAAACAAACACATGAATAATCCGAAGATATTTCTAAAGGCATTCATCGTTTATATTAGTAAACCAGATCATGATAACTCACATGATACAAAATTCGACAGTCGAACGAAATTCATCAAAACCTCGACAAGTTAAACAACACAGTTGCAACCAAATGCATTTAACATTCAGCAGCCATAGATTCATTCAAATTTCAATCATCCGTATATTAAATAACTGCACTCAATCGGGAATCGAACCGGTAACGTTTGGCGTTTCGGACGGCACGCGGTACTTTTAGTCGCTCCGTTAATATAGAATCAATCTAATTTGTCAATGAAAGTCAGAAGCAGACGCCGATTACTCGACAGAGGTAGGTAAAATGGCGCTGGATTGAGGTGGAATAAATTGAAATAGATGGAAAGGAGTATTTTGCTGCGAAAGTTTTATTTTATGAATATTGTTCGGAAACTGACAGCTAGGTAACACAGAATTCTTTAACAATATGAAATTGAACGCCGTTTTTGTTTTTAGTACACTAAAGGCTTTCAATTTCAGGTCACAAAGGATTCACTATGGGACCAACCCTGAATTCACATAGGTTGTCAAAAGGTAAAGGTAGGTAGGGAACAGCTGTTTTTAGTTTTCAAGTTTTTTTATGTTGGTCCCATAGTGAAAGTTGTTCATAATGATAAGTACAATGACCCCTTAAGAGGATACAAAAATTTCACCCTGTATACGTTGTTACCACTCCAGAACCTTTCCGCCCCATCGGCCATCTGATTCTGTTCTGCGAGCAATGTCCCGACTGCCACTTAAGTTTGCCAATTCTTCGAGCTATGTCAGTTACATTGGTTCTCCTGCGGATCTCTTCATTTCTGATTCAATCATGGAGATACCAAGCATAGCCCCAACTCTCCCTTTGAGGTAGGTGAACCACACAAAAAGTTCATATTTTATTACATAAAAATTACAATTCTTGGAGTGTTTGTTTGCATAAGTAACTTTAAGTATATTAGTATTTTTACTACACCAGCATTTGATAAGCCAGACTCTTGATCCAAATACTTTTAACAATTCTTGTCCACATCCATCACGAGACCAAACCAAGCGAATCCCGTACAACAACAAACACACGGTCCCCAGGGTACATTTTAGCGGCGCGGCGTCTAAATCAGTAGCAATTAATGTCAAAACGGTAATATCGCTCGATACACTCCGGGCTGCTCTCAGATTTATTCATCTCTTGGGCCTCACAATCCACCTGATTTGATTTATACATCAATCGTCTTAGTTCGTGGTTTATTTAGTAGTTTTTCATAGTTTCTATGTAGGTAATACGGACTATGAGTGATGTTATTTGATTGAGTGACTTTTTAAAGATATGATGACGATGCACCGTGGGAGTATGGATTGGGGACCATATAAGTATACGAAGTAAGGGCAGTAATATAAATTAAAATTCTTTGTTTCAGACATCAGTCCATAGTGTTAGTATCAACAAAATAACTTAATAACTAGTGTTAGTAATAAGGAGATAATAAGTAAATATCAAATGGTATGGATTCTTACCCAGTGGTGCAGGAGAGGGGAGTACCACCGATCTGAGAACACGCTCAGGAGACCGTTGGAGGTGGCGTAAAAATCGTCTGTGGGCGCCTCCGCAAACATTGTGTATGCACTACAACGCCACGACAGCCCGAATAGTATCCTAAACACGTTATTATATTGGACACGCAGGTCGCTAGATTAAAAAGGTTTTATCTAATATAACGTGAGTTGAAACTTTTCTAGATAAGATCAGAGGTTGAGTGACGGCTCGAACTATTTTTTAACAAGATTTTTGCTAAACTTTTCAATTTTAGAATTATTTTAATATTTCTGATGTATGCATCTATCTGCAAATACTATTGTGGAATGGTGTATTATTGTATCAAAAAGAAACCTACTTTTTCTGAATTCACGGTTTATTGGACGGAGATTATTTTTAAGAGTTTATTGCTCACAACTGCATAACTACAGACACTTGCATAGTGCAATAATTGTCTAGTGGTCTACCAACACGTGACCCCACTTTCGGATTCCTTGAATGCATTTCATAGTATCATGTCTTGCGGTATTTTACTACTAGGACGGGCTACAGATATGGAGTCTATTTAAATTCTGCAGAAAAGTGCTATCAGAGCAAAATATGGCCTCTGCAGGCGGGAACTGTTTAACGTAACGTATGGACAACTCTTAATCTTTTTAGTAAAAAGGATGAAATAAATAATTTTATCATAGTACTAGAAAAAGGATCATATTATCATTATCATAGTTCAACCAGATTACAGACTGGCTAAATCATATTCAAAAAATCTTGAATATAACGCACACTATGCAGCCAAGCATGTTTTATGTTGGGGGATTACATAGCTGACAAAAATGCTTGGCTCAACGGCTGGTCTTGCTCCACAAGGGATAAACTAATTGATAAGCGTTCGAAAATATTGTTGGAACTGCTGAAGATTGCAAAAACTATTATTGCATCGTATAAATTAAATCTCTTAATTATATCATGACGCAGCCCAGGTGTGGGCACTATTTGTAATAATATTTTGTTAAAAATCCATCTTAACTATCCTTAGCTCAATTATGAATGAAAAAGTGAGTTTATTTATTTATTATGCTTTCCCGCTAAAACAGCTGAATGTATTTGAATAAAATTTGCCACATGGTTAGACCATGACTAGGAATAGGACATAGGATATTTTTTATCCAGATATTCTCACGGGATCGAAACTTATGCGGGTGAAACCGCGGGGCGCAGCTAGTATTTTATAATAGTTTCATCTTTCTGGCTGACTGACCCCTTGACAATTCAAAAGTGCCCGTATTTGGTTTATTGGCTTATATGAAATAAAAGTTTTGAGTTTAAGTTTATTTTGAGCAAAACATCTAAGTAACTGAATCCTTGCCAAACAATACTTCATTACAATTTGCGATGGCCTGAACTAGACATAAATCCTGTTCTTTAAAGCGAAGCATCACATTGGGCTCCAGTACTCGCGTCCAGTTACTATCCTCTGGCTACTAGCCTCGCCTGTTTACCTAGACGATCTCCACTCTACCGTGTTAATAAACTGCGACTTGTTATGCAAAGAGTTCTTATACTTTGTACTTTGTTTTTGCTTGCAAAATTAGCCTTGGATAGCTTGAAGTTAGACGGACAGAATAACTTTGCTTTTAAGCTATCTTTTTGGTAGAACCATTTAAGTAATACCTTCGTAATACTTTCTGCTAAAGCTAGGTCCGGAATGATATTATAAGGTTAGCCATCATGACTGTTTACATAACTGTACGTTTTTCAAAATAAAGAGAAAATATTTTTAAAGCAAAACAATTATACAATTAACATTTAAAAAAAATTGTTTCTAGTAAACTTCCATACAATGACATTAATCAATTGTAAACAATTCACATCCAATCACAACAATATTATTCCCAACAGCTAACATGCTAACCTATTACAACTACTACGTCGCCGTGAACGCCCCGCCGCGGTCGCGGGCGCAACTCGTCCCGGCCGCTAACACAGGTAACTCGACATTACAACTCGCCCCACGTAACCCAGCTTAATGTGGCTCATCAGGCCTGCAGCATCACTGCAAAGGTTGAACGACCGCGCGCATGCGTATAAACCACCTTTTTCGGTCTAAATAGCCAACGGGCCGTCTTAGTGCGCGTTCTAACTGCGATCAAATTTCGATCTTACTATGTAACTGAGTGGATCGTTTTGGTGGTGCGTTCAAAGCGGGAGGAGGCAGTGCTCGCAGGCTCAGTGAGTCGCGGACCGCCGTCGGCAGCGCGCGTGCCCCCTCGTCGCCCAGATTTTTTCCACCCGAGAAAAGTTTTTCAAGTTTCCGTCGGACGTTGAAAGTGTTCAGTCGGAGTATTAAGAATTAACACTTGGTTAAAAGTGCATAAGGATTTGTGTTGGATGGTGTTTTGGAGAATATAACTGTGTTTTTCGGGAATTATGGGACGGTGAGTTTTGAGAAAAGTACTTTTATAGAATTAATTGCAGGAATTAATTTGATTACTTTGCATATGATAACAAATTTATTGAAAATACTTTTATTATTTGCATAACTTAAAACGGAAAACAGCCTTCCTACACAAAAAATTACAGAGAAAAAAAAAATCTTTTCAGTTTAAAAAAAAATTAAATAGTAGGTACCTTATTTAACCATTACATTTAATTAAAATTACATTTATTACAATTACATTTAACCATTACACTAACATCGCCCGGCTGGAAGAAACCGCGATCCAAAAGGATTAACAAACTTATAGTTTAAAATCCGTCGCTTGTCGGGACAGTATTTAACAATAGGATAATGAAAGGTTCGTGTCAGGAAGCTAAGCCGCTTGAGCTTGAAAACTTCCACAAACAATCACATAAACAATAAAATGAAATGAAAACTTTTTAAAGATTCTTTCATTTCACTCTCTTGTTTGCACGAACTATTTATGAGAATATCTCATAGCTTGGCAGTGACCAATCAGCAAAGTGAAACAAAAAGTATTTATTTTGAACTTGCACCGGAAATTAAATAGTTCAAAAAAGGCTCATTGAGGGTAGTAGCAAGAAATGCTGATAACGTCTGCTGTTCAGAATACATCGGATTATGGTCAAATTTAACCAATACCACTGTTGGAGGTACCTAGCGGTATTACTTTACGTTACTCAATAACTGGGTGTAAAATATTGTATTCAGCTGCATCCGGTTCGTTTGTAAGCCGACCCTAACGAAGTTCAGAAAAGGCAGGTGACGATTATTCTTGGAGTTGTTTCAATACTTCGATGAAAGCAACTTACTGTAGGTACTGTGCGCTGGTTCCCGACGGAAAAGAGGCCATCTCCTTTCCACCGGTGGATGTCTTCAAAGGAAAATTAAAGGTTGCTAAATTAGTGTAGAGAACAAAGTGAGCTGTCACCGATCTGTTCGCCAAGCATTGTGATAAGGATTTTTTTAAATTTTTTGTTAGTTTTTGTGTCGCACCATTGTTCCTCGAAGCAGTCTATAATAAGACGTAATTAGTAGCAAACCGCGTTGTAGAACACTACTACGATTGGGTAATTTAAAAGTACTCAATGTTCTTAACCGTCGGCAAGAGCCCTAATAGGGACCTAGTAATAGGTCTCGAAACAATTTTATTTTTTAAGATCCTAAATCACTGGTACTTATTGTAATTACTACAGTGATTGACAGACTGATCTTCTGATCTAACAAGTGTATAATACGAGCATTAAAGGGTAGTTTTGATGATCAAACAACACAATTAATGGAAATGTATAAGTTAATAGGACTACTACAATCTCTAACACATAATTGTTCACCATTTAGATACCGTTATCAACTTTGAAAGGTTGACAAGGCATCGGCAATCCCTTAGGCATTGCATGTTGTCCGTAGGGGGCGGTTACAACTTTCAGCAAGTGGGCCGTCCCTCGCGACCCAAGTTTGCTAAACGATAGCATACCAACAAAACAAGATGATAACACATATTTTTTGAGTTTAGGTTTCGGCTTTGTAAAGGGTGTTTTCTATTATCTTATTTATAATACTTTTAGAAAGTTGTTTCATATTTTACCGAATATTGTTAACATTCCTTTTAGACTTATTCAGATTTACGTTCCACTGAAGTCGTATTCGGAAGAACTTATAATAACCCTCCTTGTCACTCCACGCAGTCAACAAAACAAAACAAATTCAAAATACAGTTTAGTATAAAATAAACAATTCGGAATAGGAATTGTGCGAAGTAAGCCGTCAGCGAGCAGTATGATTACATCTGTGTTCACCTGTCAAACGCACGCACGCCCAAGACAATGGAGACTGCAATATAGTTTATGATGAGTGGCAGGGGAATATAAACTGTGTATATTGTAGACAGGGGGATATCAGAACTTTAATCCGAGATAAGCGAACCAGGGGAGATGGTTAGTACAGGGAGATTGTGATGCTTGTATACGACTGTGGGCCTAGCTCGAAAACGCAGAGTAAATGTAACGACTATTTTCGATAATTTCGAGCGATTTTATTATAAGGGGCAAGTTTATTGCTAGGTCAAATGCCGGGCTGCTACCGTGAAATGGAAATAGAAAAACTGAATTATGCTTGGCCGGGGATTAAATACAGGACCACAAAACGATCGGTCAGCCAGTCAGTCTAAAAAATAGATACAGAATAAACGTTCAGGGGCCCAAGGACTAATGTGCGCCGTAAACATAACTTAAATTGAAACATTTTTTGAATCGAATAACAATCGACAACTATCTTACAGCATTTTGGTTTAAATTTTGGCGACAAGGACAATAGATAAATAGATAGATAATAATTATGAATAAAGTCTTTAAGCAGAGGTGTAAACGTAACTGACGAAAGAGTGTACTATTTGAGTGTGTTATTGGGTTTTTCCATCTGGTATTTCTCAGTAACAGCCCGGAGTCTGCATTTGTACCCGGTTGATGGCAATAGGCTCGCCCCCGTGTTACATGGGACTCAAACGTAACTGGCAATATACAACGCTATAGGCCTCTCTGCCTAACCCTTCGGGGAATACAGGTGTAATGTAATGTGTATTTATACACCTCTACCTACACCTTTAGGAAAATCAAGCGTGTGTTATGTTACCCATCTCGGAATACAGGTGGAAGAAAACATTGGACTAATAATAATTGGACTCAAATAGCCATAAGAAATAAGAAAAGCCTTTGCCCTGTAGAGTCCCATCTGTCAATATTATTATTACGAATTTAGGTATACCTCCCTTTTTTTATCGGAACCGATTGACTAACGTTACACATTTCGCAGAACTCTCGAGGGTTGTGACTTTTACGACGCATGATCAGGAGTGATCATAAAGTCTACTCAAGCGCCAAGAATTTATAAGTATCTAGAAAAAGGCTTTCTGAAAACACTGTATTTAGGTTCTATAGAAGGAAGGCTAAAACTTTTTCTTCGCAAAATATAAAGCAAAATCTAACCTAACGGACCTACATCGTGAGGATACTGTTTTTTTATTCTATAATAAATTAATAATCTGAATATCATACCATTTCGCATTTTGACAATCCATAGCAACAAGTATATTATTATCTTGAGCTATTCTGAAGTTTTTATAACGTCCCTAGTTTTCTTTAAGCTTGTATCAAATGGATTAGATTAATTTATCCTTTTACTCAAACAGAAAACATTGTGCCTTCACTTTTCGCCCGTCAAAATGCTTCCTCAACCATGCAATAGGAACTGCAATAAAACTGCAGTTGTAAGATAACAGTTACTCCCATGTGTCCGTTTACGTACCTACGTGTTTCTCGGACAAGCCGGCAGATGAAGGAAGTACATCCCACCTTCATTTCACCCGTTTGGTATGTTATAAATCCCATTTAGATGTAGAATCCAGGCTGTTTATAAGAGTTTCTAAATGAAGAAACCCACTAAGACTTTGCTTGACTAGACTAAACCAACACATTTGAGAATTGTGGGTATCTACTCAGGGGGAAGCAGCATGGCGCCACTATTCATCCGCCAAATGCACACTACACCTAACAATAGTCAGTGCAAATATATATCTTGTTAGTTGTGTGTACATATATATTTATATACAATGTTATTGTCATGACATGACGTTGCTACCTGGAATCAGGTTGGCATATATCTACCAGCTTTCACATTTGTGTTGTCGAAGTATTTGAAATGAATGGTGAACCATTTAACTTAAAAACCTTACTTATAATAAAAGTAATAGTTTGGTCGGTGGTGGTTGGTAGTTGGAAATTATATGTCTGGTTTTAAATAATAGAAGCAATCTCAATATAAAGGTATTTAGTTATGTAATTGTTTTTGTACTTATTGAGAACTGGCACAATATTAAATTTATGTTATTTGTTTTATAATTTGTTTTATTTGTTCTATCACTAAGATGGTTTCTCAATATTGTAAATAATATGTAGATTGCTGTTAATACTAAAAAAGTCTCATTAAAAATAAAACTAACAACCTATATACTAAAAATATCATTTCATATCACTATTCAAGCTCCACCGCATTGCAAATCTTTATTCAAAGTTCTCGATCGATCAGATAAATCGTTTCCACGTGAATTCATAACAAAGGAGGAACTTTCCTCTCCAAAGTATTGGCATCATTGAATGGAGTTCTTACATACAAAACAAACTTTTACACCAACAACAATACGCATGTTGGTTTCCGGATGAATATACTCCGTTTTACGTATTTATTATTCACGTGAGTAATAAAGTCCTTATTTGATTTATTTATTTATCATTCATACATCTATCATCATAATTTAATTATTATTGAGACCAATCCAGGTTATAAAAAAAACCTTATTTTAGTAGCGCAGTTTTCATAAGAAAAATTAAAAGACCCTTTGAACTATTTCATATATTGCAAAAAAAACTGCATAAAATAAAACTCAAAGTTCCTTTAATAGTACTTGACCGTACAGTAATAATTTTGTTTCTTTTTGTATTATTTTTCAAACATCTACGAGCAACAATAATCTTGTAGATCGAGTGTAAAACGTCGTAGACATTGCTACGCTAGCTACGGACGCTACGACCGCTACGCTTGCTACGACGACGAGCTACATATGTAGGTACAAAGTTCCGAGCGCTATTGCACATAATATTCCCCGCTCAGAGTTCTATTAACTAACTGAACAAGCTCAAGATAATTAAGTGAAGGATCATAATTAACTCCACAGCCTCTTATCCCTCTCAACAACGTTAACCAAAATGAATAATTATAATCTAAACAAAAAATACTCCCCTTTTCTTATCAGCATCCTGCCACCCAGCACGCAAATTTTAACTTATGTATACTAAGATACGGTTTAAATTCGCTTGTGGGAATTAAGATAGGAGACTTCTATACATGTCAGTTGCAGGGCCCGGAACAAACAAGACAATGGGGCTATATGAGCTATTATTTGCGTTTGATGAAATACATAATATGGGTCTATTCTATTGCAAATAATAATTTAAACGTCATTTTGTGAGACATTAATTTAAACCTTTGGAAAGTTAGCTTACTTTACGTCCACTCAATTTTTTTTTTGTAAATACGTTACAACTATATCTTTTAGTATACATTTTTATTACAAAGAATTTTTGTTAAAAGTACTTTCAACTTATGTACAATGTTAATCGTTTAAATTACATTCGCGTCTAATAAGCATAATCATAGCAATTTACATAAACATATTAACTGCTTATTTCTTCACATGTTTACTTCAAGGTAAAGACTAAGAACTTTATAAACACGTCTAGAAAACACATAAACCGTAATGTTCCGTACATAAAACAAAACGTGGTAAAGTTCTTGCGAGTACGTACGAATGTGTTCGTACGAGTAAGGCCTCTACCAGGGTGAGGAGTTCCCGTGGGTGCTAAGGCGGGCGCGAGGTATAAAACATTAATAAACCGCTGCGCTGATGGCGTCTATAGAGCGATTGGACCGTTGCCTGTTTTCACTAATGTCGAGTTTAAGCAACGCTTAGTTAACATAAGGCTAACCCAAACAGACTTTTCTCACTAGGCAACTCGTAAGCTTAGAAATCAACATATCAAAATTGTCTGTGATTTTTAAAACAAGTTCGCTACCTGTCAATTGTTTGAAATCTGTTATCCGTAAAAGTTGCCTAGCATCACGCATCGGCAAATGGGTGTCGTAGCTTTAGTCATCGTCTGTGGTTGCTGAAAAGTGTTTAGCTCAGTAACTGCTTAATCTTTACGCAATTACATCTATGTGTCAACCTAGATGTAGTACATACGCATAACAACATCTAGATTGATACCTAGACACGTATGTGTATCCGATGTAACAACAGAATTTATAATCAATATTGATAGGTAAGTCTCTGTGGTCTCTGTGGCCCTAGTGTCAGTGAAAACGGGCATGAGCTAACGAGCTACCGTCTCTCTACTAATCGCGCACGCAACCGCACTCGCTACCGCGCTTTCACCCTGGCCGAGGCGTATAAGCCTTCCGCTAAGCCGAACATGAAAAAAATGTAACTCGTAATACACTTATTATTTTATTTCAGTTGCTTTAACATTTTAGCTTGTTTTACATTTCCTGAGAGGACGGGGAATTGTGCACAAATGTGGAGTGCACTGATGTTGTGCACTTTTAAATGTAATTTTGTGTTATTTAGAGCTAGGTATTCACGTAATGAATTTATTCGTCGTCAATAGACCTTTTGCACAATCCGTATAATGCATTTTGGTTTGCTTTAAAATATTTCTCAAAATATTTTGACAATTTCAGGTATTTTTTAAACAAGTTTCTTAACGTGGCTTGCTGCGGTAGTTGACTGGTAGAAATCGTCACGTAAGGAAAAAGCGTTATGCCCCGTCCATGCGAGTTTCCCTGTCTCTTTCTATTATATACGAGTGTGTGTGTGCGTGTGAGTATCGCGTAAGGTACTTCGTTCCTGACGGGGGGCGGGGGGCCCAACCGCACACGTTTTAATTTTATACCTATCCTTATAATTATAACAATCATAGTTGATCTCGTGAAAGTACAAAGGTTATATTTACAAGTTATAAAGATCAAAATCACCCAAGACTTGGGCTGCAAAGTGTAATGCAGGCCACATACTTTACGACATGCTTGCGCAAAATTGGACTTCCACAAGTATTCATTAACGTGCGAGGGATAAATTAGCACAAGTATTATTATTAAGCGTGTCATGCAGATTTGTGCAAGTCTAAACTGGCGCAAGTATATCGTAACGTAATTAGCTACCATTAGAGCCTCGATTGCTCCAAGCCGACTGAGATAGCTCGCAATGTATAATTGAAGTGAAATTGGTAGCTGACGCAACTGTGGGGACCGTTAAGTGACTACTACTTTCTAACATCCATTCAGAGTAATTCTAGCATAAACTAATATGTCAAAATATTAAGATTATAATATTGATTTCTAAAAAGGCTGCCTTTATTTAACTTGACGGTCAAATTACACAAAACTCCGTATTTTTTTTTTCTTTTACAGCTATTTGTATTAATCAATATCTACTAGATAATTTCTCTGAAACCACCTTAATCTATAGTATCAATTTATTTCAGCATAGAATAAACGGAATTGCTGCAAATATTGCCGGTAATATCAAGTTAAACAAAATTAATTAAGTTTAAATCTAAAGTGCTCAGCGGTGGGTCAATATTTGACGCCGCGTTCGCGACTCAAACAAACATTGTTCCGTGCAGCGCATTATAAAATACCGTTTATTTCGTGATCAGTCAGAACGCTGCCGGATATTAAAATGGGCTCGAATAAAGTTTTCAGAGTAAGAAGTTTAGTAAAGTGTGAACAGTGATGTCATTCAAAATCTTGACAAACATTGTCTCCAGGTGTAGTGTTGTCTTCCGTTTATTTTCCAGAAACGTTTTGTAAACAAAGAAAAAAACAGAACCAGTACAGAAAAAGGCAATAGTTAGTGATCCCTAATTCATCCCAGCCTAACTATCCCATAAATTCGGGAATAAATGCTGTTTCCAAAATATGTAGCATATATGTAACCAGCACCACACAATTAACACTGTAAAACGATTGGAATACTTCATCAAGTTCGCGTGAATGATCGATGGAAATTATTTTGTTGCTGCAGTGGGGACTGTATTTTTTGTTCAAAGCGTTTTAATTTAGTTGCTTGTATATACCTAAAACGTTAACAAAACCACACATTGAACGACGATTAAATTTTTGTTACCAAAAAATATACGGGAATTCTTTACATAATAAAAACTAAAACTTGACACAAATGGCCGTAATTCTCCTTTAAATAGCTTCTTCGATAAAATAAAGATCCTTAGTTCCCTCAGCTATAAAATTCAACAGAATAAAAAGAAGCCACCATATAATTTGATCTACTGTAGCGTCTAATAAGAAAAGTTAATTAAAAATAGTCTTCTACGTGCTCCCGACGATTATGAACGGTTCTACAAGAAACTGGGCTAAAATTAACGCTTTTATTTTAACTCAGTGGGAATCCAATTGGACTAATTTCTTGGAATTTGTTAACTATTCGGGTATGTAGGAACTATGAGGTAAGCTGGGAAAATTCATGTCCTAAATTTCACAGAAACAATGCTTCTTTCATCAGCCTAGTTGGGGTAGGCGTCCAATCTAAATATATAATATTTAATTTCTACAAAATCCTCATAGTTTCTGGCTTTGTAATTCATTTATTAGACAGACTTAACTAGCTGGAACCTCAAAATCTGTCAACCACGTCGGTTTAATCCTAAGATATTGCGCATTGGTTGTAGCCTGGTTACCTTGTTAGGCAACTATAAGCTTCAACTTTAACTGACCGACTTCTGGAGAATTTAAAAGTGCTGTAATAGTTTAATCAAAGCAAATGCATTGATTTTGAGTTTATGCCAACCGTGATCGCTAGTATAACATCTCATAACACGAAGGGTCTTTACATATTATAATTATCAGCATCCTGGGATTAGATGTGTTAAGCCAAGGTAAACCTCACTATCCAATCAATTTGGTCACTTGTCATCTTTATAGTGAAATTCTGCGATCATGAATATTTTGGCCAACCAAGATGATAGTAGATTCTTTTTTACGATATCAAATATTTAAAAGTCAAGACTTTAATTAAAAACTTCACCTTTCATGCCTCAATCAATAAAGTAGTTATCGACTCACTAACAAACATTAATTAGAATAAACCAATTAGACCCCCCTTAAAAAGAAATTAACGTTACAAACTGCGTTATCGGTCTGTCAATATCGTACGTAATAGTCTACATAATTTTAACGTACGTAACCGTACAAACACGGACGGGTTGTTTCAAAGCCGCAGTAAATCTACTGTCGACTGCAGGACGAAATTAGAACATCCGTAGTTACATTTCAATGAAATATATTTCCATTCGTCTATCAGATAAATACATTAACGTGATACACTCATTTGACCGTTTTGCCGAACCTAGGAATTGTGTTTATAAATCAACATCTATGTAATGAAATAAATAGGGTTATGTTATTGTTTAACAAATAGTTATTATTAATATAATGAAAGGAGCTCGTGGCACAATCATACCAGCCGCGGGTCGATCGAAGGATAGAAGCTACGCTTGCCGCGGTCGAATCGTGGATGGGTAACGAACCGGCACACACATATTTGGTCCCGGCTGTCATGCGTAGATCTTTGACAGTTGTTACACCTGTAGCAACTGTCAAAGATCTACAAGTCTGACCTCCACTTTTGGGCTTTGGGGCTTAGTCATTAACCCAAAAGTCTGGTAAGTCGTAGCAAGGGTTATCGTGCTCCCCAGTAATCGGGCTGTGGAGGTCAGATAGGTCAGGCAGTCGCTCTCTGTATAATGGTATTCACCTGTATCCAGTTGGACTGGAAGCCGACCCCAGAAAAGTTGGGAAAAAGTTAGGCAGATAATATATGGTCTTATTAATGTAACCTTATTATAGATAGGCACTGCTGATACTCAACCCTACAGTTGTGGATTATCTTATACATATGACCAAAATAGTATAATCATAGAAATTGTTTCATAGGTCGCGTTGCCGTTGTTTCATTCGCAAATATTTTACACCAAAATTAAAATAATAAACTGTCATGTCTGTTGCAACGCTTCCCAATAATCTAGGATAGACTTGCAAACAACCAATAACAATGGCTTTACATAATCCCTCATTTAAGGAAAAAAAACTTTTTTACAAAAAATTTAACCGACGAAAAAAGATAAATGAAAAGCGAATAATAAAAAAATAAACTTAGTTTTAGTGTAACTAAGCTCCTAAACTAATTTAACTAATAAAATTTTGAGGTGGCGCCAAACAAACAAACAAATAAATAAATTACATATTTATAGCGTGTATTTGGTGCCGCCGTCTTATGGCCTTACATTAAAAAAAAAATATATATATACATGTCGACTTGAGAACCTCCTCCTTTTTTTTCGTTGGTTAAAAACGAAACAGCAGAACAACGATTCGAAAACTGCATCCAAATATTTAACAGGTGCCGACATAACAACGAACAAAGTTGCCAAAAATTCATCAAGACTTCTACCGTAACGTAACGCGAGGCCTTTTCAATAAAATAAAACTACCCGGTTTGTATGAGGGTTGACCCGACATTTTCAATACAGGAGAATGTCCCCTGGGTCCCGTGCCAGGGGCCCGGCCCTATTTGGGCACAAAGCGGGGGAATTTGCGCGACACGCTCACGGGACCCAGAGCCTAACACTTTTCAGGAGTACCGTGATTTTTCCACTGTTTAGATAAAAACATGTTGTTAGTTATACGATTGTTTGGTACCTGTCTGCTTTCTGATTGGATAGTTTGTTGTTGCTTGTTTCTCTTTTTCGTTCAGATATTGGTCCTTATTCATTCGTTTTCGAACCCACCCGGTGGATAAGGATATTATAGGATATACAATATATATAATAGCCCTACACGTCGTGTTAAAGTGAATAAGAATCTACGTCAATATTTCATCCTCTAGTAGACGTTGCAGTGTTCTCCTGTTATCGCGTAAAAGTTATACCACTTTCTCTCATTTATGGGTAGCAAAATTATGATGATGTCAACGTTACATTATAATACCAGATTATTATTTTACAATATTCCAAAAAACATTTTGTAATCAGTATTTAAGTCATTCATACAGATCCGTTTCCATAGAAACGGTGTTATAAACGTCTACTTATTCACTTTCCATTTTCCTTTCCTCGAAAGATATAAATAGCACTTATCTTTGCGCCCGAGTAAGCAGAACTCGACGCAGCATCACTGAATGCAACAGTTTTACTCAAACTCACATTTTAACATCCGAGATGGATAAGAAATGAAGTCATGGGTACTAAATAATCGGTATCGGTAAAGGCCAACGAGTAAAAATGTCCAGAATGAAGAAGATATTTGCCGCAAATAAACGTATTTTCTTTCTTTCTTTCTTTCTTCAGAATATGATATTTGATTTAAAGCCACCGTTTACTTCTTTAATCCGTTTTCTTCGTTTCTGTCATCGGTACCACGCTCAATACGTGAACAACTCATGTATTGTTCAAATACGGTGGCTTGAATATTATCATCAGTATTTTACATAAGAAAAAAAAACTAATTTGCCATGATACTCTATATCGATTTTTATTGTTTTCAATTTGTTAAGAGAGGGTCATATTATATATTCAAACAGCGCCTATCAGTATTAGTACAGTCTCTATTTATACGGAATAATGACTCCAATGAGGGTGAGTGATGCAGGACAGAGTAGATACAAGCAGGCCACGCGGAAAGTCACCGATGAGGTGGACCGATCAAATTAAATCCGCGGTTGGAGGTCTTGTTAATGAATGCTCCAGACTGTCATCTAATAGCACCAGATGGAGAGAGATTATGTTGTTTTATACCTTCAGAAAGTTGTAAACACATATGTACATAATTTCGAAAATCACACAATACAACAAAACAATAAATTCCAAAAGCCAAATAAAGCAGAACAAAACAGATCCAAAATACCAAAGTATGAAACATGTATACCTCGGCTAAACCCCAATGGCGTTAAGTGTAGCAGCAAAAGTAGGAGTAACGCAACTTAGCTAACTAGAAAACTTTGACTCTTGTAATCCCCAGACCTGTATTGAAACATTAAAATTTTCAGCGCAGCAAACATTTCTCAGTTGCTTAATTAACCAACAAAATTAGTTATTGTTATGAAAAAGTAACAAAAGGGGAGAAACTTCGCAACTCTCAAGCCAGTGGAGTGTGGAGTGGATCGAATGTGGTGCGGGGTATAAGAACATGGCGGATTTTAATTTGGTTGTCGCACATTCAACTGCATGAGCAAAATTCAAAATATTTAATTTCACAACATGGGCACTTATGAAACATCGGAAAATAGGTGCACAGTTCCAATTGGTCGTTTCCTATGGAGAAGAACCGGCAAGAAACGTCACGGATATATAAAGCACTTAGTGAATAAAGCCCAGGATCTGATACAGAGATTTAAGGCTCTTACATACTGAGGCGACTCGTCGCGCGACGCGACGCCGCCGCTGCATTGTTCGCCGTGAGAAATTGTTTTGTTAAAATTCGCGTCGCGCGACGTATCGCCCCAGTATGTAAGAGACTTTAGTCAGTCAGCAATGTTGGAAGTCTAATTGCACAGGTTACTCCGGATGTACTTAAGTATTGACGTGTAAAAGTGTTTGTACAAACCTACTTACAGAAATAAAAATCATTTATCATCATTTATCATTATCGTTACTCGTGGAGAGGCTTTAAATACACCTTTTTTGCGCTAGTTAACAATTTCTGTAGTATTTAGTAAGGTAGGTATAGCTATAGCTATAGCCTGTAGGTATAGATATAGCTATAGGTATAGCTTGTCCACTCTGAAATGACGCGCCCCACTACCGCATTTTTCGTCCACGGCGCGCGCGCCGCGGCTTGAACGATAGTCAGGCGCGTCATTTCAGAGTGGACAAGTAATATACATATTTAGGCATGCCTGGTGAGATACTTGCATGAAAAGTCATAACTTTTCTTTTTGTTTTCTTCATTTTTTAGGGTTCCGTACCAAATGAGTAAAACGGGACCCTATTACTAAGACTCCGCTGTCCGTCCGTCCGTTTGTCTGTCAGCCTGGTGACAGACGGACTGTCACCATGCTGTATCTCATGAACCGTAATAATTTCAACTGTCTAACAATTGAAATTTTCACAGATATAACAACAAATTAATACTAAAAAACCGATTAAAATAAATATTTAAGGGGCGCCCATACAACAAACGTGATTTGCCATTTTTATAGATAATGGTACGGAACCCTTTATGCGCGTGTCCAACTAGCACTTGGCCGGTTTTTATGCCAAGTTTCACATTAAGGCTCTTACATACTGGGGCGATTCGTCGCGCGACGCGACGCCGCTGCATTGTTCGCTGTGAAGTTTTCTCAGAAATTGTTTTGTTAAAATTCGCGTCGCGCGACGAATCGCGCCAGTATGTAAGAGCCTTTATTGCAAAATTGTGTTATTCTATTACTTATCGGCTAGATTCTTTTTTATCCATATAACTATAGCTGGTTCCGGATCCTATGATAAGCTTGTTTCGTTTGAACCCCAATCCGTAGGGAAATCAGGGATTTACTGTTTTGTGGACTTGATAAGGGTGTAGTTTTAATGCTCCTTAGTATTTTAAAAGAAATGTTTTTGTTCCATAATATTACTTACGTTCTTCAAACGTCATAATAGTTATCGTTTTTCGCTTTATGATTGTGATGCAAATTGTACAGACAGATTTATTAAGGGGAAGATAGTTGTTCACTGGAAAGATAATGAATTGGCGTAAGTGGATGCTTTAGGTATTGTTTCTATACGTCACTTCCTTCTTATCTATATTTTTTTTCCATTGAAGTTATATTTTCTTTTTCAAGTAAGTGTTGTACTCGAAACTTACCTATTCTTGAAAAGTTGAAAAAGTAACTCAACTTATCAAGGCTTACTCTAAAATTCATCTCCTTTTCACACTAACTCTTAGTTTATATTTAAACAAGTCCTAAACGATCACCGTGCCAACTTTTCAAGTAACCCCACTGGCACAGAGCGTCAATTATTAATCGCCTCCTAAAAATGACTACGCTACATCGCCTCCCTTGCGCCATCTTATAAGGAAATTACACTGGAACCGGGAGAACTTCTTTTAATTTATTCAACTCACACAATATCCGACTTTAATATCTTCGTATTATGGACGAGAGTCGCACCAAACTAGGACGAGAAGTTGATTCTGATTTATAACCGGTTCAACTATCTCAGTGTTTGTCTTTAGCCAATTTGAATAAAACACTGTTCGAGTTACGTGAGGTTTAAATATGATTGTATATTAATGAGATGTCGAATTCGGGATCGTTAATGTATCTGAATAGATTAGCAAATGAATTAGATTCTTGAGGAGGCAGCGGTTTGCGAAATTCTGCGTTATTTTGAAGATATGCTGATGTTTGTCTGTGATGGATTGGAATTTCTGACAAACTGAGTTTTGGTTTCTTCCTTATTATTTTCATTGCTAATTAGTGATTCCGTCGTCTATGACAATCACAAGGATGATTTGAAGGGCCATGTTCAACAGTAACCAATATGAGCGACTGCTAATGTATGATTTGTTAAGATTATCGTACCAGTCGTTAGTTTGAATCCTGTCTGTTACACAATTAACGCAAGCCTGTAGTATCTACTAGTATACAGCATTCCACATTATTGGATTCAAGCAGTTCTGGACAGGCATACAGGCGGTTCTCTCACGACGCCGCAAACTGATGCGGCATGCGGTGAAGCGGATCTCACGTCGCATTGCCTTGCATGTATGTAATCCGTTGATGCCTAACACACATACCGCCCGACCGTACGTAAGGAGAAGCGGCGCTCGCGCCACCTCCGCTCCTCCGCGCGGCACACCGTGCGGTGGGGCACGCTTGGCGCACGAGACACCTTATTACAGCGCGGATCGTTGTAGTGGGAAAAGGATGTGTTGCACTTTTTTGAACGCGAACAGGCGCACTCACCGCCTCTCCGTGCAGCGCACCGCAAGAAGCCCATCCGCGCGGACAGGCGCGCTGCCGCACAATTCCTTTACTGCCTCCGCCCTCCGCGGCGGTGAGTGACATTGTGGGAAAACCTCTTTTCCATAAAAAAAAACTTTCAGAGCTAACATTAATAAAACCAATAAACCTTCTCAGTTTCAATATTTAGATTTCCCTCTTTTGTTACGGACATGAATAAATATTCATTTTTCAACGTTTAAAAGAACAATTATTACTCAAGTTTCCAATAAGCAAGCATCCCACACAAGGTTTGAAATGTCAAGTATGGAAACTATCATGACTTATTCCCAATTTTACATGAACTTCGTTGTTCCTAATCCGATTAATCAATACTCCTACGCAGATTGGACCTCGCGATTCCTTCCGTTACGAGTGGCGCATTTCCGAACTGGGGATATCGGTGATCAGGTATAACTAGCAACTGGTGATGGTAATCACAGTTGGAATCTTAGTTTTCATTTTAAGTACAAATAAAAAAGTAATGGCTGCTACTTGAAGTTATCTTTTTATTTACCACCAGCAAAACCAAACCAATTAAAATCATTGTAAGAGATACCGAATCCTTATAGTGACCAATTTCAATTTATAACACAGACTTAAGAACAATATCGATATCGGAGCTGTCAAGTCACCTCTTTAAAATTTTATGAAAATCACATTTTTGTCCAATTACTACCCTCAAAAACTTCCAATAAAATTACCACCACAGTACAGATTGCCTTACCTTCACACAAACTTAAAATCTCTAAACCATGAGCCATTTACTTA
This sequence comes from Lithophane leautieri, assembly GCA_949152455.1. Classification (NCBI taxonomy): domain Eukaryota; kingdom Metazoa; phylum Arthropoda; class Insecta; order Lepidoptera; family Noctuidae; genus Lithophane; species Lithophane leautieri. Next base: position 853,581 of record OX424463.1, on the reverse strand, counting down.
TCCAAAGTTTCCTACTCTTAATTTTTACTCCACCGCTACACACCCCACGTCGACTAATTCAAATCTTCATACGTGGTACATACACAAGCCCTTGTTAGCAACGCCTCGGGTCGACTTATTAGCAGACGAGCTGCCTTGATTAAACTCCAAGCACCCTTGAATTTTACCTGACGTTATTACATATATTATGTGGGTGTAGTATATGTGTAATTGTGAGAGGTTTTTGTATAATTTATGAAAGGGAAGTGAAAGGTTTTGAATGACTTCGGTTGTAATTTAATAAATAAACACTTTCCACTAGGAAAGTGGGTTTACCCAATCTTTGTTTAGCGATAAATGTAATAAATTTGTTTTATTGATAAGATTGTTTGTATTAGGACGAATAAATTGTCCCTTTATCTTGATTCGGAACAAATAATAAAGTATGTGTTTTATAGATTTTACTAAAATAATAAAGAATAATATAGAAACCAAATAGAGCTCAAAAATAATATGATCAAATGAAAGTATAGTTCGTATAGCATATGTTTACATCTTTAAACTAGTGTTCCAATTCTGCAAAATGATGTTTCATTAATTTACTAAAGCGCTCTCCTACAAAAATAATCAAGCAAGTTAGACCAGAAAAATACAATGATCATTTCAATAAAATTCACCTTTCAACAACAGAAATTCCAAGAAACCTTAAAAAGTTATATTAAACGCCGAACACAGAACCGAGGGTGGTTGTAAGCGCGCCATTATTTCGCTTTTCGACAATTACGTGCGGCTGCAAATAAAGACGTTTGGAGAGCAATCTTTAAGGGGAAAAGCGAAAGGAAGAAAAAAATATATCATCACCTCATTCCTTACGACAGATGTGGATTTAAAGCGTGCATGGGGTGCAATGTTAGCAATATCTTGTGTGAGAAATGGGAACGATATTTTTGGATGTTCCGTTAATTTAATTTGATGACACTTCTTGTAAATACTGAAAATTGTGGTTATTTTCCAACTTTTTAACATTCACAATGTAGGCTAAATGTAACTTACTTATGATTCCGCAATATATGAAATTGCACTTGTATTATCAAGCAATAGCAATTAACTATTCTAGAGGAAACCGTTATCGTCCAAGTTTATTATAAAATATTTTCTACCTGTACCGTTCGCAGCTAAGAAACAGTCGTTTTTCCACGATCAGTCACGTACCTAGCCAGGTGTTCATAACGAGAACACTTGTGCACTGAATCTTGCCTCTTCGCGCCTCCAACCGAACTTCAGACGTCCCTGTGTTACCCAAATAAAAAAGTGAGTTGAGAGTAATTTTTTCCTACAAGCTTTACACATAGCGGTAATAAAACCGCTCCACGGCGCTCGCGCTCGCCTATATTTCATTTTACCCGTCTCTCCCTCTATTTCGGGGCCACAGTGGGTACTGTCTGTGACACTGGGAATGAAACTTTAAATGCTGCTCGGAAATAATGTGGATTACGTGCGCCGGTGTGTCCCATGTTTTTTGTTCTGACAAAAGTTTTATTAAAATATGGATCAGTCACAGTCCCTTGGCATGAAAGTATAATACAGTTGAAAAGTAATTGTCTTGGCAATTTTGAAGATTAAGATGTAGAATGTGTTTCTAAGTCGTAGAAGCTATGTACGGGTTTATTTACTGCAAATCAGGATAATATTGTGTTTTGTATAAACACAATAATATTATCACTGTTTAAGTTTAAATTGTGAATGACTACAATATTTTGTAATTTACTAACAAAAGAAAATAAATTACCAATAAAAGCCGCACAAAATTTGCCTCAAACCATTAATAGTATTTTTTTAACAATAAAATATGTAGGTACAGTTGAAATAGTTGGTAGTTATTACCTAGTAATGAGATCTTGACGCGTCTTAATATTTTCCCTCCTTGTTATATTTTTCCAGCTAACTATAATAACTAAGCATGAAACTCTCGGCGAAATGAAGATCCTTAGCGTTTCGTTCTTGGAAATGGCGCCTATTACAGAAATTCTCAGAAAAAGTACTCGAGTAAGTTTAAAAGATATTTTTCTGCTACAGATCTAATGATATTATTATTGATTCTTGAAAATGAAGGTTTAGTTAGGATTCATTTAGATAAAGTAGTGAGACTGGCGAGCTGAAAATATATCTCATAAAAGATAGGGAGTTATTAAACATAATAATTTATTACTAGATATCATTTACTAAAACAAAATGTAAAAAGTTTTTTTGTACAACAAAATCACATTGAGCTTAAAGACCATTAATGATAAAAATCAGAAACAACAAACTCTTTTGTAAGGTACATTGCATGTTGCAGTTATTCTGTTTCACTCTATTCTTAACTCGAAAGAACTTAAATTGTTGGGTTCGGTAAAAAGCAAAACTGCAGTAAGACCAGAAATCCAATTTGTAAAGGCAAACATTTCAATCCCATAGTATACTTTTATTTTCCTTAAAACGTGACATCGTTCATAATAAAACTCTCAAACTCATTTGCGGGCTCTTAATACCGTTCAATATAAGACGGTGGAAAAATGTTGATAGTCACGCTCCTTATTACCGGGCCAAAGGTTTAACATTTTCAATTTAATCGCATTATACTGTAACCCTTGGAAATATTGGTATCTTGGAGCAAAAAATGATCGGCGCATCGTGGATTTTCCGATTTAGAATTTTTCAATAGATGCCCATGAAAGAATTTGGGATGATGAAAAATGATCGGGTAATGTGGTGGGTTTGATATTTAATTAAATTTAGATTCATACATATTTGACGGCATCTCCTATGAAGGTTTTTCCACGGGGCCTAAGTTGTTTTTGACAAACATAATTATTACACAAGTTCAGTGAAACGCAGGTTCATATAGCTGTATCTGGTAATCCAACTTGGCTAATAATTAATCTCTCTTATTAATTCAACGATGAATGCCACTCTTAGTCACCGCTCCTTTGCAGTCGCTTCTCCGGAATATCTTTAAGATCAACTGCAAGAACTTAACTGTGTTTACTTACCTCAACCTTTTAGCTCTAGTTCGTGGTATCTCCTCAATCAGTTTCGTGGTATTTAGAATATCAACAGTGCCATGTTTTCTATCCCTTCCGAGATCTACAGTGTTCGTCGTTTCCGGTTACTTGGTAGGTAATCCATTTTTCAAACAAATCCTGGCATCCGATTAAACTTGTTAATCCTACCTAATATTATAAATGTGAAAGTGAGTTTATTTGTTTGTTACGCTTTGACGCTAAAACGGCTGAACAGATTAGGATTAAAGTTGGCACAATGGTAGACCTTGAACTGGAAAAGGACATAAACTACTTATCATCCTGGATGGCATAAGAAGTCGCAGGCAACAGCTAGTTTCTTATATAATCTTTTAAAAATTCCGGTGATATTTTTGAGTTCTTGCAATATTGATGATTTTAATATGGAAGAGTCAATGTCGCCGCAGTGTACCTAATAATCTACGGGTAAGATATAAATCTTAGATAACTCAACATATTTTCTGAATTAATTTAAGACTATTTAACTGAGTATTACTGCGTAAAAGCTATTCAAAATTAGTAACAACAAAGGTCGAACTAGGATTATCACAAGCCAAAACAGTGAAGCGGACGACTAAAACGGACGAAAGTTTAAAGCTAATAAAGCGAGGAGCAACAATCTAAATCCCATTTCGGACCACCCAGGCTAAGGTTCACACGTTCAGGCGGAAGATTAATCGCAGCTTGAGGACCGCTCGTCCAGTTAAACCGACTATCTCCTTCGTACACTGAGGAGCCAAGGAGCGAATTCTATCATAATATGTCCTTAGGTTACTTATATGAGTTTATAGACAGAACTGTGTGGCAAAGGCCAGTGTACAGAAGAGTTTTAATATCCAACGTTTCATTGAATGAATGGTTTATCTATGTCAGTTCCTCTAGTTTAGATAAAGATTTCAGTTTTGCACGGAGGATTGTCCTTCAGTTATAAGTTTAGCTGAACAGAAGAAAACTGTAGTTCCTACTATACAAAGGTGGTGTAATAAACAAAAAGAGTTGCTTCTAAATTTTGATTAGTTCTATACACAGGAGGATCAAAATAAAGTAAATAATAAAATCTTGTCATAAATACTGAGTACAACAACTTAAAACACTCAACCGAGTTCCATCATCCGACTAAAGTTAGGAAAGTGGCTAAATCACAAAATACAGTAACAACAGGGACGCTTTTGGTTCCAGGCTTTTAGCCAGTGAATTTCTACTTTGTTCCCGGTAATAACGTTGTAGTGCGCCAACAAATTATGAACCCCATGTTGGATGGCCTGCTTGGCTTTAAAGAATCGTTATCGTGCAAAATGTGAAACTATGAGTTACATTTTGAATTCGTAAGAATTTATGAATAGTGACTCTAACAAAGTTTAGGACTGGCGTTTTATACAATGCCAATATTTGATTATCAGGTCGTCGTATTATGAAGTATTAATGCCACCATTTTTCCAGTGTGAGATAGAGACGGAGCTAGACAAGGCCGCTAGCACCATCCCGTTTTCGCAGTGGAATAACCATGGTATTAATACTTCATAATACTACCCCTGTTGTCCTATTGAGAAAACAACCGAAAGAAAGAGGAGCAAACTCAGCAGTGAATTCAATAATTCAGTAAAGAATGATGAAGGTGATAAAATAACCCAAATCATTATTTTATGATCATATTTAAAGACAAACAATTGAGATATTTAGTACTGCATCTACTTCTTTGCTAAACAGAACATTATAGAATCAAAATAATGATGACAACAAAAGGTTATCAGAAAGACATTACAGGGTAATGACACGGCGATCGACCTGATGAAGTACAAGACAAACAAGGGTGTCGTAAACAAAAACATTTGGACTGGGATTTTAACTAAATCAACGGTTCGCTTGCTCGAAGAACTCGGGCCAAGGGACCGGGCTGCCCTGCGGCAATATCAGGGCTTGCACCACTATGAAAATAACCTAAGGAAGTTATACATTTATTTCCCAAATCACGTGAGAAAATTATAATATTGAAGTAAGGCTCTCAGACTCTAATTTTATATTCACATTTTATTAGATATTCATTTCAGAGTGAGGGAAAATACGGCGAATAACTGCTGAATTAACTTCGCTTCGCAAATTGCTTGACTTCAAAATGTCTTGTGCTCATCGTGACACCTACGACCAATTATGATGTATTTGTATAAGACAGTTTTAATTTCTTCTGCCTTTGAAAAATAACAAGGGAAGCTTGGAATTTCCCAGTAATCAAAACCTTTCCAGGAACCAGTTCATAAGCTTTTTCCTCTACCCATAGTTTTTTGGTAATAAAACTAAACGTATTTGAATTACTGTTGTAGAACCGTCAACAGAATTAACAAAAGAGAATAATGGAAAAGGAAAAGGTTTTTCTCCGAATAATTGCTATAAACCAGTCATAACCTTTAAAACTAATTGAGTCGTATTTTGATACTCTTGTTACCCAGAATTAATTAATTAATATCAACCATCAATGGATTCACGTCTATTGTTTAAGTTTTTCCTAATACAAGTTTCACATAATGGTTAAACTAACGCTTAATGATTTCAGTGTAAATGCCCGATAGCGCTTACATAGACAGGGCTTATTGATAAGATAGCCGAAGTCTGATTAATAAAATATTAAATAGTGAAAAATGTAAGGTTCAATTTGTTCACAATAGGTACGCTTGCCCTGTTTATGTCTTAACTATTTTGTATTTCGTTTTAGAAAACCAAAAGATATTGTTAAATTAATCTTCCTAATATTTCATAAAATACTGCTCAAAATCAACACATTTTGTAGAAGTCATTGTATAAAATCTCTCGTTTGCTCGCCTGTGCTGATTTACTCTGTTGACTTCATCTATAAAAATGTTTGGTGCATAAAATACTTTTTATGTAGTTCCCAGTGCGAAACTTAGTCATAAGCCTGCGATTTATTGAGGAAAACAGATGTCTCTAATAATTTTTTTAAACCGTAACTTGCTTATCACACTAATAAAAAAACGGAATAAAAGTGTTGAGTGCCAACCCTGAACCTTCGGTACGACAGCGACGTAAAGATGAATCACAACCAGACGATGTCCGCCCGCAGCGGTTTCGCGACGACCGGGACCCTACAATCGATCGAGTTTCAATTCACAATTCTATTACAAAAGCGTCACCGATTGATTTCCGACGAACAAAACAGGTATTGGATGCGAAAATTTGCGATAATGTTTAGGGGCCAAACACGTTTATTGGCGATAATGGTACGGTAGTGGGATATTTATACAGGGTATTAGCCGATCAGGGGCGGCATTAACCGCTGTTATTTTTCATTACACGGGCCTTTGGGAGGTTTTTATCAGTAATATTTGCTTGTAATGGAGCAATGATGATGTTCGTCAGTAAGCGACGAGGATTCGCAACAAATAACGGTAAAGTTAATGATGTATTGTTGGCGTTTTGCCGCGATTTCGTACGCGTAACTTTTGGGATCGGGAAAATTTTTGCCCGGATTTATTTTAGTTATTTTTGGATGAATATTTTAGTTACATTTTTACTTTTAATGAGACAAATGTCATGTGGTTTGTTTTTTGCGCAGTATATAGAATTATGAATGCTAAAATTGTGGTTAAAGTCCGTAAGGGTAATATAGACGGAGACTATATTAGTAGGAGTAGTAGATATTAGTGTTATTAATTATTATTTAACCGTGCTTTTGTATGTTGTGTCGTGCTTTTGTGTGTGTGTTTTGTACCTTTTGTGTGCACCAAATAAACGTTTATCTACCTATCTATCTAAATTATACGGTAAAAGTTAAGTTAGTTTTAGCAATACCGTTTATTTTTTACCCGACTACGGCGAAGAAAAAAGGAGGGTTATGATCTTGACCGGTATGTATGTATGTAAGTATGTTCATCTGTTCCCTCCTATCTTCTAAACCACTCATCACAATTTGACAAATGAGGTGTCATTGGAAGCGTCTTGATCGTCTGCTGGTTATAGGCTATGACGTCACATTAAATTCAAAATGGCGCTCTCTAGAGGATATAAAGTCAGGAAAAAAAAAATTGTTTAATCGAACCATGCTGGGTGTCAAATGAAGGTGCTTAATGATCACATTTCCAAAACATATATGTTATAAAACCAAAAGAATTTAAAAAAAAATCTAGTAATAAAAACTAAAACCCAACTACGACTAAAAAGGTATAAACAAGACACCACAGACAGACAAATTGAAAATCCGGAGTCACACGTGTTAGGAAAAAATAAATTTTGTCATAAATCGAACAGATTACGTTTTAGTTTTTATTATTAAAATTTGAAATAAATAATAATAGAACCTACATAACGGAAAAAGTGCAAGCCGCATTATGCGCAATAAATAAGCCGGTGAATAGTATTCACAATATTGATACAAACACAACGTGGGTTAGTGCTTGCAGTCACGTATAATATTAACATGGAAGAAGAACGCAATAGAACATCATAAACAAGGGACTGGCAACTGGCAACGCGCCAACTTTATGGTTTTTACTAAGAAACAATAGGAATAAGTAAATCTAAATTCAAGGTAAGTACTAACTTTAAATCAACTATTGTTCACGTAGTATATTTTTACTTTAAAAATTAGCTAAAACCTCATCATTACAGCTTAAAACTCACATACCTACTTACTACAAAAGTTGATGAAAGTTGTAACGCAAGCAATGCATTGATTACTTGAGTAAATATATGTATAAATTAAGCATTTTTACATCTCTACTTGAAATTAAAATCTAAAATAGTAAAATACCTATTTAAAAAATGTAACGCTTCCATGGAACGTCGGTCGGTGCGATAGTAGAATTTTTAGTCAATTTCTCGTTTGACACAATTGAATTTGATCGCGGGATAAATCAAGTTTCTGGGCACGAGCGGAGCTGACTTCCGTTGAAGCCGTCGGCTGTGGTCGAAGCAATGACAGAGTATAATGGAGCCGAATGTTAGGACTAGAAAGACTATTTCTATATTAGTTCAGCCGCAGCTAAATTAAAACTGGAGTGAGTTGGGATAGTAATACTCACGGTATTTCAGGATTTGTGCGGTCAGTACAGAAACTGTGTTCGCCTGTTCGTTTGAATCAATATTCATTTCTTTTAAGAACTTGGTAAATGGCAACGGTTAATAATAAATAAGCCTTTAGACTGCGACATGTGTATGGAAAATACTCCATTTTTATGATTTATATTTTAGAAATCGAATTTCTATCAGTGAATTGGATTTCGGAATCATTATAATGTATCCCAACCACACATATCTTCGATTTTACTCAATAGAGTTATCAGATTAGAGTACCTAAATCAATATTTTGTATAATCAGTGTCCTAACTATATAAACACAGACACACACCAATAATCTTGCTATATCACATGGTTTTACTCCTACATTGAATTTCACGTACAAATCTTTCCATAAATCAATTTCTATTTCCTCCAGTATTCCCCGCTTCTCGTCAATAACTTAAGTCGTTTCCTCAAAACCTTTGTCTCGCGCTGAGTCGACCTCAGATGACTCGTTTGAGGCTACTCAACGACTCTCCTCCTCAATTCTTAGTTCATTTGTGCCTAATGCAAATCGACTGACGGCTTAACAGAATATTTTGTCGCTACTCAGTCTTTTGTTTGGTTTATTTATGTTTGGTAATGGTATAATAAGTCGTGTTTTACGAGTAAGACTAAGGAAAAGGATGAAAGGGAATTGTGTTGAACCCACAGACCATTCACTGGACCATTTTGTTTTTATCCAAATTATTTGAAGACTACTTACTCATAAAAAAACAGTTTTGCTTCGATTAATGCAACGGTAAAACGAAATAGGTACTTTAATTATTTCAACATTCAAAATCTAAATTCAGTTTTCTCTTGATTGGACACAATATTTACAATGTTGAAGATTCAAGAAATCTGTCTAGGATCAAACTAAGAGAGATTTCTACACTTTAACAATATTATTGTGGTTTAAAACACAACTGAACTAGCCCCGGTGCTATCATATCGATTGAACTCGGGCGGCCGACAGATTTAGATCTCAATGCCGGTTTAGTTCGCTTCAGTTTCATGACGACTTTTAGGGTTCTGCACCCTAAGGGTAAAACGGGACCCTATTAGTAAGACCCCGCTGTCTGTCTCTCTGACTGTCTGTCTGTATGTCTGTCTGTCTGTCTGTCCGCCTGTCCACCTGTCACCAAGCTTTATCTCATGAACCGTGATAGTTAGACAGTTGAAATTTTCACAGATGATGTATTTCTGTTGCCGCTATAAAAACAAATACAAAAAAAAACAGAATAAAATAAAAAATTAAGGGGGCTCCCATACATGCTTGAAATATTCACAGAATATTTAGTTATATATTCACTTTAAAAATTAATAATTAAAATAAAACAAATAATTAAGGGGAGCTCCCATACAAAAGACATGATTTTTTCGCTGTTTTTATAGATAATGGTACGGAACCTTCCGTGCGCGAGTCCGACTCGCACTTGGCCGGTTTTTGCTATTGAATCTAATTAGCATTACTTAGTCAATAAAAATATGATCAATTTCAGAGATTATATTTTATTCTTTTCCATTTTTAATGTTTCACTCTTTAGTTTGTATATGATAGAAAAATTGCATACAAGAACAATGAAGACATTGTCATTTACCGACGTGCAATTACCTAGATATGATGGTGCAATTATATACAGCCACATTTTGTTATTATTTTGTTAATACGTAAACAAAGTAAGTATTAATCATCAAGCCAATATATCACCACATCCCACAAACCATTGAAATAGGATAATAATTCTCAATCGTTATCATTTCATTGATAATTTATTCACAATACGTGATAAATATTAAAATACCGTGGGAATGTGATTAATTACCGAGCAACCCCACTCGTTTATCAATTTGTATCAGCAATGACAATACAAAACATATTGGTTGTAACGATAACATCGTTTTGCTTTGACATAGGCGAATAGGTTGGCAACATTAATGTCATTAAAATAAAGGACTCGTATAAATTGTGCTTATATCTGTGATCAATTGTATTTAATAGTGTTGCCATATTATTTGAGGAAGATAAAGCTACATTGTATGCATTTTGAACCAAATGAACAGAACTTATTCCAAAATGTTCTCGGCTTCGGTTTACACCGCCCCAACATTTCCCATGGGTATCGTAAGAGCGGGACAAAGGTATCAATGTCTAGGGGACGGCAGTATTTACCTTCTATCATAATAGGGTGAATATCATAAATAGCCCCCTTCATAAATTATTATCAGGAGTGAAACCTTCATAAAAGAAGCAGATTCCAAATGTTTTTCTAGCGGAAAATCCTTTTGCATATTCTTGAGAATATTTGATAATCTTTTTTGAAACATCCCTGGCTTATGGTCAAATGTATAATGCTACGCCCCGCGGTTTCATCCGCGTAAGTCTGGATCCTGTGGAAATATCGGGATAAAAAGTATCCCATTTCCTGTTCCTGGTCTACCTGTGCTAAATTTCACCCAAATGCATTCAGTTGTTTAAGCCTGAAAGCGTAACAAACAAACAAACTCACTTCCACATTTATCCTTACATATTAAAAAACAAAGTCCTCTGCCGCGTCTGTCTGTCTGTCGTCCTGTTCGCGATAAACTCAAAAATTATTGCACCGATGTTCATGCTGCTTCCACCAATGGATGGAATGGTTCTAAATAAGGTTTTAGTATATAATAACCGACATCCACGCGGGTGAAGCCGCGAGCATTAGCTAGTAATATTATAAGTTAGGATTTGAAAGGCCTTTCTGTTCAAAGTAAAAAAAATATATATCTTACTTTGGTTTTAAAGTAACCGAAGAAATCATAAATGTGCTTGGGGAAACGACGCTGTCACCGCGCCGACACCGCGCCGTCACCGCGCCGCCACAGCTCCGCCGCCGCGCCTCTAAGCTGTGTACACGGCACCGCCGCCAAGCCGCCGCCGCCCCGCCCGCCACCGCCACGCTTACACCGCGTTGCCGACACCACCGTATTGTTTAAACTGTTATTTTTTATTCCATTACCGGCCGCTTGCAAAAGTGCACGCGCTTTACAATACTTTAATTAATCAAGCGAAGACGGCGGCGTGGTGACGGAGTGGCGCGGTGGCGACGGCATGGCTGCGGTGCCGTGCACACGAGCCCTAACAGTGTATTTACTTTTATTACCAACTAAGAGGCTACTTAGATGATATACTAACTTCGTCTGTTTCTATGCCCACAGATGGTGACGAGAAGCCACAATAGTGGACGGCTGACGAGAGGTTGATTGGTAACGAGATGCGAACGTGACGCACCATGACCCGCCGAGGACCCTGCAGGAGCTTCGCCATCAGCGTCATACAGATCATCACTATTATATGTCAAGGTAAGGTGCACATTTCAATGAATCTTAACAAATCACATACATCAATTTAATTCTGTAATGTAAGAACAAATCAATAATTAATGAAAAATGAATGATTTATCATTATCATTAAATAAAATAAATTCGGAAAAAATTTAGATATTTCTCAGTATTATTTTCGAAATCAATATTACTTCCGTTTCAGTAAAATTCTTAAAAATGTTTAGTGGTCTCCTTAGATCTCATTTGAAAGTGTTTTTTTATTCCTTTTCAGTTAAAACATGTGAATTTTATTTCGCAAAACGCGTCGTTTCTTTTGAAATTCGGTTCACTGGGTTTCAGGTCAAGTCGTAAAATAATGGTATCATGTAAAAATATATATTTTATTAACAGAAAACATTATTAATTTTCCCGCACGACTTAATAAAATTGAAACGAGTTTGCGTCGACTAATTTTTTTCTGTCAATTTTAGTTCTTATAATTTTAACTTATTTTTTTATTATCTTGTATCTACTTCAAAATATTGAGTTAGTAATCGCCTTCTCAAATATAAGTTTTGATAACTTTCAACATTGCGTTAAAACTATTGTGCAGTTTCTGAAATAAAAAAACACAAAAAACCTTAAGTCCGACTAAAAATAATGACTAGCAAATACTTCTCAAAAACATAAACACATTTAAATGTGATGAGAATCAGGAACGCGAACGTTAACAGACCACCTAACTAAGTTTTCCGAAATTACACGCGAACTTTTCGAATAAAACGCGACACAAAGGGAGCGAGCCCTTAATGAAGACAATATTTTGAGGGGCTCTCAACTCGAGTAATTAAATCTCGCGGCTCATATCTCGGAGCAGTAGTAACGGAGGCTATAGACAGAGTAATTGGTTATTAAATTAGTCGTGGTTTCGATCAATTTGTATGTTTCCACGACGTAATTGTAGTTTTGAGTTCGGTGGTAGACGGGAATTTTGGAGGGATGTGATCGGTGCGAAACTTACGATTTAAGTAGGAAACAGATTAAAAAAATATTTTGGTTGTTTCCTTTTGTTTACTGTACATTGAAATAAATAATGGGTATTTAATAAGCCAGACACACAAGAAAGGAAAGTTTTTACCTGTTGATGTTTATATCTTTTACTTTATCGAAAGTTGTTCATGAAAAGAAGTGAACTCAAAATCAAAAGCATCGTAGCACAAAAACTCGGTAAACCAGTGTCTTCAAACAGCAAACATGATCAACAATATAAAAACCAAACCCCGATAAACTGAACTGAGTAAACTACCTAATTTGCTAGAAGATATAAAGGCATCAAATTCTAAAAGGCTTTCACAAAATAAGTTTACATGACGCGTCAAGCGTACACTCAATTTAGCGTTGTTTTATAAATGCCGAGACACGCAGATGTTGGTCTCACTACGGTAAACAAGTTGAAAAATGTCACAGTCGAGAAACAATATTACTTTTTCTTTGAAACGAACTCCGACTAAAATATAAAATTTATTGCCATTTCGACTTGCAAATTATTCAAAAAGAAAGGTATCAAGGAGACGGGCAGCGGTGAATTTGGGGAAACGATAAACTCTCCTCGGTATTATTGCGGTAAGTTAATTAAGCATTACATTTTTGATGTAGGAGTTTGAGTGATCAGAATTGAAATGATGGGGATATTACTAAAATATTTATGAACTCACATTATTATTTTGCGTTTTTTTTTTTTTTACATAATAAATTACATTTTAAATATATTTTTAAAACATAAAAAACATTTAAAATGTGCAAAGTAGGAAGCCCATCGATATCAGGAACATCCAAGATGCCGAAGGTCAGGGCTCTAGAGAGAGGAACCTCATCACTATGCGTGCCGTGTCCAGGAGTAGATACTGCTTTCTGGATCAAGCCCTTAACCCAGCCGCGTCGCCTCCTGAGGCTGGGGCGTGGCTCTCCACTATTAGGCCATAAACCGTAACGATTATTGGTACAATGATTGCAGAGTCCACGTCTCACATGTCGACAGCCTCGTGTGCTAAATAAAGATACCTACTTGTTTTTTTTTTTCTTTCTTGGCTTTCACGAGTTCTCGTCATGAGGTACAGCGATATCAATAATCATTGCACGGCGCTCTCATCGATCTCCTTCTTCCTAGCCTTTTTCCAACTATGTTGGAGTCGGCTTCCAGTCTAACCGGATGCAGCTGAATACCAGTATTTTACATGGAGCGACTGCCTATCTGACCTCCACAATCCAGTTACTGGGTAATACGACTGCACCTTGGTAAGACTGTTTGTCAGACATTCGGGCTTCTGATGACCCGTCAAAGATCCAAAAATGACAGCCGGGACCAATGGCTTACCATGCTTTCCGAAGGCTTCCGAGGGTTTCGGTATGCTAAAAAGGTCAGCCATCCACGGACTAACCGCGGCTAGCGTAGCTTAACCCCGTTGACCGACCCTTGCGGCTGTTATTACTTAGCCACGAGACCCTTTACTTACAAAGAGTAAATATAAGTTGAACCGATATTGACAAAACAACAGAAATATAAAATATGATTGATTTCATAGCTTGAAATAGAGAAACGCTTACACTAAGGTTACATTAGCCTTCCCCTGGCGCGACAACTCTTGGATCAAAATATTACCTACCACTTTAATATTAAACTTAAAGGGCCAATACATAATATATTTTTTTATTTTTTAGATGCTTTTTTCTTGTCGGGGATTTTTTAAATTTTAAATTTAACTTTTGTTTGCAGCTTTTTAAATTTTATATTATATAACTATTATACAACGCTACGATCAACACGCGGTTCACCGAAATCTGCGTAGCTGTACGTATTTTTGCTACAGTGAAGCTAGTTACTAATTTAGTCTCATTTATCTTTCCTACTCCATCATCAGACCCTGATCACCATCTATCTGTAACCTATTTATTGAGACCTTTCCAATGAGTCCAACCACGATACGAGACCTCTGCTGTAAGTTGGTGAGGGAGTTGGGTATCCTGCAAATTCCAGGTGATGCTGCAGCATCAGTTCAAGGTTACTATGTTTTTTTCATATCATTGAAGTAACAGAATTCTAAATTTCCAATCGATTAGACCTGTGGAAGATACTCACATCCATTCATCAACTAGAAAAGAGCTGATAATCCAAAAACGGCTGAACCGATTTTCTTGAATCATAGCTAAGAACACTCTCGATCAAGTCACCGTTCAAACAAAACCAAAAAAATCAAAATCGGTTCAGCCGTTTTGCAGCTACGATGGTGCAGACAGACACACAGATACACACGTTATACTTATAATATCCGTCTTTTTCCGTCGGGAGTTAAAAAGGAATAGATACATACATAGTATAGAGAACTGAAATGCCGTAATTTATAAAATAAGTCGTAGGTAGCTACGTTACAATAATGCGTGGCTCATGAACAAATAATTTAATTAACGGATGACGAGTCGGGCGGACGAGAGCAAAACTGTGTTTAATGTCCTTTGTGACGATCCTACATGTTACATTAATTTTGTTTTATTTATAATACCCACTAAGTCATAAGAACGTTTGCAATTGTTTGTGCATAAAGCATGTTAGAGCTGTTTGTCATGTGAACTGTCAAGTTGCGAAAGATGAAAGTTTATAAATGACTGGGGCCCTATTATGAACTCTTATTTCCAGGCAGTTTATGACGTAAACAGAACTACCTTGCAATTTCGTATTATAAACTCGACAAGCAAGCCAGTCAGCGGTCACGTGATACCCTGGCCGCCTTCTGCCCGAATATTGTCTGGCAATACCGCACTACGGACGTTCGTTTGACATTTCTTGACATATTAAAACTGTTATTAAGTAACCTCACAATCCATTCATTATAAGCTGCTTCAGAGGACCATTTATTGAATTGTTTTGGATTTATTTGGCGAAATTATTCGAGCGCTATCCAATTAACATAAAAAATATATCAGGTGTGACGAATATGTACCGTTTGAGTTTCTGGAAACTCTAGAAAGTGGCACTTCTGAGTGATAAAATACCGAAACTGTAAAACTGCCACAACTTTTCCAACAGAACATATTAAGTTGGGCGCCGACGAGGGCGAGAACTCTCATCCACTGAACTATGTATAATAATTACAACGGCCTTTTCATATCTCGTTTATTTATTTTCATACATAATTATACATTTTTAAATATTTCGTAAAAGTCATTAAAAAAATCATTTAAAAGTACAAAAATAGATCCGCCGGTATCGAGAGCAGGGTCCAAGCTACCAGTGGTTAGGGTTGCAGAGACAGGAACCTCCTCACAATGCGAGCCTTATCTGCCTTCTGAATCAGGCCCTTGATCCAACTGCTTAACGAGAGCCTCGAGAGCTGTTGGTCGAGGCTTTCCGCCATCAGCCAGGCCATTGGCCGTTCCGACAATCGGCCCAATGCAATGATAACCGAGCTCAAATCTCAAACCACATGTCAACAACTCTAATACTAATATTATCATGATGGAAACTGATTATTAAAAACATTTGAAAACACCACACGGTGGTGTGGTGAAAGTATATTCATCCACCACCATATCCATCCCTAACCATATTTTCGTTTATACTTCGAATCTAGTAGGTAATAGTATAAATTAAATACATTTCTTCATTTGTGCAAAAATGACAACAAAACGTCCATGAAGTTGTCAAATTCCCCGCTGAACTTCAAGTGGAGTACGTTCGGAAACTTAAATCTCGCGTTACAATTTGCAACCACACAAAATTATTAAATGAATTGATTATATAGCACTATATACATTGCGTTCATATTTTAACCTACTTTTTGTAACTAAAATTATATATATATTTTTTTTTTTTCATAAAATACATGATTTAATTAAAATCGTAACTTACCGATAAATATTTAATTGTTTCTGAATGTTACGGCAGAGAATTACAAGCCAGCCATAGACAAACTACCCAGCGTGAAGTCGGTCTGAATTACGAATGTCATATTACGAAATTTAACCATGCAGGGTAATGAATTGCCTGGAACTTGCCAGATTTTTTTAAAGTTCGTAATAGGCCCCAGATCATTTTTAAACAGAGACATTGACGTAGATTAAAATATTTGACGTAGATTAAAATATTCTCAACTTGAACAAAATAATTATCAAACAGTACAAAAATTGATTAAAAAATAAAAAGTAGGCTCAAAAGTAAAACGTCTAATCGTTGACAAGGAAATCATTTTCATCGAAAAACCTTTCCGATATTAATACTTAAATAAGAATCACAATTCTAAGAAAGTAATCATTGCGACGAAAGCAATATAATATCGTACACTGATACACAAAAAAATATCTATTGATAAAAAAATTATCGTCGTTTGCTAAAAGGAAAATTTTAGCTTCATTTGTTAAGGCTGCCGCTACAGGCGCTTTTTTGCTTTGGTGTACATCTGAGTTTTTTTAACGTACTTTTAATTACCATACTCGGCGAAATATGAGTCATTAGGCTGTATACACACAGCGCCGCCCGCCGCGTCGTGATTCCAGCTATGAATCCTGAACAAGTTCTACCAAGTTTTGCTCTGAGTATTTTATGATGTGTAGTAATTTCCGATTCTGTATTTTGTCTTCCATATAATGAAAGGGAAGTAAACGTAGACTGCTCGAAATTAAATATTGGAGCGGAGTTTAGAGGGTCGTTCAGTGTTGTAATAAAGTCAATGTTAATCCTTATCGAACAGGCAGTTATCCCTTATTATCCGGTTATAAACGTTAGACGAGATTTAGGCCTTTCATGCATGGTTAATGTTTCAATCGGCGATAGATAACAATCGGGTGTTTCGTAAATATTGATTGTACATTTACCTTCATTAGCATTTTCCTGATTTGAACCTGTGTTTTCATAATAAAATACGTTAGTAGCTGCTTTTTTGTTACTTTAGGTACGCATGTTTATTTATTTATTAAAACTTTATGCACAAGTAAAAAAACTACTGTACAAAGGCGGACTTAATGCCTGAGGCATTTTCTACCAGTCAACCTTAGGGTGATGCAGAGACAGACATGGCAGGTGCAACAAAAGACAATACATATAACTTGAGAAATAATGAATACTAATTAATACATACATAGATACATACATAAATTATAAACAAAATAAACTTAGTCAGGAGAAATAACGACAGGTAGAGGAGAAAACGAATTCATCTAATAATTGCTGGGATGATTCTGCCAACTTCTTACGAATGTGATCGCGCGCCTTTCCTTTAAATGATATGCGACTAGTTGCCGTCTTGATGTCCAGGGGGAGCGCATTCCAAAGAAAGACCGCCTGGACGAAGAAAGAAGAGTGGATGAAATCAGAGCGGTGAGAAGGACATCGTAGAAGACGATTGTTGGTAGAACGAAGATTTTTACTATGAGCAGAGCATAAGTATTGAACATGGTAAGTCAGGTAAGAAGGAGAAGTGGGTTTGTCGAGTATAGAAAACAACATAGACAAAGCCCTCAACTCTCTGCGCTGATGAATGGGTAACCATTTCAAAAGCAATCGATGTGCGGATACATGGTCATACTTACGAAGATTGAAAACGAATCGAATGCAATTATTGAGAAGGCGATCTAGTTTATTAAGGAGATCTGCATTCATAGTAACACACATCACCATAGTCAATTATGGGAAAGATTAGGGACTGTATAAGCTTTGCCTTTATGTGTGATGGGAGAAGGTTTTTCAACCGATAAAGCGACCGCAACGTTCCGGTGACTTTATTACTAACTGTCGTGACCTGCTTTCACCAGTCAAGACAAATGTCGACATGCAAACCAAGATCCTTTACATCCGAGCTAAACGGAATGACAGAGTTGTCGAATATAACAGGTGGAACAGTTATGCCATTCAACTTCCTCATGCTATAGGGGCTCCCTACTATGACGGCCTGACACTTGGTAGAGTTAACCGCAACCCCAAATCGATCAGACCAATTTTTAACCGTATCTAAATCCCGGTTCAACTCCTCGATGGCATCGGAAATGTTGTCAACGCTTGCCTGGCAGTAAAGCTGCAAATCGTCAGCATAAAGATGATACGCAGTTGAAAGCAAGGTGGTAACGAGAATAATAAAAAAAATGGAGAACAGAAGAGATAATATACCGCCTTGAGGGACGCCAGCCGCAAGATCACACCAACTCGACGACGAGTCTCCAGCATGAACAGACTGCTGACGCCCCCGAAGATAAGAAGAAAACCATTCCAATACCTCCAGAGAGACCATAAGATAGAAAAGAATGGATAAAAGGACTTCGTGACTGACGATATTAAAAGCATTGGAGAAGTCAATTAACACTAAGACTGTTACTTTAGTGTCTTCCATTCCCCGCCTAATATCGTCAGTCACTTTAAGGAGAGCTGAAACAGTACTGTGCCC
Source organism: Lithophane leautieri (assembly GCA_949152455.1). Classification (NCBI taxonomy): domain Eukaryota; kingdom Metazoa; phylum Arthropoda; class Insecta; order Lepidoptera; family Noctuidae; genus Lithophane; species Lithophane leautieri. Next base: position 834,764 of record OX424463.1, on the reverse strand, counting down.
GGGCCTGAAACCGGATTGAAAGGGACTGATGAGGGAGTTGTGGTGAATTGAGCACTTTAGACAGAAAGGGAAGGATGGAAATTGGGCGAAAGTGACTAGGAAGAGAGGAATTTGGTATCTTAGGAAGGGGCCGGACAAGGGCTTTACGCCACAGGGAAGGGAAAACACCGGTATAAGGGAGTAGTTTATGATGTGGGAGATTGCAGGAAGAAGTTGATCAAGAGCCGTTACGATCATATGGCGGCTGATTTTATCACAGCCCACGGCTTTGGACTTAATGGAAAGGATAATCTTTTTGATCTCTCCTGAGTCGACTGGGTTGAAGACAAAAGGGTTAATATTGGGTCGCGTCAGACCAGAAAGGTAGTCGAGAGTTTGACATTTGGTTAGACTATCTAGAGTGGGAACAGTGGCGAAATGACGATTTAGTTCGTCCAATCCAAATGTGTTAGGAAGGTCTGAATTTCGTAATTTGCCGATGCCTAAAGTTCCAAGGAACTTCCAAATATCAGCAGGAGAAGACGAAGTGATATTATTCAGAAAGTGGCGGCGTTTGGCGTTGCATATCATCTGATTACACCGATTCCTAGCAGCCTTAAAGAAAGTCCAGTTGTCCTCCGAGCGATCCTTTTTAAATTTCCGAAACGCGCGGTCCCTCCGTCGTATTGCCATCCGCACTCCCCTGTTTATCCAAGGCGCAGGTGGACGCTTCAACCTGATTTTCTTGATAGGAGCATGGGTGTCATACAGCTTGATCACCGTGTTGTTGAAGAAACTAACTTTTTCGTCTACAGAAGTAGCTGCTTCCAAGGGTGACCAGTCAATACTGGATGCATCTTGTTGAAACCTCTCATGATTCATGCGAGCAAAGGCACGCTTGTACTAGAACGTGGGTTTAGGTTTAGGGGGTTTTAGGATATGGGATAGGAATATAAGGTCGTGATGTGAAAAGCCAGGAGCAACGTGTTGACCATGGGAGGAAACTAGGCAAAGATTAGAGGATCAAATCAAGCCAGGTATCATCACCAACTATATTATGATGAGTGATTTGGAGAGGCAAAACATTCTGGCTGGCTGACTCCGATTAGATGCAGGAGTTTACGGGATCGAAGGGAGTTAAGGGCAAGGAAGTTGATATTAAAATCTCCCATAACAATGTGATGTGCATACTCCGAACCCAGAGATTCAAGTACCGACACGAATTCAGTGAAGTAATCAATAGTAGGGGGGCAATAGGCAACACCAAGGACAACTTTAACTCCTTTGACACAAACCTCGAGAAACAGAAACTCTGCGGATTCATTTGAAGACGAAGAAGAAGCTAGGATTTTAAAAGAGAAATCACCACGAAGGTAGATGGCTACACCGCCCCCCTCTTACCGGTTCGGTCGTTCCGAAGAAGAACGAAATCGGGGAGCGGGTAAGTGGTTGAAAGCAGGTTAGGTTTGAGCCAAGTCTCGGAAATCAGAATGGCATGCACGTTGTTGTCGGCAAACGTGTCGTACAGTTCGTTGTAGTGACTGGGAATGCTCTGAGCATTGAGGTGGCATACATTAAGTAGCCGGCCAGAATTTTGGCTGAAATATTGGCGTAAAAGAACACCCAAGGTGTCAGTAAGAGATATAAAACTTTGATCGCTGGAAGAGGCACAAGATTCGTTGGCAGAATAAAAAGATTTGTTATCAGATGTCATACTAAAGATACAAGTAAAAAAAATATATATAAATAAATAATTATAAATAACGCTAAAACAAAACTACTCGAATGAGTGGTACGACGCAACGTTTGCATCTGCACCACGCCAGCTCACAACATCAACTATTTTCAAACATTGGTTAAAACTTGGTTAAAATAATAAAATGATATAAAGCACTCAGCAAAACCAAAATAACAAGACAGTATAACTGTGACACTTATTAAATCGTAACGACAAGATCAAAACGTTTACACCAATTTTTATGGAATAACATGATAAAATTGTTAGCGAGACAAAAAATTATTAACAAAATTGTGAACGTATCCGATTAAACGCCAATAATATGTGATCTGTGGACATTATATTTTGACATTGACATTAATGACATTTGCGTTCGTAGAAGAAGTATAAATAGCTATGTTTAAACTTGTTATTCTTGTTGAGGGTGTTGCATGTTGTTGTTGTCTTTGTAAAAAATTGAGTTCAATCAACTCAATAGAAAAAGAAAATCCGGCCAACTGCAAGTAGGACTCGCGCGCCAAGTTTCACTAGTTCAAATTAGTCAAACTTACAGATGAGAGAATAAACTACTCATGACTGTTAGGGCACTCCCTAACAGTTATCCCTGTCCATTGACAGGTCTTTGACTTGGTATAAGACAGTAGAGGATATAATCGACCTGTTTGTATGCGCAAGCGTTAAACAACACTTTCAATATTTCCCTGAAACTTTAGATCATCACGAAATAATTTTAAATGATAAAAATGAAAAGGCCCTTAAAATCCTCTCCCTTAATTTGACTTCGTTGATGTGGTCTCAGCCGAAGTTCCGCGTACCCTTTACAAGCTCATCGTTATCACCGCCTTGATCTGAAGTGGGGGGAATTTGCCAAACTTCCGTAATAAACAATATTTTGCTTGTCATAACGAGCTGACAACTCCCGCCTTCCTAACTTTGAGGTTGATTAAAAATATCAATCTAAGCGCTGTTACATTCTACGCAAATGCTCCTTCATTATTTTATCAAAGTTACGCTTTATACATCACAAAAGATCGTAAGTCTGAAGGTTAGTGGATATTCATAGCTCGTAACTATGAAACTTTTAAAATAGCTCTAAAATATTACAACTTGTCGTTCAAGTGCTTTCGTAATTTTAATCTGAAATATTACTTGTTCGGTTGTAAAATGTGTCGTTCTCTTTGTGATTTATGCGGGGGTTGATATCTTTGGTTTTACAAACTGCTTCAAAAGATAATTTGTTGGATTTATGATGTTGCAAATGACTGATATTTTGAGGATGTTTGCCGTAATTAAAACTCTTGTTATTAACGGGGAACTTTGTATTCCGTGCTCGTCTCAGCACGGAATACAAATTTCATGGAGAGTAATGAGCTACTTTATACTGCGCGTTGTGCTGCGAGCTAGGTTAAAGAATAACCTCTTTGTAACAGTTAATGTATTAAAGTAAATCATTGTGTTCACAAGGAAAACATTCACATGAATACAATACATAAATTAAAATGAAACAAAAAAAACTTTGTGTCTGAACAAAACTTCCCTATTGATGATCCATGAAATAGTTTGATTGAAAATCTGAAATACACAGTCACATAAAGTGACTATGAGGTTTTATGAGACTATAATTATACATTTGATTTGAAGGTAATAGAATTAGAAAAGGAAGATCTGTAGATAGTGATTCCACAGATAGACGAAGAAATTGATCAAGATCTTTAAAAATAATTAATATAAGCCAGACATTCAAAACATAGTAGGTCGCAAAAAAAATTGCACTATACTGATTTTTGGAATGTTGTTAGGATAGTTACCAAAAGTATAAACTAAGTTTGCAGCTTCGAAAAACCTGTGCTAACTGCGTGGTGCTCGAAAAACCTCAAAATGGTCGGACTTATTTCAGTCCTTGACTTACAGTGCAATTTTTGCGACCGAACGCGATTTTTATGTCTACGGTGCCGGGCAAATTATGTGTGCTATGTACTATCGATGGAAGAAGATAAGATTAATAGGAGCAGGTGGCTAGGATAAACTTCGTCGCAAGTGAACGACCGATAGTTCACCTAGCGATTAGGAGAAAAAGAAAATATATATATTAATATTTATTATATAACTATTTGTCTACAGTGCTGACGGAGGAACCTCGCTTCGCGGAACCGATCCCCAACGTGACGGTGGCGCTGGGCAGGGATGCCAGCCTGCCGTGCGTCGTCGAACACCTCGGCACTTATAAGGCAAGCTTTATTAATATCTAGCGACCCGTTCATGCTCCGCATGGTTCTTACTACTTAACAAAAAATCAAGATTTATGGACTTGAAAGTTAATTATAAGTCTGCAATCGCCAAACTGCCTTGAGCAAGCGTGGTACATCAATGCTCGTGCCTTCTCTGTATGAGAAGAGGACAGTTAACAGGCCGGTATTATTAAATAGAAACGTTTCGGAATAAATTAAAATCCGTTACGTAGGTTAGAAGAACAACAAGGTCACAGACAGACACGAAAAGTAACTTCAATTTATAACATGCTATAGATACCTCGGCACTTGGGTGAGGCGCATTAGCATCGTTATCATCATGCTTGTGTCAGTCATCACACTCATCACGCACCTGCACCAACCATATTTGGGTTTAACTCCCGATGGCAGTTCTGCCGTCTGCCCATCTCGCTACCGGATGGCCAACACTTCTTTTTCCAGTCCTTGGACTTTTTGTCGCTAGCATGCTTTGATAGATTGACAAGTATTTCATTACTAGTTTCAAGTGAATTGTTTTGTACGGCTGGAATCTAAACTGAATGATCTGCCATTGAGCCCTATGATGAGAAAAGCACGACTTATACCTTCTTGATTAAAAATAAATTGATACACTGGCCTTCAAAACTTAATATCACAGGTTTAAAATTGCAATTTCTCCTAAACTGTAGAAGCCACAGTTTTGAAATAAAAAACGTTGTAGTGCATTTACGAAAATTGAGAAGAAAAGATACCGACTTCCGAAATTACAGTTATTTTTCTCTTTTTCAGTGTTTTTTTTGGAACTCAGTTCTTTAATTTTTTCGTAAAAAGTTTTTAACTTACTGGCAAAAAACTCACACAGTATTTTATAAGTACAGTTTTACGCCTTATTTACATTTTTTTTTGACGCCTTGGCTTTTGTATCGAAATTCATCGATCAAGAAATAAATGTGAAAACAATAACAGGAACAAAAAGTTGCAACAATTTGAAAATGAGTGTTTTTGTTTATAAGGATTTTTTAGCCATTCCTTAGAAGACGGTTATCGGCTTTAAAGATTTTATATACAAAAAATTATTTTTGTAATACTTTTTATTTCGGAAATATTATCTTGTGTAATATAAAAGTTATTGCTATTTTAGAAGTGTGGAACTAAATTTTGACGACCAGTGTAGAAACAATTGCAAAGCGAAAAGTTAACTTTATATATAAGCACAATCTTAATTGATAAACACAAATTAATTGGATATTAATACCTTAACCAGTAGACAGTATATAAAACGGAGTTAGTTTTAAATGCATGCTAAATTGGACACAAAAATATTGAATATAATTTTCAATAATCCTGTCCTTAAAATGGAACAATGAACCCACAGCTTTTATAACCCTATCAGCTACTGAACTTGTAATATTATTTTAAACTGTTAATGGGCCGCTCTAGTACAGACCCGGCGGCATTCAGCCTTGAAGTGAGTGAAATATAATGTAATTATCTCATCAAGACCCCGAAGCCCCCTTTTACCACGAAATAGATAGATACAGAAGCCTGGCTCAAAAAGATTAATAACGTATTATTATGACGGTACCTTGCCTTAATTTATGAAATTATTAAATATGTAAGCAACAATCCAGATCTTTTTAATAAAATAAGTGATAGACATCATTGTAATACTAGGAATAAAGATAAAATAGATCTACCATTTTTCAGATTATCAAAAGTACATACATCTTTTATGGGGTACTGTGTTAGATGTTACAACAAAATACCTTATGATAATTATTGGAATTAAATTAAAGGAAATTTAAAACTCGTATTAAAAGTACACTTTGTAAACAAGCATATTATATACAAATTAGAGGTTTATATCCAAGACAGGAATGCTTGGAAACTTGCTGGTCCTGCTCAATAGGACAATCTAGAGTCTAGACAAAACAAAGTGGTTGTTAATTTAGTTTTTGTATAATTTATTATTTTGATGTCATCAATTTCATCAGGAACCGTCATCACGAACCTTCTCGCGCGCATGTTTGACGACTTCCAGCCTCCCGAACAAGGCGGATGCCGTAAAGGCTTTAGCACCGTAGACCACATACATACGCTGCGGCAGGTTATGCAGAAGACCGAAGAGTATAACCTGCCTTTGTGCTTAGCGTTTGTGGACTACGAGGAAGCCTTCGATTCGATCGAGACACTACTGTACTGCAGTCTCTTCAAAGGTGCCAGATCGACTATCAGCTCATCGAGGTGCTGAACTGTCTGTACAAAAATGCCGCTATGTTAGTCCGACTCCAGGACCAGACCTATACTGTTGCAGCGAGGTGTGAGACATGAAGTCGTTATCTTCTGGCCTGGAAAGGGCTAGGCATCAACATTAATAGCGAGTACATCACTCACCTTCGGTTTGCCGACGATATAGTAGTCATGGCTGAGACTATATATAGGACCTCAGTACAATGCTCTATGACCTGAGTAGACCTTCCGAAACAGTGGGTCTTAAAATGCACATAGTCAAGACAAAGGTCATTTATTTATTGATATGGCACTTCAATGACTTACTAAAACATACACAAACAAAAATTACATATACTTACTCGTAGTTTTAGATATCGTGAATTCGTCGTCACTTACATTAGAAGTGCACAACCCTAGTAGAGAACTTAATGATTGTAGGATGTTTTAGATATAGTTAGTTTAATCAGTTATAAGTTACAAAATAAAAGGAAAATGAGCTATGTTTACAAATACGATGGAAAGTACAGAAGTATTTAACTAAATAACAAGTCATGTCAAATGCCTATGTAATACCCACTCTCATGAAGATCGGAGACGCTACACTCGAAGTTGTTTACCTAGGATAAACTCTCTGGTTAGGTAGGTCCAACTTCGAGAAAGAGGCCCATCGTCGAATCCGACTCGGCTGGGCAGCGTTCGGGAAGTTGCGCAATATGTTCTCGTCCCGCAGTGTCTTATGACGAAAGTCTTTGACCAGTGCGTGTTGCCAGTGATGACTTACGGCACTGAAACGTGGTCGCTCACAATGGACCTCATTAAAAGGCTATAACTCACCCAAAGGGCAATGGAGAGGGCTATGCTTAGAGTTCCCCTACGTGATCGAATCAAAAATGAAGATATCCACAAGAAAACCAACGTAACTGACAAAGCCCGAAAAATTGCCAACCTTAAGTGGCAGTGGGCAGTCGGCTCGCAGAACAGATGGCCGATGGAGCTGAAAAGTTCTGAAGTGGCGATCGCATACCGAAAGACGTAGCGTTTGAACCGCAGCAACCCGCTGGATGCGTGAAGCACCGAACCGTTTGAAGTGGCGGTGCTTGAGGGTAGCCTTAGTCCAGCAGCAGACGTCTTTCGACTGAAATGATGTCATTAATTTTACATTCTGTGATCATTTTAACTCACATCTGACATATCATTTGTTTTATTTATTTTTTATTCTTCTACTTCTACAAAATCATCAAAATGAAAATATTTTATTTCACATAAACCTACATGGGCACTTATGAAACGTCAGAAGCTAGGTGCACGGTTCCAATTGATCGTTTCCTATGGCGAAGAGATGCCAAGAAACAATTTTTTTTTTTTGTAAAATTACTGTTCATATTTGTATATGTCCACCATTTATAATTATTTTTAACCATTGTGGAAGGTAAGTATAGTAATTTTATTCTAGGTACATCGACTTCTCATATAATTAAATGTATACAAAATATTGTTAAACATTTTAAAAGAGTTTTGCAGACTGTAGACGCGTATCTTTGTGTGCGTTTTCGCTGGTTGTATGGAGCTGACCTTCTGTACCTATCTACTTTGTGCTTCTAACCCATGCTATATTATTCGGGGGATACCAACAATTATTAAGCCAAATTTGTTAGTCCATGAATTAATCAGTTGAGTTGTATGCCTTGCATAATCAGCCTATAATATTCCTACTGCTGGGACACATGCTTTCTTTCTTCGAGAGGGAGTGGGCCGTAATCTACCACACGGTGCGGGTTGGTAGATGTCACATATCTTCGATTTTTTGGTTCTAGGAAATGCCGGTTTCCTCACGATGCTTTCCTTCGCCGTTTTAAGAGCAGTGGTGATAAAATTATTTATGCTCTAAGTAATTATATTTTGTCTTTGAATAAAATGGATTTGAAGGAATAATTCTGTGGTATAAAGGCGGTTACTAGGACATGACATTAATTTTAAATTTCTAAATTGTTATTATACTTTCCTTTAAAGGACAATATTGACATACCTATATACCATCACCGAGCTTAGAAATTGATTTTCAATAGTCATAAGTACGAGGTCGTCAGTTCTCTTCAATCGTTACGCTCTGGTTCTCTACGTTTACATTCAACATTTCCAAATAAAGCAAGAAAGCTCTCCAGCTCTTAAGAAAATCAAGAGCCGACATAATTTCTAGAGAATAATAACTTAATTAAAACAAGAATATCTGTTCCTCCTTTTCTTACACTGTTTTTCTCATCTTACCTTCTTAAAGAGCATTAATCATCCTAATTAATCGTATAATTTAACGTCTTTACACATTTTATTAATAAGATAGGTCTAGAGTTGCTCCCCCCCTTGAGCTCCCCTTCTATTCTCTCCCTCCTGTCTCCTCCACTAATTATTACGCTATAATAAATATCGCTGAAGGAATTAATGCAGTAATTTCAGGCTGTACTCCAGCCTGGCCAGGTTATTCATTAAGTTCAGCGTCATAGCGAGTACAAAGGTAGCAAAGTGTATCTACGTTGGTACAATAAGTTTAGGCTTGTTGCAGATTTAAGAGAAATACGGGGATTTATTATCTTTGAAGCTGAGATTGTTTTTAATCTAGAGTTTTTTTGTTATTGTTGACGTTTGTTCGTAGTGCCTCTGAATAACTGTTTAATTTTCAAATACTATAAGATCGTCAAACACGGATAAATATAGATAGGCACTTAACTACGCAGTAAGACTTAACGTTATACTGTGGTTAAACAACGATTAACTGTATGTGGTAACTGTAACTAACACGGCCAAAGCTGCGGTTAACGTTGTACGATGTACTTATAGCTAACTGTGTCGGTACTCCTTTGTGGAAGAAACTCTTATATAAGTTTTTGATGAGTTATGAACCGCTTTCATATAACTATATTACGGTATATGGCTGTACCCCTAGGGATATAACTATATCACGGCTTCAACCATCTTACTGCGACATATTTTATATACACTTATCGGCATCGAAACTGTGTAAAATCTTTTTCTTTAACTCATCATTATTTTAATGTTTTAGGCATTTATACCTCTTATAGAATTGCAAAAGGAACCATAAATATTAGGTGCTAATACTAGTTTCTAAGTCGTGTGTGTACTAACCAAATGGACATTAAGGTCTGAAATAAAAGATTTTAATATTTTTAATAAATGGTAAAACTCTGTGATGACTTGTCAAAAGTTGAAGCAGCAAAAATACCTCCTTGTTTCAAACTACTCAATTAAGACACAATTTCCACAAACAGTTAATATAAACCAAACATGTCCTTCCAAAATCCTCATTGTCCCATCCCCAGCACTGTAATAAACTTCTAAGCGTAAGCTTAACACAATTTTCTACAACACACATGACATTTATTCTTCAAAAACAAAAAATAAACATGCAATGCTCCAGTTTTATGAAGTCATAAAGCCGTGTGCAACGTGCCTAACGCTAACAGTTGCACTGAACCAATTAAGTTATTCATGAATGGCGCGGATGAGCAACATTTAGATTTAATGTACGTTCAGACCATTTCACTAATTATCACGCGACTGTTACGGTGTGGACTCACCTTTGCAGATCCGTTTTGAATAGAGAATTTCGTTTTGAGAGTACCTTCACCTACATGTCATTAGTCAAAGATGGATTTTAGTTTGAAAAAACTTATTTGCTGGCCTTTCCCCATGGCTTTGCCCACGTGGAAGTCGGAAATTATCTCACGGGAACGTACCAAATAAATAACGTAGCAAATAAATGATATTTCTATTTCTATTTCTATTTCTACCTTCTACCGGGATAAAAAGTATCTTATGTCCTAAACCAGGTCATGGTCTATCCGTTTGCCCATCCAACTCTGTTCTGCCGTTAAGGCATGAAAAGGTAACAGACAGACAAAGTCTTTCGCATTTCTAATATTCGTATGAATTTTAACCGAAATTATGTGGTACTACGTTGATGTCTATTGTTCGCAAGTGCAGCAGCTGAGCGTGGGTTTCTGTGTTAGATCCCCGACAAAGAGTTATTGGGTTTTACATAACTAAAGTCTCAGTAGTAGGCTGCAGTTTGGATTTCTGCTCAGTTTACAGAAACAGGCTCGCCCCCGTCCCTTACTTAGAATTGGAAATATGTAGGTGGCGAAAGTGAGTGTATCTACTGAACCTATGACTGTTTTTCCCTTCAGGGATTACAAACTACTGTACAACAAACTACTAACATAAAGTAACTAAAATAATTTCTGAAGAAACAAGTTTATCACCTCACCACATACGTCATCGGCCGTAAGAATGATTCTGAACGTGATTATCACTGACCCTTGTCACAACTAATGCATTTCTGTCATTTTGGGTTCAACCTGATAGGTGCACATATCTTCAAGCACCCGCATTCACCTCAAGGGGCTTAGACAGTTCATGACAACTTGAAAGAAATTCTCACATCGTTTTCTAAGGTATTAAGGGCAAATATTTAAGAAAGACATTTTGCCAAAGGTTTGCAGCAAGCATGTGAGATCCTAAAATATGAAGGACAGGTAAATAAATATCCTGTGAAGATTTTCCTGTGATTTCTTTCAATAGAAATATTTTGAATAAAAAATTGTGGACAAAATTCTGAAAAAGTAATTTTTGTACACACTTCAGATAACTCTATGTAAACCAAAAATAAGTATAATGATTTCCCCGGTATTTTACCTCTGACAGCACCCTTAGAATTTACCCCTAAATTACCGTACCTTATAGCAACTACAATAAAGATAACTGTGATGCATCAGACGTATAATAACTTAGAAGGTGATGTATTTGTGACTATTCTATAACATCTCTATGTTTGTAAAGCAAAAGTCAAGCTTGTCAAGTTCTACAGTTAAATTATTTTATAACGTTAATAATGACGTGAACATGTACCTCCCGAGACATAATAATGCCTTCCACATTATCACGTCAGTATATCAATTTAATTTTGTATGCTTGGAGCTCTCATTAAGTACATTGTCTTGTTCGCCACAATGGATGTGCAAGTTAACTGCGTCAGCGACAATTATGTATCCTGGGAACACCTGGTGGCTGTATAAACTGCGTGATATGTATTGGTATATATAATTATCTATGTATGTATATAATAATGTACAGCGGGTAAATAATGCGTTAGGTGGCATTATAATTATCGATAAGGTGATATTTGTCTAATTATGCAGTAAGGATACAGAAACAAGTGCGTGGAGTTTATCACTTCTTTTCCATAGTAAAAGGTACCTATACTAAATACCAAAAATCACTAGACAACAAGTCGTAGAACCTTTAGTGATATTTCTGTGGCCCTAGTGAAAAGGGGTATAAGTCCGATTTTGTGAAAAATGAGTGAAGTATACAGAAGTGATCAGAAAAAAATGGTATATCGTTTGGTGTAATCGGATCTAAGCTATCTCTAAAAATAAAGAAGCTACCTTGTGTAATAGGGTCCAATTGACACCAAAAAAAACTATAAACATCTGTTTCAATTACTTTTGTATTCTTTTACACAGAAAAATAAAAAACGTATTTTGTGTTTTTTAATCTAAATTAACATAAATTACCCACGTTTTAATTTGGTTCGTGTTTATCAATACAACAACACCTGGCTCTTAAAAATGGTTTAGTGAGTAATGACATAATTAGACATAAATCCATTTTCACCAAAATAAGGGGAAATAATCAAAAATAACTTTGTTGAGATTAGTATTAACATAATCATACCAAATGCGTATCCATTTTCAATTGTGTGAATTGACATTTAACATATGGAAGAAGGGGTATAACTTATCAATTACTACTTAGGAATTACTATTATTACTACTTATTATTAATAGGAGCTCGTGGCTAAGTAATAACAGCCGCACGGGTCGATCCATCACGTTAAGCTACGCTTGCCGGGGTTGGTCCGTGGATGGGTGACCATCTTTACATACCGAGACTCCTCCGTGCCTCGGAAAGCACGTTAAGCCGTTGGTCCCGGCTGTCATTTGTGGATCTTTGACAGTCGTTACGGGTCGTCAGAAGCCCGAAAGTCTGACAACCAGTCTTGCCAAGGGATATCGTATTACCCAGTTACTGGGTTGTGGAGGTCAGATAGGCAGTCGCTCCATGTAAAATACTGGTATTCAGCTGCATCCGGTTAGACTGGAAGCCGACCCCAACATAGTTGGGAAAAGGCTAGGCAGATGACTACTTATTATTACTTAGGAATTCATTTTGTGGTTATTATAAGTCACTATCTTAAAAACTAATAACTTTACATAAAAAATAACTCAATAATAATAAAGAACATAAATTGTTTACCGTTAAAAAACATCACATGTATTTATTTCATTTGGTAGCGGTTTAAACGTAACACGAGGTCAAACACGCAATTTGAAGCGCGGGAAGTGTTTTTTGCGTCGCCTGTAAAGTTGCATTTTTGGACTTAGATCCCTTTTCACAAGGGCCACAGATTTAACGTTACCCCAACAGTTACGTTTCACCTAATAGCTATCTGATGTTTCTCAAGAATACAAACATCCCCAACAATGACGTTTCCACGGCCTCTTTTTCTTTCATATTCATATTTAAAAGTGTATTAACCAGCCAGCAACGAAGCCTTAAAAGTAACTGTCGTCCATAGTAATACCCCCTTAATGTTCCTGCACTAATATAAACAAGTTTAGTTGCCAATCCTTTACCCAATCATATCCCAGTGTCATATTTTCCGGCCAGTAATTAAGTGAAGGGAGCTCCCTTGCAGCGAACAATTAACTTATTCATGAATGTGCTTCAGTCCTAATTATTTATTTTATTTTACGATCCCTATTATCCTGTAACACCCGCCTCGTAAATACTTGGGCGGTGGAGGGTAATTTTGAATTTTGAAGTAATTTCAAAGGCGTAGACGCTTTAATTCTAATACTACTTCTTGTAGATTTGTTGGTATTGTCAGATTGTGTCTTGATGTATGGTACTATGGAATCCTCTCGTTTCTTCTGAGTTTATTTGTTTAATCTTGTTATGTTATTGTTTTATGGTTTTCTTGGCGGATTTATTGGGAAATTGTTTTTAACTATGCAATATAATTCATTGCAGATTAATCTAGAGGAACGAAATAAATGTTCTTGTAATTGCTTAATAAATTAATGTCGATTGATAAGGTGGTTTAGTGTGCAGAGTGATAAAGTGAAGTGATAGGTTCTTCTGTACCTTTTTCATTTTAGTAGTGTGGCGGTACCTACATCGCCACATTCGAACTACGCATCAAAGACGTTAGCGTCACACAAAAATCCTGACGTCACAAAAATCCTGCATCGCGCAATTAGAGTTTACCGTGCAGTGAACATATATACAAAAATCCAATATCAATCATTGGGCAGTTGCCCGCCAGACACAACACCCGTCTGGTCGGAGGATCCTCCCTTTTCTATGGAGTATGAGTGAACTTTACACCCTGTTCCTCATACTCCTAAAGTAGTACCACTCTAGCATATTATTAGCTATGACTTTATGGAACTTTGTGCCTCATGGTTACCCTCCGTCTTGGGAGAACGCGGGGATATTTCGGACTCCTACCGACTAAAGCCCCACTGTTGCTACTACTAGCATGAGTCGGGGGCCCAAGTGATACTTATACATTCGTTGCACCCCCAACTGGACGACACGAAAGCTACCTTGTATGAAACAATACCAATGACTTACAATACCAATGAATAGTTCTATGAATATCAATGACACGTGGTCGATCACAAAGCAAACATCAATTTTGTTAATTTCATCGACAACGGGCGTGTGTTTATATAACGGCGGCGTGCTAACAGTGAATACGATTCAATTAGCGGCACATTCGCCACGATTATTGGTTTTCATAGAAACAAATGCATAGCAATTGATGACAGGATATGTTTTAAAAACCACTGTTTAATTCGCTTTTTTATTTGTTGGTCTAGTGGTTGCAAACGCAATGAGCGTCTTGGGTTCGATTTTAGGGTCTGGTATGAGTTTTCCATTTGAAATTTCTCAGAAGCAGCCCGGAGTCTGGATTAGTACCCGGTTGATGGCAATGGGCTCGCCCCCTATTACATGGAACTTAAAACATTACTGGCGAAGTTAAGCAGTACTATAGGTGTACCTTTGCCTAACCCTTCGAGGAATACAGGCGTGATGTTACATTTTTTTTTTTTTTTTTTTTTTCTTTGATTTATCGGCTCTGCCTATCACAGTCCACCGGTAAGCAAAGGCTTTCCCCAGGTATCGCCACAACACCTAACAGTTCTCCGTCCTTCACCTCCAAATCAAACATATTTTTGTTCTGTAATTTTATAAGATGCTCTACATTATTCATAGCTCCTTACCTACTGTAAAGGGTATCGTGCCTTTTCGCCGAAAATTGTTTGGCAAATTATCACTTGCCAACCAACGTTTCGCCGATGTTTCACTTTGACAACTAACGATTAGCTATTTTTTGTATGACAACGTTTCATTTCATATTCTTCCGTTACACGAGCGAAGGAAAATTGCAGATCTTGCTTTCCTATTTAGTATAATGAACGGGTCTACTGACGTCCCTGAGCTGGTGGCCAGGATTGGACTTCGTGTACCATCTGTGTATCTTCGGAGACCTCATCTCCTATATGTACCTATTGTGAAAACTAACTATAGGCAAAATACATATATCTTAAGAGCATGTCGATTCTTCAATCAGGTATGCCGGGATGTTGAGCTTGATTTATTCACGAATAGTGTCCGGGAATTTAAAAAAAAATTAAGTAACTGCTTCTTTGAAGAGTAACATTGTTGTATTTTATATTTGTTTTGTTTATTCTTTTCAGTTGATTCTTTACATCACTCTCACGCGGTTTGTACCGTTTAATTAGTAATTTTATACAAAAGTTTATATAAGTGGAAACTTGTAATTGTCTTTATTCTACATATTACTTCTGACTACTCGAATGTATTAGCTGTAAGTTTTCTTAAAATTAATAAATAAAATAAAATTTAGTAGAATTATTGTTAAGCTGATTATTATAATGACACAAAACGTTTGGGACATTTATCATTTGTCAAACATTTCACTAGGCCACACAACTATTAGACGAATGTCGTTTTGTCAGTGTAACAGTTCCCTTTTCATACATTGATATAATGATAAAAAATAAACTAATTTTTACACACATTTTTTATTTAAGAATCTCAAAAATAACATTTAACCTTTAAATTGGCAGCAATGTAGAGCAATAATTACAGCAACCTTATTTAAAGTTACGATAGGTTAGGTTATGACCTCCTCGTGGATAAGACGGCCACGGTGAGGCGGTATGGCGCAGAGTCCGGTGTACCGCAGGGGTCAATGCTGGGGCCCCCCCTGTGGAACATCGGGTTCGACTGGCTCCTGCGGGGAGCCCTCCTCCAGGGCACGAGTGTCATCTGCTACGCGGATGACACTCTCCTCACTGCCCGGGGGAGGAACTTTGGGGACGCGGCCTGTCTGGCCTCAGCTGGCGGATCCTTGGTTGCAGAGAGGATCCGCCGCCTGGGATTGAGGGTGGCGCTGCACAAGACCGAGGCCGTGTTCTTTCGCGGGCCTCGGCAGCGCTGCCCTCCCGACGCCCACATTGTCGTAGAGGGCGTCAGGATAAGGGTCCAGCCCCAGATGAAGTATCTGGGCCTGGTGCTAGACGATAGGTGGCGCTTCGGTTCGCATTTCAGCGGGCTGTCGACGCGCCTGTTGAAAGCCGCGGACGCTCTCTCATGGCTCCTCCCGAACCTGGGGGGGCCCAAGGTTATCCTGCGAAGCATGGCCCTATACGGGGCCCCCATCTGGGCGGACTCCCTCCACAGGAGGGAGAATGCGACCGCCATCCGCAAGCCCCAAAGGGCCATTGCACTGCGGGTGGCGAGGGCCTACCACTCGGTGGGCTTCTCGGCGGCGTGCGCCCTGGCCGGCACCCCTCCTTGGGAGTTGGAGGCTTGGGTGCTCGCAAGGGTGTACGAGTGGAAGGCGCGCCGGAAGGCGCTCGGTGAGCGCCCCGTCGCCGAAGAGCAAGAGGCCGTGCGGCGGGAGGCGAAGGATGCCATCGTCCTCCACTGGACGGAGGACCTCGCCACCGCCGCATTTGGCCGCCGAACGCTGGACGCGCTCGGTCCGGTCCTGCGCGGCTGGCTCGAGCGGTCCCACGGCTTCTTCTCGTTCCGTATGGTGCAGGTGTTGTCCGGCCATGACTGCTTCGGACCGCATCTGTGCCGGATAGGGAGGGAGGAGACCCCGGCTTGCCACGACTGCGGCGCGGCGGAGCATACGGCGCAGCACACCCTCGAGGTGTGCCCGGCTTGGTCCGGGCTGCGCCGCGGTCTGACCGCGGTGATTGGACAGGACCTCTCACTTCCCGGCGTGGTCAACGCCATGCTGGGGAGCGAGGCCTGGGCGGCGGTTGCCTCCTTTTGCGAGGACGTAATCTCGCAAAAGGAGGAGGCGGAAGGAGGCGGCGCGTGCGGGAGGACGACCCTCTCGCTGCGCCGCTCCGCAGACGAAGAAGGGGTCGGAGAGGGCGCCGTCCTGCCGTGCCGCGGCAGTGGCCGGCGATGTCCAGAAGCGAATCGCTTTTGTAAAAGGAAACAGTTAAGTTAGGTCAAATTAAAGATAAAGTAAAAAAAAAAAATATAACAATAACTACCTGTATATAATTTGTCCCAAATGAAAATGGCATCTTTGTAAATAAATTTACCAGGATATCACGATGATCAATTGTCAATGAGTCAATTTATTCGTACTTACCTACATTGTCATAAAAATAAGTTGCGCTTACCCAAATAATATTACCTACATAATTATTAAAAGAAACCCTACTAGATATGGAATACAAAAAACAACTAAATGAATAGTACGCAAACTAAAACATTCTGCTACTTGAAAGTTGGCATTTTAAAAAGTGGTTAATAAAAATGGTTAATAAAAAGTGGTTTTAAGTTGGGATATAAAACAAAATTATGTGATAAGTTGGCAAATGATTATTCGGCGAAATAAAATTCTGCGAGACGTTAGTTGCAAAGTGAAAATCTGGCAAACAATTTTCGGCGAAAAGGCAGAGAACCACTGTTAAGACTATTTTACTCAAATTGTACTTTTAATTATTGTGTTCAAGCCTTTTGATATCTGAACAATAAGTTTAGTAACACAAAAGATGAGTTCTTGAGAAGCCCCGATCTCAGCTTCCGTGTGTGGCGCTACAGCGCTACATGCGAACTACGCAACAAAGTCCTGACTTCACATAAATCCTGCATCACGCAATTAGAGTTTACCGCGCGATAGACATATATACAAGATTCTGACATCAATCGTTGGACAGTTGCCCGCCAGACACAACACCCGTCTGATCGGAGGATACTCCCTTTTCTATAGAGGATGAGTGAATTTTACACCCTGTTCCTCATACCTCTAAATTACAATAAAAACTTGGCCCGAGCAAAATCGTGTAAATTGGATAAGTTAGGACATACAGACAGACATAGGATGAGTTTTATAAGAAACAAATAATATAAGGATTCCTTTTTTATTATTATAAATGAAATTATATTATACTCCATAAAACAAAAAAAAATTGCCCATCAAATTAAAATTGGAACCAGAAACGAACCAGATAACCAGATCAAAAAACATTTCATTTCATGCGATGTTTCACGAACCGCAAAATTGAAACCGAAACATTAACATTATCTCCACGCATTCAAATTAAAACCAAATAAGCTTTCATAATATTATATAGGATTCGTATAAATTGTGTAAAGGTATCGTTTGAAAACGATTTAATACAAGGCAAATAAAAATAGCAGTATGAGCAGAGGACCAAGTGACCCAAGGGACCCTAATCAAATATACCTTAGGCAGGGCCGGTGCGAACCCAGTTTATAACCTGCGCGGATTATGTTGGGACCTTAAGTGATTTTTGGAAATACTTTTATTCTTTTGCTTGATCGCACCTGTGACCAATTTCATGTTAGAAATTCGGGGATGTAATGATAGCATTCAAGAAAAAATTGTTTTATGTTCATAGAGGACAAACCTTTTGCGAGTTACGCTGGCTGGAAAATAATGTTTCTCTTTCTATGCTCCGTAATAAAAGTATTATTTTTCTTGTTTAGGACAATGTGAGTTTCTCCTTCAGGTATTGTTTGAAGCACATTCATAATAAATGATTTTATGAAGGCTGTGTCCAGTTTCGAAATAAAAATATGTAAAGTATGTTAAGAGCTTGTCTTTATATAATAATTTATTATAATTCCAGTTTCTTGCCTGTAAACGGCTGTGACTAAAGCGTATTCAAGAGAACCAAGTGTATTTTTGTACGACACTTGTCTTTTTGAAGTTTATTATTATTTCAATAATTTAGATATTCTCACATACAATTATATTTAAAAGAAGTTAAACACATCATCTAAGCGAGCAAGGTAGTGATGGAATGGTATCCAAGGGATGGCAAAAGAAATCGGGGAAGACAGCTTACCCGGTGGGAGGTGGAAATAAAGTGGACAGCAGGTCCAACCTGGGGGAGGGTACCTCGCGACCGACAACAATAGAAATTGTTAGAGGAGGCCTATGCCAAGAGGCCCTACACCGAAAATCGAGACATTTTGTGATGTTTTTGTTGCAACCGTCATACTCAAAATTTGTTGTTTCGGAATAAAAGGCTTTATTATTTTAAACACATCATCTGCCTAGCGTTTTCCGATCTATGTTGGGGTTGGCTTCCAGACTAACTGGATGCAGCTGAATACCAGTATTCTATATGGACCGACTGCCTATCGGTCCTCCACCACTTAATACTGAGTAGTACGATACCCCATGGTAAGACTAGTTGTCAGACTTTCGGGCTTTTGATGACCCGTAACAACTGTCAAAGATCTACAAATGACAGACAGGACCATCGGCTTATCGTACTTTCCGAGGCATGGAATGTAAAGATGGTCACCCATGCACGGACCAACTGCGGCAAGCCTTTTTTTTTTTTTTTTTTCCGGGCTGGATAATCCTCATGGATGTCCTCCGCCCTGGGGTGGGCGGAGGGGTCTGTCAGACTCTTACTGACTAAAAACCACCCCGGTGTTCCGACTCACACATATGCCGGGGGTCGCGGGAACGTAAGAATCTTCCGCAACCCCCGACTGGTGCCGGCCCGCCATTGCGGGCCTCCTCGGGTCAGGGGGGGGAGTGAGGTGTTTGACTCCCCCCGTGACGTCTAAGAGGGGCGCGCGTGGAACACTACGCGCCGCCACCTCGGGTCCTGATGTGTGGGGGGGCGACGGACGTCCCCGAGTCCGTCACCCCTGGACCCATTTAGGGGGTCTGGAAGAGGGCGTTATCCGCCCTCCGCCGACGCCCGGTGCGCCTGCTGCGGGCCGGGTGAGTGGACGAGATCTCCCTCTCCCTTTCCGCAACCTCCTTCTGCGAGACGACCGTCTCGCAGTAGGAAACCACCGCGTCCCAGGATTCCCCGCTGCCAACCATGGCATTCACCACAGCCGACAGCGACAAGTCAATGCCTACTTCTGAGATGAGGGCACGGCGTGGCTCCTCCCAAGTGGCACACTCTGCCAGCGTATGCCGCGCCGTGTCCTCCCGGCAGTCGACGCAGTGGTGACACCGGGCGTCCGGCTCCCTGTTAATGCGACACAGGTACTTCCCGAAGCAACCATGCCCCGAGAGCACCTGCGTCACCCGAAACGACAGGGAGCCGTGCCTCCTCCCGAGCCAGCGCTCAAGCACCGGCCGGACCGCCTCGATGATGTCGAGGCCGGCGGTAGGGCGTGAAAGCCTTTCCCGCCATTCCGCCACCAGGACCTCGCGAAGCTGAGACCGATGCAGCTCTATGTGTCGCTGCATCGGTTGCTCACCCCGCGCCCTCGCTTCCTCGCGCCACCGATACGATGACGCGAGTACTTTCGCCTCGAGGTCCCAGGGCGGAGATCCGGTCAGTGCACAAGCCGCCTCGTAGGAGATCGTGCGATACCCCCTGATGACTCTGACGGCCATCGCTCTCTGAGGCT
Organism: Lithophane leautieri; assembly: GCA_949152455.1. NCBI lineage: Eukaryota > Metazoa > Arthropoda > Insecta > Lepidoptera > Noctuidae > Lithophane > Lithophane leautieri. Next base: position 814,535 of record OX424463.1, on the reverse strand, counting down.
TGCGCAGGACTGCGATACTACCGGCCGTCAGGTCAGCCGCCCAGATCGGGGCCCCGTAAAGGGCCATCGATCGCATGATCCCCACGTAGAGCCGCCTACAAGCGGCGCTCGGGCCCCCCAGATTGGGAAGCAGCGTTGACAGCGCCCCAGCAGCGCCCAGCAACTTGGGCGCCAGCCGTTGGAAGTGGGGCCCGAAGTCCCACCGGCTGTCGAGCACCAATCCTAGGTACTTCATGGTAGACTCGACAGCGATCCGAGCCCCCCGAACTGCGGCAAGCCTAGCTTAACCTGATCGATCGACCCATGCGGCTGTTATTAGTTAGCCACAAGCCCCTCCAAGACTAAAAGAAGTTAAACAGTCAGTCAAAATGTTTATTAATTACAATCTTTATTGCTGGGATAGCTTGTTATTACCCCAGCAGTTCTCTACCACTAAGATAATCTCCAGACCAACATCTACTAATTCCATATATAACGGCTGGAACAAGGATAGCAGTTGCGGCGCCGAAGATAACACAACAAAACACGCGAGGGCCAGAACAAATACTTGAAGTGTGCAAATATGTTCCGGCGACTTGATGGTGTAGACTGCACCTTGTCGTCACATTTACCGTTAAAGGTCAACTATTGTCTAACAATAACTGGTTATTTGTCCCAGAACATAGTGAAAATGGTAACATTTAATTTCATAATATACGATATGAACGAATATACCTATTTTAGAACTATTGCCAACAACTTCAAAGACTCACCGCACATCCATTAGATCCCTATTTATAAAAACAATCCACAATAGATTGACACCGGCTCGAAAACTTTTACTACTGTCAACAAACAAAACAAAACTAATATTTCAAAAGTCAATAGTTTCGGATTCCGAATTCAGAACATTCGAACCGTCGCCGGCTCAAACGGGCCAAAGTAACGTTGGATGAAGGGGCACGCTGGAAATTGCCGTTAAGTATGTGGTGGGGATATAAAAAGGGGGCAAAGAGGCTTAAAGGGCTTTGCGCGGCTCGCGAGTGCCAAGTTTTCACGGAGTTATGCCCTTACAGCTTGTTTGTTCACGTGCCATTTCCTATGTGATTAAGTGGTAGATTTTGTGTGATAAAGTTTGTAAAGAATCGTCATAGGAGTAGTAATATGAAATATTAATTGTTTTATTGAATATACTTACTGTTTGATATAACGTAAGTAATAGGTTTTTCCACACTTTTATTTAATGAAGTTAGCAGATTATATTTTAAGAATAACTAAATTAAACATTTTCTCACAGTTATGCATGTTCTTAACACAATTTATTCAGCGCTGAAATTAGTTTCACACCTAAAGTAAGAATCCCAAGAGTTTATTTAACTAGAAACTCATTAAAATGTCTTTCAACACTTTATCTTCAAAGGAAAATTACCCGACAATTTCAATATTTTGCATGCAACACGCGAAAGCTGAGCGTAATGCAATTACATTGTGACACGCCCACGGTGACAATGTACGCGAGGGAAGATTCTGCATTACGCCGCCAGTCCCACGTCGGGCGCCAATATTAAGAACACTGAGAAACTCGTATGACGTGATTTTTCTTGTCCTATATCTTCTTTTAAAAAGTCGTTATTAATTCGTAGATAGTATTACTGCAACTATGATGCTACTTAAACTTATTTATTTGTGTGAATCAGCCCCACGAGGGGTGCCAATATTTTGAACATTGAAAAAAAAATTACGTGAGTTTCTTTTACAAGAAGTATATTTTTATTTAAACGTTAGTAGAGTTCACTAATGTTTGCCATATTTTAAAACGCAATAATTTTATATGCCATGCTTGTATTTGCCATAATTTCATTAGAAATAAAGCTTCAGTTGCCATAATCGTGAAATTACATAAAATCGTTTTCACTAATTTCATTGGTCATAATCGATCAAGTGTCATAATAATTTAAAGTCATAAATATTTATTTACTATGTTTTTTATTTTCAATAATGTCGTTTTCCACCTAAAAATTACCCAAATAATTCACCAACAACAGAGGGGTTCTGGCGCTCGGCGGCCGCTGCCGCGGCACTGCAAAAGAGGAAATCTAGCGCATTGTGTGATCATAGTTCCAACCTAACCAGACCATTTCGAATTTGACAAACTGTTTATTGTCTACAGATTGTTTGCTGTAATAAATCATTTGATTACGGACCAAATGCCTTAATGACATAATTTTTTGTACAAAACAATAAACGTTTCTAAATTATATTAAATGTTGCTTATGTCAAGTATCGATTATGTAATGTGTTACTTGAAGAAACTAATGATTATAATACATGTTATTATGGAAACTTATTTTATGGCAAATAAAATTTATGACTAATAAGTTAATATGACAAGCGTTATTAGTATAAATGATAATAGTGCAAGTAAATATTATGAGGACGATTATGGAAAACAATAATAGTGCAAATAATTTTATGGAAAACAAGACAATACCCTGTGAGCGTCAACTTGAGAAATTGGCGCAGAACATGGGACCAATTAATTAAGACCTGCTTAGATAACATGGAATTAGCAATTACTGGCTGACTTTATAAATGATTATAATCGTTTTGACCCGTTTGAGATAGCGAGTATCAAGATATGCGAAAGTCAATTTATTATTCTGAGAAAGTGTGGTCTTTCTACATTGGGTATCTGTATTTTTTATGGTTTACATAATAAAGAGTATTCTATTCTGTTCTATTCTATTCTTATTTAAATGAAGTTCATAATATCTCTGTCCCATGGCTTACTTATAAGTTTACTTTGATTGATTCTGTTACAATCGTCAGCTTACCTGCTCGTTATATTATGTATATTCCACTGTGACATTTTTACTGAAGTATGGAATTGAAATAAATAACCTAAACTAATTTGTTCTTACCAACCATAATTTCTGCTTCCTACACGTAAAACTTATATCTTACTAGTCTAACACTTCCCTCTACTAGCCAACTTTGAACTACCTTACAAAATTCACAAGAACATTGTAACAGATATTCAATAGACTATAACTCATTTTGTTGAAAGCTAATAGAGTGAAGGTGAGTAGAAACTCGCAGCCGGCGCCACTTTATTAATACCCGGAACTGTGCCAGATAAATTATGACGTCACTTAATCACAAATCCGCCATTGCTCTTAATAGCAGCAGAGGTCGAAAAGCATTGATTTATAATAACGGCTAATTCGACCGAGAATTATCCCACTGTGGCGCTTTGTGATCGAAATTCAACCGTTAAGTTTCTAAATTGAGTCTTCTGTATAATCAATGAGCAAAGAGGTTCGATAAATTGTTCATGAGCTCAGTTTTAGCGGTGCGGATTGAGATCACCATAGTAATAAAATATTGAAATCGTGTCTGATATAAAACCGGCTCAAAAAATACCGGAAAAACATTAAATCCTTATACATTACTATTGCGTACGTGCTTACTTGATACCTATAAGCAGAACGATTACTGTTAAGATATAGTCGTGGGATGAAATTTGACCCCCACACAATAGTGATCTTCTACGCAACACGTGTGACGTGTGCAGGCTTTAATGTTGACTTTACCTTAATATTGATGACATTCTGATTATTTTTATACCAGCTGTGCCCCGCGGTTTCACCCACGAAAGTCTCGATCCCATGGAAATATTGGAATAAAAGTATCCTATGTTCTATTCTATGTCATGGTCTACACATCTGCCCATTTAAATCCGTTCAGCCGTGTTAGCGTGAAAGCGTAATCAACCAATAAACCCACTTTCGCATTTATAATGTTAGTTAGGATTATTAAGCTTCAAATCAAGTCGTTTCTCGTAAAAGGATAACGCGCCACATAAAAAACACTGAATACATTTTATCGGGAAACTGTTGAATAAATAATGTACCATCACTCTTTTTCTAAACGGGGACTGAAAAATACAGGTTTTTTTTTTATCTATACCGAAATGCTACGCGCACTTGGGGAGTAATCAACCATTTATAATGCATGATTTATTTATTATCCCATAAAAATGAATCATTATTTTAGGCACAACGTTCTCAATTTAAACTATAGCAAAAGGATAGAAAATGTACAATCTCATGAATACATAATTCAGAACGCTATTGCACTAGCGTTGTTTACAATCGTCGCCTTACAAACGTTCCCGGTCCGATAATTAAGATAAATAAGTAAGTAAAGGAACTAAATTCCGATTGTATCGCGAGTCTGAAGGTATCTGAGTCGGGTCTCGTAAAATATGCACTGTATCGAGTGTTGCGCAGTGCGGCACCGCGGCCCGTCTGCGGCGACTCTCGAATCTAACGGCAGACTCCGTCAAAGTAAACAACGATGCGTGGTTAAGCCAGTTTCGCAGTTTGTCGTTTGGTTTTAGGATTGTTGGTGGTCTTATCTGTTTGTCTATCTCGCCTGCGCGAGACCAACTACAGAATTATAGAAATAGATTCGGAGCTTAGGGACTTTAGATTTAAGCTGACGGCTTTTATTTATCTATAGTTTGGGGGTTTGCTTTAAGGATTAACTTTGATAATATGTATGTCTACAGGCAACCATACAAATACGAGCTTGTATAAATACTTCTAGTAGTGTAATATTTATAGCAATGTCTTTTATGTATGCAGATACATCGTAGCTGGCTTTCCAGAGACTCATTCAACAGGAACCATCATTGTTCTATTCTTGAAAGTGTTATTTATTATTAAAAATAAACTTCTATAATATGCTTGACATTTGAAGCCTAGACATTTGAAGTCATTCAGAATGTTAGCGGATACCTACGTCAGTGTCACTCAAGTCACGTATGGCCGTAAACTACTGGGTTTTAAAACTGCTATAAAACATAAGCAGGGATACCTTGCTGGGTATTCGCCCAAGAGCTCTATCTTATAGCTAATTCCGGATATTACATGGAAAATTAACTAGATATGAAAAATGTGCACATTGTTCCTGCTATAATAAAATCATAATAATAAATGGTGAACTAGTGGTAGTCATGTGTTGTTATTACAGGCTGAGGAAAGTTGGTTTATTTCCTTTTGATGTCAGTCATGGTCGTATTTTCTGATAAAGAGAGCCATACACCATATCAAATATTATTTAATTATAAAATATGGTGTTAAAATATTAAGTATAGAAAACTGCTATTAAAATGAAAAATGTATATGCTAAGAGGACAAACAGTTAGAGAAACCGCTACATAATAGGATAGGGGTATGTGTTTGAATTCAATTTCCGATCGAGTTAGAAGTAAATTTATACTACAGTTCAATCCATTCCCGACCAATAACCTGACTTCAGAGCGGCATAAATTTCAGGAGGATATAGTAAAAGCAGCCGCAATAAACTTTCTATTTTAGTTTTATTACTTTTACCGGGTAGGGAATTTGTAGTACAACTCGCTTTTGCTTGATATATCAACCGGTCGGACGTCCAAATGATAACTCACTACTTTGATGCCAGAACTTTAATAAATTCAGATATTTAGGTATTCTGTGTTCATAAACCAGTTATGTGCAGATTTTTTTTTGAATAATATTATTTCATGCTGTGGAGTAGCTGAAAGTTTTATGACATAAAAAGTATTTTTTGATATATTAAAATAATTGCATTGCTGAAAACATAATATCACATAACATATTATGTTTAGGTTAAAGTGCATTTGTTGTCAGTTTTCGGTCAATTTAATAAACATAAACGTTTTAAATCGAAATTGACTATACTAGGTACTAAAGATATTGACACTGCCAGCAATGTATATAATGGAAACTGCATTGTTTGTAAAAAAAAACCCGCATTTATTTGTCAGCTTATCGGCAGTCAGAAAAAATCCATTGCGTACTCAATATTGTAACAAACTATGTAATGTTAAATGTAAAACAGCTTTAATGCGTAAAAGCCTTTTTGGCAACGCTCCAAAAATCTATAATAAAATACCGGATGCCATTAAAAATATGCCATTAATAAAATTCAAAAAGGCACTTAATAGCTTGCTTAGTGACAAATGTTACTACACACTGGATGAATTTTTAAATGATGGCTCAATATAATGCTTTTTTTTTTCTATGTTATATGAAAAAGAATTAAATGATGAATTAATTTGAGGTTGAAATTTAATATAATATGGACTTTTATTTTTTTTTGACATTTTCAATTATTCTGACTTGGTTTATTTTTTATTTTATTTTTATGTTGACATTTATAACTACATAATTCCTCATTTAAATCTGACATCGTTCAATTTTTAAGTAATATTATATAATTGTTATGATTTATTTTGAAATTCTAATTATGCATGATTTTCAAACATCTTTAAATTTTTTTATTTTTATTAAATTCATAATATTTAGTTAGATGCACACCATATTTGTATGCCTCCTGGCATAACATAGCGTTCTGTTCACCAAACTCAAGATCTGTATTTCTTTACCTGTGTTAACAAATAAAAGTGATTTGATTTGATTTGATTTAGGTATGTATTCTTATCTCTTTTAACGGTAAAATAATTTCAACGGCATAAATGAGCTGGCATTATTAGGTATAGGTACACTTACATTATTAAACTTGGCTTTGAAAGAATCCGTCCTGCACAACCTAAGGTCATCCTTATTGACACACAAATATTTACTGCGACCACAGATATTATAATACTACGCTGCGATTAAGATTTAATTTTATTTCACCAAAGACGCTTCTCGTGACTCAAAGGCTGGCTTTTACATTGGCCAGAGGCTAAGCATTGCCATACAACGCAAAAGCCACCAGTCTATTGGGTATATTAACAGTCGAAAGCGGTGCCGAAAAAAAATTCTAGGCCATATTTTAGTTTGGTTTAGGTAAATAATTTAAATGTAACAATAAATATCCTAACATATGTTAGGATATTTATTATTACATTTTAATTATTTAAATAGTATGATAATATGGTAAAAGAAAAAATTAAACAAATTACCTATCGTATTTATTTCAGCAAAAAAGTTTTACTGTAACATTACTGTCTTCGTCCACAGGTGGCATGGATCCACATCGACCGGCAGATGATCCTGACAATCCACCGGCACGTGATCACGCGGCTGGCGCGGTTCAGCGTCTCGCACGACAACGCCATGACTTGGCTGCTGCACGTGAGTCAAGTGCAGCAGGAGGACAGGGGCTACTACATGTGCCAAGTTAATACCAACCCCATGATCAGCCAAGTCGGATATCTGCAAGTTGTTGGTGAGTGTTTTTTTTTTTGTTTCTTAATTTAACCCAGTATTTTGACAAGTTTTAGTGTAGTAATAATTTTAGATGATAAATGACCACTTCTAATTTCAAATTATATACCTTTATGTTTATTAAACTAACCTAGCGCAGTGCACTGAACTCATGTATTAAAAGCGCCGGTCCTACGGGACGTGCCCGTTAGGATCCAGAAATTGTCGATATAAGCCGCGCGCGCGATTAAGTGCGATGGATGCATCGCTTATGTAGGCATATCCCCGCACGACAGATGGATATATCTCATGATACGGTTTATTTGAACTAGCATATTTGAAATTTAGATACAGTTTTTCTTGGAACTCAGGTAGGGATAAAGTAGTGTATTTATGCGTTGGGGCGTTGGTTCTATCCAGTTTCTTTTCCATATTCAAAAATACAAAAGTAGTCACATATTTTTCAGAAACTAAATCTCCGTCTACAAGTAAATTAATCTCTATACTTCAATATTCGTGGGTTATATTTGCTGAATCCATTAGCAGCTAATTATATGTTCTCATTCACAACTGGAGCTATTTGGCAATATAATAGAAACTTATTAATCAGGAATGGGAAAATATCGACGGGCCCTGTTTACCGCTGATCCTGCTCAGCGAAGAAACTTTTAATTACTTTCCTTTAGTATTTTGAAAGGGGGAATAGCTTCTTCTTTTGGTTCTTATCGCTTTGTGAAATAAACTCTTTGATAAAATTTAATTGTTGTTTTATACGATCGACGTAAATTATTAATTGTTACGAAAATGATTACTTTGGGGTGTTATTATGTATTTTTGAGTCTCCAAGAATGTTGAACATACTTTTCCTTTTTCTTTGTTCAAAATTTTCTGTAAGAGACACGAAGATGAGGCAGCAGAATTGTATGTCGAGGTTCCCGTCGTAACATCTAAACGTAAATTGTTGTTAACTAGAGCAATATAACTGTCATCTTACTAATCTGTACTATCAATAATTTACCTGTTCTTGGCATCTACGGCTTGTTCAGCTGCTATTGTTTACGTCGCAGCATGTATTTACTCGTCTACAATATAACTAAATTAATGTCGTTATTAACTAATAATTTTAGCGCTCCAACCCGAAAATCAGCAAATATGGAACGTAGCCAAAGTCTCAGTTACAGTTCAGTCGAGATAACATTCCTATCTGGTGCCCAGTGGAAATGTTAGATATATAAAATGGCGTAGGCGTGGTTCGGTCCCAAATCACCGATACGGGTAACACTTAGTCTTTTATATGGCCGTTTCCTACAAACTTTTAAGTGGAAATAAAGCGGTGGTTTTTTCCCGTGTTTGCATTTTAAACGTGCACGTAGTTTTATCTTGTTTTTATTGCTTTATGACGCAACTTGTGGCCGCTTACGTGTTCTAAATCTGCATCTTTTATTTTTAGAAGCGGTTTATTAGTCGGTACATATAGGTTGGGTTTTTTAATAAATAATTTATAAACATAATATAAGGAACGTGCAAAATTCTTACATTATGTTTAGTCACGTAATTTTTTATATTGGAGCTTAATAATGTCCTCCCAAATTCCCCTTTTGACTTTCCTCGGACGCTTAGCTTTACCACCTTCCATTCTAATGCCTTAATTCTTTCTACCAGTACCACCAAACATCCTGGACGAAGAGAGTACGCAGTCCGCAGTAGCAGTTCGAGAGAATCAGAACATCAGCCTGGTGTGCAAGGCAGACGGCTTCCCCACGCCCAAGATCATGTGGCGCAGGGAGGATGGCCAGCCCATCTCCGTCGATAGGAGAAAGAAAGGTAAACTACATGACTAGAGTATTTTCTGCTATTCTATTCTATTCTACATGTATTTCTACTAAAGATGATGGAAAATTGTTGGATTTAGAATAATTATTGGAGGAATTAGAAGTTGATTTTGAATTTCTACGAGTCAACACGTTTTATAGTACTCAAACTATATTTTGAAAACATTAAAATTTTGAGAACAAACTTAATTTGTTGACACTGTCTAATTAAAACTGCAATAATCTTTAGTTAATTATTACATTACTGTCGCGGCCTGCAACTGGGACATCGATGGACGATTGTAAAAATGTGGGCCAAGGCGAAGCCGAGGCACACATACGTGAGTCCATCAATGCCTGGTTGCGGCCAAGACTTGTATAGTACTTGTGGCGGTATCTACATCGCCACATGCAAACTACGCATCAAAAACCTGACGTCATACAAAAATCCTGACGTCACATAAATCCTGCATCGCGCAATTAAAAGTTCGCTATGCAATGGACATAATTATATACAAGAACCCGACATCAATCGTTGGGCAGTTGCCCGCAGACACAACACCCGTCTGGTCGGAGGATCCTCCCTTTTCTATGGTGGATGAGTGAACTTTACACCCTGTTCCTCATACCCCTAAATACTTTTCTCAAATAATGTGCGGAAATTCAAACTGAGTAAATCCTACTAATATTATAAATGTGAAAGTTTATGTGTTTGGATGTGATTTGGATGAAATTTGGCAAACAGATAGTTTATAACCTGGATTAGCACATAGGATACTTTTTATCCCGCTATTCCCACGGGATCAAGACTTACGCGGGTGAAACCATGGGGCGCAGCTAGTTAATTATAAATATCAGAATATATTACGAACAACGATAATTTTTCACGCGCCAATATGTTCATTTGTTTCTTTGAACACTCTTTGCTATAAACAGCTTTTTGATAAGTTACCGCAATTTCTATTTATCTCGAAATAGTTTGTCACAATAATGTACGAATTTCCAAGGATGTTTGAGAAAACTTCTAAACAGATGATAGTTTGTTTGGGTTCCGTACCCAAAGGGTAAAACGGGACTCTATTACTAAGACTCCGTGGTCCGTTCGTCTGTCTGTCTGTCCGCTTGTATCTCATGAACTGTGACAGTTGAAATTTTCACAGATGATGTAATTCTTATCCGCTATATCAACAAATACTAAAAAAACAATAAAATAAGTATTTAAGGGGACTCCCATACAACAAACGTGATTTTTTTGCCGTTTTTATAGATAATGGTACGAAACCCTTCGTGCGCGAGTCTGACTCGCACTTGGCCGGTTTTTGTTCCTACGCCATCTCATGTTAGTATTAAAAATCTAACTATCTATAATAAGTTGTCATTATGTTTTAATGTTCAATATTTACTAATCATACAAAGAATAATGTTTAATTGTCACAGAAACACGCACGTTTATCATATGTATACCCACTTATAAAAACAAAACAAAATAAATGTAATATTTTATTAATAGCCCGAAATCAAATATTCAGCAGCTTCACGTCGTGAATGTGAGAAGAAGGCTTTCACTCAGCATGATGCTGTGCTATGAGACACAGAGCACAGCGCTCATTTTCAATGTTCACCCGAAAAGCCCGTACGGAAACCAAACAAGCACGTATCATAATGTATAACGAGCTCCTTAAATTTGGAGTTGGGCTGCACGATTACTGACAAATGCGTGCACTAACTGGACAGGTCCACTCAATCTGTGTGGTTCTATCCTTAAAAGACCATTTCAGACACCAATCTACATGGTCTTCACATGATCTGACCAAGATTATGTCTGGACTTTAAAAGAGACTGTGACCTCTGAGTTTGTTTCGGCCTTTCTTCTCAGAGGAGTCAGATAGGAAACGCCGACCTCATCTAGTTTAAAAAATATGATTGACGTGTAAAAGTGTTTGTACAAACCTACTTACAGAAATAAAATCTTTTATCATTTAACGTATACCGTAACGTATCTTAAGCTCAAAACAGTATGAAGCTGTAATTACAATCTACATATAATGCATACGTGCAATTACTTAGAAAGCTGAGGTCCCAAAAGATACCGCAATCTAAAATCGCATTTTGAGCCCGGTTCAGTTTGCGAAGTTCTGGCGGCGTCAGCAAACTTGTTTAATTGCGTGTCAATTAGTAGCGAGTGTTGCAGCGATTTATCTACTGCGCACTGATAGGGCAGTGCCAATTGCTGTTCAAATGCAATTTATCTTCTCTTTATTTCGAGGAGGATTTTTAGGGTGTGTGTATTTTTTTCTGGGAAAAATATAGTGATTTGTATTTGTACAGTGTCGAACAAATCAAGCGTTTATTGTACTCGTACTAGGCTCTGACGGTTGTAAATTATGAAGAGTTGTTGATGCGATGTAGTTGTCTGAACTATAATATTATTGAATGCGTAGCTATTTATTTAAAGCATAAAATTTTGTTGTAGAATGATAAACAAAATCACATATTTCGTAGTCTCAGAATATAAACCTGAAACATTTTACCAGCAACTAGTAAGTAATTGAGACAAAAATTATTTTCTTTAGATATAACAGAACAAAATTGCAGTCTATAGAGATAGCTTTAATAATAAAAACTGGCCAAGTAGATGTCGAACCACGCACAATGAAGGGTTCCATAGTTGGGATGAATTTATCCAACAAACTTAACATTGTAGTTGAAAAACTTGTTCTCCCATACGGAATGTGGAGAACATGTTTTGCAGCTGCAAATTTAAGTTGGTCGATTATTACTCGGTAACTTGTGGAACTTACGTAGCGGTGATAGTTTTCCTTTTAATTTCGTTATATACACTACTGCCGTGAATTTTTTCACATATCCAAAACCAACCATTTAGCTGGCAGGGGGACACACACTTGACTCTAACAAAAATTAGCACTTTAAAGCTTAATATTTCGCAAAGGGATCCCTGAATCCAAAAATGGTTTTCACAAACTCATTATTTTAAACGACCTTTCCAACGATACCCCACAACATGGGTTCGACGAGAAAAAAAAACCATCCACACTTTACGTGTAGAGGAGGTACCCTAAAAAAATATTTTTATCTTTTTTTTTACCACTTTGTTGGCGTGATTTATATGTATACCCATACCAAATTACAGCTTTCTAGTACCAACAGACTCCGAGCTAAGCCGCAGACAGGCGGATGGACAGACAGACAGACAGACGGACATTGCCTTAGTAATAGGGTCCCGTTTTACCTTTTGGGTACGGGGAACCCTAAAAAGGAAGCAAGAAGACAGACTCAAGCAATTTAAAAATATAGTAACCTATAGTTTGTGAGCATTAAGATTATAGATCGTAATAAAACTAGCTTAACGGTTCATTTCGTTTTTATTGGCGACATTTCTTTTCATTGTTCCGTCGCGTCCGCGTCGTCCCGACTTCTACACAGCACTCGCAATAAACGTGAAATAATACCTAGTTAGTTTTAATTTCCTAATAAAAGAAACAGACTGCTACGTGCAATATCTTTATGTTCATTTTTCGATACAAAGTCCTCTGCAGATTACAAAAGTGTGCTGCAAAGATGGATAATAGAACCTGCTCTCTTGTAAGCTAAAAAAATATTTTTTATTTCCTGTATTCATATGTAAGGTGCAGAGTAAGCCTGGTAAAGCAAATTAGGTAGTATATAAAAAAAAAACTAACTTTTATTTAAATAACTTATCTACAAAGTTTCTCACCATGACATCAACATTCTATTATCTAAGCATCTACATAATCTACAAGTCGTAGTCGACATTCAAGTTCCTAACCTCTATGTAGGAGCATGTTGCTGCCGAAGTATATAATATACTTTAACAATCCGCAGAGCGCAGCTGTTGCCGCTGCTAACTACAGATCTCTATATACCAGGGTTGCTCCTCCTAAGAGACTCTAAAATTAATTTAATAAACTTAAGGTTTTACTTAAAATGTTAGTAATGTTAACGCTTAAGTGGATAGTTAGGGTTGGCTTCCTATTGAGATGATATTTGGTCTAGTTCAAGTGTAGATGAAAAAACCAGCCAAGTGCATGTCGAACCACGCACAATGAAAGGTTCCGTAGTTAGGATGAATTTATCCAACAAACTTAACATTGTAGTTGAAAAACATGTTTTTGCAACTAAAGGACCATGACCAGATTCCTATACATGCATGCCCTTACTAAAACAATCTGTTACAAAGCTGCACATGGTGCATTTAAACGCACTTTTTGACCTACATTTTGAAAGAATACCTCCTGTTTAAGATAATGAAGCAGTTTTTTATATATTCGGTAATGAAAAATCTATTTCCTAGCACTTTTGATCTGTTACACTTAAAAAAACTATTGATTGCGAATCATTTTGTGTCAGGCGTTTTTTTAGTTCACTGTCGAATTCCAATTAGCGCCAGAAACACTATACTCACCTCGTAACCTAGTAGAGTTTGCTAGATTTTGCAACATAAATAACTAGGAACCAGCCTATGATGCACCCAAACTGTGCTGAAGTGAGACATAAGTATATTTTTTAAACCTGAGAATTAGGCAGCTCGTCCATCAGAGATGAGTGAGGTAACTAAGCAGAAAAGCTAAGCTACGAAACTATAATGTACTTTGTTTCATTTTAATCCTTTTCGAGCAGAATTAAACCAAACTGCGCTATGAATATCAATCGATCCTATTGGACACATATCCATCTCATCTCTTAGAATAGTTATAAGCATCTGGCGTAGACCTACCAGATGTTTATAACTTATGGGAGAGTTCCACATATTAGTAAGGTAGTAAGGTGGTCAGAACAGTGTAAACCGGAGAAACGGGAAATAAAACAAATCTCTCAAAAACAACGTAACCTTTTTTATTCAAACTTAAACAATTTATTTCTCAACCTAAATAAATATAAGCCATGGCAGTGAAGAGACGGTCAGTCCCAAAAAGATGCGTGGATCAGCACCATTTAGCTTATAACCATTTTAAAGGGAACTGAATCACAACATCAACTTGTTACGTGGTTTTTTGCAGTTGCACGAATAATTCACTGACTGCACGTCTCTAAATACGTTGCACGCGCAAAACACATTTGATGCACCGAAACATTGATGCATGATTCCAATCAACTAAGCACCGCAATATCGTATCCAATTACATTTCACCGATAAACTGACACGTATCGTTAGTCCAGTAGGAAAACCAAAATCGACTGTGAGATATCGCTTTCAAGAATATATATATCGAGCTAAAATGTGCAGAAAAGTTACGGGTAAGTGTTTAAATAAACAATAAGTAAGCAAACAAACAATAACACACGCACAAAGCGCAACTTTGGACTGGTTTGAACGTAACAGTAGGTTTCTATGGTGACGAGTGACAAGTGATTGAATGATCGAGTGACAACTACAATCAGTGTTTCCAGATTGTTGTTATTTTTTTACCCAAAAATCTTTCAAGAATCTGATTCGGAAAAAATACTACATATTATATATTACCTACAAAAGAACTTATTAATCAAAATATATGATAACATCTTGGTAACATCATTCGTATTGAAACTATACGTATAGTTCTTTATTCATTCACTTTAATTACAACATACAAGCTACCACTACACTAAAATATATAAATATACAAGTATATAAAGGAAGGCATCAAAAAATTCATCCGCATCGCTGTCAGTGGGAAAACTGTCCAATAGGCTGGCAGCTTTGCCACGTTGGATGGCAATGCTGATTCTTTGGCCTAAGAATTGGCCAGCCTGCCTGACTGGTCACGTGAAGAGTCGAACAACCGCTTGTCGATGTCCCAAAATACTCGATAAGCACTCGGACCCCATGGCCCTAGTGTTTCAACCCCAAACGGCTTCATGATTATGTGAGAAGAGAGACCGCATGTTAAATAAAGTGTCTAGAATATAAACAATTAAAATAATAAAAGTACCCCAAAAATAAGGTATACTCCTACCTAATCTGATCACATTGACCGAATGAACGAAATGAACTGTAATCTTTCACATATCGTCGCCATTAAGTCGAAAATGTAACCGGAACTACAAATAATATTTATTTTTATTCCATTTTAAACATGGTCTTTGATTGAATCTAGACTATTATCTTAAATCTAGTTTGAATAAATGAAAGATACTTAAATATATGGATTGGCTGTAACTGATTAGGGCATAAATGGTCATTGTCATTTTTGCAAACGGATCCCTGAATACAATAATGGTTTTCACAAACTCACATTATTTTTAAATGAACTTTCCAACAATACCACTACCCTAAAAACAATTTTTTTACTATTTTTTGGGCCACTTTTTCGGCGTGATTTACATGTATATCCATACTAAATTACAGCCTTCTAGGACCAACAGTCTCTGAGCTAAGCCGCGGACAGACGGATGGACAGACAGACGGACATGGCGAAACTATAAGGGAATCCTAAAAACGTAATATTTATTTATATCATCATAGTATTTGAATAAAAATATGATGATATATACGCTAACAGACTTAGAATAATTAAAAGTATATAAAATAAGGAAGGGAAAGAATCAAAGGCATCAAAAAATTCGTCCGCATCGCTGTCAACAGGAAAAGTGCCCAAAAGGCTGGCAGCATTGCCACGTTGTATATCGTAAAATGGTTTTATTAATTGTCAAAGTGCGGCCTACGCTTCGAATAGGCTTTACTATAGAAATTATAATTTCTATGTATCTTCATAATTATCTGCATAGTTATCAACTTAACGTCTTGATAAGATCGTCGCGATAAAGTTTAAAGTGCATATTAGTTTGTAAATAAAAACCTATTATTTTCTTCAATTTTGTATATCAACTTCACAGTATTTGTGTCACCATGCCATGTTGGTTTCCTCTTTCCCTTAGTGAACAGATCAAAATGCTAATTCCGCCACAAGGAAAATCATTACGATTATACTGCCCCAACATTTGGCATTCTATCGCTACTTATGCAATTGTTTCTTCCCCTTTTCCCATAAAATTGGTTTTGTTTGCATTTCCTAACGCAACCATAATGGCAGTGAATGGTCGTGTAGCTAATACAATTGCATTCGATGCCATTCCCGAACCATTCACTAATAGAGAGTAAAGCGGAACAGCTTTCTTGATCCTCGCTGTATTTTATTGCAATCTGGTGATGGGAACTTTAGTTAGTAGAAACGTTGAAACTTTTAGCCGTGTTTTTGATCAGTAAAGTACAAAAAAACTGCAATGAGGAAGTTTAATGTGAAACTCAAAACTCAAAGCATTTATTTCAAATAAACCAATTACAGGTACTTTTGAATTGTCAAAGGGTCGGTCAGTCAGAAAGATGAAGCTAGTGATGATTATTAAGCATAGATTAAATAGAACAATTTAAAATGAAATAATGTACTATTCAGAACTGGAAATTCAGATGATCTTTACAGTTCTTTCAGCAAAGATAAGTAAATCCATTCATACTACACCCGTACTTCTCATCATTTAGCTGCTTCAGAAATAGAGCTCCCAATTACGTACACTCGACTCCACTCGTTATCTTTCTGCAGATATGATAACAAAACCACTTTGCGCCACCTTAATCCCACATCCAATATGGCCTCCACTCCAGCCTGCTGAGGATTTAGCCTCATTTCAAGAAAAAATCCAGTTTAAAGATAATTATGGCGCAGAAAAGCTGAGTTGTGCCGCCAAATTAAACCGGTTGAGAGTACCCGAAGCGCCGACAAAGGCGTCCAAAAATTGAGTTTAATTTCAAGAGCGATTTCCTTGTACAGAGTAAAATTAACGTGTGGTGTGGAGAGGTACTTGTCGCTAATTGTGTGTGACCCTCTCCCCTCCTGTCATTCCCACGTATGTTTGTCCCGACGGATGTTTTAATTACGGCTGCCATCGAAAAACTCCCGCTTTCGATTCTATACGTGTTAATCTTTTGTTTGAATTAATACGGTGGCGGTGTACCCTTTTGACTCGCAGTGAATAGGAGGAGTCGAGTGCGACCGCCCGTGCTGATGAATAAAAGTTTTTATGGCGAGGTTTTACTGAAAACATTTAGATTTGATGCTGAACAGTGAAGCGTGGAACTCTGGCGATGTACTTTATTCGTCTCCTCAATAGTGTTAAAATGGGAAAGAAGAGGCAATATTATTTTTTTGATGGGGAAATCTTTTTTGAAATTCCAAAATGCATTGCATTTCGCGAAAATGTAAGTTATTTTTTTCCTGGCAGATTGGAATATAAAAGTAAAAGGAGGGAACAGCTGTCATCTGCCTGAGCAAGCTGTAATCGTCTCACTTAGTTAACTACTCTCGCTCGTCGTATAATGAAAGGGTGACTAGAGAAGCTCTATTTTAATTTTGTGGAGCTGTGACATTGTTACTAAATTATGTATGTACTAAACGCTCTACTTTAGGGACGTTGTGTTGTATCAGAAGTAATTTTTTATCACTTGCTTGTTGTGGCGTATTTAAACTCAGGGGGGATTTTAAGTATAAAACTTTTTTTAAGATGACAGACACAATTTTATGAAACAGATAAATTACTTACCAAAATACCAATAATTGTGTATTTGTGATAGATCATATTACCAGAAAAGCATCCAAATCCAGATTTTCCTCTATTCCCCAAGCCAAAATTGCTCAGCAGAATTAATAGCGCGCCAGCTGATTTCCAAAACTAACTGCCTCTATAATAAACAATTTAAACAATAAAATAAACATTAAAAACAAGTACCCGGCTGCAGGGCAAGGCACTAATTGTTTAATGTATTCAAGTGCGAGTGGAGAGTGTTCTCTCATTACATTCATTGCGCTGGCGCGGTACGGCGGTAGAAAACGTACCCTAATTGTAAATAGAGGCAAACTCATTTGGGCACTTGATGGCGCCCGCCGACCCAACGCTACGAGCCAGGAATTTTTAATTTTTATACCTCGATCTAGATTGTTTTAAATAACCTCAATGGAGGTAGCTTGAGGTTTGATATTGTTGATGGAAGTGCCTTGGAGTGTCAGATTGTTGAATAACTTCTAGTTGAAAATAAATAACCTAATCATAAAAAGTTTGGCTAACTATGTTTCTTGAAAAAATATCTAAAACAACGGAGTCAAAAACATTCGGTATAAAACAAAAAAGCCATTTGTGGTGATGGCAAGCATGACACACAAGTATCCCATTAAAAACGAAAGATTATTCGTGATTCGTAGATTCACAAATCAAACTAATTAAAAAAACAAATCTCTAACTTCTAACTTCAGAATACAACATTTCTAGAGAATTTGCGCATTTACCTTCATGAAAAGGTTTCAAATGTTAGAATATTCTTACTTATTTTTTCGTGTACTTCGTTAGCAAAGGCTAATATGATAAATTTTCAAGCTGCATAAGCATAATCAGCATCTGGCGTTCCCACTGCTGGGACACAGACTTCCTCTCTGTGAGGAGTGAGTCGTAATCCACTACCGTAACTCCTCATGATATTTTCCTTCACATTTAGAAGTATTTAAAACTCTTTCGGATTCATACGATATACAAGAGAACTAAACCGAACTTTACGTAAAATTTATACATTTTCTTTCCTAATACAATGTACTGACAGGTCCTCTTTCTTCCAGTGACAGTGTATGAGGGGGACACCCTGAGCCTGCAGCGCATCAGCCGCACAGAGATGGGCGCGTACCTCTGCATCGCCACCAACGCGGTGCCGCCCTCCGTCTCCAAGAGGATCATTGTTGATGTCGAATGTAAGTACTAATGTAATCTTGTTGTGTTTTCACTTTATCTTTTTCTTATTCTTTTGGATCCAGGGTCCCAGCACTGGGAACGATCTGATCATCTTATGTTGTTTTAATGCCTCGACAGGAAAACAGAATGTATAGATCATATTTGTCGCGTAATTGTTTAATGTCAGCCTGCATGCTAAGAAATCGTCAACAAAATCATTCAGACTTGTTCTACTAACTACCCAACGGTAGGCAGTAGAAAAACTATTTGAATCTATGAAACTGGTTGCAGTCATCCCAAATGAACCTACTGAACCGTGAAAACGATTACTTGAAGAAAAAGGAAGTAACAGAATTTTAAACCTATCCTCCTAAATGCAAATAATGTTACAAGAAAATTCAACGAGCCTCTGCAAAATTATTGCTGAAATCAATAGTATTAACATCGTGAGAAAATTACCAGAAATTGCCCTGTTGATTGTCCAGCTGAAGATATTGCTCACTCAGATTCAATCCGAGCAATTGCGTGTAAAATCAGTGGGGATTCGCCGTAATCCACAATTGTCTCACGTACGTACGCGACTGTCGTATTACAAGCTTACAGCTTCCAGCTCGTTTTCCATTATGGACTAAGCGAAATTTCGAACTGTGACAATGTCGAGTAAATTGGTCGTGACGTAACATAGTAAGACCATTTTATTTAATATGAGTTGATAAGTTTCTACCTTTATGTGTAGTTATTATTTTACCGATTCGCACTCTTTAGATGCTTATACAGTTTCATATGAGTGGGTAGTAACAAACTAAGCATAGCAGAAATTTAATTAAAGCCGTTGAAAAATTGAACGTTTTTTGATTCTCCATAATATTACTTTATAGTAAAATCTGCTGGAATGAGTCTAGATCAATAAAGAAAAGAATAATGATAAAAGTAGAAAAAAATATTAGGTACAGAATTGTAAACAGTCAGTTCTATAGCGCCATATTAGTCCAAAGTTCTATTTAATTTGACCTGACCAGGCCATTCAAACTAAGATGAGATATCTAAAGATGATCATTCAAAAAAAAAACTAAAAGTCAAAATGAGCCCCAAAGCACACTGGACGTCGCTAAATCTGAACATTGAAATTGTGTGTAAAATCTTGCAGAACCCTCGCAGCTGTAATCCGGAATTGGCTCACGTACGCTCGCTATTGGCGCATTACAAGCTTACTGTATTGTTATGTCATTATTGATTTTGACTCAGGCCGGCAAACTAGGCTCCGAGACGGCTTTCAATTGAGAAAATTTCAATGCGTTATAAGAATGTGTACCTGGCTATACTATTTGGATGACCAACAAACAAGCGGACTTGATTGCTGATGTTACTAGCGTAGTTATAAGAAAATATTTCTAACATTATGGTTTTGCAAATGGAGTGAAACTCTTTAGCCCAGAGATTAGTCTGTTACCTTCACGTTATCTACAAATGTTACTAATTATTAATTACTAAGGTGTTAAAAAATTTACTTTACAAACTTTAAGAGGTGCTTTAGACCATCGACCTGAATCACTTTTAATACGGTTTTTTTTTTAATCGGCTGTTCCATAGTAAAATTAAATACCTATTTTTCTAAACTGATTAGTATGCTACTATGTACAGCTGTTTAGTATGATATAAAAAATCAGCATACAGACAGTCACAATATCATAACACGTCGATTTATATTTTTAAACGCTTTGTGGTCCAACTTCAGTTTACGAAGTAAGAAAATATCTAAAACGTTTCTTTTAATGCAAACCCCTCCAATTATATTGTTTTATATATCTCTATGGTTTTTATTTGTTTTTGCCTCATCTTCCTATTTCAATAAATCAATTCATACAATCATGTTTTCCATTATTCATCAATTTCCTTCAATCTACATGAACACAGACTTCTTTATATTCATTCTGCTGTAGGTTCTTATGGATGCACTAACTGAGGCGACATCACTGCCTTGTACTGTCACAACTTGGCCTAGTTTTTCTTCATCTACTTAGTCGTAGCTAGTTTTATAATAACTTTACTATCCTTGGTAAAAATACATCTTCTGTAGTCTTTGGAAGTTATATGCTATCATGCCATAGAGCCATGCCGAAAGATTTATATCCAGAGAAATGATAGACTACGGTTTACATGGTTTTACCGGAAAGTCTATACTACTAAAGAGTGATCAATTCTCAGATTTTCCTGTCAGAAGATTTTTGAGATCACACAATCTAATTAACATTTTTTTTTTAATGTATACGTACCTATTGAAACAATTATTTGGCCTTCTATTTAATTATGATTAATTCGATTTTCTTTTATTGTACCCGGGCTTAATTTTTTAGATGCATTACAGAATACAAAATATTTATAATAATTTGTTCTGGAGTAAGTTCCCCATAAAACAGACACATGAACGGTTTATAACTACAGCAAAGTTTTACCATCATTCTTCAGCGGAACTTGTTAAAGTATGCATTGTTTTAATATCCTTTGAGATCGGCTACCAAGTTATGCTTTTTTACATCGTTTGCCTTACGGGTTATAGGAATATCGAATTCATGCTCAGATAAAAATGAAAGATTTTTCAGTTCATGAAACCACAGCTAATCTTGAGATACCTCTACAGGAATTAGTTTTATCATTGCAATGTAATTACATAAGTATAATATCTTTCATCATATTCAATTGAAGCGAAATACATACGGCATGAACAATCGGCACTAGTAAACTCGCTCAGTAATAATGCATAAGCTTCCAAGGTGAGCTTACGCTCAAAAGGGACCGCCTTCCG
Organism: Lithophane leautieri; assembly: GCA_949152455.1. Taxonomy (NCBI): domain Eukaryota; kingdom Metazoa; phylum Arthropoda; class Insecta; order Lepidoptera; family Noctuidae; genus Lithophane; species Lithophane leautieri. Next base: position 792,993 of record OX424463.1, on the reverse strand, counting down.
GATGACATGGTCAGGATAGGCTAGCACATCTGCAGCATACAGGTGACCTATTTCCTTAATATTACTGCATATTTTATGCCCTGGAGACTTTTATGTCTTTCATTTCCGATGTTATCTACCCTGAATGTTTTCGTCATCTACTAAGGATGATTTTCGTCTTTCAATGGAGTTATAAAAGAATTTGTAAATAAAACAACCCAATTCGATGTTTTAAAATGAATAAAAGATAAAAATACTGAGATTCAATGGGAATTCGGAGCTGGGTTCCCCTTTATTTTCAATTCTTATTACAAATTGCGGCTGACTAAATAGACGGCGGTGTCCCGCAATAATTGAAAGATAATATTTTTTCACAGTGCACGCTCTGTCATGATTGTGGCTGCAGATCCTTTTTATTGCTCAAGAAAAGCCTTTGAAATGTTTGTAAGATGAAAATGTAGTTTGCGATTAATCGCCTTTGAAAAGCTAAAAGAGCTGAAGTTTTTCTTAGAGTTTTTAAAGAAAGGAGTGTTCTTTTGAAATTTTTATTGGTTTGTCACAATAGATATTTGCGATTAAAATTCTCTCCGATGTATGTTATATAAAGTCGTGGGTGTTTAAAATGTGTTATTTCATGTGTCTGGTTATGAAAGGACAGTAACGTGTGACAGTTAATTTTTGTGCAGAATTGCAGTGGACAGCGGGAATATGAGGGTCGTCAGCATAAAAGTTACAGGTCACAGTAAATTGGGGGAAATAAAACGAATGAAACCTTTTGCAATTTTATTCGATATTAAAAATATATGCAGTTGCTGATTGTGCAAGATCTCCTTATTTTATGCAGTATCGCAGTCCGTAGACAGAATATCTAACATTGTTCACAACTTGGAAATTCCTTCGCACGTTGATATCGTTTAAAATTCCTCTCACTTCGCATGAAACATGAGCAATACATATACATATATGGATACTTATATTATTTCTGTAAAACGCGCACGTTAGCTTACCTAACACAATACTCACAACTTAAATAAAGATCTTCGAACTGGTGACATAATAATAATAGATGCATTATTCACATATTCAATTATTTAACAAAATAAAGAAATGAAGTCTTCACTTTACAACGCTATAAAATTCAAGTATATCATCTAAATAAATAACATATTAATTAATAGGCAGCAACAGTCAACGCGAAACGTATAATGAAGTCGTAAGAACATAAAAAAACGCAAACTTTATAAATATTTTAAAACGTCGTAGAATATTAAAGTGTATTACTGAAGCGAGTATTATTATACCTCGTGAAAATTGCCACCATAAACTCGAGCGTTGTGAATTACGTTTTCAAAGTGTGGATTTTATTATCTGGGCGTTATGTGAAAAATCGTCGGACGGCGTTCGGGCGCACTCGGCAAACTTCGGGCCGATCCATCATTATTGAAAGTTTTTAAATTGCTTCCTTCAGGTTTGTATGTACTTGCAGCGCTGTTCGTAGTGCTGCTGCAATTGATAACTTATAGCTATGTTATAGACTTGTTTGTCTGAAGTCAGCGAGGTTCGTAAATAAGAAACTGTTACTTGTTTGTATTTTATTTACCTTTCCAGTTAGCGTCTTCCTATCCGTCTTCTATCTATTGCTTTATCTATCTAAATCTTAATGCATATTATATTTTATGCAAAACCATTCCATATTACACTACACTCATTCAACGTATTTACTTTTCATCCGCATCACACGTTAGAATCACATTCGCATTTCTTCAGTACTTGCACTTGAGTGTCTGCTAGTGTACGAGTAATTACATGATGTTCGCCGCACACGGCCACTGCATTAGTCCGTTTCTACTACTACTACTTGTTACCTAAACATTAAATACACCCTATTTAGTTACATCACTATAAAACCAAACATCATCATTAACATCACCACTCTTTCGTTACGTAACTATACAGGGTTACTGGTAACTCGACGTATTCCTTGCAGGACGTCATAGTAGGGTTAAAATGCAACAAATTAAGCCACCAAATGTTCTACCGAAATTCAGTAGTTTTTGAATTAGTTAAGAGTTTTAGTTTTTTAATGAAAATCCCAGATTAAACCATTTGAAACCAATTTAAAAATGATTTACGGCGCGACTGTAACCAGTAACCCTGTATACTAACCGACACCTTACATTCTGCAGGCCTTTTGTTGAGAATAACCCTTCAATAGATCTTCATAGCCAATCTTGGAGCATTTTTTTTCATTTTTTTCATTCATATAGATCATCATAGAATGAACACAAAAGCGATCTCAAAGGTCAGGTGGTTAATTTAGATTTTTGAAAAACACTACATTATTACCTCCTGTTTTAATTTAGATAATAATATTATTTCCAAGAATATTTAATTCTTACTCTTCGTTTCCATTTTCTATATTGTTCCCAATTTATTTATCTAATTTAAACTCATTACAACTTAGCAGCGTTTTAGTTAGATTAAAACTTACATCTAGGTAGACGAATTTATACAAAATTCATATTAATGTGTAATCTGCTTCACGGATGCCGTTTGTCCATTCCCCAAGCGTTTTGAGTCAGATTATCTTAATACAAACTTCTGCCTGTGGCGGCAACTTCACTTTGTGGAATGTTATGGAATATCTTTTTTTTTTTTCGACATTAATAATAGCATTTATTATTATTTTAATCACAGGGCACGGACCATTTCCATTCGCATAAGATTATTAATCGTAATGTGGTAAGTACTCATGAAACGATAATAATAATATTTATGAATTCAGAAAAAGAGCTGTTAATAACAGATGTTTATGACAGGTCGATAGTCACGAAATATTCTTGTCGTCAACTTAAATAAGTATTATTACTTAAATAATAAATATTCCATTTTCATGCGCGTTCAACCCCCGAGGTAACGTAACAATAAGTACCAAGTAACAATCTACAGTCTCATCAGTTAAGCCTTGAAAGATGACATTGGTAAACTAAATGAACATGATCAACCATTTCTTGAATACACGTATAAATTAATGTTCAGAGTAGCGAACATGCATCTCTCAATCGCATGTTGTTCCATCGGTATCTCATAGCTAACCTATAGCCTCTAGTTGGCACCGTCTATCGGCTATCTATCCATCACCGGTTTCAAAGCACTGCACACGTTTACCCTGCGTTGGAGACATCGTAATGTATCTCCCACAGATTATATCTTCGTAAATACATGTAGGTACAACTCTAGTTTTGTCAGTATAGTCATCGTTCCTTTTTCTTCATGCATTTTCAAATCTGTGGTTCTCAGCTAACAGTTAGATGGAAAAAATCCCTTTAATTCGGCAATGAAAATGAAAGCTTTTCCAGAATAGATTGCAGAGGTTTTGGTAAAACAAAGGCTTGATCTAAAACAAGTAGCCTATCCTACTAGTAAAATTTAGAGATGTTCTATACGTTTTTTTTAAATGGTTTTAAAATAATACGCATAGAAAATCTCTCAATTTTATCACACTACACAAATTAACCTGTATGACCGCGCGCGGTACACCCGCGTACTCAAAACCATTGTAGTTAATTAGAATGTCCTTGAAGAATTAAAAGACGTCTGGTACTATGAACGAGGCTCATAATCCTGGAGGCAAGCAATAAAACTTTCATAGAACATACTTTAATGTGGGTGGTATTATTTTTATCATTTTACCTCTTTAACTCTTTGATATTCTTTTAGATAAATCTCGAGAGTGCCTAGATGATACACTCTCCGAGAAAAATTTGATTTTAAAATATTGTATGAATGGCGCGGTCTGAGAAGATAATCATTTGTTTGAAGTTCATGAAAATTCTTGTGTCTGCGCTGATGGACAATGGAGTATAACAGATTTATGAAAAGATTGTACTCAAATGTGTCTATTCAAAGATAGAATTCAAAAGGTATTTGAGTTTATGGAACAGATAAAAGAGGCATTGTAAATATATGAAAAACAAGAACACAGTATGAGTATATACTCGAGTCGACAGCGATACTTTATAATATGAAAAATAACAGTTTTGGTAAATCTTCGGACAGATTACCCAGGATGCGCGGGCCGAAATATTGATTCTTATTTTTACACTAAACGATAAAATAGCATTGCGATAAGCTGGATTGATAATGATAAAGATGGCGAGTTAAAGCCTACTTATTTAATGGATAACTGAAGTTGTACACACACGAACACATACCGCAATAAGTCTGTGGCGGTACCTACATCGCCACATTTGAACTACGCATCAAAGATATGACGTCACACAAAAATCCTGACGTCACAAAAATCCTGCATAGCGCAATTAGAGTTTACCGTGCAGTGAACATATATACAAAAATCCAATATCAATCATTGTACAGTTGCCCGCCAGACACAACACCCGTCTGGTAGGAGGATCCTCCCTTTTCTATGGTGGATGAGTGAACTTTACACCCTGTTCTTCATACTCCTAAAAGTCTTTTGGGATTGAAGCTGAAATGGAACTTAGCTAATTATTTTATTATTGTACAGTCGACAAATCCGCATACTCACCTTTACGGCGATAATCGCGTAGAATGGCTCGCGACTCGATCGCCCAATGCATGCGTTTTAACCAATGGCTAAATGTTTTTCTTACACCTGCAGGGCGTGTAACAACTACGGTGGACGCCATCAAGCGCGTGCGGGCCCTCACGACGGGGGATGCTGTGGCCCGGGGCGGGGTGGTCTTGGCGGTGTCTCTAGACATCGCCAATGCCTTCAACACCCTGCCCTGGAGTTGCATAAGGGAGGCACTCCGGTACCACCGGATGCCGACCTACCTCTGTCGTGTGGTCGAGGCCTATTTGACGGACAGGGCCGTCATCTACCCCGGTCACCAGGGAATGTGGAACCGGCGAGAGATGTTGTTCGGTGTCCCACAGGGATCGGTCCTGGGGCCACATCTGTGGGATATCGGATACGACTGGGTGCTGCGCGCCGACCTTCCTAGCGGCGTCAGCGTAGTTTGCTACGCTGACGACACGCTGGTCCTGGCGCAGGGGAGGTTGCACCAGGCGGCGGCCAATCTAGCGACACGCGGGATTGCGACAATCGTCGACAGAATCCGGCAGCTGGGACTCGAGGTGGCCTTGCACAAGTCCGAGGTCATGTGTTTTCATGGCCCTCGGAACATGCCACCGTCGGGCTCCCAAATTGCGGTAGGAGGGGTTCACATCGGCGTCGAGTCGACGATGAAATACCTAGGACTCGTCCTCGACAGCCGGTGGAACTTCGTGGAGCATTTCCGACGTTTGGCTCCCAGGCTGGACCGGGCTGTGGCCGCCTTGGGGCGGCTCCTGCCCAAACTAGGGGGTCCTAACGCCTCCTGTCGGAGGCTCTACGCGGGGGTCGTGCGGTCCATGGCCCTTTACGGGGCACCGGTGTGGGCGCGTTCCCTTAGGCTGCGGCCAGCCCGCTGGTTGAACGCGTCCCAAAGGGTCATGGCCATTCGGCTGGCCCGGGGATACCGCACGGTCTCCCGTGAGGCGGCGAGCCTCCTTGCCGGATTACCGCCATGGGATCTGGAGGCGAAGGTCCTCGCGCACATCTGAGAGTGGCGCGAGGAGGTGAAGCACCGGGGTGTAACTCCGCTGCCGCGAGAAATCGCGGTACAGCGGACAGAGCTCCGGCAAGATCTCATGGCGGCATGGAGAGTGCGATTGTCGCAACCCAGTGCTGGGCACGCCACAATAGCGGCGATAAGTCCCCTCTTTGAGGAGTGGCTAGAGAGGCGCCACGGCGTCCTCACCTTCCGCCTGACACAGGTCCTCACCGGACATGGCAGTTTCGGGAGGTTCCTGTGTAGGATTAGGCGGGAGGAAACGCCCGGGTGTCACCACTGTGCGGATCGCCCGGAGAACACGGTGGAGCATACGGTGGAGGTATGCCCTGCTTGGGCGGAGCACCGCCGTGTCCTCGCGAAGGCGATTGGCGGCAATGACCTCTCGTGCCCGGCCCTGGTCCGGGCCATGGTACGGAGCGAGAGGGCATGGGAAGCCGTCACCTCCTTCTGCGAAGCAGTAATGCTCGCGAAGGAGGAGGCGGAACGCGTGAGGTAAAGGCAAAGTTTGCGCCCTCACGCCCCTAACCGCCGCCGTTGGAGACGCCCTGGGCGTCGGGAATCCCAGGCGGATTCCCGGCCACCATAGGCGCGGGCTTGCGGACGGCGAGCAACGGGCAGCTCGCCGTCCGATAAAGACCAGGCCCGTGTCGATGGCGCGTCGTGTTCCACGCGCGCCTCAAAGAGCTGTCAGCACAATTTAGCGGGGTTCGCTAGGACCGATACCTGCCAGGGTTGCGGGAAAGTCCGAAAGGGATACCGGGACCTTGGCAACAGGTAACTGAAGGAACACGGGTGGGTTGTAGTCAGTAAAAGTCTGACACGCCCTTCCGCTCCGCCCAGAGCGGGAGAAGTCATTGGATGATTTCAAACCCTCAAAAAAAAAAAAAAGAAAGGGCGGGTAACAAACAATAACACAATATGGATTTGTGTGAATACACTTGAGAGTGTAAATACAGAGTGCAAATACATAATTATTGTCTCTAATTAGGCGAAACCAGAAAGGGGTGTGGTTTGTCACTAGCTGCGCTGTCGCAGAAATATTTTCTTAAGTGAGCATGCTTAAAGTTTGTTGATTGTACATTTCGTGTCTAACGGACCGATATCGGTTAAAATTATGCTTAGACATAAGTAGACCTTCTTCACTCATTTCATGAAGTTACCGAGAAGGGTTCTGAAGACACATGGTAAAATAAACTTTTTAAATAATATCTAGGCATCCGGAGGCTAGGGGCTCGGGCCTCGGGCGCGACATAAACGACGAAAATACAACTATTCTATAGCATTTTTTTTTTCTTCAATAAGCACAATTAATTTTATCATCCATAGTCGAGACGTTACGTGGGGTTACGCGTTATGTACTTTACTCAAGAGTAAAGTACATACATAGCGCGGAACCCCACGTCCTAGTAACTAACTTTGATTATGTCTGAAACGAGTATTTTCAATATTAAAATCTTTCGAATATGTTACGTTTAGTAGGCCCACGGGAGTTTACCTATACCTACTGAGTTTCAAATTTCATTAAAAAGTGTTATATTTGAGAAAATTAATAATTACATTTTGAGTCGGCACAACATACTCTTAAACAAGACATTAACCAACTACTCATTGTTCCAGTTTCCCCAATGATCTGGGTGCCGAACCAGCTGGTGGGCGCGCCGGCGGGCACGGACGTGACGGTGGACTGCCACACGGAGGCGCATCCTCGCGCCATCTCCTACTGGGTGTACGACAATGTCATGGTGCTGCCCACCAAGAAGTATGCCATCAATACTGAGGAGAACTCCTACAGGTATGGAGTTACGGGGAAATGTTACATAGCATTACGCTAGTAGTCCCCGAAGTTTACAGCAGACGTGTTTAGTCCAGTCAGAGAAATGTATTGTTTGGTAAATTAACACCCTACGACTATTTGCCGTGTAATAACCATTTCATAAAACTATCAAAGAATAACGATGTGATTTGGATATAGGTAGACAATTTAAGTTGGTAGTAAATTTGCTTAATAACTAATTCCTCTGACTTCACAATCACAACATTTCGCCAGCTATTGTTAAGCTCCCGTAATGAGCGAGTCTTGCCAGAACTTGGTGTACATACTCGATTATTTCACACTTTCTTTCAATTATGTAAGTGTAAATTTGATACCAAATAACTTTTACATGACAACATAAAGAATCAATAAGTATATAATTATCTCTTCGAAAATTCAGAGAATAGTTGCCTTCATTTAAATCCTGAATAACCAAACAATATTATTATTAAAACAAAATGGGAGAGAATTATATTTAGATATGACTAGAAGTTAGCCAATGACGTCAGAACGAGCTGTTACTACAAGCAAACGGTACGTTACAAAATTAATTTCAGCTCCCAACGTTTATGTTAATAGTTCCAGTCTAAACGTTTATTAGTACTCTCACCACTCTCTTTAGAGAGAAATTGTAATTAGCTGAATTTATATTGTAAGAAAATAAATTATAACGCAATGATTCGTTCATAACATTCATCCCCTGAATGTTAACTAATAGACATAGACTTACTGACCACTAAGAAGAACTTTGAATCAGCATCTTAAGTGTCCATTTCATCTCAAATAATGCATACGTACACCTACTTATAGGTACCTACCTAATGTTACCAATTATTTATGTGTCATGTCTTGTGTAAATCTTTTGTGGGAGATCCTAAATAAATTTTACTCAAATTAAAGTATAACTCTAATTACCCTTTATTAAAAAATCCATTGCAAGTTCTGTGAGTAGCAAAAAGAGAGATTGATGTTATTATTAAATATATAAATTATAATTTAAACAAAATGGTCGCGAAATGTACGTGAAAATGTATTTATCACCGGCCAAAGGATTAATTGAGAACGCTACGTCATATTAATATAGCCGGTCAATAATTGTTCCTGAAATAATTCACTTAGCGATGAGCCTATAGAATTGTGGGGCCGTCATGGCGCCCGGAGTATATCATTTTTAATACTTATAAAATGAGACTAAGGATGTTGCCTTTCATTTTTAACTTTACTGGCAATGCAACACAACAAATCACTCAAAAACATTATTCTGTCACCATCAACTTCAAACAATTTGACAAAATGATGTTTTAAAAATCAACTCAGCCTATCGCAGTCCACTGCTGGACATAGGCCTCTCCCAGGCTGCACCACAACACCCTGGCCTCCGCCTTCCGCATCCAGTCTGTTCCAGACAACTTTTTAAGGTCTTTTAAAGGTTTTAAAAATAACTTAACAATATTCTGTCTGATTTATCCATAACTAACTAAAGTAGATCTGCAGAATATTTAATCAAAGCTACAAACACTTCTTCAATATAAAACAGTAAATAGTTGACTAACAAACTTGACCAAATCCAAGTTCAACGCAAAGTAAACCGGGCAACGCCGCGGGCTACCGTAGTATAGAACAAACAAGGAAATTATCCGCGCCATTTGCAAAGGTCTCTTGTTAACGGGGCCCGTCGGTAATAAATTTGAATATTACAAATCCATTACGGCTTGTTATTATAATCGTGTTTAAGCTTACAATGCTGTTTGAGATTGGCGGAATTTTTGATATTATGCTGGTTGGTTATTTAGGTTAATGTTTTAATTTGGTTAGGTCATGTTTTAGATTCGTAGAAGTCATTGAAAGAAACTTAGGTATAGGGTATGATTACTCAGTAGACACTAGGGTGAAAGCTTGACATTAGAGAGAAGGTTCTGCAATAAATTCATATGAATGTGACGTAGGTGTAGGTTGTTGGGTTTGAAGAGTTTATTTTGACATTAAAGAGAGATTATTAAGATAACTTTTACTTAGCCATGGTGTAACTTGGCGTTTCATCAGACTTTCTGTCTAAAAACGTCAAACTTTCTAATGTTTAGGAACAAAAGTAATGTAACTTATGCTAACAAATTACAAAAATCGGGCTAACCCACTTAAGTACGAGCAAACGGTAAAATTAAAGGTAGGTATTATGAAAACAACAACCAGTTATCATGTTTAATGCACTGGAATTAAACCATAAAGTAACAAAAACGTTGTAGGTATTTACAATTTTCAAATGGACAATAAACTAATTAGTTCGATACTGAAATAATTTAACATTCATTATGGATATTTATTAATTAAGTGTTGAACATAATAATGAATTAAGGTCATAGGTTAATTATTTTAATATTACTTTTGTGAACATTGATTAATCAATCTAATCAAAGAAATAAATACTAGCAAAACACAAAAGAACCCATGTAAAACATACGGTCAGGAAAACAGATTGTTTAGCAGATAGACTATCAATTTCAATTGCCGAATATTCAAATTATAATTTTCATCAGTCTGTTTATCTGTGTGCCAATCAGAACATAACACGGTCAATTTACTTAATGTGTCAATCTGCTTAGCAATAGGTACTTTCGCTAACTGTACAAACTAAAATAAAACAAAGACGAAAAACAAGGAAGAGAGAAAGATATTTATTCGTCGGTTATGAGAGGTACAAAGGTGGTTAGTAGAGTTAGTTATTTTCAAAACACATCCGCCATTAAAACCGCATACGAATATTTACAATATTACACATAGGTATAAAGCCTAACTTATACTCTAATAAACAATATAAAATAAAAGCAACAACGAAATTTCTATGATAAAGCTAAATAAATATATTATGTATTACCCTTATAATCAAAACATTCTTTAATTGCATAAAAATTAACGCATCTGTGCCCCTTTCATACTTCTATCAATCCCAACATTACCGTAATACCATCTAACAGAATGATTCGTCCACAGAGCGCACATGAAGCTAACAGTCCGCAACCTCCAGACGGGTGACTTCGGCAACTATAGGTGCATCTCTAAGAACTCCCTCGGGGAGACCGAGGGCTCTATCCGCCTGTACGGTAAGTGGCGTCATCGCGTATTCTCATTGTAATTAGGACTACTCTAGTCCCCCAGAAGATACACATTTGCTGCCAATTTGTGACTTTGTGACTTACGAATGCTAATGTTATTTAGATGTGATTAGTGAAGTTCACATCTGGTTTGTGACTACATGTTGATGTTTCAGTGGATACTGATAATTATTATTTGCATAAGAACTGTTGATAAGTAGGGATTCCCTAAGTCCACCTTTGTAACTTTGCGTAGATTATTCAAGAAATAAATGTGTTCTTCAAGACTGAAATACCTCAATACGTAACTAGTAATTAATTAAACAGTCAGCTAATTCAGCTTCTCTTTCTTCAATAGAAATCCCAATGCCGTCGACGTCACCCAAGGCTACAGAAATGAAAAGCAATGCCAACAAAGAGAGTAAGTTCCATCCAGTTACAGTTAATTATAAAATACTCATTCCACGTCATGAAAACATTTCGCACTATGATTTACAAAGTTAGCGGCGTGCTTCGAGACGGTAAACACGCAGTAATGACTAATTTAAGTTCGTGTTGACTCGTGCCTAGTAAACTCACGTCTAAACGGCGCGAGGGCAAATATATACGAGATTAGAATACACTGTCACCTTGTCTTGATATAGTATATCTAAGTTTTACTGAGTTCTCCAAACAAAGGCGATGATTATGAACAAAGCGTAATGGTTCGAGTTAATGTTACGGAGTTATATTAATTTAATACTCAAAATTCTGTTATCAAGATTATTCTCAAGATGACAAGAACAACAAACACACAACAAAAAACAATAGAAACTAGAAACCCTCTCCTACCCCCATAATGGGGGTGCAGCAGGTCTTAATATAAAATAAAACCTCTGGGTATTGAACTATTGCATACACAAAATTAAATACTTAACTTTTTACCATACGTAGGACGTCTGTGCGACGGCTGCGAAACGGCAAGGCATTTTGACCAAGATGTAATGTTTGTAGAGTTAGGCCTTGTAGAGTTAGGGGCTTGGCTCTACATTAGATCTGATAAGTTTTTAACAAAATCAAATCAATCACAATATATTTTATTTCATTTATACAAAAAAAATGCACGGTTCCAATTTGCGTTTCCTATGGAGAAGAGCCGGTAAGGATAACCACGGTTACAAAACCTATTTAAACCAAATGAGTAATTTCTATTACAACTGTAACTAATCTGAATAATTATCATGTCCACAAAAGCCACTAATAAAGAATTGAAATGAAATCGTAGGTATAGAATGTCAAATAATACGATGACGCAGATAATAGACTCTTACATAATTAACAGTAAGAGTCATCAGTCATAATTAACAGTCTTGACAACCTACTTTACATGAAATGTTTTTGGTGGGTTTGTGGCGGTATCTACATCACCACATGCAAACTACGCATCAAAGACCTGACGACACACAAAAATCCTGACGTCACATAAATCCTGCATCGCGCAATTAAAGTTTATCGTGCAATGGACATATATGTACAAAAAACCAGACATCAATCGTTGGGCAGTTGCCCGCCAGACACAACACCCGTCTGGCCGGAGGATCCTCCCTTTTCTATGGTGGATGAGTGAACTGTACACCCTGTTCCTTATACCCCTAAAAGTTTTAGTATTCCTACAAGGAGCGTTATCTTCTTCTTCTTTTTTGCTTCGCTCTTGACAGAGCGGTCGTGGTCACGATGAATTTTGTCCAATCGCAGGTGTAGTCGTGGCCCGCCTCACGATCTCTCTCCATCTGGTTCTGTTACATGACAGTCTGGCGCATTCTTTTACAGGGCCTCCTACCACGGATTTTATTTGATCGGACCACCTCATCGGTGACCTCCCGCGTGGCCTATTACCTTCCACTCTGCCCTGCACCACTAGACGCTCTATGGAGTCATTATTCCGCCTAGAGACATGACCAAAGAACTTCAGTATTCGAGACTGTACTTGTGCTGTTAGATGCTGTTTGATGCCAAGTTCTTGGAGTATGGAGACGTTTGTGCGGAATTCTGCCCATGATACCCGATACCAAGCATTCTTCTACAACACCACATTTCTAGAGCGTCAACTTTTTTCTTTTCCAGTTCTCGTAATGTCCACGTCTCAGCTGCGTACAGAAATATGGGGAACACAAATGTACGGACGAGCCTGATCTTAGTGGCCTTAGTTATGTTGCGATTCCTCCATATTTTTTTAAGCTTATCCATTGCCCCTCTAGTCATAGCCATACGCTGTTTCACCTCATCCACGCAGCTGCCATTGTTCGCAACTATAGCACCAAGATATATGTAGGATTGTACTACGTCGCAGTTGGCAATCTGTGTCATGTCTGGCGAGTTGTTGTTTCTACGGTCTACAATCATCATCTTGGTCTTACTGCGATTAATCCTCAATCCAAACGTAAGACTCACGCGCTTCATCTTAAGGAGTAGTTCCTTCATGTGTTCAGCACCAGTCGCAAACAAGGTTGTGTCATCAGCGTAGCGGAGGTTCGCAATTTTGTAGCCACCAATCGCAACACAATCAGTCCAGTCGTCGAGGGTGATTCGCATAATGAGCTCCGTGTAGATGTTGAATAGAAGTGGCGATACAATACATCCCTGGCGGACACCTGCACTGGGATGGAAGCTATCCGAAAAGTGGTCGTCTGTTCGCACTGATGCTGTTCCTCCTTCGTAGAGTTCGCTAAGAAGGTGCACAAGGTGTTTAGGTGTGCCCATTTCCAATAGCGTCTTCCACAAGGTTGGCCATTTCACAGAGTCAAATGCTTTTGAGAAATCAACAAAGCATATGTAGGTCGGCTTGCTAAATTCTCGTGCCTTCTCAATAATCTGACGGACAGTGAGATTCTGTTCACGGGTTCCCTTTCCCTTCACAAACCCAGCTTGTTCTTGGGCAATCTCTCGCGTCAGATGTGCTTTCAGACGTTCGTTGAGAATGTGTAGCAATATTTTGCTTGCGTGGTTGATCAGAGCAATAAGCCGATAGTTGCTACACTTCTTGATGGACCCCTTTTTGTGAAGAGGAATGAATACCGTGTGAGCCCATTCTGACGGCCATTTTCCTGCCAGCCATATCTTATTGCAGATGGTGTGAAAGATATGAGCGTTATCTATGTTACGCCAAACCAACAACTGCAGTCATCTAATCGTCGTAAAATCTATCAATAAATCGAGAGGCTAGCTTACGTCACCAGCCTAATTACAAAAATGAATGTTTAATAACACCCCGTATCTACAGGCCGTAGTTCGTATATTATCGCCAAATTGCAAAAGGTTTAATCATTGTGGGTCATTTTAATACGTTCATCGGCGCTCGGTAAACTATCGCTCTAATTAACATTTTAATGACTTGTTTTACGATAGGCCCGTAATTACGTACATGTATGTGTAATTTTATCTTTGGTAACTATCATCTACTGTTCGTTTGAGGGCGGATTATTTAAATTTTGCAACATACTGCTTTAATTTTAATATTATACTGTAATTAAATTACGAAACAAATATAAATGCTCGTTTTATAGCTATCTACATATCTATTAGCACAGCAAAGAAATATATTTATACTACGAACATTATACCAATCGGTCATTTAATACGGGTATTTAATTATTTTTGTGGCAGCTATTGCATCACCAGATGTTTCAATTGTATGTTCAACTCATCCACTCGTCCATCCCATAGAACCTACCTTCTGTGTATCTTGTTACCAGTCTATGTACCTAGTTGAAGATGTCCTACTTCACTCAGAGACAGTTCTCACAAACATTAACTCGAATAATCATTTTATTTACCGATGGTTTACTCAAACTGTGTAGGTACGAATTTAGTCTTTGACCACAAATTCAAAATCGTAATATATTAACATAACATAACATCACGCCTCTAGTCCTCGAAGAGTTATGCAGAGGTGTATCTATAGTACACCCACATTTCGCGTTTGTGTAAGTCCCATGTAATAGGTGAACCTATTGCCATCACAACATACAGTATTGTAATAGATTAATATTACTACAAATTACTATTTTCAAATACTGTATCGCAAATTACATACTTATAATAACATTCATTTTCAATAAAATCTCATGAAATCAGCTTAATGTTATTCAAGACTATGCATACATTAACAAGAAACATAAAACATGAACTCGTGTATACTCAACCTGCGGAAGGCTCAACGTGCTCACATTCGAAGCGTATGTAATAGGGCTGAGACAAAATATGGTGCTGAAAATATCCGCAATAATTTCGCCTTAAACTAGAACATTCCAGTGACGATGTAAATAGACGACGAGTTGATACAGAATGTGGCTGATATTTTTAGCCTTATTTTTTGTAAAACAACACAACATCAGCTCTGTACTCCCAGGAGAATTAGGCACAGATGTTTTAGTAGGTATAGCTACATTTTGCCAGGTAACGCTTTACTCCCAACCCATGTAATAATAGGAAGGCAAGCCTTTTAGTCGAAGTTACGTGGCGCGTGTATTATACAGTAACATAAGACTTAAAATCCACAGAAGATCACAAGCGCTTACTTTTTGAATGGTCCGGGTGGCCTGAATTATTGCAACATGATTTTCCTTTTTTTTTTTTCAGTTAATTTATTATTCGCCCTAATAGTCGTAAAACATTCATGAATGTTTTTTAACACAACACCAACTATTTATTATGCCAACCGAAGAACAAGAAAGAAAAACAATGTTTAAATGCGGTAAACATGACGCAAAGAAAAAACACAAACACGTAATAGAACAAATTGGGAGAAAATATTCGCCACATCTACCCATAACGGCCATCGCTCAGCATCAGCGACAGCCGGCTCAGTGCTGGCTTGACGTGATGACGCCAACGGGTTCTCGATAGACAGAGATACTTGATGGTAATTTTATGGTTCTCTCAGAATTTCATGACATCGGTATTGCATGCCGACACTTACACGAATTTCACTCACAAACTACTTAAGCTATACGAAAATACATGTTTTTTTTTTTTTAATTTTGCTCATCTTCATCGTAGCTGCATGTTAATCCGAGGCGTGTTGCAGGCGTGAGACGAGTGAACGTGAGCCGGTCCATCGCGCGCGCAGAGCCCGGCGCCGGTACCGAGCGGCCGAGCGTCGTGCGCGCGCAGCTCGACCGCGCGCCCGACCGCGACGCCGCACACCACGTCTACCGCCCGCCTCACCCGCAGCACGTCTCAGGTAATCGGAGGAAAGAGAGCAATGTATGCCGTAGAAGCGATAGCTTCGGGAATTATTTGGTTTGCGTTTGCTACGTTCTCGTCATTTTGTGATATTTCAACAGACCAGTAACATATTAATAAAATGTCATCCTCTAGTATTTGGGGGTGCACATTTTATGATTCGCGTTTACCGTCGCACTTTGTACGGAGTTTTATCCGTTGTAATGCCACAAAATGTGTACGCAGCTTTAAATCTTGCTTGATTCAGCCATCAGGAACATCGCTGTGCCAACCTATTTTTTTGTAGGTGCATGCTATGCTGTCTTTGCATTTATCATTTGTAGCAATATCGACTGCAACCACGATTACATTTTCTTGCGTACTTAGTGATAATGAAAAAATCAAAAAAATACTTTCAAATCATTTCTTTTTCAAAACCTCTTTGCATTCGCTCCCATGCCACGGGACCACCCTTCTGTCGTAATTTTACGCAACGTTAAGATATTGAAAGAAAGACTCCCCATAGTGAACCCTGTAGCGACACATCAACCCAGTTTATAAACCTCTCGGCCCGCTAACGATTAAACCCCAACTTTACGCATTGTTGACTCCGCAACTTATGTCGCACCATACACACCGAACGCACCATTTTACGCATCATCGTATATTGTTATGTTTATTTTATCGCAAACTCGGAACAGGAAAATCATATTACTTCACAGATTTCGGATAGATGCCGTTTGGCTTTCGTGTTTGGCTTTCCCATCGCTACGGTCATGTTTATAAAGTTCGTAACATTGCATTAACTTTAAGCTTGATAATTTATAGCTGTCGTTTCAAATTACATATTCCTACTTCTATAGTTAGTTGAGCCATTTCACTAAGCTGTCTACATGCGCACGTCATTAACTTCGTTTAGTGTATGGTATTCATATTTTAATAATTTTGTGTTAATAAAAATTGTGTTTCATCGAATAAGTCTTTTCTTTGTTTGATTGGCTTCATTATAGTAACCACATTCATAAATTATCGTTATTAGTCTAAGCTGTGTTTGCAATTTGTTACCTATCAAAATTATTTCATTTCTAGATTTGTAACAGTTCCGCTCTCGCTTAGTATCTACTACCAAACCATCAAACAACCAAAACTTAATACATAAAACCTTTAATAAAATAGCGTGTACAAAGCGAGCCGAGCCACAGGAGGCTTTACTTACCTCTTTGTGTTCTTTCTTAGAATATACTGTATTATTAAAAACGTCTCTTTCCGTGTCATGGTAAAAAATAAATGTGGCCGGAGTTGGCGGGATGGGTTGAGGAATACGTTACGAGCCCTGAACGTCGCTATTGTTTGAATGGCTCCAAATGCTCTTAGCATTTCGGGCTTTTATCTTTGCAGGAAGAGTTCTGGATTCAGTCGCATTACCGTCTGTGAGCGCATTCGTCTTTATTTGTTTATAGCTACAGCTAGTGGATCGTTTTTTAGTTTTAGTTTTGGATTGAGTTCTTGCTTACAATATAATTATGCTGTCCGCAATTTGATTCTTTTTTATTTTTGTGTTAGGCTTAAAAAGATCCAATATGAGGTTTGAACGCTTAGTTATTTGCATAATCTACAGCAAAACTACACATTATCTCAAGTTTAGTAATAATGCAGACGAATGTTATCGTCAGCTCGTCGATTTTCTCAACTGACGACAAAGTTTCGCGACTATCACAAAGACATAGTTTTTTCCACCATAGGGTGTGTTACACACAGCTTGCAAACCAGGAACATTTCAGAATACATTATTATTGTAACAATTGTAGTACGAGGCAGGCGTTGTGGTTAACACAAACAAGCATGTTATAAATAAATGCGCAGTATGTATGTACGTAGGTATTTGTAACCCGGCGTCCGCTGTCGGTGTCCCTACCCCATCGCAGTCTTGACTACTGCGGTTGAGATCCACCCGGGTCGCTTTCCCGTACACCCAAATAGAGATTAAACATTCAACGAGTTCGCATACACACTTAACCGTCATAAATATTCAGTGCAGACCGCGTACAATCAATTCTTGCAGCTCTCGCCCTCAACGAAAAAGTGTTTGAACAGCCGAATAATATGATATCAAATAGAGACGCCTAACGTTTGAATAAATATTGGGGATATGAAACTTGAATATCTTTATCTCAAATTTGGGTTTATTTTACCTCCTGTGCGCTTTGTTGTGTGAAAATATTGCCAATTGATTTATAGCCGGCCAAAGCTTCACGTTCCATGAAGGAATTGTAAATATTGTTGGGGAGTGCCCTACTGACAACATCATTCGCCTCTTACCGAACAAATCTCATTTGGACAATAAAAAAAGGAACGTTTCAAATCGCAAAGTTCTTCTTGTATAATATTATTTCAGTCTTACAAAGAATCCGTTTATCATTGTGATATCAATGTTAAATAAAGAACGCCCGAATTCAAACACATCAGAGTTGTAAACAAAACAAATCCCATTGTTGGTAAGTAGACCGTAAGCTGTTGAAACGCTCTTATCGCGGCAAACAAAAATAGCGACAATGCTCTCAACAGCGAATGTATTTAGAATGAAGAAAGCGTTCTATCGCCTACCTGTGAACACTCCACTGCTTTTTGTTACTCGCCACTGAAATGTATAAAAGTATCATAAAATATCATGTACTTATTGGTTTTAAATTATTGGTTTATTCAAATGGAGGTAATTTTGTTTCGTTTTTAGTTCGTTTTCCAACTTTTGTTTCTTCTTTTATTTATTTAATTCATATACATATACTTGTATATGCTTCACTTATTTGTTTTGAAATAAAATGTCTCTTAAGTTGGTTAGACTTGTTGGTCTCCACATTTTTTCATAAATTATTTGCTTCTTCTTTAACGATAACAAAATGCGGGCCGTCCTATTATTATATTATTACAGTGCTTAGTATCATTATATTCGCCAGAAGTCTTCGATAAACGTAGGCTGCCCTGATATTTAAGACCTCTGGTCATTCATATTTATACAGATTGATGACAAAATAACAATCGTGATAAGACTTTCTCAAGCCGTAAAGTACCTAATACGGCAGATAAACTATGATTACCGACAGCGAAATATTTAAAGTCAATTTTCATTTGTTTCAGGATCAAAACGGGTACACTGTTGGCGACAATCGTTCCTGGCGATCATTGTTCTAGTGCAAGTAGACCTCATCGTGTAAATTACCTTTATTTACATTTTTACGTACCTCCCTTGAATCTAAATTGATTCCTATTCCAATAGAAATTGTGACCAAAACATTATTTTCTTCTTAGACGGTTTAGATTCGTCTTCCTATAAATGTGATTGATGTTTATTTGTAACCTAACTTATATGTAAAATTGAAACATATCATCCCAAAATTGTGATGTCATAACCCAAGTGACGAATGTGAGAGTAAAATTGTATAATTGTACGCACGATAATCAGTTCAATTCCCGTTATAAGATGTAGGATTAAGGTTTCAACTTATTTTGGAATGGGTAAAATAATACAGTAACTGATGATGATAAATCAAAAACCAAAGTAACAAAATGGCTTCCAATTGTGTGTTATGTATCCGAATATTTCAAGAATACAGAACTGGTTTATTCTATTTGCTTAGTAAAACAAGCATCACAGTTGGCCCTATCAGAATACCAGCGCTACGATATTTGTTTATTTCTCAAATATCGTAGCATTATGCTGAGATAGGAGCCTTTTTGGCCTCGCACGGGTTTTGTTTTCTACACATTGTTTTATTTTATTTTATTAATTTTGTTAGTCTTAATGTTTGTTTTTATTGTTATATTTCCTGCGCGTGTGAAAATATTTTTCTTTCTTTCTTTCTAAAACATCGATTGGAAAAATGGTTCAAGCAACGGAATTCCCTAAGTCGACTGTTTATTTTTGGAAAGAGAGTTCAAAGACCGGTTTTCGGAATCGCTTCTCATTCAATAAAATCTATTTTTTGAGAATCCTCCATCAGTATACACACAATCTTCGCAATAGTTCCCTGTAATTATTCATGAACCTCGTTAACCTACTCGGTATTTCCTTCTCCCATTTCCATTTTAAATTATACATTACGTATTATACGTGCATTGTCCTTCCGCAGGCGACTAGTCTAGCGTCATACGAATATTTGTGATTCAGTGCTTCGCGTAGAATAATCCTCATGAAATTGTGCCAAAGTTAAGCATCTCCAGAGTTATTTACACCATCTATATCTTTTTACCTTTAACGTAGTCTTTAACTTCCAATTGTGTTGTCTGATTATCACTTTGACGGTCAACGTTATAGATATTATTTGTCTAAGTACTTACTAGTGTAACCAAGCTTACTACTCACGCTTGTCAAATTGTAAATATAAAAAATAATGCACAGTAAATAAATAATGAAAATTTGAAACATAATATATCTTCGTATCTGAATATTATTTGTTAATTCGACCTAATATAGATATAATGTTAATGTATAAATTATATATCTTTTATTAAAAATAAGAGATATATCACTAGGTTAAATGCATACTTATATTGTACAGATTGTGTGATTTTGAAAATGTAAATAAATACCGATTATAATAAATTAGTATAAAATGATGTGGAGATTTTTTTCTACTGTTAGTATTTAGATCCGCGATAAATCTAGAAAATTCTTAAGCTCACAGATAACCGAGCTTCATTGAGATCGTATCAAGTTCTATTTAAAACCGAATCAAAAAGTGTAGGACACAGGAGTGGCTGCAGCGGCCATTGTACGCCGACACGTGATAGCGATAAACGTTTGAAATAATTAAAAGTGCGCGGGCGGGTCGCGCAGACAATCTTATCGGCGTTCTCACTCACTGACAGACGTTATCGCCAGTCGAGAATCTATGGCTCGCTTTAATTGATTCCCCATTTTCAATACCTCTACAATCGGCTCTTTGTCTTTTTCTAATCGAAATTCAGTCGAAGTAGGAAGGGAGCTAACGAATTTTTCTTGAAACAACCGACCGATGGGAAGCTGCAAATAAATACTGTTTGTTAAAGTGGCTCGTGGCATTTGGAAAAACAAGTGCCGTGAAAATAGAAGCTTTAATGTTTGGAGGGTTTGGAGTTCGCGGAGCTAACGATACAAGTATATTGCTAATGTTGATAGAAATACTGGGAGCGTATTGGGCTTGTAATGTGCTGTTTTATTTATTCCTTTTGTTTAGATGCGGACCCAATTGAAATGTTTTTGAAGAATGTCTATCGTCGCTTACAGATGTGTGTTTATTTGAAAACCACAACAGAGAAAAAAAAGTCACATCTAGTGCCAATTAGACATGTTTCGGACGCTTATAAGCTTATTTTACTTGCAATAATTAAGGTGCGGCCTGTTAAAATTTGGATTACGATGGCATAGTCTATTTATTTGTTAATGAAGGAAAATAGGTTTTTGGAAATCTACAAAAACAGAATCTAGAAAAAAATAAAATAGCAAATAAGAAGAAACAGAGAAAAAATAAAAAACATAAACGTCTTTTCAAACGATATTGCCATCAACACGCTAGGAAGAAGAAGAAGAAACTATAATGCTACGACTACAACTCAAATTACTTGTTTAACAAAATTTCAAATACATCCAAAACAGAGACACCATCTCCTTAATAAACTCTAATCTTAACGGAACAACAGCCCGGTCATCAAAATCAGCTCGCAAACTGAAACACTAGTCGATAGTCAAAGTGTATCGAGTCTAGTCGGCTGCGGTTCCAGTGTCAATTAAAGTTACTCCTTGGCACGCGGTCGGCCCGGTCGACAGCCGCGGTGACGCCGAATTTACTGCGGAAGCCAACTTATCGCCTGACGTTGGAACATGTAACTGGAATTTATCGTTTTGGTAAATTATACATATAGCTATAAAGTAAATGTGTTTACGATGATTTTGAAGGGATTGAGCTAGTATTTAGGTAGGTTCATCTGAACTTATTTTTTGAGGGACACAATGTAAATGAAGTCCCTCAAAAAATAAATCTAAACATGTAAGTTGATGAAAGAATGCAATGCATTAGTATCGTATATATACATGGATGGGGATGATGGTGATAAGCACAATTCCTATGCCAAATCCTTGATCATATAGAATGATTAAGTATTTAATAAAAAAATATCGTAAAATTAACGCCACGTATGTCTTAAAAAAGATATTTCACTTAATTACCAAACAAAAGATTGCGATAAATATCCAATTCTATTTTACAAGCTAAAATGATCTAAGTTTGCCCCATCCCGTATAATACACGGGTGGGATGAAGGCTTGGCAAACCCGCGCCGCAGCGCCGCCGCCGCGCCGCGCGCCGGGTCCGTGGACACTTGTAAAATTTCGCGCTCCGTTGCCCGCCTTATCTCGCGTAGGGATACGCGAACTTATGATTCTCGTAAAATAAATATTTTATGAAATACTGTTTTTACCCGAGTGCCCCAGAAGGAGGGTAATGTTTTTCGAAAGTATGTATGTATGTATGTATATTTGTATGTATGTCTTTTTCTTTGGCACGCTCTGTAGCCTAAACGGCTAGATGGATTTTATTAACATTTGAGTTGTCAATAGATTCGTCTTAATTGTGGGAGTGACATAGACTATATTATAATATTTAAATATTGCTATCCAAAACTAACCATTTAGCTGGCAGAGGCGAGGACACTTGACTCTAACAAAAATTAGCACTTTAAAGCTTAATATTTCGTAAACGGATCCCTGAATCCAAAAATGGTTTTGACGAACTCCCATTTACACTACATATCTTTCCAACGATACCACACACCATGAGATTGACGAGTAAAAAAAAAACATTCCGATATTAGGTGCAGGGGAGGATTTTTTTTTTTTTTTTTTGTTTACATATTTATATACTCATTCCAAATTACAACTTTCTAGCACTAAGAGTCTCTGAGCTAAGCTGCGGACAGACAGACAGACGGACATGGCGAAACTATAAGGGTTCCTTGATGACTACGGAACACTAAAAAAGGGAGGTGAAGGTTTAAAAAAAAAAATTACAACAATATTGGTATCGATAAAATCTAATAATGCGTCAATTCCAAATATATATTTATCAATAAAAGTAAAAAGTTTGAAATAAAACAAATTATTTAATAAACAAAAAAACCGACTACAACATGTAATTGAAAAGAGAAAACAAGCATTGAAACTTTTTTTTGTAAGGTATTGCTGTCGTGACGAACCAATATGGTGTAACTTCTGTTTGTCCCGCCAGCAATACCTTACAAAAAAATTGTTCAATGCTAAAAACCTCGTGCACAAAACGTGTATAAAATCCTTACTAATATTATTATAAATGAGAAAGTAACTCTGTCTGTCTGTCGCGCTTTCACGCCAAAACTATTGAACCGATTTAAATGAAATTTGGTACACAGTCTAGAGCATGACAAAGGATATAGGCTACTTTTTATCACCATACCACGCGGGCGAAGCCGCGTGCGGAAGCTAGTAATTTATAAACGCGACATTTTTGACATTTTTATTCTGTGTTACAGCAAATAGAATCGTATCGTAATCGATTTTGCATTCTGCGCTGTAACTCTAGGGCTCTAGGGATTTAACTCTCGCGGTAAACTTTTGAGGAATACGAACATAATGCAATAATGTTAATTCCCCATAGCAATGCCCCTATGCGATAACCAGACCTCTAAGAAATATTTGTGCAAAATTTGAACAGAAACTATCCAGTAGTCTTTGTGCCAATCCTGAACATACCTACATCCAGACAAATAGACAAACAGACAAAAACACCACGAAGCCACCACTTTTTCAAAAATATTCAATATACAGTAGATATTCATTTCCCGACTACGTTTATGACTTGCATTAAACTTCCATAATTATAGCTATATGTAAGCGGGCACGCCCTTTGTGCCTGGAGGCTTTTAATTAGATATTTATTTAGTTTACGTTTAGTTTTTATTTCTGCTTCAGTATAGTTCACGATGTTTTTATACTTCGACGCCCTCGAAGTGGTGAACCACTTCGTCGACGTCGACAGTGACAGCGCAGAGGTCACTTTGGCTGCGTTTTTTGGGACACAGAGGGCAGGATATGAGGTGGAGCATAGTTTGCGACACAGCTCCACAAAGTTTGCGACAGCTCCACATCCATAGCCTGCTGCCGTTCCGTCGAGGTAACCCCACTTTACGACATTGTGGTTACATCTTCCTACTTGAACTCGGAGTTAGTTCAGATCCTACTTTCAAGTGGACCACGGATTATATTATGTATATACAGTGGTTCAGTACCTTCAATATCATCAGGATTGTGCCGGAATAGAGCAGGGATTCCAGTCACCTCGTAACAAAACTAGTCGGCGCCACTTGGTACGTGTCATATACATTATATTGTGCCTATCACCCATTACATTCTTCACCAGGTATAATTATAGGAAACGTCCAAAAAATTAGCTCTTGGCAAATGCTGGTCACTGTAGCTACAGTAGTGTTGTTGTTAATTAACAGAAAGTCTCCGCTTTATCCAATCCGTCAACATGAAATTAAACCATTTATTTTAAAACCACATATACAGACTGCCATAAAAGATAAGTGCGTCAAGTGGGCATAATAAAATAACGATGTGGGCTATATCAATTCACTGTTTGTACAATAGAGACCCAGTCACTGGGCCTCCGCGGGATAGCGTCACGTCTCCAACCCTTTTTCTTCATAATACAAGAACACTTTGGGCGTAATATTTCATATTTAAAAGCAATATCATATTTTTCCCTTACTGGCGGGGTTGGTACTTTTACGAATATCTCTTTTTGTTTTGTGGTATTCTCTGGCATGTAATGTCTCAATCTTTTTGTGGCCAAGATGTTCAAATTGTTGGACAGCTGGAAACTAAACCATAAACGCAGTGGTGCATAGAATATCACTATCGGAAATACTGAACATTTTTTTTGTTATTCTCTACCCGACAGACGGACCGATTTAAGCAAAAATGTTCGAGATAATTGGCTTTAAAGTTTATTACTGTATTTCTCTGGCTTTATAATGCTTAACGTTGTTTTTTAATTTTGTGTAATTCTAAGTGTACTACACTAATTTACATGCATGTATTTAGTAAATAAATTGTAATAGTTTAGTAGATATTCAAGAAACTTGCGCCTGGATCATTTTGACAAAATAAATTTTGTATGGAATTAGCTGTGTAGGCTGCGGAAAGAAAAATTCAAAAATGTTTCAACGTATGACAAAAATAGAAACTCAAAAATGTTTATTATTTTTGTTTTATTTAAAAACTACAAAAGTAACCATAGTCCTCATCCAAATCAAAGTCAGGTTCATCACAACAACCATCTATAACATCTATTATTGCATCGTCTCCCTTCATTTGATATAAGATGGAATAACGATTTTAAATCGTAACTTCTTTTTGTTAATCGGTTTTCCTGCGGTCCATAATTCTTTCAAATCTTTTTCTACGACACCCAAATCAATACCTTTTTTTCTTTTTAACATTCAGTTCTTTGTAGTTTTACTCCTTGGAAGAAGAAAGAAGAAGATTATGAAACAATGTAAAAACAAAAACCCCTTACAGGTGCATAAAATAAAAAGTTGTGATTTTGTGGGATCTCAATTTATTCTAGATAAGAAACAAGTTCATAGAAAAACATTTAATGATAAGAGCAAAGTAAACTAGCACAAAAAAAAAGAATTAATAATCACAAAAATGATTATTTGTTCGTGAGGACTTCCTTCAATGAGGACTACAAAGAACTGAATGTTAAAACCGGCCAAGTGTCCGTAACCTATAAAAACGGCAAAAAAAAACACGTTTGTTGTATGGGAGCCCCCTTAAATATTTATTTTATTCTGTTTATTAGTATTTGTTGATATAGCAGCAACAGAAATACATCATCTGTGAAAATTTCAACTGTCTAACTATCACGGTCCATGAGATATAGCCTGGTGACAGACGGACAGACAGACAGACAGCGGAGCCTTAGTAATAGGATCCCGATTTAACCTTTGAGTACGGAACCCTAAAAAATAAATTTAAAGGTGTTGATTTGATTACTATCAAAAGCTGAAGACACAAGCCGCAGATGCAATAATAGATGAAATAGATGGTTGTTGTGATGAACCTGACTTTGATTTGGACGAGGATTATGGTAACTTTAATATTTTTTTAAATAAAACAAAACTTATAAACATTTTTGAGTTTCTATTTTTGACATATTTTGGAACATTTTTGAATTTTTATTTCTGCAGCCTACACAGCTAATTCCATACAAAATTTATTTTGGAATAATGATCCAGGCGCCAGTTTTCTTGAATATTGACTAAACTTTTACAATTTATTCACTAAATACATGCATGTAAATTAGTTTAGTACTTAGAATTACATTAAATTAAAAACACAACATTTGGCATTACAAAGCTAGAGAAATACCGCAATAAAATGTTCGGTATAAAAATAATATTCTGTTTACTTTATCGCCAAGGTACTAATGATAATTTTATATTAAACTACGAATCGTTTTTTTAAGAATATTTTTTTTCGTATTTCTGTATTTCAATAGATATCTATGTGGCCTGAATCAGTATAGTTCTGTAGTCGAATGTTATTTGGAATTGAGTTAAAATGATTCAAGGTTATTGGAACATTTAAGCAGAATGATTTTTGTAATATTTTCCATATTGTATAAAAAGCATAATTGTTCCAAGTAGTTTGAATCATTATAGCAAAAACAAATGAACACACGTCAAGGTAACCAAGAAAATGCAAAAATGATTCTAATAGCTTGAAACACTTATGCATTTAAAAAAATGGTCTTTGACATGACAGCTGTGGGTTGGACTATATGGATTTTCGTCAATTTATAACATAGAGTTATGAGTCTTTGATATGTTAAAATATACCCTACCTGAGTACCTAGGTCACAAAAACTCGAAATTGTTGAGGTTGTGGGTTGGATCATTTTTGCTTAAATCGGTCCAGACGTTGTCCTGTCCAAATTTCAATGATTCATACAAAATTTGCTACCGAAAATGCACTTTCAGTTTTCTTGAATTTTACAATTTTCCCGGGAACATTTCAAACATAACATCACGCCTGTATTTCTCCGAAGGTTTAGGCAGAGTCGTCCTTATAGTACACCCACATTTCGCCAGTTATGTTTAAGTCCCATGTAATAGGAGGCGAGCCTATTGCCATCAACCGGGCACAAAAACAGACTCCAGCCTGGTACTGAAAAATTCCAGATGGAAAACCCACTAACACTTTTTCTTACTAATAAAATTGAGTTTAAAGTCGTTTAATTTAGAAATTCATCGTTTGTTAATATAGTTTCCAACAGCAAAGACCACCGATTTTTTTTTTTTATGGCAAACTCCTGTACTTAAAAAGGGAACATAACATTTCCATAAGCAACGCAGTGGAGTTTCGCTATGTCCGTCTGTCTGTCTGTCCGCGGCTTAGCTCAGAGACTCTTAGTACTAGAAAGCTGTAATATGGCATGGGTATACATAATTAATCACGCCGACAAAGTGATAAATTTTTGAAAGGTACCTCCCCTGCACTTAACGTTGGGATGTTTTTTTTCTCGTCTATACCATGATGTAGGATATCGTTGGATAAGTCATTCAAAAATATTGCGGGTCAGTGAAAACCATTTTTAGATTCAGGAATCCGTTTCCGTAATATTAAGCGTTAATGTGTTAATTTTTGAGTCCATTGTCCTGCCAGCTAAATTATTGTTTCTGGATGTGAAAAAAATTACGACAGTAGTATATAACAAAGATAAAAGGAAAACTATCA
Source organism: Lithophane leautieri (assembly GCA_949152455.1). Lineage (NCBI taxonomy): Eukaryota > Metazoa > Arthropoda > Insecta > Lepidoptera > Noctuidae > Lithophane > Lithophane leautieri. The sequence goes on along the minus strand of OX424463.1, from coordinate 765,495 downwards.
CAGCTTACAGTTGCAGTTAGAATGTATGGGAGAACATGTTTTTGAACTAGATACAATGTTAAGTTTGTTCTTGGAATAAATTCATCTCAACTACAGAACCCTTCATTGTGCGTAGTCTGGCGCGCACTTGGCCGGTTTTATATTATATAAATTTTATGAAATTGTAAGTTTGTCTTTTATTATTGCAATTGGTCCTAGACCATTGTAATTGAAGTGAAAATACAGGGTATTTGGTAGAAGGACCGACACAATTTTTTGAGGGATAGGGAATGTCATTTGCTGGCGCAAAATTGTTTTATTATTTATTTTTACAATAAAGTTTAATTTTTTTAATGTTCGTACTTCAGCACCATTTTAAGAGTGAAAAAACATTACCAAAAACATAAAAAAACACTACCAAACACCCTGTATATAATGATTAAGTACCTAACTACCACAACTTCAACTCCCCCTGTGGTTTCATTTGTCTCTTCTTTGTTGTTGTCCAATAGTGTTGCATGCATCTGGCCTTGCCGGCGCACACCTGGGATTGTTCTCCTGGGTTGAAAACACCTTCACCTGGCATGAATCCTGCGGGGAAGGGCGGCATGGTGCTCGTCGTAGTCTTAACCACGCCTTGTTTTAAGGGAACAGGTGCGGCCGTACTCGTTGACGTCAGTTGAGCTTTTGGGTACAATATTTGCTGATCTCTATTCCTATCATTTGAATAAACAACTTGTGGGAGGGATTCTTGGTGATCTTTATTTCCATTATCTGGATCGAGGACTTGAGGGAATAATTGGTATTCTTGGAAATCTCTATTTTCTGCGTTTGGATGATATTCTTGTTGGCGCTTTCCGGCATGAGTCGGTTGATGTACTGGTCGCTGACTTGCTTGTAATAATAGTTTTGACTTCATTTGAGGCTTGATCATGCCAGGTTGCTCAGGCCCCAGTTGTCTGGGCGGCATTTGAGTTGGAACTCGGGAATATCGTAACATTTGAGTTGTTGGCGTAACTTGACGTCTAGTTTCTGGTCGCCGCTGAACCGTGTTACAAACTGTCTCTTGATCTCTATATACTCCCCCTTCATATCTACCTCCAACATCTATACAAGTAGTTGGTTCGTGACTCGGCAACAGTTGTACGGACTCAGGCGACGCGGGTTCAACTAGTAGCATCACTTTAGTTCTATGAATATTTGTCATATCTGCTACTGAACGGTACTGGAACTGGTTTGCAGACACTAGTAACTTGAAAATTACAATGTAGAAGACTATAATGTACCACATCACTTATCAATAAATCCCAATGACCATTATTTATGAAGAATACGCGGCGAGGCCACAGGCGGGAGTAGACTATGTAAACATTTAAGATTATAATCAGACTGGCCATTGTTGTGTTTTGGTATGGAAATAATAAAAATTCAAACGTGAATATTTAAACCCATATTTTGTTGACAGAATAAGGTTTTTTATTCAGGTGAAAACAAGACCAGGAAGGCTGACCCCACCGCGCCGCCATGTGGGATACATAGCTAGGAAGGCTGACCCTACCGCCATGTGGGATACATAGCTAGGAAGGCTGACCCTACCGCCATGTGGGATACATAGCTAGGAAGGCTGACCCCACCGCCATGTGGGATACATAGCTAGGAAGGCTGACCCCACCGCCATGTGGGATACATAGCTAGGAAGGCTGACCCCACCGCCATGTTGGATACATAGCTAGGAAGGCTGACCCCACCGCCATGTGGGATACATAGCTAGGAAGGCTGACCCCACCGCCATGTGGGATACATAGCTAGGAAGGCTGACCCCACCGCCATGTGGGATACATAGCTAGGAAGGCTGACCCCACCGCAATGTGGGATACATAGCTAGGAAGGCTGACCCCACCGCCATGTGGGATACATAGCTAGGAAGAGAGAGAGATTAAAGTGAAAATAAAAATTACGGAATCAACTATGCAGACCGTTTTAGGAAATCACACTATGAATTAGTCAAAGTCAAATCGTTTATTTAAACTAGCTGCGCCCTGCGGTTTCACCCGCATAAGTCGTGATCCCGTGGGCATATCAGGATAAAAAGTATCATGTGTCATGCTACCAGAAGGACAATTTTTTTTATCAACACCCTATTATTTGCAATAATACCCATTACTACCCATTACCCATTACCCATTATTATATTTCCTATTACCCAGTTACTGGGTTGTGGAGGTCAGATAGGCAGTCGCTCCATGTAAAATACTGGTATTCAGCTGCATCCGGTTGGGCTGGAAGCCGACCCTAACATGGTTGGGAAAAGGCTAGGCAGATGATGACCCTATTATTTGCAATATCTAAACGGTACCAGAGGCCTGAGGAGAAAACTTTCAGTATCTCGTTTTTAGGGTTCGGTACCCAAAGGGTAAAACGCGACCCTATTACTAAAGCTCCGCTGTCCGTCCGTCCGTCCGTCTGCCACCAGGCTGTATCTCAGGAAACGTGATACTTAGACAGTTGAAATTTTCACAGACGATGTATTTCTGTATCTGTGTAACAACAAATACTAAAAAAATAGAATAAAATAAATAATATTTAAGGGGGCTCCCATACTACAAACGTGTTTTTTTTTTGCCATTTTTATAGATAATGGTACGTAACCCTTCGTGCGCGAGTCCGACTCGCACTTGACTGGTTTTTGAGGTTATTATACAACATAGAGTATTACAGGACAAGACGTTAATTATTGTTGTGATCACTCCGTTTTATTCCATCAAATCTAAGACATTTTGGAGGAGCAGACTCCTGTTCCTTGAAACAGAAGAGTATTATTCTAAGCTTTGGGCTTTGCCTATTTGTGTTTGCAACAAGTTTTATATGAATCCACTATGTATGTATTTGGAGAATTTAGATTTCATGGCAACATTAAAATCTAGGCAAAATCAAAAGTCATTTATTCAAACTAGACTGAGAATCAGCACTTTTCGAACGTTACAATTACATTATAGTCCCCCAAAAGGGTTCCTTATCTGGCAGAATCTTGATGGTCCGAAATTTATTTGGCATAACATGTTAGGAAAGCACTTCCAGCAGTTACTTTATGAAGTCTTCCTTTCTAGATTTAAATAATGATCTATGTGGTGGTTGCTAACCTACACTTGTTATTCTCTGTACTTTTGATATCGCACGCAATATATATTATAAAAACCCAATTCCACTGCGTTTACTTTAATATAACACACTTGGCATAATGTTTTTTAAAAGAATATTTGGCATACAAATTATTTAATATAATTATATTTGGCCGAATTTGGAGGAGCTCGTGGCTAAGTAATAACAGTCGCACGGGTCTATTCACGAGGTTAAGCTACGCTTGCCGGTGTTGGTCCGTGGATGGATGACCATCTTTACATATCGAGACTCCTCCGTGCCTCGGAAAGCACGTTAAGCCGTTGGTCCTGGCTGTCATTTGTGGATCTTTGACAGTCGTTACGGGTCGTCAGAAGCCCGAAAGTCTGACAACCAGTCTTGCCAAGGGGTATCGTATTACCCAGTTACTGGTTTGTGGAGGTCAGATAGGCAGTCGCTCCATGTAAAATACTGGTATTCAGCTGCATCCGGTTGGACTGGAAGCCGACCCCAACATGGTTGGGAAAAGGCTAGGCAGATGATGATATTTGGCCGAATTTACAATGGCATACTTTTAACATGGCTTAATTTTCTTTGGCATAACTACCTTTGGCAAAGGTAAAATTCCGCATAATTTCGTTTAGCATAAAGTTTATTAAGGGTCGGTACATATCTGACGGAAAATTCGTCGCGTGTTATCGCGTAACGCCAAAACAGATAAATATATAATAAAACATTCAACCTTTCACACCTAACCGATGATGCGTTAGTCAGTCGGGGAACTAACGAATTATTTGGTCCAATTTCACTTGACAGGACAATGACTCTTACTTTGAAGATGAAGGAATTTAATTTGGAATGCTTTTATTAGGCATATTGCCATTTCTATAAAATAAGTAGCATTTTAACCTGCTGCAGAAATGTTTTCACCATTGTCTAATTATCTAGTCGCAGGCAGATTGTATGAATTGTCATATTGAACTGGGTAAAGTAGGTTAGGTTAGGTTAGAACCAACCACATACAATTTTTTTTTATATAATTTTATTTTACCCCTTTTTTGTATATGTATGTTTACCCTACCAACTTACAGCTTTCTAATACTAAGATTCTCTGAGCTAAGCCGCGGACAGACAGACACACAGACGGACATGGTGAAACTATAAGGATTCCTTGTTGACTACGGAACTCTATAATGGAACATTAAAACTAACCAACTAAACCTATTACCTACAAAGGAGACAACATTCTGGGATAAAAAAATGTATTGGCGGCCATCAATTATAATGAAAAATAAAATGACGAAATGACTGCGCAATTGTGCCACACTGCTGAACTGTTCGGGGAATACACGCGTGATGTTACGTTATGATGCATCCTCGCCAGGCCCAGCAGCACCTGTATCCCTCACATCAGCATTGTATCAAGAGACGTTGTTATTGAGTTCCCTTTATCTAGGTTGCTCATGGCTATTACCGCGCCCGTCTCGCCGTTGACAAGGGTAAATCCCCTTTCTTCATATACCCGCGCACGTTTCGTACGCCTGACGGTTTTTATGTCCGTCCGTTACAATATATATTATTATATAATATAACGGTGTGCATGTCGATTATAGACAATGTTTACAAGTTTTAAATATAAATATAGTGACGCAGGTTCAGCAAAGTTTTAATATACACAAACTTTAAAATAAACATCGTCGTTTTCCTTTTTTCATTGCCAATTTCATTCACCTTATTGATAGGTACACTTGTTTATTTGTGTCAATCCAGCTTGCAATCAGATTATTGTGTATCGGTGTGTAAGTAATTTCATTTAATGTTCTATTAGTTTCAAACTTGGTAATACCAACTTCTTTGAGACTAGCTTCTGCCCGCGACTTCGTCCGCGTGAAATTTCTTGTTTTAACATTAAATGTACCATTGCAATCATCGTTCGTTTTCATCCTAATTTTAGCCTTTTTTGTTGAGATATGTTTGCTATCCTAACCAGTGTTGCCGATGTATGTGTCAGTGTCCCATAATGTGACTGATCTGAACAACGGTCGGTAGGAAGGCGCCAGGGCCACAGAATGAAACCATTTTAAATTATTTATAAAATACATGCTTAGTAAATAGATTTCAAAATCAACTGAGAAAAACGGTGACAAATAAAAAAAAAGTCAATTACCTATCATTTATTTCAATTAGACCACGAAGAGGCTCTTATGCGGGCCATTGACGTTCTAGTAATTTGATCAAAGAAGTTGGTTCTAACAGTTTTATCAAATTGGCATGAATGTATGTGGGAAAAAGTCATTGTCAAAAATGGTCTATGAATCAACACGTATGAAACCTTTACAATAATTAATAGTTTTTTTAATAATTTATAACTTACATTACAATTATTATAATAGAGCAGACACTTCATAACTTTGAAAATTGAAAACTCTGAAAGCGCTGTGTGAAACGAACTACATCGACACTGACAGTCGATAAATTGACAGATGACATGACACTTTGTCATTAGATAGTAATGACAGTGTAAATATTTTGTCACTCAGAGAACATTTATGAATTGATCATAACTACAAATAAATTAGTAAGAAAGAATGGTCCTGACTACCTAATAGTACATAAATATAATGAAACGCTTGAACATAAAATACAATGTACTTATTTTACTAAGTTAATATGTTTCTATCGGTCTAATTATAACTCCCAAATTACTTTCGGATTTTAGATTTTTTACAACTCTCAGCAGTGTCCGTGATTTTAATTTAGTTTCAATCGAGTATAATATGCATTATTTAGAACACAGAAAGGAAATTCACGTCTCTGTTGGTTCTTGGGCGCACAATGTATGAACGCCGAATAATGTCTTTTGATCAAAAATGAGTTGGCAAATGACAAGAAGAATAGTAATGAATTTTCATATTTCTATTTGATCAAATAACTTATTGTCTATGGCCTGCATTATGAAAACAAGAATAAATAAAAGAGAATTGCCTATTCCTATGGAGAAGAATGATTATGAAATTCTAAAAACTATAATATTTTCAGTACCAGTATCCAGTAGATGTCGTTCAAATCATAATCCTCATAGCAATTACTTTTTTATCGGACGGGAGTGCCCCCGCCAAGACGAGCCAAGGGAAGCGCAAGGAGGGCACTACCTACCTTTACTCGAAGCGCTTCGTCGTTTTTTTGAACCCTCATCGAAATCATAATCAAAATCAAAATATTTTATTTACAATAAGCCTACATGGGCACTTATGAAACGTCAGAAGCTAGGTGCACGGTTCCAATTGGTCGTTTCCTATGGAGAAGAGCCGGCAAGAAACTCCATGATTACTCTTTTAAAAGATAATTGGCTTTTACAATATTTTCGAATTATAGTGTTAATAGTTATGGGAGGACAGTGTAGGCATTTCAAAAAGTTTCATGTAGGAAGTTAAAAAAAAAAGCAATTGTTTAAATAAAACGTCTACAGTTCACTAAGCCTACGACGTTCTCACATTCACAAGGTAGAAAATAATCTATATAAATAAGATAAATAAGATACTACAGATAAAAACCTATTTAAACCAAATGACATGATTACCATTACAACTGTAACAAATCTGAATAATTAACATGTCCGCAAAAGCCACTACTATAGAGTTGAAATTCAATTGTAGGTATATAATGTCAAATAATATTATGATTATGTCTGTCAGCGATGAATGTAAAAAATAAACATGGTAATTTGGAAGCAGTTAATAGACTCTTACAAAATTATGCCGTTAGTGAGGTACCAGGGAAGCCACATGTGCAGAAGGAATTATTGCCAAACTTCCTTGTCTTCAACGTAGTCTTTAATCTTATAATATGCTTTTTTGATAAGGACACGTATGATGTGGGTTTGGAACTTACCATCGCTAAGTTCTGTAACCGGCTTTGGCAACTTATTGTAAAAGCGGATACTGTTTAAAAGAAACGACTTACTAGTTTTAGCTAATCTAAATTTGGGTATCACAATTTCATGTTTACTACGTGTATTTATATTATGGAAGTCGCTTCTTGTTTTGAAAAGTCCTAAGTTTTTGCGAACATACAAAATACTTTCTTAGATATAAAGAGAAGGCAGAGGGAGTATATCAATTTATTTGAATTTATTTCTAAGGGACTCACGAGGACTCATTTTATAGATCGCGCGAACTGTCCTCTTTTGCCATAGCTTGGGTTCGGATTATACCAGATAAAAAATTCTCGGGATATGATAGCAATAATAGATTTATTAAATGTAGAATGTTTCAATTTCATAGCTCTTATACTTTCGATTTTATGGATATCTAAAAAACCCCGATTTCGTCACTCACTGATGATCAAAAAAATTCTTAGGGTACTTCCTGAAGTCCTAGAAAACTGAAATTTGGTATGTCAGCTAGGATTAGTACACAAACAACAAACTTTTACCCCCATCCCCTTAAACTAGGGGATGGAAGTTTGTATGAGACTTCCACAAAACGTGAAAACTGATATAGGGACTCCGTGTTATGGTCTGGCAGTTGAGTAATTTATGCGGCCCACCCAAATAATTATCCTTTCTTGGGATTGTTTGTCAAATCGTTGAGCTCCTTAAATTGAGCTGAGAGTGCAGCAGAGTTGAGCTGCACGATTACTGACAATAGCGTGCACTGACTGGACAGGTTCACTCAATCTGTGTGGTTCTTTCTTCAAAAGACCTTTTCAGACACCAATCTACATGGTTTTCACTTTAAAAGAGACTGAGACATCTGAGTTTGTTTCGGCCTTTCTTCTCAGAGTAGTCAGATAGGAAACACCGACCTCATCTAGTTTTAAATATGTGGTTGACGTGTAAAAGTGTTTGTACAAAACCTACTTACAGAAATAAATCATTTATCATTTATATGAGGAGCTCGTGGCTAAGTAATAACAGCCGCACGGGTCGATTCATCAGGTTAAGCTACGCTTGCCGGGGTTGGTCTGTGGATGGGTGACCATCTTTACATATCGAGACTCCTCCGTGCCTCGGAAAGCACGTTAAACCGTTGGTCCCGGCTGTCATTTGTGTATCTTTGACAGTCGTTACGGGTCGTCAGAAGCCCGAAAGTCTGACAACCAGTCTTGCCAAGGGGTATCGTATTACCCAGTTACTGGGTTGTGAAGGTCAGATAGGCAGTCGCTCCATGTAAAATACTGGTATTCAGCTGCATCCGGTTAGACTGGAACCCGACCCCAACATGATTGGGAAAAGGCTAGGCAGATGAGATGATTTAATCATTTATATACAAGTGAATTTTATCTTCCACCCTGTAACGGTAGCGAAATGGCCAGGCCACATATTTTGACTAAGGTGTAAAATGTCAAGGAATAAAAAATTTCGTACAAAAAATAAAAAACCTTTTCACCCCTTTAAAGGTCGAATTTCTAAAAACCCTTTCTTAGTGGATGCTTACGTAATAATAACTATCTATCTGTGTGCCAAATTTCAGCCCAATCCGTTATGTGGTTTGAGCTGTGCAATGATAGATCAGTCAGTCACCCTAGCCTTTTATGTATATAAGATTATGTCTAAAGGGTGTAAGGGACAGCCCTCCGCAGACGGATGGGATGAATTCAGCATATCATACTAAGACGACCGGTACATGAAATTATTTCAGGAACGTTATTGGAATCCAATAAACGTGATTTGTTTTATTACCTCACACGCAATGTGTCGATACCGTGGCAAAACGCAAGTAGCTGCACTCCCCGTGGCGGAGGGGGTGCACTCGCGCCACGTGCATTATGGTAATGTAAATTCTCTGAGCTTCACGCGTCGTTCGCTATAGTATAAATGCATTGCTTTTTTACTTCGCAAATGGGTCCCTGAATCTAAACATGGTCTTCAAAAATTTACTTGATTTTTAAACTATCTTTCCAACAATACCATACGCGATCGGGTTGAGAAGAAAAAAAAATCATCCCCAATTTACGTGTAGGATAGGCAACCCAAAAAAAAATTATTTTACGATTTTAGAAGACTCATACCAAATCACAGCTTTTTAGCACTAAGAGTCTCTGAGCTAAGCCGCGGACAGACAGATGGACATAGCGAAACTATAAGGGTTCCTTGTTAACTACGGAACTCTAAAAAACTGGCCAAGTGTGAGTCGGACTCGCGCACGAAGGGTTCCGTACCATTATCTATAAAAACGGCAAAATCTAGGCAAAATCATGTCTGTTGTATGGGAGTCCTCCTTAAATATTTATTTTATTCTGTTTTTTAGTATTTGTTGTAATAGCAGCAACAGGAATACATCATCTGTGCATTTCAACTGTCTAACTATCACGGTACATGAGATACAGCCTGGTGACAGACGGACAGACAGACAGACAGCGGAGCCTTAATAATAGGGTCCCGTTTTACCCTTTGAGTACGGAACCCTAAAAAAGTTCAATGCTTGTTTTCGGAGTTTTGTTTTTTTTTATTTTATTTTAGTAATTTTATTTACATAAATGGAATGCTGCGTGCTGATTTTTTTTCTCTTCCGTCCAATGTTATGGGGTGTTGTGTGGTTGTGCGAAAACTATTTTTTATTCACGGATCCGTTTGCGAAATATTAAGCTTTAAAGTGCACATTTTTGTAAGAGTCAAGTGTTTGTGTGTGTGTGTTTTTGGATAGTTATGTGAAAAAAGTCATGGCAGTAGTAATCGAAGTTAAAGGAAAACTATATCACGGCTAAGTATGGTTTACAAGTTCACGAGTTATAAGTGACCAACTTACATTTGCAGTTGGAATGTATGGGAGAAAATGTTTATCAACTACAACGTTAAAGTTTGTTCTTGGGATAAATTGGTCCCAACTACGGAACATTTCATTGTCCTGTGGCGGTATCTACATCGCCACATGCAAACTACGCATCAAAAATCTGACGTCACACAAAAATCCTGACGTCACATAAATCTTGACGTCACATAAATCCTGCATCGCGCAATTAAAGTTTACCGTGCAATGGACATATATACAAGAAACCGACATCAATCGTCGGGCAGTTGCCCGCCAGACACAACACCCGTCTGGTCGGAGGATCCTCCCTTTTCTATGATGGATGAGTGAACTTTACACCCTGTTCCTCATAGTCCTAAAGTCCATTTCTACGCGGCGTTTACTGGACACATTTCTGTCGTGCTCTAGTGTGGACTAAACCGACGAATGTGTGCACGGCAGTACTGCGCGGCATATCCGACACACGCCGCGCACTTCAGTTGGCATGAAAGCAATTGCGTGTGTTGTAGCTTTGCTTATAATTCGACGAATGTTTGCCTAAAAAGTTCGCGCGCGGCCACCGCGCACTATTTCTGCTCAATGTTTGGACAAACCTTTACACCCAATGTGTTTTTGCCTGTTTAAAAAGTTAATTAATCGGGTGTACGGTCACTCCAAAGTTTCAAACTACTTTCGAACGGACCCGTATCTACATTGACGGACTTAGAGAGCAGGCACTACCTACCTTAATACCTGGTCACGAATAAACTTGGGCTCCGTACAGACTCCACGTGACTAACAGTGTGATTAATTTGGTGCGGCTAGCTAAAGGTTAATCGTTGCAAAAAAGTTTGTGTTCGCGAGGTCTACTGTTCGCAGAACTACTAGGTAGTGTTAAATATTGTTCATATTTTTATTGTCCTACAATAATACCATAATGTTAAGTTTGTAGGAGGAAGGCAATTAATACGCATGGAAGTGATTTACACACTGATGCTTTATTTTGGAAAACTCAAAGACAACAGGACGTGGCTTATGTCGTACTGACAGTTGTCACATATCAACCATTCACAGCTATGGTTGCGTTCAAACATATAGTGTGAGCTTATGCCGCCTGTGATACAGCCTAACATTATAATACCATTGTAAATTATTTCTAAGATATGTATAAACATTTTACCAATTTTAATACTGTTTTTTTTTGTTTTTATTATTTTTATTTTTCTAGGTACTAAAACATTCAGCACAATAGTAACGAACTGGTGAGGCGGGGTCGCAATAGCACAGGACCCTTAGACAGTGAGGCGAGGTCGCGGCAGACCACGTAGGGGATGGCGGGACGAGCTGGATAGGTTCCGTCAAAACTGGAAGAAGGACGCGCGGGCTCGCGAAAGATGGAAGGAGTGGAGGGAGGCCTTTGCCTAGGAATGAGACAGCGAAGGCAAGGAAAAAAAAACATTATATTTAGCCTTAGATCATTTGATCTTAGTATATAGCGATCACTTAAAATCTTAAAAAAAAAATAGTATCAGAAGGTTTTTAAATTTCAACTTGAACACAAAACGATCGTTTGGGGACAATCCACTCAAGTGTCAGACAAAACCTAGGTTTTTTTTTTGCTACGTCGTCTTTCCTCCGCCAAAGCAGGTTGGAGCGAAGAAGACCTGCTGCACGCTAAAACTGCGATTAAAAGGAGAGTGTCCAAAAGGCAAGCGGCAAAAACACTTACTCGTAACATCGTAACATCCCATTCACTACGTTAAGAGAGCGACTAAACAATGAGAACATAAGCAGCTCAAGATTAGGTCGTAAGCCGGTTTTTAGTCAACAGTAAGCAAAAAAATTGTTTTACTATTACCCTTTTACTTGAGCGGCACTACCCACAGCCACGGGCCATGTTATGGTGCTCAAACATGTTTTTTTTCGTAAGCTTTACTACCAATGCTATGTAAAAGATAAATACGTTTTGTGTTAAAATGTTGATTACTGAATAGTTAAACCTTTGTTGTCTTTCATATATATAAACCAATATATTATGAAAAAAAAATACAGCGTTTTTTCCTTCTCTGAACTCTATATTTAAGATCCTCTCTCTCTCCCTCTACATCTTTCGGCCATACTTTCACCTGGCATTTAGCCCAACTGACGCACTTTTTCTTGATTTCGTCCTCTGCTGAGGGGGGCTTTTCGGTCTTTTTGGTCGTGGTGCCTTTACCTACCGGATACCAGGTGCTCGACGTTAGATCATCCTCTCCTCCCAGCAACATATGCGGAGTAGTCATATCATATTTGTTGACCCAATTCAGCAGCTTTGTACTTAATTTCATCTCGCGCGCGTGCGCTGTTATAGTTAATGTTTCTGGGGATGGGGAAGACATCTGGTGGTCAAATAAATCTGCGTCACCACGAAGGTTATCCTTCGCATCATCATGTTTGAACGCTGGCTGTGGTGGTTTTGGTTTATATTTGGAATCCACTAGGCTGTAGATGTCATGCATGGGTACCACATGCCGCAGTCGGAACTCGGTGCAACTCACGGAGCACAATATTACGAATAGAACAGCGAAGTGCACGAAAAGGTTCCGCATTACGTTTACGGCAGCAACCATTGAGCATAATTATTTTCTATGCATATTAATGATTGGATTTGTAATCAGAATGTTGTGTTTTGGTACAAAAATTACCGAATGTTGTTATTACTTTATCGTCTGTTGCACATGGGCGAGTACATTTCGATTAAGAAACACCTCGATTTTGAAGTGCAAGTACTTTTATTATGCTTTAATTAAATTATTATTCGGGGACCAAGATACATCGAAACTCTAGTCTAAACCACCAGGGATAGTATATATAGTTTTTATGGTTAGTACTCACTGAAAGGGAACCTATAACCGTGTGACCGCATATTCTGTTATCACAGAAATTATCACAGAATACGTTTCACCATAGCCTTTATTAGTAATTTTTATTCGCCGTAGTCGGGTAAAAAAAAAGAACAATAAAAGTAAAGAAAGAATGAAAAATAATGTAAATGTTTAGTAAAACAAAAACACTATAAACAAAGCTTTTATTTGTAATATATTTACAACATTATATAAATCGGAATTATGGAAGAATGACTTTAATTATCTATGAAGAATGACTTTAATTAACTGAATAATATCACAATCACAATAATTTTACAAAACTATAATAATAATAAACTGATAATAAGTAAAGAAAAAATAAGATGTTTTGCTTACAACTTTCAACTCGACGATCAGAAACAAAGTTTAAGGACAATTCAATAAATAGGTGCAATATTAAAAAAAAACCACAAAGCCTTTGTCCGAGCTTCCCTTTCAATCTTTCAGAAATATAATTATCGTGATGTTAGACTTGATATTGTTTATTTTGACAAAAAAATTCTTCGCTGCGTTTCACTCTTTAACAATATTAATAATTAAGCTGTATTAATCACTCCACTAGACGTAGCCAGAGCAGTCCGTCCGTTACCGAACTGGAAATCACCGGGACCGGACGGACTGCACAACTTTTGGTTAAAATGGCTAACTAGTTCACACACTCGCCTGGCATCTCAATTCCAGTCATCCTTAGAGTCTGGGTCGCTACCACAGTTTCTAACAACAGGCGTTACCCACCTGCTCCATAAGTCAGGTAGCCCCGCGGAACCCAAGAATTATAGACCAATCACATGCTTGTCGACGGTCTATAAACTTCTTACATCCATTTTAAGAGTGAAAATAAACATACACATTGATAACAATTCAATAATGTCCGCCTCTCAAAATGGATGTAAGAACGGGTCCCGCGGTACTAAGGAGCTACTCCTCATCGACATGGCCATCAGCCAACAGGTTCGTCGATCCCGTAAGGACCTGTCGACATGCTGGATAGACTACAAGAAGGCCTACGACTCGGTGCCACATACATGGCTCATGAGAGTGCTGGAGTTGTACAAGATTGATGCAACTCTACGCACCTTCCTTGAGTCGTGTATGAGGCAATGGAGGACGGTTCTTCGCTACCCGAGATGTCGACAGATCCAAGGGATTGATGAACCTGTATGGATTAAACGGGGAATATTTCAGGGCGACAGTTTGAGTCCGCTTTGGTTCTGCTTAGCCCTGAATCCTCTAAGCACACTGCTGGAGGATTCAGGCCTGGGCTATCGGCTGAGGAGAGGTGGTCAGGAAATATCTCACCTCCTCTACATGGATGACCTGAAACTCTTTGCTCCCAACGAATTGCGACTGATGGAGCTACTGATGGTAACTGAAACCTTCAGTAACGCCATCAGGATGGAATTTGGTGTGGACAAATGTGCAGTCATGCATGTAAAGGGAGGGGAGATTATGGAATCAGAGGGAATTCAACTTTCGGATTCCATATACCTCAGGTCCCTCTCCTCATCCGAAAGCTATAAGTATTTGGGTATGTCGGAAGCGTTAGGCATCAATGTTGCTGACATGAAGCAATCGTTGAAGGAGCGCTTCTTTGGCCGCCTGAAGAAAGTATTAATTAGTCTTCTCTCAGGCGGAAACAAGGTGCGCGCCTTCAACGGTTGGGTCATGCCGGTTCTAATGTACTCTTTCGGCATACTCAAATGGACTCAGACCGAACTCGAAGCCCTGGATAGGAGGGTCCGTACACTGCTGACCGCAAACCGGATGCATCACCCACGATCATCGGTGATGAGATTGTACATCCCGCGGAAGAGCGGGGGTCGAGGCTTTTTAAATGCGAAGACCCTCCACAACCGCGAGGTGTGCAATCTCCGAGAATATTTTTTAAAAGCCGAAGAGGGTATGCACCGCGATGTGGTGGCAGTGGACAAGGGACTCACCCCGCTCTCCATGGCTAAAGAGAACTGGCGCAAACCTGTGGTACTTACTACAGAAGACCGCAAGGAGGTATGGCAAAGCAAGGAGCTTCACGGGCGCTTCTATCGGGCTCTTCATGAGCCCGGTGTAGATTTCTTAGCGTCCGTATCCTGGCTACGTTTCGGTGACCTCTTCGGGGAAACTGAAGGTTTCGTCTGTGCAATTATGGACGAAGTTATCTTGACGAATAACTACCGGAGGCATATTATGAGGGACGGGACGGTTGACGTGTGTCGGGCATGCCACCGTCCGGGTGAGTCCATCAGACATATTATCTCTGGTTGTTCCCGTCTGGCTAACGGTGAGTACTTGCACAGGCATAACCAAGTGGCCAGGATTATTCACCAACAACTTGCCTTGAAATATAAACTTGTGGACTCTGAGGTACCGTATTACAAGTATGTGCCCGACCCGGTTCTCGAAAATGACCATGTTACGTTGTACTGGGATCGGTCTATCATTACCGACAGGACTATTGTTGCCAATAAGCCTGATATAGTAGTGATAGACCGATTAGCGCGCCGCGCAATGATAATCGATGTTACCATCCCACATGACGAGAACCTCGTGAAAGCTGAGAAAGAGAAACAAATAAAATATCTCGACTTAGCACACGAGGTTGTCGACATGTGGAATGTGAACTCGGCTATCATTGTGCCGATTGTCGTAACGGCCAATGGCCTGATGGCCAAAAGCCTCGACCAACATCTCTCGAGGCTCTCGTTAGGCGGTTGGATCAAGGGCCTGTTTCAGAAAGCAGTACTCCTTGACACGGCTCGCATTGTGAGGAGGTTCCTGTCTCTGCAGCCCTAACCACCGGTAGCTTGGACCCCGCTCCCGACACCGGTGGATTTCTATTTTTTATATTTTTAAATGTTTTTATATTCTTATATTCTAATATTTAAAAATGTAATTTATAAGTGAATTAATGAAATAAACGAAATTAATAATTATATCGCGATGCGATTCCGAGACTAGGGAACATCTTGAAATAAGTCACGTGTATGGAAATGGAATGTCTGTAAAGATTTAACTTTGGAAGCGTCGCTGAGTTTGGAAGCGGGACTTATATGTTGACACACTCGTATGCGGCACATCAAATGATATATTATATGGGCCTGTCTGGTACGGATTGGTTCGATACTGATCATGCCGAGTTATCTTGCGTTGAGTGGACTTAGGATGTTTCTCAACCAAGTCGATAGGCCCCGATCGACTTGTTTGGTGGTTCAAAATATGTTGATAAAGTTCCGTATGTCGGGCGCTCCATGGCCGGTTAAGGCCAATCGAAGCCAATGGAGTCGGTGGAGAAGCGCCCTTACTAGTCGGCTTAGTTCCAAATGCGTTGGTTTTTGATGAAATACCTCTTGATGCCCTACTTTGGAAAAACAAATTTGGAACACCACGAGAAGAATGAAGTCGCAACAATGCCTGAGGTGATGTTCTTCTTTGAAGATGAGGGGTTCTTGATTCTCCAAGCGCGGCATTCAGCAAGCGTGGAACTTCAACATGTGTTGATAAAACTCCAGCAACATCACGTGCCGCCTTCTGTTTCATAAGTAAGAATGATTGCACGTTAAAAAGCCTCGCTCCTTTAGCACTAGTAGTCTTTTCTTCACAACTCCACTCAGGAAAGCGTACCGGACCGCATGCAGGGAGGGCTGTCTTCTTAGTTGGCATCAGCATCGTTTCTGGCGGTCTCAATCGCATGGCTTTTGAATTTTGATATCTTGGCACCGGCTCCATTGTTTGACGCAATTGTATATTGGATAGCACCGACGGTAAGTAGCTAATAATTATGATATAACAAAGACTCCGAAACATTACGTGTCAGGAAATAACCATCACAATGACCGTATAAATAATCAAACTTGTATTCAGATTGTTTTGATTTTGTATGAACATTATTTCATGGCGTGTAATTCTTAAAGGTAATAAATAGGTTATAGGTAATACGGGCTGGTATCCGCAACTCTACGTCAAAGCGCGTATTTTGCGTAAGGGTGGGAAAATTGCTTATTCGATCCACCCCTCTCCTCAAAGTGGTGGTGGAAGAACATTCCAACAGCGCGTGACTGATAACTTGAAATACCCCCTGAATGCTGTAGTTCTGTGCACTGACACCGACAGTGGACTTACCATGGAGCGAAGACTATACCTACTTTAGATGGTATTGTTTCCAAGTTAGCTTTTCATAGAGATAGTATGTATGGTGTATGAGTTGTAATGATAAATATCATACAACAGGTTTTTTAAATGAAGCTTCCTCCTCGCAACCACCTTTAATCATTTTATGTAGTTGGTTAATTAGAGTAACATCAGTCATCAACAGTCCAGCAGAGCCAGAATCGTTTCTTCACCCGGTCACGGTGCTTCCAGGATACTACCCACAACATCAGCCAGAACCGTTGCAGTACCTCTACCGTTTCTGAAACCCGACTGCAGGTCAGGAAAAATGTTATTAGTTTCGAGGTATTGAATAACCTGCGAGTATACTACACGTTCCAGGATTTTAGACAGGCAAGGTAGAATGCTTATTTGGTCTCAAGTCCTTTATGTTAACAGGGTTATTTTTGGGGATAGGGCGTACAAAATAGCGCACAGCCAAAGGTCGGGGAATGTACGCGTTGCTATGGACCGGTTAATGATATCAGCAATGGCTTGCAAGGTTTTTTGGTAATATTCCAGTTAAAACTACTGAAGCTTTAAATTCCTCACCCGTGCTTTCTGCTGCCTTACTTAGAAATAATGTAAAGGCATGCCCTTTGGAGTTAAGGTTTCAGCATACAAACCCCCAGGCAGTTATAAAAGCTTTTAAAGATCTTAAAATTAAATCAACAGAAGATCTATGGGGAATGTCTGTAAAAGTCTGTAGATCTATCATCGAAACCATTGCGGCCTATCTAGCTTTCATATTTAACACCAGTGTAGACCAAGGAGTCTTTCCGGATCTCATGAAACACAGCAAAGTAGTTCCTTTGTTCAAATCCGGTGATAGTAAGGAACCTAACAATTATAGGCCTGTGTCAATTCTGCCAGTTCTCAGTAAGGTGATTGAAAAGTTGATGCTCAATCAAATGTTACGTCACTTCAATAAAAATTCCATCTTTCATGAACAACAGTACGGTTTCACCAAAGGGCGTTATACCACTGACGCGGCGGGTTACCCTAATAAAGAACATTTTTAACGCCTGGGAAGAAGCACAGGATGCCATTGGAATCTTTTGCGACCTCTCGAAAGCGTTCGATTGCGTCGACCATGAGACACTTCTGCTGAAACTAGAGCACTATGGGGTTAGAAATACAGCTCTTGATTTACTAAGATCATATCTGAAAGATAGGAAAGTTAAAGTTCAAGTAAACGGCATAAACTCATTGGGGTCTGAAATGGCAATGGGCGTTCCTCAAGGCTCGATATTAGGTCCATTCCTCTTCTTAGTTTATATTAATGATTTACCCCAATTACTTCTAAATCAACCGAAGATGGTGTTATTTGCAGATGACACATCACTGATTTTTAAAATAAATCGACGATCACAAAATCTTGACGACGTGAATAGCTCTATTCTTCAGGTCCAAGATTGGTTTACAGTAAATAATTGGTACTCAATGAAAAAAAAACCAAATGTATTCGATTTACATTACCTAATGTTAGAAGTAGCGAATGTGACATCATATTGAATGGAGAAAAACTAGAGTTTATTAATGAAACAGTTTTCCTGGGTATCACGCTAGACGAGAAATTACAGTGGGGACCTCATATAAAATCTCTTGCGGGGCGGTTAAGCTCGGCCGCTTATGCTGTCAGAAAGATAAGACAGTTAACAGATGTAGAAACCGCGCGTTTGGTCTATTTCAGTTACTTCCACAGCATTATGTCGTATGGCATTTTACTGTGGGGTCGGGCTGCTGACATTGAATCCATCTTTATTTTGCAAAAGAGAGCTGTCAGAGCCATTTATAATCTATGTCGCCGCGAATCTCTCAGGGAACTATTTAAAAGGATTAATATTATGACGGTACCTTGCCAATTTATTTATGAGAATATTATGTATGTAAGAAAAAATTTAAATCTATTTAAGAAAATAAGTGACAGACATAATTTTAATACTAGAAATAAAGATAAAATAGATCAACCATTTTTCAGATTAGCTAAAGTACAAACATCTTTTATGGGGTACTGCGTTAAATGCTATAACAAAATACCTTGTGATATATTGCAATTAAATGAAAGAAAATTTAAAACTCATATAAAAAGTACACTTTGTAAACAAGCTTATTACAAATTAGAGGATTATATCCAGGATAAGAATGCTTGGAAACATGCTGGTCTTGCTCCATAGGACAATTTAGAGTCTGGACAAAATCAAACTGGTTGCTGGTTTAGTTGTATATTTTGTTGTTTGTATGTCATGGATTTTTACACTCTGTGATTGCTTGGAATCACGCACTGACTTATTAGTGTTGCTTGTAAGGATGTTAGGAATATTGTAATATCGTATACTTTTACAGTGTTTGTAAGTGTGTGGGCGCCATGTACCTGTCACATAACTGATTTATTTGTCATTGCTCCATTTATAATATTTTTTTTGCCTTTTGTGGGACAGTAGTCTTATTGTGGGTGCATGGTCTTCACATATAATTATATAATTCATGTATACAAAATATTGTAAACATTTTTGAAAAGAGTAACGGTGGAGTTTCTTGCCCATTCTTCTCCATACGAAATCTACCTTTTGGAATGGGCAACTAGAATCAATTCTATTTCTTTGTTTGTTTTTCATTGACGTTCAAAAGTGCCTTTTATGTGCCTATTTGAAATAAATTATTTGACTTTTGACTTTGACTTTATTGGCCATTTAAGAGATATCATATCGAGACTTATACCGTCGACACCCTTTACATTTGACCCTTGACTCTTGATTGTCTTAAGAACTGATTATGAGGCCGAGCAACATCTAGGAAGTAAAACAATCCTCAAAACCCCAAAGCCTCAAAGTCCCAAAGGCCTCAAAGTGAGATAACTGTGAGCTATTATGACTACAATTACCTGAGACTTCCAGAATCAAGTCATTGATTTCATCAAGGTTTTTGAAGTGACTCGGCAGCAGTCATTGCTTATTATGACGTAGAAGCACATCTGATTTTAAATTGCGCCCCAAAATTTCGGGTCATTTATTCGGTAATTAATGCTTTTCTTGAAATATGCCGTCTTCTCACTAACTAGTGCCGTAACTCCTTGGTGCTTCAGATCCAGATAATACTCTATATGACCCGGTAGTTTAGATTTACGAAATCTAACCCTGGCTCCATCTCGCAAAGTCGACATCAGACTGATTTTTTCAGTTATCCATGTAGTAGGGTTTTAAATGTCTTCTCTTTCCCTTTACATCGTGAAGATGCGTAGCTCTGCGGGAAGCAAACCCTCGCATCGGCTCTATTCAGAGCTGTTCTTACCTTGCCACGCTTGCGCTCCAGATCAGTGCCCCACTAGGGTTGTTTTCCCGGTGTGTTGCGCTTCGTGGACTCTGGGCAGCCAGTTTGTTAGCTGTCTTTGATTGACTTAGTAAGATGGCTTATTATTGTACTTCAATCTTGTCGTGGCCACAAATTTCGACGGGTTACTTAATGTCACAAGCTTACATTCAAGGTTGCGTGTGTAGGTGGCTCAATCCATGTTATTCAGGTTCTAACGTGGTGATGTTGGTAGCACACAGACCTGGATGTCGAAGCGGATCCACCTGTGATCAGAGCAGAAGGCTTCCTTGGAGACCTTGTCACCTGGTAGTGATTTCCGCCGCGCTCTCTGTTGCTAGAGTGAGATCAATGATTGTGACGAACATTGAATATTCGGAGCCAGTGTATATTAGGAATAGTTTAGTCAAGAATAAGTAGTCAACCAAGGCCTTACCCCTCTCATTTTGCGTGTCTACCTCAAACCCGCACCTCTTAATATAGACGATCTTGGGTGATCGTGATCTGTGTCACCGCCAAGATTGGAAAGGCCTTGTATTGTTATGGGCGGTTTGCCCTAATCCACGGCCTCCAGCCAGTTTCGAAGCTGAACCGTCGCGGTCTGATGGAGGTTTGCCTGGAGGACTTTACAAGTCGACGAAAGGGACGCCATCCCTGGTCAAACCCTCCTCGTCCCCCCCGTGTGATGGAGGAGTGGACTCCCCTGCTGGTGTCTGCGGCAGTTGCTTCAGCGCCTCGCAGATAAATCCCGTTGCGGGGTCCCATATGTGAGGGACGTCAGTGAACCTGCCGTTCGGACCCTGAAACTTCACGTACACCGCCCTTAATCCTATTGAAACGTCGCTTATTGTTCCTCTTCTTAGCATGTCGATGGCAAAATTAACACGAAAAAATAAAAACATTTATACAAAATAAAAAGTTGGTGTCTTTGGTATTTTTTTTCTTTTTTGCCACCGATTACCGAAATTAAAATTATTTTTACTTTGTAATGTTTTTTTGGAAGTCGATTTTTGTAAAAAAGTTTTTATTTCTCGCTTTTTAGTGGGTCAGTTTGTAATTTATCTGAGTTACAATAGCCTAATGTCAACTGCTCATCACCTTTTACAAAATATTGCTTTTCGCGATGCAGGGATGTTAGTTTTTGAGGAGTTCACCATTAGTTCCACTTCACCGTAGGCATGTAACAAGTATAAATTGCTTGGCAACCATATTAAAGTAATCGAACGACCCGTAAAATACTTATTATTGAGTAGTTCCGTTGGGCATCTGTGGTCTTCATCATCAGTTCCAATTCACCAAATGGTGGTTTCCGAGAGTAACTGCACGAGTTACTATAAAAATACTCAAATCGCTATAGGTGTGCTTATAATATATTGAAGAGTTCCCTCGATTTCTCCAGGATCCCATCTTCAGATCCTAACTTGATGACAATGGGACCGCAAATCCGCATGACGGAGTTATGAACAAACATTTTTTTTTTATATGGAATAAGTATGTAAAAATTCGAATTAATAACCTCCTCCTTTTAGAATTCGGTTATAAAAAGGTATAGGATACTGCTCGGTTAGTCTATTTTAGTTGTTTTCACAGCATTACGAGTATGTCCTACGGTATTCTGCTGTGGGGCAAAGCTGCTGATATTCAAAATATATTTGTGCTGCAAAAACGAGCTGTTCGAGCAATTTACCAGCTAGGTGCCAGTTTCTCTGAGAGATTTTTTTAAAGAAATTGGTATTCTCACGGTGGCTTCACAATTCATCCTCGCCAACATCTTATATATTAGGCAAAATATACACTTATACACTAAAAACAGTGATGTCCACAGTGTTAACAGTAGGAATAAGGACAAACTACGAGTTCCCTTTAACCGGCTTCATAAGGTTCATAACTCATTTGTTGGGCTTTTATAACAAGCTACCCTCTTCTTTGCTAGATTTGCCTTATAATGCGTTTTAAAGCAAAAGTAAAATGCAACCTTACCAGGCGTACTACTCTATTAACGACTACTTAAATGATAAGGGTAGTTGGACGCTGTGATTAACTCAAGACAATGTTTGTGTTCTTTCTCCAGAATTAGCTTATCCACTGACAGGTTATAATTATGAGTTCATATAAATTTTTATTCTATTTTATTTGGACTGTTTAGTCAATTTATTTTTAATTTAATTTATTGTGACATAATCTACTCATTACAATGTTTTCTATATGAGTTGTATTGCAATATGTGGTTAGCTAGCGACCTTAACAATTGATAATTATAATTTTTGTCTGAGCAACCAGCAGCAGGTTCGTCATGCTCCCTTAGATGTCACTGCATGCGATAGCGTCGGGGTTTGGGTTGTCTCCTTCCCTCAAATATGGCGAGGGGGGTAATGGCTGATCTTTGCGTTATGCTCGTGAACGGGTGCTGCTTGTGTTGACTGGTCGTCTTGCTGATCTCGGTTTTGTTAATGTTATTAATAATTAACTTTTTATTTATTTTACTTCGATGGTCCTTATCATTTATAACTTCTAGTTACAGCATTAAATGGCTATATGTAAGCAGGCACGCCCTTTTTGCCTGGAGGCTTTTATTTAGTTAATTTATGTTTTTTTTTTTTTTTGGATGGTATATTGCCGTGTTCTAGCTGACATATGGCTAATAATTAGATTTATATTTTATGTTGCGTAATGTAAATGATTTTGCATACTTTTGTACAAAATCAATTGTTTCTAACTGAACAGACAGCTGTGCTGCTGGGGAGTTTGTTGCACCACTTCTTCTTCCCAGCTAAAGCACTAGGAAGTGGTGAAAGGTGGGCGTTTTGGGGGACTGTCTTATGTAATTTTGACGTTCGAAAAGTGCTAATTCTCAGCCTAGTTTGAATAAATGACTTTTGATTTTGATTTTATGGAAAAAGAATGAAAGCATTTTTTTGTTTGAAAAGAAAACTATTTCTTTTTTTTACAAATTCATTTGGTTTATTTTATTGAAACATAAAAAGTAAATTAAACTCTTATTACAAAATGACTTCCAGACTAAAAACTATTTTTATACACATTTTGAGTAACAAGAATTTGGTGAAAGATAGTACTAAACTAGTAACGTCAAAATTGTTGTGTTTATGCCATTTATGTTTCTTGTAATACAAGAAACATGTAGTAGTAGTTAGTAGTAAAAAAGATGTTTAAAAGCAAGTCGCGTGACAGCGCGCCACACAATACTTCTTGTGCTTGGCATGTGTGATAGACCCCTGACTAGAGTTTCGATTGACATGTTAGATTCGGCTTTCAGCGTTTTAAGAATAGGTATAATACTGCTTTTAAACTTGACGAGGTTACCGACATTGTTGGTAGGTGCTGTCTAGGAGTTGGTTCTGACAGGATTGCGTGTTTTTGCGCTCGTGGCAAATATAGGCGTCGTGCTGCTCTTAGTCCTTTTAAATAATGATCTGCTGGGGCGTACGGTACCGAGATAGTCGAGCAGTTTATCCGAAGCTCTCGGACTAAACACATCGGCTGGACGTGTCGATGCATAATATACCATCAAGAAAGTTGGTTTGGATTTAGGAGTCGGTGTCGTGGTTCTAGGAATGCCTATAATTCTGCTGTGTAGCTTGATGAGGTTACCGACATTGTTGGTAGGTGCAGTCTTCGAGCTGGGTCTGAGGGGTTGTCGTGTTTCTGCGTTCGTGGCAAAAATTGGTGTCGTGCTGCTCTTAGTCTTTTTAAATAATATTCTGCTGGGGCGTACGGTATCGAGATAGTCGAACAGTTTATCTGAAGCTCTCGGACTAAACTCATCGGCTGGACGTGTCGATGCATAATATGACATCAAGAAAGTTGGTTTGGATTTAGGAGGCGGCGTCGTGATTCTAGGAATGCCTATAATTCTGCTGTGTAGCTTGATGAGGTTACCGACATTGCTAGTAGGTGCAGTTTTCGAGCTGGGTCTGAGAGAATGTCGTGTTTCTTCGCTCGTGGCAAAAATTGGCGTCGTGCTGCTCTTAGTCTTTTTAAATAATATTCTGCTGTGGCGTACGGTATCAAGATAGTCGAACCGTTTATCTGAAGCTCTCGGACTAAACTCATCGGCTGGACGTGTCGATGCATAATATGACATCAAGAAAGTTGGTTTGGATTTAGAAGGCGGCGTCGTGATTCTAGGAATGCCTATAATTCTGCTGTGTAGCTTGATGAGGTTACCGACATTGCTAGTAGGTGCAGTTTTCGAGCTGGGTCTGAGAGAATGTCGTGTTTCTGCGTTCGTGGCAAAAATTGGCGTCGTGCTGCTCTTAGTCTTTTTAAATAATATTCTGCTGGGGCGTACGGTATCAAGATAGTCGAACCGTTTATCTGAGGCTCTCGGACTAAACTCATCGGCTGGACGTGTCGATGCATAATATGACATCAAGAAAGTTGGTTTGGATTTAGAAGGCGGCGTCGTGATTCTAGGAATGCCTATAATTCTGCTGTGTAGCTTGATGAGGTTACCGACATTGCTAGTAGGTGCAGTTTTCGAGCTGGGTCTGAGAGAATGTCGTGTTTCTGCGTTCGTGGCAAAAATTGGCGTCGTGCTGCTCTTAGTCTTTTTAAATAATATTCTGCTGGGGCGTACGGTATCAAGATAGTCGAACCGTTTATCTGAGGCTCTCGGACTAAACTCATCGGCTGGACGTGTCGATGCATAATATGACATCAAGAAAGTTGGTTTGGATTTAGGAGGCGGCGTCGTGATTTTAGGAATGCCTATAATTCTGCTGTGTAGCTTGATGAGGTTACCGACATTGCTAGTAGGTGCAGTTTTCGAGCTGGGTCTGAGAGAATGTCGTGTTTCTGCGTTCGTGCCAAAAATTGGTGTCGTGCTGCTCTTAGTCTTTTTAAATAATATTCTGCTGGGGCGTACGGTATCAAGATAGTCGAACAGTTTATCTGAAGCTCTCGGACTAAACACATCGGCTGGACGTGTCGATGCATAATATGTCATCAAGAAAGTTGGTTTGGATTTAGGAGGTGGCGTCGTGGTTCTAGGAATGCCTATAATTCTGCTGTGTAGCTTGATGAGGTTACCGACATTGCTAGTAGGTGCAGTTTTCGAGCTGGGTCTGAGAGGATGTCGTGTTTCTTCGCTCGTGGCAAAAATTGGCGTCGTGCTGCTCTTAGTCTTTTCAAATAATGATCTGCTGGGGCGTACGGTATCGAGATAGTCGAGCAGTTTATCTGAAGCTCTTGGAATAAACCGATCAGCTGGACGTGTCAATGGAGGAGTCAGCGCAGCAGTTGATGAAGTTTTGGGCACTATAATATTCTCTTTTGTCTTAATACCGCCACCTTGTCTTGCAGCCATACTTACTTGTTTCCGTTCTTCGCTTTTATCAGTTCTATAAGTTTTGTATATGTACGCTTCATAAGATGATTGACAACCATAATAGTCATCTTCGAGTGAATCTATACCACAGATATTTAAGTTTCCATTTGGTGTCAATTGAGTCTTCCTGCCTTTTTGAATTAGTATACTTCCTTGATTATTGTTATTGTTTGTTTTTTTAATCAAGTTTGACATTTCTCTTCTCAATGAATTTGTGCTTATAACTGATGGAAGAACAGTCTGCATATATATTAATATTATCACTATCACCCGATGTATCTGCATCGTTATAATTGTTTATATTTGTCTGTGATGCCGTGTTTGATCGGAAACATTGTTTACCGAACTAAAATGACGAGAAACGTCACGTTCTTAGTCTTTTATCTGAATGTTGCCTGTAATGCTCTAGTGGAGCATTTCATTACAAAATTTAGAACTATATATAACGAAGGTTTACTCCATACAGGTACAAGAATTTGTTTAACGTCTTATCGTAAACTAGTTTCTCACACGATGCACAGATCTTCAAACGATATCAACCCAGTAGGTATAATCAAGCTATTATGTACAACGTCACCTTCACTTTTAAAATAAATACGCATTACGAAAGCTGACAAGTAAGTGCAAAAGTAAAATGTTTGGGACTACTTATAACTGGACTTAAAACTCGTTAGTTTAACTTTGAGTAAAATTCAGCAAGTAAATAAATAAAGGTAAACCAAGTAAGACGCATGAGGCCAACAGTTGGTCCCTCTATCTGAAACACAAACGTCCCACAAGACACTAATCATAATCTTAAACATAATTATACCGAACTTGATTAAAATTAAATAGTCGTTAGTTAACATTGTTAAAGAAAAAAATATAAAATGGTAGTAAAGAAACGTTAGGGTGTAAACATCAGCTGTACAGAGCTTAACCCATGTCAGGGGCGACAGACGGACGGACGGATTATAATAACACCCGTCTCAGCTGCCCTCGCTCTCTCCACCAGTATATACTTGAAAGACAAACGTAACTTGGGCTCTTCTGGCTACGAGATGTAGCCACAAGCTCACCTGAGAAATTCTCTATCTGTATAATATTATATTTCTTACGAATTATGGGGGTTGTCGCTGCTCTGTATCTTTCTAATAGTTTATCATGTTAGCGCCATAATTGACCATGGACCAAACATCCGTTTAAATTGAGGCATAAAAAAAAAACTAACCTGCATAATTGGAACAGCAATATGCCAGCCACAGCAATGCTGGACATAAGGCCAGTCCAGCCTGTCAGCGATCATTGCCAGGATGGCATCGGGGTTGGGGCGCACCCGGCGCATCAGTGACGCACGCCTCTTGCGCATAGAAGCATGGAAACAATCAGTGCGTGCCATCGCGAACATCCCTGATGCGCTACAGGGGGAAGCTCCAACAACGCTCAGAAAAAGAAATAAATAAATAAAGGAAATTGCCGTTATAGAGAATTCTAAGGGCCTAAACAAGTGACATGCTCCATTTCAAGCAAACGCGTGTAAAATCGCTTCTCCGTAAACGCACTCATACAACGCCATAATATGTTTGAATTATTCAGGGCGGGCCGCGCCGCCCATCGCCACGCTCGTCGCCCCGCGTCTCCGTAAATCAGGCCTTTGCGTAGACCCTCAGGTGTCAAACGCCTGGTGTGAAAATCTACGCTCAATCTCTGACAATAGTCTCCATAGCTAGATACGAAATTCCTTCAGTCTTTAGATGAGATCACAGGTAATATCGCCTTAATTCTCGAAGGATCACTCAAATGAGAAAAACATCCAGTTAATGGTGGCTAAAGAAACAGTGAGAATTACATTTTAGATTAAAAATAACCCACCTACTATTAGAATGAAATTCCTTGTAAATAAGACATAAGCTGGCAATTAATCAGGGCAGCAGTAGAAACAAGCTAATAATATTAGTGTTGTGGATCGCTGGTCTCATCACAGAACCAGCCAGCACCCTTTAAATTAACTGTGACTTGACAGTTAACAAGTCATTTGCATAAGATTCACCCTTGACTAATTGCCGGAATTTAAAAAATAGCCAAGAGTTTCGGGGAAAAGTTCTACCATTAAAATGGAAGAAAAATTTTACCTTTTTTTATTTTATTTTTTATTTATGTATAACAATAAAATAAAGGGTATTTTTTGTGATTAAATCAAAAGATTCATTCATTTAGCATAAGAAAGGATATAGTTGCACATAATATGTACTCAAACTCACATAAAGTCTGCACTATTTTCCACGAAATGTCATACGCATCGCGAAAATTCGTATAGTTATAATAACACTGTATCCATCTTGTTTTTCTAAGCAAGATAAGCAAACGGTTACATCCACCGTTATACTAAATCTTTATGGGAAGGGCGGAGTAATTCGTTCTAACTAAAGACAATTTCACGAGGATAATTGTATCATCTCCGTCCATATTACGCGGCGTTGCCCTGAGAGGAGATAACGCGGTGTTTGTATGATGATTACTTTCCAAGTTTTTGTGGAATCGCCGATAGAGTGGCACGACTAGCTGTGTGTGCGCCATTTTTGAGTTCATCTACATAATTGGAGCCGCGCAAGGTTAAGTGAGGGTTTGTGTTCTAAGTAAGTAGCTTATCTCGTCTGAAGCTTTGTTTCTTGTTATTGGTTTTCTTTTGGTATGTAGTACGTAGCTGGTTTAGATTCACAGTAGCTTCTGCCCGCTACTCGCATGGAAGTCGGAACACACTATAATTTATACTAAAATAACAGCCACATTTTTATAAAAAATCCCTGTATGTAGTCCCTGAGTGTCGTTGGTAGTTTTGGTCCCAGCAGCCACAATATACAGAGTCAGGACTGGTGACGCGGGACCAAGTGACGTACAGTTGTCCATCCGAGGACCAGCTGTCTATGCAAAATTGTGACAAAATCTATCCGGTAGTACTTGCGTGATGCTGGAACATTCATTAAGACAAACAAACAAACAGACAAAAAATCCATAAACTATATTTTCGGCATAAGAATCGTTACCAGATCCTACAAACTAAAACTAATATTGTACATTGAATATTTTTGAAAAAACAACAACTTTTTTCAAAAATATTCGACAGTTTGGTCTTCGCTACGATTTTATGATTATGTATAGATTCAGAAGTCAGACCTGATACCCGGCTGTTTGCTGCGTGATGCCTGTTAGAGCCTACCAGCGACTTCGATCTGCAACTCCTCGGTTAGCTATGAGTAGTGTGCAAGTTTATTTAAGTACGTAGGCACTTTATCTATGTCTATTATGTCAAAGCAATACTTACGGGCTCCAGTCACGCAGCACCGCGCGCCGGCCCGCTCGCCTCGCCGTGCTGCCTTCACATGCACACACTTGTTCTACTTGTGAGTCACTTGTGCAAACTATTTCGCACTGAAAGCACACAAAATATTAAGTGCGATTATGTTAGTTGTGGTTTAATTTATTTAATGAAGGCATGACAAGATAAACAAGTGCCGTTTCATCTAAAGGCAGTTATGGTGAATGATGGTGGTCTTTAGGAATGAGGAAAGTAATTCATCACTTTTAATTTCCGTAAATCGAAAAGCAATTTATGAATTAAGCAAATTGAAGGGCGCCACTCAAAGTTATCAGTTGCAAAAGTCTCAACTAAGTGCATATTTTTATTCAATATGAGAAATATATTTATGATATATATTAAGGTTTTGATTACCGAGCTTTGAAAATATAGTCGCAAGTTTATTGATGAGAATTACACGATACGAACATATGCCAGTATTTCATCATTGAAACGTTTACTTATAGCTTGAAAAAATTCACCTTTCAGAAATTGAATGCACTTTTAATATCTAAAAGAAGCTTGAAAAATATTAACAAAGCTACAAAGATTTGAGGAAAGACCAGTATTTAAACGTTTATGATGCTAGTTTTATTGAAAAACAAAAGTATCTAAGCAATAAAATACAAAAAAGTAATATTTTCCTGATAGTCTAGTGCTAGTAGCAAGTGCACTTGAACGCACCTCCGTGCAGTAGGCACGTGCATCGCAAACGCGGAACTTACTTCTCTACCGACTGCAATGTGTCTTACACAGAATGAAATTTTATTTTCATTGTTGAAAACCTTATGTGCAATGTATTGGCGAATGAAAAAGTTGTTAGCGAAGCTATTTTGGCAGTTTTTAGCAAATTCCTGTAGAGGCTAAATTATAATTCTTTATGTTTTTGTTTCAAACAAAACAATCGACGTCCAATAAAAACACTACAAAGTGAAACATAACTATAATGTCGGAAGTCGGTTTGGTTTAGAATTTTCGTTTTCTGCCACCGACGTCCGACATCCGACGTCCGACATCCTTCATCACTTTATAGTGATTTGTTTTGAAGTCGGTTGTTTTATTTGTAAAGAGTTTTTATAATTCACTTTTTAGTTGTGATACCAACCCCTCACCAATTCGAATACCACGAACTGCAAGGTAAGTAACAGTGATAGGAAGTTACTATAACACCATACACATAGACTAAGTGGGGAAATACGTGTTATTGAAGCTAACACATAAATAACACAAAACTATGATAAAATTAAACGCAACCACCGCGCAAGCTTCATATAGCAAATTAAAAAACAATTCTCAAAATCGGTCCACAATTAACGAAAATATCGATGGACACAAAAAAAAAAAACATACAGACGAACACAGAACCTCCTTATTTTTGGAGGTCGGTTAAAACATAAGATTTATGTTACAGTAATAGTTAAAAAAGTAATTTCAAAACTAAAAATCCCGACTACTAAATAATACATAGGTACATCCTTAACTGAAAAGAGAATAATAACAAGCATTATATGTTGGTGTCGCAGGCGTGGCGGACCGACACAAGTTACACCATATTTCAGGTTATTAGTTTGTCCCGCCTGCAATACCAAAATTCTACAGATGTTAATGCTCATTTTTTTCTCTTTTCAGTTGTGTGTTTTTAAATTTGTTTTTATTTGATTTTGTAATCTGTTCTTTTTATATCTAACTGACTTTGTTTCAAAATGATTAAACGAGGCGCTGATTTGCCAAAGCGGCGTAAGGTCATTCCTAGTCTTAGTTGAATCGCATTGTAAACGACTATAGTCGACTACTGCTACGCTTGGCTTCGTCTCGTAGCTTGCTACGCCACACGTAGCACAGCCCTACACACAGATGCGCTACGGCGCGAGCGCGGCGTACTCCAACAGCGATGCAACTTTTATTGGAAAACTTCACCCGAATTTACATGTCCCGCACATTATTAAAAACGCTAGTAAAACTTTTAGCTCCCTCTTTACAACCATCTACAACCCTAACATCTTAGCATTAAGAACCACTTTCGAATACATCAGAAGCAAATAAAAGTAGTCAAAGGATTTGTTTCGGAGCCAAGAGTTTGAATTTTAAGTGTTGCCCGACTCCGGCGTTTACCTGTGACGCTAAAATAGTTGTTTAATATACAATAGGCTTTTACAATGTGGAATTTATTGGCGAAACTTTGCAAATAAACTTATGTATTTGTGATTCTCGTGCAGTTTTTTATTCAGATAGTACAACTGTATTGAAACCGTACAAAGGTCGGTTCGTTTGATTCACACAACAACTGAATTTTAGACACCTTTGTAGTAAAAGAGTTTTTTGAATTGTTTTTTTTTTTTTTCTAAGTTGTAACTTACATGATGCTTCGATACAGACAGACTGATGACACAAAACCTAACTAATAGTTAATCTGACTTTATGCTTCCTGTCATTTAGTAGCAGCAGGTACCAAGTAATAAACATATTTTTTGGAAATAATGAATGAATGAGAAAAGCCGTACACAACACAGGATTGAATCTTTAGTGACTTCGTAGTCATCAAAAATAACTGTAAAAAATCTCAAAAAAGAATGATCAAATGTTTGAATTAGGTAAACTATGTATTTACATTATGACATCCCGTATCCATAGCGGCACTAAATTATCTATGAATTGGGCACTTCGCTCGCCTCCTATATTTACCCAATTAGGGAGGTGTGCCTTGCGACTGCGAAGTTTCCGCACGAAGTTAGGCGTGCACACAGCGCTTTTGAGTTCATGTCCCCGCGCGCGGCGCTGAGTCATCGACGCAAGGCGAGGTGGCAAGTATAGATGATCCCTGTTCGACCTACTGCTACGGGTTGGTAGTTGTCCCACTGCAGGGCAACCTCATCATCATCATAATAATTATACCGATTTACCCCGTAAGGCGCGGCAGAGGTATTTCGGACACCCACCCACATACCCACATTTCACCAGTTATGTTAAAATTTCATTAAACTACTGATAATGGCAAAGGGCTCGTCCACCTTTTGCCATTACCCGTTTACAAACCCAAACTCCGGGCTACTAATCGAAAAACCCAATTACACTGGGTGGACTCGGGAGTTGAACCAGGAACCCACGCTCAGAAGTTATGCTTGCGACTAATAAGTAGCTCAACGACCTCTTTTCATTACCCGACTCTTCTTTCTTTTTATCCAACTTCTAGGAAGGGTAAGGCTAGGTAGTGAACTTGCGTTCACTACCATCCCACCTAAGGGTAGGCGAAAATAACAGATCAACCGTAGCTTCGAATAACTTAACCCGACACTTTGAAATAGCAACCATCGCGGCCTCGCATCGCTTGCCCCGCCACCTCACAGGCGCTCCTTCCCCAGAGGCAAGTTTTATTGCAAGTTGCAAGCAAGTCAACTGCGCTTTGCACATAGTGTAACGCATACGTCGCGGCTGTTGCCTGCGGTACTACTCATTAATACGGTGACTTTACATAAATACACTCGATACACTAGACCAAACTGTTTGTGTTTGAGAGTATTTTTAATAGCCGTCGAGACTAGGTAGTATTATTGGGCGAAACTAAATTATTAGAACAAACTGTACCTCTATAATTAAAAACATAAATTTCATGCGGAATTAATGTTTTAAATTGTAGGTACCGGTAGTCACGAGATTTAAGCGATTTTCTCCTAAAGTGTTGATAGATATTATAATAGTCCTACGAACACAGTATTTTCGAAACCAAAATAAGTAATATGAAATAGATCTTTTCTCAAAGTTGCAATTGTAGTTTCATGAGAAAAACGCTTTTGAATTTTGCGCAACTGTTAGGTATTTATTATGCTCGTGAAATAAAAATAAGAAAGAAATACTTCCTATCAATCAATCTGATTCCAGTCTAATACCAGTATTTTACATGGAGCGATGAATCGACCCGTACGGCTGTTATTACTTAGCCACTAGCTCATACATAAATAGTATGTTAGATGAATTATAATACTCTCTGGTATCACCGAGGTAAAGCGAAACCCTTGGGGAACCTGTGTAGTAGCTGATGTAGATTATTTCCAAAACGGATGATCGGGTCGTGTTGCTTTAAAATTATTTGTTATTTGTAAGTTTAGGTATGTTTTAATACAACTTCAAAGGTACCTAACATTAAACAAATTCTACGCATTATTTAATCGCAGCGTTTGCAATGTCAATACTTTCCTTTAAAAAAAACATTTACAAAGATTTCTTACCCAGAATTGAGGCCTACTTCCAATAAAATACCACACTGCTTAACACAATTACTTTCATACGATTCAAGTGCAAAATTGTTCAAAGAAGCTCACTATAAAATTACCTGTCCGAAGTACGTTAGTCAAAGAGCGGGCTCACTAGCCGCGACTCTCATTGTCGGCCACTGTGCGTTAATCTGTCCGTCTGTCCGTCCACCCTAACATGGGTAGAAGATCCCCAGGATTCACTATGATACGCATTTTTTGCGAGGACAGTATTTCTTGGTTCATCTCTATTTAGTTAAGCCCACGTTATTATTTACATTATATTGTTTGGGCAGGGTAAGTCCTCCGCTTACTAGAGACGAGTTGGTTTAACTCATCAACAGGCTTTGTTGAATGATAAAAATATCTTACTGTTACAGTCATGTTAGTGATATTTTACGATGCAGTATGCTTGGTTTAGTGAT
Organism: Lithophane leautieri; assembly: GCA_949152455.1. Taxonomy (NCBI): domain Eukaryota; kingdom Metazoa; phylum Arthropoda; class Insecta; order Lepidoptera; family Noctuidae; genus Lithophane; species Lithophane leautieri. Next base: position 731,957 of record OX424463.1, on the reverse strand, counting down.
TCAATTTTTAATCCAGGGGGCAAGGGGGGGGGAGGATATTTCATAAAATAAATCTTATTCACTTAATTCACATTAATATGTGTGACTTCCATGAGGACAGAATATTTTCTTTAAGTGTTGTGTGTATAAAACCACGTCCAACGTTTAGTTCAAATAAATAAGTCATACAATATTTTACGCCACGAAAAACCCTTCATATTTATATTTATAGTATTCCATATTAAACCATATCAAAGAATACAATATTGCTGGAAGATGTATCTCGTATAAAATATAGTTGGCCACAATATGCGAAGATTCCACAACCTTATTTTCGCGTGTCTGTTATTGCGTTATCTTCAAAACGATGAAAACGACTAGTATATAAGTATTTATGTAAAAGCGGCCATTTTGACCGTCCGTTCGCCCCGACAACTCTGATTACGCAATTTCAGAAATTGTCTCACTATTTTCTTGGGTTACAAGCAGAACGAATTGTATAAAAGGAAATTGCATTTTAAGTTTTTGCTCTTTATGAGTTTGGAAGTTATTACTGTGTGGAATGCATTTATCACATTTACATGATGGTCTCGTAGATAGCTGGAGTCTAACTCGACATTTTGTTGCTCTGTCGGACTTTGCAGATATAGCATGCAGTAAAAGGGCTTACATTAATGAATTACTAATTAAAACTTGTAATTGAACTAAGGATTATTTAACATTATAACTTAGCTTTCCATTCCACAACAGTGAATGACAATTTAAAGCAAGCATTTTTTATTTTTATTATTACAAGCTTTATAATTATTAGCTTGATCTGTTCTCATGTGTTTCCGGTTACTCCAATTGTCATCCATTTTTCAAGTACTTCCTGGCATCCGATTGAGCTGAAACTTGGTATACTTATATAACTACCGAGACATTTTGAAAAAATGATATTATGGAGCTGATCTGATGATGGAGCCGGAAGTTGGTCATAGGAACTCTTTAATCAAACAAGATAGCACCATCGTGTTTGGACTCATGGGTTATGTATTAACAAGTGCTTTGACACTAGATGGTGTTCAGGGTCTGATGATGGAGCCGGAAGTTATTCACGGGCACTTCTCAAGTAATCCAGATAGCCCCGCCGTGATTGGATTCATAAGATTGGTTTTGACAAATGCTCTTACACTTGGTGGTGTTCAGGGTCTGGTGATGAAGCCGGAAGGTGGCCAAAGTTCCTAAAACCTTGAGGCTTATCTTTAAATGTAAGAAGGACGTTCACGCCTCAAGCTTTTAAGAAAATATTAAAGTTCTATGTTTACATAAGTTTTATTTAGTACTTTTTAGTTCATTAAAAGTTTGTTTTTACAAAGGTTTTTACTTAAATTTCTTTTGTTTTCAAACAGGTATTTAATTAAGATTGCCATGTCTCCTAGAAAGCCTTGCCCTTTACTTGTAGACTACTTACTCACCATATTACAAAATACATATTTTACAATAGTAGGTGTTTTTTTTTTTTTTTAAGATTTAATATATTCTCTATCGTTATTAACGATCTACGTGATTCTATACCAAACTTGATCTATTAAGTCTCCAATTACCATGACAGTACGTCATACGACAGCCTCAATCACCACACTTCACACATTCACAAATCACACCATATAACACAGATCAACAAGGTGTCGCATCCCTACACGCCGTAACGGTACGTCACTAATCCGGCCGAGTGATACGTCGCAAGTTGTGGTAAGCGCCCAACTTCGGCCCTTCTCAATTGCTATAATCTCTTCGCGATTGCCATTCATTTATTGTCTCGGGTTAGGGTGGTAGCTGAGTGATGAGAGGAAGCGGTTATGGAGACTTATGTTGATGTATGATAGGCACTAGGAAGTGGTGAAGGACGGGCGATTTGGGGGACTGTCTTATGTAATTTTGACGTTCGAAAAGTTCAAATTCTCAGCCTAGTTTCAATAAATGGTTGTTATAACCTATACGATCACTCATATAAACTCATTTTGTTTTTTTTACATTTTTGTTACTTATAAATAACTGTTATGTCTGTTTTCCTATCGGATTCCTTCCTTTTGACTTGCATCTTGTGTAGTGAGCTATAAAATTACCTGGAGATACAACATTGCATTACTATTATATTAACTTACAATCATATTATCATACATCACATTCCATATTCGCTAAACTTAAGGTACTACGTGAGCAAAATTGGACCCAGTCCAGTCCTTAACCTAATCGCCCCCGCTGTCGCTTGCCACAGTACCCTCACTTGAACGGGTCTCACATGGGAATAGTTGCGTTTCGCAGTTTAGATGGGTGAAGTATCCGCCGGCGAACATTAGAGGTGCGGCCCGCACTTACGTATCCGGCTATTGAGTGTGTGCCGTTTGCTTGATCTATCGTGGTTCGCTTGGTTGTGGACGCAACTTCGTGAAGTGCCAACTTTTTAGGGTTAACTTTTGTGGTACTTTCTTGACGTCAATTTTTGAAGGTCATCTAGGTTTTTTGTTATCTTTTTTCACTAAAGATTTTGTCGTGTTGTAGGTGTCGTAATTGGTACTTTTTGGAACCTTTATTAACAAAAAAATATGTAATATATAAAATGAATTTTATCAATAAAAACGGTTCTTAAAAGTACCTACATTAAATCAGACTATTTTAATCTCGCGCTATTCGAAAAATTCGAAAAAGTTGGGCAAACCTTGAGTTTCTATCTTAAGACAAAAAATGAAATCTACTGAGTAGTTAAAAAGATAAATTGCTATCGTAAACTTATCAGCCTTTGTGAGGTATTAAGAACGTGAGCAAACAGACAATCACATTACATAGCTCGCATCACACTCAGCCTTCAAATGAGCTAATATAGAATAATCACAAGAGTGGCACACCTCAGTTAATAACTCCTTTGTTTCACACACTCCTTCATTAATCATGTCTGTGACAAACTCGGGCTGTTCGCTAACTTCCTCGTTACGAACAAGAATAAAATAACCAACTAGTGTCGTTTTGAAATGAAATTAAGTTTGACAAATTGAAGGAGTGCTTGGATTATGTCTAAGTTTGATGAGTGACTTTTAGATGTACTTTGAGTCCCTACCTAGTTATACCTTTCTAGTTTTAGATTGTTAGAAAACTGATTAATAAAATAATATATTTTTCTAGTAGCTGGACGTTATTTCTCTCGGGTGTCGCATGGTAAAGAAATAAAGTGAAATCTTATCAAACTAGGCTAATGATTGGCTAACCACGTACGAGTACTGCATGTTAAAGTTGAAAAACCTAGAAATATTGATTGACTGTAATGTTTGACTTCAGCTTTTTCGACATATAGACTGGTTGACGGACAGATGCCTTATAACGTTGGATAGAAGGGATCAGGTGTAGAAAAAGAAATCCCTAAGTGCTCTCTGGCGCAAAATAGTGTTGATTTTAAAGAACGGTTATTGATGTAACTGAAAAGTGCAGTTTCATTCACAAAAATGGTGCCACACAAAGAATGTTTTTCTCGAAACATATTTCCCACCTATGACAGATTTCACAAAGTAACACCTGATTACATTCATTAATTATTTAGACTGCCTTAACTCCACGTTCCGTCTAAGCTCAACATAACTTCCACGAAATAAGCGAACAAAATTACCTGTAACTTCTTCGCAAGTGAATATAACTAATAAAGTACACGTACATACGCGATATGATTACGTGCATTAAAACGCGCGCTCCGCTGAGAGACACACAGCGTCACATTCAACCAGCAATGTATGCAAAGCGAGCGATTTATGCCACAGCCCATGTATGTGTAATGCGCTAGTTGAATACGAACACACGAGTAAACGGGCTGCGTTTACACCGTACTATAATTTGCATTGATTTAATCTACCAATGTCGAATAATTTTTCTAAGTGGCAGTATATTTAAACGGCCTGCGCCTATATATTAAACAGATCCAATGCGCAGATGCTAACTAAGCTACTTAAAAATTACTAACATAGGTAGTTCAAGTCTTCTTTCTAACGTTTTTATTGATGTCTGTAATTTTTATGGTATACATAATAAAGAGTATTCTATTCTATTCTATTCTATTCTTTTCTTTCTAGCCTTTTTCCAACTGTACTGACGTATCCTCTTTCATTAGTACCATCCTGATAATGCAAGCAATAGGTATTTCTCAGGCCTTTACTTGGAGTTAAAGTTCCTGCAAAATTATTTGAAGATAATAGTTAGCGTGAGTAGGAAATAGGTAAGTATTAATTCCAAGTAGGTAATAATCGTGGTGGTGCTTCTTTTTGGTTTCCACACTTAGAACAAGCAATAAATTCGTTATCCGACGGAATGTATGCCTTATCCTTGAAGAGGAAGTTATTTGCTGCCATTTAAATCAAATAGAGGTAAACTTTGAGCATTATTACGCTTTGCTTGTTTTCATTTTAAAACAGTAAACTATTGTTATGTAGTTAAGGTATAAGTCTACGGTCCACGCCTGCTTTCAAGAACGGAGCGTGTGATCCAACATATCTAGAATGCCTGTGTTCGTTTTCGTGTTTAATGTCCCGCGAAGAAGTAACGTCACTCCATACATTAAATAACTAAAATTATTGAAGATGGTGTCTTTTTTTTTCTTCCTATACCTATCAAAAATTGTTGAAGCATACGTACATATAGCTTAGATCTAAACAAATAATTAAAAAAATACTTAAGCAAGCGAGCGAGCAAGCTTCGAAATATTCCATCCGGCCGTGTTACAGCATAGTGTGATCGCAGCCGGCGCGGCGCATCAAGTGTATTCAGTGAACTAATTACGTCGGCTGCTCGGTTTGTCAATCATACAACTGCGCCTCTTGCGCCGACTAATTATTTAACTTCGTTTGCGCCACTTATTATCTCCTGGTATTAGTCTGATTGCGATGTTTCCAGGTTAAGCCGCTTTTACTGATTTAGTTCAGTGCGCAAGTTTGTCTTGAATTGGGTTGCTGCATGTTTTATTTGATGTGTATAATATTTTTTATTAATTTCAGCAGATGGCTGAAGGACCGACGAACGGCTGAGTTAAAGTTTAAAGAATTTTTATTACTCAATCTCAGACCAACAAAATAAGAAAGACGGAGCATTACGTACATCAAAAGTGTAGCCACCTTTTTATATATGTGTATGTAAAAAGGGTTGTCATTTGTTAAAGTTTTTCCCTATAATTTGGGGAATAATATTTTGGGTAGGATAATATTGTACGAGTAAGATATTGTTGAGTATGGTATTGTATCTCAATTGTTAAGAAGGATTCCGAAACAAAACCATTTTTTTTTACATCGCAATATAAAATAAAATAACAATTAAGTACAAAGTGCATTTACATACAGCCCTATCGTCAATGGCTACATGAGGCAAGTCTGGTAACTCCTACAAAATAAAATACACGAGTAATGGCAGCTTTTGATTAAAACCTTAGGAAGATAAATGAAGAATTAGGACATACTTGAACAAACGTATAGCCAGAACTTTGTGAAACTGAGTTTTCAGCAATTACGTAGGACGATGGAAATAACGTCTAAAAATAAAATTTGGTATAGTAGTATTTAAATTTGCTAGACTAAGCTGAGAAACTAACTAAAATAAAATAAAAAATACAGTCTCGTGTTTAATTACTGTTTTGATAAAATCTCATTTTTGTTTTTCAAATATATCCGCTTTTGATCACACGGCGAAGTCCACGATTAGTTGAATAAAGGTCATTATTATCAAAATGATCGGAACAAACCACGCTGGTTTTCGATAGCAGCCATTCTGGATCATTCCGACTATTTCTTATAGCTACTATCTATTTACTTTTATTTTCAATATTACTTGGAAATCTAAAATATTAAATACATTAAAAAAAACGCATATAATTACTCGAAATAAAAAATATCGAACGGGAAAATATCAAATCATATTATGGCAACCCTCGCACTTTAAATGTCACTGTTTTCGTTCGTTCATTCGTTCAGGTTTTTGTTCCAAGTAACCTAAAATTCATAGTTAACTAAATTAAGAAACGATGTTATTTGAAGTACTTCCATGTGAAAAGTGATTCCGTGAGACTTTTTATGTGATTTGCTATGGTTTTTACAAGTTTTCACTACACAAGAAGGCATAATTCTATTTTTTTTTATTGAAGTTTACTAGACGACGACTCGTGACGTACTAGGAGCGATGAGTATAGTTTTTGTGTAGGTGTGTGCGTGAGCCTGTGTGTTTACTTGCAGAAGCATAGTTTTGTGGCTACACGTATGATATAGGTAGTGATCCGTCTTTCTTTTTTTGTTGGTCTGAGTACTCAATAGTGCCAAAAAATTATACTAACATTATAACTATATCAGCGAGCAGAGGTTTACAGTTTTAGGTTGCAGCAAACCTACTCAGTACAAAAAAGTAAATCAGTAATACAATTAATACAAGTACCAACAGTCCAAAAAAAAAACAAAGTTAAAAGACGAAAGCAATTTTTTAAGTAATAAAACTTAACATGCTGAATTACAACAAAAGATAAAACAAGACACTGAAGGTAACAGAGCAGCAGAAGATTCTTACGAAACAAAAATCTGTTCAACGCGGGTAGAATATGAACTTAACGGATGACGGTATGAAACTCGCAAGTGTAAAAAAATAATAAGTAGTAAAAACTATAACCCAACTACGACTAAAAAGGTATAAACAAAACACCACAGACAGACAAATTAAAAATCCGGAGTCACACGTGTTAGGGCATAAATCGAACAGATTACGTGTGACTCCGGATTTTTAATTTTTCTGTCTGTGGTGTCTTGTTTATAGTTATATTGAAAAAGAAAAAAATCAAACGATAAAAAACTTAGTAATGAGGATTTTAAATTCATCGCAACAACTTTAAATAGCTCTTTAAATTAGTTACCTGATAAACTAACTGAAAGCGTTTAACCTACATTGAAGATGATACGTTTAGCAAAGACGCGTTTAAACTTTGTAATGATGTACAAAGTAGCGATAGGTTGCTAACTATAGTTTTGAACTAGAAAACACACACTTTACATCTACTCAACTTGCCTCGTGAAAATTACGTATTTACTTTAGAAACTAATTTAATTATACATCAAAATGAAACTGAATAATGTATTTATTTTTTCATAAAACAATCATGCAGTCAAAATTATGAACGCATTGATTAACACATTAATATTTATAATTGAATATCGCCGCACAGTGTGCAATTCACACAAACAACGGGGACACAAATAAAAAATCAAATTTGTGTTATACGACATTTTTATCATTGTTCCTAAACCAGTCTATCCTCTCGTGGGATGAGGCGTGAAGATTTGTTTGCTTACGAATTTCAAAACTGAATTACAGATCATTTGGGGGAATAAAGGCGCAGCTGTCACTTTGTTTCGGTGTAGGCCGCAGTAATCCCGACGGGCGGCGCCTCAGCCGCGCAAACAGGAATATAATTTGTCGCTCACATTGTCACGTTAGAATAATTGTAATGCAATCTGGCGGCTTGTGTTGTGTGTAGGGCACCTATTGTAACAAGATAATAGAGGGTTTTTTTTTAAATTATGTGCGTAAGCTCTTATGAATGTCGCAATTTAAAAATAAAAAATAAATTATTTTTCAAAGCAGTGCTTATGATATTGTATGTATCACCTTTGATATGTACGTACGTCTACACATTAAACGCGTTGTTAATTTAAACATCAGCATTTCTGGTGTGTGTAGATAAAAATAATTCAAATATGATTTATTTATTACAATAACTAAATAATATAAATCTAACACTAAAATAATAATAATAATAGGTACAAGTATATAAAAAAGGTGGGGGGGAAATAATCACTATAGTGCATCAAAAAATTCGTCCGCATCGCTGTCAGCAGGAAAAGTGCCCAAAAGTTTGGCAGAATTGCTTTTTTACTTTTATAAAAAAATAAATGAAAAAAATTTAAATATTTATACAGTTCAGCTGTTCATGGTACCCAGATTGCTCCAAAACATTTTATATCGTTAACGAAATTTCGAAAGCTTAATCCACTTTGTTATCACGCAAACATTGCCGCGTAACTCGAATTACAATTAAGTATTCATACCGCGTGTGCCAAATGTTACTTACACCTGCTTTTATAAGCTTTCCTCCCAATTTCGCTGGCTCCACTCTCAAGGCAATCCTACACTCCATGTAAATACAGGTACACAAACACAGCTTAACAAAACGTTTGACTGAATTTAAAGTTGCTCGGCCAATTTTAAAACTTATTTTTCAGACTATATTTTTTAGTTGCAAAATATTTCTCGGGGGAAATTACAAGTACTACTGTAGGTAATCAAATTAGAAATACATCTCGAAATTACTACAGAAAAAATTGTAGTTTACTTCTGATTATTAGTGAGTATGACAGGACCCAACATTAACCGCCGAAAATAATATGCATTTTTTTTTGTTGATAAATTGCCTTGGTATATACAAGAAATATTATTTTGATTAAATAAACTTAAATAAAAAGATAAAAAATATTTAGATATTCAACAAATAATTATTTAGGTAGTAGGTATTTACAACAAGATAATAATATTATATTTTAAGTTTAAACCGCTACTTATCTAATTACACTGTATCAGTCGTCGTCAAGGTGAGACCTCGTCGCGCCACACACCACCCTGGTCGCTCAGCTCCTAACACCTGATATTAATTTCCCAGCGGAGGTATAAATTTTGTCGTGAGATCGAGACGCGACACACTGGGCGGTCGCCGGTCAACTTTCGTTCGCACCTCGCGCGCTAGTTTATTTTAGTGGCTTTGTGCCGACTTTAATGGACAATATTTTTTACTAGTGGTTGAATTGAAGAGTTGTTTAGTACGGTGTAAAATTAAGGAGCACTTTGTTACAAAGTGGTTTGTTTAATTATGTTAAACTAAAATCAAATAAATGAGTAAATCCAAATGTTTGCTAATCTTAAATGGAGCTTGTACCTAATAGGATCAATTGTTGTAACAAGTACCCTGTACGAAGTGTACGTACAGCGACAATACAATCAAATACGGATCTCAAACCCATTTCTCACCCAGAATTCCATATCGACGTAGTCATTGGTAACAAAGCTGGCGCGCCGGCGGCTCGAGCATACAATATTCCTAGATCAATGTGTCACGCACGTGACCAGCGGAACAAATTCCTCTATTATTTCCCGCTATTTTTTCTCAGTTACGTGTGTAATCTTCAAGTGTTGATTGTCTTCAGTCTTCAGACAACTCTACACCCTCACAAAATTGAGTTATACGCATAAAGAGCTACGTACACTTCGAAAGTACAACTTTTTTATTCTTATAATTTTATTAATCCCAAATGTCTCGTAGCAACTTGGTTTTTGTACTTTGTACACGTTTCCCGTATATAGCCAGTTTTAAGGAGGGATCCGTCTCGGTTGTAAAATTATTTTTCTTAAAGTTTGCTTAAATACCGACAGAATATTGCGAAATTCTAGAAGCGTGAAAAATGTTTCTTCGCGATAGAAGTTTTAACTTTATTTCTTGTTTCATAACGCAGCGTTATTTGAATAGTGAAATAAAAGGTTAATTATTAATTATTTTCAGACGCTCATTATTCTGAGCAGGGTACAAATTGGAGGCAATAAGTTCACGGGCGGCTGATAGACCCTATCTTCTCGGAGCATTTTGATACAAAGGCAAAATTTCATAAGGCGTTACCTATCCAAAACGTCGTGCTCCGTCCAACCCTTTTGGGAGTCGCTTCTCGTAAATATTCAAGGTTACATTCGTGCTCACATTTTTTTCTGAATTTACTTGTCCCTAAAACACTGGGGCCGCGTTACGGGCGAGCTCGCGCACGTAAGCGATGTATCTTATATACGTGTGTGTACCTACTATGTGAAGGGAATACCACGGAAAACATGTTTGTTTTGAGTTTTCTTTGAGTCTCTTTTACGGCGATGTTTGCCAATTAAAAACACTGGGTATCAGAATGTGTTCCTTCTATCAATCGTGGAAATTGAGTAAATTGGCGGATTCATTACATTTTGATTTAATTAATGACAGTGTGTTACAGTGTATGACAGTGATAAGAAACAGGAAAATCAGCTGTATTGCCACTGCAGAAAGGCTTATCTGCAACATTTTCCTGCGAGTCAGTCTTCACACTTAATCTACCAACTAATAAGGATCTGTGTTTAACATTATTCTGCTTAACCCAGTGCTATACCATGCGTCATACTTCGTAAAGTATACATGTTCATAAAAGCCATTAATAATATCAATTACCGTGCTTTTGTCGTGCTATGTCTTTTGTGCCAAATAATATATATATTATAAATTATCTATATATCTACTAGCTGTTATCTACTAGCAGCTAGCTGTTATCCGCGGCTTCATCCGCGTGGAGATCGGAAATGATCCTACCGGAACGTACTAACGAGATAAAAAGTATCGTATTTGTCCATTCAAGCTATAAGCTATCTGTGTGCCATCTAAATCCATTTAGTCGTTTTTGCGTGATTGAATAACAAACATCCAAACTTTTGTAATATATCTAGGATTATAAATTTATAACACATACACGGATAGCTGCATAAGTAATAGCATGTTAGGCCAAATAACTATCCCGCAAGATCAGATCCGCAAAGAATTAAAAAAATTGGACATATACAAAGGAGCAGGCCCTGATGGCATACCTGCTCTGCTTTTAAATAAGTTGGCAGATATTCTATCATTGCCATTAAACATAATATTTAATTATTCTCTGCTGCGGGGTAGCTTTCCGACTATTTGGAAGCAAACCAAAATTGTGCCAATTTTCAAAAACGGGGATCAGTCCGATGTGAGCAATTATAGGCCTATCGCCATTCTCTCCACTCTGGCTAAGGTATTTGAAGCTCTTATATGCCCTGTGCTTGTTAGACATTTATCACAGCTAATAATAGACAACCAACACGGATTTAAGAAGGGAAAATCGACAGCTACCAATTTGGTGTCCTATGTTGAAGGCATTGTGGAGGAGGTTGATACGCGTGTCCAAGTTGATGCAGTCTACACCGACTTTAGCAAGGCTTTTGACGTAGTAGATCATGACATACTCGTCATGAAGCTTAAAAGGTATGGCGTTTCAGACCCTCTTCTGAGTTGGTTCCAATCATATTTGTCTGGTCGGACGCTCAGGGTTGTGATAGATGGCTGTTCTTCAAAATCGTACATTGCAACTTCCGGAATCCCCCAGGGTTCTCATTTGGGTCCGCATTTATTTACTCTGTTCATAAATGACATTTACAAATGCTTCTCGAACTCGATGATATTCTTGTTCGCCGATGATCTAAAAGTCATGAGGTCTATAAGAAGCCCTGCGGATCCGGCACTATTGCAAAGCGACTTGGACCGGTTGACAGAGTGGTGTGAACACAACAAAATGTCACTAAATGTTAGAAAATGTCAACATATAAAATTTTCAAAAAATAAAAATATCTTGCAGTCAGCATACGAAATTAATGGTGAGCGACTTATTGAAGTTGAAACAATACGAGATCTAGGTGTACAGTTCAATAAAAAGCTAAGTTTTGTCGAACATATTGACAAAACTATTTTAAAATCCATCAAGATGCTTGGTTTTGTAATGAGAGAGTGTAAAAATTTCAAAAAACCGGCCATCAAAAAAATTATGTACAATTCTCTGGTAAGAAGCCATCTCGAGTATTGCAGTGTGGTTTGGTCGCCTGTATATAAGGTCCACATCAAACGCATTGAGCGGCTGCAGAAGCGGTTCCTGTGGCATCTTACTTATGCCAGTAATATGGGAAACAGGCTTAAATCGTACCATGAGCGACTGAAGCATTTTGGGATGGTGTCGCTAGAGAAACGCAGGGTTATGCTCGATTTGGTTTTTCTTAAGAAGTTAGTAACGGGCTCTCTTGACTGTCGCGACTTGCTCAGTAGGGTCTTATTCCATGTGCCACGTATTCTGCCGAGAAGCTCTAACAGGAAACTTTTTTGCATGCCGAGATGTCGCACCAATTTGAGACAACACTGTCCACTATCACGAATGTATACTGCTTACAAAGAGCACGAAGCGGATATTGACTTGTTCACCTCTTCTGTACATACTATTAAAAAAGCCACGCTTGCTATCTAATGGGTACCTCTAATCAAATAGTCAAATTTAATTGTTTTAAATCAAATTTAATTTAATTTAATTTTTTAAATCTAATCTATTTTAATTAATTTTAATTTAATTTTGTGTGTTAAGTATCTAATTTAGATTTTATTTTTTGTAATCAATTCAGCTTTAATTTAACTTTTCTGCTAATGTATTATTTATTCAAAATCGATTAATTATTTTAATACCCGCGCATAATATTATAGTGCATGCTGTGCTTCTCTATAAGTAATGGGGCACTTAGAATTAAGTTTGAAATGTACAAATTATATAGTTATAGTGTACTCATTGTTGAGAAGCCTATAATAAATAAATAAATAAATAAATAAACACATCAACAGTACCTACTTATAAGTAGGTACTGTTGATGTATTATAAATGACATACCTCTTGATATTATACTATCAAGAGGTATATAAGAGGACAATAATAGCTTTTGTGTTTATTAACTTTGTCAGTTTTACTACACTATTATTAAAATTTATCACGGTAATGACCGGCAACGGTTACATGTGTAAATTGTACGAAGAACCTTGTACGTTGTTAGCCCGAATAATAGGCACTATTTAATCAATCAACTTTATTTTCTCACCACAATTCAAATAAATTATTTTACATTGGTCAGATTCGATAGTGATACACAATTCAAGTAAGTATATATTGTGGGAGACTGGTGCCTAAGCTAGGCTCATGGCCTGTGTTACAGGACCACCGGATCGTCCCTTTACATTTTCATTTCATAAATTATGTACTAAGCGCGCTGACAGAATATAAGGAATCATACAACATTTTGTATGATTAAAATCTAGGTTAAGTGTGCGAGACGAATGTTAGTGTAGTATGGGTGATAGTTTGGGTGTGTGAGTGTGTAGATGTGTGAGTGTGCGGGTGTGTGAGAGTACTTGATTGTGTGTTTAGGTTGTTTTCATCCCGCTCCTCCTGGACTGCATTGGATTATAAACCAAGAGAGTATGCTGTTTCAGTACAATGTGCAATAGAAACAGATGACGCACTGTCAGAACTTCGTTTCCTTTGTATAACTGTTCAGTTGGGTAGCGATACGGTCGAAAAGATGACACTTTCAGTATAGCTCTTGGGTTCTTTCAATTTCTATTAAGGTAGCTTTTGGAGCTCCACCCAAGAGGTGATGCTGTAGATTGAGCAAGCCTATAGTAGGTACACTAATTTCATGATATTTTTATCGACTACATATCTCAGCGTTTTGAACACATATATTAGTTCTGTTACTAAGAGTGGTTATGTGATCTTAAAATCTTAGGTTTTTATCGATTGTTATTCCCAGGTATTTTACATTCTCAGCCTCCTTCAGCATTCCTTGGGGTGAGTGGGCCGCAGCTACAACTACTGGTGGTGGGTTGGTGCAAGAGGGAGCTACAATAGTATTAAGTAATGTTTGGGAGGATCCATTGTTTTTCATGGAGAATGCTATGTCATTGATTTTGGTTGTATTAAGGGTAAACAGATAAACCTTCAGAGATTTTTTTTTTTAATCTTTTAATTACGTACGCTTTTAAATGGCTTGAATTGTCAATTTGTTTGGTCTGCGTATTAGGACTTAGGACTAATCCGATCGATGTGGAACCTTCAATAAATCTCTAACGTAAAGTAAGTCTTTTAAGTAGACACGATACCTTCTTCCTTCTTCTTGATTACCTTCTTCCAAATTACTAATAATATTTTACACTGTTGTTTTCGTAAATTAAGTGTTCTCAATACATTTAATTGAATAGAGCCTTGTGTGTCAAAAACAACTTAATTTTTTTTTTCAGTAGTCTTAATAAATTCTGTCCAATACCTAGAACTCTATAAACACACAAAACACCTTGAAATGAATTGCAATCTGAACTGCAATTAAGACAAATAACAGGCCGCTCTCAGTCACACCTCGTGGCCCCAATCTAAATAAGTTTGTAATATTATCATTGTTTTTCCCGCCTCGCCCCCGCCCCACTCCCTGGCGGTCCCCGGCGACGTCCTCGGGGGCGCCTCATTTGAATACAGCCTGTTTATTGTACCACACTTTTTCTTCCATTCGCGCCGAATTATCGAATAATATTTTTCTCAAAGGTTGAGCGTATTATCGTGGGATTCCATGTGAGCACTCCCTGTCAGCTGAAGATTATTTGATTAAGCATCGTCTCCAACATTGATGGCGCAAAAATTCGATTTTATTCAGTGTGTTAAGCAATTATCATATCTGCTGTGTTTTTTCGTAAATATAATATTATACTTGTCTGTGAGTGTTGCACACGTTACCGCTTGTTTATTTTTTGGAGTACCTAGTTTGTTTAATGTTTGTCGCACTAATATGTAACTCCTTTTTTTTCCTTTAAGAATTGACGTATCATTGGCCATAACTATTGATGACACTATTGTTTCTGTGTTAACGCGATTAAATAAATTACTTATTCCGATACACTCCACCATGTTCTCTTTGCTACGAAGATTAACAAGTATTCCATGAAAATCCTTCAACTAATTCGGGGGTTGATCTCCGTAAAGGTAATTCAACAATTATTTGGTGGACGTCACCGGTGTGTGACAGTAGTGGAGGCACCCTATGCTGCCGAGGACGAGAAATATGAGCGCTCGCCTCGTGTACCTCGCTAAGGGGCGGTCAGTCAAAATCAAAATCAATAGTAGATTGTATCATAAGGGAGCAAAATAATATTTTTACGGCGTGGGCGCTTTTTTGAATCCAGAGCGAAGTGAGGGATTCAAAGTACGTCGCCCGAGCCAAAAATATATTTTGCGCCCGAGAGATACTTACACTCTACTTTTCATCACCCACTATGAGAAAATAAAAGGCGCCTCATATTTTAACCACGGTTGCTCAAGACGGGTTGGCTATTAAAGGCTTATAATTATTAACTACATGTTCAGGTTTCCCCATCATGTTTTCCCTCACCGATGTCAGTAATGTCCAAAATAATATCACAAAAAAAAACAACCGACTTCCAAAAAAAAACACTAAAAAGTGAATAATTACTTTAATTTCAGAAGTCGTAATTATTCCGATAAATTATGTATCTTTTTGCACAAACTCTTGCACAAACACAAAATCTTGCATCGCGTAATGGGTGTTTACCGCGCGATCAACATTATACAAGATTCCAACATCAATCGTTGGGCATTTGCCTTGATCCTCCCTTTTCAACAGAGGATGAGTGAACTTTCCACCCTGTTCCTCAATCTCTAAATGCTGAATCCAGTTAGACTGGAAGCCGACCCCAACATAGTTGGAAAAAGGCTAGGCAGATTGATTTTATTTTACGTCGGTCCTAACACTTCCCAGTACCCACACGGCGCTACTATGGGCCGTCGTACCAGCCAGTCTTTATTCAAACAATATTTGCATACGATTTCTTTGGCGCTAAACACTAAGATGTTCCAAATTCAAAAAGTGCGCGGAAACGATAATTGCGGCGCACTTATTCTTTGCCGCGCACTTATAAAGAGGATTAAAAACTCATTACTGCCCGCTAAAAGTTTCTTATAGAAAACACCACCTTTGGGTGCACTTAAAGGCGAACCAAGTCGTCCTTTTCGAATAGATGTGATGAAAAATATTTTATTTCACATAAGCCTACATGGGCACTTATGAAACGTCAGAAGCTAGGTGCACGGTTCCAATTGGTCGTTTCCTATGGAGAAGAGCCGGCAAGAAACTCCATGGTTACTCTTTTAAAAGATAATTGGCTTTTACAATATTTTCGAATTACAGTGTTAATAGTTATGGGAGGACAGTGTAGGCCTTTCAAAAAGGATCATGTAGGTAGTTAAAAAAAAATTAGAAATTGTTCAATAAAAAAAAAAACACGATAACTCTATGCTTGGATCAGGAATATACTCTACTAGGAAGAGGTAGGGATGGTACAACAAGCCACATAGCCTATAACCAGCGGACGATCAAGACGCTTCCAACGATACCTCATTTGTCCAATTGTCACGAGTCGTTTAGAAGATATGAAGGAATACATGAACATGAGGGAACACATGAACATACATACATACATACATACAAACATACATTCCGGTCAAAATCATAACCCTCCTTTTTACTTCACCGTAGTCGGGTAAAAAATGACATTAATTCAACTATTTATTGCGTTTTAAGATATTGGTTATTATTAATTGAGACATTACGACGGGTATTGCATCCCCTTTCAATATACCTATTGTATAAAATTATCCAGAAGCCTACATTTTGACAGGGACCAAAACACATGTTATTGGCTTTTTAACATGTATTTCGGTCAAAAACTCTGAGGACCGCACCGAGTTCACAGTTTAATTTACGGACAGATGAAACTAAACTATGTTTTATATGAATCGGTTATGTAAACTTTGGCGAGCAGTTCAGAATTGATAGCTCCCTTGTTTTTGTTCCACGAAAAATAATGTATGAGCACTCTAATATTCTGGGAATTTTGCAAAACTTCTGTTATTGATACGAGCTTATGATAGTACAGTCTTACTTTTGTGGAAAGTCGTATAGGTATACAGGGAGTAAAAAGACCCATCACATATCCGCCAACTACGCATTCTGTACATCAAATTAAGTAACATTGCACAAAATTAACTTTTATTTTTGGTGTGAAAAATCGCTATTTACGGTAGTGTGCAACGTAACGCACGCAAAACATTGTGTTTATGGGTGCATGCAATGGTTCAGGGTTTGTGGGTATTTAAACTAGTCATAATAATTAAAACTTGCATTCTTTAAAAATGTCTGAAAAAGTTGGAACTCTGACATTCATATCTCCGTAACCAAAAGGTCTCCAGATAGAACAAGAAAATGATCACAATGACGGCAATAACTAGTGACTTTCGGCTTCGTTAAGCGTCTTTTTACACCCGTTATATTATTAAGCGAGTAAGAGAGGTAGATTTCGGTGATGAGGTAGCGATGAGTTAGACAATGTTAAAACTTCTAATAAATGAAGCACAATTTAAATAATAAATCACTGACTATGATGATAATAGGTAAAGATCAAGATAATTAACATTATTTATAGCTTCCCAAGCTTATGATAAACTAATTCAAAATACTGTTCATAATACGACTATAGCACAATGGTAGCAACACCAAGCCACTAACACGGCTGGCATGTGAACGCAGCATCCCCGGCGGCTGCGTTCATCTCGCTCCATTGACGCACTATGAGCGATGTGAGCGGTCTGAGCGGTGTGAGCGGTGTGAGCAGTCACCGATGCTCGCATTCAGTTTACCATCACTTACTACAGTTAGTCTTACTCACTTTATGACCTGTGTCATCTGTATTGTGAGTTTTTCGCTCTTGTGCTGCTGAAAAATCGTGATAAAAGATTAGCAAAGTTGGAAGTTGTTCTGCAACGTTTCTGGTGAAATGTATTATCACACCTAAAATGAGTGTCTATGTTGGGTTATCAAATATAATCGAAGAAAAAGAAAAGAGTGTTTTTTATAAAAATCTTAATCTTTAAACATCTTTCTTGTAATGGAGAATAGGTATTCTGGAAAAACGGAAAAATGTAGGTAGTGATATTTTTTCATAACCAGCTTTGATCACCACCGTTCCGCGCACTTGCGGCGTCACGGAGACACACCCAAACATAGTAATACTTTACAACGTGACTAATCCCACGCACGAGTATACATAATTATAGTTTTCATTCATGACAGCGCCCTATTTTTCATAGCTTTCACCCTTGCTTTTACAATATAATATCCTGGAAAGGTCACCAGATGATTAAAAAGATTTCTATTTGAATATAAAAACACAAAAAAGAAATTCGTAGGCGAAGAAATCTTCTAAACCTTGAAACGTAAAAAAATCTAAAACATCCGAGACATGTTGAATGTTGTATGCATTGCATGATGAAGCGTCTGCGAAAGGCAGGGTCCGTTCGGAGCATTTTTATCAAAGAGGGCTCTATTTACAGAGTGCCCCTAATACGGCATCCCCTATTTCCTTGAGCTATTTACAATGCGTACGTACGGTACAGACGCGAATGCAATTTACTTCTCTTTGACTGCGTACTGCAATGTTGGGCAACCTGAGTGGCATGCAGAGCGTTCGAGTTCCGTTGAAAGCAAACAAAAGCGATGTGTTTGATGAATGAAATCACGCGTGTGTTAGAATAACCAGACGTTTCTACGTCTGGTTATTCTACTGTGTTGGTCGTACTTTTCTAAGTACGACCAACAGTAAGTCGTCAGTGATAACACTTGGACTTGAAAAACTGCCCTTAATAGTACAAAACAAAGGCGCTCTACCATGGACAATTGGACAAGACATACATACGATTACCTGTATCTTCTATTTCCCATCAAGTGACACTACAAAAGCTGGTAACACAATTAATAATGAATAATAAAGCGAGTTTTTCTAACGAACCGAAAAATTATTATTAACCAGAATAAATGAAGCACTTGTCAGAACTTCAAGGTTCTACTTAAAACACTTTAAGAAACTCTTATTTTGCCTCGACCTTAATGAAAACGAGTGGAAGTGGGAAAGTAAACTAAATAAAATTATAATACAGTTTTAACTTAGTGGGAAACCTTAAATTTATTTTTGTAATATCTTCCATTAAGTTAATACTTTACACAGAACTGAATATATGTTTTATATCGGTGCCGCGATCTTATGAATCGATAAAAATAAAGTAACTAATAACCTTCCTATGGGTTGTATTTATGTGTTATATTTTCTATCACTACATAATATAAAACAAAGTCCTCCGCCGCGTCTGTTTGTCTGTCTGTTCGCGATAAACTCCAAAACTACTGCACCTATTTTCATGCTGTTTTTACCAATGGATAGAGTGGTTCTCGAGGAAGGTTTCAGTATGTAATAACCGACATCCACGTGGGCGAAGCCGCGGGCATCAGCTAGTATATTATAAAAATAGATAAGGCCTACTGCTGACCACGGGGCTCGTTCACTTGAACTCCATTAACTATCTAATACAGTTGTAAGGAGAATTTCTCCATATGCTTGGCAAACGTAAGGTAACGTATTGGTTAACATTATATACCTACAATTTAATTTCAACTCTTTATTAGTGGCTTTTGTGGACATGATAACTATTCAGATTAGTTACAGTTGTAATGACAATCATGTCATTTGGTTTAAATAGGTTTTTATTTTTAGTACTTACATATCTTATTTATCTTTTATATAGATTCTTTTTTACTTTATGAACGTGAGAACTTTGTAGGTTTTTAGGACTTTCAAAATTTTCAAAAAAAAATTTTAGTATCTGCCAGAAACTTTTCGAAAGGCCTACCTAGACTGTCCTCCCATAACTATTGTAAAAGCCAATTTTTTTTTTAAAGTAACCTTGGATTTTCTTGCCGGCTCTTCTCCATAGGAAACGACCAATTGGAACCGTGCACCTAGTTTCTGACTTTTCATAAGTACCTGTTTAGGTTTATGTGAAATAAAATATTTTGATTTGATTTGGTTATCGCAGTATCCTGCTATTATTACTAAACTAGTTTCAAATCTCCCAACACATTCTATGTATTTGAAGTATTTTTATGTGAGCTCGTTCTGGTCTAGAATTAATGAGAGACCACACACCTAGACAATACTGCAAATTGATCAGTGGTAGAAGTACATTCGTGCGCCACCACACAAATCCTAAGAAACTACCTTCATGATACAGCTTGTTGAATAAGTCTATTTTCGAGAACTAGAATTCTTAGAATTCAACACCAGTTTTATGATCTTGTCACAGTATCTACGCATGTTTCAAATTAGTCTAGACCTAAGCCTTTTTTAATCGTACAAACAAAGTCATTTAAAAACCTCGTTAGTTCACCTAGGCCCTGTTCTGCCCTCCCCCCCCTCCTGCCCCGCATCGCGGTTGCCCACGCCATGAATTAGCATTTATATTGTCTCCTTGCTACGAGCGCGCGCGCAACCAGCCTTTTGCTTTCGTCTACTATGTTGGATACGTGTCACACCGAACGACGAAGTGGTGACATGTTTTGCAGAATATTTGAATGATAATAGTGGAAAAACCAATGGTATATGTCGTATAGATAGAAAGCTCCTATTAGCCAATGATGAGAAGTGTCTATCTGAAGCTAAAAAAGGTTACAATAAAACCATCCAATACACCTATCATACCATTAAAATCGCTTTTAGCGATAAGACCGCCCATTGTGTCACCCTATGTAAAATTTCTTCATTTAAATCTGTAATTTTTATGGTATACATGAAGTATACATTCTATTCTATTCTATACCTACCAAAACACCGTATGTATAAATAATACTAAATTATGATATTCCCAAAGTAACAAACTCATTATAATGAGTCTAAAGACAAGTAATAGTCTAGAGTAAAATTCTAAATACTTTTAAACTAGTATGTAGATGTGGTGTATATTTAGTTACACCTAATATACGCTTATTACAATTACCAAGTAAGCTTATATTTCACTATTTGCTGAAATCTCAAGTAAAATAAACTTAATTAATGGAAAGCCAGCAATTACCTCTTATTGCGTTCATACAACATCTTAATGTGTTTCAACTGTTTTAATATTATACAAGTGTTATAAATTGTTTCATGAATTTTAATATTCAAATTGTAAACCTTCGCTCCGCAGCCCTTTGTCTGAATTTAATTAACTCGATATTTTCTTAATCTAAAAACGTCTTAGAAATTAATACTCCTCTATAAGTTTAGTTTTGGTAATAGCAGTTCTAAAAACAAAACTACACAGGTCTTTCAAATAGAAATCTTTGCATTAAAATAATCAACAGAAATAGAAAACATTTGAATCAGCTCGACGGAGATACTTTCCATCAATTAAGTATTTTTTGTCTTAATTACCTACTTACCTGCACATTTATTCTACTGAAGCAACGTTTTAAAGAAACAAATGAGTCATTCCTTAGTAGATTAAAAAATAGAATAAAATTATCTAAAATAATTTTATTTTTGTTCTATCTATGTTGTCCTACTGCTGGGAAAAGGTCCCCCATTTGTCGGACCGATAGGATTCTCCGAGGCTTGAGCGTTGGATACGACTACATGCAGTCAAGTAAACACGCGCACGGGTATCGGAGTTTCCAATAGTGTTGTTTCGTATTTAGTTTGTATGATAGATAGATAGATAGATAGATAAGACGTTTATTTGGTGCACACAAAAGACGAAACACATACAAAAACACGGTTAAAAATCTTGTAAAATCTTGTCTTGTCATTACTAACATTAGTTTCATAAGCATTTGTGTGTTACCAACAACTATATGGATGTATTTGAAAATGATTAATAATAATAATAATAACCCCACCGCCGTATCTCTACGTTGACGTCGTGGTGGGGCTTGCGCGCTCCGAACCCTAGGTCTGTGCCGGTAGAGTTTACTTTGCCGAAACGGGTCTAGGGTGAGGAGCCAGACCAAGAGAGATACAAAAACCCGCAGGGCAGCATGTGGCGAGCTGTTGGGCAGTAGCGACCCCACGGACCCTACCTCCCGGGAGAAGTCTCGTTCCTCATCTCTGGCTTACCTTTATTGGCCGACTAGAGTGAACACTGACGAGGAACAGAGCTCCCACCTCATTCTTGCCTTGATTGGCCGGCTTGAGTGGAGATTCGCTAGAGCAAACGTGCTCGGAGGAAGGAAGTATTCCACTAAGATGCTGGTAGGGATCTTGACCGTACTTCCGGGATTGTCCTGATAGCCGTGGAATACCTCTCCACTCCTCTCAAGCACCTCAGGAAGTGTTGCCTCCTTGTCGCTACGTCACTATGTGCTAGCGACCGTTTTCGGGGGCCCATTATTGAGTGTGCAAGTCACCCCCTGCCATATTATCCGTGTATATATAAAACATTGATCAGGCAGGGGACATAGTCCTTCAATAGTTTTAGGTAACCAGTCCACTATAGCCACCCAAACCCATAGCCCAATATGTTTTGTTTCCATGTTCTGCAATAGTCCTACATCATCCGGGGGTTGTCCTTGGGTGTACTTTCATAGTGTATACAGGGATAATCGTCGGTTGGTGCCTCATCCCATTTAAAATTGTCTAAGGGGCCTCTGCGAGTTGGCTTCGGCCCCTCGTACGCCTTCCAAAAGACCGGGACCCCATGGTCCCGAGAAATATAAACATATAAAAATAATAATAATAATGTAAACAGGATACATCGGGACAGGTGGGCCAGTGTCGTCACGCAGTGAGTGCCAAAATTCATAAATAAAGCAATAAAAAAGACACAAGTAACAGTTCTTGAACTATATCGCACGCTAAAAATGAACCATTCACAGCAGCACAGTTCTAATATCGAGCATAGTATTGCAGTATTGTAGTTGCACGTCGGTGTGAGATCGGCCAGTTTAGCAATAGGGTTACGGCTACCGGTGGCATCGGCGCTGCGGCGACCGGCGTCACACCGAGAGTAGCGTTTATTGGTCTTTTTGTACACCGTCGAACTAACACAACTTTGTTAATAGATCACGCTAGAAATACCGGGTTTGTGTTTGGAGGCGAAGGATTTGAAATCGCGTCGGATTGCGGAAATACTCGCGCGGAAACTATCATAAATATGAGGATTATAACTGCCGCCCTCAAAGATGTTATGTAGTAATAATCTATCATTAACTTGTAAGTGTAGGAAGGCCTTTGCCCTGCAATGGGCATAAAAAAAATAGGCAATCATTGGAACTGCCGGCAGAAGTGAGAACATAGCGCCATCGTATTAGCGCCATCTATACTCTATAGTAAAACAATACGGTGCGAGCATTTCGCGGTATGGTGACGCGAATCCATAAGTTTATCCATTACCAAACATCGCTCAACGCGCCCAAGAAGTTTTCACTTCAAAAAGAACTTCAACTGACGAGACCCTGAGCATTTATTTTTTCAAAATAATAGAACAAATTCCAAAGTCAATGTCGTTTAAAGCTTCAAATAGTCCACTCGATGTTTGTGAATAATTTTCAATAAAATGTTTGTGTTGTTTTTACTGTGTATCCCAAGCCTGAATCACTCTTTACTTAGCGCTCATCTTACAAGCTTGTTCGTTGTAAATCTGAATTTACAATATATTACCAAATATGAATTTTGGAGCGCGGTCCTACTCAAAAGATACGTTCACTCCTAATTAGTAGCTAATGGAGCAACACGGGGTACATTATTACGGCTGAAACCATAAAAAGTCGGATCAGTTTTCTCCGAAGTCAAGTTCTGTTGTCAAGGGATAACCACCAATATTTACATTAAGCTTGTGTGTGTTTAGCCCGATTTTTCTGTGCTAGCGCGTCTTGTCCCGGGGAGAACAATTTCTTTCAATAATTCGCTGGTAATGGCCTAAGTAAGCCAGTTAACAAGACACTCTTAGAGGCTCACTCCAACAAAAATGGATACAATTTTAACTTTTATTGAATTATTCACAAACGGCGAGCGCTTCCTCTTGACTTTGCTACTAAAGTGTAGAAAATGTCTCATTATAGTTACAGCTAAGTATTTTTTACGATTTGTTTTTATATTCCCTTGAAACATTTCAGGATAAAAAAACGTTTTACAAAAAAAAAACAACCGACTTCCAAAAAAAACACTAAAAAGTGAAAAATAACTTTAATAACCTGTATGACCGCGGACGGGCCGCGCGCGGACCAAAAACTATTGTAGTTAATTAGAAAGTCCTTGAAGAACTAATTTCGGAAGTTGGTGTCTTTGCTTTTCAATTTTCGTTTTTTGCCACCGACTTCCGAAATTAAAGTGATTTTTCACTTCTTAGTGATTTTTTTGAAAGTCGGTTGTTTTTTTTTTCTAAAAAGTTTTTCTTTTTCACTTTTTAGTTGTGGTACCTACCCCACACAAATTCTAATACCACTACCCTGCTATGTAAATAACAGTGACGGAGTCACATAAAACGTCGTCTACATAATACCAAGTGGGAAAAATACTTAATATTGAAGCTAACTCAACAACTACGCAAGCAAAGTTAATAAAATTTGTATGGGACCACTTCTAAAGCATGACCTACCAAAAAAAAAGAATCATCAAAATCAAGTAACATGGCGGAGTAATCGAGTAACATACACACAAAAAAACAACATACAGACTAATTGAGAACCTCCTCCTTTTTTAACAAAACGGTTAATAATATTTAGTAATACGTCGGTTGCAGAGGTGTGCAGTAAACAACGGCCTAACTCCTACCGCCATGCGTAATGTGCATACATAAAGTGAGTTTTAACACAGTTAACAAAAAACATATCCAAATTCAGAAACAATAAAGGTTCCCACAAACAGGCGCAATATCGCTGGCGCTACAAGGGTAGCGCTGCCTGTCGCGCCCGCGATATCGCGCCAGTTTGCACGAGCCTTAAATCCTAGTTAAATCACACCGTTTCCCCATTACCAAAAGGTGCTACATAAAGAATTATGATATTCAACTATCAATATACATATAAAAAGATTTAAGTACCAAACATACCATTACCTGGCGAGGGTTAAAAGATCAAAGGGTTAAATATTCATACGATGCCGTAATTGAGGCAATTTGTATAATCGCAACAGTTCCGCAAACTGAATTCTATAATAACATCAGGGGTACGGCCTTTTGCACAATGTACGCCCGCATAGTGCTGGCCGGTTTCATGATTTTCACGGGATATTTATTTTAAGGTTAATTTTGTAGGGTTCATGGGACCGAAGGAAGGAAACTGTTACAGAAATATACAAAAGTTAAGAAGAAATCTATTTTCAACTAAAGTTAAGCTAGGATAAGCTATTATCTACTCGTATAATCATTCGCAATTATATGAAAACAAAATTCTGACGTGAAGGTTTCACGTCAGAACAAACGAGAAATCATCATCATAAACAACTGTACCTTCACATCAACTGGTCCTTTTCTCCGCGCAGATCCCGGATTTGGTCCTATTACTCGCAACACTCCTCTACCTAAATGTGGAGGTCAGATTGTACTAATAATTTGGAGATAAGCACTCACAATACTATGTTCTCAGAACTGAGTGAGCAAGGGACAAATAACTGTCTCAGAGGTAAATGAGAGTCTTTTCACAAGCATATGGAAGAATTTAGCCAATTTTGTGTAAGTAGTGAAATGTTGGACTTGATGTGTTTTAGGCAGTTACTGTGCTAACTAACGAAAAATGTAAAAAAAATAGAACCACACACCTCTATACAGCAGACTTGTTCTGCGATGATGTAGGTCATGATTGTAAAGCCACGATCTCGTAGCGTCAGCAGCATACAAGGGTACTGTTGACTGTAGCTTTTATATCACATTGGTTCTTGTGAAACTTGCGGTTTTTTGTTATTTCAGGTGGTTTTCTTTTTGTTTCATTCAAAATTATACGTTTTTTCCCATAACATTCTGTCAGTAAATATTTCAAGTCCAATTCATCTACAGATTTTGGTACTGCTGAAAAACTTTTACCACGAACTTGTTTGGTACATTAGAACAACTTACGACTTACAAGCCTTAATACGTCAATGTACTGCTGAAAATCATCGCACCCCACCCCTAACCGATGTTGATATAATCTTTGCAAGCCGGAACCACTACTTTAGTTCTGCTCTACAACATCTATCGCTTGCTCTTGACCTGCACTTTATGACTAGGTACCTACTTCAAATCAGGAACGACTAATAATGTGAACCTACCCTCTGGTACACATCAAATGTGACTGACGTTGATGGACAGCTAAAACAGCACCTATTATAGCACCGCGATCCTGTCGAACAGAAATTGCTCAAATCAGATTCGCGACTACAACAAGCAAGACTTTGTAAAATGATTTTGCTAGGCATATTGTTCAGTTTATGTCTAACTGTACTGGGTTTCAACCTGGATATAGCGAATTTTGTAACTGACTATGTCCTGTATAAAAATTTGAGATATGTCTGCTATTTTACTTGTGAAAGTCAATATTGTAAGTACTTTTAATAGACCTTTGATCAAATACAATTATCTTTTACAATTTGGTACAACCTGGATAAACATGGAATAGAGGTACCAACTGAGATGGAAAGGTTTATCAATATGCTTGTTTCTTTGATTTCCTGGACTTATGAAATCAATGATCACTTGTTTACCTTTCTCCTAAGTTCTTTTGTACCCACTTAAGTATAGGTAAAATGATTATTTCATCTCAACAATTGTGTTCAAACATAACAGTTTAATCAGATCAGAGCAGTATATTTGTGGGTACAATATTTTCAACAAGGTAAAGCCTGTCGTTCAAGTCCAAACCAATCCAACGATAAACACCCATCACTATTTCTATACGCACTAAACTGTTACCTATACCGCCAGACAACACCATCCTTGTACACAAACTAACAAAAGAGAACGTCCGCGTGTCGGTGCGGCGTATTGACAAAGACGTGGATCCCGATGCGGTGGATGTGGTGCGGGTTGCGGACCAGCGCACCGTAGCGGTCGGGGTGCTGCTCGACGGGCACTGCCACAATACGCGACCGCTGCTGCACCAGGTAACATTGTTCTACACTTAATGTACGCTTGACAAGAGTGCAGTAATCTACGCAGTACACAAAAATGTTTGCAGTGTCTAAAACTTTGTGAAGCTTTGATACATAGATACCCTACCGCCCGTGGTTCGCTAATAGGTAAACCCTCAACTATAAAATCATAGCGTACCTATATCTTTTCATGTTTTTGACGTAATGACGTTCCGTGTTCTTCATTACGTCAAAAAGATAATAAAATTAATGTGGGCAGGCTAGCACACAATAGATAATGCTATCGATAGCGCACACTTGAACTACAAATACCGTCCTATGCTGTTACGACAAAATATATTATGTACGCGGTTATGTTATTACCATGGACATGGTGGTCTGTACTAAATGAGCACAGTAATGTGACGGTTGTCATTTTCAGGCTTCAAAGAACAAACTGTTTGATGCGATGCACCCCTGGCTTGTGCTCACTCCTATTGATGATGTTGATAATTCCACGGATTACATTGATGAAAACTTTAAATGGCTAAACTTAAGTGTGGACGCTGATATTGCCGTGGTCTCCAGAAACGGTAAACTTAATTAATTAATATATTTATAGTCCTTTGCAGGATTAGCTTTCGTTTAAACTCTTAAGCCCACTCTATGCATCCACCCCAGTCTATTAATTCCTATTCTAGGAAATATGGTTGTTATTTCAATATCGCTAACATATAAAACAAAGTCACCCCGCTGCGTCTATCTGTCTGAACGCAATAAACTCAAAAACTCCCAAACGGATTTTCATACGGTTTTTGCCAACGGACAGAGTGATTAATGAGAAAGGTTTAGGTGTATAATTCCTTAAGGTTTTGTGTATATGGGCTGAAATATGAGGATGTAAAATACTCCAAGTAGGATGAACATCAGTTACATTTTAATAAACGACATGCTTGACGCAACAGGCTGATACGACAGAAAAAAGATATTTAGGCAGACATGCTCTACTAGCCGCGTGAAGCTGCGGCAGGTAGTATTAATAAGATATAGGTTTGTGTGTGGCAAATTATAAAATCATCAAAATAGTAGCTAAGCCAAAGTTTCTACAATCTAATTTACTGGATAAGCCAAATCCAAAATAGTTTTTTATACTATAATTTCAGTGGATATACCGAAATAGATTTGAAAGTTTATCCAATTTATTTGTTTCCAAATGTTTTTCAGGTGACAATTACTCAATGACAGATGTATACAATTTTGGTAAAATACAAGGTAACGACTTGGAGACGACACTACTTGGAACATGGCGAGCAGACAAAGGTGACCATGTCTTTGATTCTTAGAAAAAAAAAGAAAGAAAGAAAATATATTTTATTTGCGGTAAACATGATGCAACCATGACACAAACACAAAAAAGAATAAAAGTTGGGGAATTAATTATGAGCACGTCCACTTAATTGTAAATGTTTATACAGGAAAAGTTTTTGACCAGTGCGCAAATTTTTTTTGGTGGTTCAGTATCAGTAATATCAGTAATAGAACACATTTCCATTATTTATTCAATACTTTTTTTTGTTTTTTTATCCTACTTTAAATCAGCAAAATATGGACACCAACTATTCGTAATAATATCAATGGGCGCGTGCGGCGGCCGGCGCACTAGCGGCGGTGTTGCACGGGGGTGCAACCCCCTCCCGGGCGGCGCCGGGCGCTGTGGCCGACAGTTCGCTCATCGCACGCGCTGTCGTGTGACGTCGCGTCTAATCGCTTTCCCGCGCAAGCGCCGCGCCGCACGTGTGTCGTGCTTGTACCTACCGGTCACGATGTCGGACTTCAGTAACCGCGAGTTTTACGAGATGGTGCGAGTGTATGTACTGAGTGGTGAAAGTTTGCGAGCAGCTCGCAGGATGTATGCGACGGAGAGCATACCTCCTTAACCCCGCGGTCCCTAATGAAAGGACCATTTTAGCGGCCACTCAAAGGCTGCTTGATCACGGACAGTTCAGAACCCCGAATCATGCACGAGGGTCTGGCAGACCCCGACTGGCGATTGAAATCGAAGAAAGCATTTTTGATTTCTTTGAGCGAGATCCAAGGGCCAGTAACCCACGTAAATACCTACGCCGGCGAATCGAGCGACCGCACAGCTGATAGATAGGTACTTTCGCGCGTTCCGCATCGCCGCGCGCCGCCGCCGGCGCCGGTTAGCCATACAACCACTTTTAAAATAAACATCTTTCGTTAACGATTTATTAATTTTTTTGTATGAAGACGCATCAAAATAAAAAAAAATATGTTTAATAAAACTGGTTTAAGGTTAATATGTCAAAATTTCCGCAGTGGATAAAAACTTTTCCTGTATAAATAATAATAATTTTTACAAACTTGAAGATATCCAGTTTATTCCCGGTGTACGCAACCCTTTTGTCAATAATTTATGTATTTTTAATATTATATATTTTTTGTTTCACAGGTTTAGAGATAGTACTCAAAGGGTACAAGTATTACAACCGTTGGAATTTCCATAATTTGACGCTGCGAGCAATAAGTGTGGTTCGTATTATTATTTTCTGGTAATTTTATTCATTTATTTATTTAGGATCTCCTGAACACAGGTTATTTTGTAACCTATCTAGGAAAACAGTACGCCACCCACTAATTAGATTAAGCCTTCATGCTTGTGAACTTTCAATATGGGGCCAACCCAGATATCGCGAAATAAAATCAGCGGTTCCCTACAATTCGCATAGCTCGTCAAATGTAGGGAACAGCTAATTTTTTTTCGCGATTTCAGTTTTCGTCCCATATTGAAAGGTTTTCATAATAATGAGTACAATGACCCCTTAAGAGTATTTAAACGACTAAATTTTAACTCATTACCTTGCCATGTAATCTAGAACAACAAATCTTTATATCTTATATATATATATCTCCAGCAAGAATTACAATAACTGACACATACTTATAGGGCATAATCAGGTATTATGTAGGTGTAGACCACAGCATGTACTGAACAATAAAGTTAACAAATTACTAAGCTTACAAAGTTAAATTATTAATGATAGCACAAATTAAAATGTTCAAAGAGAGGTTAAAACAATTTTGGTAAAATTTGGAAAAACTTAATGTATAGAAAGAAAGAAAAGCAACAAAAAGAAGGCACTAGCTTCTGCCCGCGACTTCATTTGCGTGAAATTTAGTCCCGACTATTTTGATCGCATCTGCCTACATAAGGCTAGCGTACATCTAAGCGAAACGCATTACAAAAGCCATCGTACATCACTCTACACAATTACGTATAACGCTCTTGAGGCCTTGTTGCCATGTTAATTATTCAGATTTGTTACAGTTGTAATGGTAATCATGTCATTTGGTTTAAATAGGTTTTTATTTGTAGTATCTTATTTATCTTATATAGATTCATTTCTACCTTGTGAATGTGAGAACGTTGTAGGCTTAGTGGACTGTAGACCTTTTTTTGAACAATTTTTTTTTTTTTAAATCTACCTACATGAATCTTTTTGAAAGGCCCACACTGTCCCCCCATAACTATTAACACTGTAATTCGAAAATATTGTAAAAGCCAATTATCTTTTAAAAGAGTAACCATAGAGTTTCTTGCCAGTTCTTCTCCATAGGAAACGACCAATTGGAACCGTGCACCTAGCTTCTGACGTTTCATAAGTGCCCATGTAGGCTTATGTGAAATAACATATTTTGATATTGATTTTTGATTTTGTTGTTTTGTAATGCACTTCGCAACAGTCTGATGCGATTTACTGTCCAGATCGTGGAGCAACCGGAGGTTTTCTACCCAGAGATGTTATCAGAGATGGCATACACGGCCGGAGTGGCCGCCATGACCAAGATCACCTCACAGATGCTCAACACACTCAAAGAACGACACAATTTCAGGTGAGGAGCTTCGTTGCAATCAATAATCAAGTCTGTATTTCCCCGAAGGAATAAGCCAGAAGTGTACACAGTTTACCCGCTTTTCTTTCGTAATACAGGATCTGCTTGCCTTTAATACAAAAGTTTTTTTTTTCTTGCGAAGCCTTTTCCATCAATTTTAAGATAAACCTATTTTACAGATTTAACTACAGCATTGCCGGCCGGTGGATTGGATCTCCTGAGAGGAATACCACACTGGTTATTTTATTTGTCTTGTATTTACTTGTCAGGCAGTTGTCTATAGTGCTTAATTAAATTTTAATTCCCGCAGGCGGTTACAAATGCTTTGCTTTGGGAAGAGCAGGATCTATCCAGCACATGTGCTAGGATCTTCCCCAATTGGCTCGACTGGGTTGACATTTATCATCCACCTACCACCAACCTTCAGTAAATATTTTCACTATGCTTTGTAGATCGTAATTATGATACTCGTAAGTCAATTGTCGTCCCCCCCCCTGCCAGCTAAATGGTTGGTTTTGGATATATGAAAAAATTCACGGCAGTAGTATACAGGAAAAATTTGTAACCAGTGCGCAAATTTTTTTTGGTGGTTCTATATCAGTAGTGGAACACATTTCCATTATTTATTCAATACTTTTTTTTGTTTTTTTATCCTACTTTAAATCAGCAAAATATGGACACAAACTATTCGTAATAATATCAATGGGCGCGTGCAGCGGCCGGCGCACAGGCGGCGGTGTTGCACGGGGGTGCAACCCCCTCCCGGGCGGCGCCGGGCGCTGAGGCCGACAGTTCGCTCATCGCACGCGCTGTTGTGTGACGTCGCGTCTAATCGCTTTCCCGCGCAAGCGCCGCGCCGCACGTGTGTCGTGCTTGTACCTACCGGTCACGATGTTGGACTTCAGTAATCGCGAGTTTTACGAGATGGTGCGAGTGTATGTACTGAGTGGTGAAAGTTTGCGAGCAGCTCGCAGAATGTATGCGACGGAGAGCATACCTCGAATGCGAGCCCATGGAATCCTTAATCCCGCGGTCCCTAATGAAAGGACCATTTTAGCGGCCACTCAAAGGCTGCTTGATCACGGACAGTTCAGAACCCCGAATCATGCACGAGGGTCTGGCAGACCCCGACTGGCGACCGAAATCGAAGAAAGCATTTTTGATTTCTTTGAGCGAGATCCAAGGGCCAGTAACCCACGTAAATACCTACGCCGGCGAATCGAGCGAGCGCACAGCTGATAGGTAGGTACTTTCGCGCGTTCCGCTTCGCAGCGCGCCGCCGCCGGCGCCGGTTAGCCATACAACCACTTTTAAAATAAACAACTTTCGTTAACGATTTTTAAAAAATAAAAAAATTATGTTTAATAAAACTCATTTAAGGTTAATTTGTCAAAATTTGCGCAGTGGTTAAAAACTTTTCCTGTATATAACGAAATTAATAGCTATCAGAGCTAAGGAGGCTCTACAAGTTACCCAGTAATATTTGACCAACTTACATTTGCAGTTGGAAAAACATGGTCTCCCATATTCCGTATGGGATAAATTCATCCCAAATATGGAACCCTTCACTGTGCGTGGTTCGACATGCCCTTGGCCGGTTTTTTTATTTAGTCTTGAATCCATTTTTATTTGAATTTTTAATAACAGATTTTTTCTAGGACCAAGTTTTACTACCTGATCCAAGAGAAAGGCGTGGGTCAGTATGAGAACCAGTTCCTCACGCCCATGTCTGACGGTGTCTGGTGCTGCGCGTTCCTTGCTGGCATCGCCTGTACCCTGGTCCTCGCCGTCGCAGCCCGGATGGAAAGCAGGCCCAAGTCTGGCTGGTATGCTTTCTTCAGCGTGTTTGCTGCTATATGCCAACAAGGTATGGTAGTTATGGTACTCAGGCAAGCTATTTGGGTAAAACAAAAGTTTAAAGGTGTAAAAAGCCATATTAGCTTCATAAAGTATTTAAGGCCGTTCCATTAGAAAACAAGACCGTAAAACTGGCCATTATGATAATAATAATTATGATAAATATGGATACGACCTTGAGTTCACGTTACTCATGTTATTTAGTTAGATAGATGAAATGTTTTTGAAAATATCAACATTTCTACGTTTTCATTTAGATATGCTTTCAAGTTGAAAATGCCAATTTGGTCTATATTATTATGTACTCAGATTATTATTATGTACTCAGATTTTGAAGACGGAGTTTTAATATTAGAAGAGACATTTTCGAGTCAAGGTGAGAAGGACCAACAATTTTGCTTACCGAAAATAAACCTTATGCAATCATTAAAGGGGACATTTTTCAGGTCGCAAGGCGACTATACTAGTAATCGGCCTGACTAGTATGTTGCTATACAACTACTACACGAGCGCTGTGGTGTCCTGGCTCCTGAATGCTGCGGCACCTTCCATTGCTAACCTAGACGGCCTCATCAACAGTGACTTTGAACTGATATTTGAAGACATCGGATATACCAGAGGGTGGCTTGACGTATATATCAATATCATTACTTGTTTTTGGTCATTCAGATACTCTAAAATTAGTAGCTTTTTGATTAGGTACATTTTAATTTAATGCTTGTCGCGTTTTTCAGAATCCAGGATTCTTTTACTACAGTGGTTTCACGAACCTGAAAGAAGATGAATTGAGAGACAAGAAAGTGACCAAGGCTAAACGGACTGCCGCAGTGCTGCAAACTGTAAACACTGGCGTCGAACTGTTGCGGACTGGAAGTATGTATTATGAAGTTACTTTCAACATTAACATTATAGTTGTAATACATGTTAAGTTTTGAGTAGTATAAATGTGGATAAGAAAGAAAAGATCAGAAAAAGGGAGTACGGATTGTATGACAGATGCTAAGACTAAAAACGGAGTGACGTAATGTGGCGGCTAAATAGAAGAAGATTATGCTATGCCAACCCCATACGGTGAGGAAGATGATGACTTTAGACTGAAATAAAAGGTAATAAAAATGAAATGCCGTTCGTGAGTAAGTGTATCACTTGAGAACGGCTCGACAGATTTGGCTACTTTATGTTTTAAAACGTTCAAAATAGTTCAAATTAGGTTCATACGGAAAGAAAAATTTGAAAAGTTTCCCGGATAATGTTCGAATTCCAGTAAAACTGAACACGTCCATTTTTCTACGGATTTTTTGTTTAAAACATGGATAGACGTCCTGTCCTAAGAGGACAAAAGAACGTCTATCGAGTTAGCTAGTTTGTCAAAATATTGTCTGTTTTTTATTCTCAGAATATGCTTTCCACACTGAGCCATACACAGCCAGTCAGGTGATCTCCAAGACGTACGAAGACGCCGAGCTGTGCAACCTCGGAGCTCTGCAGATGATGCTACCAGCTCACGTGTATATCATGGCGCAGAAGCGGAGCCCTTACAAGGAGTTCTTTGATTGGAGGTCTGTAATTGAGGAAGATGAGGATGTGGTTGGGGAAAGGACCGAAGACTGTTCTTAAGCTGTTTTGATGTCCAGGGTTGCGGGAAAGTCCGAAAGGGATACCGGGGCCCTTGGCAACAGGCAACTGAAGGAACACGGGTGGCTTTTAGTCAGTAAAAGTCTGACATGCACACTCCCTCCCGCTCCGCCCAGAGCTGGAGAAGTCATTTGATGATTTCCCACTATAAAAAAAAGCTCTTTTGATGTATTTTTCTTGCACTTATTAGTCACCAATGGTGATATTTAAATATACCTATATCCGGCATAGCCTGGGCAGTAGGCACTGGCCCTACTGCCACCTTGCCGACTGATTAGTATTTATACCACGACATAAACTAGTCAATACATTTAAATATCTGGGGCGCATACTTAGCGGCTAGCTTAAACATAATTTGTAGTTATTGAGAGAGAGCGTAGGACATTGGCCGTCCGAGGTAATATGGTGGCGCGTAGATTCTCTCACTCTGTACTGACCAGGTCAAGATAACATTATTCAAGCTATATTGTCAGGGTCTGTACACGAGGTCTATGGAAGTATGGATCATCTGCAACAAAAGGTCGCTAGATGCCTTGCGCATCCAATCATATTTACAGAAAGCTCTTGAGACTGTCCCGTTTCTGAAGTGCGTCGGAAATGTTTACACAGAATCGAACGTTTTTAATAAGATCATTCGAAAAAAACTCGCATCATTAGTAATTAGAACACGGACCAGTAGCAACAGCATTCTGAAAACAGTGACATAGAGTTTCTATTCTGCCATTTTGAGACATTTTGTGGTGAGGATGGCCAAATGAGAAACTCAAAATGATTCAAACTCAATAATAATATCACTTATTAACACTAGCTTTATGGTACTATTACCATTATGGATCTTTGTTGTCTAAATAAAGATTTTTTTTTGTTTTTTGTAATAAACAACAATGGTTAGTGGCGAAACCAGAAAAAAAGAAATGCTAAAATGTTGGTAACATTCTAGATATAATTAGAAACCTGCGTTCATTTCCTGATATAAATTGTGCCCGATCAATGGTGACGAGCTCGATCCTATTTGTGCGACAATACTATCATTGCTGAGGGGTAAATAACAAAACATTCTGTCAAACCTTTCGGGATTACGGGCTAAAATAACAAAGGTGTACATTGTACAATGTACGTTCATATGTCGCACCTCCGCTCAAATAGTCTCACAACTCAAAAAAAAAAAAAACCTCTTTTATTGTACCATTCGTTTCAGAAAACTTCAAAATCTTATTTCAGATAGTGTCATTCTTATGGTTAAAATATTTATCCCTAGATGGCATTAGCGTCCTTATAATTTTAAATGAAAGTTTCTTTGGAAAGTTAAATTTCAAACACCTTTTACTCGACAGTTAGATTTTTTGACTTACGACACTATTTGAGCGGAGGTGCGATGTGTGTACATCATATATACGTACCTGCAAGTAAGACTCAGTATGCGGTCGTTAATATGACACATTGCGTTTGAAAAACGTTTGGCTTGTAAAAAAGGCATGTATCAAACCTCAAATAATTGCCATTTGGCTTTCGCCTCTTTTTGTGAACCTCAAATAAGTCATCATTATTTTGGGGTCCTTAAAAATAATAAATAGCCAAGTAACTGCGACCCTCTTAGATGTTGCGCTCGCCGGCCGCTGCCGCGGAACCGGCACCGACACCGGAACGGCGCGGCGTGGGCGGTTGGCCATTCATTTAAAAAAGTGTGCGTCATTAGAAACCAAAAAAAGATATTAGAGGTTCATTTATTTAAAAAAGAGGACCTACATCCTGATAAATATTTCCCTAAAAAAATATTAAATTAAAATATTTTTATTTGTATGTACAACATAAGTAAACGAAAAATACAGATGTATGGTATTAGTATATTGTTGAAGGCAAGACCTAGCGTTCATTTTATTGAACATCTGTATTCATCGTGTTCATTTTTTTTAGAGTGTCGTCTCTGTCAGTAACATCTTTGCAACAGTCCCTTTCTACTCCCTGATGAGTCATTTTAAACCCGGGTACTGTATTCGGGTAAAATTTGATTTATGTTTTACCAACCAATTGCCAATTAAACGACGACTCGTGTGGGTTACGATTCATTTATCCGGACCTAGTGTTTTCATGAAAGTCTTTCCTGCAGTCTCCTCCGCCTCACAGAACGTGGCCACGTGAAGGCCATCCGCGCTCGATTCGCCGGCACCATCCCGGCCTGCTCGGGCGCACAGCCGCGAGCGCTCGCCCTTGGCCAGGCCGCACCCGCCTTCCTCACGCTGTTCCTCTTCGCTGTGCTGTCCTACGTCATTCTAGCTTTCGAATTTCTCTATAAAAGGTGAGGTAAAACGGTAATATTATCCGAAAATAAAAATAAATATAGCATAATCAGCCTTTAATCGTCCCACTGCTGGAAAACAGGCGTCCTTTCTGTGCAAGGGAGTGGGCCGTAATCCACCACGCGGGCCCAGTGCGAGATTGTGGTACTCGAATGTAAATACCACAACGTGGGTTCATAATAGTCGCAGTGGTTAACAGGCACTTTTCTAGAATTGGGGTCTCCAAAATAGTTTAACAGATTAGAGGTATGACATGTCAGTGTGCTCCACCCGTCAACAATGGTGGCAGAATTACTGTCTCTATGTACGTACAATACACAGCAAATATCGAATTTACATTGCAGAAGCCGACTGATCGCATTTCAGACGGTCACTTTAAATTACAAGTAGTAACTTCTGCCTGACGTAATTTGGAATTCCTAGCTCCCTTGTGTAGTCTTGGCTATTAGCCAATTTTAGG
Organism: Lithophane leautieri; assembly: GCA_949152455.1. NCBI lineage: Eukaryota > Metazoa > Arthropoda > Insecta > Lepidoptera > Noctuidae > Lithophane > Lithophane leautieri. The sequence continues at coordinate 695,188 of OX424463.1, read as the reverse complement.
CAAAGTAGAGAGATCTTAGAGTCTCTTTCAATGTCTTGCTACAAAAGTATAGAGCATTTACTTCTGAACTAAGGTCAAGACTGTCGTACAATTTATCGTGACGCCGCAAAAATCGCTTCAAATCACATCATTTATTTCAGGGTCCAGCAGAAAAAGCGGGCAGCAGTGAGCGAGGCGCAAAAAGTGACGTCACCAGAGATCGGGCTATGATCGCAGCACATCAAGAGTACCTACACTGTAGATGAATGACAAAAAAAACAATTGAGGGAAGACGTTTGATGTGGCGTTAAGGAGATCGACACTAAAAGATTTTGCACAGTAGTCTAGGTGCACGTTGTCAGCAATATTTTAGGTTTTGTGATAGTGATAAATGGTTTGTTTTTACCAAGAAATTAGGTATTTTGAGTTCAGCACGTATTCCTGTGGCAATAAAACAATTTTTATTTATTTATTTAATTCTAGTGATGTTCTGAAGTAACGAATAAAATGATCTTAGATTATTTTAATTTATCAATTTACTACCTATCTTTGTAGCCGTGCCTTTAGATATTTCATCCCTAGCAATACTTTTTTATAACACACATAAACGAAATGGTTGATGTCAAATCCTGAAATTACCAACTTTTATCGCAAACTTGGTGATTTCTGCCTGTCCATTCACCAACTTCCAAAACACCAAATTCATGTAAAAGGACCAAACACCAGCAGTAAATTCTTGCACTTGTCTTACTGTTTCCACTTGTGCAGGGTATTGAGTAATGGTGGCGCGTCGCTCTGCTATCTAAATCGCGCGTTATAAATGATGCGATCAATTCTTGTTTACTCCCGGAGCGCGGGATTCAATTCACGCTGCACCCGTATCTATGTACTATCATATTTGTGTTATATTATGTGTAGTGGATGGTTTTTCGTTAAGTAAGTGGGGGAAGAACAGAGAAAAATGGAGTAGCTGGTGGTTTTGAGCTTTGTAATGAACTTAACTTTTTCATGACATAAATGTTTACTTTTAGGTTAATCTAAGACATCATTGATTTGATTAACGCTTACAAGAACTAAATAATGTTGCAGCGCAATGAATTTGTAAATACTTAATTTAATATACATACATACCTACATAGGTACATACCTACATACATACTCATACATAAACCCACGCCTTTTCCCCAAGGGAATAGACAGAAACAACAACTAATATATATACTGTTAACTTATTCTAATCATAAAACTTAGAAATAACCCAACTTATAACAAGAGGTGTAGAGGGAAAACAAAATTCGTAGGTACTTTCAGAGTCTAGAGCTTGAGAACTCAGCTAGCTCGAACAAACAAATATGAATAAGAACAATTTTAATAAAGTCATTACTTAAGACGTATCCATTTCGCGGCGATGTCGCGCCGTCGCGAGCTCGTCGCCGCGTCGCCGCGTCGGCTCCTTGCGCCTGCATTTGCATACAAATGGAAAACGTCACTGGGATATTATATTACTTAACTGGTGAGAGTGCTACAAAAAATAATCTAATACACACCGTTACACACTTATTACGGAGGCAAAGAGTTCAGTTTAACGTGAGCTGTTTGGAAATGAAATTACATTCATTCATGTGCGGTACACAAACAGAACGTTGTTTTTGTTGTTCCTTCATATGTTGTTAGTATTCAGACAGAGCAATTTAGTACTAAGTAAAAATGGAATAACTTGTGATAGTCGTGATGGTTTCTTTCTTCCGTGTTTAAATTATTAAATGTAGTAACATAGATGCCTCCTACCTTGAATTGAAATTATTGTTTTAATACAAACTTTGTAGGATGTCCTAGGAGTTAATGCCATGGCATTCGCTACCAGGCAACCCACTTTTTTTTAACGATCTTAAATGAAGATCAAAAATTATGGAGTGCTCTTGTCAATGCAACGAATTAGCTTTATCTTAGCTGTGCGAGAAACTGTCATAAGCTAAACAATAACTTGGTCCTATATACTTCATTCATGATAGTTAGCTATCTGTAAGTACTGTGTATGTCCACAGCAGCGCTCACTTTTGAGTCTAAATTAATGTCAGAGCTCTGTAATAGTAGTTATAAAGGGACTTCATAATAACGCTTCACTTTGAACTTGACTAAATTAAACAGGACTTCTCTTTATCTGTCTACATTTTATTTTGAAACAGTTAACTGTAATAAAACAGAAATTTTGTAGACCCATTATTTAATTTCTTCCTTTGAATTCTGTTAAGACTACGACTGTTGTTACTTACTTGAACGCAGAGTTTGGTGTTATTTACTTGAATTTGGTAGAACAACGGCAGCCTGATTTTATTAACCATAATAATGAAGATCCATTACTCAAATAATGATACCCAATATCGAAACGACGCGACAACTTAAACAGTAGCAATCAAGGAAATTATTTAAAAAAAAATGTGTTGATCACCAAAATGAGCCATGTCTTGATTACCTCGAAGCCTTGAATTGTTCAGAACAATACCTACACGAACAGACAAAATTCAAGAAATTTTCCTTAATTCAAACTTCCCAATCTCGTTTCTATTAAAATTTCATATTGTTATAATCAAACGATGTTCGTAATTAGAAAGATTCGCGGCGGAGTTACCAGACGCACAGTTTTGATAGGTAATTGAAACGCTTTCTCCGTCAGATATTTGTGCACATATTGAAATGTGCCCGCTGTTGATCCAGGGGTAATTGGAAATGGACCGGGAGCTCATTATGACGAGCGTGTTTTTGCTTCATTTGTAACAATTTTCATTGTTATATTTCGTTTAATTTGGTTTTTGAATTTAATTAGCTGTGTAAAGGGTTTCTTTGTCTACTTGAATTTGAATTCGTTCTTTTAATAAACGTACGTATTCAACCTATTTTTGTTCCTCAAACATTATTCTATGGTTGAGGAAACCTCAACCTCAAACATGATTCTCTCTATTCATCAACGAGTTAGTTAGTGTTGTGCTACCTACAGACTCAGTACATCAGTCCGTTCCGCCGTCATGGTCCGACTGACGTTAAGTTAATTACAATTTGAGTCCATATCAGACGGATTTGTGAAGGACGTCCAGACCTTTACGTACTAACTAAACTGCAGTCATATCAATCACGTGGCTACAATGGGAGAATGTACAGCGACATAACGGCATTATTACCGTGTTGGTTAGTTTTGGTCTGTTTCTTCCAATAAAAATAAATACTATAAAAACTAAAACTCTTAAACTAAAAACTAAAAACTTACGAAAAAAACGCCAACAACTGGTTTTTATAACTTGTTATTTTTATTTAAATTATTTTGGGGTTAATTTTTTTTTTTAAATGTACTAATTAAGTCCTTTCATTTGATACCCAAATGGCATCATTACTTTTTATTTTTTTTAGTTCACGTCTTTATGTCCTCTAGAGGGTGCCATATTCAATTTATTTAATGTGACGTCACATAGCCTGTAACCAGCGGACGATCAAGACACGTCTAACGATAACCATTTATCAAATTAAGATATAAGTATCAAGTTTAGAAGTTATGAGGGAACTGATGAACGTACATACATACATACATACCGGTCAAAATGATAAACTTCCTTTTTGCTTCGCCGTAGTCGGTTAAAAAGAATTATATCTAAAAGAGCTACCCGCATCCTCATTGACGTACTTATTATTATACATTCGTGTGTGTGGCATTGCCTGCTACTATGGCAACTCAACTAGTGGTTCCATGAGCAATAGTGACAACAATAGACACTATTAAATTTAACAGTAATACCGAGGTACTTTGGGTACTTCCCATTCAAGACATTGCCGTTATCTAAAATGTCTAGCTCGCTCGCTTGTTACTACTACATTCGAGCCTGTGTCATACAGCAAGCGGATCTAGCGGAGCGCGGATAGCGGAACTATGAGGGGCCAAACAACACCCCGCGCCGCTTTAAAATTTTACGAGAAACGTAACCGCATTGTAAGATGTGCTCAATAATTGTGTCTTAAAAAAATCTTAACTAGTTCAGAAAAAGCGCGTTATTCTAATCATCAAAAGCGTTGAGTGAACCCCCAGCCCGGCCAGAGCTGTATCAATACGAAAAAAAATGGAGTAGGTACTCTCTCATCGCAACGCGTTCAGTGTGACGTAGCTGAAAGTAGCAGCCACATAAGAAGCCGCCGCGGGCTCTCCACTCCCGCCCACGATCCGCTGCGGAGGCTTCACAGCCAGCAGTATGCTGTAGCCTAGCTACTACATTATGCTAACTACGGTACACACTCGGCGCTTTATGCCTCCGACGAAATAAACTCAATTTGCTTTCAAATAACGCTATTTAGGATATTACGTTGGATTCGCAAATTTTTTTACATTCTTTAGCTTGTTTTGATGCAAAACAGTAGAAATATTAGTACAAACAGTTGATGCGATTTTTCCTCTACAAACTCCAGATAAATCAGAAAACGATACAAATAAAGCTCACTCTCATATAAAAGCCCTCCACGAGCTGAGCCCTAAAAACTGTGCTGAAATGTTTGTGTAAAGAGGAACAAAATGTATCAAAACATGTCAATATAACATGTCCCGACACTGCGCTCGCTGCTCGCTAGTCTACTCAACAAACAGCAGTCGACTGCAAAGCCATAAAAAGAAAAACGCGATTTCATACCAACTAAAGTTCAACACGGATTGACGAGAGGCGCCGTTAAATCGTCACATTCCGGGATGGACGCCGGACACCGGACACCGGACTCAATATTGACTATCGCTTTATGACGTCAATAACATTTTTTATGCCGTGCCGTTATAAAATGCATGTCCGTGAGTAATGGATATTTAAAGCGATTTACCGGCCGACGCGCGCGGCGGCGGGACGATGAGCTTCACGGATATTTACCCGCTAGTAGAATGTTATATCGGCGAGGGGAAAGGTCTCTGTCCTGAGAGATGATCGCGATATGGAAACTGGGATGGGGTCGTAAATTTTTGTTTGTTACCGTATTCTGGAGGGTAAAGGTGAGCGCTTCATACTGAATTTTGTTTTGAATGAATAAGTTGTGACGTCTGCCGTTCCACTTATTACCTTATAGATATTGTTAAATAAATGCTGTTGAATCTGAATATTATTATATGTACCCAGTTATTGTAACGGCTTCAACTGCTAGCCAGATATAGTTTGTAGAAATATACTACCTCATCATGAAAAAAATGAAAAAACACCCTTCATATCACATGCAGTTCCCACAATGTCCACAATGTTCTGGCCATCATGTAGCAACTGTCAAAATACAGGAACAGACACAAACAGTATTTGTGTAAATAAAGCGAAACTCGCAAATATATTCATTCGGAGAAACAGTTCGGAACAAAGTTTGTGAACAAATTAGTTGCGCTTATAATTCCAAGCGTAACGTTTTTAGTTGCGTAGTGGTCGTTCATATATTTGATGACTCATTTGGAGAGAGTCGTTGTATTGTTATCTAGCTAAAAAAATCCCGTGTAGTTTTATTTGTAGTGGGTATTCCTGTTTGTTAGCAAATAGAGCTAGAAAAGCAGACTTCTATATTTTCACTAATGCTCTGCAATTTATTTATATAACCGTGTATAATAAAATTCATAGAATAACGCACATTCCAACATCAAGCGGCAACTATAGCCACAATTACATACATAAAAGCCCACAAGAAGTAATGCATAAACAGAAACACCCAACTCAAATTGGCACAAAGTAAAGCAGATGGCTCACAAGAGAACCAGAGCACCTCGCCGGACTCGACAAACAACTCGCTATCTGGTTGCGGGACATAAGGTAATAGAACAAAGTGAATACAGCCACTTATGGGGTTATAAATCAAAGCGCTCTGCGGTCGGTGAGCGCAAAATTAAAAGTAGCCGCTCGCCGCGGATTTTCACTTTGTCAGTTTTATTTGAGACTGCCGTATCTGATGCATGTCGCGCTTGTTTTAAGGAAGGAGCGGCTAGCGGGTGGGGATATGGAAGGTCAAGATTTTGTGCATTTGTACAGCTTGCTGTCAATTACATAACGAATAAAAAAGGTAACGCGCAGTCTCAGGTCAAATTGGCACAAATAAATAGGCGATGAGAATCATTCAACACCAATCGTAGTGACTTGCGCCCTGAATGTCTTCATATAGTGGTTAGAGTAGCTGTTCATATGAATAATTAAAAACAAGTATTATCAGACAAAAACATAACGCGTTACTTTACACTTACGGCGCTGCCTGTATCCAAGGTGTGTCTGAGCTACTTATGAGGAGTCTCTTACAACTTGCGCCGCCGACGTCTGCGCATTGATCTCTCTCCTGAAAGGGTTCTCTTCTAAGCCGGCCATAGGAGCCCGAAAGGGCTTTGTCAGATAAGACTTGTTTGGGCCAATCTCTTCAGAAAAAACACCACGATATCAATTTAATCATCGGATACTTTTATAAAGATTTCTCTTCAATACTTTTCGGTCAAACATTAATCTCAAAGATACTATTCTGAAAGGATGTTATGCTTGATAGGATAAAGAATTAATAATGTTAAGTACTACGAGTATAAAGCTATAGCGAGTGACTCGACCAAATAACGTTGTGGCTTCAGTGGGCTCCATTAAAGTATTATTATGATGACTGACCTCTTCAAGGAAAACATAAATATTTGACATTAATAATTATGATTTTAAGAACGTCTTCTACGTTTAATTGTTTTCTTTAATTAATAATTACTTACTTATCGTAATTGCCTTAAGTCCATCCGTATTGTAACTAGCAGCATGTTAGCAATATTCATTTAAGCAGAACATCAAAATTACATAATATCTAAACGAGAGCAGTGGTGGCCCAGTGGTAACGGCCCCGACTTCGAGGTGTAGATCGTGGGTACGAACCCAACCAGGCGCTTTACTTTGTGTAAAAAATTTCATTAACACTGCTCTCAAAACGGTGAAGGAAAACACATGTACTAGAACCAAAAATTCGAAGGCATATGACATCTACCAACCCGCAACGGGACCGCGTGATGGATTACGGCCCACTCCCTCTCGAAGAGAGGAGGCCGTTGTCCCAGCAGTGAGAACACTATAGGCTGATTATAGAAAATATCAAAAGGCAAATTCCAATATAAATGACGTGAAATATCGGGACATGTCCGTACTTTGGAATTGAATCAAGCAGGTATGTACGAGTACGCTGAGCGGTCGGTATTGTTGCACCGCTGTGCTTGACAGCAACCCTGCTAATGTAGCCACTACTAACCACCACACGGTATCGGCGCGGACACTCGACACACCGCTGTTGTGTACGACTTTTAGGGGTATGAGGAACAGGGTGTAGAGTTCACTCATCCACCATAGAAAAGGGAGGATCTTCCGACCAGACGGGTGTTGTGTCTGGCGAATAACTGCCCAACGATTGATGTCGGGTTCTTGTATATTTATGTCCATTGCAAGGTAAACTTTAATTGCGCGATGCAGGATTTATGTGACGTCAAGATTTTTTGTGCGAAGTCAGGTCTTTGATGCGTAGTTCGCATGTGGCGATGTATATACCGCCACATATTCATTGCAATTTGCGAAAATATGATTTAGAATATTACCCTTTTAAGTTGCGGAAGTTTTCTACTAGCCATAAACCTTGGATCTTAATATGACTGACTGTAGGTTTAGGTTACTGTTTATATTAATACACAATTTACAAAATACACAATTTAGCGAACATTTTATATAAAAATGCCAGTAAAATCGTCGTGTAACACAGCCTTAGCGCATATCTTCTAAAGCGCTTGAGTGCATTATTATGATGTTTTCTCTAACTTATCACCCAATGGTTCTATCTGCTATAAAGCTGTAAAGACACAGGTATAATGTTATCATTTATCACCAGCCTATTTAATTGTGTGCTTGATTCCAAAGAACAGCGTTTGTTTGGGACATAATAAAGTGCGGGTATAATTCCGCGATAACGTTTCTATATAAATTCGAGACGGAATGAAAAACGGCGCGCGTAGATTGAGAACTTGCGTGCAGGGTTACCAGACCAGTGTTTTGTGTTAGTAATTAGGTATAATGTGTTCTTGTGAGATTTGTGAAATTAGTATATTGATGATTATATAAAACCTTGGTACTAAGTCATTTGAAATGCTATAGAGGCTCAAAAACCATGGCGAACACCAAACTCAATTTATTTTTCTCCATTATTTTATTTCCTTCTCTATATCGAATGAATACCAGTCGCTTTACGATGTCAAATCCTAACTTTTGCTTTGACTTGACTACTTACATACTAAATCTTTAATATTTCAGCTGTTCGTAATACCTATACATATAGTTGGTCACTAATTAATAACTAACTTCTTTTTCCTGAGTCTCGGAGTTGGATAAATACTTAATCACTTTTTCATTGTCAATGGGTAAAATTTTCTCATGTTTTGAAGTTAAATAGTCTTTGAATGGTCTCCAATACATTAGGTACCCTATTACAAACTAAAAAGTTTGAATCATAAAGGGCATATTTAAAAAACATAAAAATTCATGCGTTTTCTTATTAAACGCGTCATAAACCAGCTCGTAACCAGTTGCTAGCCCTCGGAATATGGCATATGGCAGGTAATTCCTCCACTCTGACTGACACCGGGATATGCCAGAATTTAATTTAGACACCTGAGCCTGTTGCATAAAACATGCCTCACTTTTTGTGCCATTCATTGAGGCGCAGACAGCCTACCTTTTGTATTTTAATGAGCTGAGGAAAATATTTTTGAGACACTTGGACGTATTTCTGAGCTTGAGTTTTGATTAAAATACGTACGTAGTAGAGCAGAGGTGGCTCATTGGTAACGGCCGTGACTTACGAGTTGTAGGTTCGAACCCAGACAGGCGCTTTACTTTGTGTAAATTATTTCATCACCACTGGTCTCAAAAATAGTGAGGGAAAATATCGGCATGTCCTAGAACCAAAAAATGTCAAAACATGTAACCTCTACCAACCCGCACTGGGCCCACGTGGTGGATTACGCCCGACTCCGAGAGGAGGCATGTGTCCCAGCAGTGGGAACATTATAGGCTGATTATGTATGTAGGTAGGTACTACGTCATCAATGGTGTTTACACTATATTTTTGTTTACATATCTGTATCATGGTTCGCGACTTTGATCTGCGCATCTAACATAAGTCAGTAGGTATATCTGTTTGTCTTACAGTGTTCCGGGTTGGAATATAAATGTACGCGAAAAAGACTGCCCGGTAACTGAAAAAAACACGACTAGCATTATGGTAGGTAGGCGTGTGTTTTTTTTTAAAGAATTTCTATAATCCTGCAATGGTAAAATGAAATAATCTCTATGCATCGATAATCGATAAATAAACTATTTCTTTATAAACAAAAATGTTACCAATTACTGAATAAATTTATTTATGTTAATCTTTTCTATATATATAAACAATGCTACAAGGATTTGTTGGGGTTTGAATGACAGGGACCAATTTTTGGTAAACATTTAAAATTATTTTTTTTATTTAAAAACAAAAAACCCGACTGCAAAAATCCGTACTGAAAAGAGATAAACAAGCATTATTACTTATAGAATTTTGGTATCGCAGGCGGGACAAACAAAAGTTACACCATATTTCAGGTTATTGGTTTGTCCTCCCGATGTTTTCCTTCAACGTTTTTTATTTAAAGTGTATTAAGCAAATACAGTGCTGATTAGTTTTAATTGACACGAGCGTGTTACTCTATATTAAATTTCTCATTTACATACTCGCGAATAACTTACCCTCTGAAATAAACTTTACAATAAACACACACAAATTAATCCCTAGTTACACAACAATATCCAAATCATAAAACAAAACACTCTCACACAAATTGCCAACAATTATGATTTAGAAAAAACACACATTGTAACAGCGATTCAAGCGTAAGCAGGACAATGTCGTATTTTCAATTTTGTGGGATTACACAAAACGGAATTCACGCCAGCTTTGCCCGCGTCATGGTGTGACATGCGGGTAATCCACCGCGCGATACGTATAATAATATTGTGAGGAATACACGAGAAAATAAACAGTTGGACGATATTTTTTGAGTATTAGGAACGTGTCTATAAACATGTTAGACGTTGAGGCTTTGAAGGGATTTGGATTGATGTTTTTTATCTTAAAACAAGTACTTTTATTTCAAATATTATTATAGTTGGTAGTTTCGTCGTTCATAAAAGGATGTATTAGCAGGTAAGCATTCGAGAGAACAACAGCAACGTTTAGAAAAAAAAAACTAAACATTTCAAATCCTTAAGTGTTTCGATTTCAAGAGTTCGTGGAAACAAACCTCATCTTCGAACCTCCTGGCACAAGCTAGAGGTTTGCTTGGCTTAAATATAACAATTTGCTGGGTGAAGAAACGAATTATGATTCTATTGCTATACCTACTTATTGTGTGACGTTCTAAATGTCTTTGAACATTCTAGCTAAACTACTTACTTAAAGGTATAAAATTGGTGTCAGGATCCAATTTGTGGCGTCTATCGCATTAGTGCGGCTATAAATAAATGATGACGCGTCAGTCGCGTCAAGTCACGTGACGTGATCAGTGAAATGAAATGAAATGAAATGAAATGAAATGAAATTGTTTATTCTGTAAATAGGATATTGGAATCACTTTTACACGTCATATTATAAAATATTTAAAATAAGCTAGATGAGGTCGGCGTTTCCTATCTGACTACTCTGAGAAGAAAGGCCGAAACAAACTCAGAGGTCGCAGTCTCTTTTAAAGTCCAGACATAATCTTGGTCAGACCATATGAGGACCATGTAGATTGGCGTCTGAAATGGTATTTTGAGGAAAGAACCACAACGATTTGAGTGGACCTGTCCAGTCAGTGCAAGCATTTGTCAGTAATAGTGGAGCTCAACTCAGAACTTAAGGAGCTCAACGACTCGGCGAACAATACCAAAGAAAGGACATTTGGGTAGGTCGCATAAAATACTCAAATTGCCAGACCATCGTTAAAACTAACTGAGAACGAAAAAAGAAATCAAAACAAAATTCCACATAGTCCTCACATTTACAATAATTAAAATAATACAATACTTTAAAAGTATTCATGTCATTTTGTTGTAATATTCAATAATGTCAATTTATATATAAAACTGGTGATGATTTTCCATAATATTCAAAATGTTACAAAGCTTAGCAGAGCGAGCAGTTCAATCCCATGCTTTTTTGTCTTCTAAATAATCTGAAATTTTATAGTACCCTTTTTTACAAAGTTTGGTTTTAATACAGCTTTTGAATCGTTTAATGGGTAAGTTTCGAATGTCAATGGGAAGTTTGTTATAAAAGCGTATACATTGACCCATGAACGAGTTGCCTACTCTGTGGAGACGAGTGCGATGTACAGCAAGATTGTGTTTATTCCTGGTATTTAAACTATGAATATCGGACATTTTCTTAAAATTTGATATATTTTTGTGTACATACAATAAGTTTTCAAATATATATTGTGAGGCTACAGTCAGAATATCTATCTCTTTGAATTTTTCTCGAAGGGAATCTCTTGGACCAAGGTTGTAAATGGCTCGAACAGCCCTTTTCTGTAAAACAAAGATAGCATTAACGTCCGCACCGGTTCCCCAGAGAAGAATCCCATATGACAGAAGACTATGAAAATAACTAAAATAAACAATTCTGGCTGTATCTATGTTAGTTATCTGTCTAATTTTTTTAACGGCATAGGCGGCCGAGCTTAGCCTTCCTGACAATTTTTCTATGTGTGGGCCCCATTGTAATTTACTATCAATAGTTATTCCAAGAAAAACTGTCGACTCAACGGGGTCCAATTCTATTCCATTAACTTGAACATGGGTAGAGAGTGTCGCGACCTCCTCTAATCGTACGAGCTGTATAAACACACTCATAAATAATAACAAGTGCGATTAGTGTCAGGTTTACAAAATTATTTTGGCTAAGGGAGACTAAAAGGTGATAGTTACGAGTAGATAGATCATCTTTTATTCACAACACAACCCTCAACTCCAGATTTTCAAAATAACAATTAAACACCAGTTTGCTTAACCTGTTCCGTCTATTTCTACCGCCAAGAATCATTGAGTTCCCGGTCTGGGAGCATCGGGAACTCATGGTTCTTGGCGGTAGCGTGAGATCAGGTAAAATCCAAACACATTTAGGTATTTCAAGCTGCTATTTAAGTTTGGCAACTTATCACCAAATCATTTGGTGCTGCAAGTGTCAAACATCAAAGGCTCCTCAGTTGCAAGTTGCTAGAGCAGTGCCGAGCCAGCAACCTGTGACCATACCTAGCTGTTATCGCGGATAAACTTGAGTACAATAAGAATCTTTTGGCGCCTGAATGATATTGGCATGGTTGTTGGTAAACATTTGTGGAATTGTAACAGAAATTAATTAAAAAATTGGAACTAAAGCCGCCATCTTATTTTGTGTATTGACAAAATAAGATGGGTTTTGCTCCGATTTTTCTCACGCGCCAAAAGAACGTTACATGAACTTTAAAGTATCACGCTTTGATCATCATAAAATCAACAGAGGTATCAGTAATGTTGGTCAGTTGCAGCGGTGTGGTGTCGGTCGGTGTCAGCGGTGTCAGTGGTGTCGGTAGCACGTGACACTGTGTTTTCACACCTCGGCTGCGGTTGCGGTCGACACTTGCGACACTTTTTGTTTTATTGCTCAACAGACTTTATAATTTTATCATCTTCATAAAAGTAATAGTATTTACAAACTAAGTTTGTAGGCGCTACAGCACTGTGACACTTTGGTCTGACATTTCAGTTGCGGTGGCGATGGCGGACGGACCCTACTTTATTGGTTGATATTTCGAAACTTATCCACAATACTCGTGTTAGAGTTAGGGTTTTGGGTTTCATTTTTTATAATACCTAGGTAGGTATATTATCCCCTTTCTCATTGAGTACCAAATAAATTCTGAAACCAAGTAAGACCGCGAAGCCGTTATTAAAAAAAAAAGGCTAATTATTTATATTTTCAAACACAATGGAAAAATAAGAAATAAAATATAACAGCGGAAAATAAATAAAAAGTTCGAAACAAAGAAATCATTTTCCTGTCAGAAATCATAATACTGCGATGATCACAACCGGGCCCAACAGAGCAGAACCGAATCAAAACAAATTAGGTATTCCATCGATTCATCATGGCGGCTTACATTTAATTTGAGCGTCTGTCGGACAATGGGTTAGATGTTAAATAAACGTTCGGCCGGCTGTCGCAACAGACCACTGATACTGCGACCTACAAACATGCTGTGGTACTCGGGGAAACTGTGGGCAGGTTTTACCTACATGAGTTTTGACTGGAAAGCTTTCTAATCAGACTGCCTGGTTGGTCTAGTGGTCACAAGTGCGGCCGAAAACGAAGTATTTTAAATTGTGTGTAGTTTTTAAGTTGGTTGGTCGGTCTACTTATAATAAAATAATAATGTAATTTAATAAATGTAGAGATGTTTTACAAACAGTTCAGCAGTAAAACACCATTGCTGTGTTCCCGAAGAATGTCATATTCGTTGTAATTAAAAGATTAATTCAATGTTCATCTTATACTCGTAGTAATAAGTATTATTCATTATTTATCTACTCTACTCTCTATAACTAAATATAAACAACTGCCCTAGCAATAAAACAGCAGATAAGTACAAATCCATGTTTACGAGGCGGCGCGGTGCGGGGCGTGCAGGTCGTGGGGGGGTCAAAATTGCACATTAGATATTTCTCAAATCCCTGAACCAACATTTCTTAGTAGCGACCCCCGATAAGGGATATCTACCTGTTTCGACTGACAGAATATCTTTTATCTACTGAAGTATTGAATAATGTAGGTCTAAGGTAAGCCCGAACTGAAATTAAGTTATAAAAATCCTTACTACAGATGATTCTAATACCCAACAGCGCTGTAATACGAATACATAAAATATTCTTGAAAAAAATATATTTTCGTCTTAACTTTTCTTTTGAGTACATTGGAAAGTATATTGTAAGATCAGGTATTATAAATCTATTTGGTGAAACTAAAATATTTCGTAAAATCGTGGGTATATCCTTTACATAAAGAATGTATCACTTTGACCTATTGGAAGCCCACCAAGGACTGCGGACTTTTAAATATTGCATCACGAGTATTGTATGGAACTTAGTAAAAAGAAAAGGTCATCACACGGAATCTAAGCAGTTTAATTTTCCATGCTTTAGCAAGACTTATATTTTGTTTTAATGGTTACGGAGTAGCTACGACAGAGCTACGGCGTAGCTACGAAAGAGCTACGTTATAGCAGATTAGCAATCGGCAACGGTGCCATAAATAATAATTTGCCCTACCTGGGAACTCAAGACCTCACGCTCAGCAGTTGCGATTGCGACCTCTAGACTAACGGGGCTAATAAGTAATTGAAAATATTACAGAGCAAAAATCAATTGAGCGTTTCATCTATCTTTACATTTATACCGAATGTTATTAACAAATCAAAATAATGAGTGTTTTTACGTACAATTCTCATCTTATACAGCAATATAAAGTCAGACACAGAGTCTGAAGTCAGTTCAAGTGAGAATGGTTACAATATTCCCTGCATGCTAGGGGCCCGCGGCGAGCTGCCGACATGCTTCTCTGCCGACGTGTTTGAACCCGCGCTGTTGGCAACAGGCACGTTTTCTTGTTCCCATGCAAGCATCGAATGAGCCTGAAGTATCGACTTACGAGTTTATTAGAAAGTATGGCTTGCATAATTAGTAAAGGGTTTGGAATCTCATTTTCTTTTATATATTTTTTTGTGTATGTTGGCCAACCCAAAGTAATCACCACCGCTAATGGACGCCTGGAACAAGATTTCTAATACGTAAGTGCAAAATAAACTTAAATATAATATTTATACATAAATGGTCCCATTAGATCATCGTCATTCATTTCACTGGCATTAAGAACACAGCAATGCTGTTTGATGCAGAAAAAGTATGCATTTTTTCTTGTTGTAGTTAATATATTTCCTTGTAAGAGACGACTAATATTTGAATCTGCTAAACATTAGTGTCAATAATAAACCAATGAGCAGGTTTATCAAAGTCAGCGCAGAAGCACTACCCAAAGCTTACAACAAAGTTGCGCCGTCAAAATGCGCTAAGTCTAAAATATAGACTGGAGTCTAGAATATAGACCGAGCGGACATCTGTGCCTGTCTGCCGTCGATCGAGACTTAGCCACGACTAACTGATGTTTCCTTTATCGATAGGTACTCAACCTTAAATCTTATAACGAATGCTTCTTCCTTCAGTGAAGATGGGATATTAAATGTTGTGTGGGCGAAGTTCGTTGGTTGGTTTATTTTTTGTAATATGTATGTATGCAGAGGGGAATTTGTTGAGTAAATTATTAATTACAGGGCCTAGCCTATATATTCAACAATTTAGAGAAGAAACTAGCAAAAAATCTGAAAGCGTGTGAAAATACATACACAAAATGTTTTCAGTTGAGAATATTATCAACTCCACCAATGATTCCATCGCATTCGATAATGTTTATACATAACAAGTAGGTAAACATAATTATCTATTCTGTATAAACAAGGAATTTCCCGAAACGTTTCAACGCGAAAACAGCCGAGAGCGTCATTCCTACTGCTCCGAGTAATCCTACAGTAGAGGTACCAACAACTATCAAGACTATTCTATATACGAGTAACATGGCCATACTATGCGACACACGTCACAATCGATCTTGTGGCAACGTTACGTAGAGAATGATCTGCACATTTCGATACCAGAACATTTCCCTGCACTAGCTGTCACGTGGATATAACAAGGAGTAATTCGAGTAGAAGCTAGATCTTAGAGATACAGTGCACATAGCGCCAATATGTCTGTCAAAGCACCCCGACTTCCACTCGCTCTCCTACTACACTTGGTGTGACGTATGATCCAACTAAACGTGTTTCCAGTTCTGTATGATACCTATAGATATCCCTGAGTAGAGACTGACTTTAATTTAAAAAAACTTTCCCCCGAGATAAAGACAGTAGTACCGCCGCGGTGGTCTTCGTGGTATTTAAGTTCAACTCATAACGTTCTCCATACTTTGTACATTCTACCTTCACATTCCCCGTGCGTTCCCCGCGACGCATTTTCACCAGGCCCGCAACTTTGGATAAAAATAAAGTAGGCCTGAGAAATCCGCCGAGTTTTTAATTAACCCTACAGTAATGAAGTTTTATTTAATCAAGTGACGGTCGAGTGTCGACTGTTGTTGTAAAACTTTTCGCCGAACTTGGGGTAAGTAGTCGTCCATACATGTTTATATAATTTAAGATCTTCAGTTGTTTTAAAGTTTTTAAATGCCTGGTTTATTTATTGGGAGCAGAATATTAAAAGGCTTTGGTTTCGTATAAAAATCCGGTAGATAGACGAGAATTAAACCTCCTTTACACGATGCGTGTTTCCAACAAATTACTTGTATTATCTTATGTTTTCATTTTTTATTTAATGTGTATAGTTTGTCTGTAGACTACTTTAAACAATAAAGCTAATAATGTAGACGTATTTAACTACATACTACAATACAATATCCCTCTGAGCACCGTTTAGATGGTGCAACCTTTATTATTTGTTTCAACTTATGATATGCCACAGGCAATTATATCGCACCGTGTAAATAAAGGTTTAGCATCATACTGATTTATTTTGTTTGAAAGTTGACATTTAGGTACAGCTGAAAACTTGATTACTGGTGGAGCAGTTTCAAACTGTCATTGGTTGTATTTTACAAGTACCTAGTTTGATATAGAATTAACTGCTATAAGTAGTTAGTTTACTCCATTACTAAAAAATTGAAAAAAAAAACAATTCTATTTAATTCAGCTCAACACTTCGACATAATCTATTCAATCAATTGGAAGTAGTTCTAAATCGGGCGGCTGAAGGAGTGTCGGCAAAAAACCGGCGACGGCCGTCACTTCGGAGACGTAGGCTTTTAACGACGCGATAAAAATAGTCCCCCTCTAGCATGCAGCGTGATATGGGGGGGAATGAAGACAGTACTCGATATTGTATACATTTTTAATTCATCTATCTTTAGTATATTTTATCCTACTAAATTAATATGTCCTAAAGCTCTTGCTGCTGATACTGGGTAATCGGCAAATGAAAAAAATTATTGCTTTAGTCAATGCCAATTCATAGATAAACAGTAATTCTAAGACTCCCATTACAGCAAGTTTTTTCAGCACAGAGATCAGCACTCACGCAGATTTTTTTTTTTTACAGTTTCTGCAAAATATCAAAAAAGTACACTCTATTTTCTAGATAATAAGAAATTAATAATTGACTGTCACACGTCTCTATTGAGTTTACTCACAACTTCAGATCACAATAACAGCCGAATGTCAGCCTTATATAAATAGTTACCAGAAGCTGCAATTCTCGAGTACAACGAGTACAGGCACGTGAGAGCGCCACTAATGTCGTATACTGACGGAATAAGTCGGAAATATTGCATGTGACACGCTGCCTTAAGGAGTCGCGCAGTATCGTTCCGCCGTAAGCACCCGCCGCCCGGACAGACAGACTTATTTATTGCAATTGTAGTGGCAGCCGCAGGGTTGCACACTGGTCGCACACTTTCAACTTTATTTCTCCAAGTTAGAGTACACTGTCGTGTTCATAGAGGCGATTGACTTACATAGGTAAACAACAGGTGAGTATAAAATAACATGTATTGTTTGAACAAGGATGTCTGTTTGTTTGTTTGCAGTATTGGCACTTATGCCTGTTGGTAAACATATAGGTGTATTGGTTTGTAGAAAATAGCCAAAATAGAAGGATATCATATTACATGGTGGTTATGGCGGAACGTGAGTATCTTCGTACAGAAACGAGATGTAAAGGAGAGGTGAACACTACAGTTTTATCCAGGTTCAACGATCTGTTCAAACTTCAGCAGCAAGATGTTGAAAAATTCAAAACTGACATTGTATGAAAATAACTGCTGCTGCACCACACTGTTAAACAAAAAGCACGTGCACAATATATTTCGTTTGCATCGCTCGCGTCAATCGGCGTCACCTCGCCTGATCTATACCACACGCTGTCGGCATCCCAACCGACGAGTGCCGAGGATTTTCCTCCGATGACCGGAATTAATTCGCCGTTAATATTTGTTATAGACCAGAAAGAGATCAATGCCCGCTAATATCCATATCGTAACTCAATCCGGTTAGTATTTGCTTTGAGTCCGCTGATAATTGAAACTCAAATAACTCGATCCGCGGCTGTCTTCGTAGGCACGTTCCAATTCAAAAGTAATCCCACTCCAAACATTTGTACGTCTCAATCGGTACTCCTGCACTGTGACATTGCTAACAGTGTTACAATAGTGACTGCATTGCTGGATCCATATTACATTGCGCGTTAAATGTACAGTCACTTAATTCATACATGTGTTTTCACAGAAATGAATGCAAAACAGATTTAATTTATCACACAATTATGTTACTCCCAGGTTGCCATAGTATTTCAGTGGTTATGAAAGGAAACAACGGGTCGTCTGTTCTATATAATTATAGGGCGGCGTCAATATTTGTTAGGCACTGTAAAATGCGAATGAAGTTCTATTGTAATAGTGCTTCGAGGGCTATTTTATATTCGATGTAAATATCGGCTGTGTTTGATGAAAGGCTTTGTTGTTTGTGTTGCGAGTTAATGATATGGTATCTAAGTATATTGGAATGTTGCACATTATTGGTAGAACATTTAGAGGTACTCGTAGATTTACCTAATTCTATCTAAATCTAGCTCTGAACATTCTACCTATTCTAGAAATATGAGTAGGTGTGCTGATAATTAACGGTAAATTTGCTACTCCTCATTAGGTGTTATTTGACAATTACTATTGGTCTAATAATTTAATTTATTACGCAAATTATTTGTCACTTGTTATGCAGGTCGCACATTATGTACTTATTAAATTTTTTTATAAAGCCTTTTCAACAACAGTAGCTCATTGAAAAATTAACAACGCCTGTAAAATTATAAACAAACCCCTGTGTACAAAACAACTAAAACAGTAAAGTCCCAAAGATGAAATAAAAACAAAGTGCACTTGTACCTGTAAATATTAATACAAGAGTAATATAATATAAAGGGACGTTTGTGAAATATGAAAAGCGAAGCATCGCGCTTAATAGAGAGATGGACGTCAATTTGAGACCCACTTCAGCCGCCCAACGCGAGACAATCGGCCGCGGCTGGTCAACGGAGCGAGAGACGAGCGGGAGCAATGAGCGGGAGCAACGAGCGGGAGCAACGAGCGGGAGCAACAGCTGGTGTATCTCGATTTATGTAATAAGGCTACATTGCAATAATTATGAGAACCACTTCAGAAGTTTTTCGAAATGAACATCATGAAAACGAGATCGGCAAATAGCATTCATAAATGTCGAATATAAGAACAGTTAGGTTTTTTTGGAGCTATTGTAAACGTGTCAAGACTGTTAAAAATGTATGGCATTTACAATAGCTCACATAGAAATTAAAAGAGGAGGATAAAAGGTTTACTGATAACAGAAACAGCTTGCAAATCGCAACCGCGTCCGCTTACTACTTGAGTGGAATAAAAATAAAAACAATATAAAAGCTAATCGCACTGATCAGGAGTGACGCGGGTGAAGTGCACGCTGTTACCGACATACCTACATAACAATAACATGTCCTTAGCGTACATACCAATGAACTCTCTTCTTTACAAAGGAGTTCTATTACTTTTACAAAATGCCTAGAAGACTTCTGTGTGTTTTCTAAAACCATTCACACTCGTTTCCTTATTTTCTGACCATTGCACGTGAAGCTTACGTGATCAGGATTAGGCAGCAAGCTGCTAATTATGACAATTACTTGCATTCATCGAAAGGTTAACAAAGGTCCCATGTATTCGTTGCCGAGCCTATTGTCGTTAAGCCCTAGAGTGAAAAATCCTTAAGGAAAAACGGAATAATCGTCGAATTGGTGATGGAACCATTGTAGGATGGAACCTAAGACCCCATGCAGCCTGCATTGGAAAATAGTGTAACAGACCAATATTTTTAAAAGAGTAACCATGGAGTTTCTTGCCGGCTCTTCTCCATAAGAAACGTCCAATTGGAACCGTGCACCTAGCCTCTGACGTTTCATAAGTGCCCATGTAGGTTTATATGAAATAAAATATTTTGATTTTTCTTCAAAGGCGTTTGAGCGAATACTTTTCTGTTTATATTTCCATTGACGGTAAGTCGGGTAGCTCTCACTTCTTCATATCTTATGCGCTTTGCAGTACACATATACAGAGCGTGGGCTAATTCAATTGTTTTCATATTTTGAATAACTGTATTGTGAAGTCTGGTCTCTAGATTATAATACAAAAAACACAAAGTTGTTTATTGATTTTCTGCAGAAATATGATGTAGAGATGTATGCTAGAGAAGTAGCAATACTATTTTAAGCTCGACATACCAACACATTTCTTATCATATTATTTAGGCATGAGTTATACTAGAATTTAAAGCTCATTTTCAGCAAGAGTGGGAGCGATCGCTTGTTAGTCAACGCTGTTACTAACAGTAATGTTTCAGTTTTTTTAAACTCTTTTCTTTCTCGACATAAACGACATCTTAAATCGTTCTCCCAGCAATGGTGAATTAATAGCCTAGGCAGATGATACGGACCAAAACCCTTCCCAAGACTAACAGCCGTGCGGAGGAACTACGGATAAGCTAAGACTCTCGATAAAAACCTGCTAACCTTAAACGTTAAAATAACAAAGATACAATTTAAAAAAATCCAAGGCATCCAGACTCCCCCAGCACGTTTAGTCTCATATTTCATACTAATCTAGTAGCCTTAACCCAAAATCCGCAAAATGTTCATGAGATATTTAGGAATTACCTTAGACGAGAACTTATCTTTTAAACAACATATACACGCACTCTCCGGTAGAGTAAGAAAACTTATTCATAATAATGAAAAAAACTACGTAACTGTCCACCCACCCCCATACTCCGCACTGTTTATGTTGGTCTTTTCCAGTCTGTCGAAACAAAACTAGGTAATACAAAAAATAAGTAGTCTAAATTCACCCACCTAGTGAGATAACGCAGGGTTAAGAAACTCAATGTTCCGGGAGATACTTATAAAAGCTGTCTTTCGATTTGCCTAAACTGTCAAAATGGAGGTCGATCCGATCACTGGTACAATCGTTCACAACCCTGCAAAACCCTCGCGTAGGGAGAATTAGCACCCAGGAGTGTTCTTCCCTGCGGGGGGCGAGTGGCTTTATAAGATTGCGAGGAATTCTGGAGGGGGCGCAGAAGTTAAAATTATTTAATATTTGCTGACAGTCAATTTTATGGCACACAGACATCGCGTCATTTAGTCTTGCGTCATTCAGTCGTCGACGTTTTTCAAGAGAAACCATATTAAAATGTTTGAGCCTATATCTATATTATGAACGTATTTTCTTGGACAAACCGCTAGCATAATCCAGGTGCCAGAAAACATTTCTGTACATGCTCAAGACGCAATGAATGAGGAGCATAGTGTGGTCGCCACACCACGCTACAATACTCTAACATGCTTCGACACAAATAATTATAAAGGACAAGGTTTGTTCTACAGTTTTTAAATTGTTTTGTGTTTCTGATAACAAAACCCAGCATTTTGGCTGGGTTGGCAAAGTCTTTTTCACTACGTTATCAAAGTGAGGGATAAAAGTTAATTTCTGATGTCAATTTATATTACAAGTTTTTATTTTTTTATTGCTTTTAGTTTAGTTTTATTTTAGTTAAACAAGAACTATTTACTCAATTACAATATCTTCTGAAAATGCATAAATACAAGAAATTACGGTTCACGGAACAAAATTAGGAGGTGAAGAATGAGCGGAGCCGAGCCAAAGCGATGTGGACGCGAGCCCGCTGGGCGCAATGAAACATTTTGGAACCACTTCTAAATGTACACTGTGGGACACGGGACATGTGTGGACACACAACGTCGGTATTTTACTAAAAAGTAATGAATGTTGGTTGCTTTTATGTAATGCAAAGTATAAGTAACTGCAAAAACACAATATACCAGAACACTTTTTACAAGTGTAACAAACAAAACGACTTGTAAATAAGGATTGCTCACAAAAATAACTCACGTTTTAGACTTAATTTTTTGCTTAGTTTTATTATTAGGTATCTTACAATTGAAGACCGAGTCATTCACAAAGAGTTCTAGTAGTGGCAGGACCACCTAGCATTAATAAACCCTCGTCTTTACAGTACATTTATATCCCAGTGTTAAAGACGCTCTACAGTGACGTAATAAGCGAGTATCCCGCTAATGTATACTAAGCCGACGAGCAGAGCACGGCACAGTCCGTGCAATTACTATTAATGAGGAGTCCACCGTCCAACTGCAATTGTATTTTATATCTGAGCATACTGTAAGAAAGAAGTAAAGGTGGCAACCCTTTGTCTACACTGGGATACCAAGTGCATAATTACCTAAGGTTCTAGGTTGTGCCTGTTCACACTGTTCACAGCAGAAACTCTCGACCCCGGGACAGCTGTAATAGACCGTACAATATGTGTTAGGCAAAACAGCTTTGATTCGGACTAGCCCAAAGTAGACAATGTCAAGGTACATAATATCATTTGGTTTTTAAAATAGGTTTCTATTTTTGTTATTTTATTATTCTTTTATATTTTTACCCGACTTCTTCAAAAAGGAGGAGGTTCTCAATTCGCATGCATGTTTTTTTTTGTGTGTATCTTACGCGATTACTCCGCTAAATATGAATCGATTTTGATAATTCTTTTTTGGTTTGGTAGGTCATGCTTCAGAGGTAGTCCCATATAAATTTTATTAACTTTGCTTGAGTAGTTTTTCAGTTAGCTTCAATAATTACGTATTTTTCTCACTTAGTCTATGTAGACGATATCTTATTTGAGTTCCTTCACTGTTATTTACATAGCAGGTAGTGGTATTCGAATTTATGTGGGGTAGGTACCATAACTAAAAAGAGAAAAAATAAAAACATATTACAAAAAAAAAACAAGCGACTTCCAAAAACAACACAATAAAAATTAAAAATAACTTTAATTTCGGAAGTCGGTGGCAAAAAACGAAAATTGAAAAGCAAAGACACCAACTTCCGAAATTAAAGTTATTTTTTCACTCTTTTAGTGTTTTTTTTTTAAGTCGGTTGTTTTTATTTATTTTTAAGTTTTTATGTGAATGTGACAACGTTAAAGGCTTAGAATTTAGATTTGTAGTCCATTTTCTATTTTGTTAGTTTGTTTACCAGAAGAACATTCGAACTACACTAAGAAGATAGTTAACTAAACTTTTTTTGGAAGGGGATTTCTCAGTGGCAGCCCGGAGTCTGGCTACATAGAGGAATTAACAAACAACATACGCTTTACCAGCCGTTTGTTTGATGACAATCATATTATTATTAGGTACAGTCATTTAAAAAAAAAGCTGGAAGAAATTTCTTAAGATTTTTTTTTATACTCGTATTATAATTATTTTGTATCTCTATGTATTTTACTGTGTGTACATAAATAATAAAATAAATAAATAAAAAGGTGGAGAACACCAGAAGTGGTCTTTCTGCCCCACATTTTGCGCCAGTACACCCACGAGGTGGGTTATAGCCTTTATGCATGGGCTTCGCGACGCAATCGAGAGGAGGCTAATAAACCGGAGCGTTAACTTCGCGGGATATAAAATAGCAACAATTAGGCTTAATACTACCGGCACGTGCCCGGCGTATGTGACCACTGCGGTGAGTGTGGCCTTGGGCAAATTATGTACAGGTTGTTGTCGTCAAATTCTTTGAAACATTTGAATGTGTGTTCTTACCATGGCCTAAACATAGAACAATGAATAAAAGAAAAAAACACAGACGAATGTTATTAACTTGGTCGTCATCTATTATGTCGCTTATTGTCATTTAGAAAACACTGAAATACTTTAGAGAATAAAATATTAAGATAGTTTAAAAGTTAAAACAAAATTAAATGAAAACAAGCCCCACTACCTGTAGTCAAACATTATCTATGTGTTGTACATAAAGTTTGTTGAGCGCAGGTATTAATTTCCCGGCGGGCGGCGAACCCCCGACCCGCCAAGAAGCAAACAGCCCGTTAACTTAGGCGCCTATGCCTCATTACGCGTTAAATTGAATCTGTCAACTGATTAGCTTCGCAAGAAGAGGGTGTGCGGTGTGACCTGTGTGATATGGGGCAGAGGACCAGGTGAGGAGTTGTCGAGTTAATATGTGAGGAGACACATAAGAGATTGTGTTGGAGGATGAGAATCTTTGCTAATAATTAAAAATATATTTTGTAGGTCTAAATCGCTAGAACGTTTTAAAATTCCACATAGTACCTTTATTACACAATCAGAAATGGTTAAACTTAACTTGTTATCTATAAAAGATATAACTGTGTCAATTTACATATTGCGACGAACTGGCATTCATTCACATTGATCAATTATCAGGGGGCACCAGACATTTTAATGATCCTATATAAAACACGCGGCGTCTCTGGGGACAGAGCCATTGATTGCGCTTGATTGCTGCCGTGGCATACGCACTGGGTACTACCTATAGGTTATAGTATCAGCCTTAATCGTCACGTGAAGGCGAAAAGGAAAAGAGCATTTAAATAGAAAAATATCGGAAGCCGATACATAACAGCTGTCCAATAAAATGATTGTAAGAAACGCTTTGCCTTATTGTGCCTTTATTTATGAGGGTTGACAACCGCGTGAGAGGATGTGCCGCCAATGTCGTGGGGCAGCCCTACCGTATTTTTATAGCATTTGTACTGATCGAATCGTCATAAACCAACATTTTATTATTGGTCCTCACTGTACCTGTGCACGGTGTCTTACTGAATTGCTGGTAAACAAGCTCCTTATGCATCAATACATTTTGTCCCAACATAGAAGTCAATTTCGTTCAGTAAAAGGGTTATTTTTCAGACTCGCACGGTTGGCTTGGAGAAATATTAAGTATTTAGGTACTGTTTCGCAGACTCGGTTCTTAGACATAATCGTTATATGATTTTCAATTCCCTTGGGAAGAATTAAATATACGAATCTTAGCTTCGTTTAAAATTGCAACAATTGTACGCATACATGGTAACTTCTTCAGTATAACTAGTAATTTTCTGCAGTATATAAAAATATGATTGATGCTGGTTTGATAAACATGAATGGCTACCGTCTTGAATATTAAAAAACTCCATTTGAGCGAGTGTGGTGATCTATGCTTTTAACTTCTTAATATTCGAAGAGGAAAAGTCTGATATTATAATGATGCTTAGGCATATAATAGCTCCTGCATATAGCTAATGTCTGGCACGTACTAGGTACTTCGTAAACACAAGGGTTGATCCCGGCGGATCAAAATGATCACAACAAGTTGTTTAAGCGCGTTAAGCATACAAACTTAACTTCCTATGTGCTCACCGCAACGCGAACTGTTTATTACAATGATGTACCCATCTCTTTGGGATCTACTGCGGATAATCATAGAATGTGGATATTTCAGCGATCACGACTTTTTTGCGAAAGGTTAAGTGGATGTTAGTTAATGGATCTATGGTTGTCTGAATAAATAAATATATTATTATTTGTAAGTATATATAGACTTTCTAAATAACAAATAAATCGCATGCTTTTTTTTTGTAAACTTCAATTCAATGGACCCTTGAGGCATGCAGAATAAACATCTAGTAAATGCAACACTCCAGCAGATATCAGCCTTACAAAGTTATTACAGTCCCATTTTACAAAGCAAATAAAATACTCGAATCCAAAATACTATCGATATAATATCCGCAAAATATTCATCCTCCCTACTCAAAGTATCCGCTATACATAACGTTATTATCAGAGTTCATACCACTTTAAATTAGGCATTGTCTGTCTTGAAAAGTTTCCACGCTCGGCTCGGTGGCTTTCCCGCGGCGTACCGGGCGTACCGGGCGTAGCGGGCGTACTGAGCTTTTTAACTTGCGCGTTACAAGTTGCCGCTAATTAGTTACGATATTATGCATTGTGAGGCTGCGTATTGTTCTGCCGCGTGGCTCAATGTCACTGTTCCATAATTAAGGTGCCTCTGTGAACGGTATTGTGGATTTGAAGGGTTTTAAGAGGAATGAAGTTAAGTTATCGAAATGGAAATTTGCACATTATTATTATCGGTGTAATGAAATGAAATGAAATGAAATGAAATTGTTTATTCTGTAAATAGGATATTGGAATCACTTTTACACGTCATATTATAAAATATTAAAAATAAGCTAGATGAGGTCGGCGTTTCCTATCTGACTACTCTGAGAAGAAAGGCCGAAACAAACTCAGAGGTCGCAGTCTCTTTTAAAGTCCAGACATAATCTTGGTCAGACCATATGAGGACCATGTAGATTGGCGTCTGAAATGGTATTTTGAGGAAAGAACCACAACGATTTGAGTGGACCTGTCCAGTCAGTGCAAGCATTTGTCAGTAATAGTGGAGCTCAACTCAGAACTTAAGGAGCTCAACGACTCGACGAACAATACCAAAGAAAGGACATTTGGGTAAGGAGCTAGCAGCCCACAAAGATTACATAATAAAGTTATAATTTTCTCATTCAGGATCATCGGTCTTAAAGACAATACCTAGATCAACCAGTTCTGTCACATTAGGAAAAGAAATGATTTCTTTAAAAAATGTGCCCCGCCGCTCAACTGTCGATTTGTCGTTAGAAATCGATAACAATAAAAATTATATTGTCTCGTGACAGATACGCTCAAGGTAGAGAACAATTATAACAATAGCTTGTCCCCTCACTCTGTTGTCACCTAATTTCGTGGAATGATGAGCAATATCTACGTTATGTTGGTCCCCCACTGGGCAATTCTAAAACAAATTCATGGACTATTTGAGTTGGTACCAAGTTATTAGTAATAATGTAGTCGTAATAAAAGTGAATTTAGTACAGAGGCTTATTGAGTTCAATTATAGAGCAGGTAGGTTATGTCGTGAAGTTTTTTAATATACGTCGAGTGAATCCTTACAGTTGTCCCTGAAGAATGAATTGTCAAAATTACTCTCGCACAACATTTATTTTTAGAATTTAATTATGTTAAAATGTCTGCGCAAAAGCTTCTGACGTTCTATTCAGAGTTAGTTTTTCGGGAAATGATTCCTAACTATAAAGAAACGTTTCTTACTTGCCTATTATCATATACATACATTATTCAAAATTAAAGTCGCTTTTCGTGTGTCTGTATGTCCGCGTTGTTCTTATAAACCACGCAACAGATTTTGATAAGGTTTTCATCGTCGTTTAGAGAATTTATTCCGGAAGGTTTATGTGTATAATACGTTATTATTAAAATTACAAATAACTAAGAAATTTTGATGGTTTTGTCAAGTCGTAAAAACCGTGCGAAGCACGAGCGGGTTGCTAGTATCATATACTTACTTATTTTGAAAACTAACGATCGTATAGGTAAACAGTATTTTTTTTTTAAAGTAAAATGAATTCTATAAATAGAACTGGTTTGATGAATTTGTTTCGTAAAATCATTTGTTTTTTCAACACAATTTCGCTAAACCATTTCATAAGATTTATGAAATTGACAACACGTTCTTGTCAATGTTATTCAAGCGCAAAAATATCATGAATCCTTTAACATAAAATAAAATAAAATGTATAATGTTACCTAAAATAATCAACCGGATACCAACAGGTCCTGTTTTACAATGAAATAAATCAGTCACGAACGAAGCATGTTCGTTTGTTTGTTTGTTTATGATGATCATATTTAAACATTGACAACCGACGCGGCTGTTTACTCGGCGGTCTAAAAATAAATAGGTAGGAACAGTCACGAGCATAGATACCTTACATTTACGCAAGATTCAAAAGCGATTTATAATAAAAGATAATTTATAGTGTTGTGAATAGGTATAGTAGGTATTTAAGAAACCATACTAGAATAAAATACGTCTTTTCTCAAAGTCGCAATCGTTATTGTATGAGAAAATCGCTTTCGAATTTCGTGTAAGTGTAAGTTATTTAAGCTAGTGACTGTATATGCAAATTATTCAATTTGTTTCTATTTTAATTAATGTTGGAAATTTTTTAAGAACGATAAATATAATACAAATAATTCTGCATGAGTGCAAAAACTGGGTCGTCAGTTTAATATGTGTATGTACGAAAAATAATAAAAGAATTTATTATAAAAAAATCATTGAATCAACGTATAACAATATCGTTTTACCTAAATATAAATTTTATTCGAAAAGATTATTTATTACTAACTTTTAGCCGCGGCTTCATCCGCGTGGAGTTCAAAAATTATCCCACGGTAACGTATTACCGGGATTTATAGTATCATTATTATGTCCTAAACTCCTAACTCAGGTCATGGCCTACCTTTTTTTTTTTTTTTGAGGGTGGGAAATCATCCAATGACTTCTCCCGCTCTGGGCGGAGCGGAAGGGCGTGTCAGACTTTTACTGACTAAAACCCACCCGTGTTCCTTCATTTGCCTGTTGCCAAGGTCCCGGTATCCCTTTCGGACTTTCCCGCAACCCTGGCAGGCATCGGTCCTATTGGACCCCGTCATTTTTGCTGACATCTCTTTGAGGCGCGCGTGGAACACGACGCGCCATCGACCCGGGCCTGGTCCTTATCGGACGGCGAGCTGCCCGTTGCTCGCCGTCCGCAAGCCCGCGCCTATGGTGGCCGGAAATCCGCCTGGGATTCCCGACGCCCAGGGCGTCTCCAACGGCGGCGGTTAGGGGCGTGAGGGCGCAAACTTTGCCTTTCCCTCACGCGTTCCGCCTCCTCCTTCGCGAGCATTACTGCTTCGCAGAAGGAGGTGACGGCTTCCCATGCCCTCTCGCTCCGTACCATGGCCTAAACCAGGGCCGGACGCGAGAGGTCACTGCCGCCAATCGCCTCCGCGAGGACACGGCGGTGCTCCGCCCAAGCAGGGCACACCTCAACCGTATGCTCCACCGTGTCCTCCGGGCGATCCACACAGTGGTGACACCCGGGCGTTTCCTCCCGCCTAATCCTACACAGGTACCTCCCGAAGCTGCCATGTCCGGTGAGGACCTGTGTCAGGCGGAAGGTGAGGACGCCGTGGCGCCTCTCTATCCACTCCTCAAAGAGGGGACTTATCGCCGCTATTGTGGCGTGCCCAGCACTGGGTTGCGACAATCGCACTCTCCATGCCGCCATAAGATCTTGCCGGAGCTCTGTCCGCTGTGCCGCGATTTCTCGCGGCAGCGGAGTTACACCCCGGCGCTTCACCTCCTCGCGCCACTCCCAGATGTGCGCGAGGACCTTCGCCTCCAGATCCCATGGCGGTAATCCGGCAAGGAGGCTCGCCGCCTCACGGGAGACCGTGCGGTATCCCCGGGCCAGCCGAATGGCCATGACCCTTTGGGACGCGTTCAACCGGCGTGCTGGCCGCAGCCTAAGGGAACGCGCCCACACCGGTGCCCCGTAAAGGGCCATGGACCGCACGACCCCCGCATAGAGCCTCCGGCAGGAGGCGTTTGGACCCCCTAGATTGGGCAGGAGCCGCCTCAAGGCGGCCCCAGCCCGGTCCAGCCTTGGAGCCAAACGTCGGAAAGGTCATGGCCTACCTGTGAGCTAAATTTCATCTAAATCCGTAAATCTAATCCGTAGCAGATAGAGTTACTATAGCATTTATAATACAAATTTAAAAAAAAAAAAAAAAAAATTATAATAGTATGCTATAAATAATTTTACGGAACAGGTCTAGGATGAGGAGCCAGACCAAGAGAGATACAAAAACCCGTAAGGCAGGATGTGGAGAGCTGTTGGGCAGTAACAAACCCACGGACCCTACCTCTTGGGAGAAGTCTTGTTCCTCATCTCTGGCTTGCCTTTATTGGCCGGCTGGAGTGAACACTGACGAGGAACAGAGCTCCCACCTTATTCTTGCCTTGATTGGCCGGCTTGAGTGGAGATTCGCAAAAGCAAACGAGCTCGGAGGAAGGAAGTATTCCAGTAAGATGCTGGTAGGGATCTTGACCGTACTACCGGGATTGTCCTGATAAGCCATGGAATATCTCTCCACTCCTCTTAAGCACCTCAGAACATCTTGTCTTTATGCTAGGGACCGTTTTCGGGGGCCCATTATTGAGTGTGCAAGTCACCCCCTGCCATTTTATCCGTGTATTTTATATAAAGCATTGGTCAGGCAGGGGCCATAGACTTTCCATAGTTCAAGATAACCAGTTCACTAAGTCACGCAAACCCATAATCCAATATCTTTGTTTCCATAGCTTGCAACAGGTAGTCCTACACCAACGGGGGGTTGTCCTTGGCTGCACTTGCATAGTGCGAACAGGGATAATCGTCAGTTGGTGCCTCTTTCCA
Source organism: Lithophane leautieri (assembly GCA_949152455.1). Classification (NCBI taxonomy): domain Eukaryota; kingdom Metazoa; phylum Arthropoda; class Insecta; order Lepidoptera; family Noctuidae; genus Lithophane; species Lithophane leautieri. The sequence goes on along the minus strand of OX424463.1, from coordinate 664,728 downwards.
TTTAAAATTGGCTAATTGTCTCTGCGAGTTGGGCTTCCAAAGATCCAGGACCCCAGGGTCCCGAGATAATTATGTCATAGATATTTTTTTAAATATAATAAATATATAGTATGGATATGGATGGTTGAAATGCAAAAGGAAATGCTTCAAGAATATAAAAGTTACACGAGCTTTATGTTCAGTGAGTTTTTAACAAATAAATAAATCATAGTCACAATAACTAAAATAAATGCTACCGAACTCTTTGACACCATTTTCTCACCAAAAAAAACAGAAAAGCTCAGATCAGAGATTAAGAGAAGATCAGATGTCTATAGGAAGTTGACATGGTCACGAGATTTATTCAAGTTAAATCAAGAGCATCTTCTAACCTTCTTTGGGCCCCAACGCACAGAACTGCTACATTCCGTGGATGCTTCTAATTCGCTGCCTCCTGCTGTTGAGACGACTTGCCACTGCCTTTTCTTGCTATACTAACAGTTGAAACTTTTAGTTTATAACAAGTGTTGTAGAAACATATTGAATGTTTATACAGCACGATTACACGATTACGATTACAAAAGGAAACCAGTAAGCTCACCCTGCTACTGCACGCAGTTGGTATTGGTGACCTTAGCAGAGTCTGTGTTCCTAGCAGCATGATTTGCTTCTTTCACTATGTTTTGTTCTATGATTGAATCTTTTAATCCTACTTAAGCCTCGTGCAAACTGGGGCGACAGGCCACACTAGCCGCGCCTGCGATATCGCGCCTGTGTGTGGGAGCCTTTAGATAACCCAACAGTGAGTCACACACAACAACAATACAATAATAGTCTGTAGCATGGACAAGCGATGTTGGACCGTCGGCCGACGGTCGTTCGTAATGTTTATTGTATAATAATTATCGTTATATTTTTATTCCCCAAGTGGGATTTACAATGTAACCCCCCCTATCACAATACGAGCGCTGCGGTATTTATTTATAGATATCGCAGCATTATGCTGAAATAGGAGCCTTTTTGGCCTCGCACAGGTCTTTTTGAGGATTCTGTGCCGGAAGGGTCCCAATCGGAACCCTATTAGGTACTAAGCCTCCGCTGTTCATCTGTCTGTCAGGAGGCTGTATCTCATGAATCGTTATAGGTAGACAGTTGAAATTTTCATAGATGGTATATTTCTATTGCCGCTAAGTATGGCAAAAAATAATAAAAATTAGATAAAGTTAAAAATTAAAGGGGGTTCCCATACAAGAAACGTGATTCTTTTGTCGTTTTTTGCTTAATATTGTACAGTGGTACCCTTCGTAGGCGAGTCCGACTTTTATTGTTTTCATATTATATGTTAGTTTAAAATATATTTTTTACTGTTTGTATTTTGTGCGTGTCCCAAATGTTTTTTTTTTTTTTTTAATGTAAAAAAATATTTCTTTTTGATATAATATTATTGCAATTACGTCACGTATATAATGAACCTGATAATAATAATCATAATGTTACTCAGTCAGCATTTTGCAAAGCAAACAAATAGCTGGCGGCGAGGTCTGATCAACGGTGTCGGTTACATAGCAAATGGCTTCTTCAGCGTATTGAATGCTCAATTCGCGGAACAATACGAGAAAGATATCCCTCTTCTTCGCAAAAATCAGAAGCATATTGTGTCATTTCGGAAAAATCAAACTTCGGTCATAGAAGCAGAATTCAGTCTCTTAAAGAGGACGGAGGCTACGATGTACAAACAACATAAAATGATTCATCAGCAGTTTGCAAACATTGAAAATACATTAAAAGTATTAAAGGCTGAAACTCAAAACATTTCGAAGGCAAGTGAATTTTGCTATAGTCGCGAGCAATTTAATACGCGACTTGAAAGATTTACAGAACGCGTCAGTGAATACAATAACTGACATAATATGTCAGTTATTGTATTCACTAACGCGTATCATGGTCGATTTAATCCATATTTAATAACAGCCGTACAATTACAGGAGCAGCTGAGCGCTATAGCTAGTCATTTATCTAATGGGGTCACCTTACCTGTAGAAAACATTTATACTGAACTTGCACCACTTTTTAAACTTCTACGAGTCAAAACCTTTGATAAGCAGGGACACCTATGAAATATAAAAGCTTATATGATTCCTGCGGAGAATCCCAACGGCACAATGTTATCAATTAAACTAGTGTCAGATTTCATAGCTGTGAACTAGAAAAGGATGCATACATTATCTTGACAGAAAATATCATAGATTCTCGCCTAGCGACAAGCGTCTACGTGTGTTACATTCATTCTCCGAGTTACAAATTAAGCAGAGATATAGACTTCTGCCAATCAAAGGCAGTCAAAGTGTAAAGAAGACGTCGATCCTTGTAAAAATCTTTGGATAGAAAGCCATTCTATTGTGGCGGTACCTACATCGCCACATTCGAACTACGCATCAAAGACCTGATGTCACACAAAAATCCTGACGTCACAAAAATCCTGCATCGCGCAATTAGAGTTTACCGTGCAGTGAACCTATATACAAAAATCCAATATCAATCATTGGGCAGTTGCCCGCCAGACACAACACCCGTCTGGTCGGAGGATCCTCCCTTTTCACAATTATATTTATTTTTGCTGCGGTCAATGTAACATACGAACAGTAGTGGAGATCAAGTTACCGCGCATCACCTCACTCCGAACTTATAACTATAGATTACGGCTGCATAATCAAATCAGATCATTTTGAAGTAATTGCGCATTAACAAAGAACGAGGGATGGTAGTATTAGTGCTAACCTATACTTACCAGTAATTGCATCCATAAACCACGTTATAAACGTGTCTATTCCTCAAGATGCCTTGAACGACTCCAGCATAGCGAACGATCGAGAGCTTAAAACGCTTGAGGACAAAATCAAGATCATGAAAGAAAATGGACTGTTATTTGATAGTCTGTCATCCCATGATATTCATCATTACACAGCGATCTACTGTATGATCGTCGTGGTAGCAGCATGTCTCGGAGTGTTGACGTAGAGGCGCGCGTGCTCGCGCTGCGCCTGCGCCGGCGACGGCGACAGCCCAAACCCGTGCATGTCAATTTATTGTTTCAATTTTATGCTGACATCGACGCGCAGCGAATGAATAAAAATAACATGTTTAAGTTAGCAATTATTAGTTGCATATCATCGGTTGGGTAATAGCAAAAGGACTCATTCGCCGCGGGTCGATCATTTATCAGTTTTGAACGTTTGTACTCCTCATAACTATCAATACACAAGTTGAACTCAAATCAGTTTATCATTTAAATGTACCTTACCCGTACACTCATTAAATTGTGCAATACATAGTTATATCAAATATGTAGCTTTGACGAGTTCCCACTCTTTGTTCGCTCAATATAAATTCGTCACCATTTAGTGCTAATAAACAACACAAAATAATAATTTCCATTATGAAAAACCTATTTATTAACAGACCACTTCCAATTTCACCAATATTTTTACGAAATAAACGTGCACACACATAAATATACTAATAAATAAAATCGTTAATAAAGCTGTTAAAATTTATAGACACATCAATAAAAGTGTGTTTATATATAAATCAGGGTTGCGACAAACCCAGCTTCAATACGTCAAAGATAACCGAACGTGAATAATCGCGGTAGTTGGGAACAATGGGCATTTGCATTTATAAATGATTCATGCGCGACGCGCCCTGTTGTAAGAGAAAACGTTCCGGCTGATCGTTGTTGGTGGAATTTTGACGATTGCCAACCCTATGCTGATAGGCTGCGCACTTGTCAGTAAGCGGAGCGAGTTATTTTTAATGTTTGCAATGCAATCGTTCTGTAGCGGCATGGTATTCAGCTGCATCCGGTTAGACCGGAATCCGACCCTAACATAGTTGGGAAGAGGCTAGGCAGACTGACTGAATACTTTAGGGGCATTCACACACATGTATACGCACACATACATTAAACAAAATTATACATAGTAGGTATACATCACAATATGACTTATTACTATTTATTTAATAAAATTCACATTGTGTCGGCACTCCTGCCGCTGGGGCTCAGCGGAAAACCACGATTCCAGAAAACAAAAAAGAAAATAAAAATTAAACCGACACCAAAAGCACATAAAATTAATACCCGCTTCCGCGCCTCCACGCAATGAGAACCACATACTCTAACACAAACACGAAATCCGACTCTATAAATAGATATTGTGTGTGGGAAACCAAATATTTTCGCAGCGATATCGTTTTGATGAAGTTCGCTCCATGTTTTATCTGACACGCGTTTGTTTTTGTCACAAACACACACACGCAGACTATTATAATATCGCAAACATAATTCACACATACTAACACAGTTTTTACGACGCATATAAATACACCCACACGTGTAGTTTTTACGTCATAAAACATCGGTGACAGAATAGCGGAGGGAAACTCGTGAAGAGCCAAGTGGCGTATAGTGAAGCATCCGCGACTTCGACACCGTATGCGGTGCCGGCTCGAATTCTGCATATGTTTGTGACGTTTGCTGAACGGCGCCGAAGTATTGGCAGGAAAGGATTTCAAACCAAAATGTTCTGGTAAAAGCTAGACATGAAGTAAATATATCAGACAACAGTATAAGCTTTTCTTGTATAGAGGTCGTTACTATACAACTCTGGACGTTGTACAGAAGGAATTAGCTTGCTTAAGTAGGCGTCATTGTAGCCCGTTTTGTTCAGCTGGCTTGCATCTTAAATCGGGTACTTTGGCTAGAATTGCGGCTAGCTTACAACTTGCACTCCACTGGGTAACCATGATTAAATGAATAGCATCAGAAGCTTCAAGCTTCATTATGAAATATATTTCACTGTTACTTCTGTTTCTGTAAGCTGTATGTCAATCGTAGGAAACGATGAATAATTTCTCGAAACCTATTGTGTTGTAAGCATGTTCCCGCCAACTGTACAGCCTACATGCATCCTATATTCTGATTACGGAAAGATGCAGTTTTTATAAAAATATTAATTTACCGTCACAATAATGTAATTTATAACTTTTTCGTTTAAAGCGGTATGTTAGTATGCATTTGCAATGGGTGTTCTATGTTGTATGTTAGGGATTTGGTTTCCGCACTTAGTCCTTATTTTTGCAATGGGTGTTATGTATCTATTGACGAATGATCAGTTGAACGATATACTTATTCTTAAGGCGTGTACTCACGAACGAACAAAATATGTTACTTACGTGTGGACGTAAATTAGCAAAGCTAACGCGAAGACCATACGAACATAGTTCGGCTTGTGTTCGCGCTCTGCCGCCCGCTGTCTTTAGTAGCCATGACTTCGAATTGGATTGCCACGAACATTTTTGACGAACACAGTGTTTGATGTTTGTTAGTGGTACCTTCGCACTTGCGAACAGTGTTCAATGTTCGTATTCACCAATTTTGTCCGTGCGTACACACTTTTATATTGAAATTCAAGTGAAATATCATAACAATAATTTATCGGAATCTTGCACGGTAACTGTATTTTGTACAGTAAAAGTACTTACGAATAAAGTACTTTTTAGACAAATCTTCCTAAATAATAGCATCACTGCAAGAGCAAATAATATTATAATGGCTAATTTGCCAGATCACACACAGGCAGGTAAGCGGCGCGGACTGTTGTTTGCATGCCAAATTTAATTTGAAATATTTTCGCCGCTGTTTAGATGCCGACTGTACTCGTAATGAATAAAACATTTCTTACTCATACATCGCTCTAGCCTTTTTGATGGAGCCACTACGGTAGCGGGGAATAGGCTACAGCGAGAACCTTAAGCTGGATGTAAAAGACTAAGATAAGAGCTTTGTTAGCAGTGAGTGTCGCAAAACGAACCACCAACCCACCCGATAAGAGTGGTGTTGATCTAGTTTCATCTTTGACAGGTTGTTAAGGTCTTGGTGATACTCACGTCACGGGAAAAATATAAGAGTCAAAAAATAGCATCTAAAAACTCGCAACAGCCTATTGGAAAGTATCTATTACACAATATACATCCTTACTAATATTATAAATGCGAAAGGGAGTTTGTATCTTTGGTTGTTACGATTTCACGCTAAAACGGATTTGGATAAAATTTGGCACATGGGTAGACCATGACCTCTAATAGGACAGAGGACCTTTTATCCCGGTAGTATAATCCCGGGGATGATTTCCAACCTCCACGCGGGTGAAGCTGCGGGCAAAAGCTAGTATTATTATAAAATAAAGTCGCTTGTCGTGTGTGTGTGTGACCTCATTGTTCTTACCAAATATGCAACGGATATTGATGCGACTTCACCACCATCTAGAAAAAAAAAATCCGAAAGGTTTATTTGTATTAAACTTGCATATAATTAAGAAATCTCGATGTTTTTTTTTAAGTCGTAAAAATCATGGGAATCTTCGGGGTCGCTGGTCTAATAATAATTATACGACATAATTTCAAAATAATAATCTTTCTCAATGAAGCATTTTTCACTTCTCCCTCTGCAGTCGTAGCCACACATCGAGCGAGGCAATATAAAGCTTTGACGATTTTCTTTTCAGAATTTCAAGTGATTCTAAAGTCCTTCGGAGTTATACGACAGGTTTGCATACCGCAGTGGCACACCCACAATACACACGTATAATGTTTGTATACACACACATATGCACATAATAATGGGCTGATCTGCATGAAAAGCACTCGTCGAGTGGAAATTAAGTATGTTAGCATTGACCTAAACAGTCAATTAAGTACACCAAAGTTAATATCCATACCTTGCGTTCGTCTCCATAATTAGTTCAAGTAATATTGTACGCGTAGCGTGCCACGCCACAAACTAGATGGACCTATGACCTAAAAAGTGACCGGGACAGAAGGGTGCCAAGGCGGAGGCTCGGATGTTGTGGCGCAACTGGGGAGAGGCCCATGTCCAGCACTACGATAGGTTTTGTTGATTTAATGTTGTTGACAAATAAGTAAACAATCCACACATGCAAATGAGAAAACCGTTAATATGTGTTATCTTTATCAATGTGTTTCACGAAAGAGATAAACAATCGTACTGGTGGCTCTATTTCCAGTAGACATTCAAAAAATACTGTGTTGACGGTTTACTTTATAACTATTTAAAATTCTGATAATTAGACATGCCACAATTTGTCCAGCTTCACAGCTCATTCAATCACTCAATATCAGAATTAATTAATCCCACACTCAAAAGGAACTACATCCCATCTGTAATGTGATGCAAATCATATATTTTTTACGCACAATGTTCCTTGAAACGGCTCAAAGAGCTGCACAGAAGGTAGAGTGACTCAAACGGAGGTAATTGAATCCTTCCCGACGATCCGATCCTCCGAGATGAGACAACCATTTGCATGCGAGATGCAGCGCTAAACATGCAAGCGCAAATACTTTGAACATGTGATATTGTAGTGAGACACTTCTTTGAAGTTTTGTGTGTCAAATGGTTTCTGGATTGTGCTTTTATTTATCTAAATAAACAGCTGTCGTATTGTGTTATACTGTTTGACAACGAGTGCAAAGCAATCAATCTCTCCATCAATCTTTTCTTTTCATGAGTTATAAATTCGTTTTTTCCATTGACCTTACTACAATACGTATTCAAATAACTACCTATATTTAAAGAGTATCAATAAAATTTGTGGGTTTGACATCTGTCAGTAGAACCGTGCAACAAGTTTTATTTCTTGAAATCTGTTATTTGATGATTTCGCCCCATTTTTATTAACTTGTACATATTATTATTATTTTTGTGTTAGATGTTTATTATTGAATTATTGTACTAAACCTTGGAAATTAAACATATTTCGACTTTGACTATCTTTCAATGAAGTTATTTGCTCGAATATTTACTAGAGAAACTATATTATGTGTACTATAGTCGTTTGTAGTTGCTCAAGTTTAAACATACTTTGGTACATATATTCCAGCTAAGCGAGTGCCGTAGCTTATTATTATAATTAAATTAATTTAACATAACTGCTGGTTAAACGGGATTGGGTACAGTTCGTAATGGTCGATGTCAGGTCTATCATGACGTTTATTTTATATTTATGTGATAGAGATAGTAACTACCGAGATATTAATTTTTTTACTCCTATCTATTCGATATTAATCTATAAATTCGTAAACAAAACTTTGTTACGATATCTATTTTTTTTCTTAACCTACGCTGTCCCACTCCTGGGCAAAGCCCTCCCTCCACTCGTTCCATCTTTCGCGAGCCCGCGCGTCCTCAAAACAACTATGATAACTTATAAAAAATAAAATCCAATTCTCAGAGTCCGATTTACGACAAGCCCCGTTTATGTGAATTTCATACTTTTTCATGCTCTCTATCTGCTTATATTTTGATTTCTTTTAAAATCGCATATCGAATCATTTGGTGTGACCAAAAAAATTTAAACAGCCGACATATTAGTAAAAGTTAAAAGGTCACAATGACCATTAAAGTAAATTCCAAAGCGTGTAAGGGCCTGATTTACAGGCTCACAAACTGTGTGGCACGCGACCGCGGCCGGCCCGGCACCGACCCGGCACCGACCCGGCACCGGCACGGCCGGCGGCGGCGGATAGTTTATATAATTTATACAAATTTCACGGCAGTTATCCCAGCGTTATGGCGGATTGGGGCCGGACGCGCGCTGTAATGGCTGTCATGTTTTAGTTCTGTTTGAAGAAGTCCGGTGGCACAGTGAGAGTAAGAAAAATGGAGTTGTCGTAGCGTGTCTACGAAGGAGGTACGGCATAGGCGGCTACGCCGAAGTATGATTTTTGTTTTTCATGTTTCCTAGACAGCCTAGCACCTTTTTATACACAACTTTCACTGTTAGTGATTTTTTTATAAGGTTTTGGAAAAATATAGAATCCGTGTTTTTTCGATAATTTTAGGTACTTGTTCATTGTTTGCCCATCATCGAAATGTTTCAAATGAATATTAAGATAATTTAGTATTTTAACAATTAATAAGTGCATTTTCAACCCTCTCTGTGTGCCTCTTTCAGATTAGTATCGTCATTGAGCCCTCTGTGACGGTGTGTCGTTACGCGCGTTTTCATTAGCGCCTCCTACTGGTCGGCGCACTCTCGACGATACTTTCTGCGGTCACATGACCATCGTAAGATAAGTCACGAAAATACGATACAATCTTCGTCACATGTCAAGTTAATTGAGACTTGTGACAAGCCTTATACTTGTTTTCTTATATTTTATGCAAAATAAAGGACTCTAAATAAGTAATGATCGTAGCATAGGTACATTTTGTAATGTTTCCATATTGAACGTCCATTTTTTGACACAAGTTTTGTAACTGTAAAGGTGCCATTCCGTAGCCGACCGCAGGCGGCAACTGCAGGCGAAATACCTTTCATAGCTAGCGACACGTCGGTTTCATAATATAATACTTAGATACCAGGCGAGCGGCGACACGTCGCCTGCAGTTGCCGCCTGCGGTCGGCTACGGAATGGTACATTTACTGTTGTAAAACTTGTGTCAAAAAATGGACGTTCAATACGCTGCTCAAAGCGAAATCTAAAAAGCGATATAGTTATAGCTAACATAAAAAATATATAAGTAGCCTTATTTCAACTTTCTAAACAACTGCCGCATGCAACGTCCTGCTTCAAAACAAGTGAAAGTAGCCTGCTGTTAGGTCACATGCGACAAAAAAACCCGCGAAGTATGTCGTCCTCATTGTTGCCCTCCGACACAAGTAAACCACTCAGACTTGAAGCACTTTTCCACTTAGGGGCAACTGGCGTCGATTGGAGGACAAATCGGCTACAAGTGGGCGGCACCAGCTAAAAGCATTATCTTGTTCGAGCGTAGCGAAGATATAACTTACTGCCTGTTAATGTACGTGCGGTTGAATGTAACGCGATCATGGCAGCTTTGCAGCTGGAGAAAGAAAGGGGAAATCTGGGATCTGACTTGTCAGGTACGCCTAGACGTGCTACGCCGTAGGCTAGCTACGGCGTAGCACGTCTACAACATTGATTTTGGTGGAACTTTATAAGTTTTTTGAATTATTAGTTATAGTGCTTAATAACTTTGCAGTAAATAAACAATGCAATGTTGTGTTCCTGAATAATCCAATTACCTTGAACTCGAAACAAGCAAAACAAGGTGCACGATCGTCACCTAATAACTTCCTTAGGCATTAAATATTCGCATAAATCCGAGCCAGCACCGAGGAAAATTTGACCGGGGATCAGGCAGCTAGCAATTACATGTCGGACTTTGCTCGCCGGAAAAAACTTGGATGTCGAAACAAACAAGTTATTTTGGGCAACACAAAGAGTCCATGAATTTTTAATGCGAAGGGAAATTAGCTTTTTCCTCTCACTTGCCGGCGCGGGAGTGAGGTGCGCGCCCCGGCGCCGCCCGCGGGATTGTGTTGCTTCTGTACTGCCCAAATTGCTATTAAAAAGTGTTTCTATTTAGCATCTTGGTGTGCCATAAAATTTTAATAAAAGAAGTTAATGGCACTAGTTTTCTAGGTGCGTTTACAGTTAAAAACATCGATGCGATAGTCGTTTTGCGTGGATGTGACGCCCCCAACTTCTTTTGTTTTTTGTTCTGTGGTTTTTCTTTGCGTTATTTTTACCGCAAATAAACGTATTTTCTTTCTTCTTTAAGAACATAATCTTTGCGACTCTATTTTCGATTTGCAAGTGTCACGGTTTTTTGTGAATATCGAAATCACGACTTAATACAGAGGCCGCGCAAATTGTGTTGTCGTATTCAGTTTTACGTATCAATAACAATATGAGTTCATATGGCTAATACCAGAGCTAGAAACCAGCTTTGCACGATAATATAAAAAACGAAAACACACCTCAAAGGTATAAAAATATAAAATAAACAGTTTTGTATAAGACAACAAAAACAATTTTAAAAACTTCAATTCTCTTTTCACCGGTGTGTGGAAAAGTCACTGAATGTTCTCTGGGAACAGCGAGCGTGCGAGAGCGTTCATATTTAACCGGTTTTTTAAGGTACATAAACCCTCCCTCTTCACCTCACCTCCACACCCCCTCACGCCCCGAGAAAAGGATTTTTTAATGAGGTTACATTTTTAATACTCCTCCAGAGATTTTATTTCCGAGAAGACAACAATCATATTGAGGCACAATGAGCTTGTCGTGTCCTCTCAAATATTCATCGCTTGCTGATCAAACATTCGCTTCTAATAGACTTTTTATTACCTTCAAACTAATTCGCGACCTATTAGATCCAGTTCATTATTAGCAGTTTATATTCTGTCAATAAAGTATCAATAAATCGAAGCTTCTCCGATATCTTGCAAAATGGTATTTTAAATAGAAATAAAACATTTTATGAAAAAGTAGTTGGCGATCACTCTCTGCAAATATGAATTCGACAATATAAAACTTTATTAAAATAAAATACTGTGATCTTTCAGTAAAGTCAGTCGTTGACCATTTTGAAAGTTCACTATCACTGAACTACGTATAAACTATAAATTACATAACAACAAAAACTCATAAATTATGTTTAAATAAAATTTAAAACTAAACTTAATCACCGCTTGACTTAAATTGAAACCATATCACTAACCATATTCCCTAAACATATTGACAAAACTTTCCAAATATTTTACATACTTCAAAAATAATGGTATCGCTAATTCCTGTTTGAATGTTTATACATAGCGCAGAACCTTATAAATATACGATTTCCTCACAGCGGAACCCTAAAATACCTCAGTATTATTTACCTCCTCTAGTTTCGGGTATAAAAGAGCTATTTATAACCTAACAAATAAAATGAGTAAAATAAAAAGTTCTGTTTCATTGGGCCGTTCCGTTTCATTTCCGGTGTCTCAGTCTTATAGACAGCTTATTTTCACCGAGAAATTATAAAGCAAAGCAAAGACAGGGCATTTATTAAACCCTGGTAAACTCCCGTGTACCAACAGGCCATGAGACAAGCGGGATTGTGAATGAAAACGGGTTTGACATTATTGACAACCTTTACTTAACCTGCACCCTAGTTGCGTAATACACGATCAATAAGAATCCATTGCATCATAAGTTGAAAAAAAAAAAAACTGCTCGACAACTGAAATAACGCAATGAATTTTGTTGAACTGTCAAAATAAAACAAATTAGTCTTAATCGGTTACGAAAACTAGTTACGCAATTAGATAGCCGACTTGTGTATCAAAAATATTAATAAGCACGACTGAACAACGAGTGCAAAGGCATTTGTTTCAATAAAGTCAGCACCAGATTTATTTTCTTGCAATTTAGTATATTTAATTCAAGGTGCATTCAGTTTTCTTGTTATCGATACCCTTTACCCTGACTACATATTTTATGAGTACTTATAGATTATTCACCAAAATAATTCAAAACAAGAACGCATCACAATATACAAGGATACCAACAACAGCCAACATAAATATATCATAGACAGGACACATGAGCCCCTGGTCCATACCAACACCGCTCATGCCTAAGCCCCCGCTGGTTTCGAGGCAGCTACAGTTCAGCCGGGCGCTAGTGATAGATCACCCGCCGCCGGCAGCCGGTGTAAAATCTGCATCTACTTACACCGGAGCCTGGATTTGCACTACACTTTATTTACGCCGCTCTTATAAATCGCCACCATCATACCCTCACGCCGTCCAATTATGTGAAGCAGAGGATTATTACATACTTTTTGTTACGGGTATTTAGTATGCTTGGAGTTCGCTCGAGCAGAAGCGAATAGGTTTAACAGCGGCTTGAATTCTGTTTGTTTTGTTTTTTCTGGAAGGAATTGTGTCCATTCCATGACATCTTTTTCTTCAGCCTGTCCATGTTTCATATTACTTGTGGTCGGCGGAGAATATTGTCTTGAAAAAAAACAGACATAATTTCAGCACGTAGAGATTATCTCATCTTCCTAGAGTACCATTTGATTGCGGTACCAGACCGTGATTCATTAACTACATACCTCTTATGATCGCTAATATATTGTTATTTTCGTGAAAGTTGACTACCAGTGTTGACCCAAAAAACAATATGGATGTCACGACCGCTTTGTAATGTTTTTTTTAAGTATAGATATTCATCAAGAATGGAAAAAGGTACCTAGAACCACTATACTGCCTACCCATTGTGATCCATCCATCATAGTGCGCACTCGAACCCAACCGCTAAGGCAACGATCAAACCAATTGTTGATAAAAACTTTGTGTTGAAATATTTCTGGTGGACATTTAGGGACTGTTCACAGCTACACGATGTTAATATGTTCTGTCTCGATATCATAGTCTGTTTAAGAAAATAATATTTATATTTTGTTAAAATAACAAAACGGTCATAATAATTGCATTACTAATTCATCGTCGATATTATATCTAATTTGAGTTTTTTAGTTAATTTAGTATAATAAGTTACCTAATGTAAATGTATATATCTAATCTGAAATAAAAAATTATAATAGCTAATAATAATTATAATATAATAATTATATTAGCTTCCCGATTAGAATAAAGTAAAATCAGATATCGGATCAGCATGCCACATTCGTTTTACCTATTCGTTTTGGGTAGATTGTTGCGGCAAACGACATTAGTTAGTAGAAAAACATAATTATTAAAATATTTAGTTTATAAATAGCAGCACTATAGCAGGCACTGCCAGCCGTTGGTAATAAAAATAAAATTCTAACTACATTATAGTGCAGCGGATTACCGACCGACCCATTAGTTATGTCAGAAATGTTCTCTCTTTTTACCTGACAGAGATAAGTATTCACTACTTCATAGCAATATATTTTCTTAAAATTCTTGTGAGAGCCTCCACAAGTACCTATTAGTATTGGAGTATGTCAGGCGTACTATGTGCGGTGAACATTAAAAATTATTTTAGCCCTGAAACCAAAATGCTGAATGGCTAATCTTTTCATTACGGTTAAAAAAAAGCAGAACAAAATTGCATACATTTTATTTTTAAGGGCAATTCTCGTAATTAAAACTGTTCAAAATAAAGCCCTGGACTAATTGAACTCGATGTCACAAAGAGTATCTTCTTAAATTAAAAAAAAATATACAAAAAAAAAAACAACCGACTTCCAAAAAACACACTAAAAAAGTGGGAAATACCTTTAAGGAAGTCGGTGTCTTTGCTTTTCAATTTTAGTGTTTTGCCACCGCCTTCCGAAATTAAAATTATTTTTTACTTTTTTAATGTTTTTGTTTTGGAAGTCGGTTGTTTTTTTTTTTTGTAAATAGTTTTTATTTTTCACTTTTTAGTTGTGTTGCCTACCCCACACGAATTCTGAATACAACTACCTATAAATAACAGTGACCGAGTCAAATAAAATATCATCTACAAAGACTAATCAATCAATCAATCAATCAATCTAAGTGGGAAAAATACACAATTATTGAAGCTAACTCAAAAACTGCACAAGCAAAGTTAATACAATTTATATGGGACCAGCTCTGAAGCATAACCTACCAAACAAAAAAAGAATCATCAAAATCGATTTATAATTGGCAGAGAAATCGGGTAACAAACAAACAAAAAAAAAATACATTCAGACGAATTGAGAACCTCCTCATTTTTGAAGAAGTCGGTTAACTTCAAACGTGAACTTTTATTGTAAACTGAAATGACATTGTTTGATGCCTGAAAGTTGAACTCAAACGATATTCTTTATTGAGTACGTTTTCCGAATTACTATTACTTCGTTAATGACTGGTTGTTAACTGCCTCGAAAATGGGGGCATAGTACAGGATAAGATAGCTAGGAATATATTGAACGCCAGAAAAGCCGTGGGCGCAGCTGGTTCTATAATAATTCGAACCACATCGCTGCTAAATTACGAGGAACAATCATCTCCTGGCTAAAGCCACATCAACAGAAAGCACTCAAAACATTTCCATATCCGCTAATATTAGGAGTAGCTCCACAGTGCATCGCTCACCCGTAGCTCAACCGGACACCTAATTACCTGCCACCTATAACAGTATAACTTGCTCAATACTCTAATCAATCATTTATAGGACCTCGTTACTTCACCGCACCTCATTAAATCCTATCAATCATTGCGTCCTTTTCTATCATGAGACATTAGAGCGAGATGAGTTACCGAAGCGTGTATCGGGTTTAAACACGGTTAGCGGTCCAGTAGTGAATTAAACGGTGCATTTGGGAGATAAATGCTCGCCTGCATTTGTGCGGCAGTGCGGCGCGCTGAGTTGCGCGGCCACGCCCAGAGATGGCGCTGATTCCACTCATTAATCATTACGCGAACGTGTGACGTCACCGGGTAATGCGGAGACCACTCGCTCGCATTATGAGGTGCAGAAGACTCATTTCTGATGACAATATCGCTTGCAAAATCCCTCCGCGCCAAAGAGAGCATCAAAAGATCAATCCCGATTGTCGCGAGTCGTCGATTATTCAGAACCACATATCAGCACATTTTGGAAATCAGGAATAGAGTTCAGAAAACCAGTAACTTTGTGGTAAAAATGAAAAAAACAACCACACGAGAGGTGATTAGCAAATTGTACAACCAACATCCTGGGCAATCAGCTCCGCAGTCACTAAGATGACTGTCCAAGGCCGCAATTACTTCTCCAAAAATTTAAGAAAATGCTAGTATAGTCGGCCTTCTCTCCCATTCTTCTTAATGCCGTGGCACGTACGATATTCTGGTATAATGTAATATAAGAACAGTCATATCGGCGATACAAAATGAGATTCGATTTCAGGTCAGTCGGAAATAACGAGAGGAAATTAATGACCGAAGTAAATGAAGGACAAAGAATGAATGCAATAACTGCAGTCAATATTTTGTTTTACTTATATATTTGTCGTAGATTATAAAACTTGAGCGATAAGTCTCTTCAATTGATTATTGTAGTACTAAGTCGATGGTAAACGCCATGACGCGCTCGCTAGAGTGGGGCGTCACGTGGACAGAGTCGTGGTAAGGGAAGTGGCTCAGCGACGAGTCAGTGTTGTGAGAGCAACGAACAGATGCAGACCTCCACTTCTGCTATGCGAAACTTTCCGTTTGCCCGAACGTATAAAGTAATGCGTGAACATTATGAGTATTGTACCTACTATGGTAATTATTGTGAAAGTGAAATAACTGACTAACTGACTGAGTGACTAACTGATTTGCTGTATCATCGTGTTTTATTGTAAACCTGCACTATGGAGTCCGTACCACCGAATCGAGATGATGACGGCACTATCGGTCAGCCATCGCTGACGTCGTCATATTTAACAGTGACGGTCTCGTTGTGGGAAAAGTTATTTAATTTGATATTTTCTACACTGTCCTCTAATACCTATTACCTAACACTGCAATTTGAAAACCTTGTAAAAGCCATTTTTCTTAAAGAGTAACCGCCGAGTTTTTTGTCGTCGTTTTCACAGGAACCGACTAATTAGAACCTTCATCTAGATTCTGACGTTTAATAAGTGCCTAAGTAAGTTTACGTGAAAAAAAAAAAAGATTTTGATTCTCTTTCAGCATGATATTATCGGAACCTAAAACGACCTAAGACAATTAATTTCAAATAATAAATTGTGACGCCGCGGACGTTTCTGAAACATGATGAAAAATAAGTTCCGAGGCGTATTCGTATTAGACAACGGACGTTAACAGTAAACTAGGATGAGTCGTGGATGCATCGATAAATTTTTTTTACTCCTTGTAATTGAATCACGGTATTTATCAAATCAAATCAAATAATTTATTAGTTTGATTTTTATTGATAGATACAGAACAGTTATAAGTTACAATACAAACCGTGTCTTATTCAAAATGAATGATATACACATACATTTTATTTGTCAGGACGGTACCATCGTAGATTAAGTCCAGTCTCGCTATCTGGGACATTAAGAGTGAGTTGTTGCGTCGAGGAGGCGAGCTATCCTCCCTGAGTGCTGCCCGCTTTAGGCATTAACCGACAGATGAATGGACAGAATGAATGTTGCCCACGCGGATATCTATGACGTTGCCCGTGCTTGTAAACACAGTGTTCGGTTTCAACCGGAAATATCGGGTGAAATCTTTCAATCATTCTTGAATCCGAGTACACGATAGAATGTAGGTGAGCACTATCTATAGTCAAAATAAAACTGCTCAGAAAATATCGTATGCTTTTAAAGTATAGTAAAAATAGTAATTATGTAAGTGAGCTTGCATTAGTGTATATAAAAATTAACAAAACATAGAAGGTATTAATATTTATGAACCGTAACTGGTTTGCCTTGAAGAGGAGAAGAGTCTTTTGACCTCCAATGTCACCGGTATTTTTAGGGTTCCGTACCCAAAGGGTAAAACGAGACCCTATTACTAAGGCTCCGCTGTCTGTCTGGCCGTCTATCACCAGGCTGTATCTCATGAACCGTGATAGTTAGACAGTTGAAATTTTCACAGATGATGTATTTCTGTTGCCGCTATAACAACAAATACTAGAAAACCGAATAAAATAAATATTTAAGGAGGCTCCCATACAACAAACGTACATTATCTGATTTTTTTTTGCCGTTTTCATAGATAATGGTACAGAACCCTTCGTGCGCGAGTCCGACTCGCACTTGGCCGGTTTTTTATATTATAACTGGGTTAAAAATAAGAATATTTGTTCCAAAATCTCTTCCGTGAACCATGTCTAACATATCTAATAATAAATAACATAATGTAAATGTAAATAATAGATTTGATAAAAAGTATTTTAAGTAATTAAATATACTAAATGGTACTCATCAAAATCAAAATCAAAATCAAAATATTTTATTTCACATAAGCCTACATGGGCACTTATGAAACGTCAGAAGCTAGGTGCACGGTTCCAATTGGTCGTTTCCTATGGAGAAGAGCCGGCAAGAAACTCCATGGTTACTCTTTTAAAAGATAATTGGCTTTTACAATAATTTCGAATTACAGTGTTTATAGTTATGGGAGGACAGTGTAGGCCATTCAAAAAGTTTCAGATATAAAATAAATTAAATTAAAAATAAAAGTCTACAGTTCACTAAGCCTACGACGTTCTCACATTCACAAGATAGAAAGGAATCTATATACGATAAATAAGATACTACAGATAAAAACCTATTTAAAGCAAATGACATGATTGCCATTACAACTGTAACAAATCTGAATAATTAACATGTCCGCAAAAGCCACTACTATAGAGTTGAAATTAAATAGTAGGTATATAATGTCAAATAATACTATGATTATTATTATGTCTGTCTGCGATGAATGTATAAAAATAAAAAATAAACATGGTAATTTGGGAGCAGTTAATAGACTCTTACAAAATTATGCCGTTAATGAGGTACCAGGGAAGCCACATGTGCAGAAGGAATTCATAGGAATTCATCATATTTAATTCATTAAAATACTTTTACACTATGGTGAGGAAAATGTCGTGAGGAAAGTTTTAGGTATGAATGTGATGGCTATAAGAGCAGGGGAACAACAAAGAAACGATGGATGAACTGTGTGAGATGTGGATGTGGATATGGCGATATGGCTGGAAAGGGGGACCACCGCGATGATGACTGAAACAGAGTTATGGAAGAAAGGGACATCTTGCGCCGCCGCCGACTCTAAATAAATTGGGATAAGGGCAGGAGAGTGATGACTTATAATGTCAGGTTACAACTTTTCATGTAGCTCGTCAGTCGTTTAAAAGCCAATGTTTTTAGTTTTAATTATAGCTTTCAAGTAATCTCAAAAACGATGTTCACGTTATATACACAAGAAATAACGTTATTCTATTAGCCGGACGTCTTAGAGGGGGAAGTTAATCATGTCCGGTATGCGGAGTCAGATGTGCCGCCATTTGTCCGCGGATGAGGCCAGAGTGTCCGACTGTCCAGTGTCCGGACAGTCGGATACTCGTCCATACGTTACACGGAATGCTTGCCACACAACTGTAGAAATTCTTGCAAGCTTTTTGTCTTGAGAGGGTAGGTAGAGTCCTGTTTTAGTCTTAAACTAAATAATATCAATTTCATTCTGAACATCAGAACTCATTAATTTAAAAAATAATTAACTTAATTATGCTCATCGTTAATTGTGTGCCCATATTAAAATTAAGTGTTTCGATTTGAGTTTCTAGCTGTTATACGATCAGCCAGATTGGCAATAAACATGAAAAAATCGTTTTTTAAACGAACTTGGAAAGCAAAAGATCGTCGAACACTTGCATTGGCAAGTGTCTGACGCTTGAGCAATATATTGACCAAGCTGCAAAAATTAATTAGCTGAGTTAAACTTTTGTCTTGAATATCATACATTAGTAAAATACTGCGACTAATAAGAGAACGTAAACATGGAGCAGCATTCCTCTCGCGAGCTGGGACACCGACAAACGTCAGAATATTTAGTGATGCCGCTCTTCAGAAACATACAGACATGCAACACGTGTGCACTCGCGGCTTCTTCTGGATCCGTTCCAGGTAGCTATTCAAAGACACTATCAGAGCAAGATCGTAACACATTCAATAGCGTACAGAATTTGACTAACAGTTTTATTTGTTACGAGGGAATTTACTTGATTTACTTAGTTTACTTTCCAGCAAACAACCATCATCATCATCTGCCTAGCCTTTTCCCAACTATGTTGGGGTCAGCTTCCAGTCTAACTGGATGCAGCTGAATACCAGTAAACAACCACACCAAAAAACCAAGGATTTAAATATGTAGAAATTACTTGGCAAGCTCACATAACTGTAGCAGAATTTCAGAACTGTAGCTAACACGTGAGCTTAGCGTTTCGAGTGAGGACCGAAACAGCAGCTGAAAAGTTGCGTGTGAGCTTCAAACCGTATATCATAATCCAGTGAAATCCAGTCTACACAGCACACACGCATACACATTCACACAAACGTAAAGTTCGTGTTTCTGTAAGGGTGGTACATGAAACGCAGAATCACTCACTACAATACATTGCCGTATGTCTTCACATCCGCGGAGGACGTCGCGAGATATGTTAAGCTATCAAGCAACGCAAACCATCCGCGACACGACACGACACGACAACGGAGCGACAGCGGAGCAACAGCGGCACGACTCTGCCCCATTTGTAACCACACACTGCTATATTAACTTTCCGCTATTTCTTCGTATTTTGTGTTCATTACTCTGTTTTATCTCGAGCTTCTCAAACGGGGACAGGAAACTGCTCTTAAAATGATTGGTCGCCGCCGTTTGCAGTTATTTATGGCGAGGAGGCCGAAGTTTGATACTTAGTTGTGACGAAGAAATCTTTAATTAGATCACGTTGGTTAGAGGATGTTTAAATTATTCAGGGGCTGTTAGAGGTTTTAAATTAAATTATCTAGACGAAATCAACCTCATTAGCATGTAATTGGTCAAATCTCTTGCGCACAGTCGTCTTTAAGACATTATCATCTCTTGTAAAGATTAAGTCTATGTCTGTAACAGAAGAATGTAATAGACTGTTGCTAAATGACGAAATACATTCGGTACATACTTTACATCACAATCTGAATGATTTTGAAGGATATTGCTAATCCATTGCTTTGTCTGCTCAACAACGTAAATAACGCAATAAATGTTAACTGTCAAAATCAAAGCCATTGCTACTGTGTTACGCAATTACATCGCGGGACTCAACCACGCATAACCTTTTTGTCTGTATAGTGAAGAAATATCAATGTCTTTAATACACATGCTACATACATTAAAATTCTTCAAGATAAATAATTCCCTAGTTCGGTTATAATATGCAAATAAACTATCAGATCTTAAACTCAGTTAAATGTACGTTCAGCGGAACTCTCAACTATGTACAAGAATTTCACATCCCAGGTTAGAGAACAATATAAAACTACACCTAAATGCCTGAAACATTCACGTATGTACGTACGCTCAGCGAGAAAAACTGGCATTCACCTTACGAATACCACCTTCAAACATAATAATACATACAATACAACTCTTAGGTCTGAGGAGTAAGGTTTCAAATTGAGTTTATGAAGAGTATTTAAAGTTTGTCAAGTATTTAGAGTGCATTACACATTCGCGGAGTTAAGTTGGAGTTGTGTGACGGGATCGGAATGTTAAAACATCCAGTAAGAAGCAGTAAGGAGCGGTAAGGAGTCAAATGTATGTACATGCACTTTTGTACCTGAAAGAGTTGCCATGCTGAACATACTGCATTTGTACGCTACTTCAACCTTCGGGAAAAACAGAGGGGGTATAGGGGGAGGGGGCACGTCTCCGATATATTGTACGCTTGTGTGTATTTACCCTAATCATGACATATGCTTCATACTTGTTTGAAACTGTTGCATTGGTATAGTGTTCTAAGCGCGTGTATTAAGCTTAAAGTATGAGTTTGATTCCCGGTGGAATAGTGTGGGTACCTAAATGGGATTTCCAGTACGAGATAGTTTGGAATTTTTTGCAGTGGGATGGTAGATACTTATCCTAACTTATCTCAATACCAAATTTAAACATCTTAAGTTTCTATACTTACAATACAAATAAATAAAATTGAAGTGTCTGTTTGTAATCTCAAAGTCAGACAGCTTTTTCATTAAATGCTTATGAAAGTATATAGGGTACTCATAACAAATAAACAACCACGGGCAGCAGCTAGTAAGGAATAAGTTCCAGGGGTCTTCATTTCACTATCGGTGAATTCGCGTGGTTGTATAATTGTATCAATTACGCACCTGTCGTAGTTGAAAGCTGGCTATAGGCTTCTTCTTATTACCGCTACAACAGCCAATTACCTCCAGGAGACGACAGTTTATTGAAGAAAAAAAATGATGTCCTACTCTGACATTTTCAGACCCGTATTATTTCTCATAATTCCATAATTACTATCATTGGTTTTGTATTATCATTGGATTGTTGTACAATCGGTATCCGTATCAAGCGAGTGACTGCGAGAGAGCACTCTGATAATATTTATTCAATCGTTATTTAATTTTGATCAAACTAGTAACAACACATTCAAAAGACATTGACACTGACGCCTGACGCTATAACATACTCGGGTACAATAGTGTAGTACGCAAATTTTATAACTTGGTTATTTTAGCTGTTTTGCATAATGAGACAGTACGTCAAAATGCTCAATGAGGCATTTATTACATAACAGTGCTATGATAAATTATATATTTTCTATAAATTGATATAGAAAAATCTACGTCGTTGGTCTAGTGGTCGCAAGCACTTCTGCTAAGGATGAGGTCCTTTTTTTTTTTTTTTTTTTTTTTTGAGGGTGGGAAATCATCCAATGACTTCTCCCGCTCTGGGCGGAGCGGAAGGGCGTGTCAGACTTTTACTGACTAAAACCCACCCGTGTTCCTTCATTTGCCTGTTGCCAAGGTCCCGGTATCCCTTTCGGACTTTCCCGCAACCCTGGCAGGCATCGGTCCTAGCGGACCCCGTCATTTTTGCTGACATCTCTTTGAGGCGCGCGTGGAACACGACGCGCCATCGACCCGGGCCTGATCCTTATCGGACGGCGAGCTGCCCGTTGCTCGCCGTCCGCAAGCCCGCGCCTATGGTGGCCGGAAATCCGCCTGGGATTCCTGACGCCCAGGGCGTCTCCAACGGCGGCGGTTAGGGGCGTGAGGGCGCAAACTTTGCCTTTCCCTCACGCGTTCCGCCTCCTCCTTCGCGAGCATTACTGCTTCGCAGAAGGAGGTGACGGCTTCCCATGCCCTCTCGCTCCGTACCATGGCCTGAACCAGGGCCGGACGCGAGAGGTCACCGCCGCCAATCGCCTCCGCGAGGACACGGCGGTGCTCCGCCCAAGCAGGGCACACCTCAACCGTATGCTCCACCGTGTCCTCCGGGCGATCCACACAGTGGTGACACCCGGGCGTTTCCTCCCGCCTAATCCTACATAGGTACCTCCCGAAGCTGCCATGTCCGGTGAGGACCTGTGTCAGGCGGAGGGTGAGGACGCCGTGGCGCCTCTCTATCCACTCCTCAAAGAGGGGACTTATCGCCGCTATTGTGGCGTGCCCAGCACTGGGTTGCGACAATCGCACTCTCCATGCCGCCATGAGATCTTGCCGGAGCTCTGTCCGCTGTGCCGCGATTTCTCGCGGCAGCGGAGTTACACCCCGGCGCTTCACCTCCTCGCGCCACTCCCAGATATGCGCGAGGACCTTCGCCTCCAGATCCCATGGCGGTAATCCGGCAAGGAGGCTCGCCGCCTCACGGGAGACCGTGCGGTATCCCCGGGCCAGCCGAATGGCCATGACCCTTTGGGACGCGTTCAACCGGCGTGCTGGCCGCAGCCTAAGGGAACGCGCCCACACCGGTGCCCCGTAAAGGGCCATGGACCGCACGACCCCCGCATAGAGCCTCCGGCAGGAGGCGTTTGGACCCCCTAGATTGGGCAGGAGCCGCCTCAAGGCGGCCCCAGCCCGGTCCAGCCTTGGAGCCAAACGTCGGAAATGCTCCACGAAGTTCCACCGGCTGTCGAGGACGAGTCCTAGGTACTTCATCGTCGACTCGACGCCGATGTGAACCCCTCCTACCGTAATTTGGGAACCCGACGGTGGCGCGTTCCGAGGGCCATGAAAACACATGATCTCGGACTTGTGCAAGGCCACCTCGAGTCCCAACTGCCGGATTCTATCGACGATTGTCGCAACCCAGCGTGTCGCTAGATCGGCCGCCGCCTGGTGCGACCTCCCCTGCGCCAGGACCAGCGTGTCGTCAGCGTAGCAAACCACGCTGACGTCGCTAGGGAGGTCGGCGCGCAGCACCCAGTCGTATCCGATGTCCCACAGATGCGGCCCCAGGACCGATCCCTGTGGGACACCGCACGACATCTCTCGCCGGTTCCACATTCCCTGGTGACCGGGGTAGATGACGGCCCTGTCCGTCAAATAGGCCTCGACCACACGACAGAGGTAGGTCGGCATCCGGTGGTACCGGAGTGCCTCCCTTATGCAACTCCAGGGCAGGGTGTTGAAGGCGTTGGCGATGTCTAGTGACACCGCCAAGACGACCCCGCCCCGGGCCACAGCATCCCCCGTCGTGAGGGCCCGTACACGCATGATGGCGTCCACCGTAGAGTGCCCTCTGCGGAAACCAAACTGGTTCTCCGCCAAATCCGGCCCCACCCGCACCAGCCGCCCGACGAGGCGGTTTGCAATGACTCTTTCAAAGAGCTTGCCCACCTCGTCGAGCAGCACGATGGGCCGATAAGCGGACGGAGAGTCCGCAGGGCGCCCCGGCTTCTTAATGAGGACCAGTTTCCCCGTCTTCCAACGAAGTGGGAACTGGCCCCTCTCCATGCATGCGCATAGGAGACCTCTTAGTCGAGGCCCGAGAGCCTCCATGGCCAGGACCCAGGCCTTCCCAGGAAGGCCGTCGGGTCCTGGGGCGGTATTCTTGGCATTCAGCCTTCGTACCGCCACTCTCATTTCTACCTCGGTCACCTCCGGAGCATCGTCGTCGTCGTCGTCGGCGGTGTGGTCCGCATCGAACACCGCAGTAGGCGGAGCCATGAGCGGGGAGGTATGTTCCCCTCTCGAAGGGAACAGAGCGCTCACCACGTCCTCCACAAGCTGAGGCCGGAGACTCTGCGTCAGCGGGGGAGCCCATGGGCGGAGTTTCTCCCGCACCATTTTGTATGGGCGTCCCCACGGGTCTCTGTTCAGTCTCCAGCGTCTCCTCCCGGGCCAGTGCCCTGGCCCGCAGGATCTCTTCCTGGAGGGCGGTCTTCGCCGCTCTGTACCCCTCGTACAGCTCCGCCTGAATGGCTTCCGTATCCGGAGGGCGGATACGGAGCCTGCGGTGCCTGGTGTACTGGCGTCGCGCAGCAACGCACGCATGGCGCAGCGCTGTCAGCTCCTGCGACCACCAGCTCACCTGGCGCGAAGCACGTCCTGGCTGGACCCGGGGCATTGCCACGTCACAAATATTGGACATGGCCTCCCGGAACCACTCCGCCTCGTCGTTGATGTCGGCAGGCCTGTCCGGTGATGACACCCAGGCCTGCACGATCGAGGCTTCCAGGAGAAGCTCCCGGTCCAGCTGCTTCAGCGCCCAACGCGGACCACCCGGGGCCTGTCGGACCGGCGCGCTCGAGGTCTGGGCGGAGACGTCGAACCGGATATACCGGTGATCGGAATACGTCTCCACCCCCTCCATGACGCGCCAGTCAATGACACGCGGCGACAGAGCGGGGCTGGCGAACGAGATGTCCACCACTGATTCACTCCGCATCCGCACACACGTGGGGACGGAACCCCGGTTTAGGACGACCAGGCCTGTCTCCAGAGCCCAGTCCTCCACCATCCTGCCCCGTGTGTCCGTATGCCGGGAACCCCAAGCCACATTCTTGGCATTGAAGTCCCCCAGTACGAGCACGGGGAGGGAACGGAACCCGACGACGACGACTTTCAACTCCGCAAGGGAGTTGTGGAACTCGGCGAGAGTTCGGTTCGGGGAGAAGTACACCCCTACCACGACAAACTCCCCGAACCGTGCTGCCACGCAACCCCGTCCTCTTTTGACAGCCTCGAGGGACGGGGTACCGGCGGCGGCTGACGAAATAAGGGTCACTGAGCCGCTCAGGTCCTCCACCCAGTCATCCCTGGGCGGGACAAAGTACGGCTCAGCGACCACGGCGATATTGATCGACCACTGCGCCATGCTCTGGAGCAACAGATCCTGAGCGGCGGCGCAGTGGTTGATGTTCGCCTGGAGGAGGCGAAATGGGGCCGTTATTGGCACTCCATTTCATAAGGATGAGGTCCTTGGTTCGATTCCCCAGGTCGGGTAATTGGGTTTTTTCTCCAATAATTTCTCAGTAACAGTCCTGAGTATGGGTTTGTACCCGATTGATTGCTCTCAAGGGAAACCATAAAGCAAATAAGATGTTATGTTCAACCAATACCTACAGAACAATAAAGTCGGCCAGAAGTTTACATAACAACACACCTGCGCGTAAACAATGCTGGTTAGTGCTGCGACAGCGCGCGTCAGCGGACCCCGGGACACGGGCCACAGGCCGGGATCGGCAGAACCGCCGCTATATTAAATATTGAAAACTAATATGTTTTCCCGCGCCCCTGTCCAACCTGCTTGCCTTTAACAAACGCAGCGTAATATATCGCTGGCCGGCCACATACACATTACAAAAAATGGACGATATAAACCGATCGAGGTTCATATCCAATCACGTGGTTTTGGATTGCTGAACAAATTGCTCAATTTATTTTCAGTGGCTTTTCTGTTTGTTTTATTGCCGAATATAAGTTGATTTGTGGACACAAAATATAATGGCCCGCTCGTTTATAAGCCACGGTTTTGTATTAAGTGTTCTATTTCATCTACAAGTTGAACCGAATTATTTATTTATTCTTCAGATAGATTTATTTATATATATAAATAAATAAATCTTTATTTATGACTTTAATCAATATCCAAATAAGTGTACATCAATAGTAGAATATTCATTTAAAAAAATGCAGTATACTACTTTGAAAACAGTAGACAGTACCTACATTAATTTCCTAAAAATAAAATATACTCAACATCTAGAACTATAGAACTAACAAGCAATAAATGGCAGTAACTTGTAACAAAGTATCCGTGCTCAGCTCGAATCAAACGCCGCACCGTTTGATTCAAGCCGAGCACGAATACTTTGTACTGTGAGCTGTAGCTACTGCTTAATAAACCACTAAATACAGTAAGAGCACAATCAGCAATTCATTGGGTGTAGTGCAGCGTTGGGAGAAGCGCGCCAGGAATCCCGGGCAGCCCGGGGATTGCGACGGGATCCCGATGTATTTTCCGGGCGCGTTTGCTATTGTGGAATCCGAAGCGCGCGGCCGCGGATTTTGACTTGTAACGTGCAGTACAATTGTTTCTATAAAGGATGATTGTTTTTTTTTTTTATTTAGGACAGCTTTGTTCTGACATCTATCTCTTGACCTAATCCTGCACTTTCTGTTATATTTTTAAATCGTATTTAAGTGCGAGCTGGTATAGATGTGTGCAGTTTTTGTGGTCTAAAACTTTTAGTAATATTAACCAATTGATTTTTACAAATAAAATATGTACATAGGTACAACTCGTCCCTAAATTAAAATACCTGCTCAGAATCTAACATAGTATGGCGCTCCAATAAGATATTGAATGTTAGAAAGAATGAACCTACTTAGTCCTGTCAAGGCAATTATTTAACTAATCCTTACTAATATTATAAATGCGAAAGTAACTCTGTCTGTCTGTTGCACTTTCACGCCAAAACTACTGAACCGATTTAAATGAAATTTAGTACACAGATAGTCTAAAGCTTGAGAAAGGACATAGGCTACTTTTTATCGACATACCACGCGGGCGAAGCCGCGGGCGGAAGCTAATAGCTTATATGGACTAGTGACCTCCTTTCCGATGTTGCCTCTGCAAGTATTTACCAGGTCCACTATTAATAATTTTAACCAAAAATAGAAAATAGGGCATCTATATACAAGTCTAATTTATAAAAATAATTAATAATGAATTAGTGTTAAAATTTATTCAATTCTGTCTCAGCATCGCGTGACGCGCCCCCGGTTCGCTACACGCGAGCCATTCATTAAGTAATGAGAGTAATGATGAATTCGTCGTCGAAACGTAATGTTGTTAATACATTTACAACACCTACACTGCCACTGGTGTATTAGTCAGTGTTTTTCCGGGCGTACGTCCAGAGATTTTGTCAAATTCAAACAACAACTCGCATCTCACATCGGTATTCACTCTCACTTCGCATATGGTTCAAAATATGTTAGGGTTCGAGTGCGAAGTGATTTTGCCAGACCTTTTTTTTTGAGGGTGGGAAATAATTCAATGATTTCTCCCGCTCTGGGCGGAGCGGAAGAGCGTGTCAGACTTTTACTGACTAAAACCCACCCGGGTTCCTTCAGTTGCCTGTTGCCAAGGTCCCGGTATCCCTTTCGGACTGTCCCGCAACCCTGGCAGGCATCGGTCCTACCGGACCCCTCCAATCGGGCTGACATCTCTTTAACGCGCGCGTGAAACACGACGCGCCGTCGACCCAGGCCTGGTCCTTATCCGCACCTATGGTGGCAGGCCCGCACCTATGGTGGCCGGGAATCCGCCTGGGAGTCCCGACGCCCAGGGCGTCTGCAGCGGCGGCGGTTAGTGGCGTGAGGGCGCAAACTTTGCCTTTCCCTCACGCGTTTCGCCTCCTCCTTCGCGAGCATTACTGCTTCGCAGAAGGAGGTGTCGGCTTCCCATGCCCTCTCGCTCCGTACCATGGCCTGGACTAGGGCCGGACGCGAGAGGTCATTGCCGCCAATCGCCTCCACGAGGGCACGGCGGTGCTCCGCCCAAGCAAGGAATACCTCTACCATATGCTCCACCGTGTCCTCCGGGCGATCCGCACAGTGGTGACATCCTGGCGTTTCCTCCCGCCTAATCCTACACAGGAACCTTCCGAAGCTGCCATGTCCGGTGAGGACCTGTGTCAGGCGGAAGGTGAGGACGCCGTGGCGCCTCTCTAGCCACTCCTCAAAGAGGGGACTTATCGCCGCAATTGTGGCGTGCCCAATTTTGCATGACCTGGGGATTGAACCTAGAAATACTCAGCAGTCGCTCTTACAAAAAGTACACCAACGAAGCAGACTTTCATACAAGACAACATAAGCCCCAAGAACTAATATCAGCGACTTCAATCAGACTATCCTCAATGGAAGAATTTAATAACCCTCAACGTCGAACGCCACTAATTGTGCCGGCGGCGCCCGCACGCGGCGCGAGTCGCGCGGGCCGCGCGGGTCGACACGGGTCCCTGTGACCGCGGCACCGCGTGGGCCGCGCGCGCTCGTAATTTCCCGTGTGGCCCATAAATTACGTACACTTTGTCCTCACTACTCCGCGACTTTGCGACTACCAAAAGAGGATCAGGGTGTTGTAAAAGGGAACATTAAAAATTGCTAGGTTAAAAAATATTGTTTAACATCTGCATTAATAGTAAAACGGCGTAACACATGAAGTGTATTGCCATCGTAAAACATATTTTTAATTCACAAGGGCTACTAGGTTGTACAAATTTCAATTCTAATTAAGTACATAAAATTGCACGAAAATAATTGCTGGGAATAGACTTTTATTTTTTGTGTGAAAACTCGCTGTTTACGGTAGTGCACAACGAAACTCACGCAAAACATTGTGTTTATGGGTGAATGAAACGGTTCAGGGTTGTGGTATTTAAAATTAAATTATAACATTTAAAACTTGCTTTCTTTAAAAAACGTTTGAAAAAGGTGGAAATTTGACCTTCAATATCTCCGTAACCAGAAGGTTCCCAGGCATGGTTCAGATAAACAAAAAATCACAATTAAGGGTATAACAAGTAACTTTCGGCTTCGATAAGCGTCTTTTTACACCTGTTATAAAATTACTTATTAGAACAAAAGAACTTCAAAACAGTTAAAACATGCACAAAGCCAATTTAATAATGCAGGCATCAAGCCGTTTTATTTGTAGTGTTAGTAATTAGTGTATTCGTCTATTTGTTGCGTCGTATTCGACGCTCAACTATACTCCATTTGAAATATTACTATACTCCATTAAATAATACCTAATTGCGCCATGATAATTGTTACGTAACTAGTCAATATGTCAAAGCGTCTTTATGTCAAGGTCAAACAGTCCAAATAGTATAAATGACAGCAACGCGCACAGACTGCAATAAGCCTGTGGCGCGTGAGTCGCTGACGGAACGGAATGTTGCCATCATACATTTTATATTTCTGTAAACACTTAGTGTATTTATTTTATTTCTTATTTTGTTATTGTTCATTTATTATGTGCTGCATGCACCGTTTGATGTCATGACGTCAACCCCGGCTGTCACTGAAAACCAGCGCTGGGGCTCTGTCTCGCATAGGGTCGCAGCATTATGCTGAGTGATGGCCGTTTTGCGTGAATGTGACGCATATTTTCCCGCAACTTGTTATTTTCGTATATTTTATTTGTCCTCTGTTAGCGTCATGTTTGCCGCAAATAAACGTATTTTCTTTCTTCAAATAGAAGATTAGACATTTAAATAAGCCTTTTTTACAGTCCGTTTAACCGATTTTGACTTCTATTGCGTTGGTGGCATAAAAATGGCACCTGCAGTAGACAGTTGATATTGTGTAACGTTTGTTGCTTTTGATGCCATTCTTATGCCTACGGTATAGAAGTCAAAATCGGTTGAACGGACTTTAAAAAGGTTTGTTTAAATATCTAATCTTATTTCAATTGGAGTATAGATGCGGAAACATTAGCTCGCGGCGCGTAGTGCCAAGCTCCGGCATGGGGCGGCGGACCAGTGCGGGCTGTTGCAGACCGGAGTGGCGCGGTCGCGGATGTGGCCCGCGCGTGTGTGTGCCGCGCTTACGTATAGTTAACTGTTGTGACGTGAATAGCAAAAAGCGCAGAAAACCCACTTCGGCATAAAAGAGTGCAGACTGAAGTTGTCGCTATGTCACACTGAAGATTTACCAGCGTGTTTCCAGCTGAGCGATTTGTGAACGTGCTCTCCGCGGGTGCGAAGCGAAGTAGCTGCGACTACGCGAGGTGTTCTCCGCGTTTTCATAATTTTACACTCGCTTGTCTCGCTCTCTTTTGTACGCTCACGTCAATCACTATCGTTTTTTTGTGTGTTTTCGTTTCAAGAATGGCTCACTTTTAGCACGTGTTTGTATAAAACCAAAAATTGTTCCGGACAGGGTAGTATTCTGATAGTACTTGGTAGTATACAATTTTCGATGCATGCCTTGTTCGTTGCAGATTTTGTTGTCACTGGTATATGATGTTGGCTAATTGACTTAACGCGACTGGCCCTGGTCGATCAAATCTCTCTCAATAACGGGGGATCTTTGCCAATGCCGTCACACAGTTACCTGTTCACAATGAATAAAACCTATTCGAATTTTCCGCGCGTTACTCAAAGTGAACCTTGTTTTCACAATTTTCGTAGCTACACGATGAATAAATGTTTTTACAAAAGTACCCAGTTAGTTTCAGCGAGGCTAGTTTATTTCGTTTAGCGTTAAAAAGCGCACGTCCAAGGCAAATATATGGAGCGCGATGAATGTACATTAACAGGTTGGATGTGAAGTAGCGCTTCAAGTTATTTATTACTTCAGCTAATTAAACATTTCGTGCGAAAGTGCTTCAAGAGACGTTATTTTGTTTTTTAAATGTTACGTAACATCCTTGTTGTAACAGTGTGGAATTCATTTTCACCATCAGAGGATAAGTTGAGCCACAAGTTGTATTGAATTTTTTATAAAATTATTCTTCATAGTCTTGTAAAATGCAAACTTATTAAAAATGTCGTATCTATCATATTGTTTACTAGCTGATGCCCGCGACCTCGCCCGCCTGGATGTCTGTTATAATATACTAAAACCTTACTCGAGAACCACTCTATCCATTAGTGAAAACAGCATGAAAATCGGTCAGCAGTTTTTGAGTTTATCGCGTACAGGACGACAGACAGACGCGGCGGAGGACTTTGTTTTATAATATGCAAGAATTTATTGACTATATTTTATTCAGAATACTCTACCGCTTTTCACTCCCTATTGGTTTGAATCTCCTCATGTTAATCTATTCTATAATATACATATTATTATAATAAATAAAAGTCAGTTTTCTTGTTTATCTGTATGACCGCGTTGTTCTTCTAAACCACGCAACAGATTTTGATGAGGTTTTCACCATCGTTTAGAGACTTTATTCCGGAAGGTTATATATGTAATAAAGTTACATTATAACTCTCGATGTTTTGTCAATTCATAAAAACCGTGGGAAGCAGGGTCGCTAGTCCTTGCTTTAACCATGTTTATAAATGCGAAAGTGATTTCGTTTGTTTATTTATTTGTTTGTTTGTTTGTTTGTCTGGCATTTTTGCTGAACTGGGCCTTTTTGGCGCAGCCGTGAGGTACACTCCCCTGATAATGTCCTACACGTTTACACTTTTTTATTTGTTCCTTTTATTTTATTTTGTTATCTGCTGTATAATAATATGTATGTTGTGTGCCTTTTAGTTTGTGCTGAATAAATGTATTTTCTTTCTATTCTTTTCTTTCTTACGCTTTCGCGCTAAAACGTCACAACAGATTTGGATGAAATTTGGCAGATGGCTAGACCACGGCCTGGATTAGAACATAAGATACTTTTTATCCCAATATTTCCACGGAATCGAGACTTATGCGGGTAAAACCACGGGGTGCAGCTAGTATACTACATGATAGTAAGATCAAATACAGTACAGAATCGAAAGTTGTTGCGAATCGCGCTTGCCGTATTTATCTTTTTACTTCAATATTATTGCGTAAGTGCATGAAGCCTTTAACAGCATAAAAGGCGAACACTTCGCCGCTTCACTTAATGGACCGCTGAAGCATCCAAGTCCAAGATTTAATAAAGTAGGGCTTGCATCGTGCGGTGCTGCGGCCGCTTGTTCCAACCTCCACGCGATACGGTATCCGTCTCTGTCAGCCGTGGCCGCAGCGTGCAGCGGCCGCATGCAGCGCTGCAGCGGATTAGAGGTGTAATTGATGTCAGGAGATAGCGGGGATGCAAGCGCTGCATCACTGTGTACAAGGTGATAATAATATCTACTCGACATGGGGTATATCTTAAGCTGGTCTGCAGAGATAAAGAACTATTGTTAAAACTGTTTGTTACTTGTATTTGTTTTTTTTCTAAGTTTAAGGATGCATGATTTTGTATGTGTTGTGTGTAATGAGCACTCAACTTGACTGCGCTTGACTAAAAACACTCATAATACAACTCAACGTAACACAGAAACTACATAACATACAATTTAATAATTTACCATAATACAACTTTCAATTACTAAACTTAACCTACCAACTATGTTCAAGACATTCATCATTCTGCTGCCCTTAGCCCAATTTATTCGGGGTCTGAACAACATGTCTTTTCCTTCCCTACTTCTCTCTCAGTCATCATGTCGGTAGTCATCTCTCTAACTATATCATCTTTCACACAGTCCATCCGTCTTCCCCTACTCCTCTAGCCACATTCTCACTATGTTCGAGACATTAAATTATTAAAGTTCTACATTTCTTTTCCAATAAAGTTAACTCGAATGACGTTGTCCCAGCTCACCCGAGAGGTCGCTATAGGTAAGTACGTGTAGGTACGTCCCAACACACGTCGTGTTGCCCTGGAATGCGCAGCGCAACAAAAATGAGCACGCATTGCCACTAATTGGACGCCCAGTATGACGCCATACATTATAGAATGTACCTACGTAAGATAGTCATGATTTATTATGTAGGTTTTATTTAAATTACAACGTTGTTTATTTCATAACGAGAACATATTACTATAATGTGTGGGAATGTTTTAAATAACTATGAAAAACTGAATGTATATTTATAACTACTGTATTATTTAAGTCTTTGAAGAATAAACACAGAAATGTTCTGAATTATGGCAATACTACGATACAGGACAACATTTCAGCAATACACGTAAATAATAGAAATAGACGATACGTATAGAAATACACGTGCATCTTAAATACATTTCTCACGTTACAAAAGTTGTTTCAAAGAAAATATTTTCGAAAAACGTCTCACAATCAGTTATTTATATTCCTCTCGGCTCTATTATACTTTGTACAAGGT
The DNA here is from genome assembly GCA_949152455.1 of Lithophane leautieri. Taxonomy (NCBI): domain Eukaryota; kingdom Metazoa; phylum Arthropoda; class Insecta; order Lepidoptera; family Noctuidae; genus Lithophane; species Lithophane leautieri. Next base: position 631,049 of record OX424463.1, on the reverse strand, counting down.
GTTTCCATACATAATATCAGAGAAGCATATTTTTAAATATTCACATATGCACACAATAGCAACAAATGGCTCTACTCCGGATCGCGACCTCTGCCTCGTACTGCGTAGCGTCGTAGTGGCGTCACCCTCTAGCATCGTAGCACCGTAGCGGCTTGGCGTCGTAGCAACAAAACGTCGCCTCTCACGAGACACGTCACTCACACACCTGGCTTGCTTAACGGGCTCACAGATATGGCAAAGGTTTTACAATATTATGAACTATCGTTTATGGTAACTGTGGCGATGTTTGGCGGAAGCCTATATCCAGCATTAGACGTCTTTCGGCTGAATGACGATAAACGTAGCTGGTTTAAATAATGTTGTTCTGAAGTAGAGTTAGCAAAGGTTAGTGTCGTAGTAAACAAGCTGCAAATGGCAGCTAATTAACTAAAATACTTTCTTGATTTTCAATTTTCGTTTTTAATTGTATTTATAATTAAGTTAACAACGATAAACAAATCGTTTTAATTTGCGTAATTACTAGTTATGTAATTTTAGATAAACCAGTGCTGTTAAATTAATATGCGCTTTAAAATATCATTAACATAATTGATATAAAATGCTTGTTCTTTTCCGTATTAGTTTATGATCCGTGAGTGCACATTTCATAGTCCGTATTTACCACCCCGACGGGTTTGGTATTTCTAAATGATGGTTCATTGGTTGGCATGCAAATATTGCAGGTGTAATAATGTGCATATTTTTACCAATCGGATCTTGTTTGATAAAATAATAATATCTATGCACAATTGTCAAAGTTTGTGACCTGGACAATCTAAGGCCTTTTAAAACAGACATATTGTTTATGACAGTCTCCTCCACACTAGTGTAGCAGCGAGCACCTTGTATAACTGTGGCATATTCAAGCGGCTCATCTCGTGAGATGCACATTTGCTCCACCTCCCCCCGTCACCTGCGCCCCCCGCGAAGCGCTCCCCCGCGACTCGCGCCCCCGACAGCCGCCAGCGCCGACCTCTTTGTGGAAGCTTTTAGGATATCATCCTCCCGAGCAAATACGCGGCAGTCACCATGAAATATTATTCAATTTTATAGTCAACGTGAAATATCGAATACCTGCTTGTAGTCTGTAGTGGGTGAATTAATGGACCCTCCGTATTGTATCCTTTTGTTAACATTATTTAAGTTGAAGCGAGGGCACGTCTCGACTACGTGAACCGACACTGAAGGCAGTAGGTATAAGCTACATGCTAAACAGGAAAGTTTAGTCACGCATGAGTTCAACAGTCGACTACAAAAAATTGTCAACAATATTCTATAATTACACTTAGCTCAAAAATGCTCTTGATAGCACGACAATATAAAGTGAAGTTTGTATAAATAAACAACAAATAGCATTAGAAACTAAATGTCAAAGTACTTTATCCGATGAAATACTACGCAAAGATCGGCAATTATTTACAGGAAACAACAGACAAAAAAATTAAAGTAATAAAAACTATAACCCAACTACGACTAAAAAGGTATAAACAAGACACCACAGACAGACACATTAAAAATCCGAAGTCACACGTGTTAGGGCATAAATCGAACAGATTACGTGTGACTCCGGATTTTTAATTTGTCTGTCTGTGGTGTCTTGTTTATACCTTTTTAGTCGTAGTTGGGTTTTAGTTTTTATTACTTTAATTTGTTTAACGCTTTATGGTGTTATAATATATATAGTTTTGAAATGTGCTTATTAAGCCCTTTCATTTGATACCCAACATGGTAAGACTAAACAATTTTTTTTTAAGTTCCTGGCTTTATGTCTTCTAGAGGGCGCCATTGTTAATTTAGTGTGACGTCACATAGCCTATGACCAGCGGACGATCAAGACGCTTCTAACGATACCTCATTTGTCAAATTGTGATGAGTGGTTTAGAAGATAGGAGGGAACAGGTGAACATACTTACATACATACATACAAACATACATACATACCGGTCAAAATCATAACCCTCCTTTTTTCTTCGCCGTAGTTGGGTAAAAAAACCCACAACAACAAACAATCCGAAGTTTTATTATATCGTGCGTATCATATAGTCCCCGGTGTGGGATGTCACGGCTAGTGTTGTCCTTGGGATGACACAATCGCGATAACGACTGCTGCGTGTCAATCGCAAGTCGAGTTAGTAAGCGATATGTCGCGCTGTTACTTATAGTGAGCGATTGGACTCTTTAATAAAATGTATATAGGAAAAAAAAATTAAGTAATAAAAACTATAACCCAACTACGACTAAAAAGGTATAAACAAGACACCACAGACAGACACATTAAAAATCCGAAGTCACACGTGTTAGGGCATAAATCGAACAGATTACGTGTGACTCCGGATTTTTAATTTGTCTGTCTGTGGTGTCTTGTTTATACCTTTTTAGTCGTAGTTGGGTTATAGTTTTTAAAACTTTTTTTTTTTGTTCTTTTGGGATTATAATGTATATATTTTTGAAATGTGCTCATTAAGCCCTTTCATTTGATACCCAACATGATACGATTAGAAAATATTTTTTTTTAAGTTCCTGACTTTGTGTCCTCTAGAGGGCGACATTATTAATTTAATGTGACGCCGCATAGCCTGTAACCAGCGGACGATCTAGACGTTTCTAACGATACCTCATTTGTCAAATTGTGATGAGTGGTTTAGAAGATACAAGGGAACAGATGAACATATTTACATACATACATACATACATACTTACATACATACCGGTCAAAATCATAACCCTCCTTTTTTCTTCGCCGTAGTCCGGTAAAAAATAACAGTTCTGATCTAAAATCTGATGCCGCAAAAAAAAATTGTGATAATGTTTGATTCAACGATAACAATATGACAAATGGATGTCCGTTTCCATTATTTATTTTCAATTTAAGTAAATTACTTTCACACTTTAAAAAATCGACAGAATTTAGTTACGGTGAAATACACATTTATATACATGTAGGTAAATTGATTTTAATTTAATTTTATGTAAAGTAGGTAAGTGTATTATGTCAATTAGTGTATGTGAGTGTAAAATATTGATCATTACTTAATACACAAAACAAAGAATGTTTCCTTTGAATAAAAGTTACGATGAAATAAAATTAATAATTATTTTAAAGTAGAAAATTCTCCAGAGCTGCGTCTTATCTTAACATCTGAATCGAATCCTACTAACCTCAAGCTACCTCTAACCTCTGTCAAACAATTTGTGTAATAGCTGCTGAACAAATGAGCGTCGCGGCGCGTCGCGTCCCGCGCCTCCATTAGCCGAATTAAACGTCTCTATGCGGCCAATATACTATCTCTGTCATAACACAGGGCTACCTACTGGAACATACATCGAAAAAATTAAAGTAATAAAAACTGAAACCCAACTACGACTAAAAAGGTATAAACAAGACACCACAGACAGACAAATTAAAAATCCGGAATCACACGTGTTAGGGCATAAATCGAACAGATTACGTGTGACTCCGGATTTTTTATTTGTCTGACTGTGGAGTCTTGTTTATACCTTTTTTGTCGTAGTTGGGTTATAGTTTTTATTACTTTTTTTTTTTTTAATTCTTTTGGGATTATAATGTATATAGTTTTGAAATGTGCTCATTAAGCCCTTTCATTTGATACCCTACATGGTAAGATTAAACATTTTTTTTTAAGTTCCTGACTTTATATTCTCTAGAGGGCGCCATTTTTAATTTAATGTGACGTCATATAGCCTGTAATCAGCGGACGATCAAGACGCTTCCAACAATACCTCATTTGTCAAATTGTGATGAGTGGTTTAGAAGATAGGAGGGAACAGATGAACATTCTTACATACATACATACCGGTCAAAATCATAACCCTCCTTTTTTTTTCGCCGTAGTCGAGTAAAAAGAGCAGGAATCTTTCATCTATTGAAGTAAGAGCAGTTATAAAAGGAATAAATTCACCTGGACTGGATTTTAAAAAGCAGTTTTTTTTTAAATATTGCTGCCTGTAACAGCGAAGTTTAAAGTGTTAAACTACACGTCTTTAGACGAGAAAAAGATCAAACTGCATAGCTTAAAAAGCCTATGTTTAACTTAGCACCAAGACGACCCGTTTCCCAGCGACCCCCCGGTTTGTTGACAGGCCTACACTGTCCTCCCTTACCTCAATTAATCAATCAACTTAGACCACTGCTGGACATAAGCCTCTCGTAGGCTGCGCGGCAATACCCTGTCCTCCGCCTTCCGCCTCCAGTCTGTCCCAGCTACCTTTTAAAGGTCGTCGGTCCATCGTCTCTGGGGGGCGTCCTACACTACGCTTGCCGATACGAGGTCTCCACTCCAGGGCTCGTTTGCTCCACCGGCCATCGGTCCTTCAAAACATATGGCTAACCCACTGCCACTAGCTTGCTTACTCTGCCGCCTATGTCGGTAACTCCGGTTCTTATCCGGATAACTGCATTCCATAATTAATAATAGTGTAATTTAAACATGTACGAGTAGCTGCATCATTATTCCAAAGAACGCACGCCGCGCGCGCCGCCACCGTGATGGTGGCGCCCGCCGCCATCGTGAATTTCAAGAACTACATACTTATACGTGCTGTGCTGTGATTGGTTTATTCAAAATTTTATATTTTTTTTAAATTGCCCGCCATTGATTTTTATTTATAAGACTTAGTAATAATAATAATAATAAGCGTGCTCCGAACTCTAGGTCTGTACGCGTGCTCCGAACTCTAGGTCTGTGCCAGTAGAGTTTACTTTGCCGGAACAGGTCTAGGATGAGGAGCCAGACCAAGAGAGATACAAAAACCCGCAGGGCAGCATGTGGCGAGCTGTTGGGCATTAGCGACCCCACGAACCCTACCTCACGGGAGAAGTCTTGTTCCTCACCTCTGGCTTGCCTTTATTGGCCGGCTGGAGTGAACACTGACGAGGAACAGAGCTCCCACCTCATTCTTGCCTTTATTGGCCGGCTTGAGTGGAGATTCGCAAGAGCAAACGTGCTCGGAGGAAGGAAGTATTCCAGTAAGATGCTGGTAGGGATCTTGACCGTACTTCCGGGATTGTCCTGATAGCCGTGGAATACCTCTCCACTCCTCTCAAGCACCTCAGGACATGTTGCCCCCTTGTCGCTACGACACTGTGCTAGCGACTATTTTTGGGGGGCCCATTATTGAGTGTGCAAGTCACCCCCTGCCATTTTATCCGTGTATACCATAACATTGATCAGGCAGGGGACATAGTCCTTCCATATTTGAAAATTACCAGTTCACTAAGCCACCCAAACCCATAGCCCAATATCTTTGTTTCCATGTTTTGCAATAGTCCTTCACCAACCGGGGGTTGTCCTTGGCTGCACTTGCATAGTGCGAACAGGGATAATCGTCGGTTGGTGCCTCATCCCATTTAAGATTGTCTAAGGGGCCTCTGCGAGTTGGCTTCGGCCCCTCGCACGTCTTCCAAAGGTCCGGGACCCCAGGGTCCCGAGATATATAAACATATAACAATTTAAATAATAACGTTTATTTTGGACTAAAATGATATATAGTCTAATACAAAAATATCTGTTTAAAACTAAGGCACACGTTTAATATTAGTAGCTCGGCTTTTCTACAATAAAGCCAGTACCGTTTAGTGCATTGAACTGGTCGTATCTCCTCATCACCTCATCTCCTAACAAAAACATTGTAAAATCCAATAATTTTTAAAGAGTTACCGTGGAGTTTTTTTTCCGCTCGTATCCATATGAAACGACCAATTGGAACCGTGCAACTTCTGACGTTTCATAAGTATCCGTATAAGTTTATGTTAAATAAAATAATTTAAATTTAAAGAGCTTTGTCTCCTCTGGTGTACCGTAGTAGTCCCGCGAAGACGAGCCAAAAACAAAAAGTAGACGCACTACCACTACCTTTTTTCGAAGCGTTTCGTCCTATTTTCAAACCCTCATAGCTTCGGCCTGGATAATGCTAGAGAGCTCAAATTCATGATAAGCTGTGGTTAGCAGACTTATAAAACAATAAGTTTCGTTTGTGTACTTGTGACTTGGCCGTTCCATTGAACTATTGCATGACACAACATTAAATACAAGTGACTTAATTTCTTACGATAAGCCGTGGCTATGCCGTACATTTTGGTCAAATGTAAGGTTTTTAGAGTTAGGAGCTAACCTCTACATTAGATTTTATAACTTTTTAATGGTGAAAGCGTTATGTAAATCTTGACAACCTTACATTAAATGTTTTGGTGATATATTTATAACAAGTGATGAATTATGACTTTGTTTCTGGCAAAAGTGCAACAAACAGTATAATTTTCCAGAGTCAGCCGCCTGTCTTAGCAGTAGGCAGCCCTACTGAAGTGAGCAATGTACCCGTGTCATAGGTAATGTGGAGGTACATTATTGTGTCACGACTCGCGAGCGCATGCTCAGGCACGGGGGCGCCACTTAGTTGTTAATCTGGCGGAACGAGCGAGTTATCAGTCAAAACAAACTGACAGTGCAACGAGAAGAGGCTTTAAATGTATCGCTGCCTGATATCATGGAATAAGTCATCGCGTGATTAGCTGGATCTTACAGCTGTGGTAACTTTGTTTCAACTTTTGAATAAATAAGAAAGATTTTTTAAATGTATTTACGTCATTTAATACAATAATAATATTTCTAATCTAGCTAAGCTACTCGCTTGTCATGACACGCGATCTTAGAACTTTTCAAAATAGAAGCGATTTCCATAATATTATATAATATAATATAATTGTATTACACATAGTGATCCTTCCAAAAACATTGTAATTTGGGAGCAGCTCCCAAATTACAATGTTTTTATTGTTTAAATACGTCCTTGACATAATCCTCCATTATTTGACTTTATATATACTTACAATTCTAATTTAAACCCTTTATTAGTGGTTTTAATGGACAGTTGTAATGGCAAACATTTCATTTGGTTTAAATAGGTTTCATCATAGAAGGTCATCTTTTTTATATTTACAGATTCCTTTCTATTTTATGAATGTGTCAACGTTGTAGACCTTCTATACTGTAGATTTTTTGACCATTTTTAATTTGTTCAGTAGCTGGTACTTGTTGAGAGGCCTGCACTGTCCTCCTATACCTATTCACACAGTAATTTGGAAATATTGAAAAAGCCATTTGTATGAGAGTACCCATGGAGTTTCTTGTCGGCTCTTCTCCATAGAAAACAACCAATTGGAACCGTGCACCTAGCTTCTGACGTCTCTTTTGTGATCATGTAGGTTTTTTTTATTTTTATTATCCTATTTTGTGTTCCACTGCTGGGTCAAAAGTCTCCCCTTTTTCCATCTCTGGCCATGTTGGCCCTCCAAACATGATCAGATCGTAAGTTATGGTTCAAGTGAGTTTTTTTTTTTTTTTTAAATATTATCCCACGGCCGTCTTTTTCGTTAAAATGACAATAATTATAAATAATATCTTGCGGTACTTTGATACAGTGCTAGAGACATTTAGCAGGGAAAGCGTACAGACTGCAGACTGACAAGAATCTGCTCCATCTGCTCCATCTGCTCCATCTGCTCCATCTGCTCCACCTGCTAACTAAGTGAATCCGACTTAAGAATTTGATTTCCCGACTAGTTCCTTGCGATTCAAGTTTGCTCCGTTATTCTAACAGATGGCGTGTAATTAAACAGTACATTACCTCCCCCACAGCCCCGCCGCCGCCGCCTGGCTGCCCCGCATCGGACGATATTTACGCCGTCGTTACGTCACCGCGTCGGATTTACAGCCGCGAGGAAGCACCGCACCGCGCTGGTCCTAGTAACATTGTCTTGTTTCTATCTTCAGTACAACTCGGAGAAAATAACCATTAATATATTACTTAATACGATGATGATGAATCTAACTGATTGCCTATTGATTGATTGATTTCTAAGAAAACAAAAATAATAACTCAACGCACATAAACGTAAACCTTATTCTATATATTTATAATAAGAATACTTGAGTTAAAAAAACTAGAACACCATCATTTTAAACTAAACAAAAATTATTCAAATTCAAACCCCATTAACTTTGTTCTGTTTACCCAATCGCCACAGAGGCAAACAGCACCTCCGTAGGTACAAGTAGTGGTGACAGTAGCTCCGCACGACGCGGCGGCCCTGCCCGGCGGTAATTGGTAACGGACACCGGCGCGCGGTGTCGCGTGACTGCAGCCGAAGGCTTTGTGCTCAACCAAGCGACAGGCTTGCAAGGAAATAGACTAGATAGGTGAGTAGTAATGAAATGTAAAGAAGATGCTGTTAATTAGGTGGACAAAGGCCTAACATTAACAAACTCGGTCGAGTCAATCCGTACATTTTCTGGAGAAAAAAAAACGTTACACAAAGAACAAAATTTAACACGTAGTCTAATTTAAAACCAAGCTGTACAAAATGATTATCTTATTTTCCATCCATATTATTAACACGCACTATCATCGTTCTCCTGCCCTTATCCCAATTTATTTGTGGTCGGCGCAACATGTCCCTTTCTTCCATACTTCTCTATCAGTCGTCATCTCGGTAGTCACCCCCTTTCTATCCATATCATCTGCCTCACAGTCCATCCATCGTTTCTTTGGTCTTCCCCTACTCTTATAGCCATCGACATTCATACCCAAAACTTTCCTCATAACATTTTCCTCATTCCTTCGCATCACGTGCCCATACCATAACAACCAATTTCCGCACCACTTCAGTCACCGGTGCCACTTTCAGACTAAACACGCACTAAATTATGTAATTATTAATAAATGATAAATGATTTTTATTTCTGTAAGTAGGTTTGTACAAACACTTTTACAAATCAATCACATTTTTAAAACTAGATGAGGTCGGCGTTTCCTATCTGACTAAACTGAGAAGAAAGACCAAAACAAACTCAGAGGTCACAGTCTCTTTTAAAGTCCAGACATAATCTTGGTCAGACCATGTGAAGACCATGTAGATTGGTGTCTGAAATGGACTTTTGAGGAAAGAACCACACAGACTGAGTGGCCCTGTCCAGTCAGTGCAAGCATTTGTCAGTAATCGTGCAGCTCAACTCCAAATTTAAGGAGCTCAACGACTCGACAAACAATACCAAAGAAAGGACATTTGGGTAGGCCGCCTATAGTACTCAAACTGCCAGATAAATAAAAAATATGATCCACATAGTCCTCAAATTCACAATAGCTAAAAAAAAATTAAAAAATATTATACTTCACAAAGTAAATACTAGTTATTATACCAGTTGGTATAATACATAAATCATTATAAATTAGAATCATAAGCATTGTACAAACATTCCAACGAAGATAATAATTTAACATTTAATATCACACCTATTTTAACAGAATTTAATTGCAAAAGGCACATAATCAATAAATAAAACCTAACATTCATTCACAATGAGCACACATTGCGTGATTCTCGTTGAACTCTTTTCAACGGCCGACTGTCGACCGCTACGAGCTACGAGCTACGATGGCTACGCGCTACGACACGGCGCCCTTGGATTGATAGAGTGATTATTATAGTTTTTTCGTTATTTAAGGCACATCAACTATGCGACTTTCTTGTTCTAATGAAGTGACGCTTGTTCCTAAAAGTAAAAGGAAAAAATTTAAGTTTAAACAGATGGAAATGATTATTACAGTATTATCGTGAACCTTGTAGCTTCGTTTTCTTATCACAACTATTTTACATAGAGATAGATACTTGATAAGAGATCTTTGTTGAAAATTGTTCATGTTTGACAACATTTATATCCTTTTCGAAAACTTTTACTTTATAAAGTTAACAGAAATATCTAAAAACAATTTGTGTGAAGTTTTACGCGGACATTAACTGTTGGCGCAATTTATCGAACGATTAACGACTCGTTCACGGCTCAAAGAGACAATTAACGGCGAGTCAACGGTTGTGCCGATGTTTGTAGCTTTTACATAAGCTTACTTATAAAGTAGTACTGGTTACATTATAAAGTGTTGTGAACTTTAATGTTCATAGTTCTGTTTAATAAATAGTTTGTACCTGCATGCCAATTCTCGAACTCAAAAAAAAACAAATGTTCATAATCTCATCTCAGCAACAATCAATGATACAAACGAATCAAAAATGAAACTAAATAAAATGCTTGTTTGACAGATTCAGACTGAGATTATAAACGCAAACGTTCTAAAAGACACGGGAATTGCCACTGCGTTGTTACAACTGCGTAGCGCGGCTACGGCCGCTTAGCTTCGTTGCTACAACTGCGTAGCGACGGCTACGGCCGCGTAGCTTCGTTGCTACAATTGCGTAGCGTCGGCTACGGTCGCGTATCTTCGTTGGTACAACTGCGTAGTGACTGCTACGGCCGCGTAGCTTCGGTGCTACAACAGCGTAGCGACTACTATGGCCGCGTAGCGTCGTAGCACTAATGTAGACCTCGTAACTGATGAGTATTCATTCCTGTCTTTGGAGATATTGAGGAGAGATTTATTTATTTAAACTTTTCGCACTCAAAAAAGAAGTACAAAGGCGGACTTAATGCCTTAGGCATTCTCTACCAGTCAACCAAGGGTGGTGAAGAGATTAGATGAGATTTAAAACTAGATATAACGATTGTATATGACAGTAAAGTATAATATCCTCATTTAACTAGTTCAGTAAACTATGCGAATGTTAGAGCTGAAGTGTATTGTTTTAGATGTTAGTAGAAGTTAGGTACAGCAACTTTAGTTAATTCCACTTTGACTGTAGCTACGGTTATGTTAAGCAGATGATCAACTTAGAATATAGTTAAACACTTCGTACTAATCCTATAATATTCAGATACCAATAGGTTAACACATAGCGATACATATATGTAACATGTACATACATATTATGTATTCCGTATGTAAGCTAGTTCTCACTGGCGTGCAATTGTACGTACAGCTAATCCAGCGCGAACAATGCGTAATGCGCCGGAACATTACATACGTTGTTTAAAAATTGCGGGGAGGACACACTAACGGGGAAACTGTTTACGGCTCGTAATAACCAAAACAGGTGCGCTCCAAGCATATCGGTGCTAGACACTACCACTGCCCCTCCGGACTGATTTTGTCGGACTTAAATGGCTGATTTACATTTGCATAATGTTAAGTACCGAGTTTAATTCATAATTCAATTAAACTCGCTAATTATATACTTTCTACTGGTTGAGTTGTGGCAAAACGGAGTGTCACGTATAGACGTCAAGGAACTTAACTCGCTAATTAACTAATGCAAATATAAATCAAGCCAATGAGTCGATGATTGAGTTTTATGGCATCAAACTTGAAAATTATCGGACCTAAATAATATGTGACACAGTTCTTTGCGTTGATAATTTGCACAATTCCAACTTAATATTTCAGAAAAAAATATAGTTTATCTAATTAGACGCTCCAAAAACTCTACAACACTTAGAGAAACGCTACACCTACCCAGAAGTGTTAAAGAGCCTTAGGCCGTTAGTGCGCTTTATCCCGGATCAGCGCGGTTATAACCCGCGGCACGTGCACACTAAGCCGCTTACAGCGCTAATGTTGAATGCGCTGCTTAGTTCGTACTTAGCGGACCGAGCAATTATTTCATGCTCGTATTGTTGCAAGTCTCGCAACAACAGTTACCGCGAAATGACGGCGTCCTAATTAATACACGAACCGAGGAGCGCGGAACAGTGTGTTAATTAAATGAAACGTAAGCAAACTTATAACGTATGAGCTATCAGCGTACATCGAGAGGCAAATAATGGAGCAGTAATAATAGCTTACTGAGCAATACGAAGCCGCCGACGACTCGCATTGTGTAAGACGTTCCGACATCTGTACGAGCGGATTTAACATGAAATCATTTCATTAATTTTTACCTTCTATGTTCCAACAAACATTCTGAATTTTGTTGGAAATTAAAAGGTACTAAATGTCTGCGTGTAAAAACGGCTTTGCTGCACTAACACCTATTTTATATAATTATTATGCACATTAATGTATCCTAGCCCTAAAAAGCAATGTCCATGATTATTGCTTTACATTAACGATAATATCTCATAACTTACTGAGGTATTTACAATCCACTTACAAACTTAGTCTTTGCTTACCCGCTCTTATCTCAAAGACAACAGATCGCATCAGTATGCCGCCGCCGTTCACGAAAAAAGGGTGTTTAATATTTAGTTGTGGTTTTTATAAAAGATATTATAGAGCAACAATATAGTTGGTGCGAGAGGAGGGGAGCTGCGGGTGCGGCCCGATCCAATGATAATAAAATGTGTCAGTGTCCATAAGACGCGCCTCGCAGGGCTACCTAAAACATGTGGACAAGGGCTGGTAACCAACTGCTGTTTTAAATAAATATAAATAAATCAATCAGCCGGTATTTTCCCACTGCAGGGCAAAGGCCTCCTTTTCGACTCGACACGATCCTGCGCCAACATATGGACACCAAACAGACCCAGGCTTAAGTGGCGGGACGAGCTTTACGCCTATTGGCAGAAACCTGTTGAAATATTTTGCCGGGGTCAGATAAATGTATTTTCTTTCTTTCTTTTTTTCTTTGTCCTTAAGCTTATTGTTACGCTCACGTTAACTTATTATATCCAAATGTTAAATGAAGTTGCGGCCGACTGTGGTGGTTACTTACTTCAAAAGCTCATCTATATGCCATTAGTTTGGCAGCTGTGGGATGTGAAACTACAATATCACATACAGAGGTTTGCAGTCGTCACATGCAAATTTAACATCTTGCTTACGGTTACCACAAACATTAATAAAAAAGCACATAACTCAAGCAACCAAAACCATTCTTCAAGTACACCATAAAAACGTCCACCGACACAAACTTGTTCCACAAAAACTTGTTCAGCCCTAGAGAGTCCCGCGCGCCATCCGGCAGCTGGGATCGCGGCACGGTCGACCGACGGGCACGGGCCACCGCCGCCATATTTCATCGCCGTGACGTAGCGCGTGACGTCACACCGCGGCCGGCTCAGATATTTATGGCACCCACTTTATTTATATCGCTTATCGACCGGCCTTAGATAAACATGTGTTTTTGTCACGCACTCGGGATCACGTGATTGAGAACAACGAGTGACGAAGCGTGTGCGGATGTGTTGTAGTAGATGCTGTATAACTACAACCCACGAGTAGGTTGAGCTCTTATTATTACTTTTTTAAATAAAGTCAACGCAGTTTCTCATATAGAGAATAAATCTATTATAATTCAGGTGACATGACAAGCTAATCTTATGTTACGGTCTCTAACAATAATCCGCCGTCCCATTGGGTCTAGTAGGTATTAATATTAGTCCTCGGTTCTGGTTTACCTTACTGTACAGTACAAAGATTTTCTCTGACAAAATGGGTCAAGATCCATGATAATTATGGCAAGCAAGCAGCACCTGATGGTAAGTGCGATGGTATTATGGTATTAAATATAATAGTAATTGTATAATCATAGTTCGATTTGAGACTACATGAAGAAAGTACAAGAGTTTATCTAGAGGCTCTAAGCAAAAGTATTAGCTGTTGGTTGTTGTCATGTCAGTGCCTGGGGCTGGCATCTAGACTATTATTACTATAATGTATTGTATACTACATATTGTATCCACCGATAACATCAGCCAGTGCCCGATACAATATTCAACTACGTTATTACAATCTAGCACTATCCGTTATAATTATGTTACTACAATTGTAAATTATTATTTTAGTGGCAGTTGTTGCCTAGTTGTTATTTATAAACGCTGTGGTTTACGTTTATTTCGCGGTATTTGGATTGGATCAAATCATAATGACCGTGATTAGTAAAGTTGTTGTTGTTCGTGCATTTACCGGAACATACATAGAATGACCATGGATAAAGTAGATCATTAACATTGGATAATTTAGGTGCTTTGATGATTTTTATGGTTTGATTTGACGGATACATATTTCTTGTGTTATTCCTAACAGTCATTAGTACATCTTGTGTCTCCATTAACATTTGCTCAAAGTTTGGAACAACACACAAGCTCATAAAACAAACGATCTTATGTCATTTCAGTAATAGGTACATAAAAACGAGTGCCATTCCATGCCTGTAACGACTTTAACCAACTCTACAACAGTTTGATATTATTACTCAACATTGGAGCGACTGATCACGCTCGGAGCTCTTCTGTTTCCCGTGCACTGCCTCACTAACTGTTACTACCATTGGTACACCGACACCGCACTGTGTCAGTGTCGCCACCGCGCCCTGCGGTGTCGGCGATGTCGCGGTGCCGCAGCGTCGCGACACATTGTGTCGGCTCCCCTTATCACTCCCCCGCAACACAAATTTCTTCAGCACAAACTTTGTAACAACATTTAATGTTATGATTGTATTAAATGTATTCTGCGAAAATGTACCACAAATATTAGCTGAGAAACTTTACTCAAGAAATTTCTTTGCTACTTCGTTCTGCTTCCAGTAATGCACATCGCCCTTATTGCTAGAGAGGTAAGGTTCCAAACGTTAATTTAATCATTACAGCGGGCGCAGATCACGTCGTAAAGTTTACAATGAGCTCCCGCCAGATGATTTCGTTCCCATACGTAGTTATTTCGTGGATACTGTGTACATAAAATAATATTTTTCTTGTGGGCGCCAGTTTCCAAGAAATTCTTCTAAGGAAGATGACACAAAATTTATAAGAGCTCGTATAAAATTGTTTGTTTTATTTAGAACATTAGACGTAGATCCTGTTAAATGGAGAGTCTTGTCAACTGAAAATATAGAATGATCACCACATAAGTAATCAATCAAAATAATTTAGGTATTTCATTACAGGGCTAAAACTGAGCAACAGATTAGCTAAAGTACAAACATCTTTTATGGAGTACTGCGTTAAATGCTATAACAAAATACCTTGTGATATATTGCAATTAAATGAAAGAAAATTAAAACTCATATTAAAAGTACACTTTGTAAACAAGCATATTACAAATTAGAGGATGACACATATGAAACATGCTGGTCTTGCTCCATAGGACAATTTAGAGTCTGGACAAAATCAAACTGGTTGCTAATTTAGTTGTATTATTATTTGTTTGTCATAGATTTTTACGGTTTTACGGTTTTAGATATTTTATTTTCTCAAAAGATTACACAATCACTTACAGAGCAAATACAAATTATAACTTAAAAATACATAAAGCCGATTGGCGTAGCAGGTTGGTAATATGACAAAATTACACTAGGATTTCTTATCAGTTGTAGTAAGAGGGTAGCTGTATATTAAAATGTGTGCACGCCGTCGCCGTCGCCGTCGTATGCGTATCGCCATTGCGGGTAGGTGTGTATAATTTGAAGGATCCAATATTATGTTTACTAAGGCCCATGACACAGTGATTATTTCACTGCGTTTAAAGTACTTAGTAGGTTGTTATTGTTGTGTTCATAACTTTATTTGTATTTTTAGCTTATTTTTGTTATGTTATGTATACAATTTAATTAATTTATTATGATTACTTGAGTTTAAGTGTACTTATAGTTTTTAGTATATAATATAGTAGTTAGTATGTAGTGGCAAATACTTATGGTAAAATATTTAAATTATTGTTATTTGTAAATATATTTATTTAGACATACTTTTATGTATATTATAATATAGTGTACCTATGTTTGTATTTATTTTGTATATTTGTAATTTAAGTGTGTTAGGTAGTTTATAGCGTTTTTATATGTTATACTATAGTAATGTACTTATGTGTATTGTATTAACTTATGACTAATTGTTTGATAGGGTAGGTATATTTTGAATTGTATGTGTGTAATGTAAATTAGTAATTAGTACCACTGAACTTAATTTATTAAGATCTTATCAAAGAAAAATCCTTCAAATATGGTTTTTAAATAATTTTTTAAAAGTAAACAGAGATTTTGCTTCTTTTATATTTTTAGGCAATTCGTTGTATTGTTGGACCCCTCATATAGAATACTCTTTTTTCCATAGTTCGTTCTATTTCTTCTTAAACACAGGTTATTGGCCTGTCTTGTCATGCGTTTATGGTAATCTATCTTTTTTGTGAACGCAATTTGTGAGAGGATATCTTTAGTAAGGATTTTTCTAATAAAAATGCATGTATTATATTTATGTATTTGGGCCAGATTTAATAGTATTGTTTCTTTATAAATATTGACTGTTGATGTTAGATAATCGTATAGAAATAATGTTTTAATAATTATATTTTGTGCAACTTGCAGTTTTTGCAAGTTTGACTTAGTTGCTGAACCCCACACCTCTATCAAATAATCTATACGAGACTTGACCAGGGAGTTATATATGGTGTATCGAACATGCTTCGGGAGACATCTCACTATACCTCTTAGCGCGCCTGTTAGTGAATTTATTTTATTGCGGTTTTTTCGATCTGCGGTTTCCAGGTAACCTGACTGTCAAGAACAAGGCCTTAATATTTTTCATTGTTACCTTTAGTTATTTTTTCACCGTTTATGGTAAGAAGACTATGATTTTCGATTTTTTTGTTTTTGGCAGCGAAAATAATGTATTTCGTTTTCGAGGTATTAATAGTAAGCAAGTTTGACTGTAACTAGATGTGTAATAAATGTAGAATGTAATGAATGTAATGCTGAGCCTGATTCATTACTGTTTCCAATGATTGTCCAGAATAGAACAGGCTAGTGTCATCTGCATTTATAAAGTCCAATTTAGTCCAATTTCATACATGTTATTGACATAAATAAGAAATAACAGCGGTCCCAAAATTGAACTCTGAGGAATGCCACAAGTAATTAATTGAGGGCCACTGTGGTGGTTATTAATTTTGACAACTTGAGACCTGTCTGTAAGTTATGATCTAAAAATCTCATATGATTTACCAGTTACACCTATGTCCTTTAGTTTCGATAGCAGTATGTCGTGGCTAACGGTGTCGAATGCCTTTTTCAGGTCAATGAAAATTCCCAAAGTATTTTTTTTCTGATCAATGTTAAGTCTAATATTGGTTACTAAGTCAACAGTCGCGGAAACAGTGTTCGATTTGGGGTGGAAGCCATATTGCTTTTTGTATAGGTAATCAATAGTAGTTAGGAATTCATACAATGGTTTACGTAATTTTTTGAGTTCCCTGGTTATACCTATATAGGTCGATAATTACCAGAGTCCAGTTTGCTGCCTGATTTAAATATTGGGCTAATCTTCGCAATTTAAAGACGGTTGGGGAAATAGCCTTCGTTTAAACATTTATTAATACAGTTTGCTAAGATTTCCGCTATATTGTCTTTAACATGGATGGATTTCGTGCTAATGCCATCTAAACCGGAGCTAGTGTTAGAATTCAGATTTTTTATTATTTTCAATACCTCGTCTGCAGTGGTTGGTTTCAATTTAGATAATTCAGGATTGTTATTTTTAGGTTTATTATATGTTAATGTCTGTGGTAAGTTGTTATGGTATTTTTGTGGTATTTTATTTGCAAGTTCAGTACCTATTGTTGCAAAAAATCTGTTAAAGTATTCGCAAATTTCTTCAGTATCTGAGATTTGACCATTGGAGGTATTGATTTTTAAATGCCCAAGGTCTGCCAATTCTGTTTTATTATTTGATAGTCTATTAATTAGTTGCCACATTTTTAAAGGATTATTCTTATAGTTTGCAAAAGCCTTAGTGTTGTATTGGTTTTTAGTTAATTGGATATTTAAAAAGGTGTGGTTTCTTTGTTTTAAGAATTCTTTTCGCAGGTGTTCGTCTCTGGGTGTTTGTTTTAAACTGTGCCACATTTGGTTCCTTTTATTTGTTAATGTTACGAGGTCGTTATTTATCCACTCTTTGCAAGGGGGATTTAACATTTTTGTTTTCCTTATTTTGTTTTTTGCAATTGTTTGTAAAAGCTGAGATTCCAGTTCTTCATACTCATTAAATAGTTTTATGTGAAATATTCCTTTGATATCATTCTGTAAGTTAATATAGTTTATTGATTCATATTGAACTCTCTTTATATTTTATGTTCGGTTTTAGATCTGTTTAGCTCAAGGTAAATTTGTTTGTGATCAGCTATGGAGGATTCAATAACAGACATCTGGAATGTGTTATTCTGCAAGTTTGTACACACATGATCTATGATTCTTTTTGAGGATGTGGTTTCACGAGTACAATGTTCTGGGGTGATCTTATTCAATATTTTTATATTATTCTCTCACAGGATTGCCTTGTATTCCTTTATATGTTTTTCGTATGTTAGTAAATTTAGGTTTAGATCGCTGAAGACAATAACTCGCTTTCTTCTTGCAAGATGTTGGTTATAATTTTTGAGAAACTTGTCAGTGTTTGCTGCTGGTTGTTTGTATATGGCCCCTATGTCCAGAGAAAATGTGTCAAGATGCAACCATAGAAAATGGTTTCTATCATCGCACTGTTCTTCTTCTGTTCTTCATTTGAGTTTATTTTTCAGTATTGTTTTAGCTATTTCTGATGTTGAAAAGCAGACTTTTAGAGACCGTGTTTTCTTCCCATCATATTTCCATAAGCGTATTATTTTTTCTGGTTCAGGATATAACGGATATATGTCCGATAATATTTTCTTATCTTCACATCTATCAGTTTCTCTCTTTTTCTCCATGTTTTCTCAGTACGATTCAGAGATACCAGTGATTATTATATTTTTACTGCGCTCCATACGCTCTTGAAGTTCAATTATTATGTTACCATATATAGGTGCTGTTGTATGATGTTCTGACGATGATGAAGTAGTTTGAGTACTTTGGAGAGCCTTTACATCGTTTTCAATACATTGTATTTTTTCCTGATTCTCATTGACAGTACTTGCTATGTTTTGAAATTCCGACTTGAGGTTGTGATGTTCCATAATCAACTGCTCCATTTTGGTCTTCATTTCAATAAGTTGACAGTTTATAGATGAGATATCTTTTTTTATACGATTAATATTTTCGGTCTGAGAATTATCAAACTCCCTCAGTAATGCCATGATTTCATTTTTAAATTCCTTAAATTGGTACGAGAAATCAACCTACGGCGTTTTTTTTTTGCGTTGTGACACATATTCATCTTAATCAGGAGTCCCGAAAGTTGATAGGTCGGGCTGAGAACTACTATTCCCTTCAGTTACACTCATTATGCCGCTAAATTTTTCAGGAGGTGTACGTTGGAGACTCATGCTATTATAAGTGTATCGTATTCTTCCGCTCCGCTTATCGCTTCGCTCAGTTAATATGTGGGTGACCCTTATAATGCGGGAGCGGTATGAAACGAAACTATCCGCTTCGTTCTAGTGCCCGCTGTGATTTTGTGTGACACTCACCGCGTTATATGAAAGAGCACTATATTTCGGACACAATTAAGTTGAAAACTGAATAGCACTACTATTTAAAATTTTGTATTTGTCGCAAATAAAAGGTAAACACGACCGCTCACTACGCAAGCAAGACTAGCTAATAGATTTTTACATTCTGTGATTACTAAAACTCACACACTGACTTATTAGTATTACTTGTAAAAATGTTAGGAATATTGTGATATCGTAGGTATATCTTTAAAATGTTTGTGAATATGTGAGCACCATGTATCTATCATATATGTAATTAATTTATTTAGCATTGCTCCATTTTTTATTCTTTTTTACCTATTTTATATTACATAATTGTTATAAAATATTGTTAAACATTTTTAAAAGGCGGTGGAGTTTCTTGCTCGTTCTGCTCCATACGGAAACGACCTTTTGGAAGGGGCAACTAGAATCAGTTCTATTTCTTTGTTTTTGACGTTCAACGGTGCCTTTTATGTAGTGTACGACTAAACGCCGACGGACACTATGCCGACATACTGAACATTGATAAGACTTATGTGCTTGAAATAAATTATTTGACTGAACTTTGAACTTTGAACTGTGAAAGAAAGTTATAGAACATGACACTGGAATTCCGGAAGTCTAATTTTTCTTTTCCTACTACTATTTATTGGATGAGTAGTGGATTATTCAAATATAACCGTCCTGTAATCAATTCACCGGTAGTCCCGAATCGCGGTGCGCTAAGTCGCGAGTTAATTTCCCGGCTGTGAGAACTTACCGCACGCTCCGTAGGGCTGGCGCTGCATCTCAACAAGTTATAGGCTGTTTAATGCACATCGGTTGTCTAACAATTATATTAGTCGTACCATCAACCAGGACCAACCTGTTGGCCAAAGCCTCTCTGACTTGAGCAATTCGCACCATCAATTATATTCAGGTCGAAATTGATATATTTACATGTGGTGAATTATCGTAATTTTAATTTTTTATGTATTCCTTGGCTATCGCTTTAGGCTAAGACCTGTAATGGTAGATTTAAGGCATTTAAATAAATAAATAAATAATTGTACGACTGTGCCATGTTCTAATTTACGTTATAACAAATCAAGGCCTAGCAACAGTTAAACTTTAATAATGTTAGTTTCTTTAATAAAACTTCCCCATACAGAAAACCGGCCAAGTGCGCGTCGGACCACACACAGTAAAGGGAGGTTTATCCAAAGAACAAACTTTACTTTTGAGTTGAAAGAAAATTCTCCCATATCGATATATGGCACGGCCGATTCTCCAACTTCATTATGTAAGTTTAGAATCGCAAAAAAAAAAGAGATAAAACTACAAATTAACAATTTTCGGACTTTTTCCTTGACTAGATGTTACAAGTTCTCACCGCACAGTGAGAACTTGCTTCTTGCTAAATTTCATGATTCTAAGTCAACGGGAAGTACCAAGTAGGGTTTGATTTTAGAGTATCAAAACATGTCGAATAAATGCCTCTATTTTTTTATTGCTTTGACATTGGGTTGATATTTTTGGAGCTCCAAGGGACCGTAGACCTACTTATTTGATATTAATTTCAACTTGATACCTTCACCCGTTCCGTAGAAAAAAGGTTTTGACAGTCAGACAGACGGACGGATGGATGGCCAACGAAGTGATTTTATAAGGGTTCCGTTATTTCCTTTTGAGGTCCGGAACCCTAAAGTAAGTTAAGAAAACCGCTCGTAAGAAACACATCTCGTGAACAACAACCACATCTGTTGAACAACAACCACATCTGTTGAACAACAACCACATCTGTTGAACAACAACCACATATGTTGAACAACAACCACATCTGTTGAACAACAACCACATCTGTTGAACAACAACCACATATGTTGAACAGCAACCACATCTGTTGAACAACAACCACATCTGTTGAACAACAACCAAATATGTTGAACAACAATCACATCTGTTGAACAACAATCACATCTATTGAACAACAACCACATCTATTGAACAACAACCACATCTGTTGAACAACAACCACATCTGTTGAACAACAACCACATATGTTGAACAACAATCACATCTGTTGAACAACAACCACATCTGTTGAACAACAACCACATATGTTGAACAACAATCACATCTGTTGAACAACAACCACATCTGTTGAACAACAACCATATCTGTTGAACAACAACCACATCTGTTGAACAACAACCACATATGTTGAACAGCAATCACATCTGTTGAACAACAACCACATCTGTTGAACAACAACCAAATATGTTGAACAACAATCACATCTGTTGAACAACAATCACATCTATTGAACAACAACCACATCTATTGAACAACAACCACATCTGTTGAACAACAACCACATCTGTTGAACAACAACCACATATGTTGAACAACAATCACATCTGTTGAACAACAACCACATCTGTTGAACAACAACCACATATGTTGAACAACAATCACATCTGTTGAACAACAACCACATCTGTTGAACAACAACCATATCTGTTGAACAACAACCACATATGTTGAGCAACAACCACATCTGTTGAACAACAACCACATATGTTGAACAACAACTACATCTGTTGAACAACAACCACATCTGTTGAACAACAACCACATATGTTGAACAACAATCACATCTGTTGAACAACAACCACATCTGTTGAACAACAACCACATCTGTTGAACAACAACCACATCTGATGAACAACAACCACATATATTGAACAACAATCACATCTGTTGAAAAATAACCACATCTATTGAACAACAACCACATCTATTGAACAACAACCACATATGTTGAACAACAACCACATCTGTTGGACAACAACCACATCTGTTGAACCATATAAATATGATACTCATGTACGAGTACCTGATACTTCTGAAGCATCAACCAATTAATAAACACACAACGTGCGATAGAAACAAACACGCATTAAAAAACTAAATGTACTATATTACGTACCGCGTGCGGAACGTTCCCGATGCGAGGCAAATAAAAATACCAATGTATTATCTCATAAAAGCTCATTGTCTGCCGTAAATTGTGAATGAAATGAGTTCGTAAGCGTTGAGCTAACAATCTTTTACCGGCTCGCGGCTCGGGGGCGTTCAAAACACATTCGCGGTAGGCATTTTGAAGGTGTTTTTTGAGAAACACTTCCTGAGTTGTATAAACGATAGGGATGATTATTTTGAGATTGATGCTGAGGAACACGTTAAACGATTTATTGTACATTATCAATTGTTTTTTCGCAAAAAAATGATCGCTTTTAATTTTCCCGTGGGTGTATAAGAATGAGACTTGCCTCCAGTTTCTTAAAATTCTGACAACGTGTTAAATAGCTCACTGAAGTCTATTTTGGTTTTCATCTAATTTTGAACTCATGCCATATTCTTTGCCAGGACACTTCTATTCCTTTAGGGAGATAAATTGTCTATATCTTTTATATAGAGTTATTTTCTATGATTTCATAGAATTAGCGACTTTTTACGAAAAATGAAGATGAGCGGGCATTTGCAAGAAGTAAATAAAGATATCTAGAAGAAGAAGATATCTGTTTTCTCGTTGTTTGATCATCACATGATGACTTGTTGCATTATATTCAAACGACTTGCATAATTATATTTATTTAACCTCATTTCTTTATTTTCTAATGTGTGTTTATGATCAAACTACGTGCAGTATTACCTGGCATCCCTATCTAATCAGAGTCTTCATTCAAACACAGCATTGAAATCACGATTAGATTGGGCCGATCTACGTACGATACGTATGGGCAGCGAGTTGAGCATTGCCATTCAATAGATGAATCAGAAGGTACATTCTGTATGTACGTCAGTCTTTATGTCATCTATTGCAGTTCACTGACGAGCAAAAGCCACCCGCCTAGAATCATGGTTCTTGGCATCCATAATCCCAGAACTCTAGAATTTTCCATAATGCTGCTAAACCTTCGAGACATTTTACTACCCAGCTAGGAGTAGGTAGAGTAAGATTATTATAGTTCGAGAGTTTCTCTTCAGACTGGCTAAAGTAGACTCATCTTTCATGGGGTACTGTTTAAAATGTTATAATAAAATACCTCCCCACATACTCCAACTGAATGAAACAAAATTTAAATCTTGTATAAAACGCACACTATGCCGCCAAGCATATTATAAATTAGGGGATTACATTACGGATAAAAATGCTTGGCTCAGCGCTGGTCCAGCTCCACAGGGCGCATAAACTAATTGATTAGCATTCGAAATAATTGTTGGAGCTGCTGAAGATTGTAAAAACTATATTTACATTGTATAAATTCAATCTCCTAGTATTGTATAACTGCATAGCACATGTGTGTGAGCACTATGTACTTGCCTAAGTACTTTAAAGCTACCATTTACTAGGTACGTCTTTCATTGACTTGAATGTGCCCTGGCGACTGAGAGTATGTCATGCTCACTTTAATGTCTCGCTGGTGGTGGCGTGTGTGTTGGATCATTAAGTTCCCTTCAAAATGGTTGAGCTGAATGGTGCTGATCCATGCGTCATGTTCGTGAACGGGCGCCATCAGTAGGGACTGGTCATCTCTTAGCTGCCACGGCTTATTTTAATTTATTTTAATTTTTGAATTGTTTTGTTTCTTTTTTATCTTTTTACGGACGGACATTGTTCTCACATGTATAATTTCAACATGAATGATGTAACCAATATATTGTAATAATATTTTGATTCAAAAGAGTGTCCGTGGAGTTTCTTGCCCGTTCTTCTCCATAGGAACCTACGCTTTGGAATGGGCAACTAGCTTCATCTTTCTGACTGACCGACCCCTTGACAATTCTAAAGTGCCTGTAATTGGTTTATTTGAAATAAATGCTTCGAGTTTGAGTTTGAGTTTGACTACAATAATCTTCCCTGAGTTCTTCGAATGGGTTTATGCTCAACTGCTCACTTCACATTATGCCTACCTTAATAGAAAGTGATTTGACTTTTATACCACCATTGATCATTGGTATTGAACTTCTTGCTTTTCCGTTGTGTATCGGAAGACAAACACCGCGCTTACTTTGTTTGCGTTAGATAGGGTACGTATTTGAATATCGAAGATTAAAATACCTACTGTTAAAATATCGATGTTCATAACATCGAAAATGGAAAAATCGAACGACCATAAAACCGAAAATTAAAATAACGAAAGTTTATAGTATCGAATGGTTAAATATCCTACGTCCAATATATCTAAAATCTAAATATCTACAAAAGTTACATCGAAAGATCCAAATATCGAAATACAGATTATCGAATGTCCTAAATATCGAAGTACAAACTATCGAACGTCCTAAATATCGATGGGTACATAGAACATCGAAAATGAATATACCTACGTGTAAAAATGGGTTAATTTTCAACATTTAATACATTCATTAATTCACCCTAAAAATACGTACCTACAAGTTAAAATATCGAAAAAAAATTGATGTAAGTAGTATGAGTGGAAAAAGGTTGCTTCTGCAACGTCTCCGGCGCTACGGGAAGTGCAACCCCTTCGCCCTTGCGTAACAAAGAATAGGCACCCATGTTCACCTCCGCAGCTTCGGCTTGCTGGTCGCCTCCGGCGACCAGCCTCAGCCGCTACGGCTCCCACGGGTGCCTATGCTTTGTTACAGCGGGCGGGGGTTGTCCTCCCTTCGCGCCTCCGGATTTTTATATACACTCTAGGGGTAACAGCCAAAAGACTACGTAAATTCGGGGTGCCCCAATTCGGTTTTGGAACAATTTTGACCTATTTTATCCATGAAAATCAGTGTCTAGTGTACAAGCATAGGTCAATCGTGAAGGTATTATTTAGGTCTTTAAATTAAAATATTTTCTTGAAAGTCAATATGTTGTGCTACTAAAGTTAGTGACAGAAACGTATCGCTGCAAAACCGACTCCACGTAGTCTTGTCTGCCCTACCCCTAGAGTGTAATTTAGAATCGCGTAGGCGCGGAGGGGCGAGGCAGCCCGCGAGCTGAGGAGCAAGTGGTTTTAACACCCGCCGCCGCAGCTGAGGTTGGCCGGCGAAGCCGGCCAACAAGCCGAAGCTGCGGTGGTGAGCGTTTAGACCATCTGCGACGTTAAGCTCGCGTGGGACTGCCGGAGCCCTGCAGCGCCGGAGCCGTGACAGAAACCATGCTTGCTTGCATGTTGCATGATTGCTGCATGCTTGTTTGCTGCTAGATGGTAATCAGTTACTAGGTGGGTTACAAAAAAACAAGGAAAACCTCCTTTCCTATTTTTACATAATAAAAACCCAAAACAAAACACATTTGTACGCAAATGTACAATATAATCAGTGACAATAATACAAAATATTAAACAAAAAATCCTTCTCTTTATTGAATAATAATAATCGAAAACATAAGTCAAAAATCAACTATAAAAATACCGGTCTAAATACTTTAAAGATTTGAAGCTATAGCCATTAACAATTCCACAAAAGAGTACTCTGTAATATTTTCCAATATGTTACTAATTTTTTTCACATCTACCTACATTTATGAATACACTCATACTGCCTATATAATTTTTTTTCGGTATTTCAACTAATAGGTATTTTTAACGTAGATATTATGAATTTAGATGTATGAAATGTTGATATTTTGAACTTAGGCATAATGTCATTCGATATTTTGAATCATTCGAAATTTTAATCACTCGGCATTTCAATCTTCGACGTTTTAAGCTTAGGTATAACAATTTTCGACATTTTGATATAATCGATATTTAAATTTTCGATGTTTTGAACATTGGTATTTTAAGCGTAGGTATTTTAATCTTCGATATTCAAATACGTACCCGTTAGATAATTAACACGTCGGCTGACGGCGGCATCTGAGGCATCGCTGATAGTTGCCAATTTTACAGGAGGTACACGAATAACGTCACGCTACAAATTAGCACCTGTTGTTTGTGTATGTAGATCACTATCATATTCAATAACGGGGCATACTTGGAAATGATGGCTGAATTTAGAGTACCATCACAACACGTGACTGATAGATTATGGTATAAGTATAGTATAGTCATAAATAGGTGAATAGACAAAATAACAACTGCAACAATTCCGCTGAAACTAACACACAAGTAGCGCTCCGCTCCAAAATAAGCGCTTAAATCGCTTCAATAACAAAATCAATATGCGTATGCACACGCGTATAATCGCAGACATAACTCAGGAAAGTGCTAAAATTGCTGAGTGCGCCGCAAACAGCCGTGCGCGGGTTTAATTGCCGTGACGTCATGCGATACTGAAGGCCCGCTGGGGATTCGTGCGATCCGATGCGTTCCTGTGAGATGCGATGCGTTCCTGTGCGATCCAATGCGTTTGCTTGCGATATAAAGATGGATCGTGTGTGCAGTTTCGTTATCAGAGGATAATTACATAGAAGATGAATGGTACCCATACCTAGCGAAATAGTGGGGCAATTTTAAGTTGTACGAGTATTACTCGAATTTGGCATTTTGGTATGCATAGGAAGGAACGTGTTGGAGGTAGGTATCACGTATGTCCACGTATGTCCAAAGTCACGGTTGTATTATACAAATTGCAGCCGCAAAATCTCCGACTCCCTAAGATACAGGTCTGCGTACCTAGGTTAGGAGCCCGGAAAGCTGAAATTAATTTTAATACTTGGTAGTACAACCAGCTGTTTCTATATTCTATGTACGGTGTTGTTGTTTTTTTTTTATGTACTAATAAACTTAAAACTTTAACTTAAACTTAAACATGCCACGGTAAGAAATAGCACCGCAGCCTTTCTCAACAAACAATTGACAAAGGTACAGATCTTTTTAGGAGAGGTTTTTAATCTTATATTTTGAATTATTTTTGATTATTTTTCGTTTGACATTGTTCTCACATATAGAAGCACGAAGAATACTGTACCCAGGATTTTGTAAAATCTATATACATTTTTAAAAGAGTGTCCTTGGAGTTTCTTGCCCGTTCTTCTCCATAGAGATCTACGAATTTGAATGGGCAACTAGCTTCAACTTTTTGACTAACTGACCGACTCTTTGACAATTCAAAAGTGCCTGTAAATGGTTTAATTGAAATAAATGCTTTGAGTTTGAGTTTGAGTTTGATCACGTGGACTCTGTTCGCCATGATTAGATAACAGACCCATGAAACCTGCAATCATAATAAAGAGGCTTGGTTAATCTGATCCTTAGTGCTGATAAGCAGTAACATAATAACTAATTACAGGTGGTCAGTTTTAATAGAAAGACTACAAGTTACAATAGGTAGGTAGGTACTGTACCATCACACCTGTCCATGTACATATTTTCTGTTTGAGTTCTGTCCAGGTATTCTAGGTAATCAAATAGTCTGAGACAAAGTTCCCTTTCAATAAACATGACTGCGGAGTCTGAATATTTTAGACGCGAACACTTACTTTGAACTGCAGCGACGTAGCCGACAGGGGGGGGTGCAGTGGGGAGGGGGCAGGGGGGAAGGTCAAGCGAATAAAACGTTGCCGTAAATGCAGATAAATTCCAGTGAATTTATTCCAATGTGATGTATGGCGTACCGCGAGACAAAGAGCAATGCGATAGAATACTGCAAAAACTGTAC
Organism: Lithophane leautieri; assembly: GCA_949152455.1. Lineage (NCBI taxonomy): Eukaryota > Metazoa > Arthropoda > Insecta > Lepidoptera > Noctuidae > Lithophane > Lithophane leautieri. The sequence goes on along the minus strand of OX424463.1, from coordinate 603,113 downwards.
ATGACTAATGTTTTGTATGTTTAGCTTTCTCGTGAAAGGACTAAGTTCTTGAGATAGGTCAACCTGTCCAAAATGTCCAGGTGTTCACTTTTCGCCATTTGTATCCAATTTGCATGTTTTGTTTTCTACGTACCGTCAAATTAGTCCAATTATTATAAACTGATGAAAACACGTCGTACGAAGATTCTAAAATTATAATAATTATGAAGCGGACACAAACGTAACATGAGTGTCAAAAGCGCGAGTTTATAACCGTAATCCTGCGGGTCCTTTGATGTCAGCCGAGAGCCTGTCCCGCTGTCACGTTTGTATTTAACGTAACACGGATGTGCCGTGACACCGTGACGTCAGCCCCACTAAATAAACTGGAGAAGGTCAGCTGGCATTGTGGCAGGCAGTATGAAGTGTATCGTAGGGTTCCCGAAAACGGCAGTAGAAATGAAATCATAAGTTACTTGTACATGCTTTCAAGAATAGTTCGGATGACACGGACAGCTTCTATTATCTCACTTTGAATAAATGCATCCTCATATGCAGTGCTGGCGATAAAATGAAAATACTTCTTTACCTTTCCATTGTATTTTTTTTTATGTGTAACATTTTTCCTGCAATCTACTGCTAGCAATGATGATGATGATGATGAAGATGATGAATATTGTTTATATACGTCAGCCAAAATGTCTGATGTTACACATCTTATGCGAGTACTGTACGGCTCACTCGTTTATAGTACATTACTGTCGCGGTCAGCAATAAGGGGATTGATGGACGATCGTGAAAATGAGGGCCGAGGCGAAGCCGAGGCACTCATGCGTGAGTCCATCAATTCCTGATTGCGGCCAAGGCTTGTATAGTACTTTTCTCAAACAACGCGCGGAAATTCAAACTGAATAAATTAAATAGAAATTCCAGAATCAATGACGAACAACTATCATTTTTCATGCGCCAATATGTTCAATTGTTTCTTCTTTGTTCTATTTGCAAGCCAATTCGAAATTTAAATAAAATCTTTGATAGGTTACTTCCTTGGTTGCCATGCGTTGAAGTAAAAAGTTCTTTCCATTTTTAAATAACACGACAGATATGAGTTTTCATAGTAATTTATTTGGCCGCTAAACACGCCAGATATGGATTTTCATAGTAACTTTGCTGGCCGCATCGTCACTTGTTTTTTACCAGTACAGCAATTTTGATTTATCTCGAAGAAGGTTGTCAAAATAATGCTCGAATTTCCAAGCATGTTTGAGAAAATTCCATATACATACTCACTAACTACAATTATACCCATAATACTTTCATCTTTCCACATTTCATTATTATTACCATATCACTTCTTCTACATTCTTACGTTGCTATCTGCGTATTGTCACTGTAGCCAACAGTGAGGAGCATTCTTAAAGAATTAACATCGGCTCCCTTCGGAACTGTTCGACTCTATTCGGCTGCACTCAGCACGAGAGAAATAAGGTAGTTTTACTATTTATACTTTTAATTACTATTATTTTTAGGTTTTAAACGGAACTACTATTAAAACTTTTTTCACCTGTTCAAGTTATAGCTTAGTCATGTTTAAAGATAGATAGAAAACGCGATAATCAAATGAGCTTGTTATCTTATGTTATCTTGTGTTCCGATGATGAGAATAAATTCGTACTTAACCTATCAAAAGGCGGAGCCCCATTACTGCGCACGGAGAAGCCGCGCACGTGTGTCTAGCTTTGCAAGAAAATGTATGTGATAACGTCGAACGCAACACACGAACACGCTAAGAACGAATATGAGATTAATGACGTCATTGCTACACGCGTGGCTTGCTCGAATATGGCGCCCAAGCAGCTCAACGTTGTCAACGTTATGCACGCGGTATACGGAAGCATGCGTAGCTTCACTGCGAGAGGTGGAACAGGCAGGGGAAACGACGTGTGAAAAACTGTGCTGCGTTGTACATAGTCGTGGATTAATGTTAGTGTATAGTGTGTGCTGCAGTGGAAATGCAAACCCACGTTGTGAAACAAACGAACAAAAAAAAAGCGAAGAAATGCGCCGCGTGCCCGTGCACAGCGTGCGCTGCAGTGGGGCAGCGCCTTTACAATCCGATGGCAGGCGTAGCAGGCGGTGTATTGTTATTTTAAAATTCAGTAAATCCTGTATGTTCATCCAGCTTGACCCGCCATTTCATGAGGTTAAAATACTGAATCAACCAAATAGTAGCCTTGTCGCAGTGAAGTAGAACTAAATGGTTCGATCTTATTAACGCTGATGAGCAAACGATGTGCAGCTTCTTCATTAATCAGCGTGAGCAATCCATAGCAGACAGACAGGCCGCCGCAATGTAGGAGACTAGGCGTGGATGTAGAAATAAATATGGATCCCAACTCGTATGTGTCAGTCTTTATTTGTTCACCAAATAAGAACATATATTCGTCACAATTAACATCGATTGACATGGATATCCAATATAGTCACAATTAATTAAAATCATACAATGTAGCGGACAAGCGGACATGAAGATCAAAAAAAGGGTCATAGACAATAACAAGTAAAACGTCAAGAAAGGGAAGTTGTCTATATCAGTGTAGACGAATGGAATGCATACCTACCACAGACTATCAAACTTTTTAACAAACGCGAACAGTAAATACAGTTCAGGAAAATTTAACTTTTAGCTAGATTTTCTCGTCATACCTATTTACAACGCTGGCCTCAGGGATTTGTTGCGGGAAGTCCTAAACGGATACCGGGGCCCTTGGCAACAGGCAAATGAAGGAACACGAGTGGGTTTTAGTCAGTAAAAGTCTGACACGCCCTCCCGCACCGCCCAGAGCGGGAGAAGTCATTTGATGATTTGCCATACCTCAAAAAAAAGGCCTATGTGATTTAATTGTTATTATTCAAATGAATTGAGACTTTTAGAGTTGCGTCAATCTACTAACAATTCCATTTTACATTTCTTTTGAGATCACTTTGTTACAGGTCGAATAGAACAAACGCGACCAATCAACTTATCTTTAATGTATGCAAGTGAAGCCTGTCTGCATTTAAATCTAAGTTAACTTTATCTTGCATCTCTCTTTATTCTCGAGTTACAGACATTACACTATTAGCTAAATGGATATTTAACTGACGAATTTATGAGACGCTTCACTTGATTTATTAACGTTTATTGCCTTTGAAAGATAAATAGCGAAAAGCGAGTTTTTAGCGTTATATTAATTCTTTTTCCCCATTCTGAAAGGAAAGCGTTTTTTATCTTTCTTACCGAACCGTTTTATCACGAGTTTTCCGAGTCTAGCCCTTTCTATCATCCTTGTATTTCAAGTCCATTATTAATACTCGTCGCCCTAACTACATACCTAATGATCGAATACGAATACGAGACTTGAAACTGTCATTAGTGAAAGCATGGAATTCACCCCGAACCAAGTCCTTGTAGTTCTTGGTTGTTATTCTGCTGTAGTTATGGAGTATCGTCGCGTAGCACTAACGTGACAATTAAAAATGCAATAAATTAATTAATTGAACAATAAATAACGCAGATAATTCTTTCTGGTCACGCGGCAGTACCGTTTATTTGTTTAATCTAAATGCTAATTGTCCGCGCCGGGGACGTGCGGGGCCGCTCTGGGACGCGGGGAGGAGCACGCAGGCGCCCGAGGGCTAGGGGACCAGCAGGCAGCCCAGACGGAGACGATGAATGGGTGCATCAGACGGACACCGGACAGGTACAGTAAACAATTTCACGTTGTTTAGGTAGACGTAACTAGTACGTGTGTACTGCGACGGTTTAGCATATTGGACCGTCATGTCGTTCAATTGTTAGCATTTCAGTATAACCGTCTGCGAGTACATACGAACATGGAATTGCTATGGATTAGTTTGTTGATCCAACTGTACGAGTGAGTGGCAATCATGCATGGTGTTAATTCCTTACCTACTGGTTGCAAATAGTAAGTATGATCTTGTGATTTTAGGAAAATCTACCAAACTGAAGTTCACATTATCGACTTTTCACACTATTCGGCTTTCTGTAAAAGTGCACACAGTGAATATAGGCGCAATTAATAAAGTCACTCTTTATTCACCTAACTTAAATGACCGCTAAAACTGAGAACTTGATAAAAGCAATAAAATAATGTTTATACTACGTAGGTAAGTATATTTTAATCAACAGACTATACGACAACATTGGCAATTTTTTTTGGACAATGTTTCTATGTGGTGATGAAAATACAACAATAAATGAAAAAGATGGTCATACTAATGCATTTTAACACTTTCAAAAAAGTGTTTTTTCAAACTAACTAAATACGATGAAAATAGTCGGACCACTATGTGTTTAATTTGTCGATCTTTGACTAGCTATATAATATAGACTATTGGATATATTTGACTGTTTTTTTGTAAACGGACTGGGGACGTCATAAGATATACGAAGTTCAATTTATTGTCGGATTGTCGTCTGCGCATTGTATTTTGGCTCTGATCTAGATAATAACTTGTCGTTATTATAATCATGTACATATTTGGCTGCAGGAGTTGCTTAGAAATGTCATCGGAATTTGGACTTATCAGAGTTTCTACCCTAAATTAAAGGAAACCCTTTACTTTAATCAGCTCACACCACAGTATACGCTGTGTAACCATCATTACAGGATGAGTGGTTGAGCGTTCGTGGGCGCTGAGCGTCGATTGGTGGCCGGTCGGCGTTCAACCGACTGTAGGCAACACGACTCAATCGCAGACCTTCAATTACCGCGATTACTTCACAAATTCGGCTACAGACGCCACCCAGTGGTCACATTGTACCAAATCACAGAAGGCCTATGTAGCTTAAAGGCTAAAGCGGGTTGGGGCGGGCCGAGCCTTAAGCAACGCATTGCAAAAATCCTCCTTCATCACTTACTTACATTTTGTAAGAACCAACGCAAACTACACGCGAGCCGCACCTCACTTTTTTGTATGAAAACATGCGTTGGTACTCCCGGGCCCTTGCGGCTGTAATGCACATAAGATGGCACTGTAACATTCACAACTTAAATATGAAGGATGTACCCTTCATAATTTTAACTAACATGGCAGATGTATCTGACTGCATCATCAAACTAAAGTTACAATGACGCCACAATAATAATTGTACATTATTGTATATTACTGTAGTAAAACAACGAAAAACTTGAAGTTTAAAAAATGTATACGTATATGTAACTACTTGACATTATCTTTGTATGTATCGTGTTCAAATGAACTTCTGCTTTTCTGTTGTAATGTTGTCTGCATACAAAAGTAAGTACTTAGTAGGTCTTCGCAGCGAGCGCTGTGTGCCGCCGCCATCGAGACTGATTCAGTTACGTATTGTTTGAAACGAATCGTTTCAATCAAGAACAGATTCAGTTTCTGTAATTAATAGTTCGAGAAAATATGCCCTTGGATAGTCGGGTTTAGAATTACCTACCTATTAAAAAAGGCTTGAAAAAAAAATGAAAAAATGAAAACATGAAAATGAAAATGAATAGCCGAAGAAAAATAAAATAAACTAATTATTTTTTGTGTCAGAGTGTATAACGAGGCTTCGTAAAGCCACTCATAGTCGTCTTTCGCATTACGTACTCTCAAATATTTTACAGCGACAAATTCAATACAAAACTATACAGCTTGGCAAAAAAGAGTTTGGAATAAATGAGGGCGCCACTACCGCACTTATGTCACTTCAAATGGGAAATGCGTCAAAGAATTTAGACCAATAGTGAAAAACGCTGCTTGTACTGACTCAAAACCTACTAGCACATGTCGGCAAAGTAGTGCCAACATTATATGTTTGCATTACTTAAAGTAAAATATTTAGTTTCATCTGTCACCGCATCATACTCTTTTTTGCCAAGCTGTACGTATACACACACTAAGTCCCCAGTCCTCAATATAGTTGAAAAACAATATATGATAGGGTTATAAGTTTAGTTTACAGAGTCTGAGGCGGTAGTCGGAACTCGTGCGCGAATAAACGTAATACGATAACGCGGGCCGCGTATGTAAACTAGTTTCCTCGACTAGTTGAATAACACAAAGCGCGTATATTTATGACGATATCGCAGCGATATCGCATCACATTCGCCCCCGAGCGCCGGCTGCGCGTCACACCGACACGTCGCCTGCGTAACTTTGTGAACGACGTATTACATTGGCTCAAACTTTTGGGAAACATTATATTTTTTTAAATATGAAGTAATTACCTACACGATAAAGGCGGTAGGTATGTTGCAATATACCCATATTGTGTGAATAAAGTTAGAATTCTAAAACATTCCACATGAAAGGGCAAAAAATGACAACGCTACAAAATTCCAAATGCACCACAAAAACACTCAAAATTCTCACTAAAAACATCAAAGTAAGATTTTTCCTTGCTAGCAGTCTCTCCAGAATCTATATTCGCGTCAAGTCAGGCTTGCACTTAGCTCGGTGCTCGCGTACGTGCAAGAGGTGTCAGTGCGGGGCCCACGACCCTTCCCTTTATTCAGTTCCTCGTTTTGCATAAACTGTTTACTCGGGGCGCGGGGGCCCGGGGGCCCGGGGGCCCGGTGCCCGCCGAGTGACAGCGCGCCTTTTGACGGGTACCGCGTCCTGCCACGCGCGCGTGATCAGTAGAATTTATAAATCGCTGGCGTGTCATAGCTAATTCAGCGCATTTGTACTACAAACTGCTAATGTACTAGAGTAGTGGTGCCTATATTGTACTACAAACTGCTAATGTACTAGAGTAGTGGTGCCTATATTGCTGTACGCTTAGTCTTAGAGTGCTGGCGAATAAAAATATGATTGCTTTTAGTAAGGATTTTTGTAGACATGATAACTTCTTTGCGTGCCTTTTATAAAAAAAGAGTCCAAGTCAGTCATATTTTTGTTTTTCTAGCTATAGTGATAATATAATAAAAATGCAATACAATTATTTTATTCGTGAACACCACTAATATAATTCCATGCACTATTTTAACACTCTATATTCCCAAAACCTGTTTACATAAGACCACAACGTGTTGGTACTAGGTCTGTTTAAAAAAAACTAAACACAACAACAGCAGTCGCTCAGTGAGCCTAGTTAGGAACCATCAACAAATAATTTACATAATCTTGAATATCGCCGAATCCGTTCGTTCGCACGCTCCGGTGACGTCACTAGTTTCAATTTGTCAGCTGCGCCGCGCGCCTCCTTTTCTACTCAAGTAGATTGAGATTAAATAGATTAAAGGATATTTTCTGAGATCTATTAACTGCGAAGTGTTCTATTCAACAACAAGTTTGCTTATTTACTACAAAGAATTCACTTTTATTAATAGAATTGTTTGTACTTACAAAAAATAGAAAACAAACTGACACAAGTTAACATAAATCATTGTTCATCATCAGCTGTAAATGAAAAGCATCCGTCTTGAAAAAAGGGCAACAGCTCTTTAAACTCCGGAACAAATGCACAAAAAGAGTGTAAACAAAACGCGATAAGGTTTGACCCTTCATCCCTTCCCGGAGCGATACAAAGTTAAGCATATACACGCGAGTGTTGCGCGGGGGCCCGGCGCACCGTGCGCCTAAACACATTAGTTGCGGTGAAGTTAGCCACGCACTACCGCCCGCGCTGCCCTTAGTGTGAACGAGGCTATGTACTCCACTGTGTTATAATTAGCTTGTCAGCATCATCATTTCAGCAGAAAGACGTCCACGTCGCTGGACATCCCATGGGCCAATTAGCTATTATGAAAACGAAATATTTAGGTAAACCATTAAACATGTCACATACAACACTGGCATAGCTGTCATGTCAATACTGGCTGGTTAGACCGGAAGACGACCCCAACATAGTTGGGAAAAAAGCGAGGCAGATTGAATTAAACATGTCACAATAAATAAATATGATGATAAGATATGATAATCTAGACACGCGGCTACGTGTCAAGCCAAGTTCAAGAAAAGAACTGGCGACGCAGCAGCCTTGTGTTATATTACACGAACCATTTGGAGCTACTTTTCACCCCTCAATAACTCAAAATCTATTTAACGTAAAAAGGAGACGGATATGCTTTCATACAATCTTGGGCCTGGATGTAAAGAGATGACATTGGTGTCAATTGATAACTACTATATTATCAAACCATCACTGAAAATTTTGCGGATTTTGGCAATCTGAGAGCTGAGTTAAAAGAGATGTTGTTGAAGTGAGGTTACGTTACAATTTATACTTAACAGCTGATTTTTGAAGTGGGATTGTCTTTTTTACTTAAAGATAAGATGTTAATTATAGGAAGTATATAGAGCGCCGCTAGCGGCACTGTATCCCTGTCGGATAAAATGCTTTTATTTGCGGCATAATAGTGGCGCTACCTCGGCCTGGCTACTAAAATGTCATAAGAATTGCATTGTCATTGTCACTTGTTATTTTGTTTGATTGTGAGGTTAGTTCGCTGCCCTTTGATTGATAGTATTTGTTATTGATAAATTGATTATTAGTATTTGTTATTGTTATACACACTCAAAACGCTCACGCACTAAACGATACGAAACGAGTGAGTGAGTGACTGACTCACAATGTCATGCATGTCATGCCAGCATAGACTATAAATACAATAATCGATTAGGAAACTTGAATCGATTTTAAGATTTATCATTATTATGTAGATACTTAATTTGTTTAAACTGTTTTAATATGTCAATTCTAATATATTTAATTATTGTAATTGAATTAATCTTATGGCAAAAGCATTTTTTTTTAATAGTATTATAATCGATTATAATTTAATCGATATTCCATTTTGTTCGTGACCTAAACTTAATTTTTGGATTTCTCATTTTCCAGATTGTAAATTGGGTTGATTTTTTATATTTTGTAATAGAAAAAAATAACCCTTTGTTTGAACCATACGTCAACTTATTACAATCAGGCCCAGAAATCCCCGTCTCCTTTGGTATATTTATTAATACTCTTGTGGTGTGTCACGTACGTCACGTTTAGATCTTAGTTTAAGTTAAGGTAGATAAGCTATGTCCATAGGTATATTATGATATATGTCACGCACGGACTAGGTATATATTACACTAATAAAGGGAGTCTGGGGTCTCAGTCTCCAGTTGACTCATGGACAAGTACACGACATGGTATTTACTTAACCCCTCCTTCCCTCCACATCGCATGGCGACCCTGCCAGTCGACTGGACGGCGTTATAGTTGCCCGACCGGGATCTCATCGGAGTCACTTCAGTCGGCTTCAGTCAGGTTCTCGACAGTTGGTTAGTCACAGGCCATGGGGACCACGTCATCCAAGGAAGAGGTTATTATAGCCCAGACAGCAGCGGGTGGTTCAAATACCGCGACAGTAACACAAGAGCAGATATCCACCATCAACGCGATGCTGTTGTTTATCGCCGTGTGTTTGGCGATTGTCATCATTGGCGTGGCAGTCCGGCTGTACAGGAGGTGTCATCAGAATTGGGTCGAAGAGAAGATCAATCAGCGTGAGGTGCAGCGAGCTGTGCAGATGGCCTGACCGGGAGCTGGCGGAGCGACAGGAGGAGTAAGTGACGTGATTTGAACTTAAGTGTAGTGACGAGTATTTTCGGTCATCTATCAGTTAGAGACATTAATCTTAAATGGAAGTGGAGTTAACGTCACTGTTTGTACAGCTTAAGTTATTGAGGGAATCGATTGTCAAGTTAGGTCCCAGTAGGCGGAAAGGCAAAAATTTTGAGGGAAAGATAAGCGAGGTAAAAGCCCTGTATTGTAAATTTAAGTGTGTAGTTTCTAAGTGTAGCAAATTTTCGGAGGAATTAGCACAGCTAGTGAGTAAAATAGAAAATTTGTATGTAGACACTATTAAGTTTGAAAACGGTACCGGAACCGATACAGAGATGGCGTTGGAAAGGTTTTCATTGAAAACGGCGGTTAGCTTACTCCCGAAAATGAATGGGGATGAGCAGGTAACCCAAGATTTGATTGATGCCATAGATTTATACAGCTCTATGTTAGAAGCGGCTGATAGTGCTCATTTAATTAGATTCGTGCTAACTACACGACTTACCCAGGGGGCTAAGATGCGATTGTCCTCTACTTATACGACTGTAGACAGTCTTTTAACGGACATGAAGAAGCATTTGTTGACGGTTAAGTCAGACGTTGCAGTGCAAGCCAAATTTGCTCGCGCTAGGCAAAATGATAGGTCGGTCACGGATTACGGGGCAGAGATAGAGAAGTTAATGGTAGATTTGACTATTTCTCAAGCCGGGGAAAATTCGGGAGCCTATGAAATTTTGCGGCCTTTAAATGAGAAGTATGCGGTTAAAAAGTTTGCTGACGGACTTCGTAATCAGCGTCTTGGTATAATTATTACGGCACGGAACTTGACTTGTTTGAAAGATGCTATCAGGGTAGCGGAAGACGAAAATTGTGCTTCGTCGGGTCAAGTCATGACGTTCCAGCGGTGGTCCGCGGGTGGTAGTTTTTCTACGGGAAATAGGGGTCGTGGAAATAACTATAGGCGGCACGCTGTTGGTAATGGATACGCGCAGCAAAAAACAGCTGTTGGGCGTACGTACCAAAATGGAAACGTAAGGTATAGTAGTGGAATGCGCGGTCGTAGCAATAGTACTCATCGTGGACGGCAGACTCAGCGAGGTCGACAGCGCGTAGCGTGTCTAGAGCACGTGCGGGGCGATGCTGACTCAAGTGCAGTGTCAATGTCACGAAGTAGTGAAGGCAGACAATTGAATGAAACGCAGTTTTTTCGAGGCTAAGCATATTTTAGCTTGCAATAGTGTTAACTGGGTGAATTTTCTAGCAAATAATGTGGATTCGGAATGGTTAGTCGATACGGGTGCGTCGATATCGGCAATAAAAAGTAATTTCTTGAGGAATAATGCTTTGTGCTGTAAAGTAGTTAAGGAAGAATTAGTGATTAATGGTGTAGGGGGTAGTTTACGGGCTATAGGTTATGTATATTTGACGTTGGAGTACGAACAATGTTCGTTCGTGCATAAGTTTTATATATTCAATGATTTGCCATGTAGGTCAGTTGGCATATTAGGCCAGGATTTCTTGCAGGCGTATAGTGGTATTATAGACTTTTCGGGGAACAGGTTATCTCTAAAGAACCGTGAGCAGCAGACGGTTTCGATGCCACTTAAATCCTATAATTATTCTTTAACTATTTCTCCGCGTTGTGAAATGGTTAAGTATTTGCCCGTTAATAGAGCAGAAGATTGTGTAGTGTTTAGGAAGGAGTTGCGCGAAGGGGTTTTCTTAGCAAATGTAGTAGCTAGACCTAAGAATGGGATGATGCCCATTAGGATTTTAAACACAACCACGGAGGAAGTTGTGTGTAGTATGTCCGATGTAGAAGTCTATCCGTTAAGTGATTTTAATTGTTGTAGTTTTGCGGAAACAGAAGTAAGTGTTGAACGTGTTAAGAAAATATTTTCTTTGCTTAATCTTGATTATTTGAATGCCGAGGAACGGTTGTCAGTTGAGCAAATATGTGCAAAATATCCAGATATTTTTTATATTCCGGGAGATAAATTGGATGTCACGAATGTATATGCGCAGTCAATACGTTTGAAAGATAATGTTACTCCAGTTTACAGGAAACAGTATAGAATACCTTATGTACAGAAAAAGGAGGTTGATAGGCAAGTGCAGGAGATGCTGGATAGTAATATTATTAAGAAGGCGGTTAGTGAGTGGTCTAGTCCTGTTTTGGTTGTACCCAAGAAGGCAGGTCGTGATGGGGAGAAAAAATGGCGTGTAGTAATAGACTACAGGCAGTTAAATGAAAAGATACAGGATGATAAATTCCCTTTGCCAAATATTAATGAAATCTTGGATTCATTGTCGGGTGCAGTTTACTTTAGCCACTGTGATCTATCACAATCATATTATCAGTGTGCTTTAGATGAAAGTAGTAGGAAATACACAGCTTTCACGACAGATAAAGGGCAATATCAGATGTGTAGATTACCAATGGGGTTAAAGATAAGTCCAAGTTCTTTTAGCAGGTTAATGACTGTAGCCATGTCAGGATTAAATTATGACAAATGTTTGATATATTTGGATGATTTAATTATTTTCGGGCGGAATTTGGATGAGCACAACCGAAACCTTATGTCAGTGTTTTCTCGCCTGAGAAAGGTCGATCTTAAACTGAATCCATCCAAATGTGAATTTATGAAAAAACAAATACTTTATTTAGGACACGTAATTTCAGCGGAAGGTATTTCACCAGATCCTGAAAAGGTAGAAGCCATAAAGAAATATCCGCGTCCATCGGCAGTTGATGAAGTAAAGCGGTTTGTGGCGTTTGCAAATTATTATAGGAAATTCATACCAAATTTTGCTAGTATAGTGATACCTATGAATAAGCTATGTAAGAGGGATGTGGTGTTTGGTTGGACCGATGAATGTGAGAGGTCATTTTTGTTGCTTAAGGAAGCGTTAATGAATCCACCAGTGTTGGATTATCCAAATTTTTCTGAAGACAACACGTTTATATTACAAACCGATAGTTCGGGTTATGCGGTAGGAAGTGTTTTGTGTAATGGGAACGGTAAACCCGTTGCATACGCTAGTAGGTCTTTGGGGAAGAGTGAGTTAAATTATCCAATTATAGAGAAGGAGTTATTGGCTATAGTATGGTCAGTTAAATATTTTAGACCGTACTTGTATGGACGGAGGTTCGTTGTGAAAACGGATCACCGGCCACTATTATACTTGTTTAACATGACAGATCCATCAAGTAGGTTAACTAAGTTTCGTTTATGTTTGGAAGAGTATGACTTTGAGGTCGAGTATATTAAGGGGAAAGAAAATGTATTAGCTGATGCACTTTCTAGGATAGTAATTTCAAGTGAAGATTTGAAAACCATGCGTGAAAAAACTATATCCGTAATGACGAGAGCGCAGTACAAACAGTTGGAAGAACGAAATGTTTGTGATACGGACCCTGTGGTATCTAGGACTGATCACCCTAGGATCGTGGAAGTTCTTAAAAAACAAGGAAATGATATTGAGATATGTTTGGATGAGTGGGAGAAGATGTTACGTAACACTAATGGTGAAAAAATATTTTCAAAGTCGCGCAATTTAATGTATGTGCCAGAAAACTCGAGTATTTACGTAAACTATGAATCTTTATCGGCATCATCGCGAGACGAGTTGTCGAGAGACATAGTCACTTTTTGTATTGAAAAGGGCATAAAAGAAGTTATTATTTTGAAAAATCGTTATAACGTTAATTTTATTACAAAAATGGCCAAATATTTGAAGGAAAATAGTAATTCGATATGTGGAGATTTTAGAATATGTGTAGTGAAGGGTGTACGGAAGATAGAAGGGGCAGATGAGAAGAGAATTGTTTTAAATGATTTTCATATTTTACCTACGAGTGGTCATTCAGGAATACGCAGGATGGTGAATAATATAAAGAAATATTATTATTGGCCGTCAATTGAGAAAGATGTAGCGGAGTACGTTGGTAAATGTGATAAGTGTAAAAAACAAAAGTTTTCCAGACATACTAAAGAACCAATGACAGTTACTACCACTGCATCTTCATCTTTTGAAAAGGTTTATTTAGATATAGTGGGGCCACTTGATAGGGACGAAAATGGTAATGTTTACATATTAACTCTTCAATGTGAACTTACGAAGTTTGTGGAGGCTTATCCACTAAAAAATAAATCCGCAAATGAGGTAGCAAAAGCGTTAGCAGAAAATTTTGTGTTGAGATATGGGATACCGGGAACAATTGCTACGGATAGGGGTTCTGAGTTCATTTCGAAAGTAATGGTAGAGCTATGTAATGTCTTGGGCATCAATAAAATCTTATCCACGTCATATCATCATGAAAGTATAGGGTCTTTGGAAAACGTTCATAAAACTTTAGGTGCTTATTTAAGGATACAAACAGATAATAATCCATCATCGTGGAGTTCTTGGATTCCATATTGGTGTTTTTCTTATAACACAACAGTTAATACTGTGACTAAGTATACGCCTTATGAATTAGTTTATGGTAAAATTTGTAGGTTACCAAGTAGTCTTCAAGGTGAAAGTGTTGAACCTTTGTATAATTTTGATGATTATCCTTTAGAATTTAAATACAGGTTACAAAGGGCTCAAAATGATGCAAAAGAAAATTTGGTATCAAGTAAGTTATCAAGGAAACATTGTTATGATAAGAATCTTAATTCTATAACTTATAAGGAAGGTGACTTGATTTTGGTAAAAAACGAAGTAGGCAATAAGTTGGAGTGTATTTATAATGGACCATTTATAGTTGTAAAGGACGAGTCACCAAATGTAATAGTTAAATATAAATACATAAAAATAGGACAAAGTTATACTGTAAGACTTAGAATGTAAGTTTAAAAATGTAAAGAGATGAAAAAAAAAAAAACAATGTAACTAAGTTTTTTTTTTTTTTACTTTAGGAAGGGTGATGTGGTGTGTCACGTACGTCACGTTTAGATCTTAGTTTAAGTTAAGGTAGATAAGCTATGTCCATAGGTATATTATGATATATGTCACGCACGGACTAGGTATATATTACACTAATAAAGGGAGTCTGGGGTCTCAGTCTCCAGTTGACTCATGGACAAGTACACGACATGGTATTTACTTAACCCCTCCTTCCCTCCACATCGCACTCTTTAGATTAACTAGAACCCCAAATTACATAAATACAGCTCAAACGGTTGTTGAGATATTAACGTCTAAAAATCGGCATTTCCATCACTGACTGACTTACCTATATACCTTACAAAAAGCAATCATATCCAATCAAAAACATAAATGTGTAAAACATTATGACAATATTTCAAAACCCTTAAATCCCCGTCACCCTGGACGCGCCGCACTCCTGTCTACCTCGCGGAAAACTTAAACAGCCAATGATTAACAATTATTATTTATAATTGGTAGTCTAAGTAATGTATAATAATTTAGTACCTATATATAAAACGATAAAAGCGACCTTTCATAATGGAAACAATTCTCCAACAAAAGAAAATATTTTTGCTATTATAATTTCGAAAGGCGCTAGGTGTTAAAAATCGATTACTTAAAAAATATTTAAAATCATTAAAAAAAACTGTTTTCTGATTTTTTCTTTTGTATACACACAATTACCAAGCTGGACGCCAAATTTCAACTTTCTAGGTCATCTGAAAGTGGGTTAGGTTTTTGATCTATAGGTAGGTATATAGGTAAGTCAGTCAGTGATAGAAATGACGATTTTTAGACGTTAATATCTCAACAACCGTTTGAGCTGTATTTATGAAATTTGGGGTTCTAGTTAATCTAAATATACCAAATTTCTTGTGTGTACGTTAAATAGACTTTGAGTTATTGAGGGGTGAAAAGTAGCTCCAAATGGTTCGTGTAATATATAACACACGGCTGCTGCGTCGCCAGTTCTTTTCTTGAACTTGGCTCGACACGCGGCCGCGTATCTAGGTACTTAATTATGTATGATAGATGTCAGCCTTACGCATAATATAATAAGTTCTTGAAAGTAAAACCGTCTCACTCTTTAAAATTCCTACAACCACATTAGATAATTGCCAAACTTTAGCGAGTATGCCCATACGTATGTGGGTCCTGAGTATAAGATTATTCATCTCCATATTTCTCATGAATGCGCGCTACTTTATGAGTACCTATTATAGAAAGGGATACTACGGAGCACTTCGGGAGGCACTCGACATTCGACGACTCACCGAAGGCCCGCGACGCGCCTCGGACCGAGAACATTCGACGACTCATCGAAGGCCCGCGGCACGCCTCGGACCGAAAACATTCGACGACTCACCGAAGGTCCGCGGCGCGCCTGGGACCGAGAACAATTTCTTGCTTTAATATTATCATACCTAATAATCTTTAATTTTTACCGATAACGTGTAGGTAAATTAGACCTTGTGGAGTCTCCGATATTTTCGATTCAGAAAACTTGTTAGATAATAAAAAGCTATAAAAAGGCATAAAAGATTTTGGTAACTTTATTTTACCGTCGGCAACATCGCATATTAGCTACGAAAGTTCGAAACTCATATCACAGACGCCTGCTACGGCGTAGCATGCTTCAGCTATGGCGTAGCATGCGTCAGCAGCGGCGTAGCAACTGTATATGATAAATGATTTTATTTCTGTAAGTAGGTTTGTACAAACACTTTTACACGTCAATCACATTTTTTAAACTAGATGAGGTCGGCGGTTCCTGTCTGACTACTCTGAGAAGAAAGGCCGAAACAAACTCTCTGAGTTTGTTTCGGCTTTGTGTCACAGTCTCTTTCAAAGTCCAGACATAATCATGGTCAGATCATGTGAAGACCATGTAGATTGGTGTCTGAGATGGACTTTTGAGGAAAGAACCACACAGATTGAATAGACCTGTCCAGTCAGTGCACGCATTTGTCAATAATCGTGCAGCTCAACTCCAATTTTAAGGAGCTCAACGATTTGACGAACAATTCCAAAGAAAGGACATTTGGTTAGGCCGCATAAATTACTCAAACTGCCAGATAAATAAAAAATTTGATCCACGTAGTCCTCAAATTCACAATAATTAAAATAATAACTGGCAACACTGATACGTCAACAACAAATTTTGCTCAGATTACTATTTAATTTAATTTATCAAAATGCAATAGAATTCTTTTATAACTGCCGAATCGGAGGGGACATGACAGATGTCACCTACCAAACAATAAACAGAAAAAAATATAAATGAAGAAAGATCTATGATGACGAGATCGGCCGCACGTCGAGCACGCCCACCACCTCCGGACTCTTCGCTCAGCTCCGCCTCGCCACCGCCGATACCCAGCCCAATTGTGAGCGCTGTGACGACACCGGCCGCGGTAGTTGCGTCGAGCTCGAGCGACGAGTATTTCTCCCCGCCCACGACGCCACCACCTGCTCGTCGACGGGGAGGACGCCGGCCGCCGGACGGTTTAGAACCTCGAGGCCCACCGGCCTCTGATAGCCCAGCTCCCGGCGGAAGTGTGCAGCGCATGAGATGGACACGATCCATTAATGAGAACGTCATGCGCTCATACTATGGGGCTACAGAGGGAGGAAGCCACCTGACCGCGTACCGTGTTCGGATGCTCTCTCTGTTTCAGGTGCTTGAGCCAGCTGTCAACGTGTCGGCACAACGACTGTCGGATCAGGTGCGGGTCATCCAGCGTAACCATATGTTGGATGATACCGTACTTGATCGCCTGCGAAATGAAATGCAGAGTAGCCATGTCATCGCTCCCCCGTCGCAGACTGTTATAGTACCACCACCGGTCACTATCATTACAAATCAAGCCGACGACGCGATTGATGACAGGGCTACAAATGTAAGTACCCAGTGCAATGATGAATTGAGGAGTGCTTTGGAGGGTGCGATTCGGGAATATCGGCTAATGCCGCCCGAACTTAGCCCACGCTTACCTCGTTTGCCCATGCATAACAAAAATAGGGCGCTGGTGGCGGCTCTGGATTCGCAGTTGTCAAGCTATTTTGACGACTGCGAAGACCTCACCGATACTCACTAGATTCTGTACTGTGCGGCTGTAGCGGCATGTCGTGTTGCTCACGTCCAATTTGATAATGAATCGAGGGCTACACGACCGAAATCAGCCGTACCAGCTTGGCAGTGCAGAATTGAACATCGTATTAGTGGTGCCAGAGCGCTCATCGGCAAACTAATCTGCTTTAGGGAGGGCAATTCTCGTCCTAGAGTGATGCGCTTTGTGAGGCGGGCGTTCTCAGGTACTGATATCAGCCCTGAGGACTATATAACCCGTGTCGCAGAGCGCATAGACTTCCTGAAGCAGAAAGTGTATGCCTGAGCAAACCGAATTCGAAGGTATAAGCGGCGAGTAGACCGATACATTCAGAACCGCACCTTCCAGAGTGATGAAAGGTGGGTATATAGGACTTGCGAGCAACCGGACCAAGGTGTGGCTGACACGCGCCTGCCGGATGATGATGCCATGTGCTCTTTCTGGCGCAGTATCTGGTCGGTGCCTGTCAGTCATACTGAAGGGGACTGGACTCGGGAAGTCGAGCGAGCCTGCGATCCAATACCAGAAATGGGGGCTATTACCATCTGCCCCCAAAATGTAGCTCGAGCAGTCCGCCCGTTGCCTAACTGGAAGTCTCCAGGGCCGGACGGGCTGCACAACTTCTGGATAAAATGGTTCATAAGGTCGCACGCTCGCTTGGTGGCTCAGTACCAGACTGCATTGGATTCTGGTTTGCTACCCCAGTTCTTAACTACAGGAATTACCCACCTGCTCCACAAATCTGGTAGCACCGCGGAACCCAAAAATTATAGGCTGATCACATGTTTACCGACGGTCTATAAAGTTCTTACATCCATTTTGAGAGCTAAAATTAACAAACATATCGACACGAACTCCATCATGTCTGCCTCACAAAATGGATGTAGGAACGGGTCCCGCGGTACTAAGGAGCTACTCCTCACTGATATGGCGATTAGCCAACAGGTTCGTCGTTCCCGAAAGGATTTGTCGACATGTTGGATAGATTATAAGAAGGCCTATGACTCGGATACATAGATATACATACTACATGGATGACCTGAAACTCTTTACTCCCAACGAATTGCGACTGATGGAGCTACTGAAGGTAACTGAAACCTTCAGTAACGCCATCAGGATGGAATTTGGTGTGGACAAATGTGCGGTCATGCATGTAAAGCGAGGGGAGATTGTGGAATCCGTGGGAACCCAACTCTCGGATTCCATATACCTAAGAGTCCTCTCCGCATCCGAAACCTATAAGTATTTGGGTATGTCGGAAGCGTTAGGCATCAATGTTACTGACATGAAGCAATCGTTGAAGGAGCGCTTCTTTGGCCGCCTGAAGAAAGTATTTAATAGTCTTCTATCGGGCGGGAACAAGGTGCGCGCCTTCAACGGCTGGGTCATGCCGGTTTTAATGTACTCTTTCGGCATACTCAAATGGACTCAGACCGAACTTGACGCCCTGGATAGGAGGGTCCGTACGCTGCTGACTGCATACCGAATGCATCACCCACGGTCATCGGTAATGAGACTGTATATCCCGCGAAAGTGTGGTGGTCGAGGCTTTTAAAACGCTAAGACCCTCCACAATCGCGAGATATGCAGTCTCAGGGAATATTTCCTAGAAGCCGATGTGGGAATGCATCGAGATGTGGTCGCGGTGGACAAGGGCCTCACCCCGCTCTCCTTGGCGAAAGAGAACTGGCGCAAGCCTGTAGTGCTTGATACTAACGATCGCAGAGAGGTATGGCAGAGTAAGGAGCTTCACGGACGCTTTTTCCGGGCCCTGCATGGACCCGATGTAGATTTACTAGCGTCTATAGCCTGGCTGCGTTTCGGTGACCTCTTTGGGGAAACCGAAGGTTTTGTCTGTGCAATTATGGACGAAGTTATCATGACGAACAATTACCGGAGGTTTATTGTGAAGGACGGCACGGTTGACATCTGTCGGGCATG
Organism: Lithophane leautieri; assembly: GCA_949152455.1. NCBI lineage: Eukaryota > Metazoa > Arthropoda > Insecta > Lepidoptera > Noctuidae > Lithophane > Lithophane leautieri. The sequence continues at coordinate 583,586 of OX424463.1, read as the reverse complement.
CCACCGACGCGACCGGGAGAATCAATCCGTCACATTATCTCCGGGTGTTCTCATCTAGCTAACGGAGAGCACTTACATAGACACAACCTTGTAGCCAGGATTATCCATCAGCAACTTGCTCTGAAATACAGCCTTGTGGAATCGGAAGTGCCGTACTACATGTACGTGCCCGACCCAGTTCTCGAAAATGGAAATATCACATTGTACTGGGATCGATCCATCATCACTGACAGGACTATTGTTGCCAATAAGCCTGATATAGTGGTGGTGGATCGAACAGAGCGGCGCACAATGATCGTTGACATAACGGTCCCGCATGACGGGAACCTCGTGAAGGCAGAGAAAGATAAACAAATCAAGTATCTTGACTTAGCTCACGAGGTTGTCGAGATGTGGGATGTGGACTCTGCGATCATTGTGCCGATAGTCGTATCAGCCAATGGCTTAATTGCCAAGAGCCTCGATCAACACCTAAGGAGGCTCTCGTTGGGCAGCTGGATTAAGGGCTTGATTCAGAAAGCGGTACTCCTGGACACGGCTCGCATTGTTAGGAGGTTCCTTTCTCTGGAGCCCTGACCGCCGGTAGCTTGGACCCTGCTCCCGATACCGGTGGGCTACTATTTCTTATATTTTTAAATGTTTTTATATATTTCTTTATTCTAATATTTAAAAATATAATTTATATGTAAGAAAAATAAAATAATAATAATATTATATTTCACAAAGTAAATATTCATATCACTGTATATGTATATAATAAAATAAAAAGTTACTAAAAATAACAAAATTCAATAAGTGAAAAAATTGGAGAAATTGGAGCAGCTCAATCCCAAGCCTTTTTGTCCTCAATGTAATCTTTAATGGTATAAAACGCTTTTTGGCACAACTTACGTTTAATAAATGTTTTGAATTTATTAAGGCTTAGGTCTTCTACGTGGCTTGGAAGCTTATTGTAAAAGCGTATACATTGACATCTGAACGAGCAACCTATTTTCTTGAGCCTTGTTGAAGGTACAATACATTTTTGTTTGTTCCTAGTATTTATATTATGGATATCACTGTATTTTTTTAAACAATTTATATTTTTATGAGCATATAAAAGATTTTCAAAAATATAATGAGAAGGCACAGTCATTACATTTATCTTCTTAAACTCTCTGAGAGAGTATCTCGGACTTAATTTATAAATTGATCGAACAGCTCTTTTCTGCAAAACGAAGATAGTCTGAATGTCGACGGCATTTCCCCACAACAGAATACCGTACGACATTACACTATGAAAATAGCTAAAATACACTAAACGGACTGTCTCTATGTCAGTTAAATTACGAACTTTTCTAACAGCGTATGCTGCGGAGTTTAGTTTTTTTGACCATTTTTCTATATGTGGGCAAAGTTAAGCCCAAGAATACTGTGCTATCTTCTATCTTCTCTGTGGGATTAAATTCTTCGCCCTTTATCAACACATTAGTTTTCACCTGCCTAACGTGAGGTAGCGTAAACTTAATGCATTTGCACAGACGTCAGAACCCATCAGTTAGACAGGTATACATGCTGTGCATTGCTACGATTTTATATAGCACGTCTCGAAGCAAACAAAGTAAGTTCCCGCGTTCAATAAGTACTTACATTTCCTTAAACAACGCAGTCGGCCGGCCGATTTGAAAAGTATGTACCTACCTACCATCCTGCAATTGCCTGCTCGATTGCCGGTTAAAGGAGCAGTAGTCTTTCCCAGCAAATTGGAATACCTCCGACGTGTGCATAAACCTCAATTATCTTACCTCTACACATTTCTGCAGCTAACAGATTTAGCAGCGTATTTGAGAGTCGTCAGCTCGCGGGATTACAAGCAAATGAGAAGTGCGACGTAATTTACTTAATCCTAATGAGAGCCGCCGCGACATGTGCCCGAGGTCTGCAATTACATGCCCTTTCATTATGTCGCAGTAATTATCACACAATCACGATTGAAAATACTCATCTTCAAAAAATTACTTGGAAAGTTTTAACATCATCCTCGTCATTACCTTTTCCATGAATTATTGTGTCGGCCTCAGTCACATCGTACGATGGAACATGACTGAAAAACACCCTCAAACCACGACAAAGATCAAAACCACTGAAACACATTCAGTTGGGGCAAAAGTAACATTAGCGGCGTTAAGACGTGCAAGTATCCACTCGGCCGCACATCACTTGCGACAACTTGGCCGAGCGCCATTATTCTGCCGTGACGTCACGCGACAGGTGATCATACTGCTCATCAACAACCCGCCACAAAAAGACCGAGGGAAAGGACTCGACATGGGCGGGGGCAGGGGGGAGGGGGCAAACGCAGGAAATAGAAAAACTTGGCTCGTTTACAATGAGCGCGACTCGAAGGTATTATTTTTACGAGCTCATCCCAGTAACGACTGTATTTGTTGCAAAGTTTATTGTATGGGCTCTCCGTAAAACGGGTCAAGCGGGAGTTACGCCGCGCGCCCTTTGTAATAATCAAAACAAGTAAGTGAAATGAATGTAAGTATAAGTTTCAATGGTTTCTATTTAAAGTTGGTAAACTATTATACTGTTTAAGTCTGTTTCCTAATTAAATACAGTTCTTGGAACAAGTGCCATTGTTTTATTACGACGCTTGAATTGTCCTTTCTCTTACTTACCTACTCTTCAAAAGCTAGCCTAGCTACCTAACTTAAGGGGTCATTGTACTCGATATTATGAACAACTTTCACTATGGGACCAACCCTGAAAATGCGATGAATAAAATTCCACCCGGTATACATGATTTTATTTTAACCAGTGTGCAACGTTTTTTGGTGATTAAGTATCTGTAATAATAACACACATTTCCATTCATTGTTTTATACTTTTTTTTTCCGACTTGTAAACAGAAAAATATGGACATCTATTCGTAACAATGTCAATGGGCGCGCGTGGTGGCCGGCGCATGCGGCTTTGGTGGCGGGGGTGCAACCCCCTCCCGGGCGGCAGGGCGCACACTAGCTGAAGCCCGCGACTTCACCCGCGTGGATGTCGGTTTGATATACTAAAACCATCCTCGAGAACCCCTCTATCCATTGTTGAAAACAGCATGAAAATCGGTGCAGTGGTTTTTGAGTTTATCGCGAACAGACAGACGTGACAGTGATATAGTTAATAAGGTCGCTGGCGCGACGTCGCGTTGTCACTTCCCGCGCCGCGTGTGTCGTACCTTAAGTGGTGATACCTATCTTACGAGCAGCTCGAAGAATGTTGCAAGGGAGACCATTACTCGTATGGTTGTCAGGTTACGGATCCCATTAGCTCGGCACGATCCGTAACCCCGCGGTCCTAAAGGAGCATTTTAGCAGCCAATCAAAGGCATGTGTGAAGGAAAATATTTAATTACTCATAAATAACTACGGGTCGCGGCGTAAACTTAAAAAAGTCCAGTTTGAACCTAATAAAATTAGCGGTCAATAACCCGCTTAAAACCGTGTGAGTTCATTAGGCACCTGGCGTTATGACGTCACTCGTACAGTACTGTTCAGTGTAGTACGGAGCCGCAATCCAACGAGGTGTCTAGTTAATTAACAAAGGTTGTAGGTACGTATAAGTAGAGATACCTACGTTGCGTCGGCGCATCGAGCGACCGGACAGCAGACAGGTACGCACGTGTCAACACGCCGCGTAACCCATATTTGTTTCAAAATAAACATCTTTCGTAATCGATAATTTTGTGTTAATTAATAATTAATAAGTCCTATCAAAATAAAAATAAAATTTAAGTAAAAATCTTTGTAAGAACAAGCTTTTAATGAACTAAAAAACAGTTTATATTTAAGTATTTAGATTACCGCTAATCCATGTCCGGACACACTGTATATGTATGCCAAGTTACAGCTCAATCGGATGCCAGCGCTTGAAAAATGGGTGACAATTGGAGTAACCAGAAAGACATACGAACAGAGCAAGCTAATATAAAGCTTGTATAACAATGGTTTTTATTAAAACTCGTACTTTTGTAAAAATTTGCGCACTGTTTATTTTTTTTTTCTGCATGAGTTATATTATTCATGAAATCAATCCACCTTAAGCCGTGTAAATCACCGAGTTGTCAGGTCGTAGGTTCGAACCCTGCCAGGGGCTTCACGTAAATAATTTCATCGCCACCGCTCTCAAAACGGTGAAAGAAAACATCGTGAGGAAACCGGCAAGTCCTAGAACCAAAAATTTGAAGACATGTGACATCTACCAACCCGCACTGGGCCCGCGTGGTGGATTACGGCCCACCCTCTCTCACAGAGAGGAGGCCTTTGTGTCCCAGCAGTGGGAAAATTACAGGCTGATTATGCTAAGCCGTGTAACTAACTACATAGATAAGTAAGATAAAATAAATAAGTAAGTAGATAAGAGTGAGTTAACCTTAAAAAAAAATAATGGGCGATCAGAATGTGTAACAAGCTTTTATTTCCATAATACTGGAACGCAAGCTAAACACAAACTCAGCCTCGTACATCGGCTGACAGAAGCTGATACGAGTTAAGCAGTATCACCATTAACTCCTGATCCAATCTCAGCTCATCAAGTGATACATTACGCTTATAATTACACAACCTGTTCATATGCAGGACTCATTATCGCTCACCAAAACGACGTCAAAGCAGATCCTATCACATAATAGTTTTACTCTGAACGTGGCAAGTATGTATTCACAAACAACTCCTGTTTGTAACACTGTCAAAGTATCGATGTCAAATAAACACTCGAAGATCGCACAGTTCTCAGGAGCAAGGATACTTAAAATAACATGCATTCGTTACACATTCATTTTCATTAGATCATAATTGAAATGATCTTTCATGTTGCATTAAAACTTATAGAAATACAGTATCTAACTGTAAAATCACGTAAATCATCGAAATCGGCAAAATTTCGTATATGGCCTCTTAAATGTCAATATAATCCCTGTAATTCCAAAAACGAAACGAACGTTTCGGTAGTTGCCCGGCCAACGCGTGATGCGTGCTATGCGTCTATCCCTCACGACAGCCATGATGAGTCCGACACTGATTAAAAACTATGATATTTCAATAAACAGTATTTTCCAAGCGCTATACCAGTTGCCTTTTGTCCAATTTATTTAAAAAAGTCTTTTCACACGAGGAACTCGTGGCTACGTAATAACAGCCGCTCGGGTCAATCCCTTATGTTAAGCTACGCTTCCCGGGGTTGGTCCGTGGATGGGTGACCATCTTTACATACCGAGACTCCTCCGTGCCTCGGAAAGCACGTTAAGCCGTTGCTCCCGGCTGTCATTTGTGAACGCGCAAAGTAGCAGCTTGGGGCGTTGCTGGTTTGTCGATATTGCGCGTGCTGTGAATCTATACACACTGGATTTTTGCCGTGCGATAGGGGGCACCACAAGTGTAACTAACGCACCGAAGCGTATTCGGTATCCATACTTAGACACCGAGCCACCGAGCGATCGCCGTAATCAATACGGGTCACGATAGGAGGCGCCACTTTAACCCTTTCACTACGTTCGTGTCTATTGAAAGGAGGATGGCAGAAAACTCAAGGCTAATGTTTAATAATACTAGCACTACTAATCAGGAGGCTGACACCAACAATGTTACGATTAGAAAAAAATATAAATCAGTAACTTATAACAATTCATTCGAACTATCAGAAAAAGAGGAAGAATATAGATCGCTTTCTTCGACGGCCTCTTACGAGTTGAACCGTAGCTATCCCGACGTATATTTGAAATCAAATGACGATGTGAAAGAACTGAAAAGCAGAATATGTCAACTCGAAGAAAAGTTGATAAGTGTAGAAACTGAAATAGAGAACTTGTTGCTAGAAAATAGTTCTCAAGCTAAAAAAAACACTGATTACAAACTAAGAATCGACCAATTGACCCATATATGTAGAACCACATCCTCAAAAAAATCTGGGGCCAAAATAAAACGCAAATGCCTTATTAGAACCAAGCTTGACTTTAAGAATACACAACAAAGTACTATTCAACAAACTGGAATAAATAATACGCCGTCAGTGGATACAATATTAGGACCTAATGTGATTCAAGATGACATACCACAGCGTGCAACCCTAGAGGACACTACTAACTTGAACGAAACGAAATCGATGACACAACGAAATATTTTTATGGAAAACGCTCACCTAAATAAATTATGTATAATAAGTGATAATAATGTTAATTCCATATTAGGCATTGCCGAAAACACTTTTCCAAATGATAAAATATGTCACTATTGCATGCCGAAGGCGCGTATTATGGAACTCCTAGCAACATTAGGCATAAAACTTGTAAATTACACTCTTAATGACTATTGTATAATCTTCATAGGTGAAACAGACTTTTTGATCTCGAAAAATTATGCAGAATTAGTAGATCATATAAAATGTAAACTAGAAAAGATACTACATACGAATATTATTGTATGCTGTCCTTCTTTTAAATTGAAATGGAATACTAGTTTGTTTAATACCAGAATAGAAGCATTTAATCGACTCTTGTACTCGAGTAATCAGATTTTTAAATTTGCATACACTTTTGATACTAACAAACAACTACAATATTCTCATGAAATGTTTTCTAAGTATACTGGCAAAGTTAATAACACAACAATTAAAAATGTTTTTGAGAACTTGAAAAACTATTTGGGTTTATTTAAACTCTCAGATCACGAACTAACCTGTCGTTGTAACAGTTTTAATATGAAGCAAGGATATGAAGACAGTGAAAAGTGTCGGTTAAAACCCGGTACTATTCCTTATTACTTCAACCAAATGCACACAGACCAAAGTTTATCCAAAGTTGTATAAATTATAGCATAGTTATCAACGACACTGATCTTTTTCGTGAATAATAAGTCAAATACAGTCTGTAAAAATACCTTGATGCAGAGAACTAGTTGCTTTGGGACTTTTCATCAAAATATAAGCGGAGAACCTAATGGTAAGCTCGACAATAATAACATCAATCAATATTCTGTAATTAATATTTTCCACCAAAATCTATGTGGCATTACCAATAAAAGGGATGATCTGGAAATATATGTAAGCGAACTTTCTAGGGAACTCAACTTCTTATGTATAACTGAACATTTTCTGAATGTTGTTGTTATCGGACTCCCACAAACAATAATTTTGACAACTTCATGAATGGACTTGAAAAACTGTTACAGCATTTCCTCAATAACCATTGAATAATTTGTGGCGATTTTAACATTAACGTATTGACAGATGATCAGAGACATAATTCTTTTTATAGTATATAAATAGTTAGTCTGTAATACCTTTAGTTTTTAATTTAATTATTTATTTTTATAGTCAATACAATAGATTGGAGAACATTGAATAAATAAATAAATAAATAAAAAAATAAAAAAATAACTTACGTAGGTAAAAAAAAAAAAAAAAAATCTTTTTTATAATTATTAGTTTGTTATAATTTTAGGTACCTAATAAATGATCCTACCTTCCGAAGAAATAAGTCCGGATCGTACATAGATAACTTTTTAACCAACTTACCAGACTGTCTTATAGAACATACGTCTATTGATCACAATGGGTTGTCTGATGGACACGCTGGTATATTCTGTACTTTGCGTTTAGAAAAAGTTACGTTTATGAAGAAGTTTAATTATGTACAAAAGAAAATATAATGATGAAAACAAAAATAACTACAGACAAAAGCTGTCTGAGGCTGACTGGAGCCCAGGCATTAACACCTTTATAACAAAATTCAAAGGAATCCATGCTCCTGTCTTTAAGAAGGGTAAGGTAAAAGTTAATATTAAAAGGAATAGATGTTCCAAATGGATATCAAACGGAATAAGGATAGCCAGTAAAGTCAAACGTTTTCTTAACACATTAGATAAGACACAATGCGACAATTCAGTTCTGGAATACCGAAACAACTATATTAGAATGTTCAGAAAAGTAGTGAGCTGTGCAAAAAGAAATGACGTCAGAAAACAAATACTCATGGCATCAAATTCTAGTAAAATGATATGGAAAATTGTTAATCGACAGCGCAACGTTACCAAAGACATGAATAATGAACCAATTGAACTTAAGATATATAATATAGCAACTAATAATGCTTCAGAAGTGGCTAATATATTTTCTAAAAGGTTTGACAACATATTCCACTTAGAGGCTTGCGACAAAGACTTGGCAATGACGTTCTTAACTGAAGGTATAAGTCGGGTAGAATCTGATATGAGTTGTGATTATGCAGTCACACCTATAGAAATTTTTAATATAGTACAAAAAATGATTAACAAGCTCTCTTCGGGTTATGACGAAATTCTTTTAACCATAATTAAAGAAAATATTGACTTATTGGCGACTCCATTAGCAGCTTTTTATTTTTTAAGTCTGTTTCCTGATCAGTTCAAAATCACACGAGTGCTACCAGTTTTCAAAAAGGGATCGAAGACGGACCCTGGCAACTACAGACCAATTTCTCTCTTGCCTATATTATCCAAAATATTTGAAAAGATAATGAAAGATAGGCTCCTTAAACACTTAAAGATGTACGGTATCCTAAATGATCAACAGTTTGGTTACCAAACATCATTAGGAACTACTGATAATATTGAGGCATTAGTTGATGAGGTTATTTGTGACTTAAATAATAAACAAAAGGTAGCAGCTATATTTCTAGACCTCAGTTCTGCCTTCGACACAGTGGATCATGGTATTCTCCTAGCCAAGTTGGAACATTATGGTATACGGGATAATGTGTTGAAGCTATTTAGCTCTTATCTGCATAACAGACGGCAGTATGTAGAGATAAAATCGGTAGTAGATGGAGAAGAAAAAATGTATAAATCCAATCTGGTTAATGTATGCCGTGGTGTCCCACAGGGATCCGTTTTGGGTCCAATCTTCTTTATAATATTTTTAAACGACTTGATTGAGTTCATCAAAAAACGTGTAAAAGACACAAAACTTATAATTTTTGCCGACGATACAAATGCAATAGTTACTGCAAACGATATATTGGCATTAGAATCCAAGATCAATGCTCTCTTGATAGCTTTTGAAAACTGGTTCAGTACGAATAATTTGAAACTTAATGTAAATAAAACAAAGTGTGTCTTATTTAAGCCCACGATACGAAATAATGCAGAGTTGGAGATTGTATCTTGTGGCAACAATGTTGAAATAGTTGATAGTGTCAAGTTCTTAGGGGTATACATTGATGCATTGTTTGTTACATTGGAAGGTTGAGACATTATCTATAACGAAGTCTGTTAGCTCGGCATGCTATGCGATCAGAACACTAAGGGAAGAATTAACTTTACCTCAACTTACGAGTGTTTACTTTGACTTAGTGGAATCCAGACTCAGATACAGCATTGAGTTTTGGGGGAACAGCTATAAGTACAACATATACTCGTAAATGGCATTCGTAATTCAAAGAAGAGCCTTAAGGACAATGCTCCGCATGGAACAGACCGAATCATGTAGAGACCAGTTCTTACGACTAAAAATCTTAACAGTGCCATGCCTTTACATTCTAGTGTTGCTAACCAACCTAGTTAAAAATTTACACAAAATTGAGAGTGATGAGCAAAGACAAACTAGAGCTTGTACACGTAGGAAAGATCTGCCCAACACCATTCAACCGAAGTTGAAAGTTGTTAAACATAGCCCAAGGTATCAATCTATAATTTTATACAACCAGTTGCCTATACAATTCAAAATCATAAATAGTGCAAACTTGTTTAAAAACAAATTGAGGACATATTTATTGAGGAAAGGCTATTATAGTATAAATGAGTTTATGGATGACAAAAGACATTGTAACTTATTGTAAATGCGTGATTGATTTTATATGACATTGACATCTAATAATTATGATATATTATTGTACATTCTTAATTTACTATTATTGTTTTTATTGACTTTTCAAAATGTATTTTTAATGAATTTTAATTTAATTTAATTGCAATTTTTAATGTTATTTTTATACCTGTTCAACACAAGGTTAATAATTGTTATGAAGTAAATTACCTAATTACTATTCTGATTTTAATGTAATTTGGGTTATTGTAATGATTTAAATGCATGCATGATGTTTCTTATTTTTATTTATAAATTCAGACACAATGTAAATTGTTATTGAATAGATGAATTGAATTGAATTGAATTGAATTGTGGATCTTTGACAGTCGTTACGGGTCGTCAGAAGCCCGAAAGTTTGACAACCAGTCTTACCAAGGGGTATCGTATTACCTAGTTACTGGGTTGTGGAGGTCAGATAGGCAGTCGCTTCATGTAAAATACTGGTATTCAGCTGCATCTGGTTAGACTGGAAGCCGACCCCAACGTAGTTGGGAAAAGGCTAGGCAGATGATTAAAAAAAGTCTTTTTTCATAACATTTCGATGTTTTGGGTAAGCTCTTTAGTAATCGTACGTAAATACGCTGCAATATTTAATAAAGTCAATGTTTAATAATTTATTTCAAATAGGCACGTAAAAGTCACTTTTTAACCGACGAAAAAAAAAAGAGGAGGTTCTCAAGTCGACACGTATATATTATTTTTTTTATGTATGACCACGCATAACTTTATAATGAGTAGTCCGATTTGAAAAATTCTTTTTTTATTGGGAAGGGTATACCTCGAAGTAGGTCCCATTTAAAATTGGAAACTATAATCCACCCCTAAAGGTAGAAAAAATGGGGTTGATTGATTTTTCACCAACTGAATTTTCAACTGTGAACCGATTCTGTTGAAATTTCGCACACATTACATAGTTCTGATGACACAACCACTCATCATCAACTCCAGGTCTTTAACCTGGAGTAACCCCCTGGAGTACCCTGGAGAGGATGGTAACTCAAAAGCGAAAAATAAAAAACTTTTTTACAAAAAATTAAACCAACGAAAAAAGAACTGAAAAGCGAAAAATAAATAACTTTAATTACGGAAGTCGGTGGCAAAAAACGAAAATTGTAAAGCGAAGACACCGACTTCCGAAATTAAAGTTATTTATTTTTCGCTTTTCAGTTCTTTTTTCGTTGGTTTAATTTTTTGTAAAAAAGTTTTTTATGAACGTCAATGAAAAACAAAGCAATAGAATTGATTCTAGTTGCCCATTCCAAAAGGTAGCTTTCGTATGGAGAAGAATGGGCAAGAAACTCCACCGTTACTCTTTTCAAAAATGTTTTACAATATTTTGTATACATGAATTATATAATTATATGTGAAGACGATGCACCTACAATAAGATTACTGTACCACAAAAGGTAAAAAGAATTATAAATGGAGCAATGACGAATAAATTAGTTATGATAGGTACATGGTGCTCACATATTTACAAACATTGTAAAAGTATACGATATTACAATATTCCTAACCTTGTTACAAGTAATACTAATAAGTTAGTACGTGAGTTTAAGCAATCACAGAATGTAAAAATCTATGACACAAATAACAAAATATACAACTAAATTAGCAAACAGTTTGATATGGAGCAAGACCAGCATGTTTCCAAGCATTCTTCTTGGATATAATCCTCTAATTTGTAATAAGCAGCAAAATTTGGAATAATGTCTGTAAAGGTACACAGAAGGTACCAATTAACTGCAATAAATTTAGGCAAATCTGAAAAATGCACCCGCGATTCTGATGCCTGTATTTTTTAAATAAGTACGAGTACATACTTATATTTGTAAATGCGGTCAGAAGTGACGCGGAAAAATTCTGCAATTTCTGTTGGACGTAAAACTAATTTTGGCCATGGGCTCTACAGTGCACACATCACGGTAACTCACAAGACAACAATCATCGGTCGCCGGACAAAGGAAGTTTCTAGGTAACCAAGTACCATTACAGTACATTTACAACATGATGAATAATACGAGTTTCAAGTAATGCTTGGACAAGATTTCACTGATTTTTGTTTAATAAATAGGATTTGGTGCCAAGCCTGAACCAATGGCCAAGACCAATGTGCGGCGCCAGCACAATAATAGATCGTCTTAGCAGCAAAAATGACAAGAACGACACGTGCCTTAAAGATGAAGTCTCTAGCCAGCCCCGACTTGTGAAGTGGTATGTGGAGCACATGCATGTTCGAGGTAACTTATGCTTCTTGTAACGGAGTATTTTTAATGCTTTCGTGTTTTCGGTTTGGTACGTGAGCGTGAGAAGTGTTAGCTGAGCTTAGAGGAACAATATAAAATAAACATCTTATAACATAACGAGAGCTACAAAACGAGAACAAAGTGCCGCCTGAGTGGACCAGCGGTGCAAGACCTCAACACACGCGTACACGTCACCGAGGCACGGAGCGATGAGCAGTGTGTACCTACTACCGAAGTGAGTATATGTAGGTACGTGTGTGTGGTGCATCACTCCGCAAACACTGGCTTGTGACGCATCGACAGTTCGAGCTGAATCAACACGATACCGCCTTCCCGGGTGTCGTCGCACTGACTACACCTGCAGAAGGTCCGAGCGTTAAAGTCGCAAGAGTGATGATATCAGACCCCAGCAGTAAACCTTATCTCAAACCTAATGGAGAACTTTACCAACGACGATAAAGGAGACACTGCAAGTGTTAGATGGCATCTATCAAATGTCACATAGGTGCAGGCACAGCAGTGTAAGCGGTTTATTAATTTGCCATTTCATCAAAATATTATGCGGGTTATCAGGATGGATCTTCTGTTGGTTCTTATTTAATGTTCCAGTGCACACACAGCTTAAAGCAAATATCTACAAGAAACCATCTCGCTTGACAGATGGGAAAACACCGGAGCTGCGCCCATAATAGCGAAATTATATCGACATTGACACAAAGGCTGAGCGCGCCAGGAATGCAGTTAATATATCAATGAAATATTCATGTGTTATATTATATTTGCGGAATTATCGCGGCTACTGGATCATCGGCGCTTCATGTACCCCATTATGAATTTACCTAGAAATATAAGCATTCAGTCCAGACGGGCTATTGTTTACGTATTTAGGACTTCCATTTATCAACTTCAATCCTGTGATAGGTTAGTAACAGAAGGTTGTCAGCCTGTTATGGTTTATTTCGCCAAGATTTTGGCAAATGGAAAATATCAGCAGCACTAATGCCAAATGTAGGTACTTATCCGTCGAACACTATCGAAATTGTGCGTTTCTCAATAATTTGAACAATTTTCGTCGTAATCATCTAAAAGCTCCACAAATAGGTGTGCGATTAGATTGGACTCATAAGTCACAGCCTCCAATGATAAGTGCGATTTTTATCCGCCGTAAGAAATCTGATATGAGAGGTAATCGGCGAGAGTGCTCCGAACGGCTATTTAATATGTATTATGTCGAGCGGAGCCAGATGTATGGGCCGTGTATTATTTAGTGAAATGAAACAGTTTCATGTGTACCTGTACACCGAAGTGTTACGACACTGGAGTCTTTCTCGTCATTTACTATTATGATATTCATATAAGGTACGTTAATACCAACTTCAAACGTTACTTCTTATTTTAGACTCATGTTGCTCAGAGGAACTGTTCGTATAGGCCCTATTAGTATCGTCACAAGAATCAACAAGAACACGAGGATTTCTTTTATTTCATATGCCATTTGTATACTTCAAACCGCAGGATAGGCGAACTCGACACTAACCCTTAAGAAAAATATCAATTAAATAAGAAATGAAGATGCAAAGTAGGAACCTAGGTACACAAACTTAATGGCGGCTCGGAATATGAGGTGAGTTGCTGTGCAGTATCGAATTTATGTGTCAGCGGGGGTGAGGGGTGGGGTACTGCGCAGTGAGTAGCTAACTTCCGAGCTGCCATTAAGTTTGAATCGAACTGTAATTGGTTACAAGTGTGTACTCATCCGGAACTAGACTTTAACAAATATTATTAAATCGACTACAAGATCAATCACTTAGTAGGTAAGTAGGTACCTACTCACGTGTTGGTGTGTATACAGTAAACTGAGCACCACGTTTACCACGAGCTCTCAAGTTTTCTTCTACCACGTGCCACTATCAACATTCTTATCAATGAAAAAATTAGGTGACTAATTACTTAATGTAAGTACCTACCTACAGTCAGCCCTAAAAAGATACATATACACGAACAAAAAGCCATTTTAATATAAACAGTGTCGGTGCGTCTGTTGGCCCCGGCTGCCATTCGTGGATCTTTGACAGTCGTTACGGGTCGTCAGAAGCCCGAAAGTCCGACAACCACTACCCAAGGGGTATCGTATTACCCAGTAACTGGGTTGTAGAGGTCAGATACTAATAGGCAGTCGCTCTACGTAAAATACTGGTATTCAGCTGCATCCGGTTAGACTGGAAGCCGACCCCAACAGACTTAGTTGGAAAAAGGCTAGGCAGAAAACATCGTGATGAAACCGGCATGTCTTAGAAACAAAAAATTCGAAGACATGTGACATCTACCAACCCGCACTAGACCCGCGAGGTAGATTACAGCCCACTCCCTCTCACCGAGAGGAGGCCTGTGTCCCAGCAGTGGGAACGTTAGATAAAGGCTGAAAGTGTTATAAGCAAATAGTTCTACATGCAATAACATTGAAAAGAGTTCTATACGGTCCTGATTGTAATAAGTTTTTATTTTTCACTTTTTGGTTGTGGTACGTACCCCACACAAATTTGAATACCACTACCTGCTATATAAACAACAGTGACGGAGTCAAATAAGATGTCATCTACATAGACTAAGTGAGAAAAATACGTAATTATTGAAGCTAACTCAAAAACGACTCAAGCAAAGTTAATAAAATTTATATGGGACCACATGGGAAGCGCCAGCTTTCAAATAAAAAAAGAATCATCATTATCGGTTCACCCAGTCGAAAGTTCTGAGGTAACAAACATAAAAAAAAAGATTTAAAAAAAATACAGACGTATTGATAACCTCCTCCTTTTTTTGAAGTCGGTTAAAAATAACATACAGACGAATTGAGAACCTCCTCCTTTTTGAAGAAGTCGGTTAAAAAGATTGTATATAAAAATGGCTTCTTGTTCGTGTATACATCTTTTTGGGACTGACTGTACCTATCTATATAACATCATTCAGTCATTCTGTGGTGTCGTGCTGAAGGCTGGCATGTCTACCCCGTCAGTGGCGCGTGTGTGCTACTAGCCGATACCGGAAATTAGCATTAAACAACAAACACGTAGGTATTCAAATGAGTCCCGGCCGTTTTGTGTCGCCGCGCCGCCGGCGAATTAATGTGAACGAGACTGCACAGCTTGCGGACACCATAGCCAATGGAAACAACCATGGATTTATTGATTAGATTCACTAAAGTTGTTAATGAGATTTGACAGCATGTTTTTTTATTGAGTAGCCTTTCAGAAACCGTGTATATCACTGAGAAATATATAAATATAATGTAAAGTTTAGGGTGAAATGACGTCACTGTCATACAGTTCTGGATCTACCTACTTACATTTCTAATATTGATGGTGATAATCATAGATAACCATTCCTCAAAGACTACGAACGCATCACGATTTGAAAATGTAGAAAAACTGCTGTTAATAGTTAGATAGATATCTGTAGGTATCACTGCATGCACTGCAGCTGCTGGTTTCTGCCTAGTTATCCTCTAGGTGAAGAGGAAGTGAATCCCAGCTACTTAATAGCATTTAGAATTTGACAGATGCGTACCTATGTAAGACTTGCCCAAGTAGCAAAAGCTTCTATAACCAAGGCGTTTTATCACCAAACATAGGCCTATAATGGTAACCATTGTGACTGCTTGTACTATAAAGGTTTTTAAAAAAGCATTTTGGTTCTATAAGATTAAAGAGCATTTAAGTTCTATAATTT
Source organism: Lithophane leautieri (assembly GCA_949152455.1). Taxonomy (NCBI): domain Eukaryota; kingdom Metazoa; phylum Arthropoda; class Insecta; order Lepidoptera; family Noctuidae; genus Lithophane; species Lithophane leautieri. Next base: position 567,741 of record OX424463.1, on the reverse strand, counting down.
AGCTCTTAAAACGCTTACAGGACCATACAAAAGAATCTTTAAAGTGTTGCATTATAATAGATATGAAAAAGCGAGTATGGTACTATTTAGTACTATAGACAACCTTATTGACACTTTCATGTATCTATTTTGCACTAATAATACGTCAAAATAACTTTTACATTACTAGTATTGTAGCAGTATCGAAAACACTATTACAGCATCAATCTGTACTATAAAAGTACCTTGCACAACCATTACGTAGCCTTTTAGCTTCTTAAAAGATCCCTCAACATCGCTATGGGGCTAGTTCTGTTATGAAAGTTATGAAAACTCTTCTATGGTACTAAATAGTACCATAACGACTCCTGGCGCAGTTGCTAAATAACTTAATTCTAAATAGCTCTATAAATTTGTTTGTGCTACTTAGATTAAAGTGTGACATAAAAGCACTAAAATTAATAATTTATGGATTATTTAGATCTATATTATTTATTTATTTTATTTATGCATTTACTTCGGACAACAATGATCCATATTGTGTTAGTAATACAAAAAAGACTTATATTCTAATGTTAGTAGTACAGATACGTATTTAAAACAACATTTATGAGACCACCTTAGTGAGTCATGTACTTAGGAGGCAATTCATGCGAACAATGATTCCGCATGAGATGCCTCAGCACAGGAGCTCTCGGGTCCTCAGCCACGACATTCAGGATGCTATTGCTGCTCCCCCGCATCCTCCTCACCAGGGATGCCATCCGTACGCGATTGGGCAAACATCCCCGACGCACTACAGAAACGAGGGAGTTTCAACATCATCCTGAAAACATTGTTGTATTGGACGCGCAAGGCATTAAGCTTCTCCCGTGAACAGCTGAACTACAGACTTCCCGCGTACAGGCCTTGACAGTACGCTTTAAACAAGGTCATTTTGACCTGAACGGAACAGCGAGAAAATCTGCGTGCCAACATGTTCCCCCGTACCGCCAACGCCCTGCGCTCCCTCTCCACGTCATCATCGTCTTTAAGGCCGTCGACAAGTATATGGCCCAGATATTTAAATTTGGTTACCTGCTTTATTTTAGCGCCGTTCAAAGTAATTGAAGAAATAGCGTCTGGGCACTTGCCAGCGGCCCTGAAGTCCATGAACTCGGTTTTCCTCACATTGTAGACCAGACCATGTGATGCAGCGTATCTCTCGCAAACCTTCAGCATCTCCCTGATTGACCTCGCAGTCGGGCCCAGCAACACCATATCGTCCGCGTAGCTGATGTTGTTCACACACACACCCCCCACCCGGCAACCGACACGCATGCCGCTGAGCTCGACTATGAGGTCATTTACATACAGGTTAAACAGCTTCGGAGAGGACAACCCCCCCTGTCTTACCCCGCACTCCAACCTGTACGTCTTTGAGAGGCGACTAGACCACCTAACACCATTAGTCTGGTTCGAGTACCAATATTGAAATATTTTCAATAATTCCGCCGGTATACCCCTGTCCTCCATTTTTCTCCAAAGCACTTCATACGAAACGAGATCAAAGGCTTTGGAGAGATCCAAAAAACAGGCGTATACTGGAGTCTTCCGTTCAGTGTAGTATTGGACAGTGTGCTTAAGAGCCAGAATCGCGCTTTCAGTTGACAGTCCCGGTCTAAACCCGAACTGTGCGTCATGTATGTTTATGTACTTATCCAGACAAGACTCAAGCACAATATCCAATAGTTTTGCTACAGTTGTCGCGAGAGAGATCGGGCGATAGTTCTCTTTGTCCGATATGTCACCTGTCTTGTTCTTCACTATGGGCACCACTGTAGTTTTCATCAAATCATCCGGTAAGTATGAATGACTAATGCACATATTGAAGAACATGGACAGGACCCTCGGCACGTGCACGCCAGCATACTTTACGTGCTCAATACTGAGCCCATCGTGGCCAGGAGATTTACCTCTACGCATACTGTTTATCACTTTTTTAAGTTGCTTCACTGTAAATTTAAGTAGAGGTTCCTCGCCCGCCACGGTTGGCCCACTATCTGGAATAGTGGTCGAAGGACCCAGAGGAGAGCGTACTTTAAAGTGCTTCATGAATAAATTGGCTATATCCCCTGGGTCATTTCGGCCATCAACATTCGCAGGGAGGCCAGGCTTAAAGTTATTACGAGTATATGATATCATATGACTACTATCCATAATGTAACACTACAATCTCTAAATTAAACTTTAACAATACAGTCTCCTGTTTTCGGCCCGTACATAAAATGCACAAAACGCCGAAACGTAATGCCAACAGGCCAAAAGTCGTCATTCAGAAACAAATTCAAATTACTCTTTGAAACAAACAACTTATAGGCGTTATATTTTTGTTTCGTTCTCATTTTTATCATTTTCAAGGAAACATCCTCGCCGGTCTTATCCTTTATGTAGCTAAAAATGTCCTGCTCACAGGTATCCGTAGAGATGTTACAAATAAATAAAGGTACTTTTATGACGGCAGCTTTAAACTTGCCGTCCGGCGCTGTAGAAGCCCGGCCTTTTTTACCGATTAGTTTACGAGTATATCTCCTTGCAGCTTTTGACTGAACAACTTGCCATTCTGAATTCTCTTTGCTTACCTGTGAGCAGTTCTTAACAACCTCACTAACATTTTTATTTAATAACAAAGAAGGCAACACAGTACTAACAGCTATTTTTGAATTAACACTAGGCACTATAACGGATTTGTTTCTCGAAGCGCGCGCGCAGTCGAGCTCATTATCTGATGCATTCGAAACCGCAGTACCTTGTGGCTGGGCCTCACCGACCGTCGCCGTCGCCGTCGCCGCCACCGTCGCCGTCTCGCTCTCGCCCCCACTCCTAGGACTAGAACCATTGCCGCTTCCGCTCACACGGCTTGCGTTGTTCGGAACCTCCGTCCTGACCTCCACGTGTCTATGAAAGCATTCTGAGTCACTGTCTCTTACTACTTCTTTATTTTTCTCACTCACCCGCGGCACTGGTAAACTACTATCGCGCGCACTGATGGGTTGAGTAGTCGCGTTCGAGATTGTTTCCTTTAAAACCGGCGATCGACTGTCATTAGTAGCAAACCGTTCCAATTCGTCAGCGTAGCTCGGCTGCTTCAACATCGCAGGTAACGGCGAAACCACGGTGCTTGCTGGGGCCTCCACGCATACCTCCGATTGCTCTGTCTCGCTTACACCTACACTGCCTTCGTACGTTAGACTCGCCTGACCGTCGGTCTCCCTTGCACCTTTCGAAACCACCGTATTTGAAGGCACCTCCACGTGTGTTACTGCGACCGCCGCCGTTTCGTTTCGTACGCGAGCGACAGAGACGGCGAGATCATCGTTTCCTTTCGACTTCGCTTTAGGTGACGAATGCCTTGCAAGTGACGGCCGTCCGTTAACTTTTGAAACAGCTGATTTTATAGGTACATATTGTGGCACATAATTAAGACCAATGGGTCCACTATCAAACTCAAAGCTATTTTGTAGGCGAGCACCTCGCTTTTTGTATACATTTGCACTTGATGCGAAATCATCGATGATCGATGCGTGCTTCATATGCTCAACCTCTGATTTGACACTATTCTCTCTTCAAGAGCACACAGTTGATTTTTAGGCACAGGATATCCCTCAAAAGCCTTGTCACATCAATATGGTCAAATGTGACCGGCGGGAGTTTATGCAATTCCTTTCCTACAAAAACCGGAAAAAATTCTGGATCAGCACTTTTCATCAGGCTAATAATGTCTTCAAGATCTCGAGACATTTTCTTCTTCCACTATTTTCGACGAGTGGGCCATCTTTTTCGCATTCGGCACCGATTCAACGAGCAATGTTTTGGCCTTCACAATTTCTGCATCAGAAAAAGACGTGGTGCACAGCTGATGTATACTTTCTTCATCCATGAAATCATTACAGTTCGCACACTTCACTATATTCAAAGATATTTTTAGCCTTCGCAAATGAGTCACCGAATAATGATATCTACGCGTCCGCGTTCACTGGCGCGTAGCACTGGTTTTCATATTAGATTATCAGTATCAATTATATCATTAGTATCCCTAATTTGTTTTGGTGAAAATATAGCCAATGTTTTCTGCCATGATAGCACATTAGCAGCACGGTTGGAGCCAATGTGTACTATAGCAGCCATATTCGGGACAAATCCTTATTTTATTAATTTAAATTTAATTAAAACACGAAAATTATAAGGGCGCATTGTCAAATTTTAAATCAGCGTAATGATTTTATCGATACAATTGTTTTCGCAAGTGCAAGTTATGGCAGAGTTACGATTCATGATTGTTTTGTAGTATGTCCTTTTTATTAGGTACATGTTACGTTAAGCAAAAATGGCAAATTACATTCGATATATTTTGTTTTCTTGGGGAACATTCACACAAGTGTGATAAAAAAGATCACTGGAATCTTTTACGGTGCAAAATAGCACTATAATCATGTTTTGGTTACTTTTATAGTGCACATTTGTGACATAAATGTTGCAGACAGCACTATTTTAGTCCTAAAAAGCGTTTCTCGACACTTTTACATTTTGACTATAGAGCTGATGTATCACCGTGAGAGCCTTTATGTAATGCTTATGGAATGCTTGGAAACATGCTAGTCTTGCTCCATAGGACAATTTAGAGTCTGGACAAAATCAAACTGGTTGCTAATTTAGTTGTATATTTTATTTTTTGTATGTCATAGATTTTTACACTCTGTGATTGCTTGGAATCACGCACTGACTTATTAGTATTACTTGTAAAGATGTTAGGAATATTGTAATATCGTATACTTTTACAATGTTTGTAAATATGTGAGCACCATGTACCTATCACATAACTGATTTATTTGTCATTGCTCCATTTATAATTTTTTTTTGCCTTTTGTGGGACAGTAATCTTATTGTGGGTGCATGGTCTTCACATATAATTATATAATTCATGTATACAAAATATTGTAAACATTTTTGAAAAGAGTAACGGTGGAGTTTCTTGCCCATTCTTCTCCATACGAAATCTACCTTTTGGAATGGGCAACTAGAATCAATTCTATTTCTTTGTTTGTTTTTCATTGACGTTCAAAAGTGCCTTTTATGTGCCTATTTGAAATAAATTATTTGACTTTGACTTTGAATGTTTATAGAATAAATCAGTGATAAAACTGGCCTTTTTGGGGTTCTGTAAACGTTTACAACACCATTATAGTACTAATCATGAACACTAATTAGCATGCTCCAAAACGTTCTCAGGGCTTTTATAGTATCAAATTTTGGGTGGATGTTACTTGGGTGGTAGCCATTTTCAACTAAGCAAAAGGACAAACGGGATTAAAATTAAACTGCGAGTCGGGCCAATTTCTTTTTGTAGGAAACTCGTTTAAACGAATCCCTAGGATTTATCTGGTAGCTCCGGTCCTGCGTAGGTACCGCGGGCAGGACGGTGGCGCGCACGAGTGCGATCCTACATAAATCGAGCGGCGCACGGACGCACCAATATTTTAAGGTGAATGTCTTCACCGTAATTCAAGTCCCCGCGGAGCCGGAGCAATCGCTTTTCGATCCAATTTATACGTATGTATACATAATATATTATTTATTTGGATTGCCAAGCCAGGCGGTGCGCGGGGTGGGGGGGGGCATGTTGTCCGTCACGTTCCTGTCTCGTACAAAACGAGTACATGCTCGGAAACCTCCCGCTTCTGGGATCATATCGATACTGTTCTAAAATATAGAATACAACTTCTTTGTACAACTGAGTCGTACTATACCGATAGTGTTTAAAGGTGACCTTGAGGACAGCTCTCTGCGCCCTTTCCAGCTGTATCATACCTGTCTTCGAAGCCCCTCCCCAGACCGTTATGTCAAATGATAATATTGACTGGCAAAGAGAGTCCTTTATTTATTTTTATTGTTTCACCAACAACTGTTTACACTGGTTTTATGCTGAAAGTAAGATGCAAAAGTGTGATGCAACAGTGTAAAAATCACTTGCAGTCACAAGTCATATTTTTGGAAACGTCTCCTAAAGCCCTTTATTTTGACGAACTAAAAACTTTTTTCACGACGTTACTTATTGGGTTCTAAAGTCCGCCATATTGATATTTGTGAAACGTCACCTTTCACCTATTAGATTAGGAATTTCCTTCAAAATCCTTCGGATTGCGACATGTCATCATCTGCCTAGCCTTTTCCCAACTATGTTGAGTGTTTTACACTCCTCCACAACCCTGTTACTGGTTAATACGATACCCCTAGGTACAACTGTTCGTCAGAATTTCGGACTTCTGACAACCCGTAACGGCTGTCAAAGACCTACAAATGACAGCCGGAACCAACAGCTTTACGTGCTTTCCAAGATACGGAGGAGTCTTGGTATATAAAGATGGTCCCCAACCACGGACCAACCGCGGCAAGTATAACTTAACCTGATTGATCGACCCGTTCGCCTGTTATTACTTGGCTACAAGTAAAACGACATGTAAATCATTAAAATTCATCCACACGTCGGGATGCTACGAGAGAATCTTACATACATAACTACTTACTTATGTACCATACAAATACCAAACCCTTCTTGTCGGTCGGACCTTTTGACGATTTCTATTTTTACCGACTTCAAAAAAGGAGGAGGTACTATGTTCGGGATGATTGTTTTTTTTTTTTTTTTTTTTTTTTTTTTTTTTTTTTTTTTTTTTTTTTTTTTTTTATGTGTGTTCACCGATTACTCCGCCGTTTGTGAACCGATTTAAAAAATTCTTTATTTGTTCAAAAGCTTATACTTCTGAGGTGGTCCCATTATCACCAAGTCAGGATCTGATGATGGGATCCTAGAGAAATCGAGGGGAACTTTCAAAAATCGTAAGGGCAACTAGTGCATTCCTTAATTTATTCATTAAGTATTTTACAGCACTACAATTTTATGAAGGCCTGGAGTCGATCTGATGATGGAGCCGAAAGACAGTCAAGGGAACTCCTCAATGGTTTACAGCAGATACCTCGTGTTTGGGCTTGATTAATTTGTATTGATAAAAACTTTACACTTTGATGGGTTGTGACTGTCGTTAGGGGTCTGATGATGAAGACGAAAGACAGTCGAGGGAACTCCTCAGTGGTTTACAGCAGATATCTTGTGTTTGGGCTTGATTAATTTGTATTGATAAGAACTTTACACTTGGATGGGTTGTGACTGTCGTTAAGGGTCTGATGATGAAGACGAAGGACGATTAACGGAACTCCTCAACGGTTCACAGTAATTACCTTGTGTTTGGACTTAATTCATTTATATTGATAAGAACTTTGCAACCATATAGGTTGTAAGTGACATTACAGATCTGATTATGGTCACCTTATAATATGATGATGAGGGGAACTATACAGTGTAAGCAAATGTATAGTGTTCACCCTTATATTCTTGAGAAGGCACGGGAGTCTCATTAGCCAGCCGGTTTCGTATAACATCTAAACGATACTTGCGCTGTTCAGACGACTCGCCACTTAATCGTTTTTGAATAAGATTGAGTCGGCAGATCTTATCATATTTTGGCGACTCCTGTGACAAATGAGAATGCATGTAATTTCTCATCTGAGATAACCTAGCATGACAAGCTAACGGTGATTCTTGGGAACCGGACATAGCACTCCGTTTGCGATTCTTAGATAGGCGTTCTTTTTCAGCAGTATTAGTCTCTTTAATTCTGTTTTTCTTCATGCGGGTGGCTCCTTTAGTTGGTCTACCCATGATTACAAAAATCAAATTACACAAAAAATGGAAAAATAATAAAACTTTTAAAAAAAAATTGACCGACTTCAAAAAAAAACAAAACAAAAAAGGACTACTGTACTAAAAACCAAAAGACAAAAGTACTTCTTTATTAATAAGAGAAAAATAAAAAAATAACTTTAATTTCGGAAGTCGGTGTCTTTGCTTTTAATTTTAGTTTTTGGCCACCGACTTCCGAAATTAAAGTTATTTTTTTATTTTTCTCTATATTATTATAAGAGAAAAATAAAAAAATAACTTTAATTTCGGAAGTCGGTGGCCAAAAACTAAAATTAAAAGCAAAGACACCGACTTCCGAAATTAAAGTTATTTTTTTATTTTTCTCTTATTAATAAAGAAGTACTTTTGTCTTTTGGTTTTTAGTACAGTAGTCCTTTTTTGTTTTGTTTTTTTTTGAAGTCGGTCAATTTTTTTTTAAAAGTTTTATTTCTAACTCTGTGGTGCTGCGTATGACAGCATCATGAATGTTTTGTTGTGATTTTTTGTGATAAATTCCAAAATATTATTGGCTGTGTTTCTGGTTATATTTTTGGCATTTCTGAGTGACTTCTCCTTTCTTGAACTATGGATCTTCACATTACAGTTTACCTGGACTACAATAAAAATACCTATAACTCACATCTCGGACCACTCTGATTTTGCCTGGTTTCTAACCAATGACTATATAGCCTCTTGACTGCTCATGCGGGCGACTCAGGCTCACGACACATAATTATGTTGAATAGCACTGAAACTAGATGGAAATACGAGTGGCCATTTTAGTTTTGACCAGTTATTGGATCTCTGCACACGCGGGTATTTTGATACCTTTTAAAACATTTCTGCATAAATAAAAACAATTATGAGTTCCTGTTCAATTAAAATGGTGTGGGAAATCCTCTAAAACATCCAGCTATAAAAAGATTGGATTACTTTTCATGGGTAAGTAAAATAAATATTTTATTAAGAATAATTGCAGGGCTCAAGCTAAACTGGTTGTTTACGTAAAATGGCACAAAAATGTACACCGCGTTGATGTCTTTTTGAAAAGACTCTTTCTCTCACTAGGGTATTGCAATAAGTCTGTCTCTTTCTATCTGCACTTATACTGTAGAGTGTTGTGACAACTTCAAAATAAAGTCTATCTAAGTGGATAAAAATTACGATGTTTCCTAATGGAAAAAAAGTAACATTAAGTACCGTAACTGAAAGAATAGTGAATTAATGCAGCTCACAGGGAAAATTGGTTTCCAAATAAATATAGCATTGTTTGTTTAAGGCATTTCACAGCAGATTAAAAATAAGACGTAATAGCAATGTTAATCCCTGTTGGATAGAACAATAAATTCTCTTAAGTGAAATTCAAATTTAAATAATTTATTGTTCAATTAGGATTGTAGACGTCGCTTTTATCGATATCGATATTATAGTTGCAAAACTGACTTGTGCATAACTATGTTTGGAATTTTCGTCCTAACATTTTTGCATCGGCCAATCACAACCGCTGTAATTTCTTCGTCCCCCGGCCCGCAGTAGTGAGTCGTGTGCCTAGACGAAATCGGTCTATCAGCTCTCAAGTGGTTTAATTCACTTTGTTTCTAACGAAGATCAAACGTTCTATAAACTGGGACATAGCAAATGAATCATTTGGAATAGTCGTTAGATTTGAGTGAAATTAAATCTGCTGGAAGACAGTGGATTAGTCTGCAATCAACAGGTTTCAATAGATTTTTAAGTCATCAGATTTGACATTTATATTTCTATGAGATTTGAGAAGGATCTTATGTCCCTTCACAAAGTTTTACGGCTAACAAAAATATACAGGGCTATGAAACACTATTGAAGCTTCTTATTACATTGTGTTTCATTTGTGTCCATTTCTGAGCTAAGCTTGTATGAGAACGTTATCCGTCTCATTTAAAACTTACTTTGACACAACTAAAATCGAATTTGACAACCGCGCCTCGGCTTGGTACTTCTTTTCCCTACCCCGTGATTTTTTTTGGAGCCAGAGGCGCGCAGGTACGGCATCGTCGACGTGTTTTTTTATGGAATTTTTCAGTATTTTGTATGGAAAATAACGAAAAAAAAAAAATTATCAACATGTTGAGGATTAGGGGTTTAAGGGCTTTTTAAAGGGGTTGAAATTTTCATTATTTTTGCGATAGGAGACACCGTTTTTGAGATATAAGCAAAAGAAAAAATAAAAAAGATACAGTACTGTTTTGAAAGTCGAGGTGTTTGTTTGAATTTTAGTTCATGACATCTAATTCTTTCCACCCATTTTTAATCACGATTATAATTATAACAATAATAACCCCACCGCTGTATCTCTACGTTGACGTCGTGGTGTGGCTTGCGCGCTCCGAACTCTAGGTCTGTGCCGGTAGAGTTTACTTTGCCGGGACGGGTCTAGGATGAGGAGCCAGACCAAGAGAGATACAGAAACCCGCAGGGCAGCATGTGGCGAGCTGTTGGCCAGTGGCGACCCCACGGACCCTATCTCCCGTGAGAAGTCTTGTTCCTCACCTCTGGCTTGCCTTTATTGGCCGGCTGGAGAGAACACTGACGAGGAACAGAGCTCCCACCTCATTCTTGCCTTCATTGGCCGACTTGAGTGGAGACTCGCAAGAGCAAATGTGCTCGGAAGAAGCAAGTATTCCAGTAAGTGCTCGTAGGGATCTTGACCATCTTCCGGGCTCTGGGATTGTTTTGAAAGCCGTGAAATACCTCTCCACTCCTCAAGCACCTCAGGAAGTGTTGCCCTCTTGTCGCTACGACACAATGTGCTAGCGACTGTTTTCGGGGGCCCATTATTGAGTGTGCAAGTCACCGCCTACCATTTTATCCGTGTATATATAAAACATTGATCAGGCAGGGGCCATAGTCCTTCTATAGTTCAAGATAACCAGTTCACTTAGCGACCCAAACCTATAATCCAGCATCTTTGTTTCCATATTCTGCAATAGTTCTACACCAACCGGGGATTGTCCTTGGGTGCACGTGCATAGTGCGTACGGGGATAATCGTCGGTTGGTGCCTCATTCCACTTAAATTTGTCTAAGGGGCCTCTGCGAGTTGGCTTCGGCCCCTCACACGCCTTCCAAAGGTCCGAGACCCTAGGGTCCTGAGCAATGTCAAAGACAAAATAAAAATAACATTTTTTTCAAAAAATAACAAGGCATAAAAACTAGTACAGTTTTGCTAAAATGTAAATTATGTTCCTAAGACTTACGTGCCTGAACTAGGTTATCCTGTGTTTCAGGCGAGAAGAGCTAAAAATAGAATTATAAAATAAATAAATAATAAACAAGTTAACTCTTAGTTTCTAAATTTGACAAATACTTAAGAAAGTAGGTACATAAGTATTATTCACTTTAACACGGTTAGTAAATTCTCTGTATCTTCGTAAGACATACTTTGGAGAGCATCCTTGAGAATTCTCTTACAATTTGTGTAGTTCAGGGAACAAATGTTGGCTTTCGAGTTTAGTCTATTATAGAGAAGAGGACCGAAGTACAGGTAAAATTTGGATACAAAAGCATGTTTTGTTGTATTTTGTGGACAAACTAGGATATCTTTACGTTTTTTATTAGTATTTGCAGTGCTGTAGGGAAGAGCTGTGTGCTGCTTTAATACTATAACCATTATAAATAGTTGTCGAACTGTTAATACTTCACACGATGTGTATAGGAGGTTAGTAGGGAAAAGGAAAGGGCGGAAAGTAGACACTTTGAGAATCGCCCTTTGAGCTCTCTCGATGGTTAGTAACATTGATTTACCCGCTCCACCCCATGTGGTAATACAGTAAGTTAATATTGATTGACATAGAGCTAAGGATACTTGCCTAACGACTTTTGGATTTAAAATAGTCAGATTTAGTTAGAGGGTTTTAGTTATAGAACAAAGTTTTTGGTTAAATCGTCAAATTCAGAATAGCATTTTCACTAAATTAAAATTCAGTGCCATCTTAGTGCTGTCAAACTAAAATATAGTTAAGTTGTGTCACTTTAGTCTATTTCAGAATGGGAAATCGTCGTTTGACAGGAATAAACAAAATTTTAGCGATTTTTAATCTAGTTTCGAGAATTTGTGACAAGAAAAGGCACGTCAGTAAAGTATGCAATAAAATAAATAAGTTCGTATATGTTCTATTCGAACTCTCAAAAACATCAGCGTTAAAAACCGTATTATCTGCATACTATGGGTACGTCGATTCTGTGTTGAGATATTATGGTCTTATCACCTGGGGTTACTCAACAGATAGTCAGAGAGTGTTCATCGCACAGAAAAAATCATCCGCGCCATAGCGGGAATACGCCCATGGGAATCTTACAAACCTTTTTTCAAAAAGTTCAAGATATAAACCCTTCCAAGTCTTCTTTGAATGCGCTAAGTTTGTTAACATGCACCCGGAGTTATTTAAAAAAGCTCATGAAATTTTCCCAAAAAGTAATAGGCACAAAAATAGAATAGTTTGGCCCATAATTCCTAGGACAGCATTATATAGTAAAAATAGCTATGCAATGTGTGTTCGTATATTTAATGCTATACCGGAAAATATTAAAATCCTACCAGCCAATAAATTTGCAAGGTGTCTTAAAGTATGGTTAGGGGAAAAGAATTTTTACTCAGTAAATGACATATTTAATAAGAGGTTGGAAATTAAATAACAACCATAATCATTTACGCTCTGACTGATATTAACCTTTTCACCGCCCATGTACACAGAACGCGAACGACTCGCCAGCGCCAAGCTATAAATGTATAACGAAATATATAGTAAACAGTAGTGATGAGGTAAAAAAATAAAATAATATAATTTCATTTATCGATAGGAACGTACCTCGCCTACTTCAGGCTTTATTTTATAAATTTACGAATATAAATAGAAACTGATTCAATATTTCCATATTTGTTTTATTTCACATTATCGTGAGTAAGAAAAACAGTATAAATATTAAAAAATTAAGAGAAAAATGCATAACTCAATTAGAGCTATGTAAAATGTGGTACATCTCTAATTGTTTCATTACGTCATCTGTTGACTTCATTTCAAGTCCTTGGCGCTCAGAGCACGTTATATTCAATTCTGATTTAAGGATGTCTATGATCTCTTTCTTTGATTTACGTCTACCCCGTGTTTTTTTTTCCTTTTTGATAAATAACGTTATTATTATTTTTACGTCTCTTGCCAATTCTCGGGACCCTGGGGTCCTGGACCTTTGGAAGGTGTACGAGGGGCCGAAGCCAAATCGCAGAGGTACCGGCCTCTGCAATTTGGCTTCGGCCCCTCGTACGACTTGGCAGGATATGAAAACAAAGATATTGGATTATGGGTTTGAGTGGCTAAAGTAAACTGGTTCAGAACGAATGAAAGACTATGATTATTATCTAGTTGGATATTGACACAGAAGACGATGATTCTGATTTACATCACCACCATCTCCACTTCCGACTCCGATTTCACACCTTGCACAATTTTTAGTAACTCATCAGACCAATTGTTTATTCATTTTATCTTATCACAAGCAAAGCGGGAAAGAAGGATGCGTGCGCGCTTTCTCGTTTATTTTCTGCACTATGCCAAAGTGACCTTGATACTCGTACGCTTATGACGTCACAGAACGACTTCTATAGTAGTCCGTGGCGCTCGGGGCAGTTACAACTAACTTTTTTGTAGAGATGGGAATATAATCTGGTGTAAGCCAAGGAAGTAACCTCGGACCTCTGCAGTTTATAATCATGGTAAACGATTTGCCCAAAGTCGTTAAGGATGCAAATTGTTTATTATTTGCAGACGATCTTAAGTTATCCATGGCTGTGAGGGGTGATGAAGACTGTGAACGCTTACAGAAGGCCATAGATAGCGTAGTTACTTGGAGCAAGGAAAACCTGCAATTCAATGCCCAAAAATGTGTCACTATCACTTTCTCGCGTGCACGTAATCCTATTGTACATGATTACAACATTGATGGGATGCCGATGATCAGGGTTGCAGAGGTCAGGGACTTAGGAGTTAGTCTCAACGCGGGGCTAACGTTTCGTGATCATATAGTCAAGTGCTGTAAAAAGGCCTACAGAAATTTGGGGTTCATTATGCGTACTGCTCGTGGTTTCACAAATATAACGGCGATTATCACTTTATATAACACTTTGGTGAGAAGCCAATTAGAATGCAACGCAGTCATCTGGGCTCCACATGAGACTAAATATAGTCTCATGTTGGAGCGAATTCAAAATAAATTTATTAGATTTTTATATTTGAGGCTTTATGGAGTATATCCCTTTTACCCGCTTATGTATCCAACCTTGTTTATATTAGGCATGGTTGGATACAATGAGCTGAGAGTTAGGCGTGAGTTCGCACTTGTCTCATATTTATTTAAATTAATTAGAGGCAAAATACATAACGCCAACATATTAGAGTTGGTGTGTTTGAGTGTGCCCGACAGATATGTATGGAGGCGACGGCGACCTCAGATGCTGGCTGTACTTCGTGGCCGCACTAATATGGTAAATTTGGCGCCCCTGACGCGGGCGCTTCGCACCCTTAACCTTGTAGCAGAGGAGATCGACATTTTTGCTTGTACACTGAGTGAATTCACAAGGATAACATTATATGTAATAAGTTTTAGAAAATAAGTTGTTATTATTAAGTCTGCTTCACTATTGCATTGGGTTGTACCTGTAATGATAGTTGTAAGTGATTAAAATAAATAAATAAAAAATAATTATCGACAAGGATTGGTAAACATTAACTAGAACTATTTAATTCCGGATCGGCACCCATCTGATGGTTAAAATTGGTAAATTTTCCCTTTGTTATAAAGTAGTTTATAAGTTCATATTTTACTGACCTCAAATTGATTTCGTTAGTAGTATTTATATAAATTTCCACGGGCGAAATCAAACAGTGATAACTTTCGCGTCCCATCACTGGCCGACTTTATATGAAGTCCTTGGCGTTCGGGGGACATTAAAAATGTTACGAGTTTTTGTTTTTGCCGATTTTAAGACAATTAAGGGCTTCTTTTGTGTGGAAAACAAAAAAACAGGGCGTTAGACAGTGCTATATTAAATAATAACAGGAAACAAAGCTTTTAAATAAAGTAAATTTATTTTTATAAGATATAACTCGTATAAAATGAAGAGCTTCTAATGAAGTCGTGGCGCTGGTGGCACGAAAATCCGGAACTTCTATTGAAGTCCGTGGCGGTGAAAAGGTTAAAGCTCAAAACACACACAAAGCGGGTGCGGAGCGAGAGCGGGTCGGGCGCGGGAGTACGGCGGGTATAATAATTTGTAATTCAAGGAATTATATGGACGTCCACACACAGAATGCGTGCGCGGGTCGGGCGCGGAGCGAGACGGGAGCGGGAGCCGCGCCTGCCGCCCGCCAACACAAACAGCGCGGGTCGGCAGCGTGTCGGGCACGGGAGTACGGCGGGCATAATAAATTGTAATTCAAGGAAATATATGGATGTCAACACACAGAACGCTTGCGCGGGTCGGGCGCGGAGCGGGAGCCGCGCCCGCCACCACTGACAGCGAGAGACGGGAGCGGGTCGGGGGCGGTTGTGCTATTCTGCAAAAATGTCACCATGAAAACTTAGGAAACTCAAATTGAGTAAATAAAATAAAAATTAATTTCATGCGCCAATATATTCATTCGTTTCTTCTTTACTTTAAACAGTTCTATTTGCAGGCTAAATCGAAATTTAAATAAAATCTTTGATTAGTTACCTCCTTCTCTCTAAATATTCTCCATATTGATGTCTTTTTTTATTTTTATGAATGCCATAAACCCACAACTCTTTCCATTTTTGCGCTCTTCTTTTTAAAATAAGTAAAAACAATATTTCTTCGTCCGTGTCCGAATCACCCGACATTTTCACACTGCAACCGTTGCCGCCTGTCAAAGTACGACCGCGTCTCACCCGCTGCCGTCCCGCGCCGGACACGCGACCGACTCGCTGTCGCTCCGCGCCCGACCCGCTGCCGCTCCGCGCCCGCGCTCTGTGTGAACACGATGAACAGCGCGGCTCACGCGTTGAAAACGACCCGACTCGCTCCCGCCCAGCGCCCGCCTTGTGTGTTTTGAGCTTAATAGTATTTTGAAAATGTATTTAATTAACAACATTCCTTCTCAATTTTAACTTTAAAGGATTATGAATGACTATAATAATAATTATAAACCCAAATGTTTGCACGTCACATTATTATGACTAAGTATTAAGGATCTGGATTATTTATGTTAAGACCGAAATGGTACCAATACTATGTAGCAAATAAATTGATTTGATTATTTTGATTTTGAAAATCGTAACCAATGAAATATTAAATCAGACTTCTGAAATAAAATAATGGATTTATCACACAGATCAAGACGCATAAAAAGTTAAATTGTACGTACTTATGTACAAGCGCGGGATCACTGCGCTTGGCTTTTAATTCTCATTGTTTTCACCGAGTTCACGGCGCCCTGTGCTTTGTTGGGTTAGGTATGTTGAATATGCGGAATATGCGGAATATGCGGGATATACATTAACAAGTCGACCCGAGTTAACGCATAAATGGAGCACTAGAAGATAGTCAAATTAAACGCGGCATTATTTTGTATAAAATATATTTAATAGTCACTCATAACATAGTACGTATTACGAATACATGCGTAATCTTACAACTGTGGACGTTCTCATTGTACATTGTAAAAGAATAATTTATACGTACGATGAAATTATTTCTCACAGCATTTCTAATAAAAATATAATTCTTCGAAACAGTCGGCGGCTTGTTAAAAGCATTGATTTAAAATAGGACAGCAATTTATTATCTAAGTATCTTAACACTGTATACGTAAGCGATATAGTGCCGCGACACCACTTCGTTTCAATCGTGAAGAGCGGTATACATTGTGTGACTGACACTCATGGCCACCATCAGGGATTTTAATTTTGATAACACAAAAAAATTGTTGCTAATTACAGAAAATTTTCGCCAAATATTACAATTTGTCGGTCACTGGTTCAAAAGTTATAACGGTTTATAGGTGGCCGGTCTGGGGAACATCTCCCCAGCTTGCTTGGCCCGAAAAAGCTAGGTCACTTAGCAAATATCTGTTTTCTCCCGAATTTAGTTGGGTCTTAGTTTAGAAGATATTATGAGTTCAATACGATATCAATTTTTAAGGTATAGTCCAAGAGCTAGATCGAAAAGTTTACGCGATCTAGCACTTGGACTATACCTTAAAAATTGAACTCATTAATATCTTCTAAATAAAGACCCGACTAAACCTGTGACTTGGGTGAAAAATACCGACTAATTAGCGACAAAATTTACAAGAAAAAAGATCTTCGCTAGGTGCCCTAGCTTTTTTGGGCCAAGCTGGGGAGATGCTCCCCAGATCGGCCAACTATAAACCCTTATAACTTTTGAACCAGTAACCGACAAATTCTGATATTTGCCGACTAATTAGCGACGAATTTTTTGTGTTATATAAATTAAAATCCCTGATGGTGGCCATGCCAGTGTCAGTCACACGTATACATTGACAAGTCCTCGAAGTAGTCACCGACTGATATACTAGGCAGTAGCGGTACGGCTTTGTGAATTAAATATTATAATAATGATCTACGACGGGTTGATAGTACCCTGCACGAGACGTAGCTCTTAACTTAGTCGAGTATGACGTCGTAATCAAGGCAATCTATTGTGCACAATCCAGTTTACTAGCACACTGGATTGTGCACGATAGATTGCCTCATACAGCTGTATTCATTCATATGCTATAAACATCCAGTCTTGTTCTAAAAATTAATAATATTCATTTAAAATATCTTGAAATAAAACACACTATAAGTTGGAAGCCATGATTAAATAATTTAGTCGCTATGGTGTATTACTTAAAGCACTTTATTCATAAATTGTATCTATCTAGTAAATACAAACTAGCGCCCTCTGTGTGGCGCGCACCGCGTCGCGTGTCAGCTCGCGGCCACAGGCCGGCTTCAGACTTGTTCGACTTTGTGGACATACCTCATTGGGTGTTATTATGATTTACTGTAGCACTCCACGTGACGTCACGATTTTACCGTCACAGCAAACTAGGAAAACAAAATGTATATTTCATTCAACGTCGACCAATAACGTCATCTTGAATTGCCGTTCCACGTCAACAAACGTCATTCTTCGTACCGTAACGTACCTTGCTACGGTAAACTATAAAAGCGCCAATTGGCAGCAGCAGCATTCTCACAAGTGATGCCTCATTTTTAGCACTAAAATACCATCGATTTGGATATATTTTTGGCATCTTTATGATACAGCCAACTTTTCGAAACACGACGTAACTTTGACCAGTCTGGCATATACTGATATCGAGTGCTAGAGGTGTTAGTAAGTTGCTTTCTGCGCGCCAATTCACATCTTACCACGCAAATCATTATAATATATAAGGTGTATCTTTTCATACAGGAAATCTCTTAGTAGTAACATTTTTTTATTTTACACTACAAATATATCTCGAATTATTTTCAAAATATTTTGAGGTCCGCCTTCCAATGTAAACCCGATACCCTGTTTATTAAGAAAAGGTTTGGAATGAAATTGGAGCCTTTTAAATTACACCACTTATTATAGAGTGCCGTAAGCATAGAATTGCAACAATATTTAAGTAAAAGTACACTGAGCGGTCATCGAGTGGCGGTCGCTATAGCAATTGCTTCAGGTAAATACCAACTAAACAAGATATAACTATACATATCGGACGCTAGCGTTTGCACCACTCACACATACATCCACTATATTATGTACAATTTTACACATTACTTAAAATACACAGTAGCGTTACGCCCCGTAATCATGATACTTAAAAGTTACGCAATATTGGTGCAGCGACATGATTCGTGTGCTGCCCTTAGTGTGAGTTTCTTTAAACTATCTCGACCTTATGCATCGACCGCGTTCGGCGCTCCGATTGGCCCTTCACTGGCCTTCACTGGTGAAGGGCCAATCGGAGCGCCGAACGCGGTCGATGCGTAAAGTCGAGATGGTGAAAAGAAACTCGCAATAGGGCCTCTGGACAGGTCCACTCACTGTGCGGTTCTTTCCTAAAAATACCATTTCAGACATCAATCTAAATAGTCTTCACATAATCTGACCAAGATTATGTCTGGACTTCAAAAGAGACTGTGACTTCTGAGTTTGTTTCGACCTTTCTTCTCAGAGTAGTCAGATAGGAAACGCCGAACTCATCTAATTTTTTTATGCTTGCCATGTAAAAGTGTTTGTAAAAACCTACTTACACAAAAAAAACATTTTTCAAGTTTCACACTCAAACTGCTAGCAACATGCTGCCCGTAACACAAAAAAAATGTTGCTGAAACAATGCGCGACTTTTGTTTACGACGACTATGGGGCTTTGCAGAAAAGCTACGAGTTCGATTGTTCATTAATTAGTAAGGACTCAATGAGATTATACAACATGTAACGGAATAAACGCAAGAGCTCATACACCCCAGTTAGAATATTAAATTATAAGACTAAAATAATATCTGTAATTTAATTTAATTAAACCATACCTAGACATTTTTATAAAATAAACGTCCTGACTAAACATGAAACGAGGATAGCTATGAACGTATTACAAATTTGGTTATGCATTTAAACAGGCTTTATCGTCGCTGTCATATCAAAATGTCGTATTGTTTAAGTACCTGTTTCAGGAAACACAAAAAACTGTTTTTTTTTATAGTACTGTGTAAAAAGTAACCTTTTTTTTTGGGAAATTGCATAAAAAAAACAATAAAAAAACATACGACATTTTGATATGACAGTAACTTTTTTTTTGGGAAATTGCATAAAAAATACAATAAAAAAACATACGACATTTTGATATGACAGCGACGTTATATACAGGCTTAAATTTCCTTAAATGAAATATTTTATTACCTTATTATGACGCAGTGGTTGTAATTTCAGTTAAATAAAAGATTTTTCATGAAAAATTAACATATATAAATAATGACGGAAATAGATTCTGAAGCCGATTGTGAGCAAACTACTTTCAGGTCTTGCGCTTATTCTGTTACACGTTGTATAAGACTTTATATTCTGACAGACATCGATATTATACTGAGCAGCTGCGCTTTGACACATCAGTAAGATTCATAAACATCAAGGTAGTGACCATTTGGGCCCGAGCGCCCGGATCCTTGCCTCCGAATTGTCGAGTAGTTCGTCGCGACCGCTAGAACTCGGCCTGAGATTGTGACGGACCGATGTGCCGGCAATACAAAACACGTTTGATCTAGTCACCACACTGCCGTCGCAACAGCGCCGCTCGCCCGGCTCTTCTTTTATCTATCATAGTAGTATTATAACATACTAAAACGCCGAGTTTGGTCGCGGTGGACAAACGATCGCCGCCGCCGGCGCCGGGACGTCACGTTTGGTTCGAATAATCTCGTTTCTCGCTGACGTCCTGTTGATGATGATACTGACGATGGCGGTGGACAAACAGCCTAAATGAGTGGCGCGCGTAAGCAGTTGTTAGATAAATTCTTGTTGGAAGACATCAATTTCCAGCTGTGGATTGAGAGAAGCTGAGGGAAGAATCTGTTCTAAGATGAAGCGATACACTCTAAATAGTTCCTATTATTATCATACAATTTAACGAGTATTCGTTTAGTAACTTTCAATGAGATAATATAAGCTCTAGGGGTAACAATATACCTGAAAATTTGAGCATTTACAACAAAAAATTCTTAATATTTTTATGTTAGCGACGATCGTTTTCTCTGTTAAAAGGGATATGTGATTTAGGTACGTATACTTACTAGTAATGAAATATGGACTCACTTTGAATTGATTATAATATTTAGTTTAATAAAATACTGAAGTTTCTTATTTATTTTAAAAGTGTTTAGAGATATGTTTTCAATTACTTTCACTAATGAATCGCATATATTATTATATTTGTTTTTTATAACAATTTTATCTTAGCGTTGATTTTGCTTACTTCTAATTATTTACAATTTAAAATATAAAATAATTGAGCATAGCATATTATATTTTGTGATAAATATGTATTTCATTTCGATGTGTGATTTGAATAATATTTACTAAAGTATATATTTAAATTTATTTGTGAGTTATTTATTGCTGGGTGAGTGTTGGCAGATTTGTTTCCTGAAAGTAGGAATGATGTGGAATAAATTCGAGTAAAGTGTGGATGCGGCGTTAACATTTGTCTCGAGTGATACTGTAGTTATTCAGATGTAGTGAGGACGCGGCCCGGTAAGTCACGAAATAGATAAGAACAGAAAGTCGGTTTCATAGAACGAGAAAAATCAGGCGCATGCACAAAAGGACACGATCTCAAACGAATGCCGGGCGTGAGTTCGCTCGCTGTCGCTCCACGTAGACGTGTGTGTATGTGTGCAGCGCGCGCTAGGCGTCGGACTCGCGCTCGCGCGGCGGCAGGCGCGCCAGCGAGTAGGTCTCGGGCTGGAACGTGGGCGGGCACTGCAGGTGCGGGTAGTGCGCCCCCCGCCGCGCGCCCCCTGCGCCCCCCGCGCCCCCTGCGCCCCCTGCGCCCCCTGCGCCCCCGGCGCCCCCCGCGCCCCCCGCGCCCCCTGCGCCCACCTCGCCACCCACGACCGCCGCGCCGCTCCAACGACTCCGCGCCCCCGTACCCATGGGAGAGCCGCTCGCTGCAGTATTGCGACTGGAAACATAACATTTTTCACATAGTATAAAACAAAATCACTTTTCATGTTTGTCGGAGTGACCGCATGCGCAGTGACCGCATGCGCAGTACCCGCTATAAATCAAAGCAAAGGCCTACAGTGATCTATATCATAATATCTTTATCAATTAGAGCATTATCTAAACACATAAAAGGCACTTTTGAACGTCAAAATTTACGAAAATATATCTACGTCTATTGTATTTTATAATGGATTTCCGCAAAGTCACGCCTGAATCAATTAACTACCATTGGAAGTCTATTATCCAAAACATTGGAAGTCTATTATCCAGTGAAGTTTATCGATGGGTTCCCATTTTTATATCAATGTCGTGAAAGTGGTCATCTTCGGAAGACCCACAGAGATCGTACTTCACGTTTTGTTTTTCCGTAGTCACCAGTTTGTTAGTGATGTCCGTTTTAATTTGTAAAACCTTTCTTTAGTAATATTTCTCATCGATGTCATCCTTGAAATATGCTATATTCATCTTCTAGGTCCAGCAATAGTTCTAGCTCTATGTCTGCTTTCGCAGTCTTGCTTTTGTTTTACTAGCGAAGACAAGTGTTTCTTCAGGTATCTACAGTTTTTCGTGATGAGGAATCTTTGTGATAGTTTACAGTGATAATGTTTTGATGTTCTCGAAGTATGTTGACTGTACTTCTAGTTTATCCATATTGATGCTTCTTGTTGGTACCATTGTTAGATGGTTCAAGAGATCTAGCAAATCGTTGACAGTGTCAGGAGAGCGTTGCGTAGTGCCACGAAGGCTATTGCTTTGCTTGTAGTCTTCTCCGTTCTTGGGGTTCCGTAGTCAACAAGGAACCTTTATAGTTTCGACATGTCCGTCTGACTGTCTGTCCGTCTGTCTGTCCGCGGCTCTTAGTACTAGATAGCTGTAATTTGATATGGGTATACATTATAAATCACGCCGAGAAAGCGGTAAAATATAATCACGAAAAAACTTTTTTTGTTGTGTACTTCCCCTGCACGTAAAGTGGGGATGTCTTTTTTTCTCGTCTATCCCATGGTGTGGGGTGTCATTGGAAAAGTCGTTCCAAAATATTGAGTTTGTCGAAACCATTTTTAGATTCAGGGATCCGTTTGCGAAATAGTACGCTTTAAAGTGCTAATTTTTGTAAGAGTCAAGTGTTCCCTCCACCTGCCACCTAAATAGTTGGTTTCGGATATGTGAAAAAATTCACGGCAGTATTATCTTTAAGTAAAAAGGAAAACTATCACAGCTAAGTAGGCACTACAAGTTACCGAGTAATAATCGACCAACATACATTTGCAGTTGCAAAAACATGGCCATGCCCTTACATTCCGTATGGGAGAACAAGTTTTTCAACTACAATCTTAAGTTTGTTCTCGGGCTAAATTGACCCCAACTACAGAACCCTTCAGTGTGCGTGGTTCGACACGCACTTGGCCGGTTTTTAATCTTGAAATCGTTATCTTCCTAGATTTTAAATGGTCAATGAAACTCAGCACCCTTGCGCCTCGATTACGGTATTATGCGACTTTTCATACAAAATAGGAGAACATCTAAACCGATCTGCTACCATAAAGAGACACAAAAGCACCAACTATCCGGCTCGATGGACCATAGCATGTACGGTTCCAATACTTGCCGAGTTGTTGTTGGTGAGGTCGAAGTGCGTAAAGAAAACATCACTTAGTTCACTTAAGGGGCCGGCGCACTATGGGACCAAACAGTATTTTCCATCTCAAAAATGGGTTTGTCGAAAGTCGTAAATCCATAGATTGTTTTATGGTTTTATACTCTCAAAAGATGGAACTTACGAATAAATTACAAAATATAAAAAAATATAAAGTTTTACGTTTATAAAATGAACCTCAAACATTGGGCATAAATATTTTCATGCCAATTAAATTACCGTTAAGGGAGTTCAACACATAATTATTCGGAAGTTTTCCAAGGAAACATACTAGTGTTATACATCATTAGATAGCTTAGAATATACACTTTGCAACCACGTTCAGTTTTTGTAAAAAAAATATTTTTATTTAATTTTTTAATATTTTTTTAGTGAAGTAAAGAAAATTTAGTTTTTGTTAATTTCAATTGGAGTTTTCGTTGTTGCCGAAAGCAGCCGGTGTCAAGTTAATTACTCTATTAGAGACCTTATCTACTCAGTAATATGAGGATTTAAAAAAAACTTGCGCGTTTTTTGCGCCAGAGGTGATTTTGAAGCAATAATGTCAATCGGGGAAAAATCCTCGAAAATTACGGTTCTTCTTTTTTATTATGAAATATTATATTTAGTTATTATCCTTTGATGTCTATATTGTTTTTTCTATTTCTATGATAAAAACATACATTTGCAAATTAAAAAAACTGCTATTATATTTGAAAGAATCTTCCCATGGCAATTTTGTTTGGGGTGGTCACCTTAACCACAAGTATGATAAACTATATTGCTGCGGAAGTTCTATTTATCTGTTGTGGTAAATAATTACAATCAGTACTGATTACACTATTTCGATGAGAACTGTTATAATCAATTGTCCCATGGTTTTTGCACAAGGCACTAAAATATTAGTCCTTTAAATACCCGTGTATGTTCAGCATACGATTCATCAAAGTGTTCAGATACTTCTTTTCAATAACAATTAACGCATAAAAAACATTATTATCTAACAATGAGTGAATTCGTTTGTGTTCGACGCGATCTTTGTGATCAAATAATAAAAGGGAAAAGTACTTCAGACCTCAAAAAATATTTATTGGAAAATTTTCAACTATCGGAAACTGACGTTAATACTGTAATAGAGAGTATTCAAAAAAATCTAACATCGAGTTGCAACCAGAAATGGACCAAAGCTCAAAGAAAGCCGGACCGGTTCGAGAGCCTATACTCAAATTGGTTAAATGGTGAGTTTAAAGTATCATTGAATTCTTGCAGTACCTCAACCACTGTAAATTCTGGTTTGAATACTTCTGGTGAACGTGGAAGACCAACAAAACAATATGACGAGTGCTCGGAAAACACAAAGAAACGAAAAAATATGGAGCTGGTCCAGGAGTATGGAATGGAACATGTCCGTAACACTTATGTGCAAGGTTTAAGATCCATGGGGGAAAATGACGAAGCGTCGATTGTGACTATTATCAGAAATAAGGAAAAAGAAGAGAAAAAAGTTATTCTACAAAATATACTCAATCCAGATAACGCACTTTCCTTTACAAAAGAGGAAGCATTGAGTATATGCATTGAAACTGATTTAACCAAAGCACAATATGCGTACCTAAGAAAAAGGCTCGTTGATAAGAATTTAAGTTCTGTATTGCCTTCGTATCAAACACTAAGTGAAGCAAAAAAGGCTTGCTATCCGCCTGCATCCAGCATTACGGTGACAAATATAAGCGCAAAAATCAACCTGCAAGATCTCTTAGACCATACAGCCTGCCGTATTATAAGGATAAAGTCAGGATCGACTTACAATCGTCTCAAGCTTTTCACTAAATGGGGATGTGATGGATCCTCCGGGCAAAGTGAGTATAAACAAACTCTACCGGAAGAAAACGAACAAATATCGGACGCTAATTTGTTTATAGTGTCCCTTGTACCACTGCGACTAGTAGACGAAGAAACTTCTACGGTCATATGGAAAAACCCTACTTGCTCATCTGTTAGATATTGCAGACCAATTTCATTAGAATTTGCAAAAGAAACTCCCGAAAAAACTACAGCGGTTGTCAGTGAAATTGAAGCCAAAATTAATCAATTGATTCCAACTCTTGTGTCAATAGAAGACAAAGTCATCGAAGTTAAACATCAACTGTTTATGACAATGATTGATGGGAAAGTTGCTCAAGTGTTGACAAACACATCATCCAGTGCTACCTGCACTGTTTGTGGAGCAACTCCCAGACAAATGAATGATCTTTTAAAAGTTACAACGAGAGTTGAAAATGAAAATGCGTTTAAATACGGATTGTCGACGCTACACGCATGGATAAGATTTATGGAAATGATCCTCCATATTTCTTACAATTTAGGTTTTGAGAAGTGGTCTGCAACAACTCCAGGAAATAAGCAACTTAAAGAAGACAAGAAAAAATTTGTCCAAAAACGTTTCCGAGAAGTGCTTGGCTTGCATATTGATAAACCACGTCAAGGTTCCGGTAATAGCAATGACGGTAATACGGCAAGGAGATTTTTCCAAAATTACCAATGTTCTGCAGAGATAACCGGAATTGATGAAGAAATAATCAAGAGACTATATGTAATTCTTCAAACTATGTCATCGGGATTTCCTATAAACGCAGAAAAATTTGGTCAGTATACATTGGTAACCGCGCAATTATATGTAAGCAAATATAACTGGTACTACATGCCATCTTCGGTCCATAAAGTACTTATACGTGGTGCTAAAATAATAGAGCATTATGCAGTTTTGCCTATAGGACAATTATCCGAAGATGCCCAGGAAGCTCGAAATAAAGATTATAAGAAATATAGGTTACATCACGCTAGGAAGTGTTCCAGATCAGCAACAAACGAAGACGTTCTGCATATTTTGTTATATACATCTGATCCTTATATATCTAGCTTAAATAAACCAAGTTTTCTAATATCCAAAGAATTATTTGACGAAGCTAAAGAATTGTTGGAAATAGAAAGTGATGAGTAGGATAAGTTTAAGTAATATTTTTTTTTTGTCATGTAACTGTTTGTTTAATAATAATAATTTAGTTTTAAACTTATTTTAAGCATAAGTGTAACTTTTATTGCTATTTTAATATAACTGTATGATTTTTTGTATGAAATTTCGTATAACTTTATCTTTGTCATTTTTTTTCGGAAAAAATATTTTTTTTAGAATGATGATGTTTGATTTCTTTTATTGCCTAGATATTCACAAATACGTGAAAAAAAAATCAAGGAGATAAATCACAAAACAACAGAGTTATCGATTTTTGAGATGGAAAATACCGGTTGGTCCCATAGTGCGGCGGAGCATCGATCGCAACTACGAATCGAGTGCTACAAATTTTGCGCTAGTGTGCCTGTCGGAGTGATACATACAGCTACCGTGAACTGTACGACCACGCACATATTTTCATTAACATGACATTTGCTTGACGCCATAGGGGTCTACCCTTTATAGCAGAACTTTTTATGTCATAATATTATTTTGCATAACAGCGCATAGCATAAACTTCATTTCGCAGAAAATCGTTTGGCATACACTCATTTATAATACATTAAAAACGCATAATTTTATAATTCAGAATCATCTTTAGGCATAAAGGAGACTGAAACGATTACATACAATTATGGGCCTAGGTGTAAGAAGATGAAAGTGGTGTCAATTAATAACTTATATATTATCAAGCTTTCACTGAAAATTCTGCGGATTTTGTCAATCTGAGAACAGAGATATAAGAGATAAAGAGATAAAATCCAAAATAACAATTCCAAGTCAAACGTGTGAGCGATCTTCGGTGTCCAAGGTGAAAGCAAGGGTCTTACAAGGTACGCAGGGTCAGAATCCGTAAAATACAAAGCAGTGGTCGTGAAAAATGGCGAATAATCGGGAAAGCACTCAAAACGCATCGGAAAACACTAAACGAGTGAGCAAACAAGAACAGTCGGCAACTGTCTAGTGTCAATGTCAGTCAGCTGTCATGTCAGTGACATAGACTAAAAATATAAGAGAGATTTGAATCGATATGAAATCGATAATCATTAATATTGGTTTTTCAGTAATTAATTGATATTTGATTTATTAATATGACTGTAATTATATGCACTATATTGCATATAAGTATATATAGTGCATTTAATTACTTCGAGTTAATTGTTTAGTGCAAAAGTTTTATTTTCGTAACTGTGTAATCGATTATTGAATCGATAATCTCACGAAAACTATCTTTCTCATATTTCTCCGCTTCCAGATTGAGAATTGAAGTGATTTTTCATATTCTTAGATAAAAAAATATGTCTAATTTTTTAGATCATATCTCAACTTATTACATTTGGGCCCACCGTTTTCCATCTCCTTTCATATCCATAATAATTAAAAAGTAGAACCATCATATTGCAGAAAGTTCACTGTCAGAATCGTCTTTTGGCATACATTTCATATCGATAATCATTAAAAGGTAGAACTATCATATCTCAGAAAGTTTACAGTTAGAATCATCTTTTGGCATACTTTTCATATCCATAATAATTGAAAGACTCATCTATCACACACCAACTATAAAACCACCTGCTCCTCAGCTCGCGGGCCGCCTCGCCCCTCCCCGCCTACGCGAGCTTAAATTACACTCTAGGGGTAGGGCACACAAGACTACGTGCAGTCGGTTTTGCAGCGATTCGGTTCTGTCACTTCACTAACTTTTGTAGTACACATATAAGGTTAAGAATATGATTACATTTTATAGAAATGACAATAATTATGCCTAATAAAATTATTCCAAATGAAATTCTGCCATCGTCTTAATATGCCAAGTGAAATTATTCCAAATAATCGTCGCTCTAAATAAACGTTATGTGAAACGAAATTATGCGAAATTAAGCTTTGCCAAAAGTAATTATGCCAAATAAAATTCTGCCATCTTAAAAGTATGCCTTTGTAAATTCGGACATATAAACATTCGGCCAAACAATAATTATATTAAATGATTTTTATGCCATATATATATTCGTTTAAAGAAGATTATGCCAAGTGTGTTATGCCAAATAAATTTCGGAGCATCAAAATTCTGCCAGATAGAGGGAACCCACGCCATAGCACTACTAGCTATTAAAAAATTATGATAAATTTGGATGTGATCCGTAATACCAAAAATTATGAATGTTTTTCCAATTTTTTTTCGATACTTCTTTTTACGAACTTGATAATATAGGCTATGTTTCTGCTGAAACAATATCACAAGTATTGTTGTTTATAATACAGAAAAAACAATATGAAAACATGTTATTTACGCTATAAGAATTTGCGAAATTCAATTCGCTACAACTTCATTTTAGTTTCATTTTAGTCTTTAATTTTAGTTTTTTGGAAAAAAAAAGATGTAGGAACCTAGACAAACACTGTCTCAATTCGAATAACGAGACATTATAGTGGAAATATGCTCAAATTGCAAATGATTTAGGTATTACGTTTGTATGGAGGATTCATCCGTCGTCGCGTTCTTAAGATTTATTACATAATAATTGTGTTTACAAGTAAAACTTTGACGATTTTCTAATGTTAATCACCGCATAGCAGTAATCGCACTCATGGATTTATTGTAAATAATTAGTTATAACATACCTGTCTATGGCAAGGTGTAGATGTTGGTGCGCGTGCGTGAGCGGCGTGTACTGCGTGGCCGACTTTAACGCCGGTGTCACGTCTGCGCTCGTCGTGTGCACCTAAGGATATACGTTGTACATATGTCACGCCTGTGTTGTGGAAAAGGAAAAGCAGAAGTGTACGGTACATCCACATTTCGTCAGTTATACATTATATAAGTCCACGCAAAAGATGGTGAGCCTATTTTCATTAAACAAAGAGAAGCCCTTCGTAACGTAGGCTACGTCGAATTGCTATTAGAAATTCCTAATGGAAAAACGGACCGAACTTATATCTCTCTAAGAGTTATGTTCAATAACAAAGCGACCAGTGTACCTTGTCGTTCCTGCGCAGCGAGTCGCGCCAGCGCTCGGGCGCGGGCTGCGCGTGCGCAGTGTGCGCGTGCGGACTGGGAGAGTGAGGCATTTCGTCGAGGTACACTATCTTCTCGTACCTGTGACGTAACAGCGTCAGTGTCATTACAAAGCCAAAACTCAAGGTTCGTGTCTAAAAACCTTGTCCAGATCACAGATGTTGCGAGGCAATGCTAATCTGTAAGGTGACACGTACGGCCTGCAGCCCGACCATTTCTCCGAACAAGATCTGTCATTTAGTTTATTGTTGTAATCATGTCGTTTTAATCAGTTGTGTGTGGAAATAAACATGCACTGACCCATCTTTCCCCCTGACAGAGACGGGTTTCCCACCACCCGTAGAGCTGGCAGTAATGCTGCCCTCGCCCGCACACACCTCACCGTAGATCACGTCTGGAACTGGACCAAACAACAAAGTTACTTAAATACAATCTTGAACAAATCATAAATGAATACTATCAGTTGTACAATGATAAAAAAACTACCGAACTGTTTCATAGTCCGATTTAAAAAATGTAGTGGAACTTTAGATTTTAGACACAATTTTCAGACACCAGTAGCGTCGCACGGAGCCACAAGACCATTTGAGAAATTTAAAAACGAGGCCATAAAAAACAAACCATATGAAAATCCTGTTTTCATGTGAACACCGGTCATTTGAGGCGAATAAATCATTTTTCACAAGAAAATATGAGATCTTATTGTGTTGACTGTTTAAAAAATTTTACCGACCGAAAACTGTTGCATATGATGAAAAAGTTGCCCAAATACAGAAATTTGGGCAACTTTTTTCGTGCGAATTTGAAAAGAAGTGTTTTTATTTATACAGTTTTTTTCAGCTATTCCTTAAAAGACGGTTATCGGCTGTAAAGTTTTTATATAAAAAAAAAAAATCTTTTTGTAATCCTTTTTATTTCGAAAATATATCTTGTGTAATTTAAAAGTTATTGCAATTTTAGAAGTGTGGTACTAAGTTTTGACGGCCAGTGTAGATTTTTTAACTTTAAATAACAGCTGTTAAGAGATTCGGCGACATAGTAAAAAAATATTAGGAGGACTTCCCCGACCACGGTAGCACATTTTTTTTCGCTGGTTGGCTTTGGGTTTTGGGCCCAACGTTGTATGAAACGTGAATGGTCTCCTTTCTATTGTGTCTCGTGACAGTGACAGTCAAACTCCTCAAAGCGTCAAGCACCGAGCGTTTGCCGGGCGACTACTAAAACGTTGTTTTCGTTGTTAGAATTATAGGTGACATTCAAAATTTCAGAAAACAGTTTTTTTGTAACCCTGGTAGCCATACAAAAGATTAAAAACCGGCCAAGTGCGAGTTGTACTCGCGCACGAAGGGTTCCGTACCATTATCTATAAAAAATACATCAAGAACAAACTTAACGACGGCGACCTGCTGCGCGCTCGGGGGGGGCGGGGGGCGGGGGTCGGCGGCGCGACCTGCTGCGCGCTCGGGGGGGGCGGGGGGCGGGGGGCGACCTGCTGCGCGCTCGGGGGGGGCGGGGGTCGGCGGGGCGACCTGCTGCGCGCTCGGGGGGGGCGGGGGGCGGGGGGCGACCTGCTGCGCGCTCGGGGGGGGCGGGGGTCGGCGGGGCGACCTGCTGCGCGCTCGGGGGGGGCGGGGGGCGACCTGCTGCGCGCTCGGGGGGGGCGGGGGGCGGGGGGCGACCTGCTGCGCGCTCGGGGGGGGCGGGGGTCGGCGGGGCGACCTGCTGCGCGCTCGGGGGGGGCGGGGGGCGGGGGGCGACCTGCTGCGCGCTCGGGGGGGGCGGGGGTCGGCGGGGCGACCTGCTGCGCGCTCGGGGGGGGCGGGGGGCGACCTGTTGCGCGCTCGGGGGGGGCGGGGGGCGGGGGGCGACCTGCTGCGCGCTCGGGGGGGGCGGGGGTCGGCGGGGCGACCTGCTGCGCGCTCGGGGGGGGCGGGGGGCGGGGGGCGACCTGCTGCGCGCTCGGGGGGGCGGGGGTCGGCGGGGCGACCTGCTGCGCGCTCGGGGGGGGGGGGGGGGCGGGGGGCGGGGGTCGGCGGCGCGACCTGCTGCGCGCTCGGGAGGGGCGGGGGTCGGCGGGGCGACCTGCTGCGCGCTCGGGGGGGACGGGGGGCGGGGGGCGGCGGGCGACCTGCTGCGCGCTCGGGGGGGGCGGGCGACCTGCTGCGCGCTCGGGGGGGGCGGGGGGCGGGGGGCGGGGGGCGACCTGCTGCGCGCTCGGGGGGGGCGGGGGTCGGCGGGGCGACCTGCTGCGCGCTCGGGGGGGGCGGGGGGCGGGGGGCGACCTGCTGCGCGCTCGGGGGGGGCGGGGGGCGACCTGCTGCGCGCTCGGGGGGGGCGGGGGGCGACCTGCTGCGCGCTCGGGGGGGGCGGGGGGCGGGGGGCGACCTGCTGCGCGCTCGGGGGGGGCGGGGGTCGGCGGGGCGACCTGCTGCGCGCTCGGGGGGGGCGGGGGGCGGGGGGCGACCTGTTGCGCGCTCGGGGGGGGCGGGGGGCGGTGGTCGGCGGCGCGACCTGCTGCGCGCTCGGGAGGGGCGGGGGTCGGCGGGGCGACCTGCTGCGCGCTCGGGGGGGGCGGGGGTCGGCGGGGCGACCTGCTGCGCGCTCGGGGGGGGCGGGGGTCGGCGGGGCGACCTGCTGCGCGCTCGGGGGGGGCGGGGGTCGGCGGGGCGACCTGCTGCGCGCTCGGGGGGGGCGGGGGTCGGCGGGGCGACCTGCTGCGCGCTCGTAGTCGGTAGGACCGATGCCTGCCAGGGTTGCGGGAAAGTCCGAAAGGGACACCAGGACCTTGGCAATAGGCAACTGAAGGAACACGGGTGGGTTTTAGTCAGTAAAAGTCTGACACGCCCTCCCGCTCCGCCCAGAGCGAGAAGAGGTCACTTGATGATTTCCCACCCCAAAAAAAAAAAGGGGGGGGACACTTGACTATAACAAAAATTAGCACTTTAAAGTTTAATATTTCGCAAACGGATCTTTCTAGTGCAAACAGTCTCTGAACTAAGCCGTGGACAGACGAACAGACAGACGGACATAGCCTTAGTAATAGGGTCCCGTTTTACCCTTTGGGTACGGAACCCTAAAAACAGAGACAGATCGGTTACATTTTTTGACATTTTTTTAAATGCGCTCAACATGTGACGTGAAAAATGTTAAAAACTAGTTTTTTGTAATAAAAGGTTTTGGTCGTACTATTTTTAATGGCCAGGTGCCGTATAATGGAGTACTAAAGCCACCATTTTTCCAGTGTGCGAGAGAGAAACGGAAATATACAAGGCCGCTAGCACCATCCCGTTTTCGCAGCAATAATGACGGCAATAATACTTCATAATACTACCCATGGCCGTTTTATGAAACTCCTTTTAAAATTTTTTTTTTTTAAATGTAATTGCTAGTGTCTGTCAGATTTTTGATTCGGTCTGTCATGTTAATATGATGGTTGAATGTCATTCTGCGGCATTGACATTACGACGCACCTATGTAACCCCGAGTCAGTAAAACAGATTCTATCGCGCAATAAACAGACAAAAACAGACCTTGAGCTGAAGAACATATTTAGGATGTGCTGTACATACCGATGTTGTCGAGCCTCTGCATCAGGTCGTGTTGCGCGGCGGCGCGGTTCTGATGCTCCACGCCCATCAGTACTCGGTTGGTGTACAGTTGTCGCCTCTCCTCCGCTTGCTTCTTGAGCATGAACTGCTCCAGGGTCACGAATCCCACCAGGTTCTCCGTCTGCAGGCATTTGATAGCACACGTTAGTGTCGAGTTACAAGGGTTATTCAACGTAGGTACGAAAAGCGTGAGGACACGGTGAAGTGACTCGCGGTGTCCTCGTGGTCATCAAAGACTGTATAAAATGACCATGTGAATGTTTCCCCTATCATATCCCGTCAACTCCTTACATCTTCTCTATATATATAATATAATATATATTTTTTTTTTTGTATTATAATTCTGAAAATTTGTTTGTTTGTTTGTTTGAACTCGCTAATCTCAGGAACTACTGGTTAGAATTGAAAAAATATTTTTGTGTTGGATAGTCCATTTATCGAGGAAGGTTTAGGCTTATAACATCACGCTACGACCAATAGGAGCGGAGCAATGTTCCATAAACGGGAAAAATTATTCCTTTTTAACAGCTTCCGTTGCGTGCGCTGCGTAAACGGTTTAAGTAACGAAAATAACATGTATGATGGAATTGTTCCTCATTAAAAGTTCTAAAAAAAAGTCCACGACAGCATATGTCTATCTTTTAAGATTGACTCACTATAACCTTTTTTTATGGTAATCAAATTTGTTTGAAATTAATGCATTATTTGAGAAGGAGTTTTATCAACATAATATTATTAATTCTTATTCAAATAAACAATTTTAACATCAAGGGTATATAAGTAGCAGTAAAATACTTTTTAATTCATTCAAATCAGACATTTAACTTCAAAGTTATCACGAGATCAAAATAAAAATGCAATACGCGAACCGTTCGACGCCGGCGCCGCGCCGCCGGGACTTTCCCTACTCTAGAGAGGAGAGGATGGGCACACGGGTAGACCATGAGCTGGAATAGGACATAGGATACGATTTATCCCTTTATTCCCACGGGATCGAGACCTACGCGAGTGAAACCGCGGGGCACAGCAAGTATACGTATATTAGTGAGTCTGTTACGATGTGCGGAAGAGTACATTTAGAGGCTGTGCTTGCCGCGTTCCGGGCGGGCCCTGGTCGGGGTGCTAGTCTTTTGGTTGGTAAATAAATCATGTTCCGCCATCTTTCGTCTGGCTGATTGTTCGCTGCAATAGCAACCTCATTCCATTTGGAGGTTTGACAGGTCTCTATAGCGCAGCGGTGAGAAATTGTTTTTTTTTGTACAGTCTTTATGATGAAGAGGTCTTAGCGGACACTGGTGTACTATATTCTACCGATCGCCGCGGTAAAGAAGAGTCTCGTAATTCCTCTACAGCAAATCCTCAGGATTTACGAGGTACATTTACACAAGTAAATTTTTAAACAAACCTAATAAGAAATGATTCACTTACTACAGAAGCACTTGGCATCTATTCTTATAAAAAAATTAAAAGAGTACTAATACTGACAGCTGGGACCAACGGCTTAACGTGCTTTCCGAGGTACGGAGGAGTTCCAGTATGTAAAGATGGTCACCCATCCACGGACCAACCCCGGCAAGCGTAGCTTAACCTCATGGATCGACCCGTGCGGCTGTTATTACGTAGCCACGAGCTCCTCAAACCGCTACAAATAAGTATTTAAGTATTATTACTTCAGCTTTCTTGACATCTACTTTCACATCTGGATAAGATGTGAAAATAGATTAGAAGCAATTTTGTCAAAGATTTCAAGTAATATCTGTAGCAATGCAATTTGTATTATTTTGACATAAAAAGGTTATACATTATTTATTTATTTCACCATAAACATTAAGCTTCGACCATAATCGATGTAATTAAGCAGTAAATAAGAATATTAGACAATATTCAAAATGTAAAACAACTACTGAACAAGTGATTATATTAGGTTAAGTGTGGGCAGTTTGTTTACATTACGCATTTTTTTTTTTTTTTGTTTTTAGTAAATATTTATTGAGGTTACAGCTTAAGTATTCATTTTCTTTACGAAAAGAAGATTGAAACCAAATCTCAAATTTTAATTCCTAAATAATAATATTATTACTTTTTAAAATAATCTAAACATTTTTTATTACGGTTAATATTTTGTAATAACTCCCATTATTCTCGATACAGTCAAGTAGACGTTGAATTTTCCCAATTGAAGTCTGGTCTTTGATTATGCAAGCCAGTTCAGTGTTGAGTGCACGGTTAATAATGACGAGTTGAATAATTCAGCAAAATGTCTCGTTGGTATGAAACAATTTGTTTCATATTCAATCACCATCTGACGTCACTGGGCCTCGTCAATTAGCACCGGCCTTCCATTTCGCGCTAGCCTAGCAAGGCTACCATCTTCCTCATATATCTTGACCCACAGAGTTACAGTATTTCTCTAGATTAGAACAACATAAATAGCATTATATTTATTACACATAATAATTATTTATCATTCACTAATCGAAATAAATAATCTTTCACATTACCTTTTTATATTTTTCTTTTCTTTTATTTAAACCTCATAATTAATTTAAAACCTTATTTAATAAGGCATCTTCTGATAATAAGGATTAATACTGCCTTTGATTTAGATTTATGTTTAGTAAGATATGAAATATTTAAATGATCACACTCACACTTAATCCGTTTTCATATTTATATTATATCCACTTTTACACAGCGCAATAATATTTGTCCTCGCTTCAATATTTATATTTCACTGCATTTTGAAAATAATAAGCACAACACCGCTAGTAGATTTAAAAACACTCGTCACCAACAATTCCTAAATAACCACGAACCAACAACTACCTTAATAGGTAGTTGTTGGTTCGTGGTTATCACCTAATGGTGAATACTCTTATAAAACGAACTGCATCTGTCTACCTCACAGAAATCGAAATAATTTACTTAGTTATCTGCGGTCTACCCACAAAACTTTAATTATTTATGTGAACAAGACGAACGAGACAAAACACTAATGATTATCGAACTACTATTAATAATTAAAAAATAATAAAAACAAATACTATTTAATTATCAAAATACTACTAGGTATTATAAAAAGCTAACAAAAACTATAAAAAGTAATTATAAAAAGTAAACCGCAGGCGAGATTCGATCGTGGCTCGCCGTATGAGCACCTACTAAAGCACATTAATTACTGCCAGGGTTGCGGGAAAGTCCGAAAGGGATACCGGGGCCTTGGCAACATGCAACTGAAGGAACACGGGTGGGGTTTTAGTCAGTAAAAGTCTGACACGCCCTTCCGCTCCGCCCAGAGCGGGAGAAGTCAATTGATGATTTTCCACCCACAGAAAAAAAAAGCACATTAATTAACCACTGAGCTAGTAATCCAATACTATGTTGATTGAAATAATAAACTACTATCAGTTGCAGACAAAGTGAGTGTGTGTGCGTGTATATATTTAGTATTAAAACAACTTATAAAAGAAGGTCGTAAGTCAAATCGACACGACATTCCATTGCTCTCAGAGATTGGTAATCCACGTATGAAATCGCCTGTACCATAACTATTGTGGCGGTACCTACATCGCCACATTCGAACTACGCATCAAAGACCTGACGTCACACAAAAATCCTGACGTCACAAAAATCCTGCATCGCGCAATTACTCGTAGAGTTTACCGTGCAGTGAACATATATACAAAAATCCAATATCAA
The DNA here is from genome assembly GCA_949152455.1 of Lithophane leautieri. Classification (NCBI taxonomy): domain Eukaryota; kingdom Metazoa; phylum Arthropoda; class Insecta; order Lepidoptera; family Noctuidae; genus Lithophane; species Lithophane leautieri. Next base: position 531,240 of record OX424463.1, on the reverse strand, counting down.
TCATTGGGCAGTTGCCCGCCAGACACAACACCCGTCTGGTTGGAGGATCCTCCCTTTTCTATGGTGGATGAGTGAACTTTATACCCTGTTCCTCATACCCCTAAATTGGTGACCCCGAATATGAACGTCAACGCAGCCTTCGTGCAACTACTCCAGCGTGACGTCATCATCATCACTCCCGCAAGCTTTCAGTGAGGCGAGTCACACAGCCAAGCCAACACCCGAGGCGTCAACGGGTATCCTGACCACCAGCATGCAGCGAACGCGCATTCCTGGTCATCACCCGCAGCCTCATCACCCCGACCCACTGGGGAATCACCTCAATCACCACAATCGCCGCAAACAGTTCCGACCCACTGCGAACAATGCGGCACCCGGTTCCGACTCACTGGAACCACAACTGGCACTGGCAAGCATCGCAAGATATAAGACTCAGCCCACTATCGACCTTCGGTCTCCGAGGGGAGTGATGTGGCGGTACCTATATCGCCACATTCGAACTACGCATCAAAGACCTGACGTCACACAAAAATCCTGACGTCACAAAAATCCTGCATCGCGCAATTAGAGTTTACCGTGCAGTGAACATATATACAAAAATCCAATATCAATCATTGGGCAGTTGCCCGCCAGACACAACACCCGTCTGGTCGGAGGATCCTCCCTTTTCTATGGTGGATGAGTGAACTTTATACCCTGTTCCTCATACCTCTAAACTATAAAGTGAAAAATAAAAAATTTTACAAAAAAAAAACACTACAAAGTGAAAAATGGATGGCTTTGGTTTTGTATTTTCGTATTGTGCCACCGACTTTCGAAATGAAAGATGGAAGTCGGTTCCTTTTTTTCGTAAAAAGTTTTTTTATCACAACTATTAAAAAAAAAACTAGTTTATTCTTTTTATACAGAGACTAAAATATATAATTTTTCATCCCATGTATTCGAAAAGGACGACTTGGTTCGCCTTTAAGTACCCAAAGGTGGTGATTTCTATGAGAAACTTTTAGCGGGCAGTAATGAGTTTTTCTCAAACATGCTTGGAAATTCGAGCATTATTTTGACAACATTCTTCGGGATAAATCAAAATTGCTTTACTGGTAAAAAACAAGTGACGATGCGGCCAGCAAAGTTACTATGAAAATCCATACCTGGCGTGTTTAGCGGCCAAATAAATTACTATGAAAACTTATATCTGTCGTGTTATTTAAAAATGGAACGAACTTTTTACTTCAACACACGGCAACCAAGGAGGTAACTTATCAAAGATTTTATTTAAATTTCGAATTGGCTTGTAAATAGAACAAAGAAGAAACAAATGAACATATTGGCGCATGAAAAATGATAGTTGTTCGTCATTGATTCTGGAATTTGTATTTAATTTACTCAGTTTGAGTTTCCGCGCGTTGTTTGAGAAAAGTACTATACAAGCCTTGGCCGCAATCAGGAATTGATGGACTCACGCATGAGTGCCTCGGCTTCGCCTCGGCCCTCATTTTCACGATCGTCCATCAATCCCCTTATTGCTGGCCGCGACAGTAATGTACTATTTCCGCGCACTTTTTGTATTTGGAACATCTTAGTGTTCAGCGCCAAAGAAATCGTACGCAAATATTGTTCGAATAAAGACTGGCTGGTACGACGGCCCATAGTAGCGCCGTGTACTACTGGGAAGTGTTAGGACCGACGTAAAATAAAATCAATCTGCCTAGCCTTTTCCCAACTATGTTGGGGTTGGCTTCCAGTCTAACTGGATTCAGCATTTAGAGATTGAGGAACAGGGTGGGAAGTTCACTCATCCTCTATAAACGGGTGTCTTGTCTGGCGGGCAACTGCCCAACAATTGATGTTGGAATCTTGTATAATGTTGATCGTGCGGTAAATTCCCATTGCGCGATGCTGGATTTTGTGTTATTTACTACACAAAAAGATACTAAATTTATCGGAATAATTACGACTTCCGAAATTAAAGAAATTTTTCACTTTTTAGTGCTTTTTTTTGGAAGTCGGTTGTTTTTTTTTTCTGAATTATTTTGGACGTTACTAACATCGGTGAGGGAAAACATGATGGGGAAACCTGAACTTGTAGTTAAGAATTATAAGCCTGTAATAGCCAACCCGTCTTGATCAAGCTTGGTTAAAATATAAGGCACTTTTTATTTTCTCATAGTGGGTGATGAAAAGTAGAGTGTACCTCTCGGGCGCAAAATATATTTTTGGCTCAGGCGACGTACTTTGAATCCCTCGCTACGTTCAGGATTCTACTAAAGAATCCCTCGCTACGCTCGGGATTCTACTCTAGAATCCCTCACTTCGCTCTGGATTAAAAAAAGCGCCCTCGCCTTAAAAATATTATTTTGCTCCCTTATAATACAATCTACTATTTAATCCCTAGGGACTAAAAGTGATTTTAATTTGGAATGTGGATATTGTTAATCACCAAAGAGATCAATCACGAACATTGTGTGAACAAGTAACAGGCTGTATAATAAAATAAATCGCGCGCGAGACAAATATAATCGTAAAAAAATGGTGAAAAATTTACAAACGCGCGAAATGCGTTCCCCCTCTTTCGTAATTGTTTACTCAAATTCGGATTTTAGTAAGTTTTATAAAAAAAATGTGTGTCTTTAAGTACTGAGAATGAAAGTATTTTCACATAAAGGGTGATAAAAAGTAGAGTGTCCTCGGAAGCAAAGAAACACTCTCGTCTTGAAAATAGTTATTTGCTCCCTAGGCAAACCATCTACTACTATTAAGGAAGTGAGTGAGTCGTGTGAAGGGAAGTAACTGAAAGACGAGTCAGTTTCGTGAGGGCATCGAACGAATGTAGTCCTCCACTTCTCCTACGCGAAACTGTCGGATTGACCAAATTTTTTAAATAGTGCGGGAACGTTATTAGTATTATACTGTGTTCATTATTCTGAAAGTGAAATACTAACTGATTTGCTGTATCATCGTGTTTTATTGTAAACCCGCACTATGTATTCCGTACCACCGAACAGACGATGACGGCTCTATCGCTCAGCCATCGCTGCCGCCGCCGTCAGAATAAATAGCACTACTAGGACAATTCAACATTTAGGTACTCGCCTTAGGTTTAGGTTTAGGCACGTGCAGCGTAGGTTTGGTAACGAAGTCGCTCTTATCGAAGTCTAATAGGTTAGGGTTGGACGCGTGGATGAAGTTGATGGGCTTCGGCAGCCGGCGCGACTTGGGCCCCTCGTCCGTGCCCTCCACAGTGACGCGCGGCGGGCAGGCGGGGCCAGCAGGGCCCGCGAGGTCGCCGGGGCCCCCGGGGCCTGCGCGCTCGGCCGGCGGGGCCACGCGCCGGTAGCTGCGGTAGTGCTCCGTGGGCACCGGTACGCCCGCCTGCGCCTTCTGTGGGAAACGATTCCTTTACAACGACTACACTTCTGCGATTCGAACATTAGCGAGTTCTCGACTAAGAACTAAGCTAGTTGGACATTTTTACACGTGGATGTGTTCGTTACTATGGTTCGTGCGACACGTTCTTGTGCGCCTCACGTACATGCGGTGCGTCAGAGTGCTCAGAGTACAGAACTTAGGTCACTTGCAGCACTCACCTTGAGCTTAGCGTCGTCCTTGGTCTTGTTCCGGTAAAAGAAGCGCAGGTACTTGCGGTCGAGGCTGGTGGACGAGTGCGGTACGTTCTCGTGCGACTCGCTGCGCTGCATGCGGTGCGTCAGTTTCTTTAGCGAGCCGAACTTGGACTTATCCTTCTCCTTGTCGCGGTCGCGGGAGCGCTCGCGCTCCTTGTGAGGGCTCTCTGTGTCCGACTCTGTTTCGGAGTAGTCGGTTTCCGAGAATTGCTTCGATACGTCCGTCTGAAAGTATGAGTATATGTGAGGGTGGGGTATCAAGACCAAAACATGCAAAATTATGTCGCGTCGTCTTGACTGTTTCAATCTGTCTAGCCTTTTCCCAAGTAGTTGGGGTCGGCTTCCGGTCTAACCTAATGTAGCTGAAATATTTTGATAATAGAAAAAAAAGACCTTATAACAAAAAATACATTTGGCTTCAAGTAAAAACACTACAATAGACACAGAATAACAAACATTATTGAAAAAACGCTCGACAGCACCCAAGTCTGTGCCACCGTATTCCTAGACGTCGTCGTGCAAGCTTTTGACAAAGTTTGTCATGAGGATCTGATATCCAAAATCAGACGCATGCTACGTACAGAATTTGCAGATATTCTAGCTAGAGTCTTATACACACATCAACACGGTGTAGGGATATTTCATACTCAATTAAATAACTCGAAAAGTACTGGCCGCATTGGAATCTTTTATACACCGATTTGTTTGTAATTTATCTCAGACTAATTCCAAATTCAAATTTTTGAAAATTCTTTTGTTTCGGTGGCATAAAAATGTCTTGATGTGTAGGAGAGGGAATTTTCATTTGTGCGAAATTTAGAAAACAATACGAATTACGTTTAGTTACAGTTTTTTTTTCATTTTTAAACGAAAGATAAAGTTAAAATTGAGGTATTGTTCCAATTAGCCATGCAACGCCAACATTTGACGAGGGCGGAGATGTTACGAGCTGTGGGAATGCTGGAAGCTGGGTCTGTTCAGCGTAATGTTGCTGAGGCCATAGGGACCCACCAAAATGTAATTTCAAGATTGTGGACACGCTATCGTGCCACAGGTGAAGTAGCAGAGAGGCACCGGGGGCCAAGTCGCATCACTACCCCCAGACAAGACCGATTTTTGCAAATTACTGCGCGAGCTCAACCAAATGCAACGGCGACTCAATTGGTCCAAAAGCTGCGAGTGGAACACCAAGTGCTTGTGAGTGACCAAACTGTAAGAAGGCGACTGCATGAAAGCAATCTACGCTCTCGTAGACCACTCCGGGTCCCACCTTTACGGAGAGGCAATCGTGGACGACGATTAGAATGGGTTCGGAACCACGTGGACTGGGGCCGTGAGCAATGGTCCAATGTGCTGTTCACAGATGAATCCAGGTTCGGCTTCCATCCAGATTCACGAAGGACGCGTGTTTGGCGAGTTCCTGGACGATGGAGCTGTCTTCAGAACCCTCAGGAAGTTCACCCATACCAAGGAGGAACAATTATGGTTTGGGCAGGAATTCGTCTTGGAGGACGGACGGATTTCGTTTGGGTGCGGGGCAATATGACGGCAGAACGATACGTCCAACAGGTGCTGGGGCCCGTAATCTTGCCCCACAGAACACAAATGGGGCAAGATTTCCTGCTCATGCACGACAATGCCCGGGCACACACGGCGAGAACGGTAGCAGCTTGGTTACATACACACAATGTTAGGGCCTTAGACTGGCCTGCTCAATCGCCAGATCTAAATCCCATTGAGCATGCGTGGGATATGCTGCAAAGAAGAGCTCTGAAGGAAGTTCCTGAAAATCTGGCTACAGAAGATCAACTTTTTGCGCACCTCAGAAGGACATGGGACAATATTCCGCAGCAAGACATTGACAACCTTGTTCTGAGCATGTCGAATCGTTGCCGATGTGTTATGAACATCATGGGCGCTTTCTCAGACTACTAACTTCAAGTTTATAAACACAAATTAAATGATTTTTCTATTTTTTTCAGTTTTTACTCATAAATTAAAAGTTAATTCATATACGGTTTCCGTCTATGCTTCATTTTTTTTCCATAAAATCCTGAAATTTTAATCGAAGTACCTTAACCATTATTAAAAAATGCTAGAATATTAAATAACGTATCTTTTAAATATATACATGTCATATAAATAATTAACACATTGATAGTAATTCGCTTTTTTTTAAATATCCCTAGACCGTGTTGATGTGTGTACATATAAGTAACAGAATGTTAGCAAGAGGATGCATATTCCGAGCTGAAAACTATAAACGCTGCGGTACCACAAGGAAAGTGTTTAGGCCCAATCCTGTACTTGCTGAACACATGTGATATTCCAGAGCTGGAAACAACACCTAAGGACCTTTGCAGATGATACTGCTATTATGGCTACCGGATCAAGCCACAAAGAAGCAGTGGAAAAAGTTCAACCAGCTGTGCACAAAATTTATGACTGGACAAAAAAGTGGAAACTGAATGAATCAGTAATCTGGCAGTTTGAGTACTTTATGCGGCCTACCTAAATGTCCATTCTTTGGCATTGCTCGTCGAGTCGTTGAGCTCCTTAAGTTCCGAGTTGAGCTCCACTATTACTGACAAATGCTTGCACTGACTGGACAGATCCACTCAAATCTCAAAAGACCATTTCAGACACAAATCTACTTCCTTAAATGATCTGACCAGTTTATTTCTCAATTTTTTGTATTCACATTGACATATGAATTTTATACAACGTGTAACAGAATAAGCGCAAGACCTGAAAGTAGTTTGCTCAGAATCGGCTTCTGAATCGATTTCCGTCATTATTTATATATGTAAATTTTTTGGGTATATGAATGGAAATTTTCATTATATTTGCGATAGGACACACCATTTTCGAGATATAAGCAAAAGACAAGAAAAAAAGATATAGTTTCTAATGATTTTGCAACCGAAGTCCGTCAACTTTTTTCTTAAAATTCTGTTTTATAATCGACTATTTTGATTATAATCTGTGCCGAACGCATTATGTTACCTCTATTTCGTTTCGCAACTTATCATTTGCTAACTAGCGTTTATAAATAAAGAAAAGTTAATCATTGATTAAGAGCTAACCATTTGCTTAGCTAAACAGTCGCTAATAAGTGATTATCGAGATTATTATAAATAACACTAATTATGTCTAATTAAATGACAGGATTTTAATAAAAACTTTAGATTACAATTATTAAAGAACATAGTATAATTCGACATAATTTTTTTTAGTAATTACGCTTTATTCAAACCAAAAAACCGCATTATGGTTGTGAATAAATCGTAAAAATTGTGTTAATACTTTATTTTTATTTAACTTGCCTTGTGTGTTAGTTAGTTAGTATGTGTAATATGTATGTTTGAGTCAAATCCTGCAAGCTGAATTAAAACCACTCACTTCCTCTTATCCTACGGAGTTGAAAGGATATTGACCAAGCGACAAAGGAACTTCGTATCGGTATGAAACATGCAGTGACCCAAAGATTTATGGTTTAAATTAAAGCATGATTTTAGGGCTTTCAAATGTAATTTACCATTTTATCATAATTCTCCGCATTACACGGTAATTAGATCTCAAAACCTTGGTTCAGAATCGAATCTCTTAGTGACTTTTTGTCACAATGTATGGTGGTAAATTCAAAATACGAATTAGTCAACATGACGTTTGAGCATTGTCAATACTCGTCAATTCTCACAGCGTTAAAGGTTTATTTAAAGACTTAGAGGTAGGTAAGTAAATACTCAAGAAATCACATGTAACAGAACATCGAACATTGAGACTAAACGTAACTGGCGAAATGTGGGTGTAGGTGCTGCTACACAGAACAGATAAAAGAGGTTACACACCTCTAACTAACCCTTTGGGGAATAATTCAGGAGCGATATTATGTTACTTCGTATTAATAAATCAATTTTTCAATCATATTCTTCATAGTTATATTACGGTGAGAAAATGTGGCGTCCGTACCAACGCGGTGTCAATATCAACGTTAATAAACATGTAGGAAGAATAGATTTGAAGTTATTAAACATTATTTATTAAGATCATAATAATTATTATGTAGCTGCCACCCGCTATATTGCCGTTCCACTATACTTCTAATATAACTTACCGATGATGTAGAAATCCAAGAAGCCAGAGTATTGTAGGTATTTTCACTAGCTTCTCTCAACTATTACCAACGTAACAACCGCAGTACAACCGAACAATTAATACACGGACGAAATGAGTCCTCCATAGTGAACCACTTACAAATGTGACGCAATTACATAAAATGTTATTATTGCTCAAGAAAAAGAAATTATTCAAAAACCTAAAATATTCACACAAAAAAACAAAAACACAATCTGTGGAAAGAATACAAGAAGTCACAGTAGCAACTCACGCATTCAAAAAAAATTGGCGCCAAGTAGTGGCGCATGTACAGTCGCTTAAAAAACGAAATGGTTTTTTTTTTTTTCTACCACATATTGGTTTCTGCCCGCGGATTCACTAGCACCCATCTTATTTTAATTGGTATAAGTACTTATTTACAGTTATGTAAATAAATAGGTACTAATCCAAACCAGAACTTATCTTTATGCAAAATGTCTACGTTAGTTATTTCTTTAAGTGGTTATTTAAAGGGGGTCCAAACGCCTCCTGCCGGAGGCTCTATGCGGGGGTCGTGCGGTCCATAGCCCTTTACGGGGCACCGGTGTGGGCGCGTTCCCTTAGGCTGCGGCCAGCACGCCGGTTGAACGCGTCCCAAAGGGTCATGGCCATTCGGCTGGCCCGGGGATACCGCACGGTCTCCCGTGAGGCGGCGAGCCTCCTTGCCGGATTACCGCCATGGGATCTGGAGGCGAAGGTCCTCGCGCACATCTGGGAGTGGCGTGAGGAGGTGAAGCGCCGGGGTGTAACTCCGCTGCCGCGAGAAATCGCGGCACAGCGGACAGAGCTCCGGCAAGATCTCATGGCGGCATGGAGAGTGCGATTGTCGCAACCCAGTGCTGGGCACGCCACAATAGCGGCGATAAGTCCCCTCTTTGAGGAGTGGATAGAGAGGCGCCACGGCGTCCTCACCTTCCGCCTGACACAGGTCCTCACCGGACATGGCAGCTTCGGGAGGTACCTGTGTAGGATTAGGCGGGAGGAAACGCCCGGGTGTCACCACTGTGTGGATCGCCCGGAGGACACGGTGGAGCATACGGTTGAGGTGTGCCCTGCTTGGGCGGAGCACCGCCGTGTCCTCGCGGAGGCGATTGGCGGCGGTGACCTCTCGCGTCCGGCCCTGGTTCAGGCCATGGTACGGAGCGAGAGGGCATGGGAAGCCGTCACCTCCTTCTGCGAAGCAGTAATGCTCGCGAAGGAGGAGGCGGAACGCGTGAGGGAAAGGCAAAGTTTGCGCCCTCACGCCCCTAACCGCCGCCGTTGGAGACGCCCTGGGCGTCGGGAATCCCAGGCGGATTTCCGGCCACCATAGGCGCGGGCTTGCGGACGGCGAGCAACGGGCAGCTCGCCGTCCGATAAGGACCAGGCCCGGGTCGATGGCGCGTCGTGTTCCACGCGCGCCTCAAAGAGATGTCAGCAAAAATGACGGGGTCCAATAGGACCGATGCCTGCCAGGGTTGCGGGAAAGTCCGAAAGGGATACCGGGACCTTGGCAACAGGCAAATGAAGGAACACGGGTGGGTTTTAGTCAGTAAAAGTCTGACACGCCCTTCCGCTCCGCCCAGAGCGGGAGAAGTCATTGGATGATTTCCCACCCTCAAAAAAAAAAAAAAAAAAAAGTGGTTATTTAAACGAAGATGGGTTTACAGTAATTAGGTACTTATTTATCGAACCAACCAAAAAGTTAAAGTGAATCAGAATATAGGTACATTTTTATTTGCCGTAAGAGTTTTGCCCAATTTCAGTCTAAACTTAAAAAATAATCTATGTGACATACTCGTACAAACGCATAAACATAATGTTATTAAAATAAATCCTAATCGCAAAAAATAATGACCTAGTAGTAAGTATACATTCAAACAAAACATATAAATTAAATCATTCCATTACATATACAATAATAATAAACAAATAACAAAAGTAAATACCGTTTGAGACTGTACTTAAAAGAATGGGACGTGCACATATTATGCTAGAAAGAGAACGCCCGCCGTTCAGTCGTCCGCATATTCTGCTCGGGATGCGCGCGCATAGAATACTATGGCGCGCGTTTGTTCTGTTTTCAAAGAGTTTATAATGTTGATTACCGTGCGTTTGCACTAGCGAAACTTTTACGACAAAACATGTTGAAATCTCTATTTTCTGTCAATGTTCCATACAATTTTTGACAGGAACCAGAGATTTAAACATGTTTTGTTGTAATGTTTCGCCAGTGCAAACGCACGGTTAGAACAGGCAAAGGTCTTGAAACATTCTGTCTTTCGTATAACCAAAAGTTTTGCTTAATTAAACACCCTAACAGATTGTTATTACAATGTAATAATTATAATAAACTGGTAGCTTGGACCCTGCTCCCGACACCAGCGGACCTCTATTTTTTATATTTTAAAATGTTTTTATAAAGATATTTTAAAATATGAATAGATAAGAAAGAAAATAAACAAACGAAATTAAAGTAATATTCAAAAAGCCTTCCCTCCGTGCCGCGGAAAGCACGTTAAGCAATAATTAGTTACTAATTATTCAACTGTAATTTCAATTATTGGATGTTTACTTTATTGATTTGCGTAAGTCAAGAAGGTTAGATTGCTTCACAGACTACTTAGAGATACTACGTATGATTGCTTATTCTTTGAATGCCAATGACATATGACATTACTTGCGTGAAAAAAAAAAACTATGTATGGATAAAATGGGAAATCGAAATAAAAACTAATACTTTTATGATGTTTTTTATGCGGAGAATTTAAAGATTCGCATTACTAGATCAGAAATCATTATATTTTAAAACATGAATTATCAACATTAGAAACCTAAGTCACAGCCGAACAAATAGCGATACGGCGTATGGTCATTCTCTTTTTACAAATTGGTTCAGTTTTAAAGACAATTAATTTTTATTATAAGCATGACCTGATTGGCCACCCAAGATTGGCTCCAGACGAGGGAACTCCTTGACGATCAACAGTACGGACACAAATTTTTATATAAGTTTTAATTATAATATTCTGTTCTAAAGTCCACCATGATCTGCCTGCTACACCCAGGATTGGCTTCAGACGAGGGAACTCGTCAATGGTTAAAAGTACAAATATGAAATTTTATACACGCTTTAATTATGATAGCACGTTCTCAATTCCGCCATGATCTGACTGCTGCACCTAGGATTGGCTTCAAACGAGGGAACTCCTCAACGGTCAAAAGTACAAACAATTTTTTTTATATACGCATTCAATTATGATAGCCCGTTATTAAGTTCACCGTGATCTGGCAGCTGCACCCAGGGTTGGCTCCAAGCGAGAGAACTCCTCAGCGATCAAGAGCACAGACTAGAAATTTTATATACGCATTTAATTATGATAGTTCGTTCTAAAGTCGACCATGATCTGGCTGCTGCCCCCAGGGTTGGTTCCAGAAGAGGGAACTTCTCAGCCGTCAACAGAACAGACACAACTTTTTTTATACGCATTCAATTATGATAGCCCGTTCTCAAGTCCACCATGACCTAAGTGCTGCATCCAGTATTGGCTCCAGACGAGGAAACTCAATCGTTAAACAGAATAGACAAAAAAAATTACAGCCGCATTGAACACCATAACCTATCTGCTAACACAGGATTGGCTCCGTGCGAGAGATCTCTTTAGCGGTCAAGAGCACAGACAAGAAATTTTATATACGCATTTAATTATGATAGTCCGTTCCATGGTCCACCATGACATTGGTGCTGCACCCAGGATTAGCTCCAGACGAGGGAACTGCTCAACGGGCAACAGTACAAACAAGAAATTTTAAACGCATTTAATAATGATAGTCTTTTCTAAAGTCCACCATGACCTGACTGCTGCACTCAAGATTGACTCCAGACAAGGAAACTGGTCAGCAAACGACAGCAGAGACATAAAATTTTATATACGCATTCAATTATGATAGCCAGTTCTTATCTTTACCATAATCTGGTCGCTGCACGCAGGATTGAATCCAGAAGAAGGAATTCCTCAGAAGTCAACAGCATCATCATTTGCCTAGCCTTTTCCAACTATGTTAGGGTCGGCTTCCAGTCTAACCGGATGCAGCTGAATACCGGTATTTTACATGGAGCAACTGCCTATCTGACCTCCACAACCCATTAACTGGGTAATACGATACACCTTGGCAAGACTGGTTGTCAGACTTTCGGGCTTCTGACGACCCGTAACGACTGTCTAAGATCCACTATTGACAGCCGGGACCACCGGCTTAACATGCTTTCCAAGGCACGGAAGAGTCTCGGTATGTAAAGACGGTAACCCATCTACGGACCAACTCCGGCAAGCGTAGCTTAACCTCATGGATCGGCCCGTGCGGCTGTTATTACTTAGCCACGAGCTCCTCTCAGAAGTCAACAGTATATAGACAAAAAATGTTATTACGCATTCAATTATTATATTTCATTCTAAAGTCCACCATGACCTGGCTGCTGCAACCAAGATTGGCTCCAGGGGGCCTAGTCTATCTGTCAAAAACTGATCATTGTGAGACCACTGACACGTTTGTAAATTAGTAGACTTGGCCCCCAGACGAGGAAACTGCTCAGCGGCCAACAGCAGAGACATCAAAGGATGATGCCACGAAATGTATGGAAGCTGGTAGCAGCTCCAATAGGAATAAATGATATTATCATTCATGAAATGAAATGAAATTGTTTATTCTGTAAATAGGATATTGGAATCACTTTTACACGTCACATTATAAAATATTAAAAATAAGCTAGATGAGGTTTCCTATCTGACTACTCTGAGAAGAAAGGCCGAAACAAACTCAGAGGTCGCAGTCTCTTTTAAAGTCCAGACATAATCTTGGTCAGACCATATGAGGACCATGTAGATTAGCGTCTGAAATGGTCTTTTGAGGAAAGAACCACAACGATTTGAGTGGACCAGTCCAGTCAGTGCAAGCATTTGTCACTAATAGTGGAGCTCAACTCAGAACTTAAGGAGCTCAACGACTCGACGAACAATACAAAAGAACAGCTAGAAAGGTATTCAGATTTAGTACAAGAATTTCAAAGGCCTTTGTCTTGATTCCTTGTCCGATCGGAGTAATACAGGGTGGAAGTTGAGACGAGGCAGCAAGGGAAGCTACCTTAACCGTTGTAACTACAGAAAAATGTTCTTAGGAGACTGTCCTTAACTTCTTGAGTAATTGCTAACTGCATTCACAGATTTTGAAAAGATGGTACAGTCGGCTAGAAAATCGTTAATTCTGACATTTTATTTTTATGATGGCAATCAATGCAGTTTTTATAAGGATTAAAAGACTCATTTGGACTAACTGAGGTTAGAGTACCTACTAGAAAAGTCAAAAATCGTAAAAAACTTTTTCCATAAGTACCTATGCACATTTCGTAATGATCGATCATTTAATCATGATCTTATGACGTTTGCTATTCATAATTAAAATAAAGGAGTAATATTATTTATGTACTGTATTCATTCATTCATCTTTTACTTGGGACATAAACATAACTGGCGAAATGTGGGTTTACTATAGGTAGACCTCTGGTTAACCCTTCGGAGATTACAGGCGTGATGTTATGTTATATTGTACATTCATCATCTTCCTAGCCCTTTCCCATCTATGTAAGGGTCGTCATACAATCTAACTAGATGCAGTTGAATATCAGTATTTTACATGGAGCGATTGCCTATCTAAACACGATACCCCTTGGCAATGGTTGTCCTACTTTCGGGCTTCTGACCACCCGTAACTTCTGTCAAAGATCAAGAAACGACAACCGGGACGTTTGTCCCGGTTGTCGTTTTTAGATCTTTGGCTTAACGTGCTTTTCGAGGCACGGAGGTCTTGGTAAGTAATGGATGGTCCCCCATCCACGGACCGACCTCAGAAAGTGTAACGTACCCTTCGATCGACGCGTGCGTCTATTATTAATTAGCCACGAACCATACATACACGAAATGTATTCATCCATTTAAATAAAAAAAAAATCAAACATCGTCTACCATGGCATTTTTAAGAAATAAGACAGGGGCGGTAAATCCCTCACGCCTGGAGTACCCTAAGTACCAAAAAATTTATATTGTATGACTACCAGTACCTGTGTACACAGGGCGTCTTCCCTTTCAGTTAGGCTTGTATATACTTTTGTTACCATTATTAATTAATAAGTAACAATAGTACTTTTTAGCTATTACATGGGATGTGCCCACGTAAGAGCCAAGCATCTTCACTAATCCCGTAATCAGGTACATCTCCAGTCCAGTGCACTTTCCATCTATACTTGGATAATTATACCGTTGTTTTAATGCTCGCTGCAGAAAAACCTTGCTAGCTTCATTAAGTATTTTCCAAATAGATACATACCACCTATTTTTGTTCCGTGTGATAATTCGGAAAAAACAAAGCGTTTGCCTGAAACCTAAAAGTTCTTCTACTATTCAAACTAAACAGATAACAAAATCCAAGAGAGAGAATCCGGAGTGAACAAGAAAAACTGTAACCGGAGTCTAGAGTGCGAATACCTAAACAGTCGCAGAAATCAGAATAGTAAGAACCAGCGCAGTCACACCCGATACAAACGATCAACTGAGTTTTTTCCCCGTCATTTAATATTTTTGTAACCATAATAAACATTGGTGTAAATGGACATTTTACTGGACAATATTGTTATTTTGCAGCTGTTAAGGTCATCACAAATCTATAAGCCCAGCATCGGATCAGCACCACCGTACCTCATCGACACGCCGCCAACCAGGCAGTACTTATGAATGAAGTTTTAGGGTGATGCCGATTCGGTGCCAAGCTAAAATGCTATGCAAGCTTTAATTGGCGACACCTCATACCGATAGAAACCCAGGATTGACCGTTAGAAGGAAAGGTGGGGGGGAAGTAGTGAACCCATGATGAGTTTCTGGGTAGCGAGTGATTTCAACACCTCTCTAATGATGCTCAAAAGGGCAATGAATAATGAAGTATATAAAAAAATACCTGATGTTGGTATTGCTTTAACTGACATGTTTGGTACAGTATAACTCCGAACGGACAAGGATTTCGAATTAGACGCCAAAGTAACTTCTATTCAGTTTAAAAAGAGCTATCCAACGATGTATCACACATGGCTATTGGAGCAGGGTACCAAAATAGGCATCATCCTTTGCACATGACTTAGATAATGCAATGGTTGACTTCACGCCATGACTTATGTAAAGGCGTGTCGGGGTTCATTGGATTTGTCTTTACAAGTACCTTTCAAGTGAAGGTGATAGTACAGATAATTTATCAAATAGTAATGCAAAAATTTTTAATTTTTTTTTTAAACCATTTTATAAACAAGTTTTTAAAAAGGTTTTTACTAATTAAATACAATTACAATACACAATTTTATTTTTATACAATTATATATTATATACAATTTTATTTTTCTAATTAATGTTATCAATAATCGATATTCTAGTTAATTATGTGTCGATACAATTATATGTCTGGTGCTTTAAGGTCTTTTTCAGTCAAATTTATAAATATTAATGATAGATATAGGACTCTGAAATGGACTCTGCGATGATTTTTCAGTAAACTAGATGCGGGAGATTAATCATTACAAGGTAAACAAATAAGTTTTAGTAAATGTGTTAAATGAAGTATCAATACGAAAGATTGATCTATTTTTTACATGTATTCAACAATGCCAGAGTATTAACTAAGATAGTGAATTAGGCGACTAAAATCTTAGATATTCGCACGAAAACGTTAAATGGCTCTTAAATTACTTATAAGTGACTAGCTGCCCGCCCCGGCTGGGCACGGGTAGCACTAAGTACCTACCCTACCTACCTACCCTACCTTCCTGCCCTATCTACCTACCCTACCTATCTACCCTTACCTACCTACCTACCTACCATACCTACCTACCTACCTACCTACCTACCCACCCTACCTACCTACCCACCCTACCTACCAACCTACTCTACCTACCTGCCCCACCTACCTACATACCTACCTACTTACCTACAAACCTACCAACCTACTTACCTACAAACCTACCAACCTACTTACCTACCTACCTTCCTACACCTACCTACCTTACGTACAAATCTTGCCATGAGAATAACGAACACAACAAAAAAGAATTATCAAATCGGTGCAGCCGTTCTCGAGTTTTAGCGCGACTAACGAGCAGCAATTCATTTTTATTATATAGAAGAAGATTGAAATGCATTACGAAAAACTGGAATTTTTATAAATACAGAAAATAAAAATACTTGGGGCGACTGCCTATCTGACCTCGACAACCACAGTTAATGATTAACAACGTTACCCTTTGGTAAGACTGGTTCTTAGATTTTTTGGGTTTCTGACTACCATAACAACTGTCAAGATCACGAATGACAGCCGGGACCAACGACTTAACGTGCTTTCTGTGCAGGAAGAATGTATCGATATGTAATGAATGGTCACCAATCCACGAACCGAGGCAAGCGTAGTCTCGAGCTCCGCTTCCGATCAAAGATCGTAACGTGACATACGTGCGTGGCGAGTGACGGCAGCAGCGTAGCGCGGTGGATGAGCTGTATCGTAACGTGACGTACGTGCGTAGCGAGCGACGGCAGCAGCGTAGCGCGGTGGATGAGCTGTATCGTAACGTGAGATACGTGCGTGGCGAGTGACGGCAGCAGCGTAGCGCGGTGGATGAGCTGTATCGTAACGTGACATACGTGCGTGGCGAGCGACGGCAGCAGCGTAGCGCGGTGGATGAGCTGTATCGTAACGTGACGTACGTACGTGCGTGGCGAGCGACGGCAGCAGCGTAGCGCGGTGGATGAGCTGTATCGTAAAGTGACGTACGTGCGTGGCGAGCGACGGCAGCAGCGTAGCGCGGTGGATGAGCTGTATCGTAACGTGACGTACGTGCGTGGCGAGCGACGGCAGCAGCGTAGCGCGGTGGATGAGCTGTATCGTAACGTGACGTACGTGCGTGGCGAGCGACGGCAGCAGCGTAGCGCGGTGGATGAGCTGTATCGTAACGTGACGTACGTGCGTGGCGAGCGACGGCAGCAGCGTAGCGCGGTGGATGAGCTGTATCGTAACGTGACGTACGTGCGTGGCGAGCGACGGCAGCAGCGTAGCACGGTGGATGAGCTGTATCGTAACGTGACGTACGTGCGTGGCGAGCGACGGCAGCAGCGTAGCGCGGTGGATGAGCTGTATCGTAACGTGACATACGTGCGTGGCGAGCGACGGCAGCAGCGTAGCGCGGTGGATGAGCTGTATCGTAACGTGACGTACGTACGTGCGTGGCGAGCGACGGCAGCAGCGTAGCGCGGTGGATGAGCTGTATCGTAAAGTGACGTACGTGCGTGGCGAGCGACGGCAGCAGCGTAGCGCGATGGATGAGCTGTATCGTAACGTGACGTACGTGCGTGGCGAGCGACGGCAGCAGCGTAGCGCGGTGGATGAGCTGTATCGTAACGTGACGTACGTGCGTGGCGAGCGACGGCAGCAGCGTAGCGCGGTGGATGAGCTGTATCGTAACGTGACGTACGTGCGTGGCGAGCGACGGCAGCAGCGTAGCGCGGTGGATGAGCTGTATCGTAACGTGACGTACGTGCGTGGCGAGCGACGGCAGCAGCGTAGCGCGGTGGATGAGCTGTATCGTAACGTGACGTACGTGCGTGGCGAACGACGGCAGCAGCGTAGCGCGGTGGATGAGCTGTATCGTAACGTGACGTACGTGCGTGGCGAGCGACGGCAGCAGCGTAGCGCGGTGGATGAGCTGTATCGTAACGTGACGTACGTGCGTGGCGAACGACGGCAGCAGCGTAGCGCGGTGGATGAGCTGTATCGTAACGTGACGTACGTGCGTGGCGAGCGACGGCAGCAGCGTAGCGCGGTGGATGAGCTGTATCGTAACGTGACGTACGTGCGTGGCGAACGACGGCAGCAGCGTAGCGCGGTGGATGAGCTGTATCGTAACGTGACGTACGTGCGTGGCGAGCGACGGCAGCAGCGTGGCGCGGTGGATGAGCTGTATCGTAACGTGACGTACGTGCGTGGCGAGCGACGGCAGCAGCGTGGCGCGGTGGATGAGCTGTATCGTAACGTGACGTACGTGCGTGGCGAGCGACGGCAGCAGCGTGGCGCGGTGGATGAGCTGTATCGTAACGTGACGTACGTGCGTGGCGAGCGACGGCAGCAGCGTGGCGCGGTGGATGAGCTGTATCGTAACGTGACGTACGTGCGTGGCGAGCGACGGCAGCAGCGTAGCGCGGTGGATGAGCTGTATCCAGGCCAGCGCCGCGTCGCGCGAGTCGGCCGCGAAGTAGAAGGCGCTGCCCGTGTGGTACACCTTGAAGGCGTGCGCGCGCGACTTCACCTCACCCGCCGCCGCCACCGTGAAGCCCTCCAGGTAGATCATGCAGTCCGCCTTCGAGCACTGGGGAGGAAACGGGACTAAGATGTTGACGACTTCATAAAAAAACACGTGTAGCCCATTCCGGCATTTTGCATTCCGTGCATTATAAGCATGGCCGTATGTTGGCACGGATTCTTCTCGCTCTACAGTACAGTTTTCTACCATCGAAGACCTATTTTATTTATTGGGTCTCCAACAGAGGCTACATAATTACATTATACAGGATCGATTTTTGAGACAGGGCAATAAAGGTACCTTAACTGTTGTAGCTGTTGTAGGTACAGGTAAAAAGTCTTAGCAGACTGTCCTTAACTTTTTGAGACATTTTAATCTGCATTCAAAGATTCTGAAAAAAAAAATACAGTCAGCAAGAAAATAGGCGGTTTAGGCCTAATGCGGCTGGGACGCTCCGCGCGCGCGCACTCGCTGTGCCAGGAGACACAGCATCGTCGGGGCCTCACCTCGGGCGTGCGGTACGCGTACAGCAGGTTGTGCGTGAGCAGCAGGTGTCTCCTGGCCCAGCGCGGCTGGGACGCTCCGCGCGCGCGCACTCGCTGTGCCAGGAGACACAGCATCGTCGGGGCCTCACCTCGGGCGTGCGGTACGCGTACAGCAGGTTGTGCGTGAGCAGCAGGTGTCTCCTGGCCCAGCGCGGCTGGGACGCTCCGCGCGCGCGCACTCGCTGTGCCAGGAGACACAGCATCGTCGGGGCCTCACCTCGGGCGTGCGGTACGCGTACAGCAGGTTGTGCGTGAGCAGCAAGTGTCTCCTGGCCCAGCGCGGCTGGGACGCTCCGCGCGCGCGCACTCGCTGTGCCAGGAGACACAGCATCGTCGGGGCCTCACCTCGGGCGTGCGGTACGCGTACAGCAGGTTGTGCGTGAGCAGCAGGTGTCTCCTGGCCCAGCGCGGCTGGGACGCTCCGCGCGCGCGCACTCGCTGTGCCAGGAGACACAGCATCGTCGGGGCCTCACCTCGGGCGTGCGGTACGCGTACAGCAGGTTGTGCGTGAGCAGCAGGTGTCTCCTGGCCCAGCGCGGCTGGGACGCTCCGCGCGCGCGCACTCGCTGTGCCAGGAGACACAGCATCGTCGGGGCCTCACCTCGGGCGTGCGGTACGCGTACAGCAGGTTGTGCGTGAGCAGCAGGTGTCTCCTGGCCCAGCGCGGCTGGGACGCTCCGCGCGCGCGCACTCGCTGTGCCAGGAGACACAGCATCGTCGGGGCCTCACCTCGGGCGTGCGGTACGCGTACAGCAGGTTGTGCGTGAGCAGCAAGTGTCTCCTGGCCCAGCGCGGCTGGGACGCTCCGCGCGCGCGCACTCGCTGTGCCAGGAGACACAGCATCGTCGGGGCCTCACCTCGGGCGTGCGGTACGCGTACAGCAGGTTGTGCGTGAGCAGCAGGTGTCTCCTGGCCCAGCGCGGCTGGGACGCTCCGCGCGCGCGCACTCGCTGTGCCAGGAGACACAGCATCGTCGGGGCCTCACCTCGGGCGTGCGGTACGCGTACAGCAGGTTGTGCGTGAGCAGCAGGTGTCTCCTGGCCCAGCGCGGCTGGGACGCTCCGCGCGCGCGCACTCGCTGTGCCAGGAGACACAGCATCGTCGGGGCCTCACCTCGGGCGTGCGGTACGCGTACAGCAGGTTGTGCGTGAGCAGCAGGTGTCTCCTGGCCCAGCGCGGCTGGGACGCTCCGCGCGCGCGCACTCGCTGTGCCAGGAGACACAGCATCGTCGGGGCCTCACCTCGGGCGTGCGGTACGCGTACAGCAGGTTGTGCGTGAGCAGCAGGTGTCTCCTGGCCCAGCGCGGCTGGGACGCTCCGCGCGCGCGCACTCGCTGTGCCAGGAGACACAGCATCGTCGGGGCCTCACCTCGGGCGTGCGGTACGCGTACAGCAGGTTGTGCGTGAGCAGCAGGTGTCTCCTGGCCCAGCGCGGCTGGGACGCTCCGCGCGCGCGCACTCGCTGTGCCAGGAGACACAGCATCGTCGGGGCCTCACCTCGGGCGTGCGGTACGCGTACAGCAGGTTGTGCGTGAGCAGCAGGTGTCTCCTGGCCCAGCGCGGCTGGGACGCTCCGCGCGCGCGCACTCGCTGTGCCAGGAGACACAGCATCGTCGGGGCCTCACCTCGGGCGTGCGGTACGCGTACAGCAGGTTGTGCGTGAGCAGCAGGTGTCTCCTGGCCCAGCGCGGCTGGGACGCTCCGCGCGCGCGCACTCGCTGTGCCAGGAGACACAGCATCGTCGGGGCCTCACCTCGGGCGTGCGGTACGCGTACAGCAGGTTGTGCGTGAGCAGCAAGTGTCTCCTGGCCCAGCGCGGCTGGGACGCTCCGCGCGCGCGCACTCGCTGTGCCAGGAGACACAGCATCGTCGGGGCCTCACCTCGGGCGTGCGGTACGCGTACAGCAGGTTGTGCGTGAGCAGCAGGTGTCTCCTGGCCCAGCGCGGCTGGGACGCTCCGCGCGCGCGCACTCGCTGTGCCAGGAGACACAGCATCGTCGGGGCCTCACCTCGGGCGTGCGGTACGCGTACAGCAGGTTGTGCGTGAGCAGCAGGTGTCTCCTGGCCCAGCGCGGCTGGGACGCTCCGCGCGCGCGCACTCGCTGTGCCAGGAGACACAGCATCGTCGGGGCCTCACCTCGGGCGTGCGGTACGCGTACAGCAGGTTGTGCGTGAGCAGCAGGTGTCTCCTGGCCCAGCGCGGCTGGGACGCTCCGCGCGCGCGCACTCGCTGTGCCAGGAGACACAGCATCGTCGGGGCCTCACCTCGGGCGTGCGGTACGCGTACAGCAGGTTGTGCGTGAGCAGCAGGTGTCTCCTGGCCCAGCGCGGCTGGGACGCTCCGCGCGCGCGCACTCGCTGTGCCAGGAGACACAGCATCGTCGGGGCCTCACCTCGGGCGTGCGGTACGCGTACAGCAGGTTGTGCGTGAGCAGCAGGTGTCTCCTGGCCCAGCGCGGCTGGGACGCTCCGCGCGCGCGCACTCGCTGCCAGACGCCGCCCGCCGCGCCGCGCGCCGCCAGCGCTCGCGCCGGCACCGAGCGACGCTCTGACGACATACAATATTCCAAGTAGCCGCACTCTGATGGTTAAATAGTTATTAATGGTACTGTTGTATATAATTATGTACATTTGCATACAAGACTTTATCTACACTAATACTAATAAATAAATAATTAATATTACTAATATGAATCCATATTAATATTATAAATTCGAAAGTAACTCTGTCTGTCGGTCTGCCTATATGTTACCTTTTCGCGCCTAAACCACTGAATTGATTTCAATAAAATTTGGCAAGGACATAGATGGCATCCCGGGGACGAACATAGGCTACTTTTTATCGACATACCACGCGGGCGAAGCCGCGACCGGCAGCAGCTAGTCCTGTAAAAAAGGTGTATTACTAATACCGAACAAAAATGGCGGTATACGACGTGAATTCGAATAACCTATAACTTTTTTTATTTTATTTCGGCACTATGGTAGTGAACTTCATAAAGATACCACGATGAGTAAGGCAGGGATCGAAAAAGCAAAGGAGTGGCATAATGAAATTTAGTACAACATAATACCATCACCAAATAACCATAATATCATCCAAACGGGTGTTATACCGTTTGGATGATATTATGGTTACTATGACACTGGTTGTTTTAATGTTGGCCTAAGCAAACTGTTTCAGAAACTTTTATAGAGGACTAGATTCCGCCCGTAGTTTCGCCCGCATGGTATGCCGATAAAAAGTAGCTTATGTCCTTCGCCAGGATGCCAACTATCTCCGTGCCAAATTTTGTCGAAATCCATTCAGTGGTTAAGGCGTGAAAAGGTAACAACAGATAGACAGAAAAAGTTACCTTCGAATTTATAATATTAGTATGGATTTACAATTCTATAAATCCATACTAATATTATAAATTCGAAAGTGCGAACTCATGCGGGTGTAGATAAAAACTTTATTGCTTAAAACATAGTTACCTACAATAAAAACAATAATGAGAAACATAATACTAACAGTAAAATTATGATATTTCAATGATATTTTAATGTTACAGCAGACATACAAACCTGTTTGGTCAGGCGACCCCCGTCAGGAACGAAGTTCCTTCTCACGTATAATTTAAAACAAAACAAAATAATTTTGTTCATGAAATGGTCGAACACTTCATAAAATGATCAATTCTAAGAATCTAGCTACGACATACAATCGAAGTTTATCCGAATTTGCCTGATATTAATAAAATACACACACGATTACACGATGTCAGTCGCGACTCACGAGAGACAGAAAAAATATATACCTGGTACATCCAGGCTATCATTTTTTTTTACCTATACTGTCCCTCTGCTGGGCAAAAGTGTCCCCCATACTTCACCATTCATCTTTGCTTGCTGCCTTTTCCGGCCAATCAGTCAAGAGAGCCTAGGTCGTCGCGCCAGAGTTTCTTAGGCCTGCCTCGGTGACGACGCCCGTCTTCAAGCACCCACTGCGTGACTATTCTGGCCCATCTGTCCTGATGAATGCACATGTAGCCTGCCCAGTCCCATTTCAGCCTCGCGGTTTTATCACCAACATCGGCGATGCCTGTCTCCGAGCGTATTACTATGTTGCGAATTCGATCCGTTAGTTTTATAGTCAAAATGCTGCGCTTCATCGCTCTTTAGCAACCCTTAAGTTTGGACTTCTGAGTATATAATTATTATGGCAGATTATTTAGAAAGCGGCAGGAGTGCAACAACAAAATATTATTGCAGGTGTCTTGCTGGTAGAATAACTCTCGGCTGCTGTGCATATACAATGTCAGTCATTTGGTTTGTCGGCTTAGCTAGGCATCTAGATGAGCTTACAAACGCCGGCAGGTATTTTAGATTATTTCATAGCACAAGATGACGAGCATAATATGTAGACCATAAGAATAATACTTACTTAAATCAGAATTTAGATACCTTTGTTTTTTTATTCATCCATACTACGCCGATTGCAGAAGGGCTACTTCACAGTGTTATGTGTGTCAGCTGGTATCACCCAACTCAAAATAGCGGAATAATAATCTTACACGAAATGGCGGGAGGACATCATTTATTTCATTTAAATATCGTTGTATGTCTTCGTCCGCAAATTAATTACAGCGTTGTCGCCATACAAAGGACCACCATTCAAATGAAATTGTAATTCACTCCAGGCCGCCGACTTTATTTAAATCCCAAATCGCCGAACAATATATGTGATTTCTTTTGAACATTTTCGCGGTCGCCATCTTGGATTTTCATTGTAACCAAATTCACTTCAATTTCTCTCTCTCTCTCTCTATTGAGAAAAAAAGAAAGAAAGAAGAAAGTCGCATGAAGGGGGCATACAAAGTATGAACGCTTTTCGCGAGACGATTTCTACTATTCAACTCCTACCGCAAGCCGCGTTAATGAACTTCGTTCCAAAAAACATACGAAAATATTATAAAACTTAACATAGGTACTCCACAATTCAGTTTTAAAGATTTGCGATCTTCTCACAGTATTTTTTTTTCAACATATCACAATAAAAAACGCTAGTAAACTCACTAGCAAGAATGGAACTCTTCTTCTTCAAGCTCCGGGACTTGGAAGTGGGGAAGATGCCCCTGACGGCGCTGGTGGGCGACAGCGCGTGGCCGCGCGGGGGCGTGGCGTCGCTGTGCGCGTGCGCGCCCATCACGATGTCGCCCGCGCCCGCGCTGCCCAGCGCCGGCGAGCGGCGCAGCAGGGACCCGCCGGGCCCCGCGCCCCCCGCGGTCCCTGTGGCCCCCGGTTCGCTGGCGGTACTGTTGATGGCCGGCATCTCGCGCCTCTCGCTCGGTATCATGCGGATGTCGTGCTTCGTTATGTGTCGGAGGGGGACGGATATCTGAAGTACAATGATTAAAGTGTGTTCCTGGACCTTATATATAAATCGAATTTGTAATTTTTTTACCTATAGTTATACCTCGCTCGTACCATACTTCTCGCGGCCTGACTGAGAGCGAGACGGAGTGGAGTGCTGGCGGCTCTCAAGCCTCGAACAGTTTAGACAATTGCTTTTAACGGTGCAAATAAGAGTAATTTAAAAAAAAAAAACAAAACTTGCTGTATAGTTAGTTCACTAATTATGCAAAGTTTCATGATCTAATTTAAAGTATTTTTGAATACCAGCGGTTTAAAGTTCGGTTTAGAGGTAACTTTGGATATTTTTGAGAAAATTTTATGTAACCGTGTTTTCCCCAAACATAGGACCCAGCACCAATCTTCAACTTTAACATTTATATTTATTTCAAAATGAATGCTGCAGTATTTTCGGCATAACGGAGGATCATGCTAAGCAATTTGAGGTAGGGTAGGGCCTTAAGAACTTTACGACTCTCGGAACAAAGTTCAAAATACATAACTGGCTCTAAAGTTTAAGTTAATTAAACGTGGTTTAAATTTGCCTATTAGATTTGAAGTTGGATTAACTTCAAATCTTTCTTATTTTTAAACCAACGGCGCACTTCTTGTAAGCCTTAAATCTATCTCACGCTTTTTATTGTCTATATTAACGACATACTAAACCTCTCTGTGAAAAATGCTAATACTATAACCTATGCAGATGATACAGCCGTTATATTTCACGGAAAAACGTGGGAACATGTACACTGTCTAGCAGAAGAGGGTTTGGCACTAATCGCGAATAACTTGGACAGAAACCTCCTCACGCTAAATGGTAGCAAAACAAAATATATTGTTTTCTCCAATACCGCCGCTTCAAAACCCCCGGAACACCTAAAACTCAAACTGCATCACTGCTCTTCTAGCATTTCTACTTACCCATGTGACTGTCCTCCTCTTGAACGTACCACTTCCATAAAATATCTTGGTATTTTCATCGATGACCACCTAACATTTAAACAACATATATATCCAACCTTTCTGGCAGGGTAAGAAAACTCATCCACACCATGCGTAGACTACGAGACTGCCTACCCACAGACACACTACAACAAGTTTACCTAGCGCTATGCAAACTCAAACTCAAACTCAAACTCAAACTCAAAGCATTTATTTCAATTAAACCATTCACAGGCACTTTTGAATTGTCAAGGAGTCGGTCAGTCAGAAATATGAAGCTAGTTGCCCATTCCAAAGCGTAGTAGGTATCTATGGAGAAGAACAGGCAAGAAACTCCATGGACACTCTTTTAAATCAAAATATTGTTACAAAATGTGGGTTACATAATTTATGTTGAAATTATACTCGTACATGTGAGAACAATGTAGAAAGCACGTTAAAAAACGTTACGCCAAACCGTAATTCAGTATTGCATCAGTGTGTGGGGTAGTGCTGGAAAGTCCTTTCTGATTGAAGTAGAACGAGCACAGAGAGCGCTTCTTAAAGTAACTTTTAAGAAGCCTTACCGGTTCTCTACTGACTTACTCTATGGTGAAACGAGGGTTCTCAGAATCCGCCAGCTTTTCATTCTATCTGCCTGTACCAAAACTCATAAAACTATTAAAAGCAGACCCGACTACACATCAATCATAAGCAAAAGGAACTATAGAATCCCAACACCTGACAACACCTCTTTGCTAGCTAGACGCTCCCCAGCCTATTCTCTCATTAATACGTACAATAAAGTCTGCAAACTCTGTGAAATTAAAATTACTACCTCGTTTAGTTGTAAAAAAATAATAAAGAAAATGTTGCAAAACTCTGGTTATGATGACTCGGAACAACTAATATAAATGCCCTGACCTGACACTAAATACACAATGGGAACAAACACACTCACATACACACACGCAAACATACACATACTCTCATACACACACTCACATACGCACACTCACATACACACACTCTCGTACACACACTCACATACACACACTCACCTACACACACTCACATACACACACACTCACATACACACACTCACATGCACACACTCACACACACTCACATACACACACACTCACATACACACACACTCACATACACACACACTCACATACACACACACTCACATCACACTTAAACAAACAAAATACCATACAACACCTGAAACCACTTATCTAGTCTACTCTTTGTAAGTCGTAGCCCGAGCCCCAAGATACAGACTAACTGTCTAGTTTGGGGCTCACTGGTAAACAATTTGTGTAACCTAGGTATAGGTAATATTGTAACCTGCGAACCTACTATAGTACATTGTATCATAAGGGAGCAAAATAATATTTTTACGACGAGGGCGCTTTTTTTAATCTAGAGCGAAGTGAGGGATTCTTTAGCAGAATCCTGAACGTAGCGAGGGATTCAAAGTACGTCGCCCGAACCAAAAATATATTTTGTGCCCGAGAGATACACTATACTTTTCATCACCCACTATGAGAAAATAAAAGGCGCCTCATACTTTAACCACGCTTGCTCAAGATGGGTTGGCTATTACAGGCTTATAATTATTAACTACAAGTTCAGGTTTCCCTATCATGTTTTCCCTCACCGATGTCAGTAATGTCCAAAATAAACTCAGAAAAAAAACCGCCTTCCAAAAAAATAACACTAAAAAGTGAAAAATTACTTTAATTTCGGAAGTCATAATTATTTCGATAAATTATGTATCTTTTTGTGTAGTAAATCACACAAAATCCTGCATCGCGCAATGGGAGTTAACCGCGCGATCAACATTTGTAGATTCCAACATA
This sequence comes from Lithophane leautieri, assembly GCA_949152455.1. NCBI lineage: Eukaryota > Metazoa > Arthropoda > Insecta > Lepidoptera > Noctuidae > Lithophane > Lithophane leautieri. Next base: position 504,374 of record OX424463.1, on the reverse strand, counting down.
ATCGTTGGGCAGTTGCCCGCTAGACAAGACACCCGTTTGGTCGGAGTATCCTCCCTTTTCAATAGAGGATGAGTGAACTTTCCACCCTGTTCCTCAATCTCTAAATGCTGAATCCAGTTAGACTGGAAGCCGAACCCAACATAGTTGGGAAAAGGCTAGGCAGATTGATTTTATTTTACGTCGGTCCTAACACTTCCCAGTACCCACACGGCGCGACTATGGGCCGTCGTACCAGCCAGTCTTTATTCAAACAATATTTGCGTTCTTTGGCGCTAAACACTAAGATGTTCCAAATTTAAAAATTGCGCGGCGAAGTTAATTGCGGCGCACTTATTCTTTGCCGCGCACTTATAAAGAGGATTAAAAACTCATTACTGCCCGCTAAAAATTTTATTATAGAAAACACCACCTGTGGGTGCACTTAAAGGCGAACCAAGTCGTCCTTTTCGAATAGATGGGATGAAAAATATTGTAACCTAGTAAAATCTTGCTTATAGGTAATATCGTATAACCTGTAAACCTGCTGACTGTATTACCTGGACAATAAACCATTTTTCTATTTTCTATTTCTATTCTATCTGTCAGTTGATTTTCTGACATGGTTTCATTAATACTGTAGGTAGAGTTATGGGATATCAAAAGGAACACGTTGCACATACGGGTATTTAAATGATCTACGCGGCCATAATTCTAATTTACAAAATGCAAAATCGTTTTAAAAAAACCGGGCAAGTGCATGTTGAACCACGACAATGAAGGGTTCCGTAGTTGGGATGAATTTATACAACAAACTTAACATTGTAGATGAAAAACTTGTTCTCCGATACCAAATGTATGGGAGAAGATGTTTTTGCAACTGCAAATTTAAGTTGATCAATTATTACTCGGTAACTTGTGGAGCCTACGTAGTGGTGATAGTTTTCCTTTTAATTTCGTTATATATATTACTGCTGTGAATTTTTTCACATTTCCAAACCCAACCATTTAGCTGGCAGGGGACACTTGACTCACCTCCTTCTGCGAAGCAGTAATGCTCGCGAAGGAGGAGGCGGAACGCGTGAGGGAAAGGCAAAGTTTGCGCCCTCACGCCCCTAACCGCCGCCGTTGGAGACGCCCTGGGCGTCGGGAATCCCAGGCGGATTTCCGGCCACCATAGGCGCGGGCTTGCGGACGGCGAGCAACGGGCAGCTCGCCGTCCGATAAGGACCAGGCCCGGGTCGATGGCGCGTCGTGTTCCACGCGCGCCTCAAAGAGATGTCAGCAAAATTGACGGGGTCCAACAGGACCGATGCCTGCCAGGGTTGCGGGAAAGTCCGAAAGGGATACCGGGACCTTGGCAACAGGCAAATGAAGGAACACGGGTGGGTTTTAGTCAGTAAAAGTCTGACACGCCCTTCCGCTCCGCCCAGAGCGGGAGAAGTCATTGGATGATTTCCCACCCTAAAAAAAAAAAAAAAAAAAAGGGGACACTTGACTAACAAAAATTTGCACAATAAAGTTTAATATTCCGTAAACGGATCCCTGAATCCAAAAATGGTTTTCACAAACTCCCATTATTTTTAAACGATCTTTCTAACGATACCCCACACCATGGGATTGACGAGAAAAACAAAACAATCCCCACTTTAAATAAGATAAGATAAGATTTATTTTATTTTTCTCACCACAATACATATTATAACAGTACATTTTACTTCACGGCGATCTGAAATATAATTAAGTTTAACACAGTAGTATTTCTTACACACACGTGGTAACATCGCGATTTTTAGAGATAAAGATATTAAAAATATATTTTTAAATAGAATTGTTTCACCTCCTCGTTGGCAACACAGGAATGTCACTTTTCTTTTCGCGCGCTCTGTGACATCGCATCGAAATAGGCTCTCGCTAATCAAATTATTATTTTAAATAAGTTTTTCGGTATTATTTACTAAAATAATAAAATGTTAACTTTGTTAAGTGATGGCAAGTGTATTAAGTGCATCGTTAGTGGAAACCTGAGACTGCCGCGGCGTTCACCAAAGACATCAAGGGGAGCAGCTACAAACATCAGAGGCACCCTTAGTCCTGACTCCTGGCCAACATTGGATGAACCATTAACCTGAGGACTCCCAGAACATTAATGTGACGAGAATGCCTGGCTTTAACTGACCACTTTGTACGTGATACAAGCATTATGATGGACAACAATGCACATTGCAGTGCGTGATGCAAACTTTTTGCATTATCTCTCCAGTGGACACGAGATGTCCTTAGTAACATTACCTCCATGTTACTTAGCTGGATGAAAGCTACCAGAGAGGCACGTGATGCCCTTAGCGATGTTACTGTACATAGCTAGCTGGTATGCGCTTGTCAACTACCCCTCCAGTGAGTACATACTCTCTGAAACGTTATTTCCACGTTACTAGCTGGAAGAACTACCAAGGTGGCACGTGATGCCCTTAGCAATGTCTCTCCACATAGCTAAACCTGGTATGTTATGTACTCGTCATAACAGGTAAGCCACATTTTTATGACCTAGGTTAAGCAATTGTTAAATGGCGGTCCAATATGCTTTTAATTTATGAGTATGAAGGCTGCGAGACAGCCTGACTTATTCCTGCACATTGTCTGTGGGTTATTAATTTGCAAAGCATTATACTCTGAGTGCGGGATTCTACCGCACCTGGATTGTTATCACTAAGTACGCGATACTTTAACAACATTGATCCAATGTTGTTAGCTGATAAGCACATATTTGGCATGGAATGGATTAAGAAATTGTTAAAAGGTGGTCCAATATGCTTTAATTTACAAGTATGGAGCTGCAAGACAGCCTTAATTTGTCCTGCACATTGTCTGTAGGTTATTAAATTGCAAAACATTTTACTCAGTAAGTGTGGGATTCTACCGCACCTGGATTGTTATCAGTAAGTATGCGATACTTTAACAACATTGATCCAATGTTGTTAGCTGATAAATACATATTTGGCATGGAATGGATTAAGAAATTGTTAAAAGGTGGTCCAATATGCTTTTAATTTACAAGTATGAAGACTGCGAGACAGCCTTACTTCAACTTGCACATTGTCTGTAGGTTATTCAATTGCAAAACATTTTATTCAGTAAGTGTGGGATTCTACCGCACCTGGACTATTATCAGTGACTAGGGGGTACCCTATGCATCATGGCCTGTTAATGCTTAACACGAGATGAATTCAAACTCAAACTCAAAGCATTTATTTCAAACCGTCAGTCAGAAATAAACCAATTACAGACACTTTTGAATCGTCAAGGGATCAGTCAGTCAGAAAGATGAAGCTAGTTGCCCATTCCAAAGCATAGTAAGTTCCTATGGAGAGGAACGGGCAAGAAGCTCCACAGACACTCTTTTAAATCAGAATATTGTTACAATGATCATAGCATGTTATCTCAATACTAGGTGATCTAGTTTTCGAATCAAGGATGCTCATAGTGTGTTATCTCAAAAGAGATGATCTAGCATTTTCATCAAGGATGTTAACACAATGGTTGCTACTCATAGCAAGATATCTCAATACTAGGTTAGTTATCTAACTTTCACATCGAGGACGATATTATGGAAACACACATCTTGACTGATTACCTCTCATCAGCTAATGCTACACATGCCTGCTACTAAATGAATGAATGTTATTACATTTCTGTTTATGGCTATGTTGCTGAGTTGTCAGTTTTAACAAACAAATATATCTAAAAGAAATCACTTTGTACAAAATACTTAGTGACTTATCTAAGCACTAGGTGGTTTAATTATCCTAACAAATTGATAAATGATATCAATTTTGTAAACCAAACACTAAAGCAAAATTTTATAATTTTACACTCACACATTCAAATACTTGGTTAACATGATTCTACAATACTGGCTGATGACAAATGCTGAGATATCTATGGAAACTCTTGATTTCAGATATAACTGAAATGGACCAAACACAAAGTATTAGTCCATGCTGCCCTATTTATTCATAACAAGATGGAAAACATACTCCATTCTACATTCCATAAATAACCTGCACTGGTTACTTTCACCATAGGTAAAACAAAGACTCACCCTATGCTTATGAAGAACATAGACAAATATAAACTGTTGAAAGACTTGGCTGATGCAACAATGTTCACTTTCACTAAATTAAAACCAAACAAAAGTAATATCATACCTAATTGACATGAATGATAGAATGTTAAATTATTCTACTTGCTAAACAAACTCAAGTATACAATTCTATAGCTACAAACAATAACAATTAATCAATAAATATTAAAACCACAAGACCCTACGTTAATAGAGAACCTTACCAGCTCTATTGAGCAAATGCAAAATTAACACAACAAGAGTGATATGTTACAGTTAATAACAAATTAAAACATCTCACAACTAAGTCAATAACAGGAATCAGGCAATATTGAAAACAAAAACGAATATTGGTGGAGAACCTCAACAACAACCCGGAGTATATCTACACTCCAAAGTAACAACTCAACAAAACTGATAGTAAAATGCACCAATCAAATGCTGACAAAACAACTATACTCCACTGATCTTGTTATTGGTTGTGGATACAAAGATACAGTAAACGATTTGATACCTATCAAATTCAATATTTTAACTACTCAATACCATTATAGCTAGTATATACAGAGATGAATTAAAATGCATTACAGATCTACAAAGAATTTATCAGAAATACATATTTCAGACTCAAACAAAATAGAAAATTCAACCTCATTCTGGACCTATAACTGATTAATTGATTATAAATGATTTCTCTAAGTAGGTTTGTACAAACTGATTTATTGACTGAAAATGACAAAGAAAGTTCCCAGTAATAACTCTAATAGATAGGCTGTAATATGATTCCATCTTACAGGTACTGCAAGATTCTTCCCATTATCAGATAACCAATAAAGAGTTCATCATATAGTTACATTGTCTGAAAAATTCCACATTAGAACTTTTATACTTTAACTGTACCATATAGCTCTGCTATATTTAAGTACCAAATTACTTCCCAGTAGTGACCTATCTACACTGATTATTTATTTGTCAATATATCAAGACTGCTGGAAAATGTTTACCTTTAAATACCACTATAAACATATCAATAAGTGTAAAGTCAGTTTTATACAAAAACATGTGCCTTGAAATACTTACTTACATTATAACAACGGTTATTAGTGATCTTAGTCGCATTACATAACATCAGGCCTGTAAGATGATCTTATTCACAGTTTATAAAATTGAAATGTCTAATTAAACATTCAACCATTCCAACTGTTAATCTAAATAATTAGCAGTAGATTCCAATGATAATTACAACATTAAAGTGAAATTGTCGGAAAAAAGGGGGGGGGGGGCAGTATGATGTGAGGACAAGGTATCAATGGCCTGTGGTTAGAACATGAACAAGGTCAGGTACCACAATAATCGGTGTAGCCAACATGAATGAATTATTTTAAACTAGAACCATCGACTCACCAAGTGCACACCTTAGTTAATTAATATACGACTCCCCCACTTAAATATAATATAACTCATTCCACTATTTAGTTTTGGATAATATAAGTTCAGGGGAAAAGATTCATACCCATAAATGCTCTCAAAATGAATCTAGTTTTTTTGACTAGTTCTTAGCTTGTCAATTATACATGAAATAGACACTTTCACCATATGTAAATTAGAAAGGAAAATACCTGATTTTGGATATGCAAAGAAAAAGAAAAAAAAAAAAAAAAAAAAAAAAAAAAAAATTGCTACCTGAGTAACTAATGGGTTAATGTAACTAAATTTAATTATTCAGTTTACTAATGATAACATTTTTTATTGCCCAACTGGGCAGTAATAAACTAATAGATTCCGTGATAGCTACTTCTGCATGGGAGGGTCTACCATGCACAACTATGAGGCCCTGTGCTCATTATTATCAAAGATACCATATTTTAACAATAACAATAGCAAATTATAGGAATCGGCCATAAATACACAACATAATTATAGAGCTTAGGAGCTGTAAACTCATGCATTAAGCTTCACACCGCATCTCAAATAAGTGAATGTTTACGTTCACAGAGATATAGACTACGACTGCTATTTCCAGCCCTAGAAACTTTCAAAAGCATTCAATCTAACAAATATCTTCCTGATCTGATTTTAAGTACAGAAAACAACCACATTACAAACTTATGGGAAACCCACAAAGAAGTTGAGATCTAAAAAATTAAACACTGATTCACATATACTACCATTGCTGACGTAGAAAAATTAAATAAGCTAAGTGCATGCAAATCGTAGACATTACAACAAAAGTTACATTAAATTAATAAAATTGATCTGAACTTATGTTTTTAATTTGATACAATAATATTGATTCAGATTATTTGAATAGTATTATTTGTAATGCCAAAATATTAATTATTATGTCAGAAATCATAGAATATTAATTAAAATGTCAAAAAGTATGATTTAAAAATTCATTAACAGAGTAGAAACATGTCTAAGAGCCAACTTTACCAGGTGGTAATTTATTATACATTTTTACTGTCATACAACTGACATTTTTACTGTATAGTTGCAATCTCTGAGGAGGTACTAGCAATTCCCCGGCATTATTTTCTTCCGTCTTTGGGAGACTTGCTCATTTAATAGGAATAAATGTGGGTATTTAAAAAAAAAAATAAACAAGCCTAAAAACAAAAAAAAAAAAAAAAAAAAAAAAAAAAAAAAAAAAAAAAAAAAAAATTAAGGCACGGGAGTGGAAGAATTTTTAATTCTTTAAATAATAGCCTGCAATGCAATGCAATGGTATAAGTATTCTGCTCCGTTGCCTGTCCTTTCGACTCTAATGTCGACTCTGTGGACCAATGAATCAAATTAATACTGAGACTGTTTTAAAGTTTTATAACTAGGTAAGTACCAATAAGTGAGAAGGACATTAATTCTTCCTCTCACAGCACAACCCATACAGCAGCCCAACAAAGAGATGACATCAATTGAGTCAGGTACAATGTGGGGTTACTGGTTGTCAATCATGTTTATTTTTGTTGATACACAATAGTTTATTATCCCTTAACAAGCAATGCTAATGAAGGAGAATAGTAGAGCACCTAATTATAAACCAGAACATTTATAACCAGATAATTTATTATATTTATAACTGAATTATTGCAGTTAGCTCTAAACATCTACTGTGTTAAACTTAATTATATTTCAGATCGCCGTGAAGTAAAATTGGGAATCAAACGAGCTTACCTGTTAAGCGAAGTCTTGATTCTAATTTTACGAACGGCGATCTGAAATATAATTACCCGCCCGCCACTGGCTTACAGCCCCAAAGCTGCAATAATTAGCCTACTTAACTCACCTATACTTTCAGGAAAATCTAGTGAATTTAAGTATGTGGAACCACTCTGTACAGAAAGCAGAGATGGTTCCATACCTTAAGGATCTCTAAAATAAGTGACATTCCTGTGTTGCCAACGAGGAGGTGAAACAATTCTATTTAAAAATATATTTTTAATATCTTTATCTCTAAAAATCGCGATGTTACCACGTGTGTGTAAGAAATACTACTGTGTTAAACTTAATTATATTTCAGATCGCCGTTCGTAAAATTAGAATCAAGACTTCGCTTAACAGGTAAGCTCGTTTGATTCCCAATTATTAACGGTTTAGACAATTAAAACAAAAATTAGTAATATTATATTGTGGGGAGACTGGTGCCTAAGCTAGACGGAAGGTCTGTGTTTCAGGAAACAAGGAACCTAGACACCCTAAAAAATAAAAAATAAATCCAAAAAAAAAAATACCACTTTGTCGGCTTGGTTTATATGTATATCCATACCAAATTACAGCTTTCTAGTACCAACGGTCTTTGAGCTAAGCCGCGGACAGACGGACAGACGGACAGACAGACGGACATGGCGAAACTATAAGGGTTCCTTGTTGTCTACGGAACCCTAAAAACGACTACCTGAGCTAGAGGACAGATTTTAGAACTACCCAGCCCTTCCCATCTTTTCTCCGTGCAAGCCGTGCTTCCGCGGACAGTCGGAATTCGATCGTCCTGTTTAGTGTATGTGACTGTTCTCGGCGATCATGTGCAAACTTTTAACAGTGAATATTTATTATTTAACGTTTATTTCGAAAGAAAAAGTTATAGATCGTGATAATTGAAATAGAATCTCGATATGTTTTATAATTGAAATAATTAGTTTAAGTGTATTGTAAGTCTCGCTTATTTAATTATATACTGCTGAAGCAGTAAATAATTTAAAAAATTGCCCCGGAATGTCGCGGAAAGTACCTAATTGATATTGTATTTTTTTTACGAAACTTTATGTCATTATTTATGTTCAGAGCATTTTTATATATTATTTTATGTACAGTCTGTTTGTATTTGTTTTAGGTTCACAAAATACCCCGGGAGCAAGAACTGTGACCCATAAATACTTTTTTGATCGCATATACAGAGCTTTAATTTGCCTAATATGGAAGGAAAACGGACTTTCTTAAATGAGGAGCTTCTGTCATGCGAAGGGTACTCACAAGACCAAATTAAGAGCTTGAAACACCTTTCGATTGTTGATGTAATTGATTGATCCAGAAAAAATCGACAAATATGCTTTAGATACCGCTCGCTTATATGTCAATTTATACCTTTGGCACCCCATGTCACCATCAATGTATACAATTTTGATCCATGGTGCAGTTGTTATAAAAAATGCATTGTTGCCTATAATGGGCAGCTTTCAGAAGAGGCCGTGGAAGCACGCAATAAGCATTTTAAGTTAAACCGCCAAAACTTCGCTCGGAAATTTTCAAGAGAAAATTATAACCGAACATTTTTAATCGGCTTCTTTTGAATTCGGACTCTTACGTAGCATGAGAAGCGTAAAAAGTAGAAAACTTAATTCCTTCTTGCCAGAAAGAATTGCTCTACGTATGCCTGCGAATCCGAATGAACCTGATCATTCTTCAGAAAGTGAAGACGAAAATTTTGGTGTTTTTTTTTTTTTTTTTTAATATTTCTAATAAATATAACTCGATGTAATATTAAAACTGTTGTTTTATACAATAATATCGTTTAGAACCAATATTGACCATACAATAATTTTGGCCGCATAGATCATTCAAATACCCGTATACGAGTATGCGTTGTATATAAAACCGCACGTCCATTCGCGCTTAATAAATGATAAAACATTGCATGAAAAGTAACGATTAAATAATTTAATATCGCTATGTTGCTAAAACTTTTGTTCGTTTATATTATACCCCATTCTACTTAAAAACATAGGCATTGAAAGTATTTTCTTTAGGTCATATAGATCTCGTGGTTTTAAAATTGCATTATTAAGTACAGCTATCATGTCATGCATAAGAAGTCTAAAAGCTATCTACAACAAAAAAATATTTAAAAATTATCTTATAGTATTCTAGATAGGTAATGGTAGGGAGAAAATGGGGGCTCTAATGGCAGAGGGTTTTTGAACAAGCTTATGCAGGGCGAAAAGTTGATAGCTGCGTAGGTGCGGCCTGACGAGAGAACACCGAAAATATATTTGAAAAGTTTCAGATAAGAGCCCCATGGTCAGGAGTCCACTTTCAGATTTCGATATTGGGCCAAAAATAAAGCGATCTTCAGAGACTTTGATTTTGTTATGATCGTTTGCGGCCGAACCCATAATGACTTCAGTAAGCAAACCAATTATTTGAAAAACATCCTCATCTTGTGGGCTACCCAAGAAGCTATCAACATAAAAATTGTATTCAGAGATGCCCATCAATTGTTCGATAAAGGAGGTAAAGATAGTAACCACAATAACTAAAATTAACGAAAACATTAAGGTAACATCTTGTTTACGTCGTTAGGCTGAGTCCTGAGTGACGTCGCACCTCGCAGGCGGATTGCTGAGCGGATTTTAATAATAATAAAATAAAATCGTTTATTATCAAAAAAGTTATTATTACATTTCCTTAAAACTAATACAAGTAAATTACTACTAATAATTTGTTTTTACAAAGGAAACATAATTTTAACATTTAACTTGTGGACTCCACACTAGGTCGTGCCTGTCTCGTGGAGTACTTGAGAGTTTTAGACAGTTCGCTTCCAGGTCGATACTGAATTGTAAATTCATATATTACATAATATTTAGAAGAGAAAAAAAAAAAAAATTCATAATCAAATCAAAATCAAAAACAAGAGACTCCTTTAATAAAATAAAATCGTTAAAACCAGCTGTATTTGAAATAGTGAAAAAGTGCTGTGATGTTTAAGAAGAGTGCGTGCGAAAGAATGAATATTTATGAATTTAAGTAAGGTTACTAAAGGTAGTTTATGAGTGAGTGCAAGGGAGAGTAAGAGTGAAGTTGTGAGTGAGGGTGTGAGAGAGAGAGAGTGTATGATATAAATAAGTTATGAAATAACTCGAACGAAGGCTTCGGATTCTGAGTAGGATTGAGTTAGCAGCCATTGTTTCATCATTTTCTTAACTTGGTTGGTTCTACAATTCTTGATGTCATTGATTTTTGCAATTTTGTTATAAACGAAACTGAGCATAAATTCTTGCATACGTTGTGCAAAAGCGGTTTTTACTAAGTGGACATTTGAAGATTCGTTGTTTGAGTAGATGGTGATATTCCGTGGATTGGGTTGTTAATTTGTGTTGTTTGAGTTCTAATTTAAGGATGTATAACTGACGGACATTAAGAACTGATGCTTCTTTATATAGGTGATCTGTAGGATAACGAAAGTGTTTTCTATACATAACTTTTAGCACTGATCTTTGGGCTCTTTCCAATTGTATCATTGAAGTAATGCCGACTCCACCCCGTACCGTAATGCAGTAGCAGAGAACTGACTCACATAATGCTCCATACACCAGGCGTAAGATCTTTTTGTTGGCCGAGTTACGTAACAGTTTCATTACGTGAATCAGTTTTCTGATTCGCTTTGCTACTAAGTCTATATGGGGTCTGATGAAAGACGCTGATCTAGCAGAACTCCTAGGTATTTTAGGGATTCGACCTTTTTAATTTCCTCACAGGTGCAAGGGACTGTGCTGCAAGTTGAAGGGTGGATTTTAAGATGTAAAGGAAGTTTTGGTGCTGATGAAAGTGTTTTATGAAAACAGATGTAGTTAGTTTATTTAATATTAAGTGACAGAAGGTTAAGATCGAGCCATTTTTTAATACAATTTAAGTGTTTTGGGCTTCATCGCGAACTGCTTCCCAAAATTTATTATGAAAAATAATCGCCGTGTCGTCTGCGTAGCAGATGACTTCTGCATTTTGGATAATAGCGCGATGAATATCATTAATATAGATGATAAATAGTGACGGACCCAGGACACTACCTTGAGGCACTCCAAATTCTACTCTACTTTGACAACTGGTGGTATCCCCAATTTTCACACATTGCCTTCTGTTAGTAAGGTAGGACTCAAACCATTTAAGAGGACTGCCTCTAATATTTTGAAAGTTGATGCGCGCGCGTGTGTAAAGTGGACGTCCTGAGTGTCGGCGCACCGCCGTTGTTTGTTGCTATGGCACGACCGTTGCCATAGCAACCGTACCCAAAGACATGACATTGTAATAACGTCCTGTCAGAATATTAATCAACTATTCATTCGTGTTTATAAGTGCATTTTTCCAATATAAAGTGAAACTTGGTGCTTTCGAACGATACTCATTGTTATAGAGTATGGATAACATAGTAGTTAATGAGGAATATGAATTTGATTTTTCGATCTCTTACGTATACGTTCATACAAACTTATCGCGGCATGTATAGTGAGAAACGTCAAAACTATCCACCACTCCGCCAATAAAAATCAAAATACGCGTATAGATCAGCGAATCGATGAGCGTGAAATGCGCGCGACCGCTCGAACTCCGGACAAGTTCGAACATCTCGAACATTTGTTTTATCCGCCGTTCATTCCGCCTGCGCAGTGCGCCGTCACTCAGGACTCAGCCTAACAGGTTTTATTGTAACTATGAACCTCTGCACCCGATATCGTTACTAATTCCGCTCCTCCTCAGTGATAGTTCGTTTTTATGAGTTTTATTCACGGAACAGAAAAAACAGTGGAAGTGCAATGTAACAAAATTACTATTGGAACCGCTGTCGCCAAACTCACACAAATAAACCGTTAATCCTATAATGTACTACAAATAAACAATTCGTTTGATTCGTCGTTTTAATTTTAGTCAAAACTAGCATAAGTCACAGATACTACATCTGAAAATAAACCTTAATACTCTATGGATAGGATTTATTTCACTTTAATGCAGAAAGTATTTACAACGTTTTGAAATCTAAAGTCAAACTAGATTCGAATAACGAGTGAATTCCGCTACCCGTCCATAGAGGGCAGTATTCTCAGTGGTCACAATTATGAGTTTAATTATGTTAGTTATAAGGTTGACATTCGCGTCATAGGTCAATATCTATTGCTACTCGACCAGTGCAGTAACACATTGAATTTTGAATTACATTATCGATATCGATATATACCCGATTTCTTGTTTAATTCAAATAAATAAGTCTTGTTGGGAGTTCAGTAAAACTGTAAGAAGAATGACGTAGTATTATTTAAAAATAAAATATATAACTACATCAGTCATTGACCAGGCGGTCCCAAAGCCGGTAACCGTCAGGCACTGCTGGTACGTATATGTATCAGTAAAAAATACTCTTTTTCTAATATGAAAGAGTATTTTTTAGCTTGTTCGTGCTAGTACATAATCGTATCAGCGGTGTCTGCTGGAATTGGTTTTGGGTGGTACATGTATGTAGGTACCAGCAGGGCCTGACCGGTTTGTATAATAAATTACTTAATCATCATAATCATCAGCCTATAATGTTCCCACTGATGGGACACAGGCCTCCTCTCTGTGAGAGGGACTGGGCTGTAATCCACCACGCGGGCCCAGTGCGGGTTAGTATAATAAATTACTTGCTTTATATAAACATGTTTAACATAAATTAATAAATCCCAAATATATAAATACTTACCTGCTGAATGTTTTCAATTCATGTGTGATAAGAATTAAATGCGCAATACTGAATAAATTGTGATAATCATCTTACATACTTGGGTTAAAATAAAAAATACGTTATTTTGAATTTTTATTTATTGCCCTTGAAAAATTTGTATTTTTGAGGCAATCCAAGTTTTCCTTAGACATGGAAAATTTTTCTTCCAATCTCAATAATTGTATTGTTGTATTAATAAATATTTAATATTACTTATTTTCTTATACCGATCGATATCTATCGATAAAACCAACATCCTACCCGGCTACATCACTAATTGAGTAGCGGAGAACTTTCGAGAACGAAACAGTGAATACAATCAATCCAAAATAAACTTTATTTTAATCATATAAGGTTGATTTTAAGTAAACGTTCTATTAAATTATTAGTAAAATTAAATTAACTAAGATTATATTAGAAAACAAATAAAATCGTATGTACCGATGGTACGAAACACCTCCATTTTTAAGATTTTTTCTCCTACTATCATTTTTGCACTCCAAAATGGAACAATATGGCATAGTTACGGAAAAATAAATTTGTCGCGAGACTAGCAACTCGACGCGATGTTAGAACACGACTGGGACCACGGAACGACCAAGTAAGCGTAACAGCGCTTACTTGTGGCACGCGTGCCACGCCTATTTTGCACTTCCACTGTTTTTTCTGTTCCGTGGTTTTATTAAATACCCCTAAACTTGAGTTTTGTAAAAATACTTAAAAGAGTCATGGGGCTGATTTTTATGAAAACGAAAACTGCATCATTAGATTTTTGAAAAACCAATTTGTCTAGCAGCCGCTACGAATCAAATTCGTTCGTCAAAAAAAAAAAAAATTTAGACTTTTTTTGGTGTTTTTTTGGTGATGATGTCGCTAATAAAGATCAAATTCTGGGAAGTAATAACAATCGAAACGAATTGTATGAGATAGCTGTAGTAACTTTCTAGATAAAGTTTGTCAACTTACATGTGCAGCATCGACCGGCCGGACAGGCTTGAGCGGCTCGGCGGGCGGCTCGTCGGCGCGCGGCACGGCGCGCAGCACCGGGTACTGCGGCGCGGGCGGCGCGGGCGCCAGGCCGGGGTGCGCTAGGTCGGGGGGCGCCAGACCGGGGGGCACCAGGCCGGGGGGCACCAGGCCGGGGGGCACCAGGCCGAGGGGCACCAGGCCGGGGGGCGCCAGGCCGGGGTGCGCCAAGCCGGGGTGCGCCAGGCCGGGGGTCGCCAGGCCGGGGAGCACCAGGCCAGCGGGCGCCAGGCCGAGCGGACGCGGCGGTGGCGCGGGGCGCGGCGGCGGGGAAGGCGGGCCGGAGGGCAGGCCAGAGGGCGGTGGGGGGGGGGCGGAGGGCGGCGGATGGGGCCCAGAGGGTGCACGCGACGTGCGCCGCGGGGCCCTGCGCGCCAGAAGTGCTCCACACTTTAAGGGGGATGAGCTAAGGAAGCCGTTCGTTCTAATTTTCTTAGGCGTTTAATATAATTTACTGGTAAGATTCAGGTTGTATGTTGATCGAAATACGATTCGCGTCCGTAACAAATGAGTATGTACAAAATTATTATCATCAGGCGCGGGACATAACACTCACAAAAATATAGGAGCGATGATTCGAAACACGCCCACGCCCCGCCGCCTGTGTACGTATATATCCCGCGCCTCGTCGCTCCTACAAATTTTGTATGAAATACCCAACTAATACTACCAACTACTACACTACTGCATGCCATATCTATATTGTATCTCATTTTTGTCAATAACATATTCCCTGTAAATTGATAGGTCTGGCTCTTGTGATACAGGAACCCCTAGAACAAGGGCCAGGGCTACACAGATGTTTGTTGCCAATGAAGTGAAAATAAATAAACAAATTCTCAGGTGCTAAAACCTGTAACATAAGATGCTTTGCCCGTATTGTAGTGTCACAAATTCAACCTTTAAACTCACCCTGTTATCGCCCTTGTTACTCTCATACATATGGTATAGCTCTTAAGTGAAATATCTTGCTTGTCTACGGTCTTTTGTCGCCAAAAGTTGTAAACGCTGTTGCTGTAGCACCTGCTGTAGCACCTTATTTCTAAAAAAGCTCTAATTGACGCCTAAGTGTTTGTTGGCTTGGCTATGAAAAGAGCGACCCAATGTCCGCGCCAAACTGTCGCCACGCCCGCACCCCTTGCCTCTTGTGTATATCCCGCTCCTTAGAATCGTCGATGCGTCTCTCTCAGTTAGAATTGACCTTGAATATCATATGAAATTATGACATTCAAGGTAATGTAAACTTAGAGAGTTGTGTTGATGATTATAATTTTATTCCATTAATACGTATTTGATACGGTCGCCAATCATATTTTGATCAACATACGATTCGATACTAACCTGCAAATTGCAAAAAACGTAAGAAAATTTGAATGACGCGGGCTTTCCTGGCCCTTTCGACTTAAAGATGCAAATTATGAGACAAAAATTAAGAACATAATGTTATGAATATATTTGGAAAAATAAATAAATATATTGGTACAAATAAAATGTACGAGAGATAATCCAAGGCAAATTCATCACCTGGACTGTGTACGATCCGTGAGGGCGAGCGCGTCGGGCTGCTCGGAGCGCCGCCGGTGCTCCAGCAGGGCCCCGCTGAGCGTGTCCAGCGCGCGCTCCGCGTCGCCGTCGCGCCGGCCGCGCTGCAGTATCGCCTCACCGATCTGTGAGCTAGACTTCTTAAAGTCAAGGATTCTATCTGCCTTATCGGCCGAGTGTAGTGCGAGCGGGCTGTCCGTGGGCGTCGTGGGCGACTCGGGGATGGTCTGCGCGGCGAGAGGGCCCGGCTCGTCGATGCTAGCGTCGAAGTCGTATGCGGGCGTGGAGTGCGCCTTGTCCAGCTTGCCGCGGGCGCGCTCGGGGCCGGCGCCGGGCGCGGGCCGGGCGCGCTCCAGGCCCAGGCAGGGCCGGGCGCGCTCCACGCCCAGGCAGGGCCGGGCGCGCTCCACGCCCAGGCACGTGCGCGGCCGCGGAGACAGCTCCAGGCCTGTGCTGCACGATACCGCCTGCGGAATTGATAACATTTCATATTTTTAACCTGCAAGTATTATTACGTTATTTATAAGTAAATACAAAACTAGGGCACCCGTATTTTTCCGTTTTTTTAAATTATGTACTTTTCATTCATAATGTCAACTTTGAAATTCGGTGTATAAAAAGACGTAAGCGCCAAATGACGATATGCATACGGTGGAATAGCGATACAACCTTTGCTTTACTGTGACCCGTCAAAAAAAAACTGTTAGATGTCTCTTCACGACGAGTTGCACGAACTCGTTGGCGCGGTATTGTTTGTTTGTTTTAAATTAAATTCGTAAATTGTCTTATTTTCAAGTGTTATTATCCTCATTTTGTTTTTATTAAGTCACCATGAAAGTTTCGGAAGGATTTCTAGTTGCCGATAGCAGAAACTTGCCGAAAGTAACTATTTAATGCTATTGCAATATATGAACGATAATGAATGCTACTGCACTATTGTATAGTGCGGAGACACGTAGTGCCAAGGCATTACTAGCATCACGGGAAGCATATGTTGACACAGCTGTAGGATATGTAGAAGTCAAGCGAGAAGGAACCCATGCACCCGAACATAAAGTAAAATCTAAGTTATATCAGGTTTCAGCTGTAATCGCAAATCTGTCGAGAAGATTATCACAGTAGAATGCAACGACTGTGCAGCTTCTGCAGGAGGATGCAAACACGCTATATGCTTTGCCATTTGACTGAATTTTGGAAATAATTTATTTTTAAGACTGTATTAAAAGTGCAAAATAAAAATCAATATAGTATTTAATTTATGTCCTTTATTCAAAGTCAATTTCAATTAGGTAACAACACTTCTTCCATCTCATCATCTTCTTCAAACAAAGGTTTCTTTGTCTTCTTCTTGTAAATGGCACAATACGTAGCTCGATCCGATGTTCATGGCTTCACATATACTCCTTTCCTGACTTTTGTAGTGATTAGATTTTTACAAAGTGTGTCCATATCAATTTGCATAAACGTTGAAGATGCGCTGGGTCTAGGTCCAATAATTTCTTGATGATCAGTTGAAAGTGGTATCCTAACAAGGGAATGTGGTAGCAGAGACTTCAACTTTGGTCCCATTTTCATTGTTACCCAATACCGGTAGTTCTCCACATCTTCCTCCAATTAAAAGAGAAATTATAATTTCAATTTATATTTTATGTGTGTGTCCCAAAAACAACTTACATGATTAGTTAAAATCATTCCCCTTTATTCATAAACATTGCTTAAAGTTAAGTAATGATTAGCGAATGTTTAACCATACATTTTTGATGTTTGAACGTCACTTAACTTTAATCATCGTTTATGAATAAACCCCATAATGTTATCAAATTATACAGGGTTACTGGTAACTCGACCTATTCCTTGCACGACGTCATAGTAAATAAAATCCAACAAATTAAGCCACCAAATGTTCTACCGAAATTCAGTAGTTTTTGAATTAGTTAAGAGTTTTAGAGCTAAAAATTACAAAAAAAAATAATTTGCCAAAGTTTTAGGCATTATTGAACTTTTAATTATTAACAAAGGTCTGCTACGGCGTCAACTATTATAATAACTTAAATTTCAGTACAGTCGCGCCGTAAATCATTTTTAAATTGGTTTCAAATGGTTTAATCTGGGATTTTCATTAAAAAACTAAAACTCTTAAGTAATTCAAAAACTACTGAATTTCGGTAGAACATTTGGTGGCTTAATTTGTTGCATTTTAACCCTACTATGACGTCCTGCAAGGAATACGTCGAGTTACCAGTAACCCTGTATACTTAGGTATACCTACTTTACAAAATAGTATCCAATATTAGGGGGGGTTATGAACTTATTTATTAGATTTGGTAACAATTATTAGCATACTGCTTAATATACAAACAGGTAATGGAACAAAATTTAGAAGAACAAGATAATCACCACATGCATTGTGTTGTGTTTAGTATATAAAAATCATTGTTACTTGGGTACTTACATTGAGATGATCTTCGCATATATATAATAGTAATATGCTTTAGTGAAATAAAGACAAAATTGCGTTTTCTGAAATAACAAAATTACTTTTATTCACAACTCAATTAAATACAAAGTTATAACACAATTTACCCATTCTAAAATAGTAACTTACCTGAAATAACAAAAAACAACATTTAAAGCTTTTACTTCTACTTTATATACTTCCTTTTATTTAAACTACAGGAAACTATTTACAGTTCCATGTTTTCCTAAAATATCATAACCAAGTTTAACTTATTAAAAATGACTTCAATACTAACAGCCAGTATCACTGACATGACACTGACATCTAAGAGATCTGTAGATAATAAATCCATAAAGAAAAGGACACTAGTGTAGTGATACTCTTTACATCTCCCACCCTCGGAGAGAACAAAATCATAATGATTGTTCGATTAAGAGCTAACCATTACTGGAGATAACTTTGTAACATGATAGAAGTTTGACTCCGCCTTCTTATGTCCAGTACTCAGACCAACAAAAAAAGAAGGACGGAGCATTACGAACGTCAAAAGTGAAGCCACCTTTTTATCTATGCGTGTGTAAAAAGGGTTGTCATTTGTTCATGTTTTTCCCTATAATTTGGGGAATAATATTTTGGGTAGGATAATATTGTACGAGTAAGATATTGTTGAGTATGGTAGTTTACCCACAGAACAGAAAAAAACAGTAGAAGTCGCAAGTAGGCGGGGCCCGCGTACCCCGAGTTTTGCGGAGTTCCGCAAATGTTTGCTTCCGCGCACACATCACGCACATCAGTCTCGTTACAAGCGTCACGGTGAAAAGAACTTGGAAAAAAAATACAAAAATGCCCTATTGTGCTGTTTTAGAATGTAAACACGATAGCAGAACCAAAAATTTATCAAATGGAGGTATATCATACCATCGGTAAGTCTTAATTGATTTTATTTCGATTAAAATATAAAAATAATATTTTATTAAAACAAGACAAGTAAAAGTTGGCTTTATGTTGTTCAAGTTAAGGTCTACTTTCTTTTAAACTCAAACATATTGTTCTCGAAGATTCCAACTAGGCACATGTCACACTTAGCTACTCAATTAGAGATTACCGTTATCGATAATGAGTTATCGATATTTTAAGGAGAATGCGCTAAAGTAGCCCGCGAAATTCAACACAACTCCTTATGTTAGCATAATCCAAAAATTTCATGATTTCATGAAATAGTCATTCAATAGGATTTTATGAACTTAGAGGTAATTATAATATTGGTATTTTTTTTAATTATAAGTCTAAAAATAAATATTTAATTCGGCCGTAAATCATATTTAGATCAACATATACAACCTGATACTGACTTGTAAATTGCAAAAAACGTAAGAAACTTTGAATTTTGCGGGCTATCCTGACGCATTCACCTTAAACTTACAATGTTTTCTGTATTCTATGATATACCGGGAAAAATTTAACCCTGAATGTGAAACTATAAAACATGGATATAGGTACCTAATCTATTCGTCCACAAAGTCTCAAACCTATAAAAAAGTGGGTTCCGTATTATTTTGTGACTCCAGATTTCCTAAGGATCCAGACAGAAAAGAAAAATGGATTGAAGCGACTGGAAGGCAAAGTTGGTTTCCTGCAAAAACTAGTACAATTTGCTCAGATCACTTCGTAGAACTAGATTTTTTGATTAAAAGCGGAAAAAAATACCTAGCCGACACAGCAGTGCCAAAACTAAAAATTATACATTTCCAAGTAGGTACATAATTATGTACTTATTTCTTTGTTGTCCTAAGGACAATTGTCTGTATCAAATGTATACATAACATAATCCGCCTATAATGTTCCCACTGTTGGGACACAGGCAGGAGGCCTGTGAGAGTCTCTGTGAGAGAGAGTGAGCCGTAATCCACCACGCGGGCCCAGTGCGGGTTGGCAGATGTCACATGTCTTTGAATTTTTGGTTCTAAGACATGCCGGTTTCCTCACGATGTTTTACTTCACCGTTTTGAGAGCAGTGGTGATGAAATTATTTACAAAAAGTAAAGCGCCGGCCTGGATTCGAACCCCCGACTTTCAACTTGTAAGTCGGGGCCGTTACCATTGGGCCACCACTGCTCAATCAAATGTATGCAATTTGGTAATTTTTACGTTTTCATATCATATCATGTATATAATAAATAATAATAATAAATAAACAATTTATTTCTCTTCCCTTCCAAAAAAGGCGCCTTTATCGCGTTTCCTCTCAGATTCGACCTTAACAAATATTATATATTTATAGAATTATAATCATTCGAATCATTCATACATCTCTTTAAGCTAAATTTGTTCTATTGAATGACTTTTTCATGAAATCGTGAAAACGTGAAAACCGTCTAATAGAATAATTTTCAATCGGATCAGTAGTTTAACAGAACAATTCTTAATTATACTTTCTATAAATCGTAAGTATGTATTAAAATAAAATATTAACACTTGATTTCAAACATAATAATATTTATCGACTCAAGCTGTTGACTATTTTGTTTGGAAATTAAACGAAATGTCGATAAATAAGTCAACGACAGTGGTACATCCCTAGAAGAGGATGAATAGTAATGAGCTCGTTACTCAAATATAAATCTTATTTATAACGAAATACAGCTTTAAATTGAATGCATTTATTATAGTGACATCTAGCGGCGGGTAGCGTAACTTGCTCAATAAACTGTTCCGTGTGCGCTTTAAACGGAAAAAGCAATAAATACGTAAAAAGAATAGACAATAAACAACTCTATCGTCATACAACTTTGGTTTGTTTTCAAATAAGCGACGACTGACATTATTTCCTACTTTCCTTCAATGTCAAACTACCAATCACACCAAAAATTTCTTAGTGTTACGAAATACAATTAACGTGTAGATGTGTGAGTTTGGGTACGCTGGTTCCGATACTAATGAAGCGATATGCGACTTCTACTGTTTTTTTCTGTTCTGTGTAGTTTACCTCAATTGATAGGAAGGATTCCGAAACAAAACCATTTTTTTTTACATCGCAAAATAAAATAAAATAACAATTAAGTACAAAGTGCATTTACATACAGCCCTATCGTCAATGGCTACATGAGGCAAGTCTGGTAAGTCCTACAAAAAAAACTACACGAGTAATGGCAGCTTTTGATTAAAACTTTAGGAAGATAAATGAAGAATTAGGACATACTTGAACTAACGTACAGCCAGAACTTTGTGAAACTGAGTTTTCAGCAATTACGTAGGACGATAGAAATAACTTTTAAAAATAAAATTTGGAACAGTAGTATTTAAATTAGCTAGACAAAGCTGAGAAACTAACTAAAATAAAATAAAAAATACAGTCTCGTGTTTAATAACTATTTTGATAAAATCTCATTTTAGTTTTTTAAATTTTATATACCTTTTTAGGATATCCGCTTTTGATCACACGGCGAAGTCCACGATTAGTTGAATAAAGGTCATTATTATCAAAACGATCGGAACAAACCACGCTGGTTTTCGATGGCAGCCATTCTGGATCATTCCGACTATTTCTTATTTGGAAACTAACTTGGAAATCTAAAATATTAAATACATAAAAAAAACAGGCATATAATTACTCGAACTAAAAAATATCGAGGGGGGAAATTTCAAATCATATTATGGCAACCCTCGCACTTTAAATGTCACTGTTTTCATTCGTTCATTCGTTCAGGTTTTTGTTCCAAGTAACCTAAAATTCATAGTTAACTAAATTAAGAAACGATGTTATTTGAAGTACTTACATGTGAAAAGTGATTCCGTAAGACTTTTTATGTGATTTGCTATTGTTTTTACAAGTTTTCACTACACAAGAAGGCATAATTCTATTTTTTTTATTGAAGTTTACTAGACGACGACTCGTGACGTACTAGGAGCGATGAGCATAGTTTTAGTGTAGGTGTGTGCGTGAGCCTGTGTGTTTACTTGCAGGAGCATAGTTTTGTGGCTGCACGTTTGATGTACGTAGTGCTCTGTCTTTCTTTTTTTGTTGGTCTGAGGTCCAGTATCAACTTCATAGGTTGAATTTGAAATCTTTCTTAGGATTTTGTACAGTCCAATCCTTAATTCATCCATTTTCTTCCGATTTAGCCGTTTTCCGTTTTCTACATATACACTATCGCCCACTTCAAATTTATATTCTTCTCTATGTAGATCATATATTTTTTTATTATAGTTGTGAGATTTTATTGAATTTTCAAATGCTAGTTGTCTGTCTCTTTTGAGATCTTCTATTGTGCATCTTGATTTTAATTCCAGTGGCAAAATATCCATTTTCTCTCCTTCCAAAAGATATTTTGGAGTAAACTTATTGACTGTATGTTCTGTATCGTTATATTTCTCTACACATTTTTGGGCAATAGTTGTCCATGCAGTTTTCTTGTCCCCTTCGTTTATTTTACATCTTATCCTATTGACTAAAGTTTGGTTTAGCCTTTCATTAGTCCATTTGAAAATGGTGCGTCCACAGCAGTGAATACTATTGTTATGTTTTTCTTTTTCAGGAAGTCTTTAAATTCTTTGGAATTTGTGACAGGGTATTGGTCTGTTAATACCATATCAATATGATTGCTTTGTGTCACATTTTTTATCAACCTGATAAAAACATTGGAGTTTTGATTTTTTGATGTCAAAATATAAGCATATCGTGTAAAATTATCAACCAGGAGATGTAAGTATTTTTTTGTAGACCGTGATCCTCCGAAGCCTCCAATTGTATCGATTGATATAATTTCAAATGGGCGTGTTGCTGGGCCTAAATGGGACATCAAACCAAATTTTGGATTCTTGATGATGGATTTTTCTTCTTGATTTGTTTTTTATACAAATCTCACATTCATCACAAATCTTCTTAATATTTGTTGTTCTTTGCTGTATAGAAAGGAGTTATTTTTGGATTTCTGCTTAAGCAGTCTGCTTCTTGATTTGACTGTCCTGGGTTATATTTTATCTTAAAATTGTATTGGGATAAATAATATGTCAAATCACCCAGTTCCTCATCAGTTCTAGACTTGATGTTCAGATTTTCTAATGGTTTATGATCTGAATATACTATAAATTCTTTATTCATAAGCCAACGTTGCCAATATTTTACAGCTTCCTTAATTGCCAGGCATTCTAAATATATTGCCTTTTTTTTCTTTTGAGTGTCTGTCAATTTTTTTGAAAAGTAAGCTACATGTTTATTTACTCCGTTTTCATCTTCTTGTTTTAACACAGCTCCCACTCCTTTAATACTGGCATCAGTGTACATTTTTATTGGTAGTTCTGGGTCTAATATTTTTAGAATTGGTTTCGAGCATAGTAATTCCTTTATTTTATCAAATGATTTCTGGCATTCTTTGGTCCATATAAATTTTACATCTTTCCGTAATAAATTGTGTAATGGTTCCAGGATAATTGCATTGTGTGGTACAAATTTATGATAAAAGTTTACTTTCCCAAGGAACTGGCGTATATTTTTCCTTGTTTCTGGAATGGGGAAATTTCTAACAACTGTTAAATAATCTTTGAGAGGTCTAACTGAATTATTTTCTATTATGTGTCCCAAATACTTGGCATGATTGCTTGCAAAAGTGCATTTTGAGAATTTCATTCTACATCCTTCCGTTTGTATTGCCTCAAGTAGTTTTGATATATGTTTTATGTGTTCCTCGAAACTTTTAGAAAAAACTAGGATATCGTCGATGAAATTCACTGCAAAATCTGAGAGTTTGTATTTTCTTATTATATTTCTCAATATTCTTTGGAAAATAGCCGGAGCTGTCTTTAAACCAAATGGCAGGCATGTCCACTGAAAATGGCCTTCTTGCGTGACAAATGCCATCTTATATATATATATATATATTGTATATTTAATTTTCAACGGAATGGACCAAAATGCTGAATTTATATCAAAAGTGGAATAATACTCACAGTTTACAGTCTTTACCATCAAGTCTTCAATCAAGGGGAATGGCTGTGATTGAGGGACAACAATTTTATTCAATTCCCGGAAATCTATACACAATCTTGATCTTTACCCACCTTTTTTCTTATACGCCAGGGTAACCCGAGCAACAAAAGGGCTAAATGATTCCTCAATTAAGTTGTTCTTCAATAGTTTTGATATTTGATTTTCAATTTATTTTCTATCATCAGCTGTGCATCTGTATGGGTGCTTGTAGCAATATTTATCTACCATCAAGTCTATGTGAGCTTCATAACCTCGTACCGTACCAACGTCGTATTTGTCCTTAGCGAAGACTGGGTTGTATTTTTTTATAAATTTATCAATTTCAGTTTGTTTACTTAAATCTAGGTGGTTTACTGAAATTTCAAATTCAATGAAGTTATTATGTTCATTGAAATTTATTTCAAATCTGTTTGTATGGTTCATTTCTTTTCTTCGTACCTCAGAGTATAGAGAAACATCTCGTTCAGTTTTGTCACCTAGTACATCAGGAATTTCGACATTCATTAAATTGAAAATATTCGTTTCGGAGTATTTATTTTTGTTATCCTCTTCATTTTGTACTTTATTCTCTTTTTGTGTATTATTACATTGTATGATATTCAATTCTTCATTTTGGATTAATTAAATTTTTTTGATACAATCCAAACCAATGAGCAAAATCATAATGAAAATTTTCATTATCTATCACAAAAATATTCATTTTTCTTTCAATGTTATATATTTTTATTTTCAATGTTACCATACCTTTTGTTTTCTTTTCACCATTAATAGTTTTCAAGTTTGCTGTTTGTTTATTAAGTGTGTCTTCTTCTTTATCATATATTTTCAATAATTTTGCATTAATTAACGACACATTTGAACCAGAATCATAAATTGCGGTAACTTTTAAAGTGTCATTTAATAATAACTTTACTTTTATTAATGGTGGTACTTCTAGTTTTTTGGATTCTCCTTATTGAGTTCAATTTCTAATTCAGAGTTATTCACACTTTTAACAACTGAAGTTTTATTTTTCCCATTAAACCAGCAGGTTTCCTCAGGATGAAAAGGTTTCCCTTTTTTCTCAGTGACACAAATTTGGCATGGTTTCTTTTCTTCATTTTTCTTTGTTTTTATGTCAGAATATGTGTAGTTCTTTTTTTCATATTTGTTCCTCCCAACAAGATGTTCTAATTTGCCTATCTCATTGTAGAGATCTTCGGTTTCTTGTAATGTCTCTCGGTCAATTTTATCACTTAGGTAATTAGGCAGGCCTGCAGCTATAAGATCTATAAGAGTACCAGTATCAATCGTCTTTCTAACCTCTAATAATATTTTTTTGTTTCAATGCATACTCAAGCAATGAACCCGTTTGATATTTAAATCCAAGAGCATATCTGATCGGCGACCAACCCTTGTTTCCAAATGTTTCACAGATTTTTTTTCCCATTTAATCCACTCTGATTCTACTATAAATTTTATTAACATACAACTGTACCAATTCACACTAGAATATTCTAAAAATTGTTTTAAAATTTCAATTTTTTTCCTGTCTTCATCAATATGGAAACGTTCACACATTCTTTGTTGAAATCTTTGATCCATTGGTGAGCATTTGCATTTCTACCAGTGAATTTTTCAGTCACAAAATCTTTTGTAATTTTCCCCAAATTTTGAGTTTCAGATTTATTTTGCTTTTCTTCGAGTAGTTTCTCTAATAGTTTCTCCAATGTTTCATTTGAGCTTCTAGTTAAAGATTTTTGATCATTTATGTTTTCCATAATCTCTTCAAGGTAAAAAGTCATTAAACTGAATATTTTGTTCTTCATCTAAATATGTCTGTGATACCTCATCAGTTAAAGTTATCCATATTTTCCTTGTCTGATGTCTTTTATTCAATGTTTTTCTCATCTTGGCATAGTTAGATGTATTTGTTATTAATTTATGTAAACTTGCAGGTTGATATTCGGCCGGTATGCCAAAAATTTGACCATCAGGTGTTCCTATTGAGGTTCTGCAAATAATGTTTGTTTTTCCATCTGTTGCTGTTTTCACACAAAAATCAAATCTTAACTTCTCCATAATTCTTATAATTTTTGCAGAAAATGTTGTTTTATAATAGTAATATGCTTTAGTGGAATAAAGACAAAATTGCGTTTTCTGAAATAACAAAATTACTTTTATTCACAACTCAATTAAATACAAAGTTATAACACAATTTACCCATTCTAAAATAGTAACTTACCTGAAATAACAAAAAACAACATTTAAACCTTTTACTTCTACTTTATATACTTCCTTTTATTTAAACTACAGGAAACTATTTACAGTTCCATGTTTTCCTAAAATATCATAACCAAGTTTAACTTATTAAAAATGACTTCAATACTAACAGCCAGTATCACTGACATGACACTGACATCTAAGAGATCTGTAGATAATAAATCCATAAAGAAAAGGACACTAGTGTAGTGATACTCTTTACACATATAACACGTTTAGGACATGATATACCCACAGCATTGCACCACTTCTGTTTTGCTGAGCTAGGCACCGCAAAAAAATGCTTTTTGAGTATCTCTAGAATTGTTTTTGCAGGCTGGTATAAAACAATATTTTGGTTCCTTCATTGGCGTATAAGTTTCATTGGGATCCATTTTATTGGCGAAGTATCAATTAATAGTTGTCAATATTTACAGTAAGCAGCGTGTATTAGAATTAAAATTCTTTTTCTAATAAAAATAATAATGTAAAAGTTTTGACATTGACATGTCGATGATGTTTGACATAAATGTTTTCATCTAAAACATTGAAATGCTTAGGCAAAGGTAATTTCCTCATTCCACCGTTTATGTGACATCATTGCATGTTTTTTGATTTTACTTTTTTTTTCCTCTCACAAACTAATAAATGAAAAAAATAAATTGAACTCAGGATACGAAAATAAAGTAATGGTATTTTTGTTTTAAGGTCGTGTCAGTTTTGAAATGTTGTGAATTAGGTATATTTGCTTGAATATGCGAAAGCAACAAACGACCGACACTTGGACTGGTCTTTTTTACTTTTGGTTAAAAATGAGCAAGAACACTATTTTTTTCATAGTATTCGTAAGCTGACAGGAACCTTATCCCTCGCGTACAGCGCGGTGTCGACGGGCGCGGGCGACGCGCTGCCTCGCTCGTGGCCCCAGCGCTGTTGCTTCAGCTCTTGCCAGAACTGGAATATATTGGCCATGTCAGTATTAGGGATAAAATTAATAGTTATTTATGCAACTGTTATATATGAGGTATTAAAACACGAATGCGGGTTTATCACATGAGTGTTTTAAAAGCTAATTATTTACAGTTGCATACAAGCCTTTATCTACACCCATGATATAAATCCTCTATATAATAAGGTTCCTTGCAATACTAATATCGAACGAAAATGGCGGGATATGACGTGAATTCGAATTATTTGAATAACCTATAAGTTCTTTTTTTCAAATTATGGCGCTTTGGTAGTGAAACGCACCTGCATGACAATGTTATTTTTTTTTAAATGAGTTGCATTATGAAATTTTATTTAGTACAACATTATAAAATTCGTGTGGATAATATTATGGTTACTATGACACCAGTTGTTTTAATGTTGGCAATAAGCTAACTGTTTCAGAAACTTTTATAGAGGATTTATAGCATGGGTGTAGATAAATTAACTAGAGAAACTCCGCAGACGTGATGGATATCGATATCAAAACATTATAAAACAAAAAAGTCGCATTTAATATTGCACTCCACTGCAATTACGTACATGTGCACAGATACTGTTGCCATAGTGATGATCGGTGACAATGAAGGAATAAACAATCAAGCGACATGTGGCAGCAATAAATATAGTGAGTGTTGACATGAGTTGTAAGAGGGTTACCTGTTCAATGGTGTGGCTCGGTCGCTTGTACAATGGACTGTCGCCGCTGATCGTGTGGCGTCTTTGGACGGCTGTCCTTGGCTTGGGTGGATACATTCTGAAAGTAAGGGAGAACAATAAACTCTTTTGCAAAAAAAACAAACTTTATCAAGTACCTAACGTATTTGTTAAATTTCTCAGAATCTTGTTAATTACTAAGCAGATAGTTGGTTCTGTCAATTTCGTCTTATAATATCGATTAAATCAATGAAACGTAGTGAAGGTAACACTACGAACTGTTTGAACTATGACATCTAATAGTAAATTTAAAAAAAACCAGTAAATAAAATAAAGAAATCCTTCGCAACGAGTCAGAACAAAAAACCTGTTTTAGCCGATGCCAGACTTCCACGTACGAACACATAGTCATAATAATTTATTTATCCGTGCACTTGCTACTTCATCACACACAACGCAATACACACACATATTAGCAATTCGTTTAGTTACATAAAAGTCAAGCAAGTCTGGTGTTCTACTCCTGTCTGTAGGCCAGTAAGTAGACAATTCAGGGGAAACAACATTGAGTTTTAATTTCTCTATAGCCTTTAGTAGCTGTCTATCTTTCGTAGTTATTGTACGTGAGCCCCAGTAATGCGCATTACTGGGGCTCACGTACATGTGCATGTACATGTGCTATGTATAATTTTCTATGTCCTACTCCATACGGTCCAATGAATCGATTGCTGCCCAACGGAGTCCTTGCGGGTCGCTCCCGGCGCGTACCCGGTGCGGTCGGGGTGCAGCTGCGTGGGCGACGCGGGATGCGGCGCGGGCGTACCTGGTGCGGTCGGGGTGCAGCTGCGTGGGCGACGCGGGATGCGGCGCGGGCGTACCTGGTGCGGTCGGGGTGCAGCTGCGTGGGCGACGCGGGATGCGGCGCGGGCGTACCTGGTGCGGTCGGGGTGCAGCTGCGTGGGCGACGCGGGATGCGGCGCGGGCGTACCTGGTGCGGTCGGGGTGCAGCTGCGTGGGCGACGCGGGATGCGGCGCGGGTGTACCTGGTGCGGTCGGGGTGCAGCTGCGTGGGCGACGCGGGATGCGGCGCGGGCGTACCTGGTGCGGTCGGGGTGCAGCTGCGTGGGCGACGCGGGATGCGGCGCGGGCGTACCTGGTGCGGTCGGGGTGCAGCTGCGTGGGCGACGCGGGATGCGGCGCGGGTGTACCTGGTGCGGTCGGGGTGCAGCTGCGTGGGCGACGCGGGATGCGGCGCGGGCGTACCTGGTGCGGTCGGGGTGCAGCTGCGTGGGCGACGCGGGATGCGGCGCGGGCGTACCTGGTGCGGTCGGGGTGCAGCTGCGTGGGCGACGCGGGATGCGGCGCGGGCGTACCTGGTGCGGTCGGGGTGCAGCTGCGTGGGCGACGCGGGATGCGGCGCGGGCGTACCTGGTGCGGTCGGGGTGCAGCTGCGTGGGCGACGCGGGATGCGGCGCGGGCGTACCTGGTGCGGTCGGGGTGCAGCTGCGTGGGCGACGCGGGATGCGGCGCGGGCGTACCTGGTGCGGTCGGGGTGCAGCTGCGTGGGCGACGCGGGATGCGGCGCGGGCGTACCTGGTGCGGTCGGGGTGCAGCTGCGTGGGCGACGCGGGATGCGGCGCGGGCGTACCTGGTGCGGTCGGGGTGCAGCTGCGTGGGCGACGCGGGATGCGGCGCGGGTGTACCTGGTGCGGTCGGGGTGCAGCTGCGTGGGCGACGCGGGCGGCGACAGCGGCTCGCTCTCGTCGGACTCGCCGGCCTCCAGCGCGGGCGCGGGCGGCGGCGCGGGCGGCGCGCGCAGGCGCAGCTCGACGGGCGGCGCGGGGCGGCGCCGGGCGCGCGCCAGCAGCTGCGGCGTGGCGAGCGCGGGCGGCGCGCGCGCGGCCCTCCTGCGCAGGCGCAGCGCCAGCTCGGCGCCGGCGCCGCCGCACGCGCGCAGCACGGCGTCGCCGCTCCAGCCGATCACGCACTGGTTGCCCACCTGCGGAACCGAAAAGACCTTTCTGAATCGATGTGAATATTCATGTAGTAGATTTACGAGTAGATGTATTTAAATTTCCAAATCGGCAGACACGACTTTGAGGAAGAAGCCGATAGAAGGATCCGGTCGGTTTGAACGGCGTTTCGCAAACTTCGTCAAGTCTCTTCGTCGGCTATCCGGCAATGTTTAAAGACTAAGGTCATCGACCGGTGTGTCCTGCCCGGTATGACATACGATGCCGAAACGTGGACACTGACAGTCGGGCCGGTCCAAACAAATTCAAGGTCGCTCAGGGCACTATGAAACACGCTATACTCGGAGTTTCTTTGACGCATAAAATCAGAAATGAAACTATCCTGAAAAGAACCGGAGTTACCAACATATCTTGCAGACTTGCAGTGTAAAGAAGCTAAAGTATCAGTGGACTAGCCATGTTTGTTGAAGGACCGATAGCCGGCGGAGCAAACGAGTTCTGGAGTAGAGACCGCGTATCGGCAAGCGTAGTGGGGGCCGCTCCCCAGCTGGGACAGGGTGTTGTCAGTTGTGGCGCAGCCTGGGAGAGGTCTATATTCAACAATGGACAGCGATAGGCTGATTTGATTGATTGTATACAGTATACATACAAAAATGCAATACTAACGCAATCAAAATTCTTCATATGTGTACTATTAGTTTGTCCAGATATTTTGTTTGGACCTTACGCACCATGCAAACATCACATTTCTCGTTATTCAGCAACCAATGACCCGTCCTAACTTCACAGGCGCAATCTACTAATGTGGCAACACGTCGAAATATCGGGATTTATATGTTATATCAAAATTTAACATAATGTACACATAAACCATCCGGAATAAATGTTTAACCCGCAAAATTTCACCTATTTTTTTTGGGATTTAATTTAATTCTTTATGGCACCTGTAGGTCATGAGCTAACCGAATATCAAAAAATATTTGGCCTAGGGGGAGACGTGAAAATAGATTCGCTGTTACAATGTATAATGAATTGAAATAGATAATGGTGAAAACCGGATCAAAATGAATTTTATAGTTCAGCAGATGTGAGCCGTCCCACGTCTAATTTATAAGATAGATACAGATTTAGACATATCGGTACCTGCACGATCTCGTCCCCGATGTGCACGGCGCCGGACGCGTGCGCCGGCGAGCCGAAGCGGATGTCGGCCAGCTGGTGGTGGCCGCAGAACGACGGCACCACGTCGAAGCCCAGCGGCTTGCCGCCCTGGCGCAGCGTCACGCTGTCCAGCGACGCCGGCTGCAGAATCATCGGGTCCGACACGTCCTGCCGCATACATGTTGCTGTTATTGCACGTTTGGCCAGGTACGAAACATCAACGACTATCCAACAGTACAAGAATACAAACCATCATATGTTCATCAAGTTTGATAGCATCACACGCGTTCGCACGTGCGTTCTGTAGTGAGTGACATATAAACCCCTTTGCAAAAAAAACGGGCACCTTAACAGGCATTGGCTTTTCTATGGATAATATTAATATTTTTACTATGTCATTAGCATAAATGACTAGAAATTTCTTATTGTCAATAAGAATATAGTTTTTTGGCTACACCCCTCTTCCAGCAGCTCTACAATTTTACTAGCTCTTATTGCTTTTTCTGCCATCACCATCGACATAAAGATATATGTTTTCTCAAACATGCTTGGAAATTCGAGCATTATTTTGACAACCTTCTTCGAGATAAATCAAAATTGCTGTACTGGTAAAAAAAAAGTGACGATGCGGCCAGCAAAGTTACTATGAAAATCCATATCTGGCGTGTTTAGCGGCCAAATAAATTACTATGAAAACTCATATCTGTCGTGTTATTTAAAAATGGAACGAACTTTTTACTTCAACACACGGCAACCAAGGAGGTAACTTAACAAAGATTTTATTAAAATTTCGAATTGGCTTGCAAATAGAACAAAGAAGAAACAAATGAACATATTGGCGCATGAAAAATGACAGTTGATCGTCATTGATTCTGGAATTTCTATTTAATTTACTCAGTTTGAATTTCCGCGCGTTGTTTGAGAAAAGTACTATACAAGCCTTGGCCGCAATCAGGAATTGATGGACGATCGTGAAAATGAGGGCCGAGGCGAAGCCGAGGCACTCATGCGTGAGTCCTCATCAATCTCCTTATTGCTGGCCGCGACAGTAATGTACTATTTAAGTCACAATAAGGCTGGATTATGCGACATCTATAAATTATTCTACTAAAAATACCGAGAACCTCAGACCAACGAAAAAAGAAAGACGGAGCACTACATACATCAAACGTGTAGCCACAAAACTATGCTCCTGCAAGTAAACACACAGGCTCACGCACACACCTACACTAAAACTATGCTCATCGCTCCTAGTACGTCACGAGTCGTCGTCTAGTAAACTTCAATAAAAAAATAGAATTACGAGTATGCCTTCTTATGTAGTGAAAACTTGTTAAAACAATAGCAAATCACATAAAAAGTCTCACGGAATCACTTTTCACATGGAAGTAAGTACTTCAAATAAAATCGTTTCTTAGTTTAGTTAACTATGAATTTTAGGTTACTTGGAACAAAAACCTGAACGAATGAACGAACGAAAACAGTGACATTTAAAGTGCGAGGGTTGCCATAATATGATTTGAAATTTTCCCGTTCGATATTTTTTAGTTCGAGTAATTATGTGCCTGCTTTTTTTTATGTATTTAATAATTTAGATTTCCAAGTAATATTGAAAATAAAAGTAAATGGATAGTAGCTATAAGAAATAGTCGGAATGATCCAGAATGGCTGCCATCGAAACCCAGCGTGTTTTGTTCCGATCATTTTGATAATAATGACCTTTATTCAACTAATCGTGGACTTCGCCGTGTGATCAAAAGCGGATATGCTAAAGGTATATAAAATTTGAAAAACAAAAATGAGATTTTATCAAAACAGTAACTAAACACGAGACTGTATTTTTTATTTTATTTTTGTTAGTTTCTCAGCTTAGTCTAGCTAATAACTACTACTACTGTACCAAATTTTATTTTTTAGATGTTATTTCCATCGTCCTACGTAATTGCTGAAAACTCAGTTTCACAAAGTTCTGGCTGTACGTTAGTTCAAGTATGTCCTAATTCTTCATTTATCTTCCTAAGGTTTTAATCAAAAGCTGCCATTACTCGTGTAATTTTTTTTGTAGGACTTACCAGACTTGCCAGATGTAGCCATTGATGATAGGGCTGTATGTAAATGCACTTTGTACTTAATTGTTATTTTATTTTATTTTGCGATGTAAAAAAAAAATGGTTTTGTTTCGGAATCCTTCCTAACAATTGAGGTACAATACCATACTCAACAATATCTTACTCGTACAATATTATCCTACCCAAAATATTATTCCCCAAATTATAGGGAAAAACTTTAACAAATGACAACCCTTTTTACACACACATAGATAAAACGGTGGCTTCACTTTTGATGTTCGTAATGCTCCGTCTTTCTTATTTTGTTGGTCTGAGCCGAGAACTTAGTTTTAGTTGCCAGGATAACCTTTTAACCGCAAACCCGCAAAAACGTAGTAAAAGTCACAAACTGAAAAAGGGATTCATATTGTTTTAAACAAAAGTTTCGAATTTGGAATTAACTTTTTTCATACCCAGACTCTTTATTAAGTGCCAGTAACATAGTTTGGCTATTAAAACCTCTTTAAAACTTAATGATTGCCAATAATGTAAAAAAACCAAAACCGCCCGCTTTTGCAAAGGGGTGTATTTTTTTAAGCGACACATTTAATAATTCCAATAATAATGCAATAATAAAAATCGGCCAAATGCAAGTCGGACTCACACACGAAGGGTTCCGTACCATAATAAGATCGAGCACAACATACCGAAAATAACACGTTTCTTGTATGGTATGACGTATGACTGCACCGTTTTCGTTATTTTGTTTATTTATTTTTATTTAACCATTTTGTTTTTACGATGGGACCCTTTGCTTGTACGATGATTTGCTAATAGGACATGTTAAGTGTCGTTTTGATCATAGGTTGTTTTGCTATTAGGACAATTTGCTTTTAGGCATCTTTTAGGGCTTCTCGATACGGAGGGGTGATCATTGCCGCATCTCCATTGAACTTTTAAATGAAATGTATTTGCAAGATTTTTAGTACATTACAGATGGTCGGATTTTTTAAACTTTCTAATACAATTTGCTAAAACTAGCATGTAAAATTACATAAATTATATAAATGAATGGATTTAATAAAATTGGAACATAAGTACACACGACTAGAGTCTGTCTAGTGAAAGTTGAGAGTGAAAAAGAGCGGCAAATTTAAAAAAAAATCGTCTGGTATCCCCGGATCAACTAGGAAAAACGTATTTGATACTTGAATATTTTTATAAAGAATAATAGGAAAGCATAAAGCTAAAAATTGTGTAGATAAGCTTTTACGATCGTAAGGTTGTAAGTCACATAGAAATTAATATTACACAATAGGTCTTTTTTATGTTTCTAGTTAGTTTTATGTCAGATTGTAATATATAAGTCTCTTCCAAGTTTTTCAATTTCTTAATTGAATTATGGATTGCGAGAAGCTTGTGAGGATCAGTAATGCATTCGTCTGCAATTAACAATATGATGAAAGTTACAAACACATTTTATTGATGCCGTGCGAATTCTCATGGCTATACCTATTCAAATAAGATTCCACAAACAGACCTAATAAATATAAATCCTGTTTACCTAGTATCAAAACCAATTCAGTAGCTTACCAGTAATTTCCGAAATTATTGTAAACAATTGCACTTTTTCGTTAAATGCAGCCTCAATTTCGCTTTTCACTCGGTTGTAATTGTTCATCATAGAGTATAACAACTTTCTCGCACTGCTTCTTAAAGTTTTAGGCATTGTTGTACTTGAAATACGACAAAATATACACAAATATTTTTTCATATGAGGTTATATGAACAACAAGTGACATTTGCAGCAGTGTTGTCAATTTCTGAAAACGTGAATAAATCACTCTCAGCTTTCATTAGACAGACTCTACACATCAAGCTATACATTTCCAGTTTATGCTGATCTCGCATTGTAAAGAATTTCCGTAAAATGCGAGGTCAGCTTATACTGGAAATGTAAAGCTTGATGTGTAGCCGTATGTACATCATAGTTATTATAATAAGAATGTCAATCATTTGTCAAATTATAATAGTAAAATGTCAGTAATGATAAAATATTAGTAAAATGTCTGTAATCTTTAGAGTTTAGGTAGGTACTCATTCACAGAATAGAATGATCTTTCTATAAGTCATTTGAATAATGCTGTTTTAAAACGATTGATTGGCAGATTCCTATATGACTTTGGTAATTTGTTATACAGGAAAAAAAAAAATTCACTGCGCAAATTTTGAAAAATGAACCTTAAGCTGGATGCGCCAGGGTAGCCCGCGATCACATGGGTCTCGGGAGGGGGATGAAATGGAGTGCCAATAATGGCCCCATTTCGCCTCCTCCAGGCGAACATCAACCACTGCGCCGCCGCTCAGGATCTGTTGCTCCAGAGCATGGCACAGTGGTCGATCAATATCGCCGTGGTCGCTGAGCCGTACTTTGTCCCGCCCAGGGATGACTAGGTGGAGGACCTGAGCGGCTCAGTGACCCTTATTTCGTCGGCCGCCGCCGGTACCCCGTCCCTGGAGGCTGTCAAAAGAGGACGGGGTTGCGTGGCAGCACGGTTCGGGGAGTTTGTCGTGGTAGGAGTGTACTTCTCCCCGAAACGAACTCTCGCCGAGTTCCACAACTCCCTTGCGGAGTTGAAAGTCGTCGTTGTCGGGTTCCGTTCCCTCCCCGTGCTCGTACTGGGGGACTTCAATGATAAGAATGTGGCTTGGAGTTCCCGGCATACGGACACACGGGGCAGGATGGTGGAGGACTGGGCTCTGGAGACAGGCCTGGTCGTCCTAAACCGGGGTTCCGTCCCCGCGTGTGTGCGGATGCGGGGTGAATCAGTGGTGGACATCTCATTCGCCTGCCCCGCTCTGTCGCCGCGTGTCATTGACTGGCGCGTCATGGAGGGGGTGGAGACGTATTCCGACCACCGGTATATCCGGTTCGACGTCTCCGCCCAGACCTCGAGCGCGCCGGTCAGACAGGCCCCGGGTGGTCCGCGTTGGGCGCTGAGGCAGCTGGACCGGGAGCTTCTCCTGGAAGCCTCGATCGTGCAGGCCTGGGTGTCATCACCGGACAGGCCTGCCGACATCGACGACGAGGCGGAGTGGTTCCGGGAGGCCATGTCCAATGTTTGTGACGTGGCAATGCCCCGGGTCCAGCCCGGACGTGCTTCGCGCCAGGTGAGCTGGTGGTCGCAGGAGCTGACAGCGCTGCGCCATGCGTGCGTTGCTGCGCGACGCCGGTACACCAGGCATCGCAGGTTCCGTATCCACCCTTCGGATACGGAAACCATTCAGGCGGAGCTATACGAGGGGTACAGAGCGGCGAAGACCGCCCTCCAGGCGGAGATCCTGCGGGCCAGGGTACTGGCCCGCGAGGAGACGCTGGAAACTCTGAACAGAGACCCGTGGGGACGCCCATACAAAATGGTGCGAGAGAAACTCCGCCCATGGGCTCCCCCGCTGACGCAGAGTCTCCGGCCTCAGCTTGTGGAGGACGTGGTGAGCGCTCTGTTCCCTTCGAGAGGGGAACATACCTCCCCGCTCATGGCTCCGCCTACTGCGGTGCTCGATGCGGACCACACCGCCGACGACGACGACGACGACGATGCTCCGGAGGTGACCGAGGTAGAAATGAGAGTGGCGGTACGAAGGCTGAATGCCAAGAATACCGCCCCAGGACCCAACGGCCTACCTGGGAAGGCCTGGGTCCTGGCCATGGAGGCTCTCGGGCCTCGACTAAGATGTCTCCTATGCGCATGCATGGAGAGGGGCCAGTTCCCACTTCGTTGGAAGACGGGGAAACTGGTCCTCATTAAGAAGCTGGGGCGCCCTGCGGACTCTCCGTCCGCTTATCGGCCCATCGTGCTGCTCGACGAGGTGGGCAAGCTCTTTGAAAGAGTCATTGCAAACTGCCTCGTCGGGCGGCTGGTGCGGGGGGGGCCGGATTTGGCGGAGAGCCAGTTTGGTTTCCGCAGAGGGCGCTCTACGGTGGACGCCATCATGCGTGTACGGGCCCTCACGACGGGGGATGCTGTGGCCCGGGGCGGGGTCGTCTTGGCGGTGTCACTAGACATCGCCAACGCCTTCAACACCCTGCCCTGGAGTTGCATAAGGGAGGCACTCCGGTACCACCGGATGCCGACCTACCTCTGTCGTGTGGTCGAGGCCTATTTGACGGACAGGGCCGTCATCTACCCCGGTCACCAGGGAATGTGGAACCGGCGAGAGATGTCGTGCGGTGTCCCACAGGGATCGGTCCTGGGGCCGCATCTGTGGGACATCGGATACGACTGGGTGCTGCGCGCCGACCTCCCTAGCGACGTCAGCGTAGTTTGCTACGCTGACGACACGCTGGTCCTGGCGCAGGGGAGGTCGCACCAGGCGGCGGCCGATCTAGCGACACGCTGGGTTGCGACAATCGTCGATAGAATCCGGCAGTTGGGACTCGAGGTGGCCTTGCACAAGTCCGAGGTCATGTGTTTTCATGGCCCTCGGAACGCGCCACCGTCGGGTTCCCAAATTACGGTAGGAGGGGTTCACATCGGCGTCGAGTCAACGATGAAGTACCTAGGACTCGTCCTCGACAGCCGGTGGAACTTCGTGGAGCATTTCCGACGTTTGGCTCCAAGGCTGGACCGGGCTGGGGCCGCCTTGAGGCGGCTCCTGCCAAATCTAGGGGGTCCAAACGCCTCCTGCTGGAGGCTCTACGCGGGGATCGTGCGGTCCATGGCCCTTTACGGGGCACCGGTGTGGGCGCGTTCCCTTAGGCTGCGGCCAGCCCGCCGGTTGAACGCGTCCCAAAGGGTCATGGCCATTCGGCTGGCCCGGGGATACCGCACGGTCTCCCGTGAGGCGGCGAGCCTCCTTGCCGGATGACCGCCATGGGATCTGGAGGCGAAGGTCCTCGCGCACTTCTGGGAGTGGCACGAGGAGGTGAAGCGCCGGGGTGTAACTCCGCTGCCGCGAGAAATCACGGCACAGCGGACAGAGCTCCGGCAAGATCTCATGGCGGCATGGAGAGTGCGATTGTCGCAACCCAGTGCTGGGCACGCCACAATAGCGGCGATAAGTCCCCTCTTTGAGGAGTGGCTAGAGAGGCGCCACGGCGTCCTCAACTTCCGCGTGACACAGGTCCTCACCGGACATGGCAGCTTCGGGAGGTTCCTGTGTAGGATTAGGCGGGAGGAAACGCCCGGGTGTCACCACTGTGCGGATCGCCCGGAGGACACGGTGGAGCATACGGTGGAGGTATGCCCTGCTTGGGCGGAGCACCGCCGTGTCCTCGCGGAGGCGATTGGCGGCAATGACCTCTCGCGTCCGGCCCTGGTCCAGGCCATGGTACGGAGCGAGAGGGCATGGGAAGCCGTCACCTCCTTCTGCGAAGCATTAATGCTCGCGAAGTCATTGGATGATTTCCCAACCTCAAAAAAAAAAAAAAAAGCGTAGCCCGCGAAATTCAAATTTTCTTACGTTTTTTGCAATTTGCAGGGCGGTGTTAGATTGTATGTTGATCTAAATATGATTTGCGCATGTAACAAATATGGATTTACAGAATTATAAACATTAGAATCAGCAATACAACTCTCTAAGTTCATGAAAGTCTTAAATGTCATGTTTTCATGAAATCTCGAGTTTTATTAAACATATATTTTTAATTTTGATACGTCTTAGTACAAAAAAAAAATCATTAACGAAAGATGTTTACTTTAAAAGTGGTTGTATGGCTATCCGGACGTCACACAACAGCGCGTGCGATGAGCGAACTGTCGGTCACAGCGCCCGGCACCGCCCGGGAGGGGGTTTCACCCCCGTGCAACACCGCAGCTTGTGCGCCGGCCGCCGCGCGCGCCCATTGATATTATTTTTAAAAAAAATGGCGGATTTTTGGAGCGAAATAGCAATACATTAATTTTAAAAAATAACATAACCTATCGAGTACGGTAAAGTTACACCATATTTCAGGTTATTGGTTTCACTTTTGGTTGGTTTAACGTTTGTTTGTCCCGCCTGCGATACCAAAATTCTATAAATAATAATGCTTGTTTATCTCTTTTCAGTTAATTACGTGTTTTTGCAGTCGCGTTTTTTTTTTCAGCTTTTTATTTTATTGTAAACTAACTACCGCCTGCGGTTTCTCCCGCGTGGTAAGTCGATAAAAAGTAGCCTATTTCCTTTCTCAGGCTCTAGACTATCTGTGTACCACATTTCATTTAAATCGGTTCAGTAGTTTTTGCGTGAAAGCGCGACAGACAGACATACAGACAGACCGACAGAGTTACTTTCGCATTTATAATATTAGTAAGGATTAGCTTGTGCAAGGCTTCGTAGGCGATTTGCGAGGTCCGACACAAACATGGCCCATTATTACGCTATCAAAAACTTTTTAAACCATTTTATTATTCCTAATTAAAGGACATGACCAGTTCCTGCCATTGAATTCGGGAACTTGTGCAGGATTACGGTTAACACACTAAGATTTAAAAATAAAGATCTAATTTATCATGGTTATATTATTCCGAATAAAGCCCAGGTTAAAATATCTGCAAAAAGAGTACCTACTCGTATGTTATTTCTTCCGCTTTTCTTTTATAGCGCGTTTCATCAAATAGTTCCTATGCTGTAATGCTGGCTCCACTGTTGTAGGACGAACACACACGACACGATACATTTGTACGTTACGGCGCTACCTAATAGGTCCGTTGTTAAAGTGCCAACATTACGGCATAGGAACTTTACGATGAATCGCACTCTATAAGCACTTCCCGATTTTGACGTTCCATTGTATCCATAATCATCCGGTAACCATATACTCGTAGATAATATAACTCAGAAAGCCTCGCGTCTGTCGGGTTTTGTAACGCGACAACTCAGAGAATCTAGGGATCCAAAAGTAACAATACTTACTAACTGCATCGTTCGCAGTGTTTTGGAGTATGGAAGTCAAGTATGGAATCCTACTAATGTCTACTCTAGTAAATTGGAGCGAGTTCAGAAACGCTTTCTTTACCAACTATCGTATGTTAAAAACCAATGTAGAAACCTCAAATCCTATGAATCAAAGTCAGAATACTTCAGTATGACCACTTTATGCTCTTGAAGAAAAGCTGCGGATATCGCATACTTGTTTAAGTTAGTTAAAGCCCACGTAGATTGTGAAGGTTGCTGGAGAGAATTCAACTTGCTTGCAACGTTCCACGCCAGGGCAGTCGTTTATGCAATAGGCGCACATTTGTGCAGAACAAATATAAAACAACATGCTCCATTTTACAGAATGTCTTCCAGCTAAAGCGGTGTGAGGCAGCATGTTGATATTTTCTCTGGGACCTTAATTTCAGCCAAAATTAAGATGAGCCCGTGTAACCATTCGGCAAATAATGATTAGTCCAATGGCAGAATATTAATATGTATAAGTATAATTATAATTAATTTGAACTAGCTCATACATTGTGCATGCTGTGTTCACTATTTTAGCTCATGCAGTATTATGTGTATCTTTAAGTTTACCTAGTATGTAAGTTATATTGTTATGCCCGGTTTGTGAACCAATTCATGAAAAATTTACAGTCGGGTTATTTTTTAAATTATTTTTTTATTTAAAAATCTGTTTAATAACTGAGGTTTTTAATTTATCCGGGAAGGTGCCTTTTTTTTTTTTTAGGGTGTGGAGTCATCCAATGTCTTCTCCCGCTCTGGGCGGAGCGGAAGGGCGTGTCAGACTTTTACTGACTAAAACCGACCCGTGTTCCTTCAGTTGCATGTTGCCAAGGTCCCGGTATCCCTTTCGGACTTTCCCGCAACCTTGGCAGGCATCGGTTCTAGCGGACCCCGCCAATTGTGCTGACATCTCTTTGAGGCGCGCGTGGAACACAACGCGCCATCGACCCGGGCCTGGTCCTTATCGTCCGCAAGCCCGCGCCTATGGTGGCCGGGAACACACATACTCGTACATACCGGTCAAAATCATAACCTTCCTTTTTTCTTCGTCTTAGTCGTTTAAAAAGTGAAAAATAAAAAAAAACAACCGCCTTCCAAAAAAAACACAAAAAAAGTGAAAAATAACTTTAATTTCGGAAGTCGGTGTCTTTGCTTTTCAATTTTCGTTTTTTGCCACCGTCTTCCGAAATTAAAGTTATTTTTCACTTTTTTTGTGTTTTTTTTGGAAGTCGGTTGTTTTTTTTTGTAAAAAGTTTTTATATTAAATGTGTTGTTCTAGGACCTCTCCTGACCTCATGAACAGTAGTTAAATCATACCATTATTTAACCGCTGAAGCTTCGCCGTGTTCCGTTAAACACGGCAAACTATTTTAAATCAGTTTAAATTAAATACCGAGAAAAAAGAAGAAGAAAGGCAATTTCAGGCCTATAACTATCTTACCTGCATTTAGCAAAATATTATTAACGTTTTATTTGAACTGGCAATGCATTCCACAAACGAGCGGCCTGGACAGAAAAGGATTTGTCGAAGAAAGTTGTGGAATGCATTGGCATCTGAAGCTTCAAGTTATCTGATGAGCATTTTCCTAACAAACATTTTGAAATATCTTAAATTCATGCCATTTCAATCATCTACTACCTAACAGGGTCTCCGCACACGGGCCACCGGCCACAACCACAAAACACGGCCACATTTCCTGTAGTTTTCATACATTTTATATGGACTCGCCGCACACGGGCCACACGCGACAGCCACAAACGCCGCGGCGGTTACTACAGGAATTATGCCGGTGGCGGCGTTTTGTTGTTGTGGCCGGAGGCCCGTGTGCGGAGGACCCTTAGGATTTGGACGAAATTTGGCACACAGATAGTTTCTAACAAAAAGTACTAGGCTTGCATGAATTCACGTTGGGTTCATTTTGAGTACAAGA
Source organism: Lithophane leautieri (assembly GCA_949152455.1). Taxonomy (NCBI): domain Eukaryota; kingdom Metazoa; phylum Arthropoda; class Insecta; order Lepidoptera; family Noctuidae; genus Lithophane; species Lithophane leautieri. The sequence continues at coordinate 462,370 of OX424463.1, read as the reverse complement.
GTCTTCTATAGTCTTCCTGCTCACAAAATTATTCTTAACTAGCTGATGCCCGCGACTTCGCCCGCGTGGATGTCGGTTATTATATACTAAAACCTTACTCGAGAACCACTCTATCCATTGGTGCAAACAGCATGAAAATCGGTGCAGTAGTTTTTGAGTTTATCGCGTACAGGACGACAGACAGACGCAGCGGAGGACTTTGTTTTATAATATGTAAGGAAGTCGGTGTTCCAAAATGCTTCTGAGGAACCTTACTCCCCCTCTGCGAAGCGGTCCCGCTGCGCGCACGTGCGGTCTGTAGTGACACAAACACGTGCAGGATCTACCTGTATGATGTAGTCGGCGGTGGTGGCGGTGGTGGCGGCGGCGGCGGCCACGGCGCGCGCGGGCTGCTCTGCGAAGCGGTCCCGCTGCGCGCACGTGGCGGCCTCTAGCGATAGCTTTAGTAGCGCCGCCTTGCGCTCGGCCAAGGACGCCGCCGCGCTGCCACTCGAGCACAGCGGCCATCTGCACAGCCGTTCATCGAAAAATCAAAGTCATATAATTAAATAATTATAAAACTGTCCGAAATGTTATGCTGGGACCACGCTGTCCTGTTATTAGCGCGATTATTAACAGCTAAATGCCATTACCACACGTTAATGTGGTTCCAGAATTGTCTAATGGAGGAAAGTAGGTATAGCAATTTGTCTCATGGAGCAGAGAAGTAAAATAAAATTGTCATTTTCCTACTTAAGGAAAATATTTTATCCAAAATATTTTATGCCAAGCAAATGTGCCATTCCCAAAATGTCATAGAAAGCCATTTTTGGCCTAGTATCACCCTAATTAAGTGGTCTTTTAGGGCCGGCGACCATTGTCCGCACGGCACGGCATTTTTAGGCGACGATACAAAATATAACATAATTGTAACCAAAAGTAAGGAATTTTAGTGATAGTTTAGTTCGGTGTACAAGAGAATCGGCACCATTATGTATTTCTGTAACCCAAACACGGATGTGCAACGTAAATAAATGAATTTTGAATATAGGGGTCACTTTTGGGTGGCAAACAAGAGACTTAAAAAAAAAATTGCAAATTGTGGCGTGTGTTGTGACATATCAAATGAAAGGGTTGTTACGAGGATCTCGAATATTATTTTTTATAATTTTATAAAATAAATACTTTAAAGATATTTAAGTAAATAGATAAAAATTTACCATTCCCCCCTTTATTTCCGAAATGACTGAGCCTAACATTTTGAAAAATAAATACAGAGAATGATTCTTTACTCATACATTACAGTACAGGTAATCAGAATTTATTTATTTGTAAATCTATAAGAAGTCTATGGTCTTAAAATAAGATGGTAAATCTAACATTGTGCATACAAACATTGTGCATACAAGCAGTTGGTATGTATGGGAGAAAATTTTAAGTTACTTCTTGGGATAAATTCATTCCAACTACGGAACCCTTCATTGTGTCTGGTCCGACACTCAATTTTTTTTACTTTTTTTTTCTTTTTAATAACTGCATTCAGTCCTTTCTGGACTATTATCAGTTTGGTTGCGTGGATATAGTTGGCGTTTGAGGTACAGGGGCCATTGCCACTGCTACCTCTTTAGATTATATGACCTCTCTTAAGTCGATTGACAGATTCGCTACTGTCCAGCAATTTAACAGCCAGAGGATTTGGGTGGATGGCTAGACGATCAGCATAACGCTTTTTATGTTTATTAATTTCCTCAGGAATAGTTGGAGTGTTAAGATAATCATGGATTTCTTCATTCCGTGTGAACCATGGTGCATTGACAATATTCCTCAAGATGGCGTTTTGAGCTCTCTGGAGGCATGTTATGTTATTTTTGCTGGCCACTCCCCATAGTTGGATGCCGTATGACCATCTCACTTGGCTGGTTTTTATTCATATAGATGTTACATGCATTTATTTAAAGGTAATAAACATATTTTTCTGACTTTGGTATAATTAATAAATTGAGAAACAAGTACATATACAACAATATTCTAGTTTGTTACTAGACAAATAACTAGACCTCAATTGCATTTTACATTACATAATTTGATCTGTTGATTGTAAAACTAGATTGCATTTTACATTACATAATTTGATCTGTTGATTGTAAAACTAGATGGTCAGTGGGTCGTCATTGGGGCAGAGATAAATACATAGAATACTCTTTATTATGTACACCATAAAAATTACAGACCACAATAATTTTAGGATAAGCTAGTAAATGTCTTGTTTAGAGAGCAAATTAGATAACTACTAGTACCACATTACCTGTCGAGCCAGCACACTAGGGGTTTAACAGCGTGCACGGTGCGAGCTACATCTGCCAGTGTCTGTGTCTCAAGCCGCGCATCTGGGTGGTGGCGCAGGGCTCGTGCCAGCGTGGTGGCCACCACTGACACACGCAATGCAAGCTGCTGCACACACTCCCGAGACACCTCATATTGCTAAACACATCCACATCAGTGATATTACACACACAATTACTGTGAAATACAATAAGTCGCATTATAACTACAAATAACACCAGTTAAATCATTAATCATATACAAATTACTGCTACAGTACTACTATAAATAAACAGCAGAGACAAGCATTAAATAGTTCAGTAGAGGCACTCACCAACAGATAACACTGTTGAGATAAGTGAAACATAACATTGTACTCTCGTGTGACTCATCCTGTCTCACTACAGACCAGACTACATACCATCATGTATATTAATGGGGGCAGTTCGATATTCATGACAGCTGGACACTTACAAAGTTCCGGAGATGTTCCACGGCCTCCAGCAAGAGCTCCTGGTGTCCGATTACGTGCATGCCGAGATACTCTAGGTCGTCGCAGCGCAGCGTCAGCAGCTTGGCGCCGTCCAGCCCGCGCTCGCGCAGTGCCGGCACGTAGCGCGCCACCGTCGGGCCCAGCCCTGCGACAACAGCCGTGACTCACTCGCGTCTACCACACACTGACCACTCGCTGCCTCAACACGTACCTGACAGCCAGTCCGCCACCTGGTCCGCCGACCACTCCGCAACGTTGAGGCTAGCCATCGGCATGAGGATGGCGCATCTTCCAGTGCCGCTGTTTATTATTATAGTGCAGCTCAAATGTTTAACAAACAACAGCAGTACGATGCGACTTCTTTTTTGTTTGATCTGTGGTTTGGACTGACAAGCAGTGTTGCCAACTCCAAAAGTTCAAATTAATTCAAATTGCTATCAAAAATCAATAATTTTTTACTAGAGTCAAAGGGGAAGTATATGCCAAGATTCACCACTTATGGCGCTAGAAGCACAAACCTTTAAAATGTTTTGTCATAATTTGTTTGTTGATATTTTTATGTTTTCTATTATAATCTAAATTAGATTAAATTATTCTAATCTAGAAACCATTTGTGCATTTCACGTCGGTCTCACAGACTAGATAGTAACTGTGGGAATGGATGAATACAGTGCTACTAGGATCTTTTGACGCTTGATAACATTATAAGAGGGCGCTGTTGGTAATTGGATCTTTTTTTTTCAGCGTATCTCAAAATTATCGTACATTAGACATTCATTATCGTACATCGTACCATTGGCCAAATTATCGTACACCCCCATAATTATCGTACGGGTTGGCAACACTGCTGACAAGTGACAATTGACATTGACAATTTGACATTTCAAGGAATGCCACAGATTAATGTAATAAAATAACGCTTCGTAATTCATACTACATTCTTACGAGAATAATAGGAAGAAGATCGAATTCTATGTGATCAAACACTTGTCTCATAAAACTGCATTATTTAATTTAATTTATTTAAAAAAATATTTATTGAAAAACAATAGTTTTCCAGATTTACAAGATTTCTGTTACAAGTCCTGCAAATAAATTCGTTAAGTAACAATAGATGGCGCTGATAACTTTAACAACGAATTATTTATTTATTTCTTTTTTATCGATTGTTTAATTTTTTTTTCTTTTGTTGGATATACATCGATACTCGTAAGTTTACCAGCTTATCGAGATTTCTATAATCTCGATAAGCTGGTGCATCTGTTTGCATCATGATGTTCCGCCTCCAGAACAGATTGTGTCTGACTACCCGTGACTTTACTCAAGTGACACCACCCATGAATTTCCAATTCTGGATTGAAGGGCAAACTTAACGTGGTAATCTAATCTATCTAATATTATAAAGCTGAAGAGTTTGTTTGTTTTTTTAAACAAGCTAATCTCAGGAACTCCTGGTTGGAATTGAAAAATTCTTTTTGTGTTGGATATTCCATTTATCGAGGAAGGTTATAGGCTATATAACATCACGCTAAGACCAATAGGAGCGGAGCATAAATGAAAAATGTTGCAAAAACGGGAAAAATTATTCCTTTTTGAGAGCTTCCGTTGTGTGCGCTGCCTAAACGGTTTACCTAAGTTACGCAAATATAATGTATGGTGGAATTGTTCCTCTTTAAAAGTTCAAAAAAAAAGTCCGCTACAGCATATGTCTATCTTTTAAGATTGACTCGCTATAACCTTTTTTTATGGTAATGAAATTTGTTCGATACTAATGCATTATTTGCGAAGGAGTTTTATCAACATAATATTAATTCTTATTCAAATAAATAGTTTTAACATCAAGGGTATTTATGTAGCAGTAAAATACTTTTTAATTCATTCGAATCGGACATTTAATTTCGAAGCTATCAAGAAAATGCAATACGCGAACGGTTCAACGCCGGCGCCGGGCCGCCGCCGCCGCGCCGCTCGCGACGTTCCCCACTCTAGAGAGGAGAGGATGGGCACTCGGGTAGACCATGAAATGGAATAGGACATAGGATACGTTTTATCCCTATATTCCCACGGGACCGAGACCTATGCGGGTGAAACCGCGGGGCACAGCTAGTATCTAAATAAATTAATATTTAGTAGCCTCTGCCGGCGCCTTCGTTCACTTGGAAGTCGTAAGACACCACAATAGAGGTAACAAAAAAATACATACAGACGAACATAGAACCTCCTCCTTTTTGAGGAAGTCGGTTAAAAATAACAGTCACCGTTTATAATAAAAAATCATTTACTTGGTTGGGAATCAGCACTTTTTAGGGTTCCGTAGTTATCAAGGAACCCTTATAGTTTCGCCATGTTAAAAGCTTTATGTAAAACTAGCTGTGCCCCGCGGTTTCACCCGCGTAGGTCTCGATCCCGTGGGAATATAGGGATAAAACGTATCCTATGTCCTATTCTAGGCCATAGTCTACCCATGTGCCCATCCTCTCATCTCTAGAGTAGGGAAAGTCGCGGGCGGCGCCGGCCGGCGCGGCGGCCCGGGCGGCGCACAGTGGGAAAATCGCGTATGTTTCGTCTCAAAACTCTGTATCTCAGTTGTTTCAAAACTAAATGAGCTGTAATTTTGCACACATATACTTGGATGTATAAAGTTTAATAGAAATAATTTTGATTTTGAAAATTTTATTTAACAATTAATTATAAAATTAAACTTAAAAAAAATGCATGCATTTTATAAGAAAAAATACAAAACATGTTTGTTTCATTTACATAAAACGGAATATACATAGTACCAAACGAGAAAACAAAAAAAACAAAATATGTACACAATTCAGCAAGCTCCTACAGATTTTCATTGACGGCAAGAAGGGCCTTGGCTTCATCTAAAAGTTCTTTCGATATTGTTTCTGAGGTATTTCTCAAACTTGATATATGTATATGGATCAGAAGTGTACAATAAGGTATGGAACACATCTTCATTGGTAGCCGCTCTTGAACACTTTCTAGAATGATGAAACCTAAATTTTTTGTAATCCTTATTTCGGCATTCTTGCGCGTCTTCGGACAATTGTCCGATAGGTAAAATAGCATAGTACTCAATTATTTTTTCGCCGTGAATAAGTATTTTATGCACGGAGGAAGGCATATAATACCAATTATAATTATTTACGTACAGTTGGGCTGTACTATATGCGTATTCACCGAAATTTTTCGAATCAATAGCCATTCCAGATGACATAGTTTGTAGTATTATGTAGGTACATTCGTTTTATAAGTTCTACGTCTACTCCTGTAATGTCTGCAGAGCAAGAGTAATTCTGAAAAAATGTCCGAGCTGTGTTTCCGTCATTACTATTTCCAGTCCCTTGTCGAGGTTTATCGACATGCAGTCCCATTTCTTCCCTAAACCGCTTTTGCACCAGTTTTTTCTTTTCGTCTTTGTTTTTTTAATTTTCGGGTGTAGTAGCTGACCACTTTTCAAAAGACAAGTTATAGGAAATGTGTAAGATCATCTCCATACTCCTAATCCAAGCATGTAATGTTGACAGTCCGTATTGAAATGAATTTTCGTTCACATCTCGTGGCCTAACTGCCTCTAAGTTATTCATTTCCCGAGGAGTAGCACCACAAACTGTACAAGAAGCGCTTGAACGAGTTTCAGTTAAAACTTGTGCCAGTTTACCATCAATCATGGTTAAAAATAGGTCATGAGTAATTTCGATAACCTCACCATTCTTATTTATTAGGGAAGGAGACAGATTTTGTTTTTGATTGTTGATATCAGCCACAAAAGACGTGGTTTTTTCGGGAGTTTCTTTGGAAAATTCTAACAATATAGGTTTGCAATATCTTACAGATGAGCAAGTTTCATTCTTCCAAACAACAGTATTAGTTGTCTCATCTATGAGTCTAATGGGTACAAGTGAAGCTATAAAAAGGTTTGCATCTGATATAAAATCGCTTTCTTCGGGCAAAACTTGCTTGTATTCACTCTGCCCAGATGACCCGTCACAACCCCATTTACAGAATAGTTTCAACTTTCTTAAACCACTTTTGTAAACTGAACCAATTAGTAATATACTCGTACGTGCCACAGTATGATCCAACAAGTCTTGCAGATTGACTTTTGCACTTATGTTAGTAATGTTTATGCTTGAATCTGGTGGGTAACACATCTTCTTCGCTTCGAGTAAAGTTGGATAAGAAGGAAACACTGAGCAGTTTTTATCCGCCAAACAAAGTCGAAGTTTTGCATACTGTTCTTTGTTAAGGTCTAAGTTAATAAATGTCCGTAGTGCTTCTTCCTTTGTAAAAGGTGTAACGTCTTCAGGGTTCTCAGTTACGTATTTAAGATTTTTTTCTTATCATTTCTTGATGCAGTTCGTATAATATTAACGATTGAGGCCTCCTCCGTCTCACCCATAGACCGTAATTCCTGAGCATATGCATTGAGCACACAGTCCAATCCGTACTATTGTATAAATTCCATGTTTTTTCGTTTCTTTGTTTTTTCTGAAGGTGCTTCGTATGGTTTCGAAGGTCTGCCACCACTACTTCCAGACGTATTAGGGTCATTAACCGTTACTCGACACTACAGTGGAACACGAAATTGACCGTCTAACCAGTTGACATTCTTAACTTCAAAGCGTTCTTTTCTTCGACATGCATTTCTCCAGCGTTCGTTACATTTAGACACCAAGTTTCTTTGAATGTAGGAGACCACAGTAGACATATCCTCTGGTGATAAATTGAAATTTTCTTGTAAGTAGTTTTCTACATTATGCCCATTTATCAACAAATTGCACAACTCTCGTTTGCTACAAACAAATTCACCCAGTTTTCAAATCAGTCAATTTCTGCGAATATTTGAAAATAAGTAGTAACTGCTTCTTGGGGCAACTGAATATCTGACCAACAACTGTGAATGTTTCAGGGTTCGCCTTCCTTTTATTGGCCAATGAAATAGTGCTATGTGCAAAAAGATAAGAAACTGATCATTTGCACTCTTCCCATAACCAACCTGTTTTGAATTCGACCCTAATAGATAATTTACCATATTTTATCAAGTAAGGTGGTCAAAACTGTATCAAAACCACAAAAAAACAATTAATAATACTTATTACAGTAATTAACTTTTTATCAATTTGACCTTAATAGATAAAAAATAATTTTATGGGCAATAAAATTTGGCGATACAGGAAACCTGGCTTTTGGAGCCAGATATTCCAATGCTTGCGGGAATACATGAGGATTTTATGTATTCGGGAAAGTCAGCGGTTGATCTGACTGCTGGTATATTGCGTGGGAGGCCGTATGGAGGTGTTGCCTTGCTATGGCGTAAAGATGTGTTAAGTGCGGTATCAATAGTGCAATGTAAAAGTAACCGTATAGCAGCAATAAAAGGTGCAATATCGAACCGTGAGTTATTAGTATTTAGTTTATACATGCCTACGGACTCTGTAGAGAACATCATAGAATTTAATGATTGTCTGAGTGAAATTGTAGCTATAATCGAGACGTGTAATATTGAAAATGTTTAATTAGGAGACTTTAATGCCCATCCGGGGGAATGCTTTGATAAGGAGTTATTGAGTTTTTGTGACGAGCAGGGATTATTGTGTGCTGACATAGCCATGCTTGGTAGTGACAGTAATAGCTATACGTTTGTAAGTGATGCGCATGGGTGTAGACGATGGCTCGACCACTGCGTGGTTACTGAGGCTGCGCGTTTAACGATAAATGATGTTTTTGTACGTCATGACGTTTACTGGTCGGACCACTTACCACTTCAAATTAATTGTAATGCTACTGCATGTAACAACAGTGAAGTCGGCATGTCGCAGTGTACATGAACAAAATAATACCATTAAATGGGGAGAGAGAAGTCTATTTCAAATACGTACATACACGGCGACATGCTCAGCTTTGTTGAGAGAGATAGACTTTCCTTCAGAACTGAACGAGTGTTCTGATAGGATGTGTTCTTGTGTGGAGCATAGGTCGGTTATTGATGAGCTGTACCGGAAAACCATCAAGGCACTACAGGATGCGGCAACGCATAGTCGGGAGTCGCGTGTGGTGGTTGGAAAGGGTAGACATGTGTATGGCTGGAATAAATATGTTAAACATGCACACAGGGAGGCCCGGGATAAATTTCAGCGATGGAAATTGAATGGTATGCCCAGGTCAGGACTTAGTTACTTAGAGATGAAATGTAGTAAGAATAGGTTAAAATTTTGTCAAAATCATAAAGATCAAATTGAGATGGATAATATAGCTCAAAATTATTCTCAGAAATTTTTTGTAAAGTTTTGGAAGCAGACTAGTAAGCTGAATCCAAAACCGGGCATTCCTGTAAGTGTGGATGGGGTGACGGACGCAGAGTGTATAGCAAATATTTTTAAAGATCACTTTAGAGTGCAGTCCGCGTTGCCACAGGAGCAGGGCGCAACGGGGGTCCATCTGTCTGACTCGGAGGCTCCCCGGGGTTTCACTGCTAAGGAAATTAGGCAAGTAGTGACTAATTTATCGAAGGGAAAGTCTCCGGGGCATGACGGACTAGGTGTTGAGCACTTGCTGTACGCTGGACCTCATATATACCGTATACTTGCGATGCTTTATACATTCTGCGTCCGACACACCTATCTTCCTGCGGATTTAGTGGAAAGTGTGGTAGTACCTGTAATTAAAAATAAAACCGGTGATGTCTCCGACAAAAACAATTACAGGCCTATCTCCTTAGCTACGGTAGTAGGGAAGGTACTAGATGGTCTGCTTGAGCGTCAGCTTAATAGTCACATATCGTTGAACGATGCGCAGTTTGGCTTCAGAAACCAGCTATCAACGGAGAGTGCTATCCTGGCGCTCAAGCAAACTGTTAGGTATTATACTGACAGACAGACGCCAGTCTATGCTGCTTTTCTTGACCTTTCCAAGGCTTTTGACCTAATATCGTATGAGAAGTTATGGTCTAAGCTTCATAGTTTGCCTACAGAGCTAGTTAACTTGTTAAAGTTCTGGTACGGCTCGCAAAAAAATCGCGTCAGGTGGAGTAATGTGTTTTCCGAGCCGTATTTGTTGGAGTGTGGTGTTAGACAGGGTGGGTTGACATCCCCTTCTCTGTTTAACCTGTATATGAATGACCTGATTGATGAGCTCAGTAGAACCAATGTCGGCTGTTCAGTAGATGGTGTAATGGTTAATAATCTGAGCTACGCAGATGACATGGTGCTGCTGAGCCCATCAATTAGTGCCCTCCGGAAATTGCTTGTGGTATGTGAGACCTATGCGGCGACGCATGGGCTTACATACAATGTCAAGAAATCGCAGTTGGTGTTTTTTAAGTCCAAAAATGTATCGTTAGGTAACGTTCCTCCAGTAACTATTAGCGGAACACCATTGCAGCGTGTTGCTAAGATTAAGTACCTAGGACATCTGGTCACGGAGGACCTATCTGATGATGCAGATTTGGACAGGGAGCGTAGGGCGTTGGCGGTCCGGTGCAATATGTTAGCCCGCAGGTTTGCACGTTGTAGTGGTGATGTGAAGGTGTATCTTTTTAAGGCCTACTGCCAAACTTTCTACACGTGCAGCTTGTGGGTGAAGTATACGCAGAGGGCCTACAACGTCCTACGCGTTCAGTATAATAATGGGTTTAGGATGTTGATGGGGCTTCCGCGCTTCTGCAGCGCTTCGCAGATGTTTGCGGAAGCCCGTGTTGACGATTTTCATGCCGTAATGAGAAAGCGGGCGGCGTCAATAATGGGTAGGTTGCGCGGAAGCTCCAACAATATCCTAAAAACATTGGGCGACAAGGTGGACAGCCCCTTTATTAGGCACTGGATGCGGAGGCACGTGCCAACTTGTGTTGAGCCACGTAGTTATTAGTTGTCGGTTAGGTTAGTTTGTAAGTTTCACTAACATAGTTTCTAAGTCTTTGTTACTAATACTATATGGATTGTATACATGTAATCTATGTGTGATCCGCAATAAATAAATAATAATAATAATAATAACCCCACCGCCGTATCTCTACGTTGACGTCGTGGTGGGGCTTGTGCGCTCCGAACTCTGGGTCTGTGCCAGCAGAGTTCACTTTGCTGAGACAGATCTAGGGTAAGGAGCCAGACCAAGAGAGATACAATCCAAGCCAAGGTTGCACATGCCGAGGGCTTCATGGCTAGGGGAGAGCACTAGTCGTTAGTGTGCCAACTCTGGATATTAGGGGACCTCCAGTTTTATTCACCCTTACCACAGTGAACGCAGGGCTCTGCTGTGGTCGACTTCTTAAGTCCCTAGCTACTCGTGGGAACCACATGAATACTCGATCTAAAACTAAAAAACAGCTTCAGGCGAATCTGCCTCAGATATATGACGAAACTTCACAATTCTCTTCGTCATCTCCTTCATCTCTTTTTCAATCAATTCCATCATCATCACAATCTTTCCGCGTCACTCCGACGCCATCATCATCATCAATCAGTATACAGTCAGCGGATGTTGTACAGGAGACAAATTTTGTCGACGATACTGTACCCACCGCTAGTACTGCAACAACTCGTAGGAAATGGAGCATTGAAATGAATCAATTCATCCTACGCACTTATCTTCATCTTACTAATATGGAAACAGACAAAAATGCATACCTTCCATCTCTCCACACAAAGTTTCTAGAAAAATACCCGGCTATGCAAGTAAGTAGACAAAGAATAGGCGACCAGCGTCGAGCAATAGTTCAAAAGAAATTACTGCCACAGAACAAAATAGATCAGATTTATAACGAAGTCAGAGCCGAACTAAAAATGGTACACACTCAAATTCAGCAACACTCTACACAAACTCACACACAAACGGGCCAGCGCATGAAATGGACGAACGAATATAATGAAACAATAATTAAAATATGTATATTACACTACCACAAAATTAGGAACAGACAAAACAGCCTATAGAAAATATTTACATGACGAATTCATAAATATTTATCCGGAATTATCACATATAACAGAGCAAAGATTATCCGATCAAGTGAGAGCGATATTAAATAACAATTATATAAACCCCAACAGATTAGAAGAAATTAAAAACCAGGTAGCTTCAGAATTAAGGGAAAGTAACATGAATACACAAAATATTGAATACATGAATATCGATCGCATGCATACACAAACGCAGAAAGACTTTGAACAACCGGATACAATTACTAACATCACTGACACACCTGCAAATACGCTCACAACTCATATATTCCTAAACAATAGCACAGATACTGACATCGTATCTCACACATTCGTAAATACAGACGACGACAATTTCTTAAACAATATAAATATTGGTCAATTTGAACCTACGCGCACTAACTTTGATGTTGCCCCAGAGATCAACACAGAAATTGAAGCCACATTTCAGCAAGCTCTACATAATTTTATTGACACATCCCCCACTAATAGGCCATACGTCCCCAAGCAGAAGACATCTAGAAAGTTTTCTGCCATCGTTACATACATAAATACCGTCATTCTCCCGAAACACGTAAATGTCGACACCGAATTCATCAAATTGCAGACCATAATTTACTGTGCAGCATGGGCGGCAGCTACATGCAACGGTGCTAAAATATTATCAGACTCTTCACAAAATGAACATCGCACTTATACACAGCGAAAACCAAAATGGCAAATTAGATTAGAAAAGAAAATTGAAAATCTAAGAGCAAACATAGGTAGGCTGACACATTATACAAACGGTACTAGAAGTAAAAAAGTAATAGCAGCAGTAGAAGAAATAAAGAAAAAACACCAACTACATGCACAACACGAAAATATACACAAATAGAACACTTTTTGGACACTTTAAAACAAAAATTAAGCGCAGCATCCAGTAGACTTAAAATATACATAACATGCACGAACCGCAAAGTACAAAACACAAAATTTACTAACAATGAAAAAATATTTTATAGGAACCTTGCATCTAATAACAGAGACACTACTAACCAAACCATAGAGACACCTTCATCCGAAACACTAAGAGAATTCTGGGCCAACATTTGGGAAAACCCAGTATACCATAATAATCACGCAGACTGGGTCAACGAAACAACAGGAGAAATTACAGAAATGGAATTTGAGTTTATACCTATAGATACATTTATAGACGTCATCAAACGCACGCACAACTGGAAATCGCCTGGCACCGACCACATCCACAACTACTGGTATAAGAAATTCTCGAATATACATCCATTCTTACATAATCATTTAAATACATTCATCCAATCACCAAATTTACTTCCAACATACATAACACATGGAGTAACTTATATGATACCTAAGGACACGAATGACACTATAAACCCAGCGAAATACCGACCAATTACTTGCTTACAAACCTTGTACAAAATCTTAACAGCCTGCATAAGTGAAGTAATATACGAACATTTAACTAAAAATAACATTCTAGCAGAACAGCAAAAGGGATGCCGTAAGAATAGCCAAGGGTGTAAAGAGCAACTTACCATTGACGCGATTACTATGAACAGCGCTGTTAAAAACAGGAAGAATATTCACACAATGTTCATTGATTACCAAAAGGCTTTCGATTCAGTTCCGCACAGCTGGTTATTACACGTGCTAAATTTGTATAAAATTCACCCAACACTGAAAAAATTCTTAAAAACTTCCATGCAGAATTGGCAAACTGTTCTTAAAATTAATTCATCCTCCTCGACTGTAGCTACTGACCCAATCTGTATAAAACGTGGAATTTTTCAAGGAGACGCTCTAAGTCCTCTGTGGTTTTGCATGGCACTCAATCCACTCTCACACTTGCTTGATAAAACAGACGCAGGATTTACCCTGGCAAACAATGACACACAATACACCCTTACACACCTTATGTACATGGATGACATAAAGTTATACGCAGCTGACAAAAAAGCGCTTTTTCAACTAGCTGACACAACACAACAATTTTCTGACGATATTTGCATGTCGTTCGGAGTAGATAAGTGCAAAATTTTATCAATTTTAAAAGGAAAAGTCCAAAATAACAGCTACACACTCGCATCAGGTGAATCGATAGAGCCAATGGATGAACAGAGTACATACAAATATCTAGGTTTTAAACAGTCAAGGCAGATACAACAAAAGATATCAAAACAAGAACTGCAAAAAAAATTCTCACACCGCCTCAACCTTATCTTAAAAAGCAACCTTAACTCTAGAAACACAATTAAAGCCATCAACACATTTGCAATACCTATTCTCACATACTCTTTCGGAATAATACGATGGTCAAAGACCGATATCAAAAAACTACAGCGCACCGTTAATACACTACTAACCAAACACAGAAAACACCATCCAAAATCATACATACAACGACTTACACTACCACGCCAAGAAGGAGGAAGAGGATTAATAGACATACACAATTTACACAACAAACAGATACTTTCACTCAGAGCGTACTTCCATAACAAATCAGAACATTCACCACTGCACAAACAGGTAACGGAAACAGATAAAAAACTTACACCACTAAACCTACAAAACAGGAACACGCAAATAAATGAACACATCGTAAGTACACAACAAAAAATTGCAGCATGGTCAGCTAAAGCTCTACACGGAAGACACCGAGCCTACCTGAGTCAGCCACACGTCGACAAAGCTAAGTCGAACGAATGGCTCAAACGAGGCGAATTGTTTCCCGAGACCGAGGGTTTTATGCTGGCCATACAGGATCAAATAATAGCCACACGTAATTACAGAAAGTATATCATAAAGGATCAAAATCAGCCAACTGACTTGTGCAGACATTGTAACACTGCCTCTGAAACCATACAACATATAATAGGAGCTTGTAAATCACTTGCAAAAACCGATTATAAACACCGCCATGATCAAGTCGCTGCAATTATACACCAACAGTTAGCATATAAATATAAACTCGTTAACGAAATGATACCATATTATAAATATAAACCAGAAATAATATTAGAAAGTAAGGATCAGAAAATTTACTGGGACCGAACAATAATAATAGATAAAACTATTCATTACAATAGACCTGACATTACCTTTCACGACAAAATCAATAAAACAGTTCATTTGATAGATATAGCAATACCTAACTCGCACAATATTCAAACCACCATATCCGAAAAGCTCTGTAAGTATCAAGATCTCGCTATAGAAATTAAAACCCAATGGAACGCACAAACTGTTCATATTGTCCCCATTGTTCTTTCATCTACTGGTGTAATACCAAAATCTCTCACACAAAGCCTTAGCACCCTACAGATGCCTACTCACACACTTTACATGCTCCAAAAAGCCACCATCCTTAACACCTGTCGCATCACTCGAAAGTTCCTGACTTCTTCAACAATGTCATCCACCTTTTCTATCTAAATTTCGCCTTACATACTTGGTCCCAACCCGTGTGTAAGGTTTCTTAACCTCTCATCATGAGAAGAAACGTAAAGAACTGAAAATAATAAGAGAACCCCACAACTAAATTGTACTTCGACCGAGCCATACTGACCGACCGTACAATTCACTTTAATAGACCAGATATCACATTAATTGACAAAGTAAATAAGATTGGGTTCCTAATAGACATCGCCGTTCCAAATACACATAACTTACAGACTACAATAGCCGAAAAACTATCCAAATACACCGAACTGAAAGACGAAATAATCCGACTATGGCATCTTCAAAAAGTCACAATCGTGCCCATAGTGCTATCTGCAACAGGAGTAATACCCAAACAGCTTCATCAGTCCCTTAATTCCCTCAATCTCCCACCTAACACCTACCACCTGCTGCAGATGGCAGTGATCCTCAATACATGCAGGCTAGTACGAAAATTCCTCCAGTGTGAGTCGGACAACTTGCACCATCACTCCCACTCAAATTCAGCTTCGGCTAACATACAACCTACCATAGATAACTACGCAGTATCCAATATTACTCCCACACTTATGCCCACCGATGGACACCGATGGGCTTAGGCCCGTGCCATCTGTTCTACCCCGGCAAGGCCGAGAAAAAAAAAAAGAGAAATAATAATAATAATAACCCCACCGCCGTATCTCTACGTTGACGTCGTGGTGGGGCTTGCGCGCTCCGAACCCTAGGTCTGTGCCGGTAGAGTTTACTTTGCCGAAATGGGTCTAAGGTGAGGAGCCAGACCAAGAGAGATACAAAAACCCGCAGGGCAGCATGTGGCGAGCTGTTGGGCAGTAGCGACCCCACGGACCCTACCTCCCGGGAGAAGTCTCGTTCCTCATCTCTGGCTTGCCTTTATTGGCCGGCTAGAGTGAACACTGACGAGGAACAGAGCTCCCACCTCATTCTTGCCTTGATTGGCCGGCTTGAGTGGAGATTCGCTAGAGCAAACGTGCTCGGAGGAAGGAAGTATTCCAGTAAGATGCTGGTAGGGATCTTGACCGTACTTCCGGGATTGTCCTGATAGCCGTGGAATACCTCTCCACTCCTCTCAAGCACCTCAGGAAGTGTTGCCTCCTTGTCGCTACGTCACTATGTGCTAGCGACCGTTTTCGGGGGCCCATTATTGAGTGTGCAAGTCACCCCCTGCCATATTATCCGTGTATATATAAAACATTGATCAGGCAGGGGACATAGTCCTTCAATAGTTTTAGGTAACCAGTCCACTATAGCCACCCAAACCCATAGCCCAATATGTTTTGTTTCCATGTTCTGCAATAGTCCTACGCCATCCGGGGGTTGTCCTTGGGTGTGCTTTCATAGTGTATACAGGGATAATCGTCGGTTGGTGCCTCATCCCATTTAAAATTGTCTAAGGGGCCTCTGCGAGTTGGCTTCGGCCCCTCGTACGCCTTCCAAAAGACCGGGACCCCATGGTCCCGAGATTTATAAACATATACAAAATAAATAATAATAATAAAACGAAATTGAAAAAAAAATATATTTTATCTCGCAATATGTTTTGATCCCGTGTAAGAAAAAGCGCAAGTATGCGCAAATTTTTATTTTCTCCTTGCGTATACTAATGTATAAAGTATAATATATAATGTATATATCTTAATACAACAAATATCTCGACTGCGGCAAGCAAAAAAAAATTACACTAAAAATATACCATCTTAAACTATATTGGTTAATTTTATTTTATTAAACCAATGTATATAATATTAATTACTAAACGTTATGAGGACATTATAAGCATTCCAAAACTGTATAATACTTGTATATTTACATCAAAAAATGTTGAGTAATGTGGCATTGAATTGTAGTAACGTGTTGCGTTTAAATCACGTTATTGAACATGAGTTAACTTTGATGCCTACTCGTATTTACATACACTATGATTAAATAAAAAAAAATAAAAAATTACAAAGAGAAAGCTTATTTATTAGAGTAGAATTTTTTTTTTTTTTTTTGTTTTTTTTTTTTTTAGGAGCTCGTGTCTAAGTAATAACAGTCGCACCGAGTCGATCCATCAGGTTAAGCTACGCTTGCCGGGGTTGGTCGGTGGATGGGTGACCATATTTACATACCGAGACTTCTCCGCGCCTCGGAAAGCACGTTAAGCCGTTGGTCCCGGTTGTCATTCGTGGATCTTTGACAGCCGTTACGGGTCGTCAGAAACCCAAAAGTCTGACAACCAGTCTTACCAAGGGGTATCGTATTACCCACTTACTGGGTTGTGGAGGTCAGATAGGCAGTCGCTCCATGTAAAATACTGGTATTCAGCTGCATCCGGTTAGACTGGAAGCCGACCCCAACATAGTTGGGAAAAGGCTAGGTAGATAGATTAATTTATAAATTTTATTCCATTACCGTGCGTTTGCACTGGCGAAACATTCGAGACAAAACATGTTTAAATCTCTAGTTCCTGTCAAAAATTGTATGGAACATTGACAGAAAATAGAGATTTCAACATGTTTTGTCTTGAATGTTTCGTCAGTGCAAACGCACGGTTACAACGACTTTCACGTAAAACGGTTTTGAGACGGCTTTGTAAGGGGCTTTCCCACAGTGCGGCGCCGGCGTTGAACCGGTCGCGTATTGCATTTTCGTGATAACTTCGAAATTAAATGTCCGATTCGAATGAATAAAAAAGTATTTTACTGCTACATATACCCTTGATGTTAAAACTATTTATTTGAATAAGAATTAATATCATGCTGATAAAACGCCTTCGCAAATAACGCATTAGTTTCGAACAAATTTTATTACCATAAAAAGGTTATAGCGAGTCAATTTTCAAAGATAAACATAATTATGCTGTAGCGGAGTTTTTTTTTTTAACTTTTAAAGAGTGACAATTCCACCGTCCATGATATTTGCGTAACTTAGGTAAACCGTTTAGGCAGCGCCCACAACGGAAGCTCTCAAAAAGGAATAATTTATCCCGTTTTTGCAACATTTTTCATTTATGCTCCGCTCCTATTGGTCTTAGCGTGATGTTATATAGCCTATAACCTTCCTCGATAAATGGACTATCCAACACAAAAATAATTTTTCAATTCCAACCAGTAGTTCCTGAGATTAGCGCGTTCAAAAAAACAAACAAACTCTTCAGCTTTATAATATTATATAGTATAGATTTCACCATTAATGATGTAGACTCATTCATGTTGAAATTATACATCTGAGAACAATATAGAAACCACGTTAAAAGCGTCTACAATTATAACATAAAAACTGTTCAAAAATTAAAATAAGCCATGGCAGCTAAGAGATGACCAGTCACACCACTCACAACTGACGGCGCCCGTTCACGAACTTGACACATGGATCAGCACCATTCAACTCAACCATTCTGAAGGGAGCCAAATGATCCTACACACGCGCCACCATCAGCGAGACATCTGAGTGAGCATGATTTGGTCCCAGCAGCCAAAATATGCAGAGTCAGGACTGGTGACGCGGGAGCAAGCGACATACCTACAGCTGTTGTTCTTGTGAGAAGCAGCTCATCTTGAGGTCGATACCCGCACTCTTTAGTAGGTAGCAATTTCCCATTGCTTGCGAAGTTTTTCGTTTTTAATGAATGAATGAACACCTGGTTTGTATATTTCTGTAAAAAAGTTTTTTGTGATCGTTGATGACGGAAGAGGCATAAATAAACTTCATGTTTCAGGTGTTTTTTAACGTTCTACATAATTTGTTTATACTTACGCAAGTAGATGTAAAAAAAAAAAACATAAAAAACAGCAACAGTTGGGAATCGAACTTCTAACCATAGGTTAGCGTAGCAGTCGTCGAACCGCTTAGCTAATTATTTAGTCACAGTTGACTAAAACAGTCGTTGTATATTATGTCGTGAGTCGTGACTATAAGTAGGTAGTATGTATAGCTCCTTATAGGTATAGCGTGATGATAATCATTTAAATAATTTAAAGTTAAATCTGTAACTATCGGGACTAAAACGGCCACATTAGCAATTCCTCTTTAAGCAATTACGTCGTGTTGTGTGCCCTGTCTGTGCTAAATAAATGTATTTTCTTTCTTTCTTTTCTTTTCAATTTATTTCCTGAATTTCCAGCTGTCATTAGCAATTCCTCTAATGTGACACAAAAGCAATTCATAATGTGTGGACCATTTTACGAATCTCCATAGAAAACGTATAAGTATTTCATATAATTTATGCAAAATTTTAACAGATCTTTCCGGTGGTAGTCGTTAGGTTCCTATTTTCGTGATGCTGGAGCATAGGTACCTACGGTCAAACAAACAGATTAACAGACAAACATTCTAAAAACTATATATTCGGCATATTATTATGAATCGTTCCCAGACCTCGTCGGTACAATTTTGAATTCACTACGATTTAGATAGGTATCGGCCTATCTAGATCTATGTAGGTACTTAAATAGCTATAAAGTAAAAGGCACTAACTTCTTGTCTCATCATTTAATTCATGGATAGCAAATTAATTAATTAATAGGGTTCGGTTTTACCTCATTAATATTTATGACGGATACTTTTAAGGAGATGCGTATCGCTGACAGGTAGACGAGGTAGAACTCAAAAAAAATTATCTTCAAATCAGTTGGGCCTAGGTGGAATAATAACATTCCTATGTCTCATTACATAAGTATCTACCTACTGCTCATAGGACAAAATAAGATTAGGTATAAAGACCTAAAAAACATACTTTCGAAGCAAGTAGTAAGTTCTTAGGTCTAACTATCCAAATCCAAGGTTTAGGAAAAGCGGACTACGATCAATGAAAACCGGCCAAGTGTGAGTTGTGAGCGCACACTTAGGGCTCCGCACTTACTAGCAAATTATCAGCATTCTTTTTTTTTGCATTGATTTTGGCCATAGTGTGAAATAAAAACCGGCCAAGTGCGAACCACGCACAATGAAGGGTTCCGTAATTGGGATGAATTTATCCAAAGAACAAACTTAACATTGTAATTGAAAAACATGTTCTCCCATACGTTCCAACTCGAAATGTAAGTTCGTACGCACAATATTGGGAGACTTACCATGTTTTTTTAAGACCATAGACTTCTTATAGTTTCTTATTGATATACAAATAAATAAATTCTGATTCTGTTTACCTGTAATGTATGAGTAAAGAACCATTCCCTGGGTTTTTTTTTTCAAAATGTTACGCTCAGTAATTTCGGAAGGAATGGTAAATTTTCATCTATTTTCTTATATATATATATCTTTAAAAGTATTTATTTTATAAAATTATAAAAAATAATATTCCAGATCGTCGCAACAACCCTTTCATTTGATATGTCACAACTCACACGCCACAATTTGCAAATCTTTTTTTTTAAGTCTCTTATTTGCCACCCACAAGTGACCCATATTCAAAATTCATTTATTTACGTTACATATCCGTGTTTGGGTTACAGAAATACATAATATGTACCAAATTTTAACTTAATGGGTCCATTAGATTCGGATCAAATTGGCTGTGACAGAGAGACAGACAGACACATGAGTGATTCTATATGGATTCCGTTTTTGCCTTTTGAGGTACGGAACCCTAAAATAAAAATGCTATTGCAATGTGCATTGAGAACTTGAGAACAGCTAGACGAGACCGATGGATGCAAATTACGTTTTTATGGAAAGATTTTTTTTAAGTATCCCAAAACACCGTCTGTTGGCTGAGGTAGTTATTATTAAAATAAATAGCTAACATTAAAAAAATAAATGTGGTACCAGGTATGCCTATCAACATTGCCCAGATGTAAAAAAAATTGCATGTTGTTATTTAATTATACAGTGTATTTTGTGACTGTAATTGTTATCTATCTATACATATAAATTCCTTTGTCCTGAATGACTTAATAAAAGACGTTTTCTAGTTTTATAATAGACTGACTTTTATTGTCACATAATGTCTACAATGTTAAATAGATGGCGCTAGCAGTTACATACGTTTTGTTATTAGATACTAACACCTCCGCTTAACAAAAATAATACTGAAAACATCTATGAAACAGGTAAAATACCAAGCTTTTTCATGAAATAATTGTGTTTAATAGACCCTAAACTTTTGGTTAAAATGTCTGCTGGCATTTCAGCAGTCTCCAAATAAGCTATTTTAACAAAATTATTAGTTACTGCCTCTCTGACAAAATGACATCTAATATCTATATGTTTAGATCTGCGATGAAAAATTGGGTTTGAAACCAATTTCTGCGCACTCTGATTATCATTAAATAGGACAATTGGTTCTGAATTTCCTACAATCTCATACAGTATATTTTTTAAATATATTGCCTCTTTACTTGCTTCTGACATAGAAATGTATTCTGCTTCCGTTGAGGATAAAGCTGCATGTCTTTGCTTTCTACATTCAAATGAAATCACCGTATTTGACAACTTAAAACAAAATCCCGAAAATGATTTTCTATCATTTACATCTGAACCCCAGTCTGCGTCTACAAAACCTTTAATACAAGAATTATCTTTAGAAAACACAATACCATAGTTTTTGGTTTTTTTTAAATACCTTAACACCCTTTTAGCATGCTTCCAGTGAATCTCGTCATAAGAGTTATTAAACTGACTAAGAAAACTTACACTATAAGCAATATCAGGTCTAGTTAAAACTGCTAAATACATTCAACTTCCTATTAGTTGTCTAAATGGATAATCTTGACAAACATTCTGAGACTTTTCTAATTTTAAATTAATCTCCATACGAGTTTCTGCAGTTTTACAGCTTGTCATATTAAACTTCCTTAGTAAATTATCTACATATTGAGCTTGATCAACTGTTATTACATTCTCCTTAATGTTGACCCTTAAGCCTAAACATTGTTTTAACTGACCTAAGTTTTTGATCTTGAATTTACAGCTCAGTTCATTTACTAATTGCTCAGTTGCTGTCACACAGTTAGAAAACACAAAAAAGTCGTCAACAAAAAGTGCTATAATAATCTTAACTTTTCCTTCATATTTTGTGAACAAACAAGGTTCATATTTTGACTTTTTATAACCTAAACTTATCAAGTAATCATTTACTCTCTTATACCAAGCCCTGGAAGACTGTTTAAGACCGTAGATAGCGCGTTTTAACTTTAACACTTTGTTATCATCCATACTAGATTCATAAGTAACCGGCTTCTTCATATACACAGTTTCATTCAAAAAACCGTTTAGAAAAGCAGTGGTAACATCGAGATGACTTATATCTAAATTCAACTTGGCTGCCAGAGCAAATAGCAATCTCAAGGTAGAATATCTGACAACTGGCGAAAAAGTTTAATGGAAATCTACACCAGCTTTCTGAGTAAAGCCTTTTGCCACTAATCTTGCCCTGTACCGCACATTATTAGAACTGTCGAACTTCTTTTTAAATACCCACTTACATTGCACCACCGTACTATCTTGAGGATGATCGACTAGCTCCCACGCATCATTCTCATCAAACGCGTCTAACTCCTCCTTCATGCTTGCTCGCCAAAACTTACTTTCCGGTCCATTTAAGGCCTCTTGAAGAGTGATCTCTTTGTCATTATCATCACACTCTGTGATACACAAATTATTATAACCAAAGCGATCACGCTTCTTTCTCTCTCGTTTTGGTAAAGTTTCTGGCGCACTTATCTCCACCAGTGTCACTTCTGGGTTTGAAGTAGCATTTAAGAAACTGTCATCTGAGGTACTTACTGAAGAAGTTTCCGTATCCATGACATACGTACTGTCCACTTTCTCTTCGACCGACTCTACACTTGCTGAGTCTGAAATTTCCATGTCAGTACTCTCAGAACCTTTGGTGCATACTTCCTCCGCTGAAGACTTGCGTTCCACGGATATGTCCACTGTATTCTCAACTGACTTCTCCATAACTATGTCTCTACTTGTAGTGACAGTGTTATTTTCTGGGTTATACACCCTATAGCCCTTCACATGGTCAGAATAGCCGAGAAAAATAAGCTTATTAGCTTTTTTATCCCACTTCAAACGTTTCTCCTTTGGCACATGCACCATGACTGCA
Source organism: Lithophane leautieri (assembly GCA_949152455.1). Classification (NCBI taxonomy): domain Eukaryota; kingdom Metazoa; phylum Arthropoda; class Insecta; order Lepidoptera; family Noctuidae; genus Lithophane; species Lithophane leautieri. Next base: position 439,110 of record OX424463.1, on the reverse strand, counting down.
CTTCCAAATATACGCAAATGACTTAAATTTGGCTTCGACCCTGTCCAGACTTCATAAGGAGTCTTGTTATTCAGTCCTGTCACAACTCTATTTCGCAAGTAAACTGAAGTATGAACCGCCTCTGCCCAGAATTTCTTATCTAAGCCAGCATTAAAGATCAAACATCTGGCCTTTTCAACTACTGACCTGTTCATCCGTTCACACAAACCGTTCTGCTGCGGCGTATAAGCATTAGTCCTTTGATGGACTATCCCTTGCTCCTTCAGATACTTTTCAAATTCTCGACTACAGAACTCACCTCCGTTATCTGTCCTTAGAATTTTGATCTTTCTGTCTTTTCTGTGTTTTTCTGCCATGGACTTAAAATCTTTAAAATTGGTAAACACTTCATTCTTTGTCTTCATAAAATAAACAAACGCCATCTTGCTGTAATCATCCACGAACAAAACATAGTACCTGGATCCTCCAATTGATAGAGTTTCCATAGGACCGCATACATCTGTGTGAATCACCTCTAGAACATTCCCTATTTTAGACGAACTCTGCTGGAACGGCAGTCTAGCTTGCTTGCCTTCACAGCAAATACTACACGATGCCTTATCTATGTTTGCCACTTCTGGGTACGAAATTCCCTCTACAGCACCATTTTTCATTTTCGTTAAACTAGTACTGTTTATGTGCCCCAAGCGTCGGTACCAAATCTCACTCGATGCTACTGCAGTTGCTGCTAATAACTGTTCTGTTTTCGTGTATAATCTATACACACCTTCGACTAATTCTGCCTCACCGACGAGTTCTTTCTGTTGATTAAAGATGTGGCAAACATTTTCTTTGAAAGTTACACTGTTGCCATTCTCGATCAACTGACTCACCGAAAGCAAGTTCGTTGTTAACTTCGGTATGCATAATACGTCCGAAACTGTGACATCATACTCCACACCCTTCACAACTGTGACGATGTTGACATCACCAGAACACAGAACTGAAACACTTGTCTGGTTTGCAATAATAATTTCTTTCGTATCGTGTTGATGGGTCGGACTGAGAATATTTTCTTGTCTCGCCGTCATGTGTTTGCTAGCCCCACTATCAATATACCAGTTATTGTGGCTGAATTTTCCACTCAGAAAAATAGCACTGAATGCATTTGTTTGTTTTCTTTTGCTTATTTCTGAGTTGGGGCACTGATTTTTATAGTGTCCAGTTTGTTTACATTTATAACATTTTATAACTTTGACAGGTTTTGACATTTCCTGCAGTTGTTTAGGGTCGCTTCTATGGTTACCATTTTTTACACGCTGCTTCCCTTTTGCTACAAATGCACTTTCGGAACCGGAAACTGAACCAACCTCAGCACACATGTCCATCAACTTGGTTTTAATGACATCGGCACTTATCTCGATTCCCGAGTGTTCAATGGCCATTATCATAGGCGCATATCTTTCGGGCAATCCTGCTAACATTAATGCACCAATCCATTCGTCTGTTAATTCGAAACCTGTTCCTTGAAGTCGCTGCCCTGTTTCTATTATCTGGGTCACATACTGCGTCATCGAATCGCAGTTTTCTAGACGAATATTGATGAGATTTTTGAGCAAACTTATTTTTCTCGTATAGCCAGAATCATCAAACATGGTTTTCAATTTTCCCCATAAATCATAAGTTGTCGCCGCTTGCTTTATGTGAGCATATGGCGATGGATCGATTGTCAACACGAGCTTTGCCTTCGCTTTGGCGTCTTCTGCTTTCTCGGCTGCAGTTGCCGTCGTTGGTAATTTTTCTTCAATGGCCGACGCCATGCCTTCCAGCACCAAAACATTTTGAGCCGCAAAACACCAATCCTCGTAATTCTCACGCCCGCGCAACTTAAGAACGTTAGCTGTATAATTGGCCGTCATTTTTATTATAAAACCGAACAGTACTTAAAGCTTCGTCTATTATTTTTTTTAATTATAGTGTCTGAGCCCAAAACCTAATAAAAGACGTTTTCTAGTTTTATAACAGACTGACTTTTATTGTCACATAATGTCTACAATGATAAATAGATGGCGCTAGCAGTTACATAGCTTTTGTTATTAGATACTAACATGACTGACGGATCAACGCACAGCCTAAGCCGCTGATAGTAGAGACCTGAAACCTGGAGGGTGTGTTCTATGTATGACGTAGGCATCCGATAAGAAAAGATTTTCCGAAATTCTACCCCTAAGGGGGTGGAAAAAGGGGGCAAAGTTTGTATGAAAAATCTTATTCCTTGACTTAATAGACTTTAAACTCGGCACGAATACTTATCTAAGTAAATCATTAAAATTTTCATTTTTCGTTTTTCTAAACTACCCCTTAAAACGGGTATTGGGGGGTGTCAAAGTTTGTGAAGAAGAATTTTAACGCGCGGTCCGATTAACTAGCAACTCAGTATTTATACTTTAAACCAAAAATAAAATACTTTTATATATACCATACATATTATAAAATACTTTTATATATACCATACATATTATAAATTCGAAAGTAACTCTGTCTGTCTGTCAGTAATTGGTGTTATGAACATGGGTTCTGAAGTACAAGTGGGTGAAGTCTCATGAAGACCGGCACACATGACAAGCAATATGTGCTAATTAGGTGTATCGCTGCTATGCGGTATTGATCAGGCTCCAGCATTTCCCCGGGCGTTGAAAACAACGGTTTCAACCAGATTCCGAAGAAACAGGCAATGGGCAGATTCTGTTAAATGCCCGCCGAACGACTCCAGTGGATGTCCGAATGTCAGCTACACGTGCGATGCCATCTGTTCCTGGGTGAACTGCCGCAATTCGCCCAAGTCTCCACTTCAGAGGTGGAAGATTATCCTCCTTGATGACGACTAAGGAGTTTAACTTCAAACCATCCTTGCAGGAACGCCATTTTGAACGCAGTTGTAATTCTGCAACATACTCCTTGCTCCATCTGCTCCAGAAATGCTGGCGGAGTTGCTCAATCCTTTGATAGCGAGACAGATGGTTGGCAGAGAGATCCTGGTAGTTAGGCTGAGGCAAGGAAGTCAGAGGCCGCCCAACTAGAAAATGTCCCGGCGTGATCGGTGTATAATCTGCAGGATCTGAAGACAACGGCGTCAGTGGGCGAGAGTTCAATATGGCTTCAATCTTGGTTAGTGCGGTGTACAGCTCCTCGAAAGTCAAATTACAATTTCCCAACACTCTTTGAAGATGGTACTTTGTTGACTTCACACCCGTCTCCCAGAGTCCACCGAAATGCGGGGTGTATGCGGGTATAAAATGAAACCTTATTCCGTCGTTCGCTGCGCTTTCACCCAATGACGAACTATTTATCCTTTAAAAATTTGGATAGGTCGTTCCACGCACCGACAAATGAGGTACCATTATCGGAAAAAATATCGATAGGCTTACCTCTCCGAGCAATAAATCGGTACAAAGCCAGTAAGTAGCTATTGCTAGTTAAATCGCCAACGAGCTCCAAATGAATGGCCTTGGTTGTAAAGCAAATAAAAATAGCGACATACACCTTTACTAACCTACACCCACGACCTTGACGACTTGCACACATAATCGGGCCCGCATAATCAACACCTGTGCTCTCAAAAGGATAACCTGGACGAAGGCGTTCTTGTGGTAAGTTACCCATTAAGGGAGGTACAATCTTACCCCTCATACGGAGACACGTCCCAACGGTTCAGAATCCTTTTACGTCTAAAACACTGAACAGATTTCGATAAAATTTGGCAAGGAGATAGATGGCATCCCGGGGAAGGTCATAGGATACTTTTTATCGACATACCCCGCGGGCGAAGCCGCGGGCGGAAGCTAGTTTACAATAACATGGTGATTATATTAACACAAATTATACATATTGTACATAATAGAAGTTATTAATTCTAACCCTAAAATACTCTACAAATGTTAAGCAGGCGATAGATGTATGAGCAAGTATCGTACTTAAAGCTCGATGACCTTTCTCACCCATATTTCACTGTAAGACCACTTAATTAGGGTGATATATACTAGGCCAAAAATGGCTTTCTATGACATTTTGAGAATGGCACATTAGCTTGCCATAAAATAGTTTGGATATGATTATTCCTTATGCAGGAAAATGTCAATTTTATTTTACTTCTTTGTTTCATGAGACCAATTGTTATACATACATACTTTGCTCCATTAGACAATTCTGGAACCACATTAACGTGTGGCATTTAGCTGTTAGTAATCGCGATAAAAACAGGACAACGTGCGGTCCCGTGCTCTCGCTAGCGCTGGGTTTCGATAGACTAGAAATGTCAAGCACACACGGGCTAATGTACATATGTGTCTGCATTACAGGTAAATATTAATTACCAGTTGTCCAGTTACCTACCAGTCAGTAGGTAAGGCATCCATGCATGTTATCTCCTGACATGTCCATAAAATTCAGGAGGTATTTAATTAATTTTAATTCGATGGATACTAATGAAAAAATCATCTAAAAATAATTGGGTAGATTTTAATGAGGTAGGTACTTAGCTATCAATGTAAAAAAAGATACCAAGGATCTTACGCCCCACACGCCGCGCTGGCGGGCTATGAAACACACATCAACAAATAAAAAATTTTTACTTAATCTGCCATAAAATACTCATTTAATCTGTCCACCTGCGTGATTGGCACCTTCGTTATCAGAACACAATTCCAGACGCGCCAGGGGGGACATGGGGGTGGGGCGGTGCAGGGGCAGTATGTCGTGCTCATGTTATTAGCATTTTAAGGCTTTGTCCACAACATTTCTCGGCATGGCTTTTAATAAGAGCGGTAGAATCGACAGCGGCTCCATTCACACAGGTTATCTGATGGGATCTTTTGTATATTTATTAGGGCATCAAAACGAGGGCCCGGGGCTGCGAGGCGAGGTGGTGTAGCTCGGTAGCGCTCTTAAATTCAACAATTTAATACCTCTCATAAAGCGGCCAGTAACCGCCGAGCCGCTACCAATAATTTCTCTTAGTGTCCCGATAAATTAGCTTAATTAGGGAGTAAAAAACGCGGCGGGCGTGGAATCTAGTGCGGCCGCGGTGGGTGGGCCCGGGGCTCCCGACTCCGCACTCACATAATTAGTGCTACTACCTGCCTGCTCCGCAGTGCGCGTCGCCCGGGCCCACGGGCCTCACTGGCCCCACTGGCCCAGCCATCACCCCGCACGCGACGAACACCGTTTAGGAGAGCACCGCGTTGCCTTAATAACTCCGCGGAAAAAATCTGTAGTTACACGCATTCCTGTTCTGTTAACCATAAAGTTCTATTGTATGTAATGTAATAACATGATACTAGTGGTCGTCCAGAGGTCGAAATTCGACCATAATTCATTTAAATATAAAATTGTATAGTACTTATACCATGCTGCCATGTACATAAGTATTTATTAATTTCATGCTGCCATGTCATTACTCTAAGGTAGCCATCTTGTGTCAAATGCATGGCAGTGTGTCTAATGTTTTTTTAGGGTTCCGTACCCAAAGGGTAAAACGGGACCCTATTATGTTGGGACCCTAATGTGTGTTATTATTATGTGAAGTAAAAATGTGAATAAATATGTTATTAGGTTAAGTTTTCTATGGGCCAAGGACACCCGAAATAAAGGTTTTACTATTATTATTTGTTATACAACGTGCCGCTACAATGGCGACATTAATTTAAAACACGTATAGGATTTCGCGTATTCGTTTTATGAAAATATTAGAATTTCATTAAACGTTATTATTTATTGATTTATTTACAATTTTCTAAATTACCATCCTGGAGCAACCTGTACTTAAAGAACTGTAGCGAAGAGGTCATTTGCCGGGGTCATGGATCATAATGTAGGCGAATAAAAGGAAAGCCGCACAATTTCTTAGAAATTATGCCGACAAAGGAACTTACCGATAGAACGCAAGCCAGCTGAAAGTCGGTAGCTTCATGAATGAATCTTTTACACAGAGTGATCTCAATTTTCGTTATGTTTTTATAATTTAGTTTGTTTGAAAATTTAAATTTTCTATTTACGAATTATTTTATTTTGTTATAATTTTTATGTTTACTGGCCACTAGCCCTACCTGTGTGTTAAATTAATGTCGCCATTGTAGTGGCACCTTGTTTGTTTTCATAAATCTCGGGACCCTGGGGTCCCGGACCTTTGGAAGGCGTATGAGGGGCCAAAGCCAACTCGCAGAGGCCCCTTAGACAATTTTAAATGGAATGAGGCACCAACCGACGATTATCCCTGTTCGCACTATGCAAGTGCAGCCAAGGACAACCCCCGGTTGGTGTAGGACTATTGCAGAACATGGAAACAAAGATATTGGGCTATGGGTTTGGGTGGATTAGTGAACTGGTAATTTTCAAATATGGAAGGACTATGGCCCCTGCCTGATCAATGTTATGGTATACACGGATAAAATGGCAGGGGGTGACTTGCACACTCAATAATGGGCCCCCTAAAACAGTCGCTAGCACATAGTGACATAGCAACAAGGGGGCAACATGTCCTAAGGTGCTTAAGAGGAGTGGAGACGTATTCCACGGCTATCAGGACAATCCCGGAAGTACGGTCAAAATCCCTACCAGCATCTTAGTGGAATACTTCCTTCCTCCGAGCACGTTTGCTCTTGCGAATCTCCACTCAAGCCGGCCAATCAAGGCAAGAATGAGGTGGGAGCTCTGTTCCTCGTCAGTGTTCACTCCAGCCGGCCAATAAAGGCAAGCTAGAGATGAGGAACAAGACTTCTCCCGGGAGGTAGGGTCCGTGGGGTCGCTACTGCCCAACAGCTCGCCACGTGCTGCCCTGCGGGTTTTTGTATCTCTCTTGGTCTGGCTCCTCATCCTAGACCAGTTCCGGCAAAGTAAACTCTACCGGCACAGACCTAGAGTTCGGAGCGCGCAAGCCCCACCACGACGTCAACGTAGAGATACGGCGGTGGGGTTATTATTATTATTACTAAGACTCCGCTGTCCGTCCATCCGTCACCAGGCTGAATTTCATTTAAGGGGGCTCCCATACAATAAACGTGATTTTTTTTACCGTTTTTATAAATAATGGTATAGAACCGATCGTACGCGAGTCCATCTCGCACTTGGCCGGTTTTTTAAATTAATTTAAGTGGTGGCGAGAGGTTATATTAACAACGTTTATTTAAGTAAAAAAAGGGAACGTCCTCTCGTTTGTAGTTATAAGGGTATACCGGATACGTTGTTATATTTACCACTAGCCCGTTTATTACCTAAATCTGACAAAAACAGTGGAGAAAACAGTAATATTTGGTGTTCGTAAAATCAAAACTATTAAGTAGGTACGCTAGAACATGAATAGAGGACTGGTCTAAGTACCTACTTAGATTTTAGACCAGCATTGTCATTCAACATTGCAACGCTGCCAGGCTGGATGAATGTTATTATATGAAGCTCTAAATCTAAAGCGTTTTCTCAATTGGGAATTGAGAATCGGTGTGTAGGTACCTAGATCTTGGTACTTCCCAGTCAGTGCCTAACTTTAGGATTGCGGTACCTACTCAGGTAACAGTTGTTAAAAACTATTTGATTCTGCGGCATTCATTCGGCATGTAGTTTGTGCCAGTGCCATCCACGTTTGATGATGATGACCATCGAACAAATTAGGTCTTAATCAATGCAAACTGCACGTAGAACAACATGTAGTTAGGTATGCTTAGTTAGTATCGACCATGAGACTGTAAGGAGAGCTAATAAAATAATACATAAGTTTAAGTACTTATTATGGCTTATATTCAGTTCAAGGCCTATTGCCTCCTTGCCTAGCGGACTAGTGGAGCCGGGTGAGCTGCAGCGCGCACTGATATTACTGAGCCGCTACCAAAGAGACAGGTTGTATAGTCATTGGCCGCTACTATGTCTGCCGCATACCTACTTGGCGCTGCGTTTGTGTGTAATTTTTATTGCTTCCATTACTCGCCTGCATTCCCGGTAGGGCCTAATGCCTGTAGATAATGCAGCAATGCGCCATCAATCAAACTCGTCGTCGCCGTCACATAAATATCTCTGCACGGCCGCGGCAGTAAACCGACCCGCGCCGCGGCTTGCTCCACTATCTGCCATAGATAACGTGTTGTAGGCGCAACACTATCTCCTTATCACCTACCTATGTACTTCCACGGTTTTATGACTGACAAATTGTATAAATTATGTGAACTAGGTGTCAAATTTTACAGCCATAAACAATGGTGAAATGATCACCGAACGAGGCCAAGAGAACGTTCTGGTATTCCTTATGCTCAATAAAGATATGCGAGGTATTTTAATGCGTGTTTTTTATAGACAGTGTGAAAATAAAACCACAGGTTTAAGTGCGCTGTAATCTGCAATCAACGACTACCACACAATAACCACGTTTGTTATAATAAAATTATAAATGAACGAGAACTATTTGGTCTTTTAACTAATTATCTTGATAAATTCAGTGCCTATTCATATTGTAGTAAATAAATTATAATAAACTTAAAGCTATGTAATTATAATAATTAATTACTCCCACAGTTACAGTTAATTAAGATTTATTTAAATGTTAATTCAAATGCTTTAGCTTCATTTCTTTGTACTGAGTTATACCTATCATTCAGTTCTAGGAAACTGGTTACATATGGACTAAAACTATTTATAATAGTTACCCACATATGAACTGTCCAAGCAATAGGAAAGGACACCATTACGTGAAAAAAAAAATGTTACAAAAAATATCAATTTTCCTGACTTATGTACATATTTGGGTTGAATACTTGCACGTAGTAGTTAGGTAACAGTTTTTCCTTCAAGCCACGAATAAAACAAGAAGAAGATATTGCGATGTTCGCTAATAAAGATGAGTACCTACCTCTACCTAGAGGCAAAGACATTTGCTTCAATTTTTAAGTCATGTTATTTCTTGCACCGATTCATCTTTATTTCTGAAAACAAATTGTGTGGCAATAGCAATCATGGTACGGCAATAGCGATCATTGAGCTTTCCCTAACAGTTGTTTAGCATGCTTACGTGGAATAGAAGACGTTTATTTAATTAAACATAATTTCACCTTTAAATAGTTTAGAGAACGATGGCTCAATGATAATTGAGTATATTCGTATAACTCGTGGTCCACGATTATTTATAAATGATTATAAAATTAGTAGTGATACCAATTTTATAATACTTATTATACGGATCATGTAGTTTTTGTTTTCAGGTAAATAAAATTAGACCTTGAAACGATGTCCTAAGATTTTTTTTGACTTTTCAATGCAAGGGCTTTCCGTAACATGCATGTTCAGCGATTTTTTATAGTTTAGGAGCTAGACATTTAATTTTTTAATTTTGGGGAAATCTAACTGATGGTGAACACGCATTTAAATCCTTTGTGCAGTTTTAAAGATCTAAGTATGTAGATATAAGTAGGGACGTTCTAAAAACGTGATTCTAATTGTGACAAATTAAGACATCATGCATTTCCTTGGACACTCCCCAATGCAAAGTATACCTACCTAAGCAAAACATACAGTTTTTCTAACTTTACCCTTTAAATACGCATTGTCACCATCGTATTTAATTAGAGCAAAAAGGTGACGTCACACTTTCAACTTTCTTGTAGGTAATGGGTAGGCAGCGGTGCACGTTGTACTGTGAAGTAGTACGTGTGTCAGTGTCAACACATTCAGTAACCACTTCATTATTGTCAGCGCGAGAATATGTGAGCAGCCGCTCAGTGTCGCGCTGAGAACAGGGAGCCGTAGGCCCACTTACCACAAGTACCAACTGGGCCCTTTTGGTGCAGCCGTGAGGGCACCCTTTCTTACTTTTTTTATTTGCTATATACAAGGTGTTTTTTTTACGAAATTAATGAGACCATGTCAAAGAATCAACTGACATACGAGGGTCATGCCAAAAGAAATTAGATACTCAAAAATTATAAAATTAATTCTATATTGCAAGTATCGATGTTTTCATTGATATGTAGGTACTAGTAAATTATTTTTAATGCTAAAAAGAAACATAAATGCCAGTTGATTCTTTAACATGGTCTCATTGATACCCTAGGGTTTGATGAATCTAAAACCAACACAGAATTGTCTACTTACTCAGTCAGTGGCTGATGGTGACACATGGCACAGGCGACTAGGAAATAAATAGCAACGATATGAACAAAATGAAACGCGGATTAGTTGATGGAATGGATTATACTGACACATTTGTGACGATATGAAATAAAACAAATGGATATAAAAAAAACACATTGTAAGTATATTGTGTGCCTTTTACTCTGTGCTAAATGTATAACGTGAGAAACTTACTGTATACCTACTTACTAACCTTCGTACATGCTTGTAAAACAGGCAGTAGGTACTACGACGAGACGAAGCATAATAGGTAGAGCGTTTTAGGTAAGTCAGTATCTTATTTTCAAGCTTTGCAGATCCCGATTGTATTTTCAATCAGATTCAATAGTGACATTTCGTTGTAATTTTTGTTCTGTTTGCCCCAAGGGTGAAGTGGACCTTCTGTTAGTGTAGGTATGTGGCTGGTGGCGAGAGCGCAGGTGCTAGGGCACGATGCCTCACGACTCATTAAACAGGGGCGAGTGGATCAGCCATCGATACGTCATTACCCATCGCTCACTGATGCACATGCACTCAATGTACTGATGGTACCTCCTGCTTCATATTCATGTCGTTTACGCCTAACTGCGATATATTTTAACACGTTTTTAATAGTGTTCATTACCTATCTGTTTACTCTACTTTTTTCATGGTTGATTAGGTACATAACTTTTTATTCCTGCCTTTTTATGGAACCAGTTAACGAATCAACCATGCCGAATCCACGTTTTTTCATTTTAAAGACGGGGTTTTAAGAAAAACGACCTTAGATTTGCAGCCAGGAACATATTGAATAGATACAGCGTGACAGTGTGGGCACTCCTATCAAGAACTAATGACAATACAAAGATGGTTGATCGATGAATTTTATTTATTTAACAAACAAAAACTAAGGTAACAGTAGGGAGGTACCAGCATTTACTACTTACGATCGAATTACTTAGGTACATTTTAATTATCAATGTATGAAAACAGTAGTAGAACAAATGATTAAGTGCTCGGGGACACGACGCTGTTACCGCGCCGCCACCGCACCGTCGGCGTCGGCGTCGCCGCCGCAGTGCCTCTTAATGCACAGCACACGGAACATTGCCAGCCCTGAGCCGCGCCGCCACCACGCCGACGCCATGCTGCCACCACACCGCTAATGTTTTTTTTTTCCGCCGCGGTCGCTTGCAAAAGTACAGGCGCTTTATAATACTTTAATTAATCATGCAGAGATGGCGCGGCAGCGGCGCGGCTGCGGGGCGGCGGCGGTGCCGTGTTCACGAGGCCTAATCATTTTGGCGTCATCAAATAAAAACTGTGCGGTCTACAGATGAAAAAATATACCTCCAAATACATCAAAATCTTTACTAATTTGCTGCACATTTCAAACGTGTTTGTTCAAAAGTTTAATTATGGAACAGCGTTGTATCGAGCGCGTCCCTGAAGGAATGCTCATAAACAGCACTCGGCTGAAAGCACGCTTGAAGCGCTATAAATCTTTTGTAATGTCGCCGTGCGCTGCTCATCTGTTCCGAGGATAGCGTGGAGTGACACCTGAGACACGGCGCGGTACTAAACTATAATATTAGGTATGTACTAACCAGTTAGCTGAAAATAAATACCTACTCGTACTTATTACCTACTGTAAGTCAATTGACAGGTGATAGTAGGTATATTAGGAATAAAATCCTTTTGAAAGTGCTTTTCACTGTCAAGATCAATGACGCATTTCTGAAAATAGGACATAATAATAATAATAATACCCCACCGCCGTATCTCTACGATGACGTCGTGGTGGGGCTTGCGCGCTCCGAACTCTAGGTCTGTGCCGGTAGAGTTTACTTTGCCGGAACGGGTCTAGGGTGAGGAGCCAGACCAAGAGAGATACAAAAACCCGCAGGGCAGCATGTGGCGAGCTGTTGGGCAGTAGCGACCCCACGGACCCTACCTCCCGGGAGAAGTCTCGTTCCTCATCTCTGGCTTGCCTTTATTGGCCGGCTAGAGTGAACACTGTCGAGGAACAGAGCTCCCACCTCATTCTTGTCTGGATTGGCCGGCTTGAGTGGGTTTCGCTAGAGCAAACGTGCTCGGAGGAAGGAAGTATTCCAGTAAGATGCTGGTAGGGATCTTGACCGTACTTCCGGGATTGTCCTGATAGCCGTGGAATACCTCTCCACTCCTCTCAAGCACCTCAGGAAGTGTTGCCCCCTTGTCGCTACGTCACTATGTGCTAGCGACCGTTTTCGGGGGCCCATTATTGAGTGTGCAAGTCACCCCCAGCCATATTATCCGTGTATATATAAAACATTGATCAGGCAGGGGACATAGTCCTTCAATAGTTTTAGGTAACCAGTCCACTATAGCCACCCAAACCCATAGCCCAATATGTTTTGTTTCCATGTTCTGCAATAGTCCTATACCATCCGGGGGTTGTCCTTGGGTGTACTTTCATAGTGTATACAGGGATAATCGTCGGTTGGTGCCTCATCCCATTTAAAATTGTCTAAGGGGCTCTACGAGTTGGCTTCGACCCCTCGTACGCCTTCCAAAAGACCGGGACCCCATGGTCCCGAGATATATAAACATAATAATAATATTCTTTATTTTTCAGACAACAATGATCCATAGTGTTAGTAAAAACAATAAAATTACTTATTTCTAGTGTTAGTAACTAATATATTATATGGAAGGCAGAGTAAATAGTATTGTGAAAAGGACCTCCCCAAACTAATGTTCAGTGATTATCCTTCTCACAACACTTTTAATTATCGGAGAGTCGACACTCTCCACAACAGTTTTTAGGATGCTGTTGTCACTCGCCCGCAACCGTGACAGCAGCGACGCGGTTTTCTTCCGAATGACGGCGTGGAATCCGTCAGTTCGGTTTTGCGCAAACATAGCAGAAGCGCTGCACCAACGCGGCAGTCCTAACAGCATCCTAAAAATATTATTATATTGTATGCGTAGGTCATCCAGCGTTCTTTTGGTATAGTTGACCCAAAGATTCCCCGTGTAAAAGCACTGGCAATATGCCTTAAACAGTGTTATCTTCACTAAGGTGCTACACCGGGCGAATCTTCGGGCCAACATGTTACCTCGGACAGCCAGAGCCCTACGCTCCCTTTCAATATCAACACTGTCCTTAAGGTCGTCGGTGAGAATATGCCCTAGATATTTAAATGTTGTCACTCTTTTGACGTTCAAGCCATTTAGGGTAATGTCAGGTTACTAATTTAGTTGTATAATTTATTATTTTTATGACATAGATTTTTACATTTTGTGATTACTTAAACCCACGCACTGACTTATTAGTATTACTTACTTGTAAAAATGTTAGGAATATTGTGATATCGTATACTTTTACAATGTTTGTAAATAAGTGAGCACCATGTATCTATCACATAATTATTTTATTTGTCATTGCTCTATTTTTAATTCTTTTTACCTGTTGTGGTACAGTATCATAGTCTAGGTGCATCGTCTACACATATAATTATAATAATTTATGTACTTATACAAAATATTGTAAAACATTTTTAAAAGAGTAACAGTGGAGTTTCTTTCCCATTCTTCACCAAATATTATTTAGTTTTAATTCCGCCCTGGATGATGCCCAGGCCGATGGGGGCGGTGCGAAACCAACGAAACGACTTAATTCCGAGTGTCCTCGAACTAATGAACCGCATCGAACGACTCTGCTCTATTACTACAAGAATCTATCAATTATGTTTGAAGAGAGAAGTAGTAAGAGGAGTATGAGAGAACCAAAACAAATCTTTTCTCTTTGTAAGTAATATTAGTGTAGATAACCTAACTTGCATGAAATATGGTAACATAACAGGTGAAGTGTATCTGAGAGGTCTGCAAGGAGCTAGCTGACCGTAGAATTGATTAGAGTACAGCACATGCCTCCCGTGTTCACCTATGTGGAGGCAACGTCGATGTGTAAGTAGAATTGCTGGCTGCAACAATATTATACGTGTAATAGATATCTGTGGTCTAATAAATGACTTGTTTAAAATGAAAATGAGAACCTGAGCACTTTGGTATAACTACGACTATTATAACACCATTATAATACTCAGCAACAGTACCTATCAGTGCTAGTGACTCATGCCAGCTCTACAAGATCCATCTAAATCACCAGCTGAGCAGTACGTGGAACCTTTCCATCCCACACAATCTGTTCCGCGGGTCAGTTCCACTTCTAACCCCGCTGTAAGCTATCAGGCAATAACGCTAATTTGGACTAATTGTATCAACATACAGCAGCACAACACACGTAAATCTTGCGCTTTCACCACTAAATGACTTATCGGAACAAATAATTATCTGTGCGCGACCATTATTCTACGAGCTGTTCCGTGCTATACATACGTAGGTACGTAGGCAGTGCGGCATTGTTGGCGGGGGCGTGGCGCGGCGAGATCACACGCCGCCCCGCCCCCGCACCGCACCTCACCCACCCCGTACCACCCCGCAACGCCCCGCACAGCTCCGGCACGCACGCCAACAAAGGCTCCGCATCGCCAGAGACGTCAGACGTAGACAAAGACAACTGTAGGACATACTGATACGTGATGTTAATGGGCTAAGTAACTACGTCACTGATGAGCGGATCACATTACGCGCCAGTGTCCTTCAGCGCGCGGACGACGATGAAACATCAGAAATATTATCACAATGATATTAACTTCGGAAATATGAATCTGCTACGTGGTGCTATGAGGTGCTACGCCGTGTTACGTAGTGCTACGCCGTGTTACGTAGTGCTACGGGGCGTAGTTATTACTTCTTATTTACATGCTCACTTGAACACATTACTCTTATTTTAATATTATTATGCAAATGGCTTAACAAATTAATTATAATGATACTTTAATTTTAATACAGTCCATTATAAACTTTATTGACTACATAAATCAATGTCGTCATTAAATTTGGAGGCTCTCGTGCGTAGAGCCTGTGTTAATATGAAATTAATATCATAGTTTTCTTTCTTGAAACTGCCATAATAATAGAGAGAATGAATCAAAATAAGATAAACAATGTATAAAGCAATCAGTTTGGACTATGTTATATTCATAAGGTACGGCCAGTAAGTAAAGTTTTTTGGTTTTGCTCGTTTCTACTGCACTGGCTCAAGCTAATAGCCTACGAAACTGAATTTGTTCGGATTTTGAAATCAAATCAAATCAAATCACTTTTATTTGTTAACATAGGTAAAGAAATACAGATCTTGAGCTTGGTGAACAGAACGCTATGAGAGGCCGCGTATTCCAACTAAATGATGTCGAGTTAGCCGAGTTACGAGCGCAGTGGTTTATTGGGCACACGCTAGTGGTAATAACACCTGGTACTCGACGCGTCCCGCGGAAGCGGCGCGGCGGCGCGCGCTTCGCCACGTATCGCACAGAGGGCACACTGTACACACGCGCCCACTGCATGACCATGAGATATATCTTAGCAGGCAACGTAACGACATGTTACTAGTAACTTGTCGTTATGTTGCCTGTAAACCGTACTTTACACCAGTTAATGGTATCGCGTTCACTTTATTATGTAAGCAGTTTGTACGCAGGTACTTACATATTCATCATAAAGATAAAATAATTTCTATGTAATGAATGTGAATACTTCCCCGTATTCTGTATGTTCAAGTACAATTCATACAAGTTTATTATCTGCTACACCACAAGCGACACGCCGTGAACATATACGCGCGGCGCGGCGCGCGGCACGCGGGTAATTAGCGGCGCATGCTAATACTTGATATTAAAGCCTCTAGCCGGCCGTTAACATAAATATATGGCTTCGAGATTAAATTAATATATTTAAGTGGTCATCATTTGTCAGTTTTTGGATTCTTGTTCAGTCGTCGAGCTTGAGTTCCGTCGGCGGCGGTAGCGGCGGCTTGTCACTCGTACATAGTCATCTTGTAGGAACCTGTACTATAATAATAAGCTTAACGAATAAGTAATTATATATATTTGATGATTGCTTCACTTCAGGCCTAGCTTTACGAGTTTTACGCCGAACTAGAAAATCATCCGTCGCTAGAGCAATTAGTAATGACGGGAATATCAGGAGGCGTATGTAGCGCAGTGTACCTCTAGGGTTTAAAACATAACATGAGGCTTATGTACAGTCATGAGCACTAATATGTATACACTTAGCAACTTTTAAAAGTGATTTTCTCCTACTGTACTGATTGTAATTTTATGATATATCGAACATAGGATTATTATGAAATGCGTATCATCTCAAATTTACAATCGTTATTCCACGAAAAAAACGTTATTGAATTTTGCTGAGTATAGGTATACATATTTTTGCTCGTGACTATACCGCAGTGTATTTTTAGGTTTAAAAAAATAATAACATGAGGCGTATGTACCGCAGTGTATCTTTAGGGTTTAAAACATAATTTAATTCTTTGCGATATCCTGCAGCTGCAAGTGCTTAGGTACAATATTATCCATCGTGTCGGAAATGACTTGCAAGTACCGCGAGCTTCGTCGGCGGAACTTCAAAGCTCTTGCAACAATCAGCGCTTACACATAACAATTACGATGAAGACTTAACACTAACCTCACATTAGCAACCCTCGCTCAATTACCTACTAATACCAGGTAATCGCGTGTGATAGCAGCCGAACGTTTTTGTCTCATTCCTGGGTTGCGTGCTGATATCGAGTGTAGCCTAATACCAGCAAGAAATTGAAAAAGAAAGAGCCGACAAAAATTGTTATCGCATTCATGTTAATCCCTTAGTTTTATCAATGCCGTCATTGACGCGGCTTGCGGGTTTCATGATCACAAGTGAGCTTACCACAATACGCAATTGGATTTTTTGTAATTTAAAAAAGCTTGCATTTGGCGCATTGTAGTTGAGATAAAAAGATCCTCAACGAAAACGTTTAAATAGAGACCGCGAATGGCAGGCTCATTAAGTGCGCACAGTTCGACAAACAATTGTAAGGTAATCTGTTCTGTGTAAGTGAACAATAAAGAGGGAAGGTAATTGTCGCCGAGGGAGTCGCACAATGAGCTGTTTGTATGATAATAACAGACGAAGTTCGCGGGTTCATCCACCGAGAGCGTCGCCGCCGCCGCCGCCGCCGCGCCGCCCGGCCCGACGGACGGCCCGACGCCGACGGGGGCGGCGCGCGGCGTGGCGCGGCGCGTAGAAATCGCGGGAAGTGAGCCGCGCGAGTCTGCACCAGCGATTAAGATCGCATTAGCAAGTATTTTAATGAACTGTAATTAGTCACAGGTGGCATGTCGTGTTACGCAACTGCAGCCGCCCCGTACCTACGCTGTACTTACGCGTAACTGGAGGAAATCACATAATTCAACACAAATGCACTGGAGGAATTTTATCAAAAATGTTAATGACCTGATTTGACAACACATTAATTAAATATAACTTTGGAATAATACATTGCCCCAGAGCCGCATATTTCAGGTTATTTCGAGTGATTGTTAACGCAAACAATGCTGAGCTCGGCCAAACTTCACAATGATGAAACGTTACGTAAATCTAAACTTATTCAGACCCCGGTTGGGTGAGTGATAGTTTCTGCAGTACAAGGTCTCTGAAACAGCTTCATTACTTTAATGAGTGCTGAAGAAACAGCACTCTGCAAAGTGGACCTGTTGTTATTATAAAGTAACTAGCTTCCGCCCGCGGCTTCGCCTGCGTGGTATGTCGATAAAAAGTAGCCCTTTCTCAGGCTCTAGACTATCTGTGTACCAAATTTCATTTAAATCGGTTTATTAGTTTTGACGTGAAAGCGCGACAGACAGACAGAGTTACCTACTTTCGCATTTATAATATTAGTAAGGAAGTTAGGATATATAAAATATAATTAAGGATATTGTTAAGGATTTAGAAGAAGGTAAAACATAACATGCTTGCTGGAGGGTGCTGACTTTGTATGAACTTTTCTCGCTCGTCATCCCCTTCATGCGAACATAAAATTTGAGCGCTTCAAGTGGAACATCTCGAGCTCATATTAAAAACGTACGTTATAGGCAGGTGTGTAATTAACATTGACTTCGAACTCTTCAGTTTATCTCACACTCCATTAGTGAAGTTCGAACTCTCACCCCGGCTTGTAGATTCCCTCTCCATAATATTACCTACACATACTTACACGTGATATCCACCCACTCTAGCTACAATTTCCACTCCGGGGTCATGTGATCTTGCTATAAGTAGACATTTCTAATTTAAACTCGGGCTCGCCTTAATTACATAAAGGGTTGAGTTTTCACTGCTGCGTACGCATCACGTAGGTAGCAATTTACGTACCGGCTGAATATAATTGTTGTTTGTGAAAATAGCTGTGCTTGAAGAGGAAAAACAGGTTTTTAAAAGCTTGCTTCGTTCGATAGATTACTCATATGGCTATGTTGTAGATTAGGTACTTAGAGTATGTTTTATACAATTTGTACACTTAAGTACCTAATTTTACACCAACGTTTTATCAGTTATAGGGTGGTTAAAGTATGCAATACTTTTTGTTATAAGTACATAAAGCAAGCACGAATCCACGGCTGCCGCATGTGTCCGCATATGTCCAGTGTCCAATAATGTCAGTCAGCTGGCGGGGGCGCCGCTAGGTCTGCGCGCGCCGGAACCGGAACCCTATTGTTTTAAGTAGAGCGACAGATGCTGCCGTCCTGCAACCGTCCCACTGCCCCGCTGCCGCAATACATGCAATACAGTTGATGCGAACAGATATACTGAGTTTAAGTACCTGGGTACAAGTACAATGTGCTGAAACGACCTCGGTTAAACTTACAACCGGAATGAAAGACTAATATGAATTCGAGAGTGCAGTGCCTCGAGTGTGGTCCGCTTAACTTGCTGTAGAGTCTGGTTCCTAACGGAATTCTTAATTGGTTGAGTGGGCCTTCTGCACCGGGTCCCGCGCCACACCGCGCCGCGCCGCCAGCCAGCGTGTCGCGCATGCGCCCGCACGCTCACGTCGCGATATTTATGCGCATCATCCACCTGCCGGCCACAGCACAAGCAACCGGCCTGCCGCCGGCCGGCCTGCCCGGCGGGTGACAGACTTTAATACCCACTTCCTACAATTTAGGTTATGATTGTTCGACATACTTGTTTATTTAAAAAATAAAACGAGTGAACCCCCGCGCATTTCGGCCGCGACTGCTCCGCACAATCCGTCGACATCTCAACTGCGCGTGTCGTATCATTGCTAAAAGCGCTAATTTAATTTTCATGCCGAGTGCCTGGCGCGCCTTTGTGCGGCAACTGTCTCAACTGTCACCGCTATACATACCCAGTTAATTTGCGACGACAACGCAGTAGGTAAATATCTACTTAAAGGTATTTTTGTCACGAACCGCACAGTGACAGATTTTTATGCGCGAGGTTTTGTCTAGTGAACAACTCAACACAGAGCTTGATTTCGCAACAGACAACGGATGGCTAATGGCAACAACCGCGCAGACAGCTGCGCCACTAAATAAGCGCGAGAGAGTAGCGCCAAGAGCTGGTCACTTCGCGCTGGAACAACACACTACGACACCACTACAGCACTACTACACGACGGCTGCGTTGTACACGCCACGCTACTTTTTGCTCGTTTCAAATGTTCGTTCGGTGTTAGGTGTGTTCGCAGTTTGGCTGTATTAGCATACAATAGCCGACAGCTGGCCCGCACTTATCAGATCAGCGACCGCGGTGTGACCGCGAGACCGACGCGGCACACGGTTTCATTACGATCGGTCCAACTGAACGTTTTTTTTTTCGAGCAACTAATTAATACCTAACGCTAATAATATCCGTATTACCTAACTAACAAATCGAAACTAGTTGAGTTACTGCCGCAACCCGCATAGGTACCTCCTGTAGGTTAGCCCACACGTCTACCTGTCTAGTGAGAACAAACTTATTAGGTAATTGTGCGGGTATGTAGTTACTAAACCTGCTAGGGTAGTAGGTGTATCTCCCTCACTTGTAATTACTTAAATCTTAACGCATTAAGATTTAAGTTACAACCTTGTGATGAGTGTTCAAACTTAGCGCAAGACGCGCTCGATTCGCTCGCGCGCTGCTGTCAATCAAGCAACGATTTCGAATCAATTGAATCGATATTGATCGTCAGTAGTACCTAACATTTTTGCACGGAAATGATTAATACAGCGAGTGGAGTGAGCACTTGAGCACGCAGCACGGCGTGGTGTCACTTGACCACGGCGCGGCGTCTTTCCGGCAGCGGGCAGTTTTTGTGCGTCTCGCTCGCCTCGCGTTACTTGGGAGTCCATGAATACATGAATTTCTATAACGTTTAATGTCACCCTTCGATCCACGATGTCACTCAGGTGTCACACAATTTTTTAAAGTTGTTTGTGCCGTTTCTTTTGTCGATTGTAATAAAATATAAATATAAAATAAGCGTTTATTGCTGGTTCTACAAAGTTTTATTAAATTATTTTCAATATAATTATATAATATATTTCAACGTTCAGTGCAGGGCTTGATAACGTTACCAATTCACATTAAAAGTAACGTTAAGTAACGGTATTTCCGTAGAGATACCTGGATATCGGTACGATTTGGTAGCGTTACTTAGTAGCATAACATAATAATAACGTAAAAAATTGTGGTAAAAATTACCGGTATTATTTTTGTTATTTTATGCGACGTTACGTTTTTAACCGACTACGGCGAAGAAAAAAGGAGGGTTATGATTTTGACTGTATGTATGTATATATGTATGTATGTATGTATGTAAGTATGTTCATCTGTTCCCTCCTATCTTCTAAACCTGTTATCACAATTTGACAAATGAGGTATCGTTGGAAGCGTCTTGATCGTCCACTGGTTATAGACTATGTGACGTCACATTAAATTAAAAATGGCGCCCTCTAGAGGACATAAAGTCAGGAACTTAAAAAAGAAAATTGTTTAATCGTACCATGTTGGGTATAAAAAGAAAGGGCTTAATGAGCACATTCCAAAAATATATATATTATGATTATAGCCACAAAGGATTTAAAAAAAAAGTATATCCGGAATAAGAATAAGTAAAATCCGGAGTCACACGTAATCTGTTCGGTTTATGCCGTAACACGTGTCACTCCGGATTTTTAATTTGTCTGTCTGCGGTGTCTTGTTTATACCTTTTTAGTCGTAGTTGGGTTTTAGTTTTTGTTACTTTAATTTTTTTCTCAAAGGCTGCCGGCGGACAAACCAACCAAGTATATTCACAAGAACAAGCACAACACAGAATAACAAAGAGAATACCTATTATACAAGCAAATAGTCGTACGGCACAGTCTTAGCATCGATGCAGTCTGAAATTTTTAACGATATCCAGAACGACGGTAACAAAACTAAATAATAACGATAAAATTTTCGATGGCGTAGATTTTAACGTTGCGTATATTTAACGGTAAAATGTGCCAGATATAACGTTAAATATTATAACGTTATTTAATAGTTAACGATACCTGCATCAGAAGGCTGTAACGATACCATATTTTTAACGGTATTTCAAGCCCTGGTTCAGTGCACTTGTTCCTAAGCCGCTTGTCCTTCGACAAAGGCCTCCTCTAAAGAATTCCACCTCTCTTTGTCTCTCGCCCTCTGAATGCACTTTGTACCTACTCTTTTGACGTCGTCTTCCCAACGTTTCGCGAGTCGTCCTTTGCTCCTTTTTCAATCCCTTAGGGACCACTCTAATCCTACCACTCTGTTACTAATTTGGTCCATTTCTCTTTTTCCTCTCAAATCGTATGTCCAGTCCATCGCCATTTTTGTGTTTTACATACATTTTTCGAATCTTTAAACGTAGTTATACTTTTATTATTTCTTTTAATCTTACTTTGTCTCTTCTCTTGACTCCAATTACACTTCTTTCTATAATATTTTGACAGACGTTTATTTTCTGCATTAATTGTTCTGTTAAAGCCCATGTTTGGCAACCATAGGTCAAGCACGGCAGATTACAGATGATGTAAATTTTCCTTTTGTTTTTAATTGGCATGTCTCTGTTCCAGTGGCGAAGCGTGGAAGGGCCCGGGGGGCCTTGGCCCCGGGCGGCACATGAAAAGGGGCGGCAAGCGCCGCAATTTAAAAAAATACGCCTTTTTAAGACCTGCAGTGATATTGGACGTCAACGAACTTAACCTTGATCAAACTCCACAAGACATAAAAGGCTCCCACCAACAGGCGCGACAAGGGTTGCACTGCCTGTCGCGCCCGCGATATCGCGCCAGTTTGTACGAGGCTTAGGTAAATAGAGAAGAGTTCAACTTGAGTGCGTACGTCTACCTGCAACAGACCCAGACTATAATAAAAAAATCGGCCAAGTGCGTGTCGAACCACGCACAAAGAAGGGCTCCGTAGTTAGGATGAATTTATCTCAAGAACAAACTTAACATTGCAAACAAACAAAGCTACCTTAGCAACAGAAAACAATGTGTCGAAATAAACAAATTAAATGATCAAACTGTGTCTACCCCATTCAGGTCTACTTTTAAAACAAATAAGTTCGGTGTTCCCCAAGGAAGTGTACTAGGCCCTCTTCTCTTCCTTATTTACTTAAATGACATTCCTCAAGTGACATCACATCAGTGCGTTCTATTTGCGGACGATATTTCGGTTATAGTACCGGAAAAATCAGAAAGCAACTACGAACATTCATTAAATAACACTGTAGAATCAATAATGAACTAGTTAAAGGACAACAATCTAACAGCTAATATTTCTAAGACTAAAATTTTACAATTCTCTAATTATAACAATTCTCAAATAGAACCCTTAGACTTTATACTATAAAAACACGAAAATTGAAGAGGTACTTGATACACAATTTTTAGGTATTATCTTAGATAGACATTGCAATTGGAAATCACACACAACCCACATACGCTCTAATCTTAACTAATTTGTCTTTGCTCTAAAAAAGCTTAAAAAGTTGACAAGTCAAAAAACTGCTATGACTGCGTACCACGGCTACGTCGGGCTAAAATGTCTTTATCACACAAAAAAATGTGTCAGAGCAATATGTGGGGTTGGACCGTTTGAATCTTGTAGATCTTTATTTAATAAATTAGGATTACTAACTCTACCTAGTCTATATATACTAGAAGTAGGTTTATTTGTTAAAAAACCCTCTAAACGTTTTATTAAAGCCATAGAAAATAAAACATTCCTTTCAAGAGATCCAACCCGACTGGCTGTCACAAGATGTAGAAGCACACTCTTTCAGAACAATTGTTACAATATGTCTGTCAAAATCTACGAGTATAACCAAATACCCAAACAGATCAGAGAGCTGCCACTAAATCACTTTAAAAACAAACTTAAGAAATGGCTGTATTATAATGCGTTCTATACTATAGATGGATTCGTAAATTATAAGCAAAATTTGAAATATGATCTCACAAGTAATAGAAATAGAATGTAATTTTAAAGATTTTAATTTTTTACCTCATTGTCATGATCTCAATAGCAACAATTGTTTTTTGTATAAGTATTATTTTATTACTTATAAGGTATTTTTTGGATGCCGAAATGTATAAGTAAGCAAAATATGTGGAACTTATAATAATTAAGACCTTTTACGTACCATATTTTAGGCAAAAAAAAAAATATATATTCTGATCTGCAAATGTAAGTTGGTTGATTATTACTCTGTAAATTATGGAGCCTAATTCGCTGAAATAGTTTTCCTTTAAATTTTGTTATAATAATATGTATATACTACGGCCGTGAATTTTTTCACATACCTATCCAAAACCAAACAAAGGCGGGAAAAATATATGTTAATCTTGGACATACTTCTGAGAACCCTGTTGGTTTTCTTGATAAAAAAAAAATTGTAAACTAAGCTCTTAAAATGATCTTCCAACAAAAATATCAGTAATAATAAGCAACGTACGTTGGTAAAATTAATAACAATAACGTATCATATGCGTATCATAGTTAAATTCAGAACTTGGTTGTTTTTTATTTTCGAATACACAACTTATTTTTAACAGGTTCACTGTCCAAGCTCCAGAGTGGGAATGGTCCATAAGTCCAGTTATGTTTTTATTAAAAGTCGGTTTATTTGTGGTTAAAATGTATACATGTTTTAAAATATATATAGCCTTTTATTTACTTTTTATAAACACAGACCACATAGGGTCTGTGGACTCGTAGCACTTCCAGGACGGTATAAATCACCTCATGAATCCTATCACTATGTGGTACGTGCATACTTTCGTTTTTAATTCGTATTTTAACATTTGGCAATAAAAAAAATCTATTCATTTCACGTATTTTTGTTATTTACTTACTTATTGTTTAGCTAATTCTTAGTAATGAACACATGAAACACAAAAAAAAATACACTATTTACTTCATATTCTATATAAAAAAATCTGTCGACTATTTCCCTGTGTCCCATCACTTTTTATAATCCTTACGATGTGTCCTGCCAAGTCCGCATTCAATAAGAGACTTTCTTCTAATGTCCTTTTCTGTCCGTTTCTTCTTTTTTCTGATGGCTTAGAAATTGTACTGGCGAACAGACCACATGCGGTCTATGGACTGGTATAGCAGTCTCTCTACAGACCGTACCTATGTGGTCTGTGGACAGTGAACCTGAGTAATTAATTGTTTTATGGTTTGTAATAAGTTACGAGCATCGCGTCATCGCGCTTCTTTTTCTGTTTTATGCAATCCGACATCGCATAGACGCGCTGTTGGCTGTTAGACGGACGTGTGTCGCTTTGCCCCGCACGCGCAAAAATAAAGTGACGCGTGGTCATGAACTAATAATAAGTACGCTGGCCTTCAAAACTTAGTACCACACTTTTAAAATTGCAATTTCTCCTAAACTGTACTACTTCTCTTTCTTGGAAATGATAGTTAGATGTTATATAAGTAACGTTTTTAACTTAAAACCCAAAATATAGCCACTTTTAACTTACTGGCAAAAAACTCAAACAACATTTATTTACATATAACTACAGTTTTACGCCTTATTTACATATTATATTTTTTGACACCTTGGCTTCTGAATCAAAATTCATCGATCAAGAAATACCTAAATGTGAAAACAAAAACAGAGGCAAAAAGAGTCAAAACTTGTAATGAACAACAATGTTTAAAGGAGTGTATTTGTTTATACATTTTTTTAGCCATTCCTTAAAAGACGGTTATCAGCTATAAAGACTTCATTTAAAAAGAAAACTTTTTGTAAGTAATCCTTTTTATTTCGAAAATATATGTGGTGTATTTTAAAAGTTATAGCAATTTTAAAAGTGTGGTACTAAGTTTTGACTGCCAGTGTAGATGGCGCTCTTGAGTATTTATTCTTCTTTATGTAGGTAAGTAGAACCGCAGCTAGACTGACGCTTCGCTAAGGGACCACCAATTGTTATATCATTGGGTACTTAAATAATAATTATGTTAACCAGGTGCTCATCCTTATTACAATAACGCTGCGCATGTAGGTACTCGACGTGCACCTCACACAGGTCGTGTCCACCGCGGAGCCACCGGGCGGCTGGTCACCGCGCAGCCGTGACTTTTAAGGCTCCCACAGACAGGCGCGACGTGACTCTAGTAGAACCACTTCTATGAAAACTCCATGAAAATTGTTCTACTTAAGTAGCGTCGCGCCGCGGCCGTCCTGTCGCGCCTGTCTGCGGGATAATTTATTTTTGTGGCCGCAGTGAGGCGCGACGTTCGCTCGCGTGCGGCCTCGTCTCCCGCCAATGATTATGAAGCATGAACGGATCAATTTCACAGCCGCCGCCGCTCAAAGCCACCGCCCATACCCCACCACACCCCCGCCGAACCCCGATACATGCACAGAATACCAAACCGCCGCTACTTTTTCACTACAGACTACAAATTTTCTTTCGCAAACTGGCAGCATTATCCAGTCCGTCAAAATGTGTATGCTATAAAATATCAAACTGTGGTAAAATATGCGCGGAAGACACAATGTTCGTTATCATAATATAATAGCAGGTATCGCTTTACTCATACTCATCGACGGACGGGGCGTTTCATATTCCCGGCACCCGGCTCGCGGCTATATTATGGCAAGTTGGAGCGCAGGTTCGAGGTTACTTCACTCAATTTGCGCCGTTAGCAGCGCGGCCTCCATATTTCACAGTTATCGAACAATTTCCCGGAGCCCCGCGAAACGACGCTAAATAAGAGTTCGTTCAATTTTCTTTTTTCCTCTTTACCTACGTTTAAACCGGTTCACAAGGGGCGCCTCAAAATGGAATTCCTTTCTTTGTGATTCCTTTGATCATTTCGATACTGTGAAACATAAATGTGAATGTTGGCAGTTTGGCACGACCGCTACCTACCTGGCTCACCCGGCTGGCTCTTTCTATATGACAAGCTGCACTCATCCACC
Organism: Lithophane leautieri; assembly: GCA_949152455.1. Lineage (NCBI taxonomy): Eukaryota > Metazoa > Arthropoda > Insecta > Lepidoptera > Noctuidae > Lithophane > Lithophane leautieri. The sequence continues at coordinate 412,589 of OX424463.1, read as the reverse complement.
TCGAGGCATGTAAATAAGATATCCAGCGCGGAGTGGTCGGTGATTACCCTAACTAATGACACGCGTATAAGGTGTCTGTGCGAGCAACATTGCTAACATGGCGACGCGACATAATATGAGTGACTAGCTCTCCTCGCGCGCCGCGTACGGGCACAGCTATGCGGCCGCCGGCCGGTCGCCCCGCACTACTTATCTGTTACGTGGCTTATGTTAATGACCCGCCGCAAATACATGCAGTTCCACATGCAGCCTTCCGACAGCTTTGATTATTATGATGGCGAGGTGCGACATTGCCACGGGATTCGTCAGACACATTCGTTCAGCTACAAAGTGAATCATCAATCTGAAAAGAGTAGAGTAGTATAGTTTAGCTGAGACGGTGTACAACAACGACTCTTCCGGCTGCTGGTACTTTAATTAAACGTGCATAAATTACGGAGTGGTCGTAAATCAATCGGCGGTGGTTGGCGGTGGCATGCGGCCGGCAGGCGGCGTGCGGGCGGCGTGCGGGCGGCTTGCGGGCGTCCAGCGGGCGCGCAGCGGGCGCGGGACGGCGCGGCTATTATTACGCTGCTGCTGAATGGACGCGCGCACCGACGCGACGGACCACTTCAAACACGCGTTGCTGAGATTCTAGTGCGCGATGCTCGGCGATCATTGTCTTCTTCGTACATTTCGCGCGGCACATGACGCTCGTGTGATTGATGTGCCGCTGCGGCTCTCGATGACCACGGATAGCCCAGCGGACGATATTGCGCGAATCCCGATCACGGTGGATTTGCTCAATTTGAGGCAAAAGCTTCAGGGTAACCACGAAATTCAAATTTTCTTACGTTTTTTGCTATTTGCAGGTCAGTATCAGGTTGTATGTTGATTTAAATATGAATCGCGGTCGTATCAAATATTGATTTAAAGAATCATAATCATACTTAAATTGATAAATGATAAATGATTTTTATTTCTATAAGTAGGTTTATACAAACACTTTTACACGTCAATCACATTTTTAAAACTAGATGAGGTCGGCGTTTCCTATCTGACTACTCTGAGAAGAAAGGCCGAAACAAACTCAGAGGTCACAGTCTCTTTTAAAGTCCAGACATAATCTTGGTCAGATCATGTGAAGACCATGTAGATTGGTGTCTGAAATGGACTTTTGAGGAAAGAACCACACAGATTGAGTGGACCTGTCCAGTCAGTGCAAGGATTTGTCAATAATCGTGCAGCTCAAATTAAATTAAAAGTCAACAATACAACTCTCTGAGTTCATTAATTATAATCTTACTAGCTGCACCCCGCGGTTTCACCCGAGTAAGTCTCGATCCCGTAGGAATATCGGGATGAAAAGTATCCTATGTGTTATTCCAGGTTATAAACTATCTGTTTGCCAAATTTCATCCAAATCCATTCAGCCGTTTTTGCGTGATGGAGTAACAAACATCCAAACACACAAACATCCAAACACACAAATACACAAACACACAAACTTTCACATTTATAATATTATTAATATTAATTAATTAATTAATTAATATATTAATTAATAACACAAACTTTCACATTTATAATATTATTAATTAATTAATTAATTAATATATTAATATTAATTATATATATTATATTATATATTATACTAGCTGCGCCCCGCGGTTTCACCCGCGTAAGTCTCGATCCCGTGGGAATATCGGGATAAAAAGTATCCTATGTGTTAATCCAGGTTATAAACTATCTATTTGCCAAATTTCATTCAAATCCATTCAGCCGTTTTTGCGTGATTGAGTAACAAACATCCAAACACACAAACACATAAACACACAAACTTTCACATTTATAATATTAGTAGGATTATTAGTAGGATTGAATGACTACCTATTTCATGAAATTATGACATTTGGGGATTAATCTAACTTAAGGAATTGTATTCCTGTATCTAAAGATTATTATAATGATGTAAAGCCATACTTAGGTACCTACTACGGTCGCGAATCACAATCTAATCAACATACAACCTGACAGTGACTTGCTAATTTCAAAAAACGTAAGATTTGAATTTTCCGGGCTACCTTGGCGCTGGCGCATCCTCCCTTGAGATTGTCCCAAATATTTACCATGCGTAGGTAAGGAGGCACAAAGAAAAATTCATTAATTAATCTTCTTAAAACATGCTAAGAACTTATTGATTATATTAATTTCCTAATGGGGTCAATTTCAATATGTCGCGGTTTTTCCTCATTTTGGTGTTTTTTTTAAATATTAAGGTTTTATATTATATTTGTTTTAAATTTAATTTGTCCTTCAGTCTATTTTAATGAATGTAAGTAGGTATGTTCGATGGGATCAAAAACTAAATAACAAATAGTTTTTCTTGTATGTACACACGGCTACACATCAAGCTATACATTCCCAGTTTAAGCTGATCTCGCATTGTATAGGATTTCAGTACAATGCGAGGTCAGCTTATACTGGAAATTATAGCTTGATGTGTAGCCGTGTGTACGAGGCACATTACCATCAGAATCGTATTGGGGCCAACCACCGCGATGACAATGTGGTTTAACATTTTTATTAATATAATTAACTAAGTAAAATCCAAACTACAATTTATGTTTGCCATACGTGGGTAGCAAAATTTTCTATTAAGAAAAAAATAATTCGACTGTATTAAATAAACTTTCTGCAGTGGCATTTTCATCCACGCAACGAAAATTTTCTGTTTGAGTAATTAACCCAATGGTCATTTTTTGAATCCTCTAAAAACTTTGTTTAGTATTGTAATGATGTTCGGCTTTATTAATAAATGAGCCTAGCCTACATAATAGATATCTGAGGTCATCGGAAAAACTAAAGACTATAAATGTCGAATGCATTCCACCGGCTTTTATGACAAGTCTTTTACAGTTCAAGCAGTAGGTACGTAGCGGTAATGGAATGCCTTGCCCGTGTCGATAAGGCGAGCTCAACCTTTGTCCACTTTTGAAATTCTAGTAAAAAACACTTCCTCTCTCCTTAAACATCGTCATTAAATATAGCTCTTTCCTCCTGTTTCATGTTTATTATTGTATATTTATATAGATAAGTATATGCTTTATTTATGTATGTATTTATTGTATACCTATGCAGGTAAATGGTACCTTCACCACGGACTACCTGCAGTATTGTCTCTCCTTCTTACTTTAATCCATCCAAAGGTTGTCTGTATAAGATCGCTTTTAGCGATAAGACCGCCCATTGTGTCACAAGTAACATTTCTACATTAATATCTGTAATTTTATGGTGTACATAATAGTGACCTATTCTATTGTATTCTTATGAATTGAAAATTAGTACTATTTGGGGATCACAAAACGACTCTCACTAATTATAATTAGCGTGTCGATTTATATTCTTAGGAATATGAATCGATGGATGTTGTGGATTTATGGCAGAAAATACAGAACCGAAAATAAATTGCATCCTAAATACTAAGTACCTATATTAAATTAAAATCTTAGAAATAAATAAATTATTATCAAAAATTGCAGAAATGAACACACACATATTAACATTAACACACACATATTACATGCATTCAAAACATTTAGGCTAGATCCTTTATTTCCTTGAATACGATATATATAGGTACTGACCCTACTACATATTATTATCGAGATAATCTTAAGTCTTCATTGCATCCATCGGTGTTCGATCACTATTTATTAGGCCTAAGTCATCTATACATTATAGAGAATGCTCACGATTAGGGATCACATTTAGAGGCTGACGGGGCTTACCAGGGCTATATTTGATGAGTGCATGCAGTTTGAATCAAACTCCCCCAATCAGGTTTACGACCCTCTCGGGTGCGCACGGGATGTCCTGACCTGACTCCTGCATGTATAGCCGGAAGCGGAACGGTGAGGCACAAAGTGACAAACCAAACTAACCGTCCTAAGTAGGTAAGTTCTGTGGGATGGGATGTTTTCAATTTTTTTTTTTTCTTGCCTCTGTTGTTTCTTCGCTTTGTTCTTGGTAATTTTTTATAAATGGGTAAGTAAGTATGTTATAGTGATAATTTTTCAGTTGTGCCGACCATCAGTCTATTTTTTCAATTAAGTACAGTACGACAAAACTTAGATGTAGCATCGGCAAAATTCGTAAAACCGATCACAATCCGAACTGAGTGCGCCTTTAAAATCTCCAATCGATATTACTGCTATAGGTGAAAATGATCTTTATGCAAACGCAATAACTTGTAAAGTCATTTATCTAAATACGTTCGTAAAGTTTTTATATTTCACGTTTTGTTGAGGTACCTACCCCACACAAATTCGAATACCACTACCTGCTTTGTAAATAAGATGTCGTCTACATAGACTAAGTGGGAAAAATACGTAATTATTGAAGCTAACTCAAAAATTACGCAGGCAAAATTAATAAAATTTATATGGGACCACAAGAAATTTGTAAATCGGTTCAAAATTGGCGAAAATATCGATGAACATACACAAAAAGAAAAAATACATTCAGAACAACCATAGAACCTCCTTTTTGAAGAAGTCGGTTAAAAATGAATGAATGCAAATTTTCAATTTTATGCTACATCTAATTTGTGTTGTACTGTACACGGGTAAGTAACAAACTTTAAGTAAATATATCGATCTTTAACTACATAATAAATATTTTATCGATAAGCCGATTGTTTTCAAAATATAATTGAAAAACTCAAACCTTATTTTCCATAATTTATGTTTCAATAAAAACGAAATACCTATCAACGCGCGCGACACTATTTCTGTGGCCATAAACCTAATCACAAATCAATCAAGTGAAGCGTGTTCCAACTGTGAGTGCGTCAGGGGGCGTCGCTGTCACAACACTCTGCACAACACAGATACCTAATGTAAGTAAAGTACTACATGATACCGAGCAGTTTGACGTTTGGCAGACATTTATTGGCTGCGGATGATAATATATGTCATAATCTAAAACAACATCAATGCTGCACTTTATCAAAGTCACCTGTTTTAGATATACAAATAGAATTTGGCAAATTACTGATACCTCCCGCCGCTGTAGCAGTACCTACACGTGTACCTATTAATAGCAGCTAACATAATGTAGGTACTGCATCGAACAGATTATTATCAGCACCGGCGGCAGAGCAGGCTTCGATACCTGCCACCGCCGCATTGATGACCACTGACCAATAAAATCGACATTACTGCCAAGAAAATAAAAGTTATCTTTAACATCTTGTTGCTTGAAAAAGGTTTTATGACTTTTATACCTGAATATTGGTTACGATTGAATAACAAGTTAGACGCAGTCTCTCTGCAGAATGTCCTCGAAAACACACAACGGACTGAGTGGGAAAATTTACATTTATATATGGATTAGTCGCAGCTTGTTAGGTAACTTGTGACTGAGGCACAGTTGCGAATGTGGTGCGATTACAAATGAATATATTTATGTGTGTTCCGCTGACAACGACGTCAAACGGCACAATATGCACCGCGCGTTGCGGCGGCCTGACGTCTGCGTGCCTGACGGCTGCGTGCCTGACGGCTGCGTGACGGCTGCGTGACGGCGGCGTGACGCGTGACGCGTGCGCCGCGCACATGACATACATCACGCGAAGAGACGCACCACGATTAAGTAGACGTGTGTCGTCCTCGACGAGCCGTTACACTATTAGTTGCCAACACGTTACGGCGTCCGTCCCGCCGCCACTGACATATTGATGAACTGCGCACTTCATTTACAATAACGCATTGCCAATTATTTATAGATCCACGTCTTGCATGACGCTGTTCCGATAGGCTCTACGTGAGTACGTCGCCATATTATGTATCTTTGCCGATCCCAGAACGACTTAGAAATAAAATGATGTGGGTAAAAGCTCCAATAAACTAGAGAGAACAAAGCTTGCGTCTCTGGCCAACGAACTGTGATTTCAATTTGTGACAGATTTATCGAGGAGCAAACTGATGCTAATAACTGCTATCGAGGCGGTACGCGGTGGTAGTATCTCATGCCCTTCGCGGAACTGTGCAGCTTCGCAGCTTAGAGCGACCACCGTCCGCTTGTATTATTACTTATACGACCATATCGGGATTAGGTAGATCTTTCGGCGGAATTCAACACTAGGACAGTGCGTGTGAGTGACTAACGACATATTATTATAAGCTAGCGCGGCGGAGACAGGCGACGGGTTCTTGGAACCGGAGCCGCGGTCGACTAACGATTTTAATTTCTAAAGTTGCCGGTTCCCACGCGGCCGTCACCGCCGAAGGCAGATAATTGTACGCCCACGGACTATGAATGCAGCTGCAACGATACAGCTACATTATCGCAACTCGCGCAGACAATTTTTCAGTAGTGCATGTATGTAAGGAGCGAGCTGGACGCGCGCCAACAATGCCATTGTGCGGCGACGCCCTGAGCCACTACATCACGTGACATCACACACTAACCGTCTGAAATATTCACCGTTTCAATTAGAAATTTGCCAAACAGCCGAATAACAACGTTAATTGAGAGCATTCGTCGGATGCCATCGTCGACATTCCGCCATCGACTGTAACGCTTTAAACTCGCGCACGGATAAGTCGGTATTAACTCGTTTTTAGTTTAATTTGTAACGTAAAGATTATAATAGGAGTGTGGAGAGAAAGGGATGCGCAGCCGTGAGGAAGATGAATGACAAGAAAGGCGCGCGATTGTCTCCGCGCGCCGAGGGCGCGCCCCGGCCGCTCGGCGGATCATCAAAGCAAATATGCGGATTGTCGGAGGATCGCTGTCGCCGCGAAAAAACTAATAAAAGGCAATATTACACGCGCAGATATATCGCTCGAGACGAATGAGGGTCGCTACGTTCCAGCCCCCACCTTCCCCTCCCCGCATGCCTCCCTCACACGCGTGACACGCGGAACCCGCTCCGCTTTGATGCTCCAGTGAATATCAGCAGTCGCCATACACCCTTTAACACAATTATGCTAAACCTGCATACAGCCTCTACCTCAAGTTTCATTAGTCTTCAGTTTGAGTAGCTAGCCACATACACGTAGAATGACGAAGCACAAGAATATTTAGTCATGTGGTTAGAAGTGCGCAGAGTTGCCGGTACCGTGACTACAGTGTCACACCCGGACGAAGATCCACACTCGAGCGAGTCAATAAGCGCATTCCACTTGCACTGCACCGAGCCGAATTAAAAATCAAATAATGTTGTGTATAGCGAATTAGGAGAGGGGCATCCGCCGATTTAGTAGGTAGGGTTGAACCCGAGGGTTGAACATAATAGTATTTTCGCAATTCGCTTTCATTAAAAAAATAGTAGCTCACCAGCATCGGAGACATAATTAATTATTAGGTACGATAATAATTTATAACATAATTACACACAATCATGTTATTGGAAATGTACTCGTATTTTTACAGTGAACCGCAACATTTTCTCGATACGAAGGTATTAATTAATTATTTATACCTACATGGGAAGACTATGATCTATTAGCAATGGAATAAATCAAATATTCCGAGATTGCACAGTTGGAATGTGTTACACACAAAGTACTGCTTAACAGGTATAAAATGAAGTAGTTATACCTATATAAGGTATGAAGTACCTACTTGTGCGTATCTAACATCAAAACAAAGCAGGTAGCGAATCCTGCGTAATGAAAAAGCGGTCCGGGTGGCAGCCCTAACTCATAGTTGAACAAGTGCAAGGGTCAGAGTGGGGCCCGGGCCCCGGGTCGCACCGGTGCGCGGAGATATGTCCGCGCGGCTAATGAAAAGTTTAATAACGGCGAGCACGTGTGCGGCCCCGCTCGCCTACTCGCCCCACTCGCCCCTCGCCGCATTATCTCTCAATGCACAATTTATTGAGAGCAATTTCGCATGTCATAAAACCGAATTAATATTGTCCCTGAGAGTTGGAGCCAGGGTTCCGGCGACTATTTGTCAAGTGCGAGGGATGTATTCATGTGCGACGTTCGGCACACCACATCGGCTCGCGCTGGCTGGTGCCATCGTCCACGGCTTCTGCTAATTTATTCGCGACGCGCAACACGTGAACGCTGGCTCCAATGCTAAGTAAAAGTGATAATATCGTGAAACCGACCATAATTGCCGTCATTTTTACTAATCCATACTAATATTTTCAATTCGAAAGTAACTCTGTCTGTCTGTATGTTACCTTCACACCTAAACTACTGAACGGATTTCGATAAAAGGCAAAGGCAAATATTAGATGGCATCCCAGGACAGGACATAGGCTACTTTTTGTCTCAAAAATAACCCCAAGGGGATGAAAGTTTATAAGAAACCTATAATTTCTTAAGTTAGGGCTTTATGAAAATTAAAATTTGTTTTGGTAAGTAACAAATAAAGAGTTATACATGTTTCAGCGTTTTTCTATACTAGTAGACACTATACAACATTGTTAAATACCTCTATTTTGTTTTTAAATTCAATCTCACTATCTATTACCAGAATGTACGCGGTCTTAGGACCAAAACAGTGTACTTTTTTACAAAAATTTTGAATGAGGAATTCGACGTAATTTTTTTAACGGAGTTGTGGCTCAATGAGACTGTTTTTGATCAAGAGATATTAGATGACAGATATAATGTACTTCGGCGAGATCGTGGCTCTACTGGTTATTCTTTTAAAAAAGAGGGTGGTGGTGTTTTTGTAGCAGTTCCAAAAACCACAAATGTTTTACGGATGAAGTCTTGGCAGTCTGAATCGGAGGAGTTGTGGATCTCACTCAAAATAGGGCAAAATAAAAATGTGTATATAGTGAATATTTGTTCTGTTTATATGGTACCGCCTGTCAATAGCGAGTAAGTATATCGAGATGTTTCTCAGTAGCTTCAGTGATGTCTATTTTGATAAACTTGCAAAAAATTCAAACTCGTTACTAATAGGAGACTTCAATTTACCGCCTGTCTCATGGCAACGGAACGCTTATTTGGGCCGCGTTTGGCTTTATGTTCGCCGTTGTTAAGTGGAGATTATGTCGAGGGAGGTTTTTAGAGGAAATGATGTTCTGTGGTATGGATCAGAGCAATCACATTTATAATGAAAACCAACGTTTATTGAATTGTAATATTCTCTAACATCCCAGAGCGTGTTATAGTATGTGAAGTTGCTAAACCTTTTTCGAAGCTGGATTCACACCATCCACCAGTCATAATTACAGTAAAACTTTCTTGTAACAGTTCGTGTCTTCGGTCGGACCGTACTCCTTCGTTAAACTTTAACAGGTGTGATTTCGATGCCGTCAATAAGAAACTGGCTGCTGTTTCTTGGGTGGAGGTGTGGCGACACACTATAGGCATTGATGTCGACAATAAAGTTGATATCTTCTACAAAACACTTCCAAGAAATAATTTCTGAATTCACGCCCCTCTCACGCATCCATACCATCGATATCCCATATGGTATAGCAGTCCGTTGATTAAATGTTTACGGAAATCGGTGTCTTTGCTTTTCAATTTTTGTTTTTTGCCACCGACTTCCGAAAGCTAACTCAAAAAATACGCAAGCAAAGTTAATAAAATTATATATGGGACCACACGGGAAGCATCAGCTTTCAAATAAAAAAAGAATCATAAAAATCGGTTCGCCCAGTGGAAAGTTCTGAGGTAAAAAACATTAAAAAAAAAAAATACAGACGAATTGATAACCTCCTCCTTTTCCTTTTGAAGTCGGTTAAAAATAATGCTGCTGTTACCCTCCGTAATAAGCCCAAACATTTATGGTCATTTTTAAATAGTTTAAAGTCCTATAGCAGTTCGCTCCCTAATCGTATGACATTAGATAAAAAACACGCAAATAATGGTCAAGAGATATGTGAACTGTTCGCACAACATTTTAACTCGGTGTATGGTAAGTTAGGAACAACTCCCAAGTCCAGTAAAATAAAAGCGGCTGCGTGTAACGCTCCTTCTCTCTGTAAAATTGTTTTACCTGATACAGAAATTCACAAAGCGCTCACTGATTTAGGCATCAATAAGGGCGCTGAACAGGATGGAATACCACCGATCTTTCTAAAAAATGTGCTGTATCCTTACTATACCCGCTATCTATTTATTTATTTATTTATTTATTTAGGTAACCAACAGCGATACATAAGTATATTTTACAAAATATGCGTGTTACAGTGATTATGGCCAATTATAGGTTTCCCTGTATAACTGGGATATATGTATAATACATGCGAACGGACTAATGCCAGATATTTCCAATTAAACAAAAAATAAAATTTCAATACAATATCAAATTACTTTTAAGTTAAATTTAGATTTAGATTACAATTTTGAAACATTTAAAAAAATCTAATATTTACAAGTGCTCCCTGAGTCTAGGTATTTACCCATGTAAATGCAAGACGGCTTGTATTACCCCGATGTTCAAAAATAGCGATGTGTCTGATCTGTGAAATTATCGAACCTTCTCCATTCTTTCATCCTTTGGTAAATTTTTTGAATCGCTTGTGGAGGAAAAACAAAATTGGCATGTAAAGCTGCATGCTGCACAGTACGGTTTCCTTCCAAAGAGGTCCACTACATCAAATCTTTTGTGTTTTACTAGTGACATCGCAGATGCACTCGACGAAGGGAAAGAGGTACGCTGTTTACACGGATTTCAGTAAAGCATTTGATCTTATCGATCACAATATTCTTCTAAATAAGATAACAGACACGGGTATTATGGGTCATTATAGCGATGGTGTGAGTCCTATTTGAAAAATCGGACACAAATGGCAGTTGTTCAAGGTTTTATATCTCAAACAAACGTTATACCATCAAGAGTACTACAGGGCTCGCACATGGGGCCTTTGCTTTTTTTTTTTACATTTTTATAACATTTAGCAATTTGACATTTTATTTTATTTTTATTTTTGACAATTTTAATTACTATTTTTTATGAGTTGTTCACAATCACAATTTTATTTTGGGCTTTTTATCTGTTTTTGTATTTATAATACGTAGTTTGTAATCTAAATGTATGAGTTGTATATGTCTATGGACCAGAATGATGTCTGAAATAAAATAAATAATAATGTTCTTAATCTTCATAAATGATTTGGCAAGTAAAATAGAATGCAAGTTTAATATGTACGCCGATGACCTAAAATTGTACCAAACGGTAAATTGTGCTGAAGACTCAGTAAAATTGAAAACTGAAATCGATAAAGTGTCCAGATGTTGTTTAAAAAACCACATGATTTTGAATGTTAATAAATATAAGCATATTAAGTTTACAAGAAAAAGACTCCCCACTAACGCGATTTACTCAATTAACAGTGTATCCCTAGAAGAGGTGTCTTGGATTCGTGACTTAGGCGTAAATATGGACTGCCAACTTAAGTTTTATTTTTTAATTTTTTATTCAAGAGGAACAACAGACAGCTGCAATATAAAACATAGAAACAAGGATTACATAAAACATATAGACAATATTGCAGCCCACAACGCTGTTCACAGATTAACAATAGGATTCAATACAGTGAAAATAATCGCTGGGATTACATTTTTTCATTTTTATTTACTATTAACTTTCATGCTTAAGATGTATATAATAAACAATATAATGAATATTTAATTTATTTTATGTAATATATATGTATGTACTTATAATACTCAAGAAATGGCACAAATAAGAAAAATACTGATTAATATTCAAGAAAGCTCCTTAAATATAAGACTTTTGAACCTATGGGAGGGAGCACATGCAAAAATGTCTATATGTTCAAAAGTTCTATTGTAGGAATCGACCATTCTGCGAACAGGCGAATGCAGGCCAGAGTTGGACTTGCAAGTATCCACTGAAAATAATCTTCCAACCTTTCGCTTGTGGACTGTCCTAGGAACTGCATGCATAGCATATCATGTTGGAGAATTCAATGCTGTCAAATTTATCTCTGTCAATACTATATAAATTCATAGCTTCTAAGTACCTACATCTATTTTTAAGTTTTGCGAGCTTATACTTTGCAAGCAAATCTTGGTACGGCAAATAATATCCATAACATCTATAATGCATGGTACGCAGAAATTTATATTGAACACACTCAATCATTTCAACATACTTTTTATAGTATGGACTCTAGATGGATACAGCATACTCCAGTTGAGAGCGTACTAGAGACTTATACAAGCAAATATAAGAAGAAGGCTTTTTAAACTCGATTGTTGATCGCATTACAAATCCATATAATTGATACGCTTTATTAACAATCCTTCCTATGTGTAGGTCTAAGCAAAGCTTAGAATCAAGGATGACGCCGAGATCACGAATGAAGTCCACTTTAAGTAGGGGGGAATTGCACAAAGTGTATGAATAGATTATTATTGATTTATTTTGATTTTTTTTTTGTAAAATTTTAAATATTACATTTTGGTAAACTTAGTTGCAACTTATTTTTTTGGTTATAACAGGATATTCGGTCCAAGTTTAGACACCATATAGATAATATAAATCAGGAAGCCTCGCGTCTGTCGGGTTTTATAGCGCGACAACTTAGGGAATCTAGGGATCCAAAAGTAACAATACTTACCAGTTTTTAACTGCATCGTTCGCAGTGTTTTGGAGTATGGAAGTCAAGTATGGAATAATGATGTATACTCTAGTAAATTAGAGCGAGTTCAGAAACGCTTTCTTTACCAACTATCTTATGTAAACAACTAATGTAGAAACCAAAATGTTTCTATTGGTAAAAAAAATCAAAACAATGACGTTTCGAAAAGATTGCTCCAAATTAACATGCATTCGGCCATAACTTTAATCCGTTACTGCTGTTTCGGCCCTGTGTAAATTAACATAATATTTCCTTCGCGCTTCGTATTTATGGAAGCACACTCATCTTTTAGATAAAATCGACTAAATTATCCGTCATACATTAACTTTGATCCTAAATGTGGCCATGGACGACCGAGCTTGGGCACAAGCTACCCTTCCCATTCGTATGGGAGGTCTGGGCGGCCTCGATTCACGCTACTGAGAAATTCATCAGGAAAATCCTAGCTTCCACACTGATTTATTTTGACATGCCGTGCCTCACCGAGGCTATAGATGCCTGGAGACTCGCTTGCCCGAATTCGGATCCGCCCCGACCATCCATCTTCCCAGAAACGGTGAAATGAGCCGCTCTGCAGAGTAGTACAGAATAACTTACTTGACACGTCTGCTACTACTGCAGAGCGTGCGCGCCGGCTGGCTGTGGGTAAGTGGGAGTCGGGTCTGTGGCTTCATGCACTACCGTCATCGAACCTTAGAACTTTGTTCGACGACACTACCTTCCGCTGTCACTGCGGTGAAGCTGTCAACAGCCTCGGACGCCACGGCCTGTCTTGCAGCCGAAGTGCGGGTCGCTTAGCGCGGCACGGGGAAATTAATGACATCATCCGACGAGCTCTTGTCACCGCCGGCGTTCCAGCTGTATTAGAACCCAATGGCTTGGCACGCAACGATGGCAAGAGACCGGACGGCATGTCCTTATTCCTATGGAATGTGGGTAGGCCTTTAGTGTAGGTCGCAACGTGCGTCGCAACTGCGGAAAACCTCAAGCGGCGAAAGTATAACAGCCTTATAGGTAATTATATTTTCGAGCCATTTGGGGTTCAAACCATAAGGCCGTGGGGTCCAAGTGCTCATAGCTTGTTTCATGAAATCTCCAAACGGCTATTTGACACTTCCCGTGACCCAGGGGCTGGGTTTTACCTTGGTCAGAGGATAAGTATTGCCATACAACGTGGCAATGCCGCCAGTCTCTTGAATACATTACCAGCCGACAGCGATGCGATGCGGATGAATTTTTCGACGCCATATTTTAGTTAACTGTTTATTTGTATAGTTACTTTTAATTTAGTATAAAATGTAAATAGTTAGTATAGTTTGTTAGTAAGTAATTGTTAAATAAAGTAAAATAAATCCTTAAAAAATGTAGAAACCTCAAATCCTATGAATCTTTAGAATACTTCAGTATGACCACTTAATGCTCTCGAAGAAAAGCTGCGGATATCGTATACTTGTTTAAGTTAGTCAATGCCCACGTAGATTGTGAAGGTTTCTGGAGAAAATTAAACTTGCTGTTCCACGCCAGGGCAGTCGTTTATGCAATAGGCGCACATTTTTAATGCCACATTGCAGAACAAATATAAAACAACATGCTCCATTTTATAGAATGTTTTCCAGTGTGAGGCAGCATTTTGATATTTTCTCCGGGACCTTAATTTCAGCCAAAATTAAAATGAAATAAATGAATAAATAATGTAAGCCTGTGTAACCATTCGGCTAATAATGATTAGTCCAATGGCAGCATAAGTATGGAAGCGGCCCCATCTCCTAGACAAAATCGATCATATTATTCGAAACACTTTAACATCCATTTTAAATGTGGCACTGGACGACCGCGCGTGGCTTCAAGCTACACTACCCATTCGTTTTGGTGGGCTCAGCGTCCGCAAAATTTCCAGTTTAAGCCTACCGGCGTTCCTGTCCTCGGTGCATAGCACCGAAAAGTTAACCTCAAGAATTTTAGCCTCTTCTCAGGTTGACTCTGAAGTGCCGTGTTTGACCGATGCAGTGAACGCCCGGAAAGTGGCTTGTCCGGACACGGTTCAGCCCGAGAACCCGTCTTCCCAGAGACAGTGGGATGAGCCGCTCTGCAGGTTGGTACGGAATAAACTTATTAACACGTCCACTAATAAAGCTGAGCGTGCCCACCTGTTGGCTGTGGGTAAATGGGAGTCGGGCCTCTGGCTTTAGGCACTACCATCACCCAACATAGGCATTATGCTGAGTGACACCACATTCCGGCTCGCTACATGTTTGCGTCTGGGCGCTCCTTGCGGTGCTCCACATCGCTGTCAATGCGTTGAAGGAGTCGACTGCCTCGGACACCACGGCCTATCCTGCAGCAAGAGCGCTGGTCGGGCTCTTCTCACCGCCGGGGTGCCAGCTGTTTTAGAACCCAATGGCTTGGCACGCGACAATGGGAAGAGGCCAGACGGAACCATCATAATGCCTTGGAAGTTGGATGGACCTTTGGTGTAGAACGCAACCTGTGTCGACACTCTCACGCCATCCCATATTTCTAGCACGGCGGGATATGCTGGGGCAGCTGCTACAGGAGCTGAAAACCTCAAACGGCGCAAAAATAACAACCTTATTAAGAGCTATATTATGTTTGAGCCATTTGGGGTTGAAACACTAGGGCCGTGGGGTCCGAGTGCTCATCGAGTATTTCGGGACATCGCTAAGCGATTGGTCGACTCTTCACGTGACCAGAGGGCTGGCCTATTTTTAGCCCAAAGAATCAGCATTGCCATTCAACGTGGCAATGCTGCCAGCCTTTTGTGCTAACGAATTTTTTGATGCCCAATGAGCTCTTCCACTTTCTTCTTTTTAATCTATACTAATATTATAAAGCTGAAGAGTTTGTTTGTTTGTTTGAACGCAATAATCTCAGGAACTACTAGTTGGAATTGAAAAATTCTTTTTGTGTTGGATAATTCATTTATCGAGGAAGGTTATAGGATATATAAAATCACGGTACGACCAACAGGAGCGGAGCATAATTGAAAAATGTTGCAAAAACGGGAACAATTATTCCTTTTTGAGAGCTTCCGTTGCGTGCGCTGCGTAAACGGTTTAAGTTATGCAAATATCATGTATATGAATTGGTCCTCTTTAAAATTTAAAAAAAAAGTCCGCGACAGCGTATGTCTATCTTTTAAGATTGACTCACTATAACGTTTTTTTATGGTAATCAAATTTGTTCGAAACTAATGCATTATTTGCAAAGGAGTTTTATCAACATAATATTAATTCTTATTCAAATAAATAGTTTTTCAACACACTTGCTCGTAAAGTGTTTCTTTTTGAAGCGCTTTTAGGTTCATAATGCAGCGTATTATGGAAGCGTGCTTTTTACTTTATATTTACTAGTCTGAGTAATGACATGGCAGTATGGAATTAGTAAGTACTATCATAGCAGCATGGAATTTGTATCCAATAGAAGTTGTTTGTGGTGAAGCTTTTTACCAAAGACAAGCACTCAAAAGCAAGTTTTTATTTTAAAAAAGGAACCAATAAAATACCATTCATTCCCATGGGATATTTTTTACCATAATTAAACGTCAGTGGGATACTATACATTGAATTAGTATGAACTATCCTACAAAAAAATGAGCATTCTCTATTTATACCCGAGCAGAGACTTGCGCTTTTTTCCGGTAAGACCGCGGTTGGCACGCGCGCAGACCACTTGACCCGCCCTGACGAACCACGCTGGCCTGCCCGTGTGCCACCGCGTTCGCGCGGAATGAATCTCTGTCATTCTGTACTATTAAATAAGGGTTTATATCGTCTGTGGCTATTTCAGTCTATATTGTTCACTACCCTAACCGCATTTGCGTATTATGTATTATTAACATTATTATATTTTTATATTAACGTGTACCACAATGCTTTGTTATTGAGTAAATAAACATTATTCTTATTCTTCTTTCTATATAGGCTGTACAGGGGTATTACCAGTGCCTTTATTTACACCGCGCGCTCATCGCTAGCGGAAAAAACCAAAACTAGCCGCCATTTTCCAATATTTGTTAACTTTTTTGTTTTGTTGTTAAAATCATTATTAAGAATGTCGATTTCACGTAGGGGAGAAGAGCGTTAATAATAATAAATAGATTTGACTCCACCATGGTACGTTTAGTTACAGTAATTTTTTTTTTGTAATTTATTTCTTATTCAAAACAAATTTTTTTATAGGCTGTCGAACGGTTTTGCCAGTGCCTTTATTTACACCTAAGAAAAACAAAACCAGCCAGCGCGCCATTTTCCATAAATATTTATTATCGTTTTCGTTGTGTGGTTAATTATTAACAAAATTACAAAATTTAAAGTATTGTCACCATCCGATATAGAAGTTTTTAAAAGAAACTCCGGATAGTCAGTACCTGGCAACAAAGGTCAGTTAAACTTTATAAATCTATCATCTCTATAGTTACTTTATTGTAGCATAAGTTCTTACAAAAAGTCTGTTTTTTTCCTCGCAAGTGTGTTGAAAAACGTCGTATGAAACGCGTGTGCATTGATTATTACACTACAATATCCAATAGAGCACACTCGTATCAGAATGTACTATTAACATCAAGGGTAGTAAGTAGCATGTAGCAGTAAAATACTTTTTAATTCATTCGCATCGGACGATTTGAGGGATTGGAAATATAGTCATATCGGTATCTTGAGGTTACATTAAGTCTTTATTTCAATAAAATCGCTCCACTCGGTCATTGTTACCTACTACTTGGCTTGGAACGGAGAGTTTGAGTCTTCCAGTGTACTCGAAAGATGGCGCTGTGCAAATGACGCGATTTTCTGAATCGCGGTGTCTAGATAGACCATGACGTGGGTTATGGGACATAGAATACTTTTTATCCTGGTAGTACGTTCCCGTGGGATAATTTCCGCCCTACACGCGTGCGAAGCCGCAGGCAAAAGCAAGTGATCAATATGCCAAAAACATTTTTTTATTTTATTTTACTGAGGTGGGCAATGTTACACTACACACCAGCTACTTTTTCGTAGAAACTAAAACGGTGGGTTAGGCGATTAACACACGGCACCGCGCCCCGCCGCGGTAGGCGGTGAAGCGGCTCTCATGTCGCATTGGCCTCTAATAAATCCGTTGATGCCTAACACACTGAACAGCGTCCAACCGCGAGGTCGACCCGGTAGAGCGGCGGTGTGCGGTGCCGCGTGATCAACCATAACCCACCGTTTCTTTCACCTTCCAATTTACTTAAGTATAAAATCTTTTATTAGTAATCAGTAAGGTACAATCAAAATAGCATGAAATAAATTTTAGGTATGACTGGTACAGGAATATCATAATTTTTCTGCCCTTATCCCAATTGATTTGGGGTCGGCGCAGCATATCTTCTTCGTCTAAACATCACTACCAGTCGTCATCTCAGTACCTACCTATTTACACCCTTTCTAGTCATATAATCTTTTGCATAATCCCTCCAATGTTTCTTTGGTCTTTTTGTGGTTATCTTTGGTCTTTGTTCTTCTTTGGTCTTTCCCTCGGTATGTACCTACCCTTAGCCATCCAGATTTATACTCATACGTACCTACTTACTCAGAACTATAGCATGGTATGGCTCTCACACTATTTTGGCAGTGGACAATGTTGTTACTCGTGAATCAAGAATCGTACTTCGTGAATCATTGCCCACTCAATTATATTGAAGATTATAGTTATTAAGTTTTAAACGCCTCAAAATAGCATAGAAATGAAGCGTGATACTTATTATTATATATTATTCCAATATTGAAATAACTTATTTGAGAGATGTCGTACGCTGACAATGTGTAAAAACGTAAAACTGGATTTTGGATTTTGGCACCATTTCACACTAGTCCTTCTTCCAAAGTTCCAAAACGTCTCGCCGAGACGCTGACGACTGTGTGAACTTAGCGTAACGAACATTTAGTTTTTGTAAGAAAAATTGTCTATTTTTACCCGACTACGGCGAAGCAAAAAGGAGGGTTATGATTTCGAACGGTATGTATTGTATGTTCATCTTTTCCCTCATAATTATCTTCTAAACGACTAATCACAATGTGACAAATGAGGTATCGTTGGAAGCGTCTTGATCGTCCACTGGTTATAGGCTCACAGACGTCACATTAAATGGCGCCCACTAGATAACATAAAGTCATAAACTTTAAAAAAAAAAAAATTGTCGTACCATTTTGGGTATCAAATGAAAGGGTTAATTTTCACATTTCAAATATAGTACATTACTGTCGCGGCCAGCAATAAGGGGATTGAAGGACGTCGTGAAAATGAGGGCCGAGGCGAAGCCGAGGCACTCATGCGTGAGTCCATCAATTCGCGATTGCGGCCAAGGCTAGTATAGTTCTTTTCTCAAACAACTGAGTAAATAAAATAGAAATTCCAGAATCAATGACGATCAACTGTCATTTTTCATGCGCCAATATGTTCATTGTTTCTTCTTTGTTCTATTTGCAAGCCAATTCTAAATTTAAATAAAATCTTTGATAATTTACCTCCTTGGTTGCCGTGTGTTGAAGTTCGTTCCATTTTTAAATAACACGACAGATATGAGTTTTCGTAGTAATTTATTTGGCCGCTAAACACGCCAGAAATGGATTTTCATAGTAACTTTGCTGGCCGCATCGTCACTTGTTTTTTTACCAGTACAGCAATTTTGATTTATCTCGAAGAAGGTGGTCAAAATAATGCTTGAATTTCCAAGCATGTTTGAGAAAAATATATATTATTGCACCAAAAAAAAAATTTAAAAAAAAAGTAATAAAACTAAAACTCCGGATTTTTAATTTGTCTGTGTGTGATGTCTTGTTTATACCGTTTTAGTTAATTGCCTTTTTCTCGTAGTTGGGTTTTAGTTTTTATAACTTAATTTTTTACCCTAAAGATTTAAAAATGTTGCCAGCTATATCAAATTCAAGATTTTAGTTATTTGTCGTGTCCGGGCAAAGATATACGCCAAGGGCTGATTGATGAGCGGTTTCAATAATGCTTGCCCACTTGGCAACATACGAGTACGGCACTGCAGGAAATGCGAAACATAATATCTGATGAATAATCCTACTAATATTATAAATGTGAAAGTTTGTGTGTTTGTGTGTTTGTGTGTTTATGTGTTTGTGTGTTTGGATGTTTGTTACTCAATCACGCAAAAATGTCTTAATGGATTTGGATGAAATTTGGCAAACAGACAGTTTATAACCTGGATTAACACATAGGATACTTTTTATCCCGATATTCCCACGGGATCGTGACTTACGCGGGTGAAACCGCGGGGCGCAGCTAGTACAAAATAAATACTTACCTGTATCAAAGATAACTTTGTAATAAATTATAATGATTCATGTGAATGTGTGACTCTTTATTACGAAAGCTATGAGATGGTAAACGTAAGTTTTTTCTGAAGTGTTATCCCAACTTTGAAATCCTTTCAACAATGTGGCAATCCACCCTTCAATATCACTGTTGATACTTTCCTGCTTGTAATGGAGCATCGCTGATGTGACATTATTAGGTAATGAGCAGCGACAATGAGAGCACCTCCCGTGTGCACCAGACAACGGCGATTCAGAACAGTGACACCGTGTCGAGGGGTGTCATTCTGCTCGCAGGCTGTAAGAAAGCCCGACACGGTGTGCCGAGGTGGAACACGCGGCCGCGGCACGGGGTTTTGTCGCCAGCTCACTGAGCGTGAAATGGAGCGCGATCCGTCAATTGTATTAATGAAAAGCGTCTTGAGGACATTATCGGGCTCGAGACGTCGCACACTGAGTCGTTGACGATGTCTCCCGGAGGGTAAGGAGATCGCGCTACTAACAATTAGGTACTTATCTATAGAGTGTGGCCCATGATGGCGAATGTGAGACAATCTAACTTTTAATCTTGTCATTTTAATGTTGCTATTTTTGTGTATTTACAGAATTATAATCATTAGAATCATTATGTAATACATCTTTCTAAGATAGATTTGTATCTACTTATAATGATTCTAAGTATAATCATAATTCTATAAGTATAAATACCTATCTGTTAGGTACAGTCGCGAATCATATTTTGATCAAGATACAACCTGACACCGACCTGAAAATTGCAATAAACGTAAGAAAATTTGAATTTCGCGAGCAACAACTGCGGATCCACCTTAATGTGGCTCTACGAGGCCACTTAAGGGTATCTACGTAGGCTGCGTAGACACCACGCAGATGCTGCTTAGATGTGACTTAGATGCCGCGTAGAGGCTGCTTAGACGCCGCATATATGCTGACTACTTATACCTAATTACTTACCGCCAATTGCAAATATAAGTAGTATCTATAAAGCAGTTTTGTTAATTCGCTTGAAGATATAGATAGATAGAAAAAAGATATTGAAGAAATAGATTTTTATTAGTGTTGCCCAAATTCAGTCTTGGTCTTGCAGTCTTGGTCTTGTTCTTGCGTTTTTGCAAGACCAAGACCAAGAACAAGACCGCGTATTTTTAGCAAGACCAAGACCAAGACTGACCGTGCAAGACTTGAGCAAGAACAAGACATAGCCTGCAAGACTCTTGCGTCTTGCAGCTAGGACTTAGCGCTATTTCACTGAGTAGTTAGGTGTAACAGTTCGGTGTATAGGTAGGTACGCTTAGGAATTCTATGAGACGCAAAAAACTGTATCAAAGAATATGAAAAAC
Source organism: Lithophane leautieri (assembly GCA_949152455.1). Taxonomy (NCBI): domain Eukaryota; kingdom Metazoa; phylum Arthropoda; class Insecta; order Lepidoptera; family Noctuidae; genus Lithophane; species Lithophane leautieri. Next base: position 391,335 of record OX424463.1, on the reverse strand, counting down.
TGGACCTATGCGCATTACGACTAATACCATAAACATAACGAATAAAAAAATATCTATTAAAATCAAACTGAGTGCATGCATAGTTATGTTTTAACCATCGGCACTTTGATAATGCGGCATCAAAGGTTTTGTACTTACTTCTCAAAGAAATTTGCCGCTTTTCGGAAGTACATGGTTATGATACACGCGCCGGCGGCTTCTTTTGAAATCTAAAACAATCATTGCCGCCACGCCGAAATCATAACATTTGTGACACTATTTGATTACCGCCATAGGGCGTAGGTATACTCATGCAAAATAATTTTATTAAATTTCTTATAAGTTGAGGGTTCAATCTCTTTCTAGACAGATAAGTATTGTTCTTTAAAATACAGTCAAGTTATTGTAATTAATTTGTTTTTTTACATGTTTTAGCAAATGTAAGCTTATAAATCATAAATGTTTATTAAGAAACAGTTACTTCCATGGAAAACGACATATAGGTCAGTTGATTTTTCGAATTTCTTATCAAATCTTCAGTTATTTATTAATCTGCTTGATCTTTACTATGGCTATGTTAATTCAAGCTCACAATGTTCCAATTCTAATACGTTTTTCTAAGATTTAAAGTAAACTTTAATAAATAGTAATAGACTAATAGGTAATTGCAAGACTTGCAAGACTCTTGCTGCAAGACCAAGACCAAGACCAAGACTGGGAGCGCAAGACCAAGACCAAGACCAAGACCAGGTGTATTGGCGCAAGACCAAGACCAAGACTGGCTAAGTCTCGTCTTGTTCTTGCATTTGGGCAACACTAATTTTTATTAATTGTAATGATTGTTATTTCGGATTATTCGGTTTAGGACAGATTCTGGTTTGGACAGATTGTTTTTTTGGCAGATTCTTGTTATGACAGATAGTCTACAGTCATATGTTAAGTAAGGATTATATACAAAGTGTGCATTGATTGGAAAATTACTTGTTGCGGATAAAAGGTCACACGACCTGATCTGATGCCTGACATATTCAGATCAGGAGCGATATCATGTGGTCTCTATTCACAATTACATTATTAGTCTTTTTTGTATAAATCATAATGATTTCCTTGTCGTCATTGGTGACTTGTTGTCATTCTTGTTTGAGTTGAGTGAATCTTTTCAAATTAATATTTAGGTCTGTCTCGAATACATAATGGATTTGCCTGGTCCTATGGTGAAGGGGTAAATGTTTTTTGTTTAAGTTTGTTATCTAGGTAATACAGTTACCTTCTCGCGAACATACATACCTACATAATGCTACTTTAACTTTGTACGTCATTAACTATTGTCTAAACTCAACACAAACTGCAATTTGTACAGTTGTACTTATAGTTGTAAATAAACCGGTTTATTTACAACTATAGTTGTACTACTTTGACATCTGTTACTCATTTTTTTGAAAATAAATTATCTTTTACCTTTTTTCTTTTATAAATTAAATTCATAAATGAATAGAAATAAAAATTCAAATCAATCCAGTATTTTTGATAAAAAATTTTGTTCATCAGAGATTAGTACTTATTCACTACATTCAGAGAGGTGTATAAGGTAGGACCACTGCGCGCTCGGATCACGGATGTGTAATTAAACAGATGACACGCGCCTGATAATCGTCGGGTTTTTTAGATATCAATAAAATCTAAAGTATAAGAGATATGCAATTGAAACTTTATATGTTTAATAAGTCCACTATTGATGATCATATCCCGAGAATTTTGTTTATCTGGTATAATCCAAACCCAAGTTATGAGGGTTCAAAAAAATGACGAAGCGCTTCGGGTAAAGGTAGGTAGTGCCTTAGTGCCCTTGCGCTTCGCTTTCGCTTGCCTCGTCTTGGCGGGGGCACTCCCGTGCCCCCAGATTTTTAAGGTATTTCACGAAGTGTCATATTGTATGTTGATTAAAATGTGATCTGCGACCGTAACAAATACCTATAGCTTTATAGAACTACCTACAGCTAATCATTACAAAATGAAAAATGCATCCGAGCGATTTGTGGCATTCCACCATGGGAATCTTGCAAACTATTGTTACTAAAATTAAAACTCCTTACATTACCCAGTTTATATATTCTAGAATGAGCTAAATTTGTCCGACGGCACTTTGACCTGTTTAAAAAGGCTCATGACCGTTGCCCTCGAAAAGTAAGAGATCCAGATAGAATAGTTCTGCCTCGGGCACCGAGGACTTCTTTGTATAAAAGAACTGTTATCATACGTGTGGACTGATTTATAACAAAATACCAAAGTACTTTAAAGAGTTATCTTACAATTTATTTTTTATACAATTGAAGTTATAGCTGCTGGAAAAACGGTTTTATTCTATAAATGAATTTATAAATAATATTAAATAATAAATTAAATTAATGTGATGATAATAATTATTAATAATGAATGTATTGTAAAATTAATTAATGATAGAAACATTTAAAGCATACCATTGGACATAAATATTATACTTTTAGCATTAAATATATTGTAATATTTTGCATGTCATATGTCTGACTATGTATTAGGAATTTATTACTGACTTTAAGACCTACACTGTACCAATACTTATTGCAAATAAATGATTATGATTATGATTATGAAGCAACATACAACTCCATGTTAGAATTGGCCTCAATGATTTCATGAAATAGTCATTCAATAGGATGACATACTGTATACTGAGTCGGAAAAATATTTAATATTGAAGTTAACTAAAAAGCACAAGCAAAGTTAATAAAAATTTTAGGGTCCCATATAATTTGTATTAACTTTGCTTGCGTAATTTTTGAGTTACTCTCAAGCATGACCTACCAAACAAAAAAAAAGAATCATCAAAATCGGTGCATAATTAGCGGAGTAATCGCGACACAACACAAAAAAAAAAAACTTACTGGTGAATTGAGAACCTCCTCCTTTTTGAAGAAGTCGGTTGAAAATAAATCGTTACAATCTTCAAAGTTACCTACATGAATATGGGTTTATTTTTATATTGTACCTTCTCTCCTCAGACCAACAACAAAAGAAAGATGGAGCACTAACATCAAACGTGTAGCCACAAAACTATGCTCCTGCAAGTAAACACACAGGCTCACGCACACACCTACACAAAAACTATGCTCATCGCTCCTAGTCCATCACGAGCCGTCGTCTAGTAAACTTCAATAAAAAAAATAGAATTATGCCTTCTTGTGTAGTGAAAACTTGTAAAAACAATAGCAAATCACATAAAAAGTCTCACGGTATCACTTTTCACATGGAAGTACTTCAAATAACATCGTTTCTTAATTTAGTTAACTATGAATTTTAGGTTACTTGGAACAAAAACCTGAACGAATGAACGAACGATAACCGTGACATTTAAAGTGCGAGGGTTGCCATAACATGATTTGAAATTTTCCCGTTCGATATTTTTTAGTTCGAGTAATTATATGCCTGTTTTTTTTATGTATTTAATATTTTAGATTTCCAAGTAATATTGAAAATAAAAGTAAATGGATAGTAGCTATAAGAAATAGTCGGAATAATCCGGAATGGCTGCCATCGAAACCCAGCGTGTTTTGTTCCGATCATTTTGATAATAATGACCTTTATTCAACTAATCGTGAACTTCGCCATGTGGTCAAAAGCGGATATACTAAAAAGGTATATAAGATTTGAAAAACAAAAATGAGATTTTATCAAAACAGTAATTAAACACGAGACTGTATTTTTTATTTTATTTTAGTTAGTTTCTCAGCTTAGTCTAGCTAATTTAAATACTACTGTCCCAAATTTTATTTTTTAGATGTTATTTCCATCGTCCTACGTAATTGCTGAAAACTCAGTTTCACAAAGTTCTGGCTGTACGTTTGTTCAAGTATGTCCTAATTCTTCATTTATCTTCCTAAGGTTATATTCAAAAGCTGCCATTACTCGTGTAATTTTTTTTGTAGGACTTACCAGACTTGCCTCATGTAGCCATTGACGATAGGGCTGTATGTAAATGCACTTTGTACTTAATTGTTATTTTATTTTATTTTGCGATGTAAAAAAAAATGGTTTTGTTTCGGAATCCTTCCTAACAATTGAGGTACAATACCATACTCAACAATATCTTACTCGTACAATATTGTCCACGCCATCTTCATGACTCCAAGACGCAACATACAATCGAACGCGGCGCACGCCATCTGGCGTTGAAGTAAAGAAGGCTTTCGTCAACTTCGGATCCGGTCGTTCCTTCATTCGATAACATTCGATCGCTCGCATTCGGTCTCATTCACTCGCGCCTCCATTTCAAAATTTGCACTGTATTCACTCATTCTTTTCCGAACCGGCGACTGCAAGCAAAATATTGTAAACGCAAATAATTGTTACAATACATAACTATTATTACAAAACAAGTCGCTTCATTTCAAAGGAAGAACAAACCTGATCCTGCACATAATTTGGACCTTCGAGACGGATGCTGGATTCGATACTACGGAAAAACGAATAACGACGCCGACACGCGAGGGCGACGCCATAGTTGGACCAGCAGCCATTATAAACGAGAGAAGAAAAACGAAGATATCAGAAACGCAACGGTCAGGTCTTTGTTCCCATCCTTTCCCTTTACGATTGGATTTGTGTTAACGCTGTTTGTTTATACGATTACAGTTCGGTTGTACGTGACGCGAGTCTCCGTTGATGCTTGCATGTGAGTACCTACCTACATACCTAACGCTTATTCGTAGCCCGCCAAAATGCCTGTTAAGCCAGTAGAGGAAATTCTTTCTGAGTTTAAGAAACGTAGGGGTGGTGTAAAGGGCCGATTAACCCAATTTAAAAATTTCGTAGACTCGTTTGTAGGGGCCACCTTGACAGCCTTACAAGTAGCTGAACTAAAGTTGCGAGTTCAGGCCGCCATCGATATATTTTCTAAATTTAATAGCATTGAAAGTGAAATAGAATTACTTTTGTCGGAATCGGAAATATCCGCTAATTCAGAATATGTTGAAGCGTTGGAATCATTATATTTTACGGCTATGGCCAGTGCGAATTGTCTTATTCACAACGCGGAGGCTTACAAGGATCACCCTGTTGCATCAGCTCGGGACAGTTTCCGACAACCTGTCAATATTAAATTACCTGATATAAAACTCCCTGCCTTTGAAGGTTCGTATGACCACTGGCTGGAATTCAAACATTCATACATCACTATGATTCATAACCGTTCCGATTTAGATGAAATACAAAAGTTTCATTATTTACGATCAGCTCTGAGTGGGAGTGCGTTACAGGTGATAAGTGCTTTAGAGTTCAGTCCTGCCAATTACATTCACGCCTGGGAGTTATTAGAAAACCGCTATCACAATGATAGGTTGTTAGTAAATAATCACGTCAAAGCGTTATACAGTATACCGTCGGTAAAACAGGAATCACCATCACAAATTCGGAAGTTAATTGATACTGTTTTACGTAATTTACGCGCTCTGACGTCACTCGATGAACCCACAGTCAATTGGGACACCCTAGTTATTTATTTAGTCGTTAGTAAGCTTGATCCTTCCACGGAACGGGAGTGGGAGAATCACATAGGTGCCATGTCTTTAGGGTCACGCGAAAAGGTCAAACTAAACGACTTAATATCATTTCTCAGAAACCGCGCAGATACATTAGAAATGATTAGTGCAAACCACGTTAAGTCAAAGGAATTGCCTCAAAGTGATAAGCATCAACATACAACTGATAAACGAAGTTCAAACCGCGTGCATAGTTATTCATCTATCAAAACTACTCGTAACAACTATCGTAATAATAATTTTAAAAGGGATTTACCCAATTGTGTTTTGTGCAATCAAGGTCATGCGTTATACACGTGCATAACATTCCTTAACATGTCTATAAAGGATAGAATGAAGGTTGTTTCTGATAAGAAGTTGTGTTGGAATTGTCTGCGAGCGGGTCATACGCTAAATGACTGTATTTTCGGACCGTGCAAGCAATGCCAGCGCAAACATAATAGTTTGTTACACTTAGAAAATTCTAATAATCAAAGCGTTAGTAACAGTGCGTGTGTGCATACTGAGTCGCGCGGAGAGGCGAACGTTACGCACACTACGACTGCGTTGCATTCTTTACCTAATAATTCGAATAACACTGTTGAATGCAGTAAAACAACGAGTGATTTTAAATTGATAAATACGGTTTTACTTTCTACGGCATTAGTGGAAGTAGCGGATAATAATAATGATTATCATACAGCTCGTGCGCTTTTGGATAGTGGAAGTCAAAACTGTTTTGTTACGGAGAAATTGTCTAAACGAATAAATGCGTCTTATATACAGTCCACAGTTCAAATATCGGGTGTGGGACAATCTGTCGCACAGTCGTACCATTCATGCGATATATCAATTCGATCAAAAGTAAACGATTATTATACCAAGCTTCGATGTATTGTGTTGCCATGCATAACGTCCAGTTTGCCTACGATAAACATAGAAGCTGGTCAAATACGTATTCCGGATTTCCTAGAATTAGCAGATCCTACGTTTAACATCAGTTCAGATATTGACTTACTGATAGGTGCAGATAGATTTTGGGATCTTTTAGAAACCGATAAAATACGTTTACCTAGTGGACCATTCTTACAGAGTTCTAAATTAGGATGGTTATTGTCTGGTCCTGTGTTTGTTAGGAACCCAAAACCTACTCACGTTCATTGTCACATCAGTCAGGACATTGATAAGCAACTCCGGTTATTCTGGGAAATCGAGAATATTCCTTCATCATCATGTGTAATTCTCACAGATGATGAACGTGCGTGTGAGGAATTATTTAGTAATACGACTAAACGCGAAGAAAATGGTAGATTTTCGGTTCGTATACCGCTAAGAGAGGCACCAGACGCACTGGGTGATTCTTATACGTTAGCGAAGAAACGATTTTTATCATTAGAACGTAAACTTGAACGTTTACCAGAATTTAAACGTATGTACACTAACTTTATGCGAGAATATAATAACTTAGGTCACATGTCGAAGTTAGATACTTGTAGTCAACCTAACTATTATCTTCCACACCACGGAGTTATTAGGGAAAATAGTACGACTACAAAATTACGCGTAGTGTTCGACGCTAGTGCTGTCACCAGCTCGAATAAATCATTAAACGATATTCAGTTTCCGGGACCCGCGTTGCAAAATGATATTTTTTCTATTTTGTTGCGATTCAGACAGTATAAATATGTGGCTTGTGCAGACGTGGAGAAGATGTTTCGTCAGATTCTTCTCCAGTCTGATCAAAGGTCATTACAGTTAATATTGTGGCGCGATAATCCTTCGGATCCATTAGATACCTACCAACTTAATACGGTTACATACGGAACTGCGTCAGCTCCATATTTAAGTATGCGGTGTATCAGACAGTTAGCGTTAGAGTGTGATGATGACGTCATCGCTCGCGTCATCACTCAAGACATTTTCGTAGACGATCTTATCACTGGTGATGATGATTTAGATCATTTAATTCAAGTTTGCCAGAAAACTTCAGAAATACTACAGTCGGGCTGTTTTCCATTGCGTAAGTGGACATTTAATTCAGACTTATCGCAAGATAAATCCACAGAACATTTTATAGGCGAACATGCACAAACTAAAACACTCGGATTGGGTTGGCACAACACTAGTGATGAGTTACATTTTGTTACGAATATTGATAACAATGATAACGATTCGAATATAACTAAACGGGTAATGTTATCAGTTATATCGCAAATCTATGACCCATTGGGTCTTCTCTCTCCTGCAATCATAATTTCAAAAATGATTTTACAAAAATTATGGTTAAGTAAAATTGACTGGGATACTCCGGTTCCTAGGGATATTGTTAACACTTGGAGGCATTTCATTTTTACGTTAAGATATTTAAAGGACGTTCGCGTTCTTCGTCACGTGAAGGGTAATCACACTCAATATACAGAACTTCATATATTTACCGACGCGTCTCAAGACGCATACGGTGCGTGCGCTTATTTACGTACTTATAGTGATAACTCTGACGTAACCGTGCATTTGTTGTGTGCTAAGAGTAAGGTTGCACCTTTAAAGGCTATAAGTATTCCTCGTTTAGAACTCTGTGGTGCCTTAATAGGAGCTAAATTATACAGGAAAATAATTGATTCTCTCAGGTTACAGTTTAGTAAAATATATTTCTGGACAGATTCTACAATAGTCATGGGTTGGATTAAAATGTCACCACATTCACTTAAAACATTTGTACAAAATCGAGTGACCGAGATCAATGACCTCACGGGCGACTCTGTGTGGTTGCACGTAAGTAGCAAAGACAACCCAGCTGATCTATTGTCGAGGGGTTATAGTTTAGATTTATTAAAGGACTGTGATTTGTGGTGGTACGGTCCGTCTTATTTACGTAACAGTTTACATTATTTCGATCAGATTAAATGTGATAATTCAGATGTTTGTAATTTACCGGATTTAAAATTAAAACAAACATGTTTACCTTCTACACAAAGCGAAGATTTAATAAACTTTGAAAAATATGCTTCATTTTCTAAACTTAAACGGATAGGTGCGTACGTTCTTAGATTTATAGATAACACACGCATCAAGTCGACTGCTAAAGACAGCCGTCGAACCGGTTCCTTATCAGTAAGCGAACTGAATGCCGCACAAAGAATGCTAATTAGGTTTGTGCAAATGAAATCATTTCCAGATGTTTACGATAATTTAGTTAGCAATGTTTCTATTAAGCGAACTTGTAAACAATATAATAAGGTTTCTAGTCTTAATGTTTTTATGGATGAACATAAAATAATTCGAGTTGGTGGAAGACTACTTAATTCGTCTAGTTTTACTTACGATAAAAAACATCCGGTTTTATTGTGCAGTAAACATCCTTTCACTATTAGTTTATTTAGGTATGAACATATACGATTATTACATGCGGGTCCTCAACTTCTTTTAGCTACTGTGCGTGAATGTTGGTGGCCATTAAATGCTAGAAACTTAGCTAGAAAAATTGTGCATGAGTGCGTGAAGTGTACACGTATTCGAGGTAAGACATTAGCACCTATTATGGGTAACTTACCACCTGAGCGCCTGGATCCTGGCTTCCCATTTATGCGAACGGGTGTCGATTATGCGGGGCCAGTGTTTATATTAAATAGAAAAGGCAGAGGTTCAAGATTAACTAAAGCTTACATTTGTTTATTTATTTGTTTCACCACGCGAGCTATGCATTTGGAACTTGTTACAAGTCTCTCTTCAAATGATTATATTTTAGCATTAAAACGTTTCATTAGTAGGCGAGGTAAACCTTGCGTCATTTATTCGGATAATGGCAAGAATTTCGTAGGTGCAGAGAAAGAATTTCCTTTATTTTTAAACAAATGTTCAGAAACTATTATTAATTATGCTTCAGACAATAGCATCGAATTTCGATTCATCCCTCCTTATTCTCCACATTTTGGCGGCCTATGGGAAAGTGGGGTACGCTCGTGCAAGCATCACCTGAGGCGCATAGTAGGTAACGCGCGATTAACTTACGAAGAATTTTGCACAGCTTTGACACAAATCGAAGCCGTCCTAAATTCCCGTCCAATTTCACCTCTATCCTCAGACCCTTCCGACCTTACTCCTCTTACCCCCTCCCATTTCCTTATTGGCCGACCGTTGACAGCACCACCTTCTGAAGACGTCACAGACAAGCCGACTTCGAGGTTGACACGCTACGAACGAATCGAACAACTGCGGCAGCACTTTTGGCGACGCTGGTCTACAGAATACGTGTCGGAGCTGCAACTGCGAACCAAGTGGAAGACTAAGCAAGATGACATCACACTGGGCAGCCTTGTCCTCATAAAGGATGACAACTTACCGCCGTTAAAGTGGCGGTTAGGTCGTATTTTGCATATCTTCCCCGGAAAAGACGGCGTGGCTCGAGTAGCGGACATTCACACAAGTACTGGAACAACTAGACGAGCCTTCTCCAAGATTTGCCCGCTGCCACTGCAATCGGTGAGCGACGATGCTTGACTCCATGCTCATAATCATCTTGAAAGCTGGGCTTCCAAGGCCGGGGGCATGTCCACGCCATCTTCATGACTCCAAGACGCAACATACAATCGAACGCGGCGCACGCCATCTGGCGTTGAAGTAAAGAAGGCTTTCGTCAACTTCGGATCCGGTCGTTCCTTCATTCGATAACATTCGATCGCTCGCATTCGGTCTCATTCACTCGCGCCTCCATTTCAAAATTTGCACTGTATTCACTCATTCTTTTCCGAACCGGCGACTGCAAGCAAAATATTGTAAACGCAAATAATTGTTACAATACATAACTATTATTACAAAACAAGTCGCTTCATTTCAAAGGAAGAACAAACCTGATCCTGCACAATATTATCCTACCTAAAATATTATTCCCCAAATTATAGGGAAAAACATTAACAAAATAATGACAACCCTTTTTACACACACATAAATAAAAAGGTGGCTTCACTTTTGATATTCGTAATGCTCCGTCTTTCTTATTTTGTTGGTCTGAGCTTCTCTCCGGACACTTTTCAACAAACAAAATACGTACCTATAGGTACCTATCTGGCAATACTTACCGTATTCACACTATTCACCACTGCACTGTATGTACCTACTTAATATTTTTGTTTCGAGATAACGAAGATTTTTTTCAGTTGTAGACTTATAGGTACTGTGGTATACTACCAACTGAAGTAGCAGGTAACTGATAAGTAATCTGTGGCCTAACTATAGTGCTGATGAATCATAAGGAATTACATACCTATAGTACCTACGTCGATATACTGTGAGTGTGCAAATTGACAGTAAGTAAATGAATACCTACGTGCATAATGGGTCAGGCGAGCGCTGTATATGGACAAAACATTCTAAGTGCATAAGTTATGTTGCCGACGGACACGCGGCGCCCGCCACTGAGACATCATACATGTCATAATATTGTGACCACTAGACAGGTACTTAGTTACTTCTCTACGACAGCGTTTGCTAGTGACTAGAAAGTTAAGTAAATAACTATCATAGGTTTACGATACGACTTCAAGGCTCCCACAAACAAGTGCGATATCGCGGGCGTGACAAAGGTAGCGCTGCCTGTCGCGCCCGCGATATCGCGCCAGTTTGCACGAGCCTTCATACGATGTATCTAGTTGGCTACTTAAGTCAGTTTTGGGTGGGAAATTATCGAATAACTTCTCCCGCTCTGGGCGGAGCGGTAGGGCGTGTCAGACTCTTACTGACTAAAATCCACCCGAGTTCCTCCAGTTGCCTGTGTTGCCGGGGGCCTCGGTAAACCTGTAGGACTACCCCGCGACCCTGCCAGGCATCGGCCCTAGCGGACCCTGTCTGATGTGCTGACATCTCTTTGACGCGCAAATGGATCACTAAAGACACTACTTAGGCCTGTAACTATAACGCACGAGCGCATTTTAAACGTGTGTTCAAAAGAATACTGAAGAATTTTTCCGTTTTTTTTTCATTATATTATAAACATTGCTGTATATAAATCGGCCACACCTTTGTTCACTTTTAGAAGATCGTTAAAAAGCGCTCGGGCAAATGGGTTTAATTCTTACTCAGTGAGCGCTATACAAGGTGAAATTGAATTCATGGACATCCCCTTAAGGTGTTATTGTACTCATTATTATGAACAAGTTTTAATTTGGGATCAACTCTGAAATCACCAAAAAATAAAAACATTTTGACGAGCTATGCGACCACAAAATATGTAGGAAACAACTGGATTTTTTCCACGATTTCAGGGTTCACCGTTCTGTTTGAGACTTCTTTTAAGTAAGTATAATTATTATAAGGTATATCTATGACAGAGGTGTCGATTCTATTGTCATAAAATTCTCTAAACTAGACTAAAAATCACAAAAATTTAGTTTATTCCTGTCAAACGGCGATTTCGCATTCTGCAATAGACTGTATAATATAATTGACACAACTTAATTATATTTTAGTTTGACAGCACTAAGATGGCAAGCTGAGTTGTTAGTTTAGTGAAAATGGCAATTTTGCTATTCTGAAGTTGACGTTTTTCACCTATTTTGACTGTTTAACTAAATCTAAACTAAATCTGACTATTTTTAATAGCGATTAAAAAGGTGTGGAATAAAATTAGATGTCATAAACTAAAATTCAAACCAACACAACACAGTACCACACTTCAGTACTTTATCTTTTTTTATTTTCTTTTGTTTATATCTCGAAAATGGTATGTCTTATCCTATAGCAAAAATAATGAAAATTTCGAACCCTTTATGAAACCCATAATAAACCCCTAAGACTTAAAAAGTAGGTATTTTTTATACAAAAAGTGTAAACTTCCATATAAAAACTCGTCGAGGCTGCCCGCCCTGCGCGCCTCCGGCTGGCCAACAAGTACCAAGAAGTGGAGTCGCGATTGTCAAATTCGATTTTAGTTGTGTCAAAATATTTTTTTAAATTCGAGTTTTTTTTTTTGGCAGAATTGCTTTAAGATTCTCAAAGCCAAAAGTAAGAATTTTAGTGATAGTTTAGTTCAGTGTACAAGAGAATCGGCACCATTAACTCATCGTTGACGATGGTGTTCGCTTGCCTGCGAGTAAACTTATTGATATCTATATTTATTGTAGAATAGCTTTTGTATTCAACTTTAGTTTCAATTTAGCTGGAAGCACCTGCTTCGTTGTCTTAAATAAATACTGTAAGGGATAACACATTACTCGAATCATGACCAACTCTTTAGATAGAGATTGTTCAAACATAATAAATGTAAATGATGTTCGTACAGCACGTGGTGAGGCAACTAATTGTCGTGCAAACTTAGGGTAGCATCCTCGTGAGTCCGCACTGAGTAGTCAGGGGTCGCAACGACCGCGTCCCTCCCGTATTCATTACATTCACCACTTATTGGAACTTATTAATATCATCGCTTGATTTATTGTTGTGCCGTGATGCACGCTCTAATGACGACATTATTGAATTTTATTAACTTTCGGACAAAGGGGTCGCCGCTCACAAGCACGAGGAGAATACCCTTTGAACTTTCACTTGTTCACTTATTAAACCTCGTGCAGACTGGCGCGACGCGACGGCGCGACACGAGAGCGGTAATTGTTATACCGTGAAGTTTTCTTAGAAATTGTTTTGTTAGAGTCACGGCGCGCCAGTCTGCACGAGGCTTTAATACGCTGCGCCGGTGCTTATTGAGAAATATAATATAATTTGGGCCCTTATTATATATTGTCTGGCATCAATCATCAATCATCACCAAAAATTGTTCTCTAAGTAACATTGAGGCTCATTAGGTATTTCACTCTTAGGCTGTAAAGTGCATCAGTCTTTTGAAAGTCAACAGTGACAGAAGACAGCACTCAAAGTGCCCGCCAATCACAACTTCCTGGTTTTTAGGTGAGAAGAAAAAATGACTCACAAAACTCCCCGCATCACGCCATCACCAGTCCGCTGTTTACTACGACATTCGATCCTGCGTAATCGGCATCTCAATGTGCATGGAGTGGTGAGTGCGGTGACGCTGAGGGACAGTTTGTTCGTTTTTGTGTGTTCTTGTGACTTCGGTGGACGTGGTGACAGTGTAAGACGAATGCAGTGAGCGCGGCGCCCCGCGGCGCGGCCGGGCCGGCGCACGCGCATGGGAACCGACCCCGACACAAAAACACCTAGATCTGTATCTACCAGCTACACATCAATCTTCAGCCCCTCCCGTCCCCAGACCCTCTCACCCCCTGGTAGTACCGAGACAGGCGATCATTTGTCATTGCGCATATAAATAATGATTGAATAATGACAACAAACACGGCGGATCCTCAAAACAGCGGATTGCTTCATCACGCTGGACAGGACAGCCGCTGCGCACTGCTATGTTAATTAATTGACATGCCTCTGAAGCTGCAGTGGACGTGTACCTTGAAGCTCAATGCATCGAAATTCAACTCAGAGACCATCTCTGGTACGTTTCCCATATCCTGAGTAGATACTCTGATCTGAAACCAAGTGAGTGTTAAGTAAGACTTGGATGGCAATGACAACCCCATAATACGGTGATCTTACTTGCAACAACAAAAAATCGAGTTACTTAGGTACTTTTGACTTAGTAGGTACTTATATCTTCTTTAGTTAGTTTACTTAGATGGTCATCATTCTCTTGCCCTTATCCCAATAATACTATACTTCATAAAAATTTATATTGTCGTTTTGTCATTGTCATTGAATAATTATCGGAAATACATTGTCAAGGACGGTATGGTGGACATCTGTCGGGCATGCCACTGTCCCGGTGAATCTATCCGACATATTGTTTCCGGTTGTTCTCGTCTTCCTAACGGCGAGTACTTGCACAGACACAATCTAGTGACTAAGATTATCCCCCAGCAGCTTGCCTTGAAGTACAACCTATCTGAAGTTACAGATACGCGTCCAACCCAGTTCTCAAGAGTGGTCACGCCACAAATTGTACTGTGATCGATCTATCATCACTGACAGGACTTTTGTTGCCAATAAACCTGATATTGTGGTGATAGATCGACGTGCAATGATGTTGATATCGCTGTCCCTCATAACGAGAATCTCGTGAAAGCTGGGAAGGAAAAAAAATGTATCTTAACTTAGCACACAAGGTGGTCGACATGTGGGACGTGGACTCTGCACCCATTGTTACAGTTAATGGCCTAATAGCGGAGAGCCTCGACCACCATCTCAGGAGGCTCTCATTGCGCGGCTGGGTCAAGGGTTTGATTGAGAAGGGTTAGCAGTTACTGTTAAACAAATTAATATAAAATGAAGAAGAACTCGTAAAATAAAGGTCCATAAAGGTTCCAATTTAGGATCCTGGTTCCAGTTAGGGTTCTTGGTACCGGGACCACTAAATATCGGTTCTTTACCGGTATACGGATAAAATAAAGGTTCTTAACGGTTCCAATTTAGGATCCTGGTTCAAGTTAGGGTTCTTGGTACCGGAACCACTAAATACCGGTTCTTTACCGTTATTTTAGGAACTTTTTCAATCCCTGCTTATATAACACATGTGAGAAAATCAGGGCGGCGACCTCGGCACTAAAAAAGTCAGTGAGCGTCAAATAAGGAAATACAATGAGTCAGTAACGACGCGGGGACGCTGCTACAATGTTGATCTCGACCCCCTCGCCTTATCGCCTGCGAGCGGAGTGTTAAGATATCAGAGAACAAAGGAGCTTCTCCAGCGAGCGGTGCGCTCACTAACACACATGATGTCACCGGTTTTTGTCGCAATTTGTTCAATTGTTCACCTGTCCGCACGGTATCGCTTTATTTCGCAGCACGAATTCATTTTCCGTGTAATTTAACCGGAGCATCGCAACGGTAAGTTCTCACAGAAATCCACAATTTTAAAAATGTCCGCGACTGGCTTTCGCATTCGATTCCCATCGGGTCGTGTGAGATGTCCACAGATAAGCTCGATAAATTTAATTAAATGTCTCGGAGTGGTCTCACGGGTGAAGGCGGCGGGGCGGTGCGGCAAGCGGGGGCGGGGGCGAGTGTGCTGGTACTCACTTGGGTCGGACAGGAGTGCCGAGGGCAGGCAAATTTGTTTAGTGCTGAGTTCGGTCCACTTGTATTAATTAAGTGCGGCGGCTCCTCAAAGACGGAGACGTCGCATCTACACAAGGAGCGCAAAAAATAAGTCTCCCTCGGCGACACGACAGCCGGGCTTTCGGGCTGCCGGGCTGCCTGGTGCCCGCTGCTACCGATTGTTTTATAAACAACTACACGACTCTCAACTAACAATATAGTTTTACATCGTCGTCGCCGGTTCACTGGGAAATGCACTTTAATTCCGTTCGATTTGCCAAATTCTTTCAATTGCTTGAGTTTCAAAAAGTCAACATTTAAACATGTTGGCCTTTCAAAATCATCTTACGTCAGCTCGCAGTGTAATTATATTTGAATGTGCTGTGTCTATTATAGCAATAACGGGGCTCTGTACACTGAAATAAGCTCTTCGCTCTTTGTAACTATCACAGGTCGCTTGTCTCCGGTTTTGCCTTTCCATTTGGTAACTAGGTTACGGCTTGATACGAGTGCGGTATTTGCATGAAAGTGACAGCTCGATTAGCTAGAACTGTTACGCTGTGACCCGGTACCCGCTGGTCCGGCATCACGGCATGCATTACGTGAGAGCAGCATGTCCAAGGGGACTCCCCGGCGCGCACATCGCGGCTCGATGTCGCGCCACTGCCCGCGCATCATTATCATCTCTCTAGCTAGGCATCATCTCCACTGAACTGTGACGAAAACAAAGCCCTAATGCTTGATCCCAAACCGGGATCGCTGGTTGATGGCAATAGACATGCATTGGACACTTTTAGACACTTAAACATAACTTGCCAAATGTAGGTGTATATACAATACATAGGTATGTACTCGTACTTAACATATTATACATACGTATGCCACTTATATCACAGAAGTTGCTTTCCAATGGTTATAAGGATATATATCTAATTATCAAAATCTTATAGGGAACTGCCAATCAATCGTTTCAAAACAGCATTATTCAAATGGCTTATAGAAAGATCATTCTATTCTTTGAATGAGTACCTAAACTCTAAAGGTTACTGACATTTTAATAATATTCAATGATTTTGTTTTTATAATTTGCCAAATGATTGACATTCTTAACAATTATAATAACTCAAAGTCAAAGTCAAAGTCAAATAATTTATTTCAAATAGGCACATAAAAGGCACTTTTGAACGTCAATGAAAAACAAAGAAATAGAATTGATTCTAGTTGCCCATTCCAAAAGGTAGCTTTCGTATGGAGAGAAGAATGGGCAAGAAACTCCACCGTTACTCTTTTCAAAAATGTTTACAATATTTTGTATACATGAATTATATAATTATATGTGAAGACCATGCACCCACAATAAGATTACTGTCCCACAAAAGGCATAAAAATAAATAAATGGAGCAATGACAAATAAATCAGTTATGTAACTATGATTATGTTCCAATTTTATTAGCTTTATTCATGTATTTATTTAATGTAATTTTGCATGCTAGTTTTAGCGAATTGTTTTAGAAACTATAAAAAGAATACGACCATCTGTAATGTACACAATTCTTGCAAAAAATCAATTTCATTTCATAAACGTTTCATTTCAATAAATAAACATTTCATTTCGTTTACCTAGCTAAACTTCTCCCTAACCCTTCGGATCATACAGTGTGATGTTATGTTGTGCTAACTCATTTTAACCGACTTTTAAAAGGAGGAGGTTATCAATCGTCAGTATGTTTCACCGATTTTGATGATTCTTTTTTTTGTTTGGTAGGTCATGCTTCAGATGAACAAATCGTTTTTTCAGTTACTGGTTCCTTTATTTTAATGTAAAATTGCATTCTCTATACGCAGCACTCCATTTAAATAAATAAAACAGCTAAAATAAAATAAATCAGCAATAAAACAAATCACGTTTATTGGATTCCCATAACGTTCCTGAAATAATTTCATGTACCGGTCGTCTTAGTATGATATATTATTATATTGAATTCATCCCATCAGTCTGCGGAGGGCTGTCCCTTACACCCTGTATATTATTTTTTTATGGATGTTCGGGCATAATATCTCCGTCATGTATGTATAGACATACATATATGTATAGATTTACAAAATTCTTTTTTTGAAAGGTGATTCTTCCGAGATGGTCCCATTATCATCAGGTCAGGATCTGACGATGGGGTCCTGGAGAAATCGAGGGAACTCTTCAAATATTATAGGCACACCTATAGCGATTTGGGCATTTTTATAGTAACTCGTGCAGTTGCTCTCGGGAAGCACCAATTGGTGAAGTGGAACTGACGATGAAGACACAGATGCCACCGGAACTATTTACTCATATTAAGTATTTCACGGGTTGCGATTCGATAACTTTAATATGGTTGCCAAACAATTTATGCTCGTTACAATGGTGAAATGGAGCTGATGGTGAAGTACCAGGAGAACTCCTCAACGATTAGTCCCTGCATCGGGAAAAGCAATATTATGTAAAAGGTGATGAGCAGTTGACAATAGGCTATTGTAACTTAGATAAATTACAAACTGACACACTAAAAAGCGAGAAATAAAAACTTAAAAAAAAACACTACAAAGTATTTATTTATTTATTAATAACCAACTTGCACTAACAGTATAAGACACCAAACATACAAGTTATAGGCTATTATTAGACATTCATGAAATTAAAATAAGGCAGAACAAAAACTCGCAATTATACAAAATTTAATATAATTATAAAAAATGAAATAGGATTAAACAAATAAAATAGAATTATACGAAATTAAATGAAAAAGAATTAGGATGGAATTAATAATAGTGTTCAATTGAAATTAGCATACAGATAAATCAATACATAGCAGCTATGGTTAATCTAATGCAATGAGATGGTACTAGGTGCAGCTATGGACTCAAGGTATCGTGCAGCAGTGGTCAGGAATCTCAGCTCAGTACTAGCGAAAACATCTAAGGACTCGTCATATAGTAAAATGTTGTTTATATGCGTGAGGGCTACATACAACGAACTTGTTTTAAGGGTCACGGAACTGTTTTGAGGTATTGAAAAAAAGGGACGTTGTCGTGGGCGAAGTGTATGTCGAATGGGTAAAGGGACGTTAAAGGAAATGAATTGCAATAGAGAACAATTGAAGTGGGAACCTCGGACTGGACGGAAGATATATTTGACGGTTGCAATATTTCTCCTTACTTCTAAGCTCTGGTAATTCACCATACCCAGTATGAATGGTGTTGGGTACATATACGGATAATAGCCATACATTTTAAAGTAAAGGTAGCGCACAAACGACTTTTGTACCCTTTCAAGGACCAAAGTTTAGTATGTTTCTTTTCATGAGGGTTCTAGATTACACTGTTGGTTTCTAGCAAACTGCGGATGTATGAGTTGTATAATAAGATGATCGCCTGTCGATTATTAAAAATTTTAGCCTGACGCAAGACAAAACCTAAGTTTTTGCGGGACTTGTTGCAGATTTGTATTATATGTTGATTAAACGTGAGGTGAGAATCAAAATTTGTACCCAAATCGCGTATGGTGGAAACTCGCTTCAGGGGCTCGTTGTTCAAAGTGTAGGTGTTGTTTACGGCTTGTGCGGCTTTTGAGAAGGTCATAATCGCACATTTACCAATATTTAGGTTGAGGTTATTAACAGCACTCAATAGGTAGGGATGTTGCGGATATCCGCATCCGCAACCGAGGAGCCTCCGCATCTATTTGGACATCTGCATCCGCATCCGCATCCGTCATGCGGATACGCATTTAGCACTTAGCACAGGTCGCGACAAAAAAGAAAATAGGCGGGCGCCGGCCGCGACCGGCTCGTGAGTCGTGCCGTACCCACGTGCTCACTGACGAATAACAGCGAAGATTTCGTTCGGAGACAAGATCCGACTTGTATAAACATTTCAGTTTTCGAGTGTTATTGTGAAATTGTGAATATACAGTGAGCATTGTGTACTATGCGAGATTTCTGCAGCTGATAGATTATTTAAAAAGTGAATTAACAATGCCCGGCACCGGCGCAAAGTGACTTTTGGAAAAAATATCTAAAGATCCGCACCAGCATCCGCGGATGTGAGCCTTCAAAAATCTGCATCCGCATCCGATCCGTGGATGTGAAAAAATCTGCATCCGCAACATCCCTGATACAAAGTGAAAAATAAAGTCGGAGCCAAAAATGAAAAATTTAAAACCAAAGACACCGAAATTAAAGTTATTTTTCACTTTGTAGTGTTTTTTTAGGAAATCGGTTGTTTTTTTATTTGTAAAAAGTTTTTTGGTTGACCTACTTCAACCCCAATGAGATCCATCCGGAAAATGAGTTTAGTTTGGAATTTCAAAAGGGGCTGGCTGTAAAAAATGCCTCTGTCACTATATATATCAGCTCGGTGAATATTTAAATTTCCTCAAAAGGAAAGGGGATAGCAAAAAAATGAGTTATGCTAAATTACATCGCGACTTGCAGCAGATGACACATCTATTGTGCGCGCTCGGGCGCAGCCGGGAATGCGGCGCGGGCGTAGCGGACCGGCCGCTGGCATGGCACAGTGGCGCTCACTGCAAAAGCCCTACTTTAAACAATACGCGCCCAATGTACTCCTTGTAGTTGCCACACTGTGTTAGCGGGACAGAACCACTTCGACCTCCAGCAGTCTTTAATGACACTCGCTTAGCGATATTGTAAGTAGGCCGGTCGTCTGTGCACACGTGATAACAATAGATCATCATGACCTGGCGAGTGCAGTCCTTCTGCCCGCGCGCCACGCATGCGCACGGTGCAGCGCGCACTCTGCGCTACTGATATGTTTATTAGCGTACGCCGCGCCGCCGCGCCGCCGCGCGCCGGGAGCCGGCAGATGTCCCTCCAACACTTCCCCATATCTGGCATATCTGAATAGATAGCTCTCTAATTTTATTACTCCCCGCTTGTAAACATTTTTCGACGTTTCCGAGAACTTGCCCTCCGTTTGGTCGACCGACAACTAAAGCTCATTAGTGTATCGATTCGACGAACGAATTCCATTTCCAATACGAGATGATTAATAATCTAACTGACGTAATAAACAGAACTACTCGCATGACTAGATAGACGGGCCAAGTTGGAAAATTATTGGATTAAGGAGACCACTGTTACGCTTGTTATTGTCAATAGCGGTAGTCAGTAACTCGTTAACCGATATTTACTCCTGCGAGACCCGCTCCCATTCTCATGTAATAATTGTGACATAAGGAAGGAAAACTGCTCGTGTGTTGGCGGAGTAGCGGCTAGAGGCGGCGCGCGGCGGCGGGCGCGGCGGTTAGGTAGGTATAACTACCTGCGGGGCTGTTGAACAAAACAAACAACAAGTAAGCGCATTCTACTGAGAATGTCTCACAGCCACATCACAAACCAATAATAAACGTTTATCGCGTCACCGATCAACAGCTCGAAAACAAGCAATATTTATTGATATGAAACCCATGATTAATTTAACTTTTATTAAAACGCCGTCTAAAGTGACCTTAATCGTCTCCCGACTTCTGGAGACAGTCACGTTATAATATTCGGAAGTAAATTATGTCTCTATCAGTATCGGTCGATCGCTGGACATTCGTCTAGGATTTATGAGGCGAATGTGCGGTGGGAGCGGGGACTGGTGGGGTGGCGCCCCGGGAGCCGCCCGGACATAAATAATGACGTTTAATAATTGATTAATCGAGGTGCTCCCGTCGCTGGCGATAGTATCGCACATACCTGCCCGCACCGCTATAAAGATGAGTCGCTAATTAATTTAAATGAGTGGAGACCGCCTGGTGGACACAAAAAGTGGCGGCGCGGGTCGCTCAGTATCGCGACATCGCCGCAGTGTTCGCCTGCGGCTGCGCGCACGAATTATAGTTGATTTAGATGATATCGAGTGCAGAGCGCGAGCGATCTGTCGGCCGCCGCACCGCCGCCGCCGCGCGCCGCCCGCCGCCCGCCGCCGCGCCGCCGGCGCCGCACCGTCACGACGCAGCACCCCATAGGTCTTGGTCGCAAGCTGCTTACAAAAAATCAGAGAGTTAAAAAACTACTTTTTAACGATTGGCTTTGGGAAGTGGATGTGGCGATTGGTGTGGTCGGGTGGTGGTGGTGGTGGCTTTTTATGCCAGAAAATGCACGTTTCCTTTGGAGATCTATACGGGTGAAACGTTACTATCATCATCATCTCGTTCCATTAATCGTCATCGCGGTAGTCACCTCCTTTCAGGTCCTTTCTGGTCCTTTCTAACCGTATTATATCATCTTTCTTTCACATAGTCTGTCCATCGTTTCTTTGGTCTTAGACATTAAGTAAGTAAACTTTCCTCGCGTGTGAATCTTTACTGTGTGATGTAAAGTAAGAAGAAAGAAAAAACATTTATTTAGCACAGACAGGGGACACAACACAATGTAACTACAAGAAAAAAAAGAAAGAAACAATTAAAACGAAACAATTTAAAAGTGTAGGTAAGTACCTAAGAAATTAAGAAGGAAGTGTGCCTCGCGGCTTCGCCAAATAGGCCCAGTTCAGCAAAAATGCCAGACAACTAGTGCCTGACGCTGATTTTCAACTGAACCTGAGGTGTGAGGTGACGGATGTAAAACAGTTTTATATTATACTACATTATGGCATGTGTGTATACATAAATAAAATAAATTAGTGCAAGATAATAATAATAAATTCAAAAAAAAGTATGTTACTTAATATAATTGTAAAATATAGATACTAATATATCATGTTATACAAATACTTGCTTTCCTCCGGCTACCACGGAAGACCCCTTTGGTTGATCCCTCTATCCCAAGTGTAAGACTTAATAATTTCGCCGCAAGTACCAAGAGTACCGTTTAGAGTATACCGACCATAGAAATATTAAAAAAAACATGAGAAGTGGCATGAGGGCGTGTCTGTGTCCGCGCTGCATGAACGAAATGCTCATGCACTAGGCAAATGGCCGTCTCCGCGACTAGTGCGCTTTCGACCGTGATCGTGACAATTTATAAGAATGCCGAGTTGTTCAGTGGTTTCTTGTAAAAACCGAAGCCAAAATGAAACCTTTGTGAATAATGGAATCACTTATTGTATGTAAGTACAAGTATTTTACAGTATTTGTCTTTCATGAAAAACAACAAATCGAAAAGTATTTCTTGCTTTTATTATGATAATTTTGTTTTCAAATATCACACCGAATGTATTATTTTTGCACTAAATATATTGCTCCTTAATTATTACCTAAATATTATCTCGCTAAGTGACTGGACAAGCAATGTAAAAATCACAAAACGATACTATAACTATACGAAAGCGTTGGTAGTACGGCCGCTGTGTCTTGCGCCGAGCTAGTGATGTGCTTGTGCAGATCCACTAAGGCTATCGACAATAATGTCGATTGCAGGATGAATTTATACAGGAAAAGTTTTTGACCAGTGCGCAAATTTTTTTTGGTGGTTCAATATCAGTAATAGAACACATTTCCATTATTTATTCAATACTTTTTTTTATTTTTTTATCCTACTTAAAATCAGCAAAATATGGACACAAACTATTCGTAATAATATCAATGGGCGCGTGCGGCGGCCGGCGCACAGGCGGCGGTGTTGCACGGGGGTGCAACCCCCTCCCGGGCGACGCCGGGCGCTGTGGCCGACAGTTCGCTCATCGCACGCGCTGTCGTGTGACGTCGCGTCTAATCGCTTTCCCGCGCAAGGGCCGCGCCGCACGTGTCGTGCTTGTACCTACTGGTCACGATGTCGGACTTCAGTAACCGCGAGTTTTACGAGATGGTTCGCACCGCGAGTGTATGTACTGAGTGGTGAAAGTTTGCGAGCAGCTCGCAGAATGTATGCGACGGAGAGCATACCTCCTTAATCCCGCGGTCCCTAATGAAAGGACCATTTTAGCGGCCACTCAAAGGCTGCTTGATCACGGACAGTTCAGAACCCCGAATCATGCACGAGGGTCTGGCAGACCCCGACTGGCGATCGAAATCGAAGAAAGCATTTTTGATTTCTTTGAGCGAGATCCAAGGGCCAGTAACCCACGTAAATACCTACGCCGGCGAATCGAGCGAGCGCACAGCTGATAGGTAGGTACTTTCGCGCGTTCCGCTTCGCCGCGCGTCGCCGGCGCCGGTTAGCCATACAACCACTTTTAAAATAAACATCTTTCGTTAACGATTTTTTTATTTTTTTTGTATGAAGACGCATTAAAATAAAAAAATTATGTTTAATAAAACTGGTTTAAGGTTAATATGTCAAAATTTCCGCAGTGGATAAAAACTTTTCCTGTATTACTATTAAAGTTTATTCTTCAATTTGTCAACCGTTATAGGGTTGGAATACCGTTGTGAAATCAAGTGTTTAACTCATTTAGACTTTCTCATAATGTCAAAAAAAAAAGATAATTATACTTATTTTTTTTTAGCTACGTATTGTTTATTTATAAATCATATTATTATAAACGTATATCGTTTTTTATTTATTTTATTTTCAGTAATTCCCAACAATTTAATACAATAATAAATGGGAATATCAATAACTTTCCAATTTTGTCAATCACTAGCGTATATGGAAAATAAATGGCTTTTGCACAGCACACCGATAGCGTGCGATGTTTATGTGTTAGTAAGTTAGACGGTGCATGATAAACGCACGCTGTGTTTGAAGAGATAAGGTTTATAATCGATTGTGTAGTACGTTCTGATTTAAAAAATTGCGAGTGTGTTCGCGACTTCGTATCTATTGGTTTTTACTGAATTGCATGTGTGTTGTGTTGCCGTGGAGGGGACCAAGTGAAGACACCGGGTACCGATACATTTTCTACTACCGGGCATATGTCCTTCTTTCTTATATCTGTGACTAGCTGTGCCCTCGGTTTCGCCCACGTAGGTCTCGATCCCGTGGGAATATAGGGATAAAACGTATCCTATGTCCTATTCCAGGTCATGGTCTACCCGTGTGCCCATACTTTCCTCCCTAGTGTAAGGAAAGTCGCGGTGGCGCGGCGCGGCGCCGCCCGGCGTCAAACGGTTCGCGTATTGCATTTCGTGATAACTTCGAAATTAAATGTCCGATTCAAATTAATTAAAAAGTATTTTACTGGTACATGATGTTAAAACTATTTATTTGAATAAGAATTAATAATTATTATGTTGATAAAACTGCTTCGCAAATAAATGCATTAATTTCGAACAAATTTGATTACCATAAAAAAGGTTAAAGATATGCTGTCGCGGACTTTTTTTTAGAAATTTTAAATATTATCGATTCCATCATATATGGAATTTGCGTAACTTAACAGTTTACGCAGCGCACACAACGGAAGCACTCAAAAAGGAATAATTTTTTCCCGTTTTTGCAACATTTTTCATTTATGCTCCGCTCCTATTGGTCGTAGCGTGATGTTATATAGCCTATAACCTTTCTCAATAAATAGACTATTTAACACAAAAATAATTTTTCAGTTCCAACCAGTAGTTCCTGAGATTAGCGCGTTCAAACAAACAAACAATGAATAATATGATTAATTTATTATAGTACTCAATATTATGACAGAATAGTTTTAGAAGTAAAGATAATTATGTAAAACAAAATTTCAAATTTTTGAACATTATGGTTACTGAGGTTTATACCAAACGTGTTATGGATAATGATTTTCGGACAAACAATATTCGTTAAAATTTAATTCTACAGTTTGAAAAATTTGTTAAATAAAAAATAAAAAACTATGAATTGTGTTTATGTGAAATATGTTTCATTCAAGTTGTGGCGGTACCTACATCGCCACATTCGAACTACGCATCAAAAGACCTGACGTCACACGAAAATCCTGACGTCACAAAAATTCTGCATCGCTCAATTGAGTTTACCGTGCAGTGAACATATATACAAAAATCCAATATCAATCATTGGGCAGTTGCCCGCCAGACACAACAACCGTCTGGTCGGAGGATCCTCCCTTTTCTATGGTGGATGAGTGAACTTTACTCCCTGTTCCTCATACCCCTAAAAAGTAAATAGTCGTTAAAACAATAATATTCGCAATAAAAATACAAGGACCAAATATTATATGAAACATTTTCTGCGAAACGAAATTCTATGAAATTTCTGTCTGCGAAACAAGGGAACACCATATTTCCCTATTTACATGATATATTGTTTAAAAGTAATACCAAAACTAGTTCAAAGATATAATAAGGTTCAGTCAGTAAAAATGCTTTGTATGTAATTAAGGACTTTATTAATAGAAAAAAAAATGCGTTAAATCTAACAAAAAAAATAATTTTTGTTAGCTTGTCTAGTTCAATAATATAATATGACTATTAATAAACTTTGCTATAATTTTAATTCCTCCTTGTAACTTCCTGTATATTATTTTTCTGCAAAAACGTAAAAACAAGAACAAAACTTACTATCTAAAAAATACAAAATATCGCAGACAATCAACTCTTAATTTATATTAAAATTGACTTATGTATATGCAAGACAATACAATATTTTAGACATTCCAGTCACACGTGACTCTGATTGTTTGTTTCGTGTATGTGGACACTAAATAACAGAACTCTTGCTTAGCTTCTATTATACCCATTGAGTGTGGGCTCATTAGATGTGTCGCTTCGAGTCCTGTTCATTTTACCTGATGACAATGACCTGCTTCTTATACGGTCAGTAAGTTTCGACTCCCAGAATATTATACTTCGCCCCATAGTTCGCTGACGCTTTGTTAATATCCATGTTTGCGCTCCATATTATTATAGGTAAGGGTGGAAGGAAAGGATGCATATGTCAATGAGTTTCGTCCTTTCATTAGGTGTTTCATTTACCAATAGCTCTTCTAGGCGTTCTCAGTGCGTCGAGGGACATGTTTATCTTATGGCGCCTGAATGGAGACTATATTTTGGCCGAGGCATAATTATGTACTCATGGACAAATTCAACTGCGTCGAATAGTGCGGTCATTAAGGTAGTAAAAAAAAAATAAGTGGAATAGTAAACAGTTTTATAATTACACAAAGTCACCCATAATAATCGCAAAAACGCATTTATGTGCTAAAGGCTAAAAAAAAAACATTGAGTTTGGGTGGAATTTCATAACTTCGTTATCCACCTTCCAGGCCAACCACCAGGTGCTCTACATAAGATACAATGAATAGGACTCGTTATGACACGTCTAATGAGCCGACACTCGATGGCTTTACTAGTAGTTATTCAAGAGTTCCGTTATCTAGCGCCCAGGGCAATAATCAGACCAACTCAGTAGGACCATGCAGGTGTCCTGGTCGGTCATCAGGTAAAATGAACAGGACTCGTTGAAACACATCTAATGAGCCCAAACTCGATGGGTTTACTAGTAGTTATTCAAGAGTTCTGTTATCTAGTGTCCAGGTCAGTAAGCAGGTCCTCGTCATCTGGTAAAATGGACAGAACTTGTTGAGACACAACAAATAAGCCCACACTCGATGGGTTTACCAGTGGCTATTCGTTCAAGAGTTCCGTTATCTAAGAGTCCAGGTCCATAATCAGACCAGCTCAGTGGTTCCATATTATCATAGGAATGCATACATTTGCAAATATTCAAACTATGATCACCAGAAGTGGTTAACTATTTAAAGGTTTCAATATCTAGCGTCTGGTCAGTCCTGCGAAACATCGCCACAACTTTTTTCACTCAGCGATTTGGAATGAGCCGCCATAGTAGTTATTGTATGATATTTTAAAATACCTATCTAATGACATATGTGTGGTTGTTATTGGTTCTTAGATCAGCTTCCATACATTCTTGCCGATTTCCCTTTGGATAGCAATATATTACGATCACATAGGGCCATGATTCACATTTCAGACAACCTTGGACCCAAAACCCAAAGCCGGCCAGCGAATAAAAATGTGCTACCCCGGTCGGGGAAGTCCTCCTAATAATTTTTAGGGTTCCGTACCCAAAGGGTAAAACGGGACCCTATTACTAAGGCTCCGCTGTCTGTCTGTCTGGCTGTCCGTCTGTCACCAGGCTGTCTCTCATGAACCGTGATAGTTGTTAGTCAGTTGAAATTTCCTCAAACGATGTATTTTTGGTGTCACTATAACAACAACTATTAAAAAACAGAATAAAATAAATATTTAAGGGGGCTCCCATACAACAAACGTGATTTTTTTTGCTCGTTTTTGCTCGATATTGATAACGGCAACAGGTAGACGCTTGAAATATTCACAGAATATTTAGATATATATTCACTTTAAAAATAAATAATTAAATTATAATAAAAAACATTTAAGGGGGGCTCCCATAAAACAGATATGATTTTTTTGCCGTTTTTATAAATAATGGTACGGAACCCTTCGTGCGCGAGTCCGACTCGCACTTGGCCGGTTTTTTTTTACTATGGCGCCGAATCTCTAAGAATATTGATCGTTCAGGTGTTATAAAGTATGAAAATCTAGTTACTTTGATGATATTTCGTCATTTTGTGTCTGGGAGGAACATTTTAGGTAAACGCAAAAAGTATGTCACCTAAGTCGGGGAAGTCCACCCAAGCATTTATCGAAGACTTTTTTTTTCTTATATTTTGGTAAACGAAAAAAGTATGTCACCTATGTCGGGGAAGTCCCGAATGGGAGGAACATTTTGGTGACGGAGTGTTTCGTCGTTCTTGTATCTTCGGTTCCACTCGTCGAGCGACCCCATACGGATCTGCCACTTGACGAATGAAACCAGGCAGCGGTCATAATCTGGCTTCTTTTTCAACTTGAGTGCAGCCTCTTTCGCAAGGTGGTCTGCGCGTTCGGTGTCCTTCAGCCTTGCGTGAGATTTCACACAACGAAACATCTTTGCTTTGAGATAAGGCCACGCCCACGTTATCACTCGCCTCCACCGCCAGAGCGTGGAGGGAACCTTGGTTTGCTTGATATGGAGTTTTCGCAAACGCCACCACACGCCCAACCTCCCTGCCGCAAGGGTTGGCTGGGGTACTATTTGCCCTGGTGGCGGAATGGCGGGAAAGGCTTTCACGCCCTACCGCCGGCCTCGACATCATCGAGGCGGTCCGGCCGGTGCTCGAGCGCTGGCTCGGGAGGAGGCACGGCTCCCTGTCGTTTCGGGTGACGCAGGTGCTCTCGGGGCATGGTTGCTTCGGGAAGTACCTGTGTCGCATTAACAGGGAGCCGGATGCCCGGTGTCACCACTGCGTCGACTGCCGGGAGGACACGGCGCGGCATACGCTGGCAGAGTGTGCCGCTTGGGAGGAGCCACGCCGTGCCCTCATCTCAGAAGTAGGCAGTGACTTGTCGCTGTCGGCTGTGGTGAATGCCATGGTCGGCAGCGGGGAGTCCTGGGACGCGGTGGTCTCCTACTGCGAGACGGTCGTCTCGCAGAAGGAGGCTGCGGAAAGGGAGAGGGAGATCTCGTCCACTCACCCGGCCCGCAGCAGGCGCACCGGGCGTCGGCGGAGGGCGGATAACGCCCTCTTCCAGCCCCCCTAAATGGGTCCAGGGGTGACGGACTCGGGGACGTCCGTCGCCCCCCACACATCAGGACCCGAGGTGGCGGCGCGTAGTGTTCCACGCGCGCCCCTCTTAGACGTCACGGGGGGAGTCAAACACCTCACTCCCCCCCCTGACCCGAGGAGGCCCGCAGTGGCGGGCCGGCACCAGTCGGGGGTTGCGGAAGATTCTTACGTTCCCGCGACCCCCGGCGTAGGTGTGAGTCGGAACACCGGGGTGGTTTTTA
The DNA here is from genome assembly GCA_949152455.1 of Lithophane leautieri. Classification (NCBI taxonomy): domain Eukaryota; kingdom Metazoa; phylum Arthropoda; class Insecta; order Lepidoptera; family Noctuidae; genus Lithophane; species Lithophane leautieri. The sequence continues at coordinate 362,024 of OX424463.1, read as the reverse complement.
GTCAGTAAGAGTCTGACAGACCCCTCCGCCCACCCCAGGGCGGAGGACATCCATGAGGATTTTCCACCCCGGAAAAAAAAAAAAAAAAAAAAAAAAAAAGGGTACTATTTGCCACATACAGAGCGGCTGCTTTTTGTATTCGGAGATCGAGGGCTAACCCAGCCAGCATCATGGATGGTAGGATTTACAGAGCTTTTGGGCGCATACTCATTGGTCCTTGTTAGCATTTTCTGCACTCCAATGTTCTTACTTGCCTGCGCCCAAGCGCTTGCCGCGTGCATCACCACCGGCTCCACCGCTGGCGTGTTAATCCTCCGTATAACCTCCGGGTTCAGACCCCAGCTCACTTTGGCCGCTCTAGATAACTGTTTGTCGATTTTGGAAGCTTTTCTACAAACATTAGTGGCGTGGATGTGACTAAGTAATGCAAACGCACGGATCGATACATGAGGTTAAGCTACGCTTCCCGGGGTTGGTCCGTGGATGAGTCTTTACATACCGAGATTCTTCCATGCCTCGGAAAGCACGTTAAGTCGTTGGTCCCGGCTGTCATTCGTGGTTCTTTGACAGTCGTTACGGGTCGTCAGAAGCCCGAAAGTCTGACAACCAGTCTTACCAAGGTATCATATCGGTTACTGGGTTGTGGAGGTCAGATAGGCAGTCGCTCCATGTAAAGTACTGGTATTCAGCTACATCAGGTTAGACTGAAAGCCGACCCTAACATAGTTGGAAAAAGGCGAGGCAGATTGATTGGTTTTGTTCGTGGCGTGGATGTTGTGTTGCTTGTGGTCAATTGTGAGCAATTGACCCAGCATTTTTATCCTCTCACATGCACATGTCGACCCCGCCCATGCTCAGGAGTGGGACATCGTACTTTAGCTTCCTGGTGACTACCATTGCACAGGTTTTATGTGGTGCAAACTTCAGGTTATGTCGGATGACCCGTTTCCAATCATACTCGAAGGCGGCATTGGCCTGTCTTTGAACCTTCAATGCTGGGTCGCCGTCGAAGATCATAACTATATTGTCAAAGCCTGGCATCTCCCCGCTCTTGCAGCCCCTTTAATAGAGGGTCCAAAAGTAAATTCCAGACGATTAGATTTTTGTGCATGCGGCAGACGTGTCCTGCCCAGTCCCATTTAAGTTGGGAAGCCCTTTGAGCCACGTCAGCTATCTTTGTTTTGGAGCGCAGTATTGGAAGGACTTAACCAGGAGTGCGACCCTAAAAAAAATATTCTACTATTTTATTTACTACTTTGTTGGCGTGATTTATACCCATACCAAATTACAGCTTTCTAGTACCAATAGTCTCTGAGCTAAACCGCGGACAAACGGACGGACAGACAGACGGACAAATAGGGTCCCGTTTTACCCTTTGGGTACGAAACCCTAAAAATAATTAGGAGGACTTCCCCGACCGGGGTAACACATTTTTATTTCGCTTTTGGTTTTGGGCCCAATATGAATGGTCTCCTTTAATTTGATTAGGTTTGACTAAACTGACTGTACCAAATTCAAGTTAGTATTCGTTCGCACGTTAAATATAATAAATAATTATTTAAACAGTGGTATCCGTTCGGAATAGAAAATAAATAAGAGTTCAATCAAATACCAGTGGTATTAGTTGTTGGTATTAGAACGGAATAAATCGACGACCACGCGACGCCCTGAAACATTTGCAGCTATCGGTTAGTTGTTTATGGATATCTAGCTGCGCCCCGCGGTTTCACCTGCATAAGTCTCGATCCCGTGGGAATATCATGATAAAAGTACCTACACTATATCCTATCCCAGGTCACGGTCTACCCATGGTCTATCCATATGCCAAATTTCATCCAAGTCTGTTCAGCAGTCTCAGCGTGAAAGCGCAGCAAACAAACAAACAAACTCACTTTCGCTTTTATAATATTAGTTAGGATTGCAAAGCCGCCGTTACAATGTGATGTCTGCGACATACTGATGATGAAGAGTTAATAAATAAATAAATAAATAATTCTCCTGAATTCCAAATACCTAAGTACATTAAAGACAGTACCTTGAAGATCACCGGTCTTCGTAAAAATAAATCTAACAGCAACTGCAACCTAGTTAACATTTTACAGACTTCCTCATTAATACGAGCGTGGACGCATGTGAACTGAAATTGAATAATATAACTTGTTATAGCTAGGAGGAATGAGACAGACGCTATTAGTGCATATTCTAATACAATTAAAAAGTTAATTAACGCGCGGCTAATAAATTCATCTGAAACATTCGGCTGATGCATATTGAGGTGCGCTGGTACACATGAGCACGATGTCTGTCTGTCTGTATGTCGTGTGTGACGGATGTGGCTCCGCCACTCTTCGCTAATGACTGCTAATTGAAGGTTGTAGATCAGCGCAGGCGCACCCGGTCACATACTCGCTATAAATCCGGGTGCTTCATATATTTTTCGCCTGTAAATAGAAAGCCATTATCGTTCTCTCAACATGCGACGATGAGCTCTGTAATGGCCGCCTGTCGACTGCTAAAGGCTGACGTATTCATAATTAATTGAGTATTGTGTACAGATGAGTGGAAACTTTGGAAAGCCAGAACATAATTTTAACGTTATTAAAATAGCTTAGTTTACATTTTACAATAGCATGGCCGGCTGTCACTGTCAGTCACTCAGTTGATTCTAGAGTCACCACATTGTCTAGTCCCCTTGGAATTAGTAAGTACATAAAGTAAGGATCTAAGGACAACCAGGTTGGTTATGCTCAGGGTTGGCATAAAACAAAGAAGTGGTTTTGAAAACACGTGTTTTAAACAATGTTTAAAACGTTTTGAAATAAAACAATGTTTTTTATTAAATGTTTAAAATCACAGTTTAAAACTCCACTCATCAGATTCATTGAGAAGTTTCAAGGTTATTAACTAAAGAAATAAGATTTTTCATACAAACAAAATTCCCCCATTTCACCCTCTTAGGGGTGGAATTTCGAAAAACCGTTTCTTAGTGGATCTTCTCTTCATAAATAACACACCCTCCAAATTTCATGTCTCTAGGACCAGCGGCTTAGGCTATGCGTTGATATCTCAGTCACCTTTGCCTTTTATATAATATAGATGACAGTAAAGTAAAGCCTCGTACAGACTGGCGTGACGCGACGGCGCGACCCTAGTCGCGACACCGGCACCTGTAATTGTTACACCGTGAAGTTTCCTTAGAAATTGTTTTGTAAGAGTCGCGTCATACCAGTCTGCACGAGGCTTAAGTGCTATAAAGGTTGCTGCTGTATTGCACTGTAGCACGTCATCACACCGACACCGACAGACACATCAATAGACGGTTTATAGAACGGTCAGTTTTTGCGAACGTTGCAGTTGAAGGCACGTTTTCTCATCTCTACCACAACAAATAGGACCACACAGTAGATAATATAATTATTATTATTATTAGTTTCTGCCCGCGGCTTCGTTCGCGTAGAAGTCGTAAGACACCACAATATACTAAAATAACTGTGCAGCGACTTCCATTCCAGGATTTGGAAACCAATTTGTTCAAAGTCAAAGTTAAAGTTAAAAAATACTTTTTCACCTCAGCACCTCAAACAAGCAGGTTTTGCTGTCTACAGACAGTGAGCAAAATACGATTTTGCTGCGAGCGTGAGACAAAGTAACTTTTTAATTATTTTTTTCTAAATTTCGAGAACATGTCTGTCTACTCTCAAAATTCGAAATATTTGAATTTCACTTAGTTCTGTCACTTACTTCGATACGAAAAAAGCGAGAGATAGAAACAAATCGATTCGAAGTTCGATTTTAAATTCCTTATCTAGTAGGCCAAACAAAGAAGCAAAAAATAAAACGTTCAGATACACATACAACCGTAAAATTGCAAATCTGTTATGGTTTATCTGTTAAGGTTTTAAATGTAATTATTTAACTTTTAATTTTTTGTTATTCAAATATACATGTAGTTTAATGTTTACCATGTTGTAAATTTTTTACCTTTAGGTAATAACAGGGCACTTGGGTACTCTTTGAATTAAAATTAAACCTGCATCATGATGTGAGATTCCAGAGTGAAACTTTTTTCACAAGATTCGTTTTCTTACTTTCAATTGTTTTTGCATTCAGCTTTTAAAGTAAAGATAGTACATTGAATACAGAGTAATTTTTGAATACGAGTTCCTACGTGGAGCTAACGCAGCGGAAACGCCCACAAGGAACTAGCGGCATGGTTTGATGTTAGCATACCCACATAATATTGACCCATTTGCATCAATTCGGTGTGATAAAAAAGCTTAAGAAATAGATGCGTTGTAGCTTGTCTTGCCTACCTTGTTGAACCTGTACAGAAATTAAGAGATTTTGGGGCGGATTGTAACGTGTGATGAAAAGTAGGCCAGCTGTTCTACCTGGTTTTACCTTTACTGTATAATGTATGAGTTTTTCTTTGTACCTACAATAAAATTATTATTTATTGTTTTATTTTATTTAGTGGATTCTTTACGATAATCGCAAGCGAACAACTCAGTGGCTGACTCCAGGTCAAACGCCGCAACTTTCTTCTTCCCAGGAAGTAATACAAAATGCCTTCACACTGTTGAGTCCAGGTCCCCAGAGTTCTACTGCAAAGGCATAAAGGCATAATCTTCATCATCAAATCAAATCGTCATTTAGTCAAACTAGGCTAAGAATCAGCACTTAACTTATAGTTTTAACATCAAGGGTATTTATGTAGCAGTAAAATACTTTATAATTCATTCGAATCGGACATTTATTTTCGAAGTTATCACGAAATGCAATACGCTAACCGTTCGACGCCAGCGGCGCCGCACTGCGCCGCCGCGCCGCGCCGCGACGTTCCCTACTCTAGAGAGGAGAGGATGGGCACACGGATAGGACACCTGGAATAGGACATAGAATACGTTTTATCCCTATATTCCCACAGAATCGAGACTTCCGCGGGTGAAACCGCGGGGCACAGCTAGTATTAAATAAAAATAAAAGTTATAAAACTGAAACCCAACTACGACAAAAACATCAACACAAAAGATATAAACATCACAGACAGACAAATAAAAAACCCGGAGTCACAAGTAATTTGTTCGATTTATGCCTTAACACGTGTATATTATATGGGGGTATCGTATTACCCAGTTACTGGTTTGTGGAGGTCAGGTAGGCAGCCGCTCCATGTAAAATACTGGTATTCAGCTGCATTCGGTTAGACTGGAAGCCGACCCCAACATAGTTGAGAAACGGCTAGGCAGATTTATTGAATCCAGTTACCTACTTTACTATTTATCTCGATAATTTATGTATTCTTTATTTTCATTTATATTAGGTACAGATATTAATTTAATCCACATTCCTAACGAATCCCACAGATGGGATCAGATCGGAACAAAATGTAAATTTTATTCACGTTCCTAACGAATCCCATAAAGTGGGATCGGATTGGAACAAAATAATCACTTTTTCACGTTCCTAACATCTGATTGTGGGATCCGATCGGAATAAGCTCCCAAAACGCCCACCCTTCTCCGCTTCCTAGTGCTTTAGCTGGCAAGAAGAAGAAGCGCAACAAACTCCCCCCCAGCAGCAGCACAGCTGCCTGATGCCTGTTCAGTTAGAAAAAAAAAAACTATACAAATAATATGCAAAATCATTCACATTACGCAAAATAAAACATAAATCTCATTATTAGCCATAATAATATGTCAACTGGCACACGCCAATATACCAAAAATAAAAAAAATATACTAAAACGGTAATATAGGTTAAAAATATACTAAAACGGAAAATCTGTTGGGGATCGAAGAACCTACGAACCGAGGTTCGACATGGTACCGTGCCGTGCTTACTTTACCGACAGAGTCGTGGAACTGATAGGCTGTATTTACAAGGTCGTGGGACTGAGACAGACTGTTTACTTCGCTGACGTTTTGATTAAAATAGCCGTTCTTATAGATGTCATTGACTGCTTAGCTCCTTGTAAGTGTAGCGTGATAATATTAATTTCAGAGGTTAAATCCGTATTTATCTGAAATATCATAGCATATTTCCTCGTCTAATCACAATCTCGCGATAAACTGTTGAAGAATAAGAACATCATGCAATATTGCTACTCCCCCATAGCAAATAGCGTGATAATAATAGCCTACTTATACGTTGACAAGACTTTTATGGAATATTTGTGCACAGAATCTATTCAACAGTTTTTGCTTAATCCGGAACAAACATCCAGACCAAAAAAAAAGTGGCGTCGGAATCGTTCCCACGTGTATGCCTGACAATAACTGTTTTTTCAAAAATATTTAATGTACAGGTTTGACTTCCCTACGATTTCAATGAATAGATAAAGATGATAGATTACTTAATTTTTAACCACCCATTGTGGATTGCAATGTCAATGGCCTGGTCTTCGACAAAGTCAGGATATTATCTACCTTAACGATGCAGACGATATTCTTAGTAATGCCATACTGACGTGTTCAGGATTGTCCAGCAGTGCATTTAAACACATGAACACATGGGTGGGGTGCACTTGTCACCTATTATGCATTTGCCCAGGCATGGCTCAGCTATGGGGTCATGCTGTGGGGTAACAGTACAGATTCACAAACCATATTTATCTTACAAAAGAAGTTAATTCGAATAATAACCAACATAGAAGAAACAGATAGCTGCAAACCACACTTCCAAAAACACCAAATACTCACACTTCCCTGTCTATATATCTTAGAATTATGTACATTTGTCAGAACACACCCAGAGTTTTACACCACTTGCGAAGAAACACAAACAAAATACTCCTTTCGACACAACAAAAACAAAATAAACATACCTCAATCCCGACTCAAAATGCACTCAACCAGCCCTTTAGTTATGTCTATCAAAATTTATAATAAATTGCCAAATGACATTAGAGAAGTAGGCAAAACAAATATATTTATTAATAAACTGAAAAAAAATTTGGAATCCAAGTCATACTACTCAGTAAAAGAGTTTTTGGATGATAAATCGACTGCAAAATAAAATTATTTACCCTCATAAACACCAAACATTATGAAATATATATAATATGGAATATAGAAAATCAAATATAAATATGAAAATATGAATACATAAATAGCAAAATAATTTAACAATAATGAAAATACTTCTACTTATTAATTTCATAATAATTGCCTAGATTATTCTTATTCACATAAAATAAAAATAACTAATATACTATACCTATTTATACTATCCTAATAATATATTACCTACATAATTAAACACATCTAATAATTTATAATAATATTACATTTCTGCTTAGCCCTCTTCCTCTCTCCTAATTTTGCTGTGCCCGACAGGGTCCATATCGATCTTTTATTTACTGTACCATCTATGTAACAAATGGAATGCAATAAAAATTTGAGTATTGAGTATTGAGTATTGAGAAGCTCCAACTCCGTGCGGCTCAGGTCAGCACGCGGTGGCCGCCGCATGTGCCACAAATATATTTCACGGCAGTCTAATTAAGTAGTGCTAATTTATTGTACAACGTTTTGCCAGCATTTTACAAAGTATTAGCGATGATTCTAATTATTTTTTTCTACGTGTATAAAGCCAAGTTGGTCTCTGAGATGTCTTCGATGCCAAGGTAGGTACTTTTTAAAGTCATTGCATCTGAGGTAGGTAAACTATGGTCCTTGTATCTAATCTATTTTTGGGAGCATGATCTTAAGATTTAGATTACAGAGAGGTATTAACAATGACGATTAACATATAAGTGCATGTAGACGAAGCCGATGAGTATCGCGGCGGCTACCGGCGGCTACCGACGACTCAGCACCTCCGTTGTCTTATCTATGACATTAAAAGCAGCTCTTTAATGTCCACACGTCCCCAGCACACAGTACCTAACAAGCTACGTTCACACTCAACTCTAACACGACTATAGAAGGTTGGTATTCCAGTGTCAGGGTATTGAGACGCGCGTCCTCGCGCGCACCTCGTAAAAACAAACGGCTGGGTATCGACAACTCCTCGAAGCCATTAAGCGTTATCGAAGTGTCCACTTAATAACAAGTCCTAACTAATTAGGCGGTGACCCGTCTAACGAGACACGCGCAGCAGTGCGCAGGACCCGCGGGAAGGGGGTCACTCCACACATGTCTGATTCCTTTGGTCGGTATTAATATGTATAATAAATTGGCGGAGAATACATTTTGTAACGAAGCTTTTCACAAGCCTATGCATTGTTTAATTGTATGGTCTCGCGGTAAACAAATCAGGAATATCTATGGAAACGAATGATGTCGGGCGGTAGAGTCCGTAGTCAAATCGGGTTTCACTGCAGTACATGGTATAAGCAAATTGAATTGAATATAATGTCGAAGCATTTAGCAGACCGGACGTTTAACTCTTGTGCTGGCGGCGCAGTTCAGCTGGGCCATTACCAAAACACACCATCAGCTATTAGTTAACTCAGTGTTGCACTGGAACTGGTCGCTAATTATGGCGTCGGCGGCTTGAAGCGGCGCGAGTGGTCGCCGCGCTCGCCGCGCTTTATGTTAATTGCCGATAATTGTCCGAGCGGAGGGCGCGGCGCGGTGGCGCGGTGGCTGTAGTGTGGAGACAAGATGGCCGCAGCGGATGCGGTAATTGCTTTCGTGGAAACCGCCGCGGGCCGCATACAGATTGAAGCGCGGCGCCCGCAAAAACAACGGCGCTGTGCAATTAGACGCCCCTGCCCGGCCCGCGTCCCGCACTCGCCCGCCGCCTGACCCTACCCGCCTCCCGTCCGCCGCGATTAGCCTTCGATCCACACCTTGTGATGGACGGAAGATTTATAGCGGACACACATGTAACTATGTGTACACCGAGTAGATAACTCGGAACCCTCACCACCGGCGACGTGGTAGATAGAAAAAAACACTACAATATCAACTTTGATCGATGTACCAAGCTTGCTCTGCATTGCGCTTTTTACTTACATATATCATACGAAAAGGTATCTAACTCTTTCAGGAACTTCATTATACTGCGTCGCTATGAAACGTTCGGAGCTCCATAAATTGATCCCTGATTCGGACTAAGCTTAAAAATGGTATCTATTACCGTGTCCGTATGGTAGGTAATGGTAGGTATCTATTACCGTGTACGTATGGTAGGTAATGGTAGGTATATATTACCGTGTCCGTATGGTATGTATGTATATTACCATGTCCGTATGGTATCTATTACCGTGTTCGTATGGATAGAGGATCTATGTCTCTTATTTAACCAACCAATATTTAGTATTAAATTAGCTGATTTTAAAGATTCAGGACGTTTAAGGCACCTTAGAACTCGAAAACTAGCCGACGGATCTTTTTGAAAACATAGCCCTTCAATCGATACGGACACTATTACCTACTTTCTGTGAAAGTCCCGAATTGGAACTATGCAAGATAAATGGCGATAGGTTCGCCTATAATAAATAGATAGGTAGGTAGGTACCTATCTACCTACCTTTAGTGAAACTAAATTATGGAACCTAATTATTTGCATCGCGATTATGACAATACAATGTGCAAGTGGACATTCTCTGTTTTTGGTCAAAATCAAAAGTCATTTATTCAAATTAGGCTGAGAATGAGCACGTTTTGAACGTCAAAATTACATAAGACAGTCCCCCAAAACGCCCACCCTTCACCACTTCCTAGTGCTTTAGCTGAGAAGAAGAAGTGGCGCAACAAACTCCCCAGCAGCACAGCTGCCTGTTCAGTTAGAACAACGTGATTCTATACAATAGTAAGTAATGTAACAATATTTTCCATATGTCAGCTAGTAGACGCCTCAATAAAATAAACATAAAATAAAAGTTAAAGAACTAAATACCCTACTATGACAAAAAAGTCAACTAAAAAGGTTATAAACAAGACATCCCAGACAGACAAATTCAAAATCCGGAGTCACACGTGTTAAATAATCAAGTGTGTTAGTTTTTAACTTTTATTTTTATTAACTTTTTTTGGGGTTATCCATTCTATATCCTACTATATACTGTACTACTCTGTCAAGAAAGTACCGGGAAAAGATCAATAACAAACAAAATGCTTTTTTTCTATTGTATGTGTTACTTTTTCATTTATTCATTTTCTTATAAACAAAATACAAGAGATATTCAATCTAATTCTAACGTTATAGACAAAGGGAAAAAATAATATATAAAGGAAGGGCTCATAGGGCGTCAAAAAATTCTTCCGCATCGCTGTCAGTGGGAAAAGTGCCCAAAAGGCTGGCAGCATTGCCACGTTGGATGGCAATGCTGATTCTTTGACCTAGAAATTGGCCAGCCCTCTGGTCACGTGAAGAGTCGACTAACTGCTTGGCGATGTCCCGAAATACTCGATGAGCACTCGGACCCCACGGCCCTAGTGTTTCAACCCCAAACGGCTCAAAAATATAGCTACCAATAAGGGTGTTATATTTGCGCCGCCGCCGTTTGAGGTTTTCTGCACCTGCAACAGCCGCCCCAGCACAGCCCGCCGTGCTGGGAAGATGGGATGGCGCGAGGGTGTCAACACAGGTTGCATCCCACACCAAAGGCCTACCCAACTTCCAAGGCATTATGTTCATTCCGTCTGGTCTCTTCCCATCGTCGCGTGGCAAGCCATTGGGTTCTAAAACAGCTGGCACCCCGGCGGTGACAAGAGCACGACGGATGATGTCATTAATGCTTGCGTGCCGTGCCAACCGACCAGCGCTCTTGCTGCAGGAAAGGCCATGGTGACCGAAGCGGTCGAATGCTTCACGGAAATGAAAAAAAAAAAAACAAAATGTTAGTTATTCATTTTATTTTTATCACAATTTTATCACCTTCAAAGTATGCTCCTTCAGAAACGATACACTTACGCCAACGAATAATCCCATCATCAAAACATTTTTTAAACGCTTTTTCCGGAATTAAGTTCAATTCTCGCCGCGAATTTTACGTAAGTTGATGTTTACGTAAGTTTTATTTTGTACGTTTTAGTTCATTAAAAGCTTGTTTAAAAAAAGGTTATTACTTAAATTTTATATTGTACTTTTTAGCATTAGAATTTATTTAAATATCTGTTCTATAACCTTCACATGAAAGGTACTTGAAGCTTGTTTTTAAAGGTTTTTACTTGATTTTTTTTGGTACTTTTTAGCATCAGAATTTGTTAAATTATCTGTTACCTTCACTTGAAAGGTACTTGTCAAGTCAAATCCAATGAACCCAGACACGCCTTTACATAAGTCATGGCGTGAAGTCACCCAAGTTGCATTATCTAGTCATGTGCAAATTTAATGTCTCTGCTGTTGGCCGCTGAGCAGTTTCCTCGTCTGGAGCCAATCTTGGTTGCAGAAGCCAGGTCATGGTGGACTTTAGAATGAATGATAATTGAATGCGTATATAAAATTTTGTGTCTGTGCTGTTGACCGCTGAGAAGTTCCCTCGTCTGGAGCTAATCCTGGGTACAGCAGCAATGTCATGGTGGACTTTAGAGAGGACTATCATAATTAAATGCGTATATAAAATTTCTGGTCTGTGCTCTTGACCGCCGAGGAATTCTCTCGCATGGAGCCAATCCTGGATGCAGCTGCCAGATCACGGTGAACTTAATAACGGGCTATCATAATTGTATGCGTATATAAAAAAAATTGTTTGTACTGTTGACCGTTGAAGAGTTCACTCGTCTGAAGCCAATCCTAGGTGCAGAAGCCAGATCATGGTAGAATTGAGAACGAGCTATCATAATTAAAGAGTGTATCAAATTTCATATTTGTACTGTTAACCGTTGAGGAGTCTGAAGCCAATCCTATGTGTAGCAGGCGGATCATGGTGGACTTTAGAACAAAATATTATAATTAAAGCTTATATAAAATTTCGTGACTGTACTGTTGATCGTCAAGGAGTTCCCTCGTTTGGAGCCGATCCTGGGTGGCCAATCAGGTCATGCTTTTCATAAGAATTCATTGTCTGCAAAGCTGAACCAATTTGTAAAATTTCAACTCCGTAGGATAAGAGGAAGTGGTTTTAATTCAGCTTGCAAGATTTGACTCAAACATACATAGGGTAGGGGTGTGCAAAATTGCGCTGTGTACAAGAATACGCAGAGCGATTCTCCAATCAGGAAACAGTCTTCTGCGGCCAACTTCGGTTTGGTAGAGAACCATCAACATTTTAAACGTAGCGGCACAAGAATTTTCGTTTTTAATACAATTTCTAAATATTTATTCGAAAAAAACTAAATTTGATACCTGTTTTACAATATTTAGGTGCTTTGAAAATGTGATTGTAGTAAATGTAATCCAGGTGAACTGTTTTTATGTGTTTATTTCTATCAAATCGCTATCGAAACGTGTTTCACTTGAGTTTATATGACGTCCTACCCAAAAGATGGCAGTAGTGGTGTTTCAAAGGTCTTTAGTGCTCCATGTGCAAGAGTGCGCATAGCCATCGTGTACAAGAATGCGCGCGCAATCTTGTACACTATGTCAGACTTTTATTTAAGATGTTATATGTTTTATAATGAAATGTGCTTACAAATAATTATTTATGTTTTTATTATGTTAAGAAAAAATGTAGATACGATTGTAACAAAATAAGTCTAATTATTGGAGTTGTCACCGTATCCAAAGTCATCTGCCGCGCGTCCGTTAAAAGAAGCAAAAAATCTGAAATTTTAAGTAGCTCTCTACATAAAAGAATACTGGAAGAATAATTTAAAAAGAAGAATGAAAGACGTTTACCTAAGAAGAGTAATTGTTAAATCAAAGAAACCATCAATTGCACCAAAGAAGAAAAATTGGGCATGCCCAGGTTGCTCAGAAGTGCTGAGAGAACCAATTTTAGTAGAGCGGATCGAGTGTATTTCTTGCAAAAACGGTTGGCACATAAAATGCATAGCATACGTAAGCCATGGTAGCTTCAAATGTGACTTTTGTGTCATGCGCACTCTTGACCTTTGTGCGCAACCTTGCACATTTGGCTGCGCATTCTTGTCCTCATACGTTGTGCAAAAGTGCGCATTATGGATGCTGCAACTTTTTTTAATAGTTCCTAAACCGTTACTTTTAATTTGTTTTTTTGTTTAGTTTTCTATCTAGGCAGATAACCTAAGTAAATGTATAAAGACCGATGAAGCTTCTAAAACGCTTCGTCTTTTTTTTAGAGAACATAGTAGTAAAAGAGCGCAGTGTTGCACACCCCTACCCTACTAACTAACTAACACATAAGGCAAGTTAAATAAAAGCTTGTAAAAAGCTTGTAATAACAATAAAAGAAAGAAGTCCGCTGGGCGGTGGGCCATATCTGATGAATAAGGTCGTGCTCGATGTTATTTGTTGAGGTTTTGGTATTTTTTTTTAACTTCAGTTGCAAACTTTGATGGCCTACCAGAGCGACGTAAATCTTCCATCACATCTCGACCGCTTTTGAACGCTTTGTACCACTTTTAAGCACGTGTTTTTGATAAAATCGATTCACCGTAAGCCTTCTGTAACATTTTCATTGACCCCGAACACAAAATTCCATTGCAACTCTCCGTCACTTGTCCCTAAGGGTTCATTAGAAAACCAGCGCCAGACAGCATCATTTGTCAGGCACACATTATTGTTAAAACATTATTTTCTCTTTTTTATTCTATTTGTATATTGAGTTTCACGAACTGTGTCCAAATAAATATTATTCTTTCTTTCTTTCTCTTTCTTAATTCGATGTTTTTGTCCATTTTATGAAATTCGCAATACACACTGATATGATATAACTAAAAACAGCACTGGATTTAATTTAAATAACAGATGCAACCCAAACCCCGCGTCAAAATGGAAAACAGTTGTGCCAAACTAACAACAAAAAAAAAAAGATTTCGGAACCATAAACAAATCCTCCATTCCCGATTCTTGTTTGACTGAATGTATACCTACTATAATATATACTATAATATTATAAATTTGAAAGTGAGTCTGTCTGTCTGTCTGTATGTTACCTTTTCACGCCTAACCCACTGAACGGATTTAGATCGAATTATATCTACTCTTATCTACACACTTAACTCCAATAGGTTCAAGACGGCCCTGCTGTCACCCCTTACAATATTGTACGCTATATTGTTACTCGTTTATTGTGTAAGTATAGTAACTGAAGCAGATCTAGTAAACATCTCGTAAGGATCGCGGGCTAGCCGGAATGCGGCTCGGATTCGGCGCGTTGCGGAGAGTAGCGGTTCCCAGAACTGACCGTTCCCGGAACGTCGACAGTAGCTTGAATACAAGTTGCGTATACGTCACATACTCGTGTAACTACGACTGCTAATGAGCCAGCTTGTGACACTCCTGCTCCGACCACTGGCGACTGGCGAGTTCAGTAGCACCTGTAAGTACACGTGGGCTAGGACTGAGCAGCCCTAGGTCACACATTGGCCCACGTGTGGACAGGTAGGAGCTATGGAGATAAACAAGTATACTATAAACAGCTATTCTATTACAGGTAGGTACAGTCACGAGCACCAATATGTATACACTTAGCAACTTTTAAAAGTGATTTTCTGCTACTGTATTGATTGTAATTTTATGTTATAACGAACATAGTATTATGGAACCCATATTATTATGAAATAGGTATCATCTCCAAGTTGCAATCGTTATTCCACGAAAAAATGGTTATTGAATTTTGCAAAGTGTATACATATTTTTGCTCGTGACTGTACACACATTTTCTTGGTTCAGCGTTTAAAATACCTCGTGGAGGTACTAAACTCAAAGTATTTATTAGTGTGATTTTTGGTGATACAGTAGGTCTTATAATTAGGTAATGGTACGAGTAACTCAAAAAACTACCCATATTTAACAATATAAGAATTTCAAATCTATACCTATTAAGTACACAGAAATTAATAAAAATATCAATATTTAGAATACAATCATCTGTACTTCTGTACTAATATTATAAAGCTGAAGAGTTTGTTTGTTTGTTTAAACGCGCTAATCTCAGGAACTACTGATTGGTATTGAAAAAATATTTTTGTGTTGGATATTCCATTTTTCGAGGAAGGTTATGCTATATAGCATCACGCTACGACCAATAGGAGCGAAGCATAAATGAAAAATATTGCAAAAACGGGAAAAATTATTACTTTTTGAGAGCTTCCGTTGCGTGCGCTGCGTAAACGGCTTAAGTTACACAAATATCATGTATCATGGAATTGTTCCTCTTTAAAAGTTCTAAACAAAAGTTCAGGACAGCATATGTCTATCTGTTAAGATTGACTCACTATAACCTTTTTTATGGTAATCAAATTTGTTCGAAATTAATGCATTAAATGCGAAGGAGTTTCATCAAAATAGTATTAATTCTTATTAAAGTAAATAGTTTTAACATCAAGTGTATTTATGTAGCAGTAAAATACGTTTTAATTCATTCGGACATTTAATTTCGAAGCTATCACGAATATAAAAAATGCAATACGCGAACCGTTCGACGCCGGCGCCGCGCCGCCGCGCCGCCGCGCCGCGCCGCGACTTTCTCTACTTTAGAGAGGAGAGGTTGGGCACTCGGGTAGACCATGATCTGGAATAGGACATAGGATACGTTTTATCCCTATATTCCCACGGGATCGAGACCTACACGGGTGAAACCGCGGGGCACAGCTAGTATTTTTTAAATTAAATTTAAACATTGAGAATATAATTAATTATAATAAACTAGCTGATGCCCGCGACTTCGCCCGCGTGGATGTCGGTTATTATATACTAAGAGCTTACTCGAGAACCACCCTATCTACTGGTGAAAACAGCATGAAAATCGGTGCAGTCGTTTTTGAGTTTATCGCGTACAGGACAACAGACAGACGCGGCGGAGGACTTTGTTTTATAATATGGATATTACGAACACATTTAATAAGTCAAGTTTTTGAATTTTCAAGCATAATATTTAATTATCATTTTGTCAAGAAGGAATTCGTCAATGGTGTAGTAGCAGTTTTCAATTAAAAAATGATTTAGTCTCATTAATGTCATTTGGTATTTTTAACCGACTTCTTCAAACAGAAGGAGGTTCTCAATTTGCCTGCAGGTTTTTTTTTTTGTGTGTGTATGTTACGCGATTACTCCGTCAATTATGAATCGATTTTGAGGATTCCTTTTTTGTTTGGTAGGTCATGCTTCAGAGGTAGTCCCATATAAATATTAACTCTGCTTTCGTACTTTTTGAGTTAGCTTCAATAATTACGTATTTTTCCCACTTAGTCTATGTAGACGACATCTTACTTGACTCCGTCACTGTTATATACATAGCAGGTGGTGATATTCGAATATGTGTGGGCTAGGCACCACAACTAAAAAGTGAAAAATAAAAACTTTTTACAAAAAAAAACCAACCGCATTTAAAAAAAAACACAAAAATCGTGAAAAATTACTTTAATTTCGGAAGTCGGTGACAAAAAACGAAAATTGAAAAGCAAAGACACCCAAAGTGTTTTTTTTGGAAGTCGGTTGTTTTTTTTTTTTTGTAAATAGTTTTTATATTGAATATTTTCAGATGCAGATGCTTTTGTGCATAAGGTCTTTGAGGCTCTTAGACATAATTGGTGACGATAATAATATTCTTGTGTTGTCGATCTATATTCTTGCATCGCTCTGAAGCTACTAGCGAACAACGTTTCGCGATTCAGCTGAATACATAAACGCACCCTACCTCTGTTATGTCCGCATAACACCCCGCACCAATTTACTGCATTCAATTTTTTTATTACACCGTTATGAAACTAGTCAGTTGGCGGCACTTACATCACATATTTTAGAGGAAGTATAATTAATTAAACACAAATCTAATATATCAAGTAGGAATGCGGAAAATGTGGGAATGCGCGTGCAGGGACTCGCCATGGACGCCACGGCCGCCAGCCGCCAGCCGCCATCTATTGAGCCAGTATTTTTTAATGAGCTCGGTACCTAAATGTTTCATTAGCTAGTGAGACTGTCAAAAATAAAATATTTCGTTACTGATATCATTAAACCACAAATTATAAGAATACTTGACTTAACACCAGAATTTCATTAATAATTATATTATTTATGTTAGTTTAATACTAATGTATTTTACATAGAAACGATACGGAAGAAATGCTCTAAATGATGGTGAAATCCGCACTTTAATCCATCGCGTTGTTTAGAAGATCTAACCTCCAAGATCGGTCACAGAGACAGACATGGAGAGCGACTTTGCTAAGGTTCCGTACCTCCAAAGGAAAAACGGAACCCTTATAGAATCACTCGTGTGTCTGTCTTTCCGTCTGCCACAGCCAATTTGCTCCGAATCTACTAGACCGTTTGTTAAAATTTGGTACACATATCTGTGTACACATGTCTGTGACCCAAACACGGACATGTAACTTAATTTGAATTTTGAACATGGGGGTCACTTTTGGGGGCCAACTTGAAAATTAAAAAAAAGTTTGCCTGCTGTACCGGGTGACTTATCAAATGAAAGGGCTGGTTGTGAGGATCTCAAATACATTTTTTTATAATTTTAAAATAAATAGAAGAAGAATGGTTCTTTACTCATGGATTACAGGAAAACCTATAAAAATTCTCTAGTCTTAATACAAACTTACATTTGCAGTTGGAATGTATGGAAGTCAGCTTTTCATCTACAATCTTAGGTTTGTTCTTGGGATAAACATCCCAACCAATCAATCCAACTACGGAACCCTTTATTGTGCGTGGTTCGACACGCACTTAGCCTGTTTTTAGGGTTCCGTACCAAAAGGGTAAAACGGGACCCTAATACTAAGACTCCGCTGTTCGTCCGTCCGTCCGTCCGTCTGTCACTAGGCTGTATCTCATGAACCGTGATAGTTAGACAGTTTAAGTTTTCACAGATGGTGTATTTTGGTTGCCGCTATAACAAAAAATACTAAAAAACAATAAAATAAATATTTAACGGGGGCTCCCATACAAAAAACGAGTTTTTGCCGGTTTTAACCGACTTCTTCAAAAACTTCTTCTACTATCTTCTTCTATGTTCGTCTGTATGTTTTTTTTTTTTGTGTACTTATTTTCATTATTTTCGCCAATTATGACCCGACTCTGTTCGAACGGGTATAGCCCCGAGGTGGTCCCATATAAATTTTATTAACTTGACTTGCGTAGTTTTTGAGTTGGCTTCAATAATTACGTAATTTTCCCACTTAGTCTATGTAGACATCTTATTTGTCTTCGTCACTGTTATTTACATAGCAGGTAGTGGTATTCGAATTTGTGTGGGGTAGGTATCACAACTAAAAAGTGAAAAATAAAAACTTTTTGTGTCTTTGCTTTTCAATTTTCGTTTTTTGCCACCGACTTCCGAAATTAAAGTTACTTTTCAGTTTTTTTGTGTTTTTTTGGAGGTCGGTTGTTTTTTTTTTTGTAAAAAGTTTTTATAGATAATGCTACGGAACCCTTCGTGCGCGAGTCCGACTCGCACTTGGCCGGTTATTTGGTCTGAGCTGCTGAATACTTCGGTGGCTGTTCCCTGTTTACTGCAGGAACACCACAACTCGTCCAAACTGCAATCTTAGCCAAACTGTGAAAGGTTAGCAGCTCCTAAGTCACGGTAAGTATGTTACGTGCTAGCCAATAAACCATCTTACCAGCCGTTAACATATTATGGTGACTACATTTCGCAACCTACTATAATAAGGTATCTGAATAAACACATCAGTTGCAGAGAGGCGATATTAGGAAAGTGGTCGCTAATAGGTGCAGCGCCCTTACTAGGCGATGTTTCACAATCCGGGTGAACTATGGTGACCACATTTACACGTAATCTTTTGAGTCTATACAAATACCCCATGTTGATTATGTCTCTAAACTCGGATTTCGTACGAAAAGGATCGTATAGTTCTATGAAGCAAGTTTTTGCCCCAGCTTAAGTACGATAATTAACAATATACTCGTCAATAACGTGGTAATGACACAATAAGTTTGACGCCACTCATTATTCATCACAATAGAAGTAGTACTTCTATTAACCATCTCCCTGCCCGCAGTGTCCGCTGCGGGCACACACGTCCTCTCATTAAGCGAGCTCTATATCGCGCGTTCATCTCTCTCTGTAAAAATTCAGACGTCACGTGACGATCTTTATGAATATTTTCTCGAAGATGATACTGGTGGGTGTTTTAATTGTTGTGTATATACTTGTGTAAATATTCGAGTTAACTATGATCTCGGTAGTTTGCATGGCTAAGCAGCCAGTGGGCGTGGCGAGCGCGCACTGCCCACTGGTGCGCGCACACATGCACACGTGCAGGCACGGTACACGCCGTGCTTGGTGTGCGGAATTTAAAAAAAACTCATGCAAATCAGCTGCTATTTGATGCGAGATAAATTGAAGCTACGCCTACGTCTAAAGTACCGCGCAACAGGGAACCTGCTACGCCGTAGCACCGTAGACCCTCTGTGTTGTCGTAGCAACGAAATCATCACAATATTGATAATTATATTTTCAGGATAACAGTACACAATAATACTTGTACACGGTGGTCAGGAGAACAAGATCTGACCAAGATTATGTCTAGACTTTAAAAGAGACTGCGACCTCTAATTTTATTTCGGCCTTTCTTGTCAGACGTGTCGTCAGATAGGAAAAGACGACATCATTTAGATTATTAAAAAAAAAAAATGTGACTTGTGAAAGCGATTCCGATATCTTATTAACAGAATAAACAATTTCATTTCACTAAACTTACTTGTTGAATTACCGTTATACATTTTGTCCTCCGACTGATTTGTGACAGATACTTAATAAACTAGTTAGTTAGTTAGTTTTCTGTAGCATGTTGGTGGTGCAGTTACGATTGGTAGGATATGTATCCGCAAATGATGCATGCGACAGTGTTGTCATTAGCATGCCAGTAATTCGGTTGCGCTGTGCAGCTCGCGCGGGCGGATGCGGGCATATTGCACAAACTAGTCCCGATATGCAGATGAGCGAACTGTCGAGTATCTGAATCACTCAACAGACTCACATATTAATTATTATGTATATCTTTATTTGCGTTCCATAATATTTAACAAGATCTTTCAATGGCATACCTACTTGACATGATGTCGGTTATTCAATATTGGTAACTGGGACGATATTGTACCTAGTACCTATAGGTAGCAGTTTTAAAGTGCTAGTTAGGACGGAAATATTTGTTCATATATAGTTAAGCTGACATATTGCCTGCATGGTTACTCGGGTCGCTTCTCGGCAAGCCGGCCAGAAGGGCGGGTACCTGGATTTAGCTTTACGAAACAAAAACACAGTATTTTTTCAACTCTATGACAAATTCTGTTTAAAAATATCTGGGTTGCTGAGCTCCCCGAAAATTCTTCTGGAATAACTATAGTACATTACTATCGTTGAAAATAAAAGCAATATTAAAACAAAATATAATTATGTTTATTTAACATAAAATGGCACGATTCGTCTGAGATCAGCTTAAAAATTTATTAAAAACAAGATTAAATTCATCTGAACCCGCCCAGTCCCTCGCCGCTAACAGTGACGGACAAAGTTCGTAAGTTATTGGAAAACGCGCTATTTAAAATTTACTATGCAGTATGCTCATATAAATGGTTTAAAAAAAATTAAATTTGCGAAAATAAATACTTCGTAATCTGAGCCATATCTACAAGTTGTTTTCAAGAATCATCACGAACCGCCTCCCAAGCATATTTATTTATTTATTTATTTATTAATCATAAGCACACCAACAGCACAGTCACTTTCAATTCAAATATTTAACATCTAAAAATAGGCATTTCAGTAACCATGCAAATGACAGGTATGCATGACATTAACATATGAAAATTAAGAGACAAAGGAGAACAATAAAAAGTGTGTTTAGTAGACCTTAATCTAGAACACTACAAATCAAACCAATATCAGCTAGACAGACGAACACTCATCGTATTGTTTAAATAGTGAGCGTCTGTATGAAGCGAAACTCATAGAGAAAATATCAATAGGGTAATCCGTCAAGTTGGACCTGTCATTATATTGCATTGCCATACGTGTGAGGGGGCTATTAAATGTAGTATTCAAGGTGGATGTAGGTAACTCAAAAATACGATGATGACGTTTACTACGTTGGCTAGACCTAAAGTTAAAATAGTTGATCAATTGTGCATCTATGGAACCGTTTATAATTTTATGAAGTATTAGTAAGTCAGAATGGTCACGTCTTTCTTTTAAGCTAATCATATTATAGTGCTTTAACCTGTCATTGTAATCAGGTATAGCTTTTCGAATCCCATTCTTTATACATAAATACCTAACAAAACGGGCTTGAACAGATTCAACATTATTAGTATAAGTTGAATAATAGGGAGACCAAATAGTGGAGCAATATTCCAAGGAGCTCCTTACTAGTGCATTGTAAAGTAAAATAATGCTATTATAATTACGAAAAGGCTTCGACATACGAATTATAAAGCCAAGCATTCTTTTAGCCTTAGTCACTATACTATCTATATGATCACGGAAAGATAGGGATGTATCGAAGAGTACCCCTAGGTCACGGATGACCGACACTCTGCTCAGTACCGAACCATCGATATGATAATCAAATTTAACGAAATTCATTTTATTCGTGAATGTAATAGTCTGGCATTTTTTAACATTAAGCGTCATTCTGTTGTTCAAACACCATTGTTGAAGGACATCAAGATCTCTTTGAAGCTTGGCGCAAACACTCAAGTCCGATATCCTACAGTATATTTTCAAATTATCAGCATAGGCTAAACAATTGCAATTTATTAAATCTAAATGATCATTCAAAAATACCAAAAACAACAAAGGACCCAAATTAGAGCCCTGTGGAACACCAGAGTCAGGGGAAAAAGGTATAGATTCATAACCCGCCAAGGCAACTATTTGAGAACGATTAATTAAATAACTCTCGAACCACCTCAACAGAGAGCCATGAATACCAGCGCAATTTAATTTAATAGAAAGAATTGAGTGATCAACGCGATCGAAGGCTTTTGCAAAATCTGTGTAAACAGCATCAACCTGACCCCTAGCCTCAAAGGCGTCATTAATGAAAGTCGTGTAAATAAGTAAGTTAGACATAGTAGAACGGTTAGACACAAAACCATGTTGCTTCAAACTAATTATATGACGGAGGTGAGAATAAACTACATTGTATATGAGACCCTCGAACATCTTTGCAAATTGTGATATAATAGAGATTGGTCTATAGTTAGCTACGTCATTCATACTACCGGATTTATGTATGGGGATAATGTGAGAGATTTTCCATAAATCGGGAAATGTACCTTCCTTAAGGGATTTATTGTATATTATCTGCAGTGGTATAATAAGAGCATCAATGCAGAGACTAATAAAAATAGGAGGAAGTCCATCCGGACCAGCTCCTTTATTAAGGTCTAACTTTTTGATGCTATTTCTAACATCATTTTCAGTAATGTCAATGGAAGGCATACTGTAGTTAGACGATGAGTAACCTGGAGACAAGTTACCAGGCAGTTGATTAACACCGTAAACAGATGCAAAATAGTCTGCAAATAGATCAGCTACACCACTACCACCCTCAGCAACACGATCACCCCACGAAACTTGAGTAGGGACACCTCTGAAAGATTTTTTTGACTTAGTATAACGCCAAAAAGCTTTTACATTTGTTTTTAATTCGCTCTCAATTCTTTCTATATAATCCCTGAAACAGTTATCCATAGCTCTCCCAGCACGCATCCGTAGGGAAACAAAAGTATCGTAGTCCCTAGGGTTTCTGTACCGTTTGAACCGAGTCCTGTATTTATGCTTTTCTTCAAGAAGTTTTATCAACGAGACCGAGAACCAAACTGGATAACAATTATTCTTAGGTTTACCCTTCGGAGTATATTTATCTATATTTTCCCATAGTATATTATAAAACATCAGAACATAATCATTACAACTCAAATGAGAATAATCCTCCCAATTTATTTTACGTAGATCACGAACACATGCCTCATAGTCTGTTTTAATGAAAATATATTTAGACTGTAAAATATTATAATTTAAATTAGAAATTGAAGTTTTAGTAAGGGCCAATTCTAAAGGCGGATGATGTGTATCTGGTTTACTGATGGGGGGTGCGGAAGAAACGGAAAGACTGGAATTCTCATCCACCAAAATTAGGTCTAGGATAGTATTATTATCATTGCAGACATTATTCATTTGAACACAGCCAGTGATGTTTAGAAAGTCCCTCAACGCCAAAGACTTGGGGTCACTAATTCCTAGAAAGGGATCCTTAGACTGAAGCCATTTCACATTAGGAATATTAAAATCACCAAGAATCAAAGTGGTACAATCTATATAACGCAAGCAAATTTCCTCAGCCCTGGCCAAGAATTGAACAAAGATATGGCAAGGTATATAAGACGGCAAGTAAACAACACAAATATTCATACAGACGCCACCAGCACTTATACATAACCACATATCCTCAACTGAGGTTTGCCACTCAGTTCTATTAACAAAATTATACTTATTACTAATAGCTACCAAAATCCCACCACCATAATTCTTAGAATACAAATCTTTAAACTGTGCACTACGATCACGGCGTACAACAGTATATCTCTGGTCAAAGTATTCAGAGGATGAAAACGAGTCATCCAACCAAGTTTCTGTCAGACATATTATGTCGTAATCAGAACTTAAAATTGACCATAGAATTTCATGTGACTTCGTTTTCATGCCCCTCACATTCTGATAAAATATCGAAATACTATCCATCAGACTAAAAAACAAAAAAGTAAACATGTTATTAGGAACTAAATTAACAATTCAAAAAATTAAATAAAAATTATAATTTTTTTTCCAAACACTGCTCATCTTTTATTAGAATACTACCCGAATTTTCACTTTTGCATACAAAAATTTTACCGTATCGAACCCAGACAAACTTATATGATTTTTCTTTGGCCTTAAGACGTGCAGCAGCATGTAAAGATTTATATGTCGGAGAAAGGTGCTCGGATACATAAACTGGCTCCTTGCAACCGCCATAACCCAAAAGACTTGTGTTCAATTTATCATCAGTGTGAGATTTGTTGTATCTAGTTATCGCAGAATACAATTCGTCGCGACATCTAGGACTACGCAGCTTCACTATTACAGAGCGCGGACGAGACTTGTTGTTGTTCATACTGGCCACTCTAACGCATTTCATTATATCGCAGTCTTTTAGCGCATACGACGCAACATTCGCCATTTGTGTAACGATGGTCGGTAACACTTCATTCTTACTTTCAGGTAAGCCGTGAATTTCCAGGTTCGCCTCACGCGTATTCTGATCAAGTGTGTTTATTTGCGTTTTCAGCTGTGCCGTAGTTTTGAGGATATCGGAGTTCTGTGAACGAAGTTCAGTATTCTCACGTTGCACATCCTTGAGCTCAGTTTTCAAATCATTTACTTGAGAGATGTCAACGGATCCCGATAACTTCAACTCATCAATCTGTTTCTTTAAATCATCCATTTCGAATCTAAGCTCGCTAATCATATTCTTGACCTCTATACGCAATGTATTCCGAATTTCCTCCCGTATAACAAGTCGTATATCACTGACCTTATCATCCTCGCTTTCAGAGCTATTATTAATTGTCTCAGACGCCGATTTATCGGGTTCATGCTGAGATAAACAGCTCGGACAATTCCATTTAGAACGTGCAGTTTTATTGAGCCTTTTAAACGCAGTAGCACTCAGGTTAACGCACAGGTGATGATAGAATTTATCGCAATTGGAACATGATATTTTTTCAATTTGTTTAGCTGATAAACCGCAAGTACCACAGATAGACATTTTCACAATCAATCTCCCAAACAATACTTTATATTTTTAATATTTGACGACTTTCAACCTCCCTAACCAGCCAGATTCTGTAAAGGCTTTAGCACCGTAGACCACATACATACGCTGCGGCAGGTTATACAGAAGACTGAAAAGTATAACCTGTCTTTGTGCTTAGCGTTTGTGGACTGAGACAGTGTTGGGTAACTCGGCACACGTGCTAGCAGAGTTGTAGCTACTCACTTAGATCAAAAGAGTCACTCACTCTTTTTATTTTGATGTGCTAGCATACACCTCACTGGCACAGATTAGCTACACACAGAACATTTGTACTTGTGAGTTTTGAACGAAATGAGTCAGTCGATCGAGTCACTCACTCGTACACGTATTTTGATCATTGATGTCTTCGTTCACTGTTGCTAGCACAAACACACACCACAGAACTCACCGCGCGTGTGTCTACTCTATCGTCGCTACTCACTACACACCACACAGCACACACGCGACTCAGCGAGTCGGCGAGGCACGCGACTCAGTGGCACACTCACACTACTTACAGCACGTTCGTGTTCTCAAGCCACCGCAGCCTTGCCTCATTCGTGGTAGCACAGTGTGCTAGCACACTTTGTAAAAAGAGTGCCTCCCACGATCCTAGTTTTAAAAAGGTGTGCTACCCCATCACTAGACTTGGGCTGTACTGCAGTCTCTGCAACGGTGCCAGATTGACCATCTGTACATTGAGGTGCTGAAGTGTTTATATGAAAACGCTACTATATCAGTCCGACGCGACGCCAGGACCAGACCTCGAAACCTATCCTTCTGCAGCGAGGGGAGAGACAGGGAGACGTTATAAAAACTTAAAAAAACTCAAAACTCAAAGCATTTATTTCAATTAAACCATTCACAGGCACTTTTGAATTGTCAAGGAGTCGGTCAGTCAGAAATATGAAGCTAGTTGCCCATTCCAAAGCGTAGTAGGTACCTATGGAGAAGAGCGGGCAAGAAACTCCATGGACACTCTTTTAAATCAAAATATTGTTACAATATGTGGGTTACATCATTTATGTTGAAATTATACATGTGAGAACAATGTAGAAAGCACGTTAAAAGCATCCGCAATTATTACATAAAACAATTCAAAAATTAAAATAACCCATGGCAGCTAAGAGATGACCAGTCACAACTGACGGCGCCTGTTCACGAACATGACGCATGGATCAGCACCATTCAGCTTAACCATTTTGAAGGGAGATAAATGATCCGACACACGCGCCACCACCAGCGAGACATTTCAGTGAGCATGACATTCCCAGTCGCCAGGGCACATTCAAGTCAATGAAAGACAAATTACCCGGTAAATGGTAGCTCAATAGTACATAGTACTCACACGAAACTGTCCGAAACTGTTCACCGCTGCACTGGAGGATGTCTTCAAGGTTCTAGACTGAAAAGGGGTTGGCAAGAACATCAATGGCTAGTACATCTGCACTCAACTTCGGTTTGCCGACAATATAGTAGTCATGGCTGAGACTATAGAAGACCTCAGTACAATGCTCGATGACCACAGTAGAGCCTCCGAAAGAGTGGGTCTTAAAATGAACATGGACAAATCGAAGGTCATGTCGAATGCCCTCGTCACACCCACCCTCATGAAGATCGGACACTCTACACTCGAGGTTGGAGACGATTACATTTACCTATGACAAACTGTCCAGTTAGGTAGGTCCAACTTCGAGAAAGAAGTCAATCGTTGAATCCGACTCGGCTGGGCGGCGTTTAGGAAACTGCGTACCATCTTCTCGTATCATATACTACAGTGTCTCAAGACAAAAAAATTTGACCAGTGTGTGTTGCCAGTTATGATCTACTGCACTGAAACGTGGTCGCTCACAATGGGCCTCATTAGAAGGCTGAAAGTCACCCAAATGGCAATGGAGAGAGCTATGCTCAGAGTTTCCCGTTTGATCGAATCAGAAATGAAGAGATCTGTAGGAGAACAAAGGTAACCAACATAGCCTGTATTGCCAAACTTAAGCGGCAGAGGGCAGGGCACATTTCTCGTAGAACAGATGGCCGATGTGGCCGAAAGGTTCTGGACCGCGTACCAGTAGGCGTAGCGTTGGGAGGCTCCCCACAAGGTGGACAAATGACCTATTGAAGGCTGCGGGAATCCGCTGGATGCGAGAAGCACAGAACCGGTCGAAGTAGCAGTGCTTGGGGGAGACCTTTGTCCAGCAGTGGACGTCTTTATGCTGAAATGATGAAATAAATACGTCAAAACAAACCATTATGATATGTTTAGTGTTTAGTTTACTAGTATATCTGCATTGTACCTAAAAAAAACAAATATTACATATTTTGACTTTGGCGTCGATGAAACCGCAAAAAACATCGGCGGCGGCGGCGTGGTGGAAATCAAGGCCTTCAATTGGATACCCATATTATAAATAATTGAAGTTTATTTTTATTTTTCCTATTTGAAAATGGAGCCATACTGCAGCCATGTTGATTTTTTAGAACTTGTCTTGCCTATGTCATTCGGGATGATGTAAGGATTCTAACGATACCCTATACATCCAAATCCGTTCAGGCATTTTAAAGTTATGGTGGAATAAAGAAACTGACATACATACATACTCGTACATACATACATGAACCCTGAAAACATTACACTCCATTTTGGGCAGTCGTGTAAAAAGTTCGTTCCATTTTTAAATAACACGACAGAAATGATTTTATGTACTTAGTAATTTATTTGGCCGCTAAACACAACAGTTATGGATTTTCATAGTAACATTGCTGGCCGCATATTTACTTGTTTTTGACCAATACAACAGTTCGCAAAATGTCATATGTATTCTGTAAACGCCACATTGTAAAACGTCACATTAGCAAAATGCATTATGCTAAAAATTATGATTGTCTTTTATAATTTACTAGCTGATGCCCGCGACTTCGCCCGCATGGATGTCGGTTATTATATACCAAAACCTTAATCGAGAACCACTCTATCCATTGGTGAACACAGCATGAAAGTAGTTTTTGAGTTTATCGCGTACAGGACGACAGACAGAGGCGGCGGAGGACTTTGTTTTATTTTATAATAATATGTAAGGATTATTTTTATCACCTTGATTTTACATTCTGTGATTACTTTAACTCACACTGATATAGTATGATTGTCTAAAATTATAAA
This sequence comes from Lithophane leautieri, assembly GCA_949152455.1. Taxonomy (NCBI): domain Eukaryota; kingdom Metazoa; phylum Arthropoda; class Insecta; order Lepidoptera; family Noctuidae; genus Lithophane; species Lithophane leautieri. The sequence goes on along the minus strand of OX424463.1, from coordinate 334,013 downwards.
TATTTAAAGTATGGGTAATAGTAATAATGGTAATAGTGGGGCGTTATTAAAAAAAATTATGGTCCCTTCATTCAAGATGGTGGCTCGCGCCCAAGTCGAAAACTTGGAGCTTTATTAAGCATCCATACGTAAGCATCATAATTATGTCAAAACCGTTTCTACTTCACCTTTTTTAGAGCAAAAGGCTTTTTCTATGCATGTGCTCGAAAAGAGCGTTTTCAAAGCAGCCAAATCGTACGGAAAGTGCCAGTTTTTCGCACTAGTGCTTTTTGTTTTTTAGGGTTCCGTACCCAAAAGGTAACTAAGGACCCTATTACTAAGGCTCCGCTGTCTGTCTGTGTGTCCTTTTGTCACCAGGCTGTATCTCATGAACCGTGATACTTAGACAGTTGTTCACAGATGATGTATTTCTGTTGCCGCTATAACAACAAATATTAAAAAACAGAATAAAACAAATATTTAAGGGGGCTCCCATACAACAAACGTGATTTTGCCGTTTTTATAGATAACGGTACGGAACCCTTCGTGCGCGAGTCCCACTCGCCCACGGCTAGTTTTTACTTTTCAGTCATTCCTAACTGAGCAAGAATTTTTAAGCTAGTGTATAATTATTTATTTATTATTTTTTGTACTTCACTGTGTAATAGTAAGGCGTAATATTTTAAAATTATTTTTAATTATAAGTTGTGTTGATTTGCTTGCCTACGTGGTAAAATATGGCTGAACTCTAATATTTTTGTCATCAATTGCTGTTACCCATATTTGGAAAATAAATTATCTTTATCTTTATCATCAATAGTATCGTATGTATCATCAATAGTTTTCTCAGCGCTTTTGGTACTTGAGGTTAGGTTATTGCAATTTTCTTAAGGATCTCTAATATTTTTTTATATAAACTTTAGCATACTAGCTGCGCCCCTCGGTTTCACCCTCGTAAGTCTCGACCCCGTGGAAATATCGGGAAAAAAAAAATTCTATGCCCTATTTCAGGTCATGGTCTACCCCTGTGCCCATCGAAATCCGTTCAACCGTTTTAGCGTGAAAGCGTAACAAACAAACAAACTCACTTTCGCATTCATAATATTAGTTAGGATGTTGCTTCCTGATAATTATTTTGCTCTCTATTGGTGAAAAATGGTCGATCCGGTAGTTTCGGAGCCTATTCGGTAAAACAAACAAAAAAAAAATATCTTTCTTCTTTATAACATTAGTATATGATTCTTTGTAACTAATCATATTTCATACATTTGTATATACCTAGATAGATACCTACATTGAAGTATCGCCTCGGAGTTAGTGCTCGTGTAATGATACCTACATAAACTGATTATTTAAAGAGGTATAAATATGTACCTAGGTGCAGCGCACTTGGCTATTTAATTTTATGAGCTATTCATAATGAAAGCTCATTAGGAACAAATATTTTTATTATTTGGCGCGTATGCGCGGTATTCCTGAGTGAAACGCGCTCATACATTGTGTGCCAGTGTGTTTATGTAAAGTGGGTCACCGGTCGCTGACGGTGCCTCGTAATTAGGAGCTCGTTGTAAAAGAACAACTAATTAGTAGTGTGTAGAGCAGTGGAGCGCGAAGGACCTCACACCCGCGCGCCCCCGACCCCGACCTTGTGGCGGCGGTGGTTGCCACCACTAGTCACTATCGTCCTTCGACTAGATACTCATTATTGTGTTGAAGCTGATAAACTTCGGAGTATTGATTCGGAGTCTAATAAGAATAATTGGTGGCTCCACCTTTCTTGTAGCTGACAACTGTTCCGTCATATACCTACATAATGGCGGCAATGATGGTCTTCATAATAGAGAGTTTTGTGACACTGTCACGTCAAACAGTGCAGATGCAGTGTTCTTAGGAAACAAACATACACGACTCAAATTCTGAAATTACATGTTTCTTTGAAAATAACCGTCATACTTTGCAGCCGATGTGTCATTACCATAGTTATAAGAAATGATAACAACTTACAGGTAATTTGAAAAGAACGAGATGCGAAAACACGCCGAGCATCCCGACGAGATGTGTAACACATCTCGTCGGGATGCTCGGCGTGTTCTCGGTGTCAATAAAACAGTGTAGCAAGCAACAGTTGCTTGCTACACTGTTTTATTGACACCGTTTAAACATGATCATATACGATCAATATAAATCTAGTCTCCGACCGAAACACGATTTTCAGCCGAAACCGAAACCGACATTGCTCCTCATCTAGTTTCGGCCTAAACCGAAAATTATTAATTAATTGGCATTATTTTCGTCGCTACAAATAATTTGATTAAGTTGTTGATTTGGCAATTATCAGATTCTTTTATACAAAGAAAAAAAAAACTTTTTAACTTTAACAGATTTTGTATGAAAAAGTGTCAAAATTTCAAAATGACGATTGCAAAATTGCCCTTACTTAAGGGGGAATTTGCAGGTCAGGTTGTATATTGATCTAAATATGATATGCGGCCGTACCACATATGGATTTACAGAATTATAATCATTACAACCAGCAATACAACTCCTTAAACTCATGTAAGTGTATTGAATGACTATTTCATGAAATCATGACATTTGGCACTTATATGAACTTAGAAAGTTGTATTGCTGATTCTAATGTTTATAATTCTGTAAACCCATATTTGTTACGGCCGCTAATAATATTTAGATCAACGTACAACCTAACACTGACCTGCAAATTGCAAAAAACGTAAGAAAATTTGAATTTCGCTGGCTACCTTGGCGCATCCACCTTAAATATAATAAATAAGGGTCTTAGCATCTCCTAAGACCCTTATTTCTGCTGCCCCTATTTTGCTCACAACCACAACTTCAGTTTTGTTGTACGTGGCTTTGAATCCAATCTGGCTAATGGTCGGCAAAACAACACTAACAAAAGGTAGCACCGCCTGCCACACCAGGAGACCAACAGCTGTAGATGGTAGCACTGGTAGCTAAGTAGTACCTACCTATATGTTGATATTTCTATTGGTCTCCGTCGCACTGCTGCGACTGCTGCGAGGATGCGTTTGACAAATGTGCGCGCTCACAGCGGCCCGCACTGCTTCCCGCCGACACTTTGTTTGACATCTTTCTAACGGCGCGCATTACTTACCGTCATAACTCTCTCCCCCGTCCCCGCCGCCCCGCCGCGTCCCGCACTCCGGCGCTCTAATTAATGAGCGACGCACAACAACATCACTAACTTATTACTCGCTGTCCTTAACTTTTTGATACACACCAGTATATCTCTCTGACATGTCTTTATTCCATAAATCGGTCGGAGTAACTTTGATCCTCCTCGTGAATGAATAAATGGATGTTGTCACAACCATCACGAGTTACTTCACAACTGTTTCGCCAACGTATCGCCAATAATTTAATTTTATTTTATTAAATAGGAACAACAAACAGCTACACTATACAATATTACAAACAGAAAAAATAATGTAGCCCACAACGCTGTTCACAGATCACCACTAATAAATAAAACCTTAAAGTCTCTAGGAGGTGAACCGTTCATGCATGACAGTTACACTAATACCTACTCGTATTATAAAAATAAGTAAAAAAAACAAAAAAAAAAGTATTTTAAAAACAACACCAAACAATTAATCTGAGAATTCAAGCGTCTCATACAAAATTCTACGAAACCTATTCAAAGAGCATGTAAATATCTATGTGTTCGAATACGTCATTTTAGGTTGCTGCCATTCGCCGAACTGCTGAACGTAGACCAGTGTTAGATCGGCAGGTACCTACTGCAAAGAGTTTGCGTGGACGCACCTGCCGTTTCAGACAGTTCTGGGGACTTCATAGCACAATACATTATTTAAATCTATACAGTCAAAATTGCCATTAACAATATTATTCAATGTCATTGCTTCTAAATTGTTTACGTCTAGAGCTGAGCGTCAAAAGCTTGTATTTACAGAGCACCTGATCATACTGTAGATAAGTTTAGTGACATCTGTAGTGCATTGCACGAAGAAATCTACGTTGGACGTTTTCTATCATGTCAGTGTGTTTGCCATAGTTCCAACTGGATATGGCATATTCGAGCTGGGAACAGACTAGGGTTTTATACAGGCAGAAGTACGAAGAGTGGATCCCATTATAAATCCATAAATCTTATAAGCTTTATTAAGAATTGGTTCGATATGCAAATCCAAGCAGAGTTTTGAGTCGAGCAATATTATGCCAAGATCACGAACCGAGTTTACTTTATTTAATAAATAACGTCATGTAAATGTCCACGTGACTTGTAGCAAGAACCATAAATAGGTAACCAGTGAAGTGCGGATATCTGGGGGCACGGTAGTGGCGCCAAAACGAGTCAAAAACATAAGTAGGTGCCCTGCCTACCTTTTCTCGAATTTTCCGTCGTGTTTTCAAACCCTCATAGTTTCGGCCAGGATAATGCTAAAGAGTTCAAATTCTCAGGATAAAATGTTTTTAGCAGACTTTTAAAACCCAAAAAGTCTTCGGATTTTATTAATGAAAAATAATAAATGATTTTATTTCTGAAAGTAGGTTTGTACAAACACTTTTACACGTCAATCACATTTTTTTAACTAGATGAGGTCGGCGTTTCCTTTCTGACTACTCTGAGAAGAAAGGCCGAAACAAACTCAGAGGTCACTGTCTATTTAAAGTCCAGACATAATCTTGGTCAGATCATGTGAAGACCATGTAGATTGGTGTCTGAAATGGACTTTTGAGGTAAGAACCACACAGACTGAGTGGACCTGTCCAGTCAGTGCACGCATTTGTCAGTAATCGTGCAGCTCAACTCCAAATTTAAGGAGCTCAACGACTCGACGATCTATACCAAAGAAAGATTTGGATAGGCCGCCTATAGTACTCAAACTGCCAGATAATTAAAAAATATGATCCACATAGTCCTCAAATTCACAATAATTAAAATAATAATAATATTATACTTCACAAAGTAAATATTCATATCACTGTATATTTGTATAATAAAATAAAAAGTTACTAAAAATAACAAAATTCAATAAGTAAAAAAATTTGAGAAATTGGAGCAGCTCAATCCCAAGCCTTTTTGTCCTCAATGTCTTTTTGGCACAACTTTTATACTTATAATACTTACGTCGATTTCTTCACTGACTATGATGACTCACTCACTCACTCACTCACTCATCAAACCCCCTACTAGGGCACTTTCCGAAGTCCTATAAAGCTGAAAGGTAAGTATGCGGGCTGGGATTTGCACACAAACAACAACTTTCATCCTCCAAACCCCTTACTTATTTTTATGATATGTATTTTCTGGTGTGATATAAAGTATATAAAATAAATAAAATAAGCCTTTATTGCTGTAACATTACATTTTACATTTTTCTTAATTCTATTTAATAATTTAACTTTAGCTAATCATACCGGTAACCGGTTTTTCCTTTAGGTACAGCTTAATTGTCCTTCGACAAAGGCCTCCTCGAAAGCCTTCCATTTTGTCCTGTCCTGTGCAGTGCGTGTCCATTCTGGACCAGCCAGCGGGGTCTTAAAGTTGAGAAGACGACATGAAAAAGCATGTCGTCTTCCCAACGTTAAGGCCCCGTTCACACGGCAATTACACCGCACGTTTTTTCAAGGGTAAATCTTACCGAATACATAGTGGCACATACATTGAGAATAGAACCGTTCTTGTTCGTACTGCAAAACAACGTACACAGCATTACGTTTATCGAATACTCAAACGAATAGACGACGTGTTGCCACGCCGAGCGCTGGATGCAGAGTCCAGCATCCAGCGCTCGGCGAGACAACACGTCGTGTTCTGGTTTGCGACTGGTCAATCGTCATCCTGAGGATGCCTCGTTGAGAGGTGAAACACGTGTCGATTTCTTACAGGGTATTTTATGACTCTTGAGGAATAGTTAGCGGAATAGGTTACTTAATATATCTAAGTACGTCTATTGTATTTTATAATGGATTTCCGCAAAGTTTCGCCTGAATCAATTAACTACTTAACTCCGTCTCTGAGCTTGAAATATTAACTTACTAAATAAATACATATCTACTGAGTGATTTATTAACGAAAATATACTTATGTATTTATCTGCAGTAAAGCTTTCTTTCCTTATTCCTTAGTGGATGTAATCTCACTTCAGCGGCGAGACACAAAAGAGCGATCTACTTTGTATTCGTTTCCGACGTGGCGCGATGACGGCGCTTTTATCTCGTGCCAGTCGCCGCGTGATTAAACTGTTGTCAAATGAAATAGCCGCTTCAGATAAAAGTAACATTAGATCACTGGTCTGGACGGAGGGTATACCTCGGGAATTTCACCTTGAAGAGTTCTGCAAACATCACTTCGAACAATGTGATTATGTATGAATCCGCGATGATTTGTTTAGTTGTGAGTTGTGACTTATTGTGTTGTGTGCGGTCTATACCAGGTCAATATTAAACAAATAATTAAACGTCGTGTGATTTTTTACCATAGGTAACTGTCACCCTGCATCTTGCCTAAAAATGATTACCTACCTACATAGCTGGCATCATTATAATTATAAAAATCAAAATATCAATGCATAATTCGCTTAAAATGTACCAAATGCTGGGATACACGCCTCTTCTCTTCGAGAGGGAGTGGGCTGTAAGTGTAAGTAAACTACCACGCAGGCCCAGTGTGGGTTGGTTCTTAGATGTAACCATAGATATAAGAAATAAAATGTAACATCTTCGAAATTTTGGTTCTAGGACATGCTGGTTTCCTCACAATATTTTCCTTCACTGCTTGAGAGCAGTGGGGATGAAATTATTTACACAAATTAAGGTGCCTGTCTGGGTTCGAACTCACGATTTACAACTTGTTAGTCGGCGCTGTTACAAACGGGCCAACAAAGCGCCTTAAAACATTCTTAGGCTGTTGTTTGCCACCTCACCGCTTCCTAGTGTTTTCGCTGAAAGTAGTGTACCTTCTACTTTAGTGTGTATAGCACCTACGTCACACCTCGATTCTTTAAAGCTTGCAAAAGAATAAAGCCCGATTTACACGGTGTAGGTTTATTGCCTGTGGCAGTGTGGCATATCATAAAATTGAAGCAATCATTTACTGGCACCGTTTATACAACACGTACAATTGTTGCACGATACAGGCAAGTTAGTTTCCGTTCAAAACTAGTATACCTACGGTATGGTACGTCCGCTATGGTATACTGGTGTTTAGACGAGTCAAACTTGCATGCAATAAAACAGAAGTTGCATGCAACTATTGAATGGCAAAACTTGCATTAAATTTTTGTAATGCCATTTTATGGAAATCACACGCGTGTAAGTAAACCCTTGCACGCAATTCTTGAATGGCAATACTTATTATTATTGAACGTGCTTTATGGCATGCAATTATTGCTCTTGAACGTTCCAGAAACTTGCACAGTATAAATAAAATTAACTCTATAAAGAACTTGAGGTCACCTCTAAACAAGGGCTTTCCTCACAAATAGCTACAAGTAGGTATTAAACACATAACTAGGAGCTGTTCACATACTAGATATCGCTTTGTTTCCGTGCTCGCATATTAAAAAGCGTGAATACGATACTCTGCGGCAGTGAATCTAGTCACAGAAGTCATTATAGTACACACACATGAAACAAGAGCGTTGTATTAGTAGCTCTTAATCAGTCTCTAAGTGACATTATTGTATAACTGTGCCAGTGTATGTTAACTGTCCGTCTATGAAGAGCTTTAGCTGTTGTAACGAGCCGTGCGTGCAACAAGCGTCCCATTCACACCGCACGCGCAGTCGGGAAGTCGCTACGAGCGCACCGAGCGAACCGAGCGCGGAGTGCATGCAGCGTACGGCTGCGTGCGTAACAACGCTGACAATACTCACATAGTTTATATTTAAGCGCGCGAAGGATTTATGCGACGCAAGAGATTTATCAAGCGCCGCCTGCGCACGTGTCCCGCTCCTGTGATACTCGCTAGCTGTACACAACACATGTCACAGCACCATACCAACTGTTCCACTACGTATTCGTACAACACCGATGTTGTATCGCCAAGGGAGTGCAACTGTTCCAATCCGAGGTTGATTTAACACAAAGGCGAGCAGCAACTGGTTTTAGAACAAAGAATAGGAATTTATGTAGACCACTTGAAACGTTGTACCGGTACTATTGTTCTAAACAACAGAAGGACAATAATAAATGTCAAGTCAAACCACAGACGTTATTACGTCTGTGGATAGGGAATATGCATGTACTTTTTTAATATTTTTATTCGATAGTTTACATTGCCAAATAATAGTTAAAAAAAAAATGACGCCAAGAAAGCAATTTAAGGTACTTAATTTTTTTTTTTAAATATCCAACCGACCCGGGCTCTTTAAACGCTCCATTTGGCGCGCTTGGTGTGGTGACGTCACATTCAATGAAAACAAACAAACAAGTATCAAGTCAATGTCAAACACTCCTACAAAACACATTGACATTTTGATTGTTGTCACAGATTGTTACGTCACATCCGCTCTGCCAATAGCGTCGCTTTTCAAGTATGTCAATTTTCCAGTGTCTCAGCACCTTAAAAAAATTAATTTCTCGTTCAAAAACAAAATATTATTCAAAAATATTGATGGAGGCATAATTCTGAAGTATAGTAAATTACTGTCGCGGCCTGCAATAAGGGAATTGATGGACGATCGTGAAAATGAGGGCCGAGGCGAAGCCGAGGCACTCATGCGTGAGTCCATCAATTCCTGATTGCGGCCAAGGCTTGTATAGTACTTTTATCAAACAACGCGCGGAAATTCAAACTGAGTGAATTAAATACAAATTCCAGAATCAATGACGAATAACTATCATTTTTCATGCGCCAATATGTTAATTTGTTTCTTCTTTGATCTATTTGCAAACCAACTCGAAATTTAAATAAAATCTTTGATAAGTAACCTCCTTGGTTGCCGTGTGTTAAAGTAAAAAGTTCGTTCCATTTTTAAATAACACGACAGATATGAGTTTTCATAGTAATTTATTTGGCCGCTAAACACGCCAGAAATGGATTTTCATAGTAACTTTGCTGGCCGCATCGTCACTTGTTTTTCACCAGTACAGCAATTTTGATTTATCTCGAAGAAGGTTGTCAAAATAATGCTCGAATTTCCAAGCATGTTTAAGAAAATACAGTTTATAAAAAAAAATACTTGACCCTTATTTGAATCGCATGCATATTCCCTATTAGGGACGTCTTGTTCCGGCTATTTTTCACATCCGAAGTTCCGGCTGCTTTTCGCATCCGAAGTTCCGGCTAATCCGGTATCTGACAAGCTCCGTGTCGGGTACCTATTTTACCCGCGTGGCCACGACAAGCAACCTACGGGTCGTGCACGAACATCCACCGACTGTCAACACCCCTGACGTCAGCAGCATGGCACACCCGCTGAGTCATCGCCGCACCACGCTGAGTGCGCTTATACTCCCGAGGAAATTGAGAAGATTGTGACCATAAACCTTCCCACCCCTTTCTCGTATTTTTATAAATATAGTTACATATTTTATGTTGACTGAGGTTATGAGGTCTTATTTTTACCCCACGTAAACCCCACCCGTCACACACTGACATGGCGAGTCAGCGGTGGTGGACTGCGATGGACTGAGTTGATGATTGATCATGATCACACATCCACACCTACATTTACGGCCATTTAAAAGTTAGCAATCAAGTTTCTTGCCTTTACATAGAGGTGTGCTTGATATTGAACGTTAAACACTCGAGACTGGGTGCCGATTCTCTTGTCACAAAACTCTCTAAACTAGACTAAAAATCACTGAAATTTAGTTTATTACGGTCAAACGACAATTTCCCATTCTGAAATAGATTATAATGACAAAACTTACTATATTTTAGTTTGACAGCACTAAGATGGCACTGAGTTATTAATTTAGCGCTCAGACCAACAAAAAAAGAAAGACGGAGCACTACGAGTACATCAAACGTGTAGCCAGAAAACTATGCTCCTGCAAGTAAACACACAGGCTCACGCACACACCTACACAAAAACTATGCTCATCGCTCCTAGTACGTCACGAGTCGTCGTCTAGTAAACTTCAATAAAAAAAATAGAATTATGCCTTCTTGTGTAGTGAAAACTTGTAAAAACAATAGCAAATCACATAAAAAGTCTCACGGAATCACTTTAAACATGTAAGTACTTCAAATAACATCGTTTCTTAATTTAGTTAACTATGAATTTTAGGTTACTTGGAACAAAAACCTGAAAGAATGAACGAACGAAAACAGTGACATTTAAAGTGCGAGGGCTGCCATAATATGATTTGAAATTTCCTCGTTCGAAATTTTTTAGTTCGAGTAATTATATGCCTGTTTTTTTAATGTATTTAATATTTTAGATTTCCAAGTAATATTGAAAATAAAAGTAAATGGATAGTAGCTATAAGAAATAGTCGGAATGATCCAGAATGGCTGCCATCGAAAACGTGCGTGGTTTGTTCCGATCATTTTGATAATAATGACCTTTATTCAACTAATCGTGGACTTCGCCGTGTGATCAAAAGCGGATATCCTAAAAAGGTATATAAAATTTAAAAAACAAAAATGAGATTTTATCAAAACAGTAATTAAACACCTTACCTTACGTACCTTTGTACTCATATTATAATTATGTTGTATCTCTATGTATTTTACTGTGTGTACATAAATAATAAAATATAAATAAATAAATAAACACGAGACAGTATTTTTTATTTTATTTTAGTTAGTTTCTCAGCTTAGTCTAGCTAATTTAAATACTACTGCCCAAATTTAATTTTTTAGATGTTATTTCCATCGTCCTACGTAAATGCTGAAAAATCAGTTTCACAAAGTTCTGGCTGTACGTTTGTTCAAGTATGTACTAATTCTTCATTTATCTTCCTAAGGTTTTAATCAAAAGCTGCCATTACTCATGTAATTTTTTTTGTAGGACTTACCAGACTTATCTTATGCAGCCATTGACGATAGGGCTGTATGTAAATGCACTTTGTACTTAATTGTTATTTTATTTTATTTTGCGATGTAAAAAAAATGGTTTTGTTTCGGAATCCTTCCTAACAATTGAGGTACTCGTAGAATACCATACTCAACAATATCTTACTCGTACAAAATATTGTACGAGTAAGATATTGTGGGATAATAATCCTACCCAAAATATTATTCCCCAAATTATAGGGAAAAACTTTAACAAATGACAACCCTTTTTACACACCCATAGATAAAAAGGTGGCTTCACTTTTGGTGTTCGTAATGCTCCGTCTTTCTTTTTTTGTTGGTCTGAGATTTAGTGAAAATCCTATTCTGAATTTGACGATTTAACCAAAAATTTTGTTCTCTAACTAAATCTGACTATTTTTAATCGCGATTAAAAATGTGTGGAATAAAATTACATGTCATGAACTACAATTCAAAGCAATGCCTCGACTTCAGTTGCAAAACAGTACTGTATCTTTTTTTTTATTTTCTTTTGCTTGTATCTCGCAAAATGGTGTGTCCTATCGCAAATAGTGAAAATTTCGACCCCCTTTATGAAGTCCATAAACCCCTATTACTCAACAGGTTCGTTGTTTTTTGCCTTATTTTCCATACAAAAATTCAAAAATTTCTTAAGAAACACGTCGAGGCTGCCGTAACTGTGCGTAACTGCGTACCTGGCTCAAAAAAAAACTTGGGTTAGGGAAATCAAGTAGGTACCAAGTGGAGGCGCGATTGTCAAATTCGATATTAGTTGTGTCAAAATAATTTTTAAATTTAGAGAATTTATTTGGCAGAAAAGCTCCAAGATTCTCATAGCCAAAAGTAAGGAATTTTAGTGATAGTTTAGTTAGTTTAGTTCGGTGTACAAGAGAATTGGCACCACTGACTAACGATTTTAAATGGACTGTGCTGTACAGCAGTCTGGAGTGTCGCACACGTGAGTTTATCCATTTGTAACTGTACGTACTGCAGGTAGTACACCACTCAAATGAACGCATGCGTCGCACTCTGATCACATGCTCCGCGACTCAATACTGTGACAAAATGATCTAGTGCGTACACCACAGCAACCAACAGATTTACAACGGTGATTATTAGCCGCAATAAATCCATAGCGGGGAGATTTGAGTTTGAAGTGTCTGTCCGGCAGTTATACTACAATAAACATATCAGCAGCGTCGCGGTCGCTCGCGTCGGCCGCGTCGGTCGCTGGCGCGGGGCTGAGAACGCGGGGCAGCGAGCGCGGTGCGGGCGGGCCGCTCACTTTGTGTCGCTCTCCGACGTTTCCTCCATTTAAATTAATTTATTTGCTCACGAGCGGCGCCGGCGCAATGCAATAAGAAGTCTCGGGGCGAAGGAGGTGGGGGTGTCAGGAGTGTGGGGAAGGGGGGGGTGCTCGTAAACATGTCAGTGGCGAGATGTATTGGCGACCGGCACGCCTGCTACCAGCACTCCAAACGCGACACTACTCAGCACAGCCACACTAATACACACCGGCGCTACTACCCACTACACCGCTACATGCACTCAGTAGAAACCTTTCATACTTTTAAAAGACAATAAAAACCAACTTGGTGAGAATTTCAATTAAAGTTCTTGCAGAAGTATGAATGGGGACACAGCATCTGTGCACGTACACGACCGTAGCAACAAAACGTTCCAGCGAGCAGCCGTGACATCAAGATAAACGACTGATCAGATTCCATTAAACAGTACTTACGGTGACAAAACCGACGCGGACGGAATTAGGTGCATAGTGAATAATGTGTGCGAGTGGGCGTTTAACGATCACCGCATATCTCAATAGGCGCAGCGGATAGCCAAATCTGTACAACGCGACAACGCGCTCCGCAACAAAACGCGCATTCTTCGGCGGATTTATTGTGCGTTATTTGTAGGCGGGCTGCGGACCGCTCGATTTAGTCCCGGATTAAAACACAAAGGTAAATGTCGCGTCTTATATATTGAGTGTTGCATTTACGTGCGCCGTGACTCCGCGCGCTGTAAATCACCGCCACCGCCGCGCCGGCCGCGCCAAGCCCCTGTGGCCCCCCCGTCTCCTCCGTGCTCGTATCGCTGATGATTATGAAAATGAGATCGATTGTTTCTTAAAAGGTAACGCGTATAGATTATGTGTGCGCTGGTGGAGCCGGTGTGTGCAGAAAGAGGGGCGCACAAAAACGGTGCTACCATGTTCCTGTCAAAAAAAATCATCTATATCAATACGTCAAAGGAGAATGCCCTCAAATAATTATATGGCAAGCCAAAAAGTCCGCTGTCACAACTAAAGCTAGTGTATTTGGAGGAGAATTCAATGCTCTTCCTATGTTGTTAATTATTTTTTACATGGATTCCCGCAATTCGTATTTATTTACCATTTACCTACTTTATATTTTGAGGTTAAGTTCGAGAAAGTGACTGACTCGAAATGGTAGATTTGGTGCCTGATAAGGTGGTAGTATAGGTCGCTATTAATTCTTGATTTGGCGCTAGTTTCCTGATGGATGATTATACAATACATCACTCATAGCCAATAATAATTCTTGTTGTCAGTTTTTTTATATAATGATAATGAATACTTATCAATAATCATGTAAGTACTCGCAGTATGTGCAGCTGGTGGTCTGAATAGGTAATCAATTAGTACTGTGTTTGATATTCCTAATATCTTAAAATCTTAACATAACAGCAGTCCTGTTTTCCCAGAAGAGTAAGGCAGAGTTGTATTTACTATAGTACACCCACTTCTCGAACTTGAAATGTTAGTTAATAATGTAATAATGTTGTTAGTACCTAATTAGGTACTTATCATCAAAAATGAAAAATGTAGTTAAGATTAATTAATTAATCATATATATTCACTACCAAGACAGAGGAAATAAATGTATAAATAAAACAATAGGCAGGACGACTGGGTGGCACTCGGGAACGCCTTGCAAAACGTAGCATGGACTTTCCACATCCAAAGCACACATCACTCCACATTGTGACCAAATATTGGTTCACGTATCAGTTCGGAATCTAAGGGAGTTTTTCTTGTATCAATGTGAAACATTCGCAACATTATGAATAGGTAGGTACTACCAAGATTGATCTGAAACCATAAAAACTGTTTTTGAATCCTTGAATTGAACGAATAGACACTTTTTTTTTTGATGGTGTAAAATCATTAAATGACTTCTCCTGCTCTGGGCGGAGCAGAAGGGCGTGTCAGACTTTTACTGACTAAAACCCACCCGTGTTCCTTCAGTTGCCTGTTGCCAAGGTCCCGGTATCCCTTTCGGACTTTCCCGCAACCCTGGCAGGGGCACGAATAGCCCCGGAAGTGGGTTGGTACTTTAGAAGCTAACTATAATGTAAATGCTTCTACTAGGTGAGGTAATACTGGCGTCGGCGTCGGTGCCATCTATGATGTTAAAACACGATCATAGCCGCGGATATAATTTCTATGTAAATATTCTAAATTGTTCTAACAATACAAGTGAACAGTTTATACATCAGCGATGCTGACTTGCTGGCCGATGTCTTACTCTAGATGGAGGCATCGCTAAGGATTATCACACAAAGACTACGTTATGAAAAAGCACCTGAACCCCCGTTTTTGTTAATAAGTATTATAATTATACATATTCCAAAATAATAATTTAAATTATTACGACGCAACGCGTGACCTAATGATTTTTTTTACACAAATAAAAATATATTTTATCCTTATATTAAATGATTAAATCAAATCGGTATATAATTGTTTTCATCATTTTAATGTAGCAACATTCGGAAATGAAGTGTAATGTCAGTGACATAAGCGGAAAATACGTACCACAAAAGTAAAAAAATACTTTTATTTTTGGTGTCCAAACCGGGAATCGTTTTCAAAAGCACAACGTAAATCTGATTAAAAAAAATAGGAGTAATTTTATGAACTACATTTGGTTGTGACACTCTAGCTCCCATATTGGCACGGCCCTGTGGCATCCTCTTTTAAAAACCGGCCAAGTGCGTGGATCACGCATAATGAAGGGTTCCGTGGTTGGGATTTTATCCCAAGAACAAACTTTTAACGTAGTAGAAAAACATGCTCTCCCATACATTCCAACTGCAAATGTAAGTTGGTCGACTATTACTCGTTAACTTGGAAGCCGACCCCAACACGGTTGGGAAAAGGCTAGGCAGATGATTTTGACTCGTTAACTTGTAAAGCATATTTAGCTGTGATAGTTTTCCTTTTAAATTCGTTATACTGCCGTGATTTTTTTCACTTAGGTTTGAACCAACCATTTAGCTGGCAGGCACTTAACTCTAACAAAAATTAGCACCTTGGGCATGGCCCATATGTGACCCAGTTGGTAAAAGTTGCCGTACAAAAACCAAATTAGTTTTAAATTATAGCGCTCTCTCTATCCCACTTTTGATTTTATACAAAAATAATATTAAAAGTCAGTAGGAGAACACGTAAAAAAAATAGAAAAGTTTTGATATAACATATTTTTGAATGTACAAAAACCGCATTTTTTACTTTATTGTAGTTGGCTTACAGTCAAATAAATATCGTAACACACGTCCAAAAACTCTGCGCAGTCAGCTTTAGATAGGCCATCCACGAAGATGCGCCCCACTCTGCTCCGCTCCGTACTGTACAGCAATCCCGGTGAGGGTATAGTATTGTTGTGTTCGCGCAGTATTCATCAGTTATGATCCAGCCTGTCCCATCTCGCTCTCCTCCCCCCCAGCGGTGCCCTAAGCCGAGGTTCGTACCCCACAAGGGGTTCCCTTAGCGAGAAGTCGCCTCGTTTATAATTAGTATTATGCCCTGGGTGGCGGCTTTAAGTTAGCTTAAGGCAGCCGCAGGACAGCCCGGTTTAAGTAGTCACGACCTTAGAGCACCTCAGAGGTCAATTAAGAAATACCATTTCGTCTGTGCTGAATAAATGTATTTTCTTTCTTTCATTTCCAAAAAAAAAGTTCAGTATTCAACCCCCTCTCGCAGTCCTCCATCATTTTGTCGTAGCGATCTGTGCGTTTGCAGAGTTTTTACCATTCGTTTTTTTACTATAGTGGCGTGCTTAATGGACTTCTTTTGCTTTTTGATAAGGATTTTGTTAAAATGGAAATACTTGTTGTTAATACTTGTGTAGCCTGTGACCGATCTGTGTTATGTCGCAGAAAATACAGTCTAACTGAAGCTTTTCTCGAAAGTTACCGGGATCACGCCGGATTATTACTACAAGAAATAATGCCCCGTCAGGTAAGTTACGATTATTTTATTTTAACTTTTAAGTTTAGTAGGCAGTTTTCTACTGAATAGATAAGTTGGTGGCACTCTACACAATAGCATCAACGAACAGTGTGTTTTATGTCTGGTCCAAACCTTTTTTTTAATACTACTTAAACCTAAAGACTTCAAAAAAGATGTGCCCACGCATTTCAGCTTTTAGCTTCTAGTTCAGACGCGAGCGCAGCCGCTGACATAGCCAGTACTTTAATTATTTTGTAATTGTTATACCAGATTCCATTTATTGGCTCAAGCTCAATTTGCCATGCATACTAGGGCAAGCCTGGATAGTGGTGTATATAATCAATCTGCCTAACTCTTTCCCAACAAGTTGGGGTCGGCTTCCAGTCTAACCGGATGCATCTGGATATCAGTACTTTACATGGAGCGATTGCCTATCTGACCTCCACAACCCAGTAACTGGGTAATACGATACCCCTTGGTAAGGCTGGTTTTCAGACTTTCGGGCTTCTGACGACCCGTAACGACTGTCAAAGATCCATGAATGACAGCCGGGACCAACGGCTTAAAGTGCATTCCGAGGCACGGAAGAGTCTCGGTATGTAAGGATGGTCACCCATCCACGGACCATCCTAGGTAAGCGTAGTTTAACCTGATGGATTGACCGGTGTGGCTGTTATTACTTAGCCAAGAGCCATCTTACTGTACATCATACATAAGACAATATAAAATATACACCTGCTGCCTTTTTGAACTATGTGACCATACCCTTCGATTTAGATCATGTTGAATAAAACTAAAATAATAATAATGAATTTTGTTTTTTTATCCCCTAATTCCCTAATTTACAAGCTACCTTCATGATAATAATATTATTATATAAATGTGAGAGCAAAGTCGTCCTCTAGGTGAACTATAAACTCTGCAAATAGAACCATCATTTCTGTACGGCTCCGGCGTGGGTATGGTTTTTATACTTCACTTTGTAGCTAGTCAGTCTATAAGTATTCACTTTTTTTTTTACCATAATTTACAATCCCAACAGTAATGCGACACATACCATTGCAAACTATACATATTTCTCTGTACATCCAGCCCTTTGTAATTTCTGTACGCCGCGCCGTAGGTATGGTTTTCATACTTTGATGGGCCATGACCTTTCCAAACGGATCCCTGAACCCAAAAATGGTTTCCACAAACTCTTAATAATTTTAAACGACCTTTGCAACGACACCCTACCGCATGGGATAGACGAGAAAAAATAAAACCATCCCCACTATTAGGGGTAGGGGAGGTACCCTAAAATATTTTTTGTTAATGATTTTGTTTTACTCACCACTTTTGTAGGCGTGATTTTTATGTATACCCATACCAAATTAAATCTTTCTAGTACTAAGAGTCTCTGAGGTAAGCCGCGGACAGACAGACAGATAGACAGACGGACATGGCGAAACTATAAGGATTTCTTGTTGACTATGGAACCCTAAAAAGATTAATAAGATGCAAAGACCTTGCAATGCCTTTAACGCCGTCAGCCACGATATTCTCCTTTCTATTCTCTCTCATCTTATGGTTTCGTCTGAGGCTCTGGAATGGTTCTCTTCTTATCTTCGGGGACGTCAGCAGTCGGTTCGCGTTGATGAGAGCTCTTCGAGTTGGCGCGACCTTTTTTTTTTTTTTTTTTGAGGGTGGGAAATCATCCAATGACTTCTCCCGCTCTGGGCGGAGCGGAAGGGCGTGTCAGACTTTTACTGACTAAAACCCACCCGTGTTCCTTCATTTGCCTGTTGCCAAGGTCCCGGTATCCCTTTCGGACTTTCCCGCAACCCTGGCAGGCATCGGTCCTTTTGGACCCCGTCATTTTTGCTGACATCTCTTTGAGGCGCGCGTGGAACACGACGCGCCATCGACCCGGGCCTGGTCCTTATCGGACGGCGAGCTGCCCGTTGCTCGCCGTCCGCAAGCCCGCGCCTATGGTGGCCGGAAATCCGCCTGGAGAGTTGGCGCGACCTGGATGCTGGTGTTCCACAAGGCGGTATTCTTTCTCCATTGTTATTTTCCATCTTCATTAATTTCATAACTCACTGTCTTCGGTGTTCGTATCATCTTTATGCCGATGATCTTCAATTATATACAGCTGAGCGGGTTGAAGGTTTATCAGACGCTGTAGCGGATTTAAACCGAGATTTAGATGCCACCAGAAGGTGGTCTGATAGTTTTGGGGTGTCAGTAAATTCCTCAAAGTGTCAGGCCATTGTAATCGGGAGCTCACGCATGATGAGTAAGGTGACGCTTACTTCTCTTCCTCCTCTAATTTTCAATCGCACTGTCATCCCCATTACCTCTACTGTGAAGGATCTCGGTTGCATCTGGACTCGACACTTTGCTGGCAACGCCAGGTCTCTAGTGCTAGTCAAAGGGTCAGCGGTACTCTTCGATCCCTGTATCGTCTGAGGAACTTTTTGCCCGCTAAGACGAAGACTATGCTTGTGCAGACTTTAATTTTCCCCTTCATCGACTATGATGATGTGTGCTACTTTGACTTGAATGCAGTTTTGCTGGATAAGCTTGACAGACTACTCAACAACTGTATCCGGTTCATATTCAACCTGAGGAAATATGATCATGTGTCGAGCTATAGGTCTGAGCTCAAATGGATGTCCATTCGCCAAAGACGAAGTTTGCGTGCTTTGACCACGCGTTTCTCCGGTAAATGTATCATAAGTTTATAGCTTCTTATTCTGTAAAAACTGTCTTATCTATGCATTATGATATAATATTATATTATTATTATTATTTTTTTTTCTCTTTGTTCTTCACAGTCAGAGCACCTGCCATCTAATCTCTTCACCACCCTTGGTTGACTGGTAGAGAATGCCTAAGGCATTAAGTCCGCCTTTGTACCTCTTTTTTGAGTGCGAAAAGTTTAAATAAATAAATAAATAAAGACGCTTCGCACGGTACGCTCACTCGGTCAATTATGTTTGTTTGACTTTCCTAAAATGCTTACCGATTTGGCCGACAGACGACTTACAAACACCAAAAATGCAAACCAATGCACAAGAGCTCGGTGTCGTTCAAATAACTACCTACGGCACGAGATAAAAATGTGCTTAAAAACTACTTTTACTATTCTATTTAGGGCTATCTCTTTCTGTAGTGACAATGTTCGCTGCAGGGAAGCTATAAATAACCGCTGCTCCGCCTATCATGTCCTCTGACGAATGTCCTCGCAGTTCCGAGCCCGCGCCGCGCCTGTCTTGCCCGAGTTTCTTCCGGAATGCTACGGATCGGAAATACTTACAAAGACAATGGTGCCGATTCTGTTGTTCACAAACTAAACTTAATTTAAGTTCAGTGCATCCTTTCTATTTCATTAATAAAAGGACAGAAGATAAATTTTTGCTTAGTCCTGTCAATTAATCGGCGCCTGACGTAAATGGACGTAATTTTAGTAGGCAAGTTTTTAATCACGTCTAAACTTGTATGGAGTAGTGACAGGCGGTGATAAATTTGACGGGACTAAACTAAAATGTATCTTCTGTCCTTTTCTTAATGAAATAGAAAGAAAAAGATGCACTAAACTCACATTATTTTTAAACGACCTTTCCAACGATACCCTACACCATGGGATTGACGAGAGAAAAAAAAGCCGTAACCAATGAAAGCGTAGGGTAGAAAAAAAAATCGGAAAAAATATTTTTCCCCATTTTTTTTCTACCCTACTCGTAAATTGGTACGGTTTTTTTGGAAGCCGGTTGTTTTTTTTTGCAAAATAGTTTTTAGAGTTCCGTAGTCAACAAGGAACCCAGGTTATAGTTTCGCCATGTCCTTCGGTCCGCGGCTTAGCTCAGAGACTGTTGGTACTAGAAAGCTGTTATTTGGTATGAATATAAATATAAATCACGCCAACAAAGTGGTAAAAAAAATCGTTTTTTCTTTTCGCTTAAAGTTACATAAAGTTCCGATGGATTTTTTTCTCGTCGATCCCATGGTGTGGGGTATCGTTTAAAAATAATGTGAAATTGTGAAAACCATTTTTGGATTTAGGGATCCGTTTGTGAAATATTAAGCTTTAAAGTTAGATTTTTATTGGAGTCAAGTGTCCCCCCCCCCCCC
Organism: Lithophane leautieri; assembly: GCA_949152455.1. NCBI lineage: Eukaryota > Metazoa > Arthropoda > Insecta > Lepidoptera > Noctuidae > Lithophane > Lithophane leautieri. The sequence goes on along the minus strand of OX424463.1, from coordinate 313,665 downwards.
TGCCAGCTAAATGGTTGGTTTTGGATATGTGAAAAAAATCACGGCAGTACCTAGTATATACAACGAAATTCAAAGAAAAACTATCACCGGTACGTAGGCTCCACAAATTACCGTGTAAGAATCGACCAACTTAAATTTGCAGTTGCAAAAACATGTAAAACAACATACAGAATGTATGGGAGAACAAGTTTTTCAACTACAATGTTAAGTTTGTTTGATAAATTCATCCCAACTACGGAACCCTTCATTGTGCGTGGTTCGACATGCACTTGGCCGGTTATTATGGATATGAAACTTATGCCTAAAAATGATTCTGATTTACAAAATTATGAATTTTGAATGTATGCTAGAGTGTATTTTCTGCGAGATGAAGTTTATGCTATCCATCGGATATGATATGCAAAATAAAGATAATCCAATAGTCCTAAAGAAGTTATTGTGACCAAAATAAAGATAATCCAATAGTCCTAAAGAAGTTATTGTGACCAAACATTCCGATTCCTAAGTCTTGTATAGCTTTCGTTACAGAAGTATGCTTATTTGCTAAACGAACAGACAGACAGTTACTTTCGAATTTATAATCCATACTTACTATACTTACTAATAGTATAAATTCGAAAGTATCTCTGTCTGTCTGTATGTTACCTTTTCACGCCTAAACCACTGAACGGATTTCGATATGATTTGGCAAAGAGATAGATGGCATCCCGGGGAAGGACATTGAAGGACATAGGCTACTTTTTATCGACATACAACGCGGGCGAAGCCACGGGCGGAAGCTAGTAATGAAAGAAATAATATCTATTTCTCCAAGCAAATATGAGCTTTAAATTAAATTAAAGAAAAAGTCTTCAATTCTGTTGTTTTTTGTCTAAAAGTCAATATTTGGCAGAGACTCAAGTATTAAATGTATAGGTACAAGAAGTACAATAACGTTGGGTACGGCTCATTTCTGTTAAGGTCTTGTAGAGAAAGATTAATTGCAGGTTTGAATGGACCTGCCCCGATAGACAGCTTGCATCACTGGAGCTCCTGATCTGTGGGACATCTGTGTAGGTCATATATACCTACTAGCCACCGCGAGACAGTTTCGTGCACGTTATTTCTAGCCTAGCCTAGGTACCTACCTGCGTTCACAGAACCTGCTTATGAATTACTCATCTTAGATCACACAAATTATGTTAAAGGAAAGCGCGCTGTTGCCTTGCGACTGTTCGGCTGTGCCTATTAACACGGGCACGTAGCAACTGTATGTGGAGTCATAAAGAGGTGGTAGTTGACTATTAAGTCGATCGACTCGAGGGTCTGTCTCGTGGCTTAACCCTCGGCTTAACACCTCGACATAATCCGAACAGTGTCGCGCGTGCACCACTACACACAGCTACACATCTGGCTGCTAATCCTCCCGGATTACCACTCGGCTCCGGGCACCGACGCGCACGCGCCGCCATCTGCAGCTCACTGAACAAACACGACACTTGACGATTGTTTACGTTGCCACTCGAACTCGGATTAGTAGATGTAATCCGTGCGATGCTCATAGTTCTTGTCGAAGATTATGAGGAGAGCGACAAGCGTGTGTGAGCCGGGATCTTCAATGAGTAAGTAAGTGATTGGTACAGGATCTCTTCGAAATGGTTGCAATCATTTAATTGTCGTTTGTTTCACGGAGCATGTGCTGTCATAGCTATGGTTTATTGATTTCTTTAAAGCTCTCACAAACAGGCGCGACCTCGCGGGCGGAACAAGGGTAGAGCCCGCCTGTCGCACGCGTGATGTCGCGCCAGTTTGTACGAGCTTTTATAAACACTTTCACGTTTATCACGCATTGTTTCGTAGAAGCAACGCGAAAAATTTAGACTTGCTCTTTGTCATTAGGCATTCATGCCCTCTACTGACTTATTGTAAATAGACTTGGATTCTAATAATATTGTAGTTTGACACCCAGTATTCTAGTCTTTTTTATATGATAGTCGGGTAGAATAGAATACTCTTTATTATAATATGTACACCATAAAAAATACAGATACAAATGTAGAAAATTTAACATAGGGTGACACAATGGTACCTACTTAGGTAGGACTTGCTCAGCCAACAATACCTAAACTGCTTCAAAAGATTCATAATAAATTATAAAATTAGTATACAGGAAATATATATCTTCATCCACGAATTAGGGGATTGTGAATTAAAGGGATCTACCTAGTTTTTAAACAAACGATAAACAGCAATAGTGTAGGTGTAGAAAGCGCATATGAAATGACTGAAATGTTAATGTGGCCAATGTGTAACCTATTGTGCAAGCGAGGCTAGCGCTGTGTCATTGTGTGTGTCTGTTCAGGAGAACTTGCTATGTGTGTGCTGATGTGCGCGTGTAGGGTGAATGTGAAATGTAAACGTGTCGTGAGCTCGTGAGTGACGCGCGTGATGAATTTATACGCGAAATGAAGTGAGAGGCGACCTCGGTGCGCCGCGCCGCGGTGAGAGAGGGGGAGGGGGGGCGAGGGGGCGAGCACCCCAACGCTGCCTTTACAGTTTCATTAACCGTGAAAATTACATTACTCGTATCACTGGCGACCTGCTTTATATCAAATTGCTCGCGCGAATCTGTTGTGAAGCAATCGCACGATCAATGTTCTCCTTATTCGAAGAGGCCCGGTCTTTGTGTTTTTTTTATTACTAATAGAATCCGTTAACTACTGAGAAGATCACTTAAAAGCCTATCAATTTCTGATCCCTAGAAATTTCTCTAGGTCGGAGAAAATAAGTGCATGTGCAATATTTAACCACAAGCACATAACATAAATAGAGACGTTTTTTAGGGTTCCGTATCTGAAAAAGAAAAAGCGGAACCCATATAGGATCACTCGTATGGCTGTCTGTCTGTCCGTCTCCAATTTGCTCCGAATCCAATGGAACGATTAAGTTCTCAGTTTCCTGACCTTGTAGACTCGTGAAACTTTTTTGTCTGTACTCTGTAGAATACAACAATTGCAAAAATAAGACAATATTTGCTGGACATTGATTTCGACACCTAAGCAGGCGCCCGTAGTCTCACTGGTCATGTCAGTTGGTACATGTATGTATTTCTGTGACCCAAACACGGACGTGTATCGTGTAACGTAAATAAATGGGGGTCACTTTTAGGGGGCAAATCAGAAAATAAAAAATAAAGGTTTTGCTAACTGTACCATATCAAATGAAAGGACTTTCAAGTAACTAAGTATTTAAGAAAATTTATGAAAATTTACAGCATCACTCCGAAACTACTGAGCCAAATTTGAAAAAAATACGGAAAATTGTTCTATAATTATAGATTACAGGAAAACCTATAAGAAGTCTGTGGTTTTAAAATAACATGATGCTATGAAATATGCATTCCATATTATCATAGGAATGCATACATTTGCAAATATTCAAACTATGATCACCAGAAGTGATTATAACTATTCAAAGGTTCCAGGTCAATCCTACGAAACATCGCCACAACTTTTTTCACACAGCGATTTGGAATGAACCGTCATAGTAGATATTATATTAAAATGCCTATCTAATGACACAATAACAACCACACCTAGTGGTTGTTATTGGTGCTTAGACCAGCTTCCACACATTCTTGCCGATTCCCCTTTCTCAATATTGTGCGTACAAACTTACATTTGCAGTTGGAACGTATGTGAGAACATGTTTTTCAACTAAGTAAGTTTGTTCTTGGGATGAATTCATCCCAACTACGGAACCCTTTAATGTGCGTGGTCCGACACGCACATGGCCGGTTTTTTTCGTTCTACATTTTAATATTCGCTGGTTTTTTATGCGTTGCATATAATTAATAAATTGTGCGCGAATCGGTTCAAGGAATCGTGTCGATGTCATTAGTGCATGATATTTCTTGCGGGCTGTATCAATACACCATCATGCCTTAAACGCGACATGTAAGAAACGTAATTATATCGCGGAGATAGCAACAGCGCAGCCTCCGGCTCCGCCCCCCGCCTCCTGCGCCTCCTGCATCGCGACTGCCTCCGCGCGCCGGCGCCGTGTACTATAGAAAAGGGTAGGGTGCACACCTTCTTAAAATGAGCATCGTGCGAGGCACTTTTTCACAAAGTGTACTAGCATAGCACACTGTGCTACCACGAATAAAGGCGAGGCTGCGGTGGCTTGTGAGCACGAACGTGCTGTTGCTATGAATGTGTCAGTGAGTCGCGAGACTCGCCGACTCGGCGAGTCGCCGCGCGCGTGTGTGCTGTGTGGTGTATAATTGGGAATCAAACGAGCTTACCTTTCTTTAGAGATAAACGAGTCTTGATTCTAATTTTACGAACGGCGATCTGAAATATAATTAACACTTTCGCGGACCCTGAATGAGACACAATTGAAGTTTTAATGTTATTACGTCTATGAGCGTTTACAGTCCGCGAAAGTGTTAAGTTTAACACAGTAGTATTTCTTACACACACGTGTAACATCGCGATTTAGGGGTATTAATTTTTTCCCCTGATCTCATATTATCCAAAACTAAATAGTGGAATGAGTTATATATTTAAGTGGGGGAGATGTATATTAATTAACTAAGGTGTGCACTTGGTGAGCCGATGGTTCTAGTGTAAAATAATTTGAAGTTAATTAATTCATGTTGTCTACATTGTTTAATGTGGTACCTGACCTTGTTCATGTTGTAACCACAAGCCATCAAGCCTTTTTCCGACAGTATTATACTAGTATTATATTATAATCTTGACCCACAGACTCACAGTAGGAAGATGGTAGCTTTGCTAGTCGAGCGCGGAATGGAAGGCCGGTACCTACTAATTCAACGTCAAACGTCAGACGTCAAATGGTGAATTGGTGATTGAATATGAAACAAATGGTTTCATACCAACGAGACATCTTGCTGAATTATTCAACACATCATTATTAACCGTTCATCGTGCACTCAACACTGAACTGGCTTGCATAATCGAAGACCAGGCTTTAATTGGGACAAATCAACATCTACTTGACTGTATCGAAAATAATGGGAGTTATTACAAAATATTAACCGTAATAAAAAATGCTTACATTATTTTTTAACAATAATATGAGGGATTAAAATTTGAGGTTTAGCTTCAATCTTCTTTTCGTAAAGAAAACGAATAGGTACTTTAGCTAAGTATAACGTCAATACTTACCAATTTACTAAAACCAAAATAAAATTTAAAATACATAATGTAATTGTTTTTTGATTTATTTATTTATTAAAACTTTATGCACAAGTAAAAAAAACTACTGTACAACGCCTACTAAATGCCTGACGCATTTTCTACCAGTCAACCTTATGTATCGATTTATGTATTTTGTTTCTCTTCTACTCTTACACACGTTTTCTACATCTCTTTTATCTACTTTCCCACCACAGGTATGCCGGAAGAGATTTCTTTAGAAATAAGCATTGCCTTTGTACGTATTTTTCTGTTCCTTTCTTCTTGTCTGTATATATATGTATAAGATATCTTAATCAAGATCCGATGTCCGTAAATAAACTCAACTGCGTTTCTGTAATTAAAGTTTTATTGTTTTACAAAAGATTGTTTTCTATAGTAAGTACTTACTGCTTTACAAAATATTACTTTACCTGTAATTAAAGAAACAACATTCAAAGCTTTTAGTTTCACGAATATCGTCTCCTTTATCCTTCAGGTATTTTATTTAACAATAAAGTTTTTTTCTCTTCAAATCACAATGACGTGCCCAATACTGTCATTAGTGTCAAGTCTTATTCACCTCAGTCAGTCATTCATTCCTATCTTCATAGAATCTATCCAATCGGTCATTCCGCTAATCATTCGCGCTTTTATGAGCGCAGGTAAATTCAAATTAAGGAAATGATAGGTTTATAAGTAGGTAATCATTTCCTTACATCCCCCCTTTCGGGGAGATAATTGTATCACAACATGAAATGCCTTCTAAACTATCGTCTCCAAATGAAGGAGCTGGGACTAGTTTGGTAATGTGGAAGAGATTTGATTCTGATTTTCTATGTCCTGTATTTATTCTGTATATTGAGTTTGACAGTTTTTCTATTATTTCATAAGGTCCAATCTTCAACTCGTCCAGTTTTTTCTGTTTAATTTATTGCCATTTTCTGCAAATACCATGTCTCCTACTTTAAACTCATAATATTTTCTATTTCTATCATATAGTTTTTTATTGTAGTTGTGTGATTTTATACTGTTTTTCAGTGCCAAATTTCTATCTCTCAATAATTCATTTTCTGTTCTTTCTTTTTTAATTCATTTGGTGTAAATGTAATATGTTTTCCTTGTAATAAGTACACAGGTGCAAAGCCTGTAACAGTGTGCTCTGTTTCATTGTACTTTTCCATGCATTTTTGTGCTATCGTCGTCCATGCTATTTTTTTATTTTCCTCGTTTAGTTTGCACCTTATTTTATTGATCAAGGTTTGGTTAAGTCTTTCATTAATCCTATTTGAAAAAGGTGCATTTACTGATGTGAAAACAATCGGAATATTTTTTTCCTCTAGGAATAAGTACTTTAAAATCTTTTGAATTTATTCCTGGGTACTGATCTGATAAGATCATACCAATACTATTTTCTTCTGTGACATTTTTGACAAGTTTTATAAAGTCATTTGAATTCTGTGTTTTTGAATTGACAATGTATGCATATCTAGTAAAATGATCCACTAAGAGGTGCATGTACTTCTTTGTAGATCTTGAGCCCCCAAAACCACCAATTGTGTTAATGGACATTATTTCAAAGGGTTGTATGGCTGGTCCTAGATGAGACATTAGCCCAAATTTATCCTGACCTCTTGATTTGTTCATAATGCAAATTTAACATTGTTTACACATTTTCTTTATATTTTGTCTTAAATTTTTAGCTGTGTAGTATGGTGTAATTTTATTTTTCATTTGTGTAATTCCAATGTGACAGTATTCTTTATGTATTTTTTTGATGAAACTTAGACTAAAGTCTTCTGATAAAACAATTTTTTCTTTATTCTTGATTTTCTTGTAGTATATGGAGTGCTTTGATATTAATTAATTTTTTTCCTTTTGTACATCCTCGTTATTTTCTTGATCACCAATGATATCCTCCAGTTTTATCCAATTGACCACTTTCAACTGGGTCAATATCAACAAAGAGCATTTTTTATCAATTTTGGTGGCGAAATTTTTTCTTCTGTTTTCGTGAAAAATAAGGACTTGATATGAGAGTAGAAAGTCCAAGCTAGAAGGATCTTCAAGAGGTCTGAGAATATCTCGATAACTTTTTGAGATATTTTAGTTCAAAGTCTAGTGTGGCCACCAAAATTGAAAATTGCCCACCAAAATCGAAAGTGCCCACCAAAATTGAAAATCAGTGGCACCAAAATTGGATTTCTCTGTCACAAACCTCAATCTCACTAAGTAATAAAGCTCAATGTAACCAATCTCACAAATTCTCGGGATTTATCAATAACTTACATCGGTTAATAAAACTCTCTATTGTTAAAAACACTAAAATCAAAAAAACATTAATATTTTTGTTGTTAACAAATTACTTGTCAACAACTAACTACAAAAGTTTCCCAAACAAAACTAAGAAATAAATAGTATATTATACAAATAGTGAATAAAGAACGGATTTAAAGCGCGGGCCATAGATGAATCACGAGCAAGTGAAGGATTCTAATGACTGCAAAATAAAATTATTTACCCTCATAAACACCAAACATTATGAAATATATATAATATGGAATATAGAAAATCAAATATAAATATGAAAATATGAATACATAAATAACAAAATAATTTAATAATAACGAAAATACTTCTACTTATTAATTTCATAATAATTACCTAGATTATTCTTATTCAATACATAAAATTAAAATAACTAATATACTATACCTATTTATACTATCCTAATAATATATTACCTACATAATTAAACACATCTAATAATTTATAATAATATTACATTTCTGCTTAGCCCTCTTCCTCTCTCCTAATTTTGCTGTGCCCGACAGGGTCCATATCGATCTTTTATTTACTGTACCATCTATGTAACTTATGGAATGCAATAAAAATTGAGTATTGAGTATTGAGTATTGACTGAATCACGACCGTAGGGAGTGATTCATGATGATTGAATCACGAGCATAGCGAGTGATTCAAGTGTTAGAATCATGAGCGACGCGAGTGGTTCATGGCCCTCAATATAAATCCGTTTTATTCAAGAGTTGCATGCTATACTTTATACCATGACTACGAGAAAAACTAAGTTGCAACTTCGAGTATGTTGTTATGTCAATGTTATGCCTTGTTTTTATAGTACACCGTAGCATAGAATACATACTCCATAATGTCGATGACTTCTTTTTCTTCGACAACTCATTAAAATAAGTTAGAAAAACAGACTCTGAAAATGTGCCAGAAGCTTGATTAACATTTGCAAAACTCATCGTAGGCTTGATGTAAACTAGCAGTGATTTGTTGGGTAGCAAGTTTGCTACTATATCGGCCGCCCTCTCTTTCTTAAACTCAGGTATTAACACAAATCTTCTTCATCACTTGAATGCATTTTCAATCGATTTATTATTAAATAATACTAAACTTTGTGTTCGCACAGCTTACAGTATTGAAAATAGCGCCAATTTAGTAATGACAGCAAAGAACACAAAATAGTTTTTATTCTAATACTAAACTTCTTGTAGAAAATGTCGAAGAATCAAATCGAAGTATTATCGGAGTAGTAACGGAGTAATCGGAGTATCGAGTATTTTTTCGCAAGAAGCTTGTATAGCATTGAGATGGAGGTCGAATTTATTGGTGTGTTCTGAATTCAAACACCAAAACGAGTGATTATAAGTGCTTTTTATTCTCTGTTTTCAGTGAATAAAAGAAGCTTTTTAGAGGGGAAATGGTATAAATATAATTATCTCTCCCTTTCTCTTTTTCGTAGTGTTTCAGCCTGTTCGGGATTGCTCTTTATTCTTCCTTTTCTTCTTCTTTCTGCTATTCTGTTTTTAAGCAGCCTCTCTTCCCTGGTCTGTTTTGGCATTCTAAAAAGCAACAAATTAAAAATATATTAATAATAAACTTGATAATTAGTATGCCACCCTTATAATAAATTATGAATAGGTCTTAGGTACTTACTGCCAAGTATATAACATTTAGTTTGTTAATCAAATTTGCAACGTAAAAACTGGCAATATAGGTACAAACAATACATAAACAGTGCATATTTAAAATTTTGTGGCTCGTTCTCAATTTTAGTGGCATGAAACCGCCACCAAAGCCACCAAAATTGAGCCACCAAAATTGGAACCAGGCATAAAAAAATCTTTAAAAATAGGGGTTTTAAGTTACAATTAAATTAATATCACTGATTTATGCGTAACCCAAATCACTACCTATAACGTGTAGCTTACTATTAAAACACTTTAAAATCAACAGCAAATCGATCCACCAAAAATGGAACAATTCTTGTCCCCCTAGCCACCCAAGATGATACTTACCTTTTTGGCGGGAAATCACAGCGCTAATCACACACCTGTTACGTGCAAGTGTAAGCGCACGACTGAGACATGCGAAATAATAAAACGCGATTGGACGCACACGCACGAAACTTTATGTTATAGTAAGTTGAACAAATACCACCAAAATTTTGATTTTTGCTTGGACAAACTTTGATCGAGTATCCTGTGCTTTTAAATTAGATTTTCTAATATGGTTTAATTGTTTTTAGATAATGTGTCTTATGTATATACTAACGATATTGATTATTTTTTATTGTACCTTAAATTGTTACTTTGGTGAACGCAATTATATCAAAAACTGGAGCTGGGACAAGCCACCCAACTTGAATTTTAAGGCGATTTTTTTTCCCCTTATGATTTTCATACACTTATATTTTAAAAAAATGTGGCCCTAATTGAACCAAGTTACGTAGTACACCATAAAAAAAATTAAGAAATATCCTATCATTTAACACCTCGAATCTCAACGTGGACACGTATAATTTGCCGCTGGGATATTCACCCAACTGTTCTTCTTCATTTTCATGTGCTTCTAATAAAGGATTTCTGCTTAGACAGTCAGCTTCAAGATTATTTTTTCCTGGTGAATATTTTATCTCAAAGTCATATTGAGAAAGGTAATAAGTCAAGTCTCCGAGTTCTTCGTCTGTTCTCGATTTAATGTTCATTTTTTCCAAAGGTTTATGATCAGAAAATACTGTATATCGTTTACCTATGAGCCAGTGTTGCCAATATTTAACTGCTTCTTTTATTGCTAGGCATTCTAAATAAATGGCTATTTCCTTTTCTGTACTTCATTTAGTTTCTTGGAAAAATATGCAACTGGTTTTTCTTTGGTGTTTTGTTGTCTCTGTTTCAATACTGCTCCTACTCCTTGTATACTTGCATCTGTATAAATTAGTATAGGTAAGTCTGGGTCAAATATCTCTAATATAGGTTGGGAACATAGTAGTTCTTTCATTTTTTCAAAGAATTTTTGACATTCTTCTGTCCAAATGAATTTTTGATTCTTCCTTAGTAAGTTGTGAAGTGGATCCAATGTTATTGCAATATTTGGTACATATTCGTTATAAAAATTTATTTTTCCCAAGAACTGTCTCACATTTTTTTGATTTTGTGGCACTGGGAATTTTTTTATTGATATTAAATTATCTTTTATTGGGCGTACTGAATTGTTATGAATAATGTGCCCTAAATATTTCACTGAATCCGATGCGAATGTGCATTTAGAAAATTTCAGTCCTAAGCCTTCTTTCTTTATTGCTTCTAATAATTTTGTTAAATGGCTTATGTGTTCGGGAAAGGATTTTGAAAAAAGCAATATATCATCTATGTAATTTACCGAAAGTCCGTGTTTTCTCATAATATTACTCGATATTCTTTGAAATATTGCTGGAGATGTTTTTAGTCCAAAAGGTAAACATGTCCACTGAAAATGGCTGTCTTGTGTTACAAAAGCTGTTTTTCTTCTGTCTTCAATTCGTAATAAATAAATAAATAAAAATAAAAATAAAAATCATTTATTTTCAGGCGTCGGCGGCCCATAGCGTGTTAGTAATCAGTACAAACTTAAAAACTATGTTAGTAGTAACACTTACAACACACATGAGTACAACAATAAAAACACAAATACACAATAAAAACACAAATACACACTAAAAATACAGCCAAGATAAGAGGAGGAAGATTCATCAAGTCCCATGTCTGACATGCAGTTTGATAAATCTATCCATTGTAGGCCCATCTAGCCTTTCTGCAAACACCCTCAGAATGCTATTGCTGCTTCCCCTCAATCTACGTATCACTGATGCCACTTTTTTGCGCATGATCGCGAAATAATCATCAGTGCGCGCATCCGCAAACATCCCTGACGCACTACAGTAAGGTGGAAGCCTCAACAGCGCCCTGAAGGCGTTATTATATTGAATGCGCAGTGCGCTGTCTGCTTTTTGGGTATGATTAGCCCACAGACTGCTGGTGTAAAATATTTGACAAAACGCATTAAAATGGTATGGACCAGAATGCAGAATTTAAATCCAATATAGAAAAATATTTGCTGTTTCTTGTTTTTACCATCAGATCTTCAATTAGCGGGAAAGGTTGTGACTGTGGAATAACAAGTTTATTCAAATCGCGAAAGTCTATAAAAAGTCTTGATTTTCTATTGTCTTCTTTTTTGTATGCCAACGTTACCGGAGCAGCAAATGGACTGTATGATTCCTCAATGAGATTTTTCTCCAATAACTTTGATACTTGACTCTCTATTTCTTTCTTATCCTCAATATTGGATCTATAAGGTCTTTTACTGCAATATTTATCGACCATTAAATCAAATCTGGCTTCATAATCCCTGACAGTTCCAATATCATACTTGTCTTTTGCAAAGATCGATTTGTATTTTTCAATAAATTTATCTATGTCTGCTTCTTGTTTATATTCGAGCTGGTTTATTGAAATTTTAAATTTGGTTTCATCAACGTGTTCATTAAAGTTCACTGTAAACTTGTCACACATTTTTGTTTCTTTTTTTTTTCTCTTTCCATTTCTGCATTTCTACTTGTTTCTTGTATTTTTTGTGTAATTTCTAGCTTTTCATTTTGGATCAATTTAATTTTTTTTATCATATCCAATCCAATTAAAAAGTCGTAGTTGAAATTGTTCTTGTTAATTACAAACACATTCACTTCTTCTTCTAATTCAAAGATTTTTATTTTCAATATTACTATTCCATTTGTTTTTTTCACACCATTAATCGTAGTTAACTTCACAGTCTGTGCATTATTTATTTCTTCATCTTTTAATTTCAGCAAATTTGAATTAATAAATGAGATATTTGAACCGGAATCATATATTCCGAATGCATCCAATGTGTTATTTAATGTTAATTTGACTTTGATTAATGGTGGCACTACTAGTTTTTTGATCCATATTATTTAATTCGGTTTCTACTTCAGAATTGTTAACAAAATTGATAACATTTTGTTTTTCTTTAATGCCTTCATTTGTTTTAAACCAGCATGAGTCTTCAGGGTGATATCTATTTCCTTTATTTAGTTTTTTACAAATCTTACATGGTTCTTTAACTTCTTTTGTTTTTACTACAGAATTGGTAATTTTCTTTTTATCAAAACCTTTTTTGTTAACTAAATGTTCTAAGCTCTTTACTTCATTAAAAAGATCTTTAGTCTCATTTATTTTCTTTCTATCAATCCTGTCTGTAATAAAACTGGGTAAACCTACTGCAATCAGATCAATCAGAGTACTTTTGTTTATTGTGCTATCCATTTCTAACAACATTTTCTCTTTTCTTATTGCGTAGTCTAATAGCGATCCTGTTTTGTATTTAAAATCTATTGCATATCTTACTGGTGTCCAACCTTTATTCTCATAAGTGTCACAAAAATCTTCCTTCCATTTTTTCCATTCCGAAGTGAGTGTAAGTCTTATTAGCATAGAACTGTACCAATTCAAACACGATTTATCCAAAAACAGTCTAAAAATCTCTATTCTTTTTTCATCCTCAACTATTTCGAAACGATCACATTCTTTTTCAAAAGTAGTCATCTATTGAGTTACATTAGAGTTTTCTCCGGTGAATTTCTCAATTACAAATTTGTCTGAGATTTTTTTTTAATTAGTCTGCTTTGGTAATTGTGGATTCATATTTGTATTTTTTTCTAGAATTCTTGACAGTGATTCTTCTGATATACCCTCATTTATTATAGGTTGTGTAATTCCAGTTTTACTTGTCACTTCTTCCAGGAAATAATTCTTGAATCGTATATTGTCATCGTCATCCATATAAGTCTTTTTTAATTCATCTGATAAAGTTATCCATAAACACCTTTTTTCATGTCTCCTTTGCAATGTCTTTTTTAATGTTATATAAGTTTCAGTTTCCATTAATGTCTCATGGTGTTTTATTGCCTGCAGTTCTTGTGGTACAAGGTAAACTTTTCCCTCTTTTGTGGTTATTGAAGTTACTGCAAGTACATTAGTTTTTTGGTCATCGAAACTTTTAATTGTAAACTCAAATTTTAGTTTATGCATTTCTGTAAAATGTCCTTTGCAAAGAATGTTGTTTTATAAGATATCTTAATCAAAATCCGATATCCGTAAATAAACTCAACTGCGTTTCTGTAATTAAAGTTTTATTGTTTTACAAAAGATTGTTTTCTATAGTAAGTACTTACTGCTTTACAAAATATTACTTTACCTGTAATTAAAGAAACAACATTCAAAGCTTTTAGTTTCACGAATATCGTCTCCTTTATCCTTCAGGTATTTTATTTAACAATAAAGTTTTTTTCTCTTCAAATCACAATGACGTGCCCAATACTGTCATTAGTGTCAAGTCTTATTCACCTCAGTCAGTCATTCATTCCTATCTTCATAGAATCTATCCAATCGGTCATTCCGCTAATCATTCGCGCTTTTATGAGCGCGGGTAAATTCCAATTAAGGAAATGATAGGTTTATAAGTAGGTAATCATTTCCTTACATATGTTTGTGCATAAATGGTTAAATAAATAAGTAAATGTAAACAAACTGCTCATATTTAACCTTAAAATCACCTATTTAGTAAGAAAGCAGTTGTTTTACATTTTGAATATAGTCTAATATTCTTATTTGTTGCTTAATTACATCGATTATGATCGAAGCTTAATGTTTATGGTGAAATAAATAAGTAAATAATTTAAAAACTTTTTATGTCAAAATAATACAAATTGCATTGATAAAGATATTACTTGAATCTTTGACAAAATTGCTTCTAAGTTTCTTGACATCTATTTAAATTTCACATCTTATTCAGCTGAAGTATTAATAAATACTCATTTGTAGCGGTTTTTTAACTTTATGTAAACTAAATACCTAGGAACGAATAAAATATATATTTTTTGTATTTCTTATCACCCGTCACGCATTTTTTTTTATTGTAAACCCTTTATTGCAATAATAACATAATAAAAAAGGCAGCAATTCTTATGAATATTATTACAATTGCAAACAAAAATAAAAATATCTCAGTCCAACGCAAGACGCTCACTGCTATCGGAACATATTAACTTTACTCGAATTAAGCAATCAGATAAACTTTCCAAGGTTACGCGCATGATGCGTGTGTGTGACTATTTCTAGCAAAAGTGACGGAAGTATGTTTTTGTTTCGTCTATAAGTGACGATATACGTGATAAGTGGCGATGCGACAATGTATGTACCGTGAACTACCGTGTTGTCTACATATACTCTATACAGATGTATGGACTGTATCGTCCGTTCAAACGAATACGATTCTTAACGCGCCTATGCACTTTTGGCCGCCTACCGTACAACCTACTTACTTACATAAATAAATCATTTATCTTTTAGTTATAGAATTAGGCTGAATTATCTATTTTGTTTTAGTCTGAAATATGTATTTCTGATAAATTCTCTGTAATGCATTTGAATTCATCTCAGTATTTACTAGCTGTAATGGTATTGAGTAGTTATGATATTGAATTTGATAGGTATTAAAACGTTTACTGTATCTTTGTATCCACAACCAATAACAGGATCACTGGAGTATAGCTGTTTTGTCAGCATTTGATTGGTGCATTTTAGTATCAGAATTGTTGAATTGTTACTTTGGAGTGTAGATATACTGCGGGTTGTTGTTGAGGTTCTCCACAAATATTCATTTTTGTTTTCAATATTGGCTGATTCCTGTTATTGACCTAGTTGTGAGATGTTTTAGTTTGTTATATACTGTAACATATCAACTCTTGTTGTGTTAATTTTACATTTTCTCGATAAGAACTGGTAAGGTTCTCTATTATCATAGGGTCTTGTGGTTTTAATATTGATTGATTAATTGTTGAATGAATTCGCTATAGGTCACAAAGTCACAATTTTTCATAATGAAGTTGGTACTTAATTAATTCATAAATAAATGTTTCAATCTTGGTGAAAAAAAAATTATAATTCAGAAGTTAACATTGGACTGGCGGGCTATGCCGATACACTATGCAGTCATGATATGTCAAGTTCGCGTGGAGACGCGGAGGACTATTAATTTACCGAGTGGCACCACAATGCTGCCGAGTCACGGTGTCACGCTCTTCACATTTATACATAACTGTTTGTATACATAAGACGGTGCCGCGGCGGCGCGCTGCGGCGGGGGATTTATCAAATAAAAGCTTGCTTATAAAAGGGACATAAGTACCTAGCGTTAAGGCGAAAGGTTCAGGGTAGCCCGCCAAATTAATATTTTCTTACGTTATACTTATTTGTTACGGTCGCGAATCATATTTTAATCAATATACAACCTGACACTGTCCTGCAAATTGCAAAAGACCTAAGAAAATTTGAATTTCGCGGGCTACCTTAGCGCATCCTCCTTAATATTTAGGATTCCGTACCCAAGGTTTGCCTACGGAATCAATTACTTCTGTCTGTGTAATAGCTAGCTACTTAAAATCACAAAATACGTGTTACTTTTGCCTCGATCTTGGCAAACTACTTACTTATAAGTAATAGAAAGTCCAAACCCAATATGTCAATAACCCAAAGGGCTCACCTTTTGGGTTATTCACAGTATTAAATCCTAGTTGAATGTTTTGGTGCCGTCGGCATACGATACAACTTTACCATGTTCAATATAAAAATCAGAAATAGGGTAGGGCCCAGAATACTTCCCTGTGGATCACCAAAACCAAGGTTTGCTGTTCATCAGTCGTAAGGTCGTAAGGTCGTATCTATTCTAATACATTAAATTATTCGTAGTTAACAAAGCGTACCCCATACACCTTAAGGCCTCTTATTTGTTAATAATTACTAGTAGTTCTGCGAACAATAGACCTCGCGAGCACAATTTTTTTTGCAACGATTAGCCTGCCAAAATAATCATACTGTTAGTTACCTACGTGGAGTTTGTGCCGATCCCAGAGTTTATTTGTGAATCAAGGTATCAAGGTAGGTAGTGCCTGCTCTGGTCAACGTAAATACGGGTCCGTTTAAAAGTAGTTCGAAACTTTGAAGTGACCCTACACGATTAATTAACTTTTTTGAACAGGCAAAAACAGACTGCTGGGTGTAAAGGTTTGTCCAAACATTGAGGGGCAATCGTGCGCTGCTGCCGCACGTGGTTGCCGCGCCGTGTTTGGATGCTACGTCCTTTCCTTACTAACTATGCGGAGGTAACATACCTACTTGAAAAATATTCACCAGAAGATCTCTCTCTCTATTCAAACATTAAAATAAATTGACGAACTAAACCAAACACACAATCTCTTGAATCATTAAACATCAACCGAAATACTTACCATAGAAATGTGAAAGGGGTTAGTCATTGCAATATTTACTAAGGAATTTGTAGGACTAGGAATACTACGAGTTAAAGTATCGCCACCGCGCCGCTCAGTCGCGGTGTCGTGGAGCTCGTGGAGCAGTGTCGCAACAATAGTGGATAGTGCGGGGCCGCACCGTCAGCACATAGCTAGGCGTCATTATGAACAAAGCGGCCGCAATTATTGGCTAAACGCGTGAAATGTGCGGAGCGGCGCGCCCGCGCCGCCCGCATAAATAAACGAAGTGAGACAAAGCCGATGGGCCGATAGCGAACAAAGCGCGCGTCGTTTTGGTCGCATTGCGGCGCGACGTGTTAATTCCGCGCGGGCGCCGATAACATCGCGCGGCGACCGACACAGATATATTATCGCCGTGACAATTATTCCGATAACGTACGCCGCTGCCCCCCGCACCCGCCTCACGCCTGCAGGCTCCTCGACGGAGGCTGCTGGACCCGGGGCCATTTAATTGCAGCGTCCGCGTCGCCCGACGGCCCTCGCTCACCTGCGCATACGTACTGCCGCGGTTACGACACATGTCATCATTCCTGGATACTACTTAATGACCAAGTAGCTGTTGATTTTATGATCATCAGATATCTGGACAGTCCAAAGTTTGACTTTTCTGTGGTTTGAAGATGACGAAAAAAATTAGATTTATTTTCGTCATCAACAGCTACTCTTATCAACATTATTGCAGAAAATTAAGTGTTCGTTCTGCTGTTCTTAGCTTTAGCTTAAGGTTGGGGTTTTCTAGGTAGAGCTTCTCTCAATTCGATATTACATTGTATGACTATGAGCAATGTTTCATTCAATATTTATATTTTCCTGGTTTACTTACCCTGCTCAAACTTTAACATACCAGAAGGACGACGTATACCTACGTAACGTATTTGCGATTGAGTGAAGTAATGACGACGACGGCGCCGGCGCCGGCGTCGAAGTGTGACGGTGACAGTGACATCTCAACTAACCGATATCCATTGTATGGGTTGTAGTAGTTAACTCCGTACACCGATTTGTCGTGATGGTTTGTAAGTTGAATTAGTATAGAGAAACACGTTCCACTAAGATGCACTAAGTAGTTAAGTTTGTTTAAGTTAAGAGTAATTAACAGTATTAGAGTGGAAGGCGATTATTTCTCTCAGTTGTTCATAGCTACACAGTTATATAAGTTCACTATATTTAAATTCGTTTGTCATGTTAATTTATTATGCTAAATTATGACGCGCATCGTTGGCCTAAAGTAGGTTACAGAGTAAGCAGAAAAGTGTACGGCGGCGATGAGACCGTAAATCCATGAATACGTATATAAATACCGCAAGCATTAAGTATCTTCATAGAAAACGACCGATACGACGCGCTTCAAAATCGCTCAGTGTATATCGGTAGATACGCAACAGTATCGAGTGAGCGGCAGTTCCCAATGCACAGACGCGGAAGGTTTATATATCGAGCGGCCGTAGGTAATTATTTCAAGGTCACTGCCGGGATATACAGCATGTAACAAAAACCCTATCCCGTCCAAAAGGGGGGCCTAGGTACCGCAATAACATTACTAAAATGAAATCATTTTTTTTTTCCTGAAAATTAGGTAATTATTTCTGTTTAAAAATCACGTTTTTAGTCCCAAAATTACACTAACTTGTAGATACCCGCTAAATACCGGCCGCCCGCGCCCCATGTATCAAACCGGTAAAATAAACCTACGAAAAAATATTGTCGATTTTTTTTTTCTTTTTCCAATTACAGTAATGTCAAACGACTTGTCGCCAGTTTTGGCACTCCAACGATGTTCGATAGTTATATCCGCCGCAGTCGGACGGTGTGCCATGCTATGTGAGCTGATGTGGCCGTCGGAAATCATCTTGTGACGGCTTGATGTGAATCGCGTGAGCTAAATAAGTTGGCCGCATCAAACTTCATTCAAATTCCAGTTGAATTCGTCCGTGTAACACTTTGATCTTGGGCGGGCCGAGCATAGTAAGTACGGATTTTAAATAGAATAAGCGCCATAAGAGGTCAGCTTATACTGGTTTGTGAATACCACTGATGGTGCAACGGTGGCCCCATAGACGCAGAGCTAGCTCTTGCTGAAATAACAATCGAACGTGACGGTGACGAACTGACGAAGTGTAACCCATACATTCAAAAAAGCCGGCGAGCGCCGCCGTCTCCTCTTGTATCTAAGAGTGACACTGCTACCAACTAATAATTGGCTAATGGGTGTCGCATAATAAAATTCATTAAGAGAACATCTCATCCAATTAACGTCGAAACGTGTGTGGAGGCGGCGGAGGCGGCGCGGCGTCTGTAACACGAAACTGGGACGTTTTTATACTATCTAGTTGGGGGCAAAAAGTGCGCAATGCCTTGTGTTGTGGGGCGGTGCGGGTTGCGGGCGTTACGGGCACGGCGGTAACAAACAAACCGTTAACGTCAACGAAGCGGCGCGCGCGCATGTGCGCCGCAGCCGCCGCCGGTGATCGATGGCAGTTCCGCCAACACGCAGTACTATGTCCAATTATCTTCCTCTTACCCACGTCACTAATCACTTATGCCACTTTTATACCCACTCACACACTATCATTAGGTACGAGTGGGTATGTAAACGTGTGTAAAAAAACTTTACGGAAATGAAAATTCAGGATTTGGTGCTCATTAGGCGAAGGAGCCGTCGTTAATATCTACGATCAGTCAAAAGAGAGCAAAACAATGCAAAGCAAAACTGCAAGTGCTTCGGAAAGTAAGTGTTCTCGTTGTAGCACTTGTAGCCCGAATGTCTGAAAAGCAGTCTTACCAAGGAGTAGGTGTCGTGTTACCGAGGGACGGGGTTGTGGAGGTCAAATAGGTAGTCGCTCCATGTAAAATACTGGTATTCAGCTGCTTCCGGTTAGACTGAAAGTCTATCAGGAATGGTCAGGATGACTAGCCGAGTTGTGAGTGAAGCCGGCGCGCGCGCTCTTGTGCTCAGTCTCGCTACTCCGCGTATGAGCGCTGCACTGCCGAGCGCAGCCACCACCCACCGACGCAGTGCTTGCCATCTGCTGCACCACGCACCGCGTGCGCTCTCCGTTGCACTACACGTGCACCGCGTGCACCAAACTTCGCTTACAACACAACAATGTCAACACGATGTCTATTAAAATAAAAATGCGCATGTTGCCCATAACTAAGTATCCATCTACCCGAAAAAATGTTTGGGTGGATGGAAACTTTATTGTAGGCACCTTCGTGCCTTCTTACTATGCCGCGGTTGAAAATATTAGCCAGTCAGAACAGGCGTCGCGTCGTGGGCCTCATTGAAAAAGCTATTGTTACTTCCAGAACATTCTAATTCGCCATTCATTGAGTCGGATGGAGATGATGAAGAATATTTGCATAAGAATCTCGGTTTTGGTGTAAGATGGTGTCGCAGTCGGTGTGCTGCACCAATGTGTGGCGGGGTGCAGACGAGCTGACGCCGCGCCGCCGCGCCGCCCGGTTCCCACGCGCCGCGCGGCGCATTCCGGCCCAAACGACGCGCACCTTTTGGTCTTTTTTATAAATCTTAAGCCTCGAGGTCACTGCTAACATTCACGTTCTGCCGGTCTATGGATACTTAGTACGATATTAGTACATACCTAGCTCTGTGCAATACTTTGACCATATTAGCAACACAAACATCACAACAATGTGAAAACCTAAATAATGTTATAATGTTAAATAAATTCTTACATACTGGCTCTTACATACTGGGGCGATTCGTCGCGCGACGCGAATTTTAACAAAACAATTTCTCATGGCGAACTATGCGGCGCGGCGTCGCGTCGCGCGGCGAATCGCCCCAATATGTAAGAGCCTTTACTTATAACCTAAGTAAGTATTTTATAAATGCTTAGCACAATGTGAGCACTGTGAGCATGTACCTTCTATAAAAGCTACCATTTACATGCAAAAGTTTGAATAAATAAAATAAGACTGGGTAAGTATGTAAGTACTCCTACGTCTTTCATTGACTTGAATGTCTAGCGGCTGAGAGTATGTCATGCTCACTTCACTTGCATGTCTAGCGGCTGAGAGTATGTCATGATCATTTCACTTGCATGTCTAGCGGCTGAGAGTATGTCATGATCATTTCACTTGAATGTCTAGCGGCTGAGAGTATGTCATAGTCACTTAACTTAAATGTCTAGCGGCTGAGAGTATGTCATGCTCACTTCACTTGCGTGTCTAGCGGCTGAGAGTATGTCATGATCATTTCACATGAATGTCTAGCGGCTGAGAGTATGTCATAGTCACTTAACTTAAATGTCTAGCGGCTGAGAGTATGTCATGCTCACTTCACTTGCGTGTCTAGCGGCTGAGAGTATGTCATGCTCACTTCACTTGCATGTCTAGCGGCTGAGAGTATGTCATGCTCACTTCACTTGCATGTCTAGCGGCTGAGAGTATGTCATGATCATTTCACTTGCATGTCTAGCGGCTGAGAGTATGTCATGATCATTTCACATGAATGTCTAGCGGCTGAGAGTATGTCATGCTCACTTCACTTGCATGTCTAGCGGCTGAGAGTATGTCATGATCATTTCACTTGCATGTCTAGCGGCTGAGAGTATGTCATGATCATTTCACATGAATGTCTAGCGGCTGAGAGTATGTCATGCTCACTTCACTTGCATGTCTAGCGGCTGAGAGTATGTCATGATCATTTCACTTGCATGTCTAGCGGCTGAGAGTATGTCATGATCATTTCACATGAATGTCTAGCGGCTGAGAGTATGTCATAGTCACTTAACTTAAATGTCTAGCGGCTGAGAGTATGTCATGCTCACTTCACTTGCGTGTCTAGCGGCTGAGAGTATGTCATGCTCACTTCACTTGCATGTCTAGCGGCTGAGAGTATGCCATGCTCATTTCATTTGAATGTCTAGCGGCTGAGAGTATGTCATGCTCACTTCACTTGAATGTCTAGCGGCTGAGAGTGTGTCATGCTCACTCAAATGTCTCGCTGGTGCTGGCGTGTGTGTTGGATTGGATCATTAAATTTCCTTCAAAATGGTTGAGCTGAATGGTGCTTAGTAATCCATGAGTCATGTTCGTGAACGGGCGCCGTCAGTACGGGCTGGTCATCTCTAGATACCATGGCTTATTTTAATTTATTTTAACTTTTGAATGGTTTTTAGGGTTCCGTACCTCAAAAGGAAAAAACGGAACCCTTCTATAAGTGAGCCAGCGTGAACAAGATGTTCAATGGATAGAGAATCACGACCTAGACTCTTGCCTTTTGTCATACTTTTAAGGGTTACAGCCACATCCTTGGCATTAAACTTCACCCCTAGTATCCCTTCAGGTAATTCATCATTATAAACCTCACACGCTCGCCCCAAAGGTGACTGAATAGAAAATTGACTCTTAAAGATTTCAGCAATGCCTTTACAATCAATCAATCCCTCGAAACTCACCGGAAGTCCGGTGGTGTTTTTCCAAAAGCCTCGAAAATCACCTTTGGCATGCTTTTCCGCAAGACTGTCTATTTTAATCTAGGCTTCATGATCTTGGCACCATTTTAATTGCACTTTAAAAACTCTTTTGCTGGCACCATTGACATATATGTATACTAGCTGTGCCCCGCGGTTTCACCCGCGTAGGTCTCGATCCCGTGGGAATATAGGGATAAAACGTATCTTATGTCCTATTCCAGGTTATGGTCTACCCGTGTGTCCATCCTATCTTCTCTAGAGTAGGGAATGTCGCGGCGGTGCGGCGCGGCGCCGGCTTCGAACGGTTCGCGTATTGCATTTCGTGATAACTTCGAAATTAAATGTCCGATTCGAATGAATTAAAAAGTATTTTACTGCTACATAAATATCCTTGATGTTAAAACTATTTATTTGAATAAGAATTAATATTATGTTGATAAAACTCCTTCGCAAATCAACTACGACTAAAAAGGTATAAACAAAACTCCACAGACAGACAAATAAAAAATCCGGAGTCACACGTGTTAGGGCATAAATCGAACAGATTACGTGTGACTATATTATTATATATTTTTTAAATGTGC
This sequence comes from Lithophane leautieri, assembly GCA_949152455.1. Lineage (NCBI taxonomy): Eukaryota > Metazoa > Arthropoda > Insecta > Lepidoptera > Noctuidae > Lithophane > Lithophane leautieri. The sequence goes on along the minus strand of OX424463.1, from coordinate 290,759 downwards.
TTATTAAGCCCTTTCATTTGATACCCAACATGGTACGACTACATTTTTTTTTTTTTTAGTTCCTGACTTTATGTCTTCTAGAGGGCGCCATTTTTAATTTCATGTGACGTCACATAGCCTATAACCAGCGGACGATCAAGACGCTTCCAATCATACCTCATTTGTCAAATTGTGATGAGCGGCTTAGACGATAGGAGGGAACAGATGAACATACTTACATACATACATACATACATACCGGTCAAAATCATAACCCTCCTTTTTTCTTCAACGTAGTCGGGTAATAAAAAAAGGTTATAGTGAGTCAATCTTAAAAGATATACATAATATGCTGTCGCAGACTTTATTTTAGAACTTTTTAAAAGGAACAATTCTATCATACATGACATTTGCGTAACTTAAAACGCAGCGCACGCAACGGAGGCCCTCAAAAAGGAATATTTTTCCCGTTTTTGCAACATTTTTCATTTATGCTCCGCTCCTATTGGTCGTAGCGTGATGTAATATAGCCTATAATATTTTTTCAATTCCAACTAGTAGTTCCTGAGATTAGCGCGTTCAAACAAACAAACTCTTCAGCTTTATAATATTAGTATAGATTAAGGACTGGGCGGACTGCATGTTACAATGACGCCTCCAACTTGGTCCCAAAATGGTCTTCCCTATATCAAAGTGAACTAGAACGCGATCGGCTGTCTTCGGGAGCGGTCGTAAATTGCCTATATAAGGTGCTATAAAAATATCTGCCACGGCTGCAATGGGAGACAGTATTGTGTTTATAGATTACAATAGTAAATAATAAGTAATTATAAAATAGTAAGTAATGTTCAACATCACAATAACCATGAAGGGATTGATTCTCCTGTCGGAGATCGTCTGGTGTGGAAGAAAAATCGCTCATGGGGTATCTCATTCGTCGCTGTACATAATAGAGATCGAATCGAATGCAACGCAATAGGTAACGCTCGTTCCCAGTCCGCAGTTTGCATCTGTCTTGATTTCAGAAATAGCTGGATTGTGTTCCAAAGCGTTCCATTTAGCCGCTCTACTTGGCCATTTCCTTCAGGGTTATAGGGAGTTGTCCTGCTAGAAGCAACATTATAAGAATACAGATTTTTTTTTAGGTCTTGAGACATAAATGCTGTACCCCTATCTGAATGAATATAGTCAGGAGAACCAAAAGTAAGGAACAAGTCTTTGAGACACTTGATAAAAGTTTGCGCCGAAAGATCGCTACATGGATATGCGAATGGGAATCTTGAGTATTCGTCAATGATAGTGAGAATGTACTTGTTATGAGTGTTAGACGGCAGAGGTCTTTTAAAGTCAATATTCAGACGCTGGAAAGGTTCGATAGCTTTAATTAAGTGACTCTTGGTTTTCATGAAACGTGGTTTCAATTCCGCGCAGACACGGCAAGATGCTGTCATAGACTTTACATCGTTAATTGTAAAGGGAAGATTCTTTGTACGAACCCAATGCGCCATTCTAACTATACCCGGATGGCAAAAGGAATTGCGTAATTCATATAATTTATTCGTGTTCATTACAGCACAAACTCTCGATAGAGCATCTGCAGAGACGTTTTCTTTGCCAGGACGATATATCACATCGTATTTAAAACACGAGAGTTCTAAGCGCCACCTTTCGATTTTTTCATTTTTGATTTTACTGGCGTGATTTTGATTCAGCATAAAAGCTACAGATTTTTGGTCTGTGATTAATATAAAGTGTCTTCCAAGTAAATAATGACGCCATTTCCGTAAGGATTCAACGATCGCGTAAGCTTCTTTTTCAATGGATGGGTGCTTTCTCTCTGAATCGTTAAGAGAACGAGAAAAGAAAGCGACAGGCCTGCCACATTGAAATAGGGTGCCAGCGATAGCGTACTCAGAAGCGTCAGTTTCTACGGTAAGTAAATCAGAATTATTTATGGCTACTAACGCGGGTTTGGCGATTTCAGATTTCAATTGTTGAAAGCATTCAGTTGATTCTTTGTTTAGCGGAATGTTTGCACGAATCAGCGATTGTATTTTTGAAGAGAAGTTCGGTATCCACTTCGAGTAGTGGGCAATGGTAGATCCAAAAGAGGTTTAAGTCGATTCTCATCAGGTTTTATAATATTATTGTGAATTGTATACCCGAGTAAATTTATTTCTTCAGAACTAAATTTACATTTTTGTTCATTTAAAGTCAAATTGTATTTAGTAACTGCATCCATAAATCATCTCAGATTTGTATCATGATCTTTTTTTGTTTTGCCACAGACAGTGACGTCATCAATGTAAGAGAATGTGCCATCTAACTTTTCAGTTTCTATGATAAAAGACAAAGTTCTTTGAAAGGCAGCTAAGCCATTGGTTACACCGAACGGTATTCGAGTAAATTTATATAAATTTCCGCATGTTTCAAAAGCTGTCATAGGTTTTTCTTTCGATAAGAGTGGCACTTGATGATATGCGGATTTTAAGTCTGTTTGACTGAAAAAGTTGTATTTTGAGACTTTGGATATAATGGATTCTATTTTCGGCAAAGGGAAGGCATCCAATTCAGTGTACCGGTTTATATTACCAGAGTAATCTATTACCATTCGTCTACGGTGACTAATACCTCCCGTTACTAAAACCTGGGCTCTCCATGGTGACATGCTCGGTTCGATTATGCCACTCGCTAATAACTTAGATACTTCCTCTTTAATAAATCGTTCATCTTCTTCTGAGTAGGACCTAGACTTGATACGAGTAGCAATCGGCCTTATATCAAGTGAGATCGACATACACGTGCCAAGTGCCCTTTTTTAGAACAAAGTTGACATATGGAGTTAAGTGCAGGGCATTTGATGCGTTGATGCAGAGTATTGGATCCACAAAAGAAACAACGTCTTCTCCCTTGTGTCATGGCCGCTAAGTTTGAGCTTTGGCTTGGTTCAGAAGGTTGTGTATGATTATTCGAGGTTATAGGAAGGGAGGAGGTTGTGATGAATCAAGCGTGTTTACAAATGCGAGACTATGTTTCTCAGCCGAATCAATTGCAATAGCTTGTCGAAAAGCGTCATCTAGGCTTAGTACCGTATTTTCTAGCAGTCTTTGCCGTATCTTTTGCGAAGAAATTCCTGATATGAATGCGTCACGTATGTACTCTTGCTTATATTCATCAGCAGTTACGCTTTTAAACGTACAATCTTGCGCGAGTAGTTTCAAAGCTTAGATATATTTGGATATCGATTCATCTGATTGCTGTTTACGAGTTGACAAAACATGGCGTGAATGTATTTCATTGGAAGGTTTGATATAGTATATCTCATTAAGCCGTGTAACAGCATTGTCAAACGTATCGCATTCGTTAATAAATAGGAAAATCGTAGGAGAAAGATGATTCGTCAATATTTTCAGTTTCATAGGATCAGAAATACTAGAATTCTCTTCCATTATAAAATTAGAGAAAGTTGTATACCAATGCCTCCATTTTGAATCAGCCGCCACCGTTCCGGGTTCGATATCGAAACGGTCCAGTCGTAAATATCGTAGCATGCTTGGAGATTGCGTATCCGGTTTTGTATCATTTTTTGACATTTTTTTAGCAGAATAAATTGATACATTTAAACGAAAAGACCATTAGAAATCTTGGCTTTATTCTGCTAAAATACAAGGTAATAATTAAAAGTAACAGACAGAGAAATAAGCATGACAAGACGTCAAAGTGATGACGGATGATACCATAAATAATTACATAGACACACTACAATAGCTTACAGCATTTTGGCTGTCCTACGCCTGTAGGTGCACCCAACGGCGATGGGACGAATGCCGCCGTCCTTCTTACGCAGGGCACATAGGTTGGCTCCATATAAGACATCGACGACGGCCTCGTTCACACCGCCGGTGAGCATGAGATTAATCAGGGCCGAAGCTCCTTCAGAAGCGACTCACCAGCGTCCCCGGCGCCCGAACTTAATAAATCCTTGAGATGTTGTGGAGTCAGGCCGCCGTCGAGGCCACTGGCCATTTACTGCATTTTGAGAAGCTATTCTGCTCATAATGCCGAAGATCCTCATTTGAGACCAACTTCAAGTTAACTTTCAAATAAAAAAAGAACCATCGTTATCGGATCTCCTAAGGCGGAGATATCCAGTAGCCCCCTTTTTGCCCCATTTTGGAGGAAATAGGGGTCCAATCAAAAATCCCCGACTACTAAAAATTACAAAAAAAAAACATTAAACCCCTACACCAAATATCGTCCAAATCGGTTGTAAAATGCCAGCTGAAGTCGAGTACTTACGTATAAACTGACAAACTCGCAAAGGAGATTGTTCTGCATCCATACATATATCGCCCCAACAACCAACAGCAAAGGATAATTATTTTGCGTGTTTTAAATTACAAGTATAAGCCCATGAAGACAAAGTTTAATGACGGACAACTCGTAGGAAGCATTTATTTAAATTAAAAACAATGATTTTGAGGCTATATTGAGTATGAAACAATCCTTTGAATAGGTAGTAGTAAGTAGATCTTAGAACTACATGCCAGTAAATACCTGTCAGCTGTCACTAATGTTATTTCTATTGCCTATAAAGCAAGGAACATATGCTCACCAAGTGGCTAGGGAAGCTAAGAGATTATGTAAAACATTTAAGTACTGACGTTGTACCTATCTTGTTTGGTGTTTTAAATAAAGTAAAAGTAGCATTTTACTTATTTGGTAAATCTTCTAGTTTTTATATCAAAATAGATAGGTAGGTAATTATGTACATATTTATTTAACTACAATACAAACGACTTTGTCCTAATGTTTTTTAGATGTAATTTATTTATACTTTGGTAGGAATTCATCATATTACCTAGATCGCATAGCATTTTGTAGACATCGCCCTAGAGTATAAGATTAAATTCAAATAAAACACACATTTTCTCGGTATAGATTTTATTATTGATCATCATCTTCTACATTGGTAATTAAAATATTATTTAAAATTAGTGCAGGCGGGACGACGTTATGTTATTATGTCTTGCGAAACTCAAGTACCTAATAATGGTATAACATAACATCACGCTTGTAATCCCCGAAGGCAGAAGCTAGTACATAGTACACCCACATTTCCCCTGTTATGTTTAAGGCCCATGTAATGGGGACGAGCCTATTGCCATCAACCGAGCACAAATCCAACCTCCGGGCTGCTACTGTGAAATTCTTGATGAAAAAACCCAATAACATGATTAGCAGTAGCGCTTGCGGCCACTAGACCAACCAGGCAGTCACTTAGGTTATATGTGCAATAATTTTAGGTACTAGTTTAAAATAAAAGAAAACCTGTGGTGCAACTTGTTGCGGTACTCGCAGACGAATGGCAGTTTTGTACTTACCAAAAGAGATGCACTCAATTGTTGTATACAGTGAAGAATCTGGTCATCTTCCATCACCATGGAACCACCAGCAGAGCCACAATTAATACAATATCCACTTTCCATTTCGAATGCAAAGTCCGTTGCGAAATCCGTTGTTAATACCAAGTGGTATTTGAGCAGATCACAAAGTCCGCTTATCATAGCCAGGTAACACGTTGTTGAAAGCCGTTAAGGTTCTTGGAGATATTATTGACTCAATTGCGCCTTTCTTAACAGGCATATTTAATCAATGTTTAGATAGAGGTACGTTTCCAGATTTAATGAAACATAGTAAAGTAGTACCAATCTTCAAATCGGGTAGTAAGAGTGATCCCTCTAATTATAGACCAATATCTGTGCTACCAGCATTAAGCAAAATATATGAAAAAATCATGCTAGACCAAATGTTGACACATTTTAATTCAAACGGGATTTTACATAGTCATCAGTTTGGTTTCACGAAAGGTAGGTCGACGACTGACGCAGGAGTTAAACTCATCAGTCACATTTTGGAATCCTGGGAGAAGTCCCAGGATGCAATTGGCATTTTCTGTGACCTCTCAAAAGCGTTTGACTGCGTTGACCACAATACACTGATCTGTAAATTACACCACTACGGAATTCGTGGCCAAGCTGCTGATCTTGTTCTTTCCTATCTATCAAACAGGCAGCAAAAAGTAAAAGTTAATGGGGCGACGTCCTCGGGGTCTCTGGTTAAGATGGGCGTGCCGCAAGGTTCGATTCTTGGCCCTTTCCTATTTCTAGTCTATATTAATGACCTTCCTTACATGATGGCTAACTTATCGGATATAATTCTATTCGCCGATGACACTTCTCTTATTTTTAAAATAGATAGGAAAGATACGGATGTCTTACATGTCAACGATAGTTTGGCAGTTCTTTCGAAATGGTTCGCAGCCAATAATCTTCTACTTAATGCGAATAAAACTAAATGTCTTAAGTTCTCATTACCTAATGTTCCTCAAGTAGGATTAAATTTAAAACTTGACGACAAGAAATTAGATGCTATTACGGAAACTGTATTTCTAGGAATTACTCTAGATTCGAAATTGCAATGGGGACCCCACATTAGAGCTCTTTCAGGCAGATTAAGTTCAGCTGCATATGCAGTAAGAAAAATAAGGCAGTTGTCTAATATAGCCACAGCTAGGTTAGTATACTTTGCTTATTTCCACAGTATTATGTCCTATGGCATTCTGCTGTGGGGATCGGCAGCTGACGCAGATTCGATTTTCATTTTGCAAAAGAGGGCAGTTCGCGCGATCTATAAAATGAGTCCTCGTGAGTCCCTTAGAAATAAATTCAAAGAAATTAATATACTCACTCTGCCTTCTCTTTATATCTTAGAAAGTATTTTGTATGTTCGCAAAAATTTTGGACTCTTCAAAAAAAGAAGCGACTTCCATAATATAAACACACGTAGTAAACATGAAATTGTGATACCCAAATTTAGATTAGCTAAAACTAGTAAGTCGTTTCTTATAAACAGTATCCGCTTTTATAATAAGTTGCCAAAGTCTGTTACAGAACTTAGCGATGGTAAGTTCAAAACCCACATCAAACGTGTCCTTATCAAAAAAGCATATTATAAGATTAAAGACTACGTTGAAGATAGGGAAGTTTGGCAATAATTCCTTCTGCACATGTGGCTTCCCTGGTACGTCATTAACGGCATAATTTTGTAAGAGTCTATTAACTGCTCCCAAATTACCATGTTTATTTTTTACATTCATCCCTGACAGACATAATCATATTATAATATTATTTGACACCTACTACTTTATGTACCTACCATATTTAATTTCAACTCTATAATAGTGGCTTTTGCGGACATGTTAATTATCCAGATTTGTGTCAGTTGTAATAGCAATCATGTCATTTGGTTTAAATAGGTTTTTATTTTTAGTTTCTTATTTATCTTATATAGATTCTCCTCTAATAGACCTTGTGAATGTGAGAACGTTGTAGGCTTAGTGGACTGTAGACCTTTTTTTTTTTTTTTTATGGAACAATTTCAGTTTCTTTTAACTACCTACATGAAACTCCTTGAAAGGCAGGCCTACACTGTCCTCCCATAACTATTAACATTGTAATTCGAAAATATTGTAAAAGCCAATTATCTTTTAAAAGAGTAACCATGGAGTTTCTTGCCGGCTCTTCTCCATAGGAAACGACCAATTGGAACCGTGCACCTAGCTTCTGACGTTTCATAAGTGCCCATGTAGGCTTATGTGAAATAAAATATTTTGATTTTGATTTTTTTTTTTGAAAGCAATCATTGTCCGTAAAAAATAGCAAGGTCGTCGAATGTATTCCGAAAATAAATAAAAATAAGTAACTTCAAATATCTTGACGGTTGAGTTGATCAACATGACAAGACAACGATTAGGGATTGTTAAGAAAAAAGGCAAAAGCCTACTCCTCCGTAGGAAATAACACCAACTGTTTCAATAAAATAAAATTATATTTTCATATTCCACAAATATTTTTCTCACCATATGACACAAGGAAAAACTTCCACTAGACATAGACAGCACATGCGAACAAAGTTTTTATATAAAGCTCATAATAAAACCTCTTTAATCAACACACCTCCTTTAGCTTTGTAAAAAAATAACAACAACAACAGAATAAAATTGTACTTATCCATATATGTACCTAAATAACACAAAAAAAAACATCAACTCACTAAATAACAAGCTAACCAACCACATATAATCATTATTAACAAACATTCAGTAATCCTCTCAGTTTATGAAATTTATTTTTTCCTAGCGATTTCGTCAAAATGTCCGCTAATTGATCATTAGTATTAATCTTTGTTACACTTATTATCCCCTTTTTTTCATAATCATTTACAAAATGATAACTCACATCAATGTGTTTAGAATTTTTACAAAATTTTCCGTTTTTAGAAAGGGCAATGGCACCAGCGTTGTCTTTATATATTTTAATCGGTTTTTGAATTCCAATATCTAAATCGTTTAATACTCCTATCACTGGTAAAACTTCAGTCACACAATCGGCTAACGCATAATATTCAGCATGAGTAGATGCTCTTGACACAATGTTTTGTTTATGTGTCTTCCACATTACTGGATTATTATAAGTTCTCAATACAATTCCAGTAGTTGACTTTCTTTCAGTTTTTTCCGCTGCCCAATCAGCATCCACAAACGCATCTAGACATTCTTCATATTCTGCACTGTAGTTTAGTGCCATAACACGAGTCTAGTATAAATATCTCAAAACACATAAAGCATATTTATAATGAGTATCACTGTATGCATTTTGAAAACAGCTTAAATAGTTCACACTGTATGAAATATCTGATCTAGTTCTACTTGCAACATATAAAAGAGCTCCAATCAAATTTATATATCTTAGATCATTATTATTAACTTCTCCTTGTTCAATAGTTAAGTTCTGTTCTATAGGTGTTTCATATTTTTTTGAATCCTTTATATTGTATTTTTCTGCTAGGCTTTCTATATATTTTCTTTGACTCAACGTCATTTCCTTTAATTCGGGATTATATTCAATATCGATCCCCAAATATTGTTTCACAATTCCTAGATCTTTCATTCTGAATCTGTTATTCAACATATCTTTCACTACTTTAATCGTTTTTTCGTTATCTGCACAGAGTAATATATCATCCACATATAGACATATATATACTCGTATATTTTTAATACATCCCGTGTACAAACAATAGTCATAGTCTGATCTTTGAAAATTGATGCTTAAATTCATTAAAGCACTCATACCAATCTCTTGGACTCTCTCTCAGTCCATATAAAGCTTTTTTTAGCTCGTAGACTTTATTATTTTCAATTTCAAATCCGTCTGGTGGATAAATATAAACTTCCGATTTAATCATTCCATTCAAAAAGGCTGTTTCTACGTCCATACTTTCTATTCGCCAACCTCTGACACATGCAATCGACATCAACACCTTCATTGTAATCATTCTAGCTACAGGTGAATATATTTCTTCGTTTTCATCGTAAGCTTGCTGAAAGCCTTTTGCCACAACACGTGCTTTATATCTTCCATTTGATTTTATCCTAAAAATCCACTTTACTTCAATAATGTTCTTATTCATTGGTTCGTCAACAATTTCCCATGTTTCATTCTTTTTCAAACTATTAATCTCATCATTCATTGCAATTTTCCACTTCTTTTCCTCTGGACTACTTATCGCTTCCTGATAAGTTTCTGGTACTCTGGCATCACAAACATTTACATAAACCACATGATCATTAAATTTTCCAGGTAATCTTCTTTCTCTTCTTGGACGACTTGGTCCACTCACTTCCTCCTTATTATTTTTGTCTCTTTCATCTTCAACAGTATCATAAAACTCATCAGTGTCATTATCACTACTTTCTTTACGTTTTATTTTGACATATTCATTGGCCCCTGTTTTTTTGGTTTCATCTTCTTTATTAATATTTCTTTCTTCATGTGTCATTTCATCGTCTGTGTCTTCATCTTGAATTCTAATCACTTCTGCCTCTGGATTTATAAAAATAACATGACGGCTTATCACTATCTTGTTATTCACCAAAACTTTGTACCCAGTATCCGTGTAACCAACTAATATCCCCTTCATGCCTTTCGGGTTCAGTTTAGAAGTCCTTGTTTCTTCGGGAATTCTAACAAAGCACTGACTTCCATAAAGTTTTAAATTTCTTATATCCGGTCTTCTGCCGAGAAATATTTCATATGGACTTTTCCTCTCTGCAGTATTAGTAAGCAACCTGTTTCCAAGATAAGCTGCTGTTTGTACACATTCAGGCCAGTAGTTTTTATTAATCTTAGCATCAGTCATTAAACATCTGGCTCGATCCATCACCGTCCTGTTGTATCTCTCCGCAACTCCATTTAATTGATGTGTATACGCTGGACCTGGCTTTAAATATATTCCATGCTGTTTTGTTAATTCATAAAAATCTCTATTTAGGTACTCACTTCCTCTATCGCATCTAATTTCCTTCACCCGCTTTCCTGTTTGGTTATGCATCGCATTTACGTACGTTCTAAAACACTCAAACACTTCACTTTTATTTTTAATCACACAAACTGCCGCATGTCTACTGTAATCATCTATAAATGAAACAAAATATCTCTGACCCTGGTAACCTATTGGTGTTATTGGACCATTCACATCCGTATGCACGATCTCTAAAATTTCAGTCGCTCTGCGTCTATTGTTTTCAAAAGGTAAATTTGTCATCTTATTTTGCAAACAGATTTCACATTGCACATAGTTATCGTTTAGTTTCTCTGGTAAACCGTCTAATAATTTATGTCTACACATTTCGTTCAGTTTTCTGAAGTTAACATGACCTAGTATTCGGTGCCATTTCTCTTTCATTGACATTGCCTGTTCATTTGTGTTTACATATCTTTCATTACCTAATTTGCATTCTATCTCATATAGTTTATTCTTTTTCTTTGCTACTGCTACTAAATTGTGATTCGAACTATATATTAGAGCGATGTCATTTTGAAATTTGATCATATTGCCTTTATTGACAATACACGAAACGCTCAACAAATTTCTTTTCATATTTGGTACGTAATATACATTGTCAACATCAATTTTGTGCAGGATTTCATTTGCGTAACAATACATAGTTATTTTTCCATTTTTTTCTGACTTTAAAGCAAAACCATCACCTACTTTAATGTCAATAGGATTATCAAATGTTTTATACTCACATTAGTATTTATCGTCATTTACAATGTGATCGCTACACCCACTGTCACGTAGCCAGTTAAAGTATTCCGAAGACTCTCTTTCAGTAGTCATCACTTCGACATTGAAACCTGCTTTACTGTTGTTACCTTGCCCATGAGTTTGTTGCTGTTGATAGTAGCCTCTTCCATATCCACGTCCGCGATAACCTCGTCCACCACGATAATGTCTTGTATATCTTCCACGATAATTCCTAAATTTCGGACAATCTCTTTTAAAATGGCCTCCTTGGTTGCATCCGTAACATTTTTGAATGTTTTTGCTACTACTTGCAAATGCTTGCTCGAAGCTTTCGTCTTTGGATTCTTTTTTCCTGAATTCCAAAATTAATTTTGACTTGACATACTCTACAGTCTGATTTATTTTTGGTATTGCATCTACAATATTTACTATATGTGAGAATTTTTCTGGTAGTGCCAACAATTAATAGTTTAATCTATCTTCTTCAGTTACTGTTTCACCGGTACCCTTCAGCTCATTTATTTGTTTTTCGAATAACTGAAAAAACTCTATGGGATCGCCATCTTTGAATTTGGTGTCAAGTATTTTCCGTTTTATTAAAAGTTTGTTTGCGCATCCTCTTACAATATACATATCGTCAAGTTTCTTTAACATTCTGTAGGCTGTTTCTTCTGTAATTATAATGTCTAGCTGCGAATTACTCATACTGTTATCGATATAGTTTTGCGCCTCCATTTTCTTCCAGTCGTTTTCTGAAACTCCTTCTATTTTTGCATCATTTTCAATCACTTGGTCGCAATTTTTCATTTTTTTAAATAGCTTCATGCAAAATTTCCATTTATCGTAATTCGACCCATCAAATGTAGGAACCCGAAATTCTTCTTTATTTTCCATGTTTTCCTTTTCTCATAAATCCGTGTTACGTCCTTAAGCGCTCTGCTACCATGTTAAGAAAAAAGGCAAAAGCCTACTCCTCCGTAGGAAATAACACCAACTGTTTCAATAAAATAAAATAATATTTTCATATTCCACAAATATTTTTCTCACCATATGACACACGGAAAAACTTCCACTAGACATAGACAGCACATGCGAATAAAGTTTGTATATAAAGCTCATAATAAAACCTCTTTAATCAACAGGGATGCCCTTATATTAGGTCCGTATCGATATGTTTTAATCAAAATCGATACCATTTAGTATCCAGCGTGTTATTTATTCTATTTGAACACTTAGGGTGTTTGTGCACTACCTCGTATTCAGTTCGTATTCGTGATTCGTGAAAATATGATTCGAAATAGCCTTCATAATAAATGTATGGTTGTTTGAAGACTGCTTCATTTTCGTGGTTTTATATTCGTGAATTTCTCACATCGAGTCAGTTTTTACAGATCGAAATAGCCGTTATGCTTAATAGGCCGTTGATAGGCCTACACTGCCCTTTCATACCTATTAACACTGTAATTTGAAAACACTGTAAAATCCATTTGTTTTTAAAAGAGTAACCGTGGAGTTTCTTGCCGGCTCTTCTGTATTTTTATTATTCGATTCGTATTCGTGTTTTTAAAAGCGAAAAAATTTGAAAAGGAAAGTACGTACGGATGCGTATGACATCCGTGAGCAGGTGGTTAACTCAAGTATTTTCGCAATCGATGTGTTTGAAATGAAAGATTGGGCATCACTAATTGATATTGTCATGACAAATCTAATTGTCAAAGATGGCAGCATTTTGGATGTGATGTCGTAAATCGTTTTATGTCTTTTAATTGTTCATTAAAGAACGCAGAATGTCCGTGTCCAACTGTTATTCGCAATTTGTTTATTAAAATATTTTTATAATTTTTATTTATATACGTAAGATGTTTGTTGGTCCTAGGGCCATTTACGACAATGTCCTATTGCCCGACTTGATGCAGAGACGCTTCGCTCGCTCGGTCAATTATCGAGTAGTTCCGGTGGCCATCTGTGGTCTTCATCATCAGTTCCACTTCATCAAATGGTCCTTTCCGAGAGCAACTACACGAGTTACTATAAATAATACCGAAATCGCCATAGGTTTAGGTTCCCTCGATTTCTCCAGGATCCCATCATTATATCCCGACCTGATGACAATGGGACCATCTCGGAAGTTCAAACAAAAAAAGAATTTTACAAATCCTTCTATTTAAAACGGAGTTATGGCCGAACAAACATAAAAAATATATAAACATCATAATCATAATCATAATCATAATCATTTATTCATTTATAAACATAGGTTTAACTTGGTATTAATATTAAAAAAAATAGTAGCTCTATGTTTTGCTTCATTGGCATACAAATGTTTTTTGTTGAGAACTTAATAACTAGATTCACATGCTTAGATAATATTAGTACAATAAATTTAAAATATTATTAGGAACTATTACAGTAAGGTTTTTAGTTTTATAATTATTTCTCGTTTAAAAATTCGTCTACTCTGTAATAACATTTTTCGGTTAAAAATTTCTGCAGAGTTGTTTTAAATTTAACTATTGGCATGTCTTTTATGCCGTTAGGTAATTTATTATAGATCTTAGGAGCTAATCCAAAAAAACTCCTGGACATAAGAGCGGTTTTACATTTTAAATTACATAATTGATTTGCATGTTGAGATCTTATTGGGTTTTTCTTTACTGCTGAGAATTTAGGGAACAGATTCGGATTCATTTTTACAAACAGCGCAGTTTCTAAAATATATAATGACGGTAGAGTTAATATTTTCAAGGATTTAAAATAAGGAACACAGCTGTCTGTTACTTGAAGACCGCACATTGACCTTATGCAACGCTTTTGCGTTCTAAATACCGTCTCACTGTTAGTCGATTGACCCCAGAAAATAACCCCGTAGCGAAGGACTAAACCAGCTACTCCGTGATATGCTGTGACTAGTGTTTCAATGTTTACTTTTTTTGAAAGCATAAATAATGCATAAGCAGATTTACTTATGCGCTTACATAACAATTCTACATGAACTTTCCAAGTTAGCTTGTTGTCAATAGTTATGCCCAAGAACTTACTATTCATGACCTCTTCTATTATTTTATCGTCGTAGGCTACAGGAATGGTAGGATTTACGCGTCGTTGGTGAAAATGCATTACGTGAGTCTTGTTTAAATTTATTTTTAAGTTGTTGTTGTCAAGCCATTTAACGATCTCGCTTAGAGTAACATTGATATTATTTTTGTAGTCGTTAGGGTCTGTACACTCAATAACTACTGTGCAGTCATCAGCAACGAGGACCATTTTTTGTTTTACTGCTCTTGGAAGGTCATTTATGTATATTAAAAATAGTAACCGAATAGCATAGCGATAGCATCCGAATTCATAACCTCCTCCTTTTGGAAGTCGGTTATTTTTTTTGGAAAATCCACCGGTATAGTCGGAATTACACCTGGGCTGACCCGGGCGACGTCGGGCACGAACAGCTAGTTTGAAATAAATGCTTTGAGTTGAGTTGTTGCTTAGTAATCTTCCCTGTCGTTATAAGAACACTTATATTATTGTATAAAATTATCCTAGTACTTATCCCGCTCATTGGAGTGTGATGCGCACTGCGCACATGAAGCGTAGTGCGCGATGCGTCTCTCGCGCCTTTTTTTTGTGCGTAGCTTTGTTCTGTGCCGGGCGGCTGTTCATTATTTAGAGATACATTCTCATAACTCATAATTTATTACATTTACTCACAGCAAATGTCTCATCTGTAATTCAGTAGGCAGATTCCAGGCCGAGTTATGGCTGCGTGATGGTAATTCGGTTAATTTATTTCCATTGGTTGATCGCCCAAACGTGGGGGCGCATGTAAAAATGTCTTCAGTTATTGGGAGAGGCTCGTTGGGATACATACATAATCGTTTGGAGCAGAATCTGTATTCTCTGGTGCCATTCGTTTATTGCTCAATACTTAGTGGAATCGCCGCAGAGTGTGATGTGCATACTAACTGGGGCGGCGAGGGAGCGCGAGGTAGGTGTTCCCGGGAGAGCCGCCCGCCGCGCCGCCTGTCGCGCGCTTCGACTCTGCTGCAGCAGCGACCACGAGTCCACGACGCGTCAAATTACGTTTGAGTAATTGTACGCGCAAACATATTAAGTCGTCACCGAAGAGCGCGTACCTAACCGACACTAATTATAATATTTATGACGCCATTAACGATCCATTAACATAAATTAAGTGTTGCGACAAATTTCACGGTGTCGCGAGACGCTGGAGTTGTATTTCAGTGCAAGATGTTTAGTTAGGTGAGCTTTCGCCGTGAAACCGTGGAATGCGTATAATGTGTCCAAAAGCGTCCGCGGCGTACTATTAGTACGGCGGCACGTTATTTGTGATCGGCAGCTCGCTTATTGTCTCGAGGTGACAATCCTCGTCTATTTCAGCGGCGTAATGAGTTGCGTGTTTACAAACATCGTCCGCAGCTAATGGCGCTATTTCCGTGCGCTGCGGCAGCGGCGGCGGCGTGTCGTGCCGCGTCGTACCGCGTGGCTACCGCGACGCCGACGCGGCTGTACGCTGCCGCGACGCGGTTGCAAACGCACTCAAATCCCGGATTGATTAACAGACGTTTTACGAGCGCCTCTCCAAAATAATACCTACCAACTAAATACTCGAACACAATGGTTCCGATTTAGAAACACATTAAGCGACATGAGAACAAAACGCTCCACACGCAGACATCTACTTATTTATTTAGATTTAGAGTGTCGGGCTTTTACGACAAAAAAATAAAATGTTGCTTTGCTGTTTCATGTGGGATGTCTGCCGGGATAGCTATCATTCCGTGGCTACCATTTGTAGGTCCTGTAGCGTAGTAGAGTGGCGCTACGACCTTAACAACCTAGTAGGTAACTCCACCCAATATTATCAACTAGGTATGCGATGGAAACATTGCATCGATAACTTTTTGTCATCCTGAGGATAGTGAGGATGCCTCGTTGAAAGGTGTAACACGTGTCGATTTCTTACAGGGTTTTTTTATGACTCTTGAGGAATAGTTAAGCGGAATAGGTTACTAAATATACCTACGTCTATAGTATTTTTTTGTGCAACCGCAACATTTGCTGTTGCGAGATATTTTTTGTTTACCATCAATACGATGCATGTTTTTTTTGCGTTTAGTGTCCCGCAAACTCTAATGATAGTGGTAATGTTTATTTGCTAAAAACAGAGGTATTTTACATTTCCATATAGTCATCTCGGTTTAACTCAAAAAATAACTGGCCAAGTCCGTGTCGGATCACATACAACGAAGATTCCCGTAGTTGGGATGATTTTATCCCAAGAACAAACTTAACATTGTAGTGGAAAAACATGTTCTTCCATACATTCCAAATGCAAATTAGCAAATATTCTTCAGAGGAGAGGTGAGTTATGAATGACTTGTAGACACCCGCTAAACAAAGACCGCCCCGCCCCATGTAGGTACTTAATACCCGGTAAAATTTCACATTGATAAAAAAATGCGGCTTTTTTTTTCCTCCAAAAAACCACATAAATATATTCTCAGTATGATTCTTAACAACACCCTCACGGATCGAACAGGGTTTTTGTTACACGCTGTATAGTATTATGTGATTTCACATTAAATTGAATATAGGGCGCCCTCTAGAGAAAATAAAGTCATGGACAAATGAAAGGGCTTAATTAGCACATTTCATAAATATATTACAACCCCATTTTTTTTTAATTCAAATAAAATTTATAAATCTAAAACCCAACTAAATCTAATACTAAAAAGACAACAAGACATCACAGACAGACAACAGACAACGACAGACAATTAAAAATATCCGAAGTCACACGTTTTAGGGCATAAATCAAACAGATTACGTGTGACTCCCGGATTTTTAATTTGTCTGTCTGCTGAGATGAGAGCAGCGGTAGCCCAGTGGTAACGGCCGCGACTTGTAGATTGTAGGTGCGAACCAATGACTGTTTAATTCTCTTTGGTGCGAACCCTGCCAGAGCATTTACTTTGTGTAAATAATTTCATCACCGCTGCTCCCAAAACGGTGAAGGAAAACATCGTGAGGAAACCGGCATGTCCTAGAACCAAAAAATCGACTACATGTGACATCCACAAACCCGCACTGGGCCCGCGTGGTGGATTACG
The DNA here is from genome assembly GCA_949152455.1 of Lithophane leautieri. Classification (NCBI taxonomy): domain Eukaryota; kingdom Metazoa; phylum Arthropoda; class Insecta; order Lepidoptera; family Noctuidae; genus Lithophane; species Lithophane leautieri. Next base: position 273,498 of record OX424463.1, on the reverse strand, counting down.
GCCCACTCCCTCTCACAGAGAGAAGCCCTGCGTCGTAGCAGTCGGAACATTATAGGCTGATTATGCTCTTATGCTATGCTGTGATGTCTTGTTTATACCTTTTTATTTGACTTTTTTGCCGTATAGTAGGGTTTTAATTTTATAACTTTTATTTTTCCTGTATGTAACCGTGCGTTTGCACTGGCGAAACATTTACGATAAATCATGTTGAAATCTCTATTTTCTGTCAATGTTCCATACAATTTTTGACAGGAACTAGAGATTTAAACATGTTTTGTTGTAATGTTTCGCCAGTGCAAACGCACGGTAACACTAACAGACTTTAATCAAAATCCAATAATTATAACTTAATTTTCTAGTCTTAAATACGAGTATAACCTCCATCAACTAGATTAGATGGCTTGGCTTGGTTTGGTTTGTATTAGATTTTCGCTTTGCTGTCGCTACTTCGGAGATAACATATTTTTGCGGAAATTTCTCATCATAAATCAAAAACTATAAGCATAAAATAAAAATAACATTTCGTTTTTAACCGACTTAAAAAGGAGTAGTTTTTTTTGTATGTTTGTAACGCGATTACTCCGCCAATTATGAATTGATTTTGATGATTCTTTTTGTTTGGTAGGTGCTTCAGAAGTTGTATTTTTATTAACTTTGCTTCCGTCGTTTTTGAGTTAGCTTCAATAATATGTATTTAAGTTCCCGTGACTGTTATTTACATAGCAGGTAGTGGTATTCGATTTAAGTGGGACAGGTACCACAACTAAAAACTGAAAGACAAAACTTTTTACAAAAAAAAAACTGACTACCAAAAGAGTTTATCATTTGTGATCATCAAGAATACAATGTCTAATTCAATCCCCCCACGGACTAATTATGTAACTATTCATCTTTTTCCTAATTCAACAACCTGTTAGGAAGTTTTTGCTTATGAGTTTTAAGTTTTGCAAGCACCATTTAATAGGTTAATTTAACTAATTTCCCTTTGTGGTCTCGCACAGGTCTCTTACTTCCCTTTACTATTTTCTTATTTCCTGTGCGTATCCAAGATAAGATATTTTCCTTTCTAGTTTACATAATTATGGTGAAAGTATCTGCCTATTTCATGTATAATTGACAAGCTGAGAACTAGTCAAAAAAGTAGATTAATTTTGAGAGCATGTTATCATCATCTGCCTAGCCTTTTCCCAACCATGTTGGGGTCGGCTTCCAGTCTAAGCGGATGCAGCTGAATACCAGTATTTTACATGGAGCGACTGCCTATCTGACCTCCACAACCCAGTAACTGGGTAATACGATACCCCTTGGCAAGACTGGTTGTCAGACTTTCGGGCTTCTGACGACCCGTAATGACTGTCAAAGATCCACAAATGACAGCCGGGTCCAACGGTTTAACGTGCTTTCCGAGGCACTTTGAGAGCATGTATTGGGTATGAATCTTTTCCCGTGACCTCATATTATCCAAAACTAAATAGTGGAATGAGTTATATTATATTTAAGTGGGCGAGTTGCATATTAATTAACTAAGGTGTGCACTTGGTGAGCCGATGGTTCTAGTGTAAAATAATTTGAAGTTAATTCATTAATGTTGTCTACATTGTTTAATGTGGTACCTGACCTTGTTCATGTTGTAACCACAAGCCATCAATACTTTGTCCTCACATCACACTGCCCCCCCCCCCCCTTTTTCCGCCAATTTCACTTTAGTGTTGTAATTATCATTGGAATCTTCCGCTAATTATTTAGACTAACAGTTGGAATGGCAGTAAATATAGGCCTGATGTTATGTAGTACGACTAAGATCACTAGTAATGTAAGTAAGTATTTCAAGTCACATGTTTTGTATAAAAATGCCTTTACATTTCTTGATATGCTTATCGTGGTATTTAAAGTAGACTATTTGGATCGGTGCTGGACGGAGCGTAGGCTTCATCGGTCGAGATCTTTCCAGCTTAATATTTAAATTCAATGTGCCTCTTACCATACGGTGATCACTTCCGGTTTTCACCGCGTTGATCACAGAGACTTCATTGAATATTTGCTTCTTCGTCGACATAATGAAGTCAATCTCATTTTTAGTTGCACCATCAGGGCTCTGCCAGGTTTGTGGAGATGAATATCTAAAAACTGATTCATCTAATATTTTTTTAAATCGAAGCGAAAATTAAAAAAATCGTCAGTCCTGGGTAGGTTGTTAGCCTGTATCTCCTCGGCAATCCGGGCGAACACTGGCGCATTTCAATTATGCTACCAAAACACAGACGGAATTAGTTAAAAATAATATTACATCATCATCAGAATAGATCATCATTTAAAAATCAAGAAAAGAGTTCTGAAATGCCTGGTGCCGAACAGTTTAGTTCCAAACTGTCCAGTGCTTGTGGACCAAGTTCGGAAGTGTCAAACGTGCAATTAGATGCAGATCTCCTCCGAACGTTTGAGAATCGCTGGAAACAATAACCATTTTGTAAATTCGGTAACTTTATAATTACTTCTCGTTTCACGTCAGCATAAGTCGACACAGTCTAGTAACTTTCTGACCAGTTGTTTCTAGAATATTTCCTATAAATAAAAATACATTTTTTAATTATTTATTTTTGGTTCCATAACATAAAGTTAGTATTAAATCTATTAAAGCAAAAGATTCCAAGCTCTGGGAATGGGGAAAAGACTGGTTAGTACAATCTATTATTTACTTGTAGGTACCTACTACACAAGTTAAATTACAATTTTATGGTGTCGCATTGATTAATTTCGAACTATCTGAACAAATAACACAATGAATTTCTTTTCCCATTTGTATTTGAACAATGAAAATCAATTAATATCTTAATAAAAATGTATGTTGACAAAACAGTGATGGCTGATGTTTTCTTCATATTATTTTTTATCTTGAAACTTCACGTCGCAGAACAAAAAACGAACGAATGATTCCTGAGAAGTGGTTGCAGATTAAGAACAATGTTACCACACAGCAACATAACTTTAAAACCAAATGTTACTGTGTCGACTGTTCCCCATTTTTACCGCCTTCAAAAAAGGAGGAGGTACTATGTTCGGATGATTGTTTTTTTTTTTTTTTATGTATGTTCACCGGGTACTCCGCCATTTGTGAACCGATTTAAAAAATTCTTATTTGTTCAAAAGCTTATATTTCTGAGGTGGTCCCATTGTCACCAAGTCAGGATCTGATGATGGGATCCTAGAGAAAACGAGGGGAACTTTCAAAAATCGTAAGGGCAACTAGTGCATTCCTTAATTTATTCATTAAGTATTTTACAGCACTACAATTTTATGAAGGTCTGGAGTCGATCTGATGATGGAGCCGAAAGACAGTCAAGGGAACTCCTCAATGGTTTACAGCAGATATCGTGTTTGGGCTTGATTAATTTGTATTGATAAAAACTTTACACTTTGATGGGTTGTGACTGTCGTTAGGGGTCTGATGATGAAGACGAAAGACAGTCGAGGGAACTCCTTAAGGGTCTGATGATGAAGACGAAGGACGATTAACGGAACTCCTCAACGGTTCACAGTAATTACCTTGTGTTTGGACTTAATTCATTTATATTGATAAGAACTTTGCAACCATATAGGTTGTAAGTGACATTACAGATCTGATTATGGTCACCTTATAATATGATGATGAGGGGAACTATACAGTGTAAGCAAATGTATAGTGTTCACCCTTATATTCTTGAGAAGGCACGGGAGTCTCATTAGCCAGCCGGTTTCGTATAACATCTAAACGATACTTGCGCTGTTCAGACGACTCGCCACTTAATCGTTTTTGAATAAGATTGTGTCGGCAGATCTTATCATTTGGCGACTCCTGTGACAAATGAGAATGCATGTAATTTCTCATCTGAGATAACCTAGCATGACAAGCTAACGGTGATTCTTGGGAACCGGACATAGCACTCCGTTTGCGATTCTTAGATAGGCGTTCTTTTTCAGCAGTATTAGTCTCTTTAATTCTGTTTTTCTTCATGCGGGCGGCTCCTTTAGTTGGTCTACCCATGGTGATTACAAAAATCAAATTACACAAAAAATGGAAAAAAAATAAAACTTTAAAAAAAGAAATTGACCGACTTCAAAAAAAACAAAACAAAAAAGGACTACTGTACTAAAAACCAAAAGACAAAAGTACTTCTTTAATAATAAGAGAAAAATAAAAAAATAACTTTAATTTCGGAAGTCGGTGGCCAAAAACTAAAATTAAAAGCAAAGACACCGACTTCCTCCGACCATTTAAGTTTTATTAGTCGTATTGACGGAACTAAGTCGACTCACCGACCAAAAAATGTTTCTAGAATACAAAACTGTCGACGCGATAGTGTCGAAGTGTTTCGTAAGGGCTACCAAAATGTGCTATATGGGATTCCTGTGTTGCCAACGATGAGGTGAAATCATTATACAGGAAAAGTTGTTATCCACTGCGGAAATTTTGACATATTAACCTTAAACCAGTTTTATGAAACATAATTTTTTTATTTTGATGCGTCTTCATACAAAAAAATTAAAAAATCGTTAATGAAAGATGTTTATTTTAAAAGTGGTTGTATGGCTAACCGGCGCACAGTGGAACGAATGTATGGGAGCGGTTGGACGTAGACATGTCCGAAAAATAAGAGTAAAATTATGACAAACTAATGATGCCATCTTATTCGATTACTTAATGCCTTCATAAATTGTGGTGATGAATTTCTTCATAACTCCCATATTTCGGGAGTAATTTGAGAAAATGTGAAATTTTACTATGAAAATGAGTGTATTGAGCTCTCTCCCTCCTGATTCCGGGCTTGTTTCAAGTAGCGGTCTCTAATATCGTAATGCTATTACTAAGAGCTATATTTAATACTAAGACACATAGTGCGCCAAATGTGCACTTTCTGGGATAAAAGGAAATGAAAATTTAAAAAAAAAAACGTTTTTTCCCCATTTGTATTTACTTTAAACCGCAGACAGACTTATTAAGAGGTCTATAAATATATTATATATATACAGAAATATATATTAACAAAAATATTCACAAGAACTGATGAGAGTATGACTTTTAAGTAAGTTGATAATAAATTACCTAGTTTCATTAAAAGTACAATAAATAATTAAGATGTAAGCTCTAATTTACTAAGTTACACATTTTAAAACAATAACATCATTTAATTATCTTCGTCATCATCATCATCATCAATTAATTCAAATTCAGAATCGATGTCCGCTAAATCATTTATGTTAACAAATTCGATATCACTTTTCTCAGAATCCGTAAGCTCATAAAATTCCTTAAAAGAAGATTTTTTTACAAACTTATTTCCTTTTGGACGGATACTTGTAACAAGTGGATCAGAAGACAGTAAAAGATTGTGCATAATATCTTCATTGCATGAGATACTGCTATGCTTTCGAGAATGCCCCTCTCTATATTTTCTAAAATCTTTATTTCTAGCCTCAGATGCCTCTTCGGATAGAAAACCAATGGGCACAATTGACATGTTCTGAACTATGTCTGGCCCATGCATTAAAATTTTATGAAGTGAAGAAGGCATATAATACCATGGGTATAACTCCACGTAAAGCTTAGCAGTATCAAAGCAGAACTCTCGGAATTTAGTTACGTTGATCTTCTCTCCTGATGAAATACACTGCAAGATCACACAGATTTTTCTTAAAAGCATAGCATCTATTCCGGTCAGTTCAGCAGATTTAGTGTAGTTTTCAAAAAATCTCCTTGCCGAGTTGCCATTGTTGGTGGATCCACTGCCTTGTTTCACAACATCGAGAAGTAAGCCCGTTTCTCTTCTTACAGCCTCTTGAACTCTTTTCTTCCTGTCATCAACTTGCCTTTTTGCTATATCACCCCTTACTTGCCATGATTTTATGTCTAATTTGTAGGAAATGTGTAATAAGCATTCCATTGAGCGAATCCAAGCGTGAAGGGTGCTTAAGCTATATTTATACATGTCCTCGTTTGCGTGTTTATCTTTGATTAACTCTAAATTATTCATTTCTTTAGGACAAGCCTTGCATATGTCACACACTGAAGCTGCTGTATTGGATATAATGGAATGAATTTTACCATCAATCATTGTCAACAGCAGTTGGTGTTTGACACTAATTCCATCAGTGATGGTGGATGGAGTTAAGGCTTCAATCTCTGCTTCGATTTCAGCCATCTCTCTCTGCACATTTTCTTTGGTTTCCTTTATAAACTTAAACAATATTGGCCGGCAAAATGAAGTGGAAGATGGTCGCTCGTTTTCCCAAATTGTTACACCTTTTGAGACGAGCCGCAGTGGTACAAGACTAATCATAAAATTACTAGCAAGATCGATTTGCTCATCTTCACTCGTCCTTTGATGATAAATGCTTTGGCTAGATGATCCGTCAAAACCCCATTTGCTGGTCAATACGAGCTGTTGATTGGGATCAACAGGGGTTTCTAACGACCTAATAAGTCTTCTTGAGGTTAAATCCATCAAGGCTTGTAATTTGATTTTTGCAGAGCTCTCTGTAACTGTGAGATCTTCTTTGGCCGGATAGCACTTAATTTTTTCTTTAACCAACATGTAGTAACTCGGGTATTGAAGAGCTCCTTCTTGAGTGTTGAAATCCCGAAGAGTGTTATAGCGCCATTTCGATAAGTTCATCGATACATAAAGAGCCAATGCCTTCAAAGGGGATATTTCCCGTACCTGAATTGATTTACCTTCAATGAAGGCTTTGATTTTTGAGGCCTCTTCTGGATTCTCCGTCAAGTATTTCATAACATAAGCTGTATCGCTTTGTCCTGCCTTTTGAAGCGCCCTTTCGGCCGAAAACATAATTTCAGCGCTGCTACTGCTGCATGAAAGACTATCTTCAGTGGTGCGTCTTCTTTTTTGCCGGTTACTAAGGTCCTCAAAAGATTTACGAGGACTAGGATGTGTACAAGTTGAAGCATCAGATTTAGCAGGAGAAATTATGGGCTCGATGACGTCACTTATATTTTCTGTAGAAGGTTCCATATTTTCATTCTGTAATTCCGGCCATTGAATTGCAGCCTGTAGCCAAATCTCATGTTTCTTCCGAAACTTATCTGTGCTTCTTCCAGACTGTGTCCATTTTGCATAAATGCGGTAGCAAAATCGACGACACCAGTCTTTTAAACTTGTTTCAGCACTTTCACATAACTGAACACAACTGTTATCTTTTAAAACACTGAACAAATAGTTAAAGTCGCGTAAATCTTTATGTGCGCGTGCGCATAAAGCAACGTGAATATCAAGATTTGTATTAAAATTTGGAAAATACATTGCGAGATTAGCTTGGATACAACGAGGTGTAAATCAACACTGATTTTAAAGTTACTAATAGTGACCTATTTATATAAAATCCAGGTATCCCAGGTATCCTTTGTTAAATATTGCAAGGTAATTAGTTATTGTGATAATTAGTAAATGATGCATGCTAAATTAGTGTATTAAGAGCCATTTAGTAATTAAATAATAGCAATGTTCTTATCAGTAATCATTAGTGCATCAGTTTTATATGTAAACCTTAAGTCCCTAATTATATATCCTAATTAGCTTATATCTTCTCTAATTGGCTGCTCAGAAATGTTATTGTAATAAGGTAAACCTTTAGAAAAACGGTTTTAATCAACAAAATAAACAAAAAATTAAAAAATTGTGTTATAAAATAAACATCACTCTTTATCCCAGAAAGTGCACATTTGGCGCACTATGTGTCTTAGTATTAAATATAGCTCTTAGTATTAGCATTATGATATTAGAGACCGCTACTTGAAACAAGCCCGGAATCAGGAGGGAGAGAGCTCGATACACTCATTTTCATAGTAAAATTTCACATTTTCTCAAATTACTCCCGAAATATGGGAGTTATGAAGAAATTCATCACCACAAGTTATGAAGGCATTAAGTAATCGAATAAGATGGCATCATTAGTTTGGCATAATTTTACTCTTTTTTTTCGGACATGTCTACGTCCAACCGCTCCCATACATTCGTTCCACTGTGCGGCGCCGGCGGCGGCGCGCGGCGATGCGGAACGCGCGAAAGTACCTATCTATCAGCTGTGCGGTCGCTCGATTCGCCGGCGTAGGTATTTACGTGGGTTACTGGCCCTTGGATCTCGCTCAAAGAAATCAAAAATGCTTTCTTCGATTTCGATCGCCAGTCGGGGTCTGCCAGACCCTCGTGCATGATTCGGGGTTCTGAACTGTCCGTGATCAAGCAGCCTTTGAGTGGCCGCTAAAATGGTCCTTTCATTAGGGACCGCGGGGTTAAGGATTCCATGGGCTCACATTAGAGGTATGCTCTCCGTCGCATTCATTCTGCGAGCTGCTCGCAAACTTTCACCACTCAGTACATACACTCGCACCATCTCGTAAAACTCGCGGTTACTGAAGTCCGACATCGTGACCGGTAGGTACAAGCACGACACGTGCGGCGCGGCGCTTGCGCGGGAAAGCGATTAGACGCAACGTCACACGACAGCGCGTGCGATGAGCGAACTGTCGGCCACAGCGCCCGGCGCCGCCCGGGAGGTGGTTGCACCCCCGTGCAACACCGCCGCCTGTGCGCCGGCCGCCGCACGCGCCCATTGATATTATTACGAATAGTTTGTGTCCATATTTTGCTGATTTAAAGTAGGATAAAAAAACAAAAAAAAGTATTGAATAAATAATGGAAATGTGTTCTATTACTGATATTGAACCACCAAAAAAAAATTGCGCACTGGTCAAAAACTTTTCCTGTATTTAAAAAATATGTTTTTGATATCTTTCTCTAATAAATCGCGATGTTACACGTGTGTGTAAGAAATACTACTGTGTTAAACTTAATTATATGCAAGATCGCCGTAAAGTAAAATTAGACGCGTATTCGACGTTATGATGGCGGCTCACTCGCGATTCTTGTCAGCAAGTAAACGTTATTCAGGAATGACTCACACATTATAGGTACTGCTGCTCCGACTCCCCCCCTCTGACCCCCAATGACGGCCGACGCTTCAAATCTATTGTAGTGGACAGATATAATGCCGGTTCTTCACATTGGCCAACACAAGAATCAATCGACACAAATACTTCGGCGTGTTCATTAGTTAGCAACAATTACTGTCATAAGAGCGCGTGCGCAGCTCTGCCCGCGCGTAACTACAGCGCGAGCGGTGCGGACTACAATCGCAACATATCATAGGGAATTAAGGACGCACGAACGCGCAGACAATCATGTCTATGTGCGTTACATTAAAGTGCAGCGCAGTGTACTCTACCTCTACGGAAGAACAACCTCCCATGTAGCTACATACATTCGAGGTTGTCCTTCCGTAGAGGCTTATTATAGGTAGGTACCTATACGAAGTAGTATTGAAATAATTTTTTTCAATATTTATTTTCATCGTGATATGTTTCAGTGTTCTGTGTATAGCTAGCTTTCAGCACTTATCTGCTACTGTTCCACTGTGCGAATGAACACTAACTTGACCTGCATTCTCATGAAACTGATTTACAGTTAAATTTACCTACCAAGTTGCCAATTGGCTTTGACAATTAAGTTGTCCGATATGACCTACACCAATACTTGGGTTTTTTTTTAAACAAGCTTTTAATTATTTACCGAGTACTAAATAAAACTTACATAAATATAGAACCATAACATTTTCTTAAAAGTTTGAGGCGTAAATATCCTTCTTACACTTAAAGATAAGCCTCGAGCTTTTATCGGATGTTAGGAAGTGCTTGAAAAATAAATGACAATTTGGAGTAACTGGAAACACATACGAACGGGTGCCGTATTATGAAGTATTAATGCTATCATTTTTCCAGTGTGAGAGAGAGACGGAGCTAGACAAAGCCGCTAGCACCATCCCGTTTTCGCAACGGAATAATGAAGGCATTAATACTTCATAATACCACCCCTGAGCAAGCTATTAGAAAGCTTGTAATAAGGTATGGTTGGGGCAATAAACCACTGTTGGTTAGAGAGAGGTACTGTAGGTAGGTATGGATCAATAGAAGGTGCAGATAAATAAAACAATAGAGTGAAACAATCACAGTAGATAATGGAATTTATATTTAAAGTTCTTTTATCTATGAATGTTGAGGCGATACATTTTCTATTTTATTGTCGAGCCATTTAACAATGTTCACATTGGTACAGAGTGGTTAGAGTACGTCTCTAAAGTACGAGTGATAGCTCATAGCGCAACAGACCGCCCGCGGCTGCGGTGGCTGACTAGCTGCGATCAGTAAACAGCTGGAGTAATTACCTATAAATATACATTTGAAGATTCATATTTCCCTTCCAAATTAATCCACTACAAACAAACTGATTGCATATTTTCCAGGACATAGCACTCTACCACCGGGTGTTGTGTTGATAGGAGCGTACAGTGGCTCGGAGCTGGGTGCGTTCAGCGTAACCCCGAGCCCACGCGATACTATAGCGATCACGATCACTATAGTGAATCATATTATGTACATCGATATTTCTTTCCTCTAGGAACCTGCGACTCGTATAGGCAAGTTTTACAATGAATTCGCCTAAATGTACATTATCTACAATGTCTGCTGCAGTCACTATTAGCTATTTAGTCTACACTAACTAATTATGTACATTAAGTGATTACAGCTAGTTACTCGCTACCTACACAGTATGAGTGCGCTCGCACCACCTCCAACAATACGCAGTTCCTGTCAGCCCTAAGTTGTGTGCAGTTGCGTGCGCCTGTTGCCTGCCGTGCTCAATGTTCACGTAACGCAAGCTCTACGTATCAACACTATCAACTAATCCGACTAGCTAGCGCCTCTATTAAAGACTGCGACTAAGTGACTGCGACTATGAAAAAAAGTGGTGTTGTGAAGCAAGATCCCGCTGCGCTTCCCGACCCGTTGGACAAGACGGCATACAAAGGTAGCAAGGCTAACGAAGACAGATCTGCTCCCTACGTTTGTATTAAGACTCGGGCGGGCAGCTGTACAGTCAAACATCAAATAATTGTAAGTAACTAATAACACACGCTCAGTAACTGAACGTAATCGTTATCAGTTTAGAAAACAAACGCTGAGGTGAGAGTGACGGAAAAGTCAAGCTTTTTTGAGTCACCATAGTAAGATGTGATGATAAGGAGGCTTTGAAACGTGCACAATAATACAACGCTCCTCGTCACGTCGCGGCGCGGACAGCACACCACCTGCTTATATTTTATTCAGGAGCGAGCGTGTCGCCGGCTGACACATTGCGACGCATATTTATTTAGCAAAAACGACGCACACAATGATGACATGCAAGCACAGAATAGTAGTTAATACCGAACTAGAGCAGCGACACCAACACATCTCCCTGAGCCGAGGGCGGCGCGGGCGCCAGGCGGTGGACTACTTACGTTGCGCACAACTTTCACAAAGTGTATAAATAATGCTTAACAGGAAGTTTCACAACATTTCAGTTTCATTTTTTGTTGATCATTGCGTATTATAAATCGTACAATAGTCCATCTTGTCGCAACAGAACGTTTACAATGAGTGCGGCAATAGCAATGTCTCTCCTGCACTGTTCACTTGTTCGTTCAAGCAGTCTGTTGACGAACCCTGCTCTGAGTCAGCACTGCACTGTCACTAGCGCGGGAGGCGCCGGGGGGACGCGGGGTAGGGGGCGCTCCGCCCTCGCTGCTCCCTCAGAACCAGTACAGGTCCTTGGACGTGTCTTGCACCTGCGCCTCCAGACCTGCGCCACAAAAACATATTTTGTTAGGTTTCTTCTTGTTCTATTTAGGTACGGCTGTGTAACTTCTTAACGGCTGGTCTTTGTGCCCAACTTACTGACCTTGAGAAGGACACTAAGCACATGGTTTGTAGGTAATGAAATTGACTAACCTGTAGGTACGAATCAAATAAGTAGTAGCTATCTAAGCTAGGTAGGTATCTAATAGGTATAATGTGCTTTCAATTACTGGGGACAGCTGTAGAGGCAAGCTTGTTACAGATGCTGGCTGCTCGCGATGCTATCGCCGCGGTCGTGCGCCACGTCATCCGAGTGGTACAGCGGTACTTACTATCAATAAGGTGGGACGGACCCATTCTACATAGGTAAATAGGTATAGATACTTAGGTAAGTACATCTACGTGAAGGAACTTGGTAACGGCATCGGTCGAACGCCAACCCAACACAATGTCAATGACTCATGCTATTGACACGTCTGATTAAAAGCTCCCGACAGTTCCGCTGAACAAAACGCCTCATAACCTCAGTATACGTCATGCACAAAAGTTTATTAGTGCGGCTGTAAAGATTACTTATAAGATAAAAATATGTAAGTATTTGTTAAGTAGGTATATTTGTGTGTTAGTAATGAAACAAAAATTCTGACTTTATATTTGTTAGTATTTATTGTGTGTTAGTATCTCCAAAGTTCGGAGAAAACGATTGAAAACAGTTGGGGGAGGCGAGAAAAAGCCTCCCCCAAATGTTTCCAATCGTCCCTTAATCTGGCTTATATATTTTTTGGCGATATTATTTTTATACCGTCGGGGCCCACCTTTGAACCGTCCGGGCACACCTTTATACCGTCCGGGCCCACCTTTATACCGTCCGGGCCCACCTTTATACCGTCCGGGCCCACCTTTATACCGTCCGGGCCCACCTTTTAAAAGGTTTGCCTCTCTTTCTTATTGCTAGGAGTCCAGTTTGTTACGACCTGGGCCGCCCACCTTTGTGGTTCTAGTCTCTGGATGTGACCTGCCCATCTTAATCACATCCTTCGACTTTGTTATTTTTCTAATCGACGTTGTTTCACTCGGTCTCTTAGTTTTACGTTCATAAAACAACGTCCAAGTCCTCTTTGGCTCGTTGTTATCTTGTTTTACTGAATTTTAGGTAATGACCAAGTTTAGCACGCGTAAGTGAGGCATGGTACTAAGCAGATACTCATCGCTTTTGATTTAGGGTAGACACAACGAACTTTTAAAATGTTCTTTCATTGCCCAGTGTTTGTTCAATGTGTTCTTTATTCTTACGTTTATTTCCTTTTCACTACAAGCCTTAAAAAAGATAAAAAACTAAAACCCAACTATGACAAAAAGTTAATTAAAAAGGTAAGTATAAACAAGACATCACAGACAGACAAATTAAAAATCCGGAGTCACACGTGTTAGGGCGGGCATAAATCAACTGATTATGTGTGACTCCGGATTTTACTCACGACATCACCAAAAATATTTTTTTTTTATTTCACGACTTTGTGTCCTCTAGAGGCCGCAATGTTCAATTTAATGTGATGTCACTTAGTCTTTATCCAGCGGACGATCAAGACGCTTCCAACGATACCTCATTTGTCCAATTGTGATGAGTAGTTTAGAAGATATGAGGGAACACATGAATATACCGGTCAAAATCATAACCCTCCTTTTTTCTTCGCCGCAGTCGGGTAATGTTATGACGTGGCCAAGCTAAGTGTACACAATTATTGTAGCGGTAATGAGTTCACAATCATAGGAACTCTTTCTTTATTAGTCATTAGTTACCTACCTTGCTATGAGTGTTTTATGTGTGGATTATGAAGTGTATGGCGTCAGCATTCAGGGTAGGTTAGTGAAATGCAATCTTTTGAGAAATATTTTTAGTGCGCTTCATTTGGTACGTTGCAAAGTTGGTGCGCTTCGAGGAATACCCCCTAGTTTTAACATGGGTGCGAATAGCTTGAGCTAATTAAGTATAGATCGGCGTCAGTCTAAATGAGCATACACGTCCAGGTCATGTGTGTGTATGTGTGTGCTACCACAGTGGCAGTGCACAGCGCACAGCGGGTCGGTAATTGACACGGGCGTGTGATTTAGTGACGCTGGGGCGGCGGTGGCGGGACGTGGGGTGGCGCTGGGGCGCGCGCCCACCGGTCAGCGCGCTATGATTGGCCGGCCGCCCCCCGCGCCGGCGCGCCCTCCCCTCGCTGTACGCTCCGTCGCGTCGCGTCGATACTGCTCGATGATACTCGACCTATTGCATTAAGCTGACTTTTCAGTATGATAATAAATTAATATCGCTCCGTACTTTTAAATGGAATCTAGACACGCGGCAGCGTGTCAAGCCAAAGTTCAAAAAAAGACAGATATTACACGAACCATTTGGAGCCACTTTTGACCCTTGAATATCTCAAAATCTATTTAACTTATACACATCAAATTTGGTTAATTATTATAACCCCTTAGATTAACTACACCCCCAAATTTCATAAATACAGCTCAAACGGTTGTTGAGATATTAACGTCTAAAAATCGGCATTTTTATCACTGAGTGACTTACCTATACCTACCTATAGATCAAAAACCTAACACACTTCCAGATGACCTAGAAAGTTGAAATTTGGTATCCAGCCTGGTACTTGTGTGTATACAAAGGAAAAAATCAGAAAACAGTTTTTTTTTACGATAAGAAATATTTTCCGAATAATCGATTTTTATTCATACCAAGCGCCTTTCGAAACTATCATAGCAAAAACTTTTTCTTTCGCAGGAGAATTGGTTCCATGATGAAAGGTCGCTTTTATCGTTTTGTATACCAGATTATTTAAAAAACTTGACAACCAATAATTAATAATAATTGTTAATCATTGGCTGTTTAAGTTTTCCGCGAGGCGGGCAGCAGGAGTGCGGCGCGCCCGGGGTCACGGGGATTTAAATGTTTGGAAATATAGTCATAGTCCGTATCTTGAGGTGACATTAAGGCTTCCTGTACATGATGCCGGAGCCGCACCAGAGCCGGACAACAAGATGGACAAAAAAAGAGCCGGACAAAAAAATTCAGAACATCTCAGAATGAAAATGAAAAATGTACGCGGCGCCGCCCCGCGCCTCCCGCACCGTTGCGATGCCGGTGCATATCGCCCTTGCGCCATGGGTGATATTCATTCGCATATACAAGCATGCGGTCTGGCACTGCGCGCCAGTGCCACTGCGGCTTTGTGGACACGAAATCTTAGTAGTTATTTCATTCATTAAGATCTGTCCACTCGATCAAAACTAATCAGGTACTACTTGGTTTGGTGCGGAGAGTTTTAGTTTACCAGTGTACCTACTCATTCGACAGCATGAATAGTCGAATTATTTACACAAAGCAATTAGGATGAATTGAAGCTGATAATTTTGCTTGGCTAGTTTTTATCAGCAAGTCAACATTTTTGAGGAGTATGATATATTGGCCTTACAATAAAGAAACGGTAACTTGCGCATAACATAAAGAATAAGGATATAAATATGCCTAAATAGACAGTCAAAGCCGTGAATTCGTTGAAAATAAAATAAAATAGCGTCCAACTGTTAGCCGCTAATTGCACGCACACAAGAAAAGCATAATAACAGCACAATGACGTGGCGCGAGTGTAAAATATAACTGTCACGCACACCAGCATAACAAAGTTGCCCTGAATGTTTTAGTTCTTTTGCAGCGTGATACTATAGACATAGAAGTTATCAAACATAAAGAAAATAAGTTGATTAGCTAAATATAACAGAACGTCTATGTAAAAACTAGCCAGGTAAAATTTTCAGCTTCAATTCATCCTAATTGCTTTGTGTAAATAATTCGACTATTCAATGAAGTTACATTTTTAAATAGCAAACATTATAGCAGAAAATACAAGAAATTTTGTTTAAAATTTATTTTAGAATATTGTAGGTATGTTCTTCATACATTTCAGGATTATCTATAGAACTTGGCACCCATTTAGATCTCAATTCTTTTGTCGGCGAAGTCGACAACCACAATATTGAATTTGACTCCCATTTCACATTTATGTTTTTGATTGGATAGTTTATACTGAGATGTAATACATCACAAACTATAAATGTCTTTGATAACTCGGCGGGGTATACTTACTACCTACGTACGACCTATATATATATATTCTAACTCATTAGTGAAAGTCAGCTTTAGATTGCCCGATTCCAATAGTATTTATAAGAGACTTCCAAAAAGGAGGAAGTTCTATGTTCAACTTTACGTATGTTTTTTATAAATGTATTTTCATCGACATTTTCGTCAATTGTGGACCGATTTTGAAAATTCTTGTTCATTTGATAAAGGAAGCCTGCGCGGTGGTCATGTCACTGTTATTTACATAGCATGTAGTGGTAAGTATTCGAATTTGTGGGGTAATAGGGTAACTACTACAACTAAATAATGGAAAATAAAAACTTAAACGAGACTGTGTAAAATAGAGAACAGATATGAGACCTAGCTAGCTCGATTGTTGGCCCCCGTACACCCCTATACTGGGAGCTTTCATCGAAATCATTTTGTATATGTATATAGTAGGTACATACAAATATTGCTCACTAGCTTCCGCCCGCGGCTTCGCCCGCGTAGTATATCCATAAAAAGTAGCCTATGTCCTTTCTCAGGGTCTAGACTATCTGTGTACCTTTCATTTAAATCGGTTCAGTAGTTTTGGCGTGAAAGCGTGACAGACAGACAGAGTTACTTTCGCATTTATAATATAATTTATTTTATTTATTTATATTTATTTATTATTTACTTAGCCCATTAAACTGGGTGAGGTTAATCTTTATGACTGTATTGTTTCATTCGTTTGGCTATTGGATGTCTCTCAACTCAGTGTGCCTTTTGGCAAAGGCCTCCTCCAGTAGTTTCCATTGCTTCCTGTCTTGAGCAACTCTCCTCCATTTGGGACCCGCAGTATGTTTCATTTCATCTTCCCAGCGCATTTGTTGTCGTCCTCGACATCTCTTGGATACCAATTCTTTGTAATTTGGCTCCACTTTTCTTGTATAGATCTCAACACATGGCCGGTCCATCTCCATTTATGAAGGTCTATTTTTTCTAGGATATCGGTTAATTTGGTTTTTGCTCTTAATTGCACATTGCTAATTCTATCGAGCCTTCTTGTTCCTCTCATGCTACGTTCCATACCTCTCTGGGTCCTGTCTTTATAATATTAGTAAGGATTTAATAGTACTTAAAGGATACTTCAGGTAGGAATACGGTAGGTATCTAGGTACCGGCGCAGTGACAATGTTGCCGATTTTGAAACTCTATCCTGAAGAATAATTAAGCGGAATAGATTAAGACTAAATATTTCTACGTCTATTGTCTTTTATAACGGATTTCCGCAAAGTCACGCCTGAATCAATTATGACTTAAAATAATTACGTACCTAAGTACTTACAGTACAAGAGATGTCAGTTTATGATAGGGTTGCCATCCGTCTGGGTTTTCCCGGATTTGTCCTAGTTTAGAGGGCATCCGGGGAGCGTCCGGTCGGGGCTTCATTTTTGTAGTCCGGGTTTAAAAAGTCGGGGGACCTCTTAGATTAAAAAGTGTTCCACAGAACGGTCCCTCGACTGCAATGACAATTTTATCAACTTGTTTTTTACTTTTTAGTTAGTTTTTAGCAGGGCAGTCGTGTTTCTTAATTGATTACACTGACTATGTTTAAAAAAACCTGTTGACATATCCGGGTTCTGGGCTCTAAAATCCGGGGTTTTCACGCGTCTTGTCCTGGTTGCCAAATTTTAGAGATGGTAACCCTAGTTTATGATGATAAGTTATGATTTAGAAAGGATACCTAGAGAATGAACGAAAAAAGACAAAAAATACATCAAAAGTACTTACACCTACTAGCACTGTGTACTGTAAGGAGTTTGTATGCGATGCGCAACCTTGTGTGGTACAGGCTGGCCAGAGGGCAGCCGTGCGTTTTGAACGTTCCAACAATTTAGTTGAAAATAGAATAGAAAGATATTCAGAGACGGCCTGAGGCTGGATGACGGGTGATATAATATAAAATGTATCCTTGATTTTCATTAATTAATATAATTAGTTAAACTATCAAGTGTTTTACTCGATCCGGTGCCGTAGACTCTCTCGGAGTTTACAGTACCTACTTTATATACCCTGTGAAGCCAGCCGATTGGTGGTTTATCATTAGTTTTATGCACGCGCCGTTAGATGGATTGTTTTCATGTGATTTTTAGGGTTCCATACCTCGAAAGGAAAAAACGGACCCTTTATAGGATCACTTCGTTGTCCGTCCGTCCTTCTTTCTACCTGTCCGTCTGTTAAGAGTACAAGAGCCTTTTTCTCAGGAACGCTTAGAGGTATAGAGTTGAAATTTCCTAATATCACGTCACGTAGGTCTATGGTTCCTTGGAACTGTACCTAAATATAAAACAAAAGAAAAATACTATTACAAACTTACTTAAGTACCTATATTTACAGTTGGAGAATTGACCGTGACTTTTAACGAGGTATGGGAGAACATTTTTTCAACTACAAAGTTAAGTTTGTTCTTGGGACAAATTCATTCCAACTACGGACTCCAAAATTTTCCCTCAAAATTCAACTTCCAAATCCAGTGTCCTTTAATGTAAAATAATTGTAGGTACATTGTGATAAGTGTGCAGTATTGGACAGTACACTTATGGGTCGCGCGATAAGGTAACCGAGAGTGTAATGATCAAAGCACACGCGTTGCATACGACGTTTTTCAACACACTTGCGAGGAAAAAAAGACTTGTTGTAAGAACATAAGCTACAATAACGTAATTAGCTAAAGAGATAATACATTTAGATTTATAAAGTTCAACTGACCTTCGTTGCCAGGTATTGATTATCCGTAACTTGTTTTGTATTAAAAACTTTTTAACATTGGTTGGTGACTACACTTATTAGATTTCGTATTTATGATAATAATTAACCACACCACGAAAACGGTAACAAATATATTATATGGAAAAAAACTTTTTTACAAAAAATTAAACCGACGAAAAAAGAACTGAAAAGCGAAAAATAAAAAATAAACCTTATAGTGTAACTAAGCTCCTAAACTAATTTAGGTAACAAATTTTGAGGCGGCGCCAAACAAACAAATTAATTACATAATTCTAGCGTGTATAGGCGCCGCCTCAAAATTTGTTACTTAAATTAGTTTAGGAGCTTAGTTACACTATAAGGTTTATTTTTTATTTTTCGCTTTTCAGTTCTTTTTTCGTCGGTTTAATTTTTTGTAAAAAAGTTTTTTATTTTTCGCTTTTAAGTTACCATCCACTCCAGGGTACTCCAGGGGGTTACTCCAGGTTAAAGACCTGGAGTTGATGATGAGTGGTTGTGTCATCAGTACTATGTATGTGTGCGAAATTTCAACAGAATCGGTTCACAGTTGAACATTCAGTTGGTGAAAAATCAATCAACCCCATTTTTTCTACCTTTAAGGGTAGATTATAGTTTCCAATTTTAAATGGGACCAACTTCGAGGTATAACTACCCAATAAAAAAAGAATTTTTCAAATCGGCCAACTCACTACAAAGTTATGCGTCGACTTGAGAACCTCCTCCTTTTTTTTCGTCGTTTAAAAATGGCGCGCTGTTTTTGTTTTTCCGTAAGTGTAAATAAAGGCAATGGCAAAACCGCTCAACATAAAATATTCAAAATTTAATAAAAACAAGGTACCTAATGTTTTGAATAAGCAAATTAAGAAAACATTAAAAAAAAAAAATTACTATATGGTAATAAGTAAGTACAAAAGTTAATGTATGGAAAATATATACCTAAGTAATTTCATGAAATATAATGCTCATTTATAATATTTTACTTATTTACACAGAAGGCATAAAAAGGCATGAAGCGCAAATCTCTGCTCTTGTGAAAATAGAGAATGCTCATTTAATAATAAGGGATAGTTCATACTAATTCTAATGTATAGTATCCCACTGACCTGCCCGTGGGATTTTTTTTCGTAACTAAGCGCCCATGGTTTGACTATAGTATTAAAAAGCTTCACCAAAGTCAGTTTCTGTGTATGGTAGGTATGGAATTAGTTAGTACTAACATGGTATTTGATGTTACCATGATAGTACTTACTAATTCCATATCTACTGCCATGTATCACACGCAGTTTAGGGTTGATACGTATTACGGTGCGCTGCCGCCCGGTTAACTACATATCGGCCGAGCTCCGCGCATGCGCGCTGCTCGAGCGCCGCCTGCGGCGCGGCACACCTCCCCGCTCGCAGAGTCCCGACGCCCGCTCTGACGCGCGCACGTAATATTTCTTATTTCATTTCATTTATTTATTTTGTGAAACATAGGTAATTACAGGTGTTTTCGGATATAAATGTCTATTGTACTGTTGGAATCCCAACACTAAATGTTACTAAATACTATAAAAAATACGAACATCACTAGCATGCGCTCTCGGTAGCCATCTCTATTTGAATGCTCGCTCGTTCACTTCCTCACGGATCGGGTTCGCGATAGGTCGACTTCACGACAACTACGACAACGTGCTCTTGCCTAGTTTTTATAATTATGACTGGTGATCAACGGTGATTTGGAATATAGATATCTCCATTATAGAACTGGCTGGTTTTACTGGAAGCACCTCCACTAACACATACACATTCCCATATGTACAAACCATGTCCCGCCGATAAGCATACAAAAGATTAATATGAACAATGTCAAAGTTACATAAGGATGGCAAATTATACGTTTGTTCCCACGGCTCTCGCTCACTCACGCCAAAATTGTTTGTTGACACCACTCCATTAAAGTTAATAAAAACTATACGCCATTATACATGTCATTACTCCGACTAGTAAATAGTTATCTAAAGTAAAAAGGACGCGTTCACTGCATTACGAACCTAAAAGCGGTTCAATAAGAGCCACTTTACGAGCAAGTGTGTTGAAAAAGTCTATAAGTAGTACCTATATAATTATATAATATTTATTTATTTATTTATTCTGAACAAAAATACATTTGTGTCGAATACAGGATTAATAATAATCAATAAAAGTTACAATTAATTACAAGTTAATGAATACACGGAATAATAATAATAATCAATAAAAAGTTACAATCAATAAATAGATAAAATGTCAAAAATTAAAATAAGACATCAACTCAATCAAAAAAAAAAAAAATAACATGTCAAGAATTAGACGTAAACAAAAAACAAGTTACACTGTGGCATTATTTTTGTCCCTAAAAAACTCTTCTATACTATAGTAGCACTTCGTCAATAGGAATGAGTTTAATTTGAATTTAAATATTCTTGGACTATTAATAATTTTTAGTTCTAAAGGCAATTTATTGAAAATTTGTACAGACTGTACTTTAGAGCTATGTTTGACAACATTTAATTTTGGCTGCAAATAATTAGGTAAATCTTTCCTGCGCGTTTCCACCCTAGTTTCCCTTTCTTCCTTTGTCTCGTATTTCTCTAGGTTTTTTAGAAAACTACTTAGTAGGACCAAAATATAAAGACAAGGTACAGGTAAAATTTTTAATTTCACAAAATGCTCTCTACAAGATTCAGTTTGCTCTATGCGAAGAATAGTTCTGAGGGCCCTTTTTTGCATAACAAAGGCTGCATTTATGTTGTATTTATAACTGTTCCCCCATAGTTTAATACTGTACCTCAGCTTGGACTCAACTAAGGCAAAATAAACATTTCGTAACTGAGCAATGGTTAGTTCATCCCTTAAACTTCTCAAGGCATAGCATGCACTGCTGAGAGCATTTGTGATTGCTTCCAGTTCTTGTTTCCAGCTTAAGAGCGCATCAATTTGTATCCCTAAAAATTTTAAATTTTGTACAATTTCCACTTTATTTCCCAATGAAGCTATTTTAATACTATCATTATTCCTCACAGTTGATTTGAATAGCATACATTTAGTTTTCTCCACATTGAGTTTTAAATTGTTAGTGGAAAACCAATGTTCAAAAGTAGACAGTGCATGATTTACTTTATTTTCTAACTCCCTTACAGAGATATCGTTCATAGCGGCACTTGTGTCATCAGCAAAAATAACCAGTTTGATATGTGGTACTATCTTATACATATAGTTTGCTAAGTCGTTAAGAAATATTATAAAAAATATTGGACCCAAGACTGAGCCCTGTGGAACTCCCTTTTGTACTCTAACAAGCTTGGATTTGTTAATTTTTTCATGCCTGCTTTCAACTGACTTAATTTCGACATACTGTGATCTATTCTGTAAGTAAGAACTGAAAAGCTTTAAAACGTTATTTCTTATCCCATAGTGTTCTAGTTTATCTAAAAGGATTTTATGTTCAACAGTATCGAAGGCAGAGCTAAGATCTAGGAATAGTCCTGCCACTTTTCCTTTATTATTCAATTTGCTAACCACATCATCCACTAGTGAGTCTATTGCATCAATGGTTCCTATGCTTCTTTGATACCCGAACTGTTGATAGCTAATGATATTGTGTTTAGTCAAATGTTTGACAAGCCTATCTTTCATTACCTTTTCAAATATTTTAGAGAATACCGGTAATAGTGAAATGGGTCTATAGTTTTTCGCATCTAATTTGGAGCCTTTTTTTAATATGGGCAAAACACGAGCAATTTTATATTGCTCAAGGAAAACACTTTGCTCAATACATCTGTTTAAAAAGTCAGCTATTGGTTCAGCTAATATGTCAATGTTATCCTTGATGATACTTATGGGTATTTCGTCTTGACCGTGAGAATTTTTATTGCACATATTATTAACCATTTTGAAGATTTCTACCGGGGTTACTTGATCAAACAACATGTTATCGTCTACTCTAGCCATATTGTCGGTTAAGTATTTTTTAGCTAAGCTATGATCAGAAGAGTTTAATGTAATTTTGTTGTCAAATTGGTCAGATAAAATGTTGGCTACGTCTATAGGGCTGTCATATATCTTATTATCTTGTTTAAGTATTATAATATCAGTGCTTTGTTTTTTATTAGAATTACGTCTACTATTCACTATTTTCCACATGGCTTTACTAGATTGAGGTGCCTGATCAATCTTTTTCCTAGTGTCGAGCTTTTTTGCACATCTTACTACCTTTCTATATATCCTTAAGTAGTTTTCGCGATATTTTAAAATTAATTTATCACATCTTTTTTTATCAATAAGGCACAGAATGCGCTTGACTTTGCTGGATACTTTAACTCCTTTGCTAAACCAATAACTTTTTCCAGACTTATTAAGATCAATTAAAATTTCCTTTTTTTTTAAAGAATTATCATGTACTTCATTAAATTTTCTTATAAATGTATTTATGCCGAGATTCCAATCTATCTCTGCCAACTTTTTCCTAAATGCCGCCTTATTTTTTTTATTATATATTCTTTTTTTAATATACTTAAAATTACTTCCTTTTCTTTCTTCTGTTACTTTTTTTACATTTATTGTGCAAAAAAGACCAGCATGTCCATCTGATAACCCGTTGTGGTCAATATGGATATCGTTAATGTTAGTATCTATTAGATTTGTCAATACATTGTCAATACATGACTCTGTGCCATTACGTACGAATGTTGTAGTGTCAAACATACATCTAAAATTGTAGCATGTGAGCATTGATAAAAATGATTTTCGATATTTGTCATCTTTCATCAGATTAATATTGAAGTCGCCACAAATCAAACACTGTTTTTTGAAGAAATGCTTCAACAGTTGTTCCAGCCTTTCAAGAAAACTATCAAAATTATTATTCACAGGAGTTCTATAGCAACAGACAATATTAATATTAAATTCTAAATCTTTTAGTCCACATACCTCAAAATAATCTTGTTTATAGAGCTTTTTACAAATTTCTATGTCCTCTATTTGTCTGTCATCGCTTATTAGCACTAATGTACCACCTCTTTTTTTGTTTACTCTTGTGTTGTAGGGACCAAGTTTATAACTAGTCATCCGTAATTGTGATATTTGGATTTCATTTAAAAAGTGTTCACTTATACAAATACAATTTACTTTTGATTTTAAGTCATTCAAATAAATTTCTAGGTCGTCTTTCTTGTTGTTGAGTCCACATAAATTCTGATGATATATAGTATATAATACAGAGTTTTTGTTTGTGTTGATGTTCGTTATGTGAGGTAAGATAAAATCACTTCGACGACCACTATTAAAGTCATTTAAACTACAGTCCTTCATACTGTTACTTACGAAAAAAGTCACAAGTTTGTTGCATTGCACTCAATTCATTCGGATCAGTTAAAGTCATTGTGTTATTTGTATTAGGTAGTTGGTCTTCACTTCCGCCATTTGGGTTTGTCAAATTGTCTTGACAGCTGTATACTTCGTAGTCATAAATTATGTTGGACCTTATTTGTTCAAAGATGTTTTTCCATCCGTGTTTGTTTATCTTTCTAGTATAGATGGAAAACATCTCAAGTGATAGGGTGCGATTACTATCGAAAAAATATGCATATCTGTTATTTTTAATGTCGCAGTCGAGGAGATTGTTAAAGAGTTCGACTTTGTAATTATGTATTAATCCACCACATATGTACGTTGGGGCACACACTACGAGATTGGTGTGGGTATTCTTTATCAGATACTTTCTTAAGTTATCAAGAATTCCTATATAATCGTCATTCTTCAAATCGTTTTCTCCGATAAAAGTTAGGCAATAGTCGTTGATAGAGAAGGCTTTTAATTTGTGTTCAATAGTGCTCAATACTTCTTCTTCTGTGATGACGTTTGGCAGCAAATAGTGACAATACTCAAAATTATCTGAGAAGACCTCTTCGATTAACGGCAGAGTTCCTCTTGTGCAGCCGCTGCTTATTATAGCCAGTTTGTTTTTTTGTTTTGGAAGTACGCCTACATAAATAGAAGCAAATATAGTATAGTAGTATAGTAGAATACATATAAAAGTTATAAAACTAAAACCCGACTACGACAAAAAAGTCGATCAACTAAAAAGGTATAAACAAGACATCACAGACAGACATATAACAAATCCGGATTCGCACGTGGGACATAAATCAAGAAGATTACATGTGACTCCGGATTTTTAATGTCTGTCTGCGATGTCTTGTTTTATAATATTTTTGTTGTTTTTTATTGTAGTTTGGTTTTAATTTAATTTTTTTTTGTGGTTATTATATATTATAATCCAAAGTGGCCAAATAAAAAAAATAAAAACTTGACTTTATTTCCTATAGAGGGCGCCATTTTCAATTTAATGTGACGTCACATAGCCTATAACCAGCGGACGATCAAGACACTTCCAACCATAGAAATATAAACAACATGAGAAGTGGCATGGGGGCGTGTCTGTGTCCGCGCTGCATGAACGAAATGCTCATGCACTAGGCAAATGGCCGTCTCCGCGAACTAGTGCGCTTTCGACCGTGATCGTGACGAATTATAAGAATGCCGAGTTGTTCAGTGGCTTCTTGTAAAAAACGAAGCCAAAACAAAAACTTTGGGAATAATGGAATTGCTTATCATAATGTAAGTACAAGTATTTTACAGTATTTGTCTTTAAAATAATGAAAAACAACAAATCGAAAAATATTTCTTGCTTTTACTATGATAATTTTGTTTTTAAATATCACAGCGACTGTATTATTTTTGCACTAAATACATTGCTCCTTAACCACTACCTAAATATTATCTCGCTAAGTGACTGGACAAGCAATGTAAAAATCACAAAACGATACTATAACGAATGAAAGCATCGGTAGTACGGCCGCTGTGTCTTGCGCCGAGCTAGTGATGTGCTTGTGCAGATCCACTAACTAAGGCTATCGACAATAATGTCGATTGCAGTATGAATTTATATGTTTTTATTTCATTTTTCTTACACATAAATTAAATTTTTAAATATTGGAATAAAAAAATATACAAAAACATTTAAAAATATAAATTTATATTACTATTATAGTTTATTCTTTAATTTGTCCACCGTTATACCCCGGTTGGAAGACTGATGTGAAATCAAGTTTTTAACTCATTTAGATTTTGTCATAATGTAAAAAAAAAAATGATTTACTTATTATTTTTTTAGCTACGTTTTGTTTATTTATAAATTATATTATTATAAATTTATATCGTTATTTATTTATTTTATTTTCCGGCATTCCCAAAATTTTTAATACAATTAATGGGAGAATAGATAACTTTCCAATTTTGTCAATTATTAGCGTATATGGAAAATAAATGGCTTTTGCACAGCACAGCGTGCGAGTGCGATTTTTGTGTGTGAGTAAGTTATACAGTGCACGCTGTGTTTGAAGAGATAAGGTTTATAATTGATTGTGTAGTACGTTCTGATTTATAAATTGCCAGTGTGTTCGCGACTTCGTATCTATTGATTTTACTGAATTGCATGTGTGATGTGTTGTCGTGGAGGGGACCAAGTGAAGACACCGGGTACCGATACATTTTCTACTATCGGGCATATCTCTTTCTTTCTTACATCTATGCTTCCAACGATACCTCATTTGTCAAATTGTGATCAGTAGTTTAGAAGATATGAGGGAACACATGAACATTAATACATACCGGTCAAAATCATAACCCTCCTTTTTTTTCGCCGTAGTCGGGTATAATACTGTTTTATATTAATATTGATCATGTTAGCCCACGAAATTACACGCACGTTAAGCCGTTGGTCCCGGCTGTCATTTGTGGATCTTTGACAGTCGTTACGGGTCGTCAGAAGCCCGAAAGTCTGACAACCAGTCTTACCCAGGGGTATCGTATTACCCAGTTACTGGGTTGTGGAGGTCAGATAGGCAGTCGCTCCATGTAAAATACTGGTATTCAGCTGCATCCGGTTAGACTGGAAGCCGACCCCAACATAGTTGGGAAAAGGCTAGGCAGATGATGATGTTAGCCCACGAAATTCAAATTTTCGCTAGTTTTTTGCAGGTCAGTATCAGGTGATATGTTGATCTAAATATGATTCGCGGCCGTAACAAATATTTATTTATAGAATTATAATCATAAAAATCATCAATACAACTCTCTTAGTTCATATAATTCTATTGAATGACTTTTTCATGAAATCATGACATTTTAGGATTAATCTAACATAAGAAGTTGAATTGCTGATTCTAATGATTATAATTCTGTAAAGCCATATTTATTACGGTCGCGAATAATATTTTAATCAACATAACTCAAACTGAAAGCATTTATTTCAATTAAACCATTTACAGGCACTTTTGAATTGTCAAGGAGTCGGTCAGTCAGAAATATGAAGCTAACCAAAGCGTAGTAGGTACAGTCACGGACTTTAATTGATGAGCCACTTCCAAACTTTTCAATTTTGCAGTTTCATGCATTCACGAGATTAGTTACACGAGCTTAAATCGCATGCTCGTAAACAAGATGACAAATTACGAGTAATCGGAAATAGTCTTGTCCATAAATGTCTAATAAGTTCTCAATGATAAATAAATACAATGTTTATCCAATCTATTTGATACTGACCTCCTTTGAATCAGAGCTCATTAACTCGATAATTCTGAAAACCTATCCGAAGACAGTGACAGTTGAAATGTCGATGTCAGAGACGTTATTTTCGAATTTGTCGAAATGACTAATTAAAATTTCTCCATACGCTAACGTTACTATGGCTACGCTAAAACAATCGTCGCTAGGTTACGGTTGCTAGACCTGCAATTGGTTGACTTTGGGTAGTCACTTTGCTGTCAAGTTTGTAGTTCTGGCTCTCAGGTTAGCCAACCGGTAATGATATTAAATATAATTTTCTTCTTCTATAAAGTCAAAGTCAAATAATTTATTTCAAATAGGCACATAAAAGGCACTTTTGAACGTCGATGAAAAACAAACAAAGAAATAGAATTGATTCTAGTTGCCCATTCTAAAAGGTAGATTTCGTATGAAGAAGAATGGGCAAGAAACTCTATGACATACAAATAATAAAATATACAACTAAATTAGCAACCAGTTTGATTTTGTCCAGACTCTAAATTGTCCTATGGAGCAAGACCAGCATGTTTCCAAGCATTCTTATCCTGGATATAATCCTCTAATTTGTAATAAGCTTGTTTACAAAGTGTACTTTTTATATGAGTTTTAAATTTTCTTTCATTTAATTGCAATATATCACAAGGTATTTTGTTATAGCATTTAACGCAGTACCCCATAAAAGATGTTTGTACTTTAGCTAATCTGAAAAATGGTTGATCTATTTTATCTTTATTTCTAGTATTAAAATTATGTCTGTCACTTATTTTCTTAAATAGATTTAAATTTTTTTCTTACATACATAATATTCTCATAAATAAATTGACAAGGTACCGTCATAATATTAATCCTTTTAAATAGTTCCCTGAGAGATTCGCGGCGACATAGATTATAAATGGCTCTGACAGCTCTCTTTTGCAAAATAAAGATGGATTCAATGTCAGCAGCCCGACCCCACAGTAAAATGCCATACGACATAATGCTGTGGAAGTAACTGAAATAGACCAAACGCGCGGTTTCTACATCTGTTAACTGTCTTATCTTTCTGACAGCATAACCGGCCGAGCTTAACCGCCCCGCAAGAGATTTTATATGAGGTCCCCACTGTAATTTCTCGTCTAGCGTGATACCCAGGAAAACTGTTTCATTAATAAACTCTAGTTTTTCTCCGTTCAATATGATGTCACATTCGCTACTTCTAACATTAGGTAATGTAAATCGAATGCATTTGGTTTTTTTTTCATTGAGTACCAAATTATTTACCGTATACCAATCTTGGACCTGAAGAATAGAGCTATTCACGTCGTCAAGATTTTGTGATCGTCGATTTATTTAAAAAATCAATGATGTGTCATCTACAAATAACACCATCTTCAGTTGATTTAGAAGTAATTGGGGTAAATCATTAATATAAACTAAGAAGAGGAGTATAATATGAAGGCATGACTTTCCGTGTCTGAATGTACGAGTATAACCGACTAAGGGCTCAAACACATAACCACGTTACGACGACGCAACGTGTCACGTTACATTTTTTCATTATAGTTTTCTGGCAGAAAACTTGTAACGTGGCACGTTGCGTCGTCGTAACGTGGTTATGTGTTTGAGCCCTAAGCCCAATTTACATTACACGACTAAAATACGAACAGTGCCACGTGGCTCATCAATTAAAGTCCGTGACTGTACCTATGAAGAAGAACGGGAAATAAACTATACGGACACTCTTTTAAATAAAAAAATGGATACAAAAAATTGGTTACATCATTCATGTTGTAATAGGGAATAGTGATTCAAATAAGGGTCAAATATTTTTTTTTATAAACGATATTGCTTCAGAATTACGCCTCGATGAATATTTTTGAATAAAAATTATTTTTGAGCGAGTAATTAGTTTTTTTAAAGTGCCAAAAAGCTGTGGGAAATTCGAATACTTGAAATGCTACGCTATTGGTCAGAGCGAAAGTGACGTAACAATCTATGACAACAATCAAAATGTCAATGTGTTTTATACGAGTGTTTGACATTGACTTGAAACTTGTTTGTTTGTTGTCGTAGACTGTGACGTCACCACCCCAAGCGCCAAATGGAGGGCGTTTAAAAAGCCCGGGTCGGTTGGCTATTAACTTTAATTAACTTTATTTTTTAGTAGGTACTTTAAATTGCATTTTTGTCGTCGAATTTTTTTTAAACTATTATTTGGCCATGTAAGCCATCGAATAAAAATATTTAAAAAATACATGCATATTCCCCCTATTATACATGCGAGAACAATGTAGAAAGCACGTTAAAAGCGTCCACAATTATAAAATAAAAACATAAACAATTAAAAAATTAAAAATAAGCCATGGCAGCTAAGACATGACCAGTCACAACTGACGGCGCCCGTTCACGAACATGACGCATGGATCAGCACCATTCAGCTCAACAATTTCGAAGGGAGCTAAATGCCACCATCAGCGAGACATCTGAGTGAGCATGACATATTCCCAGTCTCCAGGGCACATTCAAGTCAATGAAAGACATATTACCCGGTAAATCGTAGCTCTAAGTACGTAGTACTCACACCTTTGCTTTACAATTATATAATACAAAGGAGATTGAGTATACAATGCAAAGATGGTCTTACAATCTTCAGCAGCTCCAACAGTATTTTCAAATGTTAATTAGTTAGTTGTGGTTGTGGAGCAGGACCAGCATTATCCTGCATACAACCTGACATTGGTGCCGATTCTCTTGTACACCGAACTAAACTAACTAAACTGTCACTAAAATTCCTTACTTTTGGCTATGAGAATCTTGGAGCAATTCTGCCAAATAAATTCAATAAATTAAAAAAAAAAAATCGACACAACACAAATCAAATTTGACAAGCGCGCCTCCACTTGGTACTTGTTTTCCCTACCCCGTGAATTTTTTTTAGAGCCGGTGCTCACAACGGCTCCATCCTGACGTGTTTTAGTTCAGCATAAAAATCATAAAAGCCTGCGGTAATGAACTGACTGGTATCTTAACTCATCTAATCAGTTTGTCATTTTTAGCAGGAATTTTCCCCGATAAATTAAAACTATCCATTGTTAAACCGTTATTCAAAAAGGGAGATAAAGATATCAATAATTATCGACCCATAACGTTAATACCTATCCTGTCTAAAATATACGAAAAATGTATGTATAAAAGACTTACTGATTTCTGCTATAAGTTCCAAGTAACGAGCAGTTTGGCTTTCAAAAGACCAAATTCACACCGTTAGCCATTTTCTTTCTTATGAAAGAAATACTTTTAAATATTAACAATAATCATCTGACTACTGGGCTTTTCTTTGATTTATCGAAAGCCTTCGATCTGGTGTCACACGATATATTGAGAGATAATTTAGAGTCTATCGGGATTAGGGGACCTGCACTTCAGTGGTTATCGTCCTATTTAAGTAATAAACAGCAATGTGTCATTATCAATAAAATTACTAAAAATAAAGACATGACTCCTACTCCTCGGAATATAAATATAATAATTATGGAGTTCCACAGGGAAGCGTACTAAGCTCAATATTATTTATTTTATACATAAATGACATTATAATAATAACCAAGCATAAATGCATATTATTTGCCGACGATATATCTATTTTAGTGACATCTGTAAAAATAATAGTACCATTACAGATCATGAGTTGGATATTAATAATACAATAGACACATTATTGCACTGGCTTGACGTGAACCATTTGAAAATAAATTTAGATAAATCCGTTTACATTCAACTTAATCAATCAAATAATAATAAATACAATATCAAAATGAACATACATAAAATCAATGAAGTAACACATGCAAAGTTCTTAGGCGTAATAATAGATAAAGATATAAACTGGAAAGAACACGTAGATAATGTTAGTACTAGAATTAATAAATTCGTGTATGCACTGAAACAAGTTAAAAATGTAACGAACGTAAAAACTGCTATTATATCATACCACGCCTATGTAGAATCATTACTACGCTATGGTCTTGTAATGTGGGGGAACAGTACCGATATGAATAGAGCATTTGTCGCTCAAAAGAAATACATAAGAACAATATTATGTGGCCTTCAACCTGATGACTCATGTCGACCAGTGTTTAAAAGACTTGGTTTGTTACCGTTGCCATCTCTGTACATTTATGAAATATGTGTGTTCGTAGTTAAGAATTAAAAAATATTTAAAACAGTAAATGATGTAAATCCTCGGAATAGGCGAGATCCATATAAATTAGTTCTGAATGATCTGCCACGACTTGCCAAATACAACAAAAACTGCCTAGCAATGTGCGTGCGTATTTATAACAAGATACCAAGTCAACTCAAAACATTAAATTCTAGATTATTTAAGATAAAGTTGTACAAGTGGTTGAATGAGTATAGATTCTATTGTTTAAAAGAATTTATGGATAAAAAATGTTGATGTGTGTAACATTTTCAATAACCCTCTTTTGCATGCTCTGTCATAACCTAGCTAAACATGTTTGTGCCATTATAATTATGTTTTAACACCATTATATACCATGTTTATTGCAAATAAATGATTTATTTTATTTTATTTTCAGATTTAGTTAGACAGTCAAAATTTTATGTAAAAAACGTCAACTTCAGAATAGCAAAATTGCCATTTTCACTAAACTAATAACTCCGTGCCATCTTAGTTCTCTCAAACTAAAATATAGTTAAGTTTTGTCACTATAGTCTATTTCAGAATAGGAAATCGTCGTTTGACAGGAATAAACTAAATTTTAGTGATTTTTAGTCTAGTTTAAAGAATTTTGTGACAAGAGATTCGGCACCACTGACTTGCAAAAAACCTAAGTTTGAATTTCGCGGGCTACCTTAGCGCAATAAGTGTGTTTGATCTAAATAAAGTTTAATGATATTATTAAATAACTTAAGTGGAATTGTAGGTAAGTACCTACTCTCTGTAAACATAAAGAAGATATTTTATATTTGTACATTATAATTATAAATGCGATGGAAAGATAACAGCCGGTTAGATTGATCGGATAGATCAGTCAGTACCTACCTCTATGTGAACAGGACCATAACCGAAGCACACAATAGTCATATACTCGCTCGTGGCGTATAGTGTGGTCACGGAAGGGGCGCATGACGTGGCTTGGTATTTGTCAATAAGCAAGGCAGCCACATCTACCTCCGACCCTCCCCCCCCCGCCCGTTGCAAAATGCGCCGCGCGGTGGGGGACCGCCCCCCCACAGTGCTGCGGGGGACATCCCGGGTCCTCCACGATAACAGCTTGCTGGCCTATCAAGCAGCACCCGAGTAGAAGTATGAGCTTTAGAAAGAGACTATCGCTAAAGTATGAGTAGGATGTACGATGCTTTGCAATGCAGTCGTTGAACCGCCAAGCTACTTGCTTCTCTAAGTTAATTAAAAACGTTACATTTTAAATTTTAAAAACCCCCGACTAAAACAATGCATTTTTGTCGTCGAATCGATCACGTTACCTTTCAAACAAAACCTAAAAAATCAAAATCGGTTCAGCCGTTTGGTAGCTACGATGGCGCAGACAGACACGCAGATACACACGATTTACTTATAACACCCCTCTTTTTCCGTCGGGGACTAAAAATAGCCGTTCTTATTATGTCCTGATTTTGACAGCTCCATGAAGGTATAGCGTGATGATAATCATTTAAGAGCTACCTATATTCATTCCCTATTCAGCCCAGTGAAGTATCTAATGGAATAAGTGGACTGTTGGCATTCGCTGGTATACATCACATCTGGTACACTATATTGTGTTCATTCAAAGTAACAGTAGGTAGCTACTTCATAAATATTATTTCCAATTTATAGTACAGGGTGGATTTTTGAGATGGGGCAGTAAGGTTAGGTACCTTAACCGCAATTACTAGAGGAAAAGGGTCTTAGGAGACCCTCCTTAACATTTTGAGAAATTCTGATCTGCATTCACAGATTTTGAAAGAAAATACAGTCAGCACGAAAATAACAACTTTTTTGATGCCATTATAGATCCGGTTTCTTTTAAGGATCAAAAAATTCAATTGGACCAACTGAGGCCTAGAAAAATGAGGAATCGCGAAAATCTTTCTCGTTCATTCCGCAGGAAACAAGACTCCAACTTACTTGTTAAAGATGGATAGACTGGCCATTCACTACGAAGACAAGCCGAAAATAAATAAAAAAAATTAACTCCGAATTTCACACCAATACTTAGGTATAACAGACACGTCAAAATTTTATTTGCTTTGTATACAAAATCCAAATAAAGTGAGTTTCATCAAACAGTTCTATATAATTATG
Source organism: Lithophane leautieri (assembly GCA_949152455.1). Classification (NCBI taxonomy): domain Eukaryota; kingdom Metazoa; phylum Arthropoda; class Insecta; order Lepidoptera; family Noctuidae; genus Lithophane; species Lithophane leautieri. The sequence goes on along the minus strand of OX424463.1, from coordinate 239,934 downwards.
ACGCGTCTAACTAAGTAGGTATTCGTATGAAATTCGAAGGTTTTTTTTTTTTCGTCCAGTATTCTTTGTAACGTTCTCTAGAGTGCATCATTCACAAACAACAAACTTGGCATCTGGATTTTGTGCTCAAAGCAAATAAAATGATGACGCGTATCGAATACGCGTCATCATTTTATTTGCTTTTTTTTCGGCCAGTCTTCGTTGTAACCAATCTATTCATCATTAAGGATGTACCCTATCTCAAATTGCTTAGCATGATCCTCCCTTATACGGAAAATACTGCAGCATTAATTTTGAAATAAATATATGTTAAAGTTTAGGATTGATGCTAGGTCCTATGTTTGGCGATAACACGATTACATAAAATATTCTCGATAGAAAAAAATTCAAAGTTACCTATAAACCGAACAGTAAACCACTGGTATTCAAAAAATACTTCAAATTAGATCATGAAACTTTGCATGATAAATTGATAACTGAACTAACTATAAAGCAGGTTTTATGTTTAATTTTTTTTTTTTATTACCATTATTTTCTGGCCCAAATACGTATACTCATCGACATATTGCAACACATGCCCGTCTATCTCAACCCTACGTTTTACGCTATTGGTCATGACCTGCGTCTTGGATCTGTTTATTGAAAGTCCAACCTCAAGACTTGCTGTGCTCAGATCTTGGACCATTTCGTCGAGTTCTGAAGGTGATGTGGAGAAGTGGATAGTGTATTTCAAGAACAGGCAAGACAAACAAGTCCAAAATGCTTGGAAGACCTACTGAGCCCTAAAAGAACTTATGAAAGGAAATCTCCCTTTATCTAAAATTCCGGGTCGGCCGACTTACTAATCTAAATTTGGGTATCACAATTTCATGTTTACTACGTGTATTTATATTATGGAAGTTGCTTCTTACTACTGGTTTGTTTATAATTACTTACGATTTTTTGTGGGAAACAATATTTTTAAGTTACTGCAACTAATATTTTTGCTGACTCTTATGATATTAAGCCTTTAATACGTTGATTTGTACGTATTTTTTTCAGTTCCTACTTTGAAAGACTTTTAACCTTAGCAGTTAAGTTGGAATACCTCTGTGGCGGTACCTACATCGCCACATTCGAACTACGCATCAAAGACCTGACGTCACACAAAAATCCTGACGTCACAAAAATCCTGCATCGCGCAATTAGAGTTTACCGTGCAGTGAACATATATACAAAAATCCAATATCAATCATTGGGCAGTTGCCCGCCAGACACAACACCCGTCTGGTCGGAGGATCCTCCCTTTTCAATGGTGGATGAGTGAACTTTACACCCTGTTCCTCATACCCCTAAACCTCTAATAATTGTATTGATTAGTAAGTAGTAAGAACAACATTTGAATATAATGTTATTTATGATAAAAATTACGAATTTTATGCAAACACAAATTCTAAGTTTTTATTATTTTGATAATACTTCAGATTTGTTAATTATGAATATGCGTGGTAGCTACGACCGAAAACTGTGAGCGTGAGCCAAATAATTAAAATTCTTTACTATTTTAGTAATTATATTGTTTTATTTCTCTCTTTTTTATCATTACAATGTAGGTAAAATAACAATTTAGAGGTCATTAAGCAAAAAGTTTTGAATAACTACGAAACTACCTATAACTGACACAATGCAAAACTTTTTTTTAATGCTTCTCCATGTATAAATAATCAATAATTTTATTGTTTGCCACTGGATACTGAAACAGCTCTAGTTAAACTGTTATTTTAAGCCGATCACAAAGCTTTATTAATTTTTTAGTTCCATATCACACATACAATACTTAAAAAATCTTAAAAATCTTAATCTTTTACAGTATGGCTACTGTAAAATTTACATTTTCGTTTAGAGCCATTTATGATCTAAGGGCTGATAATGATTATTGACTTACTATTAACACTTAAGTTTCTTTAGCGCCTCTTCCATTACAGAATCAAACATAGATAGATTCTGGTAGCTTGGAGGTCTGTATACGCACACTATAACATGCTTATCAAGCTCAACACAGGACAATTCAATGGTGTGTTCAACAGACAGTCCAATGATGTCTTTCCGTTCTTTTGATTTAATAGAATTTTTTACTAATATTAATGAACCGCCATGTATCATACGTTTTCGACTGAAATGACTAACTACACAATAATTTTCATAATTAATTGACACTATTTGTTACTGACGACTTTTCATGAGTGCCTATGTAGGTTTATATGAAATAAAATATGTTGATTTTGATTGAATAGGCGCCACAATTTTTGGTGGGCCTAATCGCCAAACAAAAAATACTATCTCCTTTCCGGTGGCATAGGTATGATTCAAAACAAGGAGCTCAATGCCCTCTGTTCATTTGCGGAGGGCTGTCCTGTATCCATATAAATATTATAAATACGAAAATAACTATGTCTGTGTTACTTTTTCACGCCTAAACCACAGAACGGATTTCCTCAAAGGAGATAGACGGCAACCTGGGGAAGGACATAGGCTAGGTTTTGTTTCAAAATAATCCTATAGGGGGTGATATAGGAGATGAATTTTTTTATAGAAAACCCTGCATTTCTTAAGTATCCCGGTAGTAAGCGTTCCCGTGGGACGATATCCGACATCCACGCGGGCGAAGCCGCGGGCAAAAACTATATATTATAAATCCGAAAGTGAGTTTGTTTGTTACGCTTTCACGCTAAAACGGCTGAATGGATTTCGATGAAATTTGGCACTTGAATAGACCATGACCTGGAAAAGGACATAGGCCACCTTTCCACCTGGATCGCAGACGAAGTCGCGGGCAACAGCTAGTGTAACATAAACAACCTGCGCAGACCAATGGTGCAGACATATTAGATGTAGTTGCGAGATTCGATGATTGACAACAGTTTTCAGTTGCTGCACTGGATGACAAAATCAGTTTCTAATTGACGCAACTAGCAACTGCCTTTGTACTACTTCGATGCATCAAGTTGCTGGCTTCCCCAATCAGCAATCGCAACTCGTCGAGAGCGCTACTTCTTTGAGATCACTAGTCACACTGACTGTTGACCATCATAGATTTGAATAGTTTATTTAGAATCGCAGCAACCGTAAACTGGGCCTTTTTGTTGCTGCAACTAGCACAACCTTTAAAGTAGCTCGTCTGCGGAACGCCTAAGTGAACACTGAAATGCCAATACAATACCTATGCACAAAAGTATACTAGGTGACGGTATTTTTTCATGTTTTTTAATAATCTTCAGAACAGGTAACCAATAGATAATTTCAATTATCGAGAGTTTTTCCAGGTATTCCAAGCGGTCCTTATGAGATGGACGTATTACAATCTACGAGAGGTGCTCCATTACTCTTACTCAACGAATCTAAAAGGAACTTACCTAAATACTCGTACATAGAGTTCAGGATGTCACATTCAGTGAAAATGGCAACAAATGTACGGAGAATAATATAGTTATTGTAAACCTAGCTATACTTTGCACCCAGATACAAGGTCTCAAAACAATATTAGGAAGGTAAGCTTATGCACCCAATAAAATAAATATGTAATGCTGTACAAAAGCGCGATTTCCGTTGACTAACATAAAATGCACATTTTGTGAATCAAAAGGGCTTCCCCTAACCTAAACCTTCAAGCAAAACATTATCCGTCAAGTGGACGGGTGGAGTGGTGCGATCATGAAGACAAAAGGGAGCGATGCATATCTTGTGAGGGGTGGGGCGGGGAGATGCGACAGGCGAGGGGAGGAACTCGATCGCGACTCAAGAATTTAATTTGGTCGCGGAGAGGGGTGCGAGCCCGGGCTCCGCGCAACGTGCAAATTAATTTTAATCGTCGTCATTAGGGAGCGCGCCCCCTGCTCCCCCCCGACCCGCGAGCCCGGGAATTACGGACACTACAGACCCTTTCAACTCGCCGCCACTGTCCGCTGTTTTTACCGCATCAACCGTCGTTTATAATCGTTTCTTATCCGACGCGGCAATTATGCCTATCCTTAGAGGCGAATCTAAATTCCGGCTCGCGGACGATTCCGAATCACGCGAAAGATTTTATAACCTTCGAGCCGCTGAGAATCGTCTGCGTCTGCGCCGATCGCAGCGCGTACAGCTGCGTGTTAGTATAACATCTGAGATACTTGTGAGCTCTTCCTGCCGCGCTGAGCTCTGTTCCACTACGTCTGGCTGAGTAGCTTGCCAAGTGCGGCTTACAGCTTCACACACAGAGAACCACAAAGTGGGAATGCTTTGTTTTTAACCGACTTCAAAAAGGAGGAGGTTGTATGTTCGTATGGATGGTTTTTCTTTTTGTGTATTTTCATCGATATTTTCGCCAATTGTGAACCAATTTACAAATTTTTTTTTGGTTCGTAAGTGTATACTCCGGGGGTGGCCCCATATAAATTTTATTAATTTTACTTGAGTAGTTTTTGAGTTAGCTTCAATAACTACGTATTTTTCCCACTTAGTCTACAACGTGCCGCTACAATGGCGACATTAATTTAACACACGGGTAGAGCTTGTGACCAGTAAACATAAAAATTATAATAAAAAAAAAAAAAAAATCGTTAATTGAAGAATTTAAATTTTCAAACAAACTAAGTAATAAAAACAACGAAAATTGAGATCACTCTGTGTAAAAGATTCATTCATGAAGCTACCTACCAGCTGGATACGTTCTATCGGTAAGTTCCTTTGTCGGCATAATTTCTAAGAAATTGCGCGGCTTTCCTTCTGTTCGCCTACATTTATGATCCGCGTGACCCCGGCAAATGACCTCTTCGCTACAGTTCTATAAGTACAGGTTGCTCCAGGATGCTAATTTGGAAAATTGTAAATAAATCAATAAATAATAACGTTTAATGAAATTCAAATATTTTCATAAAACAAATACGCAAAATCGTATAAGTATCGCCATTGTAGCTGCACGTTGTATATAGACGATATCTTATTTGACTTCGTCACTGTTATTTACATAGCAGGTAATGCTATTCGAATTTGTGTGGGGTAGTACAACAACGAAAAAGTGAAAAAAAAAACTTTTTCAAAAAAAAAAACAACCGACTTCCAAAAAAACACTAAAAAAGTGAAAAATAACTGTAATTTCGGAAGTCGGTGTCTATGCTTTTCAATTTTCGTTGTTTACCACCGACTTCCGAAATTTTTAGTTTTTTTTGTGTTTTTTTTGGAAATCAGTTGTTTTTTTTTTTGTAAAAGTTTTTGTCATTCCGATAGCGCGCTTAAATCATTATAATTAAAATATCTGCGCCATACGCGACTGGAATCTCTTTGAAAATTAAAATACATGCAACCACGAACCACGCCCGCTTACAAGACTGTTAGGAAAATATTTTGTCATTAAAGTATGTACGGTTATTTATCGCAGCGTTTGATCGTTTACTCTGCGACCGAATTATAGAAATGCCTTTGATTATCCCCCACATTAGCGTCGTCGCTACCGGGATGCCTCGCATGCCGCCGGCGCGGCGCGGCGAGATCCCTGAACGTACGAGCCTCAGGGGGCGGGACGGACGATACCGACACACGTCGGTTTATCATCCGCTTGCAGTAGTCATTATCATCCTTACCCTTAGTCCTTACCTTATAATGAATTGACGCAATGCCCAGTTTTCAAGCCATCGTTCCTTGTGTAAATATCTTTGTACAAGTAGAAGTTAACTTATAATAGTCAGATATGGGAGCGTGTAGTGTTCTGGTGTTCTGTGGTACGTACCGGGCACAGCGGGATAGGAGTAGGGCGAGCAGGCGGCAGGGTCGAGGTGGTGCGACGTGTGGTGCTGCGCTGGCCAGTCCACGGGTTTGTACTGGTGGTGCAGGCCGCCGCGGCCCAGAAGCAGGCCGCCGTAGCCGGCCGCGGCCGCCATGTTGTGGTGCGCGGCCGCCGCGTGGTACTCGGCCGCATGCCGGTGCGCCGCGTGCCCGTACCTGCGCCACACACACACACCACCGTGACTAAAACACAGTACTCTCTCCAACGCCGGTGGTTTTAATGACTTCCACCTTAAACTCTTCGCTCAATTACTTAGATCAAATAAGTAGGTCGCAGGTTAGTGGCAACAAAACCAGTATTAGCTGGCCTCTATTGAAACTTCGTACTACACTAGACCAGCTCAAGGTCAAAGTGTTACCGCGAACCGCGGACATGCGTTCGACAGTACAAAAGTGGTGAAAATGTTCTGATTTTACAATAGACAAATTAAGACTACAATCTGGCGTGGTTTCTTTTTTATTGCGGAACACACTCGGATACAATGAAAATTTAATAACACGTAAGTAGGTATTCATTGCTTTATTTTTGATGTCTTCTCTTTTATTGTTGCTTTTCTTTTTATTATTATTTGAAGCAATGCGTTTTATTATTGTTGTCATTCCGAGTGTGTCAGGCACTATGAGCCCGCAGAGCGCAGGTGACTGTGCACTCACCCCGTGTAGTGCTGGTGCCAGGGGTCGTAGTCGTAGATGTCGATGCCGGCGCAGGCGCCGCCCGGCGGCACGCCCGCCACGCCAGCCGCCGCCGCCGCGTTAAAGAACGACGCTGGCAGGTTGCGCGACACCATAGGCACGCTCTCTGCACACAACAGCACGCACTTATACACCACTGTCACATCTACGATTAACATACCTACAGCTGTTCGCAAAGCTAAGCTAAGCAAAAACAAAATAGGCCTTTATAATAAAAAACAATAATCGATAATCACGATTATCGATTATTGTATTTTTCAACACACTTGTTCGTAAAGTGGCTCTTATTGAACCGCTTTTAGGATCATAATGCAGTGTATTATGGAAGAGTGCTTTTTATTTTACATTACCGCACTAGTGCGGTAATGTGCGCCACAGATAACTATTTACTAGTCGGAGTAATGACATGGCAGTAGGTATGGAATTAGTAAGTACTATCATGGCAACATCAAATACCATGTTACCATTATAGTATTTACTAATTCCATACCTACCATACATAATTATATAGAAATTGACCTTGGTGAAACTTTTTAATACCATAGGCAAATCACGGGCGTTTAGTTAAGAAAAAAAAAATCCCATGTGCAGGTCAGTGGGATATTATTATTACATGGAATTAGTATGAACTATCCTATAATATTAAATAAGCATTCTCTATGTTCACAAGAGCAGAGATGCGCTTTTTTAATTAAATCTCTTCAAAGACACTATTTCACTATAATTTACGTACCTAAAAAAATTACCATAGGCAAACCAGGGGCATTTTATAGTAAAAAAAACTATTTTGTGTTTATTAAATTTTGAATATAGGCTGTTTAGCGGGTTTGCTAGTTCCTTTATTTACACCTGCGTAGAAACAAAACCAGAGCGCCATTTTCCATAAATATTTGTTAAAGTTTTCGTTGTATGGTTAATTATTACATATTTAAAATGTCGATTTCACGTAGGGAAGAATAGCAATACGTAAATTTATATAGATTTGATCCCGCCATACGTTTAGTATTTTTTTTTTCTTATTCAAAACATATTTTTTTGTTTATTTTACTACAGGCTGTCTAGCGGTTTTGCCAGTGCCTTTATTTATACCTATGAAAAATCAAAACCAGCGCGCCATTTTCCATAGAGTTATTATTGTTTTCGTTGTGTGGTTAAATATGTATTAACAAAAATACATAATAATAACTTTAAAGTATTTTCACCAACAGACGTAGAAAAGTTTTTAAACGAAGCTCCGGATAGTCAGTACCTGGCAACAAAGGTCAGTTGAACTTTATAAATCTAAATGTGTCATCTCTATAATAACCTTATTGTAGCGTATGTTCTTACAACAAGTCTGTGGTGTGTTAAAAAACGTCGTATGAAACGCGTGTGCACTGATCATTACACTCTCGGCTACCTTATCGCGCTGGCCTGCGGCTCGCGCTAATAATACCGCCTCGACTGTAATATCCAATAGAGCACACCCGTACGCAAAATACGCGCTTTGACGTGGAGTTGCGGATACCAGCCCGTTTTACCTATTACCTATTACCTATTAGAGCACACTCGTAACACAATGTACTATTATTTAACAACTCATTAGGTACTCCAGCTCAATTTACACCATTCTATAAACTTACTTGATTGAAGTTCACAAACTTTACAACCGAGGCAGAGGCACAGCTGTGACTTGTGAGCTAGCTAAGCTGAGCATGTATGAATCCCACCAAAACTTTTCATTTTAAGTTGGTTGCCAAGACCCACAATTGTGACACTTTCAATGTTACAAAGGACCACGGGCACGCATGCATGGAGTCTGGACCAAATGCTCAACAGTGATGTAACATATGCCATATGAAAGCTTTTGGGGTATTATTTAATTCATTCTATGGCAGTTAAGTGGAAATCGAGGGCAAATATGGTATTTTTGAACATTCAAAAAATTTGGTTAGGTTAGCTTCAACAGCGATGTTACTCATGCCATGTGAAAGCTTTTGGGGTATTATTTAATTCATACTATGGCAGCTAAGTCCATATCGAGCACGCAGATCGTGTTTTTGAACATGCAAAATAGAGATGGGTTGTAACAGCTTAAACACGACATTTGTTATCACTGTTACTGTTACAAAAAAATAACAGATCCAAATATTTGTTTTAAATAACAGCCTGTTGTTTTGTACGGACGATAAATACGTATTTAAATTTCAATGTTATACAAGTATAATCTTTATTTACATTTACATTATGTAATTTAATATACTAAATTAACTAAAAAGCTAAAACTAAAAGGACTTACTAACTATACAAATAAATATAAAAACTTTTTAATAAAAAATTGACCGACTTCAAAAAAAACAAAACAAAAAAGGACTAAGTACTGTACTAAAACCAAACGACAAAAGTACTTCTTTAATAATAAGAGAAAAATAAAAAAATAACTTTAATTTCGGAAGTCGGTGTCTTTGCTTTTTACCGACTTCATAATTTTAGTTTTTGGCCACCGACTTCCGAAATTAAAGTTAATTTTTTATTTTTTTTATTTTTCTCTTATTATTAAAGAAGTACTTTTGTCGTTTGGTTTTAGTACAGTAGTCCTTTTTTGTTTTGTTTTTTTTGAAGTCGGTCAATTTTTTATTAAAAAGTTTTATTATTTTTCCATTTTTTGTGACCAACTAAAGGAGCCGCCCGCATGAAGAAAAACAGAATTAAAGAGACTAATACTGCTGAAAAAGAACGCCTATCTAAGAATCGCAAACGGAGTGCTATGTCTGGTTCCCAAGAATCACCGTTAGCTCTTCATGCTAGGTTATCTCAGATGAGAAATTACATGCATTCTCATTTGTCGCAGGAGTCGCCAAATGATAAGATCTGCCGACTCAATCTTATTCAAAAACGATTAAGTGGCGAGTCGTCTGAACAGCGCAAGTATCGTTTAGATGTTATACGAAACCGGCTGGCTAATGAGACTCCCGTGCCTTCTCAAGAATATAAGGGTGAACACTATTATATACATTTGCTTACACTGTATAGTTCCCCTCATCATCATATTATAAGGTGACCATAATCAGATCTGTAATGTCACTTACAACCTATATGGTTGCAAAGTTCTTATCAATATAAATGAATTAAGTCCAAACACAAGGTAATTACTGTGAACCGTTGAGGAGTTCCATTCATCGTCCTTCGTCTTCATCATCAGACCCTTAACGACAGTCACAACCCATCCAAGTGTAAGGTTCTTATCAATACAAATTAATCAAGCCCAAACACAAGATATCTGCTGTAAACCACTGAGGAGTTCCCTCGACTGTCTTTCGTCTTCATCATCAGACCCCTAACGACAGTCACAACCCATCACAGTATAAAGTTTTTATCAATACAAATTAATCAAGCCCAAACACGAGGTATCTGCTGTAAACCATTGAGGAGTTCCCTTGACTGTCTTTCGGCTCCATCATCAGATCGACTCCAGACCTTCATAAAATTGTAGTGCTATAAAATACTTAATGAATAAATTAAGGAATGCACTAGTTGCCCTTACGATTTTTGAAAGTTCCCCTCGATTTCTCTAGGATCCCATCATCAGATCCTGACTTGGTGACAATGGGACCACCTCAGAAGTAAAAGCTTTTGAACAAAAAAAGAATTTTTTAAATCGGTTCACAAACGGCGGAGTAATCGGTGAAAATACATTAAAAAAAAAAAAAAAAAACAATCATCCGAACATAGTACCTCCTCCTTTTTTGAAGTCGGTAATCATCCGAACATAGTACCTCCTCCTTTTTTGAAGTCGGTAAAAACAAAAGGACCCTTAGGCGTCGAAGTATCCGACTCCCATTCTCCCACAGCCAGCAGACGGGCACGCTCAACAGTATTAGGTGACGGGTTTACCAGGGTATTCCGTATAATACTGGAGAGCGGCACGTCCCACCGTCTCTGGGAGGACGGGTTGTCGGGCAAATCTGTATTGGGACAAGCCATTTTCCAAGCGTTCAACGCCTCAGCCAAACACGGTACGTAAAAATCGTATCTATCTATTATAAATAACAGCCTGTTATTTTTGTACGTACGATAAGTACGTAAGTAACAGTTATTGTTATAATGTATTAACAGTAACAGGCGCGGTAAAAGTCTTGAGGATCTATTATTTTTAACCGACTTCTAAAAGGAGGCGTTTATCAATTCGGATGTTTTTTTTTTAAATGTATTTGTAACTCCTTCATTTATACACGGATTTGGAAAACTCTTTTTTTGTTTCATCATCATCTGCCTAGCCTTTTCCCAACCATGTTGGGGTCGGCTTTCAGTCTAACTGGATGCAGATGAATACCAGTAGTTTACATGGAGCGACTGCCTATCTGACCTCCACAACCCAGTAACTGGGTAATACGATACCTCTTGGCAAGATTGGTTGTCAGACTTTCGGGCTTCTGACGAACCGTAACGACTGTCAAAAATCCACAAATGACAACCGGGACCAACGCTTTAACGTGCTTTCCGAGGCACGGAGGAGTCTTGATATGTAAAGATGGTCACCCATCCACGGACCAACCCCAGCAAGCGTAGCTTAGCCTGATGAATCGACCCGTGCGGCTGTTATTACTTAGCCACGAGCTCTAGACTTTGTTTTTGTTTGAAAGGATATATTTCCGAGATGATCCGATTGCCATCAGATCAAAATTTGATGATGGGATCCTGGACAAATGGAGGGAACTCTTCAAATATTATAGGCACACTTATAGCGATTTGAGTATTATTTACAGTAACTCGTGCAGTTGTTCTCGGAAAGCACCATTTGGTGAAGTGGAACTGATGATGAAGAAAACAGATGGCCACCGGAACTACTCAATAATAAGTATTTAACGGGTTGTAATTCGATTAGGTACTTTAATATGGTTGCCAAGCAATATATGCTCGTCACAATATATATGGTGAAGTGGGGGTGATGGTGAAGTACCAGGAGGACTCCTAAACGATTAACTTCCCTGCATCGGGAAAAGCAATATTTTGTAAAAGGTGATGAGCAGTTGACATTAGGCTGTTGTAACTTAGATAAATTATAAAACAGACCCACTAAAAAAAAAAGTTGTTTTTTTTTTTGGAAAATGTTTTTATAAGTAACAGGTATGTGTTATTGTTAGGAACAATTGTTATTTGTTATTTTTTAATATCTGTCATGATAAATACGCCTCGCCCCCCATTGCAAAAATATATTGCTAGTAGGTTAGGTTAGGTTCAACAGTGATGAAACGAATGCCATGTAATAGGTTTTAAGGTTTTATTTTATTCATACTATGGCACCTTAGTCAAAATCGAGGACAAACATGGTGTTATTGAACATTCAAAAATTAGTTAAGGTTAGGTTTTTGTATCTCTCATGGTCTGGCTCATCATCCTAGACCTGTTCCGGCAAAGTAAACTCGACCGTCACAGACCTAGAGTTCGGAGCGCGCAAGCCCCACCACGACGTCAACGTAGAGATATGGCGGTGGGGGCGTCAACGTAAAGATTTTTTATATGTTTATAATTATATCTCGGGACCCGGATCCCGAAGCTTTGAAAGGCGTGCGAGGGGCCGAAGCCAACTCGCAGAGGCCCCTTAGACAATTTTAAATGGAATGAGGTACCTTCCGACGAATATTCCTGTTCGCACTATGCAAGTGCAGCCAAGTGCAACCCCCGGTTGGTGTAGGACTATTGCAGAACATGGAAACAAAGATATTGACCTTATGGGTTTGGGTGACTTAGTGAACTGGTTATCTTGAACTATGGAAGGACTATGTCCACTGTCTGATCAATGTTATGGTATATACGGATAAAATGGCAGGGGATGACTTGCACACTCAATAATGGGCCCCCGAAAACGGTTGCCAGCACATAGTGTCGTAGCGACAAGGGGGCAACACTTCCTAAGGTGCTTGAGGAGTGGAGAGGTATTCCATGGCATTCAGAACAATCCCAGAGCCCGGAAGATGGTCAAGATCCCGACGAGCACTTACTGAAATACTTCCTTCCTCCGAGCACGTTTGCTCTTGCGAGTCTCCAATCAAGCCGGCCAATAAAGGCAAAAATGAAGTGGGGGCTCTGTTCCTCGTCAGTGTTCACTCCAACCGGCCAATAGAGGCAAGCCAGAAATGAAGAACAAGACGTCTCCCGGGAGATAGGAGGGGGTGGGGTCGCTACTGACCAACAGCTCGCCACATGCTGCCCTGCAGGTTTTTGTATTTACTAATCCTGCACCTCTCTTGTCAGGTAACAACGTTAATAACTTCTTTCTCAATGTTGGAAAAACTCTTGCTGAACAGATTCTGAATCATAAATATTGTGACCAAACACCTTTCCAAAAATCAAGCAATAGCTGTAATCTGAAATCTTTTGCTATGCTGGACACTGATGACGACGAAATAACCCGAATCATTTCTGGACTAAAGGATGACTGTGTAGTTGGATGGGTTAATTATAAGCAATAAGATTCTTAAACTCTAAGCATATTGTGGTACCTCCCTTCTTTTTTTTTTTTGAGGTCTTGACGTCATCAAATTACTTCTCCCTCTCTTGGTTCCGGTATCCCTTTCGGACTTTCCCGCAACCCTGGCAGGCCACAACTCTGACAGGATTGGTACCTCCCTTAACGCATATATTTCGATTCTGTCTTTCCAAAGGAACTTTCCCTAGTTGTCTTAAAAAGGCAATTGTAATCCTTGTCTTCATAACTGGTAGTAAATACTTAGTAAATAATTATAGGTCAATATAGTTACTCCCATCAATATCAAAAATATTAGAGAAAGTTATAAACAGTAGACTAGTTAACTATCTAGAAAAAAATAATCCAATCAAAAACATAAATGTGAAATGGTAGCCAAATTCAATATTAAGAATAAGCGTGGTTGTCGACTTCGCCGACAAAAGAATTCTAAAAAAGAAAGATCTAAATGGGTGCCAAGTTCTATAGATTATCCTGAAATTTATAAAGAACATACAACATTCTAAAATAAATTTAAAACAAAATTTCTTGTTTTTCTGCTATAACAATGTTTGCTATTTCAAAATATAACTTCATTGAATAGTCGAATTATTTGATCAAAGCACTTAGGATGAATTGAAGCTGAAAATTTTACTTGCCGGACCGCAAGCTTGTATATACGAATGAATATCACATTTTCATTCTGAGATGTTTTGAATTTTTTTCATCTTGTGGTCCGACTCTTGTGTGGCTCCGACAAATGCCATCGAAGCCATGCAAGCCTAAATGTCACCTCAAAATACGGACTATGACAACATTTCAAAACCCTTAAATCCCCGTCACCCTGGACGCGCCGCACTCCTGTCTACCTCGCGGAAAACTTAAACAGCCAATGATTAACAATTATTATTTATAATTGGTTGTCTAAGTTATGTATAATAATCTGGTATTTATATATAAAACGATAAAAGCGACCTTTCATAATGGAAACAATTCTCTTACAAAAGAAAATATTTTTGCTATTATAATTTCGAAAGGTGTTAAAAATCGATTACTTAAAAAATATTTAAAACGTAAAAAAAATCTGTTTTCAGATTTTTTCCTTTGTATACACACAATTACCAAGCTGGACGCCAAATTTCAACTTTCTAGGTCATCTGGAAGTGGGTTAGGTTTTTGATCTATAGGTATATAGGTAAGTCAGTCAGTGATAAAAATGCCGATTTTTAGACATTCATATCTCAACAACTGTTTGAGCTGTATTTATGAAATTTGGGGTTCTAGTTAATCTAAAGAGTATTAATAAATAAACCAAATTTCATGTGTGTACCTTAAATAGATTTTGAGTTATTGAGGGGTGAAAAGTAGCTCCAAATGGTTCGTGTAACACAAGGCTGCTGCGTCGCCAGTTCTTTTCTTGAACTTTGCTTGACACGCGGCCACGTGTCTAGATTTCTTATCCCCAGCGCAATTTGGTTTTAGAGCCAAATTTTCCACAACCGATGCGGTGCATAGCCTGACCGATAATATTTCAGAAGAACTCGGAAAAAGAAATCAGACCCTGGGAGTCTTCCTTGATTTAGCCAAGGCCTTCGACACGGTGTCTGTTCTTCTAAACAAATTAGAGGCCATAGGAATAAGGGGAACGCCGCTGAAACTATTTGCTGACTACTTAGATGACCGATACTAATGTGTTAGAATAGATAACATCACGAGTGATTTGCAGAAAAGTATTAGTTTTGGTGTTCCCCAGGGAAGAATTCGGATCATGTAGAAAAGTCTACTATGGGAGTTCATCGACCAAATCATAAGCCACATTCAAAACTCAGTTGGAGGATTTTGCTTATATGCGTCCGGGGTAGTGGAAGTCACATTTGCACTAGCTTCTTCTCGACGCAAGTGTACGAAGGAATACCAGGTTTTAGTAAGTAAGAGCCGCTTTCCATAATATCATATTTGATAATCCATTAAAATTCCATTAAAGTTTTTGCGTGGTTTGTTTTGTTGTATGCCACCATTTATGTAAAATACATCAATGTATGCCACCGCCATGATGCACAACAAAAACAAAGCGACGCCTCTACCGGTGGATAAACTAACAATTTTACGATTGATCACGAATGTTTGGCCACATTATGAAGTAGTCGTGCCTTCATATCGTCAAACGTTGAGTATTCAATGATCTGGCCACACCACATCATGATGTGACCAGTCGATGGTCTATTTCATGAATTGCAACCATTTCATGAAATCGTCGAACAATGAAATGATCAATTCTAAAGCCGGCGCCAGACACAGTCACATATTTGATCAAACACTTTGATAGACTTTGCTCACACAATGTCGTATCCTACGAATAATTCCCTAACGAACATAGTGGGCTTTCTTTTGTTATTGCATAATTCAATTCTGCTCATCATACCACATAATTATAACCAGTTCAACAAAACAATTAAAAACGGTACAGGTTATCAAATAATTAGGTTTTCTAAAAAGCCACAATTTTAAGCGCTACGTTTTCAACGAAGAAAAAAGCCACAGTCGCCGTCGCGCCCTCTTTCTTCGCGAGTAATGGGGGTGCGCGGGCGCGGGGAGAGCGTGCTAGCGCCGCGCCGCGCCGCTCGGCCACTAGTCGGTGGATGTTTTGTTAAATTGTATTGTACCTACTGATTTAGTTCAAATAACATAATATCAACGAGTTTGTACTTAATTAAGCCATTCTAATTACTTATGCTATTTTCAATATTGGGTACATAGAAAAAAACCCTAATGGTGATTGTGGCCGTGTTCTATGGAATGGCTAAATTGCGTATGTATAGAAGAGACGAAGCCCTAATTACGTTTGTCTTTCTTACGTTTGTGTCCAGCCCTACTTCGCATTAACACAACAGAGAATAAGGGTTTAAGGGACAAAATGCGTATAAAATATAAAGTTAATTTATTGAAAATAATCCTAGCCGAACCTTAAGATGCCAATACACATTATATGAAATCACCAATACATATTTGTTCATATTTTATTTAATTAAATACTAAAAAGTGTCTCCTGTAAAGTAGCTATTATGCAGTTACGCCCCTATTCGTAGGATACGACGGACATGTGACCACTGGCTAGGGGTGAGGCGTATATTTATGTATATCGTAAGTCGTAGCAGACAAAAATAACAGATATTAAAAAATAACAAATATCAATTTGTTCCTAACAATATAAAATACCCATTACTTAAAATAATAGACTCTCAAGACTGTTACCGCGGCTGTTACTGTTAATACATTATAACAATCCCCATACAAACTGTTACCACGGCTGTTACTTACATAACCACGGCTGTTACTTACATACACACTCACACAAATGAAAGGAATATAGCAAGGTTATCAATTTCTCTCTCTTCCTCATTAAAGAATGGAAGATATTCAATTGAGATTTAAATACGTATTTATCGTCCGTATAAAAATAGCAGGCTGTTATTTAATAACAGATATTTGGAACTGTTATTTTTTGTAACAGTAACAGTGATAACAGATATCATGTTTAACCTGTTACAACCCATCTTTACCACTGGCGACATGCTTTGCAGCACGCAGTGGTGCCAAATTATCATTTTTTATGCTAAATTTGGCAGAATTTCTTCCTGTTTAGCACACTTTTCGTCGTTTACCTAAGTCACAGATATTATAATACTACGTACAGATACCCAATCTCATACAAAGAAATGACCCTAAGTCTGGCTATTTTTCTTCCTCCATTTTTTTAACAGATGGCGGCATCAGCGACTTACTAATTGCCAGAGACTGTAGTTTTAGAACGCCATCTAAGAATCTTGCCTAGATATATAGAACGTTGTATTGTTACGGGTTCAGTTTTAAACAGATATGATAATTATGTACCAAAAACATGTTAATAGTGTTTTTTTCAATTCTTATATTTCTAAGTAAAGTACTAGATTTAAAAAAAAAAAATTATGATTTTCCTAATTGAAACGACAAAACGTAAGTTTAGTCATGGCAGGACAAATTGATTGAGTAAAACGCCATCAAGGAGCAAGGAGCTCTCAACAAAAAACAATTAACAGATGCCTACTTTATCATTCTAAGGGTTCGAATTGAAGTAAAAGGCTTTTTGTTGAAAATATTGCTATGAAATGAAATGAAATTGTTTATTCTGTAAATAGGATATTGGAATCACTTTTACACGTCATATTATAAAATATTTAAAATAAGCTAGATGAGGTCGGCGTTTCCTATCTGACTACTCTGAGAAGAAAGGCCGAAACAAACTCAGAGGTCGCAGTCTCTTTTAAAGTCCAGACATAATCTTGGTCAGACCATATGAGGACCATGTAGATTGGCGTCTGAAATGGTATTTTGAGGAAAGAACCACAACGATTTGAGTGGACCTGTCCAGTCAGTGCAAGCATTTGTCAGTAATAGTGGAGCTCAACTCAGAACTTAAGGAGCTCAACGACTCGACGAACAATACCAAAGAAAGGACATTTGGGTAGGTCGCATAAAATACTCAAATTGCCAGACCATCGTTAAAACTAACTGAGAACGAAAAAAGAAATCAAAACAAAAATCCACATAGTCCTCACATTTACAATAAGTAAAATAATACAATACTTTAAAAGTAATCATGTCATTTGGTTGTAATATTCAATAATGTCAATTTATATATAAAACTGGTGATGATTTTCCATAATATTCAAAATGTTACAAAGCTTAGCAGAGCGAGCAGTTCAATCCCATGCTTTTTTGTCTTCTAAATAATCTGAAATTTTATAGTACCCTTTTTTACAAAGTTTGGTTTTAATACAGCTTTTGAATCGTATAATGGGTAAGTTTCGAATGTCAATGGGAAGTTTGTTATAAAAGCGTATACATTGACCCATGAACGAGTTGCCTACTCTGTGGAGACGAGTGCGATGTACAGCAAGATTGTGTTTATTCCTGGTATTTAAACTATGAATATCGGACATTTTCTTAAAATTTGATATATTTTTGTGTACATACAATAAGTTTTCAAATATATATTGTGAGGCTACAGTCAGAATATCTATCTCTTTGAATTTTTCTCGAAGGGAATCTCTTGGACCAAGGTTGTAAATGGCTCGAACAGCCCTTTTCTGTAAAACAAAGATAGCATTAACGTCCGCACCGGTTCCCCAGAGAAGAATCCCATATGACAGAAGACTATGAAAATAACTAAAATAAACAATTCTGGCTGTATCTATGTTAGTTATCTGTCTAATTTTTTTAACGGCATAGGCGGCCGAGCTTAGCCTTCCTGACAATTTTTCTATGTGTGGGCCCCATTGTAATTTACTGTCAATAGTTATTCCAAGAAAAACTGTCGACTCAACGGGGTCCAATTCTATTCCATTAACTTGAACATGGGTAGATAGCTGCCTGACATTTGGTGTTGAAAATTTAATGAGTTTAGTTTTTTTTTCATTTAGGAGAAGATTATTTACATTAAACCAATGCACAACTTTAGAGAGTGCATCGTTAACTTGTTCAAAGTTGACTAGCTGACGTTTAATTTAAAAAATAAGGGAAGTGTCATCCGCGAATAATACGATCTTGTGATTATCCCTTATGTGGTAAGGCAAGTCATTTATATAAATGAGAAATAAGAAATATGGCCACGACATAATATGATACACAGAATTATGAATCAAACAATCAACTTTTATTTCTCACCACATTAAACATATACGAGTACATATAAATAGCTACTAAATACATTTATTTTCTGCTCTCAGTATTACTTTAATGTCTTTATTAGTTAGCTAGCAACAAGGGGTTTGAATATAGACACAGAAAAGATGAACAATGTATTGTATATGTGAAATCAAAACCCCTGGGGGTTGAACTGGTTGAACATGGACCACTTTTAGGGGTTCAACATGGTCGGGGGTAGAGATGATAGGGGTTGAACGTGGATTAAACCATAATTATTTTACATTGGTCAGATTCAACAATGATACACAATTCAAGTAAGTATATATTGTGGGAGACTGGTGCCTAAGCTAGGCTCGTGGCCTGTGTTACAGGACAACCGGATCACTTTACATTTTCATTTATAAATGATGTACGAGAATAGAATACTCAATACTAGGCGCGCTGACAGAATGTAGTAAGGAATCATACATACGACATTTTATATTTTATAACCGACTTCAAATAGGAGGAGGTTCTAAATTCGCCTGTTTAAAAAAAAATGTTTGTTACGCGATTACTCCGCCAATTTTGAATTGATTTTGATGATTCTTTTTTGTCATACTTCAGAGGTGGTCCCATATCAATTTTATTAACTTTGCTTGCGTAGTTTTTGAGGTGGATTCAATAATTATGTTGATAGTATGAGGGACAAGGCTCTCGACTTTATGACTTCTTATCTGAACAACAGAATTCAGAGGGTCGATGTTAATGGCAAGAGATCTGCAGGATCTTCGGTCACCATGGGCGTTCCGCAGGGTTCAATTCTAGGTCCTTTCTTATTTCTCATTTATATAAATGACTTGCCTTACCACATAAGGGATAATCACAAGATCGTATTATTCGCGGATGACACTTCCCTTATTTTTTAAATTAAACGTCAGCTAGTCAACTTTGAACAAGTTAACGATGCACTCTCTAAAGTTGTGCATTGGTTTAATGTAAATAATCTTCTCCTAAATGAAAAAAAAACTAAACTCATTAAATTTTCAACACCAAATGTCAGGCAGCTATCTACCCATGTTCAAGTTAATGGAATAGAATTGGACCCCGTTGAGTCGACAGTTTTTCTTGGAATAACTATTGACAGTAAATTACAATGGGGCCCACACATAGAAAAATTGTCAGGAAGGCTAAGCTCGGCCGCCTATGCCGTTAAAAAAATTAGACAGATAACTAACATAGATACAGCCAGAATTGTTTATTTTAGTTATTTTCATAGTCTTCTGTCATATGGGATTCTTCTCTGGGGAACCGGTGCGGACGTTAATGCTATCTTTGTTTTACAGAAAAGGGCTGTTCGAGCCATTTACAACCTTGGTCCAAGAGATTCCCTTCGAGAAAAATTCAAAGAGATAGATATTCTGACTGTAGCCTCACAATATATATTTGAAAACTTATTGTATGTACACAAAAATATATCAAATTTTAAGAAAATGTCCGATATTCATAGTTTAAATACCAGGAATAAACACAATCTTGCTGTACATCGCACTCGTCTCCACAGAGTAGGCAACTCGTTCATGGGTCAATGTATACGCTTTTATAACAAACTTCCCATTGACATTCGAAACTTACCCATTATACGATTCAAAAGCTGTATTAAAACCAAACTTTGTAAAAAAGGGTACTATAAAATTTCAGATTATTTAGAAGACAAAAAAGCATGGGATTGAACTGCTCGCTCTGCTAAGCTTTGTAACATATTGAATATTATGGAAAATCATCACCAGTTTTATATATAAATTGACATTATTGAATATTACAACAAAATGACATGATTACTTTTAAAGTATTGTATTATTTTAATTATTGTAAATGTGAGGACTATGTGGAATTTTGTTTTGATTTCTTTTTTCGTTCTCAGTTAGTTTTAACGATGGTCTGGCAATTTGAGTATTTTATGCGACCTACCCAAATGTCCTTTCTTTGGTATTGTTCGCCGAGTCGTTGAGCTCCTTAAGTTCTGAGTTGAGCTCCACTATTACTGACAAATGCTTGCACTGACTGGACAGGTCCACTCAAATCGTTGTGGTTCTTTCCTCAAAATACCATTTCAGACGCCAATCTACATGGTCCTCATATGGTCTGACCAAGATTATGTCTGGACTTTAAAAGAGACTGCGACCTCTGAGTTTGTTTCGGCCTTTCTTCTCAGAGTAGTCAGATAGGAAACGCCGACCTCATCTAGCTTATTTTAAATATTTTATAATATGACGTGTAAAAGTGATTCCAATATCCTATTTACAGAATAAACAATTTCATTTCATTTCATTTCATTTCAATTACGTATTTTTCCCACTTAGTGTAGGTAGACGATATCTTATTTGAATCCGTCACTGTTATTTACATAGCAGGTAGTGGTGTTCGAATTTGTATGGGGTAGGTACCACAACTAAAAAGTGAAAAATAAAAACTTTTTACAAAAAAAAAAACAACCGACTTCCAAAAAAAACACTAAGAAAGTGAAAAATAATTTTAATTTCGGAAGTCGGTGTCTTTGCTTTTCAATTTTCGTTTTTAGCCACTGACTTCGGATAGCGCGCTTAAATCATTATAATTACTGATTAAGTACTGAATTTTCTTTCAGCAATGTTTAATTCATGCCGTGGCAGCCTTTAATTAAGCTTCACCATAAAATGTTAAATTCAACATGAGTTCTTATACATGTATTTTTGGTGTATGCTATGTTGGTTGCCCTCAAATAAATAAATAAACTAAAGTGTTAAATTGCTTTACTTTCGGAAGTCAGTCTTCCGAAATTAAAGCGATTTAACACTTATTTTGTGTTTTTTTTTTTAAGTCGGTTGTTTTTTGTTTTATAAAAAGTTGTTATTAGAAATAATCTCAATCTGTCTATACAATTTTAAATGCATATTTATAAGAAAATACATTCTAATAATATGCAGTAGCTGAGTAAAAACCTAAACAGACTATTTTTATATTGATACTTAGCTAAAACTTATTTTTTTTATATATATTTTAATAAATACGCATATCAAGTTTGTTTTCAATCTGTCTAATCCTAAAAAAGTAGTTATACTTAAATGATTCACATAAATTAATAAAAATGGTGAAAGATCTCATTTAGCCTTTCTAACTTAATTTTTAATGTAATGCGTAATCAATGTACGGCCCACATGGTCGTGGTTTTAAACCGTTTTAAATAATCTTAAAACCGTTTTTAAACCATGGATTTGTTTTAAAACGGTTCATTTACAACTATAGCGTAGCGCGACAAGTCGCGCCAGTATGTAAGAGCCTTAAAAAGGGAAAAATATCTTTAATTTCGGAAGTCGGTGTCTTTGGTTTTAATTTTTTTGCCTCAATCACAGACTCTCACAAATCCCAAGATCACCCTTAATACACATCTAGCATTCGTCTCGCTACTTAATCATAATAAATATAAAAACTATTAGCTTCCGCCGGCGGCTTCGCCCGCGTGGTATGTCGGTAAAAAGTAGCCTATGTCCTTTCGCAGGCTCTAGACTATCTGGGTAACAAATTTCATTTAAATCGGTTCAGTAGTTTTGGCGTGAAAGCGCGACAGACAGACAGACACGAGTTACTTTCGCATTTATAATATTAGTAAGGATAATAATAATAATAGTAAGGATTAAAAAAAAAAGGAAAAAGTTTTTATATTTATTATGATTAAGTATTAAGTAGCGAGACGAATATTAGTAGACGTGTAGTATGGGTGATTGTGTGTTAAGGTCATTGCAAGGAGGGGCCGCCTTGGGGCGGCTCCTGCCCAATCTAGGGGGTCCAAACGCCTCCTGCCGGAGGCTCTACGCGGGGGTCGTGCGGTCCATGGCCATTTACAGGGCACCGGTATGGGCGCGTTCCCTTAGGCTGCTGCCAGCCCGCCGGTTGAACGTGTCCCAAAGGGTCATGGCTACTCGGCAGGCCCGAGGATACCGCACGGTTTCCCGTGAGAAGGCGAGCCTCCTGGCCGGATTACCGCCATGGGATCAAGTCCTCGCGCACATCTGGGAGTGGCGCGAGGAGGTGAAGTGCCGGGGCGTAACTCCGCTGCCGCGAGACATCGCGGCACAGCGGACAGAGCTCCGGCAGGATCTCATGGCGGCATGGAGAGTGCGATTGTCGCAACCCAGTGCTGGGCACACCACAATTGCGGCGATAAGTCCCCTCTTTGAGGAGTGGCTATCGAGGTGCCACGGCGTCCTCACCTCCCGCCTGACGCAGGTCCTCACCGGACATGGCAGCTTCGGGAGGTTCCTGTGTAGGATTAGGCGGGAGGAAACGCCCGGGTGTCACCACTGTGTGGATCGCCCGGAGGACACGGTGTAGCATACCGTGGAGGTATGCCCTGATTGGGCGGAGCACCGCCGTGTCCTCGTGGAGGCGATTGGCGGCAATGACCTCTCGCGTCCGGCCCTGGTCCAGGCCATGATCGGAGCGAGAGGGCATAGGAAGCCGTCACCTCCTTCTGCGAAGCAGTAACGCTCGCGAAGGAGGAGGCGGAACGCGTGAGAGAGAGGCAAAGACTGCGCCCTCACGCCCCTAACCGCCGCCGCTGGAGACGCCCTGGGCGTCGGGAATCCCAGGCGGATTCGCGGCCACCACAGGCGCGGGCTTGCGGACGGCGAGCAATGAGTAGCTCGCCGTCCGATAAGGACCAGGCCCGGGTCGATGGCGCGTCGTGTTCCACGCGCGCCTCAAAGAGATGTCAGCACAATTGGCGGGGTCCGCTAGGACCGATGCCTGCCAGGGTTGCGGGAAAGTCCGAAAGGGATACCGGGACCTTGGCAACATGCAACTGAAGGAACACGGGTGGGTTTTAGTCAGTAAAAGTCTGACACGCCCTACCGCTCCGCCCAGAGCGGGAGAAGTAATTTGATGATACACCACCATAAAAATAAAAATAAAGGTCTTTTTGCAAGGAAGTAATTAATATAGTAGGTAAGTACTTAGATATGTCCTCGTGAACAGATTGACGAACACTGTTGGGAAGTAGTTGGGTTCATTCGAAAACCAGCGTCAGACAGTATCTATCTGTCTGGCATTAATGCTGAAATGAACCTTTTTGCGCAGCCGAGAGGCACACACTATTGTTTTAAAAAAAATATAATACTTTTTTTTGTTATTTGTATTTTGTGTTTCATGAACTGTGTCCAAATAAACTTTATTCTTTCTTTCTTTCTTTCTTTCTAAGTAGCAATTGAGTGAGTGTGGCGTATGATGTCGAGTGGCATTCGTTTAGAAGTGGTTGCGCGTGGTTTTTGCAAGCGCGCGCGGTATGCGCGGCGCGTCGACCGCGGCTCGCGGCTCAAAGCCGGCCGGCCGCGTTCGGCGCACCCGCAGCCCGCGGGCCCGAGACTATGCCGACGTTGTGCGTTTTTGTCTCGCGGCTCCTTTCGGCCATCTTTTAAGTAATGGCCTGAGTTTTTCCGATCTAATCACGGCCGCGTAACTATGTCCGGCTCTCGTCCCTCGGTCTCGCATCGAATTGACGATTCGCTATATTTTTTGGTTCGTAGCTGCCCTCGACCGACAAAACTGGTTTCGTGTTGTGTCACTATCGCGAACATCATTGATGTCATCATCGCTATACAACAGTTGTACCAACGTGCGGACGTACGGAGTACGGCCTCCAGTACGGCGGGATTATGCGACGCAGTTTTAATGACCTTAGCTGATGTTGGAGTTAAGTACATATAAAAACAAATACAGCAGTACAAAATACACTCTTAAAAAAAACATGAGACACTTCCTTATAATAATAAAAATACAATAACAAAAAGACGTAAAGATATGATTGCGCAAATCCCGCAAACTAAAACAAAATTTGCGACTATACAATTACAATACAACAAACGATCTGCTCAGCTTTATAATGGGGTAAACAGAGAGATATAGATATCCAATCAAAAACATAAATGTGAAATGGGAGCCAAATTCAGTATTAAGAATAAGCGTGGTTGTCAACTTCGCCGACAAAAGAATTGAGATCTAAATGTGTGCCAAGTTCTATAGATAATCCTGAAATTTATAAAGAACATACAACATTCTAAAATAAATTTAAAATAAAATTTCTTGTTTTTCTGCTATAACAATGTTTGCTATTTAAAAAATAATATAACTTCATTGAATAGTCGAATTATTTACACAAAGCTCTTAGGATAAATTGAAGCTGAAAATTTTACTTGTCTAGTTTTTATCAGCAAGCCAACATTTTTGAGGATAAAGATTATGTTGGCCTTACAATAAAGAAACGGTAACTTGCGCATAACATAAAGAATAAAGATATAAATATGCCTAAATAGACAGTCAAAGCTGCAAATTCGTCAAAAATAAAAGAAATTAGCATCCAACTGTTAGCCGCTAAATGCACGCACACTATAAAAGCACAATAACAGCACAATGACGTGGCGCGAGTGTAAGATGTAGCTAATAGATGTAGTTATATTTTTAAATAGCAAAAATTGTTATAGCAGAAAAACAAGAAATTTTGTTTTAAATTTATTTTAGAACGTTATATGTTCTTCATAAATTTCAGGATTATCTATAGAACTTGGCACCCATTTAAATCTCAATTCTTTTGTCGGCGAAGTCGACAACCACGCTTATTCTTAATATTGAATTTGGCTCCCATTTCATATTTATGTTTTTGATTGGATATGAGTACTTTTTGTAAAGAAATTATTAGTAGCAAGAGTGTGTAAGAATGTATTTCTTTTGGTTACAATTGTTACTGGCAGGTCACTGAGCCGGTGCGGTGTTGTAGTTTGAGTTAATATTGGTTGTAAAAGTTCTATAAAAAAAAACGTGTGCTGTCGGGGTAACTCCGTCAGGAACGAAATTCCTTCCCCACGTATGATTTAATTAATAAATTTTCGCAGTAGTTATTTTGCACTTACATTTTAACCTCACTATCGACTTTAGCACCCTTGAAAACTTTGACGACAAAAAAAGTAACTCGTAACGAAAAATTTGAAAATCTTCGCAACCGCTATTTTAGATTTACATTTTGACCTCACTGTCGGCTTTGAAACACTCGAAAACAATACGTAAAATATCGATACAAGCACGAATTTTTTATATTATATTTGTATTTATGGGCTACTAGCTTTAGCCCGCGGCTTCGCCCGAGTGGAAATTTACCCACGGGAACGTACTGCGGCATGATCCTGCGGAAGATCTGGATACCGCGATTCTGAAAATCGCGTCATTAGCACAACGTCATCAAATAGTACACTGGTAAACTCAAACTCTTCGTTCCAAACCAAGTAGTACCTAATCAGTTTTGATCGAGTGAGTAGACAGATCTTAATTAATGAAATAACTACTAAGATTTCCTGTCCACGACGCCGGAGTTGCACCGGCGCGCGGTGCCGGACCGCATGCTTGTATATACGAATGAATATCACATTTTCATTCTGAGATGATTTGAATTTTTTTCATCTTGTGGTCCGACTCTTGTGTGGCTCCGACAACCATCGAAGCCATGGAAGCCTAAATGTCACCTCAAAATACGGACTATGACAATATTTCAAAACCCTTAAATCCCCGTCACCCTGGACGCGCCGCACTCCTGTCTACCTCGCGGAAAACTTAAACAGCCAATGATTAACAATTATTATTTATAATTGGTTGTCTAAGTTATGTATAATAATCTGGTATTTATATATAAAACGATAAAAGCGACCTTTCATAATGGAAACAATTCTCTTACAAAAGAAAATATTTTTGCTATTATAATTTCGAAAGGTGCCAGGTGTTAAAAATCGATTACTTAAAAAATATGTAAATCGTAAAAAAAAATCTGTTTTCTGTTTTTTCCTTTGTATACACACAATTACCAAGCTGGACGCCAAATTTCAACTTTCTAGGTCATCTGGAAGTGGGTTAGGTTTTTGATCTATAGGTATCTTTAGGTCTATAGTGTCTATAGTCTATAATTGATCAGGTTGATTGATTAGGTCTATAGTCTATAATTGATCTATAGGTATCTTTAGTCAGTCAGTGATAAAAATGCCGATTTTTTGACGTTCATATCTCAACAACTGTTTGAGATGTATTTATGAAATTTGGGGTTCTAGTTAATCTAAAGAGTATTAATAAATAAACCAAATTTCATGTGTGTACGTTAAATAGATTTTGAGTTATTGAGGGGTGAAAAGTAGCTCCAAATGGTTCGTGTAATATAACACACGGCTGCTGTGTTACCAATTCTTTTCTTGAACTTGGCTTGACACGCGGCCGCGTGTCTAGATATACACTAAACAACCGCATGAATGTAAAAAAAATGCTAACAAATTGGATAATAGTACATTGTGATACGAGTGTGCTCCATTGAATATTACAGTAGAGGCGGTATTATTCGCGCGAGACATAGGTGATCGTGATAAGGTAGCCGAGAGTGTAATACTCAATGCACACGCGTTTCATACGACGCTTTTCAACACACTCCACGCGAGGAAAAATACAGACTTATTGTAAGAACTTATGCTACAATAACGTAACTATAGAGATGATAGATTTATAAAGTTTAACTGACCTTTGTTACCAGTTACTGAATATCCGGAGTTTCTTTTAAAAACTTCTACTTATATCGGTTGGTCACTCAGACCAACCAAATGGTTGGTCTGAGGTTGGTCACAATACTTTAAATTTTGTTATTAATTAACTACACAACGAAAACGATAATAAATATTTATGGAAAATGGCGCGCTGGCTGGTTTTGTTTTTCCATAGGTGTAAATAAAGGAACTAGCAAAACCGTTAGACAGCCTATAAAAAAATTTGTTTGATAAGAAAAAAAAATTACAAAAAACAAAATGTTACTGTAACTAAACGTACCATGGTGGAGTCAAATCTATTTATTATTGTTTACGCTCTTCTCCCCTACGTGAATTCGACATTTTTAATAATGATTTTAACCACACAACAAAAAAGTTAACAAATATTTATGGAAAATGGCGGCTAGTTTTGGTTTTTTCCGCTAGCGATGATCGCGCGGTGTAAATAAAGGCATTGGTAATACCCCTGAACAGCCTATATAAAAATATAATAATGTTAATAATACATAATACGCAAATGGGGTTAGGGTAGTGAACAATATAGACTGAAATAGCCAGAGACGATATAAACCCTTATTTAATAGTACAGAACGACAGAGATTCATTCAGTGTGAACGCCGTGGCACACGGGCAGGCCAGCGCGGTTCGTCGGGGCGGGTCAAGTGGCCTGCGCGCGTGCCAACCGCGGTCTTACCGGAAAAAAGCGCAAGTCTCTGCTCGGGTGTAAATAGAGAATGCTCATTTTTTTGTAGTATAGTTCATACTAATTCAATGTATAGTACCCCACTAACGTTTAATTATGGTAAAAAAAATCCCATGGGCATGCATGGGATTTATTTTGCCTAGGGTTCTTTTTTTTAAATAAAAACTTACTTTTGAGCGCTTGTCTTTGGTAAAAAGCTTCACCAAAAACAATTTCTATTGGATACAAATTCCATGCTGCCATGATAGTACTTACTAATTCCATACTGCCATGTCATTACTCAGACTAGTAAATAGTAATCTGTGGCGCACATTACCACACTAGTGCGGTAATATAAAGTAAAAAGCACGCTTCCATAATACACTGCATTATGAACCTAAAAGCGGTTCAATAAGAGCCACTTTACGAGCAAGTGTGTTGAAAAAGCATTTACATATGAAGATACTGAGGCGCTCTTGCAACACATGGCTTAACTCACCCGTTTCTCTCTACACACACACACACACAAACATCCATACATACATTTACATAATCATATAAATTATGTAAAATATAAAAATAAAAGTTAAAGGTAAAATATAAAAGAGATAGTAAATGTAAAACTGTTTTGTTATGGAAGAGCGGAGTCTCCTAATACAGGCGCATTTTTTGCTTAAAAGGAGGTTCCAATCATCAACTTGCTGCATATTTGGCTATCGAAATAAACTTTTAATTTTTAATTAATTTAAATCTTTAGCTGATCGCAAGTACTCTTTCGTTAATCAAGGACATACAATAATTCTTCTTATTTAGATAAACTCCAGGTATTAATACTCTTGGGCACGCCACAATAGCGGCGATAAGTCCCCTCTTTGAGGAGTGGCTAGAGAGGCGCCACGGCGTCCTCACCTTCCGCCTGACACAGGTCCTCACCGGACATGGCAGCTTCGGGAGGTTCCTGTGTAGGATTAGGCGGGAGGAAACGCCCGGGTGTCACCACTGTGCGGATCGCCCGGAGGACACGGTGGAGGTATGCCCTGCTTGGGCGGAGCACCGCCGTGTCCTCGCGGAGGCGATTGGCGGCAATGACCTCTCGCGTCCGGCCCTGGTCCAGGCCATGGTACGGAGCGAGAGGGCATGGGAAGCCGTCACCTCCTTCTGCGAAGCAGTAATGCTCGCGAAGGAGGAGGCGGAACGCGTGAGGGAAAGGCAAAGTTTGCGCCCTCACGCCCCAAACCGCCGCCGTTGGAGACGCCCTGGGCGTCGGGAATCCCAGGCGAATTCCCGGCCACCATAGGCGCGGGCTTGCGGACGGCGAGCAACGGGCAGCTCGCCGTCCGATAAGGACCAGGCCCGAGTCGATGGCGCATCGTGTTCCACGCGCGCCTCAAAGAGATGTCAGCACAATGGACGGGGTCCGGTAGGACCGATGCCTGCCAGGGTTGCGGGAAAGTCCGAAAGGGATACCGGGACCTTGGCAACAGGCAAATGAAGGAACACGGGTGGGTTTTAGTCAGTAAAAGTCTGACACGCCCTTCCGCTCCGCCCAGAGCGGGAGAAGTCATTGGATGATTTCCCACGCTCAAAAAAAAAAAAAGGTGTTAATACTCTTTTAAGAAACTCCTCGATGCACCTCACTAGTAGGTAGTAACAAAATGGTTTCTCAAATGAAGTGCACTGAGCATGACTGGGGGTAAGTAAAGAGGTGGAGTAAAATAATGAGAGGAGGATGGCGGTAAAGCGGTCGAGAGGCGAGGGTCGGCGAGGGGGGAGGTGGGACGGGCTCTAGTTTGTAATTAAACGTCGGGTTTAATTAAGGCGGCTCAAGAACCACTTCAGTGATTTATCTAGTTAGTGGTGGAGGGCGCCACCGCGGTCGCCGGCCACATTGTTCCGGCGAGCAATACAATTGCTGCGGCCGGCGCGGCGCTCTTCGATCCGGTCGCGGTGTGCTTTTGTTCCAAGTTTTCTCAGTATTCGGACACACGGCCGCGACCGCGAGTTCGCAACTCGCTCACCCAGCTTCATCGTTACACCTTACTTAAGTTACACTATTACGAATACATCGGCATCGTTTCCGTGCGCTACTTAAACATATAAATTGGACATTGCTTACTTTTCTTACCTTCAACTGTGCAGGTATTTTACAAGCAAGATTACCCATTTATTGATATTTTTTGGTTACTTACAAACCTATTCGCAATAGAATGGGACGTACTATAATGTGTAGTTTTCAATGAGAGTCAAGAAAGTTTTACTTATGCTTTTTCTTTTATGACGGACTTCCTTCCGTAGCTAGGTATGTTAGCTTCAAAACACATCAAGGCATTACAGCTATTGACACCCATGATGTTTCCGTTTGTTATCGATTTAAACTAATTTAAAGTACCTAATAATGAGGTACGGCTAAAGGATACTACCCAGTTAAATACAAGCCCTACTAATAATTAGGATATACGTAACTAATATATTTATCAGTTATCTAATACGTAGCTAGGTATAATGGTTTGCGGTCTGCGAGATAGATAGTCAGTAAACAGTTGAAGCTTATCTATTGACAGTGTGACGAAAGCTTTGACCAAGTCTGGATAAATTGCTCAAAGCGGTCGGCATCAGCTGTTGACCTGCCAGAAAGAAATTAATGATGATGCCAGGATTTATGTAAAGCGCTGACCTTTGGGCTTGTCGAGCGAGAGTGCTCTGGCGAAGTGCTCGTCCACAACGGCGGCGACGTCGCCCGAGTAGTGCGTGAACACGACGCAGTTGGCGCTGACATACTGCGCACGCGCACGCGCCGCGCCCGCTCCTCCGCACTCGCCCTCCGACTCCGATGACCCGCCGCCTGCGCACACACACACAATCAGTTCGTTGTTGCTGCATACCATTATTTAAATCAAGATAAAAATGACGTTGGCAAATTCAGACCTTTTTCTATCTTACCTGCATTTAGCAAAATATTTGAAAAGTTAATACTCAAGCAGTTGCTAAGACATTTTAATTTAAATAGCCTCCTTCATAATGAACAATATGGCTTTAAAAAAGGTCGTTCGACTACAGATGCGGGTGTTGCTCTGCTGAACTGAAACACATATTTCACGCATGGGAGTAATCGCAAAATGCTATTGGTGTTTTCTGTGATCTCTCCAAAGATTGCGTGCACCACGCTTTTGCGTAAACTACGTCATTACGATGTGCAAAACGAAGCTCTCAAACGTTAAAATTTCTTATTTAAATAATAGGTTCCTATGTGTAGATGTTCATGGTGTGAAATCTTCCGGGCTACCTGTTCAGTTAGGTGTACCTCAAGGCTCAATACTGAGACCATTCTTGTTCATATTGTTTTCAAGGACTTACCATTCTATTTAAAGGGTATCTGTGAAGTTGTACTGTTTCAGATGATACCTCTCTTATTTTTAAAGTAGACAGGAATAGACAAGATTTTGACGATAGAAATAGTGCACGGATTGGTTTCCGACAAATAACTTAGTTCTCAGCTCACCTAAAAGTTACTATTACTATTCTATTAACGACTACTTAAATAATAAGAATAATCTTCTAATATATAAAATTCTCGTGTAACAGTGTTAGTTGCCATACTCCTCCGAAACGGCTTGACCGATTTTTATGAAAATTTATATGTATAATGGGAAAGTCTGAGAATCGGTCGTACTTAATCTATTTTTGACCCGGGATCGAGACTTACGCGGATGAAAACGCGGGGCACAGCTAGTCAATCAATAATAATCAGTGAATAGTTGTCGGTAAAATGAAATTGGAATTTTAAAAAAATCGGAAAGTAATCGGTTCCCATTGGCGTGTGCTAGCTCACATATGACTAATAATTTTATTTATGTTTTGTTTTGCGTAATGTAAATTATGATTTGCATACTATTTTATAGAATCAATTATTTCCTAACTTAATTACTCAACAGACAGCTGTGCTGCTGAGGAGTTTGTTGGGCCACTTCTTCTTCCCAGCTAAAGCACTAGGAAGTGGTAAAGGAAGTGGAAGAGGTGGGCGTTTTGGGGGACTGCCTTATGTAATTTTGACATTCGAAAACTGCTGTTCTCAGCCTTGTTTGAATGAATGACTTTTGATTCTGATTTTGCACCGTGCAGCTTCTTACCGTTTATGGACAGCACGCATATACATGCAGTGCGCTTGCCTCACTAACGAGTACAGCTATTTCAGACTTCTGAAGTAGTGACAAGGACCACATCACACTATGGGACCAAACGGTATTCTCCATCTCTAAAATGGTTGTTGGGACTATCCAGAAGCAATATTTAAGTGATTTAAACTGTGGGTGCGGTACGTACCGTCAGCGCTGGCGCGGCCGTGCGCGGATAGGTCCTCCTCCTTGGCACGCAGGCGCGCGGCGTGGTGCGCGAGGTGCGCGTGTGGCGGGCTGCCAGGCGACTGCGCGCCTGACGACGCGGAGCCCGAGCTGAGCGCTGCCGCGCCGCCACCGCTGTACGCCTCGCTGCCGGCATTGCCCTGCACGTTGAACTGCAAACCACTGCATGGTTACTAGTGTTGCTTCCATCGCTCAATTACTACGAGATCAAGATGCTTCTGAATACAACAGTTTTGCTAACTTCGCACAAATGTGCCCTCAGCCCTCGGAATGAAGCCGGTGCTATAAATAAAACCTAACAATTAAACCTTCAGGAGTTCTGTCATAGGTATTTACCATAGAAATATAAAAAACAGGAGAAGCGGCATGGGGGCGTGTCTGTGTCCGCGCTGCATGAACGAAATGCTCATGCACTAAGTATACAAATGGCCGTCTCCGCGAACTAGTGCGCTTACGAACGTGATCGTGACGAATTATAAGAATGCCGAGTTGTTCAGTAGTTTCTTGTAAAAACCGAAGCCAAACCGAACCGAAAACAAAAACTTTGTGAATAACGGAATCACTTACCATAGGTAAGTACAAGTATTTTACATTTATTTGTCTTTAAAATCACGAAAAACAACAAATCGAAAAATATTTCTTGCTTTTACTATGACAATTTTGTTTTCAAATCACAGCGACTGTATTATTTTTGCACTAAATACATTGCTCCTTAACCACTACCTAAATATTTTCTCGCTAAGTGACTGGACAAGCAATGAAAAAATCACAAAACGATACTATAACTATACGAAAGCATCGGTAGTACGGCCGCTGTGTCTTGCGCCGAGCTAGTGATGTGCTTGTGCAGATCCACTAACTAAGGCTATCGACAATAATGTCGATTGCAGCATGAATTTATATTACTATTAAAGTATATTCTTCAATTTGTCAACCGTTATACCCCGGTTGGAAGACTGATGTGAAATCAAGTTTTTAACTCATTTCGATTTTCTTATAATGTTAAAATAAATTGATTTATTTATAATTGTTTTTTTAGCTACTTTGTGTTTAATTATAAATCATATTACTATAAATGTGTATCGTTTTTTATATATTTTTCAACACACTTGCTATTAAAGTGGCTCTTATTGAACCGCTTTTAGGTTCATAATGCAGTGTATTATGTAAGCGTTCTTTTTACTTGACATTACCGCACTAGTGCGGTAATGTGCGCCACAGATAACTATTTACTAGTCTGAGTAATGACATGGCAGTAGGTATGAAATTAGTAAGTACTATCATGGCAACATCAAATACCATGTTACCATTATAGTATTTACTAATTCCATACCTACCATACATATATAAAAATTGACTTTGGTGAAACTTTTTAATACCATAGGCAAACCATGGGCGATTAGTTAAGAAAAAAAAATCCCATGGGCAGGTCAGTGGGATATTATAATTACATGGAATTAGTGTGAACTATCCTACGATATTAGATAAGCATTCTCTATGTTCACAAGAGCAGAGTTGCGCTTTTTTTAAATAATTCTCATCAAAGAGACTTCATGCCAAAATGCCAACAAAAGCTGTTCGGTATAATTTTGAGAATTGTACCTACTTTTACTAACTGTTTCAATAATTAAAACATAATAACATTATAAGTCTGTTGTTTTGCTCGCAAGTGTGTTGAAAAGCGTCGTATGAAATTGGCTCGCGCGATAAGGGAGCCGAGTGTGTGACCAACACAGCACGCACTCTTGTATCGTAATGCACTATTTCACTATAGTTTACGTACCTAAAAAAATTACCATAGGCAAACCAGGGGTGTTTTATGGTAAACATTTTTTTTTGTAAAATCTTTACTTAATTTGCTTATTCAAAACACTATCTTGCGTTCATTAAATTTTTAATATAGGATGTTTAGCGAGTTTACCAGTGCCTATATTTACACCTGCGTAAAAACAAAATCAGTGCGCCATTTTCCATAAATATTTCTTATCGTTTTCGTTGTGTGGTTAATTATTACATATTTAAAATGTCGATTTCACGCAGGGAAGAATAGCAATACGTAAATAATATTATATAGATTTGACCCCGCCATACGTTTACAATTTTTTTTTCTTATTCTGAACATTATTTTTTGTTTATTTTACAACGGTCTAGCAGTTTTGCCAGTGCCTTTATTTACACCTATGGAAAAACGAAATCAGAGCGCCATTTTCCTTATAGTTGTTAGTTTTCGTTGTGTGGTTAAATATGTATTATCAAAAATACGAAATTTAAAGTATTGTCACCAACAGACGTAGAAAAGTTTTTAAACGAAGCTCCGGATAGTCAGTACCTGGCAACAAAGGTCAGTTGAACTTTATAAATCTAAATGTGTCATCTCTATAACTACGTTATTGTAGCGTATGATCTTACAACAAGTCTGTGTTTTTCCTCGCAAGTGTGTTGAAAAACGTCGTATGAAACACGTGTGCATTGATCATTACACTCTCGGCTAACTTACCGCAATCGCCTGCGGTTCGCGCTAATAATACCGCCTCGACTGTAATAGGTTTACAATTAATTGTGCAGTACGTTCTGATTTATAAATTGCGAGTGTGTTCGTGACTTCGTATTTATTGGTTTTACTGAATTGCGTGTGTGTTGTGTTGCCGTGGAGGGGATCAAGTGAAGACATCGGGTACCGATACATTTTCTACTACCGGGCATAGCTCTTTCTTTCTTATATCTGTGGTATTTACAATTTCTATGAACATGGAGAACCGACGCATTTATCTGGCGGTCAATGTGAGCACCTGCCTTATTATAATACATATTATGAAAACTCGCGTCAATCTAAGAAGTCCGTTTTGACAGCTATAAAAATCCTTTGTGTAGCGATGAAAAAAAAAATTGTTTCTTATAAACAGATTTTCGAGTCATATCGATTGAACATGCTTAGAGATTTTGTAATCGACGACTTATCTACATTGATTAAAACTGATACTCAAGGCATAACGTTTTATTACATCATGTACGTCTGTACGAGCACGAAACGTCAAAACGGACTTCTTAGATTGTCGCGAGTTTAGGTACTAGCTTTTACCCGCGGTTTCGCCCGTGAGGAGGTCGGAAATTATCCCACGGGAACGTACTAGCGGGATAAAAGTATCTTTGACCATCTTATGACCCATAACCCACGTGGTCTGTCTAGGCGACCTAGGCGTTACGGCGTAAAAGTAATAGACATGAGACAGCCAGTAACTTTCGTATGTTTATTAGAGTAATTCGTCAACTCGTCCTACATGCCTACGGCCCATTTACGATGACTTGCAGGAAATCAAAAGAAAGCCCTAAATGGGCCGTAGGCATGTAGGACGAGTTGACGCATTACTCGTATAATACCTATTAGTGATAGTCCATATTTCTATTGTGGTGATAGTGTGGATAGTGTGGACAGTAGTATGAAAGCGTCGAAAAGATTAATGAAACAATATTGTAGAAAGATTAATGAAAAAACTATGGCAGATTGTATGGACTATGGACGATGGAATCTTAGGTGAAAGGTATAGGGTAGCTCGTGAAATTAAAATTTTCTTACGTTTTTTGCTATTTGTCCGTAGTAAGTCATTGGTGCCGATTCTCTTGTCACAAATTCTCTAAACTAAACTAAAAATCACTTAAATTTTGTTTATTCCTGTCAAACGAAGTTTTCCCATTCTGAAATAGACTATAGTGACACAACTTAACTATATTTTAGTTAGACAGCACTAAAATTGAAATGAGTTTTAATTTAGTGAAAATGCTATTCTGAATTTGACGTTTTAACCTAAAATTTTGTTCTATAACTAAAATCGTCTAACTAAATCTGACTATTTTTAATCGCGATTAAAAATGTGTGGAATAAAATTAGATGTCATGAACTAGTTAGTTTAGTTCGGTGTACAAGAGAATCGGCACCAGTATCAAGTTTTATTTTGATCTAAATATGATTCGCGGTTGTATCAAATATTTATTTATAGAATCATAATTATCAATACAACTCTCTGAGTTCATAATCCTTTTGAATGACTATTTCATGAAATCATGACATATGAGGATTAATTCCAGTATCTAATGGTTATTATACTGTAAAGCCATTTTTACTACGGTCGTGATTCATATTAATCAACATACACCTGACGCTGACTTGCAAATTGCAAAAAACGTAAGTCAATTTGAATTTCTCGGGATACCGTGGCGCATCCCCCTTAAGAAATTCGCGTTATTAGTACAACGTCATCTATCGAGTACTCACTAGTCAAGTGAAACTCTCCGTTCCAAGCCATTTTTTCATGCTAAATAATAAATCATTTGTATCATGATTTAAAAGATAGGTAGCGCCATCTATCGCACTACTAAACAACGGATTTGGAAAACTTTAATTGACCTAACTTTAGCTTGGGTCGTTGGGAGTTTTATTCTATTCACAATATATCGCGTTAAGTTTCCGCGCGAAATATGTGAAAATAACTATCATAAAACAATACACGATCTCACAAACTTACCTGATTACAAGCTTTTATTTAACTTGCCTTGTTAGTTAGTATGTAGGTATGTTTGAGTCATATCTTGCTAGCTGAATTAAAACCTCTTATCTTACGGAGTTCAAATTGTACAAGTTGCTTTAGTTTCGCAGGCAATGCATTTTTAACCGACTTCTTCAAAAAGGAGGAGGTTCTCAATTCGTCTGTTTCTTTTTTTTGTGTGTATTACGCAATTACTCCGCCAATTATGAATCGATTTTGATGATTCTTTTTTTGTTTGGTAGGTCATGCTTTATAGGTGGTCCCATATAAATTTTATTAACTTAGCTTGCGTAGTTTTTGAGTTAGCTTCAATAATTATATATTTTTCCCACTTAGTCTACGAAGATGATATCTTATTTGACTCCGTCACTGTTATTTACATAGCAGGTAGAAACTTAGTGTTAATAGTAAGTCAATAATCATATGTGGTGATTATAATATTAATTTATTAGAAAATAACTCGAATACTGTCAGATTAATAAGTCTTTTTAGGTCATTTGATTTGTCAAATGTTTCTGTTGAACCAACCCGAGTGACAGCTTCTTCTGCCACTTGTACAAATACAATTTTTTGTAATTGTGATTACTTACACAAACAAATTGTAAATAAGTTGCCATCTGATCACAGTGGACAAACAATAACATTTTGCGCCAAAATGCCTTTACAAAAAATTCAAATAAGGTTTAGGTTAGGTTATTTTACACCAATTACATGTAAAAACTTAGAGAGAAATTAAATAATTCTTTGGCCAGTAAATTATGTGTTCAGAGTTTTAATTATACAACGTGTAACGGAATAAACGCAAGAGCTCATACACCTCAATTAGAATATTAAATTATAAGACTAAAATAACATCTGTAACTTAATTTAATTAAACCACACCTTTTAAATTAACTATTTTATTTAACGCGCACTACACATAAATGTCACCCTAATAAAGAACATTTTTAACGCCTGGGAAGAAGCACAAGATACCATTGGAATCTTTTGCGACCTCTCGAAGGCATTCGATTGCATCGACCATGAAACACTTCTGCTGAAACTAGAGCACTATGGGACTAATCCCATAGTGCTCTAGTTTCAGCAGAAGTGAGCTGTATTCCTAAGAATACAGCTCTTGATTTACTAAGATCATATCTGAAAGACAGAAAAGTTCAAGTAAACGGCGTAAACTCATTAGGGTCTGAAATGGCAAAGGGCGTTCCACAAGGTTCTATATTGGGTCTATTCCTCTTTTTAGTTTACATTAATGATTTACCCTAATTACTACTAAATCAACCGAAGATGGTGTTATTTGCAGATAACACATCATTGATTTTTAAAATAAACCGAAGGTCACAAAATCTTGACGACGTGAATAGCGCTATTCTTCAGGTCCAAGATTGGTTTACGGTAAATAATTTGGTACTAAATGAAAAAAAAACGAAATGCATTCGATTTAAATTACCTAATGTTAGAAGTAGCGAATGTGACATCATATTGAATGGAGAAAAACTGGAATTTATTAATCAAACAGTTTTTCTGGGAATCACGCTAGACGAGAAATTACAGTGGGGACCTCATATAACATCTCTTGCGGGGCAGCTAAGCTCGACCGCTTATGCTGTTAGAAAGATAAGACAGTTAACAGATGTAGAAATCGCGCGTTTGGTCTATTTCAGTTACTTCCACAGCATTATGTCGTATGGCATTTTACTGTGGGATCGGGCTGCTGACATCGAATCCATCTTTGCTTTGCAAAAGAGAGCTGTCAGAGCCATTTATAACCTATGTCGCCGCGAATCTCTCAGGGAACTATTTAAAAAGATTAATATTATGACGGTACCTTGCCAATTCATTTATGAGAATATTATGTATGTAAGAAAAAAATCTAAATCTTTTTAATAAAATAAGTGATAGACATAATTTTAATACTAGAAATAAAGATAAAATAGATCAACCATTTTTTAGATTAGCTAAAGTACAAACATCTTTTATGGGGTACTGCGTTAAATGCTATAGCAAAATATCTTGTGATATATTGCAATTAAATGAAAGAAAATTTAAAACTCATATTAAAAGTAGGTACACTTTGTAAACAAGCATATTACAAACTAGAGGATTATATCCAAGATAAGAATGCTTGGAAACATGCTGGTCTTGCTCCATAGGACAAATTCGAGTCTGGACAAAATCAAACTGGTTGCTAATCTAGTTGTATAATTTATTATTTGTGTATTAGAGTTTTACATTTTATGATTACTTAAACTCACGCACTGTCTTAATAGTATTACTTGCAAGTTTTTAGGAATCTTGTGATATCGTATACTTTTACAATGTTTGTAAATATCTGAGCACCATGTATCTACCACATACTTAATTAATTTATTTGTCATTGCTCCATTTATAATACTTTTTTACCGATTGTGGTACAGTAATTGTATTCTCGGTGCATCGTCTTCACATGTAATTATATAATTGATGCATACCAAATATTGTAAACATTTTTTTAAAGAGTAACGGTGGAGTTTCTTGCCCATTCTTCTCCAAACGAAAACTACCTTTTGGAAGGGGCAACTAGAATCAGTTCTATTTCTATGTATTTCACGTTCAAAAGTGCCTTTAATGTGCCTACTTGAAATAAATTATTTGACTTTGACTTTACTTGCAAAAAAAAGGTTAGGTTAGGTTAGAGCTGTGACCCCCTACACAAGAGCCGAGCGAGCGAAGCGAGCGGTGCCGCGGCAAAAGCCGGCGAGTGGTAGACGACTAAAAGATATGGAAAAAATACTTTAGTTAGGGTTAATTAGTTGGGGGTTCTGACTACTAGAAGGGTTTACATTAACGTCGCGCCGCTAGTGTCCATTATTAATGTCACTATGCGTAATAGTATATTGTGATACAAGTGTGCTCTATTGGATATTACAATCGAGGCGGTATTATTAGCGCGAGCCGCAGGCGATCGCGGCAAGGTAGCCGAGAGTGTAATGATCAATGCACACGTGTTTCATGTGACGTTTTTCAACACACTTGCGAGGAAAAACACAGACTTGTTGTAAGATCATACGCTACAATAACGTAGTTATAGAGATGACACATTTAGATTTATAAAGTTCAACTGACCTTTGTTGCCAGGTACTGACTATCCGGAGCTTCGTTTAAAAACTTTTCCAGGTCTGTTGGTGACAATTCTTTAAATTTCGTATTTTTGATAATACATATTTAACCACACAACGGAAACAATAACAACTATAAGGAAAATGGCGCTCTGGTTTTGTTTTTCCATAGGTGTAAATAAAGGCACTAGCAAAACCGCTAGACAGCCTTCAGTAAAATAAACAGAAAATAATGTTTTGAATAAGAAAAAGAATTACTAAACGTATGGCGGGGTCAAATCTACATAATATTATTTACGTATTGCTATTCTTCCCTACGTCAAATCGACATTTTAAATATGTAATAATTAATCACACTATGAAAACGATAACAAATATTTATGGAAAATGGCGCACTGATTTTGTTTTTACGCAGGTGTAAATAAAGGCACTGGCAAACCCGCTAAACAGCCTATATTAAAAATTTAATAAACGCAAGATATGGTTTTGAATAAGCAAATTAAAAAAAGGTTTTACAAAAAAAAATGTTTACTTAAAACGCCCCTGGTTTGCCTATGGTATTTTTTTTAAGGTACGTAAATTATAGTGAAATAGTGCATTACGATACAAGAGTGCGTGCTGTGTTGGTCACACACTCAAAACACAGACTTGTTGTAAGAACATACGCTACACTAACGTAATTATAGAGATGACACATTTAGATTTATAAAGTTCAACTGACCTTTGTACTTTGTAAAAGCACGCTTCCATAATATACTGCACTTTACGAGCAAGTGTGTTGAAAATATATTTTCAACACACTTGCTCGTTATTGAACCGCTTTTAGGTTCATAATGTAGTGTATTATGGAAGCGTGCTTTTTACTTGACATTACCGCACTAGAGCGGTAATATGCGCCACAGATAACTATTTACTAGTCGGAGTAATGACATGGCAGTAAGTATGGAATTAGTAAGTACTATCATGGCAACATCAAATACCATGTTACCATTATAGTATTTACTAATTCCATACCTACCATACATATATAGAAATTGGTGAAACTTTTTAATACCATATGCAAATCATAGGCGATTAGTTAAGAAAAAAAATATCCCATGGGCATATTAGTGGGATATTATAATTACATGGAATTAGTATGAACTATCCTATAATATTAAATAAGCATTCTCTATGTTCACAAGAGCAGAGTTGCGCTTTTTTAATTAAATCTCATCAAAGAGACTTCATGCCAAAATTCCAACAAAAACTGTTCGGTATAATTTTGTACTTTTACTAATTGTTTCAATAATTAAAACATAATAACATTATAAGTCTGTTTTTTTGCTCGCAAGTGTGTTGAAAAGCGTCGTATGAAACTGGCTCGCGCGATAAGGGAGCCGAGTGTGTGATCAACACATCATAATACACTATTTCACTACAATTTACGTACCTAAAAAATTACCATAGGCAAACCAGGGGCGTTTTATAGTACCGAATTATTTTTTTTTGTAAAATCTTTTCTTAATTTGTTTATTCAAAACACTGTCTTGTGATTATTACATTGTTTGTTATATTTTAGTAACAAAATGTATTAAGTAACGCCATCTATGATGTCTAATGTATAACTAACTTAAGCTGTCATTGTCAATAAATTAGTCGCTATCCGAGAGTGCACGTTTCAATAGGTTATGGGCGAATGTCTTTTTTTTCTTAAGTAAAATCGAGTTACAGTTTAAGAAAAGTGCTAAACTTTCGCGTAAATAATGGCTGTGGACTATATACAAAGTGTTCCCAAACTGAAAGGAAGAAAAAATTATGATGAGTGGAGTTTTGCGGCAGAGAACTTGTTGCTACTCGAAGGTATGGTTCATTACATCAAGCCAGTGCCCGACACTGAAACAAAGCCTGCAGAAGACGCAAGGACTAAGGCAAAGCTAATTTTTACCATCGATCCCGTATTATATGTTCATATTAAAGAAACAAAAACCTCGATGGAGTTGCTAAGCTAAAAAACATGTTCGATGATTCCGGTTTTTCGAGAAAAATATCATTTCTGCGACATTTAATTTCAATAAAGCAAGAAAGTTGTGATTCAATGACTAATTATGTAACGCAAATTGTCGAGACAGCACAGAGGTTAAAAGGAACAGGATTTGCAATTACGGATGAATGGATAGGGTCATTGTTATTAGCCGGTGTGCCAGAAAAGTATTCTCCTATGATCATGGCGATAGAACATTCTGGAATACACATTACCACAGATGCAATAAAATCGAAATTAATAGATATGGAGGTTTCTTCAAATTATACTAATTTAGATACCAGTGGCGCTGCATTCGCTGCGAATAAATCACATTTGAAGTCACGGAACAATACTAGTAAACAAAATGGCAACACTGAAACGTCTCAATCAGAAACGTCAAAGATGCCAAATAAAAAAGTAATTACGTGTTATAAAATCAATGTCCGTTACTGCAAAAAAATAAGCAATCAAATGCGTTCAGTGTGGTATTCCTAAATGGAAAATATAATAAAAGCGAGTGGTACATTGACTCCGGTGCAAGTGCACATATGACGTCAAATGAAGGTTGGATAAACAACGCAAATAATAAGCCAAGTTTATCAGAAATGATGGTTGCCGACAATACAAAAGTGCTCCGGAGATGTGCAAATTACTACAGATCGCAGTTATGACATCACAGTCAAGAATGTCTTGTGTATTCCAAAGTTGTCAACAAATCTGTTATCGGTAAGCGAACATATAAAAAACGGGAACAAAGTTATATTTGAAACTAATAATTGCTACATTCGAAATGTAAGAAATGAGCCGTCGAGTGGGGGATAGTACTACTAATGAATCTCTGGCTAGTCCAAATTCTGATTCATCAGCTTATACTGATCCATATGAGACTAGTTTTGATACTTCAATCGACTCCATTATATCAACAGATATTTCATCAAGTGAACTCCAGACTCTAGGAGGTGGTGAAGTAGTTGAAAATAAGAGAGTGCGAAGACCTCCAACTCGCTTTGGTTATACAAACATGTGTATATCAAATAACTTGCCAGGAGCAGAGGAGATTAACTACTCTGAAGCGCTGAATGGACCTGAAGTAGAACAATGAAAGCTGGTCATGCGTGAAGAGTTGCAAGCATTTGAGTACAATAATGCATGGGAGCTCATTGATGTACCAGGTGATACTTCAATAGTGCAGAGCAAGTGGGTTCTGAATAAAAAGTTAGATGTTTACAACAAAGTGAGATATCGTGCTAGGCTGGTGGCTAAAGGTTTTTCACAACGATGTGGAATTGATTATGTGGACACTTTTTCTCCAGTTGTAAAACATTCAACCTTAAGAATGTTATTTGCTCTTAGTGTGCAATGGTGTATGGACATAACCCACCTAGATGTGACTACTGCTTTTTTAAATGGACACTTAAAAGAGAATATTTGTATGTCTATTCCTGGAGGCTTTGAATGTAGAGATAAGGGGAAGATTTTAAAACTTAAGAAAGCTGTTTATGGGCTTAAACAATCATCTTTAATGTGGTATGAACGAGTAAAAGATTGTTTATGTAAATTGGGTTTTAAATTGAGTTGTCATGAACAGTGTTTATTTACAAAATTGAATGGAAAGGTTAAAATAATAGTAGCAGTATATGTTGATGATTTTTTAATATTTTCTACATTTAAAGATGAGACAGAAATATTGAAAAATGTATTAAGTACTGAATTTAAGATAAAGGATCTAGGTTGTGTAAAACGCTATTTAGATATGAGAGTGAATGTGGATAAAAGGTCTAATACTGTAACAATAGATTAACAACAGTACATAGAACAATTGTTAATTAGATTTAGTATGTTTAATTGTGGTTCCATAGACACTCCTATAGAATGTAAAATGAACCTGGAAAAGGTTGAAAAATGTGTAATTGATGTACCTTATCAAAGACTTATAGGAAGTTTAATGTACTTAGCTGTCATGTCTCGACCTGACATTGCATATTCTATAAGTTATCTAAGTCAACTTAATAATTGTCATAATGAAACTCATTATAATCATGCTAAAAGAGTACTGAAGTATTTAAAAAAAACCAAACATTATTGTTTAAAATATAGTAAAGATGATGTAGAATTAAAGGGTTTTGTTGATGCTGATTGGGCTAGTGACATACTATACAGAAAGTCTTATACTGGTTTTTGTTTTACCATTTATGGTTCTGTGATATCATGGCAGAGCAGGAAGCAGAAGACAGTTTCTCTGTCAAGTACTGAAGCTGAGTATTTAGCATTGTCAGAAGCAACTCCCGAAACCATATATTTAAAAAATTTGATGTATGAGTTTACTGGTAAATTATATACTGTTAAGTTACATTGTGATAACCAAAGTGCTTTGAAATTGGCAACAAGTCACCAATCACTCAATAGAACTAAACATATTGATGTACGTCATCATTATGTCAAAGATGCTATAAAAACCAATTTAATTGAAGTTATTTATATTCCAACCCAAGACATGCCTGCTGATTTGCTAACAAAAGGCTTATTGTCTAATAAACATTATAAGTTTTTGGAAATGATAGGTCTTGTCCCCATTTAAAATATAAGCATTAGAATTTTCATGTTTAAAATATTTTGTTAAGTAGTGTTATATTTTAGTAACAAAATGTAATAAATAACGTCAT
The DNA here is from genome assembly GCA_949152455.1 of Lithophane leautieri. Lineage (NCBI taxonomy): Eukaryota > Metazoa > Arthropoda > Insecta > Lepidoptera > Noctuidae > Lithophane > Lithophane leautieri. Next base: position 195,386 of record OX424463.1, on the reverse strand, counting down.
CTATGATGTCTAATGTATAACTAACTTAAGCTGTCATTGTCAATAAATTTCTCGTTATCCGAGAGTGGACGTTTTCATATTTTTAATATAGGCTGTTTAGCGGGTTTGCCAGTGCCTTTATTTACACCTGCGTAAAAACAAAACCAGAGCGCCATTTTCCATAAATATTTGTTATCGTTTTCGTTGTGTGGTTAATTATTACATAGTTAAAATGTCGATTTCACGTAGGGAAGAATAGCAATACATAAATAATTATATAGATTTGACCCCGCCATACGTTTAGTATTTTTTTTTTGTTTATTTTACTTTGACCTTTATTTACACCTATGGAAAAGCAATACCAGAGCGTCATTTTCCTTATAGTTTTTATTGTTTTCGTTGTGTGGTTAAATATGTATTATTAAAAATACGAAATTTAAAGTATTGTCACCAACAGACCTGGAAAAGTTTTTAAACGAAGCTCGGGATAGCCAGTACCTGGCAACAAAGGTCAGTTGAACTTCTTGAAGTTCTTACAGCAAGTCTGTGTTTTGCCTCGCAAGTGTGTTGAAAAACGTCGTATGAAACGCGTGTGCATTGATCATTACACTCTCGGCTACCTTATTGCGCTCGCCTGTGGCTCGCGCTAATAATATCGCCTCGACTGTAATATCCAATAGAGCACACTAGTATCACAATGTACTATTACATCATAGGTATTGTTACAAAAATATTAGTTACATCATTATTGTTTAATTAATTTATAAATGAATGTGAAAACGATGTAAAAAAAAAACCTGATGAGTCTACTTTAGCCAGTCTGAAACCTGGTTGAACTAATAGGTCCGAGGACCGTTACGGTCTCACAGACGGAGTCCATTCTGACTCTGACACCTTCATACGAGCGTTAGTCTAGAGAAACCGCATTAGTATAACTTAGCGCACTCGAGCCGTGTATTGTTTTGGGTTAGGTCGGATCTAATTATATGGCCTGACCAAGATTATGTTTGGACCTTAAAAGAGACTGCGACCTCTGAATTTGTTTCGGCCTTTCTTCTCAGAGTAGTCAGATAGGAAACGCCGACCTCATCTAGCTTATTTTATTTTTAATATGACGTTTAAAAGTGATTCCGATAAATAGGATTTACAGAATAAACAATTTCATTTCAATGACGGGCTATGGATGGATACCATCAGGGGGGCAGATCCCGTAATTTTTAAGAACGTTCGCATTCGTATCCGTTTCGCAATCTGTCCAAAATACAATCAATTTACCAACATTTTTGACAAGTTTGACAGATTGCATCTTGAATGTGAAAGTTTTTTAAGAACGAGAATTGGCCTTCATTAGGTAAACCATAATTTCCGAGTCATTGTCACTACGCTCGCAATTCGTAAAATAACGATTTGTTAATAGACCCGCTACTGTACCGCCATTAATCCTGCTGACTTACGAGTACACACGGCTACACATCAAGCTTGACGTTTCCAGTATAAGCTGACCTCGCATTGTACGGAAACCTCTCTCTCGCATTATACAATGCGAGATCAGCACAAATTGGAAATGTTGTAGCTTGATGTGTAGCCGTGTGTACCTTATTGACAGAATTAGAAATACAGCTAAAAATTTTATGCCAGAATTGTTGTATTTAGTAAAAGTATAATTTCATGAATCAACGACAATGAAACTGTCGCTGACCACGATAAATCACACGAGTGGCTCGCGGCGCAATGGCGCGGCGCAGTTGCGCGCCGCGATCGACGGGCGGATCGGTTTTTGCACGCGTGATATATGGGCCCGTCGAACCGGCCACGCCACTCTCCTAGCCGGGTAGCCACACAAAAACTAATTTAACTCTATGAACCGCTTCTGCTTCACATGCGTATGACGATTTTTACTTTCGAGATGATCGCACTCGGTTGCGTTGACATCGCAATATAAAAACGGTGAGAAGCGAAGCTGACAAACCAGTTATTTGTACTTTGTGCTTCACGAACTGTGTCCAAATTGACGCTATTATTTCTTGCTTTTCTTTAATCACACTATATTTGAAAAACATTTCGTTAAATCAAAGAAAATAGGTAAAAATAGAGTTTGTGCCTAAGTCCAAACTCCGGGTTTGTTAAAGGGCGATAGAGCGTAACGTATTGGATAATACGTTGCAAAGCTCACTTCGCTCGCTCGGCTCGCGCGCGTTTATTCACAGTTCTAACCAGGGATTGAAAAGATTCCTAAAATACCGGTAAAGAACCGGTATTTAGTGGTTCCGGTACCAAGAACCCTAACCGGAACCGGGAACCTAAATTGGAACCTTTAAGAACCTTTATTTTACCGGTTCTTCTACAAATTTCTTCTTCCATTTTATATTAAACTAGCTTCCGCCCGCGGCTTCGCCCGCGTGGTATGTCGATAAAAAGTAGCCTCATAATATGTCCTTTCTCAGGCTCTAGACTATCTGTGTGCCAAATTTCATTTAAATCGGTTCAGTAGTTTTGGCGTGAAAGCGCGACAGACAGACAGACAGTTACTTTCGCATTTATAATATAAAATTAAATATTATATACAACGTGTAACAGAATAAGCGCAAGACCTTTTTTTTTTGTTTTTTCTCTCTGGGCGGAGCGGAATAGCGTATCATACTTTTACTGACTAAAACCCACCCGTGTTCCTTCAGTTGCCTGTTGCCAAGGTCCCGGTATCCCTTTTGGACTTTCCCGCAACCCTGGCAGGCATCGGTCCTACCGGACCCCGTCAATTGTGCTGACATCTCTTTGAGGCGCGCGTGGAATACGACGCGCTATCGACCCGGGCCTGGTCATTATCGGACGGCGAGCTACCCTTTGCTCGCCGTCCACAAGCCCGCGCCTATGGTGACCGAGAATCCGCCTGGGATTCCCGACGCCCAGGGCGTCTCCAGCGGCGGCGGTTAAGGGCGTGAGGGCGCAAACTTTGCCTCTCCCTCACGCGTTCCACTTCCTCCTTCGCGAGCATTACTGCTTCGCAGAAGGAGGTGACGGCTTCCCATGCCCTCTCGCTCCGTACCATGCCTGGACCAGGGCCGGACGCGAAAGGTCATTGCCGCCAATCTCCTCCACGAGGACACGGCGGTCCTCCGCCCAAGCAGGGCATACCTCCACCGTATGCTCCACCGTGTCTTCCGGGCGATCCACACAGTGGTGACACCCGGGCGTTTCCTCCCGCCTAATCCTACACAGGAACCTCCCGAAGCTGCCATGTCCGGTGAGGACCTGTGTCAGGCGGAAGGTGAGGACGCCATGGCGCCTCTCTAGCCACTTCTGAAAGAGGGGACTTATCGCCGCAATTGTGGCGTGCCCAGCACTGTATTGCGACAATCGCACTCTCCATGCCGCCATGAGATCCTGCCGGAGCTCTGTCCGCTGTGCCGCGATTTCTCGCGGCAGTAGAGTAACGCCCCGGCGCTTCACCTCCTCGCGCCACTCCCGAATGTGGGTGAGGACTTTCGCCTCCAGATCCCATGTCGGTAATCCGGCAAGGAGGCTCGCCGCCTCACGGGAGACTGTGCGGTATCCCCGGGCCAGCCGAATGGCCATGACCCTTTGGGACGCGTTCAATCGGCGAGCTGGCCGCAGCCTAAGTGAACGCGCCCACACCGGTGCCCCGTAAAGGGCCATGGACCGCACGACCCCCGCGTAGAGCCTCCGGAAGGAGGCGTTTGGACCCCCTAAATTGGGCAGGAGCCACCTCAAGGCGGCCCCAGCCCGGTCCAGCCTTGGAGCCAAACGTCGGAAATGCTCCACGAAGTTCCACTGGCTGCCGAGGACGAGTCCTAGGTACTTCATCGTCGACTCGACACCGATGTGAACCCCTCCTACCGTAATTTGGGAACCTGACTGTGGCGCGTTCCGAGGGCCATGAAAACACATGACCTCGGACTTGTGCAAGGCCACCTCGAGTCCCAGCTGCGGGATTCTATCGACGATTGTAGCAACCCCGCGTGTCGGTAGATCGGCCGCCGCCTGGTGCGACCTCCCCTGCGCCAGGACCAACTTGTCGTCAGCGTAGCAAACTACGCTGACGCCGCCGGAGGTCAGCGCGCAGCACCCAGTCGTATCCGATGTCCCACAGATGCGGCCCCAGGATCGATCCCTGTGGGACACCGCACGACATCGAAAGTAGTTTGCTCAGAATCGGCTTCTGAATCGATTTCCGTCATTATTTATATATGTTAATTTTTTATGAAAAAATCTTTTATTTAACTGAAATTAGAACCACTGCGTCATAACAAGGTAATAAGATATTTTATTTAAGGAAATTTAATCCTTATCTCAAAGGAATAAAGCCTATTTAAATTCATAACCAAATTTGTAATACACTCATAGCTATCCTATGTGTAGTGCGCGTTAAATAAAATAGTTAATTTAAGGTGTGGTTTAATTAAATTAAATTACAGATATTATTTTAGTCTTATAATTTAATATTCTAATTGGGGTGTATGAGCTCTTGCGTTTATTCCGTTACGCGTTGTATATGTCGTCGAAAACGATATCGTTTCATTAAATAGTTGCTCATTTGATTACTGTAGTAGGTATCAAGGAATTGGTAAACATCGTGCCGTCAGTTGTTATTGTAAAGGCGGCACGTGGCCAGAGTCGTGTTGGAGAGTGGGGTCGATGCAGAGTTCATTTTGAATTCGGACACCAACCGGAACACTCCTCCAAAACGGAACTGTCGGTTTACCCAGTTGATTTAGTGGATTTTAAAATAATTAAAAGTGATTATTAAAGTGCTACTATTTTTCAACTATTGCATTAGAGTTATTATTCTCTATTACCTACGCAATGAACCCTGTACCACCTAACCAAGATGATGACGAGGCTATCGCTCAGCCATCGCTGGCGCCGTCATCAGAAGTGGGATCTGAATCTCACTGGCGCACAATGTTCGAGATGCAGCAAAGGAATGTGCAGTTGATCGAAGCAATCAGAACACCCGTATCATCACCGAAGATCTCTCTGCCGGAAATTAACCCAGAACAACCAGATTCTGATTCACGTGCCTGGTGTGCTACAATTGATATTTGCCTTGATGAACTTCCCCTGGAGGGAGGATCGCTCATCATAGCTCTCAGTAAAGCACTTAAGGGCAGCGCCTCGTCGTGGCTATCGCAAATTTCACATGTGGGTATGATGTGGAAGCATTTTCGTGACCTGTTCCTAGCGCGTTATGATTCTACAGAAACACTTGCTGCGACGCTAATCAGTGTGAATAATGGCAAGCCAAAAGATGGTGAATGTCTCGCAGCATATGCAAGCCATTTGTTGATGTCACTGCTGACTAGGTGGAAGAATTTGGATCACGAAGAAATCGCTACGTCATATGTTCTGGCCCATATTGCTCAGTTTGATTCGCATAGTCTACATCGCCTAGCATATACCAGTGAAATAACAACACGCAACAAATTACTGCAAGAAGTGAAGGCAAGCGCAAGTGTGAAACGAAAGTTTGATCGGAACAACGGAACTGGCGGACAATTGGACGGACCGGATGTGAAACGTCTTAAACCGCACACTGTTACCTTATTTAAGTGTCACAACTGCGGTAGACCGGGGCATAAGGCGGCTAACTGTCGCTTCTCAAAACTTGCTGTGTCCACCGCCAGTAAGGAGCAGCTGACATCGACACTTACGCCTGGCTCCAGTAAACAAGTGATTTGTTTTCGTTGCGGTGAGAACGAGCACATAGCATCTAACTGTCAACGTCGCGACGCGGGCGCGGTCGGTGCGCCATCGGTGGGTCGTGCGGGCGTCAGCAGCGGAGGCGGCGTGGTAGCCGAGCGACGCATCGATAACTGCGAAGTAACTGGTGTTTGTGGACAATTACAACAATCTGGTGAGTCGTACTATTTTTATTTCGATTCTGGTGCCGAATGCTCTCTTATTAAACAATCTGTCAGTCGTAACTTCATAGGTGAACGTACATTTGCAATTGTTCGTATACAGGGTATAGGTTTTGCAAACGTAGACTGTACTGAACAAATTCTTTGTGACATATTTATTGGCGGTAATCTTTTACGCATTTTATTTCATGTGTTTGCCCGATTATTGTTTGAAATATAATGTGATGATTGGTCGAGAAATTTTAAAACAAGGTTTTACAGTTAACATGTCTGATTCGTCTCTAATAATTTCAAAACAAAAATCCGTTGCTGCCTGTAGTTACGAACCCAAATCCGTGTATAATCTTAATGATATTGACACGGATTTGCAAAATAGAGAACTTCTGTTGTCTTTGCTCAATGAATTCTCTCATGCTTTTATTGATAGTTTACCCCGTACTCGTGTCACATCTGGTGAGCTTAAAATTAGCCTTCAAGACCCGAATCGAATTGTTTATCGTAGGCCTTATAGGCTGTCCTGACGAGAGGCAGGTAGTGCGTTGTAAGGTTAAGGAGCTAATGGAAGCTAACATCATTCGTACTAGTCAGTCCCCATTTGCGAGTCCTATCCTACTTGTTAAGGAGCGTGATGGCTCTGACTATATGGTGGAAGAATATCGCGAATTGAACTCTAATACTGTGCCTGATAGGTTTCCTTTACCTCTCATAGCAGATCAAGTGGCCAGGTTGTCAGTAGCGAGCTATTACACATGTTTGGACTGTGCTAGTGGATTTCATCAAATACCTATCCGGGATCCCGATAGTATAGAGCGTACTGCCTTCATTACGCCCGATGGGCAATTCGAATATCTTGCAATGCCTTTTGGACTACGAAACGCGCCTAGTGTATTCCAAAGAGCAGTGTCTAATGCCTTGGGAGACTTGATTTTCTCATATGTGATCCTCTACCTCGATGATATTTTAATCCCGGCAGTATCTGTGGAGCAGGGTCTACATAGGTTACGGGAGGTGTTGGAGGCACTGACTAAAGCCGGATTTTCTTTGAACATTTCAAAGTGTTCCTTCCTGAAGCGCCATATTGAATTCTTAGACTATGATATCACTGCTGGAGAACTAAGACCGAACCCTAGAAAAATAGAAGCTCTGACTAAACTACCACCCCCTGAAAACATTCATCAACTAAGACAGTTCGTTGGCCTTGCCTCATACTTTCGCAAGTTTATTAAAAGCTTCTCTCAAGTTATAAATCCATTATTTTTGCTAACCACCGCTAAGCATTTCACTTGGAAACCAGAACACGAGCAGATAAGACAGCAGATAATTTCGATCTTGTAAACTAAACCAGTGTTGACTATTTTTAATCCTGAGCTTCCAATTGAGTTACATACCGATGCAAGTGCCGATGGGTATGGCGCTATTTTGTTCCAAAAAATAAATGCTGAACTTTTTGTTGTTGAGTACTTTAGTAAACGAACCACGAAAGCAGAGTCTAAGTACCACTCCTACGAGTTGGAGACTCTAGCTGTGGTAAACGCTGTAAAGCATTTCGGACACTATTTGCAGGGTAGATATTTTGAGGTCATGACCGACTGCAATTCGTTAAAAGCTTCGCGAAACAAAATCGATATTACACCACCACCATCGTTGGTGGGCTTTTCTTCAAGCTTTTGATTTTCAAATCAATTATCGTGAGGGTCGTCGTATGGCTCATGTTGACTTCCTTTCACGTAATGCTTTACCATTCCTTTCAAATTCTACTAGTTTTCCAAAGGTCGAACAAAAGCGTGTTGATGTCTCAACCTTGTCAGAAAACTGGTTATTGGCAGAACAGCTCCGTGATCAGGAAATTCAATCATTGGTAACTAAACTAAAGGAAGGTGGATTCCCACCCGATATTGCCAAGACTTATGAGATGCGCTCAGGTGTTTTGTATCGCAAGGTGCAAAGGAACCATCGTACCCGTTGTATTCCGATTGTTCCCCGAGCTTTTCGTTGGTCAGTTATTAATCACGTGCATGAATCACTTATGCACCTTGGGTGGAAGAAGACGCTTGAAAGGGTATACGAACATTATTGGTTCGAGCATATGGCTAAGTACGTTCGTAAGTTTGTCGATGGATGTATAACGTGTAAAGTGTCAAAATCGCATTCAGGTCGTGTGCAAGCTGAGCTTCATCCGATCCCCAAGATTAGTGTTCCATGGCACACGGTACATGTCGATATAACTGGCAAAAGTGATTCTAAAGAATATGTCATAGTTTTAATCGATGCTTTTACTAAGTTTGTTCTCATGTACCATAGTCTCCGTGTCGATTGAGCTAGCGCTATTATAGCCCTTAAATCTAGTGTGTCGCTATTTGGAGCTCTGACTCGAGTTATTGCAGACCAAGGTCGATGCTTTGCCAGCAAAGACTTTAAGGAGTTTTGTGAGTCTCATAGTATTTCCTTACACTTGATCGCTACGGGATCAAGTCGTGCCAATGGCCAAGTAACGGTTGATGAGCACATTAAAAGGTATGCTCACTTCCGTGGAAACATCTGATAGGTCATGGCAAGAAGCCTTAGAAGATGTACAACTTGCTTTAAATTGTTCTATTCACCGTGTCACAGGGGCGAGCCCACTTGAATTTTTGATAGGGCGCGTAGCCAGGTCATTAAATCTTTTAGCTTTTAATGATACAGAACCGGAAATAGACATTAGCAAAACCAGAGAGCAAGCGGCAATGAATATAGAAGCGAGTGCTAGTTACGAGAAATCTAGATTCGATAAAGATAAAGCTAAATTAGTAAAATTTTATATTGTTGACTTAATTTTTATTCAAAATGAGGAAAGAAATCAGACGAAATTAGACCCACAATATAAGGGACCTTTTAGAATTGTTTGATGGTGACCGTTATCTGTTAAAATCTTTAAATGGAAATAAGACTTATAAGTATGCTCACGATCGCATACGTAAGATTACTCTAAGTAATGTACCCGTTGAGTTAGATTTGTCTGAAGTTGAAGATGGTGAGGACGGTGCCTCTATAGTAAATAGAGCACATTTCATGGCTATTTTGGTCACACTGCACACACTAGTCTGTAATCATAACTGCAACTCATTCGTGAGTTGTTCAGGGCGCGATGGGCAGCTAGTGGTGCGGGGGAGGACCTGGGTCTCAAGGGAGACTATTGTTGTGTTGGTCATGTATTGGCCCGGGAGTCATAAACTCATAACCTGTTGGTCGTATCACGTGAGGTGATGGCGATATAGGTGGCAATAATAAAGTTGTCACTAGCTGCTAAGGCAGCCGGGCCATGAGCGTTGTATGTGTTATTGTTCGTTATTGTGTTAACTAAAGTTTGATTATTTTTGAGGAAGCTTAGAGGAACCTTCTGTATGATAATTGTTAAGATGATTTAGAAGTTTAGTTACTTTTAGTTGTTAATTATCGTTCTTCACTTTCACGGTCAGGTTGGCCGAGATCGCATTGATACCTCGGCTATTTTGTTACAGGTGTACACGAGGACGTGTAACTCGTCAGGCTGGCCGTGTCGTGGAAAATGATATCGTTTCATTAAATAGTTGCTCATTTGATTACTGTAGTACCAAGGAATTGGTAAACACCGTGACGTCAGTTGTTATTGTAATGGCGGCACGTGGACAGAGTCGTGTTGGAGAGTGGGGTCGATGCAGAGTTCACTTTGAATTCGGACACCAACCAGAACACTCCTCCAAAACGAAACTGTCGGTTTACCCAGTTGATTTAGTGGATTTTAAAATAATTAAAAGTGATTATTAAAGTGCTACTATTTGTCAACTATTGCATTAGAGTTATTATTCTCTATTACCTACGCAATGAACCCTGTACCACCTAACCAAGATGATGACGACGCTATCGACCAGACATCGCTGGTGCCGTCATATAATATAATAAGGATTTATTAACAGTAACTGCTGACACTGTAAAGTACTTACTTCCACTCGTCAATATTTCGAAAGCGAACTGAAAGAAATGATCCATATCCATCCAGCCACGCATATCCCTTCTTTCAAGAACCTTTATTTGGAACCGATACTTTGGAACCAGAACGGAAGCGGAACCGGAACCGGAGAGAAGAACCTTTTTAAGAACCGAAATGAAGAACCCCCTATATATATATAAACCCCTATTCCGTACCGGTTTTCACCTTTTCCCTGGTTCTAACCTAACCTAACCCATTTGGTCAGGGTTCCCTAGCTTAGTTGCTGCGACCATCTGCGACCAACTTTGAGAAAAGGCAGTTTATAGACTTATTTATTAAAAAGCGTACTACTACAGTAGCAGCTCGAATTTTATTTGAGGATCGATTAATTAATTGCAAGGCTATCAATTTTTTCCATCATTTATTTATATAAGGTGTATCTTTTCATACCTACCACGAAATCTCTTAAGTAAGGGGTGATTGTTCTCATCATTATGAACAACTTTAACTATGGGACCAAACCTTGACGAAATTTTGACGAGTTATGCGAACATAAATGTAGGGAACAGCTGATTTTTTTTTCGCGATTTCTGTGCAAAAACGACTAGAATTATTAAAAAAAAGAGTAATAGGTTCAATGTTAGCGCACATTCGTTCATTCTTCAGTCATTATTAGCTATGCATTAAAAAAAAGCTTTACTTATATTCTGAGTTGAGTATTTTGTTGTGCAATCAGTAATTTTGATTGGAATTCGGATTATTTTTGGATACAAAAAGTTTTTTTTTTATTTGCGCTTGAATACCCAAAAATAAGTTCATGAGGCACTTGTTTGGGAAGACACCTACGTTTGATGTGTGTAGCTCTGCGTGCGAAGCCTGGAGGTGGAGGTGGTACTGACCCGATCGTACTGGAAGTGCGGCGCGTGGTGGAAGGAGCGCGCCGCCCCGCGCCCGTACAGGTAGGGGTAGTAGGCGCCGTACATCACCTCGGGACAGCTCACCGCCATGCCGCCGGCCGGCCGCGCGCGCGCGCCATGCCGCCGCGCCGCCCGCCGCCTGGCTCACACCACTCGCAACACCTGTACAACACACAAACACATAATATGTGGCGGCCACCAACATCTGAACTTTATTATCTAACCTAAAGCATCCGACTGCAGGGCCAAGTCCTTCCCTGCCTGAGGCGAGACCTATCGAACATGACCTCCGAATATCCGCAATAAAGGGTGGTTGGGAGATTTTTTTAAATAGCGAATAGATTTATAATCTAAGCTTGGCAGGCAGTTAGAAGATCGAAAAAAAAATTAAACTAAGAACTAATTATTCTTTTGAAAACTGGGGCTCCTCCCTTTAGTATTTTTTGTAATGTGCGCTTATGGGGTCGTTCATTAATGAGTGTACTATGTGAGATCGACAAATGGATGCGCGATTAACGCTTGTACGACAAAACTGTACGGCGACTCACCATAGTTCGAAAGTACGCTAGTGCGAATCACTGATCCTCGACATCACGCTAGTGCGACATTGACGACTCAAACATGGCTTCAGCAACAGTGCCCAAAGTACATTTAGAAAAATTACTTGGAAGAGATAATTATGCAACTTGGCGTTTGCTGTGCGTACATATTTGGAGCATAAAGATCTTTAGAAGTGAACGAAGAAGTTTTCTCAAAAAAAAATTTACAAAAAAAAACACTAAAACGTGAACAATAAAAATTTCGGAATTTGGTGTCTTTAGTTTTGGTTTTCAATTTTTGTTTTTTGCCACTTTGCAAAAAAACTACTCAATGGCTACTAGTAAACCCCTTGAGTTTGGGTTCATATGATTCGTTTTAATGAGCCCAGTATATTTTACTTAGTGTCGAGGGTCTGATGATGGAGTCAGGAGGTGGGCAGTAGAACTCTTCAGTGGCTACTAGTAAACTCCTCGAGTTTGGGCTCATATGATTCGTTTTGACGATCCCCAAGAGGGAGATCTCGTGATTCCAGATTTACATAGATAGTATTTTTTGTTACAAACTATTTATTACCAGTAGGGGAAGTACGTCCAAAATGACATACTGTAACACCACAACAACAGCGCCGCATCGGTACGACTCCTGCGCGGGCTGAACCATCGTGCGCGTACTCCGCCCCGCCGCATGCGCCGCCGAGTCCCTCGGCGCCTGTAAAAGCTTGACCCCCAGCCAGTTCAAGCAGTCAGCGTTCGGTACGGTTCGGGTGCACTACTCCGCATCGACTTAGGTCGGTCACCTCCCCGCCCCTGCACCTTGTCGGATACTGGCTGAGCACCGTATACTATTTGTTGATTGTGTTGACTTCGTTAGCGAAACCGCATTATCAACTTATAGTGTACGTCGCTATTAGGGATTTCGCTTAGAACCTTTTATTGTATTTTAGAGTCAGTTAATATTTATAAATAAACCCTTGTTATTGTTTGGATTACGCGGTTAGATTATCTCCTCACACATTACCCCCTTACAATACGGTTTTGTTTTTAAATTATATATTTTTATTTATTATAGTTATAATCAGTGTTTAGTTTGAATAATCATCTTTGGTTCATTGGTTGTAAACCTACGTAAACTTGTAACTGCATAGGAACCATAAAAATTTATATTATTTAAATTAAATGCAACCTCTAAGGAAATTCATTTTGTCCATATAGTACGGACAAAATGACATGCGTAATAAACACGAAAATTGTGAAGTACATAATTATGTCACAGACGAAGTTTTGGTCTTCTTGGGTACATGCAGCACATGATGTGTGAGCCCAAAGAGAACAATTTTTGCACCATAGCCAGCTTGGAACGAGAAAAGAGGTCTTTACACCAAATGCCAGTGCAGTCATCGCCGAAACCGTTCGACGCAGCTAGAAAATCTTTTACATCTGAGTCAATACTCAATACTCAATACTCAATTTTTTATTGCATTCCATATGTAACATAGATGGTACAGTAAATAAAAGATCGATATAGACCCTGTCGGGCACAGCAAAATTAGGAGAGAGGAAGAGGGCTAAGCAGAAATGTAATATTATTATAAATTATTAGATGTGTTTAATTATGTACATAGGTAATATATTATTAGGATAGTATAAATAGGTATAGTATATTAGTTATTTTTATTTTATGTATTAAATAAGAATAATCTAGGTAATTATTATGAAATTAATAAGTAGAAGTATTTTCATTATTAAATTATTTTGTTATTTATGTATTCATATTTTCATATTTATATTTGATTTTCTATATTCCATATTATATATATTTCATAATGTTTGGTGTTTATGAGGGTAAATAATTTTATTTTGCAGTCGATTTATCATTCAAAAACTGCTTTACTGAGTAGTATGACTTAGATTCCAATTTTTTTTTCAGTTTATTAATAAATATATTTGTTTTGCCTACTTCTCTAATGTCATTTGGCAATTTATTATAAATTTTGATGGACATAACTAAAGGGCTGGTTGAGTGCATTTTGAGTCGGGATTGAGGTATGTTTATTTTGTTTTTGTTGTGTCGAAAGGAGTATTTTGTTTGTGTTTCTTGGCAAGTGGTGTAAAACTCTGGGTGTGTTCTGACAAATGTACATAATTCTAAGATATATAGACAGGGAAGTGTGAGTATTTTGTGTTTTTGGAAGTGTGGTTTGCAGCTATCTGTTTGTTCTATGTTGGTTATTATTCGAATTAACTTCTTTTGTAAGATAAATATGGTTTGTGAATCTGTACTGTTACTCCACAGCATGACCCCATAGCTGAGCCATGCCTGGGCAAATGCATAATAGGTGACAAGTGCAGTTTGCAGGTTGGTAGTTTTTTTAATTTCGCGTAGGGCATATGAAAATTTGAATAGTTTTGCTCTTATTTTCTGTATATGGGATTTCCAATTTATGTGGGTGTCAATAGATAAACCGAGGAGAGTGAATTCGTTAAATTGTTCCAGTTTTGTGTTGTTAAAAAAGAAATTTAGTTTTAACGGGGATTTTTGATGGGGATGAAAGTAATTAATTTTGTTTTGGTGAAGTTAATTTCTAGATTATGGTTATCCATCCAGTCCTCATCGTAATGAATCTTCTGTACTTGTCTTCTTAATTTTTCTGTCTGCATTTTGGGATCATTATTGTAGTCTGAGCCATCAGCATTTATTTTGTCGTTTTGCCCCGAATGTAAGTAGGTATGTCATTTTGCCCCACAGGTTCTCATAACAATAATGTCATAATTTCTATAAATACGAAATATATATATTAATATTTATAAATAATGCAGTGTAATGCTACACTTCTTTAATTTACATTAAAATATGTAATAAAAACCACGTAAAAGTCACCAAAAACAGGACGAAATCCACCAAAACTGAAAAAATGTATGCGCTCAAAACACGTTTGTACCAATTACACACGACATGACTGAGCCAATAGCGCTAACAACTTGACAGGTATACCAACAAGGCCGACGTCATAGGATGATATGATAACTGGAGCATTGTAGACCGCCAATTTTGAAAAAAGCCCGGTGTTTGTCATTTTGTCCATATATTATGTCATTTTGGACGTACTTCCGGCTTCCCCTACTGACTCGTTGGGCTAGCGGCTCCCAAGCATGAGGTATCCTGGGTTTTTCCATCTGGAATTGTTCGGTAGCAGCCCGGAGTCTATATTTGTACCCGGTAGATTGCAATTTCCTCGCCCCATTATAATTTATAAAATTTTGGTATCGCAAGCGGGTAAATTTTGATATCGCAACAACAAAAGTTACACCATAATTTCAGGTTATCGGTTTGTCACCGGAGGTTTATTAATTTTTTAATAACTTTTGTTATTTGCTTCTTTTTTATGTCCTTGAAGCGATAATTGACCGAGCGAGGGTAGCAAGCGAAGCGTGTCTGCATCAAGTCTGGCAAAATTGGCGATCTTGTCTGTATGTACGTACATACAGACAAGATCGCAGACGAGTACGTACTCGTCTACAGGTCGTATTTTACAACCGATCTGGACAAACTTTGGTACAGGTACAGGTAAAATGATTTTTTGTAATTTTTAGTCGTTGGGAATTTTTGATTGGAGGGCTACAGCTACTTCCTCCAAAATGAGGCAAAAAGGGGCGACTGGATATCTCCACCTTATGAGATCCAATAACGATGGTTCTTTTTTATTAGAAAGGTGGTAACATTAAGCAGGTCTCAAAAAAAATTGGTGAAGATCTAATGAGGATCTTCGGCATGATGAGCTATTTGTTAATGTTTCTAGCTGGCCTACAAATTTTTACTCATAATTTTTCTGGCTTTTATGGTTCTGCAGTAGTCAACAAGGAACCGATATAGTTTCGCCATGTCAGTATGTCAATCCGCGGGTTAAATAAAATTGGTGAAGATGTTATGAGGATCTTCGGCATGATGAGCAGAATAGCTTCTCAAAATGTATTAAATGACTCATTATTTATTAACACCTATTTGTTAATTTTTCTAGCCGGCCTACAAATTTTACTCATAATTTTTCTGGCTTTTATGATTCTGTAGTCAACAAGGAACCGCTATAGTTTCGCCATGTCTATCCTCGGCTTAGCTCAGAGAATCTTAGTACTAGAAAGCTGTAATTTGGCATGGGTACCTACACATTAAACACACAAAGTGGTATAATATTTTTATTTTTATTTTTTTGTAGTTTACCTCCCCTCCCTACACGTAAAGTGGGGATGATTTTTTTTCTCAACTGTCCCATGCAGTGGGGTGTCGTGTGGATGTGTGAAAACATTTTTTTTAAATTAAGGGATCCGTTTGCGAAATATTTAGTTTTAAACTGTAAATTTTTGTTAGAGTCAAGTATCCGTGCCAGCTAAATTGTTGTTTCTGGATATATGAAAAAAATCACGGCAGTATAACGAAGTTAAAAGGAAAACTATCGCAGCTAAGTATGCTTTACAAGTTAACGAGTAATAACTTACATTTGCAGTTGGAATGTATGGGAGAGCATGTTTTTCAACTACAACTTTGAAATTTTGTCCTTGGGATAAATTCATACCAACTACGGAACCCTTCACTGTGCATGGTTCGACACGCACTTGGCCGGTTTGATGAAATTTGAATTTGATTATAATTTATTGATATCAATGTCATTTTTTTTACAGGAAAAAAGTACATACCTACGTCAAATCATGAAGAGCGTTGGTACCTATAATATATATTTTTTAATTTGTATGATTCGAAACGAACGACGCGCGACGGTGGTATATCGAATCACTGAATAAGTTTTTCTCCGTTAAATATGTAGTGTTCCAGTGATACCGCATTGAACGCAAAAGCACGAAAAATCCCAACAAGTTCCGATTTTTTGTTTACGTATACGTACGACTAAACCGCACTGCGGCAGCCACGCACGATTGCCGCTCAGTGTACAAACCTTTAAACCCAATGTGTTTTTGCCTGTTCAAAAAAGTTAATTCATCGGGTGTAGGGTCACTCCAAAGTTTCGACTACCACTTTTGAACGGACCCGTACCTCTACGTTTACGGACTTAGAACTTTATTTTTTATTTTATTTATTTATTTAAGTAACATGGGAGACTTACAGCTAAAACAAACAGATCAAGAACAGTATATTAGTTAGAAAGCCAATTACAGGTCTCCACGTATAAAATACAGAGAAAAAAAAAGTAAAATTCTAAGGAGATTCACACCAAGTTACTATAGACTACAGCATAATAACTATGTTGCTCGCACTGCATAACAACCATCTTATCACTACGAATGAACCACATTCCCTACATGAAATAGTTACGGCTTAAGCACTTCCTGGCCGACGACACACTAGTTAGGAACGGATCTATATCGTACTGGTTACAAAGCTTATTAAAGTTTCTGCTTGCACGCACAATGGACGAATTCTGCCTATAATTAATTGAAGCAAATGGCACGCGCAAAGGTGGACGGTAACGCTTAGACTTCCTGGGAATGTTGAAATAAAATTTTGTTAAAATATCTGGACAGTTTATTGTATTGTTAAAGATTTTCAATAAACACACACAGTCAGAGATCTCGCGGCGGTTGAGTAGAGGTAATATATGAAATTTTTTACATAGGTCATGGTAGTTTTCCGATTGATACGATACTTTTTGATGATAACATAGATACCTTATGAACCTTTTTTGGATGCTCTCAATGCGGTTAATATATTTGTGATAACATGGGTTCCATATTTCAGATGCATATTCCAAGTGGCTTCTAACAAAAGTACAGTATAGGATTTTTAAGGTTTTGGCTTGAGTAAAGCACTTGGATAACCGCATTATGAAACCCAGTGATTTTGAAGCCTTAGCGACTATTGCATCAACGTGTATTTCAAAACTGAGCTTGGAATCGTGATGAACCCCCAGATCACGGATGGAGTTTGATCTAGGTAGAACTTGATCACCTAGGGTATACGACGTAGCAATGATTGAGCGCTTCCGAGAATAAGTAATAGCCGAGCATTTAGCGGGATTAAGATCCAACTTGTTTCTATTGCAGTAGTCCTCTAGGCGACGCAGATCATTCTGGAGTGCCGTTACGTCCAACTGAGATGATATTGTGGCATACATTTTCATATCTTGAGATATATATAAATATTGAGATACTTAGGATCACAAAAAATATAAGCGATTGAAATGCAATAAAACAATGAAATAAGATAAAAAAATAACTTGGTAAAAATAGGAAGCATTTTACACAATCTTGTTTAAATCGGATTCCTTACGTACAATAGCTACTTAACAATTGGCATTTTTCAATATATGAATTTTTCCATGCTTTACCCAAACGAACTCATAATATTTCTCCTTGGCCATGGTCTTTACCTTACTTAAGAGCTTCTTATACTCCACGCTCAGGTGATCATTAACATAAATACGCTGAGATGTGCCCTGGAACCCAATATGGGATGTGCATAGATCCTTAACGGCACGTGCAGCTGCGATAAAATCTTCTTTCACATACCGGTTCAGAAAACTTACGATGATTAATTTTTCATTAGAATTGAAAATAGGCACCCCTTGAGATATAATTCACCTGCGATTTGGGGCAGCTGTACTTCACCTTCCGGCCAATCGCTTCAATGATCGAAAAAAGATTTTCGTCTTTTCTTGTAGGGACTCCTTTAATTTCGACATTGTTTAGTCGGGATCGCCGTTCATATTTTGCGAGTTCAAACTTGGATCTGTCCAAGTCAGTCTGCAAGCAACTCACTGTTTCCTGAAGCTTGCCAAGTTCTGCCGCTTTTGCTTCAACCTCCGCAAGTCCAGTGTCAAATTCATCAAGTCTACCACTAGTGACCTCACATGTAATTTTTAGCTCAGCTAACTCATCCTTGATCACTCGAATATCATCTACTAGAGTCGGCAAATTAAGTAACTGGTGTTTCTTGTCACGAATTCCACTCAATATGGTTTCGAGAGAGGCTGGTTCA
Organism: Lithophane leautieri; assembly: GCA_949152455.1. NCBI lineage: Eukaryota > Metazoa > Arthropoda > Insecta > Lepidoptera > Noctuidae > Lithophane > Lithophane leautieri. The sequence continues at coordinate 177,141 of OX424463.1, read as the reverse complement.
GGGGCAACCAGAGCTGGGGATGACGTTCGACAAATGGGGCACTTCCATTGCGCCATTCTGTTGACGCCGAATTTTCTCCATCCGGCTTCAGAAATATTAGCACATCCAAAATCCAGATGTTTCCTGCAGCTCCCACATTGGACCCCGTCATTGAACTGCACGTTACAAGCAGCGCACGTTTTCATTATTGAAACTCAGTATAAATAAAATTATATACCAAAGCAAAACTAGCAAAAATTTAATTTGGTGTAAAAGTTTAAAAAACATATTTAAAAAAAAAATTGACGATCTATTATTTCGAGCGACGCGTACTGTACTAATGAATGTCCAGAGACGAGTGAACTTTATCGCGAACTAAACTTCGCGCGCTCTCTCTTGCAAATCGCTCGATGTCTCGCTGAGCGATAACGCGACAATGTAGCCCCAGCATAACGGATCCCATCGTGGGATCCGAATCCGATTGTGGGACCCGATCGGAATAAGCATGCCGCGGCGGCGGCGTCGAACGGTTCGCGTGTTGCATTTTTAAACTCCTAATAACTTGGAAATTAAATATCCGATTCGAATGAATTAAAAATTATTTTACTACTACATAAATATCCTTGATGATAATACCATTTATTTGAATAAGAATAATGTTACCAACTTTTGTCTCTACTGGCGATCTACATAATTAAATTTTAGAACACAAAAGCTGCTGACTTTTTTGTAGGTAATAATGAGTACTTTAATCATGCAGTACATAATTTTGATGTGTCATATAGTTTTATCAGCGCACGCCAAATAATGAATTTTATTGGCAAAATATTGCTACTTTGCTACTAATTACTTTTACATTAAGCATTGCAATTTTAAATTATAGCCTATGTTACTTCCTGATAATTTAGCTTTCTATTGGTAACAAAATGGTTAAAATCAGCCCAGTAAAATTAGAGATCCTTAAGAAAATTGCAATAATTCATTTGGTGCGTTTTAAAGTAGGTGCGCTTCGAGAAATACAGCAATTCCTACAAAAAAACTTAAAAAATTGCAAAGTCGAAGCTAATGAGTTAGGTGTTCATATTATGCTAAACAAGCTCTTAGAATTAATCACCTATAAACTTAACATAGAAATTAACTTTTCAACACACTTGCTCGTAAAGTGGCTCTTATTGAACCGCTTTTAGGTTCATAATGCAGTGTATTATGGAAGCGTGCTTCTTTATACTACCGCACTAGTGCGGTAATGTGCGCCACAGATTACTATTTACTAGTCTGAGTAATGACATGGCAGTATGGAATTAGTAAGTACTATCATGGCAGCATGGAATTTTTATCCAATAGAAATTGTTTTTGGTGAAGCTTTTTACCAAAGACAAGCGCTCAAAAGTAAGTTTTTATTTAAAAAAAAGAACCCTAAGCAAAATAAATCCCATGCATGCCCATGGGATTTTTATTACCATAATTAAACGTTAGTGGGGTACTATACATTGAATTAGTATGAACTATACTACTAAAAAATGAGCATTCTCTATTTACACCCGAGCAGAACTTGCGCTTTTTTCCGGTAAGACCGCGGTTGGCACGCGCGCAGGCCACCTGACCCGCCCCGACGAACCGCGCTGGCCTGCCCGTGTGCCACCGCTTTCACGTGGAATGAATCTCTGTCATTCTGTACTATTAAATAAGGGTTTATATCGTCTGTGGCTATTTCAGTCTATATTGTTCACTACCCTAACCTCATTTGCGTATTATGTATTATTAACATTATTATATTTTTATATAGGCTGTTCAGGGGTATTACCAGTGCCTTTATTTACTCCGCGCGCTCATCGCTAGCGGAAAAAACCAAAACTAGCCGCCATTTTCCATAAATATTTGTTAACTTTTTTGTTGCATGGTTAAACTCATTATTAAAAATGTCGATTTCACGTAGGGGAGAAGAGCGTAAATAATAATAAATAGATTTGACTCCACCATGGTACGTTTAGTCACAGTAACATTTTTTTTTGTAATTTTTTTTCTTATCAAATCATTTTTTTTTGTATAGTCTGTCTAACGGTTTTGCCAGTGCCATTATTTACACCTATGGAAAAACAAAACCAGCCAGCGCGCCATTTTCCATAAATATTTATTATCGTTTTCGTTGTGTGGTTAATTAATAACAAAATTACAAAATTTAAAGTATTGTCAGCACCCGATATAGAAATTTTTAAAAGAAACTGGCTGGATAGTCAGTACCTGGCAACAAAGGTCAGTTAAACTTTATAAATCTATCATCTCTATAGTTACGTTATTGTAACATAAGTTCTTACAACAAGTCTGTTTTTTTCCTCGCAAGTGTGTTGAAAAACGTCGTATGAAACGCGTGTGCATTGATTATTACACTCTCAGCTAGGTAGCTGAGAGTGTAATAATCAATGCACACGCGTTTCATAGGCGAGCGCGATAAGGTTATCGCGCTCGCCTATGGCTCTCGCGAATAATACCGTCTCGACTCTAATATCCAATAGAGCACACTCGTATCACAATGTACTATTATGGAATATGAAAATTATTTCATAAGTAAATCCAGTAGGTATTAACAACGAAACTCAACTTTTGTCCCTAACTCCCCGACCCCCACTTATAAAACTACAATAAATGATGAGAAATCAAAACAGGATTGTCGACATAGGACACTGAGAATCTTATGTCAAAATATAGCCGGCATTTGTAACATAGGTACTAGATCAATTAGAACCCGTGATTAGAACTTACTTTATCTGAATTAGTGGAAAAGAACAAGGAGGTTAGTAGTATGTTTTAGTGAAACTTTGTTAAACAGGGTACGGAAGTTTTGTAGAAAAGTTTTTAAACGAAGCTCCGGGTAGTCAGTACCTGGCAACAAAGATTAGTTGAACTTTATAAATCTAAAAGTATCATCTCTATAGTTACGTTATTGTAGCATAAGTTCTTGCAACAAGTTGTGTTAAAAAACGTCGTATGAAACGCGTGTGCATTGAACCAATACTGCACACTTGTATCACAATGTACTATTAAATTGGCTGCAGTAATCGAAACCAATAAAGTGTTTAACGCCAAAACATTAAATTTATTTACATTAAATTATTCCATCAAATCTAGCAACATTTATTTTGAATGCTGTGGCGTAGAGATTATTGGTCTGAGCGTGATAGTTGTTAACACTTATAGAATACCCGATTAGAGAAAGGTGAAAATAGGTAGGTATCTTTTTTCATAATCTTGACAATCTTTTAAATGACTTGACGGATCAATTCAAGAGAAAAAATTCTCCTGTATTGACCAAATCGCCAGTAACACAAAAAACGTTCAGTCAGTTTATCATTTCGATATATATCATGAAACAGCACAAACGGTAAATTTAAAGACTAACAAACAAAAACACATTCAATCTTGTTGGTCTGAAGTCTGAACTTAAACCCGACTACTGTTCAGACAACCTCGAGATTTTTTGGGAATTTATATCTTCTCTTTCATTTTCAGGAACATTTTCATTCAGATACTCTAATTTAAGCCTTCAATATTTTAAATGAGACATTTAAATTATACTACGATCTGTGTTTTCTGGTAATAAAGGTTAAAGTTAACCAGCGATACAAAACTGTATAACAAAAGGCTTCAAGAAGACGAGCAAAACTAAACGTCATTATGTTTCTATCTAAAATTATAAAATAGTAATATAAATAAAAAACAAATAAACAGAATGAGAAAAATTTCAAACTCTTTAACCATAATATCTTATTAAATACAAGGCTTTTAGAAAAGTTTAAGAATCAATACAATGTGGCCCATAGCCCATAGGCATGTGGTTGCGTTACATCGACTCTTCACTCTACAATATAGCCTTATAATATGAGGTAACTCAACCGATTCAGATAAAGCCTTTAGGGTACAAAAAAAATGCATTCGAGCGATTTGTGGCCACCATGGGAATCTTGTAAACCATAGTTCCTAAAATTAAAAATCCGTACATTACTAGGTAATGTATGTCTATTTTAGAATGTGCTTTTGCCCGACGGCTTTTTGACCTGTTTAAAAAGGGTCGTGACCGTTGCCTTCGAAAAGTTAAAGATTCAGATAGAATAGTTCTCTAACTCAAACTCAAAGCATTTATTTCAAATAAATCAATTACAGGCACTTTTGAATTGTCAAGGGGTCGGTCAGTCAGAAAGATGAAGCTAGTTGCCCATTCCAAAGCGTGGTAGGTTCCTATGGAGAAGAACGGGCAAGAAACTCCACGGATACTCTTTTAAATCAGAATATTGTTACAATATAGGTATTGGTTACATCATTCATGTTCAAATTATACATGTGAGTACAATGTAGAAAAAGGTGCACGTTAAAAGGGTCCGTAATTAAAAGTAAAAAAAAAATACAATTTAAAAATTAAAATAAGCCGTGGCAGCTTAGAGATGACCAGACTGATGGCGCCCGTTCACGAACATGACGCATGGATCAGCACCATTCAGCTCAACCATTTTGAAGGGAACTTAATGATCCAACACACACACCACCACCAGCGAGACATTTGAGCGAGCATGACATACTCTCAGCCGCCGGAGCATATTCAGGTCAATAAAAGACGTACCTAGTAAATGGTAGCTTTAAAGTAGGTAAGTACATAGTGCTCACACACATGTTCTATGCAGTTATACAATACTAGGAGATTGAATTTATACAATGTAAAGATAGTAATGGAAAGATAGTTTTTTTTTATGAACTTTATCTGAAACTTTTTGAAAGGCCTACAATGTCCTCCCATAACTATTAACACTGTAATTCGAAAATATTGTAAAAGCCAATTATGTTTTAAAAGAGTAACCATGGAGTTTCTTGCCGGCTCTTCTCCATAGGAAACGACCAATTGGAACCGTGCACCTAGCTTCTGACGTTTCATAAGTGCCCATGTAGGCTTATGTGAAATAAAATATATTGATTTTGATTTTGATTTTGAGTAGTTTTTACAATCTTCAGCAGCTCCAAAAATATTTTTGAATGCTAATCAATTAGGTTATGCGCCCTGTGGAGCCGGACCAGCGCTGAGCCAAGCATTTGTGTCAGCGATGTAATCCCCCAATTTATAAAATGCTTGGCAGCATAGTGTGCGTTTTATACAAGATTTAAATTTCGTTTCATGCAGTTGGAGTATGTGCGGAGGTATTTTATTGTAACATTTTAAACAATAACCCATGAAGGAGCCTACTTTACCCAGCCTGAAACCCGGTTGAACTAATTGGTCCTTATTTCTAGTCCTATAATTGTGTCTTTCACCTCTTTTTACCCGACTATGGCGAAGAAAAAAGGAGGGTTATGATTTTGACCGGTATGTACTCGTATGTATGTATTTATGTATGTACGAGTAAGTATGTTCGTTCATTTGTTCCCTCGTATCTTCTAAACCACTCATCATAATTTGACAAATGAGGTATCATTGGAAGCGTCTTGATCGTCCGCTGATTATAGGCTATGTGACGTCACATAAAAAATGGCGCCCTCAAGAGGACATAAAGTAATAACTTAAAAAAAAATTGTTTAATCTTACCATGTTGGGTAATGAAAAGGCTTAATGAGCACATTTCAAAAATATGTATGTCGTAGATTATAAAAGTTGAGCGATAATAGTCTCTCATTTGATTATTGTAGTACTAAGGTGAGGGTAAACTCAGTGACGCGCTCACTGGAGTGAGGCGTCACGTGGACAGAGTCATGTTAAGGGAAGTGGCTGAACGACGAAGCAGTCTTGTGAGGGCAACGGACAGATGCAGACCTTCACTTTTACTATGCGAAACTGTCGGTTTGCCCGAACGTAGAAAGTAGTGCGTGAACATTATTAGTAGTGTACCTACTGTGATAATTATTCTGAAAATGAAATACTAACTGATTTGCTGTATCATCGTGTTTTATTGTAAACCTGCACTATGGAGTCCGTACCACCGAATCGAGATGATGACGGCACTATCGCTCAGCCATCCCTGACGCCGTCATACAGGAAAAGTTTTTATCCACTGCGCAAATTTTGACAAATTAACCTTAAACCAGTTTTATTAAACATATTTTTTTTATTTTGATGCGTCTTAATACAAAAAAATTAAAAAATCGTTAACGAAAGATGTTTATTTTAAAAGTGGTTGTATGGCTAACCGGCGCCGGCGGCGCGCGGCGAAGCGGAACGCGCGAAAGTACCTACCTATCAGCTGTGCGCTCGCTCGATTCGCCGGCGTAGGTATTTACGTGGGTTACTGGCCCTTGGATCTCGCTCAAAGAAATCAAAAATGCTTTCTTCGATTTCGATCGCCAGTCGGGGTCTGCCAGACCCTCGTGCATGATTCGGGGTTCTGAACTGTCCGTGATCAAGCAGCCTTTGAGTGGCCGCTAAAATTTATTTTATTTATTTATTTATTTATTTAAAACTCTTAAACTATCATTACAGGTTTAGAAACCTAATGCGATAGCTAAGCCTACTTATAATATTAACTATTTTAAATAACACTATTACTAACAATTACAAATAAACTACACAATTAACACCAAATTACTTATAACTAAAACAATGCAACCTTATAATTATAACAATGCGATATTCACAGAAAATTAACTTAAGTATACTTTACATTCAAAACATAAAACAATAAAGAAACAATAAACATAAAATTACACTAATTGTTGCTTTCGTAACATATTATATATAAACTTACTCTTGCAAGTTCACTAAAGTAACACGAAAAAATGTCCAACCTATTCTGAATTTCGTTAACAGTACGAATTGCTCGCGTGAGAGGTGCTTTGGCCAGCAGGTTGGTTCGGGCAGTTGGCACAGCCAGCAGTGGCGGGCACCGCCGCCTCCACACGTAACGGTCCGGAACAGAAAACCGCAAGCACTGAAGCACTCCCGGATTGTGCTCCTTGCCCCGGAGTAATTTAATTAAATAGACGACAAGAGTAAACTGTCGTCGCACCCTTAACTCATTGTACCCGACCATGCCCAGTACAAACAGGGTGGGGTACATCAGCGGGTACAATGGATAAACCCCGTACAGTCTGAAGTACAAGTGACGCGTGAACTTGTTCTGTACGCGCTCGACCATGATAGAGTACTTGGCTTCATGTGGAGCCCATATGACCGCACCATACTCCAAGTGACTCCTGACTAGAGCGTCGTATAATACCCTTATAGTCGTAATATTAGTGAACCCCTGTGACTGCCTAAGTACAAAGCCGAGGTTTCTGTACGCTTTCTTGCATATCTTAATGACATGCTCGCGAAACGTAAGATCTGGAGTGAGATATACCCCTAGATCCCGCACCTGCGTTACTCGCTGCATGGGTATCGCCTCTGCTTTGTACTCATAGCGGATAGGGGTGCGCGCACGACCAAAGGATATTACCGAGCATTTGGACACGTTGAAGTACAGCTTATTGTCATGGCTCCATTTCACCACTCTATCAATGTCACCCTGGAGTCGCTCACAGTCTGACTCATCCCTTACCTCGAGCAGCAACTTGAGGTCATCTGCAAACAATAAACATGTGCCATGTCTGACGACCTCCGGCAAACTGTTTATCATTATGATAAATTCAAGAGGTCCCAAATTGCTGCCCTGGCTTACTCCGGACCTGGTGAAGTACGGCCTCGACTCGTACCCATTGTAGTTAACGTATTGTTGACGGTCTCTCATATAGCTGACAAAGAACTGCAGCAAGTGCGGCGTACATCCTACATCTGCCAGCTTTCTTAATAAGACATCATTGTCCACGGTGTCAAAGGCCTTTTTAAAATCAAAGTACGCTCTACCTGTACTCCAGCGTCGACTGCTGGTATAACCTGTGCCATGAAGTTAAGCAGGTTGGTGGAAGTGCTGCGTCCGGGCCGAAAGCCGTGCTGCGCGTCCGACAGTTGCGCTTGGACTTGCCCTTGTATGCAGCGTTGTATAGCGGCTTCAAAAACTTTTGCCGGCGTCGACAACACTGCGACTGGTCTATAACCGCTGACATCTGGACCTGCTTTACCCTTGGGTACTGGAACGACACGTGTAGTCTTCCACTGATCTGGGAACGTCGATTGCTTTAAGCACGAGTTATATATGTAATGCAGCGGGTTTGCTAAAACTCTAGCACAATCTCTAAAGAGAAACGCTGGCATACCGTCAGGGCCAGATGATCGTTTTGACTTGAGGTTCGCCAGCGCATCCTGCACATCTGTGAGACTCAAGGTCTCTATATGTACCCGTGCACTGGTAGCACTGCCGAACTCTGCCATCGCCGCCTGAACGTCTAGTTGCGGTGGTTCCTGACTGTATACCGACTCAAAATTCTGCGAATTCCCTAGCACACTGCTCATCAGTGAGATTTTGCCCATCTTTTATAATACTTTGTCTATTCACTCTACTTTTTTTTGACCTAATATATTGCCAGAAAGATTTTGGATCTTTAGCGAACTGATTTTGAATTTTACTTTTATGGTTTCTGTGAGCAATTTCTATAGCCTTTTTTTATCCGGGCCCTACATTTAGCGTATTCTTCGTAATCACAATCACGTTTTGAGTTTTTAAACAGTTTGTGAAGTTTTGCTTTAATTTTGATCTCTTTAATAATTTCTGCGGTGTACCATTCAGGATACCCATAACGTGAGTTTTCCTGGGTAAACTTTTTCCTTGGTACACATTCGTCTAAAATACGGCCTAATTTCACATAAAATAAATTTAAAATGTCTTCCAAGTCATGGATTTCATACATTGTACTCCAGTCAGCAGAAGTTAACATCGAATACAATAATTGATAATCTGCTTTATAAAAATTCCACTGCGGCCTGTTATTGCACGCGCTGTCCAAGCGGGATTCGGCAGCGGGCGAAGGCGGGCAAGGCTCGGGGGCTGAGGGCGCGGGGCGCACGCACACCGCTAGTGGCGGGTGGTACGGGTCGACAGGAACGAGCGCTTCGCCCGCCAACACCACTGACACTTCTCCGCTAAAACCCGTACTCAGAACCAAATCCAGGTGTCGGCCTAAGACATTTGGTACCATGTTACTTTGAGTGAACTCGCAATATGACATAAAGCATTCATAATAATTGCTAATATTTACCGGACAAGAATGTAAATTAAAATCTCCAATAACTATCATTTGTCTATATCTATTACACATATTTTCTATTACCCTAAACAAAATCATATAATCATTTTCCGAACTCCCAGGAGGAATATAAACAACACAACATAAAAACAAAAATCTATTCTTTAGATGAACCGTTGCACAAACAATTTCAAACACGCAGGCGTCTATCGACGCGTCCGAGACAAGTACCTGTCGCAGCTCGAAGCGGTGTGTGGCCACGAGAAACGCTCCACCCTGCTTACGCCCATCCACTCGATCACAACGTATTATTTTATATCCTTGAGGGATAATTTCTGCGTCTTGAATGGATTCATTGCAGCCTGATTCCGTTATAGCGTATAAGTCAGAGTTAAATGATAGTATGTTATTTCTAAAGGTTTCTAATTTTGTACGGTCAAATGGTCCTTTCATTAGGGACCGCGGGGTTAAGGATTCCATGGGCTCGCATTCGAGGTATGCTCTTCGTCGCATACATTCTGTGAGCTGCTCGCTAACTTTCACCACTCAGTACATACACTCGCACCATCTCGTAAAACTCGCGGTTACTGAAGTCCGACATCGTGACCGGTAGGTACAAGCACGACACGTGCGGCGCGGCGCTTGCGCGGGAAAGCGATTAGACGCGACGTCACACAACAGCGCGTGCGATGAGCGAACTGTCGGAGTGTCGGCCACAGCGCCCGGCGCCGCCCTGCCGCCCGGGAGGGGGTTGCACCCCCGTGCAACACCGCCGCTAGTGCGCCGGCCGCCGCACGCGCCCATTGATATTATTACGAATAGTTTGTGTCCATATTTTGCTGATTTTAAGTAGGATAAAAAAACAAAAAAAAGTATTGAATAAATAATGGAAATGTGTTCTATTACTGATATTGAACCACCAAAAAAAATTTGCGCACTGGTCAAAAACTTTTCCTGTATATACAGGCGTATTATAAGCCGAAAAAAATTCAAAAAAATATTTTTTGTTATAAAAACTAAAACCCAACTATGAATAAAAAGGTATAAACAAGACACCAAAGACACACAAATTAAAAACCCGGAGTCACACGTAATCTGTTCGATTTATGCCCTAACACGTGTATACCGTAAGACATGATACTATGAAAGTAACTGAAATAGACTAGCCTCGTGGTATCTATATCATTGAATTGACGGATTTTTCTCACAGCATATGCTGCTGAACTTAGCCGTCTTGCAAGAGATGTTAAATGAGGACCCCATTGCAGCCTTGAGTCGAGCGTGATAGCCAGGAAAACAGTTTTATCGACGAATTCTAAGCATTCAATACTATGTCGCAGGCGGGACAAACAAATTTACATCATACTTCAGGTTATTGGTTTGTCCCGCCTAGGATACCAAAATTATTCTATATAATATAATAATGCTTGCTTATATCTTTTCAGTTATGTACGTGTTTTTGCAGTCGGGTTTTTTTTCAGCGTTTTAGTTTATTGTAAATTAGCTTGTGCATGGCTTCGCAAGCGATTTACGAGGTCCAACAAAAACATGGTCCATTTTTACGCTTTAAAAAATTTTTTAAACCAAATTATTATTCCTAATTAAATTTATAAATATATATTTTTTTTTTATATTTTTCTGATCCCCTTTTAATTTTCTTTATTTTGATACCCTACTCAATAGGTTTGGTTATTTTTATTAACTAACGTGTTACTATTTTGCTCCAAAAACCCTCCATTTTGATTTTTTTTTCATACACGTATCTAAGAACACTTACGTTCTTAAGACAAATATAACGATACCTTAAATTTCGAAATCCATCCACCCGTTTGGAAGATACGAGGTAATAAAGAAATTTACAAACATACATACAAGATACGCGCGAAAAACATAACCCTTCCTTGGTAGTACGGGTAATAATAAAAATAACTGTTATCATTAATATGTGTGAACTGATGTATAACAAAATACCAAAGAACTTTAAAGAGTTAAGTACCTAACAATTTATTTTCACCTCACAAGCTCGGAAAGATTCTGTTTATCATTCGAAATCTGAGTGCAAAAGTGCATTTTATCCGCTAGCGTGGAAAGAGTTTTTAAAATTCTTTCTATTAATTATATTTAATTTAATAAATTATATTTAATTCAATTAATTATTCTATACCGCCGGGTCCACTGTTGTTGCATTAATACTTATTTCAAACAGTGCGCCAACCTGATTTTTAGAATAATCGTACTGACCAGCACGAAAAATTCGCTCAACGCGCCTAAAGAAGTTTTCACTTTAAAAAAGTTTATATAATTTTCTTCTGCATATTCAATGCACTTTCCATCATTTTAGTTTGTTTAGCTGTACAGAGTTAGTGCAAGCAGTGCATAATGCCGACTTGAGCTTTCTTCCGGAAAATTGGGAGAAAAGTGCATAAAAGCGTACAATATTTGTCCAATGCATGGAAACACCTAGCATTTTCCTCGCTGTAGTGAGGTGAAAAGTTGTGTTTCGCTCGGCAGCAAAGTTATTCTGCGTCTCGTACCGTAGAAACTCTCGCAGCGCTCAAGATTCTGTATTTGAACCATGAGCGATCAGGTTTCAACACAAATACTCGCGCCAAAAAACTATTATATAAATATAAAATTATAGCTTCTGGAAAAACGGTTTTATTCTATATTATGAATTTATAAATAATAGTACCTAAATAATCAGTTTTAAATGAATGTGACGATTTATTAATAATGAATTTATGTATCGTAAAATAAATTAATAATAGAAACATCTAAAGCATGCCATCCATACTAATATTATAAATTCGAAAGTAACTCTGTCTGTCTGTCTGTAAGTTACCTTTTCACGCCTAAACCACTAACGGATTTCGATCAAATTTGGCAAGGAGATAGATGGCACCCTGGAGACGGACATAGGCTACTTTTTACAAGCTTTATATTAGCTTGCTCTGTTCGTATGTGTCTCCGGTTACTTCAATCATCATCCATTTTTCAAGCACTTCCTGGCATCCGATTGAGCTGAAACTTGGCATACTTACATAACTACCGAGACATTTTGAAAAAATTATACTATGGAACTGGTCTATTGATGGATCCGGAACTTGGCCATAGGAACTCCTCAATCAAACAAGATAGCACTTTCGTATTTGGACTCATTAGCAATGTATTAACAAGCACTTTGACACTAGGTGGTGTTCAGGGTCTAATGATGGAGCCGGAAGGTGGCCCTGGGAAAACCCTTTTTAGTTCATTAAAAGCTTGTTTAAAAAAAGGTTTTTACTTATATTTTATTATCGACATACCACGCGGGCGAAGCCGCGGGCGGAAGCTAGTTGGACATAAATATTATACTAGCATTCTAGCATTAAATACATTGTAAAGTTTTGCATATCATATGCCTGACTATGTATTAGGAACGTATTAAGTACTGACTTTAAGACCAACACTGTACTAATACTTTTCCATACTTAATATTATAAATTCGAAAGTAACTCTGTCTGTATGTATGTTAACTTTTCATGCGTACACCACTCAACGGATTTCGACAAAATTTGGCAAGGATATAGATGGTACCCTGGGGAAGGACTTTATTTTTTATTTTTTTGTGTATCGTTTGTTACCTTTCTTTACATTTTTTGCCATATATCCGATGTTATTGGGTCGATTTGGATTCTATTTAATATTTCTAAAAGCTTATGAGTTATTTTATCATCCTCATAATTATTTTAACCTTTTAGGACTCACTGCTAAGAACAGGTATATTATTATTTAATTGACAATCCCCAATTTTTTTCGAAAATTTTGAATTAGAAAAAAACACCCCCTCTTTACGTGTAGGGGTGAAAAATGTGAATGGTTTTCACACACTCACAATATTTTTGAACGACCTTTCCAAAGACACCCCACACCATGGGATAAACGAGAAAAAAAACACGCCCACATTAGGTGTAACTTAAAACTTTTTTTACAATGCTTATGCTCGAAAAGAGCCTTTTAAAAGCAGCCAAATCGTGCGAAAAGTGCCACTTTTTCGCTAGTGCTTTTTACTTTCAGTTATTTTTTTAGCTCCGTCGTTTGCCCGACTTTGTTTTTGTTAGAAATCATACGTGAGAAGGAACTTCGGGCCTGACGGGTGTTGTCCGCCGTGTGCCGTCGACCCCCGTCAGGGACAAAGTTTCTTAACAATAAAACTAATACTTCATTAAACGCGTGAATAATTACCTGCTCTACATTTAGATTAATAAATTAATTTCTCAATATATTTTTTATATAGTAAAACGTTATATGATACACGTGCGTAAGATGATCTCCGAACTCGTGTCGGCTGATACACTCGCTCGTGAATCAAAACCCCACTCGTCGAAAATCACCTACTTTCCGCACTTATATCATAAATAACTATTTCTTTCAACTACATAGTAATGTTATCATTAATCACTACAAGACCGATCACAAAGGACGTATTTTTTGCTTAGAACCAAAACAGTGCAGTAAAGTTGTATGAAATTTCTTTGTTGCACTGTTTTTCATTAATGCACTGTTTTTAGGGTTCCATACCCAAAGGGTGAAATGGGACCCTATTACTAAGGCTCGTCTGTCCGTCCGTCCATCCGTCCGTCCATCCTTCCGTCCATCCTTCCGTCCGTCCGTCCTGGTGTCTGTCCGTAAGTCCGTCAGTCCGCCAGTCCGTCAGTCCGTCAGTCCGCCAGTCCGTCAGTCCGTCAGTCCGTCTGTCCGTCTATCCGTCCGTCTGTCCGTCAGTCCGTCAGTCCGCCTGTCCGTCCGTCCGTCTGTCTGTCTGTCTGTCCGTCCGTCCGTCCGTCCGTCCGTCCGTCCGTCCGTCCGTCCGTCCGTCTGTCCGTCTGTCCGTCCGTCTGTCCGCCTGTCCGTCCGTCCGTCTGGCCATCCGTCCGCCCGTCCGCCCGTCCATCAGTCCGTCCATCCGTCAATCTGTCTGTCTGTCTGTCTTTCCATTTTTTTAAACTTTTCTTGCTAAATATGAAATATCAAAGTTTTCGATAGCGATATGAATGCAACTCCAGAAAGTGTAAAAACAGCTGCAAATGAAATTGTTAATATTGCAGCAAAAGTCGCGGGATAACTTTGTTTTCATTAACTTGAGTTTTTATTTTGAGTAGGTATATTTTATCGCAGTAGGTAGATTGGTAGTTCAAAGAAAAGTAGATTACGCACCTTGCTAAAGTGAGTAATTAATGCACTTGTCAGGAGTATGTAGCATTTTGTAAAATTAATCTTCGATTTAATTCATAATCTAAACTTTCGCAGTATTTTTAGATGAACAATCAATTCCGAACGAAATCTGTGATCTGTGAGTCAGTCTAAATAAATACAAAAACATTTACTTTTACCTAAAATTTAATAATAACAGAACTATAAATTGTACAATGTACTTAAAATATATCCTTGGTTTTATATACTATTTTGATGTATAAGTTGTTTTTTATTGTGACTTGAAAGACTATTATCAAAAACAGCGATTTCTAGATGAAAAGTAGGTCATCAAACTTATGTTATGATTTGTGGTTTTTGAATAACCAAAACAAATGTTTATTAATTTAGAGTTTCAATAAATGATCAAGTTATAATTAATATGATATTATAATGTTAATTAGTATTTTATATTGTAATTCAATAGTCACAAGTAGTTTCAAACGATTCTCCTAACTTTAAGTTGATGTCAATAACTTATATGATTTTACTTTTCGATATCAAATAAGTACATACTAAATTGCTAAATTATCGTATTAAGTTTTAAAATGGTTCCACTATATAAGATTTGTTCATTATTAACTATGTTAGAGATTATTAAATAATAATCTATGACCATCTGCGATTGGTCTAAAATGGCGGCAATGTTAGATGTACTTGAGCAATATTGGGAGACTATAAAATACGTGTACCCGCCAATTCGGGATCTTCTTTTTGATACAACTGTGGTGAAAGATAGACTACCTACCTATAATGTTCACGTAAGTTAATTGATCATATTTCTTGATTATTGCTGATAGCTATGTTATTCTGTATGTGTTATATTATGTCTTATGGTTAAATGTGTTAAATTGAATTAGGGAATATTCATATTCTGTTTCTTCCCGTTGATAAGTTACTATAACTTTGAAAAATAGTCCCAGAGATTAATGTGATAACAATGATTTATTCTGAAGTAAATATGTGTTGATCCAATACTTTTAAATTAGCTGCCATGGAGTTTCTTGTCCTTCTTCTCCATGATGACCTAGATTTGGAACGGACAACTAGTGTTCTCATTACCGTATTTAACCGACAAGCCTAATTGAAATAAATGCCTAGTCTTGTCTTTCTGTGCTTTTCTTCATAAAACCCTTTCCTTAAACACTATATAGATACATACTTTCATACACAGTAAATAACTAGTAACCATTCTGACACTCGAAACCTTACTAATTAGAGGAATATCATTTACTATACATATACATATAGTACTTTAATTCTGCCTCCTCCTCCATCATCTGACACACTCGTGTTAATTTACTGTATACCTATGTAATAACTCACTTGGTGCTCGGTACTACAATCTATTATTACAATGCATGTGATCGAAAAAAGCGTTTTCAAAGCAGCCAACTCGTACGAAAAGTGCCACTTTTTCGCATTAGTGCTTTTTACTTTTCAGTTTGTTTTTAATTTTTAACTCCGTCGTCAGCCCGACGTTGTTTTTGTTTGAAATCATACGTGAAAAGGGACTTCGGGAACGAAGTTTCTTAGTAATAAAACTAATACTTCATTAAACGCGTTATAACCTACTCTAGATTTAGATTTGATCAATATATTAAGTTTTCAATTTTTTCGACAATCACCTACTTTCCGCACTTACATCATAAATAACTATTTTGTCATGATTTCATTTAACCACTTTGTTGGCGTGATTAATATGTATACACCATACCAAATTTCAGCTTTCTAGTACCTACTAACAGTCTCTGCGCTAAGCCGCGGACAGACAGATAGACAGACGGACATGGTGAAACTATAAGGGTTCCTTATTTACTACGGAACCCTAAAAATGGTATGCCTCAGGGTAGCACTCTCGGCCCTTTACAATTTTTGCTTTGTATAAACGATCTAGGTATTTTTATTACAAAATAATGTTGACAATCTATACATACTTGCTAAAAACTACCGGGAGCAACAGTATCCTATGTCCTCACCCGTTCAGGCAAGCTACTTTTTTCTTCTCTAAACCCAAAGCCCCTTTTTTTTTTTGAGGATGGTAAATCATCCAATGATTTCTCCCGCTCTGAGCGGAGCGGAAGGGCGTGTCAGACTTTTACTGACTAAAACCCACCCGTGTTCCTTCATTTGCCTGTTGCCAAGGTCCCGGTATCCCTTTCGGACTTTCCCGCAACCCTGGCAGGCATCGGTCCTAGCGGACTCCGCCAATTGTGCTGACATCTCTTTGAGGCGCGCGTGGAACACGACGCGCCATCGACCTGGGTCTGGTCCTTATCGGACGGCGAGCTGCCCGTTGCTCGCCGTCCGCAAGCCCGCGCCTATGGTGGCCGGGAATCCGCCTGGGATTCCCGACGCCCAGGGCGTCTCCAACGGCGGCGGTTAGGGGCGTGAGGGCGCAAACTTTGCCTTTCCCTCACGCGTTCCGCCTCCTCCTTCGCGAGCATTACTGCTTCGCAGAAGGAGGCGACGGCTTCCCATGCCCTCTCGCTCCGTACCATGGCCTGAACCAGGGCCGGACGCGAGAGGTCATTGCCGCCAATCGCCTCCGCGAGGACACGGCAGTGCTCCGCCCAAGCAGGGCATACCTCCACCGTATGCTCCACCGTGTCCCCCGGGCGATCCGCAAAAACCCAAAGCCAAGACAAGTGATTCATGTGAACACCTCATTGGCGACGAGGATGGTATCGATAATGCTGTGAGCTGTGTGATTATCTGGCTAATTATTATTGATTTGAGTTTGTTACACTTAAGTAGCGGCACCAGTCACGTTAGTTTTTTTTTTTTTTACCGTCGTGGACGACAGGCCTTAGCCTAAGTACCTACCTACAGAGTTGAACAAGCTATTTGGTAGGTAATTAGGTATGTCGCAGGGAAATGAAATATGAATGAATTCATTATGACCCGCTGGTCATTAATGTGATTTGAATATGGAACATAAAGTACAAATGGCATACGAACATTTCCGATAGGTAGTATGTAAATTTCTTACATCTAATTCCAGATTTGCACTAAAAAATTAATTGTTCGAAAATCGAACTGGCCACCACGAGTAGAATATAAATAATAAAACTTAAAAAAAAAAAATTGACCGACTTCAAAAAAAACAAAACAAAAAAGGACTACTGTACTAAAAACCAAAAGACAAAAGTACTTCTTTAATAATAAGAGAAAAATAAAAAATAAAAATTAATTTCGGAAGTCGGTGTCTTTGCTTTTAATTTTAGTTTTTGGCCACCGACTTCCGAAATTAAAGTTATTTTTTTATTTTTCTCTTATTATTAAAGAAGTACTTTTGTCTTTTGGTTTTTAGTACAGTAGTCCTTATTTGTTTTGTTTTTTTTGAAGTCGGTCAATTTTTTTTTTTTAAGTTTTGTTATTTTTCCGTTTTTTGTGTAATTTGATTTTTGTAATCACCATGGGTAGACCAACTAAAGGAGCCGCCCGCATGAAGAAAAACAGAATTAAAGAGACTAATACTGCTGAAAAAGAACGCCTATCTAAGAATCGCAAACGGAGTGCTATGTCCGGTTCCCAAGAATCACCGTTAGCTTGTCATGCTAGGTTATCTCAGATGAGAAATTACATGCATTCCCATTTGTCGCAGGAGTCGCCAAATGATAAGATCTGCCGACTCAATCTTATTCAAAAACGATTAAGTGGCGAGACGTCTGAACAGCGCAAGTATCGTTTAGATGTTATACGAAACCGGCTGGCTAATGAGACTCCCGTGCCTTCTCAAGAATATAAGGGTGAACACTATACATTTGCTTACACTGTATAGTTCCCCTCATCATCATATTATAAGGTGACCATAATCAGATCTGTAATGTCACTTACAACCTATATGGTTGCAAAGTTCTTATCAATATAAATGAATTAAGTCCAAACACAAGGTAATTACTGTGAACCGTTGAGGAGTTCCGTTAATCGTCCTTCGTCTTCATCATCAGACCCTTAAGGAGTTCCCTCGACTATCTTTCGTCTTCATCATCAGACCCCTAATGACAGTCACAACCCATCAAAGTGTAAAGTTTTTATCAATACAAATTAATCAAGCCCAAACACGATATCTGCTGTAAACCATTGAGGAGTTCCCTTGATTGTCTTTCGGCTCCATCATCAGATCGACTCCAGACCTTCATAAAATTGTAGTGCTGTAAAATACTTAATGAATAAATTAAGGAATGCACTAGTTGCCCTTACGATTTTTGAAAGTTCCCCTCGTTTTCTCTAGGATCCCATCATCAGATCCTGACTTGGTGACAATGGGACCACCTCAGAAGTATAAGCTTTTGAACAAATAAGAATTTTTTAAATCGGTTCACAAATGGCGGAGTAATCGGTGAACATACAATCATCCGAACATAGTACCTCCTCCTTTTTTGAAGTCGGTAATAAAAGAAAAATAGATCACAAATTAAGAAAGAGGCGCGAATACTGAAAACTGCAATGCTTTGTTAATACAACAAATTACATGTCGAGTGACGATAGTGACTTGTCTCCGGAGTACATTTAATCCGACACCATTGGCATTGCCAACAATCTACTCCCACAAAAGACCAAGGAATCGTACATTAAAGCCTACGACGATTTTTACATTCACAGATAGTGCCACTAATTGAACTGTCACTGTGAGAGTTAGCTGGAAGAGTTTCTACATTTGGAGGGCAAGGCTTTAAAAAATGTAATTGTGAAAAATCAAAGATCCAGTGCAAAAAATGTATTTGCAAGAAACGAAATGATATATCTAAGTAATTAACGGTGCCAAAATCGCTGCCTTGTTTTTAAAAAATAACAAGCTTTTCCATTTGGTTATAAATGGAAAAGCTTGTTATTTATTTACTAATATTTACTGACTTCAAAAAAGGAGTTCGTCGTCGTCGTAAGTGTTAGTCGAACCACGCATACATGGGTCATGCGGTGCAAAAAAGAATTTATTTATTTCTTGGAAACAGGTAAAAATCACAAGGCGCTAGGTCAGGGGAATATGGTGGGTGAGGTAGGATAAACATGTTTTTTTAGTTAAAAAAATCGAGTGTTCTGACAGACGTTTTCACCGCATTTTCGTGGAGCCCGAGATGGTGCCAGATTCCTGACTGCGGTCGCTTGTCACACCAAGCTAATATTACTGTTCGAGGACAAACTGTTTCAAATATGTCAATAAATAACTAGCCTCTATGATAGTGAATAACTTGCCAGTGTCAAACAAATGAGTAAAGAATATCAAAGTTCTTTACCCTCGTACATTTTGGAGTCGGTTTAATTTTTTTAAATGAGTCGGTTTAATTTTTTTAAATTTATTTTTCTTTTTGTTTTTATTATGAACGAATTCTCATACTAGAAACGTTAAAATATAATCGTCAGAATAATATTATTTTTAGATGATTGAAACTTTAATAAACTATTATAAATGTTTCAGTTAATTTGTTTTATTATTTTATCCATCAACACTTTTCATAATTTTGTCATATGACTAAACATGTTCAGGTAGTAAGAAGACGTAATAAACAAGGATATTCGACATCTACCGTGGTTTTGTGGTATCCCTAGGGATTTCGTGAAATCCCTGGTATCCTCATTACCCTGCAACATATAATTATACTTACAGGCAAAAATAAAGACGACCCACTGACCAAATACTTAATTATACTTCGGGTCTCAACCGAAGACGATTACAAATTTACTTGCAGCAGTACGTGAGAAAGTGCTGTCTTTGCCACACTTTTAGATAGTCATAGATTAAATAAAAAAAAAAAAAAAAATAGTAGAAAACTAGACCATAACGTGGTGTCCCGTCTCGCTCCCACCCCCAGTACGCGGCGCCGTCGCTCCCGCTCTTTATTCATTACGAGTTTTCGTGTTGTCGGAATCACATCGCTTAAAAATTATTAACGGTTTTTTCTTAGGGCTTTTTAGTGTTTCAAAGGATCATCAAAGTTTAAAATGGGTAAAAGAAAGCGTTCGCGATCTACGGATAGTGATAATTATTACCGTATGCGGAAAAAGCTTAAAAAAATTGAGCGTAAACTGCAAAAATACCGACGAAGTAGTTCGTCCTCTTCGGAACGTTCTTATTTGGAAAAAAATTCTGGATCTTTAGGAAATGATGTTGAATGTCTGGACGAACAAGGTATGTACCTACAGAGTTACCTTATTATTAATCACCCGTTTTATTATTTAGAGTGTGACCTACTTTCTTTCATCGCTTTTAACAATATTCATGATGAAAAAAGGAAAATGGAGACCAAGGTCAGTCGTCGGTTAACCATGTTACGCTATTATTATTTTTGTTGTTATATGGTTATGATAAGTTCTTTATAAATATACGCCCATCTCCACGTATATCGTGTTGAAGATAAGGCCTTATTAAAAAACGTTAAGTAATCTCTTTGATATTGTGAAACAATTTGAATATTTCCTCCACGTAAATCGTGTAGAGGACAGTACAACAATTCTCCACGTAAATCGTGTCGAAGATTTCAAGTACCTAGGTACCTGTTTTGGTGTGGGAATATGGCTAGTGAGGACCATAGTGTGATAACATTCATCCCTTCCTCCACGTATATCGTGTCGAGGTAACACAAACTTATCTAACCTCCATGTGAATCATGTTGAGATCATAATTGTCTTGCTCCGCGTAAATCGCGTTGAGTTTCGTAGACATTAAAATTCTGTGACGATGCTCATTTACAGGTGAACAAATCCCGAATGAGGAAGTAAATTTGAGGGAATCGGATATACAGGAGGCACCGGCACTCTCGGAACCGATGGTACCGTCTGCTGCTGAGGAATTGGTGCCCACTGAGACAGAGAAAACTGATGAGGTGCTTGATCCTGAAATTTTAATGATGCTAGGTGAAGATCCATCTGCCCAGAAGGAACATGGGGAGGATTTACACAAAGATATTGCTGCTAGATGGGCACATGTTCTAAGTAATGGGTTACCTAAAGAAAGCAAATTGGAATTAATGAAACAGTATGTACCGGCAGAAAACTGTAGTAGTATGAATGCACCAAAACTTAACCTAGAAATTGAGGCGGCTTTGTCAGCCCTTAATATTAAAAAAGATCTGTTTAGCCAATACAAGCAGAATCAAATATCTAGCTGCTTAACAGCTATTGGTATAGTCCTTAATCGGGCTTTGTCTGCTTCTAAAGACACGTTACCACAAGCACAGGAAATTATAAAACCATTAAGTGACGCAGGACGTCTCCCGTGTGACTGTCATTACAGAGAGTCACAGTCAAGGCGATATGCCATTATTAACAATTTGAATAAGGAGACTCGAGAAATTGTGAAGAACACAAAAATCGATCAATACTTATTCGGTTCCAATCTTTCTGAACATCTCAAATCAGCAAAAGCTATTTCTAAATCTGGTCTGGAGATGAAGACTACTCAGCGCGCTCCGTATAAGCCTCCGACAACGCAATACCCAAGGGGGGCTTTAAATGCGAGGGGGGTTCCGCGAGCAGCAGCCGGCCAGCCGCGTACGAACCCCGCTCCACGGAGGCCAGCAGCAGCACCGCGGGATCGCCGCCCAGACTCGTACCGCCAGGACTGTGCCGCCAGAACCGGACCAGTTCAGCGCGCCAGAGGATCAGGAAGCGCTGACATCATTAACCAAGGTAGCAGTTGCAGGTAGATTGCAATATTTTTATCATAACTGGTGTCGTATAACCAGGGATCCTTTAGTTTTATCCTGGGTTCGAGGTTATAGTATACCGTTTGAGCAAGAACCTATACAAACTATTCCTGCCCGAAATTCCTGTAAATCGATGTCGGAATGCAAGATTATTGATAATTGTATCACAGGACTATTAAAATCAAGATTTATAACAACCTGCGAGCCCTGCGAGGGACAATTTATATCACCCATATTTACATTACCAAAAGCTAACGGTGAACATCGCTTTATTTTGAACCTTAAAAATCTAAATAAGTTTATTCAACTTGAACATTTTAAAATGGAAGATTACAGAACAGCATTTTAATTTTAATTTAATTTATTTATTTTATTTCTCAGTATATGGTACATTGAGATCTTACATTAAACACTGTTTCACACATACTACCATGGCTGGTGTAGAAATATTTAAAAACAAAAAAAAACAAAAATATCCCAATAATATTATATAATATCCCATTAAGGTTACTAGATAAAAATAAATTTATGGCAACTTTAGATTTAAAAGACGCCTACTTTTTAATCCCTATAAATACTAATGATAGGAAGAAATTACGTTTTCAATGGAAATTACAACTATACCAATTTAACGTTCTCCCCTTTGGTCTATGTACTGCTCCGTTTGTGTTTACCAAACTGCTAAAAGCTGTTCTACAGTATCTACGCTGTCGAGGGTTGATGTCAGTTAATTACTGAGATGACTTTCTATGTATTGGACAATCATATGATGAATGTGTCTACAATATTAACAAGACACAGAATCTTTTACAATCATTAGGTTTTGTAATAAACTTCAATAAAAGTCAAGTAACGCCAAGAACAGAATGTAAATTTTTGGGATTTATTTTTAATACCTTAGATATGACTATTTATCTTCCTGAAGAGAAGAAAGCTCGTATCATAAAGACAACTGTAGAATTTTTACATTTAAATAAATGCTCAATTAGGCACTTTGCTGAATTCATAGGCCTACTGACTTCGGCATGCCCTGCCGTCAGTTATGGATGGATTTATACAAAATTATTTGAAAGGGAAAAATTCCTAGCTCTGGGTAACTCTTATGATTATAACAAGATAATGACACTATCAAATTCATTGAAACAGGACTTCTATTGGTGGAGAAATAATATTAAAAACTCATTATGCCCTATTCGTAATAATGATTATTGTCTAGAAATATACAGTGATGCATCAACCACTGGTTGGGGCACAGCTTGCGGTAGTGAAAGTTCACATGGGAATTGGACAGAAACAGAACTTAGTATGCACATTAATACTTTAGAACTGAAAGCCGCATTTTATGGTTTAAGAATATTCGCTTCTAAGCTTCGAAATTGCAATATACTGTTGAAAATTGATAACACAACGGCGATCAGCTACATAAATCGAATGGGGGGTATACAACATACACACTTAAATGAAATAGCCCGGAATATTTGGCAGTGGTGTGAACTTAGGAACATTTGGCAGTGGTGTGAACTTAGGAACATTCATGTATTTGCTTCGTATGTTAAATCTTCGGATAATACTATTGCTGATCGGGAATCACGTAAAATTAACGTGGACATAGAATGGGAGCTAGCTGAATATGCATTCTCGGAAATCACAAATAAATTGGGGATACCCAACTTTGATCTTTTCGCTAGCTCACAAAATTTCAAATGCCCAAGATATGCCTCATGGAAGCTCGATCCTCATTCTGAAATAGTAGATGCTTTCACCTTCAACTGGAAAGACCTTTCCTTCTATGGTTTTCCCCCGTTCAGCATTATAACCAAAGTTTTGCAAAAAATAATTAGAGATAAGGCAGAGGGTATACTAATTGTACCCTATTGGCGGTCACAACCTTGGTATCCACTACGGAAAAAATTAATAATATCAGAAAAAATATTTTTTGGACCTGATCAAAAATTGTTATATTCTCCTTTCAGAACACACCATCCCCTACATGCAGATCTTATCCTAGTTGCAGCGAGATTATCAGGCAATCGATGATAACTCGAGGGGTTCCGGAGACATCTTTAGGTATTGTAATGGCTTCATTTGCACCAAAGACCTTAAATCAATATAACTGTACCCTTAAATCTTGGGTAACTTACTGTCAAGACAATAATTACGAAATTTTTAAATCCACTAGTGCTCAAGTAATTTCCTCTTTAACACTTAAATTTAACGGAGGGGCTAGTTATAATACGATAAATACACACAGATCCGCCCTATCAATTATTTTAGGTACAGAAATCTCATTAAATAATTGTGTAAATAGGTTCCTGAAGGGTGTATACAGGTTACGACCTCCCAATCCGAAATACACAGCCACTTGGGACACTAATATAGTATTGACCTATGTATCCAGTTGGTATCCTTATACAGATATAACACTTGAATGTTTGTCAAGAAAAACCATTGTTTTACTAGCAATAGCTTCTGTGCAAAGAATGCAGACACTAAATTTAATCAAATTAAAAAATATCAGTACAGAAAACGATATGATTGTAATTAAAATACCTGACCTAATCAAAACCTCGAGACCTGACCTTCCAACCCCTAATCAAGTTACCATATATTCGCGAAAATTTATCCATATGCCCAGCTACAGCTGTCCAAGCTTACATTGATAAAACTTCATCCTTACGTCATAATCAATTAGATGACCACATGTTCATTAGCTTTCGAAAACCTCATAAAAAGGTATGTTCGCAAACACTAGTTCACTGGGTCAAAAAAGTCTTAGAGGATAGCGGCATTGATACATCGATATTCGGAGCCCACACTACCCGCCACGCCTCCACCTGTAAACCACGTGTAAACCTGGAAGTGATACGGAAGGCCGCAGGTTGGAGTTAAAAGTTAAAAGTATTAACTTTTAATGTCTTCTTAAAGTATTATAACAGAGATATCATTAACCCTGTTAATAACGATTTTGCTAATACTTTATTTCATAATCTTTAATTATATTGAGACAGTGTACCTACTGTGTGTAGACAGTACACTCCCATTCTATCAGTAATTGTGTTTAATTTTCATTTAATGGGGCGCAAGCCTATTTAGTACCTTTCAACTGGAGATAAATTTAGAATTCAGAATCAGAATATTAAAGTTTTAAGATATTTAATCATGTACACCTATCGAATTGTCTAATTTGGATAAGATTAGGATAGATGTAACTGGATGTACAAACAATAAAAGTCTGATTAATGTATACAATATTAAAATTAAGAAATGTAATTATTATTAAGTATAATCAGAATGATTAGTACTGGTTGTTGCAAACAATAAAACTCTGATTAATATATACAATATTAAAATTAAGATATTTAATTATTATTAATAATTAAGAATCAAACGAACTTACCTTGTGAAGTTTGATTCCAATTATGCGAGGGTCTCAACCGAAGACGATTACAATCCCACCCATCCCAACGAGAACCCCAGACAAAGAAGAAAAGTCAAAAGTATATAAACAACTAGAAGCTATATTGCTCTAAAATTAATGAATAAGGAGCGGGAGCGACGGCGCCGCGTACTGGGGGTGGGAGCGAGACGGGACACCACGTTATGGTCTAGTTTCCTACTATTTTTTTTATTTTTTTTTATTTAATTTATGACTATCTAAAAGTGTGGCAAAGACAGCACCTTCTCACGTACTGCTGCAAGTAAATTTGTAATCGTCTTCGGTTGAGACCCTCGCATAATTGGAATCAAACTTCACAAGGTAAGTTCGTTTGATTCTTAATTATCCACTACACTGCTAATAATATTTTTTATTGTTTGCGTATGAACCTTAAGTATAAGGTTATTTTTAAATCTTATAAGAAAATTGGTTTTTAGTCGTCTGACTTATGAATCTGATCCAGATTCAATTCCCTGATGGAATATACTCGTAGTAAATTTACATGACGTATTATACTTAGGAAGTTATCTTATTTTCAACAACAGCCGCTAAAACTATCATTTTGAGAGCCACCTACCTATTGGTTTCATTTAACTTTTTGATTCCCAATCTAAATACCTAGACTTGTTGAGAAACTAGGTACACTAGATGCATACATACCTACAACAATTGAAGAAATTATTCAAAGCTCACTCTCCACACTCCGACACTTTTGTCCACTTTTATATCACTGTTTATTCAAACTAAAAGCACAACATTTTGCTATGAAGTCAATGAGCAGTAAACTTTGAAAAACCGATCACCAGTAAGTGTCGGTATCCTTATCCAGACGGGAACATAAGCGGCAGGCGCACAAAACGCTCAAAGCGCGCAGCGGCGGTCCAGGGTCACAACACTAGAATGTATCACAGCGGCCACACACTCGCGGCGAGGTCGACGCGCGGTGCGAGCGCGGCTGTACGTGCCGGACAGCGCGGCGCGCATCACTGGCGCGCACAGTGCGTCCGCGCGCGCCCCGCCCTGCTGACCTGGTCCCGCCTCCACTCGCGGCAGCTGTCGCCGCCCCGCGACACGCGTCCCTTTGTTGACCCGCCCCGCCCACCGCCTGCGTTTTTATAACGCACCCGTCAGACATAGAATTCTGCAAATCTATGTGACCTGTGTCGTGATTATTCGTTTTCACGTTTAGTTGCGATAGATAGAGCGCACTAATCGTAGATTATGCACTAAGGGGATAAAGCAGTGCTGTTGAGATGTGCGATTAGTCAGGAAAAATGAAAATATAGACTGGAGCTGTAAACGCGTATATATTCCGAGGAACAAAGGGAAAAGCACATAAAAATATGTAGGTAGACTTAAAACTAATTCACCGTCACAAAATGCGCCTGATGAAGTCTCAATGCAATAAGTTGCACGAAGTTGAGAAATATAATATTTAATTGTTGGTTTCTAAATCTAAACATGCCCCAGGGCGTTGAAAGGCAATCTTTCAACCAGAACCTTCAAATGATGGCAGTGGGCATATCTTGCTGCATGCACGCCTGATGGTTCCACTCGCAGTTCTAATATCGGCCACACGACTGTTTCCCTCACGTCCTGGGTAGACTGCCGAGATTCGGCCTAATCGCCATTTCAATGGTGGAAGATTGTCTTCCTTTACTATAACAAGGCGATCAGTCTTTAAGACCGCCTTTGAAGACCTCCATTTTGTCCGCTGCTGGAGTTCAGATATTTATTTATTTTCATACATACATCTATCTTTACAGTTTCCCCAATGCAATGTGTATTCTTTATTCCACCTTGACCAGAAGTGTTGACGTAATGCCTCTATTCTCCCATATCGCTTCAAGTGAGTAACTGAAGCAGTTTCATACGACGGTACGGGCAAGGATGTGAGTGTGCGTCCTATCAGGAAGTGTCCAGGTGTCAGCGGCAGAAGGTCATAAGGGTCCGATGACAACGGAGTGTGCGGGCGCGAGTTTAGGAGTGCTTCGATTTCAACCAGTGCTGTGTATAGTCCCTCATAAGTTAAATGACAATATCCCATTACTCTTTTTAAATGAAACTTGACTGATTTGATACCTGCCTCCCAAAGACCACCGAAATTTGGAGCGTAGGGAGGAATTAAAATGAAGTTAATCCCTTCAGCGGCCATGTTACCAGACAACGAACTGCTGTTAACCTTCAAAAATTTGCCGATTTCATTATAAACGCCTACAAACGAGGTTCCGTTGTTTGTTTTTTTATTTATCTTCGGACCACGATTTGTATTTCTTGTATATACCTACTGTTACTGACAATATAATTTTTTTTTTTTTTTTTTTAAATGAATATTTGAATTTTAATAATTTTATTTAATGAGAATGACATAACTAATTTAATGTTCCAAAAAGAGTTTAAATTTTAACAATTTTATATACTTAATGAAAATGTTTGCATGCTGAATGGTGAAATATGGCAGAATTCTGATGAAAACCTACTACTACCTACTTATGTAAACCCATATTTGCAAATAAATGCTATTCTATTCTATTCTATTCCGTTGTCGGAATATATATGCGTAGGTTTACCTCTGCGAGACATAAAACGACGAAGTGCTGACAAATAATTTTGACTGGTTAAGTCACCCACCAACTCAATGTGAACTGCCTTCGTTGTAAAACAAACAAAGAGTACAATGTAAACTTTTACAAGTCTACAACCACGACCTTGTCGAGATGCTGACAGAATGGGTCCAGCGTAATCAACCCCAACACATTCGAATGGATGACCACCGGACGTCACCCGTCGTTCAGGTAAGTTTCCCATAATGGGATTAATTGGTTTAGCTGTAATGCGACTGCAAATGACACAACGATGATAACACAATTTAGCCAGATTGCGACCACCTATTGGCCAGTAAGTATCTCTTACACAAGCCAATAGTAGTTGTGGTCCTGCATGCATTAGAGTTTTATGTTGAAATTCAAATAATAGTTTAGAAAATCGATGAGTGGACTGTATTACTAACGGATGCTTTTTCTCATATGAAAATGAAGAATTTTGTAAGCGACCATCTACACGAATTAATTTATTTTTATCTAAAAATACGTTAAGTTTAGTCAGTGGACTTCCTTTTGGTAAGCACTGATTTTTTATTAACATTTCATATTCGGGAAATGATTCAATTTGAGAGAGTTTCACAATTAAGTTTAACGCATTTTGTAATTCATCTTCACTAAGATGTAAAGTGTTTGGTGGTTGCTTTTTACAAATCGTAACGTATATGCTACTGTGCGTGTAAGTCGAGAAAGGATTGAAAACCGATTAAAATTAATTAAAGGTGTTGAAGTTTTAGAAGTAGTTAATAAAGAAACCTCAGTTTTAGTTTCGGGTAGCGACTCTACTGCAGTGGTTGGAAAAGAAGGCCACTCGCTTGTATCCTGGTTTAAAAAATTAGGTCCCGACCACCATAAATTATGACTTTGAATTTGACTTACATCAATTCCACGAGATACAAGATCAGCGGGGTTAAAATATGTGGGAACATATCTCCAGGCAAAATTATTAGAATTCGTTTTTTCAACGATTTCTGCAACACGATTGCGTACGAATGGTTGCAACTTACTTGGTAACATTTTCAACCACCCCAGCACTATTGTAGAATCACTCCAAAATGTACTACTTTGAATTGGCGCGCTAAGTGACTCGATCACCTTTTCATATAGCCTCACTCCAACCAATGCGGCACAGAGCTCGAGCCGAGGAATTGTGGTTGGCTTGATAGGAGCCACTCTACTCTTTGCTGTAAGCAAACGCACCATAACTTCATTATTGTTATTAATACTCCTTACATAGATGCATGCACCATAAGCGGTTTGTGATGCATCACAAAATATGTGTAATTCTATCACCTTCCAAGAATCACAAAAAACTAAACGTGGGATGCGTAAACTATTCAAAATAAATAACCTATCAACAACATCTTTCCATGACTTAGCGACATCTGGTTGTAAACAGTCATCCCATGATAATTTATGTAACCAAAGTTTTTGCATTATTACTTTCATTGGAATGATACAAGGAGCTAATAGACCTAGAGGGTCGAATATTTGGGATGTAACTGACAAAACTTCACGCTTTGTGACATTATCTGATATTGACGTATTACATACTGAAAAACAGAGCTCATCAGAGTCTGTTAGCCAGTTAAGACCCAAAGTTTTACTTGGCTCATTTGAACCAATGTTTAAATTTAATGAGGAACTTGTAACTTGATCTGTATAACCAGAGTATTGTTGGATTTCCACTTCCTAAGTGGCATACCAGCGGAAGCCAATTCGGAAGTGACTTTCTGGCGGATATTTGTGACGTCAGATATTGAATCCCCACCTGTGAGCAAGTCATCGACATAAAAATCATGGATTATAATACCAGCAATTCTCTCATCCTTACAATTTAAGCCAACTTCTTTTAAACACCGAGTCGCCAAAAAAGGTGCACTTGCTGTTCCATAAGTCACAGTGTTTAATTCATAGGTTTTAATAGACTCTGTAGGGTCCTCACGCCACTTTATTCTTTGTAAGTGTCTGTCATCAGGGTGTACAATCACTTGCCGATACATTTTTTCGACATCAGCAGAAATAATGTATTTATGTTTTCTGAACCTAAGAAGTAAAGACATTAAGTCGTCTTGAACAACTGGACCTACCATTTGTAAGTTGTTAGATGAAACACCTGAAGTAGTAAGACTGCTAGCATTAAACACTACTCTTAATTTTGTGGTTATGCTATGCTCGCACAGAACACCGTGGTGTGGAATAAAATATGCCAGTTGTTTTGGATCAATAGAACACTCAGACATATTGTGTCCTAATAAAATGTACTCTTTCACGAAATCGCAATAAAGAGTTTTTATAGCTGGCTGACTTTTAAATCTACGTTCAATAGAAAAGAGACAATGTTTTGCTCTAGCCAGTGAGTCACCTAGAATATGGTGTGATTGTTTGAGTGGTATCCTAACACAAAACCGACCATCTGCCATTCGAGTGGTGTTTTGTACAAAATGTTCTTCACACTTAGCTTCTTCATCAGAATATGAAGATGACTGATTGGGGACTTCTTCCAGTTCCCAGAAACGCGATAAAAGGTTTTGAATATCATCTCCTGATGTAGAGTTAGAAGAACTGACATTGAGATTTGCAATGTTAACTTTAAGAACTGATGGTAACCGTGATACGTGGCCACTATTAGTTAACGGACCTGAAACTAGCCAACCTAGCCTAGATTCAAATAATATTGGTTTGCCGTTACCTAAGTTGATTTTTTGCATTTTTTTTAAAGATTTGGTATATTTTCCGAGTAATCGATTTTTATTCATACCTAGCGCCTTTCGAAATTATCATAGCAAAAACTTTTTCTTTCGCAGGA
Organism: Lithophane leautieri; assembly: GCA_949152455.1. Taxonomy (NCBI): domain Eukaryota; kingdom Metazoa; phylum Arthropoda; class Insecta; order Lepidoptera; family Noctuidae; genus Lithophane; species Lithophane leautieri. The sequence goes on along the minus strand of OX424463.1, from coordinate 146,343 downwards.
GAATTGGTTCCATGATGAAAGGTCGCTTTCATCGTTTTGTATACCAGATTATTTAAAAACTTAGACAACCAATTATTACGTAATAATAATTGGTAATCATTGGATGTTTAAGTTTTCCGCGAGGCGGGCAGCAGGAGTGCGGCGCGCCCGGGGTCACGGGGATTTAAAGGTTTGGAAATATAGTCATAGTCCGTATCTTGAGGTGACATTTAGGCTTCCTGTACATGATGTCGGAGCCGCACCAGAGCCGGACAACAAGATGAAAAAAAAAACAGTATGTCTCAGAATGAAAATGTAAAATGTACGCGACGCCGCGCCGCGCTGCCGCGCCTCCCACACGTTTGCGGTGCCGGTGCATATCGCCCTTGCGCCATGAGCGATATTTCATTCGTTTAACCAAGCATGCGGTCTGGCACCGCGCGCCAGTGTGACTACGGCGCGGGCGTTGTGGACAGGAAATCTTAGTAGTTATTTCATTAATAAAGATCTGTCCACTCGATCAAAACTAATTAGGTACTCCTTGGTTTGGAACGGAGAGTTTGAGTTTACCAGTGTACTCATTCGACAGCGTATGCTAATGACGCGATTTTCTGAATCGCGGTGTTAAGATTTTCCACAGGATCGTAACGCAGTACGTTCGCGTGGAAAAATTTCCACTCTGGCGAAGCCGCGAGCTAAAGCGCCAAAACCCATAAATAAATAAAAAATATAAAAAATCGTACTTGTACCGATACGTAACGTATTGTTTTCTAGTTCAAAATGTAAATCCAAAATAGCGGCTGCGAAGAATTTCAAATTTTTCGTCATGGGTGTCGTTTTCGTTACCCTAGCAAAATGTTGTCGAAAATGGACATTTCAAGCTTATAGATAATTAGTTGCGTAGCTTCTGTAATTGTTGCGTACATTTTTAAATTTGTTGCAATTATAGTTTTTTTTTAATTTAACAAAAACATTTCCTGCTGGGGTAACGTTTCAAACGTTAGCGCAGCCAGACATTTTTTTAAATAATGGGAATATTGAAATAAATATTAGCTATATAATTAGTTGTCTAGACGAGGTAAATGTTGCAACAATTTTATTTTATTTTTTTACTTCGGTTGCCAAGTTATTCGTAATCCTGCTGGAGTAACGTTTGTGGTTTTGCTGGATCTCTGAAACGGTTAAGCGGATTCTTATCATCTTTTGTACATGACTTCTTAGGAATTAGTTTTAATTTGCTGTGTAATAAAAAAAACAAAATAATGCACCATCCATGGGGTATTTAACTAAATATAAAAACACTTCAATAGGTCCTAACACTCTGAATAAGAGCTCTAAAGACTTACTTTAAACGTTATTTTGTAGCTTGTAACGGAATTCAAATGTATGTGAAGTTTCATTAGTATCCTGTAACTAATTAAGAAAATATGATGATATTCAGTTCTCCACGTTCACGGTCACAATGTGCGCGGAGTTATTTGGCCACCAGTAAACCTGTATGTGGATATATAAACTGAATTTTATATCAATAATTAGTTGCTTAGTTCAGTTTTATGCCCGTAAAATTTTAGCGTAGTAAATACAGTAATTAACGAGATAATAAAATAAAAGTGATTAGGAAGTCCAAGTCCGTGGTAACCCGACCAAGTTTAGGTGGTTACAAAAAACCGCCCGCGTAGTACATTATGCTATCTTCTAAAATATGTAGGATAATACACCTTACCAGTTCGGTACAGACACGTACTACATTGTTAAATACGTAACAATATTATAATATCTGTCCATCATTCGATGCGCGCCAGCGGCAGCGGTCGGTCGTGTTGCCCTGTGTGTGTTTCGTGCGTTACAGATATTCCGGAATCAAGTGTTCCCGAGTGCGTCATAGTCATTGCGACTATCATCGATCTATTAGCTGTGTGTCTTTTTCAAGACACAGTTAATAAAATATTTCTCTTAACAGAGTTTATTGTCAAAACGTTCGTCGCGTATTTTTGATCCCTTCTGGATTAAAAACCACAGTTTCGTGGTCCTCGGCTGATACCTTACGGTGTTAACGAAATCGAGGGGGTGTTGACCCAGACGCACCCGCCGATCCCCTTCAGGGTGAGGCAGAAAGTTGGACGGGTCCCAGTGTTCGGCCTTGGGGGATCTCCTAGTCGGCATTGGTGACAGTTTTGCTTTCACAGCTACACACCTGGAGTGGTTGGGTGTATCTACCCCTTCACACCAGACCCTGTTAGGACCCCGTTGCACAAATAAGATAGGCAACGGGCAAAAGCAAGCTTAGGGCTCACCTTAAGTACACAACCTCCCTGTCTATACCCGACAGGGAGGGTTTTTACACATCCCCGGGCTATCCTCCCGGGGAGGTAGGAGTAGGAATCGTTCCCTCCCATTTATAGATATGTCGAGTCCGATAAAAATGGACCCTCTCACGAGGAAACTATTTTCCCTCGTAATGAGGCTATTGGCTAAACCAACAGACAACCAATTAGCTCTCATGCGAAAGGAGGTCGACCTCCTTTTGCCGCTTCTAGAGCCAAGTCCCGCTGAATTAGCGGAGTTCACAGATGCATTAGGCATCTCCCAGTCGCTCCCTAACATAGAGCTTGAGGTCCCTTTTGTCCGCTGCCCTAGCCCGGCCTTCAGCCCTGCCTTCAGCCCCGCGGTAGAGTCTATGGACGTCACCGAGCCCGCACCCTCTTCATCAAAGAGGATTGCCACACCGATTTATAATAACATTGCCTCTGACGGTGAGAATGCCTCTCCTCCTTCCTCTCCTTCCCAATCGGATGACGACGGGTTCACCCCAGTCACCGGAAAAGGGAATAAGAGGAAGAAGAAGAAACAATCGTCCAGTCAAGCAAATAAAGTCGTCGCCGTTGACGTCATTTCCCCCACCCCGACCCCCGTAGCGCAAGTGACCGGTACAGTGCCCAGTAGCACTACCGTTGTCGACACCGCGATTTCCCCCTCCACCTCGACCGCCGCGATAGTAGCACAAGTTGCTCCGGGGCCTCGCTTAAATAAAAAATCGCCCCCCCCCCCCCGTGTTCATTCAGGACAAGGGGAAGTGGACTGATGTATCCAAATGGTGTGTCGATCATAAGATCGCATTCACCAATGCCCGTTCCACCCTACAGGGTATTAAAGTCACGATTCCGACCGCGAATGACTATCGCGAACTGACCAAACTCCTGAGAGCCAGAGGTGTGTCATTTCACACCTTCTCGCTCCCAGAGGACCGACAGATTAGGGTCGTTATTAAACGCATCCCGAAGGAAATCTCCCCCGATGACGTAAAAGCCGACCTTCAGTCGCAAAACGTTCCCGTGGACGAAGTCCACCGTATGCACCGCTCGCGTGGCGGTGAAGCATTCGACATGATACTTGTCGTCTGCTCTCCCGTAGAGGGGCATCACCCCATTTTCAATTTAAAATCTCTCTGTAATCTTACAGGCTTTCTCATCGAGAAACCCCGTAAGAACGGAAATATAGGGCAGTGTCATCGCTGCCAACTATACGGTCATTCGCAGAGGCATTGTCACGCGAAACCCAGGTGCGTAAAGTGCCTGGGCGAGCACGGCACAGCCGACTGCAACCGTCCCAAAGATCGTAACCTTTGCCTCAGTCCTCCCAGTTGCGTGTTATGCGGACAAGAGGGTCATCCAGCGAATTACCGCGGATGTTCAAAAGCCCCCAAATCCAGTTCTCCCAAGCTTACTAAGCGTGCTGACAATCGTCAGTAAAGGGAATTCCCTTCCGCTCCCTCCTCTCAACTTCCACAGAGACTTAGCCCTCAGAGGCCTAGTCCCTGGAACATGTTAAATCATCAACATGCATTCCCAGCTTTAGCCACCGCAAGGCTCCCTCCCCCTCACACTCCTCTATACTCGCTGATGGATCCCCGTATCCGTGCCCACCCCCACCCTTCTTTACCCGCGTTCTATACGCCTCAAACGCAACTTGCGCCTACCTCCCCCCGCCTAGCTGCACCCGCGCCCTCAGCGCCTCCCGCAAAACGCGCACCCGCTACCGTAGCGCCGTCGCCGCGTCCCACCCCCACCCCCGCTCCCGTGGCCAATACCCCACTAGATCCGTTCAATGAGATTACATCTACGTACATGATGTTTCTCTCTCCCCGCGCTATCCGTATGGCCGCCGAAATCAAGGCAGCCAGAGATAGTTGTAACATCGCTCAGATCTCGGTGATCTATAATGCTTATCCCGAGATTAAGCAAGCCCTAGAGTCCCTCGCTAAGTCAAATCATAATGTCTAACGCCATTATAGAAAGATTTAAGCCCCGATCCCTCAGACTAGGTATATTCAATGCGAATGGCATCAAAGGTCAAAAAGAAGAGATCGCTCTCTTTCTTCGCGACCATCAAATAGACATCCTCCTCATACAGGAAACTTTTTTAAAACCATATCTCCGGAATCCCTCCATAGCGAACTATCGGTTGATTCGTAATGACAGAACGCGCTGTCACAGAGGCGGCACCCTCATTTATTATAAAAAGGAGCTGTACTGCATCCCCATAGAGCCCCCCTCGTCCCTCTCTCTTATAGAAGTATCCATATGCCGCTTAGGCATGACCGGTCATCAACCGATCACTATAATATCGGCCTATCACCCTCCAGGCATCGGGGAAGACTGTCAAGTCCTCTCAAATGACCTCTCAATCCTTCTCGGCTTAAGTAGCTCCGTTATAATAGCGGGCGACTTTAATGCCAAACATCCCGCTTGGAATAGCTTAGTCACCACCACCAGAGGGCGACACTTGCTCGATCTCTCAGCCTCACTGAACTTCGATATCATCGCTCCGATGACTCCCACTCATTTCCCTCATAATATTAGTCAAACTCCCGATGTACTAGACATGGCGCTCCTTAAGAACGTCAATTTAAGATTAACATCAATAGAAACGGTAGACGAGCTTACCTCCGACCACCGTCCGATAGTCATGAGTCTGGCCCCCCGCATAGGTCTCTCGGATCCCTCCCAAAATCCCAATGCTACCAAAAAGGTCACGGACTGGAAGAAAGTAAGCGCAAAGCTGAAATCCAACACGTCCCCCCAATTGGACTCTATCCCCGATAAATTCGACTCTATCGCTGACACCACGGCCGCGATCGACTCTCTTACAGATCACGTACAGTCGGTTTTGAACGAATGTTCAAAGGAGACTCCAGTGACGGAAGACCGTCGCTGGAGGCTCCCGCAGGATGTACGTGATCTGATAACGGAGAACAACGCGTCCACCCGTGCCTACAGTAACTTTCCCTGTTCCGCAAACAAGGCCCATATGCGCTATTTACAGAGATCTGTAAAGAAACGCGTAGCGGAGCTACGTAATGCGGGATGGGATAAGATGCTGAGCGAACTAGAGCCAGAGCAACAGCCCTTCTGGCAGTTGACTAGGAACTTGAACTCCGATCAGGTCGCGAGTATGCCCCCCCTAGTGCGCCCCGATAAGTCAGTCGCCTTCGACGACATAGAAAAGGCAGAGTGTCTAGCTGATAGTCTAGAGGTTCAATGCTCTCCCAGTACCCTACCAGTAGATCAAGCTCATCTCGATGAGGTGGACGCTGAAGTCGAACGTAGAGCTACTCTTCCGCCCGTAGAGGACCCTGATGATCCCCTGCTCCCCGTCGCTCCGGACGAGGTGCACGAGATCATCAAGGGTCTTAAGATTCGCAAAGCCCCCGGTTCAGACGGTATCACCAATAGGGTGGTGCAATTGTTCCCAGCCCATCTGATAATGCTACTGACCACCATCTTCAATGGTGCTCTGAGCAATAATATATTCCCTAAAGCGTGGAAAGAAGCCACAGTCATAGGTATCCCGAAACCCGGCAAGCCAAAGTCGGCACCGTCGAGTTATCGTCCCATTAGTTTGCTCAAGGTCATAGGCAAAATCTATGAGAGACTTATTTATAAGCGACTCAGAGACTACGCCGAGACCAAAGGCCTCATCCCCAATTAACAGTTCGGTTTTCGAACTCAGCACTCTAGCGTGCATCAGGTCCACCGGATCGTAGAGCACGTAAGTGCTGGTTTCCAGCACGGCTCTATGACCGATGCTATCTTCTTTGATATAGCGAAAGCCTTCGACAAGGTTTGGCACAACGGATTGTTATACAAGTTATACCAACTCGGTGTGCCTGATCGTCTCGTACTCATAGTACGTGATTTTCTGTCGGATCGCACCTTTCGTTATCGCATCGAAGGAGCCTTATCCTCCCCCCGACCCATACGTGCGGGTGTCCCACAGGGCTCAGTGCTCTCCCCGCTCATATTTACTCTTTTCACTAGTGATATCCCAAAGAATAGAAAGGCGCAGTTGGCTCTGTTCGCAGACGATACGGCCATCTATTACAAGGGACGAAGTCGTGACAACATACGAGCCACACTCCAGAGAGCGGTCAACAATCTTGGCGCCTGGTTTCAAAAGTGGCGTATCGAAGTCAATCCCGACAAAAGTCAAGCGGTTTTCTTTATAAAACCGCAACTTCGTAGCTTTCTCTGTCCCCCTCCAGTAACTATGTTCGGCAAGCCGATCCCTTGGGAGAAGCAAGCCAAATATCTAGGTGTAATACTGGATCAAAAACTCACGTTTCGAGAGCACATAAAGCAGGTTCGTTCGCGAGCCGCTTTCGCTCTAGGTAGACTCCATTCCATATTAAATGCGCGTAGCAAATTGTCACTAAAGTGCAAATTGCGTACCTACACCGCGTGCATTCGTCCCATCATGACCTATGCGGGTTCCGTCTTTGCTCAAGCAAAACCCCACTACATTCATAGGATGCAGACACTCCAGAATAGATTCCTTAGAAAGGTCACGGGAGCACCCTTTTATGTTCGTAACGAGATCCTACATCTCGACCTAAAGATCCCCACCATCCGCCAGTTTCTCAAACGCCTCTCAAAGCGTTATTTCGACACAGCTGTCACACATCGCAACCCTCTGGTTGTCGAGGCCTCCTGCTATGTCCCATCCAATATTAGTTCGATTCGCCGTCCGCGGCATACTCTCTCAGAGCCAGACGTCCCCATAACTCTCCTCCAGGAGAGCCGTAGGGAGACCACTACAGTGCACAAACACAGACGCCTCCCGTCATTCCGACCTCGCCGTCGAGGCAAAACACGTTCGCGTCCGCCCCGATTAAATTCACCAACCCCCCGTCCCTTGTCCGATGAAGTAGTGCCAGCCCGCGCCGCAGCTGAGCACGTAGCTTTAAATTCCCCGTATAATAATAATAATTATGATATTTTGATCCAGCCTGTCCCATCTTGCTGTCCCCCCGCCAGTGATGTTGCCCTAAGCCGAGGTTCGTACCCCACAGGGGGTGCCCTTAGCGAGCACACACTTAATATTAATTTAGAATAGTTTATGCCCCTGGCTGGAGGCCCTGAGTGTAGAAGCTTAAGGCAGCCACAGGAATGTCCGGTTAAGAAGTCATGATTTCAGAAATCAACTTCAAGATGCCCTAGTTAAAAAAAAAAAAAAATAATATCTGTCATATGAAATAGTAGATTGTTGCATCGAGCGCAAAGAGCGTTTCATTAATGCACGAGGGTTATGTTGATTTCTTTAAAAATATAAAATTTATCTTTTAAAATATAAATTTAAATTTATGTTTTTAAAGAAATCATTCATTTAAAAGATAATGGAAATGCCATAAAAGCAAAATTGCTATCTCTAATTTTTATCTGCGATTGTTTTTAAGTTTAATTAATATTTTAAAAGATCAATCATTTTATTCGATTTAGATACTATCTCAGTGTCAAATAGTTACTTTTGTGACACGGAAACTTGTAATTCTTTGTTGCTGGACTTTGCGGCGAAGTCTTTGAAAATAATAACACAAAATATTCGCAGTATTTACAAGAACTTTGATAATTTTCAGGCACAACTAGCTAGATTCTCCTTCGAAATCGACATTATAATTCTCACAGAGAGTTGGCTCAATGAACACAAACCAATTCCTATTATTGAGAACTACGAATCTTTTTCTTCCATGACCAGGCTAAATCAAAATGGTGGCATCGTTATTTATGTCAGGAAAAACTTAAGATGCACTGTTGAGGAACCTACATCAAATGACGCTAGTTTTCTATTGCTTCAAGTTTACCCAAATATTAACATATTAGCTGTGTATAGATCCCCATCTACACACTGCACCAATAGCTTTCTCAACTCATTGGAAGCGATCATACATCCAATTAAAGCTAAACACTGAATTACTGCTGGCGACATCAATATCGATATTAAACCGAACAATACTGACCGAAAAAGTGCATCTTACCTAAATCTAACTGCAGAGTTAGGGCTACTTCCAGCACACATCTATCCAACAAGGGCTGCAAACTGTCTAGACCATATTATGCTAAACACAACCTATTCTGCTGCGGCCTTCGTGATAGACTCAACCGTGACTGACCACGCCTCAGTCATCTTAAGCCTTCGTTCCGTAAATTCTGGCATTAGCAGAAACAATGTGTGCAGGAAAGTTGATTATGATGCTGCACTTGCACACTTGCAAACTGTTGATTTTTCCTTTGTCAACGGGGACTCTGACGCAAATGATGCCGCCGCTCTTTTTGTTGATCATATTTCAAGTGCATTGACAAAGCACTCGATCATAATTTCTCGACCCTGTAGGAAAAGGTTGCTTAAACCCTGGCTTACCGTTGGTTTACTGCGATGTATCCGCCACAGAGATAAGCTTCACAGAGTTTTCAGAAAAGACCAACAAAATATATCCGCTGAACTGATATACAAAAGATACAGAAACTTTTGTAATGGTCTTCTGAAAAAGATAAAGAGGAATTACGAAAAACCTACTAAATAATAGCAAGTGTAATAAAGATAAATGGAATGCCGTTAAATCCATTATCAGTACCTCAAAACAAAAAACTGCTGGGGAACACCTTTTAGTCCCACAGAAAAGTGGATCAAGTGTTGTAAACGAGATAAACACCTACTTCTCTAATGTTGGTAAACTGCTGGCAGATGAAATTACACCCGCTCAAAATAGTTATAAATTTGACATAAGCCCCTTCCCAAATTCAATTGTACTACTTCCGCCAGACGAAGCTGAAGTTAAAGCGCTGATTATGAATCTCAAGAGTGACTGTGCTACTGGTTGGGATTCTATTTCCGCTAAGTTTCTGAAATTTTCTAGACACATTATCGTCCCTCATCTGACTAAACTAATTGAGATCTGCCTTACCCTGGGTATTTTTCCGAAAGTTTTTAAAAAGTCCCTTATTACTCCTGTCCACAAGGGGGGGAAGAAGGACGATGTCGGAAACTACAGGCCCATCTCAGTTCTTACGACTTTATCAAAAATATTAGAAAACGTTTTAAACAAAAGGCTCACAAACTTTTTACAGCGCAATAAGATACTGTCTGAAGCCCAGTTTGGCTTTAGGTCGGGAAAAAGCACGGAAGATGCCGTAAGTCAACTGGTAGATCACGTAACGCTAAAGATAGATCAAAAACAGAAATGCATCGGCATATTTCTCGATCTGGCCAAAGCTTTCGACACCGTCATGATTCCTCTCCTTGTCAACAAGTTAGATAAGATCGGTATTCGCGGTAATGCTCTCAACATTTTTAGAGACTTTCTTTGCGACCGTACGCAGAGAGTTAAGGTAAAAGAATACGTTAGTTCTGATACTTGGGTTACTTATGGCGTCCCACCAGGCAGTATTCTTGGCCCGAGTCTCTTCTTGATTTACATAAATGACCTGTGTCAGCTGCCACTTATAAACGGCAAGATCTTTACCTACGCTGACGATACGGCATTAATAGTTCATGGGGGAACCTGGGACGAAGTTCGACGAAACGCCGAACTGGGACTGCATAAAGTGAGCCACTGGCTAGGAACTAATCGCCTCACTTTGAACCTGTCCAAATCTACATTTCTCCAATTCTCTTTTGCTAAAGTTAAACCTGTAAATTTTGATATTAGACTACATGTATGCAACTTCGTTTCTTCAACGACATGTTTATGCACATCTATCACTAAGTCTACGCATGTGAAATACCTTGGTGTGATTGTAGATGAAAAGCTTGGCTGGCGTCAGCATATAGACCTCACTACAATGCGAATAAGGAAGCTTATTTGGGCATTTAAAAAACTTAGACACGTGGCCGACTTCGAACTCCTACGCACTGTGTACTATGCGCTCGTGCAGTCGGTCTTGGGATATTGTGTTACTGTATGGGGTGGTGGTTGTAAGACTTTTATGATTCACCTGGAAAGGGCCCAAAGATTTCTACATAAAGTCATGACTTTCAGACCCTTTAGATTTCCCACTAGATATGAGAAGTGTGAAGTTCTTACGGTAAGACAGAATTATATTCTGCAAGTGGTCAGCAAGCAGCACAGTATTACACCTTATAATGCACAAAATAATAAGAAACGCACCATTACAAATGTTTGCTTACCTTTGCGTTGTCATACGGCGTCCGCCAGGCGACAGCGGGTATATCTTGCCACTTTTCTGTATAATAAGCTGAACAAAACCTTGAACCTAAATCCTCTTACGACTCGTGAGACCAAAAAGAAGGTAAAGATCTGGCTACTCACACGAGACTACAACGCAACGGAAAACTTACTGCAATCAACCTAAATATACAAGAACACAATAATCGTTGGTATTCACGCACACATATACACACGCACGCACACACCAAACACACACACACATACCTACGCACTATTTTGAATTTAAATTTGTTTAATTTAAATTTCTAATTTGTTCTAATTTTATTTTATTTTAATGTTAATGTTATTATTTGTTCTAGATTTTTAACCAAATTTTTGTTTAAACTCCACATTTATCTTGTTTTGAGTATTTTATTTAATTGCTAATTGTAACCTAAATGGAAGAAGTCACTGGTTCCTGAAATACAGGTACTCTAACCTAGCTCTGGAGCCAGGGTCTCAAATTGTGCTGTAACCTGTTTTCATGGCAATAAAGAATTTAATTTTAATTGAAATAATTAACTATTTTACCTGTAAAAAAATTGTTTAAAAAACATGTAGTTTTTTTTTAACACTTGTGTACACATTTGTACTAAATTTGTAACACTATCCTACATATTTTAGAAGATAGCATAATGTACTACGCGGGCGGTTTTTTGTAACCACCTATACTTGGTCGGGTTACCAAGGACTTGGACTTCCTAATTACTTTTATTTTATTATCTCGTTAATTACTGTATTTACTACGCTGAAATTTTACGGGCATAAAACTGAACTAAGCAACTAATTATTGATATAAAATTCAGTTTATATATCAACATACAGGTTTACTGGTGGCCAAATAACTCCGCGCACATTGTGACCGTGAACGTGGAGAACTGAATATCATCATATTTTCTTAATTAGTTACAGGATACTAATGAAACTTCACATACATTTGAATTCCGTTACAAGCTACAAAATAACGTTTAAAGTAAGTCTTTAGAGCTCTTATTCAGAGTGTTAGGACCTATTGAAGTGTTTTTATATTTAGTTAAATACCCCATGGATGGTGCATTATTTTGTTTTTTTTATTACACAACAAATTAAAACTAATTCCTAAGAAGTCATGTACAAAAGATGATAAGAATCCGCTTAACCGATTCAGAGATCCAGCAAAACCGCAAACGTTACTCCAGCAGGATTTCGAATAACTTGGCAACCGAAGTAAAAAAAAAAAAAATTTGTTGCAACATTTACCTCGTCTAGACAACTAATTATATAGCTAATATTTATTTCAATAATCCCATTATTTAAAAAAATGTCTGGCTGCGGTAACGTTTGAAACGTTACCCCAGCAGGAAATGTTTTTGTGAAATAAAAAAAAACTATAATTGCAACAAATTTAAAAATGTGCGCAACAATTACAGAAGCTAGGCAACTAATTATCTATAAGCTTGAAATGTCCATTTTCGACAACATTTTGCTAGAGTAACGCACACGTCGTTTTCAAAGGCTAATTGTGCTACTAAAGCACGGTTAGATTTTCAGCTTCAATTCTTCCTAATTGCTTTGTGTAAATAATTCGACTATTCAATGAAGTTATATTTTTAAATAGCAAACATTGTTATAGCAGAAAAAACAAGAAATTTGGTTTTAAATTTATTTTAGAATGTTGTAGGTATGTTCTTTATACATTTCAAGATTATCTATAGAACTTGGCACCCATTTAGATCTCAATTCTTTTGTCGGCGAAGTTAACAACCACGCTTATTCTTAATATTGAATTTGGCTCCCATTTTCACATTTATGTGTTTGATTGGATTATAATTATTAGAATCAGCAATACAACTCTCAAAGTTCATATAAGTGTATTGAATGACTATTTCATAAAATCACGACATTTAACAGTTTTTCTAACTTAAGTGGGTGATAGACGTGCGTACCTAAAGTACACGTTTTTTAAGTCCGTCACCTTACTCGGCTCGTCGTCGCGTAGTTGCTCGCACGTCTATCACCCTTTTATTCTGATATTTAAATTCTACTCGTGGTGGCCAGTTCGATTTTCGAACGCTGAGTGAGTTCGTCGGCGATGCAACAGGTTGCAACATTTTGCTCGTAGCCCGCCTTGCTTCGTCATCTGTCACCGCCGCGAGCCGCGAGCCACCAATTTAACAATGACATTTTGAGCAAACTTCACGTCTGTTGCCGACGGTGAGCCGAGTAAGGTCGCGAACTTAAAAACCGCTTAATTTAAGTACGCACGTCGATCACCCACTTTAGAAGTTGCATTACACGCCGCGCGTTTCGTTTTTACTTAAGGGGAATGCGCTAAGAAATCCCGCGGAATTCAAATTTTCTTACGTTTTTTGCAATTTGCAGGTCAGTATTAGGTTGTATGTTGATCTAGATATGATTTGCGGCCGTAACAAATATGGATTTACAGAATTATAATCATTAGAATCAGCAATACATCTCCATATAAGTTCATATAAGTGCCAAATGTCAGAATTTCATGAAATCGTCATTCAATGTATTTACATATGGATCAGTCATAGTAAATTTCATTCACAATTTATGTTTTTTTATGGCACAATACATCAATTTCAACCAATCTTCGGTGGAAACCCCTGCTATAATGTAACTGCGTGACAAAGAATTTTGGTTTTCCTGTTAAGGTTCATATTCTTAACAATTGTAATTTTTTTAGTTTGTTTTTAATAAATATTGTTGATTTTTGTATAGAAATGAGTTTATTTTGAGGGGATTTTGTGGGGAATCAGGATTTTGTTCTCCCCAAATTCGGGGATTTTCACCAATGATTTTGGGGAATCTGGGAATAGGCATTGGCAACCCGGGTTCCACTGTTTCGATCCATTGCACAATGCAGTGGTCTGTGGTCCCGGCTTAGTCTGTGGGTCCCGGTTCCTAAGGGCGGTCATAGGGGTTGCAGGTCGGATTAATAATGAAAGAATAACTCATTAACTAAGAAATGGTTGTTTTGAGGTTCTAAGGGTAATAACAAGTTTTTTTTTTTTTTAAATCAAGTTTGACATATTCTCAGAAAAAAAAACATTCATCCATACTAAAAAACCGGCCAAGTGCATGTCGAACCACGCACAATGAAGGGTTCCGTAGTTGGGATGAATATATCCAACAAACTTAACATTGTAGTTGAAAAACTTATTTTCCCATACAGAATGTATGGGAGAACATGGTTTTACTCGGTAACTTGTGAAGCCTATGTAGCGGTGATAGTTTTCCTTTTAAATTCGTTATAACATTTACTACTGCTGTGATTTTTTTCACATATCCGAAACCAACCATTTAGCTGGCAGGGAGGGAGGACACGGGGTGCGTGGACAGGAAACCTCCCCGTGTGCCTGGGGGCTGGAGTTCCCTTACGGATGCGTCCGTGGGGAAGGCCAGTCTCCGGGACGGTGCACCCTGGGGTGCGGGTAATGTTTCCCCATTGGATGCTGTGTGTTAGACACACAGTACCTAATGGGGAGGCATTGCCCGTATGCCAATATCCTGTCGGTAGGACGCTCTAATGTGTACTCGTAGGAGCACACGTTTAGCAGCGTCTCGAGCGGGCTCGGCGTGCACTAACCCTGCCGTCGGGCAGGCAGGAGGAAGTCCTTCCTTCTGCCACCGTTGGTCTCGTAGCCCCGAAGAGTGTCTAGGTCATGTCTCTGGCATTTGACGGGGGTCGAGGGTCTTGGCTTAACTAAACAAATAAAAAAATAAACTTAACTAAACTTAAAAAAAATTACCCCAAACCTCCAAGCGGCGGCGCACCGTGAGGGAGGTTGATAGCTTGACTGATGGGTAGCTAAATCAGCCATTAGTGCGAACCACTAATTTTTGAGCAAGTGCAGAATGTTTATACTCGTGGGAACAATATGGAAAATTTGAACCTAAAAAAACAAAACGAAGAGAGACAGGGAGAGAGAAAGGGAGAGGAAGGAAGTGATGCGCGGTCAGAGTCCGACGCGGCATCGAGCTCTAGCTCATGTACGAGCGTAGAGCGCGAAGTTGTGGTGGTGGGGCCTTCCGGAAGAAAGTTCTTCCGGAAGCGCCCCAATTCGGGGTCGTCCTCAGACGACCGGAGCCGGAGGAAGATCCACTCCGGTCGGCGGGGTGGAGCCCGAGAGAAGGGTGTGGGTAGGGGGCTACACACCAAAGGGGCCTGCGAGTCTGGCCTGGTCATCCCGGCCGAACCAGTCCAGCGGGCCGAGAGGCGAGAAGCGGAGGGGCCCCACCCTAGCGGGGCCAGCCTCAGAGCGGCCCCGTCAAACGTGGCAAGTGGTGAGCCGGGCGCCACAAGCGGTCCCAATCCGCCGGGCGTGGCCAGTTTCGCAGAGATCGTGGTCTCTGCGATAAATAATGTGGCCTTGAAGAGGATTAAGTCCTCTAAAGACAAGGCCATAGCAGAGGCCACGGCCTCCATAATGGCGGCAGCGAAGGCCTCCCGCGGTGGGACTCCGTCTGACGGAGTGCCCGAGATGCGGGTGGACGTCGCACGACTAACGGCGGAAATGGAGCTTCTCCGAAAGGAGAACGCGGAGCTCCGTGCGGATTTGGCAAGGCTCCGAGGAGCCGGCCCCCGGGAGGTGCCGCAGAGGGGGGAGCAGCATGGGCAGGTACGGCCCGTGCCTGATGCTGCTGAGGACCGGGTCTTGACCCTGGTGCGGCAGCTTAGGAGATGGCCGAAATGCGGAGACGATTCTCCGCCCTGGAGGCCATCGTCCTGCGCCCCCCGTTGGCGGCCAGCCAGCCGGCTCCCGGCCATGGGCGTCATATGCCGCTGCCACCGCATCTGCCACGGCTAAAGCAGCCTCGTCGGGACAGAACACGGGCGAGGCGGCTAAGCAGGTGGTGAGGGCCTCGGCCCCGGCCCCGTTTCGGGTTCCAGCCCCGGCCCCGGCTAGGGCCACAGCCCCGGCCCCGGCCCAGCCTCGGGCCCCGGCCCCGGCCCCGGCCCGGGCTCGGGCCCCAGTGGCTAAACGACCGCCCCCACCTCAGACCGCGCCCGCATCTCCTATATCTCCTCCGGCCCATGCTGAATGGCAAGTGGCCGGAGAGAGGAGGAGGGCGGGCAAGAAGGCAAGGGCGGCCAGAAAGAAAAAGGCCAGGCGGCAGCGGCATAAGGAGCGAAGCGTCGCGGCTAGGCTCCACGCCCCGAAGTCCGCAGCTGTAGTGGTCACACTACAGCCGGAAGCGGCAGAGAAGGGCGTGTCCTATAAGAACGTCTTTGCTAAAGTGGCGGAGGTGGTGGACCTACGGGACCTCGGCGCCGCCGGTGGCATCCGACGGAGGATCGCTGCCACTGGGGCCCGGATGCTAGAGTTCCCCGGGTCGGCTGGCGGCACGGTCGCTGACGCCCTGGCTGAAAAGCTCAGGGCGTCCCTTAACACGGACGAGGTCCGCGTGTCCAGGCCCACTAAGTGCGCTGAAATGCGCATCCAGGGTCTGGACGACTCGGTGACGAAGGCACAGGTGGTGGCCGCCGTTGTCTGGACTGGGGGGTGCTCTGCCGAACAGGTTAAGGCGGGCACCATCGGTCCTGACTATAAGGGTATGCAAGCCATCACGGTGAGCTGCCCTGTGGCGGCGGCCAAGAAAATAGCCGGGGAGGGCCAACGGCTTTTGGTGGGCTAGGTTTCCGCGCAGGTCAAACTGCTGGAACCCAGACCTCGGAGGTGCTTCCGCTGCCATGTGGGCGACCACGTGGGAGCTAAATGCACCTCCGAGGTGGACCGCAGCGATGCCTGCTACCGCTGCGGTCAGCCCGGTCACAAGGCCGGCACATGCACGGCCACGCCGCACTGCGTCGTATGTGCGGCCGCGGGCAAGCCGGCCGACCACCGGATCGGGGGTAGGGCCTGCGTTCCCCCCGCCAAAGCCAGGGGCAGGGGAAAGCCCTCCGCCACCGTCACCGCCACCACCGTCGTCACCGCTGCAGTCGCCGCCACTGCCACCGCCGCTGCCGCTTCCACCACCGGCGTCGTCACCGCCGCAGCTGCTGCTGCGGCAGGGGTGTACTTCTCCCCGAACCGAACTCTCGCCGAGTTCCACAACTCCCTTGCGGAGTTGAAAGTCGTCGTTGTCGGATTCCTTTCCCTCCCCGTGCTCGTACTGGGGGACTTCAATGCCAAGAATGTGGCTTGGGGTTCCCGGCATACGGACACACGGGGCAAGATGGTGGAGGACTGGGCTCTGGAGACAGGCCTGGTCGTCCTAAACCGGGGTTCCGTCCCCACGTGTGTGCGGATGCGGTGTGAATCAGTGGTGGACATCTCGTTCGCCAGCCCCGCTCTGTCGCCACGTGTCATTGACTGGCGCGTCATGGAGGGGGTGGAGACGTATTCCGACCACCGGTATATCCGGTTCGACGTCTCCGCCCAGAACTCGAGCGCGCCGGTCCGACAGGCCCCGGATGGTCCGCGTTGGGCGCTAAAGCAGCTGGACCGGGAGCTTCTCCTGGAAGCCTCGATCGTGCAGGCCTGGGTGTCATCACCGGACAGGCCTGCCGACATCGACGACGAGGCGGAGTGGTTCCGGGAGGCCATGTCCAATGTTTGTGACGTGGCAATGCCCCGGGTCCAGCCCGGACGTGCTTCGCGCCAGGTGAGCTGGTGGTCGCAGGAGCTGACAGCGCTGCGCCATGCGTGCGTTGCTGCGCGACGCCGGTACACCAGGCACCGCAGGTTCCGTATCCGCCCTCCGGATACGGAAGCCATTCAGGCGGAGCTGTACGAGGGGTACAGAGTGGCGAAGACCGCCCTCCAGGCGGAGATCCTGCGGGCCAGGGCACTGGCCCGCGAGGAGACGCTGGAGACTCTGAACAGAGACCCGTGGGGACGCCGATACAAAATGGTGCGAGAGAACTCCGGCCATGGGCTCCCCCGCTGACGCAGAGTCTCCGGCCTCAGCTTGTGGAGGACGTGGTGAGCGCTCTGTTCCCTTCGAGAGGGGAACATACCTCCCCGCTCATGGCTCCGCCTACTGCGGTGCTCGATGCGGACCACACCGCCGACGACGACGACGACGATGCTCCGGAGGGGACCGAGGTAGAAATGAGAGCGGCAGTACGAAGGCTGAATGCCAAGAATACCGCCCCAGGACCCGACGGCCTACCTGGGAAGGCCTGGGTCCTGGCCATGGAGGCTCTCGGGCCTCGACTAAGAGGTTTCCTATGCGCATGCATGGAGAGGGGCCAGTTCCCACTTCGTTGGAAGACGGGGAAACTGGTCCTCATTAAGAAGCCGGGGCGCCCTGCGGACTCTCCGTCCGCTTATCGGCCCATCGTGCTGCTCGACGAGGTGGGCAAGCTCTTTGAAAGAGTCATTGCAAACCGCCTCGTCGGGCGGCTGGTGCGGGTGGGGCCGGATTTGGCGGAAAGCCAGTTTGGTTTCCGCAGAGGAAGCTCTACGGTGGACGCCATCAAGCGTGTACGGGCCCTCACGACGGGGGATGCTGTGGCCCGGGGCGGGGTCGTCTTGGCGGTGTTACTAGACATCGCCAACGCCTTCAACACCCTGCCCTGGAGTTGCATAAGGGAGGCACTCCGGTACCACCGGATGCCGATCTACCTCTGTCGTGTGGTCGAGGCCTATTTGACGGACAGGGCCGTCATCTACCCCGGTCACCAGGGAATGTGGAACCGGCGAGAGATGTCGTGCGGTGTCCCACAGGGATCGGTCCTGGGGCCGCATCTGTGGGACATCGGATACGACTGGGTGCTGCGCGCCGACCTCCCTAGCGACGTCAGTGTAGTTTGCTACGCTGACGACACGCTGGTCCTGGCGCAGGGGAGGTCGCACCAGGCGGCGGCCGATCTAGCGACACGCTGGGTTGCGACAATCGTCGATAGAATCCGGCAGTTGGGACTCGAGGTGGCCTTGCACAAGTCCGAGGTCATGTGTTTTCATGGCCCTCGGAACGCGCCACCGTCGGGTTCCCAAATTACGGTAGGAGGGGTTCACATCGGCGTCGAGTCGACGATGAAGTACGAGTACCTAGGACTCGTCCTCGACAGCCGGTGGAACTGCGTGGAGCATTTCCGACGTTTGGCTCCAAGGCTGGACCTGGCTGGGGCCGCCTTGAGGCGGCTCCTGCCCAATCTAGGGGGCCCAAACGCCTCCTGCCGGAGGCTCTACGCGGGGGTCGTGCGGTCCATGGCCCTTTACGGGGCACCGGTGTGGGCGCGTTCCCTTAGGCTGCGGCCAGCCCGCCGGTTGAACGCGTCCCAAAGGGTCATGGCCATTCGGCTGGCCCGGGGATACCGCACGGTCTCCCGTGAGGCGGCGAGCCTCCTTGCCGGATTACCGCCATGGGATCTGGAGGCGAAGGTCCTCGCGCACATCTGGGAGTGGCGCGAGGAGGTGAAGCGCCGGGGTATAACTCCGCTGCCGAGAGAAATCGCGGCACAGCGGACAGAGCTCCGGCAAGATCTCATGGCGGCATGGAGAGTGCGATTGTCGCAACCCAGTGCTGGGCACGCCACAATAGCGGCGATAAGTCCCCTCTTTGAGGAGTGGCTAGAGAGGCGCCATGGCGTCCTCACCTTCCGCCTGACACAGGTCCTCACCGGACATGGCAGCTTCGGGAGGTTCCTGTGTAGGATTAGGCGGGAGGAAACGACCGGGTGTCACCACTGTGCGGATCGCCCGGAGGACACGGTGGAGCATACGGTGGAGGTATGCCCTGCTTGGGCGGAGCACCGCCGTGTCCTCGCGGAGGCGATTGACGGCAATGACCTCTCGCGTCCGGCCCTGGTCCAGGCCATGGTACGGAGCGAGAGGGCATGGGAAGCCGTCACCTCCTTCTGCGAAGCAGTAATGCTCGCGAAGGAGGAGGCGGAACGCGTGAGGGTAAGGCAAAGTTTGCGCCCTCACGCCCCTAACCGCCGCCGTTGGAGACGCCCTGGGCGTCGGGAATCCCAGGCGGATTCCCGGCCACCATAGGCGCGGGCTTGCGGACGGCGAGCAACGGGCAGCTCGCCGTCCGATAAGGACTAGGCCCGGGTCGATGGCGCGTCGTGTTCCACGCGCGCCTCAAAGAGATGTCAGCACAATTGACGGGGTCCGGTAGGACCGATGCCTGCCAGGATTGCGGGAAAGTCCGAAAGGGATACCGGGACCTTGGCAACAGGCAAATGAAGGAACACGGGTGGGTTTTAGTCAGTAAAAGTCTGACACGCCCTTCCGCTCCGCCCAGAGCAGGAGAAGTCATGGGATGATTGCGACACTCAAAAAAAAAAAAAAAAGGGAGGGAGGACACGACTCTAACAAAAATTAGCACTTAATTTTTTTTTCGGAAATACTGCCGGTGGAGTTTTGTGAGTAGCTGGCTAAGGTCAAAAAGGTCACAGCGCAGCAAAAAATAGTGCAGTAAGAGTGCAGTGTTCCTATTTACGTTTACCCATTTACGTTTTCAGAACCCATTACTCATAATCAGTTAGTATTTAACGTTTTTTTATGGAATTGTAAAGGTTAGTACAACATAGGTGTCTAACTTCTTTGTTCATATGCACATGTACGATTTATTTTCAAGCCACCAAATTATTGTTATAATTTGCAGCCAATCTATTGTATAAAGGTATTTAAGCAGCAAACTAGGTTTTCGATAATTGTTAACCATTAATTTAAGCAGTTTCCTTTGTTATCTTGCAATAAATATCATAAGAAATCTTACTTAATCAGCTATTAGCCAAGTACATTGCATTGTATTCCGGTACATATTAACTTACGAGTATTTAAGTAAAGTTCATACTATATTAAGTGATTAGTAATACTGACAATCACATTAATGTTATTGTCCACAGTCTAGAAAGCAGATTGATGTTTGTAATAGGTAGTTATCAATAGATCTTGTTGTCTATTTTCACATTAGAACACATATCAAGTTAAAAGCAGCCATTCTATTGTTAAATTAGTATTCTTACTAGCGTATTTAGTAAGCGCTTTAGGTACTCGTATTTATCCTTTGATATTTAGCAATAGTAATATTGTAATTATTAAAATATAAACTTGTTACATTTCAGTTTGATTACCTGCTTCCCAAAGAATGACTGGTTTGGAAGAAAAGGAGCTCATTAAAAAACGAGTAAGTTACAAAGGTCGATTAACGGTATTTTCTAATTACTTGGAGGATTTTAAGAAGGATTCTTTAACGCAAACCCAGATGAATGAACTGCTGTTACGCCTCGGTAAGATTGAACTGGTTTATTCGCAATATGACGACGTTCAGTTAAGGTTGGAATGTATAGCTGAGGATATGAATACACAGTTAGCAGAACGTACTGAATTTGAAGCCATATATTACAAAGTTGTTGCGAGGGCACAGGAATTACTAGCCAGACGCAATGATATTGGTAATGAAGATAAGTTTTCACGCGTTAGCAATAATCGGCTGGTTAGGCTACCAACCATTCAGCTACCTAAGTTTGACGGGACGTACGAGTATGACAAGTGGTTAGAGTTCCATGACACGTTTTCAAGCTTAATACATTTGGATGACCAAATTGATGAAATAAATAAGTTTCATTACCTCCGAGCTTCCTTGGAAGGGACAGCCGCCTTAGTCATACGGGCTATTGAATTCTCGGCTAATAATTATTCCATTGCGTGGAATTTATTATGTGAAAGGTTTGATAACAAGCGGCTTCTCATTCAAAATCATGTGGCAGCCTTATTTAACATTGAAGTGGTTAATAAAGAATCCTCAGATAATATAAAGAACATCATTGATACTTTAAATAAAAACTTACGTGCATTAGAATCTTTAAGTGAGCCAGTTAAGTTTTGGGATACGTTGATAATTTATATAGTTACCCATAAATTAGATTCAAGGACTTATCGGCAGTGGGAGGAAGAAAAAGGTCATTTAGATAAAGATAAAACAATCGCATTAGAAATATTCCTAGAATTCTTAAGAAATCGTGCAGTTTTGCTTGAAACACTAGATTTGTCTCGCAATCAGGCTAATAATAATAGTACTCCTAAATCTAGCAAGCATAAAACAATGATATCGGTGAGCAGTGAAATACCATCACAGAAAAGTAAAAATAATCCCAGTTCCTCACCGGTGTCATGCCCGCATTGTAGTGATAAACATAATTTACTCAACTGTCCACAGTTTCTTGGTCTCAGCAACGAAAAACGGCTTGAGCTTCTTCCTCAATACAAAGTATGTTTTAATTGTTTTCGGTCTGGTCATTACGCAAATCACTGCAAATCTTTTGGTTGCAAAATATGTAAGAGTAAACACAATACACTGGTCCACGTAGCAGGTGCTTCACAGAAATCTATGCCTAATGTTTCTACCTCGCAAACCGACAGCACTGTTACTGTAGATATTAACTCAGCTGAAAAGAAACCCAATACAAATGTGACACTACGAGTATCTGCACGTAGGTAAGTCAGTCAGTGATAAAAATGCCGATTTTTAGACGTTAATATCTCAACAACCGTTTGAGCTGTATTTATGAAATTTGGGGGTTTAGTTAATCTGAGGGGTTATAATGAATAAACCAAATTTCATGTGTATAAGTTAAATAGATTTTGAGATATTGAGCGGTCAAAAGTGGCTCCAAATGGTTCGTGTAATATAACACACGGCTGCTGTCTTTTTATGAACTTTGGCTTGACACGCTGCCGCGTGTCTAGATTATGTAAAGCCATATTTGTTACTTTTTGAGCTGTCTCATGTTATATTTGACTATCTGCCACTGGCAACACTGTTATGCGGGGGTATTGAAAAGACTCGACAGCACGACGAGACGTCGCGAGCGTGTCGGTGACGCGAATCCATTATGATTATCTTCGACCAACTCAATGTACTAAGTTTTCACTTTAGTATCCTACTTCCTGCACATTAAAAAGTGAACGGAAAATAGGGATAAGAGGCACTGGGTGTAAAGTTCACTCATACTTTGTTGAAAAGGGAGGATTCCGACCAGACAGGTGTCGTGTCTGGCAGGCAACTGCCCAACGACTGGTGTTGGAATCTTGTGTTACTAATTGTGCGATGCAGGATGTTTTAAGATGGCAGGATTTTTGTGTGACGTCAGGTCTTTGATATGTAGTTTGCATGTAGATGCCCCCACAGTCACTTTACTATTGAGAGTAATGTTAAGACAATGAGATGCTGCTATTATAGTGATTTATATTGTGCCACTATATTAGAAAGATGAAAACAATACACTAAAGAATATTCAATTAAATTGAACTTTTTCTACATTACAAACTTGCAAACTATGCACTTTTTTAAGAATAAATAATATAGGAATATTACAATAATGCAGTCGATTGGGTCTTTAGCAGTCAACGAAGACGGTTGTGCCGGAGACGCTCTCTGTAAATTTTTTATGATAGTGGCATGTGGCAAGCACCCCTCGCTTGCCAGTTTAATCGAACTCTGCAAAATCGGTATTTTATCGGGTGGTGCGTGTTGTGTAATGTGTAGTTTCATGGATTATTTTTAATGATAGTGAGTTTTTAAAGTGATGTTGGTGTTTTGTTTTGATGGTGGTGGTGGTCGCCAAGTGTACCTGCAGGCTAATCTGGTGAGATCTTTCCATATTACAGTGACTTGCTCCTCTCTGCAAAATACACGCCATAATTCCGTCATTTTAAGTCACTACAGGTTTAATTGGCTAAATAATGTACCCAACTTTAAGACATAATGCGTAGGTGATTGTGTTCCAAAATCGTTATTGAGTTCAAGTGACCTTTTTTTTGTGAGTGGTCAGTGGTGTTCTTATTGTCTTGGGCACGCATACCTAACGGCTTTGGAAACAAAATTCCGCAGCCCCTATATCCTTCGCCAGATGTGGGCGCCCGCGCCGACCCTTAGGCCGCATAGCAATTGGTATTTTAACTTTTAAGATACTCACTATTTGGGTATATTATAGAATGCCACAACGGGGCATCTCAACAAATTTGCTGACAGTGAAAGTGTAAACTGTAGATTGTGTAGAATATGACATATCTACTTTGATTTTCATTCACTCAAACTGCTGTCTGCAGGTGCAATCCTTGAAAAGGGCTTATACTCGAGCTAATTTAAAACAAATATGACGGATGCTATCAAGTTTTAACGCTTTTTAAGTTTACTCTATCCTGGGCGCTATTTTCATTTACAAGAAAGGGGTCGCAACAAAAATCTCATGCTGCAATGTTATTGGTTGATCAGCATGGGTAAGCGTTACATAGTGGCCGAACGTTGCAAGCGGGAATAGACCTTGCGATGCGCGCCCGCCATAGTACTATCGCGGAAAGCCAGCAAAGGCGCATGGACGCTATTATAGAACCTCGGCGGTAACAGAGGTGGTCATCTTGTGCGCGGGATTTTGTTTCGAAAGTGGTTGGTTATGGGTGTCGGCGATGTAACTATGAACAGAAAAGAAGAATTCGGGTGACGCGGGTCGAGATTTTTGTCGGGGTCTTATTAATTACTTGAGCCGAATAGTGCGCTTTTAACTCCGAACTATATTATTTGCAATCGCATCAACCCGAGGTGAGCAGCGGCGAGCTACAGATTGAACTTGTACGGCGACGGAGCTGAACATAAACAACGAGGATCGAGCCGATCGCGATCTGAACAGTGCTGCTGAAAACGCATCAGAACTAAGAAGAAAAGAATCGAGAAAGCAGTTTAACCCCACCAAAAGATTCACCGGTGAAGCTGGACTTGAACTATCCTGACAGAGAAAGTCATCATGAGAGACTTGATTAACCACGCTAGGAATAAACAAAGACAAAAGTAAATGCACGAAATCTTAGAAGTAAAAACTGTTACGAAACACATCAAGAAACACAAAACGTGCTATCTCGCACATGTTCACAGACGCGGCAAACCACACCTTTTATATGCAGCAATGCAGTAC
Source organism: Lithophane leautieri (assembly GCA_949152455.1). Taxonomy (NCBI): domain Eukaryota; kingdom Metazoa; phylum Arthropoda; class Insecta; order Lepidoptera; family Noctuidae; genus Lithophane; species Lithophane leautieri. The sequence goes on along the minus strand of OX424463.1, from coordinate 121,987 downwards.
AAGGCCAAATTCCAAGAGAGTAGGCCGACCGATTTCCGCATGGAACGACAACCTAAGACAGGACATGGCGTGCTTCAACAAGGAAATCAACTTCTGGATGGACATGGCTGAAGACCAATACAAGATCACGAAAGCAGCCAGCGAGATATACAAGAAACCTGAAACGGACAGCAGCGAGTCCTTGGACAAAGACTCAGAAAACAGCAAAGTGTAACACAGCACAGCAGGGAGATAGAAAAGAGCCGAGAACGAAGCATATCTCCGCCAATGGATTCAACGGTGAAAATGGAACGGAGCCAACTGGCGGCGTCGTCGTAAAAAGATGCCCATCCTTAGATAAATATTACCCATCTCTCCACTAGTCCATTGCTTACTCAAGGATGCATATCCGGTAGGCTCGCAAATCCTTCCATATCCCGACGGGCACGGTCTATTCCCTACCATTACCCGCGCCCCCGGTCTACTCTTTGATATGCAATGGCTTCTGTAACCCCATGAACCATGAGGCTCCAAGGGCTAGTGCAAATCCTGGGGTTCATTCGATTTATCGAGTCTGGTTAAACCACGCTGGGGTCGGTGCATTTCATTCATTCATTCATAGGAATATTACAATAATGCAGTCAATATTTTATTTTCTTTATTTCTTTTTAAAAACATAATCTTTACATTTTTAAATATTTTATAAAGAACATTAAAAAAAACATTTAAAAATATAAAAACTAGGAGCCCATCGGCATCAGGATCAGGGTCCAAGCTGCCGGTGGTCAGGGCTCTAGAGAGAGGAACCTCCTCACTATGCGTGCCGTGTCCAGGAGTACTGCTTTCTGAATCAAACCCTTGACCCAGCCGCGCAATGAGAGCCTCCTGAGATGTTGGTCGAGGCTCTTCGCTATTAAGCCATTTACCTTAACGATTATCGGCACAATGATTGCAGAGTCCACGTCCCACATGTCGACAACCTCATGTGCTAAGTCAAGATACTTGTTTTTTTTATCTTTCTCAGCTTTCACGAGATTCTCGTCATGAGGGACAGCGATATCAATAATCATTGCACGGCGCTCTCGTCGATCTATCACCACAATATCAGGCTTATTGGCTACAATAGTCCTGTCAGTGATGATAGATCGATCCCAGTACAATGTGGCGTGACCATTTTCGAGAACTGGGTCGGGCACATACATACCTATAGTATGGTACTTCATACTCCACAAGGTTGTACTGCAAGGCAAGTTGCTGGTGGATAACCTTAGCTACTAGATTGTGTCTGTGCAAATACTCGCCGTTAGCAAGACAAGAACAACCGGAAACAATATGTCGAATTGATTCACCGGGACAGTGGCATGCCCGACAGATGTCCACCATACCGTCCCTGACAATGTATTTCCGGTAATTATTCGTCATGATGACTTCATCCATAATCGCACAGACAAAACCTTCGGTTTCCCCGAAGAGGTCGCCGAAACGTAGCCAGGATACAGACGCCAGAAAGTCTACTTCAGGTCCATGGAGTGCCCGGAAATAGCGTCCATGTAGCTCTTTGCCTTGCGACACTTCCCTACGATCGCTAGTATCAAGTACTGTAGGTTTGCGCCAGTTCTCTTTCGCCAAGGAGAGCGGGGTAAGGCCCTTGTCCACTGCGACCACATCTCGGTGCATCCCCACGTCAGTTTGAAGGAAATATTCCCTGAGACTGCAAATCTCGCGGTTGTGAAGGGTTTTGGCATTTAAGAAACCTCGACCCCCACACTTCCGCGGGATGTACAGTCTCATCATTGATGATCGTGGGTGATGCATCCGATTTGCCGTCAGCAGTGTACGGACCTTCCTATCCAAGGTGTCACGTTCTGTCTGAGTCCATTTGAGTATGCCGAAAGAATACATCAAAACCGGCATGACCCAGCCGTTGAAGGCTCGCACCTTGTTTCCGCCTGATAAAAGACTATTTAACACTTTATTCAGGCGGCCAAAGAAGCGCTCCCTCAACGATTGTTTCATGTCGGCAACATTGATGCCTAATGCTTCCGACATACCCAAATACTTGTAGGTTTCGGTTGAGGAGAGGGATCTAAAGTTTATGGATTCCGAGAGTTGGATTCCCACGTATTCCATAATCTCCCCTCTCTTTACATGCATGACTGCACATTTGTCCACACCAAATTCCATCCTGATGGCGCTACTGAATGTTTCTGTTACCTTCAGTAGCTCCATCAGTCGCAAATTGTTGGGGGTAAAGAGTTTCAGGTCATCCATGTAAAGGAGATGAGATATCACCTGACCACCTCTTCTCAATCGATAGCCTAGGCCTGAATCCTCCAGCAGTGTGCTTAGAGGATTCAAGGCTAAGCAAAACCAAAGCAGACTCAAACTAACGCCCTGAAATATTCCCCGCTCAATCCTGATCGGATCATTGATCCCCCATAGCTGTCGACATCCTGGATAGAGAAGAGCTGTTCTCCACTGCCTCATACACGACATCAAGAAGGTGCGTAGAGTTGCGTCTATTTTGTACAACTCCAGCACTCTAATGAGCCATGTATGTGGCACCGAATCATAGGCCTTCTTATAATCTATCCAACATGTCGACAAATCCTTCCGGGATCTGCGAACCTGTTGGCTTATGGCCATGTCTATAAGGAGCAGCTCCTTAGAACCGCGGGACCCATTCTTACATCCATTCTGAGACACAGACATAATTGAATTGCTACAAATATGTTGTGCAATTTTTGCTCTAAGAATGGATGTAAGAACTTTAGAGACCGTCGGTAAACATGTAATTGGTCTATAGTTTTTAGGTTCCGCAGTACTACCCGATTTATGGAGCAGGTGGGTAACTCCTGTCGTAAAGAACAGTGGTAGCGACCCAGTCTCTAGAGATGACTGGAATTGCGAAGCTAAGCAGGCGTGTGATCTTTGTAGCCATTTAATCCAGAAATTGTGCAGTCCGTCCGGTCCTGGAGATTTCCATTTAGGCAATGGACGGACTTATATTTTATTATTATTATAATGTTTCACATGCACCTGATGTATTTCTGATCACTGTAGTAAATTAGTAGTAACAACTTCTAGAGCTACTGGGATTCTCCTGCCAATAACAATCATTCACATTTAGTTTCCACCTGGAGAGAAAGTACTTTACTAAAATTCTGGCTCGGCCACTGTTTAATAGATTGAAAAAGGGATCAAATAGTTCCATCACCATAGCATAAGACACATTCTGAGTAATATGCAATCACAAATTCACAAGTTAATAATTAACACTTTCAAGTTTATCTGCTCCTGGTTTCTAATCTGTTTTGACAGTAAATCAATAAGTTTACAGGAACTAAACTGTTAAAAGCATTCAGGCCTGCTTTTAATTTCTGTGATAAGTCCGCGTTCAACAAGCGGCATCGTAAAGCGGTCGAACACCAACCCGCTGCACACGTAGACGGGACGGGCCAGCGCCGCGGACAGCCGGCGAGCCAGTGCCACCGCCGCGCCCTCCGCGCCCAGCAGCGTGCTGGCCAGTGCGGCACGGCCTCCTCCGTCCTCGGGCGCCGGCATGCCCAGAGCCACCTCGGTAAGATCCGCTGCACCGCCGCCACCCACCCACAGCAGAAGAGCGCCCGCCACGCGCAACGCCACAGCTCTGCATACCAACTCGCCACTCCATATTTCAAACTGATGAACCCGCCATCCACTGAGCTTGTATGTAATCCGTTTTCGAGAACTTGTGACTCGAGGAGAAGTACCGATTTCCATTATTAAACAAAAATTAAATCCAGTAAATTTCTGGGAACACAACGTGTTACCAACACCGCTGGAAAGGATTTATTTTTATTTTACAAAGAAATTTTATTCCCTGCACGTCACTGAGATTGAGTCAAAAAGAATACGTTTTGTTAGGTGCACAGACTACATCATAGTATAAATAGTATAATGTATGTACTCTGTGACAGACTACTTAGAGAACTAACGTCACAGAGCACTTTAAAATACTGACTAATAACCGTGCGTTTGCACTGGCGAAACATTCGAGACAAAACATGTTGAAATCTGTATTTTCTGTCAATGTTCCATACAATTTTTGACAGGAAGTAGAGGTTTTAACATGTTTTGTCTTAAATGTTTTGCCAGAGCAAACGCATGGTAACATGTTAGATAAACACGTTTACATTTTACAATGGCATGGCTGTGGCTGGCTGTCACTGTCAGTCACTTAGTTGATTCCTAGAGTCACCACATTGTCTAGTCCCCTTGGAATTAGTAAGTACCTACATAAAGTAAAGATCCAAGGACAACCAGGTTGGTTTTAATTTTACATAGCAAAAAAAAAGATGGTCGCATTAAAACACAAATGCTTACCAACTACACCCCCCTGACAGTATACTTTTACCGTGCGTTTGCACTGGCGAAACATTTACGACAAAACATGTTGAAATCTGTATTTTCTGTCATTGTTCCATACAATTTTTGACAGGAACTAGAAATTTCAACATGTTTTGTATTAAATGTTTCGCCAGTGCAAACGCACGGATACAAATACATTTTGATACGAAATTGGTTTATTAAGACATGTGGCGAAACATGTCAAGTGGTATGAAACGTCAAACATGTTTCGCGTCAAAAAGTTGCCTGACAATGCGAACGCGAGTCGATTCATTGACAGAAAACAGAGATTTGAACATGTTTTTATGTGAATGTTTCGCCAGTGCAAACGCACGGTTAGACATGTGGCGAAACATGTCAAGTTATATGAAACGTCAAACATGTTTCGCATCAACAAGTTGCCTGACAATACGAACGCGAGTCGATATATTGACAGAAAACAGAGATTTCAACATGTTTTTTGTGAATGTTTCGCTAGTGCAAACGCACAGTAAGGCATTTTCTACCAGTCAACCAAGGGTGGTGAAGAGATTAGATGGCGGATGCTCTTATTGAGAGGAACAAACAGTCAATCAATCTGCCTAGCCTTTTCCCAACTATGTTGTGGTCGGCTTCCAGTCTAACCGGATGCAGCCGAATACCAGTATTTTACATGGAGCGACTGCCTATCTGACCTCCACAACCCAGTAACTGGATAGTACGATGCCCTTGGTAAGACTGGTTGTCAGACTTTCTGGCTTCTGACGTCCCGTTAACGACTGTCAAAGATCTACGAATGACAGCCGGGACTAACGGCTTTCCGAGGAACAAAGAATTTATCAAGAATACTACCAAGGCGTATCGTGTTACCTAGAAACTGGGTTGTGTAGTTCAGCTATGCATTACCGTGCGTTTGCACTGGCGAAACATTCGAGACAAAACATGTTTAAATCTCTAGTTCCTGTCAATGTTCCATACAATTTTTGACAGGAACTAGAGATTTAAACATGTTTTGTCTCGAATGTTTCGCCAGTGCAAACGCACGGTTAGTATTCAGCTGCATCCAGTAAAATCCAGAGACTAAAAGCTGACCCGTACATGGTTAGAAAAAGGCAGTTATACAATCTATGGTTTCCTTCGTGTGTATTAATTATCTATGATTTCTTGTAAATGATAATGACGCATTCATTCTTCATGACGTAGAAACTAGAAAGAATAGGTACTCATACTACTGTAACGTTAGTTCTCTTAAGTAGTCTGTGACTACTGTCGACCAATGAAATAACGACATTTGTATTTCATTATCTACTATTTGCTGATAAATTGGCGTGTGTGTATGCTATTTGTCCTTCTCGTACTTCACGTTTTAATCTTACCAATAGGAAGCAACTTTTAACTCATGTGAAACGTCAATTAAACTCATTCTGTATGAAAAGCAAGCAGAGTTCAGTGCGTTCTCTTCACATGCTTTTGGTGAACGTGGACCGTCGAGGTTCTTGTTTAGTTTAAATGTATTCCTGTTTTTGTGAAAAACTATTCTAAGAAGAACTCAACTAAGATCGTGTTGTTAGGTCTTGAAATACGATGAAGTATTTTAATTTGTTAGTAGTCGGCGTCCTGTTACTTGCAGGTGAGTTGTTTTGTCTACGTAGCGCGTCGTATTTATTTTACAGATTTTGATTATCAATGATGAAGTTTCTTGTGATTATGAAAGACATATATTTTGATTATAGTATTTAAATGTAACTGCCCATTTAAAGTTTAGTAAATCTTCGTACTTTCGTAGATTTAATTTGTCCAGTTGCTGAGACTAGAATTTGCTGCGGAAGTCGGTATGAGTTTGATTTGGTAGTAGTTTGCATTGTGTTGTGGTTTGTTGTAGCTTATGTCTAATGTTTGAAATGTTATAGGATGGTGCGTGGCGCAGGAGGCGGGCGCGGGCGTGGGCTCAGTGGAGGAGGTGACTGTGGACGCCGACCTGGGCGCGTCGCGCGAGGGTTCTCGCACCGGTAACTACTCCGCAAACACAGCCTCGCCTGTTGTGGCTTGCCCATTTACTTGCACACACTTTGTTTTGCCCACGGGTTCTGCCACTGTGTTAAGTTTTAGTTGACGATAACAGTTATTGATAAGTTGTTGTGCATGACTTGCTACACACTACACGGTACACTATATTGACCTACAGATTGAATGCCCACTGTGAATCTTTCAGGAGTCATGACAAAATCTTCGCCATCACCTTCTTTATAATTTACCTATTTAGAATTTAATGATGGCTTGTTGCCTGCAGAGTCACTTGTAGTCTTGGAGAACAAATACTTGTTTTTTAGACTATTTATTTTCTTTGGATTCTGTTCATTAGTACAGAATAAATTTACAAGAAATAACAGAAATAATTTCAGATCTATAAATTAGAAAATGGACTTACCCCAAGAATGGTGATAGGTTATCTAGCTAGATTTCAGTCAAGAATAAGAATAAGTACTTTTAACTAACTTACTATTATTAATTTTACAATAGAGACTGAGGGTGATACAAGCATGGTTTAACCTGATTGTACTATATTAATTGATAAAATAAATAATCTAAAGGATTAATTTTCGACATTTATCACTTTATCTAATAAATTAAACACACTGATAATTAATTTTTAGGAAAGTAGATTGGAATTCAGGTACTGTTAGATTCAGAAATGTATTTCATTCAATCAACCTCCTGGTTCATGGTCGTCAGGACATCATCTTAACCTGTATGACCGCGGCCAGGCCGCGAGCTGACCAATAACTATTGTAGTTTAATTAGAAAGTCCTTGAAGAATTAATGAGTTATATGTAGATCTTAATAAATATGATGCTTGTGTGCTCCTGGATATGGCACACAGTGAGGAGGTTCCTTCTACAAGTTTAGAGCCCTGACCCTGACCACTGGCAGACTAAGGAGGGGGGGGGCACCTGGTGTGGTCCGCACTGGGGCCCCAGTCCTGGGGGGCCCCCAAATCTTTAGAAATACTTTTTAACCAAATCCCAAACAAGGCCAAAATATGCACTGACGGCTGCCATGGCCCACTCACAATGGTCCACCTGAGGGACTAATGCCCATTTTCACCATTGTTCCCTCAAATGCTTCCTTACTAAGGGACTCTTAACCTAAGAGACTCCTTAAGGGCTCCCACACAAAACTGCATTGCGACGTCGCATCGCAAAAATCAGCGACGGTACCCTAATATTTTCTTCTGCGCTTAGTTTCTGCGTTGCGAATTCGCACGAATGCGGAGTTTTGTGTGGTAGCCCTAAATCAGCCCCTTTAATTACCTAAATTTGTTTTCACCAGATTAAGGATACCTACGTAAGGGCCACTTACCTAAGTGACAGTTTTCTTTCAAACCAGGGGGTTCGAAAATCGTATTTTTACTAAAAAATTACAGATTTTATATTCCATCGATAAATCATGTAGGTTGATGTAATATAAAACGACAAAATACAAAGATTACATAAAATATCATCTAATATTCATAATAAATTGCTGATTAATGTAGAATGTTGTTGCCATTTTTTATTAGCAGTGTATTAGGTGGGTCGGTACCTGTTTTTGTAACAATAAAACATGCGGGGCAGTCTTTGGGGACTGCCAATAGAAGTGAAAACTAAACAACAATGCGTAACCTCAACGTAATTCAAACGGTAGACGGTAGATGGCGCTAAATAAACAAATCACTTCAAGCGTGACGATGACGCGAGTTCTATGATTTTTGTTCACCCAAAAAGTGCTCATCGCGCTTTATTCAAAGTTTTCACTTCAAAAAATCAATCTACCTGAGTAGCCTTTTCCTAACTATGTTGGGGTCGGCTTTCAGTCTAACCGGATGCAGCTGAATACCAGTATTTTACATGGAGCGACTGCCTATCTAACCTCCACAACCCAGTAACTGGGTAATACGATACCCCTTGCCAAGACTGGTTGTCAGACTTTCGGGCTTCTGACGACCCGTAACGACTGTCAAAGATCCACAAATGACAGCCGGGACCAACGTTTAACGTACTTTCCGAGGCACGGAGGAGTCTCAATATGTAGAGATGGTCACCCATCCACGGGCCAGCCTCGGCAAGCGTAGCTTAACCTGATGAATCAACCCATGCGAGCCCCACGAGCTCCTCTCTCCCGAAGTGGTCCCATATAAATTTTATTTCCTTTGCTTGCGTAGTTTTTGAGTTAAGTTTCAATAATTACGTATTTTTTTCCCACTTAGTCTATGTAGACGATATCTTATTTGACTCCGTCAATGTTATTCACATAGCAGGTAGTGGTATTGGAATTTGTGTGGGGCAGGTACCACAACTAAAAAGTAAAAATATTTTTTTGAAAGTCGGTTGTTTTTTTTTTTGTAAAAAGTTTTTTCAATTGTGAGAAATAAAAATAAATCTTCAATTATTTACAATATGGGTATCCAATTGAAGGCCTTGATGAGTTAATCCCAAAACTATATAATTTATTGGCATAAATTTTACATGGGTAGGATGTACAGTCACGGACTTTAATTGATGAGCCACTTTCAAACTTTTCAATTTTGCAGTAGCATACATCCACGAGATTACACGATTAAACACGAACTTAAATCGCATGCTCGTTAACAAGATGACAAATTACTAGTAATAAAAAATAGTCTTATCCATAGAGATTGACTAATAAGTTCTCAATGATAAATAAATACAATGTTTATCCAATCTATTTATATCTATCTAGATATTGACCTCCTTTGAATTGAAAACGTATCCGAAGATAGTGACAGTTGAAATGTCGATGTCAGAGACGTTACTTTCGAATTTGTCGGAATGACTGATTAAAATTTCTGCGTACGCTAACGTTACTATGGCTACGCTAAAACAATCGTCGCTAGGTTACGGTTGCTAGACCTGCAATTGGTTGACTTTGGGTAGTCACTCTGCTGTCAAGTTTGTAGTTCTGGCTCTCAGGTTAGCCAACCGGTAAAGATATTAAATATAATATTCTTCTTCTATAATATGAAGACATGACTTTCCGTGTCTGGATGTACGAGTATAACCGACTAAGCCCGATTACACAGCTAAAATACGAACAGTGTCAAGTGGCTCATCAATTAAAGTCCGTGACTGTGCATGCAACAAAAAAACATTTTCATCTTTGACTGCAAACAATTTAATCCGACTTTAGTAACACTGCAAATTTCTAAATGATTGAATGGTTTGGTTGATGATTGAGCTATTATTAGAATTCTTTCATGATCACACAGTATACTTAGGCAAGTAATACTTAAAAAACAATTGTTAATAATAACACAACGCCAACTATTGCATAACGGTAAACAAAAATGTAGGTAAGTATGTACCTAAACTTCCAAAAAAATTAAACTTGTCGCTAAAATGAATAAAATAAAAATAAATAATTAAAAAACACGACTGCCCTGGTAAAAAACGAACTCAAAACTAAAAAACAAATTGATAAAACTGTCATTGCAGTCGGGGGACCGTTCTCTGCAACACTTTTTAATGTAAGAAGTCCGCCGACTGCAATGACAATTTTATCAACTTGTTTTTTACTTTTTAACTCGTTTTTTAGCAGGGCTGTCGTGTTTTTTAATTTTCGAATTATTGATGTAATATAAATGTAGTGATAGGTGTTCGTACACTGCTAACCAACCTCTTATTCGTTAAGGAATGATTGGCAAGGCAGTGTAAACAGTTTGTAACGTGGTTAAATAGAATATAGAATTATCGTTGCTTGAGCTTGTCGTCCGCGGCGAGCACGCACAGGCGCGCCTTCAGCCACGCCGAGTCGCGCACGTGGTGCGCCAGGCGCCGGTCTGAGCGCGGAGCCGGCGCGCGGCCCTGCGCCCACCAGCCCACCCTGCACACATACACTGCTGAGTTAAGCGATGTTAAATGCTACATATTCAAATGATTAAAACAGCAATAGCCCTTCAGTTAATTAAGGCGCTGAATAGCGAGTATGAAATAACTGTGTATAATAGTGGTAATCTAATCAGGGGGCCGTCTACTAATTTACAAACGTGTCAATGATCTCACAATGATGAGTTTTTGACAGATTTTGTATGGCAAATCTGTAGACTTGGCCCCAGGAATGCTAGAAACGCGAGACGCACTATGCTGTTAATCTTCGAATAAAATGTACGATGGTTTTTCACCTACTTCTTTCAAAAGGTTCTCAATTAGAGTGATTGTTTTTTTCCTTGTTTCTAATAAGTCAAAAATAAAAGCTTTTTACAAAAAATACAACAGATTTCCGAGAAACACTATTAAGTGAAAAATAACTTTAATTTCGGAAGTCGGTGGCAAAAAACAAAAATTCAAAACCAAAGACACCGACTTCCGAAATTAAAGTAATTTTTTTCGAGAGTATGTATGTATGTTTGTTTGTTCACTTGTTTTGTGTTTTTTTGGAAGTCGGTTGTATTCCAATAAAATGTTGCTAAGCGACGAACACTTGCGAGCTGGTGAGCGGCGCGTCGTACTTGTCGCGCGGGCCGCGATCGAACATGTCCTCTATCCGCAGCAGCGCGTGCCGCGTGCCCTCCTCGTCCGCCGCGCCCGCCTGCTCGCGCACGTAGAACTTGCCCGTCACCGTGGCAGCTGCCGACACATACGACATGACACAGCGCTCGGTCGACTCGTAGTCGGCCGGCGCACAACTTACGCAAGCCGAGAGGTTTCACGAGTGACACGTAGGAGCGGCCCAGCTCGCGGTGCGACGCAAAGCGCAGCTTGAAGGACCGCGCGTGCAGATCGCGCGCGCCCGTCTCGCCTGGGCCGACCTCGCCAGGCGCGCCATTTTCGCCGCCGCCGCCTGGTCTCTCGGTGCCCTCCGCCGCCATTCCTGACAGCTATACTTTCACTTACAGTGTAGACCGGCGAAAGACCAATTGGATCGATGTAGTTGCTAGGCAGGAAATATAACCGGCAATGGTCCCACAGACAAGCATCAAGCGCCGTCGCTAACTAAAGCCTGTAGAACGATACTTGTGTATATTTATACCTATTTCAGTGATGCTATAAGCATCGCTTTCCCGGTTGTGTGAAGTCAATATCTGTGAACCAGCGCTTTAGGCGTTGAGTCGCAATATTATGCGTCCCCGTTATTAAGGATGTTATGAATTAACTCATGATTACTGATGATATTATTTTAAGAGTTTCGGCGTGTGTTAGTTGCATTTCCTTTTTTTGATATTTTATTTAAAACAGATAAAAAAGAAACTAGAATCATGAATATTATTAGAATGTCCATTATTTTTTTCAGCGTTAGCAGGGCGTTCATTCTGTATACGATTATTATCTGGTCATACCCATTGGATATACCTCGATTCTTCCGCCTAGAAATGGCAGTCGGCTGGAATTTCTTTTTTTCGAATGCGTTCCTCTTATTTTTGCTGCAGCAAATGCTATAGCTTGGTCAAATTCAAATTCATTTATTTCGTGATCCCCCGTGGAACTTCGTTTCTGTGACTGACATAGTTCAACTGACTGTAATAATAACAAACGAATGTAAACTATGATGCAATAAAGGACATTGACCATCCATATATGGGAGTTGGACCAAGTGCTGCCCAGAATGGACACATAGTGCATTATGTTCCTTGGACATATACTAGTCTGTAAACCAAAGCTCAATAAAATCTATCCCAGGAGTTTTGAGAAAAACTCTTTTCTATTGAGTATTTCTTGTTGATGAACACCAACCAACCGATGGCGCATTTTTAATAAATAATGACTGTAATTATGTTAAACAACACATTACTATTTTATTTGTGTGCATATCATTTTCATATTAAATATTTTTTACTGACCATCCATATTCGGCAGTTGGGCCAAGTGCTGCCCAGAATGGACACATAGTGCATTATATTCCTTGGACATATACTAGTCTGTAAACCAAAGCTCAATAAAATCTATCCCAGGAGTTTTGAGAAAAACTCTTTTCTATTGAGTATTCTTGTTGATGAACACCAACCAACCGATGGCGCATTTTTAATAAATAATGACTGTAATTATGTTAAACAACACATTACTATTTTATTTGTGTGCATATCATTTTCATATTAAATATTTTTTACTGACCATCCATATTCGGCAGTTGGGCCAAGTGCTGCCCAGAATGGACACATAGTGCATTATGTTCCTTGGACATATACCAGTCTGCAAACATAAGCTCAATAAAATCTATCCCAGGAGTTTTGAGAAAAACTATTTTCTACTGAGTATTTCTTGTTGATGAACACCAACCAACCGATGGTGCATTTTTATTAAATAATAACTGTAATTATGTTAAACAACACATTACTATTTCATTTGTGTGCATATCATTTTCATATTAAATAATTTTTAGTGACCATCCATATTCGGCAGTTGGGCCAAGTGCTGCCCAGAATGGACTCATAGTGCATTATGTTCCTTGGACATATACCAGTCTGTAAACCTAAGCTCAATAAAATCTATCCCAGGAGTTTTGAGAAAAACTCTTTTCTATTGAGTATTTCTTGTTGATGAACACCAACCAACCTATGGCGCATTTTTAATAAATAATGACTGTAATTATGTTAAACAACACATTACTATTTTATTTGTGTGCATATCATTTTCATATTAAATATTTTTTACTGACCATCCATATTCGGCAGTTGGGCCAAGTGCTGCCCAGAATGGACACATAGTGCATTATATTCCTTGGACATATACTAGTCTGTAAACCAAAGCTCAATAAAATCTATCCCAGGAATTTTGAGAAAAACTCTTTTCTATTGAGTATTCTTGTTGATGAACACCAACCAACCGATGGCGCATTTTTAATAAATAATGACTGTAATTATGTTAAACAACACATTACTATTTTATTTGTGTGCATATCATTTTCATATTAAATATTTTTTACTGACCATCCATATTCGGCAGTTGGGCCAAGTGCTGCCCAGAATGGACACATAGTGCATTATGTTCCTTGGACATATACCAGTCTGCAAACATAAGCTCAATAAAATCTATCCCAGGAGTTTTGAGAAAAACTCTTTTCTATTGAGTATTTCTTGTTGATGAACAGCAACCAGCCGATGGTGCATTTTTATTAAATAATGACTGTAGTTATGTTAAACAACACATTACTATGTACGAGTATTTCATTTGTGTGCATATCATTTTCATATTAAATATTTTTTACTGACCATCCATATTCGGCAGTTGGGCCAAGTGCTGCCCAGATTGGACACATAGTGCATTATGTTCCTTGGAAATATACTAGTCTGTAAACCAAAGCTCAATAAAATCTATCCCAGGAGTTTTGAGAAAAACTATTGTTTGTTGAGTATTTTTTATTGATGAATAACAACCAACCGATGGCGCATTCTATTAAATAATGACTGTAGTTATGTTAAATAACACATTATTTTTTGGAACATTTAAAAAAAACATTGAAAAATATAAATATCCGGTATCGGTAACAGGGTCCAAGCTACCGGTAGTCAGGGCTCCATCATCTGACCCTGGATACAACCCTGGGCTATACTAGGTACTTGTCAAGACAAAGCCAACGAGTCCAAACAGATGGTGCTATCTTGTTTGGTTGAGGAGTTCCTATGGCCACCTTCCGGCTCCATCAACAGACCTTGGAAACTGCCTAGTGTAAAGCACTTGTCAATGTATATTCAACGTGTCCAAACACTATGGTGCTGTCTTGTTTGGTTGAGGAGTTCCTATGGGTACCTTCCGGCTCCATCGCCAGACCCTGGACACTGTCTAGTGTAAGGCACTTATCAATATACATTCAACGAGTCCAAACACGATGGTGCTGTCTTCTTTAGTTAAGGAGTTCCTATGGATACCTTCCGGCTCCATTATCAGACCCTGGACACCACCTAGTGTAATAGGACTTTTCAATACTTATCCAATGAAACCACATACGACGTGGCTATCTGATTTACTTGAGGAGTGCCCGTGACCACCCTCCAGCTCCATCATCAGACCCTGGACACCATGTGAGGCTATAGCACTTGTCAAGATAAAATCAACGAGTTCAAACTCAACGACGCTCTCGTTTTTCCAATAATAAAATAAAATAATTAAATAAAACTAGGTAGGGACCTACCTGAAAAACATTAACCTCTCTCAGGCATTATCTTATTAACCCAGGGACAGTTATTTTTTTTTTTTTTTTTTAATTTATGAATTGATGCAAGGAACCATTTGGAAGCACTCCCATGTCTGGGCAGCATTTGGTCCAAATCGGTCAATATCCTTTGTCTCGCTATAACTCACTCCATATTCGTCACAGATTTATTCCTAGAAGCCTTACTTTCTTTATGGGACAATCATGTTGCTGTATCGCGCGTAGCTTTAGAAAAGTGTGAGAGCGAACATGATTGTCCTTTTATCTGTTGCAAACATAATATAAGGGCCAACTCTGTGCGGTAAAAATCAATTAACTAAGGTGCTTGCTCGAAACAGATTTGTATGATTGTTTTCAAAATTGTATAGGACAATGTCTGTGTACTATTCAGCACCATCCAGTGGTGGCTCATATACAGGGATTGATTGACTTTACGCGTACCGGTTATATTTTTTTAAAACGTTTATTAGGTATACTTTACTTATAATATCTTATCACTTAACCAAAAAGAAAACCGCGTGAAAGAAATGAATTTATTTTTTCCTTAAATTAAAATGTTTTGTTAGAGTTCATGCAATTTCGTTTAAAAACGAAATTCGTTTAAAAGTTTTGATATAAGAAGTTAGCATCGTACATCCTTACTAATCCTTACTAATATTATAAATGCGAAAGTAGCTGTCTGTCTGTCGCGCTTTCACGGCAAAACTACTGAACCGATTTAAATGAAATTTGATACACAGATAGTCTAGAGCCTGAGAAAGGACATAGGCTACTTTTTATCGACATACCACGCGAGCGAAGCCGCGGGCTGAAGCTAGTTTCTTATAACATGATACCTGGAGGACAACAAAATCTCATGAATTTGCTTTCGTTAGATGCTGAGGCAGTGTTACGAGAGGAGGAGGCTATCTCGCCGGATGAGCTGAGCGTCGCGCAAATGCGAGAAATCAAGGAGCACGCGCAGAACTATACCTTCCAGACAGAAGTCAACCGGATGATGAAACTCATCATCAACTCGCTATACAGGAACAAAGAGGTGCAGCCCGTCTCATTCCGTCTGCTGGAGCTCCAAGTAGCGATGGCGAGTAGTGAGCGGTAGTAACGAGAGCGTCGTTTCAGATATTCCTACGAGAGTTGATCTCGAACGGCTCGGACGCGCTGGACAAGATCCGGCTGATGTCGCTGACAGACCGCGACGTGCTGGAGACCAACTCCGACCTCAGCATCCGCATCAAGGCCGAGCCCGAGAAGCGCCTGCTGCATATCATCGACTCCGGCATCGGCATGTCGCGCAACGAGCTCATCAACAACCTCGGGACTATCGCCAAGTCCGGCACCGCCGAGTTCCTTTCCAAGATGCAGGACGCGGAGAAGGTACGTGTGTCTCGCAGACGTAGGTGCTGCCGTCAGTAGCGCACATGTACCGGACACTTATGTCCTACTGATGCATGTCCTTGCAATGTGTGTACGTTTCTATAATAAGTTACCTCTCAATGATCTCTAAAACTTAAACACTAGATTATTTTCAAATAAAGTTTACAAATGGTTATGTGTAGTTTCTATAGTGTTCAGGATTTTATTGACAAAATGTTAATGTAAGTTACTTATTGAAAAATTTGCATGCCGATAATTATATTACCAAAAATGTTTTTGTTTTACCATGTTTTTCATCATCTTTCACCGTTTTTGGTACTTTACCACCTTTTTTTACCGCGTTTTCATGCAAATAAATATATTATTATTATTACTCCTTGCAGAGCGAGGCGCACGAGATGAACGACATGATCGGCCAGTTCGGCGTGGGCTTCTACTCCGCCTTCCTGGTGGCCGACAAGGTGACCGTGGTGTCCAAGAACAACGCCGACAAGCAGCACGTGTGGGAGTCGGACGCCAACGCGTTCAGCGTGGCCGAGGATCCGCGCGGTGACACGTTGCGGCGCGGCACGCACATCACGTGAGTACTGCGACACGCTGCGGCGCGGCACGCACATCACGTGAGTACTGCGACACGCTGCGGCGCGGCACGCACATCACGTGAGTACTGCGACACGCTGCGGCGCGGCACGCACATCACGTGAGTACTGCGACACGCTGCGGCGCGGCACGCACATCACGTGAGTACTGCGACACGCTGCGGCGCGGCACGCACATCACGTGAGTACTGCGACACGCTGCGGCGCGGCACGCACATCACGTGAGTACTGCGACACGCTGCGGCGCGGCACGCACATCACGTGAGTACTGCGACACGCTGCGGCGCGGCACGCACATCACGTGAGTACTGCGACACGCTGCGGCGCGGCACGCACATCACGTGAGTACTGCGACACGCTGCGGCGCGGCACGCACATCACGTGAGTACTGCGACACGCTGCGGCGCGGCACGCACATCACGTGAGTACTGCGACACGCTGCGGCGCGGCACGCACATCACGTGAGTACTGCGACACGCTGCGGCGCGGCACGCACATCACGTGAGTACTGCGACACGCTGCGGCGCGGCACGCACATCACGTGAGTACTGCGACACGCTGCGGCGCGGCACGCACATCACGTGAGTAGCGCCGCGCGCTGACCGACTGTGTGTTGCAGGCTGCACGTGAAGGAGGAGGCGGCGGACTACCTGCAGCCCGACACCATCCGCAACCTCGTGAAGAAGTACTCGCAGTTTATCAACTTCCCCATTTACCTGTGGGCCTCGCGCACCGAGACCGTGGAGGAGCCCGACGCCGACGCCGACGACAAGGCCGACGCCGACGACGACGCGCAGGTATGTGTTACATTACGCGCGTGGATCTCGGCACCTTGTTCTAACTGACGAGCACTGCTGTTAGTTGAATCTATACTACTAACTTCTGCCCGCGACTTCTTCCGCGTGTTTCGGCCCCCGAACCACCGCAGTGTTTAGTACAAGCTAGCAAGCCAAAATTTTTTTTTTACTTATTTTAATTGTTTATGTATATTTAAGGTGTCTTACGCTGTTCTGTGTTCTGTATGCGTACCTATACGTCTAAAAGTGTGGATGCAAGATGAAAGTAGTCTCCTGATTTTACACTTTTGTATACTGTTATCCCTGATTGCTCTAATTCGCTACGTCTACCTACCTACTTATTATGCCTGTAACTTAAATATAACTAACTAAACTATTTTAAAGTTCAATTACACTCCAAGCTTGGGTCCAATACTCTTCCCTGCTATTTGGCAGTCATTTTGTTTTTGTTGTTGAAATTTTCTTTATGCGAGTACAAAAAAAAACATATCTTTTAAAGTTTTAGTCATACTGAGGTAAAAATAGGCTGAGACTGAGATAATTTAAGTACTTAGAATATCGCTAGTCCATGTCCAGACATGCTGTATACATATATATATAAACATACTAGCTTTCGCCCGCGGCTTCGCCCGCGTGGTATGTCGATAAAAAGTAGCCTATGTCCTTTCCGATCGGTTTAAAATTGACAAAGTTTCATACAAACTTTCATCCCCTATTTTATCCCCTTGGAGGTAGAATTAATCAAAATCCTTTCTTAGCGGATGCCTACGTCATAACATCTGCATGCCAAATTTCAGCCCGATCCGTCCAGTGGTTTGGGCTGTGCGTTGATAGATCACTGTCAGTCAGTCAGTCATCTTTGAGTTATATATATTTAGATTAGATTTACAAAAAACCGACTAAGTGCGTGTCAGACCACGCACAATAAAGGGTTCCGTGGTTGGGATGAATTTATGCCAAGAACAAACTTAACATTGTAGTTTAAAAACATGTTCTGTCATACGAAATGTATGGGAGAACATGATTTTGCAACTGCAAAGGATGGTGGGCGAAAGTGGTCCCAGCACGGCTGGCCACTACGTGTGAATCACTTAAAAGAGCTGTTAACATTGAACATTTTTTATTATGACACCATCAAAATCTGTCACGGAGGAACCCAGCTTCGTGCATCTAAAGTATTTTTTTCTGTCGGCTTAGCTCTAAGACTGTTAGTACTAGAAAGCTGTTATCTGGCATGGATAGACATATTAATCACGCCAACAAAGCGGCTATATAAAATCAAGAATATCATCTTTTTTTAGGGTACCTCCCCTACAAGTAGAGTGGGGATGTTGTTTTTTTTCTCCTCTATCGCATGGTGTGGGGTGTCTTTGGAAAGGTCGTTTGAAAATATTGTGTCTGTGAAAACCATTTTTACCGACTTCAAAAAAGGAGGAGGTACTATGTTCGGGATGATTGTTTTTTTTTTTTTTTTTTTTTTTTTTTTTTTTTTTTTTTTTTTATGTATGTTCACCGATTACTCCGCCCTTTGTGAACCGATTTAAAAAATTCTTTTTTTGTTCAAAAGCTTATACTTCTGAGATGGTCCCATTGTCACCAAGTCAGGATCTGATGATGGGATCCTAGAGAAATCGAGGGGAACTTTCAAAAATCGTAAGGGCAACTAGTGCATTCCTTAATTTATTCATTAAGTATTTTACAGCACTACAATTTTATGAAGGCCTGGAGTCGATCTGATGATGGAGCCGAAAGACAGTCAAGGGAACTCCTCAATGGCTTACAGCAGATACCTCGTGTTTGGGCTTGATTGATTTGTATTGATAAAAACTTTACACTTTGATGGGTTCTGACTGTCGTTAGGGGTCTGATGATGAAGACGAAAGACAGTCGAGGGAACTCCTCAGTGGTTTACAGCAGATATCTTGTGTTTGGGCTTGATTAATTTGTATTGATAAGAACCTTACACTTGGATGGGTTGTGACTATCGTTAAGGGTCTGATGATGAAGACGAAGGACGATTAACGGAACTCCTCAACGGTTCACAGTAATTACCTTGTGTTTGGACTTAATTCATTTATATTGATAAGAACTTTGCAACCATATAGGTTGTAAGTGACATTACAGATCTGATTATGGTCACCTTATAATATGATGATGAGGGGAACTATACAGTGTAAGCAAATGTATAGTGTTCACCCTTATATTCTTGAGAAGGCACGGGAGTCTCATTAGCCAGCCGGTTTCGTATAACATCTAAACGATACTTGCGCTGTTCAGACGACTCGCCACTTAATCGTTTTTGAATAAGATTGAGTCGGCAGATCTTATCATTTGGCGACTCCTGTGACAAATGAGAATGCATGTAATTTCTCATCTGAGATAACCTAGCATGACAAGCTAACGGTGATTCTTGGGAACCGGACATAGCACTCCGTTTGCGATTCTTAGATAGGCGTTCTTTTTCAGCAGTATTAGTCTCTTTAATTCTGTTTTTCTTCATGCGGGTGGCTCCTTTAGTTGGTCTACCCATGATTACAAAAATAAAATTACACAAAAAATGGAAAAATAATAAAACTTTAAAAAAAAAATTGACCGACTTCAAAAAAAACAAAACAAAAAAGGACTACTGTACTAAAAACCAAAAGACAAAAGTCCTTCTTTAATAATAAGAGAAAAATAAAAAAATAACTTTAATTTCGGAAGTCGGTGGCCAAAAACTAAAATTAAAAGCAAAGACACCGACTTCCGAAATTAAAGTTATTTTTTTATTTTTCTCTTATTATTAAAGAAGTACTTTTGTCTTTTGGTTTTTAGTACAGTAGTCCTTTTTTGTTTTGTTTTTTTTGAAGTCGGTCAATTTTTGGATTCAGTTTACCTAACCTAACATTGTCGGAACTGAATAACCCTGGACAGATTTTGATAGGCCTTGGCCTGAGTAAAGGGAGACGTAATATCTTCAAAACTACAGTGGTTTTAACTGTGGCGGACGTGGATGTGCCGTCCACACATCACCTAAATTAACCCTTATCTAGCATTGTCGAAACTGAATAACCCTGGTACAGATTTTTATGGGCGTTGGCCTGAGTAAATAGAGAAGTAACGTCTTCAAAACTACAGTGGTTTTAACTATGGCATACGAGGGAGTGCCGTCCCTTTTTTTTTTTTTTTAAGCGGTGAAATATGCCTAACCCATGCCACACCGTCCGAGGAGACGGTTTGGTTATGTGGGGCTTGCACCCACTAAAAACACCGCCGTGAGCCTGCTGTCGCCTTGGTGGATAAGCCGCGAGAACTGCTACGCATGACATTCGCGACACATCCAGCGCAGCCCGCCTCCGGGCACCAAACTCCTTTGGCGATGTCCGGGCTCACCTGGGACACCGTCACCACTCATGAGGGCCGTGCAATGCGACGACGATAGACTCCCCGATCTATCGCCCGCTGGCACCTCCTAGGGCGGCATCAGATCGCCATGGCGCCTCCTCCGCCGCCTTGTTCTCCTGCGACGAATTGCGTCAGCGAAGGAGTCTTCCTCCCTGACGCGCGTCAAACTCAAACTCAAACTCAAACCATTTATTTCAATTAAACCATTCACAGGCACTTTTGAATTGTCAAGGAGTCGGTCAGTCAGAAATATGAAGCTAGTTGCCCATTCCAAAGCGTAGTAGGTACCTATGGAGAAGAACAGGCAAGAAACTCCATGGACACTCTTTTAAATCAAAATATTGTTACAATATGTGGGTTACATCATTTATGTTGAAATTATACATGTGAGAACAATGTAGAAAGCACGTTAAAAGCGTCCGCAATTATTACATAAAACAATTCAAAAATTAAAATAAGCCATGGCAGCTAAGAGATGACCAGTCACAACTGACGGCGCCCGTTCACGAACATGACGCATGGATCAGCACCATTCAGCTCAACCATTTTGAAGGGAGCTAAATGATCCGACACACGCGCCACCACCAGCGAGACATTTCAGTGAGCATGACATTCCCAGTCGCCAGGGCACATTCAAGTCAATGAAAGACAAATTACCCGGTAAATGGTAGCTCAATAGTACATAGTACTCACACCTGTGCTATGCAATTATATAATACAAAGGAGATTGAGTTTACAATGCAAGATGGTCTTCCGATCTTCAGCAGCTCCAACAGTCAGCCGCAGAAGTCCTGCGGTCCGCTGCCAGGGGCGGTTGATTGCTCCTCGCCGGTAGGATGCGGTCCTCGATGCCAGCAAACCGAGTGTCCACCATTTTTCCCGATCTGGGAAACTATGGCATGCACCTGCATCTCGCTCATGGCTCCCCTTGCCCGTGTGACCCCTGCGGGAGTGACCTCTCCGGAGCAGAGGAGCTCCCGGACTCTGCAGAGGCCGGCTGCCGCGGATCTTCCGGACGCACCCGGAGAGACACAACTTCCTCCCGGAGAGCCAACATCTCTTGACGGAGTGCTTCGACTTCCGTCCGCAGTCGGTCGTTCAGCAGTTGGAGTCTTCGGGTCTCCTCGCTGGAGCTCCTGCTGGCGAGCCCCTCTATGGCCAATTTAACTCGCTCGGCTGCCTCTCTAATTGCCCGCTGGCTCGTGCCCTTCAAGTTTTTGGACTTTCGAGTTGTATCTAAAACTACCTCGATGTCCAGAAGGGCCCTTTGCTCCAATTGCTCTGCTGAGGTGGATGAACTCTGTCCCACTGGAGGAATCTCAGCGCTGACACGTGCCTCATCCCTCTCATCCACATTCGCGCTAACGGCCAATTGGCACGCTGGAGACACGCTCCGGCAGACGGTCGCACTCTCTTCAGAGAGCGAGCCACGTTGAGTGTCCGATCGGAGGAAACGACCTCTACCGTCACGCGCGGGTCTCCGACCTATTGATGTCGCCGCCTTGGAAGGTACCTTCCGAGGTGGTAACATCTCCTCGCTTTCGTTGGGTCGCTTGAGAGGTCCCGGCGATGCAATCGGACATCCTTGGCTGCCCACCTCTGCCCTAGCGCTGTCGCTTGACGACACGCCGGACACCATATTATGCGATGAGTTGTCGGCAACCGACAACTCATCGCACTACATACTGCATAGTGCGGCAGGTGCTCTACAGGGGAAGCACTAGCGACTGGTCCCCCACCAGCCACTTATCCTCTCGCCGCGCTTCAAAACTTAGAACATTGATGCCCAACGCTACCGACATAAACAAATACCTATAGGTTTCGGATGCGGAAAGGGCTCTAAGGTTTATGGAATCCGAGAGTTGGGTTGGGACCGCACATTTGTCCACACCAAATTCCATGCGCGTTAAAGAACTTCTTTCCAAAAATCCGTTTACTATGTCACACTATGAAGTCAGCAACAAAAAAGACATGTCGCGCCTCTAGATTATGTCACATGGTTGACCCGTGCTAGCTTTAGGACAGATTTGTAAGACATGATACTTTATCATGTGTTCTCTGTTTATAATATTAGTAGGATTTGTAAACATAGGTTACAGCAGTTCTATACTCTTATTCATCACAGGAAAACCTATGCGAAGTCTATGGTCTTAAAATAACATGGTAAATCTCCCAATATTGTGCGTGCATGTAGTTGGAATGTACGGGAGAACATGTTTTTCAACTACAATGTTAAGTTTGTTCTTGGAATAAATTCATCCCAACTACTCATATATACTTATATATAGTTCCAGAGATTGAACGTTTGAAAGCGCTCATAGTTCCAGTGATGAGCGCGGAGTGGAACTACTAGTGGGATTTGAATGTATTTTTTTGCAAGTTGTAGCAAAATTCTTGAGGAAGATTATAAGGCTATTATTATCACGCTACAAACTCTTAGCTGCTTAGCTTAGCGTTCTTTCTACTTAAAAGTCTGAACTTCTTCCTCTTCTAAACTGAAGACTTACACGAGAACGAAGTCGTGGGTAGGACCTAGTAATTAATTGCTGAATCTTGCCGGTAGGTCGAGGACGCCACCGAAGAAAAACGCGAAACCAAGAAGACCGAGAAGACCGTGTGGGACTGGGAGCTGATGAACGACAACAAGCCCATCTGGACGCGCAAGCCTAACGAGGTCAACGACGACGAGTACACGCAGTTCTACAAGAGCCTCACCAAGGACACCTCGCCGCAGCTGGCCAAGTACGTGAGCCCTGTCTCTGCACCATCTGTCAATCAAATTTTATTTTATTTAAATGAAATTGTAAATTTCAATTATCAACACGAATTATCGCACTATGTTTAGAGACAAACAGTCTTGTTTTAAAAAAAATTCGCGCTTGTTTTCAGGATCAAGTTTCGTTGGCCAGACTCTAATACTTAATACAAAAAATCACATGTTTTATGTCCATACATCTAGACATAATTAAAAAGTCGCTTTTCGTGTTTGTCTGTATGTTCGCGTTGTTCTTCTAAACCACGTATCAGATTTTGATGAGGGTTTCACCTTCGTTTAGAGAATTTATTACAGACGGTTTATGTGTTAATACGTTAATATTAAAGCAGGTTTTGCTGTCTACATACAGTGAGCAAAATTAGATGTTGCTGCGAGCGTGAGACAAAGTAATATTTTTTTTTTTTTTTTCTAAATACCGAATATTGTTCTTGGGTCTACTCACAAAATTCGAAAGATTTGAATTTCACTTTGTTCTGTCACTTTTACTTCGATACGAAAAAAGCGAGATAAAGAAACAAGTCGATTCGACATTCGATTTAATTTCCATATCTAGTTGGCCCAAAAAAGAAACAAACAATAAAACGTTCATATACACATATAACCGTTAAACTGCAAATCTGTTAAGATTCATCTTTTAAGGTTTTAAATGTAATAAGTAATTTAACTTTAATTTTTTTGATATTGTTTGTTTTACATATATACATGTGGTTTAATGTGTACCATGTTGTATTTTTTTACCTTTAGGTAATAATATGGGTTTAAACATGAAATTGCCACTTTGAATTAAAATTAAACCTGCATCATGGTGTGAGATTCCAGAGTGAAACTTTTTTCACAAGTTTAGATTTTTTTTTTTTCAATTGTTTTTACATTCAGCTTATAAAGTAAGGATACATTTAAAATTAGAGTAATTTTTGAATACGAGTTCTGACGTGGCAAAATAAAAACTTTTTACAAAGAAAAAACAACCGACTTCGAAAAAAAAAACAAAAAAAGTGAAAAATAACTTTAATTTCAGAAGTCGGTGGCAAAAAACGAAAATTGAAAAGCAAAGACACCGACTTCCGAAATTAAAGTAATTTTTTTTTTTTTTTTTTTGTTTTTTCTTTGTAAAAAGTTTTTTCGGCAACACGCTAGGCGCACTCACTGATGCGCGATGAATGTTATCTCGCAACGTCCTTTATACGAAAGAATATAATAATATCTCATGAAACGTTAGAAATCGCTTAGGCTTCTCGAAAAAGTTCCAAATCGGTAAATCACCGCGAGGAGGCATTTTCTAACCTAATTAATTAATAGTTAAGCAATCCAATAGTTCTACCTAATTAATTATCTAAAACTTATTTACAAATCGCATTATTCACACTGACACTTTGACTCTCAGTAAGTAACACAATTCCTACCTATTTACAGTTCTTAAAAACGAACACACAATATTTTATTTATTGTAATTATTGTGTCTTTGTTTTGAAGTATTATTATATTTACAGTACTGCACTACAACTTAAACTTCCAAAACAACAAAATAACAATTTAGAAAAGACTAATTCGCGAGCCGAGAGTCGGCACTGACTGTTTACAAACAACGCGAATACGTAATATTACGTAATAATAAAGTCCATGAGATGATGAGCCGACGCGGGCCGACTGCCGCCCAAGTTCGCCCGACGCGCTGCGTAAGAGTTGTAAAGACTGTAACTGTAACATAATAATGGAAACATACCAAACTATTTTTTACTAAAACAAGCCCTGTCGTGGGTAAAAGAGATGACACAGTTTATTTGAATTTTTTTATTCCTTCGATCTACAAACTTAACAATTGTCCCTAATACCTTCTCTAAATAAATGTTAAACTAATTAATTTACTAAGACAACAATGACCCTTGTCAGTTAGGTACAAACAACTTAAAAGCTATGTTAATGTGTTATAGTACCAGAACTAGGTACCTATTAAATGGGGTGGGATTGCTAAGATGATGTTTCTAAAGTCTCGTGTGCTAGGGCGCACTTCGTGGCGGAGGGCGAGGTGACGTTCCGCGCGCTGCTGTTCGTGCCGCGCGTGCAGCCGGCCGACTCCTTCAACCGCTACGGCACCAAGACCGACCACATCAAGCTCTACGTGCGCCGCGTCTTCATCACTGACGAGTTCAACGACCTCATGCCCAACTACCTCGCCTTCATACAGGTACGAGCGCGAGTCGCGTGTGCAGGGTGTGTGTGTGTGTGCAGGGCGTCGTGGGCGACTCTAGCGCTGAGTGTGTGTGTGTGTGCAGGGCATCGTGGACAGCGACGACCTGCCGCTCAACGTGAGCCGCGAGACGCTGCAGCAGCACAAGCTCATCAAGATCATCAAGAAGAAGCTCGTGCGCAAGGTGCTAGACATGCTCAAGAAGATCCCCGACGCCGAGTACGACGGCTTCTGGAAGGAGTACTCCACCAAGTATGTTCACGTTACGGCCGACGTGTGCCCCCTGTTAACGATGTGTTTGGTGTGTAACTGTGTGTTGTCGCAGCATGAAGCTGGGCGTGATCGAGGACCCCAGCAACCGCTCGCGCCTGGCCAAGCTGCTGCGCTTCCACTCGTCGCGCGGCGAGTCCATGACGTTCCTGGCCGACTACGTGGCGCGCATGAAGCCCAACCAGAACCATATCTACTACATCGCCGGCTCCAGCCGCGCCGAGGTATCCGCATTATGATTATTTAATAAATAGTGTCTGACCGTGTGACCGCTTAGGTATTAGTTCTTTTAGACTACACAATGGATTTAGATACGGTTTTCACCATCATTTAGAGAATTTCTGCCGGGAGGTTTATGTGTATATGCCGCGTACACACCAGCGGTTAGCCGCAGGGGCGGCTAGCCGCCTTTTTAACCAACTTCAAAAAAGTAGGAGGTTAAAGTAATTTTTCACTTTTTTTGTGTTTTTTTTGGAAGTCTGTTGTATTTTTTTTTTTGTAAAAAGTTTTTATTATTTTACTATACAACCGCTTATGATTTTACGCACTTAACTACCACACAAAAACAACTGCGGCGGATGAACGTAGGGCCGCGACCCGCTTCGTCGTCCGGTTTATGGGTGGTTTAGCTTGCGGCGAGCCGCCGCGGTAAGTGTGCAAGTTCGCGTTCGTGAGTTACGCAGCGATGAACATCGACACAGATATTTTTTTTGTTTAAATTCAACTGAGCTATTTGGAATTGTGAAGGAGCAGCATATAAGAATAGACATTTAAAACGGAGACAGTAGATAACAAGCTACCTCGAGGGTTTCCATTTTGTTTATGGACCGGCTTCGAGCGGTCCAACCGCTTGACGCGTCCGGCAGCTGGCTACTCAAACGAACCGCCTAGGCGACTAGCCGCTCAAACGAACCGCCTAGGCGACTAGCCGCTCAAACGAACCGCCTAGGCGACTAGCCGCTCAAACGAACCGCCTAGGTGGCTGGCCGCTCAAACAAACCGCCTAGGCGACTAGCCGCTCAAACGAACCGCCTAGGTGGCTGGCCGCTCAAACGAACCGCCTAGGTGGCTGGCCGCTCAAACGAACCGCCTAGGTGGCTGGCCGCTCAAATGAACCGCCTAGGTGGCTGGGCACTCAAACGAACCGCCAAGGCAGCTGGCCGCAAACTAAACCACCCACGAACCGGACGACGAAGCCGGCCGCGGTGTACGCAGTAGCGGTTCACCGCGGAGACGGCTAACCGCGTGACTAGCCGCTTTTTCATTTTTTTGCGATTGCATTATTATGCAGCCGCTTATGGTTGTACGCACTTAACCGCCATCAAACGCGGCGGTTGAATGGGTGATCAACCGCTAGTGCGTAAGGCCTCTAATTGTTTAAACATGTCGCCACATCAGTAAATTTGTACCCACTACTGGGTAAAGGCCTCCAATTTTTCCCTCCCAATATCTCAGTTTTGTGCAATTTCTGACCCCGCAAACACGATTAGATCGTCATACCACCTTCGCCGCGGTCAATCTCAACGTCAAACATAGTGATGCGCAAGTCAGTTTTGCAACAATAATATCGATAACGATAAAATCGACATCTACAATCCTAATTGAACAATAAATTATTTAAATTTGAATTTCACTTAAGAGAATTTATTGTTCTATCCGACAGGGATTGACATTGCTATTACTTATTTTTACCCGAATCTGCTGTGAAATGCCTTAAACAAACAACGTTATGTTTATTTAGAAACTAATTTTCCCTGTGAACTGCATTAATCCACTTTTCTTTCAGTTACGGAACATTTTGAAATCTAAAATGTAAACATTAAGTACTTAATGTTACTTTTTTACCATTAGGAAACATCGTAATTTTTATCGACTTGAGACTTTATTTTGAAGTTGTCACAACACTACAGTATAAGTGCAGATAGAAAGGGACAGACTTATTGCAAACCCTAGTGAGAGAAAGGGACTTTTCAAAAAGACATCAACGCGGTGTACATTTTTGTGCCATTTTACGTAAACAACCAGTTTAGCTTGAGCCCTGCAATTATTCTTATAAAATATTTATTTTATTTACCGATGAAAAATAATGCAATCTTTTTATAGCTGGATGTTCTAGAGGATTTCCCACACCATTTTAATTGAACAGGAACTCATGATTGTTTTTATTTATGCAGAAATGTTTTAAAAGGTATCAACATACCCGCATGTGCAGAGATCCAATAACTGGTCAAAACTAAAATGGCCACTCGTATTTCCATCTAGTATCAGTGCTATACAACATATGTGTCGTGAGCCTGAGTCGCCCGCATGAGCAGTCAAGAGGCTATATAGTCATTGTTCGTCCTCGTACACCCCTATACTGGGAGCTTTCATCAAAATCATTTTGTATATGTATATAGTAGGTACATACAAATATTGTTCACTAGCTTCTTCCGCCCGCGGCTTCGCCCGCGTGGTATGTCGATAAAAAGTAGCCTATGTCCTTTCTCAGGCTCTAGACTATCTGTGTACCAAATTTCATTTAAATCGGTTTAGTAGTTTTAGCGTGAAAGCGCGACAGACAGAAAGAGTTACTTTCGCATTTATAATAAATTAGTAAGGATTCATAACGGTGCTTTTCTTCTTGCACGTACAAAACTACAAACTTCACCGAAAAGTAGTCTTTAGTAAAATATTGAATACCTTATTGGTTCAAATTAGGTAGATCACTCGCATCAAAAGTTCGGTTGTTACTGTCGTCAATCGTTTTGTTTTGTAGGGGTAACAACAGTAACAGAGTTGTTCTTTGTGTGCAGGTTGAGAAGTCTCCGTTCGCGGAGCGTCTAGTGCGTCGCGGTTACGAAGTGCTGTACCTCACGGAGGCCGTGGATGAGTACTGCCTGTCCTCGCTGCCCGAGTACGACGGCAAGAAATTCCAGAACATCGCCAAGGAGATCTTCGATTTGGAAGAGAGTGAGTACGCTCTTCCGCGCTCTTCATATATTGTTAGCGAGTAACAAGTCTGACGGCACCACGTGTTCCGCAGATGATCAGCAGAAGGAGCGCCTGGAAGCGTACAGGAAGCAGTTCGAGCCGCTGACGACGTGGCTCGGCAACAAGCTGGGCGCGTGGGTGACGCGCTGCGTCGTGTCGCGGCGCCTCGACCGCTCGCCCGCCGCACTCGCCGCCACCGCCTTCGGCTGGACCGGCAACATGGAGCGTCTGGCGCTGTCCAACGCGCACCAGAAGGTACGTGTCGCGCCCGGCGCGCCCTCGCCCTCCCTCGCCCTCGCCCTCGCCCTCGCCCGCCCTCGCCCGCCCTCGCCCGCCCTCGCCCGCTCACGCTCCGCTCTGTGCAGGCCGACGACGCGCAGCGCAAGCACCACCTGACGCAGAAGAAGATGCTGGAGATCAACCCGCGCCACCCGCTCATCGTGGAGCTGCTGCGGCGCGTGCGCGACGCGCCCGACGCGCCCGACACGGCGCGCGCGGCCCACACGCTGTACCGCACGGCCGCCATCCGCTCGGGCTACCTGCTGCAGGAGGGGCAGGCCACGGACTTCGCCGAGGCCGTGGAGGACATGCTGCAGCAGTCGCTGGGCGTGCCGCCCGGCGCCGCGCCCGCGGACGACGACGAGCTGGAGGCCGACGAGCTGCAGGCCGACGCCGACGAGCTGGAGGCCGACGCCGAGGAGCCGGCGGCCGAGCACGAGGAGCTGTAGACGAGCACGTTCTCTACTGTGTGACTCTCGAGTGAATGTTGTGTGTGAGAATGATGACTACTTTTTATACTTGCTGGCTTGTTATGTGTGAGATTATGAATTGATAGTTTAATGTAAATAAATTATATATTTATTAGGTGTTACCTTTTATTGCATCCGTAATCTCGACTCTTATTGATCAGAAGCAATCAATAAATCTGCCTAGCCTTTTCCCGACTATGTTATAAATCACACAAATTAACATAGTCCGGGAGCTCCCATTGTCCATTTCAGTCAAGATCAAAAGAAAACCAAAGCTGTTTGAGGTAGTGTGCTACTTTCTTCTTAGTTTTCAAAGTTTTCTGCATACCTGTGCCGGGGCCCATTTAGTTTGCGGCCCGGGACCCCCGACAGGCTTTAGGCTTAGTCCGCCACTGCCTTAATCTCGACCTATAAAATATGACTGTTTTAAAATTTGTTTTGTCTTCTTGCTTAACCAGAGACCCTGGCGAAAATATACCTCGCCCACATTAAATTTTGATCTTGCGCCGCCAGTCTAGCGATGGGCGTTGAATCAACCGTTGATCTCCCGTCAACGTATTAACGTTAACCGTTTATGAATCAACTAGTTGAATTCGTCAACGACGTTTATGAATTTGACTTTTATTATTCTTCAACTAAATTCGAGAACGCAAACGCAACGAACTTACCAAATTAAAAAACTTCCGTTGAAAATGAAATTATAATTAGTCATAGAATTTGAACTCTAAGTAACGCATATTATCTCACTTTGAGCAAATGCATCCTCATACGTAGTGCTGACGATAAAATGAAAATACTTCTTTACCTTTCCATTGTATTTTTTTTTATGTGTAACATTTTTCCTGCAATCTACTGCTAGCAATGATGATGATGATGATGAAGATGATGAATATTGTTTATATACGTCAGCCAAAATGTCTGATGTTACACATCTTATGCGAGTACTGTACGGCTCACTCGTTTAATTCCATATACATACTCACTAACTACAATTATACCCATAATACTTTCATCTTTCCACATTTCATTATTATTACCATATCACTTTTTCTACATTCTTACGTTGCTATCTGCGTATTGTCACTATAGCCAACAGTGAGGAGCATTCTTAAGGCGCTAAGTCCCGTTTAGTACCGTAAAACGGTCACTCTAAAAATCCTACTCCTCATTAACGGCTTGGTTAAACGATCTGAAAAAAATATGTTTGCCATAGATTCATGTACAACATTTTTGTTAAAGGGTTTTTGCATATGGCTAATAGTTCTGCCTTAAAAAAATATTTACCAAAACGCTATTTTTGGCTAATATTCGCTACTACTTCTCAACGGCTTTGAATTTTGGAAATATTTTTTCACTGAAAAATTGATGGTTACAAAGACTACAAAATTGTTACAGCATTTTTAAATCAATCAATATTTGCAAAGATAATGACCCCATTTAGAGATAGAGGTTCAGAGGTGCTCTGCGCGGGGCGCGGGCGGCACTCGCGCGTTAGCATTGAGACGGGATGGCTGTGTCGCTCGCTGCTCCGCCCCGGCTATGGACCGATACGCGCGTTTGCGTGTATTAGTGCAAATATTTGCGTTCGAATTGTATCAATGTGCGTTTATAGACTAGCTCGCTGCAGAGAGCCCAATTCAATTGCGCGCGTAGGCGCTTTATTGTTGTTTTTTTTTTAAATGTGTAATTACGTATAATACTCTTTTTATTTACATTGACAAAATTTACATACAAATTAACAATTTACAATACAGGAAAAGTTTTTGACCAGTGCGCAAATTTTTTTTGGTGGTTCAATATCAGTAATAGAACACATTTCCATTATTTATTCAATATTTTTTTTTGTTTTTTTATCCTACTTAAAATCAGTAAAAAATATGGACACAAACTATTCGTAATAATATCAATGGGCGCGTGCGGCGGCCGGCGCACAGGCGGCGGTGTTGCACGGGGGTGCAACCACCTCCCGGGCGGCGCCGGGCGCTGTGGCCGACAGTTCGCTCATCGCACGCGCTGTTGTGTGACGTCGCGTCTAATCGCTTTCCCGCGCAAGCGCCGCGCCGCACGTGTCGTGCTTGTACCTACCGTTCACGATGTCGGACTTCAGTTACCGCGAGTTTTACAAGATGGTGCGAGTGTATGTACTGAGTGGTGAAAGTTTGCGAGCAGCTCGCAGAATGTATGCGACGGAGAGCATACCTCGAATGCGAGCCCATGGAATCCTTAACCCCGCGGTCCCTAATGAAAGGACCATTTTAGCGGCCACTCAAAGGCTGCTTGATCGCGGACAGTTCAGAACCCCGAATCATGCACGAGGGTCTGGCAGACCCCGACTGGCGATCGAAATCGAAGAAAGCATTTTTGATTTCTTTGAGCGAGATCCAAGGGCCAGTAACCCACGTAAATACCTACGCCGGCGAATCGAGCGAGCGCACAGCTGATAGGTAGGTACTTTCGCGCGTTCCGCTTCGCCGCGCGCCTCCGGCGCCGGTTAGCCATACAACCACTTTTAAAATAAACATCTTTCGTTAACGATTTTTTTATTTTTTTGTATGAAGACGCATCAAAATAAAAAAATTATGTTTAATAAAACTGGTTTAAGGTTAATATGTCAAAACTTCCGCAGTGGATAAAAACTTTTCCTGTATAAGCAAACCAAAAAAAAAAAAATGTAAATATAAAATATAACATAACATCACGCCTGTGTTTCCCGAAGAGTTAGGCAGAGGTGTACTTTTAGTTAGTACACTCACATTTTGCCAGTTATGTCCCATGTAATAGGGGCGAGCCTATTGCCATCAACTAGGCACAAATCCGGACTCTGGGCTGCTACTGAGCAATTTCAGATTTAATAATAAAACTTTTTTAAAAAAATTGACCGACTTCAAAAAAAACAAAACAGAAAAGGACTACTGTACTAAAAACCAAAAGACAAAAAGTACTTCTTTAATAATAAGAGAAAAATAAAAAAATTAAAAAATAACTTTAATTTCGGAAGTCGGTGTCTTTGCTTTTAATTTTAGTTTTTGGCCACCGACTTCCGAAATTAAAGTTATTTTTTAATTTTTTTATTTTTCTCTTATTATTAAAGAAGTACTTTTTGTCTTTTGGTTTTTAGTACAGTAGTCCTTTT
The DNA here is from genome assembly GCA_949152455.1 of Lithophane leautieri. Classification (NCBI taxonomy): domain Eukaryota; kingdom Metazoa; phylum Arthropoda; class Insecta; order Lepidoptera; family Noctuidae; genus Lithophane; species Lithophane leautieri. The sequence goes on along the minus strand of OX424463.1, from coordinate 89,254 downwards.
CTGTTTTGTTTTTTTTGAAGTCGGTCAATTTTTTTTAAAAAGTTTTATTATTTTTCCATTTTTTGTGTAATTTGATTTTTGTAATCATGGGTAGACCAACTAAAGGAGCCACCCGCATGAAGAAAAACAGAATTAAAGAGACTAATACTGCTGAAAAAGAACGCCTATCTAAGAATCGCAAACGGAGTGCTATGTCCGGTTCCCAAGAATCACCGTTAGCTTGTCATGCTAGGTTATCTCAGATGAGAAATTACATGCATTCTCATTTGTCACAGGAGTCGCCAAATGATAAATGATAAGATCTGCCGACTCAATCTTATTCAAAAACGATTAAGTGGCGAGTCGTCTGAACAGCGCAAGTATCGTTTAGATGTTATACGAAACCGGCTGGCTAATGAGACTCCCGTGCCTTCTCAAGAATATAAGGGTGAACACTATACATTTGCTTACACTGTATAGTTCCCCTCATCATCATATTATAAGGTGACCATAATCAGATCTGTAATGTCACTTACAACCTATATGGTTGCAAAGTTCTTATCAATATAAATGAATTAAGTCCAAACACAAGGTAATTACTGTGAACCGTTGAGGAGTTCCGTTAATCGTCCTTCGTCTTCATCATCAGACCCTTAACGACAGTCACAACCCAACCAAGTGTAAGGTTCTTATCAATACAAATTAATCAAGCCCAAACACAAGATATCTGCTGTAAACCACTGAGGAGTTCCCTCGACTGTCTTTCGTCTTCATCATCAGACCCCTAACGACAGTCAGAACCCATCAAAGTGTAAAGTTTTTATCAATACAAATTAATCAAGCCCAAACACGAGGTATCTGCTGTAAACCATTGAGGAGTTCCCTTGACTGTCTTTCGGCTCCATCATCAGATCGACTCCAGGCCTTCATAAAATTGTAGTGCTGTAAAATACTTAATGAATAAATTAAGGAATGCACTAGTTGCCCTTACGATTTTTGAAAGTTCCCCTCGATTTCTCTAGGATCCCATCATCAGATCCTGACTTGGTGACAATGGGACCACCTCAGAAGTATAAGCTTTTGAACAAAAAAATAATTTTTTAAATCGGTTCACAAAAGGCGGAGTAATCGGTGAAAATACATAAAAAAAAAAAAAAAAAAAAAACAATCATCCCGAACATAGTACCTCCTCCTTTTTTGAAGTCGGTAAAAACCGGCCAAATGCGTGTCGGACCACACAAAATGGTGTCACCCTCTCTGGCAGGGCCACCAACAGGGATTTTAATTTTGATAACACAAAAATTTTGTCGTTAATTTGTCCAAATTTGTCACCAAATATCAGAATTTGTCGTTCACTGGTTCAAAAGATATAAGGGTTTATAAGTGGCCCTGCTGGAGAGAGTCTCCCCAGCAGAGCCAAATTTATATCTCAAAAACTAGGGCACCTAGCGAAGATCTGTTTTCTCCTATATTTAGTCGCCAATTTGTCCAAATTTGTCACCAAGTTACAGATTTTGTCGAGTCTTAGTTTAGAAGATATAATGAGTTCAATTACTAAGGTATAGTCCAAGAGCTAGATCGAAGAATTCACGAAAAATTGTGCCAAGAAAATGTATTTATATTAATATGTATAATATACTTCTAGTTTTATCGGTCTAAAGTCCTTAGAAATGTCCGAGAGAGATAAATTCTCAAGTAAATACATGTTTTTATGTTTTAAATTACTAGATTAGAGTGGCATAAACTTCTTTGAAAACATTAAACCTTGCTCTTGGTCTATTTGGTGTCAAGATGTACAGTCGCATGCAACTGCTTTACCAGTTTAAAATGTTAAGATCTAATTTACGTTAGAATAAAAAAAAAACGTACCCTTAGTTAAATGTTTAAAATAGGTAGGTACTTAAACATTAAAAACATATTATCGTCAATAGTAATCAAATTTTATTTTATAAAAATGAATTTCCAAAAATTCGTTTGACGTGTGTTGTTTATGTATGTATTTTGAGGTGATTGATTATTGTATTTAGAGAACTTTTGCATGGGATTGTGTATCTAGTTTTTTATTAGTGATCTATGCGCGAAGTAGTTGCTCTTGCATTATCTAGGTCTATCTATATCTGTGATACCTACCTACTAAATGGTTCGTCCTGTTGCCTATTCAGGCTCATTCGAGCATATTATATCCTCGTGAGGCATATACAACATGTAACTCGAATAATGCACACCCTGTCTGATACACCCCAATTAGAAAAAAACTGGCCAAGTACAAGACGAACTTGTAGGTACCTACATGAAGGGTTCCATACCATCGACCAAACTTAACATTTTAATTGAAAAACATGTTTACCTGCAAATTACAACATACATTTAACTGCAAATTTAAGTTTGTACGCATAATATTGAGAGATTTTCCATGTTATTTTAGCACCATAGACTTCTTATAGGTTTTCCTGTAATCTATAATCTATTATGTGTTGCTAATTTCTGTATTTGTTTCTGCTTGCTCCCCAAAAGTGACCCCCATATTCAATAGTACATTGTGATTGTGCTCTATTGGATATTACAGTCGAGGCGGTATTATTCACGCGAGCCACAGGCGAGCGCGATAAGGTAGCCGAGAGTGTAATAATCAATGCACACGCGTTTCATACGACGTTTTTCAACACACTTGCGAGGAAAAAAACAGACTTCTTGTAAGAACTTATGCTACAAAAACGTAACTGTAGAGATGATAGATTTATAAAGTTTAACTGACCTTTGTTGCTAGGTACTGACTATCCGGAGTTTCTTTTAAAAACTTCTATATCGGTTGGTGACAATACTTTAAATTTTGTAATTTTGTTATTAATTAACCACACAACGAAAACGATAATAAATATTTATGGAAAATGGCGGCTAGTTTTGGTTTTTTCCGCTAGCGATGAGCGCGCGGTGTAAATAAAGGCACTGGTAATACCCCTGAACAGCCTATCCTACTAATATGTATTATAAATGTGTGTTTCGTGTGTTTGGATGTTTGTTACTCAATCACGCAAAAACGGCTAAATGGATTTGGATGAAATTTGGCAAATAGATAGTTTATAACCTGGATTAACACATAGGATACTTTTTATCCCGATATTCCTACGGGATCGAGACTTACGCGGGGGAAACCGCGGGGCACAGCTAGTATAAAAATATAATAATGTTAATAATACATAATATGCAAATGGGGTTAAGGTAGTGAACAATATAGACTGAAATTGCCACAGACGATATAAACCTTTATTTAATAGTACAGAATGACAGATTCATTCCGCGCGAACGCTGTGGCACACGGATAGGCCAGCGTTCTAAGTAGCTCGTCTGTCTGTACGAAAAGCGCATAGTCTATCTCTTTCTTACTTACCGTAAATGAAACGGAGCGCAGCGATCTATCTGCCACCGACTTGTGTGTGGTGGTAAGTGCACACATTACCTACATATATTTAGATAAATAATTACCTACATATATTTATAGTAGATTTGTTTATAGGTATATATAATTAATACAGCTTTCCTTTGGTGGGTTGAAATTATAGAATAAGTTTATATTTATTTAATTCGAAACAAACATTCCTCCATAAGACGTCATAGATACTGTCTAGAAACTACATAAAGTATTTTGTATTTGCTTGTACCACTGTATGCGGAAATTTAATTTTTTAATATCTTTTTAATTACACACCGACAAAATCTGTAACTTGGTGACAAATTGGCGACTAAATATGGGAGAAAGCACGTCTTCGCTAGGTGCCCTAGTTTTTGAGATATAAATTTGGCCCTGCTGGGGAGACTCTCTCCAGCAGGGCCACCTATAAACCCTTATATCTTTTGAACCAGTGAACGACAAATTCTGATATTTGGTGACAAATTTGGACAAATTGGCGACTAAATATAGGAGAAAACAGATCTTCACTCGGTGCCCTAGTTTTTGAGATATAAGTTTGGCTCTGCTGGGGAGACTCTCTCCAGCAGGGCCACCTATAAACCCTTATATCTTTTGAACCAGTGAACGACAAATTCTGATATTTGGTGACAAATTTGGACAAATTGGCGACTAAATATAGGAGAAAACAGATCTTCACTCGGTGCCCTAGTTTTTGAGATATAAGTTTGGCTCTGCTGGGGAGACTCTCTCCAGCAGGGCCACCTATAAACCCTTATATCTTTTGAACCAGTGAACGACAAATTCTGATATTTGGTGACAAATTTGGACAAATTAACGACTAAATTTATGTGTTATCAAAATTAAAATCCCTGTTGGTGGCCCTGCCAGAGAGGGTGACACCACAAAATGAAGGGTTCCGTAGTTGGGATGAATTTATGCCAAGAACAAACTCAACATTGTAGTTGAAAAACATTTTTTGCAACTGCAAATTTAAGTTGGTCGATTATTACTCGTTAACTTGTAGAGCCTACTTAGTTGTGATAGTTTTCCTTTTAATTTCTTTATATACCTACCTATAACTACTACTGCTGTGAATTTTTTCACATATCCAAAACCAACCATTTAGCTGGCAGGGGGGGGGGGGGAGACACTTGACTCTAACAAAAATCAACACTTCAAAGTTTAATATTTCTCAAACAGATCCATGAATCCAAAAATGGTTTTTACACACTCACAATATTATTGAACGATCTTTCCAACGACACTCCACACCATGGGAAGACAAGAAAAAAAACCATACAAACTTTACGTGTAGGTGTACCCTAGTTTTTTTTTTTTCATGATTGGTTGTACCACTCAGCTTGATTAATATGTTCACCCGTGCTAATTACAGCTTTCTAGTACTAAAAGTCTATGATCTAAGTCGCGGACAGACAGACGGACAGTGTGAAACTATAGGTAAGGGTTCCTTGTTGACTACGGAACCCTAAAAACGCAATAACACTTTGCCCGACCCATGAATCGAACCCGGGACCTCATGCTCAGCAATAGCGCTTGCCACCGGTAGACAAACGGGGCAGTCGTTGACATAAAATATTGTGTAAATCTATAATAATAAATTATGTATAACTATCCACGTCACCACATACAAATGCAATTCAGTAAAAACCAATACGAAGATACGAAATACGAAGTCGCGAACACACATTCATAAATCAGAACGTACTGCACAATCAATTATAAACCTTATCTCATCAAGTAAAGCGTGCATGTACCATGCACTGTAGCATAGGTACAACTTACTCACACGAAATCACTGGCTTGTCGCAAGCTACCCTACAACGGCTGTATTACGCGCGCGATGCAACCGCTGCAAAGTATCGTTTTGTGATATTTACATTGCTTGTCCAGTCACTTAGCGACACACTTAGGTAGTGGTTATGAAGCAATGTATTCATTACAAAAATAGTACAGTCGCTATGATATATGAAAACAAAAATAATGTAGTAAAGGCAAGAAATATTTTCCGATTTGTTGTTTATCATGATTTTCACGACAAATATAATAAAATACCCACTTGTGCTGATAATTATGATAAGCAAGTGGTTCCTTAATTTATAAACTTTTTCGTACTAATACATAATTTGTAAACTTCGCGGTCTGAGCTGACCCTTATATTTGAATGCTTACGACCTTCTATTTTCAAGAGACACATCATCATTGTCATCAACAAATGGTTCTAGTTCATAATTTCAACGTAATATTTTTTTGAGTCAAGATTACCTAGCGGGCAGCTACATGTGGACGTGTATCAGTGAGCCGTGAGTTCAAATCTCACTCAGTACCTACTAAAACTTTTTGTAAGTTTTTACTTGATTGGAAGTAATGGGACGGAAGTATAATGCATTCATTGTGACGTTACATTTAAAAAAAAACATGCATAGTCTAAATCATATTATTCAAACTCAAAGCATTTATTTCAATTAAACCATTTACAGGCACTTTTGAACTGTCAAAGAGTCGGTCAGTTAGTCAAAAAGTTGAAGCTAGTTGCCCATTCAAATTCGTTGATCTCTATGGAGAAGAACGGGCAAGAAACTCCAAGGACACACTTTTAAAAATGTATATAGATTTTACAAAATCCTGGGTACAGGTTTATTGGTTGTTTATTGGTTTTCAATACAGTCTGCTGAATACTGATACCTATAAATAGTTAAATAATAATACAATTACTAATATTTAACTTCATAAAAATAGATTATAACAAGTTTTTGCTTATGAAAAAAATGTTTTATTTCAATGAAAGTAAATCAGCATTACGATATGGATTCGAACCCAGACCTCATTGATCGCTAATCCATTGCTTTGCTCATACAGGTACTACCACATGATAAAGTTCGCGAATTTTAGCAATGGAATGGTAATAACAGGTTGCCACTATAACGCGTAGTCCAAACAACAGAATACTGTTATACATATTTTGCGTAGTATGAAAGTTCATAATTATGTGTGTGTTCTCTGTGGAATGTTGAGACATCACTCATACACGCAAACGCACTGGCTGTATCGTGCTCGAGTTCATACGTTACGTACGTTACATTTAAAAAAGAACATGCATAAAGTCTAAATCATATTATTATTAGTTTTCAATAAAGTCTGCTGAATACTGATACCTATAAATAGTTAAATAATAATACAATAACTAATAATAAAGTTAAGTAAGACGTAACGCTAAGACCCTCCACAATCGCGAGATATGCAGTCTCAGGGAATATTTCCTAGAAGCCGACGTGGGAATGCATCGAGATGTGGTCGCAGTGGACAAGGGCCTCACCCCGCTCTCCTTGGCGAAAGAGAACTGGCGCAAGCCTGTAGTGCTTGACACTAACGATCGCAAGGAGGTATGGCAGAGTAAGGAGCTTCACGGACGCTTTTTCCGGGCCCTGCATGGACCCGATGTAGATTTACTAGCGTCCGTAGCCTGGCTACGTTTCGGTGACCTCTTTGGGGAAACCGAAGGTTTTGTCTGTGCAATTATGGACGAAGTTATCATGACGAACAATTACCGGAGGTTTATTGTGAAGGACGGCACGGTTGACATCTGTCGGGCATGCCACCGACCGGGAGAATCAATCCGTCACATTATCTCCGGGTGTTCTCATCTAGCTAACGGAGAGTACTTACATAGACACAACCTTGTAGCCAGGATTATCCATCAGCAACTTGCTCTGAAATACAGCCTTGTGGATTCGGAAGTGCCGTACTACAGGTACGTGCCCGACCCAGTCCTCGATAATGGAAATATCACATTGTACTGGGACCGATCCATCATCACTGACAGGACTATTGTTGCCAATAAGCCTGATATAGTGGTGGTGGACCGAACAGAGCGGCGCACAATGATCATTGACATAACGGTCCCGCATGACGGGAACCTCGTGAAGGCAGAGAAAGATAAACAAATCAAGTATCTTGACTTAGCTCACGAGGTTGTCGACATGTGGGATGTGGACTCTGCGATCATTGTGCCGATAGTCGTATCAGCCAATGGCTTAATTGCCAAGAGCCTCGATCAACACCTAAGGAGGCTCTCGTTGGGCAGCTGGGTTAAGGGCTTGATTCAGAAAGCGGTACTCCTGGACACGGCTCGCATTGTTAGGAGGTTCCTTTCTCTGGAGCCCTGACCGCCGGTAGCTTGGACCCTGTTCCCGATACCGGTGGGCTACTATTTCTTATATTTTTAAATGTTTTTATATATTTCTTTATTTTAATATTTAAAAATATAATTTATATGTAAGAAAAATGAAATAAAAAAAAAAAGTTAAGTACTTCATAAAAAATAAATAATAAGAATTAATAGATTATAAATAAACATAAATACCTAACAAGTTTTTGCTAAAAATACTAACAAATAAAATATTATGATTTCAAAGAAATTAAAAACCAGGATGCGAACCTAGATCTCATTGATTCCGAATCCATTGCTTACTCCATACAGCTACTTGCACATGTTAGTCGAAATTGAATTTTAGCAATCCAATGGTAAGAACAGGTCGAGACTATGTAGCGAATTCTAAATTTAACAGAAATAAATGTAATGTAGGTACTGAAGTTTTGAGCGGTTGCTGTAAGAACATGCAGGTAGGTATATAGGTACGTATGTAGGTAAGTATGTAGGTAGGTATGTAGTTAGGTATGCAGGTAGATATGTAGGTAGGTATGTAGGTAGGAAATATTTTAAGGGGTCATTGACACACGGCTACACATCAAGCTACACATTTCCAGTATAAGCTGACCTTGCGTTGTATGGAAATTCTATACAATGCGAGATCAGCATAAACTGAAATTGTATAGCTTGATGTGCAGCCGTGTGTAGGTACTCATCATTATGAACAACTTTCACTCCTTAAGGAACCAACCCTGAAATCGCGAAAGAAAAATCATCTGTTCCCTAGATTTTGACGAGCTATGCGAACATAAAATAGGGGATAGCAGATTTTTTTTCGTGATTTCAGGCTTGGTCCCGTAGTGAAAGTTGTTCATAATGATGAGTACAATGACCCCTTAAAATATTTCGTGTATGAAAAGATACACCAATATTTTCTTCCAAACACATGCTAAAAAATAATGTCCAGTAAAAACTTAAAATATTCGTAACTTATGTATCTATCTATACTAATATCAGCCTTACATCTCCTCTCCGCCATTTCTTTCTGGAATCGTAGGTAAAATTGGCGTCCTATGCGCGCAAGTCTGCGCCCCTGCATTTTCTTTGATCGTCGTTTTAGTTCAGCGCGCCACCGCGCGCGTTTTACGTATTCGGGGAGTAGGGGTTTAGCTCCGCCCAAATGCGGAAGGTCAAGTGAGGAAACTATGGCTCTTAAAGAATTAAAATTGGCGCCCTTCGGAACTGTTCGACTCTATTCGGCTTCACTCAGCACGGCCATTAGTGCTGTGCACTCCCTGAGGTATGCGCGGCGAGGTGGGAGGCGAAGAAAAAAGTGCATGAGTTCACATGAGATCGATACATGTCGGACAGATCTTACGATATCAGTTTGCATTTCTAAGGCTTGCGGCGGGACGATGGTCGGAGGCTATCTATCTGTAATATATTATACTTACTTAGTTGATTAAAATGTAACCCAAATATACTCATATTTTATTAAAAATATGCAGGTGATAAATAAGAACTAAACTCATAATTCAAAGCAGGACTTGTTTTATTGAAAAAAAATTATATTTACAAACAATTATATATTCTAACGAAAGTTTTTCTGACATAGATTCTGTTTCAACTTCATCTTCGATTTCGTCATCATCTTCATCTTCCAATTCGCCACCGGAACTTGAATCAGAGTCCTGCAAATTTATTATGAATGAATCGATAACATTATCGAGCCTACTATCGCGACTCCAGTAATCATTTTCATTTTTCTGGACATGATCGTCCCATCTCTGCCATTTTTCCGCCGTGAATTCGGAAAACTATTTATCCAATAAGATTATCTTTTCGTCTAGAGAACAATTAATATAGTTTTGGGCTATGTTGTTTTTAATATCAGCCCACTCCAACTCAATTGGATTTAAATCTGGATGGTACGGAGGTAGTGGTAGGTGTGTCCACTGTTTACTATGGGGACGGGCTGCAGACATCGAGTCTATCTTTATTCTGCAGAAAAGAGCGATCAGAGCCATTTATAATCTCCGCAGGCGCGATTCTTAAGGATATAAACATCATGACGGTAAGCTCGTGGCTAAGTAATAACAGCCGCATGGGTCCATTCATCAGGTTAAGCTACGCTTGCCGGGGTTGGTCCGTGGATGGGTGACCATCTTTACATATCGAGACTCCTCCGTGCCTCGGAAAGCACGTTAAAGCGTTGGTCCCGGCTATCATTTGTGGATCTTTGACAGTCGTTACGGGTCGTCAGAAGCCCGAAACTGTGACAACCAGTCTTGCCAAGGGGTATCGTATTACCCAGTTACTGGGTTGTGGAGGTCAGATAGGCAGTCGCTCCATGTAAAATACTGGTATTCAGCTGCATCCGGTTGGACTGGAAGCCGACCCCAACATGGTTGGGAAAAGGCTAGGCAGATGATGACGGTACCTTGTCAATATATCTATGAAAACATCATGCACGTAAGAAAAAAATCACATCTTTTTAGTAAAAGAGGTGATAGACATAATTATAGTACTAGAAATAGGGACCTACTAGTTCAACCAAGTTTCAGACTGGCTAAAGTAGACTCATCTTTCATGGGGTTCTTGTGAATAAGGTGCACTATTGAATGTAGGTGATTAGCGGAAGAAAAAAAGACGTCCTCTCACATTGATCGCTTTATTTGCACTAAACATACCGCCCTCCAAAAACAACAGTTTTTTACTAATTCATAAATGACAGTATTCTAACAGTTTCATATCTTGTTCAAAAAAGCAACAAATTAAATACAACGCAAAACAACTTACTCTAATTGCTCAATGAGCATAGGCAACCACTAACACAATGTAACGGTATCGATTATATTATAATCGATACCGTTACATTGTGGCCTAAAGAAAACATCTGTGCTTAAGGGCCATAGTTGCGTCACTTGACCTTCCGCATCTGGGCGGAGCTAAACCCCTACTCCCCGAATACGTAAAACGCGCGCGGTGGCGCGCTGAACTAAAACGACGATCAAAGAAAATGCAGGGGCGCAGACTTGCGCGCATAGGACGCCAATTTTACTTACGATTCCAGAAAGAAATGGCGGAGAGGAGATGTAAGGCTGATATTAGTATAGATAGATACATAAGTTACGAATATTTTAAGTTTTTACTGGACATTATTTTTTAGCATGTGTTTGGAAGAAAATATTGGTGTATCTTTTCATACACGAAGTATTTTAAGGGGTCATTGTACTCATCATTATGAACAACTTTCACTACGGGACCAAGACTGAAATCACGAAAAAAAATCTGCTGTCCCCTATTTTATGTTCGCATAGCTCGTCAAAATCTAGGGAACAGATGATTTTTCTTTCGCGATTTCAGGGTTGGTTCCTTAAGGAGTGAAAGTTGTTCATAATGATGAGTACACACGGCTGCACATCAAGCTATACAATTCCAGTTTATGCTGATCTCGCATTGTATAGAATTTCTATACAACGCAAGGTCAGCTAATACTGGAAATGTGTAGCTTGATGTGTAGCCGTGTGTCTATGACCCCTTAAAATATTTCCTACCTACATACCTACCTACATATCTACCTACATACCTAACTACATACCTACCTACATACTTACCTACATACGAGTACTTACCTACATACGTATCTATATACCTACCTACATGTACTTACAGCATCCGCTCAAAACTTCAGTACCTACATTACATTTATTTCTGTTGCATTTAGAATTCGCGTCATAGTCTCAACCTGTTCTTACCATTGCATTACTAAAATTCAATTTCGACTAACATGTGCAAGTAGCTGTATGGAGTAAGCAATGGATTCGGAATCAGTGAGGTCTGGGTTCGCATCCTGGTTTTAAATATCTTTGAAATCATAATATTTTATTTGTTTGTATTTTTAGCAAAAACTTGTTAGGTATTTATGTTTATTTATAATCTATTAATTCTTATTATTTATTTTTTATGAAGTTAAGTATTAGTTATTGTATTGTTAGATGGCAACACCGGACACTCCCCTCCAGCGCGGCCACGTGTATAAAACGAAGAAGCCTGCGTGGACTCGTCCATTTTGCCGTTGGTCTTAGACCTATCAACATTGTTCCTCTGCCTATTTTTGTATTCTATTTCTAATATCTTATTCTTATTTTAATTTAATTTACATGTAATTTTGCAGCTTGATATTAAAATTATTTTTTAAATGTTTTAATGTTTTATTTATAAGATCAGAAGTGGGATATGAAGGCCTTATCCGCTTGAAAACCATCTCTGATTCTATAAATTTGAAGTAGTTTTGTCTAACTTGTTCTTATCAGTAATTTTGAGGTTAAGTTGGGCAGAGACACAATGCCTTCTGATAACAAGAGGAAAGGGAAACGTCGTGTACGAACTCCCTCGCCTCCTAAAAATTTAGATGAGATTTTGAAGAGACTTCAAGATCTGGAGGAGCGGACGCGTGGGAACGAGTCGCGACCTTCTTTGGCGAGCCCGGGGTCCTGCCACGCTCTGGCCATGCCGAGCACGCCGCTGCCAGACGTGGAGCCCGCCACAACACCTGTCTGCGCACCCACAGCGTCTATCGCCCCGACGCAAGAGTTTCCTGCTACGCCGTTGCCGACGGAGAGTGACGCCAAATCCATAGCTGAACGCTTTCTGGACGCCATGATGACACTCCCGGTGAGATCAAACCAATATTATGTTTCTGATTTTGATCCGAGTGTTCATGATGTCGACACGTGGTGCGATGAAGTTGATAAAGCTCGATCGCTTAATCGTTGGGAGGATAGTGAATGTCTTGCTCGCATAGGTCGTTGCCTTAAGGGCGAAGCCCGTAACTGGCTTAGTGAGTGGACTAGCACCATGCGTACATGGTCTAATTTCAAATTGGAATTAAAATCGTTGTGCCCACGGTCTGTCGATGTCGCGAACATTCTGTACAATGTTATGTGTACTGAGTCGGACAAGTATTCTACTTATGCTGAATATGCGCGTAAATCTTTATTGAAATTACGTATCGTTAAAGGATTAAGCAGTGAATTACTAACGGCAATTATTATACGCGGTATTACCGACCCACAGGTTCGTGCATCCGCGAGGAATGCTAAATTAACTCAAGAAAGCATAGTGGATTACTTGTCGAGCTTTGTAAAATGTAGTGTGCCTAATTCTAATAAGAAACTCAGCGCTCCTAGTGCTTCAAATCGTAACGGTAATGGCCAGTTCAAACGTAAACCTTTCGATATTTCTAAGGTACGTTGTTTTCAGTGTAACGAAGTAGGCCATAAACGCGAATGTTGTCCCAAACGACCTAAATCAGATTCGCAAAGCAATAATTCTGAAAATAATACGAATAGCTCTTCAACAAAACCTAGTCCAGACAAGTGCGGTTTTTGCAAAAAAATAGGTCATACGGAAAGTCGGTGTTTTGCTAAGGAACGTGTTAGAAATAACAATTCCGTCAATTTTTGTCGCGAAAATGAGGGTGAACGTAAAAACTCCGATGTCATCGCTGCTGTTATATCGAATATACCTGTCGATGTACTTATTGACAGCGGTTCAGGCGTTTCTTTAATAATTTCGGACTTAATTAAGCACTTTTCATGTCGAATAAAACCGGCTCACCAATTATTACGAGGTTTAGGTGGAATGGAAGTTATAGCAAAGTCTATGATTACATTACCGATACAATTAAATAATATCACGTTAGAAGTTGATTTTTATGTTGTGGATAAAAGCCATTTAAACGTGCCCGTAATTATTGGTACCGATGTTTTGAATAGGAAAGGTGTTGCATATATTCGTACCGGTGATTCGCAATATATCGTTCATAGTAGTGTTTTCGTGAATAATATTACGCAGATAGATCCATCATTGGTCTTTGAAAATATATCGATGCATTTTACTGGCCAAGATAGGGAACAGTTGTTAAACGTGTTGAAAAAATATTCTGGTTACTTTTTAACTGGTACAGCTACCACCACAGTTAAGAATAGTGAAATGCAGATTAAGTTGACTAGTGATATTCCGATTTATTACAGACCATACAAATTGTCTTACGACGAGAAAATACGCGTTCGTGCTATAGTTGCAGATTTATTAGAGAAAGGTATAATCCGGGAATCAGAATCGGAATACGCTAGCCCGATCTTACTTGTAAAAAAAAAGACGGTTCAGATAGGATGGTAGTTGATTATAGAGCCCTAAATCAAATTACAGTTAAAGTCAGACACCCGCTTCCGTTGATTAATGATCATGTAGACATGCTAGGCAAAGCTAAATGGTTCAGTGCACTTGATATGGTCTCGGGTTTCCACCAATTGAGAGTCAGTGAGGATTCCATAAACAAGACTGCCTTCATCACCCCTGAAGGACATTATGAATACTGTAAAATGCCTTATGGTCTTGCCAATGCTCCCGTTATTTATCAAAAAACCATCAGTAAAACCTTGAAATCTTTTATTGAATCAGGTAAAGTACTAGTATACGTCGACGATGTGTTGTTGCTTTCTGATACAATCACCGAGAACCTTATTTTGCTAGATGCAGTCCTAGAAACCTTAACCGAAGCTGGTTTTTCTATAAACTTAAAGAAGTGTAGCTTTCTAACTAGTGAAATAGAGTATTTAGGTAGAGTAATCAGTCAGGGTCAGGTTAGACCGAGCAAACATAAAGTTGATGCCTTGATTAGGTCGCCAAGACCGAGTAACATTAAGCAAGTTCGCCAATTCCTGGGCCTGGCTGGCTATTTTCGGCGGTATATTCCTAGTTACGCAATTAAGACTGCCTGCATGGCTGCTTTAACTCGAAAGGGTGTTGTTTTTAATTGGAGTGATGTACAAGAAAAAGCTAGGCAGGAAATTATTTCTTATTTAACCAGTGAGCCTCTATTAGTGATATTCGATCCCGATTTGCCTACGCAGCTACATACTGACGCGAGCGCGATAGGTTACGGTGGTATTTTGCTGCAAATAGACAAAAACAATCGTAAGCGTGTCGTCGCGTATTTTAGTAAGCTAACGGTAGGTGCGGAATCGAAGTACCATAGTTATGAGCTCGAGACCCTAGCCGTTGTTAAATCATTGCAGCATTTTCGTCAATACCTTGTTGGTCTACATTTTACGGTAATAACCGACTGTAACGCGTTAAAAATGACCAAACGTAAGAAAGATCTTCAGCCAAGAGTAGCACGTTGGTGGATCTATATGCAGGACTTTGACTTTACCTTAGAATACCGCAAGGGTTGTTTAATGTCTCACGTTGATTATTTGAGTCGAAATCCGGTTAATGTCATCAGTGCCGTTCAGAAACCTCTTAATTGGGCACAGATAGCTCAGGCGGGTGACGAAGAAACTTTGTCACTATTAGATAAGTTAAATAACGGTGTGTTAGATTCAAGTCGCTATGTAAAACGAAACGATCTTTTATATTATAAGTACTGTGTTGAGGGCGAGCAAGAACGTTACTTATGTTATGTCCCTAAAGCGTTTCGTTTAAGCTTGTTACGTGTATTCCACGACGAACATGAACACTTGGGTATAGATAAAACTATTGATTTGATTCTCAAACACTTTTGGTTTCCGGGTTTGAGACGATTTGTTACTAAGTACATAACACATTGCGTCGTATGCATATCGCATAAACAAGTACCCCGTGCCCCCTTACAGCCGATATCCTCTTGGCAAAAGGACCCAATACCGTTTGATACAGTACATGCTGATGTACTCGGTCCGCTTAGAGAATGTAACGGATTTAAGTACGTACTGATAATAATTGATGCGTATACAAAATATTGTTTGTTGTATAGTCTGTACAGACAGGATTGTGACGTGTTAAAGCGAGTGATAACTCAAACTATATCTTTGTTTGGTACTTTTAAACGATTTGTGTGCGACCGCAGTCGGATGTTTGATAACCACAATTTCGTACACTGGTTAACTGATTCTGGTACTAAAGTACACTTCATTACGCCTGAAATGCATCAGGAGAACGGCCAAGTTGAACGATATTGCCGTACTGTGCTGAATATGGTCAGGATAGAAGTTAATAATAACGAAAACGAATGGTCGAACGTTTTGTGGAAATTACAGCTCGTATTAAACATTACCAAACATAAGACTACACAATATTCCGCGTTAAATCTACTAGTCGGTACGGAATCCACTACGCCAGTAATAAACTCTTTAATAAGAGATGTTACGTTTGAGGGCTCAAATCCCAACCGCGAAGTGATCCGCGAGCTACGTAGGCAGCGCGCAGGTGAATTAATAAACAAAAACAAATCTAAGCAAGACGCGTATGTCAATAAAAATAGAAGCCCACCTAAGAAGTTCAACGTTAATGACCGAGTTTTTGTCATGAAGAGGTCACAAAGTACTGGCAAGTTGGATTGTGGTATGCGAGGCCCTTATAGGGTTGTGAGTGTTCTACCTAACGATAGGTATGAACTAAAATTGTTAGCTGGTTCGTATGGCAAAACCAGTCAAGCAGCTGCTGGGTTCATGGTGTTGTGGCGTGGCGAGTGGACTCCCGACACGTGTGCTGGTTTCTTTGAAAGTTAGTTGAAAACTTTCATTGGTTTCATTTTTGTTGTATGCACCCAGCTTTTGCTTACACTTTCTAGACTGTATGTACCAAACAATTACTGGTTGCATTTGTTTTGTTGTTGGGTGCCGAGGCTCATGTAAATCCTTAGTGCACATGGTTTTGGGTGGCACAGACTGTGGACTGTACTATTGAGAGTGCAGCTCATGGTGAAGGTATCGAGGTTGAGGTCGGTGAGGCCCATGCTGACTAGACCGAGTGTAAATCCTGAAGGAGGTCTTGTGGTTGACCTGCTGTAACCGATGTAAATCCTGATGCGCGCATGGTATTTGGTGTGGGAATATGACCCGAGTAAATCCTACTGGCGATATGAAAAGTCTTTGAGTAAGACTGTGTTTTTGTGCAAAGTGTTTCGTATTGTTCGGTACATAAAGTCACAGCTATTTGAATTACAGCTCTTTTGCTATCTTGTGTAATAACTTAAACTATGTGATCTTAACGTATATGCATTGTGGTTACAGGCTATGATGAAGATCAAGCATTTGACCATGAGGTCGATGGTGCTGGTCCATCATCAAGAACTGACGAAGGCTGCGAGGACGCTGCCATGTCAGGAGAGGCCGTGTTAGATGGCAACACCGGACACTCCCCTCCAGCGCGGCCACGTGTATAAAACGAAGAAGCCTGCGTGGACTCGTCCATTTTGCCGTTGGTCTTAGACCTATCAACATTGTTCCTCTGCCTATTTTTGTGTTCTATTTCTAATATCTTATTCTTATTTTAATTTAATTTACATGTAATTTTGCAGCTTGATATTAAAAAAAAATTTTAAATGTTTTAATGTTTTATTTATAAGAGTATTATTATTTAACTATTTATAGGTATCAGTATTCAGCAGACTTTATTGAAAACTAATAATAATATGATTTAGACTTTATGCATGTTCTTTTTTAAATGTAACGTACGTAACGTATGAACTCGAGCACGATACAGCCAGTGCGTTTGCGTGTATGAGTGATGTCTCAACATTCCACAGAGAACACACACATAATTATGAACTCTCATACTACGCAAAATATAACAGTATAGGTATTTCTGTTGCAATATTAGACTACGCTTTATAGTGGCAACCTGTTATTACCATTCGATTGCTAAAATTCACGAACTCGTTTCATGTGGTAGTAGCTGTATGAGCAAAGCAATGGATTGGCGATCAATGAGGTCTGGGTTCGGATCCATTTCACAATGCCGATTTACTTTCATTGAAATAAAACGATTTTTATGTATTTTAAGCAAAAACTTTTTATGTTCTAATACTTATTATTTATTTTTATGAAGTTAAATATTAGTAATTGTATTATTATTTAACTATTTATAGGTATCAGTATTCAGCAGACTGTATTGAAAACTAATAATATGATTCAGACTATGCATGTTTTTTTTTTTAATGTAACCTCACAATGAATGTATTATACTTCCGTCCCATTACTACCAATCAAGTAAAAACTTACAAAAAGTTTTAGTACTGAGTGAGATTTGAACTCACGGCTCACTGATACACGTCCACATGTAGCTGCCCGCTAAGTAATCTTGACTCAAAAAAATATTTCTTTGAAATTATGAACTTGAACCATTTGTTGATAACAATGATGATTTGTCTCTTGAAAATAGAAGGTCGTAAGCTTACAAATATAAGGGTCAGCTCAGACCGCGAAGTTTACAAATTATGTATTAGTACGAAAAAGTTTATAAATTAAGGAACCACATACTTATCATAATTATCAGCACAAGTGGGTATTTTATTATATTTGTCGTGAAAATCATGATAAACAACAAATCGGAAAATATTTCTTGCCTTTACTACATTATTTTTGTTTTCATATATCATAGCGACTGTACTATTTTTGTAATTAATACATTGCTTCATAACCACTACCTAAGTGTGTCGCTAAGTGACTGGACAAGCAATGTAAATATCACAAAACGATACTTTGTAGCGGTTGCATCGCGCGCGTAATACGAGTACAGCCGTTGTAGGGTAGCTTGCGACAAGCCAGTGATTTCGTGTGAGTAAGTTATACCTAGGCTACAGTGCATAATACATGCACGCTTTACTTGATGAGATAAGGTTTATAATTGATTGTGCAGTACGTTCTGATTTATGAATGTGTGTTCGCGACTTCGTATTTCGTATCTTCGTATTGGTTTTTACTGAATTGCATTTGTATGTGGTGACGTGGATAGTTATACATAATTTTTTATTATAGATTTACACAATATTTTATGTCAACGACTGCCCCGTTAGTCTAGCGATGGCAAGCGCTACTGCTGAGCATGAGATCCCGGGTTCGATTCATGGGTCGGGCAAAGTGTTATTGCGTTTTTAGGGTTCCGTAGTCAACAAGGAACCCTTACCTATAGTTTCACACTGTCCGTCTGTCTGTCCGCGACTTAGATCATAGACTCTTAGTACTAGAAAGCTGTAATTAGCACGGGTGAACATATTAATCACGCTGAGTGATACAATCAAATCATGAAAAAAAAAAATCTAGGTTACCTCCCCTACACCTACACGTAAAGTTTGTATGGTTTTTTTTCTTGTCTTCCCATGGTGTGGAGTGTCGTTGGAAAGATCGTTCAAAAATATTATGAGTGTGTAAAAACCATTTTTGGATTCATGGATCTGTTTGTGAAATATTATACTTTGAAGTGTTGATTTTTGTTAGAGTCAAGTGTCTCCCCCCAATGGTTGGTTTTGGATATGTGAAAAAATTCACGGCAGTAGTAGTTATAGGTATATAAAGTAATTAAAAGGAAAACTATCACAGCTAAGTAGGCTCTACAAGTTAACGAGTAATAATCGACCAACTTAAATTTGCAGTTGCAAAAAATGCTTTTCAACTACAATGTTGAGTTTTTCTTGGTATAAATTCATCCCAACTACGGAACCGTTCATTTTGTGTGGTCCGACACGCATTTGGCCGGTTTTTACATCTGAAATTGCTCAGTAGCAGCCCGGAGTCCGGATTTGTGCCTAGTTGATGGCAATAGGGTCGCCCCTATTACATGGGACATAACTGGCAAAATGTGAGTGTACTAACTAAAAGTACACCTCTGCCTAACCCTTCGGGAAACACAGGCGTGATGTTATGTTATATTTTATATTTACATTTTTTTTTGGTTTACTTATATTGTAAATTGTTAATTTGTATGTAAATTTTGTCAATGTAAATAAAAAGAGCATTATACGTAATTACACATTTAAAAAAAAAAACAATAATAAAGCGCCTACGCGCGCAATTGAATTGGGCTCTCTGCAGCGAGCTAGTCTATAAACGCACATTGATACAATTCGAACGTAAATATTTGCACTAATACACACAAACGCGCGTATCGGTCCGTAGCCGGGGCGGAGCAGCGAGCGACACAGCCATCCCGTCTCAATGCTAACGCGCGACTGCCGCCCGCGCCCCGCGCAGAGCACCTCTGAACCTCTATCTCTAAATGGGGTCATTATCTTTGCAAATATTGATTGATTTAAAAATGCTCTAACAGTTTTGTAGTCCTTGTAACCATCAATTTTTCAGTGTAAAAATATTTCACAATTCAAAGCCGTTTAGAAGTAGTAGCGAATATTAGCCAAAAATAGCGTTTTGGTAAATATTTTTTTAAGGCAAAACTATTAGCCATACGCAAAAACCCTTTAACAAAAATGTTGTACATGAATCTATGGCAAACATATATTTTTTTCAGATCGTTTAACCAAGCCGTTAATGAGGAGTAGGCTTTTTAAAGTGACCGTTTTACGGTACTAAACGGGACTTAGAGCCTTAACTCATTATACCTACTTACTAATAAGTTACACACATTATTACGAAGATTGCACAAAGTGTACAAATACATACCTACCTACAATGGCATAGGCATACCTTACATTCTTAAATAAAGTTACGCGTCGTTTGTAGATTGCCTTAAATAATGAACAAACAACGGGTATCTATCAATAGTTTTTATCAGGTAATACATACGACAAACAAGACATAGTGGCACCATAAAAAAAAAAATTTAGGTAATAATTACCAAATTTTTTTTTTTATGGTGCCACGTATAACATACAGTCCACTTAGTAATTATTACTAAGTGGACTGTATGTTATACGTTTATCGTCTCATAGAAAGTGACAGGAAATAATGAACATAAATACTAAAGGATTAGGATTCAATTTTATTAATTTCATACATAAGTTGACGATAACAATATCTTGTGTACCTAAACGAGTACGTTAACACAAGTCAATTAACATGAACTTAGAACACATTTTTTTTTTGCATAAGTCATTTACTTTGACCGGAATATAGTGCCTTTTTGTGCTATAATGTATTAAAGTAAATATCGCAGGTCTACCTGTACTACACATATTAAAAAATATAAAAAACATGACTTTAACTGACCATCACGTAATCTATTCAGATACCATCTGGTGCCTTGGGCAGTAATATCAACTTAGATAACGGTCTCTTAAGGAGGTTATTTCCCTTGCATTGTACTGTTACCACTCGAACTAGTTGATTATTACCGGGATGTAGATTAATTATTTTTCCCAGCAACCACCTTGCAGGTGGGAGATCATCTTCTTTAATGATAACAATATCTCCCACACGCGGGGATGGCACGCTTTTTTGCCACTTATGACGTTGCTGCAAAGTGTTAAGATATTCGGATTTCCATCTTCGCCAAAAATCTTGTGTCCTGTTTTGTAGAAATTGCCATCTAGATAATATACTTATATTCTTATGTTCATAGTTTATATCAGGCACATTGATTAATGGCTCACCAATTAAAAAATGACCCGGGGTAAGCGGGTCCAATGTTTCCTTCGTATTATCTGAGTGACAGATAGGTCTCGAATTAAGGCAGGCTTCTATCTGTGCTAACAGCGTAGCCATTTCTTCATAAGTCAACTTTGTGGAACCATTGACTCTAATTAAATGTTTCTTCACTGACCGGATGCCAGCCTCCCAGATACCGCCGAAATTTGGTGCTTTCGGCGGTATAAAGTGCCAGGTTGTGCCATCATTTGCTAGTAGTTTAGCTACCTCCGCCGCCAGATTGGCCTTGCCCCTTTCAAACATATTCTTCAATTCTTTGTCGGCTCCGACAAAATTCGTGCCGTTGTCACTCCACAAGTGACCACAGTGACCTCTTCTTGCAACAAATCGTCTGAATGCTGCAATGAAGGCCTGTGATGTTAAATCTGTAACTGCTTCTAAGTGTATGGCTCGGGTAGCCATACAGACAAAAACGCAAATGTAACCCTTTGTAGACTTATGGCCACGCCCTTTAGCTGTTCGTAGCTATACGGGTCCGGCATAATCCACTCCACTGTTGAAGAAAGGACGATTAGGAGTCACCCTTGGCGCTGGTAACTCACCCATCAGCTGCTGTCTAGTTTTCGCTGAATATATTACACATACTTTACAATTACGAATAAATTCTCTAACAGCTGATTTGAGACCAATTACCCAATACTTGCTACGGATGTATGTCAACATCTGAAGGGAACCTCCATGCAAAGTTCTTGTGTGGGCTTCATTTATTATAAGTCGAGTAACATGTTGTTTACAAGGTATAATAATCGGATGTTTCGCATTTTCTGGTATATTTGCTTTATCTAGTCGCCCTCCAACTCTCAGCAGCTCTTTCTTGTCCAAGAAAGGTGTAAGACTAATTATAGAACTCCTATTCTTAACCTTTCCGTTCATCTTCAGATCTTTTATTTCATTTTCGTATATTAATTATTGGTAATATTTTACACATCTTTCTTCAACTTCATTAACTTCCTTAACTGTTAAATATTTCTCTTTTTACTCCTTAGGTTTCAAAAATCTTAAACATTGTGCTAAAACACTCTTCATTCTGGACATGGATGAAAATCTTTCCCAAACAGGTTTTTCTTCTATTGTAACATTAAATGATTTCTTTTCTTCTAAATCTGTTTGAGGAATCGAACTTTTTGTAAAATCTATTTGTTTATTTTTCAGCCACTTGGGTCCAGCCCACCACATAATTATCATTGGTTGCCAATTCACTCGGCGCTACACCTCTTGACGCAAGATCAGCGGGGTTGTCGGCTGATTGAACATGGTTCCACCTGTCATTGTCTATTAATTGAATTATATCAGACACTCGGTTCCCAACAAACACTTGCCATCGACTTGGTAGAGCCTGTAGCCAGGACAGAACCACCATGGAATCTGTCCAGGCATACACTTGATGCATACTTATATCCCATAAGCTAGATACCTCGTGCAATAGCTTCGCCAACAACACTGCAGCGCAAAGCTCTAATCTTGGGATTGTCAGTTGTTTCAGTGGCGCGACCTTGGTCTTAGATGCTACTATTGTGACGTGAACAATATCATTTTCATCTAACACCTTTATATAAACGACTGCTGCATATGCAACAGACGAGGCATCTGCAAACCCATGTAGCTGAACTTCTTTACTGTGCGATGTCCTCTTTATCCAGCGTGGGATTTCAATGTTGTGTAACTCTTTAAGTTCCTCTCTGTAGTTAAGCCATTCGGTTACTAGATTTGAGGGCAATTCATCATCCCAGCCCAGATTGTTAAGCCACAATCTCTGTATCAAAATCTTGGCTGTGATAACTACTGGAGAGAGCCATCCGAACGGGTCAAAGAGACTCGCCACATCAGATAATATTACCCTTTTTGTTACAGGAATCCTGGTTTCCTGTAGATTGACCGTAACTTGAAAAGTATCATTTTTCCTGTCCCAGGTAAGTCCAAGTATCTTTATGATCCTATTTAATTTAATTTCTATCTTGTTCACAGATTCCGGAGTTTCCTTGCCTCCCTGTAAAAACGTCAAGACTTCATCAGAGTTACTGGACCACTTCTGCATTTGAAAGCCACCCGCCTGTAACAGATTGTTTACTTCTTCACAAACTTGTTTTATTTCAGATAGATCTTCATGTCCGGTCATCAAATCATCCATGTAGAACGAATTCTTAATGACAGCAGCTCCACGAGGGTTTCCACTTCCTCATCCGCTAGTTGGTTCAAGGATCGTACCGCAAGATAAGGTGCCGATGCTGTGCCAAACGTCACGGTAAGTAGTTGATATTCTTCTATGTTTTCACACATATTATCTCGCCAAACTAGGCGTTGTAAATATGTGTGTTTGTTTGTCATTCTTACTTGACGATACATTTTTATAATATCGCCGACAACACAGATTTTGTGAGACCTCCAGCGAATGATAAGTACACGAAGATCAGGTTCTAGCGTAGGGCCGACCATCATGGTGTCATTTAAGGAGTGTCCATTAGATCCCTTGGCTGAAGCATCGAAAACTATCTTACCTTTGTTGTATCCTTATCCTCCCTTATGACAGCATGATGTGCTAAATAAATAGCTTCACTTTTATCCTCTATTTCAACCTTTTTCATATGACCCATCTTCAAGTACTCATGTATGACCTTGTATTCTGATCTCAAATCTTCATTTTTTGCAAATTTCCTTTCCAGTTGCTTAAATCTTATTGTAGCTTGTTGTTTAGTTTCACCGCACGCCTTCACGGTTTCTTCAATACTTTGTTTCAAAGGTAAGTGTACTACATACCTTCCTGATGCATCTCTTGTTGTTGTCTTTATGTAGTGTTCTTCACATTTTTCTTCTTCCTTTGTCCATAGTTTCCTGGTAGTGTAGTCTTCTGTTTCTATTTCCCAGAATTTTCTCAAAAGGTTGTTGTTTTCTTCTACTAGCCTGGTAACGTGTAAACTAACAATTTTTTGTGCACAAGTAGGATTTGAGTACATTTCCCCTGACAATATCCAACCTAGGTGTGTATGCTGAGCAATTATACTTCCCGGTCCTCTTGATAAACCATGGTCTATTATTGTGCCGAAAACATCAGCTCCGAGAAGGATATCAATCCTACCCGGAACATTAAAAGTAGGGTCAGCCAATTTCATATTTTTAAGTTGAGGCCAGTCGTAACCTCTTATTTCTTTAGAAGGTAGCCTACCCGTCAATGACTTTAATACATACGCTTTAACATCAATAAAGAAATTTCGTTCATACCTCGACTTAATATGTAAGCTTACTGAATGATTAATACAAAATTTGTTACCTTCACCAGAGACCTCACCGCTGATTTGATTCTTCTTCAGACCCAATAACTCGACTACTCTCGCAGTCACAAACGAAACCTCTGAGCCCTGATCAATCAGAGCACGGAAGACGTGTGATTGTCCAGTCCTCGATGTCACGTCTACCAATGCTGTTGCCAACAAGATGAGTTGACCAGGTTGTTCTCCTCTTGACACATGTGCTGTTACCTTGCTAACCTCTTGCTTATTTGTTGTAGTTTCTTCTTTAGTTTACATTATGTCACCTGCTTCTTTCTTAAACTCTCGATGTAATAAGGAATGATGCCGCCTTTTGCATATTTTACATGTATTTGATTGTCTACATTTAAATACGGAATGATTTGGAATGAGACAGTTGAAACATAAGTTGTTTTTCTGAACGAAGCTGTATCTTTCTTCTACTGGTTGTTTAGCGAATTCTTTACAGTTATAAACATAATGGTTTTCTTTACAGAAAGGACAATGCTTCTCTCCACTAGTGGCCGTCGCGTGATATGTCTTCGGCTTAATTGGTTTGTTAACTTTATTTTCAGGTTCCAACATTTCTAACGTACGAAACCGAGTTTCCAGGAAGGACTTCAGCCTTTCAAAACCAGGTAAGTCATCAGAACTATCTTCACTAATATTAATCTCCCATTGCTTATGTGTTACAGGATCCAGCTTTGAAACAACCACATAGTTCACAATTGCATCCCACTGCGCTGTCGGTAAGCCAAGGTTTTTCATAGAATGTATACATTCGACCGACGTATCCAACAAGTTTTTCAAACAGAATGATGACTCTTGAGATATTGTTTTTTGACCAAAAAACTTTTTAAATATACAATTACGAGTAGCAACGTACCTTTTGTTATCATACAGTTTTTTCAAAATTGACCACGCTTCGGCATACTTTTCACCCGTGATGGCGAACTGGCGCAGAAGAACCTCTGCGTCTCCCTTCAAGCTACTCTTAAGGTAATGAAGTTTTTGTACATCTTCCAATGACTCATTTCTGTGTATCAATGCCATAAACAAGTCGTAAAACGATCTCCATTCCGTATAATTTCCTTCGAAAATAGGGATCGAAATTCGTGGTAATTTAACATCACTACTGGAAGCAGTTGGTCTTGTCTCGTCTAATGTCTCCAGTTTTTCCGATTTTTTGATGTCAGACATCAACTTGCTTAATGCAGTTTGCATTTCTCCTTTATATGTAAAATACAACTCTTCAAAATTATTGCACCTGTCTTCTGCAAAATACGTTAGCTTCTGTCTGTCTTTCTTAGAAACATCAGTTACTAATTTCTCGTGAACGCTCTTAAATTCTTTCCAATACGTTTCTAAAGTATCTATCCTAGTTTGTATATAACCCTCGGTTAACCTGTCCTTGGGCGACTTTTTGTAATTCGTGTAGCCGTTCTGCACTTTTTCCAACACATCAGCTTGAAGCAACATTCGCTTTTCTATGTTCTCCATCCTTTACACTTTGTGATTTTCCAATAAAATGTATAAAAAAGTAAATCGCAAACTACGACGAAAACTTTAACTTTTTTCACGTAGGTAGATTGATAGTTTGTGCATATGTTCAAAGTTCGCTTTAAAACAGCAGCTCGTTGGTAAAACACACTATTTGTTAGTCCGCAGCATAACTTTTATAATTGTTCGTCACAATCCTCGAAAAGTTTTAAAGTTATTTCACTGTTATTCACTTTTGTATTTCTTCGATTCCAATATTACATCTTTGTTGCAAATATTCACGTAATTAAAATAGGTAACGGCTATACTAATCCGCTCGATGGACCATATGTTCTTGTGAATAAGGTGCACTATTGAATGTAGGTGATTAGCGGAAGAAAAAAAAACGTCCTCTCACATTGATCGCTTTATTTGCACTAAACAGGTACTGTTTAAAATGTTAAAATAAAATTCCTCCCCACATACTTCAACTGAATGAGTCGAAATTCAAAACTTGTATAAAACGCACACTATGCAGGCAGGCATATTATAAGTTGGAGGATTACATTCTCTGATAAAAATGCTTAGCTTAATGCTGGTCCTGCTCCACAATCACAACTAACTAATTAACATTCGAAAATACTGTTGGAGCTGCTGAAGATCGTAAGACCATCTTTGCATTGTATAAACTCAATCTTCTTTGTATTATATAATTGCATAGCACAGGTGTGAGTACTATGTACTATTGAACTACCATTTACCAGGTAATTTGTCTTTCATTGACTTGAATGTACCCTGGGGGGGGGTCTGGATTTATGCTTTCACGGTTGCACAACGACATGCTTTGCTTTGCTTTGCTTGGTAGTATAGATGCAGGCCTACCCTGCCACCTCCTTCAGAGGTGGTAGGGTGGCGGGGTCTTGAGGGAGAGCGCTACAGTCGTGTAGATCCTCAAGGCAAGTCTGGCGGATGTACCTTCTCGAGGTTGCCACCCCGTTTCTTGGTCTAATTCCATAAGAAATAGACGTAACTAAAACCACCAGGCGCTTTTGCATCCCCTCCCCAATATCCTTACCTTATCCTTACCTGTCCCTTGCCCTTCCTTTTTTTTTTTTTTTTTTTTTTTTTTTTTTTTCCGAGGTGGAAAATCCTCATGGATGTCCTCCGCCCTGGGGTGGGCGGAGGGGTCTGTCAGACTCTTACTGACTAAAAACCACCCCGGTGTTCCGACTCACACCTACGCCGGGGGTCGCGGGAACGTAAGAATCTTCCGCAACCCCCGACTGGTGCCGGCCCGCCACTGCGGGCCTCCTCGGGTCAGGGGGGGGAGTGAGGTGTTTGACTCCCCCCGTGACGTCTAAGAGGGGCGCGCGTGGAACACTACGCGCCGCCACCTCGGGTCCTGATGTGTGGGGGGCGACGGACGTCCCCGAGTCCGTCACCCCTGGACCCATTTAGGGGGGCTGGAAGAGGGCGTTATCCGCCCTCCGCCGACGCCCGGTGCGCCTGCTGCGGGCCGGGTGAGTGGACGAGATCTCCCTCTCCCTTTCCGCAGCCTCCTTCTGCGAGACGACCGTCTCGCAGTAGGAAACCACCACGTCCCAGGACTCCCCGCTGCCGACCATGGCATTCACCACAGCCGACAGCGACAAGTCACTGCCTACTTCTGAGATGAGGGCACGGCGTGGCTCCTCCCAAGCGGCACACTCTGCCAGCGTATGCCGCGCCGTGTCCTCCCGGCAGTCGACGCAGTGGTGACACCGGGCGTCCGGCTCCCTGTTAATGCGACACAGGTACTTCCCGAAGCAACCATGCCCCGAGAGCACCTGCGTCACCCGAAACGACAGGGAGCCGTGCCTCCTCCCGAGCCAGCGCTCGAGCACCGGCCGGACCGCCTCGATGATGTCGAGGCCGGCGGTAGGGCGTGAAAGCCTTTCCCGCCATTCCGCCACCAGGACCTCGCGAAGCTGAGACCGATGCAGCTCTATGTGTCGCTGCATCGGTTGCTCACCCCGCGCCCTCGCTTCCTCGCGCCACCGATACGATGACGCGAGTACTTTCGCCTCGAGGTCCCAGGGCGGGGATCCGGCCAGTGCACAAGCCGCCTCGTAGGAGATCGTGCGATACCCCCTGATGACTCTGACGGCCATCGCTCTCTGCGGCTTGCGCAGGACTGCGATACTACCGGCCGTCAGGTCAGCCGCCCAGATCGGGGCCCCGTAAAGGGCCATCGATCGCACGATCCCCACGTAGAGCCGCCTACAAGCAGCGCTCGGGCCCCCCAGATTGGGAAGCAGCGTTGACAGCGCCCCAGCAGCGCCCAGCAACTTGGGCGCCAGCCGTCGGAAGTGGGGCCCGAAGTCCCACCGGCTGTCGAGCACCAATCCTAGGTACTTCATGGTAGACTCGACAGCGATCCGAGCCCCCCCGACCACGATGTGTGAGCCGGGTGGCGGCGCCCGCCGGGGGCCATGAAACACCATGGCCTCCGACTGGCTGAGGGCCACCTCCAGGCCTAGGCGACGTATGCGGCTCACCACCTGTGAGACCGCAGCCGTCGCCAGCAACGCTGCCTCCCTGTGCGAGCTCCCCCGGGCAGTGACCAGCGTGTCATCCGCATAACACGTCAGATCTACCCCCGGACTGAGCTCGCCCCTCAGCACCCAGTCGTACCCGATGTTCCACAGGAGTGGGCCTAAAACCGAGCCCTGTGGAACACCGCACGACATGCGGCGCTGGTTTCCGCCATCACGTCCCATGTAGATGACACACCTCTCTGACAAATAAGCCCCAACGATGTGGCGGAGGTAGGGAGGCACCCCATGGTACCGCAGTGCCTCCCGAATACAACTCCAGGGCAGGGTGTTGAAGGCGTTGGAAATGTCCAAGGACACCGCCAACATCACCCCGCCCCGGGACACCGCTTCCTCCGCCAGGACTCTTACCCGCGACACAGCGTGGATTGTGGAGCGCCCGTGCCGAAACCCGAACTGGCTGTCGTCCAAGTCCGGCCCCTCTCTGCACAAGTGGCCGACGAGGCGGGCTGCGATTATCCGCTCAAACAGCTTGCCCACCTCGTCTAGCAGCACTATGGGCCGGTACGCGGACGGCGAGTCCGCAGGGCGCCCCGTCTTCCTGAGCAGGACCAGACGACCAGATTTCCACAGAGTGGGAAACTGGCCCCGCTCAAGGCACGCTGTGTAGAGTCCTCTCAGTTGGGGCTCAAGCTCCTTCAGAGCGAGGGCTAACACGCAGCCGTGGACCCCGTCGGGCCCCGGGGCCACGTTCTTGGCCCGGAGCTCCCTTGCCCTTCCTGCCCCAACTCCTACAAACCCCCCCTACCACATCCCATCCACTCCCCTACTCCTCCCAATTTCCCCTTTCCAATTCCCACTCCTAACCGTGACCCCCCGTGACTGGGTGGTGGCGGGCTTGTCTGTCACTAAAATCAGCTGACGGCGAGTAGGAGTAAGCAGTCACCTGCGCTAGGACCTGCGCAGTTGAGCGCCGTGAGCGGGGATGAAGGAGTCCTGGGGGGTTGAGCCGAGCGGCTCTGGCTGTAATGTGTCCGTAAGGCAACACGCCCCCTTTGGTCTGGATTTCAAGCGAAACGGTGGCCCTACCCTTTAGCCAAGGGTAGGGAAATGGCTACGGTGTCCCGTCAGAGGGCCACAGGCGAGGTGCGTGAGGTCCGCTGAGGTCGTCCCCGGACGGCCAAGGCGGTAGGTAAAGGTCATGCTGACGGTGTAAGTGAGGGTTGATCAGTTCGTTGGGGGTGGGCCTTTCGACCCCCTACGCCAACCCGATCAAGCACCCGATGTCGCACTGTAAACCAGCCTTGCGCACCTATATCTTCTCTGGTAGTCCTAACGTTCTTGCTTCTTTATAGTAAGACGTTCCCAGTTGCGGGCTCCATGGAGGGTGGGAGCCAGAGAGATGAATTTTAAATTACAAATAACATGGATACTTCAAGGCCTGTTAAAAAACCCAAGGGAGGTGCTTGCACTTCCCCTGCCCCTGGTGGCGTCGCAGTTAACGCTGCGGGCACCAGCGCGGGCACCGGTCCGGCTGTGGCGAAAACCGCAGCTAAGACCAAACCCAAGTCCCAGTATAAACAAAGGACGTCGGCGCTGATTGGGACCAGTACCGACCCTTCCAAACAGACGGTAACCACGGCGACGACTAATACCACTGCCGGTCTGACCATCTCCACACTGACCCCGGTGCCGGGTAAGACCGGCACCGGGCTCCCAGCCAAACACCCTCCTCCTCCTGTGGCTCCTCTAGCCTCCTATCGGACGGCCGTCACCGGTCAGGCGGAGACGGCCAGCTGCACCGAGGACGCGTTCTCGCGCGCCTGGCAGGTTGTGCAGAAACGCAAGGGCAAGGGTAAACATACTCCACAAGCCCAACGCCCTTGCACCGACCCTTCAGGTCCAACTGCCGCCACGGAACAAGGCAGAAAGAGGGAGAGATTGACGAGGAAGGAGCGCCGTCAAGCCCTTAAACGGAAGCCAGGGAATGGCTCCCGTAATAAACAGGCCACCGCCGCCAGCTCGGGAACTTCGACTGGCGGCCAGCTAAACTTCTCTGCTGGGAAGCGGGCACAGGCAGAGGCCGGCACGAGCCGACCAGCGCCCAGTCATCCGCCAACCAGCGCTCCGGAGAGACGAGCCGGTGGCAACAAAACACAGCGACCCGATTGGAAGGATCAGGCCGCGGCCAAGCGAGCGCTCAACGAGTCCTTGACACCTCGAGGGGAGCACAAGCGGCCGCGGCTTGATCAATCCAATAGGGTCGCCCAACGAAGCTACGCCCAAGCTGCCAGCGCTACTCTCGACGTCGCGATCACCTGCGAGCGCTCGGGGATCCTCAGCAAGGACGTATCGGACCAGGTACTCGCTGCTATCCAGAAGCAGATCATCCTCGAGGCCTGCTCCGCCAAGCAAGACACACCGGGACCGACCTTCAACGCCAAGCCGCTGTTCGCCGGGGGTGTCCTGAAGCTGTGGTGCGGTAACGACCACACCTTAGCCTGGCTAAGGAAGGCAGTCTCCGACCTGGCTCTGCCAACTAGCACTCCGCTAGTCGTCTTGAGCCAGTCGGAGGTCCAGAAACGAACGCGGTGTGGTGTAGTGATCCCGGACGAGCAGGGGGTCTACGGAGAGCCGACCAATATTGGGCGAGCTCTCAGTTACCAGAATCCATGGGTGGACATCAGGAGGTGGGTCCTGCTGCACGCCGACAAACAAGCCGCGGCGTGGTTCGTGGTGGTCGGCATCCCTGAGGACCAAATCCCGACCCTGATGGAGGCCGGACGCCGTCTCTCTATTGGTTTAGGGACGGTGTACGTGAAGTTCCAGGGTCGGAACGGTAGGTTCACCGACGTCCCGCAGGGATGGGACGCCGCCACGGGCACCGTCTGCGAGGTGACGAAGCACCAGAGCAAGGGGGAAGCAGGAGAACCTGTTCCCCCTACACACAATCCGGAAGCGGCCACGGCCGAGCCTGCTGCTGCAGAGCTGGCCGCTCCTGCTGCCGCCACCGCGGATGCCGTCCCTTCATCGGGCGAGGAGCTGGACGACATGATCCTGTCCCCAGCTTCGGGCCCGGCAGGGGAAGGCTTCGACGAGGGCGACCTTTTTGCCGGACTCAAACTGGGGGGGGACGAGGAGGGTGCGACCAGCGATGGCGTCCCTTTCGTCGGCCTGTAAAGTCCTCCAGGCGAACCTCCACCACAGTCAGACCGCGACGGCTCAGCTTCGCAAGTGGCTGGAGGTACAACACACGGCCATTGCCCTGATCCAGGAGCCGTGGATTAGGGCGGGCCGCATACAAGGACTCTCCAATCTTGGCGGTAAGCTCCTAGTCACCTCAGATCATGATCACCCCAGATCGTGCATATATGTCACAGGTAACCTTAAAACACAGCTTTTAACTGACTTCTGTTGCAGAGATGTCTCTGCAGCTAAGCTGCTTATACAGTGCGATGACGCCACGGAGAGGGCAATAGTTTTTGCCTCAGCGTACATGCCCGAAGCGGAGGCGCCGCCTCCCCATGACCTCGCCCGTCTCGTGAGCCATTGCGAGAGATGTGGGTTCGAGGTCGTCGTCGGGGCCGATGCCAATGCTCACCATCAACTGTGGGGTATGGACACGCAAAACGAGAGGGGTAAGGCCTTGGTTGAATACTTTTTCTCGACTAACCTATCCCTATTAAACACTGGCTCCGAACCAACATTCGTAACCAGGCGAAGCCGCACAATCATCGATCTCACACTGGCAACTGAGAGTGCTGCGGCAACCATCACTGGGTGGCAGGTCTCCAACGAGGCCTCCTGCTCTGATCATAGGTGGATCTGCTTCGACATCCAGATCCGTGTACCACCAACACCACCGCGGCGGAACCCGCGCAACACGGATCGAGACACCTATACACGCAATCTTGCAGGCAAGCTTGCGAGCTTAAACAATCCGTCGACCTTTACGGACCCAACACAGATTGAGGTACAAGTAATTCACCTTACTAAGTCAATCATAGACAGCTACGAAAGTGCCTGCCCAGAGACCACGCCGCGCAGTACACCGGGGAAGCAACCCTGGTGGGGCGCTGATCTGGAGCGCAAGCGAGGTAAGGTAAGAGCGACTCTGAACAGAGCCATGAATACATGTGCGGATGAGGACTGGGACATTTACTATGCGGCCAAATCCAGCTACAAAAAATGCATAAGATTCAGAAGCACCTCAGGATGGCGCAAGTTCTGTGGTAGTATTGAATCTTGTCAGCAAGCTAACAGGGTAAGGAAAGTACTGGCGCAACAGAATACACCTGGGCCCGTCAGCCTACGCAAACCCGATAACACACTCACGTCGTCGCCTGAAGAAACAAGACGCGTCCTAATTGAGACTCACTTCCCCGGATGTGTCTTCGCGCAGGTAATCGACTGGCAAGATGTAACTCAAACACCATCAGACAATGATTGGCGTTATGCAAGCTGGGTGATCACGTTGGAGAAACTTCAATGGGCCATCCAGAGCTTCCATCCCTTTAAGGCAGCTGGTCCCGATGGAGTGTTTCCCGCTCTACTACAGTGGGGGGGGGCTTCCGTCGCTATAAGACTGGTGCCATTAATGAGAGCGTGCCTGGCCTTAAGATATGTTCCTAAAGGATGGAGGGAAGTGAAAGTTATATTCATCCCAAAGCCAGGTAAGGGTGACTACACAAACGCCAAATCCCACCGACCGATCAGCCTAACCTCCTTTCTGCTAAAGACTCTGGAAAGGCTTTGCGATAGGGATCTGAGAGACGGCGCCCTGAAAACCATACCGCTGCACTATAATCAGCATGCATACAGCTCAGGTAAGTCCACCGAATCTGCTCTTCATCTAGTGGTCGGTCAGATAGAGGAAGCGATTCATCAGAAAGGAACCTGCCTGGGCACTTTCATAGACATCGAAGGAGCCTTCGACAAAACCAACTTCTCCAGCATCAGCAGCGCCCTCTCCAGGCATGGAGTAGAGCAGGTACTAACGGACTGGATTACGAATATGTTAAGCAAACGAGTGGTTCGCCTTGAAGGGGAGCAGCAGTCGGCAATGATAGCCAGAGGCTGTCCCCAGGGAGGGGTGCTATCCCCCCTTCTATGGAATCTGGTAATCAATGACCTTATTACAAAGCTCAACGCCAGCCGCTATTATACAATAGGGTATGCAGACGACCTCGCAATCCTTGTCTCGGGGAAGGTGACGGGAACAATCTGTAATCTCACTCAGCAAGCACTACGCATCGTAGAAAAGTGGTGCAGGGAATTTGAACTATCAGTGAATCCCACTAAAACTGAACTAGTCATGTTTACCCTAAAACGTACTTTAGGGCCCTACCGCCTACCAAAACTGTTCGATACAGAACTTCAGTTGGCCAACGAAGTCAAGTACCTCGGGGTCACGCTAGACAGTAAGTTAAACTGGAGTAGCCACTTAGACAACAAGCTAAACAGGGCCTGCATCACCTTTTGGCAGTGCAGGAGAATGATAGGTAAGAAGTGGGGCCTATCCCCTAGAATCATACTATGGCTGTACACTGCAGTGATCCGCCCCATGATCGCGTACGGGTCTGTGGTCTGGTGGCCCCGCACCCAGCTAGTGACAGCATCTAACAGACTACAACGCATGCAAAGACTAGCCTGCGTGGCGATCACGGGCTGCATGAGGACTACTCCGACCGCGGCGATTTGAGGCCATGCTAGACTTACCCCCGCTCCACCTGTTCATACAGCAGGAAGCGACGATGGCAGCGGTGCGTCTTAATGCAACAGAGCTCTGGGGTAAGAGAGTAACACAACACACCGCGCTGCTCGAGGGTCTCAATAACGAGTTCCCCATTACGAAAGCCATAAATGACCGGGTACCCAAACAATTTATCTTCGATAAAAAATATAGAATCCAACTGCACGAGGATCGCCAATGCGAGGGCTTGCGTCCTGCAGAACTACGCATCTTCACGGATGGTTCTAAAACAGGTAGTGGCACAGGTGCTGGAATCTTCTCGGAGGACTTCAACATACAAATAGCCACACCTTTGGGAGTCCATAACACAGTTTTCCAGGCCGAATGCATGGGTATTTCTCTTGCCGCTTCGGCCATCATGGCCAGGGAAGTCAGGGACTACTCGATACGTATACTCTCAGACAGTATGGCTGTTCTGCAAGCGCTAAACAGCCACACTGTTAACTCTGGGCTGATATACGAGTGTCACCAACGCCTTAACCAGGTGGGTAGCCTCAATAATATAACCATTCAATGGATCAAAGGACACAGCGGCTCGCGGGGCAATGACGCAGCCGACGAACTAGCCCGAAGGGGGTCGAGCATGGCACCGGTGGGGCCTGAACCCATTGCGCCACTCCCCTTCGGGTACCTACGCTCTCTGGTAAGGAAACGCACTAGGGATCAACACTACAAAATATGGTTGGACCAAGGTGACTGCAGGCAGGCGAAGCAGGCACTCCCTGCCATTGATTGCCGCCTCACGAAGCGGGTGCTCCGACTAACGAAGCAACAGCTGCGAACTGTTACAGCAGCTATAACTGGCCATGGGTCCTTTAATAAACACCTCTTTGTCATAGGAGTCACAGACAGTCCGCTGTGCAGGGCCTGCATGGAGGATGACGAGACAGCATCTCATGTGCTACTACACTGCCCGGTGGTAGCCACATACAGGGCAAAGTACTTCGGTAACCCAGGTACCTTACGTGAGATGGTCAGTAACACCAAGGCGTTGCTGGCCTTCTTGGAGGAGCTGGGGTGGATCGAATAAGCGATTTCCCACCCGTACGCAAAATACGCGCTTTGACGTGGAGTTGCGGATACCAGCCCGTTTTACCTATTACCTATTACCTATGTACCCTGGCGACTGGGAATGTCATGCTCACTGAAATGTCTCGCTGATGGTGGCGCGTGTGTTGGATCATTTAGGTCCCTTCAAAATGGTTGAGCTGAATGGTGCTAATCCATGCGTCATGTTCGTGAACGGGCGCCGTCAGTTGTGACTGGTCATCTCTTAGCTGCCATGGCTTATTTTAAGGCGCTAAGTCCCATTTAGTACCGTAAAACGGTCACTTTAAAAAGCCTACTCCTCATTAACGACTTGGTTAAACGATCTGAAAAAAAAATATGTTTGCCATAGATTCATGTACAACATTTTTGTTAAAGGGTTTTTGCGTATGGCTAATAGTTTTGCCTTAAAAAAATATTTACTAAAACGCAATTTTTGGCTAATATTCGCTACTACTTCTAAACGGCTTTGAATTTTGGAAATATTTTTACACTGAAAAAATGATGGTTACAAGGACTACAAAACTGTTAGAGCATTTTTAAATCAATCAATATTTGCAAAGATAATGACCCCATTTAGAGATAGAGGTTCAGAGGTGCTCTACGCGGGACGCGGGCGGCAGTCGCGCGTTAGCATTGAGACGGGTTGGCTGTGTCGCTCGCTGCTCCGCCTCGGCTATGACCGATACGCGCGTTTGCGTGTATTAGTGCAAATATTTACGTTCGAATTGTATCAATGTGCGTTTATAGACTAGCTCGCTGCAGAGAGCCCAATTCAATTGCGCGCGTAGGCGCTTTATTGTTGTTTTTTTTTTTAATGTGTTATTACGTATAATACTCTTTTTATTTACATTGACCAAATTTACATACAAATTAACAATTTATAATATAAGTAAACCAAAAAAAAAATTTTAATATAAAATATAACATAACATCACGCCTGTGTTTCCCGAAGGGTTAGGCAGAGTGTACTTTTAGTTAGTACGCTCACATTTTGCCAGTTATGTCCCATGTACTAGGGGCGAGCCTATTGCCATCAACTAGGCACAAATCCGGACTCCGGGCTGCTACTGAGCAATTTCAGATGTAAAAACCGGCCAAATTCGTGTCGGACCACACAAAATGAAGGGTTCCGTAGTTGGGATGAATTTATGCCAAGAACAAACTCAACATTGTAGTTGAAAAACATTTTTTGCAACTGCAAATTTAAGTTGGTCGATTATTACTCGTTAACTTGTAGAGCCTACTTAGCTGTGATAGTTTTCCTTTCAATTTCTTTATATACCTATAACTACTACTGCCGTGAATTTTTTCACATATCCAAAACCAACCATTTAGCTGGCAGGGGGGGGAGACACTTGACTCTAACAAAAATCAACACTTCAAAGTTTAATATTTCGCAAACAGATCCATGAATCCAAAAATGGTTTTTACACACTCACAATATTTTTGAACGATCTTTCCAACGACACTCCACACCATGGGAAGACAAGAAAACCATATAAACGGTACGTGTAGGTGTACACTAGAAAAAAATATTTTCATGATTTGATTGTACCACTCAGCTTGATTAATATGTTCACCCGTGCTAATTACAGCTTTCTAGTAGTAAGGTCTATGATCTAAGTCGCGGACAGACAGACGGACAGTGTGAAACTATAGGTAAGGGTTCCTTGTTGACTACTGAACCCTAAAAACGCAATAACACTTTGCCCGACCCATGAATCGAACCCGGGACCTCATGCTCAGCAGTAGCGCTTGCCACCGCTAGACTAACGGGGCAGTCGTTGACATAAAATATTGTGTAAATCTATAATAATAAATTATGTACTTATAACTATCCACGTCACCACATACAAATGCAATTCAGTAAAAACCAATACGAATATAGGTACGAAATACAAAGTCGCGAACACACATTCATAAATCAGAACGTACTGCACAATCAATTATAAACCTTATCTCATCAAGTAAAGCGTGCATGTACCATGCACTGTAGCATAGGTACAACTTACTCACACGAAATCACTGGCTTGTCGCAAGCTACCCTACAACGGCTGTATTACGTGCGCGATGCAACCGCTACAAAGTATCGTTTTGTGATATTTACATTGCTTATCCAGTCACTTAGCGACACACTTAGGTAGTGGTTATGAAGCAATGTATTCATTACAAAAATAGTACAGTCGCTATGATATATGAAAACAAAAATAATGTAGTAAAGGCAAGAAATATTTTCCGATTTGTTGTTTATCATGATTTTCACGACAAATATAATAAAATACCCACTTGTGCTGATAATTATGATAAGCAAGTGGTTCCTTAATTTATAAACTTTTTCGTACTAATACATAATTTGTAAACTTCGCGGTCTGTGCTGACCCTTATATTTGTATGCTTACGACCTTCTATTTTCAAGAGACACCTCATCATTGTCATCAACAAATGGTTCTAGTTCATAATTTCAACGTAATATTTTTTTGAGTCAAAATTACCTAGCGGGCAGCTACATGTGGACGTGTATCAGTGAGCCGTGAGTTCAAATCTCACTCAGTACTAAAATTTTTTGTTAGTTTTTACTTGATTCGGGACGGAAGTATAATACATTCATTGTGACGTTACATTTAAAAAAAAAACATGCATAGTCTGAATCATATTATTAGTTTTCAATACAGTCTGCTGAATACTGATACCTATAAATAGTTAAATAATAATACAATTACTAATATTTATCTTCATAAAAATAAATAATAAGCATTAGATTACTTATAACAAGTTTTTGCTTAAATACAAAAAAAAATGTTTTATTTCAATGAAAGTAAATCAGCATTGTGGTATGGATTCGAACCTAGACCTCATTGATCGCCAATCCATTACTTTGCTCATACAGCTACTACCACATGAAAAAAATTTGCGCATTTTAGCAATCGAATGGTAATAACAGGTTGCCACTATAACGCGTAGTCTAAATGCAACAGAAATACCTACACTGTTATATTTTGCGTAGCATCACAGTTCATAATTATGTGTGTGTTCTCTGTGAAATATTGAGACATCACTCATACACGCAAACGCACTGGCTGTATCGTGCTCGAGTTCATACGTTACGTACGTTACATTTAAAAAAGAACATGCATAAAGTCTAAATCATATTATTATTAGTTTTCTATAAAGTCTGCTGAATACTGATACCTATAAATAGTTAAATAATTATACAATAACTAATACTTAACTTCATAAAAAATAAATAATAAGAATGAATAGATTATAAATAAACATATATACCTAACAAGTTTTTGCTAAAAATACTAACTAATAAAATATTATAATTTCAAAGAAATTAAAAACCCGGATGCGAACCCAGACCTCATTGATTCCGAATCCATTACTTACTCCATACAGCTACTTGTACATGTTAGTTGGAATTGAATTGAATTTTAGCAATTCAATGGTAAGAACAGGTCGAGACTATGACGCGAGTTCTAAATGCAACAGAAATAAATGTAATGTAGGTACTGAAGTTTTGAGCGGTTGCTGTAAGTACATGTAGGTATGTAAGTATGTAGGTAGGCCTGTAGGTAGGTATATAGGTACGTATGTAGGTAAGTATGTAGGTAGGTATGTAGGTAGATATGTAGGAAGGTATATAGGTAGGTATACAGGAAAAGTTTTTGACCAGTGCGCAAATTTTTTTTGGTGGTTCAATATCAGTAATAAAACACATTTCCATTATTTATTCAATACTTTTTTTTGTTTTTTTATCCCACTTAAAATCAGCAAAATATGGACACAAACTATTCGTTATAATATCAATGGGCGCGTGCGGCGGCCGGCGCACAGGCGGCGGTGTTGCACGGGGGTGCAACCCCCTCCCGGGCGGCGCCGGGCGCTGTGGCCGACAGTTCGCTCATCGCACGCGCTGTTGTGTGACGTCGCGTCTAATCGCTTTCCCGCGCAAGCGCCGCGCCGCACGTGTCGTGCTTGTACCTACCGGTCACGATGTCGGACTTCAGTAACTGCGAGTTTCACGAGATGGTGCGAGTGTATGTACTGAGTGGTGAAAGTTTGCGAGCAGCTCGCAGAATGTATGCGACGGAGAGCATACCTAACTATAGGCAAAATACATATATCTTAAGAGCATGTCGATTCTTCAATCAGGTATGCCGGGATGTTGAGCTTGATTTATTCACGAATAGTGTCCGGGAATTTTAAAAAAAATTAAGTAACTGCTTCTTTGAAGAGTAACATTGTTGTATTTTATATTTGTTTTGTTTATTCTTTTCAGTTGATTCTTTACATCACTCTCACGCGGTTTGTACCGTTTAATTAGTAATTTTATACAAAAGTTTATATAAGTGGAAACTTGTAATTGGCTTTATTCTACATATTACTTCTGACTACTCGAATGTATTAGCTGTAAGTTTTCTTAAAATTAATAAAATAAAATAAAATACCTCGAATGCGAGCCCATGGAATCCTTAACCCCGCGATCCCTAATGAAAGGACCATTTTAGCGTCCACTCAAAGGCTGCTTGATCACGGACAGTTCAGAACCCCGAATCATGCACAAGGGTCTGGCAGACCCCGACTGGCGATCGAAATCGAAGAAAGCATTTTTGATTTCTTTGAGCGAGATCCAAGGGCCAGTAACCCACGTAAATACCTACGCCGGCGAATCGAGCGAGCGCACAGCTGATAGGTAGGTACTTTCGCGCGTTCCGCTTCGCCGCGCGCCGCCGGCGCCGGTTAGCCATACAACCACTTTTAAAATAAACATCTTTCGTTAACGATTTTTTAATTTTTTATATTAAGACGCATCAAAATAAAAAAAATATGTTTAATAAAACTGGTTTAAGGTTAATTTGTCAAAATTTGCGCAGTGGATAAAAACTTTTCCTGTAGATATGCTTGATATTTCACAAAAAAGTTCTTAAATTTAATTTTTGAGGCTGTTTTTGAATATGCTCTATCACATACTATACACCTCTGCTTTATCCTTCGGGGAATACAGGCGTGATGTTATGCTATATACTAAACTTGTTTTAATTTCTAATACAAGAATAGTAATGGAAGATTGAATATTATAAAGAAAGAATTTTGTGAGTTTGTGTATATGTGGAGGGTAATCTCCGGAACCACAGCTCCTATTTGAAAAATTATTTCACAATTTGAAAGGTACATTATTCCAGATGGACATAGGCTATAATATATGTTATGTAAATATATACAAAAATAAGTAAGTATATAATAATACTAATGAAATACTATCTTGAATTCATGAAAGTCTATTTAGTACTTTTTACTAGGCTGCTAACGTGTCGTGAACAGAATAAATACCGTTTTCATGATTATGTAAATTGCACCCGTGCAAAGTAAAATATGTGTGTAAAGTTACCATAAAGTTATATTTTTTTCAGAAAAGCTGAAATCTTCTTCACCTACTTCATCGCATATGGAGAAGCAATTGAAAATATCAAAATTCCAGATGAAGTATTTGAAAACTGAAATCTTTCGATTACGTAAGAGGTGTAGAACTTTCAAAACAAGATTAGCTAGTGCTGATAAAATAAAGAAACAAAACGATTTAAAAAAAAATACAAGAAATATGACGATAGCTGCAGAAATATTTACCAGTATGCAGTACACCCAAACGCATAAGAGACCGCGTGGGCGGAGGTTTAGTTTAAAGGAAAAAGTTTTGTCTCCATGTACAAGAGGAGTCCCAAGGGATATACTTTTTTGTATAAATATTTAACTTTGCCCTCTGTAAAATCTCTAAAAAGGCTTCTGGCGAAAGTTGAAATAGAGTCAGGGTTAAATAAATCAATATTTATAAAAATGAGGGAGACTGTGAAGGAATTAAGTCCAGAAGATCGCCTCTGCTGCTTAATTTTTGACGAGATGTCAATATCGCCGCAGATCCATTATGATGGATCTAAAGATAAATTAAAAGGATTTGTTTGGGGTGATAAAAAAATTGCTGACCATGTTTTAGTGTATATGGTCACAGGAATTTAAAAAAAAATTAAGCATCCTGTGGCATACTTCTTTACGGTCATCAAATAAAGAGTAACGGTGGAGTTTCTTGCCCATTCTTCTCCATACGAAATCTACCTTTTGGAATGGGCAACTAGAATCAATTCTATTTCTTTGTTTGTTTTTCATTGACGTTCAAAAGTGCCTTTTATGTGCCTATTTGAAATAAATTATTTGACTTTGACTTTGACTTTGAAATATGTAAAGGGTACAGGGCTTAATATTTTATGCACAGTATGTGATCAAAGCACTGTAAATGTGAGTGTTATAAATGAAATCGTCGAAGATATTACAAAAAAATATATAAAAGAAAAAAGGGAATGGAGATATGAAATTATGGAAGTAGGGAAATCCAAAATAATTCCATTATTTGATGTCCCTCACTTACTAAAAGGGGTAAGGAACAATTTATTAACAAAAAATATGAAATATTTCGATTTTGAAGAAAAGGTGGAAAAGACTATTAAATGGGAATATTACCAGAAAGTGTATGAAGCAGATAAATTATATGGAGAGTTAAAAATATGTCATAATTTAACTGACGAACATATATACTTAGAAAAAATAAAAAAAATGAAAGTAAAAGATGCAGCCCAAATTTTTAGCCATAGTGTTGCTGTAGCTGCGGAACATTTAACAGGTAGAGGTGATGTTCCAAATGAGTGCCGCCAAATAATACAATTTACCAAAATGATGAATAATTTGTTTGATTCTTTAAATGCAAGCACATTTAGTATGTTTAATGGAAAAAAGTACAAATGTGGTGTAAGAAACAATTCACCTCACCACGAATTATGGTTAAATGCGAAAAAAGTTTTAAGATCAGTAAAATTTATTAAAGTTAAAAAAGAAAAAGATAACAAAATCAGATTAATTGAAACGAGTTCAATACCATCAATAAAAAATTTCATCAGAACTATTGAGGGCATGCAACAATTGTGGAAAATATTATCCCAATTTTTTTTATTTGATTCTATATTGACTAGAAACTTTAACCAGGACCCACTGGAAAATTTCTTTGGGAACATTAGAAGTTTCGGGGTGAGGAATACGGCACCTAACACTATTAGCTTTGAAGGTGCCTATAAATCACTTCTTTTAAACAACTATAACTCACCCCATTCTCTAAAAGCTAATTGTGAAAATGATGACAATGACTGTTTACAAACATTGAGCTTCTTTTTGAAAGACACAAAAGAAAAAACTTCTAATGTTCTCAGTAATGAGGAACTACCATTTCAACATAAAGAAAATGATGAAATTGTGGTGCCTTTTATTAATTTAAACACTGAGACTGTTGATGCTGGCCAGGCTAATTATGTATGTGGGTGGGTGCTGGCTAAATGTTTGAAAAATGTTTCCAAATCATGCAGACACTGCAAAAACGAAATAAATGGTGAGAGTCAATTTAAAACAAACGAATATATAAGGGCAAAAGAATATCAAAAAGGTAGACATTGTCTGTTGTATCCCACTCAAGAGGCGGAAAAGGCTTTTAAGGAAATCCAAAATATTACACTGGAAATTTTGAGAAAGAATGTGCCAAAAACTAATCTAAAAGAAAAAATTAAAATGTTTTTGGACATATTTGTGGATTATCCTTTCACATGCGAGGTCCACAAGAAAGAGTTGAAAAATTTCTTTGAAAACACAACAATAAATGTCTTAGTTTATAGTTGGTGCCGATCAATTAATCGGATTTTATTGGGTAAAATCCAATATCATGGTGAGGATGATGAGATAAAACTGTCAGCACAAGTATATTTTAATAAACATAAACATTTTAAATAAGTATGATTTTTATTTCATTCCAGGGTGC
Organism: Lithophane leautieri; assembly: GCA_949152455.1. NCBI lineage: Eukaryota > Metazoa > Arthropoda > Insecta > Lepidoptera > Noctuidae > Lithophane > Lithophane leautieri. The sequence continues at coordinate 46,359 of OX424463.1, read as the reverse complement.
CTATCAAGTACTTTCCATAATGTATGTACATAATACTGTGCCATTCATGTCCGTCTTTATTTCTAATTTTGTAATAAACGCAATGATAAATAATATTATTTGCTACAGATCAATAACAAGTGTACATTTTGTAAAGTACTTCGTAGGCATGAACGAACACCCTCTAAGTATAAATAGAATATCTATAGACAGTATAGATAGGTATGTACGTACCTATACATGCAGATTAATATAGGAGGACGAAACCAGATGGCGTTTCAAATGACATTGGTTACAAGGTTGCAGGAAAAATCCGAAGTGGGTTCTCTATTCCCAATCTATTACTATACTCTATGGAATTGGCTTTATTGAAAGGTTCCGTTTTACAGTTTCAGATAGAATAGAATACTCTTTATTATGTACCTACACCATAAAAAATACAGATACAAATGTAGAAATTTAACATAGGGTGACACAATGGGCGGTCTTATCGCTAAAAGCGATCTTTTACAGACCTTTGGGTGGATTAAAGCGCGAAGATAGCTACCTGCGGATCACGCAAAATCATACAAACAATTTTAAAGATAAATAAAACCAAGAAAAACAAGCTAATTACAAGCATTTATTTAAAAAAAATCTAATCAATTTCCTAATAAAACAAAACAGCTAAGCCGAACGCTAGCTACAATACTGTTAATTTGATGACGTATACAGTCCACGACTGTACGCCATCAATAGGCGCGGGCGTCACGAACTACTGTTGTTTTAGCGAGGTTCGTTCCTATTCCAGACCCTCCACACCTCCGCGTCCAGCAGGCGTAGCATGGCGCTTTCTATTTCTACGAAGAAAAGACAGCTTTTTCATCATTTTTGACATCGCACCATAGAAATCCTTCTACAATTTGTCATTTTGTCTTTCATTTATATCGATCTTTGTCTAGGTCTTTTAATATGTAGACTATTTCGGAAGAAAGTTTTCTATCCTTAGTCAAAATCACACTGACAACTGAAATTTGTCTAAGGAAGTGAAGACAATTTGAAACAAAACAAAGAATTCTGAGTCGAATTATGTAAAAGAGTGAATTTCGTTAAAAGTGCAGTTGACTCTTTTTACTTAGCTGCCGTCGTACTGTCTACACGGAACGTCATTTTTGTCTACTCTGCCGCCGACAAAACGGTGCTCATGCTACGCCTGTTGAGCTGTATGTACAGTCAATCGCACAACAGTGGTGACACTTGCACTACGAAAACCGTCCTTACTGCTATGACCAAGGCTATAACGATGTCAAATTGTCACCACTGTTGACTGTAATAGTTCAACAGGATACATTTAGTATGTTGAACTATTAAATTGTAGCGCGAAGTCGTACACATAAATTGTTGTTTGTTGTAGGTACACATATAGGCTCAAACAAACGATAGCGATATCGCGGGCGCGACAATGGTCGCACTGCCTGTCGCGCCCGCGACATCGCGCCAGTTTGCAAGAGCTTTTATGTCTTGGCGCTATACGTTTTATTACCACCACTATAGACTACCATTATTCAACACAATTTTTTGTTATGGTATAAAATATAATTATTTATTTACTATGCAGTTTCTGCACAAAAGTATAAAAAATATAATTTATAAGGTATCGTCTTATAACAAAGGGTGGTATTTTATAAACTCTTGAAAAAAATTACCTATCAGATGATTGAAAACACCACCAATCAAACGCCACTAATAAAATGAAATAGGCTATAGTTATTTGCGTACACGTGATCAAACGAGCGAGCACTTCACTAAATGAGAATGTCCACGACGAAATATGTATACGCGGAAACAGATTCGAGTGATTTTCTCACCAGACAGACGACGGTCGTCTGCCCGCAGGCTGCCCGCTCGTGCGAACGTGATTGTGTAATTCGGCCCTCTCTTTTATTTTAGATTGCAAAACACTGAAATTACGAACGTTTCAAGTGGCCCAACACGAACCCACCTAGCGAGGGTGACGTCACACGGGCAGCGCGGGCTGGCGGCGCGCCTGCAGCTTGGCACGGTTATAGGCCAGCACGCCCAGCGCCGCCAGCGCCATGCCGGCCAGGTTCAGCGGCGGCGCCGGGTTGCGCAGCAGTAGCAGCGACGCGCCCACCACGGCCGCGCGCTTGGCGGCCGACGCCACGGCGTACGCCAGCGGCGACACGCGCGACAGCACGCTGAACGCGGCCACGGCCTGCAGCCACGCCAGCGCGCCGTCCGCGGCCAGCAGCGCGCCACCCGCGGCCCAGCCCGCGCCCGGCGCCGCGCCCGCCAGCAGCGCGGCCCCGTCGTGCCACGCCCACAGCGGCGCGAACAGCAGCAGTGCCAGGCGGCCCAGCGTCTGCAGCAGGCGCAGGTGGTGCACGCCCGTGTCGCGCATGACGCGCTTGGAGTACAGGTGCTGCAGGCTCAGCAGCGCCGCCGCCGCCAGCGCTGCGCCCAGCCCCAGCGCGTCGAACTGTAGCTCAGTGGCCGACGCCACGCCCACGCCCAGCGCGATCACCACCAGCGCCAGTTGCACGCCACGTGTCTGCCGCTCGCCGAACAGCAGCCACGCTAGCCCTGCCGTCCATAGCGGCGTCGTCGCCTTCACTGCAAAGGTTATCAAGACAGATTACTCAAGATCCAAGACCTTTACTCATTTGAGAAATAAATTGTATGCCTGACTGGGTTTGACCAATGGCAACTGGTTAGTTACTACTGGACCACAACTGCTTTTGTCAATGATAAACCATGACCATAGAAACTAACCTGTGTGTGCATATGAAATAGGCACTTTCCAAATGGACACTTGCGAGCATATGGTGGTGAGGAACTTGGCGAAGGCGAGCGGCACGAGCGTACGCCAGAAGTAGCGGCGCGGGAAGTCGGCCGCGCGCCGCACGCCGCACAGCGCGAAGGCGGGCGCGCTGCACAGCACGATGCTTAGCAGCTGCACCATGGTCACCGTGACCGGGTACGGGAAGTCCGTCAGCACCAGCTTGCCCACCACGTTGCTGGCTGAGCTGGCGGCATACCACGCCAGGCACAGCGCCACAACCACCAGCGACTCGCGCCGCGACCCCTCCAGCCTCATGGCGCTCACTAATCACGTCCCGGACCCACTGCTACTTGCCACCACTTCGACAACCCTCATATTTCGCTTGCAAAGATCATAAAACGTTCATTTGTAATGAAATTAGAAGAATGATGAGTTGAGTTGCTGAATAATTCTTGTTAGATGGCATAACATCCGGCAGCGGGCAGAGGTTTGTATGAATATTTTAGGATAGAATAGAGAACAATATGGTCAAAATTAAAAAAGTGTCTCTGTAACATACCCCTTGGGTGTACAATAAAAAGAAAGTAAAATTTTCAATTTAGCCGAAACATTGCAACTTATCGCTTCGGCATAGCCCAGCGTTATAAAAAACTAAGAGTCGTCTTAGTACGTTTCAGTACAAGATTGCATGTAACTTTTCCAACACGAGTAGCTCATCAACATGTATTGTGTTAATGTAATTTTCTTAATTATTTACTATTTGGTGTTACGATATTCCTGAACTCAACAGCTGGCTTGGAGAATAATCTTGGATCATGATCATCATGGATGTGGATAGATGTCAAAATGCCAAAACGACAAATGTCAAAATTATTATGTGGCATGACCACCACAGATAAATATATACTAGTTGGAGACCACAGACTTCTGATATTGATTTTCTGCGATTTGGTCGCAATTTCAAATTTTGTTCTCTATTCCACACCACCATAGAGGTTAAGAACTAGGCGCGTTTTTTTTATGTAGTGCTCCCCTTTAGGCCTAAACCACTAAGGACTAATAAAATAAATAAATAAAAATCACAATCACTTCTGGCCACTGCACTGTTTTAATTTAATCACTGTCAAGGGTATCCACATTAACGAATGCAAAATTTTCGTATTCGTCATCATCAAATGTTTCCGCTTGTTCAATTACTAATAAACTTTGTGCTTCTACTGACAAAGTTTTATGCTTTCTGCGAAGTTTGTGACGTTTCGCTGAGATGAGTGGATCAGAGCTGGTCAATAAATTATTTAAAATGTCTTCGTTTGTAGTTTTTCTACTGCATTTCCTGGAATGGTGTTGGCGGTACCTACGAAAGTCTTTATTTCTAGCTTCAGCAGCTTCTTCAGATAGCTGTTCAATTGGTATTAGACCAAAACTTTCAATAATACCTGCACCATGCATAAGAACTTTATGAACACTTGAAGGCATATAATACCAGCTATATCATTCCAAATACAGTCGCATGGTCATGTGGTAACCTGATGAAATTGCCTCTAAAATGATTGCAAATCGCCTTATTAATTTTTCACTAACACCAGTTATCTCAGCAGTCATGTTTGGATTTGCAAAAAATCTTCTAGCAGTATTTCCGTCATTCGTGGAGCCGTGCCCTTGTTTAACAACATCAATCAGAAGTCCCATTCTATTTTTAAAAGCGTCTTGTATGTCTTTCTTTCTTCTTTCCATGATGCACTTGTTGTCTCCCTTTACTGTCCATGTCTGTATCGTTAATCTGTAGGCTATATGCAGAATGCATTCCATCATTCGTATCCAGGTATGCAATGATGACAATCCGTATTTACAGAGATCTGGATCAGTCGGTTTTGATGCAATTAAGGGCAAATTATTCATCTCTGTTGGAGTGGCTTTACAAATGTCGCATCTCTGAGATGAAGTATCACATAAAATTTATGTTGCTTTTCCGTCTATCATAGTCATTAATAAAGAGTGGGAATTTTTTATTTCTCCCACTTCTGTTTTCACTAAATTTACAATCTCTTCCTCAATAGCACTTTTTTCCCGCAATATCGTTATTTTATTTTCTTTCACAAATTCGAAAAAGATTGGACGACACCAGTAAGATGAATTTGGTGAATCGTTTTGCCAGATAACTTGTTCGCCGCACACTAATTTTATTGGCACTAAACTACCCATAAATATGCTTGAATCGTCAAGTTGACTTTCTTGTTCATCGTCTGTTTGCATTTTTTGTTTGTAATTGGCTTGATTAGAAGCACCGTCAAATCCCCACTTACTGATTAGTGTAAATTCTTTACAACCACTATCTATGACGAGTGACGTCATTATTCTTGTTGTCGTTATATCCAATAGAGCTTGTAACTTTATTTTAGCTGAGGTTTCTGTCACTGTAATAGCATCTTTTGGTGGATAGCATTTCTGTTTCGCATGTTGCACTTGATAATAAGATGGAAATATATTACTGTCTTTTTCGTTAACACTTTTTCTTAAAGTATTGTATTGCCACTTGGTCAGCTTAAGTGATAAAAATAACCCTAAAGCCTCATCCGAGAAAACACAGGTTTTGTTTCTTTAACAGATATGCACTTTTTAACTTTTATTACATCTTGGGGATTCTTTAGTAAATGTTCTAGTATTTTAGCAACCTCCTCATTCCCATCCGCTTTCAACTGCTCAAAATATGCATATTTTATTTCGTCCGAAGATAAATGAAAGTTTTCTGCACGTCTTTTTTTCTGTTTAGGCGCTAATTCACAAAAAGGTTTTCTTGGGCTTTGTTCGGTGGAGACACCGATAGAAACTTTTGATGGTGATACATACTGAGTTGATGTACTCGGTGCTGGTTGATCTTCATTACTGCCTATTAAACACTTAATAAAGTCTGGCCATATTATGTTTTCTTGTAACCATTCACTATTTTTAGTTCTGAATATATTTTCTTTACGATAAGCGTTTTCCCATCTTCTATTTAAATTATAACAAAATTTTGCACAAAACAACTATAAGGTCTTTTCGTGATCATCACTTAATTCGACTAAAAATTTAGACCTTATCTCACTACACAAACTGTCATTATTTTTAATACTGCCACTGTTTTTTAAAATAACGAAAAGATCAAGGTTTGTCACTAAATTTTCAAACATTTTCACAAATACAAAATAACAAATAAGTAAGTAATGAATGTGTGGGGGTAGTGCGTCTATTATGGTGGGTAATAGAACACTGAAGTACGTTTGAATGCAACCGAACATTCCGTAGATACCCTATCGTTGCACCAATCACGTTACGACACGTCATAACTTGTTGTTGCGCTCGCGCACTCTTATCCCTTGATTCCCGGAAATAAGTCTCAAAACAAATTACGTCATACCTACCTATGGTGGTGGAAAATGTCGAACATTGTTTTTTTTTTAAAGAACTAAGTAGGTATTGAGGTTTTCAGGCCGTTTAGTATACATTACGAGTATTTTCAATTTGACATGCTGGGGCGGTGCATGCAAAACCACATTATTAAAACTGGAGCGTGCTCAAAGAGCGCTGCTAAAAGTTAGTGCTTTTCTCCCTTTCTTGCATCCCACTACCCATCTTTATCAGATGTGTGAAGTATTAACAGTGAGACAGCTTTTCATACTCCACACTATTGTAAGGATGCATGGTCTCCTGACCTACAATCCTACAGTTTTTGTACACAAACGAAGAAAGCATTCAATGTGCGTATATAAGGCATGCCACACGCATTTTGCACAGAGATTTTTCAATTTCTTAGGTGGCCATATGTATAACAAAATTAACCTAATGCTAAAAATATATCCGCTTACTAAACAAAAATGTATAAAAGTGGTTACTGAATGGCTCCTGTCTTGACTATGCCAGTACGGAAGAAGTTCTTAATATTCAAAAGTAGAATCTACTCGCCGGATCGCACCACAGAATCTCTCACATACCACTAACACAACCTCTCACACATTTACACAAACACACTCACCCACACCATGACACACCCTCATACCATTACACACCTTCACACGCACACACAATCATCACTCTCTTGTCAAGCTCAATACAATATTTCTTTACCTTTTTGACCACTGACCACTACAAAAAATTATTGATGACTGATATTGAGCAACTTCATAAAATTTGTGCGAAGCAAGTATGTTTAGCACAAATTTTACGAAGTTGCTCAATCTCACCTTTCAAGTAAAATCCATTTGTTGTTTTAATTATATAAAAGCGGCTGGATTTAGACATTGAAATAAATAGGTGCTAATTATTGTGTCTGAACTCAAATACGAATAGGCCTATGGAAAGGGCCGTCAATGAGGAAAATTATTTAAAAAGAATTGAGTGCCTACCGCGCATGCGCCAAGTGTACACTTCACTTCACCCGTCTGGTAACCATGGTTACTACACTTCACTTCGGCGCGTTGCAAATGTCAGTGGAAAATTATTTTTTATATTTGAGTGCTTAGCGCGCATGCGCTGCGTGGAGTGAGCACTTCATCCGCATCTCCCTTCACCCGATTCTGATAACTTCACTTCACTTCGGCGCGAGGCGGACTGAGCCTGTGCGCGCGTTGCAAAAATTTCGGTTGAACTTAGTACCTAATGTACGATGATGATTAGTTTAATTCTCTTTGACTACATTGCATTCAAATGCGCCTTTTCGCTCACACTCGTCGGCTTTAAAAGCTGCTTGCCTTACCTTTCTTTGTCTAGCAGTTTTCGCCTTCAAATTGCTATAGGAACGTTTACATTTGTTGATATATTGGTAAGTACTACGCAGATTTGTATGAAATGAAAAGCCGGGCTTTTGGGAGCACAGAGTACTTTTTATTTTGAGAGGCATTAAGTTTGCGCTAATGCACTAGCCGCAGTCAGTACGCAGTAGCCCCGATGTTGACCCGCGTAAAGTGAGTTGCAAGTCTGCGACGCGACGGCCGACGCGACTCAATTATTTTGTTATTGTTTTGAAATTAAATTTTGAGATCAGTATTTTATTTTCCAAGTGTTGAAGTAGTGAATTAGTTTTATTATTTAAAATGATGTGATAGGTACCTAGTTATTGCGGCTATATCATTCCCTAAGCTTAGTAAGTGATTATAGTGTTATTTTTATCATCAAAATGTGAATTTGGAAACTGTGTTCGAAAAGGTATGTAAATACATTGAGTTTTCTAACAGTAAGTAACTCTGCATCACCGTAATCAACCCCAAATTACTGTTACTCGGATATAAAAACAAGTATTTTTGTCAGTTGAAGAATATTTATTGAAATTGGCATTCGATTGATAAATGATAAATGATTTTTATTTCTGTAAGTAGGTTTGTACAAACACTTTTACACGTCAATCACATTTTTAAAACTAGATGAGGTCGGCGTTTCCTATCTGACTACTCTGAGAAGAAAGGCCGAAACAAACTCAGAGGTCACAGTCTCTTTTAAAGTCCAGACATAATCTTGGTCAGATCATGTGAAGACCATGTAGATTGGTGTCTGAAATGGACTTTTGAGGAAAGAACCACACAGATTGAGTGGACCTGTCCAGTCAGTGCAAGCATTTGTCAATAATCGTGCAGCTCAACTCCAATTTTAAGGAGCTCAACGATTTGACGAACAGTACCAAAGAAAGGACATTTGGTTAGGCCGCATAAATTGCTCAAACTGCCAGACCATGATTAATTAAAACTAAGGAAAAATTAATACTAAAAAAGAAAAGAAACAAAGATCCACATAGTCTTCACATTCACAATAATTAAAATAATATAATACTTTACAAAGTAAACATTCATGTCACTGTATAAGTTAATAATAAAATAAAAAGTCACTAAATATAACAGAATTCAATAAGTTAAAAAATAACAAAATTGGAGAAATTGGAGCAGCTCAATCCCAAGCCTTTTTGTCCTCAATGTAATCTTTAATGGTATAATACGCTTTTTGGCACAACTTACGTTTAATAAATGTTTTAAATTTATTAAGGCTTAGATCTTGTACGTGGCTTGGAAGCTTATTGTAAAAGCGTATACATTGACATCTAAAGGAGCCACCTATTTTCTTGAGCCTTGTTGTAGGTATAACAAATTTGTGTTTGTTCCTAGTATTTATATTATGGATATCACTGTATTTTTTAAACAATTTAATATTTTTGTGGGCATATAAAAGATTTTCAAAAATATACTGAGAAGGCACAGTCATTACATTTATCTCCTTAAATTTCTCTCTGAGTGAGTATCTCGGACTTAATTTATAAATTGATCGAACAGCTCTTTTCTGCAAAACAAAGATAGTCTGAATGTCGACGGCATTTCCCCACAACAGAATACCGTACGACATTACACTATGAAAATAGCTAAAGTACACTAAACGGGCTGTCTCTATGTCAGTTAAATTACGAATTTTTCTAACAGCGTATGCTGCGGCGCTTAGTTTTTTTGACAATTTATCTATATGTGGGCCCCACTGAAGCTTAGCATCCAAAGTTAAGCCCAAGAAAACTGTGCTATCTTCGGGATTCAATTCTTCGCCCTTTATCAACACATTAGTTTTCACCTGCCTAACGTGAGGTAGCGTAAACTTAATGCATTTGGTTTTTTTTTCATTAAGAAGTAAATTGTTAACATTAAACCAGTGAACTACTTTTGAGATCGCGCTATTTACATCGTCAGTAACCAGCTGCTGACGTTTAAGTTTAAACAAAAGCGAAGTGTCATCTGCAAACAACACTATCTCATGATCATCCTTTATGAGGTAAGGCAAGTCATTAATATAAATAAGAAACAAGAAAGGACCAAGAATTGAGCCCTGTGGGACTCCCATTGTTACTATAGATCCGGGAGATCTTTTCCCATTAACGTCAACGCTCTGAATCCTATTACTTAAGTATGAAGTAAGAAGATCCAGAGCGGTGTTCCGGATTCCGTAGTGGCGGAGTTTCCTGATTAACGTTTCATGAAGAACGCAATCGAATGCCTTAGACAAATCACAAAAGATGCCCAAGGCATCGCATTTATCTTCCCATGCATTATAAATATGTCCTAAAAGTTCAACACCGGCATCAGTAGTTGAACGACCCCTAGTGAAACCGAACTGTTTGCTATGTAACAATTTATGTCTATTAAAAAATCTTTGCAATTGCTCTAAAATTAACTTCTCAAAAATTTTACTAAAGGTAGGTAGTACTGAAATAGGTCTATAATTTGTGGGGTCTGATGTACTACCTGATTTAAATAAAGGTATTATTTTACTATTTTTCATAAGGTCAGGAAACTCCCCGCAGTGGATACAATTATTAAAAATAAGAGCTAAAGTAGGTGCTACAATGTCAATAATAGACTTGGCAACTTCTACAGAATTACCCCACAGATCTGCAGTCTTTTTTACATTTAAAGTGTGAAAGGTTTTAATTATGTCTCTACAGGTAATATGTTCAAAATGGAATTCCGAATCGCAAACATTAACATTTTCCTTAAGCAAAGACTCAGCAACAGAAGGTGATGAGTTTAGGGATTTAGTAGTTGAAACGGGAATATCTGAAAAGAAATTCTCAAAGGCCTCGGCGACTTGTGAGTCTGATTTTATTATGTTGTCATTAATAGACAGGCTGTAGTCATTATTTCGGTTAGTAGACCTTCCCGTTTCACTATTAATAATATTCCAAGTCGTTTTAATTACATTATTACTGTTTTTAATCTTCGAACTCAAATAACGAGACTTGGCCGTACAACAAACTTTTTTAAATAATTTTGAATAATTTTTAACGTATAAATTAAATTCAGCAGTGTTTACATAAGTCCTTTCACTGTACAGCTCATAAAGCCGTGTTCTACTTTTATGAATACCAATGGTAGCCCAATCACTGAAAGATGCGTTACTATTGACCGAGATAGTCTTGGGAGTAAAGGTGGAATTAAATTGTTTACAGTATAAATTAAAAAAATCATTATATAGATGATTAGGATCAGCATGATTTGACAAAACTGTTAATTTATTAATTAGTTTTTCTTTAAAAACTTCCAAGCGACTTGCAGTTTTGGGGTTAAATGTGATAAATTGTGATTGTTGTGTGTGATTGTTTAATAAGTTGATGAGTATGACAAACTTAGGTAGCTGGTGCCATGAAAGACATCAAAAGTAGGTATAGTTTTGTTTGTATGGCAATTGTAGTTTCGTTAAACCACTGAAAAACAAACCATCTTATTATTACTACATCTCATCAAGATTACAAAACACAATCATTTTCGTATCAAAGATATTCTTCATACCTAGGTGTTTTTAAATAAAGATTAGAGTTGGCTATTGTCATTATGATTAATTATAAAATATAATATCTCCTTTAACATTTTCAATCGACATTTCATAAAATAAAATTCATAAAACTAAGACAATTCATATAAAACTAAGTATGCGTATGGTAATAGAACAACAAATCTATAATTTGGGGGCCACCTAGCGGCTTTCGATTGAATAATTTCTCATGTGACAGCGAACTCAGACCAACCAAAATAGAAAGACAGAGCATTACGAACATCAAAAATGACGCCACCTTTTTATCTATGTTTGTGTAAAAAGGGTTATCATTTGTTAAAGTTTTTCCCTATAATTTGGGGAATAATATTTTGGGTAGGATAATATTGTACGAGTAAGATATTGTTGAGTATGGTATTGTACCTCAATCGTTAGGAAGGATTCCGAAACAAAACCATTTTTTTTTACATCGCAAAATAAAATAACAAGTACAAAGTGCATTTACATACATGATTTGGAGATTACCTTTTAATCAAGAATTGCTTGTGTTAGGAGCTCCGCTCTTTCACTTAGAACTATCCATTAATTATCAATTGAATGTAAAAAAAAATTGTTTTAAAATTATAGAAGAATTAAGTTATAAGGTTGTTGAAGCGTAAATCATAAAATCGTCGTGGGTATGTGTCATTAAGTAAATCGTTTTGAAATATAATAGGTACTTAATTATATTTACAATCAACTTTATTAAATTCAAGAAGACCACGATAACAAAATCACTGACTATAGAAAGCACGTAAAAAGCGTCCGCAATTTGGGAAAAAATAAAATTTGGGACAGTAGTATTTAAATTAGCTAGTCTAAGCTGAGAAACTAACTAAAATAAAATAAAAAATACAGTCTCGTGTTTAATTACTGTTTTGATAAAATCTCATTTTTGTTTTTTAAATTTTATGTACCTTTTTAGGATATCCGGTTTTGATCACACGGCGAAGTCCACGATTTGTTGAATAAAGGTCATTATTATCAAAATGATCGGAACAAACCACGCTGGTTTTCGATGGAAGCCATTCTGGATCATTCCGACTATTTCTTATAGCTACTATCCATTTACTTTTGTTTTCAATATAACTTGGAAATCTAAAATAAAAAAAACAGGCATATAATTACTCAAACTAAAAAATATCGAACGGGAAAATTTCAAATCATATTATGGCAACCCTCGCACTTTAAATGTCACTGTTTTCGTTCGTTCATTCGTTCAGGTTTTTGTTCCAAGTAATCTAAAATTCATAGTTAACTAAATTAAGAAACGATGTTATTTGAAGTACTTCCATGTGAAAAGTGATTCCGTGAGACTTTTTATGTGATTTGCTATTGTTTTTACAAGTTTTCACTACACAAGAAGGCATAATTCTATTTTTTTTTATTGAAGTTTACTAGACGACGACTCGTGACGTACTAGGAGCCATGAGCATAGTTTTTGTGTAGGTGTGTGCGTGAGCCTGTGTGTTTACTTGCAGGAGCATAGTTTTGTGGCTACACGTTTGATGTACGTAGTGATCCGTCTTTCTATTTTGGTTGGTCTGAGGACAGCGAATATGAATTTATTATGGTGAAAAGGTCCTGCTAAGCGGTGTGGTGACGCGCGTTCGCTAATATAGATGGCGCTTACGACAATTATGTACTGATGCTTGAAATAAGTAGAACTTTACGCATTATATAGGTTTTCTAACCAAAATTATAATAATGGTGTTACCATGAACAACAAAGAAACTCCTTAAATCGCTCACTTGGCAGTTTTTTTAAATCGTAAAAAATCTGTGGGTTTGCCCTAATTTTGACCCCTAGGCACGCCACGGCACATAGTTTGTGTGGGGTTAAATTGTAGGTATGGCCCGTCAGCCAGGCACACTTTTAGCACGCGATTACTGAATGCTTGGCCGCACTGAGTCACTGGTAGCGCGGTGCGGGAAGCGGCGCTGGTGCGGGGAATCTTGGCTTGCAGTTCATGGTGGGTCATGGGATTGCGTTTAAGTATATAAAGAGTTTAACAATGGGTTCATAATAACAAATTTATGTCGATGCGCATTTTCCTTAGAAGTTACTTAGTTTTATTTAATTATTGTAAGTAGGTACGTGCGTAACGCGCTCGCGCCTCAGGCCTAAGGACTAGTCTAGGATAAAAATGAGTAAGTAAAACAAAATTGAGTTTCTGACTGAATATCGGATTAGAATAAAAATATTATTAAAATCTCGATTATGATTGTAAATGTAATGCGCGGGCATCCCTAGCTTCAGTGACACTGACAGCTCACTCCACGCACACTTCACCTAAGTTTTCATGGCGTGATGTTACAGAATCGACCGGCTGAAAACAAAAAAGAACCCAATCATGAAATTTCTCGGGTGATCTACTTGCGTTATAATTTCTGCAACAATTTATTTAAAAAATTAAAACGTGAATATCAGCCAGCTGAATTCCAAAAATATAAAAAAAACCTGAAGGCAACATGGAATCTCATAAAAACAATTGCAAATCTTCACACTAACAAATCGAATTCTATCGATTAAATAAACGTTATATCCAATAACATTATGCGAAATAAGTTTTAGAGTATATAAATGTTATATCTAAAGAAATTATATCAACAGAAAAAATCATCAATGACTTCATGGGAAATCATCAAATGACTTCTCCCGCTCTGGGCGGAGCGGAAGGGTGTGTCAGACTTTTACTGACTAAAACCCACCCGTGTTCCTTCAGTTGCCTATTGCCAAGGTCCTGGTATCCCTTTCGGACTTTCCCGCAACCCTGGCAGGCATCGGTCCTAACCGACCCCTTTAAGTGTGCTGACATCTCTTTGAGGCGCGCGTGGAACACGACGCACCGTCGACCCGGGCCTGATCCTTATCGGACGCCTGGGATTCCCGACGCCCAGGGCGTCTCCTGCGGTGGTGGTTAGGGGCGTGAGGGCGCACACCTTGCCTCTCCCTCACGTGTTTTGCCTCCTCCTTCGCGAGCATTACTGCTTCGCAGAAGGAGGTGACGGCTTCCCATGCCTTCTCGCTCCGTACCATGGCCTAAACCAGGGCCGGACACGAGAGGCCATTGCCGCCAATCGCCTCCAAGAGGACACGGCGGTGCTCCGCCCAATTAGGGCAGACCTCCACTGTATGCTCCACCGTGTCCTCCGGGCGATCCACACAGTGTAGACACCCGGGCGTTTCCTCCCGCCTTATCCGAAACAGGAACCTCCCGAAGCAACCGTGTCCAGTGAGGACCTGCGTCAGGCGGAAGGTGAGGACGCCGTGGCGCCTCTCTAGCCAATTCTCAAAGAGGGGACTTATTGCCTCAATTGTGGCGTGCCCGGCACTGGGTTGCGACAATCGCACTCTCCATGCCGCCATGATGAGATACACCCCTGACAACCAATACAGTTTTAGATCTGGCAAAAGTACAGAAGATGCAGTTTTGGAACTAACCAATACATTGCTAAAAACTTAAACAATAAATTAAAAACATTGGCTATTTTCCTAGATCTCTCTAAAGCCTTTGATACTCTCTCCATTCCACTCTTACTAAACAAACTAGAACGACTTGGAATCAGAGGTTTGTCCCTAAATATTTTCACAAGTTACCTAACAGGTCGTTCCCAGACTACTAGAATATTAACTTACACATGTGGACCCAAATATGTCAGTCACGGTGTCCCACAGGGTAGCGTACTTGGACCAACCTTTTTTAGGGTTCCGTAGTAGGGAGAATATGTTTTTCAACTACAATGTTAAGTTTGTTGGATAAATCCATCCTAACTACGGAACCCTTCATTATGCGTGGTTCGACATGCACTTGGCCAGTTTTATCTGATTCATATCAATGACCTCTGCAACCTACCTTTACCTAACTGTAAAATTATAATATACGCAGACGATACTGCAATAGCAGTACACACGGCTACACATCAAGCTATACATTTCCAGTTTATGCTGATCTCGCAATGTATGGGATTTCGGTATATTGCGAGGTCAGCTTATACTGGAAATGTATAGCTTGATGTGTAGCCGTGTGTACATGGTAATAATTGGTCCGATGCGCTCTTTCATGCTGAATCTGCTCTACAGACTACTATGACCTGGCTAAGAAATAATCTGCTGACCCTCAACTTACACAGCCGATCTCTACCTACACACTAACAGCTCGCAAATGTACCTCTAGCACAAACCAAGACTGTTATTGTACTCAAATTGTCCGTACTCATTGTATGAAGTATCTTGGTGTCTATATTGATAGTACTCTTACATCGAATGAACATATACAGTCACTGGTGGGTAGTGCCAGGAAATTAATATATGTGTTTTAAGAACCTAAGGACTGCTACTGAATTCCCTACATTAAAAACGGTATACTATGCTCTAGCTCACTCAATCAAAACTTATTGTATAACATCCTGGGGTAATTCTATTAAATCCTCATTACTACGAGTGGAAAGGGCTCACAGGGCAGTTTTAAAAGTTATGGTCCACAAACCAATCCGCTACCCCGCAAATGAATATGCAATAAAAAAAAATAGTTTGAGTTTGAACTCTACGCACTATGTGGGGTCCCCAGTGGGACACACTCTTTTGCACTTAGCACCGAACTACGCAAGCACTCTGAGCTGATTTTCGATGCTTACTTCATTAAGCATAGACGAAGGTCTTTTAGAGTCTGTTTAATCGAGCCAGTCAGCACCGAAGTAGTTAGACGTCAATATAGAAACCTAAGCTTTATTCTGTATAATCGAGTAAAATACGAGTAGCCTAAGATTAATGGAGTATATTAATCTGAGGGAGTGTCGAGTCATCGTTGATAAATGGCTTCATACTCTTACTTATGAAGAACTTGAGAATTTAGATAAAACGTAACATACACTTAAACACACACTCACAACACTACAAAACACACACGCACAACACAACACAATACATCACATGCACAACACATCACACACACTTTTATTTTTTGTTTACCATACCTTTTCTTTTTAATATTATTTTCTTTTATTGCTTATTATTTTTATCTGTAATTTTCTTTATAAGATAATAATAATTTCTCTACGCTGGAGCACTGACGCATAAACCTTTTTTGTGTGGACGTTAATGGCTGCGACATAGTTTATAACTAATCAGTCATTAACTCATTACATTATCGTACATAATTTAATGTATTGTAATTTGTGTTTTAATTCCAATAAAATATTAAATTAATTAAAGTATGCGCACGTGTGTAATAGTACTTACTAATTCCATGGTCTAACCCCTTGTATGACTGTAACTGATTGAAGAGAAATGAAAATTATAGGTACCCGCTATGGCTCTACATTTAGCTATTTAATTTAATCTGTGACTACATCGTTAGTTCTCTAAGTAGTCTGTGATCTACATCTGTCATGTCATGTAGAATCTGTGTGTAGAATGTAGAAAACAAGAAAGTTTTTAGTTTCGTAAAACTATCAAGCAAGTTATTTTGATTAATTATCGAGAGCTAACTAATCACACTATTTAAAATATATATTTTTTATAAATAAAACGTGCACACATACTCTTCTTGTTTATATTAAACGATCTAAAACGAAGTTGAAAACAATTAAGGACCATAATATGAACAGCTTGTCATCTCCAGGACATCTCCTGTAATTGTAATTAAGGTGAGCGTATTCTTAGTGCTGAGCACTGTCACCTGTCACTCTAAATCATACCGGCCAAGTATTCGCAAGAGCAAGTTATTCCAACTATAGAAGTGGAAACATGCAAGATAATTTTTTTTATTGTTATCAGCTTAGATGATGTGCTGAACGGAATGAGGGCACACCTACTGGCAACAGCTTTGCTAACAGTCTTAGTTAATGGCATTACTTTACTCAAATATATTGTAATAATGTTGGACATTGGGTTGTGTTGCTTGAATAAGTAATTTTAGTTTATTATTTCTTTACTTGAAAGACGCATACGCCAAATCTCATTTAGGTTTGGTCAGTGTAGTGAATGGTGGACTAATGTTTCCAAATGTGAGCTTCCTTCCTTCCTCAACTTTCAACACAAAATGTTTGTGATTGGCGGTGTTTTTTAGCACCTTAGTTCATGCTCTAAGCAACAGTTCATTTTGTAAGTGAAATCAAATCATAAGACATATATTAAATTAACCAATGATAATTTTACTGGTTGCATCTACAAGTTATAGATCAAAATTGTTTGGCAATATTGTTACTAGGGTAAGTTCTGGCATCTGCTTAGCAAATGTGAGTGTCTGACTTGTCTCTTGGCCATCATATTATGCTTGTGCCAACATCAGTGAAACATGTATTTATTGCTCCTGTAAATGATGAAACAGCCTAAAATTGTTAACTAAACAAACAATTTAGAATACTTTCTGTCTGGAGGTTTTGAGAAAGAATAGCAATACATTGAAATTCTATGCTATTGCTAAGTGATGCTGTTTATGGCATGGCATTAGGCACTACTTAGTTGCTGTTTTTTATCTTTGTTTAAAGTAATCATCAGTAAGTAGGTCTCAGATAGTCAGAGACGGCTTATTCCACAAATCCCCCCTGAAAATCCCCTTTAGGGGGAAAAGTGGAATCTATAAAAAGAGTGTAGAATTCCCCCCTGATAATCCCCCCTAGGGGGGAAAACTGGAATCGAAAAAAATACTTATTCCACAGATCCCCCCTGAAAGTGTCCCTGAGGGGGAAAACTGGACTCTAAAAGAAGAGTCTTGAATTCCCCTCTGATAATCCCCCTTACGGGGGAAAACTGGAATCTGAAAAAACCAACATCCAGAAATCCCCACTGAGGTTCTTAAAATTTAAGGAGTGCTTCTGCTAACGGCTCTGGGCGCCCATTAATTCGCCGGTGCTGGTTGCTAAAATATTTACCGCGGGCGCCGGCAGATTATATTATACTTAGATAAACTAGAATGCAGGAGCGAGCGAAGCGAGCTTGGGAATAATTTTTAACCATTCAAACACTAATAGGAGCATCGCCAAGCTGGCCTTCGTCGACCTAGTCAATAAAGCTAGTATAAAATATATACTGAATTGTTTTATGTTATTTGAGTTTAAATACTATATATAGGCAGACATGTTGTTGCAGTTTATTTATTAATAACTGGCTGCGCTCCGCGGTTACACTCACAGTATCGCTCGATCCCGTAGGAATATCGGGATAAAGTATCCTAATCCAGGTCAAGGTCTACCGATGTGCCAAATTTCATCTAAATCCGTTCAGCCGTTTTATCGTGAAAGTGTAAAAAAAACTTACTTTCGCATTTATATTATTTGCAAGGATTCTAACTATAATAAATTATTATAAAGGCGAAAGTGCGTTTGTTTGTTTATTTGATTTGATATCTCTTCACGCTGCTGCAACAACGACTCAATCGATTGTTATGAAACTTGGTTTGGAGATTGAGAAAACACATAGGATACTTTTTGTTTTGATATTTTAAAGTACAGTCACGGACTTTATTTGATGAGCCACTTGGCACTGTTTGTATTTTAGCCGTGAAATGCAAATCGGGCTTAGTCGGTTATACTCGTACACCCAGACACGGAAAGTCATGTCTTCATATTATAGAAGAAGAAAATTATATTTAATATCTTTATCGGTTGGCTAACCTGAGAGCCAAAACTACAAACTTGACAGCAGAGTGACTACCCAAACTCAACCAATTGCAGGTCTAGCAACCGTAACCCAGCGACGATAGTTTTAGCGTAGCCATAGTAACGTTAGCGTACGGAGAAATTTTAATTATTCATTTCGACAAATTCGAAAATAACGTCTCTTACATCGACATCGACATTTTTACTGTCACTGTCTTCGGATAGGTTTTCAGAATTATCGAGTTAATGTGCTCTGATTCAATGGAGGTCAGTATCAAATAGATTGGATCAACATTGTATTTATTTATCATTGAGAACTTATTAGTCAACCTCTATGCGCAAGACTATTTTCCGATTACTAGTAATTTGTCATCTTGTTTACGAGCATGCGATTTAAGTTCGTGTTTAATCGTGTAATCTCGTGAATGTAACTGTAAAATTAAAAAGTTTGAAAGTGGCTCATCAATTAAAGTCCGTGACCGATTTAAGTTCGTGTTTAATCGTGTAATCTCGTGAATGTAACTGCAAAATTGAAAAGTTTGAAAGTGGCTCATCAATTAAAGTCCGTGACTGTACATAGATACTTTAAAATTTCCTAGGGAATAGTCCTTAGGGAACGCAATGTAACCGAAGTCACAAGCAACAACATTAATTACTTTAAGAAAATCACTAATTGAACATACCATATTATTTTAAAATTACAAGGTTTGGTTTTATATAACTTTTTCTCTTTATCTTTGTACTGCATTTTTACTTTCTGCAAATTGCCAAAAAAAAAAAAGACTGATTAATGATTCGTGTTTTTGTTAATTACATTGTACCTAACCAATATTTTTTTTTATTTACTTTGTGAGCATACTAATCAAAACATAATTCTGTGTAAAAAAAAACTGATTAATGAATATGTATTATATTGTCCTTTTTTGTTAATTAGATTGTACCTAATCACTATTTTTTTAAAATTTACTTTATGAGCTTAGAAATCAAAACAAAAAATAAGGGGGGAATAGTGGAATAATTCAAAATGAAAAGGGGACTTTCTGGATTCCTTTTACATTAGGGTCCAGTTTTCCCCCCTGAGGGGGATTCTCTCAGGGGGGAATAGTGGAATAAGCCGTCAGAGACAATATTGTATCCTTGTTTGTTGTGGACAAATCTTACAGTCTGTGTACATGTGCTTGCAAGGCTAGCTCAGCTGGCTGTCACAAGCCAACTCCACGCAAGTGGCTTGCTACTTAAGTTGGCTTCTTTTCTTCCGTAGCTTGTTCTTCTATTCTTCTTTTGTGGCCTACACCAAAGATTAGCCTTACAGACTAGCAGACCAAGTCAATGTTGTTAATTCTAGGTGCAATGAACCATTCATACATGGTAGTTTGAATATCCCTAAATATAGTAAGTGTTTTTTATTTGTGTAACATGTGGTGTAATAAGATGTTACAGATATTTTTAGTGATTTGTAAAAGAACACATTAACATTTTTAGCAAACAACCGCAACCATTTAAGATAATATTCACAAATTATTGTATAAATTAAAATAAAAACAAATCTACTATTACTGTCTGGATATTGTGGTTTACGGCAATCACATAAGTAGCAGCACAGATTATAATAACAGGTAGCAGCAACATACATGTTGATACCTTAGACTTAGACCAGAGTTCAATTATTGAGATACTCACATTCTTAATAGCTGATTTGTCAGTCTATTATTAAATAAAAACGTCAAAAAAATCACGTTTGTTGTATGGGAGCTCCCTTAAATATTAAGATTAATGGTACGGAACCCTTCATGCGCGAGTCCGACTCGCACTTGTTTGGTATTTGTTGTTATAGTGGCAACAGAAATACTTCATCTGTGAATATTTCAACTGTCTACCTATCACGTTTCATGAGATACAGCCTGGTGACAGACGGACGGACAGCGGAGCCTTAGTAATAGGTTTCCGTCTTACCCTTTGGGTACAGAACCCTTAAAAGGATCTAGCAGAAGCATGTAAATATCTCAATCCTTAAAAATATGTTTTATCATGTAGATTTAATTTGCAATCTTTATGTACGACAATCTCAATATTGATAGGCGTAGACCTTGTCAATTCCATGTATATTGATAACAACTGGTTGACAGTTAATAGCTCTGCCTCATATGCCCTGATTATACAGTGGCGTCGCTAAAAATGTAACTAGAGAGACAATATGGCCATGATTCAGTTAAAACTAATAATCGTCCTTCGCTATTTATCGAATCTTTGGATTGGAACGTGCCAGATAGATGTCTGTACGCTGTTAGCATTATGTTGCAGGTAGTGCGGTGCGGGTGGGGTGCCGTGCGGGTGCCGTGCGGGTGCCGTGCGGGTGCGGGCGGCGAGCGGGCGGTGATGCGGCCATGGCCTCGCGGCGCGTGACGCGCAAGTGGGAGGTGTTCGCGGGCCGCAACCGCTTCTGGTGCGACGGACGCCTCATGACGGCGCCGCGGCCCGGCGTGTTCGCGCTCACGCTGGCGCTCATCTGCGGCACGTGCGCGCTGCACTTCGCCTTCGACTGCCCCTTCCTGGCGGCGCGCGTGTCGGCCGCGGTGCCGGCGGCGGGCGCGGCGCTGTGCGCGCTGACGCTGGCGGCGCTGCTGCGCACGGCGCTGTCGGACCCAGGCATTATCCCGCGCGCGGCCGCGGCCGAGGCGGCGGCGCTGGAGGCGGGCGAGGCGGGCCGCCCGCCGCCGCGCGCGCGCGAGGTGCTGGTGCGCGGCCGCGCCGTCAAGCTCAAGTACTGCTTCACGTGCAAGATGTTCCGCCCGCCGCGCGCCTCGCACTGCTCGCTGTGCGACAACTGCGTGGACCGCTTCGACCACCACTGTCCCTGGGTGGGCAACTGCGTGGGCAAGCGCAACTACCGCTACTTCTACACGTTCGTGGTGTCGCTGTCGTTCCTGGCGGTGTTCGTGTTCGCGTGCGCGGTGACGCACGTGGCGCTGTTGGCGCGCGGCGCGGGGCTGGCGGGCGCGCTGCGGGCCACGCCCGCGTCCGCAGTGGTGGCGGCCGTGTGCTTCCTGTCCGTGTGGTCCGTGCTGGGCCTGGCCGGCTTCCACACCTACCTCGCCTCCACCGACCAGACCACCAACGAGGACGTGAGTCGCGCGCCCGAAACCATATCGTAGATAAGCGTAGTATATGGCAATGCTGAGATCTCAGGGCTGCCATATACGCTGCTGATAACACGATTGATTGTTTTCAGATCAAGGGCTCGTTTTCGACACGTCGCGGCGTGTCCAACCCGAACCCGTACTCGCGCGGCAACGCATGCGCCAACTGCTGGCACGTGCTGTGCGGCCCGCTGGCGCCCAGCCTCATCGACCGGTGCGTGCGCGCTCCGACGCACTCTACTAGCGCACCGCGCGGCAGTCGCTCTCATTACTTCCTTGTGTCGCAGACGCGGCGTGTTCACGATCGACGTCAAGGATGAGCTGCCGCCGAACTTCGCGCGCGCCCTGAGTGCCGCGACGCCGACGCCCGCGCCGCCCTCGGCTCAGCCGCTGCCCGCGGCCGCCGGCCCCGCGCCGCGCGGCAGCTACACCGACCTGTTCTCGGGCGGCGAGCCGGCGCGCCACGCCTACATGAACCGCTCGCTGGACCTGGACCCCGTGCCGCTGCAGCGCACGCCGTCGCCGCGGCCCGAGCGCCGGCGCCGCGCGCGCGAGCCGGCCGCGCTGGCGCTGGCCGCGCCGCCGCCCGCGCTGAGCGCGTCGCGCCTGCGCCTGCTGCACGACACCACGATGATCGACGCGGCGCTGGACCTGGACGAGCCGGAGCCGCCGCCGCACCTGGCGCCGGCGCCGGTGCACGCGCGCGCGCTGGCCGCGCTCTGACGCGCGCTGCAGGCCCGGCCGCGCCGCCGCCGAGTGCGCGCGCGGGGCCGGGGCCGCGTTGTACATAAATTATGATGATAACTATAATAAATAGCTGGTATTGTAGAGTTTGTTCGCCTTTCATTTTATTTCAAACTAGCTGTGCCCCGCGGTTTCACCCGCGTAGGTCCCGATCCCGTGGTAATATAGGGATAAAACGTATCCTATGTCCTATTCCAGCTCATGGTCTACCCGTGTGCCCATCCTCTGCTCTCTAGAGTAGGGAACGTCGCGGCGGCGCGGCGCTGCGCCAGCGAGCTATCATAATTGAATGCCTATATAAAACGTAGTGTCTGTGCTCTTGACCGCCGAGGAATTCTCTCGCATGGAGCCAATCCTGGGTGCAGCTGCCAGATCACGGTGAACTTAATAACGGGCTATCAAAATTGTATGCGTATATAAAAAAAAAAATTGTACTGTTGACCGTTGAAGAGTTCCTTCGTCTGAAGCCAATCCTAGGTGCAGAAGCCAGATCAGGGTAGAATTGAGAACGGACTATCATAATTAAATAGTGTGTCAAATTTCATATTTGTACTGTTAACCGTTGAGGAGTTCCCTCGTCTGAAGCCAATACTAAGTGTAGCAGGCAGATCATGGTGGACTTTAGAACAGAATATTATAATTAAAGCTTATATAAAATTTCGTGGCTGTACTGTTGATCGTCAAGGAGTTCCCTCGTTCGGAGCCAATCCTAGGTGGCCAATCAGGTCATGGTTTTCATAAGAATTCATTGTCTGCGAAGCTGAACCAATTTGTAAAATTTCAACTCCGTAGGATAAGAGGAGTGGTTTTAATTCAGCTTGCAAGATTTGACTCAAACATACATACGAACTAACTAACACACAAGGCAAGTTAAATAAAAGCTTGTAATAAAACTTTAAAAAAAAAATTGACCGACTTCAAAAAAAACAAAACAAAAAAGGACTACTGTACTAAAACCAAACGACAAAAGTACTTCTTTAATAATAAGAGAAAAATTAAAAATTTAAAAAATAACTTTAATTTCGGAAGTCGGTGTCTTTGCTTTTAATTTTAGTTTTTGGCCACCGACTTCCGAAATTAAAGTTATTTTTTAATTTTTTAATTTTTCTCATATTATTAAAGAAGTACTTTTGTCGTTTGGTTTTAGTACAGTAGTCCTGTTTTGTTTTTTTTGAAGTCGGTCAATTTTTTTTTTAAAGTTTTATTATTTTTCCATTTTTTGTGTAATTTGATTTTTGTAATCACCATGGGTAGACCAACTAAAGGAGCCGCCCGCATGAACAAAAACAGAATTAAAGAGACTAATACTGCTGAAAAAGAACGCCTATCTAAGAATCGCAAACGGAGTGCTATGTCCGGTTCCCAAGAATCACCGTTAGCTCTTCATGCTAGGTTATCTCAGATGAGAAATTACATGCATTCTCATTTGTCGCAGGAGTCGCCAAATGATAAGATCTGCCGACTCAATCTTATTCAAAAACGATTAAGTGGCGAGTCGTCTGAACAGCGCAAGTATCGTTTAGATGTTATACGAAACCGGCTGGCTAATGAGACTCCCGTGCCTTCTCAAGAATATAAGGGTGAACACTATACATTTGCTTACACTGTATAGTTCCCCTCATCATCATATTATAAGGTGACCATAATCAGATCTGTAATGTCACTTACAACCTATATGGTTGCAAAGTTCTTATCAATATAAATGAATTAAGTCCAAACACAAGGTAATTACTGTGAACCGTTGAGGAGTTCCGTTAATCGTCCTTCGTCTTCATCATCAGACCCTTAACGACAGTCACAACCTATCCAAGTGTAAGGTTCTTATCAATACAAATTAATCAAGCCCAAACACAAGATATCTGCTGTAAACCATTGAGGAGTTCCCTTGACTGTCTTTCGGCTCCATCATCAGATCGACTCCAGACCTTCATAAAATTGTAGTGCTGTAAAATACTTAATGAATAAATTAAGGAATGCACTAGTTGCCCTTACGATTTTTGAAAGTTCCCCTCGATTTCTCTAGGATCCCATCATCAGATCCTGACTTGGTGACAATGGGACCACCTCAGAAGTATAAGCTTTTGAATAAAAAAAGAATTTTTTAAATCGGTTCACAAACGGCGGAGTTATCGGTGAACAAACATAAAAAAAAAAAAAAAAAAAAAAAAAAAACAAACAATCATCCGAACGTAGTACCTCCTCCTTTTTTGAAGTCGGTAAAAAAGTACATAGTATCAAAATAAAGTACGTACCTACGATTAAATTTTTCTTAATTTATTTGAAAAACATAATCTTAACATTTTAAAATATTTTGTACAAAACATTTTTAAAAACCATTTAAAAATATAAAAGCTAGAAGCCCATCGGCATCAGGATCAGGGTCCAAGCTGCCGGTGGTCAGGGCTCTAGAGAGAGGAACCTCCTCACTATGCGTGCAGTGTCCAGCAGTACTGCTTTCTGAATCAAGCCCTTGACCCAGCCGCGCAATGAGAGCCTTCTGAGATGTTGGTCGAGGCCATTCACCGTAACGATTATCGGTACAATGATTGCAGAGTCCACGTCCCACATGTCGACAACCTCGTGTGGTAAGTCAAGATATTTGTTTTTTTTATTTTTCTCAGCTTTCACGAGATTCTCGTCATGAGGGACAGCGTATCAACAATTATTGCACGGCGCTCTCGTCTATCTATCACCACAATATCTGGCTTATTGGCTAAAATAGTCCTGTCAGTGATGATAGATCGATCCCAGTACATTGTGGTGTGACCATTCTCGAGAACTGGGTCGGGTACATACCTATAGTATGGTACTTCATACTCCACAAGGTTGTACTGCAAGGCAAGTTGCTGGTGGATAATCTTAGTAGGTACTAGATTGTGTCTGAGCAAAAACTCGCCGTTAGCAAGACGAGAACAACCGGAAACAATATGTCGGATTGATTCTGCGGGACAGTGTTATGCCCGACAGATGTCCACCGTACCGTTCGTGACAATGTATTTCGGGTAATTATTCGTCATGATGACTTCATCCATATTCGCACAGACAAAACCTTCGGTTTCCCCGAAGAGGTCGCCTCTTTTTAACCGACTTCAAAAAAGGAGGAGATACTATGTTCGGATGATTTCTTTTTTTTAAATGTATTTTCACCGATTACTCCGCCGTTTGTGAACCGATTTCAAAAATTCTTTTTTTGTTCAAAAGCTTATACTTCTGAGGTGGTCCCATTGTCACCAAGTCTGGATCTGATGATGGGATCCTAGAGAAATCGAGGGGAACTTTCAAAAATCGTAAGGGTAACTAGTGCATTTCTTAATTTATTCATTAAGTATTTTATAGCACTACTATTTTATGAAGGTCTGGAGTCGATCTGATGATGGAGCCGAAAGACAGTCAAGGGAACTCCTCAATGGTTTACAGCAGATACCTCGTGTTTGGGATTGATTAATTTGTATTGATAAAAACTTTACACTTTGATGGGTTGTGACTGTCGTTAGGGGTCTGATGATGAAGACGAAAGACAGTCGAGGGAACTCCTCAGTGGTTTACAGCAGATATCTTGTGTTTGGGCTTGATTAATTTGTATTGATAAGAACCTTACACTTGGATGGGTTGTGACTGTCGTTAAGGGTCTGATGATGAAGACGAAGGACGATTAACGGAACTCCTCAACGGTTCACAGTAATTACCTTGTGTTTGGACTTAATTCATTTATATTGATAAGAACTTTGCAACCATATAGGTTGTAAGTGACATTACAGATCTAATTATGGTCACCTAATAATATGATGATGAGGGGAACTATACAGTGTAAGCAAATGTATAGTGTTCACCCTTATATTCTTGAGAAGGCACGAGAGTCTCATTAGCCAGCCGGTTTCGTATAACATCTAAACGATACTTGCGCTGTTCAGACGACTCGCCACTTAATCGTTTTTGAATAAGATTGAGTCGGCAGATCTTATCATTTGGCGACTCCTGCGACAAATGAGAATGCATGTAATTTCTCATCTGAGATAACCTAGCATGAAGAGCTAACGGTGATTCTTGGGAACCGGACATAGCACTCCGTTTGCGATTCTTAGATAGGCGTTCTTTTTCAGCAGTATTAGTCTCTTTAATTCTGTTTTTCTTCATGCGGGCGGCTCCTTTAGTTGGTCACAAAAAATGGAAAAATAATAAAACTTAAAAAAAAAAATTGACCGACTTAAAAAAAAACAAAACAAAAAACTACTTACGTACTTCTTGATGAAGTACTTTTGTCGTTTGGTACAGTACAGTAGTCCTTTTTTGTTTTGTTTTTTTTGAAGTCGGTCAATTTTTTTTAAAATCTTTGTTTTTATAAAAACAAATATTTTTTTGCTTTTTGCAGTTTGTATCAAAATTGTATCATTATTAAACTATTGCACAGCATTTTAACATATTTAAATAAAGTAAATAAGTCATTAATTTTTTATCAAATAGATGCTGTTTCTTTCGTCTCGTCATTTGCTATTCATCACAGAAACGAACAATAAACTGTGAAAATGACTGACACTGACGTGACATTGTAGTTCAGAAATTGACAAAAACGAGTGCTTAAGTAATGTGGCGCTGGCAGGTCGCGAGGACCCTCCAGACCCGTTAACGTGGCCTGGGAGCGGGCTTTCTCTACCCACGTTCGACGCCCAGTTAGGTTCGCTCAGGTTAGGTTCGCTCAGGTTAGGTTTTTTTTTTTTTTTTTGGTTTGGCAGGAGTGGGAAATCCTCATGGACGCCCAGACTGACTCACTTGTGAGCTAGTCTGGGCAGTGCCGGACTCCTACCGGCTAAAACCACACTCCTGCCTTTGCTCAGTGTCCCTCTGACATTATCAGAGACCTTATTTGACTACGATTTATTTCAGTCATTTTTCCTCTCATGTTATCCGTCCTCAGTTTCTCGAAGCTAACATCCTATATATCTTAGAACTTATTTCTCTATGTATTTACTATTTATGTGTTTTCTTGTTTTCTATATGAATCTACTTTTGCTATTATCTATTATATTATGTGTCTTTCCTTATCTGTACAATATTATAATATGTCTATCCTAATATATATGCAATATATCATAAAGACATAATTTCTTTTTCTACTTTCTATATTTATTCTATATTTGTTTCTTTTTATCATAATATACTTTTCTTTAAAATAACTTATTTTAATTTCTGACAGACTCACAGTTGCTTCTCTTTTTACGGTTTCTTGTTTCCCGAAATTGTGCTGCTTCTCATGTCGGCATTTGTAGCTCTTAGCCTGTGCTCCTGCCATCTCATTCTCGGGGTTCTCTTTGTATTTGAGATACTGCTTGACGATCTGTGCACTCCGCACTGGCGCAGCGTTCCAAATGCTGTTTGCTACGATGCCGGCCTCCTTTTTTGATTCAGCGAGCTCGTTTGGCTACAACGGTAAATTAATTATGTCGCTAATTTTGTCAATTGTATTTGTACTATTTTTAAAGTATAAACTGATTTTAAAATTTATTTTCTGCTTGATATTGTCTGTGTGTAATGATTTTAATTTTTGTTCGGCTTTGAATTGGGCCAATTTCTCATGAAATTGGCTCCAATTTGCTTGTTTTTTGTTGAATTTTTTTACAATTTTATTACTTACTGGTGTTTTATGTTTTTGAGAACTAATTTTGAAAAATGTACCGTTGTGTTCTAATCGTGTCTTAATTTCGAGAAAAGTTGGCTGCACCTTAGCAATACGCCACCGATAGGCGTGCTAACGCATCCCATTTTTGGCGCGTAGGGCACTCGTTATCGAAGGCGTTGTGATCCGTCTTCTCTGCCTTGGCCAACAAGCAATTATGGCACTTCGGCGCCTCCGCCGCCAGCCGTGACGGGCAGTCGGCTCTCATGTGGGGCTCACCACAGTGGGTGCAGAGGTCGGCAGGCTGCGTGCACAGTTTACGGCTGTGGCCGTATCGCAGACAGCGAGTGCACTGCACCAGTGGGGACTGATCCTGCACTCGCACTCGCTGCAAGTCGATGTGCACGCGACCCGCCATAGTCAGCCTCTGCCATACTGAAGGGGACACCTGCAGGATGACGTGGCACATGTGGGGGTTCCTCGTCTTACGACGGTACTTCACCCCCATCCTCAAATCTTCCGCAGGTATGTCCCCGATCAGGTGGGTGTTTTGCCGCTGCAGGGCCTGGGTAACCTCCACATCGGTGTGGCAGGAGAGGACATCCTTGATGATGACTAGGGGGTCTTTGTTTTTGACCTCCTCTACCACTAGATTGCCCGTCTTTCTGATCCGCTCCGTAACCCTAGTCATCTCTTCCCTGGTCCTGAAGCCAACCACCACTTTCTGGTCCCTCACTTTGCGCAGCCGTTCCACTCGGGTCCCCTCATTCCTGGCATCCACCGCCGTCCTGAGCTTCTCAACAACCTCTTCACCGGTGTCCTGATCATTGGTAGATGATACGACCACCGAGTGAAGAGGCTGCTGGATGTTCTGCTTCGGTACGACAGCGGCCATCTCCGCGAAGGTTGGACCTTGGCCTGCGACGTAGCGAGGGGCCTGCTGAAGATGTTCCGACAGAGCCTGGGTATGGTCTTGGCACTCCTGCAATGCCTGCTTGTGCAGTTTGAGGCCTTCGACAAGGCTCTGCATCAACTCCGTCGGCTCATCCGTGGTCAGCCTCAGCGGCGCGGCTATAGGTGCGGTTGCAGCTATGACCGCAGGTGCTGGTGCGACTGGGACTTTGTTCCGCTCCGACTCCTTCACCAGCTCATAGAGCCTATTAATAGCCTTGAGTACCTCCTCCTTTATCTCAGTCTTTAGGTTGCGAGAGTTGCCCAAGTGAAGCTTTGCTTTACTTAGGCAAGCTCTCGCCTCAGCAAGGAGATTGGGGTACCTAGACTCAGACTTCGTCGTCGATTTTACGCCATCCGTGGGTACTCGGCGCGTCTCCAAAGTGCTGGGAGCCTTTTCCCCTGATCGCGGCGAGCTTCTAGAGCTCTGAGGGCTCGCGTCTGTTTTGGCCGGGGTGCGAAACATTGCGGTATTTTTAGTGAAGGTCAAGTTCATGTATAAAGTCAGTCAGAGGACACTGTTACTACTTCTGTGTCTCTGTAAAGGGGGGATAATCACAGAAGCAGCAAAAAGTCAAGATAAAGTACGGTCTTCGAACGACTGGAAGACCGTATGATCAAAATACCGAAGTTAAAACGTCGAGATTTTACGTTGTGGGACCCAGAAATAACAGTAAATGCTAAAATATTGAAAATAATTTTTTGCCAAAACTGAAATGTTTACCTGGCTAGACACAAAAGGGTGGGTTGGAGGGCCATTTTTTGCAGTTCTATGTTCGCCAGACGCACGTGCGAGGTGTCAGAAGACGCGTCTCGGCACGTGCTAGCGATCTATGGGGTTATTGGAATTTATTGACTGTAAAAATTTTGTGTTTTTGCCGAAAAACGTGTTTTCGACTGAAAAACCTGGGATTACGACTACCAAAAAGGACTCGGGTTCGCGAAACGCGCACAGGAATACAGGTAAGGCAGGTAAGTAGCTACTGCAACTAGTAAAAAATGTTTTTATAGAAAATATTTCGAGATAAAAATTTATTAAAGATTGAAATTTGGAAGCTCAGGTTAGGTTCGCTCAGGTTAGGTTCGCTCAGGTTAGGTTCGCTCAGGTTAGGTTCGCTCAGGTTAGGTTCGCTCAGGTTAGGTTTTTTTTTTTTTTTTTTTTTTTTATAAGCACCCGTCATCACAGGGTGTTGCGAGCTACCTCTAACATAATTAGAGTCCTTATTTAACTATTGGTAGGATGGGGTGTATCTACAGGTTTTCTTTATTCGTTTAGCTTCTATCTTAATTTACAGTATCTTTACCTTACAATCTGCCATTATACAAAACCACCTTCTATATTATCCTATACATTCACTTATTCTAAGACATCTTTAATATTTCCAGATGGGATACAAAAATCTTTAAATTTACTCAATGCTTATTCTAGTCATATTTTTCTTTATCCCATAATGCCTCTATACAAAACAAACTTCTCTATTATTCTATACGGTCACTTATTCTAACACATCATTAAATTTTTCCAGATGGGATACACACTTTCTTACATTATATACTCATTCTTATTCTAGTCACATATTTATTTTTATATTTCCAGGTTGGTTAACAGGTTCGACTTTTCCATACACATTCGTTTCTGTTTTCTTGGTTTTATGCCTTTGTTTACATATACATTATGTTCATTATATGCTAGTCAATATATTTTATACTAATATATATATGTAGCATAGATTTATTACCCTACTTGTTTCTATTTATTACCTTACTTGCAATTTCTATGAAGTACTCCATGAATGTTTTCCTATGTTTCCTACTTGATATTAGCTTTGGGAAATTTTTAGCCAACATTCTACATTCGAGCTTGTTCTCAACCTCGAGTCTCTTTAGGGCATGAACCGGGCAGTCAGTCAGAATATGTTCCACCGTTTCAGGTGTCCCGGGTTGGCAAATGCACGATGAGCTCTCTTTGCACCTGAATCGGTTCAAGTACTCCGAGAACCCACCGTGCCCTGTTAGTACTTGGGTGGTAAGGTTGGTTGGGATAATTTGTCTGACGATTTTATAGGAGATTGAAACGTCGGGTATCTAAACGGTATCTACCGCCAGCGGGTGCGTTGTGCTGGGGTTTGCTATGGTTTCCAGGGCTGACCTGGAGTCGCTGTAAATTCCATAGCTCACCTCGCTTCTTCGTCGTACTAACTCAGTGGCTTTACATACTGCGAGGAGTTCCGCCTGGTATACCGTGCAGTATGGAGCCAGCTTGAGCTTGAGAGTTTTCACCTCTGCAGCAGTGTCCCATAAGGTTAGCGCTGCTCCAACCTTGCCCTCAATCCGGCTACCATCGGTAAATATGCGAATGGCTTGGATATTGTGTCTCTCCAGCTGCTCTTGGTCTACCAGACTCACAAACTCTATCGCCGTATGCTTCGCCGGGTGAGGTTTCCTGGAGTATTCAACTCTTCGTTCGACCTCCCTGTCTACCAGCTCCGGCCGAGATGCCCCTCTCCTCGCTTCGTAGAGGGCGGCTGCCTCTCGTATGCGGAGGTCAAGTGGCAATATTCCGGCCAGTACCAGCGCTGAGTGAAGGGAGGTCGTCCGGTACGCCCCGCACAGCTTTTGAGCGAATCCCCTCTGGACAGCATTTAAGTGACGTTGAACTCCCAACTTCTTTGATGCTGAGGACCAGGCGCCTGCCGCGTACGTGATTATGGGCTCTACCGTAGCGGTGTATATGATACGGACTATTTCCGGGTGGAGACCCCAGCTGACTTTAGCAGCTCGCGACAGCTGGTTGTAGACGCCAAGGGCCTTCTTACAGACATTAGCAGTATGACTATTAAATGTCAGCTTGGCGTCCACTGTGAGCCCCAAGATCTTCATTTCCGTGGACATTCCAATGTCGATCCCTCCCATGGTCAGGTGTGGAGTGTCATATTTAAGCTTTCTAGTGACTATCATAGCACAAGTTTTGTGCGGCGCAAACTTGAGCTTATTCATGGCACCCCACCCCCGAACGTGTTCGAGAGCGGCATTGGCCTGTAACTGGATTTCCAGGGCTGTCTCCCCCGAAAACACGAGCACCACATCGTCCGCAAAAGCCTGGCAATAGTCTCCTCGCCGCGTGAGACTCTCCAGCAATGGGTTTAATAAAAGATTCCACAGAATGGGGCCGCCTATTGATCCTTGGACGCACCCTTTGTTAGTGGTTTTTGTGTACTCATGGCCTGCGTACCTTACTCGGACCTTGCGGTCGTTTAGGTAGCTGGCTATCATCTTCCTGAGATTCACAGGGCACTTTTCTTCCGCCAGTCTGACCTTTATGGCCGGCCTCCAAGCACTGTCGAAGGCTCCCTCTATATCCAGGGAGACCATTGTGATGAGCTTCTTCTCTTGGAGTTTGCCTCTAACGTGGGCCATCAGGTCATAGAGGGAGTCTTCCGTGCTCCGCTGTGGCATGAAGCCGTACTGGCGGGGGCTTATCCTTGGCGCCAAGTACCAGACCAGCCTTCTAACCATAATTTTTTCTAGTATCTTACCCATCACCGGTAACAGTCCAATCGGCCTATAAGACTTGGGACTGGTGTAGTTGTCTTTCCCCGGTTTCCTCAGCATCACCACGGTGGCTTCTTTCCACGCTGTGGGGAAGTGCGTCAGTTGCAAGCATTTGTTGTATATTGCCAGGTGCAGTTCCGTGTCCTTTGATATTACCCGTTGGCAGATATCAGCTGTGAAGCCGTCTACTCCGGGTGCCTTCTTCGGATTGAAGCTCTCCGTCGCGGACCTGAGCTCCTCCGTCGTAAACTCCGGGTCATGGGTCTCATTATGACTCCAGTCATTTGCTCGGTCAGCAAGAGCTCTGATCCGACGATGGTCTGGACTATCCTCCTCCTCTGCATCTTCCGGGTAGAATGTCTCTGCCAATACTCTCGCGGAACCTTCTTGCCCTGCTTCCTTTCCATTGTGTACTAGTGGCTGATCTTCTTGCCTCTTTGCAGTATTTTTTATTATCCTATATATTCCTTCCCAAACCCCTTCCCTGTTCTGTTTCTGGCAGAATCCCTTCCAACTCTCCGTAGAGCGTTTTTTGACCTCTGATTCATACTTCTCCTTTTCTTTCAGGTACAGCGCAACCACACCCTCTCTACGCGACGGTGCAGCACATCGTATTCTTCTCTTCCTGGTGGCGACGTCGCGCTTCATCGCTTCGAGTTCTTCGGACCACCACGGAATATTAAAGGTTTGGTTTTCTTGTTTCTTCGGCATAGCCGCGTCGCATGCTGAGGCCATAACTTCAGTGTATCTGCCGACTATGCCATCTAGATCTTCCCTGTTGCTTATCTGTTTAATTTGTTCTACATTGATTAAATTTTCTATTTTTAATTGGGACATTTTTTCATTAAAAAGTTCCCAATTTGCCTTTTTTGTATTGTATTTCCTAGTGGTTCTACTAATATTAGTGCCTTTTCCTTTTTGTAGTTTGATTCTAATTATTATTCCGTTGTGATCCGAGCTCGTAAGGTCTTCGGCTACCGTCCATTCCTCCACCAGGTTGAGCAAGTCTTCTGTGCATACAGTCACATCAACGTGGCTTGTAAGTCTTCGACCTCCTCTGACAGTATCGAAGGTGGGTTTGTTCCCGCAGTTAAGTACGTGCAGACTTAGCTCTCCTATCATTCCCGCCAATTCATCCCCTCTGTCATCAACGGCACTGCTTCCCCACCATACACTTTTGGCATTAGCGTCCCCTCCAATGATGGCCTTCCTGGGCTTGAGCTCTTTCATCACCGCTGTTAGGTGGTCCAGGTATAGCCCAATGGGTTTGTCGGGCTCAAAGTAGTACGAGATAGCGAGCATCTCCCACGCGCTCGTTCGCAACTTCACCACCACGATGTTATTGGTGGTGAATCTGGGGCACTGTATAACATCGATGTCATGGTTAAACACGACTATTGCCGCCTTTACAGTGCCCTCGCCGCGATCCGAGTTTTGGTAGACTTTGACCCCCCCGTACGACTTCATTGCCTTTATACTTCCCACGTATGGCTCCTGGACCAATGCAATGGCTACTTTTCGCTTTTTAGCCTCGAGCATGAGCTCGTTCGTTGCCAGCTGTTTACGTTGGAGGTTAGCTTGCGCCACGGTGTATATCTGTGCAGCTGTTGTGCGTGCAATCCCCGAGACCACCTTAGCAATATGCGATTGCTGCTCTCGCCAATGCGTCCCATTTCTTACGCACCGGGCATTCTAGACTGTAAACCGTATGGCCTGTGTCGTCGTTCTTCTCTTTGACACAGTTCCTGCACGTCGGCCTGTCGCCTGTTGCTAGCCCGGTGCAGTCGGCCTTGAGATGCGGTCCTCCACAATAGTTGCACAGATCCGCAGGCTCCGTGCACAGCTTTCGGCCATGCCCATACGCCAAGCACTTTGTGCACTGTACAAGGGGCGTTTGGTCTTGGACTCTAACGCACTGCAAGTCGATGAAGACCCTGCCAGCCGCAGTGAGTTTCTGCCACAACTTCGGTGTCACCTCTAGGACGACATGGCTCTCTAACGAGTTACGTGCCCTCCTCCGGTACTTCACTGTGGCAGTCGCCTCCTCAAATTCAAATTCAAATTCAAATTCAAATTCATTTATTCATTTTGTGCACATAGGGTAAATTTATACAGATGTTATTAAAATTAAAATAAAATGTTGGTCCATACTATGTCCCGCCAGAAGGCATACAAAATGACTTTGCAAAAAATAAAAAAACAGAATACAAAATACAGTCAATAGGTAAGTAGATGTCACAATTTCATGCCAAACATTAATAAATAGTTAATAATTTAAATAATAATTATGTCAATAGAATTATAATTAAAACGGCACATAAACAAATGGTAGTATTAGTCACAATTTCGTATACATAATTAAACAAATAAAATGAAATAAAAAATGTCAATATATTATTTTAATTTATCATTAAGATATTCATTAACGGAATAATAAGCCTTGTCATTCAATAATTTAAAAAGCTTACGTTTATACTCATTCATGTTGCTGCTTGATACAATTTGATCAGGTAATTTGTTATAAAGCTTTGGAGCCATTGCATATATACTATTGTAGAGAAATTTGGTTTTAGTGGCTAACGGGTGCAACTTGTTTGAGCGACGTTGACTTTCGACAGATTTATATAAAAACATGTTGTTTTTTACAAATATACAGGCTTCATAGACATAGAGGGACGGGACAGTCAATATTTTTAAATTTTGGAAGTGTGGCTTGCATGAATCCGTTCGTTTAATTTTACATATAGCTCGAATACATTTTTTCTGTGCTATTAATACCTCCTCAACCTTAGTAGCATTGCCCCAAAATATAAGGCCATATCGCAATGTAGAGGCGACATAACCATGATAAGCAGCTAGGAGCGCTGGCATATTCACAATTTTGCCTAGCATATAAAGAGCATAGGAAAACTTGCTGAGCTTCCCACATACATGATCGATTTGAGTCCTCCATGACATATCGTTATCAATATGCAGTCCAAGAAATTTTGTACCATTCGTTTCAAATATTTGTTCACCTTTGTAGTTTACCTGAAAATGTGACAGTGATTTTTGTCTTATTTTAAAATTCATAATTTTGGTTTTAGTTAGGTTCATTTTGAGGTTATTAGCGTCCAACCAGTCAACAATCGTAACAATACTAGTGTTAATGTCATGTTCTATTTCTTTGTTACTACCAGTATCATATATAACTGTGCTGTCGTCGGCAAATAAGGACATTTGATGCATGATTACTTGCGGGAAGTCGTTTATATAGCAAATAAACAGCAAGGGTCCCACCACAGAACCCTGCGGAACACCGTAACAAAGAATTCTGGAGCTAGACGAGTATACTACTTCAGTTTTTGACTTAATATCCACTTGACTAATCTGCGTAATTTGTTTTCTGTCCTCCAAGTAAGATTGTATGAGATTAAGCAGGTTACCTCTGATGCCGTATTTATTCAGCTTAGTTAACAGTACTTTATGGTCCACACAGTCAAACGCCCTGGTCATATCCATATACATTGTCATTACTGGTTTCCTTTTGTCCATGTTGTGATGTATTTTTTCAAGAAAGTTGTACATGGCCATATTAATGGTTTTTGTCTTCCTAAAACCCATTTGTTCCTTGCAAAAAATGTTTTGTTTTTCAAAGTAATTATAAATACCATTATATATTACTTTCTCAAAGATCTTTGAGAAAATCGGTATTAGAGCTATAGGTCTGTAATTACTTAAATTTGTTTTGTCATCTTTTTTATGTAATGGCTTAATAATGGAAACCTTTAACATTTGCGGGAAAATACCATTTTGAATACAGTTATTTATAATTTCACTTAATATAGGTGCTATAAGAGGACCCACTGCTTTAACTACTCTTGTGTCAATGTCATCATATCCTGTACTATTCGTGTTTTTAAGGTTGTTAATGATAGTAATAATGTCATTGGGTATGGTCGGTTCCATAAACATAGATTTATGCGATCCTAATGTATTAATATTATTATTCGTCTGAAAA
This sequence comes from Lithophane leautieri, assembly GCA_949152455.1. Lineage (NCBI taxonomy): Eukaryota > Metazoa > Arthropoda > Insecta > Lepidoptera > Noctuidae > Lithophane > Lithophane leautieri. Next base: position 9,689 of record OX424463.1, on the reverse strand, counting down.
TTATTGGTATTCGGTTGAATTGAGTCTACAAAATAATCATTAAATTGGTCTGCTATTATTTTAGGATTCGTTATATATTTGTCATTCACATTAATTACATTAATATTAGCTTTAGGAATGTTGGGTTTCGTACTATTTATTACCTTCCAGGTCGCTTTAGATTTGTTAGTACTTGTTCCAATAAAATAGCTATTTTGAGCTCGTTGTGTTAATTTGATCACTTTTTGATATCTTTTTGAGAATGATTTAAAAGCCACTTTCGTATCACTGTTTCGTGTTAGTCTATATTGCCACAATAAAATTCGTCTCTTCTTACTACAGCGTTTTATTCCCCGTGTGATCCACTTTGGCCTCATAACCGTGGAAATTTTACGTTTGATTTTTGGGAAGCAGAGATCGTAGAACAGTTTAAACAGATCATAAAACGAATCAAAGCTTTCGTTTGCATTATCCGTTTCATAAACTTCAGAGAAACTAAGACTGCCAATACATTTCCTAAAAAGATTAATGTTTTCCTTGCTGTAATCGCGTTTATTCACATAGTAATATTTTAAAATACATGTTCGCTGTACAGGAAACTTCATGATTTGTGCTGTGTGGTCAGATACACCTAGCTCTAATATCTCACTCTTGCAGCCTCGTATATTGTGTAGAAAATTGTCTAGACAAGTACCGCTACTAGGACGCGTAGGTTTTTTTATTTGTATATTGAGATTAAACTCCTTTAAAAGATGTTTGAATAAAGTAGAATTTTTTGTTTTCTTAAGAACGTCAATGTTAAAATCACCGCAGATTATAATTTTTTGATTATTTTTGTAGCAAAAATGTCGTAGTAAGTAGGTTAAATTATTAAAGAAAATAAACATCTTACTTTGGTTTGGAACTCTATATATGCACAATATTATTATTTTGTGGTCAGTTAATTCTACCGCGCAGCATTCAAACACGTTAGGAATGTTAACACTTTTTACTAAATCAGTTTCAGAGAAACTAATGTGGTTGTTCACTAGTATACAAGAGCCACCATTTCGCTTTTGTCTTGCGAAGCATGTAGCCAAAGTAAAGTTAGGAATTTTCAAATAGCCTACGTCACTCTGCTTCATATTATGTTCCGTAAAGCAGAGAATATCAACACACTTCCCATTGTTAGTAAGAGTATCCAAATGTTCTGTTATTATATCACCCTTTGCTATTAGACCATTTATGTTTTGATGTAATATGCATAAGCTGTCATAGACGAAAGAAATGTTGATTAGAGACGTCAGTAGTACATGAACAGTAAGAATTAGGTGAATCACAAATTAGAGGATCTTTAAACGATGAGGTTTCGTTCAGAGATTGCCCGGTATTTGCGTTACAGTTAGTACAAACGTAGCTTCTCAAATCATAGAAAATATTTGTGATTCCGTGGTTACTAATTCGACCAGTATGTCTTTGAAACATGGTATAGTCCCACGATAGGTTTAAATTTGAGTCAAATAATGTAGCGTAATTATAATTTTGTATGTCTTGGTAGAGAAGGTTATTAAATATTTCAATTCTAAAATTGTACATTGTCGAATAATAATCATATTTATATGTCGGTAAGCATAGTATTACATTTGTATGTTTTATAGCTAACAAAGTTTCGCGTATAGTCGTTATTATGTCAAAGTAATTACTAGTTTGTCGGAAGTCATCTTCCCCAATAAATATTATACAACTATCTATTTTCGTGTAATTAGCTAGCTTAGTATGAATGTTACATAATAATTGTTTTATTCCACGATTTGGTAAACGGTAGTGACATATTTGGTGACACGGATAAGTGTTTTCCGCTATAGATAATATTTCGTTGGTTTGGTTGGTACTTATAATACAGAGTTTGCTGTTTTCTTCTTGAGTCATCTTATTTGGCCTTTGTTTAGATTTTACCAATTTGTCCTGCAGAGTAACTTGTGTGGAGGTGAATAGTTCCGGAGTTCCACATCTTGAGTAATCCTCTCTGTGTTGTTTACGTAAGGTTTCTCTAAGTGGTGTAGTTAACTTAGTTCTTTTATTGGGTGTTCCTACCTCGCTAGCTAACTTCTTAGTTACCTTTTCTACAAGTTTATGTTTAATATTCATATTCTCCATATTTATCTTTAATTCTGTGTTTTCAATAGACAGAATATTTATCTCCTCGTGAGCCGCCTGGAGTTGTGAATTAAGTTCACTAACTTGACGCCTGAGGTCTTCTATTTCCTCATTCTCGTCATTTATAATATTTGGGACGCTATTATTTGTAGCGCCCTCTATTGTAGAATTGCTAGAACTACATTCATCGAACGTTTCTATTGCTGATTCAGATCGTCGTCGTCGATTGCGAAGCGTAATGTTCTCAAAGAAGCTCATTTTGACTGATTTTTATATTAATATGAATAAATAATGAGAAAAAAGTCGTGTTGTTATTAGTGGGATACGAACTCGAGGCCAACAGCTTCAGTGCACGATAGAAGCTTAATCCTTTCCGCTGCGTCAAACGTACGTTAGGTATCACATATGAAATAGGTGACTGTATATCTCTTGATCTGATAACGGTTTTTAGTCAAGTGTCTGGCAGGTCCAAAGTTCAATTCTTTGTTTGAGGAGCGTACGTTTCGAACGGTTAAGATTTAAATTATTATTTTTTCCTTTCGAGTTTCCAATCACTGTTTTTCATATGTTAGGTCAAAAGTCATGCAGTTTATCACTAGTAATAGTTTTTATTTACACATGTGCACAGTTTATGTCATAAAAACTTGGTTGATTTTGAAAATGGTTCGATTTGCTCCTAGATTTTTATATTGCTTATAACTTCACTTGTTGTAAATCGTTTTCCTACATACCATTGTCACACATGTATAGGAGTGTCCTTTCACTAATTAACTTTGTTTTATCACTTAAATATTGTTTGTTTATTTGTAAAAGATTTTAAATAACGGAGCTGATGTTTACGGTGACGGTGACCTTCAGTGATCTCTCAGCCGTCAGGTCTTCAAGCAGGCGGGCATTTTGGCTCCTCAAAGCGGTCAAGATGTCCTCGTCGCTGTTGTAAGACAAGAGGTCCTTTATTATCACTAGTGGGTTCCTGTTTTTTGCTTCTTCCACTTTCAGATGTTTATCTTTTTTGAGTTGGGCTGTTGTCTTTGCCATCTCTTCTCGATTGTTAAAACTCAGGATAACCCTCTTGTCTCTGACTTTTCGGACCCTCTCGATCTGAAGGCCACTCTTCTTCGCATCCAATGCCTCCTTAACCCTTCCCACCACCTCTGTACTGGTATCCATTGTGACATCAGACGACACAATGACGGAGTGCTTAGGTTTTCGGCCCCAAGTGTTTTTGGGTGCAGTCAGGGCCTCTGCGTAAGTAGGGGTTCTCTCCTTCATCTCGGAGATCATTTTTCCCATTTCTTTGGTGGTGTCTTCGAGCACCCGAATTTCCTTCAAAACATCCCCGTCACTGTGCCTCTCTCTGTCACACGTCTCCTGTGCCTCTCTTTGTTCCTGCATTGACTTCTGCAGCTGTTTTATCATCTGGTTGCCCTCCTTCACCATTAGAGTTTGCTCTTCTAGTGCGGAGCGCAACCAAATGATGCTTCCCAAGTCATCTCCTTTCTCCTCAATCCCCTGACATTCAGTGGTCACATGTTTGTTTTGTCCAGTAATTGAATTGTCCGCCGCTTTCACCAGCTGGTAAAGTCGGTCTATTGCTGCTGTAACCTCCTTTTTTATCTCCGCCTTTAAATTTCGCGAGTTGTTGAGGTGGAGCTTCGCCTTATTCAGGCAGGCTCTCGCCTCCGCCGTGATGTTGGGGTAAGTGGGGTCGGATTTCTTAGGTGGTAATGTGGTTTTGGCCGGAGCGCCACGCACTTCCAGAGTGCTGGTTGTTGGCTGAGAGGTGCCTGGTGTGACGTCGCCCTTTGTGGCTGTCGGGGACTTGGCCTGAGACTCAGCTTTCCCGGCCTCCCATTCTCCAATGCTTCGCCTCACACATGGAAGTGCGGATCCAGCCTTCTCGTTTGAGCGCGGTGAACCCCTAGAGCCCGGCGAGCTACCGTGTTCCTTTGCCGGTGTACGGAACATTTTAGTATTTTGGGTGAAGGTGAGGTTCATAGGTATATCAGTCAGGGGTGCCGGTGATATTTCTGTATCTCTGTAAAGGGGGGATAGGCACAGAAAGAATCCCGGAAGATTGTAAGTCAAAACAAAGTATAAAAATGGTTGGGTTATGTCACGAATCGTGTTTTCCAAAAGAAACTATGAAAAATCCCGGTATCTTTACCACCAAATAAGACTCGAGCTCGCAGTATGTATACAGAGTACAGGTGAGTATCTATATAAATCTCACCCACTAGGTTCACTTGAGGATCTTTGTGATAAAATCGACCGAGTGGGCCAGAAAGAAAGAAATAAATCAATAAAATTGCGTCAAAGTTATTTAGTCTCAATTTAGAGATCTGGTTACATTATACCTTATACTAATTATAATAACTCAATAGAGCTAAATATATTTTACGAATTGGGTCCCAGACCCTTAGTCCAAATAACCTAACCTAGGTACTATTAATGTGTCACGTTATAATCTAAAGTAAAGTTTATTATAAGTCCAATTTGTGAGAGTTATTTCCTACCGGGTGCGTGCATATGCTACACGCACAGCAACACTATCCAGAAAATTAAAATAGTGCTAAATAAATAAATAATATATGAATAGAAAAGTTGTTGAAAATGTAATTGAAAAGGGAGGGCAAAATTCAGTGACTTTTTTGGAGCCAGAAGATAGGTCTTTTCCTTGCGATTCTAACGACCCCAAACTCGGTGGGTCTATGACCACTGGTTCCGTAGCTAGGCCCCGGGGGGGTGAGGTAACCTTGACGGGGAAGAGGGGGGGAGGGGGGTCGAGGGGGTCCCGGGGGTCGAGGGGGGTCACGAGAGGTAATGGGGGGGGGGAATGGGCGTTAGTATAATAATATAAGAGGTTTATAGTACCTATATAGCATAAATATACTACTACTTTTTATTTTATTTTTTTGGGGGTATAAAGTGGGGTCGAAGAAGAGGGGGTCTAATGTGGTTATCGAAATTTGCTCAGAATTTTGATATTCCCGGCCGTTTCCGAGATATTTGAGATTGTAAAGGGAAGGCGATTCGAAATAAAAGTATTTTAAAATATAGTAGATATTTTAATCTAATAACGGAGGGGGGTCAGGAATTTATGACAAGAGGGGGTTTAGTAAAGGTGTTTTATAATATAACTACGAGAAATATATAACTTTCCACGACAGGATTTAATGGGGGGGGGGGGGGGGGGGGCGGGGGGGGGGGTAGTATAAGATTGAATAATTATTTAAAGGGGGGTAAATAATAGGGGGTGGTCTGTAATGCGCTACAACATATACTATACTAGTATAGTATATGCAGTCCGGGGTCAAAAATGAGCTAACTCGCTCCGTTTCAAAGTTATTAGCGTTTATTGGTTTGCGAAGGTGCTGGGTTCGATGCCCGTTTGGTGATCACAAAAAATAGTCAAAGTTTAAAATGTTTTACAAATCTAATTCTTAACCTAAACAAAGGTGTCTTACAGTAGTTACAGTTCTAAATTGGCTTCTTTTGATTTGGACATTACGGGGTAAACTGTGGGGAAAACTTAGAAAAGGTGGAGAATTACGAAATATTACCCCGATTTTTTTGTAAAAAGGTCGTAGAAGGTTGGGAGTAGTTTGTACGGGTAGCCCTTCCAGAGGAAACTATGTTTTATTGAGTTAGTTTCCCTCTACGACTTTTAGTTCGGGAGATATAGATGGTCCCGTACAGGTTACCAAAAAACAGGGATCGGGGAAAAAACGTGATCTGGGGGAGGCTATAAATCCCAAACGAATTGATGAAATAGTCTAGATTTAATTTTTAAATACACTAGTAACTGAAGGCTACTAGTTTTAGAAATTAAAAAACATAAAAACTTTGATTTAAGTTATATTTAAAACTTTCCTTTCCAAAAGAAACCAATTTACTTTACAATCGGAATTTATTGCTGTGTGCAGGAATATGTATGGATTTCTCACAATCTTCATCCAATTTTGATGAATTTTCGCCTCTATATTAAGGATAGACCTAGCAATGCTCCACAGGAGTTTTGGATTTTCACTTTACTGGGTAAGGCGAAAATCCGTGGTCGAAAAACTTGTTGTCTTTTCGCAGGCCGCACAGAATAATTTTAAGTTTGTAATCTCAAAAAACCTGTTAATTTAGCTTATTTTAAAAAATTTAAAAGTACTTCCCTGGTCCTTTTCTCGTTCTTCTTCTTGTAGAGAGGTCAGGGATGATTTTCGGCCCCAGAATCGGGACCTCGTTGTCACATGGATGTCAATATATTCCTGGTATTTCCGCACTCCTGCGCGGAAAAATTCGGGACTCTTCTCAGGGTTGAAGGTCTCGATCAGGCGGTCAAGATAGCAATTCAAGATTTATATGTTATCGATCTACTTTAAAAGTTATTGAAGTAAGAAGATCGAAAAAACCGGGAATTTCACAAAAATTTCACTGTTTTGGTTATAACTTTCACAGTTTTAAATTTAGCACAAAACTTTTATCACCTCGGTGATGCGCTCGTGATAGCGCGTATTTTGATATACGACACGAGTATTTTCGCGAACTTTTTGCTATTTTTGCGATTTTTCTCAACGGAGCGCGGTTTAAACTGAACTGCTCGCGGCGGGTGACGCCGGGTGACTGCTCAGGTTAGGTTCGCTCAGGTTAGGTTCGCTCAGGTTAGGTTCGCTCAGGTTAGGTTCGCTCAGGTTAGGTTCGCTCAGGTTAGGTTCGCTCAGGTTAGGTTCGCTCAGGTTAGGTTCGCTCAGGTTAGGTTCGCTCAGGTTAGGTTCGCTCAGGTTAGGTTCGCTCAGGTTAGGTTCGCTCAGGTTAGGTTCGCTCAGGTTAGGTTCGCTCAGGTTAGGTTCGCTCAGGTTAGGTTCGCTCAGGTTAGGTTCGCTCAGGTTAGGTTCGCTCAGGTTAGGTTCGCTTAGGTTCGCTCAGGTTAGGTTAGGTTAGGTTAGGTTAGGTTAGGTTAGGTTAGGTTAGGTTAGGTTAGGTTAGGTTAGGTTAGGTTAGGTTAGGTTAGGTTAGGTTAGGTTAGGTTAGGTTAGGTTAGGTTAGGTTAGGTTAGGTTAGGTTAGGTTAGGTTAGGTTAGGTTAGGTTAGGTTAGGTTAGGTTAGGTTAGGTTAGGTTAGGTTAGGTTAGGTTAGGTTAGGTTAGGTTAGGTTAGGTTAGGTTAGGTTAGGTTAGGTTAGGTTAGGTTAGGTTAGGTTAGGTTAGGTTAGGTTAGGTTAGGTTAGGTTAGGTTAGGTTAGGTTAGGTTAGGTTAGGTTAGGTTAGGTTAGGTTAGGTTAGGTTAGGTTAGGTTAGGTTAGGTTAGGTTAGGTTAGGTTAGGTTAGGTTAGGTTAGGTTAGGTTAGGTTAGGTTAGGTTAGGTTAGGTTAGGTTAGGTTAGGTTAGGTTAGGTTAGGTTAGGTTAGGTTAGGTTAGGTTAGGTTAGGTTAGGTTAGGTTAGGTTAGGTTAGGTTAGGTTAGGTTAGGTTAGGTTAGGTTAGGTTAGGTTAGGTTAGGTTAGGTTAGGTTAGGTTAGGTTAGGTTAGGTTAGGTTAGGTTAGGTTAGGTTAGGTTAGGTTAGGTTAGGTTAGGTTAGGTTAGGTTAGGTTAGGTTAGGTTAGGTTAGGTTAGGTTAGGTTAGGTTAGGTTAGGTTAGGTTAGGTTAGGTTAGGTTAGGTTAGGTTAGGTTAGGTTAGGTTAGGTTAGGTTAGGTTAGGTTAGGTTAGGTTAGGTTAGGTTAGGTTAGGTTAGGTTAGGTTAGGTTAGGTTAGGTTAGGTTAGGTTAGGTTAGGTTAGGTTAGGTTAGGTTAGGTTAGGTTTTTTTTTTTTTTTTTTTTTTTTTTTTTTTCGGCAGGAGTGGGAAATCCTCATGGACGCCCAAGCTGCTTCACATACGAACCAGTCTGGGCAGTGCCGGACTCTTACCGGCTAAAACCACACTCCTTCCTTACAATTGTTCCACAGACATGGCGTCCGTGCCTTTGTTTGCTGACATACATTTTGCCTCTTAGAACTCCACGTACAAGTGGTGACTCCAGAGTGCAACGTTATATACACTTATCAACTAGATTGAGTCCATCACATATTCATTAAGATTTTTTTTTTTTTTTTTTTTTTTTTTTTTTTTTTTATTCACACATAAATGTCCATGCTTCTTATGTTGACACATGCGTCATTCCTTAAACCATTGGTGCCCGGCTGATACCCTGAACCTAGAGTATTTCTCGGTTTCAGATGCCAGCCGTGCACCACCAACTAGTCTTATAAATAAGTTTATCCAATAATTACATAATATTATAATACCTACACAAACTGGATTTACATGAGTTCATATAAGTCATTTTAAGTCAACTGCGGGTTTCCCACCGCAAACCAGGTACTGCGGCTTGGTGTTTAAGCCTCGTCTATCCAGGGTTGTCATTTCAGTCCACGGGGACCTGCTGTGTCAAAAGCATCGTCGGTGTTTGTTTTGGAAGGCGTATCAGTGCCTCAACGACTTCCATGTCCCGGTGCCTCATGGCCATCTTGAGGTTGTTGTTAATGATGTCCATGGTTGATGCTTCCAGTGCTCGCCTCAGAAACCGCCCAATGGTGTCGTCGGCGTTGTCGGCGTAGTATACACAGTTGGTTGTGTGTCTGGATACGGCCACTACCGCATGGGGGACGCTGCCGTGAATCCTGGTGTTATAAGATTTGGTCTTTACGATAATGACCGACTCGCTGGTGAGACCCTGAGCTTCGTGGATTGTCAACACGCTCGACCCAGCGCCCACTCCATATCCCTGGTCAATGAGGGTCTTTTTCTCCTCCTGTGTGTGGACCAAGAACAGTGTGTTGGGGAGGGTGCTGGGTATATTGGCGCTCGTGAATCTTTTCAGCTGCAGGGAGTGGACTTGGTTTCTTGACGAGTAGATGCCGGGATAAACTTCTCCGAGGGCGTATGCAACATCCATCGGGCTCCGGTGCGTACAGGACAACTCTTGGCTGATGGTCGCCACAGAGTTTGGACGAGCGTAATTAAGTGGGAAGAGGTTTTCTCTGTCTAGATACGGCAGTTGGTTGATATCTCCAATGAGAACCACCTCACTAGCACCTGACAACCGGACTAGCATTACTATAGCCCCAAAATGGTTCATTAGAGCCTCGTCCACAAGAATGCGCTTACATTTGTGAGACCCTGTGAACCCATTTGATAGTGTTGAGGCCATAGTCCGCACCTTGGTTCTGTTGTCTTTACCAATTTGGTGCGCTAGCTTTTGCCGCAGATCTTTTGCGGCCTCGGTTGTAGTGGTGACGATCACGTCGTTTTCCCTATCGAAATTTTTAATTACCCAAGTCGTTTTCCCGCACCCCGGAACACCGTTTACCCAGTTTATTTTCGGCAATGCCCAACTTGCGCTTTGACCTATGGTCCTCGAGATTGCTTCCGCCTGTTCGAGGATCTTGTCCACCAGCATGATTTTAGTGCATCGAGCTATTACCACCATTGGGTCACTTTCGGGTGTCACGAAGGTAATGCGGCCCGTCCGCGACGTTTCTGCCTCATTCAACGGTACGAAGCCATCCGTTGCATTGTATGCAGCCATGTACTGGTCATTCATTT